>CAWUFW010001235.1:412500-3026091 GCA_963921515.1 Calotriton arnoldi | reverse complement strand
AGAACCCGGCGGCGGCGGGGGACAATGAAGAATGCCCATCCTGGAATAAACGCCCCAAGCCCGGAGAACATGCGAAGGGAAAGACAGGAAGCCCTAGTAGCAGTCACCACCATCGGCTCCCCACACACCCAAGAACGACTGGACTCCCACGTGTGTACCACCTTGGTGGCCAGCGGCTCCTCATCGCCATCTACGGAAGTATCGGAGGATCTCGGATTGCCAGTGGTAACCCCGCAAACTGTGGATGACATTATCTGAATGGACACTGTCGCTATAGCCTTCAGCATGGACAGCTCACGCAAGTATACCACTGTCTGTTAACCTCTGTGTTTTGGTTGCAGTTGGGGGGAAGGGTGAGCCTACTGTACTAGCTGCACTGTGCGGTCCACGCGGTGGCGGAGCAGCCACAACACGCCCGCCACTGGTCAGGTTCCGTACCTTACCCCAAAGGGGACGGGGGAGGGGGGTGGGAGGAGTGGCACACTCACCCGACGCACCGGTTCAAATCACAGTCTGTTGGGCCCATGCGGAGACACTGGTGATCACATGGATGGCACATTGCACGCGTAGGAGCAAAGGGGGACGGCCATAACAAGATACCGCTAGTGCGTACACCCCAATAGGCACCCCACTGACCTAGTTCACGCTACTTCACAGTTACAGAGGTTTGGACGGACATCGAGAAATGTCCGCCCCAGATGTTACACCGTTTTTTGGTTTTTCAGTTATGTTTTCGGTTGCAGCACACCGACCTGACATGGCCTGTCCCTGTTCCCCGCGCCACCTGGGCGCGTCCCGGCCCGGCCTCCCCATTGAATCGATTCACCCGAGATGGCGCGAACTGACATAATCACGTGGAACATACGCGGCATGTACACACCCGCGCACCGCTACTCCATATTCGCATATCTCCAAAGACACTCCGCTGCAATTGCCGTCCTGCAGGAAACACATATGACACAGCCCGAATTAGACAGGCTGTGCAAGCGCTGGAGGGGTCAATTATATGGCACAACATACTCAGCACATGCGCGGGGCACACTAATTTGGGTGAGAGCGGGTACCCCGTTCATTTGTACAGACACCGTGATAGACCCTGCAGGCAGATACACTCTGGCACGTGGGACACTTAATGGTCAACAAATCCTGTTGAGCTCTATTTACGCTCTGAACACTGACCAACCCTCATACCTAGCACAATTGTCCACAACGCTGGCCCCTACGCCGGACTCCCCTGGCTGTTAGGCGGAGACTTTAATTCGGTGTTAGATGTACACCTCGATAGGTCCTTCCCACCCCTCCGAACGACATCAGCGGTCTCAAACGCGCAAGCCCTCACAGACTGGCTATCACACTGGGCGTTATTGGATCTGTGGCGTGGTCTACACCCTAATGATCGTATCTATTCTTATTACTCTGCAGTGCACGACCTTCACGTGCGGCTGGATAGGTTGTTGGGCTCTCAAGCACTAACCACGTTGATTGAGGACGCAGAATATTTAGGGCGGACACACTCTGACCATAACCCCCTGAGGCTGTGGCTGAACTGGGAACCCGATCGTCCTCCGGTCCCTACCTGGCGTCTCCAATCAGCTGCACTGGAGGATCCGGAATTCCGTGCATCCCTGGGGATGGCAATCTCGGAGCATTTCGAACTAAACAAAGGGACGGCGAGTAATGCGTTAGTGGAATGGGATGCCCATAAAACGGCTATCAGGGGTCACTGCCTCGGTGCCACGTGGAACATACGCAAAAACCTGGCGTTGTCACTAACCCGCCTTGAATCGCAATTACTTCGATACGAAAGAGAGGGCGGTGGCCGCCACTCAGCCCGTCTGGTGAACCTTCGGGCACAGCATGCGGACCTTATGGAACGTCTGCGATGCCACAATTATGCAGCCCATACGGCTCGTACTCACGCCAAAGCCAACAGGGCGGGCCGCTTGTTAGCCTGGCTACTCACACAGGAGAGCAAGCACGCCCCAATCGGGGCCGTGCGCACACCTGAGGGGGCCCTAGTTTACACGCAGCGAGAGATACACAGGGTGATGACCGACCATTACGCACACCTGTACCGATCCACAGGGCACTGTTCTGGCCCCGAGCTGGATAGATTTTTCGAGACTATCCACCTGCCCACGGTCCCTGAAGTCCACCAAGAGATGCTAGATGGTCCCCTCACTTTGGAGGAAATCTGGGAGGCGGTCGGCTCCATGGCATCTGGGAAAGCGCCGGGGCCGGATGGCCTGCCCGCTGAATACTATAAGGCCTACCGGGAGTCCCTAGTGTCAAAGTTGTATGCCCTTTACTCCACAGCTCTTGACGAGCGCACTTTGCCCCCTTCAATGCGCGAGGCCTACCTGGTGTCCCTACTCAAGCCGCACAGGGACACCGAGAATTTAGGATCCTACCGACCCCTGGCACTCCTTAACGTGGACTACAAAATATTCGCCAAGGTGTTGGCGGAGCGCCTGACCCCGGTGGTTCCTGAATTAGTCCACAGCGACCAGAATGGCTTTGTACCCAAACGTAGTACTTCGCTGAATCTGCGGAGGTTCTTCAGGGTGGCGTCGGATAGCGCACAGGAGTGGCCTAGGGCGGGTTGCCTAGTGCTGGACCTCGAAAAAGCCTTTGACTGTCTAGAGTGGGGCTACCTCGCGGCGGTGCTGATGCGCTACGGGCTGGGCCTGGGGTTTCTCCAGATGGTCGACCTACTATACAAGAACCATACAGTGAGGGTCAAGACGGGGCCATACATCTCTGACGCCATTCCAATTCCCAGAGGCACCAGGCAGGGGTGCCCGCTTTCGCCCCTCCTGTTGCGCTAGCAATCGAGCCCCTGGCAGCGACACTTCGTGCGACGCTGGGAGATGGAATCCCCCTGGGGGATGCGACACATCAGGTATCACTGTACGCGGACGACCTCTTGGTCTTCGTGCGTGATGTGAGTAATATTCCAGCCTGGTTGGTGCACGCGTTGCGCGACTTCGCCGCACTCTCGGGCTTCAGGGTAAACGCCAGCAAGTCCTGCCTCTATGCGTTCAGTGGAGACACCCAGGACCCGGGCTACATCCTAGACGGTGTACAGGTGCAGTGGAAAGTGGACACTTTCCGCTACCTAGGAATTCAGATATATCGTCAACCAGCGGATCTCATTGAGGGTAACCTGGGCCGAGCCGTAACAGCAATTAAGTCCCAAATGCGATTCTGGAGCACGCTCCCACTAACAGTCACCGGCAGGGTAGCATTATCTAAGATGGTGATCCTTCCCCGCCTCCTATACTACTTTGCCAACCTGACGGTTTATGTCCCGGCGGCCTTCTTCACCGCACTCACTCAGTTACTTCGGGACTTCCTCTGGGGCAACTCACGTCACAGGGTAGCGTTGTCCAAGTTGTACCTGCCCACTGACCAGGGAGACCTTGCTGCGCCGTGCTTCGAGCATTACTACTTGGCAGCGCAATTACAATGGATAGCCTGCTGGCGAGCTGACAGAGGCCGTGACGACACTGCGTCCACAGCACCTCCCCTCTCTCTGGTTGACATCACTAAACTCTTTCACCCCGCCGCAAAAGCCCCAGCACCGACACCGCTCCTCATGGTGGTGGCTTACAAATGCTACCGCCGCAGTCTATACATTACTAGAACTCTGGTCCCCTACGCTCCGGCCATACCACTAGAGGGCTCCCCCAGCGGGTCGGGTACGCATACACCTACTGCGCTTGTGGAGTGGCATGAAGCGGACATACAGACCCTAGGAGACTTATATCGGGACGGCACTCTCATGACGTATGAATCTCTAGTTGAAGAGGCGGGGCTGCCACCTGGGCAATTCCTTAGACACCGTTCACTGATTGCGACGTTGACATCTAGATGGGGGGACATGAAGGAAGAGCCCAGCCAACACCTTACCATACAGTACCTTTATGTTATGGGGCGAGGTAGGCACTTGATTCGGTGGTTTGAGGCATCCCTACGTACACACGCAGCGACAAGTTTAGAACCACTACGCCGCAAATGGGTGGCAGATCTGGCGCGGCCACTGGAGGATAGAGAGTGGGGTAAGATATTACAAAGTCCAACACGTATACCCAGAAATATGAGGTTCCGCCAAATACAGCTGTTTATACTCCACAGAGCATACCTCACACCCGAAATGATCAATAGGTACTTTCACCGCACAGACACGGTCTGCCCCCGCTGCGCGGAGTTGGGAGCTGGGTTAGTACACATGCTGTGGAGCTGCCACAAGCTCCACCCCTACTGGGAGGCGGTTCACGAGGCGCTACACGCGTGCATGGGCCGCACCATACCCTTTGAATGGCCTGTCTACCTGCTGCACCTCTTTCGCAGAACGCCGTCCACAAAAGTTTCCTCCCACTTTCTCGACTTGGGGCTGGTGGTGGCTAAACAACTACTTACTAAACGGTGGAAGTCGCCAGACCCACCATACATACGGGCGTGGAAGTGCTCGCTCCTGGCGTGGGCTAAGGCAGAGGGACTAGCTATACTGAGATAGGAAACGCTGGGACTCCGGAAGACGCCTATGGCGACACGCTGGGAGGGTCTACTACAGACCTTGACACAGACGGGGGGGACAACACAGAGGGGCGTCCTGAACATGGGGGAGGCGCCCTCATGGGGAGTGATGGATAAACGCCAAAGGTCAGTTGCGTCGCCATGTAGACACCCATGTATTATCTGGCGCTCAGGATGAGCAGTGCTGAGCTCTCTGACTGGTAGTGTCTGCCTGTGGGGAACCGGGGGGCGGGGGGAGGAAGGAGCAACGGGGACACGGTGAGGAATGCGTATTCAAAAGTCGGACTATGCTGCTGTTATCGGTTATTGGGGTTTTATTGAGTTTTCGCCCCTTTTTAATGTTTTAGTTCTAACATCTGTGCACACATGTATCCTGTAGCCTCTGCGTAGACTCTGTACACCATACCACTGAACCATGTCACCAATGCCTGATGTCGTTTATTCTGTCCAGGTTCAACTTGTACCTGCACCAATACTGCCCTTGATATGTACATCGGTTTATCAATGGTCCACGGTCATGTTCATCTGCTATTGCCAAATGCTTCATGGTATGGTCAATGTTATATGACAAATGTTGCCTGTCTTCAAGATGTAAACTCTTCAAAACAATAAAAACAAGATTTATAAAAAAAAAAAAGAATTTTCTAAGCTTAAGTTGTCTCAAAAACTTGAACCGATCTATGTGTATTTGTGTCATATCACAATGATTTTATGGACAAAAACCCAATCCTTTGCTTAACACATTTATTTCATCTTGTGTAAGGACATGATTAGATAGATTCACAATTGATATTTTACAATCAGATACATTTTCGGGAATTGCACTCCCATCCTGAAAAGATAGTGTTTCTAACTGGTTTGGTTCTTGTTCTTGGTCTTGGCCCTGCTCTGCACAGCTGGAGCCCCTTTTGGTTCTACTTCTCCTTTTCCCCCTTCGTGTCCTGTTTGTGGTTTTGGGGCTGTCTGCTGAGAAAAGTTCATTTTTTTGCCCAATCTGAACCTTTTTGCTTCGCGTAAAAACGGAAAGATGTTGTTATATTGGAGCCTACACTTGCAGTATCACTAAGTGAGCTGTCATCTCCTGGTTCCCCAGATGTATTTGATACTTCAGAATCACTTTCAGAAACCCCTCGACCCACTGCTGGATTAGTGTTCAAGGCCTTGGTGGAAATACCATCAATTGTTTTTGCGAAAGTGTAAATTCTCCCATTCCTGTAATTATTGTCATCCCTGTGGATTTTTATCAATTTCTTATTTTTGATATACTTCTTTAAGCACCTTGTCTTTTTTTTTTTTTTACCTCTGGTAGGTTGAGTGCCTGGATCTCTAACTTGAGATCCTTGATCTCTTTTATAGGGTTTCCCTTTTTTCTTCTGTATGTTCTATCAAAATTAGCATCATGCCACTTGAGACCTCAAAAAGCAGTTGTTCCCAATCTGATATGTGCTTGGGAGAGAGGTCATCAAACGAGGGAAAGATAATCACCCTTAGCCCCCTTGGTACCTTTCTGTCTGTGATGTACGTCTTTAGTACAGTCGAATCCCAGCGTCTGGATAGTTCTTGTTTCCTTTGTTTTTCAAGACAAATGTATTTCCTTTTCATGCCCTCTGGTTGTTTGGCTCCTTGTTCCATTGTGGATGCCTTGCCACCCCACCCGAGAACATTTCCTGAAATACCCTATCTCTATCATCACCAAATAAATCCATTTGTCAAGAAATGTCATTGAAAATGTTTCTAAACAATATAGTTCCCAGCTCCGAGAGTGCAAACTACCACTAACAATATCATAGTACAGGAAGGCAACAATGGTATAAAAGTCGCACATCTCTGCCTTTGGAGTTGTAACACAAGTAAGTCAGACAACAATGGTGCTCTGAACACTAAAATACACCCGTTGCCGAGATGTGTGTATCTGGATTCGAGAAAAAGATTACTCCACCCAGGCATATATATAACAAAAAATAGCAGAGCACTCTTATGAAGTATGCAATGTTAGGTGTGCTAGTCTAGATACAAGTCATATAATTTTCCAAAATATTGTATTGTATTGTATTGTAATTGCATTTGTATAGCACTTACTACCCCTGACGAGGGAGTCGGAATGCTTTTTCGGCGAGTAGCACGCTACTCCGGGACCCATAGAGGATTAGTGTTGAATTAGTATAGTGAAACCTGCAAGTAAATTTTAAAAATATATGTAATGACAACACAATTGTACATTCACAAAACCAGAAACTTCGGAATGTTGCAGTAAAAAAAAAGATTTTTACTTATCACATGGTTTTACATAAGAATAAACAAAATATCATCACTGTGGTTACATAGTTTTACAAAAGCTGCAGATGTGTTGAATATGTAGCTCCTTCAGCCCAGCCAACACGTGTTTCGTCCCTACACTCGACCGTTTTCAAGGCAGATAATGCATGAATTAAAAACAATACATTTATTGAAGCAATTTAAAGTTTAAAAAGTTGTTAAAATCATTTTGTCACACCTTGCAAATGTATTCCAAACGTCACCACAAAATCCATTTATATCTCGTGAGAAAAATTCAGAGTGAAAAAGACACAGTGCCCGTGTTTAAGATACATAAGCCACCACCTAGACCAAATAGTTAACTGTGAATATGCAACACAGTTGTGAAGAGATTGACAGATTTATAAGGTATAATATGATAGGACAGTGACAAGCTAAGCAGTATATCTTAGGCAGGTTCCACTGGAGATGTGGAAGGACGTCCTTACATCTAATAAGAGCGCCCTTAATTAAGCCTAACCAATGGGGAGTAAGGGGGCATTGTTCCTCATAGAACGCAAGTCTTCTTGTATTCTTTCCTTTAGTGCTTGAATCGTGCTGCCCACATAGCTGATCCCACAGGCACAGGTTAACAAATAGACAACATATTTTTATATTTCGATCTTATTTGTTCTCTTTTTTGTTCTTTCTTTGTTGTATGTTCATTTCACTTCTTTCATTCATCATATTTCTTGCTACAATACAGAAATGTCATAAAGTTATGTTTTATATGACTAGGATGTTTTTTAATAATACATGTTCATGCAGCGCATCGCGTGAGGGTGTTCCGTGACTTGGAACAGTACTTCTTTTATCTTCATAGCACGTGATTAAGTAGGCCATACGCTCAAAAAGGGTGGGTTTGTTTTCCGACCCTTTCATTCTCACGTAATGAGGTCTGACAGAACAGCACGCCAGGATTTTGCTGTGAGTTGTTGCTTCTAACTTTAAAACAGTATTAACTATAAGACTGAGGATTGCCTACTTTCGGGGATAACATGGTATCTTTACAAAAGCCGTCGTACATGGTGGGCTGGTACACACATAATGGGTGCGCAGAGCCGCACTTTCTACCATGACACATTTATTTGGCATACATATGGATGCATTTATACCTTTAACGTAGATATCGCACTACAGCCGGGTTCTCCATGGTGTTGCAAGTGAGTTATATGGACTCCTATGTTTCAGTATGCTGGTCGCCGTTGGTTTCATTGATGACTATTGACTGCTCGTTCTCATTTCTAAATGTCCACAGCTATATGGTCCTGTTTAGTGGTTGTTTAAACTCATGAGGCAATATTGTGACATTTTCCGCTTTATGTGGGTTTCCTTTTTCTGTTACAATTTGTTACTGGGACACGCATGTCTCTTAAAGTCGAACTACATAACTGGTAATGGTCATTCATTTAATTATTTGGGTTTTTTATAAAAAACTTTATCTAAAGCATTTTGTAAGAGAAACAAAATGAACACAGAAGCTGCAGATTAAAAATACAATAGTGCAATCATGACAATTTGAACCATATCATAAAAAAGACAAGTAAAAAGAAAAAAGAAAAAAGTGAACCAGGGATTTAATAGTAAGAAAGGGAAAATAGAATAACAAAAAATGGAATTTGGAGGGATGAGTAGCAGGGGCAAGTGTATATGAGTGTAGGAAAAGAACCTGGAATAGATCAGATAACAACAGAAGACCAGTGAGTGGAGAATAGAGATATCAACAAAAAGAAAATTGGAAAATAAAAGGAAAACGCTACAGCTTGGTCATGAAGATGTAATGTCTCTTTCCTCGTCATCTTCCGTATTGGGAGTCAGCCTCAATAGATAGTCTCTGAGTGACTGCCATATGTCTCTTGGACGCGAAGTCGGGGGTTGCAGTGTGGCATAAAGTTTGCAGGTAGTATCACACAAGGACAAATCACGCAACCAAGCTGCTTCAGTAGGATGTGTGTTGCTTCCCAAATGCAGGGCCACCTGTTGTTTAGCTATCAGCAACGCAATAGCTGTGAAATGTTGAATGCCCACAGGTAAAGGTTTTACATATCTAAGGATGACCAATAGTGGATCGGGAGTAAGCGTTTGCTCTGTCATGCAAGATAATACAGAATGGACAGTTTTCCAGGAAGTGAGTATCGGAACACAGTTCCAAGCTGGATGAACAAAATCGGCATGTTCCGCTGTGCCTTTAGGACAGCGGAGTGATCTAGTTGGCTCCAGTTTGGCCAAGGCTTTGGGTGTGGTGTACGCACTGTGTAGGTATTTGCGACGGTGATTATTGGAAATCAATTTGGTTTGGCAGCAGCAGTAATATCACGTTTTGTCCTAAAGGGGGTATCTCAGATCTCCCTCTCAAGCAGCACCTCTTCCGTCCTGACTGGTCTCTATTGTAGAGAAGTATGATATAGGTGGGATATCAAGTGAGAATTGTCTGGGGTGGTAATAATTAATGTGAGGGGGAACGTCCTGTGGCTCTGAGGGGTAAGAAGGAAGGATGGCGCATAAAGTGCCCTGTAAGCGATTTAGCAGGAGCCTGTCTATGTGTGTCGTGTTATGGCCCTCCGTCAGAGCAGAGATGGATTTCAGGGTAGAGTTTACGAATAAGTCACCCATCATATTTAGGTGATGTGTTACAAGTGTGCATTGGGGAAAGCACTCACGAGTCAGTGGAAGCCAGGGATTGCTGGAAAAGGGAATGTGTGAGGAATATAAGGTATCATAACCCAAATATTGGAGGAGCTTGGTCCATGCCCAATATGTGGTCAGGAGCGTCTGTTTTTTCGCAGGGTTTCTAGTTAACCCCTGGGGTCTTACTGTGGAGAGGGGTAAAGGGAGAGCTTGCGTCCATTAAGGCTTAAGGTATTGCAGTCTATCATCAGGATGATACCAGAAGTAAGCAAAATGCACTTGAGCTACGAAGTAATAAAGGTATAGGTCAGGGATGCCAAAGCCTCCGCGGTCATAGGAGAGTGTCAGCCTGCTCCAGCTAATTTGAGGGTGATGGCCTACCCATATGAGGCATGTGAGTAGACTGCGCAGATTATCACAAAAACTTTTGGTCCAGAGCAATAGGGAGATTGAGAAATAAGTATACAAATATCGGAAGGACCACCATCTTGATTATGGCCATCCTCCCCGCTACTGACAATGTTAGTTTAATCCACCGCTTGACCTGGGTAGAAAGTTTATCGACCTCTGGGACGTAATTTAGTCAAATTGCTTCAGAACTATCCCTGTGTAAGTAGACACCAAGATACTTAGGAGAGTCCTCACACCATTGTAGATGGTAGTGGACGGTACATGGGGTCATAGTGTCCGTCAATAGAAGGAGTTCCGTCTTACCCCAATTAATGGACAAGCTAGTGAAGGTTTCAAATCGAACCACCTCTCTGAGTAGAGGAGGAAGGTTAGTTGTGGGGTCTCAAAACAAATAGCAAGATGTTGTACGTGAATAAAGAGGCTAATAGCGGTCCCCGATGGAACCGGAGCCCCCGATCCAAATGTCGCTCCAAGAAACATCAGACCAGAGGATCCTTGGCAATAATAAATAGCAGGACAGAAAGTGGGCAGCCTTGTCGGGTGCCACGTGTAAGGGGAAATGTGCAGAAAGTACACCATTAACTCGAAGGCATGCTCGTGGGGCGGTATATAACAGAGCGATGAGCTCCTGGAAACCCTTGTGGATCCCAAGTTTCGTTAGGGTGGCATACAAAAAGGACCATTCAACAGAATCAAATGCCTTTTTGGCATTTAAGAGCACAGCTGCCGCTGGGAGATCAGGAGAGATTTGATTGATGACCACAAACACAGTGCGGAGACTAATTGAGGTAGAACGACAAGGGACAAATCCCGATTGCAGAGGAGAGATGATATTGTCCATTAAAAGAGAGAGGCGCATAGCAATAACTTTGGCTAGTATTTTATTGCCATGCTTAAGAAACAACAAGCGTCTGTACGAAGTGCAGAGATGAGGGGGTTTTCAGGGTTTTAGTAATGACCGCTTCTCGTAGGTTAGGAGGAAGGATGCCCAGCTCCATAGATTCAGTGTACACTTCAAGCAAGTGGGGGGACAAAAATCAACTTATAGGTCTTATAAAAGTCACCATGAGCCATCTAATCCAGGGGCATTGGAGCCACTCAGGGCATCTATAGCTTGGGATATTTCCTCACATGTAATGGGGTACGCCAAAACTCGCTGCTGGCACTTCGGATAAGTAATCTGCTAATGCGGTTTCAGAGATGTTAGTGCATGACGTATAAAGTTGCTTATGATAGACTGTGAATGTATTTAAAATGTTTATATTATCAATAACCATGGTACCATCCTCCAATTGTAGACCAGTTGCATAGGAGGCTTGATAGGGCGGGCGTCATAAACGGGCCAGTGTGCGTCCAGGTCTTTCACCCTCCCCGTATCTACGTGCCCTAGCAAATTTGCATAAGTAGGCCACCTCACAGGAGCAGCCAGGACGTGGAATTTCTGTAACAGCATGGATTTTGTATATAATGGTGCATGAGATGTGGGGGACATGCTCTGTCTGTCTAGGTCACATAACTTTTGCTCTACCTTCCTTAAATAGTTTCTGATACTACGAAGAACTTCTGCATGTTTAGCAATGGAAACCCCCATGATGTAAGCTTTGAAGGCCTCCCACAGCATTGAGTACATCTTCACAGTCCCCGTGTTTATCATAAAGTATTCAATAAATGCATTGCGGAGCTCAGTACAGATTATTTCATCATGTATTGCATTAGCAGTAAAGCTCCATGTCGAACCCGGTGGGCTGGAAAATGAGATTTGTAGGAAAGCTGTAACTGGGGAGTGGACTGATGGTGTACGAGGTTTGTGGGTAATGTCATTGAGCCACAGGAGCACTTCCGGGAAGACGTACCAGTGATCTATACCGGTCCATACATTGTGCGGGGCAGAGTAATAAGTATAGTCCCTATTGTGTGTGTATTGGGAACGCCAGGCATCTGTGAGATAAAAAGTATTGAGGCGGTCTGTAAGGGATTGCATGCTGCGTGATTTGGTAACGCCAGACGAGCCAGTCGAGTCGAGAGGAGGATGGCAATTAATATTGAAATTCCCTCTGAGAATTATATGGTCAGCTTGGAATCGACTCATGTGAATGGAAAGCTCTTAAAAGAACTCCGGGGAGTCCACATTAGGGGCATACACGTTAACCAACAGTACAGACCTGCCAGTAAGTACTCCAGAGACTAAAAGGTGTCAACCATCAGGATTAGCAATCATGTCTCGACTAATAAAGGGGATGCTTCTGTGCATCAATGTGCAAATCCCCTGGGAGTAGGAGCTATAGTAGACAAAGAAGCGATTTGCGCCCCAAGCTGAAGCATAAGAACAAGTGGCGCGTGGCACCAGGTGTGTTTCTTGCAGGAAGGCCAGCCTAACTCCATATTGATTTAGGTAAGTAAGGACCTGTTTCCCTTTGTGCAGGTTATTTAATCTCCTGATGTTCCAAGTCATACAGGAGATGGAAAGTGAGCAATCAATCTCAGTCAATGGCATTAATTAAAGAGCAACAAGTGTATGATGAAGTAATAGCATATGTGATAAGTAAGGTCATGACGTAAAAAACAGTGCAACTTCTGTGAGAAGAAAAACCAAATCATCACAAAAGGAAATTTACCCAGCCCCTCCAACCACACCGGAGTAAAGAAACACCAGCGAATCCCAACAATTCCCCAACAAACCAAAGACTTAAGCAAGGTGGTATACACCTTTTGGTGTGGCAACTCTGCGACAGGGGAGTCGCCATAATGCAGAGCGGGTCAGTCGTAATGTGAGGTCTGCCAGCCAGAGATATCAACATATAGTGCAGCTCACGTACAGTTCTCTTTCACATCAGACCGTAGAAAGATGGGGGAGTCAAAGCCATTTAACGAAAGTGGTGCAAGACTAGGGAGTTGTCAAGTCGTGGTAGAATCCTGCTGGCCAGGTGGCGAAGGGGTCGGCAAGCCAACCGGAGAGTGGCTCGCAGATGAAGTCGATCCAAGTTTGCGTTGCGTGCAGAAAAGTGCGGCATCCGCAGATAAGATAAAACACATGGTATTTGCCATTAAGTTGAATCCTTAACCATGCCAGGTATAGCATGGCATAGCGCAAGGCACATTTCTGTAGTGTTCACTTGACATCAGGGTATTTACTGCGCACCACCTGCACCATTTGTGTGAAGTCCGGATAGAGGGATAGGGTCATGCCTTGATATTGTAGTGTCCCCTTCTCATGGACCAAAAGCAGGGCCGTATCTCGGTCCCGGTAATTGAGTAACCGGGCAATAATGAGGCATGAAGAAGTCCACGGGATCGGACGTGGACCAGGGGACCTATGAGCTCTCTCAACAACAAAAGTGTCAGTGAACGATTCTCTGCCAAATAGCTTCACCAATAGGTTTTCAACAAAAGTATACATATGCCCGGTGTTGGTAGTTTCTGCCACCCTCGCAATGCGAATATTGTTGCGGTGGGATCGTGCCTCTAAATCTTCATGTTTGGCAGCCATCACTTTCAGAGGCAATTCTGTGCTTTCCAGGTGCTTATTTATGCCGACGCTGCCATCCTCTATATCGGCAATTCGCTGCTCGGCATTATCCAACCTGGTGTTGGTTCAATCTAGCCGTTCATGCATGCTGTCCAGTCTCATAGTAAGGGCGTCGAAGCGTGAGTCTATACCCTTGAATCCGGCCTTCAATTCCACCATTATCACAGCTGCTCCATCAAGAGGATGGCCAAGAGCAGTGTCAGTAGTTGAATCGCCATCCACGGCTCCCTCCGCACCCTGGTGTTGTGGGGTTCAAGCTGAGTCAAAAGGCAGCTGCTGCTGTTTAGGGTCACTGCACCCCATTGCTCAAATGTAAGTATGTAACTGAAGTATGGAAGCAGGGGTGTCTCGGCGCAATCTGTAAAACAATGTGGTCAGAGTGCTTTGGTAATGGTAAATGGACAGCAGGACCAGTGACAAATAAGTCACGCTGAAGGGTCCTAAGGCAACCAAAGGGGTAAGGCAGCACCCAGCAATCATCCATATTCCAGGTCCAATCTACGCAAAGGGCAAGAACTTGGTGCAGCAGGCTTCAGGCCTGGAGTTCAAATGCCGGGGCGGCAGCGCATATCAGGGGGCATTCCAGCCACTCTGAGCAAGTAGCAGCCTGCATGCGTTGTTATAATTCTATGTGGCACTGCAGATTTTAGCTTAGAAAGGAGGGCACCCCCCGCAGTGCTGTACGCTCAGTGACAACAGTTGAAAAAAGTGCATCGACTCACCACAACGTCGTTAGGCATCCAGGGCCCCGGGCAGCAGTGAAAGAAGGCCACAGCTTCAGGGAAGATCTTCTGAGCCCGAGAAGGAGGATCACCAGTTAGGGACACAGTGCGTTGGTCGGAGCCAGTACCAGGCCGGTCATACCAGTAGCACCGCGGAGGCAAGGCTCGACGTGTTCCGGCCCAACCCTAATTAGGTTAGCGTGTCATCCTAGGCCGTCATGGCCGTGGCCCAGTAACGGAACAGGGCCTAGGTCCCATGCCGTGTTCAAAACAGTATCTTCTTGGTACACAAGGTAGGGGATCTTGTAGCCTGCCAGAGCGGAGAGTGTAGCATAAGCCGTGCACACCGCAGCCCCATCCTCAGACTCACCCACGGACCCTGTCTCCCTGGGGCCTCTGAGGACCGCGTCAGGCCACGGTAGCCGGGAATGTAGGAAAGCGGCAAATCAGCGGGGTTTGCGGCATCTGACCGGGTGATTTAAGCTCCCGCATCAACAGGGACTGGAAGATGGCAGGATGGCGTCGGCAGGCAGAAATATGCAGCAGAGGTCCCCGGAGCTTCAATGCAGTGTGGCCATCTTGGTTGTCGGCTCGGCCACGCCCCCATTCTTTTAATTATTCACTCATGAACACACAAGCGATTTATTGTCAGTTGAGTCACATTTCTTATGTTTGTCTGTATTTTATAGATCTTATGTTGTTGTATATTTATGTAGAAACTATGGCTCAAAATTCATTAAATTTCTATTAGCTTTCGTAATTGTTTATGGTGCTTTTATCAAGTACGAATTTAGATTTCCTAGGCCCTATGACTCTTGGGATGGGTTTCAGATTCTTTGATTTTTGTGATACATATATGTGCAGTTTTCTTTAGTGTTCACTTGGAATGTTTACATGGCAATGGCCGATCTTTATTCACATGTGTATTTACATACACTTGGTACCTTAGTACATTACCTTTCTCCTGACATGGATAATTCTTTGAGCGTCCTATTTATTGATTTCGCATGGCTGACTATGACATTGCACATTGTGCTTTTCATGTCCTTTCATAAATACAACATTCTTATGTTCACAGCTATTAAAATAAATGGCTTATCAAGATCCCTTACCACTAAAAGGATGTCATTAGTCTTCCATTACCCCAGCACAAGGTCAGATATTCAGCAGCCAACAATTCTGGGATTGGACTTCATGCGCCGTAGATTCAAGGCAGATGCAACTCATTTTCCACAGTTACTTTGTAGAGGAAGAGAAATCCATTTATTAATTGCATAATCAGGTATAAAGTACAAAGTTACGTGAGTTGGGGGCATAATTTCCTCCACATTTGTTCCATATGATGTTTGGCCAATTTACCTTATAGACAAATTTATTTGCGTTATATGTTGTGTCGCTGTTTTCCCATAGGAACTTTCCCTGTGACTGGGTTGAGTTATTAGAAGACTCAGAGATCTGGGATCAACCATGCTCACCTTTGCACAAATAGCATTAATTATGGATCTGATTGGATATAGGTAATAGAACCCATCTTGTGCTTTTATCAATTTTTGAGGCCAACAGTGGTGCTTATCACGTAGTAATTAAGGGCACTCTTATTGGATATAAGTCGTCCTTTTGCATCTCCAGTGGAACCTGCCTAAGATATATTGCGTAGCTTGTCACCCTCATATCATATTATACCTTAGAAATCTATCCATCTCTTCACAACTATATTGGATATTCACAGTTGACTATTTGGTCTAGGTGGTGGCTTATGTATCTTACACACAGGCACTATGTCTTTTTTACTCTTTGAATCTTTTTTCACGCGGTATAAACGGATTTTGTGGTGAAACTTGGAATACATTGCAGGGCGTGACAACATTATTTTAATGACTTTTAAAATTTCAATTCTTTCAATAAATGGATTGCTTTTAATTCATGTTTTATCTTTTCATGCATTATCAGCCTTGAAAAAGTCCCAGTGTAGGGACAAAACACGTGTCGGCTGGGCTGAAGGAGTTACATATTTAACACATCTGCAGCATTTGTAAACAAATGTAACCATAGTGAGGATATTGTGTGTATTCTTGTGTAAAACCATCTAATAAGTAAAACTCTTTTTTTCACTGCAACTTTCGGAAGTTTCTGATTTTGTGAATGTAAAATTGTGTTGTCATTACATATATTTAGGAACATTTTATGACTTGTATCCCTGCCACCACACCTAACATTGCTTACTTCGTAAGAGTTCTACGCTATTTTTTTGTTGCACATATGCCTGTGTGGAGTAATCTTTTTCTCTAATCCAGATACACACATCTCGGCAATGGGTGTATTTTAGTGTGCAGAGCACCATTATAGACTTACTTGTGTTACTACTCCAAAGGCAGAGATGTGTGACTTTTATACCATTGTTGCCTTCCTGTACTAAGATATTGTTAGTGGTAGTTTGCACTCTTGGAGCTGGGAACGACATTGTTTTGAAACTTTTTCAAAGACACTTCTTGACAAATTGATTTTTTAAGTGATGACAGAGATAGGGTATTTCAGGAAATGTTCTCGCCGGGGGTGGAAAAGGCGTCCATGGTGGAACAAGGATCCAAACAACCAGAGGGCATGAAAAAAATACATTTGGCTTGAAAAACTAAGGAAGCAAGAACTATCCTGATGCTGGGATTCGACTGTACTAAAGAAGTACATCACAGACAGAAAGGTACCAAGGGGGCTAAGGATGATTATCTTGCCCTCGCTTGATGACCTCCCTCCCAAGCACATGTCAGATTGGGAACAACTACTTCTGAGGCGTCAAGGGGCATGATACCAATTTTAATAGCGCATGCAGAATAAAAAAGGGAAACCCTTTTAAAAGAGATCAGGGATCTCGAGTTAGAGATCCAGGCACTCAACCTACCAGAGGTGAAAGAAAAAATATGAGACGTTTCTCAAAGAAGTTTTAGATAAACACCAAGCGTACATCAAAAATAAAAAATTGACAAAAATCCACAGGGATGACAATGATTACAGGAATGGGCGAATTGACACTTTCGCAAAAATATTTGAGGGCATTTCCACCAAAGCCGTAAACACGAATCAACAGTGGATTGAAGTGCTTCTGAAAGTGAGTCTGTAGTATCAAATACATGTGGGGAACCAGGAAATGACAGCTCACTTAGTGATACTGCAAGTTTTGGCTCCAATATAAATGAAACAATATCTTCCCATTTTTTACGCAAAGCAAAAAGGTTCAGATTGGGCAACAAAAGGTACTTTGCTCAGCAGACAACCACAAAGAGGACACAAAAGGGGAAAAGAGGAGTAGAACCAAAAGGGGCTCCAGGGGTGCAGACCAGGGCCAAGCCCAAGAACCAAAACAGTTAGAAAGACTGTCTTTTCAGGATGGTAGTGTAATTACTGAAAATGTATCTGATTGTAACATATCAATGGTGAATCTATCTATTCATGTCCTTACACAAGATTAAAAAAATGTATTAAGCAAAAGATTGGGTTTTTGTCCATCAAATCATTGTGATATGACACAAATACACATAGATCTTTTCAGGTTTTTGAGAAAATTTTGGCAGAAAAAATTCTTTATGGAAAAACGAATATTGCATTTAACCGCCACGATCAGCATACCTATTAGTGAATGTACGATTCAGGACATTCAAGATATCCAGATATTGCTTTCAATTGACAGCATAGGTACTGATGAACCTGACAGACAACAGTTATTGGAGGATTTACACATATGTAAGGGCATAACTTTAGAAAGTGGATGGAAACCTAAATCCTCATTCACACCCGCCTTGCCGGTGGATTATGTGATAGATGATTTTGGCAAACTAGTGACAAGGGATTTTTATGAACTTGAAAAGAAGGACAGTGTAGGCAAATTTCACATCTCACATAATCTCACCAAAGGAGAGAGACAAGCCCTGAAAGATCTCAGCAATGATAAGTCCCTGATCATAAAGGAAGCAGACAAAGAGGCAATATAAGTATTCTCAATAAACAAGATCATGTGAAAGAGCTCAATCGCCAATTGGCGGATAATAAAGCATACAGTAAACTAAAGGATAATCCTGTGAATACCATCACCACATGGCTTAGCATATTATTGCACAAATTGTGGGAGCTATGTTTGATTACTGATTTGGAATATAAGTATATACACAATCCAAACCCTACAGCACCATGTATATATGCCTCACCTAAAATCCATAAAGACAGTGTAACACCTCCTGGAAGACCGATTATATCAGGAATTGGATCCCTGACTAAACATTTGTCAGAATATTTATATGGATTTTTACAGCCCTTTGTGAAGGAACTGCCCTCTTATTTACAGGAAACATTGACAAAGATGTTGCAGGATTTACAGTGGCCAACGGAAATGACATGGGTAACACTGGATGCTACTTAACTATTTACATGTATTCCTAAAAACAGGGGACTGGAGGCACTACAACACTTTTTGTTCAAAAGTTTAGCCTCATATAATGAACATACTGACATGCTGATCGATATGATCGATTTCACACTGTGAAACAATGTTTTCATTCATGGGGGCAATGGTTCCGACAGGCTCAGGGAGTAGCAATGGGTTTTCGTTTCTCACCCTCATATGCAAACCTGTACATGGGTTTTTTTGAGTTGCGACATATGGCACAAGGATCCCCCCAATTAACTGAACAAATCTTCTTTTGGGGAAGATACATCAACGATGTTCTACTAATTTGGACTGGGCATATTAGTGAAAGGCATGCAACATTTGAAACCCCAACTGTCAGATTCTTGGGCATAAGTCAAACTAAACCTGACCCTAGGGGTGGAAACCGTATGGTGGAACTGCGAAGAAATGAGGCATGGTGGATAATCAAATTAAAAGCTCTGGAAATAGGTTTTTTTTCCCTTCGGAGTTTTATATAGCGCAAACTTACCCGAAGGTATCCAGTATCAGAGCGCTTCACATGAGCACCAGTGGCATTACATAAGGGCACATTCATTTTTGTTGGGCACTTGGAGATTACGTGATTTGCCCAGAATCACAGGATGTTGAGCATTGTTGCCGAGACTCAACCAGGTTCCCCAGATTTGAGGTCCACCGCCCTAGCCGTCAGGATAGTGAAATTTACAATTTTTTATAACAGATTACAGGGATGTAGAGCTTATGGCTTAGTCATATTGCGCTAAGCTGCTATTTGATTAGGTGATTGTGTGTTAGTTTATCACACTTCTCTAGCAGATCATACCTTAGGAGAAAACAATCACCATAATGGATAATTTTCCTAATAACATCCTTAGTAGTTTCATCGATTCACCATGCCATCTTGTTATCATATTTGATATTTTCATGGAATTACACATATGAAATATTTTTCTATTGTCACGCTGTACCAAATAACATGTTGCACATACGAAAGAATATTTATTATAACTGTCATTGTGTCTAAGTCAAATTGTTATTTTATTTTATCTTATTTATGGATATATATACATATATATATTCACTGAAAAAACCATAGGTTTCAGGCACGTTATAGTTAGAAATTAGCATTTAAAAAACCTTAGAAATTCACTGAAAAAACCATAAGTTTCAGGGACGTTATAGTTAGTTGGACATTTCACTCGTACAAAACCATAGAAATTCTGCCGTTATAGTTAGTTCAGCTAACTATAACTCGCGCCCCCGCAATGCACTGCTGATGACGTCACATATTACATCATTCATGACATGGTCAGTGACATCACTGATGACATCACTGATGACATCATCCAGTGACTGTGTGTTTCTTTAAAGTTTAAATATGTATTATATATATGCCAAGGTGTATTGAAGAATGAGTGGGTGTATAAGTGTCTGGATGGAGGATTTAGTAGGTGCGTGACTGACTGTTTAAGTGAGTGATTACATGTGTCTTACTGAATGCATGGGTTAGTGACTAAACTGTGTGAATGTCTGTATCAGTCTGTCTGTTGTATAAGCTGCTGCATGGGTTGGTCAGTAGCTACATGAGTGTCTATATGGGTTATCGATTGGTTGCCTGAGTATTTGTATGGGTGCCTGAGTGTGTGTGTGTGTGTGGGTGGGTGGGAGGTGTGTGACTCTGTGCATAGATGTTTGAGTGGTTGATTCACTGGGTGTATGGGTTCAAGAGTGCATGTGGAAACAGCTGTATGGGTGGGTGAGTGTGTGTATGGGTGTGTTGGTGAGTGAATGGATGTCTCAGTGGTACATGTCCAAGTAACTACATATGTAAAAGGCAGTGTATGTGAGAGTTGGAGTATATAAATGACTATACGTGAGAGTCAGTGATTGTGAGAGTGGCTGTATGGATGAGTGTGTACTTGTATCAGTGATTGTATAAGAGAGTAAGTATGCGTTTGTTTCTGTTTGAATAAGTGATGTGGTGTGTGTGTATAACTGTATAGGTCAGTAAATGGAAGTGTGATTGATTCTTTGCATGACTGACTAGGTATATGAGTAACTCTGGATGAGTGGTGGTGTGTGAGTGTCTGTATAGGTGTATGAGTGCATATGATAGTGTTGTATTGATGAGTGACTGCATGTATCAGTGATTGTATGGGTGAATGAGTGGATGTGTGTGTAGACCTAGGAATCAGTGAGTGCGTATGTAGTAACTGATATTGGTGTGTCGATGGTTTCGAAAATGGTAGTCTGTATTTTACAGTGGGTGTATCAAAGGTTATATTAGAGTGTGAGGAGGTGCATCAGATTTTCACGTGGATGATGTCATCAGTGATGTCATTTGAGATGTCATCAGTGATGTCACTGACCATTTCATGAATGATGTAATATGTGACGTCATCAGCAGTGCATTGCGGGGGCGCGAGTTATAGTTAGCTGAACTAACTATAACGGCGGAATTTCTATGGTTTTGTATGAGTGAAATGTCCACCTAATTATAACGTCCCTGAAACCTATGGTTTTTTCAGTGAATTTCTAAGGTTTTTTAAATGCTAATTTCTAACTATAACGTGCCTGAAACCTATGGTTTTTTCAGTGAATTTCAATGGTTTTTTAAATGCTAATTTCTAACTATAACGTCCCTGAAACCTATGGTTTTTTCAGTGAATTTCAAAGGTTTTTTAAATGCTAATTTCTAACTATAACATAGCAGTCGCGTTTGCAGAGTGGTGGAGAAAGGTGAGCGTGGCCTTCAAACACCTTTTAGCAATCCCACTGTGTGGGATTTAGCGGAAGTAACAGGAGGGATAGTTAGCCCCCAACATCAACCTTGGGGGCCAACTACCCCTTTTATTACCTCCAGTAAGTCCCACACAGCAGGATTGCTAACTTGTTATATCAGGCCCCACCCCCTCCCTGCAGCACTCTGAAAACACGCCCCCTGGCGTGTTCTAAGTTGAGGGATTAAGTCCCCTTGAATCCTGAGGGTCCCTGGGGGCCAACTAGGCCACCAGGTACCTCCATTAAGCACCACTGAGCTGCGTTGCAGAGAGGTGTAAAAAGGGGCATGGCCTCAGACCACCTCTCTGCAACACAGCTCTGTGGCGCTTACTGGAGGTCCATGGTGGGCTAGTTGGCCCCCAGGCACCCTCAGGATTGAAGAGGACTTAATCTCCCAACTTGCAATGCACCAGGGGGTGCGTTAGCACACTTGTTATGTCAGGCCCCGCCCCCTCCCTGCACCACTGTGCAAACGCGCCCCCTGGCACATTGTAAGTTGGGGGATTAAGTCCGCTTGAATCCTCAGGGTCCCTGGGGGCCAACTAGCCCACCAGGTACCTCCAGGAAGCGCCACAGAGCTGCGTTGCAGAGAGGTGTAAAAAGGGGCATGGCCTCAGACCACCTCTCTGCAACGCAGCTCTGTGGCGCTTACTGGAGGTACCTGGTGGGCTAGTTGGCCCCCAGGGACCCTCAGGATTGAAGGGGACTTAATCCCCCAATTTACAATGTGCCAGGGGGCGGGTTTGCACACTTGTTATGTCAGACCCTGCCCGCCCCCTGCACCACTGTGCAAACGCGCCCCCTGGCACATTGTAAATTGGGGGATTAATTCCCCTTGAGTCCTGAGGGTCCCTGGGGGCCAACTAGCCCACCAGGTACCTCCAGTAAGCGCCACAGAGCTGCGTTGCAGAGAGGTGTTAAAAGGGGCGTGGCCTCGGAACACCTCTCTGCAACACAGCTCTGTGGCGCATACTGGAGGTACCTGGTGGGCTAGTTGGCCCCCAGGGACCCTCAGTGTTCAAGGGGAATTAATTCCCCAACTTACAACGTGCCACAGGGCGCGTTTGCTGAGTGCTGCAGGGAGGGGGCGGGGCATCTGGCGCGAAGCTGGCTTTTTTTTTTTTTTACAAGGGGGGCTGTGTGGCCCCCCTTCTTTTACATTATTTGGAGCTCTGGGGATCCCATTCCCCAGGGCCTGCTCTTTTTTTACATTTTAAAAAAAAAACGGGAAGGGTGCCCCGCGGCCCCCCTCCCGAGGCCAATTTCGGCCCGGGGACCCCATCCCCCGGGGCATGGCCACATTTTTTTTTTTTTTTTTTTTTTTTTTTAAGGAGGGGGGCTGCGTGGCCCCCCTCCTTAGGCCTCTATTGGCCCCGGGGACCCCATCCCCCGGGGCTGTGCCTCTTTATTATTATTTTTTTTTTAATTTTATATTGAAGGGGGGCCGCGTGGCCCCCCTCCTGGGCCACTTCTGGCCCCGGGGGCCCCATCCCCGGGGCCGGTCCTTTGTGTTGGGGACCGTGGGGGGAGCCCCAATGCCCCCACAGTCCCGCCGGCTGCCCGCCCCTGCGGGAGCCGGCATTGCTTTTGAGCAAGGGGAGCTGCTGACATGCAATCCTGCTTTGCTTCATTGTAGCGAGAGCAGGTTTTCCTCTCTCTCTGTCAGTCAGTCAGTATCTCTCTGTCAGTCAGTATCTCTCTGTCAGTCAGTCTCTCTCTCAGTCAGTCAGTCTCTCTCTCAGTCAGTCAGTCTCTCTCTGTCAGTCTCTCTCTGTCAGTCTCTCTCTGTCAGTCTCTCTCTCAGTCAGTCTCTCTCTCAGTCAGTCAGTCTCTCTCTCTCTCAGTCAGTCAGTCTCTCTCTTAGTCAGTCAGTCTCTCTCTGTCAGTCTCTCTCAGTCAGTCAGTCTCTCTCTCAGTCAGTCAGTCTCTCTAAGTCAGTCAGTCTCTCTCTCTGTCAGTCAGTCTCTCTGTCAGTCAGTCTCTCTCTCTGTCAGTCAGTCAGTCAGTCAAAGCATTTTCTTCGGTTGATAAGAACCATAAAAGTATGCAACATATATCACAATTATACAACTCCATATATTATAAAAAAATTGTTAAAAAATTCAGATTCATGGTACATGGGCATCATAAAAAGGTTAAAACACACTAGAGACAAAAATTCATATTCATATTCATTAATAAACATCAATAATATATTAAAACATTCAAGAATTAAGATGCTATAATAATTTCCTCAAACGCACTGCTGCCACTAAAAACTCGCGATGTTAAAAATCTCCCAGTCAGTCTCTTTCTCTGTCAGTCAGTCTCTTTCTCTGTCAGTCAGTCTCTCTCAGTCAGTCAGTCTCTCTCAGTCAGTCAGTCTCTCTCAGTCAGTCTCTCTCAGTCAGTCTCTCTCTGTCAGTCTCTCTCTGTCAGTCTCTCTCTGTCAGTCAGTCTCTCTCTCTGTCAGTCAGTCTCTCTCTGTCAGTCTCTCTCTCAGTCAGTCAGTCTCTCTCTGTCAGTCAGTGTCTCTCTGTCAGTCAGTCTCTCTCTCTGTCAGTCAGTCTCTCTCTCTGTCAGTCAGTCTCTCTCTTAGTCAGTCAGTCTCTCTCTCTCTCAGTCAGTCAGTCCCTCAGTCAGTCAGTCAGTCTCTCAGTCAGTCTCTCTCTCAGTCAGTCTCTCTCAGTCAGTCTCTCTCTCAGTCAGTCAGTCTCTTAGTCAGTCTCTCTAAGTCAGTCAGTCTCTCTGTCAGTCAGTCTCTCTCTCTCTCAGTCTCTCTCTCTGTCTCTCTCTCTGTCAGTCTCTCTCTGTCAGTCTCTCTCTGTCAGTCTGTCTCAGTCAGTCTCTCTCAGTCAGTCTCTCTCAGTTAGTCTCTGTCAGTCAGTCTCTCTCTCAGTCAGTCAGTCTCTCTCTCAGTCAGTCTCTCTCTCAGTCAGTCAGTCTCTCTCACTCAGTCAGTCTCTCTCACTCAGTCAGTCTCTCTCACTCAGTCAGTCTCTCTCTGTCAGTCAGTCTCTCTCTCTCTCTCTGTCAGTCTCAGTCAGTCTCTCTCTGTCAGTCAGTCTCTCTCTCAGTCAGTCAGAGTCTCTCAGTCAGTCAGTCTCTCAGTCAGTCAGTCTCTTAGTCAGTCTCTCTCTGTCAGTCAGTCTCTCTTAGTCAGTCAGTCTCTCTCAGTCAGTCAGTCTCTCTCAGTCAGTCTCTCTCTCAGTCAGTCGGTCTCTCTCTGTCTGTCAGTCAGTCTCTCTCTCTGTCAGTCAGTCTCTCTCTCTCTCAGTCTCTCTCTCTGTCTCTCTCTCTCAGTCAGTCTCAGTCAGTCTCTCTCAGTCAGTCTCTCTCAGTCAGTCAGTCTCTCTCTCTCAGTCAGTCAGTCTCTCTCTCTGTCAGTCAGTCTCTCTCTGTCAGTCAGTCTCTCTTTGTCAGTCTCTCTCAGTCAGTCTCTCTCAGTCAGTCTCTCTCAGTCAGTCTCTCTCAGTCAGTCTCTGTCTCTGTCAGTCAGTCTCTCTGTCAGTCAGTCTCTCTGTCAGTCAGTCTCTCTGTCAGTCAGTCTCTCTCAGTCAGTCTCTCAGTCAGTCAGTCTCTCTCTGTCAGTCAGTCTCTCTCTGTCAGTCAGTCAGTCTCTCAGTCAGTCAGTCAGTCTCTCTCTCAGTCAGTCAGTCTCTCTCTCAGTCAGTCAGTCTCTCTCAGTCAGTCAGTCTCTCTCAGTCAGTCAATCTCTCTCTGTCAGTCAGTCTTTCTCTTAGTCAGTCAGTCCCTCTTTGTCAGTCTCTCTCAGTCAGTCTCTCTCAGTCAGTCTCTGTCTCTGTCAGTCTGTCTCTGTCAGTCTCTGTCTCTGTCAGTCTCTGTCTCTGTCAGTCAGTCAGTCTCTCTCAGTCAGTCAGTCTCTCTGTCAGTCTCTCTCTCTCTGTCAGTCTCTCTCTCTCTGTCAGTCTCTCTCTGTCAGTCAGTCTCTCTCTGTCAGTCAGTCAGTCTCTCAGTCAGTCAGTCAGTCTCTCAGTCAGTCAGTCAGTCTCTCAGTCAGTCAGTCTCTCTCTCAGTCAGTCAGTCTCGCTCTCTCTGTCAGTCAGTCACTCTCTGTCAGTCACTCTCTGTCAGTCAGTCTCTCTGTCAGTCAGTCTCTCAGTCAGTCAGTCTCTCTCTCAGTCAGTCAGTCTCTCAGTCAGTCAGTCTCTCTCTCAGTCAGTCAGTCTCTCTCTCAGTCAGTCTCTCTCAGTCAGTCTCTGTCTCTGTCAGTCTCTGTCTCTGTCAGTCAGTCAGTCTCTCTCTGTCAGTCAGTCAGTCTCTCAGTCAGTCAGTCAGTCTCTCAGTCAGTCAGTCTCTCTCTCAGTCAGTCAGTCTCTCTCTCAGTCAGTCAGTCTCTCTCAGTCAGTCAGTCTCTCTCAGTCAGTCAGTCTCTCTCAGTCAGTCTCTCTCAGTCAGTCTCTCTCTCTCTGTCAGTCTCTCTCTCTGTCAATCAGTCTCTCTCTCTCTCTCAGTCTCTCTCTCTCTCTCAGTCAGTCTCTCTCTCTGTCAGTCAGTCTCTCTCTGTCAGCCAGTCAGTCTCTCTCTGTCAGACAGTCTCTCTCTCTCTGTCAGTGTCTCTCTGTCAGTCAGTCTCTCTGTCAGTCAGTCTCTCTCTCTCTCTCTCAGTCTCTCTCTCTCTCTCTCTCAGTCTCGCTCTCTCTGTCAGTCAGTCTCTCTCTCTCTCTGTCAGTCTGTCAGTCTCTCTCTGTCAGTCAGTCAGTCTCTCTCTGTCAGTCAGTCAGTCTCTCTCTGTCAGTCAGTCTCTCTCTGTCAGTCAGTCAGTCTCTCTCTGTCAGTGTCTCTCTGTCAGTCAGTCTCTCTCTCAGTCAGTCAGTCTCTCTCTCTCTGTCTGTGTCTCTCTGTCAGTCAGTCTCTCTCTCAGTCAGTCTCTGTCAGTCAGTCTCTCTCTCTCTGTCAGTGTCTCTCTGTCAGTCAGTCTCTCTCTCAACCAGTCAGTATCTCTCAGTCAGTCAGTCTCTCTCTGTCTGTCAGTCTCTCTCTGTCAGTCAGTCTCTCTCTCTCTGTCAGTCTCTGTCAGTCAGTCTCTCTCTCAGTCAGTCTCTCTCTTAGTCAGTCAGTCTCTCTCTCTCAGTCAGTCTCTCTCTCTCAGTCAGTCTCTCTCTCTCAGTCAGTCTCTCTCTCAGTCAGTCTCTCTCTCTGTCAGTCAGTCTCTCTCTGTCGGTCTCTCTCTCTCTGTCAGTCTCTCTCTCAGTCAGTCAGTCGTTCTGTTAGTCAGTCTCTCTCTGTCGTTCAGTCTCTCTCTGTCAGTCTCTCTCTCTGTCAGTCTCTCTCTCTCTCTCTCTCTGGCAGTCTCTCTCTCTCTCTGTCACCCTCTCTCTGTCAGTCAGTCTCTCTCTGTCAGTCAGTCTCTCTCTTAGTCAGTCAGTCTCTCTTAGTCAGTCAGTCTCTCTCAGTCAGTCAGTCTCTCTCTACCTCAGTCAGTCAGTATCTCTCTCTCAGTCAGTCTCTCTGTCTGTCAGTCTCTCTCTCTCTGTCAGTCTCTCTCTCTGTCAGTCTCTCTCTCTCTCTGTCAGTCTCTCTCTCTCTCTGTAACCCTCTCTCTGTCAGTCAGTCTCTCTCTGTCAGTCAGTCTCTCAGTCAGTCAGTCTCTCTCTGTCAGGCAGTCTCTCTCTCTCTCTCTCTACAACATACCTTAGAAACATTGCCAATATCTCTGGCTAAACACTTATAAGGTCCCAACGGCGAGACCTTTTGGCGATGCCAATGCTTATTTTTTATTCCGGATTCGCGCACCCAGCGCGAATTCGGACGTTTCTTAAAATGTTTTTGGGCTGGGGGTCCTTGTGGGACCCCCTGAGCAGGCCTAGGGGGTCAGGGGTTCCTACCCTGCCCCTTTTCTTGTTTTTCATCTTTGTTTAACTGTTTTTTTATGACTCTGGTTCAACCTAGTCCCAAGATGGCTGCCAGCATTTCCTGGATGAAGTGCTGACAGCCAATCAGATTTCACGATGACATGTGTGGTTAGGCTCCGCCCAGATATCAATATTTCTTTTTCCTTTCTTTTTCCTTTAATATTTCAAAAACTGCTGAACGGATTTACACCATTGAACAAAAAGGACTCTTTCTGAACCAAGACCTACCTTTTTGCCAAATTTGGTGTAATTCCGTTCAGCAGTTCGGGCTGTAGCTTTGTCTAAAGTTTCCTATGGAAAATAACATGGGGAAAACCTGTTTTGGGACCCCCCTTTTTTCTCGGCCCTCGCTTGGCGAATCACCCCGAAACTTTCAAGACAGGAGCTGACCGGAGCTGATCACTAGTTTTGAAAATTTTGTGAAGATTCGTCAACCAGCGCCAAAGTTATTGGGAAAACAAAAAATGCTTTTCCTATGGAAACTAGGCCCTAACTATAACTACCTACTGGCGACCGCCAGTAGGTAATATATACATATATATATATATATATTCACTGAAAAAACCATAGGTTTCAGGCACGTTATAGTTAGAAATTTGCATTTAAAAAACCTTAAAAAATCACTGAAAAAACCATAAGGTTTTAGGGACAGTTATAGTTAGTTGGACATTGCACTCGTACAAAACCCGTGAAATTCCCCGTTATAGTTAGTTCAGGTAACTATAACTCGCGCCCCCGCAATGCACTGCTGATGACATCACATATTACATCACTCATGACATGGTCAGTGACATCACTGATGACATCACTGATGACATCTCAAATGACATCACTGATGACATCACTGATGACATCATCCAGTGACTGTGTGTTTGTGTAAAGTTTAAATATGTTTAATATATATAGGGAAAGGCGTATTGAAGAATGAGTGGGTGTATAAGTGTCTGAATGGATGATTTAGTAGGTGCGTGACTGAGTCTATAAGTGAGTGATTAAACGTATCTTACTGGATGCATGGGTGAGTGACTAAACTGTGTGAATGTCTGTATCCGTCTGTCTGTTGTTGTGTAAGCAGCTGCATGGGTTTCTGACTAGCTAAATGAGTGTCTATATGGGTTATGGATTGGTTCTCTGAGTATCTGTATGGGTGCCTCAGTGTTTGTGTGGGTGGGGTGAGTGTGACTCTGTGCATAGATGTGTGAGTGGGTGATTCACTGGGTGCATGGTTTCAAGAGTGCGTCTGTGATGGACTGTATGGGTGGGTGAGTGTGTGTATGGGTGTGTTAGTGATTGAATGTATATCTCAGTGGTACATGTGTGAGTAACTACATATGTGAAAGGCAGTATATATGTGTGTTGGAGTATATAAATGGCTATAAGTGAGAGTGTGTGATTGTGAGAGTGGCTATATGGATGAGTGTGTGCTTGCATCAGTGATTGCATAGGAGCGTAAGAATGTGCTAGTATTTTTATGAGTAAGTGAGCTGGTGTGTATAACTGTATAGGTGAGTAAATTGGAGTGTGATTAATTATTTGCATGACTGACTAGGTGTGTGAGTACCTCTATGGATGAGTTGCGTTGTGTGAGTGTTTATATAGGTGTATGAGTGCATATGATAGTCCTGTACTGAGTGACTGTAAGTATGAGTGACTGTACGGGTGAGTGAGTAGATGTGTGTGTGTGTAGACCTAAGAATCAGTGAGTGGGTATGTACTTATTGGTATTGGAGTGTGTATGGTTTTGAGAATGGCAGTCTGTAATTTAGAGTGGGTGTTTCAAAACTTATATTAGGGTGTGAGAAGATGCATTAAATTCTCACATGGATGATGTCATCAGTGATGTCATCAGTGATGTCATTTGAGATGTCATCAGTGATGTCACTGACCATGTCATGAGTGATGTAATATGTGACGTCATCAGCAGTGCATTGCGGGGCGTGAGTTATAGTTACCTGAACTAACTATAACGGGGGAATTTCACGGGTTTTGTACGAGTGCAATGTCCAACTAACTATAACTGTCCCGAGTTATGGTTTTTTCAGTGATTTTTTAAGGTTTTTTAAATGCAAATTTCTAACTATAACGTGCCTGAAACCTATGGTTTTTTCAGTGAATTTCAAAGGTTTTTTAAATGCTAATTTCTAACTATAACATGTCTGAAACCTACGGTTTTTTCAGTGAATTTCAAAGGTTTTGTAAATGACAATTTTTAAATGTATTAATTGTTATATTTATATTTTTAATACTGATTTACTACATTTTTAGAAACAATTTTTTTTACATATTTTATTTTTTAAATTACATTGTAATTACATTATACATTACAAAAAATACTTTCTCATAATGAATTACTTTAGTTTAAATACTTTGCACATAGGCAATAGACTTTTAAGTACAGTAGTTACAGTTGTTGCAATGGGCAACACATTTTCAAACACAATGCAACATTCAGCTCAATGTGAATTTCTAGTTAAATGCAATTAGTTACTTTATGGATTACTTTTCTAACCACAGGACTGGATCCTAGATTCAGTCCTGGGACATCTCCTGTAAACAGTTGAGTAAAAGCGTTTTGGTTACATTAGTGATTTTTAAGGAATATTATTGTATTTTAAAAGTTGACACTGAAACTTTTTCTCATAGAATCACCAATGTTATCCTATGGAAGGAAATTCACTTAGCAGGTAAAAACTGTTATCATTACTTTTTCTTACTCAGTGTTGGATCCTGGATCCAGCACTGGTGCATCTCCTGTAAACAGTTGAAAGAATGCGTTTAAGTCATACAGGCGATTTTAAGGAATATTTGTAGTTTGTGAAAATCGACACTTTGAAACTTTTCTGCTGAAAACCAGACAATGGATTCCTATGGAAGAAAATATAAGTTACTGGTAAGTACGGTTAAAATTACTTTTCAGGGTCAGTGCTGGGCTAAAAGATGCAGCACTGAGGTCTCTCCTGATAACAGGTGAGTAAATCGGAATTCGTATTTCGGCTGATTTTAGAGGAATATTTTAAAGTTCCAAAACTCCACACTTAGAAGAATTTCCAAGTGAAACCAGTCAATGTTAGCCTAGGGAAGGAAATTCAAGTTACTGGTAAGTACGGTTAAAATTACTTTTCAGGACCAGTACTGGGCTGAAAGATACAGCACTGAGGTCTCTCCTGATAACAGGTGAGTAAATCGGAATTTGTATTTCGGCTGATTTTAGAGGAGTATTTGTATGTTTCAAAAATCAACACTTAGAAACTTTTTCAGCAAAAAGCAGACAATGAGATCCTATGGAAGGAAATTCAAGTTACTGGTAAGTACAGTTAAAATTACTTTTGAGGATCAGTACTGGGCTGAAAGATGCAGCACTGAGGTCTCTCCTGATAACAGGTGAGTAAATCCGAATTCGTAGTTCGGCAGATTTTAGAGGAATATTTGCACAATGGTGAAGGTAGGGGGCGGGGCCTGAGGTGACATCTGTGCAAACACGCCCCGTGGCGCGTTTTAAGTTGGGGGATTAAGTCCCCTGGAATCATGAGGGTCCCTAGGGGCCAACTAGCCCACCAGGAACCTCCAGTATGCGCCAGGAGGCTGCGTTGCAGAGACGTGTAGAGGGGCCACACCCCTTTTACACCTCTCTGCAACGCAGCTCTGTGGCGCTTTCTGGATGTACCTGTTGGGCTAGTTGGCCCCCAGGGACCCTCAGGATTGAAGGGGATTTAATTCCCCATCTTAAAACGCGCCACGGGGCCTGTTTGCACACATGTCACCTGAAGCCCCGCCCCTCCCTTCACCACTGTGCAAACGCGCCCCGTGGCGCGTTTTAAGTTGGGGGATTAAGTCCCCTTGAATCCTGAGGGTTCCTGGGGGCCAACTAGCCCACCATGTACCTCCAAAAGTGCCACAGAGCTGCGTTGCAGAGAGGTGTATAAAGGGCGTGGCCTCTGTACACCTCTCTGCAACGCAGCCCCTGGCGCATACTGGAGGTTCCTGGTGGGCTAGTTGGCCCCAGAGACCCCCAGTATTCAAAGGGAATTACTTCCCCATCTGCAAACGCGCCAGGGGCGCGTTTGCAGAGTGGTGAAGGAAGGGGCGGGGCCTGCGGGCCGATCGTTTTTTTTTTCCTGAAGGGGGCTGTGTGGCCCCCTTCCTTTTCTTATTTTTGGGCCCTGGGGACCCCATCCCCCAGGGCCTTACCCCCTTTTTTTTTTTTTTATTTAAAAAAAAAATTATTTCTGGGGAAGGGGGCTGCGTGGCCCCCTCCCGGGCCACTACTTGCCCCGGGGACCCCATCCCCCGGGGCCTGGCCTCTGGTTGGGGACTGTGGGGGGTCCCCAAACCCCCACAGTCCCGCCGGCTCCCCATGTCCTACGGGAGCCGGCATTGCTCTTACACATGGGGAGCAGCTAACATGCTGCTCCCCGTGTGGAAAAGCAATTGTCTTTGGATATTGGAAGCGAGAGCAGGTTTCCCTGCTCTCTCTTCCAATATCCAAAGCAGTTTGCAATGACAGGATGGGAGCCGCGAGGCTCCCGTCCTGTCATTGCAAACAGCAGTGTCCCGGGGGTAGGCACCCCGGGACACTGCAGGAGCCGGCCCTGGGGGGTGGCGGTCCCCACGGCCACCACAGGCTCCAGGAGGGGGGCCGTGCGGCCCCCCTCCCCACATCAGCACAGCCCCGGGGAGGTGGTGGTCCCCGGGGCTTCGGGGGTCCAAAACGGACCCCCATTTTAATTTGTTAGTGCCCCGGGGAGGTGGTGGTCCCCGGGGCGTGTGGGGGGGCTCGAGCCCCCCCCACACAGGAAAAAAAAAAAAAAAAGAAGCCCCGGGGAGGTGGTGGTCCCCGGGGCTGCGGGAGGGCTCAGAGCCCTCCCGCACCATTTTAAAAGAAAGCCCCGGGGGTGGCGGTCCCCGGGGCTTGGGAGGCCCTAGAGGCCCCCATACATAAAATAAACACCCCCAGCATGCCCCCGGGACTTGGCCCACCCGGGGGCAAGTAGCTATCGAGCGCGGGAGACCGCGCTTCGATTTTTATCGGCAGGATCCGCGCATCCTGCCGATTTTTTTAAAAAATGCTTTTTTCTGGCCAGGGGTCCTTATGGGACCCCCTGAGCAGACCTAGGGGTCAGGGTGTTTCTACCCTGCCCCCTTTGTGCGCTTTGCGCACTTGTTTCTGTCCCTCGGTTCTACCGAGGGACAAAATGGCTGCCAACATTTCCTGAATCGGAATGTTGACAGCCAGCTGACAACCAATTAACATGCAGCTCGTGATCGGGACGGTGCGCGCAGGGTGCGCTCAGGGTGCGCGGATCCTCCGTGCCCATAGATATATATGTACTTTTACTTTTGATTTTCTCAGCAACTACTGAACGGATTTACACCATTTAACAAAAAGGGTTCTTTCTGAACCAAGAACTACCTCTTTGCCAAATTTGGTGTAATTCCGTTCCGCAGTTCGGGCTGTAGCCGTGTCTAAAGTTTCCTATGGAAAAATGAATGGGGAAAACGCGTTTTGGGACCCCCCTTTTTCTCGGCCCCCGCTTGACGAATCACCCCGAGACTTTCAGGGTAGGAGCGGACCGGAGCGCCCCACAAAGTTTGAAAATTTTGCAAAGATACGTCAACCGGCAAGAGAGTTATTTCAAATAGAATGTCGCGGATTTCCTATGGAAAATAGGTTCTAACTATAACTATCTACTGGCGACCGCCAGTAGATAATTCACTGAAAAAACCATAGGTTTTAGGGACGTTCTAGGTAGTTGGACATTTCACTCATATAAAACCAGAGAAATTCCACCGTTATAGTTAGTTCAGCTAACTATAACTCGCGCACCCGCAATGCACTGCTCATGACGTCACATATTACATAATTTGTGACATGGTCAGTGACATCACTGATGACATCTCAAATGACATCACTGATGACATCACTGATGACATCACTGATGACATCATCCACGTGAAAAACTGATGCATCTCCTCACACTCTAATATAACCTTTAATACACCCACTGTAAAATACAGACAACTATTTTCAAAATAGTTAACACACCAATACCAGTTACTACATACGCACTCACTGATTGCTAGGTCTACACACACATCTACTCATTCATCCATACAATCACTGATACATGCAGTCACTCATAAATACAACACTACCATATGCACTCATACAACTATACAGACAATTACACCGCCACTCATCCATGCAGTTACTCACACACCTACTTAGTCATGCAAAGAATCTATCACAGTCCCATTTACTCACCTATACAATTATACACACACCACCTCACTTATTCATACAGATACTAACGCATACTTACTCTATTATATAATTAGTGATACAAGTACAGACTCATCTATACAGCCAGTCTCAAAATCACCAACTATCATGTAGAGTCCTTTATATACTTGAACTCTCACATACACATATGTAGTTACTTGGACATGTACCACTGACACATCCATTCACTTACCAACACACCGATACACACACTCACGCACCCATACATGTGTTTCCACATGCACTGTTGAACCCATACATCCAGTGAATCAACCACTCACACATCTATGCACAGACTCACACACCTCAGACCCACCCACACACACACACTCAATCTCCCCCAAAAAATACTCAAACAACCAATTAATAACCTATATAGACACTCATATAGCTACTGACCAACCCATGCAGCAGCTTGCACAACAGACAGACTGATACAGACATTCACACAGTTTAGTCACTAACCCACCCATTCGGTAAGACACATTTAATCACTCACTTAAACAGCCAGTCACCTTCCTACTAAATCCCCCATCCAGACACTTATACACCCACTCATTCTTCAATACACGTAGGAATATATCTAAAACATATTTAAAAATTACAGAAACACACAATCACGGGATGATGTCATCAGTGATGTTATCAGTGATGTCATTTGAGATGTCATCAGTGATGTCATCAGTGATGTCACTGACCATGTCATGAATGATGTAATATGTGACGTCATGAGCTGTGCATTGCGGGTGCGTGAGTTATAGTTAGCTGAACTAACTATAACGGTGGAATTTCTCTGGTTTTATATGAGTGAAATGTCCAACTAACTATAACGTCCCTAAAACCTATGTTTTTTTCAGTGAATTTCTAAAGTTTTTCAAATGCTAATTTCTAACTATAACGTCTGTAAAACCTATGGTTTTTTTCTGTGAATTTCAAAGGTTTTATTAATGCTAATTTCTAACTACAATGTCCCTGAAACCTATATTGTTTTTAAGTAAATTTTAAAAAGACGTGCATACTTTTTGTAGTGAAAAACTAACTGTAACAGTAGTCTGTTATAAGTTATAATTTAACAATGTTTAAAACTTAATTAGCACTAATTAACATTTAAATGTGTCACGCAGCAGCTATGATACCTGACTTCGAACAACAGCGTTCACAGTTCGATTCCCGGCTCCAGCGGCACTTTAGCCCACCACTATGTCACTGTGAGCAACACCTTGCTTAATCTTCCCAAAGCCCCCGAGCGCCGGCACACTTTTCCGGGGGAAGCTGTATGCTTTACAAATGCTGGCATTTTTTAAATTTAAAACCATAGTGATGAGAAATATTAGCACGTATTTTTTTTTTCTATTCTGAACGATATTTTTTTTAATGTCTTCTATTTAGAATTACGGCAATTAATAGATGTTTGTAGTCATGAGAATGGAAATGACACAGTTTGCCGGGTAACAGTTTTTAAGCTCTCCAACGTATGTACATATTAAGGACCTTATACGTGTTAGGATCGAAATCGAAACCTTTACCGCTTCACATTTTGTAACTTTTCCTAACACGTGCACAAGTTAAACAGTGAAAACGTGAGCACGTGTCAACTGTAAAACGTGACATCTAAATGGGCGGAGCCGCATCTTCCTTCCATAGACTACTCAATAACCAAAAAGTATATAAACCACACCCGTTGTTTGATTAGTTTCGTTTATGCGAGTTATTTACGCGTGTCCATTCTGTGATGCACGTTCCCTTTTCTAGCATCGGATTCTTGTTTTGCGGCAACAAAACATATTCCAGAGTTGTAAGTTGTTTGATTATGGCATAGTAGATATTTATAATACGTAGCTATTTGTCAATATTTAAAGATTTGTATTTAGAAAAAAGTGTTATTGGTTGTTTTTGCCATTTATATGTAACGTCAGCAGCTTGTTTTCAAAAACAGACAGAATACAGCAAACATTGTTCCTTTTCTGGCTCCTTTGAGATCATATAGTGTGACTCTGTATATTATAATATTGACACTGTACTTAACCTCAGAGCTGTTGGTGACCCGTCGCCGCGAAGACTAAAGATTTATATGTATCGTCAGCAGCTTCTAGTTTGTAGTCTATTTCCCCCTTGAGATCATATAGTGCGAGTATGTATATTGTAATATTTACATTTATACTGACCTCAGTGGAGTTTTTTGATATTTCTATTTTTGTCTGTTGCGGTTCCTATTCACCTTCTCCCTTTAGAATATATACTACCAGTAGTGTATATTATTATACTACTATCCTATATATTCTCAAAGGAGTACATGATTTGTTAGCGGAGCAGTGAGCGACCTCTAAGCACTACGACCGAACTTTCCCGAATTCTCTACAGAATAGAAATTATAAAAAATGATAAAGCATACATTTCTATGTAATATAAAGTGATTTGTTTTTAACTGTTTGTTACTTGTTATTGTTCTTGTGACCTGAGATGATGTAGTGCGGGAGTGTTTCTTGTAGCACTTCTTTTCTACTTTATCTAAAAGTAACTCATGCCCTCTTATATTATCAAGAATATGGGGCAACAGTTTTACAAACTAAAGCAGAAAAAAAAGGGAGGGTGTGGCCACGCTTAAGGGATATTTTATGAATTGCGTTTTTATTTGTCACCTCTTTGATATATAAAGCTTCAGTTTTCGAAGAAAGTTTATTTGTAATTGCTTAATAAAAACTGTTTCAAACCTAGACTGAAATTTCTGCTGCGCAACCACCCCTCCCCGTCAGAAAAGTACACACCACATTCTAAGTAAATAGTGCTACTGGGAAGTATCCCACCCGCAAACTTAATAAAAAGAAGACCGCAACACACTCTGTTATTTTCCCACCATGATTTGTACACCCCACGCCAATTATATAAATGGCCCTTAAAATATATAAAAAACAATTTTTACCTTCACAATCCCTGTTCACCACCTTGTGACAACTGTACAGAGTTAATAGTGTTCCTACCCTCCCCGCTACTACTTTGTTTTCCCGTACTCCATTGAAGTGCGTCACAAAACGCTTCACAACAGTGAAACGTTCCCAGCAAATAAAGAGCAAACTTGTACTCGGAACACTTTAGCCTTTAAAATGTCCATGGTGTTCCGCACAGGGGGAGGGAATCGCTGCCAACACTTCTACTTTTAATGCTTCACAGCCAATGAACATTAAGCTTGGGAAGGTCCTGCTTGGAACACATTACCCAATCAGATGTCCCTGATGCTCCGCGGAGGGGAGGGAATGGCTGGCAACACTTCTACTTTCAATGGTTTACAGCCAATGAACATTAAGCTTGGGAACGTCCTGCTTGGAACATGTCAACCAATCAGATGTCCCTGCTACTCCGCGGACGGGGAGGAAATGGCTGGCAACACTTCTACTTTCAATGGTTCGCAGCCAATGAACATTAACCTCTGGAAGGTCCTGCTTGGAACATGTGAGCCAATCAGATGTCCTTGCTACTCCGCTCAGGGGGAGGGAATTGCTGGCAACACTTTTACTTTTAATGGTTCGCAGCCAATGAACATTGAGCTCGTTGTTGGAACACCTCAGCCAATTAAACATTAATTTTCTTCACTGTCCGTGATAAAAGTGAACACCGCATTATAAGTAAACATTACTGCGCATTATATTAAAGGAAGGTAAAGGAAGGCTGCAATATGGCGCATTGTTATTTTCCCGATATCATTTCCACAGCCTACTGAACATTGCCGCAATACCGCGCATCGTTGTTTTGCGGACGTTATTTCCACAGCCTACGCAACATTCACACTACCTGTATGTGCACCCTACACACTGCTTGCCGCAATACGGCGCATTGTGTTCCCGGCGGGATTTCCAGAGCCTACGCAACCTTGCCGCAATACCACGCACCGTTGTTCTGCAGACGTGATTTCCACGGCGTACGCAACATTCAAACTCCCTGCCTCTCCACCGTACAGACTGCTTAAACTAAGACCACAGTGTTCCTACTATACCCTCTTATACAATTATTCTCTTATTTTTCCCCCTACGCCTTTCAACTCAGACACAAAATGGCTGCCAACACTTCCTAGTTTCAACAGTTCGCAGCCAATGAGCCGCACGCTCGTGCTCGCATTGCCTCAGCCAATCAGATGTCAGAATTCTCAAATATCGATATCTGTAAATTTTGATATTTCTCTAAAACTACTGAACAGACTTACCCCATTTAAACAAAAGCGTGCTTTCTGGACCAAGACCTTTCTCCCTGCCAAATTTGACGTAATTCCGTTCAGCAGTTTGACCTGTAGCCTTGTCTAAAGTTTCCAATGGAAATTGCATGTAGTAAACATGTTTTGGGACCCCCCTTTTTGCTCAGCCCTCCTTGACGAATCACCCCCAAACTTTCAACATAGGAGCTGATCTGAAAAGAGAAGTTTTGGGAAAATTTCGTAAACATTCGTCAAACGACGCCAAAGTTATAAGCAAATCAAAAAACGCTTTTCCTAAAGAAACGTGGTCCTAACTATAACTACCTACTGGCGACCGCCAGTAGGTAATATATATACAGATATATATGCGTATATATATATATATATATATATACATATATATACATATTATATACATATATATTTTCATATATATATATATATATATATAGCCTCTCCACTTTCCTCGAGCGAGCCGGGACACGTCAGCTGCGGTGCGCGCCAGGGTCCGAGGAGACCCTCTCTTCATTCCAACTTACCACGCAACAAATTGCAACGCACACTCCTTCCGTTTTGTCGGCTTGGTACCGTGAATAAACTGATCCCAAGCACATTGGAATTGTGCCTTTATTTCTGCGGAAGGAGTGTGCGTTGCAATTTGTTGCACGGTGAGTTGGAATATATATATATATATATGTATATGTATATATATTACCTACTGGCGGTCGCCAGTAGGTAGCTATAGTTAGAACCTAGTTTCCATAGGAAAAGCGTTTTTTGATTTGCTAATAACTTTGGCGTCGTTTGACGAATCTTCGCGAAATTCTCCCAAAAAAAGTCTATCCAGGTCAGCTCCTATCCTGAAAGTTTGGGGGTGATTCGTCAAGCGGGGGCTGAGAAAAAAGGGGGTCCCAAAACGCGTTTTTCCTGTGTTAATTTCCATAGGAAATTTTGAGACAGGCTACAGCCCGAACTGCTGAACGGAATTACCCCAAATTTGGCAAAAAGGTAGTGCTTGGTTCAGAAAGCGACCTTTTTTTTAAATGGTGTAAATCCGTTCAGTAGTTGCTGAGTAATTCAAAAAATAAAAGTTTCAATATCTATGGCCGCGGTTGATTCGCGAACCCTCCCGACCACGAGCTTTATTCTATTTGGCTGTCAACACTCTAAACCAGGAAGTGTTGGCAGCCATCTTGTGACTCGGTAGAACCGAGTCACAAGAAAACAGTGAAAAGAATGTTTAAAAACAAGAAAAGGGGGCAGGGAAGAAACACCCTGACCCCCTAGACCTGCTCAGGGGGTCCCACAAGGACCCCCAGGGCCAAAAAAAGCATTTTTTTTAAAAGAATTCGGCGAAATTCGCGCTGGGGTTGCGAATTCCACCAATTTTTTTTTTTTAAGTTGAAGCGCGGACTCCCGCGCTTCATTTAATTGAGGCCCCCGGGTGGGCCAGGTCCGGGGGCATTGTCATAAAATATTAGCGGGGGCCCCCGCAGCCCCGGAGACCGCCACCAGAAGCAGACTGCTGTTAATGATTAGACATCTTGAGTTCTCAAGCAATGGAGAAAAGGCCTCTCAAAATCACAACGTGTGACGAAAGATGTGAACCTCAGCGCTAAATATAGCACAATGAATGAAAACTGATATTCGGCGCGCACAGCAGGCGCTGCAGCGTAACTCGTGGACAGTTTCTTTCAAAAGACTCCCCTTCAGGAACACGGGAGCAAGACGCGGGTCCACTGGCGCTTGGCCGCTATGGAGGCAGCCCTGGGTTCTTTGTGGCAGCCTCGTTACAGTGTAATGGGCTCGCCCTCCTCCCTGCTCAACCTCTGGCTCTCCCCCCTCCTTTCCATCCCTCCCTCCTCCCCTCCGGCCCGGCTGCCAGAACATTCTGTGATTATGTAATGCAACATTTCCAGGAACTCATCCGTGCGTCTGCAAAACCAATGGCTAAGCAGAACACACCGTAGAGATGCACAAGCTCCCATTAGCAGGTCGCATGACCTCAGGTACGTAAAATGTCCTCCCTAGCCAACGACAGGGATCCTATTTTGCCAAATCAACCAAAAAAAAACATTCGGAAATGGAAACGATGTGTTTACATTTTAAGCTCCGAATTCACAAACTACGCCCCAGGAATAGAGTAGAGGTTGAATGGATGGATGGGGAACGGCCGGGTAGTGAAATACCGCATGGACATGTAACTGCACACGCCGTGTCACAAGCCCGACCAGCCCCCCTCAACCCACGGACAGGTTACGCAATGGACGAGACAAGCAGCCGGTATCTTCCCACCCGAGGCCAACGAAAGAACAACACAATGGATGCAACAACCACACTGCGGCTTGTAAAAGAGCCCCTCTGAAGTCTGCCTTACGTTTCCTAAGATACACCCGTTTCATTCATAACAACGTTTCCAGCGAAACTGTACTATTTCATTAATTATCGCTCACATGCTTACCCCAACGCGGTTTGATTTTCCTAAGGATAAAACACACTAATTTATATTCGATAACAAAGGGACTCGTTCCGGGGTGTCGCATTCAACAATCCTCAGTGCCCCCAAATTATTTGTTTTCATGCATCGAAAGGGTGTTATGCAACAAGCAGCATTTACTAGGGTTGCACTGGTCACCACGCCATCCATTTCCTGCCAAGTACACAGCAAGCACAATGACACAATGTTCGGAAAAATATGAATGCCGAGCAGAAGCCTAGCACAACACATAGTATTTGTGTATTACCTGTGTGATCTTCATCTGCAGCACACACTCATCTGCCTCTTCTATGGTCATCCTTTCGCCGTTGGTCCATTTCTTTTCTCTCCTCAGGAGGATTGTCTACAGGCTGGGATTGGAGCAGTTTATTTTCTATTTTTGTGGATGGCAGGAGCCCCCCAGCAGCGGATCGTTCCCTCCTCCCAGGAGCTGCTGTGCAGATCTGTGTTAGTAGGTCAATACTTCTCAGCGTAAAGCCCCCTTCCCGTCCAGATTTTTATTTATTTTTTAAAAAGGGGTGAACCCCTGGGGAATGGGGTCCCCAGGGCCCTAAACAAGGAAAAAGAAGGAGGGCCACACAGCCCCCCTTCTAAAAAAAAAAATTTTTAGAAGACCGGCGTCGTGCCGGAGGCCCCGCCCCCTCCCAGCAACACTCTGCAAACGTGCCCTGTGGCGCGTTTTAAGTTGGCCCCCAGGGACCCTCAGAATTCAAGGGGACTTAATCCCCCAACTTACAACGTGCCAGAGGGCGCGTTTGCACAGTGGTGCAGGAAGGGGGCGGGGCCTGATATGACAAGTCTGCAAACACACCCCCTGGCGCGTTGTAAATTGGGGGATTAAGTCCCCTTGAATCCTGAGGGTCCCTGGGGGCCAACTAGCCCACCAGGTACCTCCAGTAAGCGCCACATAGCTGCGTTGCAGAGAGGTGGTCCGAGGCGACGCCCCTTTTTACACCACTCTGCAAACGCGGCTTCTGGTGCACTGCTGGTGGGGCGATGAGGTCCTCTTGTGGCCTGACGGAAACGCGTCGGGCAATGAAGGATGGGATGGCTGTTATACTGATCGTGTGGCAGCCGATGTTTTTACCTGATTAAAGGCCTTGTGTCGAACGCTGGTTTTAAGTGCTGCTCATTGCAAGGGCAACCTGGAGCTTTCATATTTGGCGGCGGCCCAGCCGCCGAGCTTGCACCACCCCGAGAAACAGGGGGGCTGCAGGTTCTGTATATACGGAACCAAGTTGTGGACTACCGGTGTGGGATTTTGAACGGACACTGCCGCACAAGGCCCATCTGTGGGCTTGTATCTTTCATGAACAGTATGAAGTGCGACTATCAGAAGTATGATTAACCACATCTCCCATAATGCTCCACTGTGCCATAGGACCAGCCCATCTGGGGGCGTGGAATTTTGCAGATATTAGGAGGAGGTGGGGCATGCACAAACCTGATCCATCCAGCCTCTGAGGAAGAAGGACACACCTTCGAAACGCGTCAGGCAATGAAGGATGGGATGGCTGTTATCCTGATCGTGTGGCAGGCGATGTTTTTACCTGATTAAAGGCCTTGTGTCGAACGCTGGTTTTGAGTGCTGCTCATTGCAAGGGCAACCTGGAGCTTTCATATTTGGCGGCGGCCCAGCCGCCGAGCTTGCACCACCCCGAGAAACAGGGGGGCTGCAGGTTCTGTATATACGGAACCAAGTTGTGGACTACCGGTGTGGGATTTTGAACGGACACTGCCGCACGAGGCCCATCTGTGGGCTTGTATCTTTCATGGACAGTATGAAGTGCGTCTATCAGAAGTATGATTAACCACATCTCCCATAATGCTCCACTGTGCCATAGGACCAGCCCATCTGGGGGCGTGGAATTTTGCAGATATTAGGAGGAGGTGGGGCATGCACGAACCTGGAGCTTATATATATATATATATATATATATATATATATATTCACTGAAAAAAACCATAGGTTTTAGGGACAGTTATAGTTAGGTTTAGGGTAGTGCAGTGGTGTTCGGGTAGTGTAGGGGGTCATGCTGGGGGTAGTGTTCTAGGGTTTAGGGCAGTGCAGTGGTGTTCGGGCAGTTTATGGGGTCGTGCTGGGGGTGGTGTTTTAGGGTTTAGGGCAGTGCAGTGGTGTTCGGGCAGTGTAGGGGGTCGTGCTGGGGGTGGTGTTTCAGGGTTTAGGGCAGTGCAGTGGTGTTCGGGCAGTGTAGGGGGTCATGCAGGGGGTGGTGTTTCAGGGTTTAGGGCAGTGAGGTGGTGTTCGGGCAGTGTAGGGGGTCATGCAGGGGTGGTGTTTCAGGGTTTAGGGCAGTGGTGTTCGGGCAGTGTAGGGTGTCATGCTGGGGGTGGTGTTTCAGGGTTTGGGGCAGTGCAGTGGTGTTCGAGCAGTAAAGGGGGTCATGCTGGGGGTGGTGTTTCAGGGTTTAGGGCAGTGCAGTGGTGTTCGGGCAGTGTAGGGGGCGGTGCAGGGGGTGGTGTTTCAGGGTTTAGGGCAGTGCAGTGGTGTTCTGGCAGGGTAGGGGGCGGTGCAGGGGGTGGTGTTTCAGGGTTTAGGGCAGTGCAGTGGTGTTCGGGCAGTGTAGGGGGTCGTGCAGGGGGTGGTGTTTCAGGGTTTAGGGCAGTGCAGTGGTGTCCGGGAAGTGTAGGGGCGGTGCAGGGGGTGGTGTTTCAGGGTTTAGGGCAGTACAGTGGTGTTCGGGCATTGTAGGGGGTGGTGCTGGTGTTTCAGGGTTGAGGGCAGTGCAGTGGTGTTCGGGCAATGTAGGGGGTCGTGCTGGGGCTGGTGTTTCAGGGTTTAGGGCAGTGCAGTGGTGTTCGGGCAGTGTAGGGGGTCGTGCTGGGGCTGGTGTTTCAGGGTTTAGGGCAGTGCAGTGGTGTTCGGGCAGTGTAGGGGGTCATGCTGGGGCTGGTGTTTCAGGGTTTAGGGCAGTGCAGTGGTGTTCGGGCAGTGTAGGGGGTCTTGCTGGGGCTGGTGTTTCAGAGTCTAGGGCAATGCAGTGGTGTTCGGGCAGTGTAGGGGGTCTTGCTGGGGCTGGTGTTTCAGGGTTTAGGGCAGTGCAGTCGTGTTCGGGCAGTGTAGGGTGTCGTGCTGGGGGTGGTGTTTCAGGGTTTAGGGCAGTGTAGTGGTGTTCGGGCAGTGTAGGGGGTCGTGCAGGGGGTGGTGTTTCAGGGTTTAGGGCAGTGCAGTGGTGTCCGGGAAGTGTAGGGGCGGTGCAGGGGTGGTGTTTCAGGGTTTAGGGCAGTACAGTGGTGTTCGGGCATTGTAGGGGGTGGTGCTGGTGTTTCAGGGTTGAGGGCAGTGCAGTGGTGTTCGGGCAATGTAGGGGGTCGTGCTGGGGCTGGTGTTTCAGGGTTTAGGGCAGTGCAGTGGTGTTCGGGCAGTGTAGGGGGTCGTGCTGGGGCTGGTGTTTCAGGGTTTAGGGCAGTGCAGTGGTGTTCGGGCAGTGTAGGGGGTCATGCTGGGGCTGGTGTTTCAGGGTTTAGGGCAGTGCAGTGGTGTTCGGGCAGTGTAGGGGGTCTTGCTGGGGCTGGTGTTTCAGAGTCTAGGGCAATGCAGTGGTGTTCGGGCAGTGTAGGGGGTCTTGCTGGGGCTGGTGTTTCAGGGTTTAGGGCAGTGCAGTCGTGTTCGGGCAGTGTAGGGTGTCGTGCTGGGGGTGGTGTTTCAGGGTTTAGGGCAGTGTAGTGGTGTTCGGGCAGTGTAGGGGGTCGTGCTGGGGCTAGTGTTTCAGGGTTTAGGGCAGAGCAATGGTGCTCAGGCAGTGTAGGGGGTTGTGCTGGGGGTGATGTTTCAGGGTTTAGGGCAGTGCAGTGGTGTTAGGGCAGTGTAGGGGGTCGTGCTGGGGGTGGTGTTTCAGGGTTTAGGGCAGTGCAGTGGTGTTCCGGCAGTGTAGGGGGTCGTGCAGGGGGTGGTGTTTCAGGGTTTAGTGCAGTGGTGTTCGGGCAGTGTAGGGGGTCATGCTGGGGTGGTGTTTCAGGGTTTAGGGCAGTGCAGTGGTGTTCGGGCAGTGTAGGGTGTCGTGCTGAGGGGTGGTGTTTCAGGGTTTAGGGCAGTGCAGTAGTGTTTGGGCAGTGTAGGGGGTCGTGCAGGGGGTGGTGTTTCAGGGTTTAGGGCAGTGCAGTGGTGTTCGGCCAGTGTAGGTAGTCTTGCTGGGGGTGGTGTTTCAGGGTTTAGGGCAGTGCAGTAGTTTTCGGGCAGTGTAGGCGGTCGTGCTGGGGCTGGTGTTTCAGGGTTTAGGGCAGTGCAGTGGTGTTTGGGCAGTGTACGGGGTTGTGCTGGGGCTGGTGTTTCAGGGTTTAGGGCAGTGCAGTGGTGTGCGGGCAGTGTACGGGGTTGTGCTGGGGCTGGTGTTTCAGGGTTTAGGGCAGTGCAGTGGTGTTCGGGCAGTGTAGGGGGTCGTGCTGGGGGTGGTGTTTAAGGGTTTAGGGCAGTGCAGTGGTGTTCTGGCAGTGTAGGGGGTCGTGCTGGGGCTGGTGATCCAGGGTTTAGGGCAGTGCAGTGGTGTTCGGGCAGTGTAGGGGGTCGTGCTGGGGCTGGTGTTTCAGGGTTTTGGGCAGAGCAGTGGTGTTCGGGCAGTGTAGGGGGTCGTGCTGGGGGTGGTGTTTCAGGGTTTAGGGCAGTGCAGTGGTGTTCGGGCAGTGTAGGGTGTCGTGCTGAGGGGTGGTGTTTCAGGGTTTAGGGCAGTGCAGTAGTGTTTGGGCAGTGTAGGGGGTCGTGCAGGTGGTGGTGTTTCAGGGTTTAGGGCAGTGCAGTGGTGTTCGGCCAGTGTAGGTAGTCTTGCTGGGGGTGGTGTTTCAGGGTTTAGGGCAGTGCAGTAGTTTTCGGGCAGTGTAGGCGGTCGTGCTGGGGCTGGTGTTTCAGGGTTTAGGGCAGTGCAGTGGTGTTTGGGCAGTGTACGGGGTTGTGCTGGGGCTGGTGTTTCAGGGTTTAGGGCAGTGCAGTGGTGTGCGGGCAGTGTACGGGGTTGTGCTGGGGCTGGTGTTTCAGGGTTTAGGGCAGTGCAGTGGTGTTCGGGCAGTGTAGGGGGTCGTGCTGGGGGTGGTGTTTAAGGGTTTAGGGCAGTGCAGTGGTGTTCTGGCAGTGTAGGGGGTCGTGCAGGGGGAGGTGTTTCAGGGTTAAGGGCAGTGCAGTGGTGTTCTGGCAGTGTAGGGGGTCGTGCTGGGGCTGGTGTTTCAGGGTTTTGGGCAGAGCAGTGGTGTTCGGGCAGTGTAGGGGGTCGTGCTGGGGGTGGTGTTTCAGGGTTTAGGGCAGTGCAGTGGTGTTCGGGCAGTGTAGGGGGTCTTGCTGGGGTGATGTTTCAGGGTTTAGGGCAGTGCAGTGGTGTTCGGGCAGTGTAGGTGGTCTTGCTGGGGGTAGTGTTTCAGGGTTTAGGGCAGTGGTGTTCGGGCAGTGTAGGGGGTCTTGCTGGGGTGATGTTTCAGGGTTTAGGGCAGTGCAGTGGTGTTCGGGCAGTGTAGGGGGTCTTGCTGGGGGTAGTGTTTCAGGGTTTAGGGCAGTGCAGTGGTGTTCATGCAGTGTAGGGGGTCGTGCTGGGGGTGGTGTTTCAGGGTTTAGGGCAGTGCAGTAGTGTTCGGGCAGTGTAGGGGGTCGTGCAGGGGGAGGTGTTTCAGGGTTAAGGGCAGTGCAGTGGTGTTCTGGCAGTGTAGGGGGTCATGCTGGGGGTGGGGTTTCAGGGTTTAGGGCAGTACAGTGGTGTTCGGGCAGTGTAGGGGGTCGTGCAGTGGGTGGTGTTTCAGGGTTTAGGGCAGTGCAGTGGTGTTCGGGCAGTGTAGGGGGTCGTGCTGGGGCTGGTGTTTCAGGGTTTAGGGCAGTGCAGTGGTGTTCGGGCAGTGTAGGGGGTCTTTCTGGGGGTGGTGTTTCAGGGTTTAGGGCAGTGGTGTTCGGGCAGTGTAGGGGTCTTGCTGGGGGTGATGTTTCAGGGTTTAGGGCAGTGCAGTGGTGTTCGAGCAGTGTAAGGGGTCTTGCTGGGGGTAGTGTTTCAGGGTTTAGGGCAGTGCAGTGGTGTTCGTGCAGTATAGGGGGTCGTGCTGGGGATGGTGTTTCTGGGTTTAGGGCAGTGCAGTAGTGTTCGAGCAGTATAGGGGGTCGTGCTGGGGATGGTGTTTCAGGGTTTTGGGCAGTGCAGTGGTGTTCGGGCAGTGTACGGTGTTGTGCTGGGGCTGGTGTTTCAGGGTTCAGGGCGGTGCAGTGGTGTTCAGGCAGTGTAGGGGGTCGTGCTGAGGCTGGTGTTTCACGGTTTAGGGCAGTGCAGTGGTGTTCGGGCAGTGTAGGGGGTCGTGCTGGGGCTGGTGTTTCAGGGTTTAGGGCAGTGCAGTGGTGTTCGGGCAGTGTAGGCGGTCGTGCTGGGGCTGGTGTTTCAGGATTTAGGGCAGTGCAGTGGTGTTCGGGCAGTGTAGGGGGTCGTGCTGGGGCTGGTGTTTCAGGGTTTAGGGCAGTGCATTGGTGCTCGGGCAGTGTAGGGGGTCGTGCTGGGGGTGATGTTTCAGGGTTTAGGGTAGTGCAGTGGTGTTCGGGCAGTGTAGGGGGCCGTGCAGGGGCTGGTGTTTCAAGGTTTAGGGCAGTGCAGTGGTGTTCGGGCAGTGTAGGGGGTCATGCTGGGGCTGGTGTTTCAGGGTTTTGGGCAGAGCAGTGGTGTTCGGGCAGTGTAGGGGTCATGCTGGGGGTAGTGTTTCAGGGTTTAGGGCAGTGCAGTGGTGTTCGGGCAGTGTAGGGGGTCGTGCTGGGGGTGGTGTTTCAGGGTTTAGGTCAGTGGTGTTCGGGCAGTGTAGGGGGTCTTGCTGGGGGTGATGTTTCAGGGTTTGGGGCAGTGCAGTGGTGTTCGAGCAGTAAAGGGGGTCATGCTGGGGGTGGTGTTTCAGGGTTTAGGGCAGTGCAGTGGTGTTCGGGCAGTGTAGGGGGCGGTGCAGGGGGTGGTGTTTCAGGGTTTAGGGCAGTGCAGTGGTGTTCTGGCAGTGTAGGGGGCGGTGCAGGGGGTGGTGTTTCAGGGTTTAGGGCAGTGCAGTGGTGTTCGGGCAGTGTAGGGGGTCGTGCAGGGGGTGGTGTTTCAGGGTTTAGGGCAGTGCAGTGGTGTTCGGGAAGTGTAGGGGCGGTGCAGGGGTGGTGTTTCAGGGTTTAGGGCAGTACAGTGGTGTTCGGGCATTGTAGGGGGTGGTGCTGGTGTTTCAGGGTTGAGGGCAGTGCAGTGGTGTTCGGGCAATGTAGGGGGTCGTGCTGGGGCTGGTGTTTCAGGGTTTAGGGCAGTGCAGTGGTGTTCGGGCAGTGTAGGGGGTCGTGCTGGGGCTGGTGTTTCAGGGTTTAGGGCAGTGCAGTGGTGTTCGGGCAGTGTAGGGGTCATGCTGGGGCTGGTGTTTCAGGGTTTAGGGCAGTGCAGTGGTGTTCGGGCAGTGTAGGGGGTCTTGCTGGGGCTGGTGTTTCAGAGTCTAGGGCAATGCAGTGGTGTTCGGGCAGTGTAGGGGGTCTTGCTGGGGCTGGTGTTTCAGGGTTTAGGGCAGTGCAGTCGTGTTCGGGCAGTGTAGGGTGTCGTGCTGGGGGTGGTGTTTCAGGGTTTAGGGCAGTGTAGTGGTGTTCGGGCAGTGTAGGGGGTCGTGCTGGGGCTAGTGTTTCAGGGTTTAGGGCAGAGCAATGGTGCTCAGGCAGTGTAGGGGGTTGTGCTGGGGGTGATGTTTCAGGGTTTAGGGCAGTGCAGTGGTGTTAGGGCAGTGTAGGGGGTCGTGCTGGGGGTGGTGTTTCAGGGTTTAGGGCAGTGCAGTGGTGTTCCGGCAGTGTAGGGGGTCGTGCAGGGGGTGGTGTTTCAGGGTTTAGTGCAGTGGTGTTCGGGCAGTGTAGGGGGTCATGCTGGGGTGGTGTTTCAGGGTTTAGGGCAGTGCAGTGGTGTTCGGGCAGTGTAGGGTGTCGTGCTGAGGGGTGGTGTTTCAGGGTTTAGGGCAGTGCAGTAGTGTTTGGGCAGTGTAGGGGGTCGTGCAGGGGGTGGTGTTTCAGGGTTTAGGGCAGTGCAGTGGTGTTCGGCCAGTGTAGGTAGTCTTGCTGGGGGTGGTGTTTCAGGGTTTAGGGCAGTGCAGTAGTTTTCGGGCAGTGTAGGCGGTCGTGTTGGGGCTGGTGTTTCAGGGTTTAGGGCAGTGCAGTGGTGTTTGGGCAGTGTACGGGGTTGTGCTGGGGCTGGTGTTTCAGGGTTTAGGGCAGTGCAGTGGTGTGCGGGCAGTGTACGGGGTTGTGCTGGGGCTGGTGTTTCAGGGTTTAGGGCAGTGCAGTGGTGTTCGGGCAGTGTAGGGGGTCGTGCTGGGGGTGGTGTTTAAGGGTTTAGGGCAGTGCAGTGGTGTTCTGGCAGTGTAGGGGGTCGTGCTGGGGCTGGTGTTTCAGGGTTTAGGGCAGTGCAGTGGTGTTCGGGCAGTGTAGGGGGTCGTGCTGGGGCTGGTGTTTCAGGGTTTTGGGCAGAGCAGTGGTGTTCGGGCAGTGTAGGGGGTCGTGCTGGGGGTGGTGTTTCTGGGTTTAGGGCAGTGCAGTGGTGTTCGGGCTGTGTAGGGTGTCGTGCTGAGGGGTGGTGTTTCAGGGTTTAGGGCATTGCAGTAGTGTTTGGGCAGTGTAGGGGGTCGTGCAGGTGGTGGTGTTTCAGGGTTTAGGGCAGTGCAGTGGTGTTCGGCCAGTGTAGGTAGTCTTGCTGGGGGTGGTGTTTCAGGGTTTAGGGCAGTGCAGTAGTTTTCGGGCAGTGTAGGCGGTCGTGCTGGGGCTGGTGTTTCAGGGTTTAGGGCAGTGCAGTGGTGTTTGGGCAGTGTACGGGGTTGTGCTGGGGCTGGTGTTTCAGGGTTTAGGGCAGTGCAGTGGTGTGCGGGCAGTGTACGGGGTTGTGCTGGGGCTGGTGTTTCAGGGTTTAGGGCAGTGCAGTGGTGTTCGGGCAGTGTAGGGGGTCGTGCTGGGGGTGGTGTTTAAGGGTTTAGGGCAGTGCAGTGGTGTTCTGGCAGTGTAGGGGGTCGTGCAGGGGGAGGTGTTTCAGGGTTAAGGGCAGTGCAGTGGTGTTCTGGCAGTGTAGGGGGTCGTGCTGGGGCTGGTGTTTCAGGGTTTTGGGCAGAGCAGTGGTGTTCGGGCAGTGTAGGGGGTCGTGCTGGGGGTGGTGTTTCAGGGTTTAGGGCAGTGCAGTGGTGTTCGGGCAGTGTAGGGGGTCTTGCTGGGGTGATGTTTCAGGGTTTAGGGCAGTGCAGTGGTGTTCGGGCAGTGTAGGTGGTCTTGCTGGGGGTAGTGTTTCAGGGTTTAGGGCAGTGGTGTTCGGGCAGTGTAGGGGGTCTTGCTGGGGTGATGTTTCAGGGTTTAGGGCAGTGCAGTGGTGTTCGGGCAGTGTAGGGGGTCTTGCTGGGGGTAGTGTTTCAGGGTTTAGGGCAGTGCAGTGGTGTTCATGCAGTGTAGGGGGTCGTGCTGGGGGTGGTGTTTCAGGGTTTAGGGCAGTGCAGTAGTGTTCGGGCAGTGTAGGGGGTCGTGCAGGGGAGGTGTTTCAGGGTTAAGGGCAGTGCAGTGGTGTTCTGGCAGTGTAGGGGGTCATGCTGGGGGTGGGGTTTCAGGGTTTAGGGCAGTACAGTGGTGTTCGGGCAGTGTAGGGGGTCGTGCAGTGGGTGGTGTTTCAGGGTTTAGGGCAGTGCAGTGGTGTTCGGGCAGTGTAGGGGGTCGTGCTGGGGCTGGTGTTTCAGGGTTTAGGGCAGTGCAGTGGTGTTCGGGCAGTGTAGGGGGTCTTTCTGGGGGTGGTGTTTCAGGGTTTAGGGCAGTGGTGTTCGGGCAGTGTAGGGGTCTTGCTGGGGGTGATGTTTCAGGGTTTAGGGCAGTGCAGTGGTGTTCGAGCAGTGTAAGGGGTCTTGCTGGGGGTAGTGTTTCAGGGTTTAGGGCAGTGCAGTGGTGTTCGTGCAGTATAGGGGGTCGTGCTGGGGATGGTGTTTCTGGGTTTAGGGCAGTGCAGTAGTGTTCGAGCAGTATAGGGGGTCGTGCTGGGGATGGTGTTTCTGGGTTTAGGGCAGTGCAGTAGTGTTCGAGCAGTGTAGGGGGTCGTGCTGAGGCTGGTGTTTCACGGTTTAGGGCAGTGCAGTGGTGTTCGGGCAGTGTAGGGGGTCGTGCTGGGGCTGGTGTTTCAGGGTTTAGGGCAGTGCAGTGGTGTTCGGGCAGTGTAGGCGGTCGTGCTGGGGCTGGTGTTTCAGGATTTAGGGCAGTGCAGTGGTGTTCGGGCAGTGTAGGGGGTCGTGCTGGGGCTGGTGTTTCAGGGTTTAGGGCAGTGCATTGGTGCTCGGGCAGTGTAGGGGTCGTGCTGGGGGTGATGTTTCAGGGTTTAGGGTAGTGCAGTGGTGTTCGGGCAGTGTAGGGGGCCGTGCAGGGGCTGGTGTTTCAAGGTTTAGGGCAGTGCAGTGGTGTTCGGGCAGTGTAGGGGGTCATGCTGGGGCTGGTGTTTCAGGGTTTTGGGCAGAGCAGTGGTGTTCGGGCAGTGTAGGGGGTCATGCTGGGGGTAGTGTTTCAAGGTTTAGGGCAGTGCAGTGGTGTTCGGGCAGTGTAGGGGGTCGTGCTGGGGGTGGTGTTTCAGGGTTTAGGTCAGTGGTGTTCGGGCAGTGTAGGGGGTCTTGCTGGGGGTGATGTTTCAGGGTTTAGGGCAGTGCAGTGGTATTCGGGCAGTGTAGGGGGTCTTGCTGGGGGTAGTGTTTCAGGGTTTAGGGCAGTGCAGTGGTGTTTGGGCAGTGTAGGGGGTCATGCTGGGGGTGGTGTTTCAGGGTTTAGGGCAGTGCAGTGGTGTTCGGGCAGTGTAGGGGTCGTGAAGGGGGTGGTGTTTCAGGGTTTAGGGCAGTGCAGTGGTGTTCGGGCAGTGTAGGGGGTCGTGCTAGGGGTGGTGTTTCAGGGTTTAGGGCAGTGCAGTGGTGTTCAGGCAGTGTAGGGGGTCATGCAGGGGCTGGTGTTTCAGGGTTTAGGGCAGTGCAGTTGTGTTCGGGCAGTGTAGGGGGTCGTGCTGGGGGTAGTGTTTTAGGGTTTAGGGTAGTGCAGTGGTGCTTGTGTAGTGTAGGGGGTCATGCTGGGGGTAGTGTTTTAGGGTTTAGGGTAGTGCAGTGGTGTTTGTGTAGTGTAGGGGGTCATGTTTTAGGGTAGTGCAGTGGTGTTTGGGTAGTGTAGGGGGTCGTGCTGGGGGTAGTGTTTTAGGATTTAGGTTAGTGCAGTGGTGTTTGGGTAGTGTAGGGGGTCGTGCTGGGGGTAGTGTTTTAGGGTTTAAGGTAGTGCAGTGGTGTTTTTGTAGTGTAGGGGGTCATGTTTTAAGATGCAATGCTCCAATACCTGACCAGTCTGCACTACATAAAACTGCAAAAAAACTAAAAATAAAAAGTGTTTTGCACACTTTTGTCATTGGGCTATATGTGGGCTACATCTGGGTAATATTTGTGCTACATTTGGGCTCTTTTTTCACTGGTGGCCATCTTGGAAGACTTCTTTGTTATGAAGTTTCCTAATTTCTTCATTTACTGCAGTCTCCTCAGTAGGAAATGCTTTCAGTTTTTTACTTTGATTCCATCAAGAAGGCATTCAGATGTGTCTCACATCTGCCATAAATTCAGAATGTTAGCACTCTAGTTGCTCATTAGATCACTGGAGTAAAGCTACTGCTCACCAGGGAGTTAACTGGTAGTCTGCTGCTGGTATTGAAAGTGATTGTTTCAGTCTGCATGTCAGAATTTTCTAATGAAATAGAAGAGGATTTGAGATCTCACTTAAAACATGCCCTAATTTTTCTTTCTGCAGCACTAACCATAATTTCTATTTTCAAAAAGAACCCCTCATTTTGTTCCTTTTTAAATTAAATGTTTTAAGTGTTACCGGTTTATTCCAATCAAGATGGCTTCAGGTGTGCCATACCTTTGTCATAAGTAAGGCTGTTAGCGTTCTAGTTGTTCTTTAGAACACTCTGGGAAGCTGCAGTAGAACACAAAGGCATCAACTGGCAGGCTGCTCCTGTTGAAATATAACAGGAAGATATTTGAGATCACACTTGAAATATGTCCTAATTTTTCTTTCTACAGCACTAACCATAATTTCTATGACAAAATGAACCCCATCATTTTGTTCCTTTTTAAATTAAATGTTTTAAGTGTTACCAGTTTATTTCAATCAAGATGGCTTCAGGTGTGCCATACTTTTGTCATAAGTAAGGCTGTTAGCACTCTAGTTGGTCTTTAGAACACTCTGGGAAGCTGCAGTAGAACACAAAGGCATCAACTGGCAGGCTGCTCCTGTTGAAATATAACAGGAAGATATTTGAGATCACACTTGAAACATGTCCTAATTTTTCTTTCTACAGCACTAACCATAATTTCTATGACAAAATGAACCCCATCATTTTGTTCCTTTTTAAATTAAATTGTTTAAGTGTTACCAGTTTATTCCAATCAAGATGGCTTCAGGTGTGCCATACTTTTGTCATAAGTAAGGCTGTTAGCACTCTAGTTGTTCTTTAGAACACTCTGGGAAGCTGCAGTAGAACACAAAGGAATCAACTGACAGTCTCTGCCCTTGTTGGATGTACATGTTTTACTGACAATGTCAGACTTCATTCTCACATGAGTGAGAAAGATAATGTGAATTTACAGAAAATATGCTCTCATTCTAGCTTCTGGAGCACCTTCCAAACCTACATGGGACAAGCATGAGAAAATAGTGTTCTCTCAAACATGATTCATGATATCCCAGCAGAAGGTTTTTCACATGGTAAAATCACCTTAGAATACACCACAATTCCTAAAATTAGTATGGTACCATCAACAAATAAATTCTAATGTAACTAAAGCCTGTTATCACCCTTTATAGTTCTCCTTTTGGTGACCCTCAAAATCTTCTATTCACTACAATGCATTTCAATGAGGTACTATCATTTATATTGGTCCCAAGATGGCTGCCAGCAATTCCAGGATGAAGTGCTGACAGCCAATCAGATCTCACGATGACATGTGTGGTTAGGCTCCGCCCAGATATATATGTGACTTTACTTTTGATTTTCTCAGGAACTACTGAACGGATTTACACCATTTAAGCAAAAGGCACGACACTGAACCAAGGGCTACCTCTTTGCCAAATTTGGTGTAATTCCGTTCAGCAGTTCGGGCTGTAGCTGCGACTAAAGGTTCCTATGGAAAAATGAATGGGGAAAACGCGTTTTGGGACCCCCTTTTTTCTCGGCCCCCGCTTGACGTATCACCCCGAGACTTTCAGGATAGGAGTGGACCGGAGCGCCCCAACAAGTTGGAAACTTTCGCGAAGATTCATCAACCGGCGCCAACGTTATTTCAAATAGAATGTCGCGGATTTCCTATGGATAATAGGTTTTAACTATAACTATCTACTGGCGACCGCCAGTAGATATATATATATATATATATATATATATATATATATATATATATATATATATATATATATATATATATTCTAGTAGACTCGTCCAATATTCCATGTTGAAGAAAAAACTAGAGTAGACCCGATTCTGTGCTGATGCAGTGTTTAATTAGTACAACACCATGCCTCCATTATATGTATATATATAGATACACACCAACAAATCACATTAGTAGCTACAGCTGATGGGGGGGTAATATTTGGGTTCATGGAAATTGGGAGCAGTGGAAGGGTGGCTGAGAGGGGTAAACAGTGGAGAGGAGGTTTCCTGATTCCAAGATGGCCGCTCTGTGGGTTTGGGAAGTCCTCTTTTCATTTCTGTGTCAGCTGGTTTCTGAAGGAGGGGGTTCAGGTTCAGGAAAGCAAGGGGTGTATTTATTTGCAAGTCTCGATGGAGGGGCTAAGGTAGTCCTCTTTCTGTGTTTAAAGATCCTTCCTTCCGGTGGACTGAGGAATGGTCATCTTTCAGTTTTTAGTAGCAACTGGGGAGGAGGAGAGGAATGGGGTCTTCAAAATGGAGGCTGAAAAAGATCTTAAAATGGGTGCCTGTAGTTAATTTCAGGGACCGATCTGTCTTGTACTGTTAATCCTTATCCTAGGGCACCCGGACCGGCGATAATGGGGGGAGCAGAATCAGAAAGAAGAGATGTAGAGAAAACAGTCACTGGCGTGGGCTAGGGGCCGCTGGGCACAATCCATATGGCAGGCTCCGGGTAAAGGAAGCAAGTAGAGGCAATGAAGGAGAGCAGACGCGGGGGCTCCGGGGGGTCCGCTCTCAAATGAGCCTGTTAGGATTTCAGTGTCAAAGGCTGTTTTGTCTGAGGGAGGGCGGTTTTTGTAGCAGGATACAGTCTGCAGCCGAGAATGGACTCGGAGCAGAAGAGTAGAGGAGCCACCTCCGCCTCGGTCACAAGCCCAGCCCACCCTGAAGACGGTAACCGCCAGGGCAGCGGAGCCGCCTTTGCCCTGAGGGCAGCGTAGCTCGGGACTCACCCTAACCGGAGGATACGTGGGAGAGATCAGCAGCCTTGCCCCAGTCTTTTGGACAGGAGGTTGTGGGCACCTCAGCGGTCACTTCGCAGCAGAGGACAATCCCCCTGGTTATGCAACTAGGTTTTTCAGATGCATAAACCCTGTGTTGCCTTAAAATGTTTGTCTCCTCTGGCCAGTAACCCCAATATATTCTATTAACACTTTATGAAATGAAATCCGGGTTACTGTTTTGATACAGACTGGAAAAATTATAATTATTTGTATTCATTGTTTGTGAAGTCGCATATAATGGGTGCCTGTAGTTAATTTCAGGGACCGATCTGTCTTGTACTGTTAATCCTTATCCTAGGGCACCCGGACCGGCGATAATGGGGGGAGCAGAATCAGAAAGAAGAGATGTAGAGAAAACAGTCACTGGCGTGGGCTAGGGGCCGCTGGGCACAATCCATATGGCAGGCTCCGGGTAAAGGAAGCAAGTAGAGGCAATAAAGGAGAGCAGACGCGGGGGCTCCGGGGGGTCCGCTCTCAAATGAGCCTGTTAGGATTTCAGTGTCAAAGGCTGTTTTGTCTGAGGGAGGGCGGTTTTTGTAGCAGGATACAGTCTGCAGCCGAGAATGGACTCGGAGCAGAAGAGTAGAGGAGCCACCGCCGCCTCGGTCACAAGCCCAGCCCACCCTGAAGACGGTAACCGCCAGGGCAGCGGAGCCACCTTTGCCCTGAGGGCAGCGTAGCTCGGGACTCACCCTCACCGGAGGATACGTGGGAGAGATCAGCAGCCTTGCCCCAGTCTTTTGGACAGGAGGTTGTGGGCACCTCAGCGGTCACTTCGCAGCAGAGGACAATCCCCCTGGTTATGCAACTAGGTTTTTCAGATGCATAAACCCTGTGTTGCCTTAAAATGTTTGTCTCCTCTGGCCAGTAACCCCAATATATTCTATTAACACTTTATGAAATGAAATCCGGGTTACTGTTTTGATACAGACTGGAAAAATTATAATTATTTGTATTCATTGTTTGTGAAGTCGCATATTATTTGTATTCATTGTTTGAGATCTTGCGTTAGATTGTTGTGTTAGTTTGTATGTTAAAAAAACACAGTGTTGTCCATATCTGTCGTTTGTGAATTGGACAAAATGATTTAATTTAAAAACTTTTAGAAAGTAGGCATTTTCTTGTTTAACCATTCAGTGTGCCTCTGCTGGGTTGTGCATTGACTGTCTGGTTTTGGAGCGACAGGGACTGGGGATGTGCATTTACTGTAGACAGTCACAAGGGGGGTTGAGGTATGTCCTGCCTTTCCTGGGTGACTCATAGTTGGGCTGAATAGGCCTGGTCTGCATTTAGAGTAGTGGGAGAAGTTTTCAAAAGCACCTGAATAGGCTGTGTCTTCTCTGCACAATGCTGTTTCCACCTCCTGTAGTGAAGCTGGGCCAGAGAGGGTAGAACTGGTTTGGACTGGGCTCAGAGGCCCTTGCCACAAAGAGAACAAATAGATAATGTGGTATAAATATTGGGGCCCTGACCCCAGGACTTTAGAACTCTTTTGGATCATGGAACCTGACAAAAAGAAGAGCTGGTAAAACTGTGAGGAGGAACTACCACTTTGCTGTTTGCTTTGCTGTGTTGGCCTGCAGCGGCTGCCTCTGTCTTGGGCAGAGAAAGGACTGGACTGAACTTTTTGCAACTTCTTTGTTTGAGTTTCTCCAAGAGCTTGAGGTAGAGCTTGCCGCAATTCAAGAAGTCTCAGGAACAGCAAAGACTTCAAGTTCATCTGCTACCAGCACTGGGGACTATGTGTTTTGTGTTGCAACAGAAGAAAAAGCAACCCGACACTGTCAAAGACGTCGCTGCCGTCTCCGTGTCCTGAAGACACCACAGAGGGTACCTCTGCACTTTGAATCGTAACCCTGGTCTCACCAACCACGACGCCCAAGACTGCCACTGAGCTGCTGCTTGCACCGTGACCTGTGGGCACCGCACTTCGACAGCCTCACTTAAGACCTCTGCCATGGTATCCCCTACGCTGCCGCTCAATGCCTACATAGACGCCGACATCAACGCCGCTGCTTGCACTGTGGTTTGAGGGCACCACTTGTAAGTTACGCGATGCACCGCCCCATCCCACAGCGCAACCTTGGCCTACCGACACCAGCTTCATCAACTCCAGTTCGTCAGCCGACGACGGTGCTTCAGCAATGACAATGCCGCTGCCTGCACCGTGACCTGCTAGCACCGCAATAAGCACCACACCACTTCGCACCGGAGCCCTGGTCTCACTGACACCACTGGACAACTGTCACTGAGCCGCTGCCTGCGGTGCACAGACAGAATATCAATGTTGGAATATCGATGTGCCAGAATATCGAGTTTTTAATATCGAGGTGGCACAAGATCGACATGCAAGAATATCGTTGACCAGAATATCGACAAGAAGGTAAGAAATATCGTTTTTTTAAATATCTAAGTTAGTAATATCGTTGGTAAAAATATCGTTAATAATATCGACATTTATTTTAGTGTTTTGTATTTTACTATGTGTGTTTAAAGTATGTGATGTAATTATTTTGTATAAGTATAGCTTATTGTTTTTAATGTATGTGTGAAATTTTTAGAAGTAATTAATTTTATGTTAATTAATTTTTGTGTATTTTAGTTCCGTAGCGGGTGTGGGTTTGTAGAGGAATAAGGAAGGAAGTAATTTAATTAGAATACATTTATTAATAATTTTTAGAAGTTATTAATTTTTTTTAAATTACATTTTGCGTTTTAGTTCTGTAGCGGGTTGTGGGTTTATAGAGGAATAGGGTGGGAAGTAATTTAATTATAATTAATTAATATTTTTTATTAATTAATATTTATGTATTTAATATTTTATATTGGTAATTGTGATAATTAAATTGTTATTAATTAGTTATTAATTGGTTATTAATTATTAATAATTACTTGGGTATTATGTTAATTGTGTCATTTTTTTAGGAGCGGTAGTGGGTTTATAGGGGAATAGGGTGGGAAGTAAATTAATTATAATTAATTAATAATTTGTATTAATTAATATTTATGTATTTAAAATGTTATATTGTGAAATGTGGTTATTAATTTGTTATTAATTGGTCATTAATAATTAATTAATTATTATTTATGTTAATTGTGTCTTTTTTTTAAAGAGCATGTTGTGGGATGATAGGGGAGTAGGGTAGGAAGTAATTACTTTTTAATATTTTTTTATATTTTTTATATATTATTTTTTTAATTTTATTTAATAGTGTTAATTCTGTGACTTAATTTATTACTGATTGTTTTTAATTTGCTTGTTAATTAATTGTTAATTTATAATGTTAATTGTGTTATGTTTTACAACATTGGTGGGGTTATTTATAGGGGAATATGGTGGGAGGTAAATTATTTTTAATTAGTTAATTATTTGTTAATTAATGTTCATTATTTTGCTGGAGTGGGAATAGTAATTTTATCCCCTCCGCTATCCAACACTTTCCCTACTGTTGCACTCGCTGGAGTGGGAATAGTAATTTTATCCCCTCCGCTATCCAACACTTTCCCTACTGTTGCACTCGCTGGAGTGGGAATAGTAATTTTATCCCCTCCGCTATCAAACACTTGCCCTACTGTTGCACTCCCTGGAGTGGGAATAGTAAATTATTCCCCTCCTCTATCCAACACTTTCCCTACTGTTGCACTTGCTGGAGTGGGAATAGTAAATTATTCCCCTACGCTATCCAACACTTTCCCTACTGTTGCACTCGCTGGAGTGGGAATAGTAATTTTATCCCCTACGCTATCTAACACTTTCCCTACTGTTGCACTATCTGGAGTGGGAATAGTAATTTTATCCCCTCCGCTATCCAACACTTTCATACTGTTGCACTTGCTGGAGTGGGAATAGTAATTTTTACCCCTCCGCTATCCAACACTTTTCCTACTGTTGCACTCGCTGGAGTGGGAATAGTAATTTTATCTCCTTCGCTATCCAACAATTTCCCTACTGTTGCACTATCTGGAGTGGGAATAGTAATTTTATCCACTCCGCTATCCAACACTATCCCTACTGTTGCACTCTCTGGAGTGGGAATAGAAAATTTTAACCCCTCCGCTATCCAACACTTTCTCTATTATTGCACTCACTGGAGTCGGAATAGTAATTTTATTCCCGCCGCTAGCCAATACTTTCCCTACTAGTGCACTATCTGGAGTGGGAATAGTAATTTTATCACCTCCGCTATCCAACACTTTCCCTACTGTTGCACTCATTGGAGTGGGAATTGTAATTTTATCCCCTACGCTATCCAACACTTTCCCTACTGTTGCACTCTCTGGAGTGGGAATAGTAAATTATTCCCCTATGCTATCCAACACTTTCCCTACTGTTGCACTTGCTGGAGTGGGAATAGTAATTTTATCCCCTCCGCTATCCAACACTTTCCCTACTGTTGCACTCGCTGGAGTGGGAATAGTAATTTTATTCCCTCCGCTTTCCAACACTTTCCCTACTTTTGCACTTCCTGGAGTGGGAATAGTGATTTTATCCCCTACGCTATCCAACATTTTCCCTACTGTTTCAGTTAATGTAGTGTAAATGTTGTTTTAAAATTAAAAAATTATTTTAATATTTTAATTTATTATATATATATTTTATTTTTATGTGTGTTACAGGTGTATGTATATATATATTCACTGAAAAAACCATAGGTTTCAGGGACGTTATAGTTAGAAATTAGCATTTAAAAAACCTTTGAAATTCACTGAAAAAACCACAGGTTTCAGGGACGTTATAGTTAGTTGGACATTTCAGTCGAACAAAACCTGTAAAATTTGGCCGTTATAGTTAGTTCAGCTAACTATAACTCGCACCCCCACAATGCACTGCTGATGACGTCACATATTACATCATTCATGACCTGGTCAGTGACATCACTGATGACATCACTGATGACATCTAAAATTACATCACTGATGACATCATCCACGTGATAATCTGATGCACCTCCTCACACTCTAATATTACCTTTCATACACCCACTCTAAAATACAGACTACCATTTTCGAAACCATAGACACACGAATACCAGTTAGTACATTCCCACTCACTGAATCCTAGGTCTACACACACATCCACTTATTTACCCATACAGTCACTCATACATGCAGTCACTCATCAATACAGCACTGTCATATGCACTCATACACCTATACAGACACTCACACATTGCCACTCACCCATAGAGTTAGTCACACACCTAGTCAGTCATGCAAAAAATCAATCACACTTCCATTTACTCACCTATACAGTTGAACACACCACCTCACTTATTCATACATACACTAACACATATACATATATGAACACTGTCCTGTGCACACGTAGTTGGGATAACAGTTCAAAGCAAAGTCTCAAAAGTTGCCCAATTCAAGATCGACATCAGTTGTGTGAATCAAGATTATTTAATGATAAAACAAAGCAAAGGAAGAACCCGCTGACACGTGTTTCGTCACAATGGGTGGTAATCCCGTGACTCTTCAGGGCCGGAGGGTAGTAAAGAACTGGGCGCACTTGTAAGGGACGTCTTGAGAGAGAAACCACGGAGTCTGGAAAATCAGTTCAGAAACCGTATGGTGAGGGAGGGTAGTCCCCGTACTGCCAGGGGGGGAAGGGCCCAAGGGGCACGCTGGAGTGAAGCTGCGTGTGCGCGGCAACGGGGAAAGAAATCAAAGGCGGATGAGCCCGGGACCTGCATAGAAGTCAGAGGAGAAGTGACGTCTGTCTCTCGAATGACTGCCGGATCCGTCCGGCAGTCTTTCTTTCCCCATTGCCGCGCACACGCAGCTTCACTCCAGCGTGCCCCTTGGGCCCTGCCCCCCCCTGGCAGTACGGGTACTACCCTCCCTCGCCATACGGTTTCTGAACTGATTTTCCAGACTCCGTAGTTTCTCTCTCAAGACGTCCCTTACAAGTGCGCCCAGTTCTTTACTACCCTCCGGCCCTGAAGAGTCACGGGATTACCACCCATTGTGACGAAACACGTGTCGGCTGGTTCTTCCTTTGCTTTGTTTTATCATTAAATAATCTTGATTCACACAACTGATGTCGATCTTGAATTGGGCAACTTTTGAGACTTTGCTTTGAACTGTTATCCCAACTACGTGTGCACAGGACAGTGTTCATATTACCAGTGTGGGTTGTTGACTCACACGATTTACGGGGGTTATTGGGTTTTTTCCCCCAACCTGTTAGCACCGTACACATACAGCAGCGAGTGTTACAGAAACGCGTACGAGTCTGAGCGCCATTTCCCTGATGTACGGAAAACCCTTCACAGCTTAGTACATAAACATATATGACCAAGGGCCAGGAGGCCCGAAACGCGTCATGAGAAGCATTGCACTTTAACTTTAATAAAATAAAGTAATATTTGGCACCAGCTTAAGAAGTTGTCCATACCTGTTTGTTGTGCGTCAAGGGCACAAGGGAGTGTAATTGGATATATATATATATATATATATATATATATATATATATATATACCAAAATTTCCGCAATGGCACTGCAAGTTGGCTTGTTATTGAATATATTCATCTTTGGCAGAACAAATCGCTCAAAGCGTCAGACGCGTTTCGGCTTATACAGCCTTTGTCACGACGTCTGCATACTGGAGCATTTCCTGTTTTTACTCCGTTTTGCGACATAGAAAATGGACAACACACAGTGTGTGACATTGGCAGCCATATTGGAGTATGCAACTAGTCATTAAACGCACATGGTATCGCAAGATATTGATAGTGGGAAGTTGCTTTACAAAAATTAATTTGACATTTGCACCACTGAAATTCTGAAGTGAGTCAGAAATTATATTACAATGTGGTTATTGAATGCCCAAGTGGGCCATGACTGTACGGCACATTATTAAATGACATATTAACGACATAGTGTCATATTAAAAAAACCATACAGTGACCACATTCAAAAGTTGCTAATTACAGTCGATCATGGTAAGTGCAACAGTACAAAACAAAAACAAAATCCAAAACAACGCCCCATTGGGCATAATATGAAAGATATCTTAGCTCTCTTGCTATTCCTCCAATCCAGCAATGTTCATTGTCGCTTTCCCTGTAAAATTTAGAAAAAAGACAATAAATTCACCTCAAAAGAGAATGAATAAAATCATATACAGTATAGGTTGCTCAAAGTATGCACAAATAAAAACACCTAATCAATCTGTCAGGCTTAACGCTACATCTAAACTGTTAGAGGTGTGTATACAGTTCCTCATCTGAATTCAAACCCATTGGTTCCTTTGTACCTAACTTGAGAATATATCTACACTCCAGTCTTCTCAATAGCTTTTCTCTATCACCACCCCTGATTGATTTCTCAACCTGGTCTAGTACACTGTAAGTCAATTTTTTGGGATTGCTATCATGGAAATCCCTAAAGTGTTTTGCCACTGCGTAAGTGTCATTGATGTTCTTCACTGCTCTAATGTGTTGTAAGATGCGTTTGTGTACTTGGTGTATGGTGCTTCCTATGTACAACTTAGGACAAGGGCATCTCAACACATACACTGCATGATCCGATGTGCAGTCTAGTGCTTTTTGGATCTTTATTGTTTCTCCAATTTCAGATTTGATTTCAGTAATGTTCACACCCTGCAAACAGACTTTGCATTTACTGCATTTGTGAAAGCCTCTCATAGGTCTCAACCATTCACTGTCACTCTGAATCTGTTTCTTTACCAAATTGTCCCTAATGGAATGGGCTCTACGGTAGGTAATAGATGGCATAGGGCTGATATCAAGGCCAATTGTCTGATGTTGTTGCAAAAGATGCCAGAGCTTCAACAGAGCCTTCCTAACAAGGATATGTTGTTGATTGTAAGTCGTGATAAATCTACATTCAGTTTCTGTTGCCAGCCCCTTCTCTGATTTTTTTGATTTTTTGAAAAGTATTTCAGTTCTAGATTGGGTATTGGCTTTGGACCTAGCTGTGTTTAAAGTATCATTGCTATATCCTCTCTCTTTTAGTCTGGCTGACATCTCACTTTCTGTTTGATCAAAGAGAACAGGCGTGCTGCAGATTCTCTTTGCTCGTAAGAACTCCCCATAGGGTATACTGTTTTTCAGTGCTACAGGGTGACAACTCTTAGCATGCAGTGTCGTGTTCCCTGATGTCTCTTTCCTAAATACTGTGGATGTCAGGGTAGACCCTACCACTTGTAATCTGACGTCAAGGAACTCCACACAACTGTTACTGATACGACTGGTAAAAGATAAATTGAGATTGTTCACATTTATTTTGTCCACAAATTCTTCTGCATATTTCTGGCTGCCTTTCCACTACAGGAAAAGGTTGTCTATGTACCTAGTCCACAGTACGATGTGTGGGGACCATTCCTGTAATTCTTTGCCATGCAGCACCTGCTCCTCCCACCAGCCCATATGCAAATTAGCATAGCTGGGGGCGAAGCAGGTCCCCACAGTAGTCCCCTGTAGTTGTTGGTATATCACGTTGTTAAACAGAAAAATGTTAATAGTGAGACACCACCTAATCATGTCTAGCAGAATATCATTGTGTTTCAGGTAGCCTATTGATCTTGACTTGAGAAAAGTGTTTTGCAGCCCTCAGTCCATCCTCATGTCTGATACTCGTATAGAGTGAGTTAACATCTAGACATACCATCTGAAAATCCTCTTCCCAGTGCATAGCAAAGATTCTTTTTAAGAAGTCTGTGGTATCTCGGATATAAGATGGTAGTCGAATCACTAAAGGCTGTAGAAAGTGATCTACAAATTTCGACACATTTTCAAAAAGGCTACCTATTGCAGATATTATCGGTCTGCCTGGAGGACATGCTTTGTTCTTGTGTACCTTGGGCAATAGATATAGCAATGGCAACTTAGGATGTATGTGAGAAGTTGGCCTGGTATATGCTGTTCACTAATTAAAGTGGACACCTTGCACCAGTCCAAATCGACTCTTATGGTAGATAGGTTTAAGACAACCTTTATAGAAAGCTATCCTAGTGGTAGCTGTGGAGAGCAGCCTTCAGGCTAAGTCTTGAAGGAATGTAAAGCAGCTTGTTTTACCACACAATCTCTTGAATCACCAAATGAAAAGACACCACACAGGTATATATATCAAATATATATGTATTTATTAATAAACACTCTCTACTAATCTCTTTATGAGATTAGAAGCCAGGAACATATGTACAAGTCCAATGTTATCAAAATAAGTTAAGCACAATCGAATATCACAATCTTAGTTTACTAGACCTAGGTCTAGGGCATCTAGAATCGAGGGACCCCCAAGAACCACCCCAGGTAGTTGTAGGAGACCCACAGGGGACAGACGCGGTGACCTGGCACCGGTGCGAGTCCTGTACGAGTCTATGCACTCAGACGCGATTGAGATTTCAATGTTAAAGGTCCCTTGCGTGTTCGAGGCGAACACACCGATCGGACTCGAAGGATACGGTTACGGATAGGATTGCAAGGGAGTTGGACGCGGTGTGTCTAACACAGACGCGAACCATGTACGAGTCAGCGCGATAGTCGCACTTGGAAAGTAAGAGTTTTAGGACACTTCTAAGGAAGCTACAAGCAAGTCACTTACAGGGTAAGTAGTTCTAGGGCCCACACCCACAGGAGCACCGTAGTGCTGAAGTTACCTCACCCAGGGGAGCCGGGTGCATAGGTGTCCTTTGGTGTCGGGTCGCGGCGTCGTTTTCAATGGCGAACAAAGAAGACTTGCTGCTTGCGGGAGCTGAAGAAGTGTTCGGCGGAATCCAAGCCTGGATTCGGAAAGAGGATGACCTGAAATCAGAGGGGGCAGTGTTCAAAGTCACTTGGCAGTGACTCGGGGCAAGGAAGATGGATGCCCACCGTCGTCGCAGGATTCAGGTCGATCACAGTTGCGTTGACTCTTCAGCCACGAGGTCCAGGAGGTGTCAACGACAACCAGGAGCTGGATTCGGCGTGTCCCACAATGTCTGCAGCTTACTGTGGTGTCGGCAACTCGATTGGAGCCAACAAGCCTTGGTAACAGCAAGTCTCGGGGAAAAGAAGAAAAGTCAATGGCGCAGACCAGCAAGGTCTGGGGGACTCACCCAGCAAGGGTAAGTCAGGGCAGGCCTGGCGCAACCAGGGGAGCCCTTTGGTATCTTTAGAAAGTCTTCTGGGGACCCACAAGCCGGCTGGCAAGGGATCGCGAAGATGCCTCGGGAGGATTCACTCACAGGGGCCCACGGTCACTCGGGACGGTGTAGGCCTCTGATCTTCGGAGGGATTCCTGCTGGAGGCTGGGACCACATGTGGTCCAAAGCACAAGTTCGTGGAACGTTGTGAAACGGTTGCACTCGACAATAGTGCCGGTACCCAGGGGTCGCGGTTCCTCATTACTCTTGGGGTCCACTTGCCTCAGCTTCGCTGGGGACTCACGATGGCCTTGGAGAAGTCAGGAAATCCACTTCTTGGGCTGCAGGGACTTCGGACTCTGGCGGGAGCGGCATAGTTTGCGACTGTCGTTTGTAGGTTTTGGTGCCTGCCAAGCAGGGGAGTCACTCCTTGACTCCAAGGGAGATTCTTCTGTCTTCCAAAGGTAGTGGAATGTCGAAGGGCCAGGATTCTTCTTTAGAGCGTCGTCCAGGGATATCTAAGGGTCAGGTTCAAGGGCTCCCTACCTTATACTAACAAGGAAGGGAGGGACTAGCTCTAAGACCCCACCTATGGGAGGGTCAGGGGAGTGGGTGGCTACACCCACTTTCCTTTGTCCAGTTTCACGCCAGAGCAGGGGCAGGTAGCCCCTGAGCCGGTTTGAACTGGCATATGCACTGAGGAGCCTTCTGCTCCCCCAGTGCAGGACTTCAAAGCACTCTAAGAGTGCACCCGCCCAGCCCCAATACACTAAACCCTGTCTGGGAGGTGGTTACACCTCCCTGTGACAGGATACCTTTTGTTGGGCTTCCTCCACTGCGAGTTTCGGTCATCAGCAGGAGGGCAGCCCTCTGTCTGCGGCTGGTGGCATCCATTTTGTGATGCCAGGGCTCTTCAGGATTCTACCGTGTTTCCACAGTGGGTACATGTCTATCCCTCTAGAAGGGTGGAATGCTACCCCCGCCACCAGGACTGGCGGGGGGGTAGTATTCCAAGATGTTTGACACCAAACACGACATGTTTTGATGCAGCCATACCAAAGTTAGCATTTTACCGCGAGGATATAATGCACTTAAAAGTATATGGTTTAACCGCATCCACAAACAGCACCAGAGAATGGACTCTGAGAGCTGCAGAGGGGCCCTGCTCAGGCAGAGGCACCCCCTCACATAGAAGCCAAGCACCTGCCCTCAGGATTGTTAGGGCCTGCCTTAGGGGTGACTGTTAGGGTTGTATGTGTGTGTGTGAGAGATATAGGGAACCTATATCTCGGTGAGGAGGGCTAGCACCACCTCACCCAGGCTGCAGTAGCAGGCCTGTGGTGTCAGATTTAGTCTGCTTCCCAGGGGTGGCATAATACATGCTTCAGCCCCTGGTAGGCCTGTGAAGTACCTATGCCCTTGGCACCTAAGGTACCGTATACTAGGGACTCATAAGGCACCACAGCATCCAATCACTGGTGCACCTAGAGTGCACTCCAAATCGTTTAGAGAGAACAGAGAGGCTGGGACCCTGATTGGCAGGGACCCAGCCTGACTATAGCCAGAAACCAGTGTAACAGCAGAAAAAAAGTGGGGGCAACATAAGAGGCAGATCCTACTCTCCTACAATGTATAACCCTCAAAAAGTTATATTCTTCAGTATTCAGCAGTTTACTGTCTTTCCAATTCTTTAAGTCAGTGTAAAACATTCTCTTAACTCCTCATATCTATTTCTAGTTATTTTTTTATAACATGCCTCATCACTCAGCTGCATATGGGCTTCAGCTAGGTACATTTTTTGGCCAGATAACTATATTGCCTCCTTTGTCAGAGGCACGAATAATAAGTTGTTTTGAACCTGACAATTTTCTCATCACTCTCTGAAATTTTAGATTCCATGGCGTGTTGCATTTGTTTTTACTGGCTCTAAACAATTTTTGCCTTAATTTCTTTAGTTATAGTATCATGCTGTTGTGGAAGGAGTCAATACTGTCATAAGGCATAGTGGGATTAAAAGTCGACTTAGGTTTGAAGGGAGTCTTAGCCCCCTCAGTGCCTGCTAATCCCTGTTCAGCAAGTAGTTCAGTATCAGTCAGAATATCTGACTGTTCGTGTTGTTCCATTTCTAGTCCTCTCAGGTCCCTTATCAATTCTAGATCGGAGACCGAAAGGTTACTGTGGGAGGGAGGTTCGGCTACATGTTTGACACTTTTTTGTTGTACTTTAAAAAACTTTTTTTGTTTCAATTTTCTTACAAACATGTATAAATCAATTCTGCTTTGCTCATAATTAAAATCCGCACTCGGGCAACAGGATAGACCTAACCAATGGATTTCACTGTCTTCTGTTGTAATTGGTTCATGAGACAGGTTTATTACTGTGTTTGTTCCTTTCATTTCTTGTTGTGACTGCGTGTCGTCATCTCAGTTGCAGATTCTCCTTCTTTTCCCTTGGCCGCCGCGTCTCGGCCGCCTCTGCCTCTTCCTTTTTGTTTCTGAGGTCTGTGATTTGTGAACCAACCCAGTCTTAAAAAACGGAACTCATCTTCCACAGTGGTGATAGATCCACCCATCTCTGTTGCTCCTTCACGGTCTGATTCAGATTCGACAGGGGTGGGAGCACACTGCTTCACTTCCCAGCACAGTTCGCCCCTTAGCATTAGATTAGATTCATTTTTATCTCTAATGATGACGGATGATATCCAGAAACATGTGTCTAGAGATTTACAGCACTAACCTGCACCACCTTTGGTGGAATACTCCAGTAAATATTCAAGTAAGCATGTACCATGAACTGCATTTACCATAATGCTAAGGGGCGAACTGTGCTGGAAGGTGAAGCAGTGTGCTCCCACCCCTTTCTGTTTGAAAAGGCTCCCTTGAGCCATTGAGCTGACGAGCTTGTGGAGATGCACCTGTGCACCTGTGAGAGGTACTGAGACCTGAAAGGATTGTGGCAGCCTGCTCAGCAACCCCAGATTAAATCAGTTTTTATCTCTACTGATTACGGATGATATCCAGAAACACGTGTCTGGAGATTTACAGCACTAACCGGCACCAACTTTGGTGGAATACTCCAGTAAATATTTAAGTAAGCATGTAGCATGAACGGGGCGTGGTCTAACCGCGCTGCAAGATGGCCGCTTGCTGAGCGGGCTCTGCCGGCCGAGCTATAATCCTCTCACTATCCGTGACACAGGAGAGCCATCCCTATTTGTAAACTGCGCCAGGGAATTGCCTGCGGGGAGGTGCGGCGAACAAGCCGTTTCTCGCTGCCATATCTGGACTGGAGCCGCGGGGGAGCCCGGCGGGCGTCTGCCTACCTGTCACGCCGCGAGTCTCGATCCTTGAAGGCGGCACTGACGAGGCCTGTGGTTGGAGGTTGGGCGGGGGACTCGCTGAGGTGACCCAACATTTGCATCATGGAGAGGCCGGTTCGGGCGGTGGTCCCGCACCCGCTGTTGACACACAGATTCCCGCATTACCCGGCCGGCCCTTCGGACTGAGACAGAACTTGGCCGCCATCTTGGATGAGGACTAGCCGTATGCGGGGCCCCGTCTGGAGCGGGCGGAGGAGATAACGCGGCCCGTCGCCTTGCGGGAGTGTGCGGGGTATGGTGGTCTCCACATTGAAGCGGATTCCTGGTGTCAGCTGAGATTGTTGTGGGTACGGCAGCCGCGGGCGAGGTCTGCGATCGCCTCGGTCCTGCGGGGCACACGACCGCATGGATGCTGCCTTGCCGCAGGAGATCCTGCGCTTCACCCCCGGCCCACCGCGGTGGATTCAACGCGAGCAGGAGGTGAGGAGCCAAGTGTGGATAAGTGTGCCCGCGGGGGGTCTGACCACCGTGAATGACATGGCCGGGACTGGAGTGACGGCTGCTGGGCCTATCGTGGAGCGGCAGTAAAAAACATTGAGTGGTTCAGCGGTGGATGGGCCTGCTTGAGCATTTGTTGAGTTGATCCTGGATCTCTTTTATTAGATTCTCAGTGTATCCAGTTACTCATCAGTTGCAGCTGAGAGCGCACAGTTAAAATCTACTTTCTGTTGTGGTATGCACACATTTCCAGAGTGTGTAGAAACGGGCTGCAAACCTCTTGACATAAACTAGAACATAATATGAAACATTTACCACTTGTGGCCACAAATGACCTCCATAAAAATGCACAGTATGCGGATATGATGGTGAGATATTTCTAGGATCTCTGTTGAAGACTCCTTATTTCATGATAGCTGAAACTAACTGCTGTATACCACAGCATAGTGAACTGTTCACTTGAAGCAAGAAATATCAAGTTTTGACGTTGGCACGAGACGCGTGGGTGCGCTACCGGCTGGGCATTAAGTTGTGAGGAGTGGGCCGGTGCCAGGCTGGGCCTTGTTTCCAAGCATCTCCTAAACACGCTGTGGGGATACTGAGCTCATACCTGCTGATCCCGGAGTTCTCCTTGCAGAGACCCATACAATCTCACAAGCTATCATGGGAAAACATGATGCGAAACAACTCAAACTGACTTTTGAAAATAAAAGGCAAACCAGGCTGATGGAATCTGAATTAGAAGGAAGCGCAGACCGGCTGTTGGGTGAACAATCAGACGACCAGGGCGGGGACCTCCGATCACTACTCTTGGAAATGCGTTCAAGCCTGAAAACTATAGACACCAAACTAGATGTACTTACCTCGCAACTGGATCAAGTAAAAAAACAGGTAGATACGCACGAGTTACGTCTGGACCAGTTAGAAAACCGCAGCACCGACAATCACAAATTCCAGGTTGAGACAAAAGAGCAGCATTGCAAATGGATAAGGTACTCAACCTAATCAGGGCAAAGAATGATGATTTGGAGGCCAGATCTCGTCGCAACAATCTACGAATTACGGGGATTCACAAGATGACAGCCATTTCCAAAATGGAGACCTATGTCGACGAGCTGTTACGTGAACAGTTCAGCCCTGATTTATCTGAGGTCTTCGCGGTCGAAAGAGCCCACCGTGCGCTGGGCCCCAAGCCTCCGATTGGAGCCACACCCAGGCTTATACTAGCTCGGATACTGAATTATCAGGATCGGGACGCCATCTTGAGACTTGCCAGAGAGCGGGGAAATATCAATCACAAAGGGAACAACATATCGTTCTATCCAGACTTCTCTCCGGCGGTGCAGGCGGCCCGCAGAGAGTTTCTACCTGCAAAACGTATCCTTCTCCAAGCCACGATTCCTTATGCCTTATTATACCCAGCTAAGCTGAAGGTGACCCACGATGGCACAGTGCACTACTTCACAGACGCCAAGTCCGCCATGAAGTTCGCCAAAAATGTAGGAGGGAAGAAGAGCAGCGGAAAATCTGCGAATGGGCAGAACTTGGAGGCTGGGCTAAGTGACAATGATTGACTCCCTGACGCACAGCGACTAGGTGGATTTGATTCTGCTGCGCTCACCAATGCCCTCAGTCTCTGAGGAGCAGCACATGGGTGCTCCGGGTGGAGCAGACACTGCATATACTAACTCTACAATTAAAGTATGCAGTTCCTAATATTAACAGCAGGTGGTTATAATCAATCAAAGGCTCCACACAATGGTATAGAGCGAGACTTAGGAGGAGAATCTCCTCCTGTTGGAAAAAGACCCTCACACACCCAGCCAGCTAGGTGTCTTGCTTCATCATCGGGTCTGCTCCTTATCGGGTTGGCGCTGCAATACCCGATCGGCGCCCGAGATGGGGCCTTCTTGGCGGAGATCTTTATTCCTTATGCCACAGGGTGTAGTGCGTGTGAGGGCCCTAAAAGTAGTGTAGGTGCTAATGATAGGTGAATAATTGTAGTCTAAAATAGGAAATGGTGGTCCACTCAAAATAATTTTAATGAGACGTGGCCATCACCCTAATTAAAAATGAAAATGCGTATCTTACTCTAAAATTGTGAGATTATACGCTTATAATATAGGTCAACATGTTTCTTGCCTTTATTCTTAATAGATGGCAATTCCTCAGGACCAAAAAATAGGATCTACCTACACTTTTCGGTGGTGGTCTAAAACTACAAAAAGTGAAGTAATAACCACTCGTACAGCACCCTCAAAAGTGATACCTGTAGATCTAAAAACCAACCTGCAATGAAACAGAGTAATGAACATAAATTTAGTCATATTAAAAATATTCGGGTAATTCAAGGACTCAGTGCCTCAATCAAAACCCATAGTGCAGCCAAAGCATGCCGAACACAGGTGACTGATGGCATGCGAAAAGTCTGAACTACATTTGGTGAGGAAGAAGTAACAACATATTAAAGAATGGCAGCTAAATGAGCATCGTTTTATAACTTACCCAAATTGGGTCAAGGATGCACGGCATCAAAACTGGCTGGCGAGGACACTAAAGTGTAGTGTCCTGTGGGAATTAAAAACAGAGAACAAATGCTGGGAGATTAAACAGCCAAAAACAGCTACCTGTAGGTATATCAAGCAAAGAAGATGAAGAAAAAACAACATGACAATACCCAGTCGTATCGCAATCATGTCTATCAGTGTCAGTCTATCAGGCGAACAACTCAGCCCTTCAATGTCAATTGAAAAGACAAAGGGCGTGGATTTACCAGTCTGCGCCTCCCGGTGTTGATACCTCCGCTGAGTCAGGTCAGCGTCAAATGCGCACCCGGTGCCTGTCGTGGTAAAAAAGCCAACGTTCCTCTGGTATCAACCACAAGAGAGAAATATCAGCTCAAAATATAGGAGATCTTTAGAAACGACCTCACCAACATCCTTCCGTTTGAGGGGGTAGTGAAACCGGTATGTTGGCAAGCGTCCAAGTCAAAGAAACCCCACACAAGAGCTAAATAACTTACTGAAGGGACTTAGTAATACCCTTCAAGCCAAACCAATGAAAAACCATGAGGGACACACAGGGGGCTAATTATTCTGTTACTTACTCTTTCATGTGAGTCCGATCGGAGATGCTCCTACCCCTTGCTCAGCCGGTCCGGGAGTAACAAACAGAGTAAAGATTCCAAAGAAATACCAGCGGCCGGCGGAGTTTGGAGGCGGAACTTCCGGTACATCCTGTCTGAAACAGTGTAACGACTCGAGCGCTAACCCTGTTTAGGGCGCCATGTTGGATTTCCTCCAACTAATGCGAGACAAACACTCCATGCAGTAGCAATCAAGGGCGCCAAAAGCGTAGTCTCGTTTTGAGATAACAAGAAAAAGTGAATGGATTCAAAACACCTAAAAGGAATTAATGACTCATAAACCATAATCTAATATGGACGCTAAAAATGGCGATAAACCTGTGTGACTAATGTCATGTAAGACAGGAATGAAAGTATTGCTACAAATGAAGGACGTAGGTCCAGCCTTACTAGTGTATCTCATAGAGGATCCGCGTTAATAACTAGATTAAGTAGAATGGAGGGGCTCTTCCTCGTTGGAATCAACAATTATGAAATGTTAACTATTTAAAGTAATATGTTAGGCACAACATTCGGCATCAGGTAGGAGTCCGGGGAGTTCGAGTAAATTACAAAAGGAGCAAAACCACTAAATCAAGTGCAGAAATACAAGGGCCCAAGGTGGTAATTAGGTTAATTGGCTCCAGGGAATATCCTCATTAAGCCCTCCTTTATCAGTGGCTAGTCGAAGGACCCAACGTTGTTCCAAACGGAACAATGATTTAGTAGGCATCCCTGGGTGAGTTTCTAATACGGCCCAATTGAATGAGTCAGGGGGATGTTGCACTTGTTCGAAGTGACAGGTCCTTTTGGTGTTAGTTTTATGGCATCTGAAATTGCTTCGATGTTCCATTATCCGGACTTTGACTGGTCTCGAGGTCATTCCTATGTAAAGAAGACCACATGGGCAGTCCAGTAAATAGATACAGTTAGGTGTGTTGCAATTAGTGTGTGCAGCCATACTCGAACTAACTCCGTTAGGGAACTTAAATTCTTTGGTAACCTTAGTTTGCGGGCACGCCGAGCATGACCCACAAGGGTAATGACCCTTGACAGGCGGTAAGTCCCAAAGTGTCCTTTGTGTATTGCCCTGTTGTTTCTTAGGTCTAGTGTGTACCAACATGTCCTTGAGGTTACTAGTTCGTTTAAAGGCGAACCTAGGTTTGGAAAGCTTCAGAGTTCCTGTGTTTAGGATGTTCCAATGTTTACAAATGATATTTCTAACTCGATTCGAGTCAGGGGTGTATGTCGTTACACAGGTCATGACCCTATCAGGTTCTCTAGTTCTGACCTCCAATAGGCTCTCACGGTTATTATGCTGTGCCCTTTTGTACGCACGATTGATAACCTGTATGGGGTATTCTCTTCGAAGTAGGTCTGTCTTTAGCGTGTTAGACTCATTCTTGTAGTCAGTGAGTGTACTGCAATTCCGTCTGATACGTAGGAATTGCCCAAAGGGTAAGTTTTGTCGGAGAGCCCTTGGATGATGACTACTGAAACGTAGGAGACTATTCCTGTCGGTTGGTTTTCGGTATAGAGTGGTAGAAATCTTGTCACCCTCTAATTTAATCAATAGGTCAAGAAATGGAATCTCTGTTTCTGAAATGATGTTAGTAAATTTTAAATAGGGGTTCAATGTGTTGATCCAAATGCAGAATTCATCGCATTTGGTGCGTTCTCCCTTCCATAGAATCAGGATATCATCAATGAACCTCTTCCATAAGAACACATTGGAAACATACGGATTCCTGGGATTGTGAATCTCTCTCTCCTCAAATGCTGCCATATACATACAGGCTAGACTAGGCGCGAATGTGCTGCCCATTGAAGTGCCCTGTGTCTGGTGGTAAAGCTGAGTATTATATTCAAAGAAATTCTCTGTGAGTGCTAAAGTGGCGCATTCCAGTACGAAGGTCACTGGAGTAGGTGAATCCCAATCACTGTGAATAAGGGCGTCTTCAATAACATCAAGGGTTGCCCTTTGTGGGATATTAGTATAAAGGGCCACAACATCCAGGGTGACCAAGAGATCTACTACTTCTGGATGTTGGGTCCCCTCGATTAAACGTAAGACGTCTGTGGTGTCCCTAATGAAAGAGGGGTGGCTCTAACCAGTGGTTGTATGAAATGATCCACAAACTTGGAGAGGGGTTCCAGGATGGACCCGATCCCTGACACGATGGGTCGTCCAGGAACAGGGGTGATACCCTTATGGATCTTGGGTAGACAGTAAAAATAAGGGGTCTTGGGGTCCTTCGTTATTAGGAATTCTGCTTCCTTCTTGGTAATCCAACCCTCTGTTTCAGCAGAAAAGACCATAGAGGATATAATTCTACTCAACCTGGGTGTAGGGTCTTCCCTAATCGGTGTGTAGTATACCCTATCGCTGAGTTGTCTGCGACATTCATTGTCGTAGTCCAGTGTGGACATGATCACCGTAGCTCCACCTTTGTCAGCCTGTTTGATTATGATATTTACATCATTCGCCAGGTCTGAGATGGCAGTGGTTTCAATAGAAGACAAATTGTGATAAGGAGCAGGAGTAGATGTACTGTTCAGATCTTTCAACACTGCTTGCTCAAATGTTAACACCTTGTTGGGAACCATGCTGCTATTAGGTGTAAAAGTGGATGGTCTGTGCAAACCAGAATCGCCCGTTATTAGTGGCGGTTGATCATGAAAAAAGGCTTGTAGGCGGATTTTGCGAAAAAACCTTGTATTTCACAAATGTTACGAAATTGATCATTTCGAGGTGTGGGGACAAAACCCAGACCTTTTGGAGAACCTTGACCTCAATCGGTGAAAGGACTCTGGGTGAGAGGTTAATGATCAATGTCTCCTCCCCCTTGTCTGACTCCTGGTCTCTACTGCTCGTGTTGATTGTTCTGGCAAATCCTTCCATTGTACTCTTTTGGACCTCTTCTGCGCCCTCTTCCTCTGCCCCAGCCTCTGTCTAGAAAAGGTGGCTCTGCTCCATGTTGGAAAAAGGCGGAGGGCCTTGTTGGTACATTGGATATTGCCAGTATGGAGGCCCCTGATATGGTGGTATATGGAAAGGAGGATAATTAGGCTGATGGAAAACTCTTGTTTTCTTGTTATTCCAGCTCCCAGTGCTGGAATCACTGTTAGATGAGGAACCCCTCCGTGAAGAGTTGGAACCTTCATCAGAAGAGTAACTAGTAGCTGTTGCAGTATAATCTGCCTTGAGATAGGGATAGACCTTCTCAACAGAGAATTTCTGAATATCTTTCTGGAGTTTTGAAATTTTCTGTTTCATTAAATATTCCCTATTTTCTGCAATCTCAGCATTGATCTCTGTTAGCTTGCTCTTGTATGCAGCTGTCTGGACAATAACCTTAATCGCACCCTCTGCTGTTTGTATTCTTATCAGTAGGGCGTCTGCAATTCTCTTGGCCGTATTGATTATAAGGATCAACCAGTCCCTAGTGTACTTCCATGCTACTAGGGACCATTCTTTCTTAAAGACAGGATCCTCCAGAAACAAACGTGGGAAATTATTAACAATCAAGCCGTTAGGGGCTATATTAGCCCTAAGGTACTCTGTCATCATCGCTCCATGCAGAGTCACCTTCAGCCATTCATGTTTCATGTTAATTAACGAAGTCCAATCTTCTGACTGGCTGCTGGAGGCAATATTGCCATCCGACCCCAGAAGTGATGGTGCTCTCAAAATCTCAGCTGCAGCTTCATCACCAAAGCTCAATCCCTGATAGTCCTCCATACTACTTGTCGGGGTTTCTAGTGGGGATATTTAAAGTGAAGATGGAGAGTCAAAACCCCTCATCTCAAAATTTGGGCCAGGAGAACTAATCGTACCTTCCTGGTAACCTATCAATTATATTCCCGCGGGTAAGGAGGCCCGTGCAATCAGTTTAAACAAAGAGAGGGAAATCAAGGGCGTTATTTTCTTAGGTCCAGCATACATGCCCAACATAATATCTCTACAATTAAAGTATGCAGTTCCTAATATTAACAGCAGGTGGTTATAATCAATCAAAGGCTCCACACAATGGTATAGAGCGAGACTTAGGAGGAGAATCTCCTCCTGTTGGAAAAAGACCCTCACACACCCAGCCAGCTAGGTGTCTTGCTTCATCATCGGGTCTGCTCCTTATCGGGTTGGCGCTGCAATACCCGATCGGCGCCCGAGATGGGGCCTTCTTGGCGGAGATCTTTATTCCTTATGCCACAGGGTGTAGTGCGTGTGAGGGCCCTAAAAGTAGTGTAGGTGCTAATGATAGGTGAATAATTGTAGTCTAAAATAGGAAATGGTGGTCCACTCAAAATAATTTTAATGAGACGTGGCCATCACCCTAATTAAAAATGAAAATGCGTATCTTACTCTAAAATTGTGAGATTATACGCTTATAATATAGGTCAACATGTTTCTTGCCTTTATTCTTAATAGATGGCAATTCCTCAGGACCAAAAATAGGATCTACCTACACTTTTCGGTGGTGGTCTAAAACTACAAAAAGTGAAGTAATAACCACTCGTACAGCACCCTCAAAAGTGATACCTGTAGATCTAAAAACCAACCTGCAATGAAACAGAGTAATGAACATAAATTTAGTCATATTAAAAATATTCGGGTAATTCAAGGACTCAGTGCCTCAATCAAAACCCATAGTGCAGCCAAAGCATGCCGAACACAGGTGACTGATGGCATGCGAAAAGTCTGAACTACATTTGGTGAGGAAGAAGTAACAACATATTAAAGAATGGCAGCTAAATGAGCATCGTTTTATAACTTACCCAAATTGGGTCAAGGATGCACGGCATCAAAACTGGCTGGCGAGGACACTAAAGTGTAGTGTCCTGTGGGAATTAAAAACAGAGAACAAATGCTGGGAGATTAAACAGCCAAAAACAGCTACCTGTAGGTATATCAAGCAAAGAAGATGAAGAAAAAACAACATGACAATACCCAGTCGTATCGCAATCATGTCTATCAGTGTCAGTCTATCAGGCGAACAACTCAGCCCTTCAATGTCAATTGAAAAGACAAAGGGCGTGGATTTACCAGTCTGCGCCTCCCGGTGTTGATACCTCCGCTGAGTCAGGTCAGCGTCAAATGCGCACCCGGTGCCTGTCGTGGTAAAAAAGCCAACGTTCCTCTGGTATCAACCACAAGAGAGAAATATCAGCTCAAAATATAGGAGATCTTTAGAAACGACCTCACCAACATCCTTCCGTTTGAGGGGTAGTGAAACCGGTATGTTGGCAAGCGTCCAAGTCAAAGAAACCCCACACAAGAGCTAAATAACTTACTGAAGGGACTTAGTAATACCCTTCAAGCCAAACCAATGAAAAACCATGAGGGACACACAGGGGGCTAATTATTCTGTTACTTACTCTTTCATGTGAGTCCGATCGGAGATGCTCCTACCCCTTGCTCAGCCGGTCCGGGAGTAACGAACAGAGTAAAGATTCCAAAGAAATACCAGCGGCCGGCGGAGTTTGGAGGCGGAACTTCCGGTACATCCTGTCTGAAACAGTGTAACGACTCGAGCGCTAACCCTGTTTAGGGCGCCATGTTGGATTTCCTCCAACTAATGCGAGACAAACACTCCATGCAGTAGCAATCAAGGGCGCCAAAAGCGTAGTCTCGTTTTGAGATAACAAGAAAAAGGGAATGGATTCAAAACACCTAAAAGGAATTAATGACTCATAAACCATAATCTAATATGGACGCTAAAAATGGCGATAAACCTGTGTGACTAATGTCATGTAAGACAGGAATGAAAGTATTGCTACAAATGAAGGACGTAGGTCCAGCCTTACTAGTGTATCTCATAGAGGATCCGCGTTAATAACTAGATTAAGTAGAATGGAGGGGCTCTTCCTCGTTGGAATCAACAATTATGAAATGTTAACTATTTAAAGTAATATGTTAGGCACAACATTCGGCATCAGGTAGGAGTCCGGGGAGTTCGAGTAAATTACAAAAGGAGCAAAACCACTAAATCAAGTGCAGAAATACAAGGGCCCAAGGTGGTAATTAGGTTAATTGGCTCCAGGGAATATCCTCATTAAGCCCTCCTTTATCAGTGGCTAGTCGAAGGACCCAATGTTGTTCCAAACGGAACAATGATTTAGTAGGCATCCCTGGGTGGGTTTCTAATACGGCCCAATTGAATGAGTCAGGGGGATGTTGCACTTGTTCGAAGTGACAGGTCATTTTGGTGTTAGTTTTATGGCATCTGAAATTGCTTCGATGTTCCATTATCCGGACTTTGACTGGTCTCGAGGTCATTCCTATGTAAAGAAGACCACATGGGCAGTCCAGTAAATAGATACAGTTAGGTGTGTTGCAATTAGTGTGTGCAGCCATACTCCAACTAACTCCGTTAGGGAACTTAAATTCTTTGGTAACCTTAGTTTGCGGGCACGCCGAGCATGACCCACAAGGGTAATGACCCTTGACAGGCGGTAAGTCCCAAAGTGTCCCTGTTGTTTCTTAGGTCTAGTGTGTACCAACATGTCCTTGAGGTTACTAGTTCGTTTAAAGGCGAACCTAGGTTTGGAAAGCTTCAGAGTTCCTGTGTTAAGGATGTTCCAATGTTTACAAATGATATTTCTAACTCGATTCGAGTCAGGGGTGTATGTCGTTACACAGGTCATGACCCTATCAGGTTCTCTAGTTCTGACCTCCAATAGGCTCTCACGGTTATTATGCTGTGCCCTTTTGTACGCACGATCGATAACCTGTATGGGGTATTCTCTTCGAAGTAGGTCTGTCTTTAGCGTGTTAGACTCATTCTTGTAGTCAGTGAGTGTACTGCAATTCCGTCTGATACGTAGGAATTGCCCAAAGGGTAAGTTTTGTCGGAGAGCCCTTGGATGATGACTACTGAAACGTAGGAGACTATTCCTGTCGGTTGGTTTTCGGTATAGAGCGGTAGAAATCTTGTCACCCTCTAATTTAATCAATAGGTCAAGAAATGGAATCTCTGTTTCTGAAATGATGTTAGTAAATTTTAAATAGGGGTTCAATGTGTTGATCCAAATTCAGAATTCATCGCATTTGGTGCGTTCTCCCTTCCATAGAATCAGGATATCATCAATGAACCTCTTCCATAATAACACATTGGAAACATACGGATTCCTGGGATTGTGAATCTCTCTCTCTCAAATGCTGCCATATACATACAGGCTAGACTAGGCGCGAATGTGCTGCCCATTGAAGTGCCCTGTGTCTGGTGGTAAAGCTGAGTATTATATTCAAAGAAATTCTCTGTGAGTGCTAAAGTGGCGCATTCCAGTACGAAGGTCACTGGAGTAGGTGAATCCCAATCACTGTGAATAAGGGCGTCTTCAATAACATCAAGGGTTGCCCTTTGTGGGATATTAGTATAAAGGGCCACAACATCCAGGGTGACCAAGAGATCTACTACTTCTGGATGTTGGGTCCCCTCGATTAAACGTAAGACGTCTGTGGTGTCCCTAATGAAAGAGGGGGTGGCTCTAACCAGTGGTTGTATGAAATGATCCACAAACTTGGAGAGGGGTTCCAGGATGGACCTGATCCCTGACACGATGGGTCGTCCAGGAACAGGGGTGATACCCTTATGGATCTTGGGTAGACAGTAAAAATAAGGGGTCTTGGGGTCCTTCGTTATTAGGAATTCTGCTTCCTTCTTGGTAATCCAACCCTCTGTTTCAGCAGAAAAGACCATAGAGGATATAATTCTACTCAACCTAGGTGTAGGGTCTTCCCTAATCGGTGTGTAGTATACCCTATCGCTGAGTTGTCTGCGACATTCATTGTCGTAGTCCAGTGTGGACATGATCACCGTAGCTCCACCTTTGTCAGCCTGTTTGATTATGATATTTACATCATTCGCCAGGTCTGAGATGGCAGTGGTTTCAATAGAAGACAAATTGTGATAAGGAGCAGGAGTAGATGTACTGTTCAGATCTTTCAACACTGCTTGCTCAAATGTTAACACCTCGTTGGGAACCATGCTGCTATTAGGTGTAAAAGTGGATGGTCTGTGCAAACCAGAATCGCCCGTTATTAGTGGCGGTTGATCATGAAAAAAGGCTTGTAGGCGGATTTTGCGAAAAAAACCTTGTATTTCACAAATGTTACGAAATTGATCATTTCGAGGTGTGGGGACAAAACCCAGACCTTTTTGGAGAACCTTGACCTCAATCGGTGAAAGGACTCTGGGTGAGAGGTTAATGATCAATGTCTCCTCCCCTTGTCTGACTCCTGGTCTCTACTGCTCGTGTTGATTGTTCTGGCAAATCCTTCCATTGTACTCTTTTTGGACCTCTTCTGCGCCCTCTTCCTCTGCTCCAGCCTCTGTCTAGAAAAGGTGGCTCTGCTCCATGTTGGAAAAAGGCGGAGGGCCTTGTTGGTACATTGGATATTGCCAGTATGGAGGCCCCTGATATGGTGGTATATGGAAAGGAGGATAATTAGGCTGATGGAAAACTCTTGTTTTCTTGTTATTCCAGCTCCCAGTGCTGGAATCACTGTTAGATGAGGAACCCCTCCGTGAAGAGTTGGAACCTTCATCAGAAGAGTAACTAGTAGCTGTTGCAGTATAATCTGCCTTGAGATAGGGATAGACCTTCTCAACAGAGAATTTCTGAATATCTTTCTGGAGTTTTGAAAGTTTCTGTTTCATTAAATATTCCCTATTTTCTGCAATCTCAGCATTGATCTCTGTTAGCTTGCTCTTGTATGCAGCTGTCTGGACAATAACCTTAATCGCACCCTCTGCTGTTTGTATTCTTATCAGTAGGGCGTCTGCAATTCTCTTGGCCGTATTGATTATAAGGATCAACCAGTCCCTAGTACACTTCCATGCTACTAGGGACCATTCTTTCTTAAAGACAGGATCCTCCAGAAACAAACGTGGGAAATTATTAACAATCAAGCCGTTAGGGGCTATATTAGCCCTAAGGTACTCTGTCATCATCGCTCCATGCAGAGTCACCTTCAGCCATTCATGTTTCATGTTAATTAACGAAGTCCAATCTTCTGACTGGCTGCTGGAGGCAATATTGCCATCCGACCCCAGAAGTGATGGTGCTCTCAAAATCTCAGCTGCAGCTTCATCACCAAAGCTCAATCCCTGATAGTCCTCCATACTACTTGTCGGGGTTTCTAGTGGGGATATTTAAAGTGAAGATGGAGAGTCAAAACCCCTCATCTCAAAATTTGGGCCAGGAGAACTAATCGTACCTTCCTGGTAACCTATCAATTATATTCCCGCGGGTAAGGAGGCCCGTGCAATCAGTTTAAACAAAGAGAGGGAAATCAAGGGCGTTATTTTCTTAGGTCCAGCATACATGCCCAACATAATATCTCTACAATTAAAGTATGCAGTTCCTAATATTAACAGCAGGTGGTTATAATCAATCAAAGGCTCCACACAATGGTATAGAGCGAGACTTAGGAGGAGAATCTCCTCCTGTTGGAAAAAGACCCTCACACACCCAGCCAGCTAGGTGTCTTGCTTCATCATCGGGTCTGCTCCTTATCGGGTTGGCGCTGCAATACCCGATCGGCGCCCGAGATGGGGCCTTCTTGGCGGAGATCTTTATTCCTTATGCCACAGGGTGTAGTGCGTGTGAGGGCCCTAAAAGTAGTGTAGGTGCTAATGATAGGTGAATAATTGTAGTCTAAAATAGGAAATGGTGGTCCACTCAAAATAATTTTAATGAGACGTGGCCATCACCCTAATTAAAAATGAAAATGCGTATCTTACTCTAAAATTGTGAGATTATACGCTTATAATATAGGTCAACATGTTTCTTGCCTTTATTCTTAATAGATGGCAATTCCTCAGGACCAAAAATAGGATCTACCTACACTTTTCGGTGGTGGTCTAAAACTACAAAAAGTGAAGTAATAACCACTCGTACAGCACCCTCAAGAGTGATACCTGTAGATCTAAAAACCAACCTGCAATGAAACAGAGTAATGAACATAAATTTAGTCATATTAAAAATATTCGGGTAATTCAAGGACTCAGTGCCTCAATCAAAACCCATAGTGCAGCCAAAGCATGCCGAACACAGGTGACTGATGGCATGCGAAAAGTCTGAACTACATTTGGTGAGGAAGAAGTAACAACATATTAAAGAATGGCAGCTAAATGAGCATCGTTTTATAACTTACCCAAATTGGGTCAAGGATGCACGGCATCAAAACTGGCTGGCGAGGACACTAAAGTGTAGTGTCCTGTGGGAATTAAAAACAGAGAACAAATGCTGGGAGATTAAACAGCCAAAAACAGCTACCTGTAGGTATATCAAGCAAAGAAGATGAAGAAAAAACAACATGACAATACCCAGTCGTATCGCAATCATGTCTATCAGTGTCAGTCTATCAGGCGAACAACTCAGCCCTTCAATGTCAATTGAAAAGACAAAGGGCGTGGATTTACCAGTCTGCGCCTCCCGGTGTTGATACCTCCGCTGAGTCAGGTCAGCGTCAAATGCGCACCCGGTGCCTGTCCCTCAAACGGAAGGATGTTGGTGAGGTCGTTTCTAAAGATCTCCTATATTTTGAGCTGATATTTCTCTCTTGTGGTTGATACCAGAGGAATGTTGGCTTTTTTACCACGACAGGCACCGGGTGCGCATTTGACGCTGACCTGACTCAGCGGAGGTATCAACACCGGGAGGCGCAGACTGGTAAATCCACGCCCTTTGTCTTTTCAATTGACATTGAAGGGCTGAGTTGTTCGCCTGATAGACTGACACTGATAGACATGATTGCGATACGACTGGGTATTGTCATGTTGTTTTTTCTTCATCTTCTTTGCTTGATATACCTACAGGTAGCTGTTTTTGGCTGTTTAATCTCCCAGCATTTGTTCTCTGTTTTTAATTCCCACAGGACACTACACTTTAGTGTCCTCGCCAGCCAGTTTTGATGCCGTGCATCCTTGACCCAATTTGGGTAAGTTATAAAACGATGCTCATTTAGCTGCCATTCTTTAATATGTTGTTACTTCTTCCTCACCAAATGTAGTTCAGACTTTTCGCATGCCATCAGTCACCTGTGTTTGGCATGCTTTGGCTGCACTATGGGTTTTGATTGAGGCACTGAGTCCTTGAATTACCCGAATATTTTTAATATGACTAAATTTATGTTCATTACTCTGTTTCATTGCAGGTTGGTTTTTAGATCTACAGGTATCACTTTTGAGGGTGCTGTACGAGTGGTTATTACTTCACTTTTTGTAGTTTTAGACCACCACCGAAAAGTGTAGGTAGATCCTATTTTTGGTCCTGAGGAATTGCCATCTATTAAGAATAAAGGCAAGAAACATGTTGACCTATATTATAAGCGTATAATCTCACAATTTTAGAGTAAGATACGCATTTTCATTTTTAATTAGGGTGATGGCCACGTCTCATTAAAATTATTTTGAGTGGACCACCATTTCCTATTTTAGACTACAATTATTCACCTATCATTAGCACCTACACTACTTTTAGGGCCCTCACACGCACTACACCCTGTGGCATAAGGAATAAAGATCTCCGCCAAGAAGGCCCCATCTCGGGCGCCGATCGGGTATTGCAGCGCCAACCCGATAAGGAGCAGACCCGATGATGAAGCAAGACACCTAGCTGGCTGGGTGTGTGAGGGTCTTTTTCCAACAGGAGGAGATTCTCCTCCTAAGTCTCGCTCTATACCATTGTGTGGAGCCTTTGATTGATTATAACCACCTGCTGTTAATATTAGGAACTGCATACTTTAATTGTAGAGATATTATGTTGGGCATGTATGCTGGACCTAAGAAAATAACGCCCTTGATTTCCCTCTCTTTGTTTAAACTGATTGCACGGGCCTCCTTACCCGCGGGAATATAATTGATAGGTTACCAGGAAGGTACGATTAGTTCTCCTGGCCCAAATTTTGAGATGAGGTGTTTTGACTCTCCATCTTCACTTTAAATATCCCCACTAGAAACCCCGACAAGTAGTATGGAGGACTATCAGGGATTGAGCTTTGGTGATGAAGCTGCAGCTGAGATTTTGAGAGCACCATCACTTCTGGGGTCGGATGGCAATATTGCCTCCAGCAGCCAGTCAGAAGATTGGACTTCGTTAATTAACATGAAACATGAATGGCTGAAGGTGACTCTGCATGGAGCGATGATGACAGAGTACCTTAGGGCTAATATAGCCCCTAACGGCTTGATTGTTAATAATTTCCCACGTTTGTTTCTGGAGGATCCTGTCTTTAAGAAAGAATGGTCCCTAGTAGCATGGAAGTGTACTAGGGACTGGTTGATCCTTATAATCAATACGGCCAAGAGAATTGCAGACGCCCTACTGATAAGAATACAAACAGCAGAGGGTGCGATTAAGGTTATTGTCCAGACAGCTGCATACAAGAGCAAGCTAACAGAGATCAATGCTGAGATTGCAGAAAATAGGAATATTTAATGAAACAGAAAATTTCAAAACTCCAGAAAGATATTCAGAAATTCTCTGTTGAGAAGGTCTATCCCTATCTCAAGGCAGATTATACTGCAACAGCTACTAGTTACTCTTCTGATGAAGGTTCCAACTCTTCACGGAGGGGTTCCTCATCTAACAGTGATTCCAGCACTGGGAGCTGGAATAACAAGAAAACAAGAGTTTTCCATCAGCCTAATTATCCTCCTTTCCATATACCACCATATCAGGGGCCTCCATACTGGCAATATCCAATGTACCAACAAGGCCCTCCGCCTTTTTTCCAACATGGAGCAGAGCCACCTTTTCTAGACAGAGGCTGGGGCAGAGGAAGAGGGCGCAGAAGAGGTCCAAAAGAGTACAATGGAAGGATTTGCCAGAACAATCAACACGAGCAGTAGAGACCAGGAGTCAGACAAGGGGAGGAGACATTGATCATTAACCTCTCACCCAGAGTCCTTTCACCGATTGAGGTCAAGGTTCTCCAAAAAGGTCTGGGTTTTGTCCCCACACCTCGAAATGATCAATTTCGTAACATTTGTGAAATACAAGGTTTTTTTCGCAAAATCCGCCTACACGCCTTTTTTCATGATCAACCACCACTAATAACGGGCGATTCTGGTTTGCACAGACCATCCACTTTTACACCTAATAGCAGCATGGTTCCCAACGAGGTGTTAACATTTGAGCAAGCAGTGTTGAAAGATCTGAACAGTACATCTACTCCTGCTCCTTATCACAATTTGTCTTCTATTGAAACCACTGCCATCTCAGACCTGGCGAATGATGTAAATATCATAATCAAACAGGCTGACAAAGGTGGAGCTATGGTGATCATGTCCACACTGGACTACGACAATGAATGTCGCAGACAACTCAGCGATAGGGTATACTACACACCGATTAGGGAAGACCCTACACCTAGGTTGAGTAGAATTATATCCTCTATGGTCTTTTCTGCTGAAACAGAGGGTTGGATTACCAAGAAGGAAGCAGAATTCCTAATAACGAAGGACCCCAAGACCCCTTATTTTTACTGTCTACCCAAGATCCATAAGGGTATCACCCCTGTTCCTGGACGACCCATTGTGTCAGGGATCGGGTCCATCCTGGAACCCCTCTCCAAGTTTGTGGATCATTTCATACAACCACTGGTTAGAGCCACCCCTCTTTCATTAGGGACACCACAGACGTCTTACGTTTAATCGAGGGGACCCAACATCCAGAAGTAGTAGATCTCTTGGTCACCCTGGATGTTGTGGCCCTTTATACTAATATCCCACAAAGGGCAACCCTTGATGTTATTGAAGACGCCCTTATTCACAGTGATTGGGATTCACCTACTCCAGTGACCTTCGTACTGGAATGCGCCACTTTAGCACTCACAGAGAATTTCTTTGAATATAATACTCAGCTTTACCACCAGACACAGGGCACTTCAATGGGCAGCACATTCGCGCCTAGTCTAGCCTGTATGTATATGGCAGCATTTGAGAGAGAGAGATTCACAATCCCAGGAATCCGTATGTTTCCAATGTGTTATTATGGAAGAGGTTCATTGATGATATCCTGATTCTATGGAAGGAAGAACGCACCAAATGCGATGAATTCTGCATTTGGATCAACACATTGAACCCCTATTTAAAATTTACTAACATCATTTCAGAAACAGAGATTCCATTTCTTGACCTATTGATTAAATTAGAGGGTGACAAGATTTCTACCACTCTATACCGAAAACCAACCGACAGGAATAGTCTCCTACGTTTCAGTAGTCATCATCCAAGGGCTCTCCGACAAAACTTACCCTTTGGGCAATTCCTACGTATCAGACAGAATTGCAGTACACTCACTGACTACAAGAATGAGTCTAACACGCTAAAGACAGACCTACTTCGAAGAGAATACCCCATACAGGTTATCGATCGTGCGTACAAAAGGGCACAGCATAATAACCGTGAGAGCCTATTGGAGGTCAGAACTAGAGAACCTGATAGGGTCATGACCTGTGTAACGACATACACCCCTGACTCGAATCGAGTTAGAAATATCATTTGTAAACATTGGAACATCCTTAACACAGGAACTCTGAAGCTTTCCAAACCTAGGTTCGCCTTTAAACGAACTAGTAACCTCAAGGACATGTTGGTACACACTAGACCTAAGAAACAACAGGGCAATACACAAAGGACACTTTGGGACTTACCGCCTGTCAAGGGTCATTACCCTTGTGGGTCATGCTCGGCGTGCCCGCAAACTAAGGTTACCAAAGAATTTAAGTTCCCTAACGGAGTTAGTTGGAGTATGGCTGCACACACTAATTGCAACACACCTAACTGTATCTATTTACTGGACTGCCCATGTGGTCTTCTTTACATAGGAATGACCTCGAGACCAGTCAAAGTCCGGATAATGGAACATCGAAGCAATTTCAGATGCCATAAAACTAACACCAAAATGACCTGTCACTTCGAACAAGTGCAACATCCCCTGACTCATTCAATTGGGCCGTATTAGAAACCCACCCAGGGATGCCTACTAAATCATTGTTCCGTTTGGAACAACGTTGGGTCCTTCGACTAGCCACTGATAAAGGAGGGCTTAATGAGGATATTCCCTGGAGCCAATTAACCTAATTACCACCTTGGGCCCTTGTATTTCTGAACTTGATTTAGTGGTTTTGCTCCTTTTGTAATTTACTCGAACTCCCCGGACTCCTACCTGATGCCGAATGTTGTGCCTAACATATTACTTTAAATAGTTAACATTTCATAATTGTTGATTCCAACGAGGAAGAGCCCCCTCCATTCTACTTAATCTAGTTATTAACGCGGATCCTCTATGAGATACACTAGTAAGGCTGGACCTACGTCCTTCATTTGTAGCAATACTTTCATTCCTGTCTTACATGACATTAGTCACACAGGTTTATCGCCATTTTTAGCGTCCATATTAGATTATGGTTTATGAGTCATTAATTCCTTTTAGGTGTTTTGAATCCATTCACTTTTTCTTGTTATCTCAAAACGAGACTACGCTTTTGGCGCCCTTGATTGCTACTGCATGGAGTGTTTGTCTCGCATTAGTTGGAGGAAATCCAACATGGCGCCCTAAACAGGGTTAGCGCTCGAGTCGTTACACTGTTTCAGACAGGATGTACCGGAAGTTCCGCCTCCAAACTCCGCCGGCCGCTGGTATTTCTTTGGAATCTTTACTCTGTTCGTTACTCCCGGACCGGCTGAGCAAGGGGTAGGAGCATCTCCGATCGGACTCACATGAAAGAGTAAGTAACAGAATAATTAGCCCCTGTGTGTCCCTCATGGTTTTTCATTGGTTTGGCTTGAAGGGTATTACTAAGTCCCTTCAGTAAGTTATTTAGCTCTTGTGTGGGGTTTCTTTGACTTGGACGCTTGCCAACATACCGGTTTCACTACCCCTCAAACGGAAGGATGTTGGTGAGGTCGTTTCTAAAGATCTCCTATATTTTGAGCTGATATTTCTCTCTTGTGGTTGATACCAGAGGAACGTTGGCTTTTTACCACGACAGGCACCGGGTGCGCATTTGACGCTGACCTGACTCAGCGGAGGTATCAACACCGGGAGGCGCAGACTGGTAAATCCACGCCCTTTGTCTTTTCAATTGACATTGAAGGGCTGAGTTGTTCGCCTGATAGACTGACACTGATAGACATGATTGCGATACGACTGGGTATTGTCATGTTGTTTTTTCTTCATCTTCTTTGCTTGATATACCTACAGGTAGCTGTTTTTGGCTGTTTAATCTCCCAGCATTTGTTCTCTGTTTTTAATTCCCACAGGACACTACACTTTAGTGTCCTCGCCAGCCAGTTTTGATGCCGTGCATCCTTGACCCAATTTGGGTAAGTTATAAAACGATGCTCATTTAGCTGCCATTCTTTAATATGTTGTTACTTCTTCCTCACCAAATGTAGTTCAGACTTTTCGCATGCCATCAGTCACCTGTGTTCGGCATGCTTTGGCTGCACTATGGGTTTTGATTGAGGCACTGAGTCCTTGAATTACCCGAATATTTTTAATATGACTAAATTTATGTTCATTACTCTGTTTCATTGCAGGTTGGTTTTTAGATCTACAGGTATCACTTTTGAGGGTGCTGTACGAGTGGTTATTACTTCACTTTTTGTAGTTTTAGACCACCACCGAAAAGTGTAGGTAGAGCCTATTTTTGGTCCTGAGGAATTGCCATCTATTAAGAATAAAGGCAAGAAACATGTTGACCTATATTATAAGCGTATAATCTCACAATTTTAGAGTAAGATACGCATTTTCATTTTTAATTAGGGTGATGGCCACGTCTCATTAAAATTATTTTGAGTGGACCACCATTTCCTATTTTAGACTACAATTATTCACCTATCATTAGCACCTACACTACTTTTAGGGCCCTCACACGCACTACACCCTGTGGCATAAGGAATAAAGATCTCCGCCAAGAAGGCCCCATCTCGGGCACCGATCGGGTATTGCAGCGCCAACCCGATAAGGAGCAGACCCGATGATGAAGCAAGACACCTAGCTGGCTGGGTGTGTGAGGGTCTTTTTCCAACAGGAGGAGATTCTCCTCCTAAGTCTCGCTCTATACCATTGTGTGGAGCCTTTGATTGATTATAACCACCTGCTGTTAATATTAGGAACTGCATACTTTAATTGTAGAGATATTATGTTGGGCATGTATGCTGGACCTAAGAAAATAACGCCCTTGATTTCCCTCTCTTTGTTTAAACTGCATATACTAACTCAGCTGGTTTGCAGATAACTTTTGCCATTGCGTAAACACTAACTAATGGCTCTCCCACCCTTGTCTCGGCCACCCCGTCCGCGGGCAGGGTAGTATGCCGGCGACCCCACGCCCCCAGGGAGAGTTCCCAGATTACGCTTCTGTTCCATCTCAGAAGCAAATGTTGAGTTTGTTTTCTAGGGAGGGTAATTGCACACAACCTGATTGGGGGGTTGGTGTGGGTGGGGGGAGGGTGGGGATGGGGAACAAGGTAGTTTCAGTCAGAGTGACTTTGCAGTGCTACGGACATATTAGGAGTAGTCATGGAACACACGCGGTTCACACGCGGGTCCCACAGGGGGCTGGAGGCACAACTAAAGTTACCACGAAGAGGGCAGCGATTTTGGGGGGTGAGACTCTAAACACTCACCACCTGGCATCTATTAGGACGCAACCAAGACTACCATGACATCCTTGAATCTATTAACTTGGAACATTCGGGGTCTGAACGACCATAGAAAAACCAGACTGGTTCATGCATATCTACTTAGGCACCACATAGATGTATGTTTCTTACAGGAGACGCACTTAAATAGCACTTCTCCTTCTAAGTTGCAACACAGACGCTAGGGACACATTTACTCCTCCATCTACTCAAACTATGCACGAGGGGTGGCCATTTTGGTGCAGCAGGGACTGGATTGGAAGATGACTGAATCTCGCACAGATCCAGATGGACATTATGTGATTTTGCTTGGGGTAACGCTCGCCTCCGTATACGGGCCCAGAGTTTTTCCAGACGGTATGGGCCAAGATTAAATCCACAGGGTGTGACACTATAGTATGGGGGGGGGGATTTTAATACAGTGCTAAATGATGCTATTGATAGAAAGGGATCCCAATTCCAGTAACACCTTAAACGCTATAATTTCAGATAGTAATATCGCTGACATCTGGTGGAGACGCAACCCAAACATGACAGAAGGCACCTGTATCCCAGTTCATCATAGCGCCTGGTCGAGATTAGATTTTTGGTTAGTATCACGAGACGTGGAGGTGTGGGCACTTGATATTGCTCATCTTCCCAGAACACTTTCAGACCACGCTCCCTGCCTCTTACAGCTGCTCTTGCCCAACACGCCACACAGAATGTTTAGTTGGAGACTTCCCCCCAACGCCCTGCTAGATGAGGACTTCAAGGAGGAAATACGTGGGGACATTGAGGAATATTTTTCATTAAACAGTGGCCCAGTTACATCTCAGGCTTCCCTGTGGGAAGCCTTCAAGGTGGTCATTAGAGGAAAATGTATAGCGCATCAAGCTGGAGTTCTGAAGGCAATAAGAGGTACACTGGCCTCCCTTGAGGCCCGCATAAGGGAACTCGAATCACAGTACTTCACCACGAATGATCCTACACTCCTAGCTTCAATAAAAGAGGTACTCATGGAATTTGAGGTGAAATTCATGGGCAAACATACACAAGCTAGATAGTATGACAAGGGAGACAGGCCAGGCAGAACCCTCGCGAACATGCTCAGGGCGCCTCGCTCCGCTACATACGTCACTGAGGTTCTGGGAGTAGACAACACTGATTAGAGTCCCGCAGGGTATTGTCGATCGCTTCACTCAATTTTATGCTAAGCTTTACATGGCCACACACCGAACGGTACCCGAGGATCTTCAGCCATTTTTGAAATCCCTAGAGCTACTTTGGCTAGGGAGAGGACATAGGGAGTACCTTGATGTACCGTTCTCCATAGAAGATATAGTCTAAGTTATACGCAGCCTACCGCTAGATAAGGCCCCGGGCCCCGACGGTCTAACCACCGCTTTTTACAAGACTTATGCGACAGAACTGGCCCCACATTTGTTAGCAGTTTATGAAGAGGCCCAGATCTCAGGCATCCTACCTCCCTCAATGCGTGAAGCCATGATAACGCTGCTGAAACCAGGGAAACCTAGCAATGCAGTAGACTCTTACAGACCACTCTCATTAATAAATGTAGATGTCAAAATCCTTGCCAAGCTGATTGTGAGTAGACTACAGCCATTACTCCCATTGATTGCCCGACCAGATCAGTTGGGATTCATCCCAGGGAGATCAACCTAAAACAATCTCTGCACCTTTTTTACAGTATTACATTATCTGCATCCCCTCTCTCAGGCGGTTACTGTACTCCTCGACACCACAAAAGCATTTGCTACGCTGGAGTGGACATATCTTTTTGCAATACTGGAGAGAATGGGGTTCAGCCCTTTATATCTGGGTCTCATACGACTGCTCTACACGAAGCCGTCCGCAAGAATCAGCATGAATAGCAGGATCTTGCAGCCTTTCCCCATCACTCGTGGGAATGAGGCAGGGTTGTCCCCTCTCTCCTCTCCTGTTCGCCATCGCGATGGAACCGCTAGCGGCAAGGTTGAGACAGCATCATGCCGCCAAAGGGTTGGGATTTAGCACGAGAGGTCTCCTGATCTCGCTCTTTGCGGATGATATAACTCTTTATAGTACTAATCCAGCCGTGAACACAGCTCCCATTCTCCGAGAATTGATCAAATTCCGGGGGTTATCCGGCATATCCATAAATTGGGCCAAGTCCACTCTCTTCCCGCTTATGGACAACACAATCCCATTCCCTGTTGAGTAACCCCTTAAGTGGGTAGATGGCCCGGTGAAATATTTGGGGATTGGGCTAAGTAGGGATAAACAGGAGATTTGGAACATGAACTTTGGGCGGGCCATTGCATGGTTGGAGGGAAAAGTGAATGCCTGGGCTAAGTTGCCCCTATCCCTGGCTGGGAGGATAGCGACTGCCAAGATGGTGGTCTTACCCAAATTCCTGTATCTATTTGTAAATATCCTGGTTCCCCTCACACAGGCGTTCTTCAAAACAATTTGTACTTTCTTAATATCCATGGTGTGGGCGGGGCGACAGGCGCGGATATCGTGGGAACTTCTGACACTGCCGTTAACTCAGGGAGGGATGGGAGCCCCTGACATGCCGCTATATGCCTACTGCGCTCAGGCCCAATTCCTGCATTATTGGGTGCACCCCACTCCGTTCCAGCCACACACGGCAGTCGAGCTGGATGTGGCGGCACCGGTCCCTCTAAAGGTGGCAATCTATCAACCCTATAAGCGGCCACGAGACGGTATAGACACGGTCGAAACCCTGCGCTGGGCGTGGGACAGGCTGCGAGACAGAGGTCAGCTGCAAATACTTTATGCCCCTTCCGTCCCTCTAGCGCACAATCCCATGATCCCCGCAATGGAGGAGGGAGCAAGTAGGTTGGTAGCCAAGGCTCTGGGACTACGCACATTCGCGGATCTCTACCCTGAGGACGACTTTAGACCCCCGCCAACAACACCGGAGGGAGAGGCCGGGAGCTTCTCTGAACTATTTCTCTATTACAAACTTCGGGCGACATGCAGGCAGATACACGCCACTTTCCCTGCTCCCCGCCTACCCTAACAGCACTCGAAAATATAATTCAGACTGCCTCCCCCCACAGGCTTATAACGCGCCTATATAGTAATATGCAGAACACTGCCCCCTTGATAAGGCCAAAGTCCCTCCAGAGCTGGAACTCGGAGCTGCAAACTCAGATAACAGAGGAACAATGGGCTTTCTGCTTCAACCAGCTCACGGCGCTGTCCCCCAATTACAAATTGAGATTAATTCATTTTAAATACATTCACCGCTTTAATAGAACCCCAGTTCAGCTCCATCGCATGGGAATCAGAGTAGATGATTGCTGCTTATTCTAGCCGGAGCGCATCTGGGTAGGCTGTATAGCTCATGGACCTCGCGTACTCTGGCTTATCTCCTTCGTGCTGTCTTTGATCGTTTATCAACAATTTTTATAATTGATGTATTAAAATTTGTACATAAGTACTTTCAACTTTGAGGAGAGTGAGTCCATTTACGTATGATAGAGGTTGAATCGGCACGTTTTTGGATGATTGATAAAAGTGAACGAATGTTATCTATTTGGTTTTAATGATCATGTTGCTTAGCTTTAAAGGGAACCTTGTTTTTTAACTATTCAGTTATTCTGGTGCTCTGTCCCTTTGGACTCTAAGAGCCCCTCTCCTTGGTTTCAAGGCCTTACTCAACGCAGCCAAAGCGTTTGATACATTAGAATGGGGCTTTCTGTTCCCCCTCCTGGCTAGAATGGGTCTCAGCTCTATCTTCCTTGCACAAATCCGCCTCCTATATACACTTCCCGTCGCCCGAATACGGTTAAATGGGCAGATATCTGAACCGTTCCCAGTCAGTAGGGGCACACGACAGGGGTGCCCCCTCTCATCCCTACTTTTCACCATTGCAATGGAGCCTCTGGCTGCACACATTCGGCAGCATCACGCGAATCGAGGGGTGGGATTCACAACCCGATGTCTTACTGTATCCCTATATGTGGATGACGTTACACTTTACGTAATCCAACCGGAACAAAATGTATCCCCTTTGATCCGCTAACTTATTTGCTTTGGCGGCCTGACGGGAGTCCAGATAAACTGGAGCAAATCAATACTATTTCTACTAACAGAAGCTACAACCCCGTTTCCAGTAGAATACCCTCTTCAGTGGGCAACAGGGCCAGTTAAATATCTAGGAATTTATCTCAGCAGGGACTTGACCGAGCTGTGGCAGGCGAACTTTGGCAGAGCGATGGCATGGTTCGAGGAGCGCATCCCTCTATGGACGAACCTACCTTTGTCTTTAGCAGGCCAAATCGCTATTGCAAAGATGGTGGTCCTGCCGAAGTTCCTTTACCTATTCATTAATATTCCCACCCCCATCACACAGTCCTTTTTCAAACGACTGAGATCAAACCTCATCGCATTGGTATGGGCGGGAAAGCAACCCAGGGTGAAATATGAATTACTAACCCTGCCACAACTACAGGGAGGACTAGGCGCACCAGATCTGCAGTTATACGCGCTTTGTGCCCAGGCACTTTTCCTACATTACTGGACACACCCCACACCATTTCAACCCCACGTCGCAGTGGAGATAGACGCGGTTTCACCTTGGCCCCTCTCCACAGCCCTATTTGCTCCATATAAAAGGCCCATTTCCGAAATAGACACCTCACAGTGCATGAGATGGGTGTGGAATGGGCTAGCGCGGCGTGCGAAGATTTCTCTTCTCTACGCCCCGTCTGTTCCGATACGGAGGCACCCTCTAATACCCTCTCTACAAGATAGGGGCGCTTGCAGCCGGGCGGACAAGCTTAACCGGCACACCTTTGCTTATCTCTTTCCCGGGGACCTTTTCTGTGACCCACCGACAGTACCTACCACACCGCTGGACACACTTCTATACTACCAACTACGAGCTGGACACACTTCTATACTACCAACTACGAGCGACGTGCCGGGAACTCTTCCCAACATTCCCAGCACCCCCGGAGACCCTTCCCGCGCTAGAATACATCTACACTGCCACCTCACTGCGGAAACTCATCACGTCACTGAATCAGAGTATGCAAAACACCTCGCCGGTAACACTGACGCCAGCTCGTGAGGCCTGGGCGGAAGACCTCAATCTTCCACTCACAGATGCACAATGGTTGTTCTGCTGCGGCTAACTCCAATTATTATCCCCAAACTATAGGCTGCGTCTCATCCACTTCAACTTTCTACACCGTACCTACCGCACTCCAATGTTATTGCACAAATGGGCTTATCACCATGCCCTCAATGCACATGATGCCATGCGGAAACAGCAGACTTCTTGCATCTCGCCTGGCAATGCCCAGCAGTAGCAGCGTACTGGGTGGAGGTCTTCCGGGTGATAGGGGAAATCACACAACTACAACTGGCCCCCTCCCCCCTAACCAGCTTACTGGGACATGTAGCAGAGATACCCAAAAACTCTCGCAGACTTACTGCCTTGCTATTACTCCTCGCAAAACGTAGGGTTGCAATATGCTGGGGAGGCACTCTGACGCCCAAACCGAGAGACTGGTTAACAGACATTGCTTACTGTCATGAACAGTTGTCTTGCTACTGGGACTTGATGCCCTCGAGATCTCGACCCTGCGACATTTGGGAACCTTTCATTACCTATATGCGTCAACGGGAACAAACCAGTGATTCATAAGATCTTTCTTAGATATGTGACCATTATGGATGTCCTTTGCCTCTGCACCTACGCTATATAAAGTGTTGTCAATACTTGAAGCACCAATTGTGAAACTGTACTGGTTAATGAACGTTATGCAGAAATGTACATGTATGCCAACAACATAAATAAAGTTTAAAAAAGTAAGCATGTACCATGACCTGCATTTACCATAATGCTAAGGGGCGAACTGTGCTGGTTGGTAAAGCAGTGTGCTCCCACCCCTTTCTATATATAAATAAATATATATTACCTACTGGTGGTCTCCAGTAGGTAGTTATAGTTAGGACCTCGTTTCTATTCAAAAAGCGTTTTTTGTTTTCCCAATAAATTTGGCGTCGTTTGACGAATCTTTGCGAAATTTTCAAAACTAGTGGGGTGCTCCGGTCAGCTCCTGTCTTGAAAGTTTCGGGGTGATTCGTCAAGCGGGGGCTGAGAAAAAATGGGGGTCCCAAAACGCATTTTCCCCATGTTAATTTCCATAGGAAACTTTAGACAAAGTACAGCCCGAACTGCTGAACGGAATTACACCAAATTTGGCAAAAAGGTAGGTCTTGGTTCAGAAAGAGCCCTTTTTTTAAATGGTGTAAATCCGTTCAGTAGTTCCTGAGAAATTAGAAAAAGAAAAAGTTTCGATATCTGTGGGCGCGGTGGGTTCGCGAACCCCCCCGAGCACAAGCTTCATTCTCATTGGCTGCCAACACTCCAAACCAGGAACTGTTGGCAGCCATTTTGTGACTTGGTTACCGAGTCAGAAGAAATCAGTTCAAAAAAGGATGAAAAACAAGAAAAGGGGGCAGGGTAGGAACACCCTGACCCCTAGGCCTGCTCTGGGGGTCTCACAAGGACCTATACAGTTATACACACACCACCTCACCTATTCATACAGATAATAACACATACTTACTCTCTTATATAATCACTGACACAAGCACACACTCATCCATACAGCCACTCTCACTACCACTCACTCTCACATCTAGTCATTTATATACTCCAAACCATACACATATACTGCCACATATGTAGTTACTCACACATATACCACTGAGACATCCATTCACTCAGCAACACAGCCATACGCACACTCACTCACCCATACAGCCCTTCACAGACACACTCTTGAACCCATACACCCAGTGAATTACCCACTTACACATCTATGCACAAAGTCACACACCCTCCACCCACCCACACAAATACTCAGTCACCCATACAAATACTCAGGCAACCAATCAATAACCGATATAGACACTCATGTAGCTACTCACCAACCCATGCAGCAGCTTACACAACAACAGACACACTGATACAGACATTCACACAATTAAGTCACTAACCCATGCATTCACTAAAACTCATTTATTCACTCACTTATACAGTCACACACCTACTAAATCCTCCATCATGACACTAATACACCCACTCATTCTTCAATACACCTTGGCATATATATAAAACATATTTAAACTTTACTGAAACACACATTCACTGGATGATGTCATCAGTGATGCCATCAGTGATGTCATTTGAGATGTCATCAGTGATGTCATCAGTGATGTCACTGACCATGTCATGAATGATGTAATATGTGACATCATCAGCAGTGCATTGCGGGGGCTCGAGTTATAGTTAGCTGAACTAACTATAACGGCCGAATTTCTCTGGTTTTGTTCGAGTGAAATGTCCAACTAACTATAACGTCGTTGAAACCTGTGGTTTTTTCAGTGATATATATATATATATATACCTCCACATTCTTGATTTGTTAATGCTTATGGTGTAATGGGATGGCAGGCATGTATTTCTGCCAACAATTATACCTAATGGAAAAACACTACAGAGTTAGGCAATTAACACGTTCAACTGTAAGTCATATGCATCACTAATCTAGGGGCATCCCTTAATGTTCTCAAAAATTGGCTTGGGCTATATTCCAATTGCCTCTGTTTTGTCTTTTTATATTTCATTCTTTTTATATTTGAATCTTCTTATTTGCTCTATCTTTCATTTTTTCTTTGTTGTATGTTCATTTCACTTCTTTGACTCATCACATTTCTTCTTACAATACCGGAATTTCATAAAGTTATATTTTATGTTTAAATTTGTTTTTATTGTTGCAACAATAAACATATGAAGCATGGTAGACATTAGTCGGCGCGACGTCAACATTCGGCCACCACAGGCAATTATAGCACTTATTAAAGAAAACAAGAACTTTCCTCCAACCCCCCTCCCCAACCCATTCCCTCCCCCAGGTGCCAATGCCAACTACTATGTCCAACTTGGTCGAGTTGTATGTGTCCCCTCAGGGGCGGCACTCAAGTGAGTTATGCTGTCGGCTCGTTCAAGTGTACAACTTCAGATATCTAGGGCATGTTAGCTCTGTAAATTCCTGTGACAAGAGTGTGATAAACAGCTGCCAGATTTCCCTAAACGCGTCCCCTTGTTGCATGAGTGTCAGTGAGAGCCTCTCCATCCCCAACAAATGCCAGATTCGATGTAGCCAACTCAGTCTAGACGGAACCCTGTCTGTGCCCCAGTAAGCCAGTATGGATTGGTGTGCTGCCCCTAGAGCCAAAGCAAAATGTCTGCCTTGTTTGGATTTGAGTGGGTAAGTCTGTGGGTTGGGAAGGCCCAACACTACGTATGAGGGAAATCGAGGTGGTTGGATGTTAAAATGCATATTAATATCTGACAAGATCTCTTCCCAGAATTGTGTTAGCTTGGGGCATTTACACAGGATGTGCACCAGTGTCGCAGAGGAGTCACAGTGTCTCCAGCATCTATCTCCTCTGTCTGGGTTCTCTCTGTGTAGGAAGACCGGAGTTAAATGCCAATAAGTAGCGATTTCTGTTGCTGTTTCTATGCTGGAGGAGTTAGACGCTGTGTGTCTCGCCCGTTAATATATGTCCCTCCATTTCTCCGGGGGACAATCGCTGTCCCAACTCACTCTCCCATCGCAATTGCGCGGGGAGAGTGAGTCAGGCTCCCCGCCCATCAGCATCCCGTACAGTTTGGAGACAAGGCGTCTGTCGGGGTCTTTGCCAAGGAGCCACCTCTCAAACTTAAGCAGATGTCACTGTGCCGCCCCCTCCTCATCGTCGGTTGCATCACCCAGTGCTGTATGTGAGTATACCAGATTCGTTCTAATTCTGGTATTTCATACTCTGTCCGTATAGTGTCAACTTGGATGGGGCCCTCCTCATCGAAGAAATAGCCAATCTATCTACATCCCGACTTTTACCACACGCTAAACGCGACGCAATCCAGTCCTGGGTTAAAATCCCGATTCTCCACCACTGGGGTGAGCGTGGAGGGGAAACGATGAGAGTCCCCCTCGGGTCTACACTGCATTCCAGACCCTCAGAGTGGGGTCAGTGATCGCCAACAAGTAAAGATTGGCAGAGCGATTTGACCGGCCCAAGAACGGGATCTTCCACAGGGCTGTTCTAGCTAACGCCCTATCCATGAACAACCAACCCTTTTCTGATTCTGGAAGCGACCATTCCACTAGGAACCTAAGTTGTGCGGCCTGAAAGTAGCATACGTTGCATGGGATACTCAGTCCGCCCTCTGCAAGGGCCCACCAGCTACGGTTGTGTCTTATCCGGGAGCGACGTCCCGCCCAGACAAATCTCTGAAAGGCTCTCTGCAGAGTCTGGAGTGTCCCCGTTGGGGGCCACAGAGGCAATGTCTGGAACATGTATAAAATCCTGGGTAGGACTGTCCTCTTCAGTGCGGTGATCCGTCCCAACCACGAGATGATACACCTGCCATCGGGCGAGGTCAGACCTCACCCTCCCGACCAGATTCTGGTAGTTAAGAGACACCACCTCTTGAATTGTTGTGGCGAGTTGAATACCTAGGTACGAGACAGATCTCTGTGCCCATTGGATAGAAAGGGTTTGAGTGAGATATTCCTGTGTGTCTTGTGAGATTGTGAGGCTCAATGCCTGTGATTTGGCGAGGTTAATCTGGAATTCTGACGCTGTCCCAAAAAGCCTCACCTCTTCCAAGAAGCCAAGGGGCCCTCTCTTGGATTTTGTTTACGTTGTCTGCGTATAACATTATAAGGTGTTCTTCTCTTCCAAAGTGTATCCCTGTAGCCCTCGGATTATCTCAAACCCTCTGAGTGAACGGCTCCATATAGAGAGCAAATAACAGCCCTGCCGTGTGCCTTGCCTGATGGGGAAGCCAACTGAGCTTCTGCCGTTGACCCTGACAGAAGCCCTCGAAGCCCCATATCCGCTCAGAACCCATGGGCTGAACCACTCCCCAAGGCCAAAGTGTTTCAGTACCGCTGCTAGGTAGGGCTAGTGAACGCGGTCAAGCGCTTTCTCCGTGTCAATGGAGAATAGCATGGTCTCGCGTTGTGAACGAGTGGCTTTGTCGATAAGGTGCAGGATCCGTATAAAACCTGCCTGGTCTGGGTCAATCAGACCAGGCATGAGGAGAGCAAGGCGAGCCACCAAAATCTCTGTGAATAACTTTGCATCGATGTTTAAGAGCGAGATAGGGCGGTAGGTCCCGCACTATCTCTTGTCTTTGCCTGGTTTCGATATGACTACTACTGAGGCCTCCATCATTAAGGGGGGGAGTGTCGCTGAGCCTGTACTAGTGTTGAAGACCCTAGTGAGAAAAGGGGCCACAGAGTTGCAAAAGACTTTATAGAAAGTAGCCGGTAAGCCATCTGGGCCAGGCAACCTATGGGGTTTCAACCTGGTAATCGCAGCTATGACCTCTTCTATTCTAATCGGGTTGTCTAGGCTTGCACCCTGTTCCATTGTCAGACGCGTTACCTTAGCTCCTTGTAAATATTTCAAGATGTCTTGAGGAGGGAGGTCTTGTGCTGAGTATAGGTCCTTGTAGAAGGCAGCAAATCTAGCTGCCACTGCCTTGTCTCCCTTGATCACAGTCCCCCCTTCCGATATCAAAGCCTCAAGCACATTGGCCTGACGCTGCCCTTTGAGTTTGTTTGCTAACATTCTCCCTCATTTATTAACCCCCAAGTAGAAGGCATGTTTGAGACGTAGTATTGAGTACTTCGAGCTATCCAAATTAAGCCCCGCCAGCTGTTTCCTAGTAGCCGCCAACTGTCGCCAGACCCTAGGTGCCCCGGTGCGATGGTGTATGTGTTCAAGTTCCCGCACTTGCTGTTGCAGTTGTGTGCACTTCTCTTGCCTGACTTTATTGTCCGCCGCTGCAAAGATGATAAATTCCCCCTGATTACTGCTTTCATTGCATCCCAGACCATAGCAATCGGTGCCTCAGTGGCGTCATTGGCCTCTAAATAGTCTCTAATCGCCCTATTTGTTTAGCTATCTCCGGTCTGCAGAGTAGGGTTTCCCGTAACCGCCATGAGCGGGACATCTGGCTATGTGGTGAGATGGCAAGGTCCAACAGGACCGCCAAGTGATCAGATAGAGAGCGGGGTTCTATCTCTATAGAGTGTGTCGCTGCCCGCACCTCCCTTGACTCTGGGTGAGAAGCCCACCATAGATCTTTCAGACCGATCTCCTGGAGCCATAGGCCCCCCGTGACCAATAGCCCCCGCTGCACCCTGCCTCTGAGTCGATCGATCTTGCTTGTTATGGAATACCAGGTTTAGGTCCCCCCCAGAAATACCCATTGGTCCTGTGTGGACATGACCTCCGCCACTGCTCCCTGAAAAAACTGCTCCTTCCCCTTGTTGGGAGCATAGATAGACCCTATGATTATGGAGAGAGGGCCAGGGTGGGTGCGATATCCCAAGAGTCGACCTTTAATCTCCACTACCTTCACCCCCACTTTACCCCAGAAAGCACGTGAGAACAGCAATGCCACCCCAGCAGTCTTATGTGGTAATGAGGAGAAGAACTGCTGTGGGAAGGCTCGAGATTTGAGCCTGTGCCAATCTTTATGTAGTAGATGTGTCTCCTGTAGGAGACAGACATCCACTTGAGAATGTTCCAGATATGATAAGATAGCCCTCCTTTTGACTTGATTGTTCAGGCCTTTAACATTGAGGGTCATCACCCTCAATCCTTTAGCTAATTATGCCAAAACCCCCAAACAAAAACAGTACATATAAAAAGTCCCTGGAGCGGGAGAGAAGATGGATAGTCCATCCCCGTACCAGTGGTTGAGTCTCTGTGCAGGATGGTGGCTAAGTCTGCAACGTCCCCCCCCCAGTCCTCCCAAACCACAGCTGCCCGGCCCCCTGCTGGTAGGCCCGAGAAACCTGCAACAACTCAGGCGTGGACATTAGATACTGCATCCTCCGCTAGCTTGTCTAGGAGGACCCTCCTTTCTGATGCCATAGTCTCCGAGTCCGGCATGGCGCCCCCATGGCAAGAAGGGAACAAATGCAATCTCGAGCAGCCCTCCGCTTCGAGTCTTCCGGACTGCGTCTTCAGTCGTACCTCCTCCTGGTGCTCTATCTGCAATAGTTCACATGCCACCGTCAAGGAAATTCTCGCCTCTTCTGTAGAGTAGAGGCCGCTTGGTCCTGATATAGGTGGAGGGTCTGACCCCGGAAGGTGATGGACGGAGTGGTCCGAGCCGCTCTCAGGATCCACACTTTAAGGGAGAAATTGTGGACACAGGTCAGGATGTCTAGAGGGTGAGATGGGCCGGGGCCCCAGCGGCCCACCCTGTGGGTTCGGTCCAAGCTGCTCTCCTCCACCAGTGTGTCCCCCAAGATCTGGGTGAACAGGGCCACCACATAGGCCTCTATGACTTCCCCTTCTGCCTCGCAGGGGCCACGCGTATTAGGATATTGTTTCGCCTGGAGAGATTTTATAACTCCTCCACATGTGCCTGTAGGTCTAATTGTTGGTCTGATGGGGGGGCGGAGCTTGCCGGAGCCTAAGATGGCCGCGCTTTGAGCGAACTCCGCGAGTCATCGCTACTATCCGGCAATTATCCTGCTTTCATGCCCTTATTGTGATCTCTGATGAACGGCAGGAGGCAGCCCGAGACAGCACTATAGCCCGACGTGAATTTTACTGGAACCCGAGCGCTGGTGACACAGGGGGCTGCTGAGGCCTATGCTCGCGACCTGCGCGCCGACCCGTCTGGCTGCTTCTCCCGCCTGGGCCCACCTGAGAACAGTCGGATCGGAGGTGCGTTGTGCCGCAATCGCGCACACGACGCTGGCGTGCCTGAGGGGGCTTCATCTTGCGCCAACCATCCTTGAGTGCCCAGAGGAGCCCGCTGGAGAGCCGAGGGCAAACGCCACACTGATTGCTCCTGTGAGCGCGGCTCGGCGGGACCGCGGCTGCTGTGCAGTGTAGCAGCTGGCAGCTGGTGTGCCTGTGATCAGCTGCCGGAGACTAGTGCGCTGTTGCGGCGAGCCTGCCTGGAGCGGCATTGTGGCCCTGTGGATTGCCGAGTGGACCCTGCCGCTGGTCACGGGCTTGGAGACGCTGCCCGGCGGTACCGGGAAGCCTCGGAGTGAGGAGCTGCGGCGGACCTAAGTGTTGCGTGGCTGAGTTGCGCGATACCTCCGGTCCTGCCTGCCACTATCTCTGGACGCCCTGCGGCCTGCCTTGAACACCCGTATGGGCCTCCTGCGGTGTCGCGCGGCAGAGCGCTGCAGCAGAGCTCGGGGTGCAGTGAACACCGGTGGTGAGCTGCGGGGCTCCATAAACCTGGCATACGTGCAGAGCGGCCTAAAGTGTGTGCCCTCCTGGAGGTGCTTGGGCACATAGTTCATCCAGCCTGGGCTCGCTTCGAAGCCGCTGCCCCACGAGGCCCTGTCTTCGCCTGGGATCGGGCTCTGCGTCCTGTTCGTCTGGATCACGCTACCTGGGCGATCCACATAGTGAGGTTCTGGCGGATACTGCATCTCTGTTGCACTGGGGGGACCTCCTTGTCTGCGCCGCCCACTTTGAGAGCTGAGGGTACCCGGCGGGCCAGTATCCCCTACGAGTGAGCGAGGCCTCCGTCTGTGAAGTGAGAAGACTGTGCTGTTTCCTGTCCTTGTGGCTGGCGTTGGAGCGCAATTGGACTGGGAGGTGTTGGATCTCCTCTACCCCAGTGAACCGGCATGGGCAAGGTAGACAAAACCCAGTCCAAGCTGCAGTTTGAGCAGCGCAAATCGAGATCTAGGGACGCAGAGGGCGCCCCTCCCACTGAGGAACAGGATGACATGTCAGAGGAGGCAGCGGGGGATCTTAAACAGATTCTTGCGGCAATGCAGAACAGTCTACAGAAAAGCCCCTCCACCATTGATGGTAAGATCGATACCCTAGCATACCGGATGGACAGAATGTCAGAACGCCTAGACAAACACGCTGAACGAATCGACATGACTGAGAGGAGAGTCACTGAGGTTGAGGAGGTGCAGTCGGAGGTTGGCGCAGCCCAAAAGCAGTTTGCAAAAACGCTAGCCGCCCTGCAAGAAAAGGCGGAGGATTTGGAGGCGAGATCCAGGAGGAGCAATTTACGCATCACGGGGCTGCCGGAATCCACCTCTATCGGCAACATGGAGGTGTTTATTGAAAAATTGCTGGTCACACTCCTGGGTCGAGTAATCTTCTCGGACATGTTCGTGGTGGAGACTATGAAGGTGCAGGAAGCCAGACACCAATTTGCTCCTTTGAAACAGTGCCTACGTGATCAAAACATCGATTACGCTATGCTCTACCCCGCCAGGTTGAGGGTTAATATGAACGGCCACTCCAGAATTTTCCTCGACTCTAAATCGCTCCAGAAAGCCTTGAAGGACCTTCCCAAGGCGGCCGGGCGCAGTCAGGAAACTGAGGGACTGGAAGAGGCGGCCGGTGGCGCAGCCAGTGACGAGGATTAATGCGACACTCACTGTGCTCCTTTGGACTGGGACTTACTGAGATGTCTGGTTCGGCCCTGCCCTTTTCCCCCCCCCCTCTCTCGATTCCATTAGTCCGCGATCCTGTGCCTGATTCTCTGTTCCTGTTCTTCATCAGTCACGAAGCCAGCGTATCGCAAGTATTTTTTAAATTACCATGTTGGTTGGCGCGACTGGGATTAGTTGGACCTCTTTGACTCTATGCCCTGATGGTAGACTCTATACCCTGTATACATGGGCGAGGGGTGCTGGGCTGTTACAGCCGAATGACCAGCCTTGTCATTGTTAAGCACGGATGCTACGGATTAGCACTCGATGGCAGTACTATGTTTTCTAATCGGCAGAGTTTTTCTTTGTTTTTTGCGGTAACATCCGCCCCGTGTGTTACTCACCGTATTGTTCTTGCTGGATTATGGTCTTTGTTAGGGAGGGTGTCGACAATGCTAAGTTGGGGTCTGCATGGCGTGAGTAGTGGGTGGTGTTTGCTGAGAAATGTTTGTTTTTATATTGTTTTTTTTCCATCACAAAGTGTACATTGTGCTCCACCAATTCATTAGGGGCATCCACAAGTAGGGCGGGGGGCTGGAGGGTTTTCCCATCTAGATATGGGAGGGATGCTCATGTTGTAATGTTTTCTTATGTAGACATCAGGGCGATGGACTGAAGCTTTTAACCTGGAATATTAGGGGCCTAAACGATTTCCGGAAAACTAGAAAAGTGATTGCCTACTTCAATAGACATAATATAGATGTAGCGCTCCTGCAAGAGACTCATTTACCTACTGACTCCCAGATGCTTACTCGCAGGCGACTACATGGCGCCTTTCACGCTGCTGGCTACTCCACACATGCCCAAGGGGTGCTCACATGGGTTAACACTAGAGGCGGTATATTCCTTGAGGCTATAGAGACCTACAGGGAGTGAAGGTTTGCAATCTCCAAGATCAAAGGGAAGGGGATGGAGTTTATCACCATTAATGTATATGGCCCCAATTTTGACAACCTGCAATTCTTTAGGGACTTGCTAGTGCGCTTGCGGCGATGGGCATCTTTCCCATTGATTTGGGGAGAAGACTTTAATTGCATCCTCAATCCTGCTTGGGATCGCTCCGGGGGCCCGGTGCGCAGACAATCGTTGACGGCTAAAGCTGTCGAGGATGCCATCGCAGAGTTAAACATGATAGACATTTGGCGCTCCAGAAATAGTGGTCCGGGAGGATTCTAACACTACTCAGCCCCGCACAACCTGTATACCAGGATTGATTATTGGTTTGTCACTGGCTCACTTTCTGCTGCAATTTGCGGCTGTGAGGTTCACCCACGCTCATACTCAGATCATTCTCCCTTTCAATTACGCCTTAACACCCCCATCGAAAAGGCCTGCTCCTTTTACCTGGCGGTTTCCACCCTATGACCTGCTCGACAGCGCGTTCAAGACTGAAATGGCAGAAGCCATCGAGGTCTTCTTTGACACCAATATTGGTTCTGTTCCTCTATTTGCCACGACATGGGAAGCCTTTAAGGTTTATATAAGAGGGATTGATATGTCCAAACATTCGGGGGTACTCCGCTCCATTAGGGATTACCTGGTAGTTCTGGAAAGGAAACTTGCTGCCCTTGAACGGGAGGCCCTAGAAGTTGGAGCCGAGCAGGAGTCGGCAGAATTAAAAACTACACTGGACGAATATCACAAGCCTGCCGATAGAGAAGTCAAATTTCTCGGGAAGTACGCCGTCGCCAAGACTTATGGTGAGGGTGAACACCCGGGCGCCACACTTGCGGCAGTCCTGAAGGGTAGACGTGAAATGACTGGAGTCATAGAACTCCGCACGGCCACCGGTGAGATACTACGCGACCCTGATGCCATTGCCGACAGGTTTAGGAATTATTACTCCGAGCTTTATCAATCCAGACCAACAGGAGGGAGTGATGTAGCCGTGGACTACCTGGAGCACATAAAGCTCCCCTGGTTGGTAGACGAACACAGGGAATATTTGATGAGGCCACTTGAGGCTTGGGAAATTCACGAGGCAGGTTTTGTACCGGGACGTACCCTCACCCATAACTTACGCACAGTATTCGGAGCCATCCAACATACTAATCCCGAAGTCAAGGCTGCTGCAATATTTTTGGATGCCGAGAAGGCTTTCGACTCAGTTGAGTGGGACTTCATGATGCTGGTCTTAAGGCGGATGGGTGTAGGTGACCTCTTCTCTCAGCTAGTGTCCGTTCTATATAACTCCCTGACTGCCAGGGTCCAGGTGGGCAATTTCGTCACTTCCTCTTTCAAGATTTCCAGGGGTACTCGTCAGGGGTGTCCACTATCACCACTCCTCTATGCTATTGTTGCTGAGCCATTGGCGTGTGCCCTCAGGGAGTACCATAGCCACAGAGGGATTCGTTTCCCCGAATATAACCTAATCATTTCCACTTACGCGGACGACACTCTCCTATACATCAGAGACCCTGAGACCAACCTGTCCCCGGTTTTGAGGGAGGTGGTACGTTACGGCGAGTTCTCTGGTCTCTGGATTAACTGGACCAAATCTGCCATTTTCCCACTCACGCCGGCCTTGGAACCTATCGAAATGGAATTCCCGCTTCAATGGACGACCGACTCTGTGCGATATTTGGGTATCCAGGTGCACACTAACTCCGAAGTGGTGTTTAATGAGAACTACGGCAGGGCGGTGGCTAGACTTGAAGACGATGTCAACAGATGGGTGCACTTGCCACTATCCCTCATGGGCCGCATCTCTTTAATGAAAATGGTGGTCCTCCCACGGTTCTTGTTCCTATTTTGTAACATACCGATGATTCTCCCTGCTCCTTTCTTTAAGCGCATTAAGTCCCTGCTGATTCAATTAGCCTGGGCCGGTAAACAACCCCGGGTCAGATGGGATATTCTAACGCTCCCTTACTCTATGGGTGGCCTTGGTGCCCCGGACATGGAACTTTACTGTCATGCGGCACAATGCTTGCCTGCTTTTTACTGGCTGCATCAACAAACCCCTCCTCCCCATCTGCACATAGAGAAGGTTGCCGCGGCGCCCTCCCCACTGGCTACATATCTGTTCCGAGCCCCATATAGACGCGCGGGTACACTTGATTCCATAAATGCCACTACACATGCATGGTACAACATACTGAAGCGGCAGGCCGCTACTATTTTATAATCTCCACTTGCTCCAGTCGAACTGTGTTTTTGGTTGCCGGTACTCACTGAGCCAGAGGTGCAGCGCGCACTATCATCACTTGATATTTCCCGAATTGGCGATCTCTTTGAGGACGGAGTGGGACGGGGATGGGAAGAAATTGTCTCGGACGGGCGGGACGTCACCCCTCTAACGACATTTCATTACTATAGGGTCAGGCATGCACTCCTTGACATGTTGGGAGATGAGCTGACTGAACCGCCGGAGGTTGCCCCCTTCTCCCTCCTACTGCGGGCAGAATCCCCTCGGAAGGTTGTCTCAAATATTTACACCCTTGCCCAAGACTATCGGAAACATCACTTCACTAAAGCCAGGCTCGACTGCAAACCGATCTAGAAATTGAATTAGATGACGATACATGGGGTTATTGCTGCAAGGCTACACGGCATGTCTCTCTGAACGGGCGACACCGTCTTATACATTTCAAATTTATCAACAGAGTCTATTACACCCCGATCCGCTTACACAAATATGGCCTCCGGGACACTGCGAGATGTGAAAGGTGTGGTATGGATCCCGCAGGATTTATCCACATGGCCTGGCTGTGGCCTGACGTAGCCAACTATTGGATTGCCATTTTCCGGAAGCTTAGTTACATTACTGGAGAGTCTCTGAATCCTGACCCATTGTTGGCTCTGCTTGGCTTCTCCAAACATATACGCAAAGGCATTAGACGCTTGGTTGATATGGGACTATTGATAGCTAAATGGTTGCAATACATTGGGCCAGAGGACCCCCCCCCACCACAGTGCAATGGTCTCGAGACATGTTATATTGTAACACGCAAACCGAACTATATAGTGAATTACTCCCCCCCCCCAGAGCTGCCCCAAGAACTTCTGGAGCCTATATCAAGATTATCTAGCGGGTAAGAAATAAACTAGGTATTAGTGGAACCTTTCCCTTTCTCACTGCGGGGATTCATCAGGGGGCAGTTGTAGGGTATTATTGGTTTTCCCCTTAGGGATTCGTTTTCATGGGCCGGCTTGATGTGTTGCTTCTGTAACCTGCTTCTGGGGCCCTACCTCGGATTCTTTCTCCATACATTGTTCCCCTGCATTGTCATCATGGTCTCCCAACAATGATTGTAAATGACTCCTTGTGATGCTCGCCCCCCTCCACTGTAAAGCCCTGTGAAACTGTGCACTAATAGCAGGAATGTTCCTGGAATTTTATATATGCACACTGTGACTGATTTTTATTGTTTCCTTCCTTTCGCTGTAATTGGTATCGCTTGTCCCGTTTTTTTTGTTTGTAAAACTCAATAAACAAATAAAATAAAAATTAAAAACAAAATTGTTGGTCTGATAAGAGGATGACTTCTTGCTGCAGTTGTTCGATTTCCTCGTCCCGTGAGGACTCCCGACCCTCTAGTGCATCCACCCTGTCACTAATGTCCGTCGCCTCCTTCCAGACCGCTTGCAGCTCGCTCCTGAGGTCCCTTTTGCCTGCTAGAAGGTCATCTCTCAGGGCCGAAAATAGGGCCTCCAGGTACGTGTGTGTAACCGAGGCCTTGAGGTCCTCCCTAGATGGCGAGGCCACCCTGCTCATGCCTCCCTTAGGCTCTCCTTCCTGGGAGCCTGTTGGCTTCATAAGTATTTCTTTGATGGAGCCACGCTTCTTTGTTATTGCAGACGCCATCCGTTCAACCCTACTTGGCTCTCAGAGTAAGAGCAGGCGTATTTTTTGTGCTGGGCCGGCTCCACCACTACCTCTCTTCCGTCTGGCTCCGCTCAGACAGACCTCATACTGAGCTCGTGCCTCGTCAAATCTGCTGCAACACTAACTCCACTGGTCTGATCTCTGGGGGTGCCCCCCACCCCAACAGCCGATCCAATAGTTCCCAACGGGAGGCGAGCCAATAAGCTCCCAGCGTCCTCGCCCAGAGCCTTCCCTGGGTGTCTGTCACGAAGTACCTCAGGACACTAAGAGAGAGGGAGACTGTGAGGACATATTCCCCCCTTACGTCTCTCCTCTCCTCTATCTTTCCCCTTCACAGAATCCGGCCGGGAACGATCAGGATGGAACCTTTCGTTATAGCGGTTTCCTTGGCTATGAGACCCCTCACGTGACATCGTCACATGGACCAATGATCGACGGGGAAGTCACCGAGACGGCCTTGATAGGCAGCGTTCCCGATGACGAGGTGGGAGTTTCCTGGAGAGCGAGGAAGGACTTTGCGTCCAAGGTGGAGAACAACGCCGAAGCAAACGAAGGAAGGAGGACTCCGGTTGCATTCCGAAGAGCAGAGGCGAGTTCCCCGAGCCCCGAAGCAGAGAGGGAGCCGGACCCCATCCGGCACCACAAATTGACCCGCCGCACTCCAGGAGGAGCGTGGCTATCAGAGGTACGTGCCCGTTTCCAGGGTCTCTTTAAAAGGGGGTCTGGTGAGGCAGACAGTCCTCCGGTGCAGCAGGGAAGGGTTCAGAGTTTGTCTAAACGCTAGACAAAAGGCCAGATATTATATAAAGAGAGAGTATTTGGCACCTGCATAAACCATGCAGAACAGCGACACTGGTGGTGGCAAATGGGTGACTCTAATGCAATCCCTCACTCCTTTTCCCTCATTTAAAAAAAATGAACAGGGGCAAAATCCTCATACATACCTGTTTTCTTTCCCCGAGGAATGACTTGAGGCCAGAAGGAAGAGGATCAAGTCAGCAAGGTTCCGTCTCTGATAACCACAGGATAAAGATATACCACCCCTGTCTTATGCAAAATTAATAAAGAACTGTGTACACACGTGCCATACGTATATTGTTGTTTCTCCAAGTGCCACAGTGTCGTATTGGTGAATCCCACCTCAGCGTTCCCGACTCAAGGGATCTGTTCTAGTCAACCAAACAAGGGGAGGGGGGGCAAAGTCCCCTATGCCTTGGGTTCCAGTAGTACTCACTCGTCGAGGCTGAGGTTTTCTCTTGTTGCCTTGTCCAGCACAGTCGCCATCTCCGCACAGTTCCTAAATCTTGAGGTTGTTTGTGCCTCACCAGCTCTAGGGCTCTCCGGTCTTTCGTGTGGCCCAGGAGACACTTTCTGTGTAAGTCACTGGGCCTCTGCCTCGGGAGGCCCGCAGAGCTCCGCTAGGCTGTCACCAAATCGTTTCGTTGGCCTAGCTCCTCCCTCCGGTTGTGCTGCGGTAGCGGATCTCCCGGCTCCTCGATACGGACAGGGCACAGCACCCCTGCTAGGCCACACAGCAGACCGCTTCAACCACTATTCCAAGGTTGAGGGATGATCCAGCCCATCTCTCCCCAGGACCATGTTTCCCTTCGCCGACCTCCGTGTCGCCGCTCTCCACCCCTGATCAGCGGGAGGCTGTCAGCAGCCCCCCCCCCGTGAGGCGTGGGATTCATTCACCCCCGCCGCTCCCTTTGGATCAAGGGAAATTGCTCACCGATCGAATGGGTCCCTTCTGTGTAAGCCCTAGAGGGACCCTCTTTGCCGAAGATCAGGGCTCTGCCCAGTGTTTCAGCCCTGTCTGTGTCGCTCTCTCTCAGCCTCTCTCCGATACCCTGCAGGTCCTGCTTCAGCACTCAAGATGGCCGGTCGGGTCTCAACACAGGCCGCTCTCCCGAGAGGCCCGCTCACTGTCTCTGAGCTGCGCCGCAGTGGCGTCCTCCAGCTCCTGGCCTGGCCCGTCTGTGCTTGCTGATAAACGTTCAGAGGCCAGAGCACTGACCAAAGTCCTCCGCCACCGGGCCCGCAGCGCTATCTGGCCCGGGGAACAGCTCCGTATGCTCCTGCCTCAAGCCAGGGTTACCTTCTTGTCGTTCTGCCCCAGATGTCTTGTCTGGGTCGTTCTCGCTGCAGTGGGGGGCACCCCCTCCTCCCCCTATGTTTGGTCTTCGTTGTGTGCTGCTTGAGAAATCTTTACGGGGTCCGCGGGGCGGCAGTGCCATGCCAGGGCAGAAGGGACCTAGACACACGTCTCACACTGCCGCCATCTTGGCCACGCCCCCCAGAATTATGCTTTATATGATTTGGTTTATTTTAACAATACATGTTCACGCAGCGCATTGCTTGAGGGTGTTCCGCAACTTGGAAGAGTACTTCATAGCATGTGATTACGTAGGCCACACGCTAAAAGGAGGCGGATTTGTTTTCCAACCCTTTCATTCTCTCGTAACGAGGAATGTCTGCATGGCCTGCCAGGATTTTGCGGTGAGTTGTTGTTTCTAACTTTAAAACAGTACTAAGTATAAGAGTGAGGATTGCCTACTTTTGAGGACACCGTGGTATCTTTACAAAAGCCGTCGTAGATGGTGGGCCAGAACACACACATAATGGGTGCTCGGAGCTGCACTTTCTACCCCATGACACGTTTATTTGGCATACATATGGATGCATTTATACCTTTAACGTAGATATCCCGTTACAGTTGTTTTCTGAATGGTATTGCGAGTGAGTTAGTTGGACTTCTACTCAGTATGCTGGTTGCGGTTCGGTATATTGATGACTGCTCGTTCTCATTTCTAAATGTCCACAGCTATATGGTACTGTTTAGTGGACGTTTAAAGTCATGAGGCAATATCGTAAAATTTTCCACGTTATTTGGGTTTCCTTTTTCTGTTACAATTTGTTACTGGAACACACATGTCTCTTAAAGTCGAAATACATAACTGGTAACGGTCATTCATTTAATTATTCACTCATGAACCTACAAGCAATTTATTGTCAGTCGAGTCACATTTCTTATGTTTCTCTGTATTTTTTAGATCTTATGTTGCTATATATTTGTGTAGACACCATGGCTCAAAATTCATACAATTTCTATTAGTTTTCGTAATTGTTTATGGTGCTTCTATCAAATAAGAATTTTGATTTCCTAGGCCCTATGACTCTTGGGATGTGCTAAGGATTCTTTTATATTTTTGTGATACGTATAGGTGCAGTTTTCTTTACTTTTGACGTGGAATGTTTACATGGCAATGACCGATCTTTATTCACATGTGGATTTGCGTACCCTTGGTACCTTCGTACATGTGCTTTTCTCCTGGCAATGATATTTCAGCGTCTTATTTATTGATTCAGCATGGCTGACTATGACATTGCATATTGTGCTTTTCATGTCCTTTCATAAATACAATATTCCTATGTTCACAATTATCAAAAAAAAGGGCTTATCAAGGTCCCTTACCACTAAAACAACGTCATTATTCTTCCATTACCCCAGCGCAAGGGCAGATATTCGGCAGCCATACAATTCAGGGATTGGACTTCATGCGCCGTAGATTTGAGACTGATGCAACTAATTTTTCACTGTTACTTTTTGGAGGAACAGAAATCCATTAATTAATTGGATAAGCATAATTTTCTCCACTTTTGTCTCATATGATTTTTGGCCAATTTACCTTATGGACAAATTTATATAAGTACTATGTTGTGTCACTGCTTTCCTGTAGGGACTTTGTCTGTTACTGGGTCGTCTTATTAGAAGACTCATACATCTGGGCTCCACCATGCTCACCTTTGCATGAATAGCATTAACTATGGATCTGATTGGATATAGGTAATACAACCCATCTTGTGCCTTTCTCACTTCAGAGGTCAACAGGGGCACTTGTCACGTCTTAATTAAGGGCGCTCTTATTGGATATAAGGACATCCTTCCACATCTCCAGTGGAACCTGCCTACAAAATATTGCGTAGCTTGTCACTATCCTATCATATTATACCTTATAAATCTATCAATCTCTTCACAGCTGTATTGCATATTCACAGTTGACTATTTGGACTAGGTGGCTTATGTATCTTACACTCGGGCACTGTGTCTTTTTCACTCTTTGAATCTTTTCTCACGAGGTATAAACAAATTTTGTAATGATGTTTGGAATGCATTGCGGGGTGTGACAAAATGATTTTAACAACTTTCAAACTTTAAATTGCTTCAATAAATGGATTGTTTTAATTCATGTTTTATCTTTTCATGCATTATCAGCCTTGAAAAAGTGCCAATGTAGGGATGAAACACGTGTTGGATGGGCTGAAGGAGCTACATATTCTATACATCTGCAGCTTCCGTAAAAAGATATAACCATGGTGATGTTATTGCGTATATTCTTGTGTAAAACCATCTAATAAGTAAAAATCTTTTTTTTTACTGCAACATTCAGACGTTTCTGGTTTTGTGAATGTGCAATTGTGTTGTCAATACATATATTTAGGAACATTTTATTACTTGTATCCAGTGCAGCACACCTAATATTGCTTACTTCATAAGAGTGCTCCGCTATTTTTTGTTGTATACATTCTGTATTTTAAGGCCAGAGCTGTGCCTGGTCCAAATAAGAACCCCGCATGCAAGCGTCTTGAATCCTACTGCATGGCAATCCCCCCTCATACACCTTTGTGTAAGCAGCTCGCTATTAGGGGACAATTGCGTTTCTTGCAAAATAGCTACATCTATCAGGTGTCGCTGCAAATATGAGAGCACTTTCCGTATTTTTCTGTTATCATTCAACCCCCTGACATTCCATGTAAGAAAATTCAACATTGCCTTTTGCCCTTCAGTATTAGTGGGGACCCTTGCACCGTCAGACATATCGACTCCCTGTTTTGGATTTACAGCTGTCATGCTGCGGAACACAGTTCATTGTCAGTACCCGCCTGTGGCATATAGCCAATCGGACATGCCTGTACCCACCCCCCACCCACGCCCTGTCCCCCAATGGCTGTCACGGCAGCTTAACTCTCACCCCATACCCTCCCACTCCCTTATTCAGTAAAACCCAAACGTAACAATTTGATGCACACATGGAGACAGACGTTGTCCGCTGAACACCCCTGCAACTGTAAGTGGCAGGAGGGCCACACCAGGGATATTTGACACACTAATCAACAAGGAAGCTGGCAATCATTCCTTCACACCCTCTCCACACGCTTTCATCTGAACATGCGCCAGGCGTAGCTCTGGTGCTGCTGTCCCCATGGAACCACTGCCCCACCCAAGGTAGGGCGAACATTGCAAAGATTGGGTTGTTTCCACACCCAGTAAACATGCCCATCAGTCAACATTAGCACTCTCTGGGGAGCTTCCACCTCATCCCACATACAATCAACATAACAGCAATAATAGTGGCAATAACTTTCAAATGATACACTGCATAGAATGAGACATAAGAGTTAATGATATGGTTAACCCAGGAAACAAGTAAGAATCAGTCCAGGCCCTCCAAGTCTTGGGAGGCCGCCGGCTCACCATCGTCTGATATTGGCGATCGCCGTTGCCCGCTCTCCGACTCATGTTGTTTGAGGAACTGATGCAAGGTTTTAGGGTCACTGAAAATGTTAGTTTCCCATCGACGGACACAGGTAAATGGGCAGGGTAGAGCATGGCATAATCAAGTTTTAGTTCCTGCAGTTTCCACTTAGTGGGTAGAAACTGTCTCTGCACCTCCTGGACCTGCGGTGTGAAGTCAGGAAAAATTGAGAGTTCTGTGCCCTTATATTGGAGAGTCTGCAGCTCCAGAGAGCAGAGGAGAGCAGCAGCACGATCGTGGTAATTTAGTAGTCTGGCAATAATCGGACAGGCTGAGTCCCCGGCACTGGCCACGGGGCAAGTGAGCGGTGCACCTGCTCCACCACAAATAGGTCGGAGAAGGTCTCACGCCCTAGCAGCTCTATTAGGAGCCGCGCTACAAAGGACTCCATGTTTCCGACATTCTTTGATTCTGCCAGGCCAACAATCCGAAGATTATTCTGCCGAGAACAGGCCTCCAAATCTTCTGCCTTGGCCTGCAGCGTTGAGAGAGCCTTCTCCAGCCGCTTCTGCGTTTCTGTAGTCGAGACCTGCTCGTCCTCCGCCTCCGCCACCCATCTTTCCATCATATCCAGGCGCTCCAACATCCTGTCCATCCAGTGTAATAGGGCATCTTCCCATCGAACTTAGTGATGCTAAATTGCATGGTTGTCACTTCCCAGATCAGCCCCAGAGTTGTCCGTACCTGCTTCGGGCTCACGACCTTCTTGTGCAACCTTGGTGGAGTTTTATTGGTTGTGCCCATAGTGCCTTGTATTATCTGGGTCCAGGCAGTTGTACGACTTGCGTTCGCAGACATTGGGCAGCTCGGTGAGGTGTCCCATGTCCTCTCAAGGTTTCCCCCAGCGCTGACCCCCACTGAGCCTCGCATCCCGCAGGCGAGGCAGCGCCTGTCAATAGCCACTAGGTCAGAACACAGAAATTGCACCCGCAAGCGATTTTAGTTGGTCGGCAAGATCAGTGGTCACAGACAAAGGGGTCTCTAGAAGACAGGCATGGGTGCAGCACCACTAAAGCCCGGGCAATACCGGTTGTGCAAGACTGATACCAGAGCAGTATTAGTCAGTTTTAGTGGATCGGTACCAGCCAGAGCGCCGCAGCCATCGCAGATAAGGTGAAATAAGTTCCAAGCCCTCCGCAGGTAAACAGTATACCCTGGAGCTCCAAGTGGCTTCACACCTCATTACCGCCTGCTGGAGAAGGGGCCATGGTGCGAGGACTGTTGCCGTAGTCATTGTGGGCAAGACTCCCCCGCCAATTCGGGTGCCGCACAATGCGATAAACTCAGCCTCTCCCCATTGTAGCTCTGTGGGCAGGTGGTCCTGCAGGGCACAGCGGTGTAGCGGGCCGCCCTCAACGAGCCCCGGGAGGATTGATTGCTAGCAGGGAGGAGTCCTGATTGGATCGGGCTCTGAAGTGCAGCCTCCAGACCAGGGGGAACAGCAAGCCCCAGTTGCGGCTCACTTTGATCCGGGGGTGCAGGCGTATTGACCCCGGGACCTCGGGCAGTCACTTTCCCCTGTGGAGCCATCCGACCCAGAGGCCACGAAACCAGGTGTGCCCCAGCACCTAGTGTTGGCTGCAGGATGGATGTACGTCTTGCGGCATCTGTGGCCCGGCCCGCAGCCGCACGCCACAGCAAAACAGGGGGTCTTTGGCCGTCAATAGGTCGTCTGCTGCAGTGGCTGAAAAATATAAATGTGGAGCCCCTGTCAGGGCTGGGGGGGCTCCGAGGCAAGTGCGTATGAGGGCAGCAGCTGAGGGGTCCCCCACTTCGGGCCCCGCAACCCAGGCCGTCACACCGGCACGCAGCGGGCCGCAGCAGGCTGTAGTATGTCCCCAGGAGCCGCTTTCACAGGGAAATCCTGGCAGCAACAGGATCGCCCGGGCAATAGGAGTACATGGCAGGATTTTGGAAGGTAAGTAGTGGCGCGATGGTGAAGAGTAATGCAGGATAGTATATACAGCCGAAGGAGCTCGCCTAAGAGGCGGCCATCTTTAGGCCAGACAACCGCTGCCCCCTGTGCCAACACCTAGTTGATAGCAAGTTAAATGACCCAAGGAAGCTTGCTGAGGAGGTGATCATCTGGGTCAGCACCAGAGTGTCCAAGAAGGAATCTGGGGGGACTACCAAAAGGGTGGTCAGGGTTACCACCAGAAGAAGGAGGGGGAGATAAAAAGACAAAGTTCTCTAAAGGCCCCCAAAGGAACTCACAGGGGAAAGAGTCTAGTTCTCATTCCCGATCAGGCCACCAGAGGAAAAATACCCTGACAAAGGCCAGCAGCCCAAGCCAATCAAGTGCTATGAGTGCTACGAGTATGGACACTACAAGGGGGATCCCAAGTGTACAAAAAGAGCACCACCTCCCACTGGAAGAAAGAATCCAGGGGTAGCTAGAGTAGTGATTTTAGAATATTGGGAATTTATAGAGCGCGCGGCTACCCAACAGGGTTCCCCGGCGCTGGACAGAACGGCAAGCAGGGCCCCAGAGGCTGCTAAACAACAACCCCGTACAAGAGAATCAAGCTAAAGAGCAAGGTCTTCAAGTTCTTCCGAAAGGTGAGCAAGGAGTGAAAGTTCCTGAGCGCAGCTGAAAGAGAGTTCCCGAGTTTTGAGGCTAGGTAAGAAAACGAGCGACCTTTCATGCGAGTAAGACGAAATCTGTAAACAGTGAAAGGCTGGATGACCTCAGCTGTCGGGTGGGCACATAGGGTTTCACCAGATCTCCGAGGTAAGAAGGGGCCAAGCCATGTTTGGCCCGGAACATATAGCATAAGGCCTTGAATTCGATACGCTTGTTAACCATAAGCCAGTGTAGTTTGTGAAGCAGCGGTGAAGCTGAAGCATATCTAGGCAGCCGGAAAAGAAGGCGAGCGGCCGCATTCTGGATGATCTGCAAGCGATGGATCGAAGATTTGTCTGCACCCAGGTATAATACATTGCCATAGTCCAATCTGTATGTCACCAGAGCCTGCATCACTGTTCTCTGGGTGGCCTGTGGAATTAGCCAGAGGATCTTTTTAAGCCATTTGAGAACAGAGAAGCAGGTGGCTGTGATGGTAGACACCTGAGGCTTGAGGGAGAGGTTGTTATCAATGATGAAACCAAGATTCTTAACCTTTGTTACCAGAGTGGGTAATGGTCCCAACGCATCTAGCCAGTGATTAACTCCCCAGAGTTCGGGGTTGTTTCCCAGAACCAAGACCTCAGTTATATTGCCATTCAGCTTTAGTGCATTTATAGTCATCCAGAGCGAGACATTTCTCAGGCCAAGCTGGAGCAGGGAGGGATCTTGATTCTGAGCAGCTGATAATGAGAAGATAATCTGAGTATCGGCAGCATATGAAAAGATGGCAAGTCCCGACTTCTCAGCTACGTCCGCCATAGGGATAACGTAGCTATTGAAGAGCAGTGGGCTCAAAATAGATCCCTGAGGAACTCCGGAGGTAAAAGCTAAGGTCGTCGATCTTGTATTGGACGAGAAGACCTGAAAAGTACGATCTTTTAGAAAGGAGATCAACCACCTCAGGGCCAAACCCTCATTACCTGAAGCCTCAAGTCGGTCTATCAAGATGGAGTGTGACACTGTATCAAAGGCCGCACTTAAGTCAAGCAGGATGAGGGCGACAGTCCCACCGGAGTCGAGCTGTTGCCTAAGACATTCCGTGACCCCAATTAAGGCAGATTCAGTACTATGGCCGGCCCTGAAACCAGGCTGTGAAGGGTGAAGCAAATTGCGGGTCGCAACAAAAGTGGACAGTTGGAAGTTAACATGCCTTTCCAGTATCTTAGAAAAAACAGAGAGAAAGGAGATCAGGTGGGAATTTGACCAGCAGAGAGGATCAAGATCACCTTTCGTTAGCAAAGGGAGGACCAAAGCTTGTTTCCAACTCTGAGGTACATGCCCTGCACTCAAGGATGTGTTGAGGAGATTGAGAATCACGGTAAGGGCAGCATCGTCTAAGAGTCTGAGTTTAGAGGGAGGAAGGGAATCAAGCGGGGAACCGGACTTAATGGAACCCAGTAACAATTGCAGTGTTACCAGGTCCAAAGAAGATCATACCCTAAATCGGAAGGGCTCCTCAGGCTGAATATCCGGGGGGTGTATGTCCTGGTGCCTATCTGATAGAATTGCAGGGAACGTAAGGCTCCCTAGTTGGGGAGCTTCCACGTCTAGTTGACGGTGGATGGACTCGACTCTGTTTTGGAAAAACATTGCTAGCTCGTCACACTGATGTTGAGAAAGAGAAGGGGGTGGTAGAAAAGTGCTAGCTGCCGAAAACTCATTCACAACCTTAAACAGAGTCTTCTGGCAGTGTTGGGAGTTGGTGATCTTCTCCGTGAAATAAGATGCACAAGCAGATTTACAAATGGCATAGTATTTCTTCAATGCTGCCAAATATTCGGACTTAGCCTCAGACGCGTAATGTTTCCTCCATTGTCTTTCTAAGGGTTTACAGCAGGTTTTTTTTCATGTCTGAGGGAGTCAGTGAACCAAGGGGCTGGAGGATGCGTTCTGCATTGATGTTTAGACGAAAGTGGCATGATCGAATCGGTAACCTCCGTAAGCCATTCGTGCATTGAGATTTGGTCTGGGTCCGGTTGGGAAATGAGGGTGGGGGTTTTCTTAAGAAGCAATTTATTAAACACAGTCATGTCAAGTTTAGACAAGTTCCTAGTTTTAGGTTGCAGGGCAGGCCGGGTATGGAAGGTGGAAAGGAGCTTAATAGTAAAAGGTACAGCAAAGTGATCCGTCTAGCAGAGTTGAATGGGGGGTGCGATGGATAAGGTTGAGAGATTAGAAAAAATGGGGTCCAAGAGGTGCCCCAGAATGTGAGTAGGTACAGAGTTAAGAAGCGGGAGATTGAGAGTGTACAAGTCATCTATGAGTGCCGAAGCTAACTTATTGTTGGAGTCCTCAAGATGGAGGTTGAGGTCACCAAGCGCTGTAAAATTGGCTACCCGCAGAATATGAGGTGACAAAGAATCAGAAAAAGCTGAGCACCAGTTACTGGGAGGCCCAGGTGGACAGTAAATAAGTGCACCCGAGAAAGTAAACTTAGGAGAGAGAGAGAAAAAAGCATGACTTCACAGTTAGGAATCTAGAGGTCCTAAATTTTACACTTATAGATCTTTTTAAAGATAATGGCGATACCTCCGCCTGTTCTGTGAGATCTATTTATCCCCAACAGAGCAAAATTGAGAGGAAGTGCTGAAATAACATCCGGTAAGGACCCGTCATGACGCCAAGTTTCTGTTAGAAATACCACATCTGGGTCAGCATCAACAAGAAAATTAAAAAGATGTAGCTGGTGCTTAGAGAGAGAGCGGCAATTTAAACTAAAGCATCTGAATTCTTTGGCCGAAGAAAGGTCAGCGCAAGCGTTGGAGAGTGACTGAGGTGCGTCCACCCTGACCTGAGGATTATAAGCAGTTTTAAGATGTGGATTAGGGGTGCATTCAAACTGGAAGCAAGGGCAGTGAGAAGGCAGAATGTCAGAACTGAGAAACTTACAGTGCACGTTTGGTGTTGGCTTTAGCTTGAGTAGAGCTGAGAAGGTGTAAGATCTAGGAGCCGGTTGTAGAGGACCAGGGTTTCTGGCTCCTGGGCCCGGGCGGATGCGACGGGCGCAGGCGGGCTTCCCTTTGACCCGCGTCCGCATGAACATGTGCCTAAATAGGTGGTGGCGGGGAAAAGACTAGCCCGCACACGCCCGGAAGTGATCCAAGGGTGGGAAATAGCCGTAAGTGGCGTCACAAGGTCTCTACCGCTCTCCGCACAAACTTCACTGCAGCCGCGGCGGAACAGGGCAGGAGACGAGTGAGAGTGAAGAAAAGAAGCGAGTGAGTAAAACCAGAACTTAGAAGTTAAAAGTACAAAGTTAAAGGTTTACAAGTTTATTAAAAGTAACAGCATCACAATTAAAAGTATCAGCGTTAAAGACTAGCAGCGATAAAACCAGGTCACAGCAGTAAGGAGATTACTAGGGCAGCAGCAGCTGTAGAAATAAAAACCTTCTTAGGGGTTCACTGATACATCTGGTCCTTAAGACCAACAAGGAAGAGATTGGCACAGAAGCTGTAATATCAAAAAACATGTTTTATTAACCTCAGATGAGGGAGATTGCATCTTACGGTACCCGCAGGCCACTGTAGGAGGCATTCTAATGAGTGCAGAGAACAGGGTCCTTATATATGTATTTGTTACATAGTCAGCATAAAATCAAGGGGAGGTCCTAGCACATACAAGCATGCTTATTGACTAATATGGGTATACAAAATTTGCTTGCTCCACAAAGTGGGAGGGAGACTAAACTGCTTACATGAGTAAGAATAGCCTGACAGTTCTATACTAGGAGCAGGTGCATTCTACCAGCTAGGCCTCTCTGAGCATGTGCAAGACTCTGGAAGAGGGAGAAAGCACATGGCGAGCACATGGCTAACTAAAATGGCTGCCAAGTACAAAATGGCTTTCAGCTCATGCTAACAGCGATTCCTGCAATCTTTAACAGATGATCCTTTTAGCATGAGCTAAAGACATTCCCATGATCTAGTAGAGACATAGAAAATATTTTGCACATTTTCTTCTCATAAATTCATCAATATCCTATGCTAGGTGGGCATTTACATTCTAAACATTTCATTAAGCAGGTATATACAAGGTATAAGCAGGAGTACAAAGTGAACAGAGCATTGGGTCATACAGGTAGCAAGAGAGAATAATGACTATTATCTCAAACAGAAATCTCAATATTTTCCAATCCTAAGCAGAAAGCACATACCAAAACCATCTAGTCTAATTTTAAGTTTCAGGGCTCTGATGTATTTCAGTGACTATTTATGTCAATTTCAAAATAGCCAACAGCACATACCTAATAAAAACATTTTCAATAGACTTTCTCAGTATTTTATGAGGGCTAAATTATCAATTAATATACTTAAGGAAAGAGTAAAGTAACATGCTCAGATGAACTTTTCTCGTGCAGAATAAACATTACTCTTAAAAAATATTAAAGCAATCAGACGTATTATTACAAAAACAATTGTGGCTCCGGGGGACCAGGAGGACCACACAGGGCCATAGGAATTAGGACAAGGAGCCGCAAAGGGCTGCTCCTCCAAAAAAAATGGGACGACCAAAGGGTTACATTACTAACAAAAAAAGAGTCCTTGGGAATTTCTAGAACCAACCAGCCAGAGGGAGTCTTCTCCCTGTGTCCGTTTGAGCCTCACAGGCAGGCTCTTGTTGTTCCCACGGTGGAGCTGCACAACTCGCAACTCAAGAATCACAGAGAAGGAAAAGTCTTTCTTTCAGGATAGGGCAATCACCCCCCAGGGCAAATACCCTCAATGATCCTGTCCAGTGTCTCAGGCAGTGCACCAGTTTTCTTCACTTTAATCTAACAGGCACCAAGGGCACAGCACCTGTACCCTAAACTCAAGTCCTTCCCTAACTCCTGTATTGCACCTCTGGCGCACTGCTCTTTTGTTAGGGCCACAAATTGTACCCAGTGTGCTAGGGCATCTCTTGATCAACAAACAAAGGCGTAGACTTGCATTCACTTGGGACCAGGACTCAAAGGCCTGAAGCAACCCTTGTTTCAAAGGGGGTCACCTCAAGCAAAAGCCTCCTTGCTGTCCTTGTCGTTCTGTGACTCTCTCAGCTGGGCATCAAAAACTAGATCCACACAAAGATTTCTCCATCCTGATTTGTAACCCCGTCTTTCGCCCAAGACAGTGGCAGGGGTACACACTTCACGTCCCAGTGCTTCCGCCTTCACTGAGTTCCTAGTTGCCAGCAAGGCCTATGCTGGTTCCTTTCATTTTAACTGTAGGCTGGACTGGTGCTGACTCCCAGGCTGGATCTGATGTCCGGGCCCCTCTGGCAATGGTTGTAAGGCAGCAAATATCTATTGGTGGACAGAACAAGAGGTCTTTAGACAAGGCACAGAAATAATCTAACAACAGAGAGGATAGTCTCAGAATACTCTCTTAGTCCTGGGGCGCCCCATACATTAGCAAGGCACCCAAGAGCCACTTCATCTATCTGAGAGTAGAAAACCCTGGACCTATTGGCAAGTATAAAAGGAACGTTTTGGTGAACTGACAAGAGTAATACATCACCCAATCCCAAACAGCCAAGGAAGTCTGTGTTCATTTACTAAATTCTGAGGAAAAGAGAAAAACAATACAGACATACTCCAAATACTTACATTGGTGTATTCCTATATTACCAATCTGAAGAACCCTCAAGAAAAAGGAAATGTTCTACACTTTTACTCATAGATTTTACATTACTTGTACAGGACTGCAGACACTTGTAAAATAATTTCTCTTACATGTTATGCTTAGGACCATGCTCTCATGTTATAGGTGCAGCAGGAAAATCTAAAACTGCTAATTTAACAGGGATTCTTATTGCAAAAAGAACTAAACTTCAACATAGTGAGTACATTTTCTCCAGCAGAACATGTTATGACAAACAAACTCCTATAAAACAATATTTTCCTTCAAAATGTTTACTAAGGATCACATGAGCGTCTTTCCTGCATTGTACTTTTCACGATCTGGACTATGCAACATCATTTTCAAAAGGAAAAAAAACCCTATCTCCAGCTCTAATAAGGGCTGTCAGCTTATTGACAGAGACTAGCTAATAAAAAACTAGCAATGCCCTTGCAAAACTGTATAGAACATGAGAATAACATAAACAATAATAGGATTGCCACCTGAGATTTTTGAACAGAAACCGCCACTATACAGTTCTCCTTAAAGATCAAATAAGGGAACATCAATCTGTTCTACTCATTCTTTCATACAGGATGGGCAGTAACATAGCTTATGTGTTTCATCTTTTTATTAATTCTAACAATTTTAAAACAGTATTACAGAATAGCCAATAACTATCACATGGCCATTTCCTAGACAGCTTAGACAGACTCAAAAAAAAGTAAGAAAAAGAAGAGAGAAAACATAATTTTGCCTACCCTTAATTTGTAGAGGAGCTAGCCTCCTTCCCCCATTTTGACAGTAGGAAAACCTGAAACAGGTTTTACTTCTGTCAACACTTTCAACCCCTATTTGTAGCAACTGGGCACAAACAAACCAATGTATCAATTTCTTGAGCAATTGTACTAGATTAACATGAGGGCGCATGAATGCAAACTAAAATCCATTTCCTCCTTATCGTAGCCCCTACACAGTATTCTTTAAACTAAAACCATTATTTTATATACCTGGCAGATCAATGCTCAACTGAGGGCTGTTTTCCTTCGTTTCATATGACTGCGCTAAACGTGTGTTTGCCAAAAATAGGAAGCAAAGCTTCTCTTTCTCTCTTTGCGCTATCATCTCGTCTTTCAAAAACTTTTCGAAGGTCGAAGTGTCCCAGCAAACATTACCCTTCACCCTGCTAAGTTGCTAAATGCAGAACTCCGACCTTTGACCCGTTCAGCAGCTGCTCATTTTGTTTGTGCAAGGCTTGCCATGCGGTTTTCGTAATGCAAAGCAACTCTGGAGAATCACAGCTAAAAGGCAGTCCTGTCCGATCCGTTTGCCAGTAATTTAAAGGTAGGATAATAATGTCTGCTGGTTTCTGTATACTTATTTTCATTTATGTACAGTGTGTTGGGTACAGTAGGTCAGCTGTTTATTCTATACTTGCATATACTTTATTGAAGCCTGAGAGCACGTTAAAACTGGTTTGAGTGGTAGAACTGCTTGTAAAATTGTGAATTTAGCTCAATTTCGACTTTGGTGGTAGGGGCACTTAAAAATGAATATCCTACAATATTTTTGCATAATAGGAACCCCCAGAGTGTTCTCTAGATAGCCCAGGAATGGGAAATCAGAAATGTATAAGATATACCCGTATAAAAATGAGTTTTGTACGGCTGGGTAAAGTGACATTTCACATTTAAGTTCCCTTCTTATTGCGGTACAGCACTGCTTAAATTCAACTTTGATACTAGGAATTCACAGTATGATGATTAGGCTTTATAAAGATGAAAAAACGAATTTAAAGCATTTATGTTTAACAATATATATTTTTTCATATAATTAATTTTTTTTTTTTTTATCAAAACCAACCATTTTGATGATTCCACATTGGAAAAGCAAGCTTCATTCCTAGCCTATCATATTTAAACGCATTCATTCATAACCCTAAGCACAGAAGCCTTACTTGAAACAGGAAAAGTCTGCGCCACTTTTTAAAAGGACAGTTATCATTTAACATCAGAACCACAGATGTACTTATGTAAAAAAGGCATTAAGAAAGGAAATCCCTACTTTCAATTTTGTTCTCTGTTATCCAAAATAATGAAACTGGTTTTTTGAAACTTTTAAAATAATGCAGGCCCTTATACCAGTTTTACACTGACTTAAAATTTCGCTGACTCAGCATTCCTGTCTGTGGCCGTGATCAGGAATAGCCATATGCTATTTATGCAGCTGTTGTTTGTCAGCAGGCGTCGAATTTTCACGCCTTTCTCAGGAAAAAACCCCTTTATTATTTGAAATACCCTGACAGAGTTAAATCCCCATTTGCTGTGTCAAACAGTTTCTTTTCAGTTAGTCAGTTTAAACACAGCTGTTGGAAAGCTTTTTCTCGGGTGCTGAAAGAAAAGCATGTCACAGTCTATTTAAAAACTGAGGCATTTCAATGCAGTCAAATCTATCTTTCTATAATGTGTATTTAGTTCAGCAACGACCAAATTCACTCATATGATGTGCATGCCTTTTAATGTCTAATACAATGTATTTAAGGAAAATGCTGTAACGTGTATTTTAGTCTATTGATTACAAAACACACAATTTCGTTTTTATTCCTCTGTATGAGGCCTATTTTAATCCTATTGAATACGAATTCTAATTTTATCTTTAGCATTGTGGCAATTTGCACACATGTATAGTATCTTACTCTGTCAATTTAAATAGTAACATGCAGCTGTTTAGCATATGTTATATAATTCATTTCTGGATTTTTATTTAATATGTAAGAAACTAAATGACATTTTGCATAACAGAATGATGACAGCAAAAAACATAAACAAACTCATTGAGCTCATTCAGACAGTTACAGAAGGGGGTCATACACGCAGAGTACACAACACAGCGCGCTTAAAGCTAGACATTCTTTCACAAAGAGTACTCACACAAGTATTACCAATGTCAAACCACAAACCCCACATAGACATTGAAACACACATTTAACCCACAAATCAACACTTAGGACTGCTTACAAAGTGTACGCAAGACCAACCTATTTGTAAATACTAATTGTAAGTCATATTTACAAGAAGAGCTCTCACAAGTAGCCCAAAAAACTGTTCCATGGTCAAGAAGCCAAAATACACCAAATTCGCCAGTTTTGGCTGGTAGAACACTCAAAAAGCGCTCTGCATATCACCACTTATGAATGTTACTAAGTGCGCAGATCCGGATCCGTTTTATGTACATATTTAGTTCCATGGGGTACTTAGTCACCAAGGAAGAAATATCTTTTTACTATACGTAAACCTATTTAGGTATCCCCTCTGAGGGAGTCAACTAAGTACTTACTAAATCCATATCGGTACCTCCAAAACAGCAACACTTTCAACAAAGTGTGCTAGAAGCAGGCATGCCAAAAATATTATAGCATATATAATATTATACTCCAAGTGACACTTAACACAATGTGTGCCGTTCAAGTTTTCAAAGTTAGAGAAAAATCTCCTCATTACCTGCCTATATGAATTGCAATGCATATATAACTTACAAAACAAATTCCAAAATTGGCCAATCATACAAACAAAGCCACAGTAAGTGTTACTAAAACTACCTTACCAATCAAAGGCATCAAACCAACAGCAAGTGCCGCAAAACGGCTCTTACCAATCAAATGGTGTCCAGGTTCCAACTGCCAAGTTCTGAGTGACCTAACGGTCATTTTAAAATACTCACGCCAAAGAAGTTCTCAGTCGGGAGCGGCAAACACTTGGAGGATCAGATCAGGAAGACCAGAAATATACTGGGCTGGAAGACAAACAATCTCCGTGCGCAGGGTACCTCCTCAGTAGATTCCTGTCCTGTACTCCTCAGTAGATTCCTGTCTCCCTTCAAGACCACTCCCTTGGATAGCCGCTGCACCGATGAGGTCCCTGTTCGGGCGCCATTTGTAGAAATAAAAACCTTCTTAGGGGTTCACTGATACATCTGGTCCTTAAGACCAACAAGGAAGAGATTGGCACAGAAGCTGTAATATCAAAAAACATGTTTTATTAACCTCAGATGAGGGAGATTGCATCTTACGGTACCCGCAGGCCACTGTAGGAGGCATTCTAATGAGTGCAGAGAACAGGGTCCTTATATATGTATTTGTTACATAGTCAGCATAAAATCAAGGGGAGGTCCTAGCACATACAAGCATGCTTATTGACTAATATGGGTATACAAAATTTGCTTGCTCCACAAAGTGGGAGGGAGACTAAACTGCTTACATGAGTAAGAATAGCCTGACAGTTCTATACTAGGAGCAGGTGCATTCTACCAGCTAGGCCTCTCTGAGCATGTGCAAGACTCTGGAAGAGGGAGAAAGTACATGGCGAGCACATGGCTAACTAAAATGGCTGCCAAGTACAAAATGGCTTTCAGCTCATGCTAACAGCGATTCCTGCAATCTTTAACACAGCAACCTTACCACTGTCCGCTGCACGTCCGCTTGAGCATGTGCCTAAGTAGATGGTGGCGGGGAAAAGACTAGACCGCACACCACCCGGAAGTGAGCCAAGGGACAGAAATGGCTGTAAGTGGCGTCGCAAGGTCTCCACCGCCCTCCGCACAAACGGCACGGCAGCCGCGGCAGAACAGGGCAGGAGACGAGTGGGAGTGAAGAAAAGAAGCGAGTGAGTAAAACCAGTGCTTAGAAGTTAAAAGTACAAAGTTAAAGGTTTACAAGGTTTACATGTTTATTAAAAGTAACAGAGTTACAATTAAAAGTATCAGCGTTAAAGACTAGCAGCGTTAAAACTAGGTCGCAGCAGTAAGGAGATTATTAGGGCAGCAGCAGCAACCTTACCGCTGTCCCTGCTTGGGGAGGAGTTTGTCTCAGTTAATGGGGGGTTAGTGGGGTTACCCTAGTGTCCCTGGGTGACAGTGAGATGGTTCCTGAGATCCATGAGCCCTCAAATACTACTGAGTTTAGACAATAGGTCACCATCAATGGGCATGGTGTTGAGGCTCTGAGGGATACAGGAACCAGCATGACTATGGCAAGAAGTCATTACAAAACAATGGGGTAACCAAAAATTAACCCGAAGGACCTGGGTAACCTATGATTCAGACAAACAGTGGTCCGATCGGAAAAAGCAACAAGAAGAACAGGAGAACTGAATATATTGATATCTCCTAACAGTATATGAACAAGCATTGGCATAGCCAATAGGTCTCGCCTTTGTGACCTAATAAGTGTTTAGCCAGAGCAATTGGCATTGCTAATGTTTTTAACCTATGTTGTAGAGAGGTGTCTGCTGTGTAGTATGTTGAAAAGTTACAATAAAATTGTTTTCTAAGCATTTTTGTTACCTTATATATAACTAAGAAGACATTATGTACAACTGAACAACTGTATTAAAAAATGAATTAACATAAAAAATGTCTTCTAGTTATTTGTCCTTGAAATGCTGGCAACTTCTTCCTGCATGTTCTAATACTTGTTTGTTATATTTATTTATTTTTGTTATTGGGAGGGGGGCAGAAACAATGGGAGGGTGGATGTTGGGAAATACTACCTAATAAGCAGCGGACGGTTATTAGGGGCGAATCAACAGATGCCAGATTCCAAGGGCATATTGCGGTGATGCTTAGTGGTGCTGAGGTGATGGTGTGCTGGTGCGGAGGTGCTGCTTAGGTGATGCTGCATGATTGTTATGTGGTGCTGAGTGAGGCTGAGGTGGTGCTGAGTGATGTTTAGTTGGTGGTGCTGCACTGAGGCTCAGGTGCTGCTGAGCTAGTGTTCATGTGGTGCTGAGTGATGCTGAGTTGGTGCTGTGCTGAGTTGATGCTGCACTGGTAAACACAGGAAAAAAGCAGCGTCCAAAGAGGCATAACTAAACATACCTCGGTGGAAAATGTCAGCGATGCGACCGGGACATTAAAGCAATGCCTCTATTAATAACAATAACAATAAATTCAAATTTGCTACGAACTGTACAGCTGTTAGTGTAGAAAGTAGTTGTGCGCATTATAATTAAAAGGTCCTCGGATTAAAAAAAGAACAGGAGCGCTTGAAACTGGCCTGTAGAGAGATTGGAGTTTTATCTAGTGGCTGTTTCCACTCATGCTAAAGTAACGCAGAGGATTAAGATGCTTGCTGCAAATAACATGTCCTTGTTTCTTGTGTGTCCAGAGGTTTTCAGGCAACAATAAAAATGTAAAGGTAACTTTGGTGATTAATGTTCCTGCTGGAGAGAGATCGAAGTTTTATCTAGTGGCTGTTTCCACTCCTGCAGTAGCGCACAGGATTAAGATGCTTGCTGCAAATAACATGTCATTGTTTCTTGTGTGTCCAGAGGTTTTCAGGCAACAATAAAAATGTAAAAGTAACTTTGGAGATTAATGTTCCTGCTGGAGAGAGATCGAAGTTTTATCTGGTGGCTGCTTCCACTCCTGCAGTAGCGCAGAGGATTAAGATGCCTGCTGCAAATAACATGTCCTTGTGTGTCCAGAGGTTTTCAAGCAACAATAAAAATGTAAAGGTAACTTTGGCGATTAATGTTCCTGCTGGAGAGAGACGCATTATTGGACAACGCTTTTAAAAATGATTGGCAAAACTTATTCTGTGCAACTAATCCTTTCCCTAAATGAAGCTCTGATATTGTGTGAAATTGGTTCAGGAATGGCTTAACAGCGCATAGCACTTTAAATGTATGTGAACAGCGTCTGCAATATTTGTAGGTTCTCATACTTCTAGCAGAATAGCAATTGGGGGCACAAGCTTTGCAGAGCCACAAATGGAGGAGGGTAACTAGAACGTGACAAGAACAGGCAGCAAAAAGGAAGAATTTCACCTCATCTTTAACTCATATATGGGGATGATACGTGCTTTAATAGGACTTGAAGTGCTTTAAATAACAGTTAATTTTGTTGTGCATAATTCTGGCATTAAGGATTTACAATTTTCTCTGTGCCTCTGCTTGTAGCTTCATGCACGTGCTGCCTTTGACCAATATATTTTTCTCTGCTTGTCAAAGTATTTGTAAAGTAAACATTGCTCGAGTGGCAAGGAAATCACCTCAAGCCCTCAACGAGTTTATCTCAGAGGTGAACATTTACAAGCAGCAAGCAATTCATCACACGAGCTGTCACAGTGCTTGCTTGAAAAACAAGCATTTGCAATGCAATAGATCTCGCATTTACGCGAGTTTGAGCTATTGACATTGCAAATGACAATGCCTTTTATTTTTGTTTTTAAAACATAAATAAAAGGCATTGTCATTTACAATGCCAATAGCTTAAACTCGAGTAAATGCGAGACCTATTGCATTGCAAATGCTTGTTTTTAGTGACATTTGTACGTGTACCTGCAGCTGAGACAGTGGACAACATTTTTATTGGCCTCCCAAGAAATGTGTCCACCACACTCCTGCATGTATAGATCGGTGCGGCTCGTCTTATCTTTTCACTGAACTTCTGTCCGTGACAGAAGACATTCCAGGGTTCCATGCGTTACCTATATGGTAATCCAAATCCGCACCTCACATTACTTCTGAGAGGTCTCCAGACTTATCACAGCCCTCCCCTCCCTGAAATCTGTCACTCAGGACAAACCTGCCACCGGCCCAGACCGACTCAAGAACCACGGAGGCAGATGCGCCAGGTGCAGGGCTCGTCCCTTTGGAACACCTGACGGACCACCTGCACGTCCGAGACCTGAGGAGGAAGAGTCCCCACGTTTCTGAGCCCCCTCTCCGCCCCTCCCCTCTTCAGCTCGCCCTATGGCCAGGGGCCTTTCCACCTTATCCGGCCACCCCATTATCTGAAAGATTTACAGCCCAAGACCCTCTAAACACAGTGCACACCTTCCGGTCCACCAACGAGTATGTGTGACCGGTGCTATACAATACTTTTCAATGTTTCTTCATCCATTCATCCAGATGTTACCACCCTTTATCTTCTGGTGAAATACAGCGCGCTGGCACTGATCTGCGCTTCGCTGCTGTGTCAACTAGTTTTCCCCGTGTGCACCTCGGCATCCCAGAGCAAAGCGCCCTGAGGCCGTTTCTAGCCTCTTGTGCTGTGCAAAACCATTAAATAAATGGACACGTGAATGTGTGTTTGAGTGTCTACATGTATCGTGTTTGTGCATGCATGTTTGCGTGTGTGCATGTATACATGTATGTGAGAAAACGAGTGCATACCTTTCTGTGTGAACATTTTGCACACATGCATATGTGCATTTATATGACTGTGTACATGTGTGTCTCCACGTTTTGTGTATATGCACGCTTGTGTATATGTGTGCGTACGTGATTATCCTGTGTTTGTTTCCTTCTATGTCTGTGTGATCATTTGAGTGCATGTGTGCACGCGTTTACGTTTGGGAGTATGCATCTGTGTATGTGCACCTATGTGCATGTGTGTTAATGTTTATTAGTAACTGGGCAGTTGCACGTGTATCAATGCGTTTGTGAACAATAGTGTGTTTATTTGTTTGCTTGTGTACTTGTCTATCTACGTCTCTGTGTGTAGAGGGTGTCTTTTGTTAGCAACCGAAGCCGGTGGACCTGTGTCGTGTGTTCGCGCACGCGTGCGTGTGTACATTTGTAGGCTATACCGGACATCTGTGCTGGTTGCACCACGCGCACGGCGTTAGCTGGCCGCGCCGGGATTTCCCTGGTTGTAAAGCACGCCTTTTCCAATATCGCTCGTAGCCAGCCCCTCCACCGCTGGCACGGCTCTGCTCACTGGGGTATAATGGAAATTGCCTTATCAGAGGCATGAAAGCGGCTGCTTGCTTGGTGTCCATGAACATGTTTAAATGTGCTGAAAGGAAACATTAAACGTGAAAGCCCATTAATAGCGTTTTACATCAAAGGCACGGGGCCATCCGGAGCGGGTAACCCTGGCAACAGCAAAGAAGCTGGTGCAGGTTCAAGATTCAGACATGGAAGAGCCCCCCGGCCCCCCACATTATCGAGCCACCTCTACAACTTTCACAGCCACACATGTCCAAGACAGAACTTTGAGGCACAACACCGCTGCATTGGACTGAACGGGTGACGCAAGAGCTGGCGTTTGTGTCTGAAAGCGCTCGCTTTCAAAGTGAAAGTGGGCATGCGCGCTCAATTTCCAATCACGAGCCAGCATTTGCCAGAAACCAAACCCTCCCACATCACGGCAAACCAAGATGGCGTCGGCCTGTCCAGATGGGCCATACTAAAATTGGACAGGGCGGTAACCAAAAAGCCCGCGTTCCAATCACACGCCATCGTTTAACATAAACGATGACGCAAACCAATGGAAAAGAGTGGAAAAGAGGGGCGGGGCTCCAAGTCCCCTTCCAAAACTGTATTGATTCCAAAAGGCCCTCGCATGGCGAGAGCAGCGCATGCGCGCTGCTAACGCCAGGCGAGACCTCAAAATAAGCATTAATCTAGCGGCAGAGGATTCCTTGCGCTGTCACGAGCTGCTGTTCTGGTCTTCATTGAGTATGTCGTCAGTGATTTGCGGTGGAGATTAATCCTGTGTTAGTGCAGATACAGTGGAAATCGGAGTGAGCTGCCTTATAACGTGGTATTTTCAGAATACTTTGGCCTCAATTGCGATGTCCCAGGAGGGATAGGCAGTATTTATAGCACCTGTTAAAAACCCATATCCAGGGGTTTAAATAGCACATTTTAAATAGCATCTATTACTGCACGCCTAAGACTATTTCGGCTTTGAAGCCCGTTTCAACGCCGATCACTCTTTCAGCTCTGAAGAGCCCATTGTTGCCGACACCGATGACCCAGAGGGCCCAGCACCTTGCTGGACACTGGGATGGAGTTGTGTCGGCTTTGAAGCCTTATGGTGCTGCCAGCTATGGCTGGAATGCAGTGGTGGACCGGAAGGTTGGGTCCCCGATTGTGGGCTCGACGCCCGAGTCCCGTCCCCGTAGGAAAGGTGAGTGACCGGATGGTGAGAACTGTGAGGAGATATACTCACTGTCAACGTTTTCTGACGTGGCTGCGAGCTGTAATTGGCCTAGTGCTAGAGAAAGCGGAAAAGGACGCATGCGCTGAACAAAGCTTGAGCGGAAATGTAGTTCTATAGCATGTTTAGGACTATAGTGCCGGGGAGTCTGTGGATAGGCAGCAAATGTTGAAAAGTGGGAGGGCTGAAATGCTTCCTTCACTCTGCAGCGCTCCACGGAAGTCTGTCGGAGCGACTAAAAGCGTGTTTAATTATTCACGCTGGACGGGGGCAGTTATAGGCATCAAACAAAAGAAGAGAGGGACCCCTTTGCCTCACCAAAGGAGTAGAGTACTCTTGACAAGTTAAAAATAAATTTGTCCTTTGGTTTCTACACACTTGCTTCTACATGCATAGTTTATTCATAGTCCATGACACTCAAACCTACATTCAGAGAAACAAACAATATAGCCCAAATAGTAAACACAAAGAGCTGTCAAAAGTAGAAATTAGTACAAACATTTTTTATTAAAAAAAATACACAATTATTCTTCCGAACATCATTTCATTAAAAATGTTAAAAATAAATACAATATGTATCTGTACAAATGATACACACTTAATTAAAAACATAAATCATATACGATATATGCGTAATTTACACCCTCATGCTAATAAGGGGAACAATTCCATAAACAGACATCAGTACCCTAAGTATTTTCGAGAGAAGAACAAAGAGACAGCATACTTTGTCATTAAATCAAACACATTCGTCCAAAGAAAGAATTTCGTTGGCTAGGACCCAATATGTCCACTCTTATTGGGTATCTGTGGTTCCAGTCAAACAAAACGAACTGTGTAGAAGGAGCGTCGACGTGTTTCGATGGTGTTTCTATTTTTATACCATCTTTTTCAAGACACAGTTATTTTACTCTCGATGTGCACCACATGGTTGAACATAAAACAAATCCTGTATATAAAACAAATATGTACTCATATCAGTAATAAAAGTGAGTGCTCAGAGAAGGTGCGCATGAAAATTAGGAGTGGAAAGTATAGAAAAAGAGGGGGGTCCTTCTGAATATTATACAAATCATATTATTATACATAGAAGCCTGTCCAGCATATAAATCATGTACAACATGTATCTTGTCTGAAAGTGGTACAGTTCATGGTTAACAGTTGCCACTGTGCAAAATTATCTAATTGATCCGGGGGGGGGGGCACTGATTGCCTCAAACGCAGGTCTTCATCAGGACTAGAAAAGTGAACGTTGATGGAACAACCTACAGAAAAAGTGGGTACAGTCCAGCCCGAACTGCCAACCCAGATCTTCCCTGGAGCAGAAACAAGCATCCTGGGACCATGATTTGCATATGGCTGGGTCTGAACTGGGGGGGCGAAGTGAGCTAAAGAACGATGATGGATTCAAGGATGTAGCCTTACGGCTAGAGCGGTCGACCTCGATACTGGGGAACCGGGTTCGAGTCTCGGCAATGACGCTCAACATCCTGTGATTCTGGGCAAATCACTTAATCTCCCCGTGCCTAACAAAAATGAATGTGTCCATCTGTAACAAAACTGGTGCTCATGTAAAGCGCTCTGATACCCGATTTCTCGGGTCTAGTTCGCGCTATATAAAACTCTGAAAGAAAAAAAAAACAGATCTGTGACTGGGTTAGTGTCTGAAAAGTTTCAGCGCTCCGTCCATCATCTCCTTGTGTTTGCTTTGTTTGCCCTATGTTTGCAGGATACGCCCAGACGTGGGCCCCTTGCTCCCTTTGCCACTGGATTCAAGCTAGCCTGGCTGATGAGGGGTGTGACCCAGAAACCGGTCCCAGGATGCTTGTTTCCGGTCCAGGGAAGACCTGGTTTGGCAAATCGGGCTGGACTGTTCCCATGAGGAACACGGTCAAGACTGAATTGCATATGGCTGGATCTGAACTGGGCTGGCGAAGTGAGCTAAAGAACAATGATGGATTCAACCCAGATCTGTGACTGGGGGTGAGTGTCTGAAAAGTTTCAGTGCTCCGTCCATCATCGTCTTGTGTTTGCTTTGTTTGCCCTAAGTTGGCAAGCCATGCACAGATGTGGGTCCCTTTCTCACTTTGCCACTGGATTCAAGCTAGCCTGGCAGATGAGGGGTGTGACCCCAAAACCGCTCCCAGGATGCTTGTTTCAGGTCCAGGGAAGACCTGGTTTGGAAGTTCGGGCTGGACTGTTCCCATGAGGAACAGGGTCAAGACTGAATTGCATATGACTGGGTCTGAACTGGGCTGGCGAAGTGAGCTAAAGAACGATGATGGATTCAACCCAGATGTGTGACTGGGGGTGAGTGTCTGAAAGGTTTCAGTGCTCCGTCTATCATCTCCTTGTGTTTGCTATGTAGGAGGAAGATCCACCAAGAAGGAGTTCTGTAGGGCACAGAGAGAGTGTCCAACCTTTGAGGGCATGAGGAAACAGCCTGAAGCCCAAGCAGCAGGTGATGTCTCTGCAAGTTATCACATTTACAGGGAGGACAACCTCCTTTACAGTGAGCCTAAGTCTCCTGTGCATGAGACAACAAGGGCCCTGGTGATCCCCCAATGCTACAGGGCCTTCCCACTGGAGCTGGCTCACAAGATTTCTCTGGCAGGACACCTGGGTCAAGGCTTGTCCCAAACTTGTTTGGCCCAGGATCAAGACTTCATCAGATGAAATCTGCAGGACTTGTGTAACCTGCCAGGCTAGTGAGAAGACAGGGCAGAGCCTAAAAGCCCCCCTTGATCCCTTGCCTGTCATTGGCACACCATTTGAGTAGGTGGGCATCACCATTGTTGTCCTATGGATCCCCAGACTATATCAGGCAACTGGTTTATCCTGGTTGTAGTGGATCATGCCACTAGGTATCCAGAGGCAATCCCTCTGAGGAGCATGACTGCACCTACAGTGGCAAAGGCCTTGATAGGGATTTTTACCCGAGTGGGTTTCCCCAAGGAAGTTGAGTCTGACAGGGAAACAAACTTCATATCTGCATACATACAGTCAATGTAGAAGGCGTGTGGTGTGGGGTAACCTACAAGTTCTCCACTCCTTACCATCCACAAACCAATGGGCTTGTTGAGAGATTCAACAAGACCCAAAAGGGCATGATTAGAGGCCTACCAGAGACCCTGAGGAGTAAGTGTGACATCCTCCTGCCATGCCTGTTGTTTGCCTACAGGGAGGTACTGCAGAATGGAGTGGGCTTCAGTACCTTTGAGCTTCTGCACGGGCACCCTGTTAGAGAACCTCTGAGTTTGGTGAAGGAGTGGTGGGAGCAAGCTCCTAGGAAGATTCCCATGTAGTGAGAAGCCAAATGGCTAAGTTGTGGAAGCAAGTTTTTGACAACTTAGAAGCCAGGCATGCTGTGATTAAAGAGTGGTATGACCAAAATTCTACCACTGTGGAGTTGCAGTCTGGGCAGAAAGTGTGAGTTATGGAAGCTGTGGAATCCAGGGCTCTCCAAGATCATTGGACTGGGACCTATGAGGTGATTGAGAAGAAGGGTAAGGCTAACTACTTGGTGGACCTTAAGACCCCCAGGCAACCCCACAGGGTGTTTCACATCAATCGCCTCAAACCCCACTTTGACAGGTCTGAGAACACCATTCTGTTAGTGACAGATGGAGAAGAGGAGGAGGAGGAGAGTAATCCTCTCCCTGACCTCTTAGACTCCAAGGAGAAAGATAGGTCTGCAGAAGGAGTAATCCTTTCCCCCAGCCTGACTCCTGAACAGCAGAGAGACTGCAGCCAAGTGTTGGAGCAGTAACCCTCTTTTTCCTCCCTTACTCCTGGGACTAGTCACCTGTGTACCCATGATGTGGACACAGGGGAACAACCTCCCTGTTAAAAACAAATCTTACAGGTTGTCTGATAAGGTGAGGGCCAGCATTAAGAGTGAAGTCTCTAAAATGCCGGAGTTGGAATGATAGAACCCTCTAGTAGCCCCTGGTCCAGTCCTGTGGTTCTGGTACCAAAAGCTGCCCCACCAGGCACCACGCCTGGACTGAGGTTCTGTGTGGAATATAGAGAGCTCAACTCTTAGACAAAGACAGATGCTCGTCCCATCCCCCAGGCTGATAAGCTGATTGACAGGTTAGGGGCTGCCCAGTACTCAAGTACCTTTGATCTTAGATCAGGTACTGGCAGATCATCCTAACAGAAGGTACCAAGGAAAGGTCAGCCCTCTCCACTCTAAAGGGCCACTACCAACTTCGTGTGATGCCCTTTGGACTCAAAAATGCCCCGGCCACCTTTAAGAGGTTGGTGACCCAGGTACTTGCTGTTATGGAGGCCTTCTCAGTTGCCTATCTGGATGACATAGCTGTCTTCAGTAGCAGTTGAAAGGACCATATTTTCACCTCCAGGACGTGCTTCAAGCTCTGCAACAGGCAAGCCTGACTATCAAGGCCAGCAAGTGCCAGATAGGGCAGGGGTCTGTGGTGTCCTTGGGTCACCTGGTGGGCAGGGGAAAGGTACAGCCCCTCCAGGCCAAGGTAGAGACTATCATGGCCTGGGAGCTCCCCAAAACCCAGACTGAGGGAAGAGCATTCTTGGGCCTCACTGTGTACTTCAGGAGGTTTGTCAAGGGATATATATGGCACCATTGTTGCCCCCTTGACAGGGCTGACTTCTAAGAAGCAGCCCAGAAATGTGAGTTGGACAGAGTCATGCCAAACTACATTTGACTCCCTGAAGCAAGCCATGTGCACAGCCCCTATGTTTAAGGCCTGTGACTTCTCCAAGGAGTTTATTGTTCAGACAGATACCTCAGAAGATGGCATAGGGGCAGTTTTGTCACAGCTAAATGATGAGGGCCTGGAACAACCTGTAGTCTTCATCTCCAGAAGGATACTTCCCAGGGAACAGAGGTGGAGTGCTATAGAAAGAGAAGCCCTTGCTGTGGTCTGGGCACTGAAGAAGTTGAGGTCATACCTGTTTGGCACTCAGTTTCTGATTCAGACTGATGACAGGCCCCTCAGGTGGCTCATGCAAATGAGGGGTGAGAATCCAAAATTGTTGAGGTGATCCATTTCCCTACAGGGTTTGGACTTCAGGGTGGATCACAGACCAGGGGTAGACCACGCCAATGCTGACAGTCTCTCCATGTTTTTCCACCTTAGTGATGAGAACTCCCTAGAGGTTGAGTAGATCACCCCACTTTCAGCTGGGGGGACACATGTTAGACCTGTCATCCTTAGGGTAGTCTTCCCCAAACTTTTTGCCTGCTTACCTCTACTTTTTGCAGTATCATTTTGTTGGCCTTCGGACTCTGAGCACTTTACCACTGCCCACCAGTGCTAAAGTGCATGTGCCTCTCTCCTAAACATGGTGACATTGGTGTATACCTGATTGGCATATTTAGTTACTTATAAGTCCCTTGTAAAGTGGTATACCATATACCCAGGGCCTGTAATCGAAATGCTACTAGTGGGCCTGCAGCACTGATTGTGTCACCCATACAAGTAGCCTTTCAAACCTGTCTCAGGCCTGCCATTGCAAGACCTGTATGTGCAGTTTACTGCCACGTCGACTTGGCATTTAAAACCACTTGCAAGCTTCAAAACTTTTATTACGTATAGTCGCCTCTAAAGTAGGCCCTAGGTAGTCCTGAGGGCAGAGTGCTGTGTAACTAAAAGGAAGGACATGTACTTTTAAGTTTTACATGTCCGGGTAGTGACAGATGACTAGATTTGTTTATCACTACTGTGAGGTCTACTCCTCTCTTAGGCTAGCATTGGGAATTCCTTAAAACAATTTTAAGCTGTTATTCTAGATTAGAAAGGAGTAGTTGCATCATGCTTCATTTCTTTAGAATGGAAATGATAAATCCTCCTTACTGGTAAGGTTGGATTTAACATTACTGTTTCAGAAATGCAACTTTTAGAAAGTGTAGAAAGAACAGATGATGTTCCCATGAGAAGCAGGGTCAAGACTGATTTGCATATGGCTGGGTCTAAACTGGGGTGGCATGGTGAGCAAAAGAACAATGGATTTAACCCAGATCTCTTGACTAGAGTGAATGTTTGATTTGTTCCACATTCTGCCCATCATTTGTGTATCTTTTACTTTTCGAAAGTGGACATTTCTCAGCTCCTACTGCTCTGTGTGCCTTGCTGCCTGTCTCCAATACATGCCTGGGGTGAGTTACAGCTACTTTGTGCATTCCCTATAAACAGCTACAAACACAGGAAAGGTGGGTGTGACAGAGGACTCATCTAAATTCATTTGCATTCTGATAGCCTTCCTGGGCAGGAAAAGGGACAGGGAGCTGGCACTTACATCTGAATAGGCAGTGTCCTGTGTCCCACACAAAGGGCTGATTACCCCCACAGATAGCCTGGCAGACAGTACTGGGATGAAAGGGGACCTGTACACTTAAAGTGCTTGCTTTGAAGCCACCCCCACTTCAAAGGCACATTTAGGTATAAGTACTGGGGCCCTGACCCTACCAAGACAGTACATTACTGAACATGTGAAGAACTCTGCTAGGAGTAAAGACTGCTGTGCTACAAGAATTGTTACTCTGCTTGACTGACTGTTCTGAAGGAACTGCTTTTCTGCTTTGCTGAGCTGCTCTGCTGCCTGCTGATCTCTGCCCTGCTGAGGATAAGGACTGGACCCATCTCACTTGAACCCAGAGGGACTCTAAGGGCTTGCTGGGTTGCCCTCTGTTCTGAAGTCTCAGGGCCATCAAAGACTTCCTACAATCCTACTGCTGCTGCTGGACTCTGCCATCTGTGAGTCTTCCCTTGCCTCAGGTGCCCCTTCAGTCCTGGGTCTCAGAAGTGGGAAGTGGGTTCTGCAGCTGTTTTGCTCCAAAATCGGCGCATCATCACCTCTGCGCCGATCAGAACCGATGCAGTGCCCCTTCGACGCAGTGCTGATCCGAAGACATCCCTGCACAGCTCAACGATGACGCAGCAGCGATCCGAGGTCCTAACTGTGAGGCTTGACGACGACGCAGCGTCTGCAACATAAGGGGTTCGACGACGACGTGAGGCATGACTGCGAGGCTCAACTTCGATGCATCGACCCGACTGCATGAATCGGAATCGATGCATCAAGTTTTTGCCGTCGACGCTTGCTCCATCCAAGGTACTTTTTCAAGAGGCCTGTAGCCGGCCTGTCCTCCATCATGGTCGGCCTGAACTTTGAATTTACCCCAGACCAGAGAGACCTCAAGCAACCTTTCGACTTCTAAGCACTATTTTTGGTTTATTCTTTAAAAATTCATAACTCTGGTTCTACTTATTGAATTTTTGTCGTTTTGGTCTTGATTTTCTCATAAAATTATTCTCTATGTTCCTAAATATGTTTGGAGTCTTTTGTGGTGTTTTCATTGTGGTATTGTGTGTGTGTGTTGCACAAATACTTTACTCATTGCCTCTTTAGATAAGCGTGACTGCTCTGTGCCAAACTACCAGAGGGTGAGCACAGGTTATCTTTTAGTGTGTATCTAGCTTACCCTGACTAGGATTGTGGTCCCTACTTGGACAGGGTGCATACCTCTGCAACTACAGACCCAATACACTCCGATTGTAGCAGATGACATACCTTGGCATAAAGTAGCTTTTGACGTGTCCAGGCCCTTTTGGAGGTTTAGGAAGTACGACAAAGTTTGCCTTAATTTTAGTTGATTATTTCTCTAAGTGGTCTAAGATGAAATTTATGGAAAACATGAGTTCCAGTGTAGTAATTGATTTCTTCAGGGAAGTGTTCAAAACGGAAGGTTATCCAAACGAGTTGATGATGGATAATGGCACCCAGTTGGTGTCCAAAGTGATGAGGGAGTTTTGGGAATTAGCTGGCATAAAACATGTAAGAAAATCCTTATATCATCCCCTTAGGAATAGTTTAGTAGAAAGGGCAATTGTGTTGTTAAGGATCAGTTACCGTTGGCATTAATTAATGGTCGTATTAGGAAATCTACTGTTAACAACATGTTAAGGGCTATGAGAACTACTCCTCATATCAGCAGAGAGATATCTCCTTTTACCTTATTAAGAGGAAGATTTGGTGGATCCAAAATGAAGAAGGGATGGATGGAAGGAAGAATGTTGATGCGCGCAGGCTAGGATGTGTGATGGACGTGAGAAGGGCTGTGAAAAATATACATCACGGATTGTGACACACAAAGAGAGGTTGGGTGAGGATAAAAAAACCTGTTCATATCCGGAAAGGTTTGTCCCATTTCTTGGCACCTAGTGAAGTAAGAGATCGAGTTGTTGTACTAAAATATTGGGAAAGTTTGGAACAAGTGTTTCATTTGGATAGTACCAAAATCCAAATCATCATGCAAGTGTGAGAAGTTGGGAGTTTGCAGGGGGAATGAGAAGAGTCCAATTTTGAACAGTAACACTTGTCAAAAGAAGTTGTCGGGGACAGCAAAGAGAAGTCCTGAGAAGCTTAAGTACTATGTGATGACGTAAGGGTAAATGGAAGATGCCACTCACCCCACTTTTCGGAACCTGTTTACCTTTTATACGTAGGACTTATTATAGAATAAGTCTGTATACTGTATATTTACAGTTTAAGTGTGTTATAGTGTATATTTCCTAGATTCATCTTTATAGTATTGTTAGGAATTCCATATAAAGTATTATGTGTCTATCTTATTGAATTTTGTTTACATTTCTAACTTGCCATATTTTAATATGCTGAATCCATGGAAGTGTTTTTCAGTGTTTTTGCATGAACCTTAATTTAAATTGTGACGGAAAGGGGGTGTGTTGGGTTGAGTTCATTGTCATCTCTGGGGAGAGTGGTGGAATGTCGAGGATGGGGCTTCCACAACTGTCAGTTTGGAAGGTAGTTGCTGCTGGGTTGGTTTGCTGGCAGTTTGGAATAAAGACTGCTCCTACCCACATCGCAGTTTGAGTGACTTCTCTTCACAGGGGTGCCATATTTATGCCCAGAACGTGCCCAGGGGGATTATGTGGTCACTAATTAATGGGATACCAGGTCCCTGCCCTCCTGGTGACAACTTGCCGGCTATGTGTGGCATATAGCAATCCCACAGTGCACTATTCTGCCCACTCTCAAGATGTCTGTACCCTTCCTTAGGTGTTAGGAGCTTGGTATCCCACAGTAAAGATGTGGCTACCTGTGGGATACACACCCATTGGAAAACTGGTTTGAGCACTGGCCTCCCCTCTCTTTCCCTGTTGTCAGCCTGTCTACTTGAACAAAGGGCAGCCCCTCAGGAGTGTGATCACCATTTGCCCACTAAAGGCAGCTTCGCCTTTGAACCTCACCTTAAGGGCTAACACCCTGAGTGTCTTACTGCGAAGGATAGTGGACAGCAATAACACCAGGTTGCTATTGTTCCTAAGCCTGGGAGTCGTTCACACTACTCCCCAGGAGGGCAGAAAGCTGTCTGGTGCCGAGTAACCATGTGAGGGCACTGGACAACTAAGTCACAGAGTGCCGAATTTCTAAAAGTTGCATTACTTTAATAGTGACATTAAATTCGACTTGGCAATCAAGTCGGGTTTAATGCCATTATTAATTTGATACCTTACAATACCCATCTAAGTAGTCCCATTTGGAAAGTAGCCAGGCTGAGGGGTCAGCTGGTAACCCTGTGTTAGTCAATGAGGCTAACTCTCGCACACCAAAATGACAATTTAGACGTGTTGCTGTTAGGACATGTATAAAAAAATACATCTTACTTAGGGAAGACTTACATATATTGTTAAAGGAAGTGGGGGCTTTGTCATTGGTTTGCATGGCAAAGTCAAACTAGCAGTGTTACCACTGCCCTTCCAGTCTACAGTGGCAGGCTAGGAGCCATTTTTTACTTTGTTGCACTCAGGGTGGCACAATTGGTGCTGCAACCCTGGGTGGACACTCTGCCTTACATGCCCTGCGTAACCTGGTACCATATACTAGGGCCTTTTAGGTAAGTCAGTCAATTGGGGTAGTCAATTCGACATACACTTTGTAAGGGGTTAGAACACTGGCACTGAGGTATGGTTAGCACTCCTCAGTGCACTCTCAAAGTCGATAAATCAGCAGCATCAATCCATAAATGTGGGGATGAACATGCATAAAGAGGCCTTTCTTTTCATATCTCATACAGAGTTTACTTAAAAATGTGAGACAAGGTTAAAGAACTCCTTAAAGCAATAGCCCAGAAAGAAAGGGAATGACAGACAGATGTCATAGAGTCCCAGGCTAGCCATACACGGAGATCTGAGTTAGAGAATCTACAAAAATGAACTCAAGATGTGTCTAGAAAAAAGGTTACAAGATAAGTGGAAAGCCAGAAAGATGCAGCATTTCGAGTATGGAGACAAAAGTGGAGCCTTGCTGTCCTGGAAGACCAAAATAGATTAAACTAAGAATTATATTGATTCACTAATGGAACAAGGAATGGGTAGAGAGTGTTGCAGGGATTCTGCGAAATCACAGAACTATGCTTGGGATTATGGGACCTTAGTAGGCAGGGACTGAGTTATCCTACCACCTTAGCACCCATGAGCCCGGGACCGACTAGCTATAGTGTCTCACTTGCCCTCCTACTCACTCACAGAGGAACAAGTGATTAGACACCCCAGAACACAACACTCCAGACTCTCTCAGGAATCGCGGTTGCAAGACACACCCTTTCACTCACGCTCTTGTACTCGTCCACAATAAGATCTGACAGAGATACGAAATAGTTTAAAATATTTATTTTAACTAAAGTGCTCTAGTATGCAGTATGCGTGCCACAACCAGAAGAAAAATGCCTAACACAAATACGGTCAGCATAGCAAGTAGTCTGTAAATCATAAAAGGAGCTGTCATGATATACAACAGAGTAGCCTAACCTCCCTCCCCTTGTATAGAGGTAAGATGATTATATATTAGAAGATCACAGGGTGTTATCAGCAGACCCTGTTCCTCAGACTATAGATGGTAGATCTACATTACAGGTGCTGTCATGCTCTTCCCCCTGGAAAGGTCCCTCTCCAAGTGTGTGTTACCTATCCGTGTACCCTCATATGACCAAAGTACGTGTTACTAAACCTCAGCCGCATCTGCATGTTTTGTCTAGGTGCTAGGGCCTGACCAGAACAAAATAACTATGTGAAAGTTTCAGTGTGGCACAAGCAAAATAAATTTGTGTAGTAACGTGTGCAAAGCAGTGGACAGCAGGCAACGTGCTCAAGCTAACATAGGGAAGACGACAATGCCCATATGGGCCACGTGACACCCTCCCTTTGGTCAGGATGATAGCACTAAGCAGTTACAGAAGTCAGAGGTAAGCAGAACTAGAGTGTCTCTGTCGAGTGTCCAATGGAAGAAATTTTTGTACGCAAAAATATATCCAATTACAGCGTATCTTCAGGGCCCAATATATAGGTTGCCTAATGGAATGCCATAAGCTCTAACAAGGCATCCGAACCTTCCATAGTGAAAAGTGTTGCCGTTCAATTAAGCAATTCAAATGAATGGACATGCTCCTCACATCCTGTTGTTGTTAGGAGCATTCCTGGTGAACCTGTGTCGATTTCGATGAAACTCAGATCCAGGAGGCACTGCACACGGGCACAGGGACTCGAATCAGCCAGTGGCTCCAATGATGGATTGTACACAAGCCGCATACCCAAGGGACAGTCTTAGTTATGGGTCATCAATGGACCCATCAACAGTTCAAAATCCAGGGCAGCGTGTGAAGTGGTAGCCAGGAAGACGTCCATGGCCCACTGAAAGGGGCACCGGATGCAGTAAAACACAGGTGAAGTAAACATAACGGAAGGTTAGCCAAAAATCGATGTCTAGAACTTCCAATGGCATCAAACCAAAGAGCTGTCTCATTCGATCACGATACAACTGCAGCTGTTCCAGGCCTGGTAGAACCACAGATCGAGCAGCCATTGCGGACCAGTAGTAGCAGAACAAGGACGCCACAAACCAGGAGGATCAGTAGAGGGAACCCTCCAAATACGCTGGGAAAAAATAGAATGAATAAAGGTAGGGAAACAACGACATCACCCCCTCGCAAGACCTCTGCAACTCACTCTCCGCGTTCTTCCACCGCAAGATCACCGACATACATAACAGCTTCGACGCACAAACCACGCACCCTACCGCCGAACCAACGCCCGCCACCACCACCCTCTGCAACTGGACCCCGATCAGCACCGAAGACACCACCCGCACGATGAACTCCATCCACTCCGGATCACCAACCGACCCCTGCCCACACCACGTCTTCAACAAAGCCGACGCCACCATCGCACCCCATCTCCGGGACATCATCAACTCCTCCTTCCACACCGCCACCTTCCCGGAGAGCTGGAAGCACGCCGAGCTTACCGCCCTCCTGAAGAAACCAACGGCGGACCCCACCGACCTCAAGAACTACCGTCCCATCTCGCTCCTTCCGTTTCTGGCCAAAGTCATCGAGAAGACCGCCAACAGACAGCTTGCCGCCTTCCTCGAGACGAATGGATCCCTCGACCCCTCGCAGTCCGGGTTTCGGGCCAACCACAGCACCGAGACCGCCCTTATCGCAGCCACCGACGACATCAGAACCCTAACCGACAACGGGGAAACAGCTGCCCTCATCCTCTTGGACCTCTCCGCGGCGTTCGACACCGTCTGCCACCGCACCCTAGTGAAGCGCCTCAGCAACATCGGAATCCGAGAGAAAGCACTGGAATGGATCATCTCGTTCCTCGCCGGTAGAACCCAGAGAGTCCGCCTCCCCCCGTTCAGATCCGAAGCCACCGAAGTCATCTGCGGCGTTCCACAAGGATCTTCACTCAGCCCAACCCTCTTCAACGTCTACATGAGCCCCTCGCAGCCATCGCACGCCAACACAACCTCAACATCATCTCCTATGCCGACGACACCCAGCTGATCCTCTCCCTCACCAACGACCCCACCACCGCCAGAGCCAACCTACACGACGGGATGAGAGATGTCGCCGACTGGATGAGGAACAGCCGCCTTAAACTGAACTCAGACAAGACGGAAGTCCTCATCCTGGGCTCATCACCCTCCGCCTGGGACGACTCCTGGTGGCCCCCGGCCCTGGGCACCGCGCCCAAGCCAACGGACCACGCACGCAACCTGGGCTTCATCCTGGACTCCTCCCTGTCGATGACCAGACAAGTCAACGCCGTCTCATCTTCATGCTTCAACACCCTGCGCATGCTCCGCAAGATCTTCAGATGGATCCACACTGAAACCAGGAAGACCGTCACCCAGGCACTCGTCACCAGCCGACTGGACTATGGGAACACCCTCTACGCCGGAACCACAGCCAAACTTCAAAAAGACTCCAGCGCATCCAGAACGCCTCCGCACGACTCATCCTGGACATCCCCCGACACAGCCACATCACCGGACACCTGAAAGACCTGCACTGGCTCCCCGTCAGCAAGAGAATCACGTTCAGACTCCTCACCCACGCACACAAGGCCCTCCACGACCTGGGCCCAAAGTACCTCAACGACCGCGTGACCTTCTACACGCCCACACGCCAGCTACGATCAACCAGCCACGCCCTCGCCACCGTACCACGCATCCGCAGAACCACCGCCGGAGGAAGATCCTTCTCCTACCTGGCAGCCAAGACCTGGAACTCCCTCCCCACTCACCTTCGGCGAACCCAGGACCATCTCTCCTTCAGGAAGCAGCTCAAGACCTGGCTGTTCGAGCAGTAACTTACCCCCTCCCCCAGCGCCTTGAGACCCTCCCGGGTGAGTAGCGCGCTCTATAAATGCCGTGATTGATTGATTGATTGGATTACTCCAAAAATAGTTTGAAAAGAGGTCACGAGGTCGGATCCCACAAATTTAAAAAAATGGGCAAGGCCTGCCGTATCAGACGCATTAAATATTTGATGTATTAATTCCCCAAAACGCAGAGGGAGATTCGTGTTTAACAATGACTGTATTTCACTTGATGTTCTCGCCACCTGCAATTCGAAGGTCTAACGAGCTGACGTGAGAGCCACTTCTTGTTGAAACAATAGCGCTTTGAGTCTGCTTAGCTTATTGAAATCTGTTTTTACAGTTGGAATGGAAGGCCACAGTGAACTATCTACACTCCCATGTGGTAGGGGTAACAGGACGTTGTTGCAACAAGTAACTCGATGTGAAACTGTTACCTTGTATGGGATGCCTGCCCGCAAACCGCAGCAGTTCTGATTATTAAGGATGAGATAACTGCCATTGGAAAGCAAAGTGAAAGTTGGGATAATAGCGGGAACAGGGGTTCCTTTTAGAAAACAAGCTAAATTAGGGGCAGAAACATTGCATGCAACGTGAAGTTTTACTTGCTGGCACACAAGGAAATGTCCAACAGTAGAATCACAATCCTCCCCTGTAAGAAAAACTTCTTTCTCAGCACGCTGACAACGAAATGTGAACGGTAAGGACCATAGCTCATGTATGTAACTGCTCCCAAGCAGTTCATATCTACCCACCGGATAATGTTTCATGCAAGCTGAAAATTGAAACAGGGATTAGGTAATGAAATAACCCTGTGTATTAACCATACTGCCGAATCAGTCTCTGCCACAGTGAACAGTAATTGTTCATATTTTTCAATATGTAGCATAGTGTATGTAGCGTCTTTCATTGCCATTCATTTTTGTTTGTCTGTCAAATTAAAGGGTAAAAACAATGCTGACGCATTCAGGTAATCCCATGGTACCCTCTCGTTTTTAAGTGTTTGCAGTGTCCCCAAATAGCATAACGGATCTAAGTTGATTCTGACCATTATACAATGTAGACATTTCATTTTGAACAATATCCATAACAGAAGATGCATTGTTATCCAAAGTGTGTATACGAGATGAGAATGTGTTAATACTGTTATCGACAACGGCAAGAACTTTATCTAAATTATCTTGATCTATTTGGAATAAGCGTATAGCAGCTTCCATTTGTGACAATTTCCAAAATTCATTATAGGCTGCATAAACAAAATGTTTAGCACGAGGGGACTTTGGGCCTCGAAGGAAGTCAGAAAGGTCAATGTTTCCCGATAAATGGGAAAGATGTTGTTTTACAGAAGACAGTGTTGAATGTTCCAACCATTGTTGACACAATTTACCAACCGAATAAGTGGCAACCGTATTGGAATTGAGGGAATATGGGTAGCGTGGATCTGGTCTATGTAGTGTAAACCCACTGGTAGTATTCATAAAGCGAGAATGACAAGCATTTGTGTCTGTTGGCCATAATACCCACTCTTGTGGATTTATCACGTAAGAATTAAAGGTACCATTTTTTATCATACAATTTAGTTGATCTGCAGTGTAGTTGGTATATGTCTGCCATGTCTCATAAAGGCCCAGGGACGGAATAGTGGGAGTATTCAAATTTTTAACTGTAGCTAATCCCAAACAAGTAGTTTGCTGGACCGTTTGATTAAGAAATATTATCTGAGTGGGTATCAGACAAGCACGGTGCAAGGACTCAGTACCCTGCACTTGCCAGAACTTAGTGCCCCATACAGATTTCAACTCAACATTCTCCCTCCAATAATCATAACCTTTCAGGGCCAAATTGGCAATGAAGGGCGAGGAATACACTAACTTAGTTTGGGTAAGCATGTATTTGTTTTATGCAGGCACATTCAATTTGAAGTATATGAGGCCAGGTCGGAAAGGTTGTAACCGGTAAAATATGTATACTTCCGTTTTTGTATTTTAGAACTTTCCTTAGATGGAGTAGGGCAATGTTCCCATTGTGTATAATTAAAAGGTGGACGCTGACGGCTGGTTCTATGGAGAAAGTGATGCCCATAATGTTGGTAACAAAATAAATCAGCATAATTAGCTGAATTCAGATATAAATCTTCTGTATCAAAGACAGTGTAATATTGCAAATCAGAAAACAAAGAATTCACAGCATTAACATCCCAATCATCTGAAGGGAAACCAGGAATAACAACATCACCCAAAGAAATACGGAAGACATATGGTATCTGTAGGGTCTCTGTAGGATCAAATGCATCAAATGGCACTTTATCCCATACAATGCCATCAGCAATTGGGACTGCTGAAATGTTAACAAGGGATTGGTCTCTTTTCATTTTAAGGGAAGACGAATGTGGGCCAATACTCCGTCGACTAGTTCCACTGCAGAGCGTTCAGGGAGGTAGTGGCTATTAATCAAAAGGAAAAACACAGTCACGAATCCAATCCACATGAAGACGAACACCATTGAAAAAACTACCCAGATATAAGTCTAAGGTGGAACCAGATAAGTGCGTTTTAACCAAGCGATGAAAACACAAATCCATGCAGGTGGTGGTAAATTAACTGAAGACAATGAAGAACTGTCCGATGAAAAATTATCTTGATCGATATAATAACCGCTGGAACTCAGTTGAAACAACGGGGGCTGTTCAAGATTAGAATTTGAAACTAGTTGTGCCACTGGGGGTCCAACAGGTGGGGAAGCATAAGTAATGTCCATGGTAGAATATGTAGAAGGTAAAACCGATAACTGTTCAACTGAAGACTCGGTCTCCCCTTCTGGTAGCCGGGGAGAATAAGAACAAACAGAGTTCATAGGATGTAATGAAACATCCTGATGTGGGATGCTTGTAAGCATACTATTGAGTATCGGCCATATGGTGTAACTTGACATGTTCAATTGAAATAAAGCGATTGTCTTTGGATCCTGGTAGTGGAGGCAAAATCACAGTTCGGGGGCCCTTAAGCACCCGAACTGTGGACCGGGACCAGAGCACGGTATGTGGGACCAAATTCTTTCTTGTTCGCCACTTTCTCCCGAACTAGATCACCAACTTTCGGTAGCCAGCCAGAAACAGGTATCAGCACTGCTGCAGCCGTTGGCGAGGGATAATGGGTTTTTGCCAGAGCGTCATGATTCTTTGTAGATCCTGTAACATGGCACAGTGGTTATCTATGTCAAATGTTGCGGCAGCCGCCACAACATCTAGAACATCAAGGTCTGGCACAAACATCTTAATGCCAAAAAGCATTTCGTACGGGGTCCACCCACCCAGAGATCTTCGAGGGAGATTATTAAGAGCACATTGAACCCCATAAAGTCGAGTTAACCACCCACGGCCCGTACCTAATACCCTTGCTGTTAAAGACTGCTTTAAGTCACGGTTCATCCGCTCCACAACAGAATTGCCCTCTGGCCTAAATGGAGACGAGAAATGCACAAGCACCCCCATGGACTTCATCGAATCAAGGTAAGCCTTAGAGGCAGAAGCCAGATCTTGGTCTGAATGGCTGGTGCCACAGGCATAAGTCCCTACAAAGACATGCAAATCTTTTATAACAGTACGAGCGTCAGCAGAGCGTTGCGGCCAAACCCAGAGGAACCTAGTGCATGAATCCACTGCAACCAAAATATATTTGAAAGCATTATCGGATGTTAAGGGACCGCAATGATCTAGATAAATACACCCAAACGGATGGTTAAAAATGAAGAGATGAGGCTGCAGTGGGCGCGACACAGTAGACTCTTGATTTGTTGACAAATGTCACATGAAAGCACATATTTGCGAGTAAACCGCGCAACCAATAGCGTTGCTGTAAAAGAGAAACTGTAGCTAACACTCCTGCATGAGCAGAAGCCATGCCTTTATGGGCAGCAACAGTGAGCGAAAGTCTGCGGTCATCGTTGGGAATCAAACGATCACCAACCGTAGGAATAGTTACAAAGGGTACTTTGTCAGTAGTCATCTGATAAGTATAAGTGAAAGGAAGCCTTGCGGAAATGGTGTACCCTCCCTTGTTGCGGCAACAGGCGCCAAAATGTCATCGTCAATCTTAGTCATGGACCTCGTAACAGCTGCTACTGTAACTGTGGCTACTGCAGATTTGGCTGCTTCATCAGCCATAGAGTTACCAACAGCGTGTGCTCCCGCACGCTGATTTCCTAATGGATGGATAACATGTGTAAGTGGCAAATGATCTTTAAGAGCAGCCACTCGGACCCAAAGCATTTTATGCTTAATTGCACTACCTTTAGAATCCCGAAAATTATTTTGTTTCCAAAAAAACAAATTGTCATTGAAAGACTGTACACAGTAAAAAGAGTTGCACACAACAAGTGTAGGCAACTCAGGATCAGCAAATTCAAGAGCTAAAAGTAGAGCTCGTAACTCGGCCAATTGTGCCGTGCAATCCCCAAGGGACTGCATGTGAACCAACAAAGACTGAAAGGCACCATTCACAATTGTACCTGCTACAATTGCACAAGCTGCAGAATAAGCTTGTTTAGAACCAATGGCCGGCTGTGCAGAACCATCAGTGTAAATGATACATTTATACTGATCAAGAGGAAGAACCGAAGAAGGGAGAGGATGAACATGTTCATATTGAAGAAATTCTTGTGTTTGTAAAGAAGGATCAAAAACAAAAATTGACATCAGCCGATGTCAAGGACATAGCCGATTGTATCCAACGAGAATGAAGAGCTTTAGAATTTGGTACGCTAGCTTTTGTGACTGCCTCTGAGGCAGGCACTGGAGAAACGACAAAAATGCGTTTACCCTGAGCCAGAGGGTGTTCCTTCAAAATCGCCATCTGCACAGCCGTTAATATTTTTTCAGTGGAAGAAAAACACAACTCTGCCGGTGTATGCAGATGCGATTTATATGCAATGGGAACTGTGTCCCCCTCATTCAAAGTAACGTAAGTGAAACCAATTGCTCCTGGTACAATCTGTATGGCCAAATTGGTAGTATTCACTCTAGTTTGTAAGTAGTGCATTGCTAGAAAATCAGACAGCAAAGAGCGCAGTACTGCGGTGTGTTCCATGATCCAACTGGAAGATGAAAATGAAGGATGTATCAAAGCATATAGCGGTTGATACGCTGAGCATAATCTGGACTGTAAATTCTGCCGAAATTCAAAAAACCAAGCAAAGATTGTAATTTCTTGAGGGTAGACGGAGGCTACAATTGAGCCCATTTCTTCCAAAAGTGGGGTGCTAACTCCCTACCCTCATTGGTCAATTCATAACCAAGAAAAAGAACGGTCAAAAATGCAATATGTGATTTTGCAAAATTGAATTTGTGACCTAAAGCAGCGAAACGCTTGATAATGCGATCCAAGCGCAAGATGAGGATTTAATTCATCGTCTGTCAGGTACATGTCATCGACATATGAAAATGCATCTGGGTCAATTTCATTTAGAATGGACACTATACATGCCGCAAATACCCTGGGGCTATCCCTATACCCCACAGGCAATCTCGCCTCTGATTGCCGAGAGCGCTGAATGCGGTCAAGTCTTGGCTCTTCGGAGCCAAAGTGTGACCATTCGAAATGTCCAAAGTAGTTTTAAATTTTTTCCATGCAATATTATTCATTAATGCTGTACTGTGTGTGTTCTGTACGGCAAAGGTACGGACATGACTATTCAAACGTCTATAATCCAAAACAATACGAAACGAACCGTCTGGTTTCAATAACGGAAAAAGAGGATTATTCATCGAAGAGATACAGGGCTCAATAACACCCTGATATTCCAATTGAGTGAGAATGTCACTAACGGACGCTTTAGCATCACGTTTAATGGGATATTGAGGTTGGGGCTGCGAAGTAGACCGTAGTGGAATAACATGCAAAGGATAATCCTTATACCAACCAGCCTGATTGCGTTATAAAGCAGGAGCTAAGGCTAGAGCCCACTCCGAAGCATAAGCTTGCTTAGTCTCATCAGGGACATACTGCGAAAGAGAAGGAAGTATTATCTCCTTGCCTCGAGAAGAAGCGAGGACAAATGGGAGAGGCCAATCAACCTCTGCCAGTAAAATGTCATAGGAAGATGTCAGGTTGTCCCAAAAAACTGCATTTATAGTGCGTTTAATATACCCTAAATCTGAAGGTCTACATGAAAAAGTCTATCTGGGGGAGCTACAAGGGTGTCCGCGGTTTCAACAGTTATGAAAGAGTCAGTTACTTTCGCCTCCAGAAACTGGTGGAGTGTCTGGCGCACTACGGTCTCTTCCGCCGTGCTGTCGAGGAGAGTCCAGGAGGAGGGTTCTCACCATCTGGAGCATATTTCGCTGTCAAGGCGGAAACTTTTTTCTTCTGAAACAGAGCACGATATGGAGGTGGTTCCTCCCGTTTGACTTTCACGTCAAACTGGCGCTGCGGGTCTCGCTTTTGCTGCGTGGACTCGCTTTGTCTGTGATCCTGTCGTCCCTCTCTGCCAAATTGCTGATCCGACGATTCCTGAAAGGAACGAGGAGAATGGGGATGTGGAACCTGGAACTTCTCAGGTGTCTTAATTTTAGGGCGGTCACGTAAATCATATCTACGTTCAGAAGCGTCAGTAGGGCGAACCAGCACAAGACCTAGGCTTCTGTTGCTGCTTATTCTTGTCCCATGTCTTCTTTGGAAAAACAGGACGTCCCTTCTTGTCAGGAGGGGTTTACCCTGAGATTGGGTAGATGGTCTGACTCCTAAATTATTGCGACCCAACGATGTATAAACATCGAATCACTGACAAAATATCGAAGGTCAGAATATCGACCTACAGAAATATCGACGCAAGAATATCGAAGTCAAGAATATCGACATCCTATCTACATTATGGTAAGTACAAAAATATCGGAAAAAAAATATCGATGTAAAAAATATAGTTGTTAAAAATATCGTTTTTTATTTAAGTTAAAAAAAGTTAAATAAAGTAAATAATACATATAATTAAAATAAACATAGTTAAAAATATTTTAAAATGTTTAAAAATTATAAGTAATATATATGTAATGTAAAAATAAATTAAACATATACATATAATATATATACTTACTAATAATTTTTAATAATTATTTTAATAACTTATAATTTAAAAAAATATATCATATAAATACATCTATACACATAAAACAATAATATAAATAAAAATTAAATAAATATATATAACAAATTAAAAAAAGTAAAATTATTTTTAATCTTTTAAAAATTAATTATTACATTAACTAAAATAATTAAAAAAATATTAGATAGCGGAGGTAATAAAATTACTATTCCAACTCCAAACAGTGCAACAGTAGGGAAAATGTTGGATAGTGTAGGGGTAAAAATTACTATTCCCACCCCAGTGACTGCAACAGTAGGGAAAGTGTTGGATAGCGTAGGGGTTAAAATTACTATTCCCACTCCAGGGAGTGCAACAGTAGGGAAAGTGTTGGATAGCGTAGGGGTAAAAATTACTATTCCCACTCCAGTGAGTGCAACAGTAGGGAAAGTGTTGGATAGCGTAGGGGTTAAAATTACTATTCCCACTCCAGTGAGTGCAACAGTAGGGAAAGTGTTGGATAGCATAGGGGTAAAAATTACTATTCCCACTCCAGTGAGTGCAACAGTAGGGAAAGTGTTGGATAGCGTAGGGGTTAAAATTACTATTCCCACTCCAGGGAGTGCAACAGTAGGGAAAGTGTTGGATAGCGTAGGGGTAAAAATTACTATTCCCACTCCAGTGAGTGCAACAGTAGGGAAAGTGTTGGATAGCTTAGGGGTAAAAATTACTATTCCCACTCCAGGGAGGGAAACAGTAGGGAAAGTGTTGGATAGCGTAGGGGTTAAAATTACTATTCCCACTCCAGTGAGTGCAACAGTAGGGAAAGTGTTGGGTAGCGTAGGGGTAAAAATTACTATTCCCACTCCAGTGAGTGCAACAGTAGGGAAAGTGTTGGATAGCGTAGAGGTAAAAATTACTATTCCCACTCCAGTGAGTGCAACAGTAGGGAAAGTGTTGGATAGCGTAGGGGTAAAAATTACTATTCCCACTCCAGTGAGTGCAACAGTAGGCAAAGTGTTGGATAGCGTAGGGATAAAAATTACTATTCCCACTCCAGTGAGTGCAACAGTAGGGAAAGTGTTGGATAGCGTATGGGTTAAATTAACATACTTATTAATTAAATATTTTTTGTAAATTAAATAACATTAATAATTAATTAACTAAAAAATTAATAATAAATACCAATAAAATTAAATTAATATTTACTTAAATAACATTAAATTACTTCCCACCCTATTCCCCATAAACACACAACCCGCTACACATAAAAAGAACACAATTAATTTAATTATCAATTAATCAATTAATAAAAATTAATTACCAATTAATAATAAATTAACAATAAATTAATTAACAATAACAATAAATAAAACAATATTAATTAATTATAATCAAATTACTTCCCACCCTATTCCCCTATAAACCCACAACCCACTACACATAAAAATTAACATAATTAATTTAATTATCAATTATTGAAAATTAATTACCAATTAATAATTAATTAACAATAAATTAATTAACAATAACAATAAATAAAAACATAATTAATTAATTATAATTAAATTACTTCCCACCCTATTCCCCTATAAACCCACAACCCGCTCTGATACTAAAACGCAAAATTTACTTAAAAACAATTACTAATTTCTAAACATTTAATACATATATTTAAAAATAATAAAAATACATTACAAAAAATGTTAAACATAAATATAAAATACATACTAAAATACATAACACAAATATAAATATCGATATTATTAACAACGATATTTTTGCTAACAATATTACTTACTTCGATATTACTTACTTCGATATAAGAAAAACGATATTACTTACCTTAAGGTCGATATTCTGGTCACTGATATTCTTGACATCGATATTCTGTCCCTACGATATTAAAAACTCGATATTAGTGTAGGTCGATATAAAAAAATCGATATTTTGACTGCGTACCATAAACATCAGCAATAATAATCAGCAACTCACGCTCCCGATCAATGTCTGCCACTGCTGCAAGGCGTTGGCGAACTTGTAAGCAAACTTCTTCACCACCCTCAATATTACAAAGAATAATTCGGAGACTACGGGAAAAATACCCACTAATTTCATCCCCAAATCCAGGACTGGACCAGCCCCGTGTTCATTCTGTACTTGTTTTAGAACGCTCAGAAGAATGCTCATGGCGGGGGTGCCAAAACAAGTGAATACTCTGAGGCAAACACCGTTCCCCAGGTTTGCAGTCCGCTAAGGGAGGAATCAGACCACGTGGTCAACACATAGGGGTCGATTCCGATTCCGGTCGGAAAATGTACCGACCGAGTCGGAGCCGGAATACATTCCGACCGACACATACCGGTGCAGCCCGATCCGCAAAGTACGATGAGAAGCGTGCAAAACCCGACCGACCCGTACGGAACACAAGCCGAACGACCGAGCCGCGCGGAAAACAGCTATCCGGCCGGAAAAACACGCGATTCGAACCGACCGACACGCACCCGGAACAATCCCGAACGAGACGTACCCGCGAACTCCCACCCGCCAAGTACGATGCAAGGCGTGAAAAACACGACCGAGTCGCATGGAGGACAAGCCGTACGACCGACACGCATACAAAACTGCGAGGCGAAGCAACCCAAAACACCGCGACCGACGCGTACGCAGCATAGAAAACAGCACAAACACAGTGTGAACGAAACGGAGAAGCCCGTACGAGACAACTGCAGGGTCCGACTCGGTCACAAGAACGTCTCCTACATGCACGAAAAGTACAAACGGAAAATACACAAAAAAAAGGCCAAACAAGCAATTACAAAGCCAATAAATACTGGGGGGGGGCAGGAAACAAAGACACACCCACAACTCCACCCATATAAAGGACACAAACCCCTACCATGATCCTTTGCAAATTCAAATTACCTGCCAGCACTCAACAGACAGCAACCACACACCCACAGCCCATCCATCACACAAGCCACACACCATCAGCACCACAACAAATAGCAACCTCACATACACCCAGCAAAACACACACTCACACACCTTCACCTTCACACCAACACACACATCATACACCATCACCACCCATCACCATGCCCCCAAAGAAGAACCATAAGTTCTTAGATAGTGAATTGGAAGTCCTGGTAGATGAGATCCTCAGGGTAGAGCCACAGCTGTTTGGCACACTGGTCCAACAGACACCCATCTCACAGAAAACAAAGATGTGGGAGAGGATCGTCGAGAGGGTGAACGCACAATCACCATGTTTGCGCACAAAGACAGACATCCAGAACAGGTGGTATGAGGTGCGCAGGAGGGTCAAGGAGCTGTTGAAGAAGGACTACCTCTTGAGCCAACACACCGGCAGTGGCCCTCCTGCCAAGCCAGTATACCTCAGGCCCTGGGAGGAGAAGGTGCGGGCCATCCTACCACCAGTGAGCGTCTATGGACTAGAAAACATCCCAGAGCCTGGTGAGTACACAAGAAATGTACACAATATTGTGCGACTACACACACACATCACTGTCAAGGGGAGAGTCAAACCATGCACTATTAGCAAATACACAGCAACCAGAACAGAATCATCCCAAAATGTGTATGTCTGTCAGAGAAACACAACACATGCCATCTCATAGTGACATTTAACTGTGTCATCACATCTACAACTACAGCTAGGCAGTAGCACAAATATAACTGACAAACACATCCAGACATGTAGCCACCACTACAACACCACCACACAGTGAAGCCCACTGAAAGAAAGGAAATCTGTGTATGCTGGGCAAGTCAGTGTAGCCAATAGCATCATGGGAGTCATAGTCACAGATATTGCTCACCCCCACAACTGTCCCATCAACACCACCATGAACCATGCGCACATCACAGGGAGTGGAAAACAACTGACAAGATGGCTGACACTGGCTACTGCTGTGGGGAGCACAAGGCCCTGCTGGGAACTGTGCAACAACCAACAGCAGGACACCACTGACTGACATCCTGAAAGACAACTTGCACTCCCTGCAATGGAAGCACCTTCCATGGTGGGATATCTGGCTGGGTGGGAAGGGGGACTCACAGCACTGACCATAGTTACAAGCAGCTCACCTCACACCCCCCCTCAACACAAACTCCACACAACCCACCTGGGAGAATGCAATGCCTCACATACCAAATGAAGATCCCACAAAGAACCACCACCCTGGGTCATGCTGAGTGAAGCACAGGGACACACATGGGACCTGTAGCAGAACCAAGACCAGGATAACACTGTCAGCCATCTTGTCAGCACAGCGATACAAAAGGGGATGATGGACGGAACGTTTGAGCCAATCAAACACTCACCCCCAGTCAACTGATCTGGGTTTAATCCATCATCATTCTTTAGCTCACTCCACCACCCCAGTTCAGACATGGCCATATGCAAATCAGTCTGACCCTGTGCCTCATGGGAACAGTCCAGCCCGAACTGCCAAGCCATGTCTTCCCTGGACCGGAAACAAGCATCCTAGGACCGGTTTCTGGCATTTCAGCCGTCATCAGCCAGGCTTGCCTGAATCCAGTGGCAAAGTGAGCAAGGGACCCACGTCTGGGCATACCCCGCCAACTTAGGGCGACCAAAGCGATACAAAAGGGGATGATGGACGGAACGTTTGAGCCAATCAAACACTCACCCCCAGTCAACTGATCTGGGTTTAATCCATCATCATTCTTTAGCTCACTCCACCACCCCAGTTCAGACATGGCAATATGCAAATCAGTCTGACCCTGTGCCTCATGGGAACAGTCCAGCCCGAACTGCCAAGCCATGTCTTCCCTGGACCGGAAACAAGCATCCTAGGACCGGTTTCTGGCATTTCAGCCGTCATCAGCCAGGCTTGCCTGAATCCAGTGGCAAAGTGAGCAAGGGACCCACGTCTGGGCATACCCCCGCCAACTTAGGGCGACCAAAGCGATACAAAAGGGGATGATGGACGGAACGTTTGAGCCAATCAAACACTCACCCCCAGTCAACTGATCTGGGTTTAATCCATCATCATTCTTTAGCTCACTCCACCACCCCAGTTCAGACATGGCCATATGCAAATCAGTCTGACCCTGTGCCTCATGGGAACAGTCCAGCCCGAACTGCCAAGCCATGTCTTCCCTGGACCGGAAACAAGCATCCTAGGACCGGTTTCTGGCATTTCAGCCGTCATCAGCCAGGCTTGCCTGAATCCAGTGGCAAAGTGAGCAAGGGACCCACGTCTGGGCATACCCCCGCCAACTTAGGGCGACCAAAGCGATACAAAAGGGGATGATGGACGGAACGTTTGAGCCAATCAAACACTCACCCCCAGTCAACTGATCTGGGTTTAATCCATCATCATTCTTTAGCTCATTCCACCACCCCAGTTCAGACATGGCCATATGCAAATCAGTCTGACCCTGTGCCTCATGGGAACAGTCCAGGATAACACTGTCAGCCATCTTGTCAGCACAGGCACACAACCCCACAGGGAAGCAGAGTCAAAGGGAAGGAACCATGGGCATGCTGGGAAGGGGGGTGGAGGCAATAGCATGATGGGAGTGGTAGTCACAGCCCAACATCCCCCAGCCACATGGCCCAGCAAGCTCACACTCAAGCATGCACACCCCACAGAGAGTGGAATGCCCCATCAAAGATGTCTGACACTGGTGCTCTGTTGTGGGGAGCACAAGGCCATGCTGGGAACTGCCCACCAACCAACAGCAGGACACCACTGTCAGCCATCTTGCCATTGCTCCCACACTCACACACACTGAAGTCCACCCAAAAGCAAGTAAGTATGGGCATGCTGGGAAGTGGGGTGGAGGCAATAGCATGATGGTAGTCGTAGTCACAGATATTGGTCACCCCACAACTGTCCCATCAACACCACCATGAACCATGCGCACATCACAGGGAGTGGAAAACAACTGACAAGATGGCTGACACTGGCTACTGCTGTGTGGAGCACAAGGCCCTGCTGGCAACTGTGCAACAACCAACAGCAGGACACCACTGACTGACATCCTGAAAGACAACTTGCACTCCCTGCAATGGAAGCACCTTCCATGGTGGGATATCTGGCTGGGAGGGAAGGAGGGCTGGATGTCAACCAAATACAACCAATGCAGACCATGTACACACCCCAATATACACATAGAAATGCCCAAATAATGCAGGACAATGTGCTACACCAATATCAACCCCTGACTGTGACAACTTAGGACAATGCAATGTACAGGCCCGCACCCAGAGGCACAGTCACAACTGTCAGGTGTGTCAACCAATGATGCCTGTAGAAACATAACATACATTCTGTGTGTCTCCCAAAAACAGGTGATGATGGGGACACAGCAGCAAACGCCGAGGAGTCCCCGTCCCAGGCCCAAGAGGATACGGAGCTCACTGGTGTGGAACAGCCTCTGCCCTCCTCGGATGAAGAAGACCAACCTGGCACCTCCGGAGCAAGTCATCATGCAGCACCAGCAGGAGCACCAGCTGCACCCCCTGCACCCACCCCTCCAACGACTGTCAACACACATACCACCCCTGCCGACATGGATACACCAAGGAGCACCACCACCACCAGCACAGGGACCCTGGACCAACACCACCAACAACCCCCAAGGGGGCCCAGGGTCACCTGTGCCTGCCACCTCAGGTACTGCACGTGTAGCCAGGGGTGGTGGGAGGGGTGGGAGACATAGGTCGCTGCTCGCAGAGGGGTCTGGACTGCATGATGACCCACAACTGGCACGCATAGCCGATGCGTACCAGTCCAGCACCGGAGAGCTCAGCCAGGTAGTGGGGCTCCTCAGGGACATTAAACGGCAGCAGGCTGCCCATCATGCCCGCTTGGACTCACACATGTCCCGCGTAGAGTCCAAGTGGGACACACTGCAAGAGATGACGGCGGTGCATAGGGACATATTACAATGCCTCCGCCAGATGAGCAGCAACCAGTCAACACCTCCCTGTGTGCCCACGACATCTGGTGCTGAAACAACTGCAACTGCCACAGGGAGGGAGGATGACTCTGGCGGAGAGTCCCCTGCACCGCAGCAGCCTGCACTTGAGGGTCCCCCCCCCAAAGAAGAGGGGTCGTCCGAGGAGGGACAAGTGAGAGGCCGATGGCCATGTGCAACCCCCAGGAAGCCAAAACCTGTTCTGGATAATCACCTTTGTGCGCAAACTGTTCACCCTGTTGACTGCAAGACAACTCCCCCACATGACATGGGGAGTACAAGTTGGACCAATGTCTCAGATGACTGTGGACCTGATACAGGACATTTTTGCTACCAGGACTTCCAATTCATCTAGGAACTTAGGATTGCAATCAAAATGTACAGCACTCACCATCCTGTGCACTATTCACACACATGTATGACAATAAACACACTAATACACCATACCTGCCTCTGTCGTGATTCCAACGCGGTCTCTGTCATGGAGATGATGACCAGCAAAATTACACTGTGCATGCTAACTGCCACAGCAAGTACAACACAGGCATGTGAGTCATGGCAACGTGACACATATGAGGGAGACACACCACCAGGGCTACACAACACATACACACCTAGGCCATCTGACTCATTGCCGACACTGATGTTGCCAGGAAATATGGTGCAATGCACAGACACAACACCCATTCACAGTCTTAGTCAACTAGCCCACTGGTGCAGTAAGCAAATGTCAGTCAAATGTGTGACCACAGACAACGCACATCACAAAGTGAAGCACAGGTTTATTACACAGTTGCAACATGTCATAACCACTACAGATGCAAGGTAATCCCACCTGGCAGCGGGCACACAGTCAACAAGTGTAGAAGGAAGGAAGTCCATGGGTGTGGCGCACATCACCTGTAGGGACACGACAGCTACCACCCTGGAAGTACAATCACGGTGTCGGGGATCACAGTTGACCAAACGACTCTGAAAGTACCCTGTGAAGGACAGAAATGACACACAGTCAAAAGCACTGAAGAACAGGACAGAACTGCAATACTCATGCCCAATACATGTCACAAGATACCCACCCAGAACCAAGTTAGCATGTCAACACTGTTGGGGAGTACAGACTACCTGTAAGGACACATCGCTACACGCATACAGTCATGTAGCCCATGGACACACTCAAACAGCACCAGAGCACCACCAACACATATCATGCAAACTCACATCATTGACATGACATCTCTGGATACTCACATTCAGCTGAAGAAGTTGGTGATGAGCTGTGTGCGGACATCACCATCACCATCATCATCATCATCACTGGCATCGTGGTCCAGGCCAGGATCCTCCACAGGTGGCGGATGTTGGTCATCGTCATCCTGGATGAGAGGCAACTCCTTCCGCACTGCCAGGTTGTGTAGCATGCAGCACACGATGACAATCTTGCACACCTTTACTGGGGCATATGGGAGGGACCCTCCTGTCTTGTCCAGGCAGCGGAAGCGGCTCTTCAGGAGACCAAAGGTCCGCTCAATCACTCTCCTGGTCCGACCATGTGCCTCGTTGTAGCGCATCTGGGCTGGTGTCACAGGGTTCCTGAGGGGTGTCAGCAACCACGGCATGTTTGGGTATCCGGAGTCACCTACGGACAGACAAGTGCACATTAGCTGATTTGGAAAAGAGGGTGGAACACTACATAGCAGAACACACACAATGGTACAAAGTCAGTACACACCAACAAGCCAGGCACGCTGGTTCTGCATCTGTGCCATCATCCTCGGGATGCGACTACTCCTCATCACGTAGGCATCGTGTGCTGAACCAGGGAAACGGGCACACACGTGTGAGATGGTCATATCTGCAAGACAGACCACCAGTGCATTGACCGAGTGGTAGTGTTTGCGGTTCCTGTATGCCTGCTCATGTGCCTGTGGTGGTACCAAAGCCACATGTGTCCCATCAATGGAGCCAATGACATGCGGCATCCTCCCCAGGGCATAGAAGTCACTCTTCACGTCAGTGAGTCGTTGCAGTCTAGGGAAATAGATGTACCGGTTCAGGTATATCAACATAGCCTCCAAGACATCGCGCAGCACACGGCTGAACATGGTCTGTGACATCCCACCAGCAGTTGCCAGAGTGTGTTGAAAGGTACCGGTGGCAAAGAAGTGTAGGGCTGCCATCACCTTCACCTTGGGGGACAGCGCTGTAGGGTACGGCCGGCCAGGTTGCAAATGTGGGGCCAAGCGCACTGCCAAATCCTCAATCAGCTGCCTGGTGAAGCGGTACCGTCGGATGCTGTCCCGTTCCACCATCGTTGCCAGGTCAGGGAATGGTCTAAGGACAGCTGGTGCCCTGCAATGCATAGGTGAAGAAAGCAAGATTGTCAATCACCCCACATCAGTGGCATTGAACACACTCAATATCACATGATACATCATTATGAGGCACAAGTACATGATGTGTGCAGTTCCGTAAGGACATGTATGGCACATACATGGCCAACATCTAACATCACAGTTCAACAAGTGGCATCAATAAGTCCCAGGTTGTGCCATTGGAAATCATGAGGCCGTGTCACAGCTCCCATCTCCTGCTGCCACGTCACAAACACACCCCACACTGACATGTGAGGACAGATGTGCCCCAGGCATCACAGCTCAACGACAGGTAGATTCCCAGGGACCCTGTATTGCCACATGGACACTGGCATGACATGGTGTATCATGTATTCACCACAGCAAAACAACTATGACACCCCCACAGGTAGTGGTCCCTGTTGCATCGGCAGGACCGACATGGACGTCTGTGACACACACACGCACAACATCAAAGTCCATGCACAAACAACGTGGATGTGGAGACTGTCTCCCATTGTGCACATGAAATCACAGACATTGTAAACACAACATGCACACAGACTGTGGAGGACCATCACTATTGTGCCAATGGGTCACCCTGGGTTAAACATACCGTCCCACATGGGACTCAGGGGGTATGTGACATGACACACACATACACCACCGTGAAATGTGACCATGGCACATGCTCAGATATGAACAGTTGCACATCACAGTGGTCATGTACACAAAACACCAAGGATTCTGTCCCCATGCACACGTGCACAGCCTGGGGGTTGCTGCCCCCAAGTGACACCCACAGAACAACATGTTCACCCCCATACACGGAATAGGTAATGCAGCCTTACATGCCTTAGGATACAGTATGGACAGGCTGTGGTGTTGTAGGTGTGCCCCTCACTCCCTGGGAAGTATATGTGGCTGGCATATGTTCACCTGTGACAGGCATGGTGACATATGCCAGTCACTTGTGCAGGGACGCGTTGACCAGCAATGGACCGATCGGTGTGCCCGGCCGGCCCATTGCATTCAATGTGTGCGGGTACACGTTGTATCCTAGGTACGCGTTGAACTGCAATGGACCGATCTGTGTGCCCGGCCGGCCCATTGCATTCGATGTGTGCGGGTACACGTTGTATCCTAGGTACGCGTTGAACTGCAATGGACCGATCGGTGTGCCCGGCCGGCCCATTGCATTCAATGTGTGCGGGTACGCGTTGTATCCTAGGTACGCGTTGAACTGCAATGGACCGATCGGTGTGCCCGGCCGGCCCATTGCATTCAATGTGTGCGGGTACGCGTTGTATCCTAGGTACGCGTTGAACTGCAATGGACCGATCGGTGTGCCCGGCCGGCCCATTGCATTCAATGTGTGCGGGTACGCGTTGTATCCTAGGTACGCGTTGAACTGCAATGGACCGATCGGTGTGCCCGGCCGGCCCATTGCATTCAATGTGTGCGGGTACGCGTTGTATCCTAGGTACGCGTTGAACTGCAATGGACCGATCGGTGTGGCCGGCCGGCCCATTGCATTCAATGTGTGCGGGTACGCATTGTATCCTAGGTACGCGTTGAACTGCAATGGACCGATCGGTGCGCACCCATTGGCTATGGCCTGGCCTGGCAACGGACGCGTTTTCAAATTTAGAACGAGTCTGATGCTGTAAATGCAGTTGGTCACCCACAACAATGTTGCAAATTCATGGGTGTCCTGAAGTTGAACATTTGAAGGATGCTGTGGGCGTGTGTAAGTGGTGCTATTCCATGGATTGGTCAGATTCAGAAGATGCAAACGACTTGGACCTATCACTTTGGACACATGGGACAGTATCTGCCTCTGCAGCACACATATAATGCTGGCTGTTCCCCTGAGAGCTCACTTGCCTGCACTACATGCTCCAGGACGACATCTGCCACTACACTGCTGCTGTCTTTGCCCCCTCTGGACCCTGCAATGGCACGTACTGTGGAGAGAGCCCCAGCCTTCAGCACTGAGGAGAACCAGGCCCTGCTGGACAGCCTCCTTCCACAGTACAGCAAGCTGTATGGGAAACCAGGGGAGCAGGTGAGTGTTCTGTCCACTGCCTTTCTAAATGTGCATGTTGTCTGACTAGCAAGGCTAACAGTCTGCACGCCACTGGCTAGCAGGCTCACTGAGTAGTTGTCACCCCCCATAGTGTGTAGTTACATGCACTGGACAGGAATAGTGCAGTGACAGTGCATTTAAACAAGGTTTTACTGCCCAGGCAATGATACCATGTAGTAACTGCTGGCATACTGTCCATGGCCATCGTTGCACTGCCTGTGTACATCATGTGCCCCTGTGATTGAGACATGTATATCCAACTGTGTAATGCACGGTTATGTTGCATGTGTAGTAATGGCATTCTCACTTTGTCATCCTCACAGGTTGATGCCCACCAGAAGCAGAAGATATGGCTGACCATCGTCCGGGCAGTGAGATCCGTGGGGGTCTACAAGCGCCGGATCCGCAACTGCCAGAAGAGGTGGCAGGACCTTCGGGGCTGGACCCGGAGGATCGCACGGGTCCAGCTGAAGCTGTCGCCTCCTCACAGGAGGGGCGGACACCGGACCCTGACCCCCACATGCTGAGGATCCTGGCGGTGGTCTTCCCTGATCTGGATGGGCAGCTGAAGGCCAGACAGCAGCAAGGAGGGGGTGAGTCCATGTCTGCATTGTGAACTATGTCTGCCATGCTATGTGCTCTCCTCTGGCCTGGTTAAACTTCCACAGTACATCAGTCTTGTGGTCCAGGACCCATGTCCCTCTATTGTGCACTGCCCACTCCTCATCTGATACCCAGGTGTGGCCCTTACAGTCAGGGTATTGTGTCACTTGGGTACTGTGTCCTTGCAGTTTGCTTGACTCAAGGTGGGGGACAGCATCTGTTTCCCTGACTCTGTGGTGGGCATCATGGGTGGGTCCATTGCTTACACAATGCCTGTGTTCTGACATGTGTTCTGCGTGTTACTTTGATATGTGGCCCAATTGCTGAGCTGATCCACCACATGTGCCTGGGGTATCTGGCACACACCCATGCTGCGGGTGGGAACAATGTTTGGGCCCCAGGAGTGTGTATATAACGTGTGTCACACATACTTAGCCAGCTGCCTACTGTCCAGGGCTCATCCCTCATTCATGTGGGGCAGGACAGTCATGCCTACTCCAGGCCATACAATACACTCTGTACTCCCACTGCCGTGTATCAGCTGACACGTTTTGCTCAGTGATTTGTCCCCTCAGGTGTCTGCCTCTGTGTCAGTGTGCTGTGGCTTCGGTGTCAGGTCTGCTGGGGTGTTTCTCGGTTGGGGCTCCGCATGCCACCGGAGATGTGACCATAGGAGATAATACTTGTGTGACACATAGGTGTTTGATCACCTGACCGTGCAGACTGGGGTATGCGAATATGAAGTTCAGGCAGCTATTTCCCATTCACAGCAGATTGTGAGGTGCTCAGGTGCAGAGGGTAGTGTTACAGGTCTCCCATATGTCCAATGGGTATGACCTGGACAGATGAGGGTTCAGATGATGTGGTGTGTGGGGGATGTACATGTGCACTTGTTCAGCTCCAGGACTTGCATTCCCCATGATCTACTATTGTGACACAGTGCAGAGTGTTGTTGTCTGGCTGCCCTGCCCATGTGACTGGAGACAGTGATGTATGACTTAGCAGGCATGGCTGTGCCATGGCATGTGACTTCCTATTAGTGATCCTGCAGGGGAGTGACATGTGCTACATGCACACCATTGTGGCAATGGCTATCAGGACATGGGTGCATCATGGTGTCTGTCGCTGGTATGCATGACATGCATTTCCTATTGACTCTGGGCATCCCTTTCATCCGGACACCTGTACTGACTCAGTGGCAAGAGTTGTGATGTGTGCATGTCCACATGCTTCACAGGGTTCTCTGCGCTGTCCAAATACTGTGTAGGTGGTGCATGTGTCCACACTGGGGTATTGCAATCCAACAGACACCAGACAGATGGGTGCAAGGCCAGGTGGGATGTGAGTGCCATGGTTGACCATCAGACTGACAATTGACTTCTCCTGTTCTGTTTGTGCAGTTTTAGCAATGTTCAACTAAGGATGCCAGGGCTTGCTCTGTAATGTGCTGTACTTACTGTGGTGTGTGCGTTCAGTGCAGGTGACTGATGTCTGTCTGTTTCCCTATTGATTGCAGATACATCCACGGCCACAGGAGGGGACAGCTCCATGGACCAGGAGGAGCCGCAGAGCCAGACTGGGTCAGCAGCCGAGGAGTGGTCGGAGGGACCCAGTGGCACGGAGGGCGAGGGGAGCCACACCGAGGAGTCCTCAGCACCATCCACCTCAGCTGAGGACCAGAGCAGCTCGGACGATGACTCCCTTATGGAGGCGGGTGTCAGCAGCCACCACACCCCAGCTAGTGTTGCTGTCCCCGCCACCACCACCACCGCCCTCCCGTCGGCTCCCATTCCCGAGGTCCGTGGAGGCTCCCATGTTCGGGAGCGTGTCTCCTTCGGGCCAGGCACCGACACCCCTGCCCCTGTGTCCCCTGCTGCCCTGAGTGAGGAGTCTGTGTACCTCCTCCGCCAGCTCCATATAGGACAGACAGCGATGCTGAGTGTCCTCCATGCACACACCAGTCTGTTGACTCAGCTGGTGTCGTTCATGGAGGGCATCTCATCGGGCATGTCTGACCTACAGAGGGGCAATAGGTCCATGGACTCCTCCCTGGCGGCAGCAGTGTCCCTCCTCCGACAGTCCCTCACCCCTCCTGCCTCTGCCCCATCCACACTACCCAGCACCTTACCCGTCCCAAGCACACACACACTGGCACAGGCACACACCAGCACAGACACATGCAGTACACAGACACACACGCCACAAACAAGACGCACACGCACGCACCGTCAGGGGACTGAAACCACACTCACAGGGGATGGGGCACAGGCACAAACACACGCATCCACAAGCACTGCGCAGTCCTCAGTTGCCTCTCCCTCCAAAGACCCCTCCCTTGCCTCACCTGCAACCCCAAAGATACAGCGGCTCTTCCTCTGTGACCTTGGCCTCTTCCCCTCCGATCCAGCTGATCCAGCATTCAGGGGGAAGAGGAAGCCCACCCACACAGAGTGGAGTGCCCATGGCCCCCGGACACCATCCCCCAGGCGCAGACCGACTGACGCCCCCACCCGCAAGTCCCCCCGGTCCCGGAAGAGCAAGACCCCGCCACCGCCCTGCAGCTCAGGCACCAAGGCTCCTTCCTCCATCCCTCAGGCCCCCACTCCACAGGTGCCCCCACCACACCCTGCCCCAGGTTCCCCCACCCACAGATACACCATCCCCAGAAGGATCAGGCCTTCTCCCCTGCCACTTGCTCTTCCGGCCCCACACCCCCGCTGCGCTTGTCTGTACCACTGATGTGGTGAGGGTGTCCTCCCCCTCTGTCCTGCCCACCTTACCTGATCCCCATTCTCCTCCCCTGGAGGTAGGCACTGCAGTGGAGTCCACTACCACCCTGTCTGACTTGGGCACTGCAGTGGCGGACCTGTCCACTCCATCTGCAGGGTCCACTGCAGTCGTGCCGGCACCCACAACATCTGAGTCATGCCCCCAGTTGTGCCGGCACACACCATGTCAGACACCTCCACTGCAGTTGTCAGTGGCTCTCCAGCACCCACCACCCCTTCCCTGCCTCCTCCTGGTGAGCCCTGATCCTGTCCCTGCGGTGCCTGGCCTGCCCCCCGTATGCCCCTCCTAGGGGATTGTCCCTGGTTCTGATCAGTGCAGGCATGCGTAGGGTGACATCTGCCACTGTCACCCTGTATTGACTTCCTTGATGGACTGGCCATTGGCCTTTGTTGATACCTTGCAGTTTTTTCAAGTTTTGAACCCACATATGCTGAATAAAGCAACTTTCTGTTCTCTAGTGCTTTTACTTCTGATGTACATGATGTTGATGACGCTAACCATGCCCTTGCTGCAGTGATGGTGATATTTGGTCTCATGAAAATGAAGTGTTACTGTGCAGGAACCCTTGTGGTCCAGTGGGACAGTGTCCTATCCTGTGGTGTATCCATGTCATCCTTAGCAGCATCTGAGGGTGTAATGTTTTCAATATTTGGCAATGGGATTTCCTACTTACATTAGCAATGTCACATCTGTGGGTTCCACCCATGCACATCTATTGTGTTTGCCATTGTTCAATTAGTCTACTTCCCTGACCGTGTGGCCATCTCCACTGGACATGTAGGTTTGGGCATCAATGGGGAAGGACTCATCTGTGTTGTCAGTGCAACTTGCTATACATGTGTGTTGGATCTGTGCTGTTTATTTAGTTGACACTCCCATGACCAGGCTGATGTGACGGGAGCCTTCATTTGGTGCTAATTGTTGACTGTGTGACCAAGTGTTCTGCTGACATGATGGAGCCCTACTGATGCGACATATGGCACAGCTTTCCTCACACAGGAGTGGAGTCCCCTCATGGCAGTGTGTACTCCTGTGACATCTCGTGCGCCCAAGGTGTGTGTTGTATGAGCATGTCTGTGTGTTCACTTCCATTTTGCTGTGCATGCTGGGATCCCTGGTGATTTTCCTGTTTGTGATGCTTGCTGAGTTGACCTATGTTCCCCCAAAGTCTTCTCCCTGGGTTCTCTGTGATGTGGGTGCATGGCACATTACTGGTCATCAGGGTGTCACCCATAGGTGTGTTTGCTGTCAGGGCTGAGTTTGTGGGCAGACGCTGATGTGTCACAGTCAGGATTCCCCTTTGCACTTGTTGTTTACACCTGTCATGTGATTTCTGGTTTGTGTTAGCTTTCATTGGTTGTGACACGTTGTGTGTGTGACTGCTGGCACTCCTCAGGGCTGCAATGTTGGTAGTTGTCTATGTGTGTTCTTTGTGGCTGACCTTGGCTTCTTCATAGGTGTGTGACTGTGGCTGGGATCCCATTGGTTGGTGTGGTATTGCCGTCATGTCCATGTACAGCGTAGTGTGCAGTGTGTCAGACATTCAGGAGTCTGGTTGAGTGGCCCTGTGTGATGTGTTTCTGCACCTTGGTTCCCACCACCCCCCCTGGGATTGTCATGGGTGCATGTGCAATGTCACCAGTGCATGTGAGCTTCACTGCTGCACATTGTTGGAGGTTGAGGTGTGTGGTGTTGAGTGTGTGCAGATGAGAGTTGTTGCCCGGCTAGAACCCTGCCTCCATGTTGGCCTTGGCTGACAGGCCGTACTGATTGATTTGTGCTTGTGTAGGTGTGATGGTAGGTGGTTGCTCAGGACACATGACTGTGGTTCACAGTGTGAACGACATCTAGCTTTGTCATCACAGTGGGATTGTAATGCAGCCCAGGGTCACCACATTGTGGGGGCCCTGGGGGTAGTGCTGTGGTGTCTCTGTGTCTTGCTGTGTCAGTTGCTGTTCCTACATGCTTGTGTGACATGTGTGATTTCTGCTCCCTCTCATCTGACACTGCCTGATTGCCCCCATAGGGGATTTGGATCCATGAGTTACCTTTGTGTGGCACTGTATGCACATCTGTGTAATTGGTATTCAGGCCTCCTCATGTGTTGTGTGGTTTCCTGGGGACACTGGTACCCCCCCTCACCTGTTGTGTTTGATGTGCAGTGTGGGTCTGCCTGTTTGTGTATGTGCATCTGCACCACTGCATTGGCATATCTTAGGTGTGCCATTGGCTGTATGTTGTTTGGTGTGTTTGCCCTGCTGTCCCTGGGACCGCTAGGTCATCAGTCAGCACAATGATCATTGTGTGTGTGTCCCATTGCTGCCATGTTATGGTATCTGTTCACCTCACATCTACAGTCTCCACAGGGTATCTGAATTTGTGTGCCCATTGGTGCAAATATGTGGGTCTGCATTCTGATGGTCACTTCTGTCATTGTGTCATTGATGAATTTTGACAGTGTCAGCCACCATGGGTGATGTTTGTCTGCACATGGCCAGAGGTATGTCTTATTTGCACTGCACTGTTTGCCTCCCCCATTCTATGTTGCTATGGGACACAAGCACTACTTTGCCACTGATGTGTTTGTTGTTCTGTGACCAGGAATCATCCATGCAGTTTGGCAGTTGCAGCTTTTTCTTTGTCAACACTTACATTTTGGTCACTGTGATGATGGGGGTTTGGACCCCATTGCCACAATGTTCAAACTGTGCTTCAGCTATGGACCCCACACTTACATTTTGGGCACTGTGATGATGGGGGTTTGGACCCCATTGCCACAATGTTCAAAATGTGCTTCAGCTATGGACCCCACACTTACATTTTGGGCACTGTGATGATGGGGGTTTGGACCCCATTGCCACATTGTTCAAAAGGTGCTTCAGCTATGGACCCCACACTTACATTTTGGTCACTGTGATGATGGGGGTTTGGACCCCATTGCCACATTGTTCAAACTGTGCTTCAGCTATGGACCCCACACTTACATTTTGGTCACTGTGATGATGGGGGTTTGGACCCCATTGCCACAATGTTCAAACTGTGCTTCAGCTCAGGACCCCACACTTACATTTTGGGCACTGTGATGATGGGGGTTTGGAACCCATTGCCACATTGTTCAAAATGTGCTTCAGCTATGGACCCCACACTTACATTTTGGTCACTGTGATGATGGGGGTTTGGACCCCATTGCCACAATGTTCAAACTGTGCTTCAGCTATGGACCCCACACTTACATTTTGGGCACTGTGATGATGGGGGTTTGGACCCCATTGCCACAATGTTCAAAATGTGCTTCAGCTCAGGACCCCACACTTACATTTTGGGCACTGTGATGATGGGGGTTTGGACCCCATTGCCACAATGGTCATGGCCTGCTTGCATTGTGGTGGACACACACATTTATGTGTGGCACTTGTGATAGGGGGTCACATTGTATGTTCACAGTCATGTTCAGTGTTGTAGGCATTTGACACAGTCTACACACGCTTGTCATGGTGTTGGGGGGGATGTCTTTGTGTTGCATTCTTTCTGTTGGTGTGTGCTTCTTGTGGCATGTATTTGCCATCCTGTGAGTGGGGGTGTTGTTGGTGGTAGGCATCCAGCCCCCCATGGGTAGAGGTGGTAGTAGTGGTAGGCACCTGGCACCCCCTGGGTAAGGGTGGTAGTAGTGGTAGGCACCTGGCACCCCCTGGGTAAGGGTGGTAGTAGTGGTAGGCATCCAGCCCCCCCTGGGTAAAGGTGGTAGTAGTGACAGGCATCCAGCCCCCCATGGGTAGAGGTGGTAGTAGAGGTAGGCACCTGGCACCCCCTGGGTAATGGTGGTAGTAGTGGTAGGCACCTGGCACCCCCATGGGTAGAGGTGGTAGTAGTGGTAGGCATCTGGGCCCCCCTGGGTAGGGGTCGTAGTGGTGGTGGGCATCTGGCACCCCTGGATAAGGGTGGTAGTAGTGGTAGGCATCTGGCACCCCTGGGTAAGGGTGGTAGTAGTGACAGGCATCCAGCCCCCATGGGTAGAGGTGGTAGTAGTGGTAGGCATCTGGCACCCCCTGGGTAAGGGTGGTAGTAGTGACAGGCATCCAGCCCCCCATGGGTAGAGGTGGTAGTAGTGGTAGGCATCTGGCCCCCCCTGGGTAGGGGTGGTAGTGGTGGTGGGCATCTGGCACCCCCTGGATAAGGGTGGTGGTTGTGGTAGGCATCTGGCACCCCCTGGGTAAGGGTGGTAGTAGTGACAGGCATCCAGCCCCCCATGGGTAGAGGTGGTAGTAGTGGTAGGCACCTGGCACCCCCTGGATAAGAGTGGTAGTAGTGGTAGGCACCTGGCACCCCCTGGATAAGGGTGGTAGTAGTGACAGGCATCCAGCCCCCCATGGGTAGAGGTTGTAGTAGTGGTAGGCACCTGGCACCCCCTGGGTAATGGTGGTAGTAGTGGTAGGCACCTGGCACCCCCTGGGTAAGGGTGGTAGTAGTGGTAGGCTCCTGGCACCCCCTGGGTAAGGGTGGCAGTAGTGGTAGGCATCCAGCCCCCCCTGGGTAAGGGTGGTAGTAGTGGTAGGCATCTGGCACCCCCTGGGTAAGGGTGGTAGTAGTGACAGGCACCCAGCCCCCCATGGGTAGAGGTGGTAGTAGTGGTAGGCATCTGGCCCCCCCTGGGTAGGGGTGGTAGTGGTGGTGGGCATCTGGCACCCCCTGGATAAGGGTGGTAGTTGTGGTAGGCATCTGGCACCCCCTGGGTAAGGGTGGTAGTATTGACAGGCATCCAGCCCCCATTGGTAGAGGTGGTAGTAGTGGTAGGCACCTGGCACCCCCTGGATAAGGGTGGTAGTAGTGGTAGGCACCTGGCACCCCCTGGATAAGGGTGGTAGTAGTGACAGGCATCCAGCCCCCCATGGATAGAGGTGGTAGTAGTGGTAGGCACCTGGCACCCCCTGGGTAATGGTGGTAGTAGTGGTAGGCATCCAGCCCCCCCTGGGTAAGGGTGGTAGTAGTGACAGGCATCCAGCCCCCCATGGGTAGAGGTGGTAGTAGTGGTAGGCATCCAGCCCCCCTGGGTAAGGGTGGTAGTAGTGGTAGGCATCCAGCCCCCCCTGGGTAAGGGTGGTAGTAGTGACAGGCATCCAGCCCCCCATGGGTAGAGGTGGTAGTAGTGGTAGGCACCTGGCACCCCTGGATAAGGGTGGTAGTAGTGGTAGGCACCTGGCACCCCCTGGATAAGGGTGGTAGTAGTGACAGGCATCCAGCCCCCCATGGGTAGAGGTGGTAGTAGTGGTAGGCACCTGGCACCCCCTGGGTAATGGTGGTAGTAGTGGTAGGCACCTGGCACCCCCTGGGTAAGGGTGGTAGTAGTGGTAGGCTCCTGGCACCCCCTGGGTAAGGGTGGTAGTAGTGGTAGGCATCTGGCACCCCTGGGTAAGGGTGGTAGTAGTGACAGGCATCCAGCCCCCATGGGTAGAGGTGGTAGTAGTGGTAGGCATCTGGCCCCCCTGGGTAGGGGTGGTAGTGGTGGTGGGCATCTGGCACCCCCTGGATAAGGGTGGTAGTTGTGGTAGGCATCTGGCACCCCCTGGGTAAGGGTGGTAGTAGTGACAGGCATCCAGCCCCCCATGGGTAGAGGTGGTAGTAGTGGTAGGCACCTGGCACCCCCTGGATAAGGGTGGTAGTAGTGGTAGGCACCTGGCACCCCCTGGATAAGGGTGGTAGTAGTGACAGGCATCCAGCCCCCCCTGGGTAAGGGTGGTAGTAGTGACAGGCATCCAGCCCCCCATGGGTAGAGGTGGTAGTAGTGGTAGGCACCTGGCACCCCCTGGGTAAGGGTGGTAGTAGTGGTAGGCATCCAGCCCCCCCTGGGTAAGGGTGGTAGTAGTGTCAGGCATCCAGCCCCCCATGGGTAGAGGTGGTAGTAGTGGTAGGCACCTGGCACCCCCTGGGTAATGGTGGTAGTAGTGGTAGGCACCTGGCACCCCCATGGGTAGAGGTGGTAGTAGTGGTAGGCATCTGGCCCCCCCTGGGTAGGGGTGGTAGTGGTGGTGGGCATCTGGCACCCCCTGGATAAGGGTGGTAGTAGTGGTAGGCATCTGGCACCCCCTGGGTAAGGGTGGTAGTAGTGACAGGCATCCAGCCCCCATGGGTAGAGGTGGTAGTAGTGGTAGGCATCTGGCACCCCTGGGTAAGGGTGGTAGTAGTGGTAGGCACCTGGCACCCCCTGGATAAGGGTGGTAGTAGTGACAGGCATCCAGCCCCCATGGGTAGAGGTGGTAGTAGTGGTAGGCACCTGGCACCCCTGGGTAATGGTGGTAGTAGTGGTAGGCACCTGGAACCCCTGGGTAAGGGTGGTAGTAGTGACAGGCATCCAGCCCCCTGGGTACGGGTGGTAGTAGTGGTAGGCATCTGGCACCCCCTGGGTAAGGGTGGTAGTAGTGACAGGCATCCTGCCCCCCATGGGTAGAGGTGGTAGTAGTGGTAGGCATCTGCCCCCCCCGGGTAGGGGTGGTAGTGGTGGTGGGCATCTGGCACCCCCTGGATAAGGGTGGTAGTTGTGGTAGGCATCTGGCACCCCCTGGGTAAGGGTGGTAGTAGTGACAGGCATCCAGCCCCCCATGGGTAGAGGTGGTAGTAGTGGTAGGCACCTGGCACCCCCTGGATAAGGGTGGTAGTAGTGACAGGCATCCAGCCTCCCATGGGTAGAGGTGGTAGTAGTGGTAGGCACCTGGCACCCCCTGGGTAATGGTGGTAGTAGTGGTAGGCATCCAGCCCCCCCTGGGTAAGGGTGGTAGGAGTGACAGGCATCCAGCCCCCCATGGGTAGAGGTGGTAGTAGTGGTAGGCACCTGGCACCCCCTGGGTAAGGGTGGTAGTAGTGGTAGGCATCCAGCCCCCCCTGGGTAAGGGTGGTAGTAGTGACAGGCATCCAGCCCCCCATGGGTAGAGGTGGTAGTAGTGGTAGGCACCTGGCACCCCCTGGATAAGGGTGGTAGTAGTGGTAGGCACCTGGCACCCCCTGGATAAGGGTGGTAGTAGTGACAGGCATCCAGCCCCCCATGGGTAGAGGTGGTAGTAGTGGTAGGCACCTGGCACCCCCTGGGTAATGGTGGTAGTAGTGGTAGGCACCTGGCACCCCCTGGGTAAGGGTGGTAGTAGTGGTAGGCTCCTGGCACCCCTGGGTAAGGGTGGTAGTAGTGGTAGGCATCCAGCCCCCTGGGCAAGGGTGGTAGTAGTGGTAGGCATCTGGCACCCCTGGGTAAGGGTGGTAGTAGTGACAGGCATCCAGCCCCCATGGGTAGAGGTGGTAGTAGTGGTAGGCATCTGGCCCCCCCTGGGTAGGGGTGGTAGTGGTGGTGGGCATCTGGCACCCCCTGGATAAGGGTGGTAGTTGTGGTAGACATCTGGTACCCCCTGGGTAAGGGTGGTAGTAGTGACAGGCATCCAGCCCCCCATGGGTAGAGGTGGTAGTAGTGGTAGGCACCTGGCACCCCCTGGGTAATGGTGGTAGTAGTGGTAGGCACCTGGCACCCCCATGGGTAGAGGTGGTAGTAGTGGTAGGCATCTGGCCCCCCCTGGGTAGGGGTGGTAGTGGTGGTGGGCATCTGGCACCCCCTGGATAAGGGTGGTAATAGTGGTAGGCATCTGGCACCCCCTGGGTAAGGGTGGTAGTAGTGACAGGCATCCAGCCCCCCATGGGTAGAGGTGGTAGTAGTGGTAGGCATCTGACACCCCCTGGGTAAGGGTGGTAGTAGTGGTAGGCACCTGGCACCCCCTGGATAAGGGTGGTAGTAGTGACAGGCATCCAGCCCCCCATGGGTAGAGGTGGTAGTAGTGGTAGGCACCTGGCACCCCCTGGGTAATGGTGGTAGTAGTGGTAGGCACCTGGAACCCCCTGGGTAAGGGTGGTAGTAGTGACAGGCATCCAGCCCCCCCATGGGTAGAGGTGGTGGTAGTGGTAGGCACCTGGCACCCCCTGGGTAATGGTGGTAGTAGTGGTAGGCACCTGGCACCCCCTGGGTAAGGGTGGTAGTAGTGGTAGGCACCCAGCCCCCCCTGGGTAAGGGTGGTAGTAGTGACAGGCATCCAGCCCCCCATGGGTAGAGGTGGTAGTTGTGGTAGGCACCTGGCACCCCCTGGGTAAGGGTGGTAGTAGTGGTAGGCACCTGGCACCCCCTGGGTAAGGGTGGTAGTAGTGGTAGGCATCTGGCCCCCCCTGGGTAGGGGTGGTAGTAGTGACAGGCATCCAGCCCCCCATGGGTAGGGGTGGTAGTGGTGGTGGGCATCCTGGCCCCTATGTGTATATGTGGCATTTGTGATGGCCATCCCGCCCCTATGGTGCTGCTGTTGCTGGTGTAAGTCATTTCTGCATCCCTCTGTATGTGTGTGCTATGTCGGGTACGTGTAGTTTGCTTTAGTGGATGGTGTCAGACTTACCTTCTGCGCCGTACGCGTCCGTGCCTGTTCCGGTAGTAGATGTAGAATGTTGGTAGGATCGGAACGATGGCATTCATGGTTGGTTCGTCTCGTACATCTTTCTCGTTGCTTCGCCTCGTCCTCGTCGCTGGCGAGTTCGCCTCGTAGCCGTGGATCGTGTTGTGGCGCGAATCGGAGCTTATGTACAGCTCTACCGGATGCTTTGACGTGCCGTGCGTAGCGACGGGTTCGGCGCGTACGGGAAGCGCATCGTACTTGTCCGGCCGGACGGGGCTGCATTTTGGCTTCTATGCGACTCGATTCTGCGTTTCCGGATCCGGCTCGGTCGGGGAACAGGACCTGGATTGGGTGAGTACGACTGGGTCGGAATCTGTGCTGTTGTGCGCATCGTACTTGCTCGTTCGGAATAATGTGCGGATCGGTCGGGAAACAGGCATTCGCATGGCTTTTTTCCCGACCGAATGGTATTAGGTGCGCCTCCGACCGAGATCGGAATCGGCCCCATAGTAAGGATCCTGTGTTTCTCCACAGGACCAGTGTGTGGGGAAACAGCATCAAGCTGTTCCATCTTCTGAGCTATCCAAAATGGAAGGTTCTCACAATTTTGAGGACGTTTGCCCATCACTGAATTAATAAGAACTGGGCTAATCACAGGGCCACCGCCTTGTATCTGTAATGGGGGGGGGGGGCACTCCAGGTGGAGCTACTAGAAAAGCTTGAGAAATAAACTGGACGAAGTGTCTATAGAGAAGAACCACTTGAGCATATAGTAAACGTACTTCCATCACATTAGCATTAAGATAGTTAGGATGTGTCATAAAACCAGCTAACACCGGCCATGTGGCCCCATCAATATTTAAGGGGCCCATACAAACAAATGAGATAGGATGGGGAAGGGCTCCATTAAACCAAATTTGGTGCTCCCAGGACGTAAGAGTAACTTCAATCACCGCATAAGGACGATACGCTGCTGGTGCAGCAGCGACCGCATAAGCATTAAAGAAATTATCATTCGCATCTACTATGGAAAATGTAACCCAAGAATAAAAGACCTCGAAGCGGTATGCAAGATCCGCCTCGACCACAAAGACAACTGGAGACCCCACATTTGGGAACCCATGCTGTAACAAATGTTGTGTAACCGCCGCACGGCAAAATGCCGAATTGCGATCGGTTGTGCCATTGTATATAGCAAAAAGAGACTAAACGGTAGCACAAAACGGGTCAAAAACCTTTTAGAATTCGAGCTTGAAAAACCTGCAGCAATAGGTGAACCCAACAAACTGAGGAGGACAAGCCCCCCACCACGCACGTACGTCTCCGGGAACTAGTGAGAGGGTATTGTGGACAAGCACAAGGGCTACTCAGGGGTCTTGTGACTAAGTACCAGACCAAACGTTGGTGGCGCCATGTTGCAGGGATTCTGCGAAATCACAGAACTATGCTTGGGATTATGGGACCTTAGTAGGCAGGGACTGAGTTATCCTACCACCTTAGTACCCATGAGCTCAGGACCGACTAGCTATAGTGTCTCACTTGCCCTCCTACTCACTCACAGAGGAACAAGTGATTAGACACCCCAGAACACAACACTCCCGACTCTCTCAGAAATTGCGGTTGGAAGACACACCCTTTCACTCAAGCTCTTGTACTCGTCCACAATAAGATCCGATAGAGACACAAAAAGTTTAAAATGTTTATTTTTACTAACGTGCTCTAGTATGCAGTATACGTGCCACAACCAGTAGAAAAATGCCTAACACAAATACAGTCAGCATAGCAAGTAGTCCGTAAACCATAAAAGGAGCTGTCATGATATACGACAGAGTAGCCTAACCTCCCTCCCCTTGTATAGAAGCAAGATGATTATATATAAGAAGATCTCTGGGTGTTATCAGCAGACCCTGTATCTCAGTCTATAGATGGTAGATCTACATCACAGGTGCTGTCATGCTCTTCTTCCTGGAAAGGTCCCTCTCCAAGTGTGTTTTACCTATACGTGTACCCTCATATGACCAAAGTACGTGGTCCCAAACAACAGCTGCATCTGCATGTTTTGTCTAGGTGCTAGGGCCTGACCAGAACAGAATAACAAGGGGCATTGTTGTTCGACCTTGTTCACAATGTTCAGACTAAATCCCAGGAACAAGCAAAGTGCAAAAACAACAGCATGTTCTATGTGAAAGTTTCAGTGTGGCACAAGCAAAATAAATTTGTGTAGTAACCTGCGCAAAGCAGCGGACAGCCAGCAACATGCTCATGCTAACATAGGGAAGACGAAAATGCCCATATGGGCAACGTGACAAGAGCTTACCTCAACAGAGGAACTAAGGAATTAAATGGTGATAGCCTCCAAGGGGTATACTCGGAAGACATGGTTCCTGGTCCTATAGATATTAGAAGGTGGCTCTGTGATAAAAAGATACCATCCCTTACAGCGGAGAAAATCGCTGATCATCAAGCAGAAATGAAAGAGGAGGAAATCATATATCAGGTTAAAAGTTTAAAGAATAGGGGGGCATGGCCTGCAAGATTGCACACTAGCCGCGCTTGCCTCCGGCTCTGCCAACTTTGTCACGATCCTGCACTAATCCTGTTGACTGCCCGACATCCGAGCTATGCCTTCCAGCCCTGACTCTTGGGGAAACATAAGGAAACAGCCACGGGGCGGTCAAAGATGCCCTGGGTATGGCAGCGGCCTGGTTGTGAGTGAGTGGGCTGCGGCGGGCCGACCTGCTCAACATGGCGGCCGTGGGAGGCAGAGAGTGGCGATCCCTGACTGATGCACTGAGGAGAGACCAGAGACCGAGAGACGCTCCAGAGGCGGTGCACCCACGGGAGACACTTGGGCTGCAGTTCAGGCCCAGGAGGACTGCAGTGGAATGACGTGGCGGCAGGGTGCTGGGTCATGGCGGAGGTTGGGATATGGAGCTGGCCCCGCCAGGGAGCCCTGAAGCACGATCGGCCTCTGTCTGGAGGTGCAGCCTTGCCTGGACCAACGGCTGTCCCGTCTCGCTTCCCGAGAAGGCAGGGGCAGCTTGGGGATCATCCTGTGAAGCGGCGGCCTGCAGTGGCCTAGATTGGACACTGTACCAGAGTGGGACTCTAAGGATGGGTGAGAGACAAACGATCACTTAAGGAACATTTGAGTGGAGGTGACGAGGAGTCTTGGGGAAGCATTGAGGCCCTGCCTGTGTCCCTGTCGTTGGGCCTCCCCCCACCCTGGGAGCAGTGGCAGTTGATGTGCTCCTATAGGACCCACTCTGCTGACCGGGTGGCACTGACGATTGCCCTGGGATGGAATCCGTCCAGATACCCTGCCCTCACAGTTGAGAAGCAAGTGAGGCCCCATGTACCCCCTCCCCACTGAATGGAGGTGAGTCCCCGGAGCAGTGATTTGCACCGTGAGCAAGAGGGACAGGCTCTGCATGGGAAAAAGATAAAGCAGGCAGAGGCGGAGTAGTCCTGCTGGTGCTGTGCAGGGTGCCTTGCTGCGTTGCCGCCTGGCCTCGGTGACAGCACTTCCTTCTCCACCTTGAGCATGGCCAAAGATAAGGGCCCTAAGCTGTCCAAGCAAGGAAAACTGGATCGCTATGCCAAGGTGGTTCATCCACAGACTGATACGGGAAAGGGAGCTTTAAACATGCCAAACAATGTGGCGTTACTGCAAGCTATTCACTTATCACGGGAGGCACTGGAGGGTAGGATAGGCGAGGTATGCTCCGAGGTCACCTTGCTTAGACAAGACTGCGCAATGTCTCTGAAAGGGTCACTGCAGCGGAAATGCGAATTTCGGATATAGAGGACATGACCCGTACCCTCCGTAGTGAAGTCGCTGAACTCAACGCCACAGTGAAAGAAATGTTATGGAGAGTGGACGACGTGGAAAATCACTCAAGACTCAACAACAATTTGCTCTCTTTTGGCTTTCCGGAGGGGATAGAGGGACCAAGCATGGGAACCCTCTTGGAGACATGGCTGTGAGCCCCCCTCTCAGCTGAACATTTCTCACGAAGCTTTAATATTGAATGTTCACATCGGGCATTGACCGTCAAACCTCCAGTAGGGGCTCCCCCGAGACCTGCAATTGCCTGTTTCTTGAACTTTAAAGATAGGCACATGATCTTACGTGAAGTGAGGCGTATGGGAGAGATATGCCATGAGAACTCTAAAACAATGGGGTTCCACGACTATTCCTGAGAGGTGCAGAAACAGAGGTGCAACTTTGACTCAGTCAAACAGAAGCTGTGGGCCCTCCACCTACAATATATGTTACTGTTCCCAGCAAAACTCAAAGCACTGTATGAGGGCAAAACCCCGGGAGAGGCACGAATGTGGCTAGAGGAGTGCCCTCCCCTTAGACCCAGGGACGAGGGGACAAGAGAATCGACAGGTGACTACACAAGAGGGGGCGAGGCCTAAAGCCAACGATCAGCGAGACGATGGAGGGGCAACTTTAGAGATGGGGGACGCAGAGGGACTCCGTGGCCCATCCGGAGGACGTGCTCCAGATCAGGCCTGTTGTCAGACACAGAGAGCGACCTGACCCGGTATACAAAAAAGACTAAACAAGCTACGCCAAGAAGAGGTGCCACACCGGACCCCGAGGAGCAGACCCATTCATCAGATTCGGAGTCCGGCCACCCATTGCTGCGTGTAAGCAACAATACGGAACAAAATATACCACATGAGCATGCCCCAGAGTCCGGAGAGGCATGCCTAAACACAGAAGAAAAAAGCAGTTGAGATATGGAGTCAAAGGGCGGATGACTCCCAATGGATTAGAGAATAGTGGCTGGGCGACTTCCCCCCGAAGGACACTTAACTAACTTTTGAACATAGAGAGGGTTCTTCATGCTCTCTACTGACTATTATTAAATTTCTTTTTCTCTTTCTTTTCTCTCTTGTTCCCTTGTCTTTTCTGTTCCCCTTTCTTCTTGTATCCAATGTAAGCTGATTGCTTAGTTAGTACAAGTTATTTAGGTTTAGGTGGTTATCAATGGACGGTGGGCTACAGACCCCTCAAATTCTCGTCCTGCTTCATCTGGTTCGGATGATGGGGTATTGGGTGAAAGGGGGATATTGGGGGGCAGGGAGGGGGGGGCACGTTGGGGGGTTATGGGGAATTGTTTTGTTTTGAGTTTTGATACTTTACAGGAAATCGACAACAGCAAATTAAAGCAGACAAGAGTAACACTTAGGGGCCTATTAGGATGACGGGCGGACTTTCGTCCGCCCGCCACCCTAGCGGTGCTGGGACCAGCCGCCAGTGGTGCGGCGGTCCCGCACAGGCGATTAGGATGCCACCGCCACCGTGGCGGTGGCATCCTCCATTCCCAGCATTGTGGCGGGCGGTGCTCACAGCACCGCCCGCCACAATGCTGGGAATGCACTGTGTGCATCGTTATGCACAAGGTGACAGGCACCGCGAGGTGCCTGCCACCATGTCCATGACAATGCAGGGGGTACCATAGGTACCCCCATGTGCACCCCCAATACCCTGGGGCCCGCAACGGGCCCCGAAAGCAAACTCCGCATGGGTTTCCATGGCGGGGTCTTCGCCATGGAAAGCCCTGCACCGCTGCCCATGATAATATGGATGGCGGAGTCTAGCAGACACCGCCACCATATCCAGCCCCTTTTCCGCCCGGTCGACTGGTCGACCGGCAGAAAACCGGCAGACGGTCTTGCCGTCCGCCTGGGTCCCCACCGCCATACTAATATGGCGGTGGGGAAATGTGAGGCGGGCGGTGGGAAATAGCGGGCGGATCGCCACCGCCATACGGGTGGTGGCGATCCGCCCGCTATCCTAATGACCCCCTTAGTGTACAAGAGGGCCGGCACGTGGCTTCACTTACTCCATTCATATTGAAATGTCACGGCCAGGGCAGCTAGAACAACTCTCCCTCTCGGTACTATCATGGAATGTTAACGGCCTAGGCAACAAGATCAAACACGGTTTAGTTGCACAATACTTCAAACGACTACAGCCAAGAGACGCACCTAAAGGGCAATAACTGTCGATTAATGTAGAGCAGGATTCACTAATGGGGCCCGTGGAGTGGAAATAATAATGAGGAAACATCCCCCCTTCAATGTATCAAAGACATGGATTCACCCTCTGTGGCGTTATGTAGGGGTACAGGGATACCGAGACAGGACTGCTATGACATTAATAAGTGTTTATGTCCTGCCCATGCTGTAGATACCCACACTGGTTAAAGTAACAGATATATATTGCTGGAAATCACCTCCATACTACATGTAGTGGGGCGACTTTAATGATGTGATGGCCCCACACCTTGATCGCTCGAGCACTCAATAACCATCTCCCCATCTGTCCGGACTGGCTCAGTTCGCCAATAGACTAGGCCTCCAAGACCTATGGCGTCAAACACGCCCTACTGACAAGCACTACTCGGACTTCTCAAGCGCACACCAGGTCTGTTCAAGACTGGATTATGTCTTCGTACCTAGAGAGGAGGTAAAGGAGGTACCACAAGCTGAATTTCTTACTAGAGGTGTCTCAGATCACTCTCCCCTTTACATCGTATGGACGCCTCAGGGGTGAGACGGCTGCAGGGTGGAAACTTTATACGTGCAACCTAAAAGATGAAGAGGTGGCAAAGGGCCTCAGAGTCGATATAGAGTTGCATTTTACAGAGAACGAACACTCTGTGAATTACAAAATTGTACTATGGGAGGCCTTCAAGACAGTACTTAATGATAGAGCTGAGTACTTGGTTGCTCAGAAAACAAGCATTTGCAATGCAATAGGTCTTGCATTTATGCGAGTTTAAGCTATTGGCATTGTAAATAACAATGGCTTTTATTTATGTTTTAAAAATGAAAACAAAAATAAAAGGCATTGTCATTTACAATGTCAATAGCTCAAACTTGCATAAATGCGGGACCTATTGCATTGCAAATGCTTGTTTAATATAGCAACTGGTTATTCTTTGTAAATAGAGCATGTAGTCAGCAGTAGTTATAAGATGAAACAAACTACCAGAAAAAAATGTAGCTCACCGTACTTTAATAAAGTGAAATTGCTAAATCATGTGCGACTCGTACAATTTAGAACAAGCAAGAAACATCATGCTATTTAAATTTTGTTTTACGTAATCCTTATTATTCTCACATTTTGCAACATTGTTTTTAATATTGTACAGTTTGCAACCAAAGTGCACTTTACACAAATTGCTGAACATTTTATTAAATATTCACGGAGCTACCGGAAATACTAATGACCACTAGCACATTAAACCAATTAGCGATCCTAAATTTTAAATTCGAATCTTGAACCCTTTCACAAGCAAATAATGTAATTTTGTAATTGGTATCTCTTCCAATTCTAAATCTGTGGTGCGGCAGTGTGATTGCCTGGGAAACTGAGGTTGAATGAAAGGGGGGCGGGCTGCACTGTGACTCCCTGGGAAGGTGAAAAGTTCTGACAGCAGTGAGGGATAGGAGAGCAGTTTCCTTGAGGCCCCAGCCAGGTGCAGCGTCCAAAGTAGGAGCGTGAGGGGGGCGCACAGCATAGCAGAGTCACCAGGATCGGAAATTCAGCTTCCGTTACCGGCACAGCTGGGCACCTATTCAATAGAGCACATTACCGACTGTAGCAGGTCTTATTCAAGCTCGGCTTCGCCGCCTGACGACATCGTGTGATGCTAGACAAACAGTTTAGCGCGCTATGCTACAGCCTGGCCTGTGAATTCCCACCCAGGGAAGAGACTGTGGAAGCGTGGCTGCTCGGTGATCCTCAGCCAGTCCGGATGTGAATGGGCATTAAACCAGCTGCCCAAACTTCAGAAACAGTATTTGATTTACATGTAGGATAAACACGCCACGCTGTCCTGGCTGCAGAAACGCTGCTGAAGTCCAACAAGCCGCTGCTGCCCTGTGCTCGGACAGGGTGGGGCCGGGGCGAGTCTTCATACTTTTATTGATAATGACCGACTTTACAACATTAAGAAACCTCTATCAGTTAATGCACTGCAGAGGCATGTGTCTGTAAGCAGATAAATAGCCAAAGCTATTGGCTTTGTTGACAGAAAACCGGGCGCCGTGCTGGAATATAAAGCACGATGCGCGTGCATATAGCTATGTACTTCTGGACGACGCTCTGAACTCCTGGCAGCCGAAAAGAACAATTAACACGTGGGAGGGGTGGGGGGAGTGTGTAGGAGAGTAGGATCTGCCTCTTATGGTTACCCCCACTTTTTGCTGATGTCTCACTGTTTTTCGATCTTTAGTCTGGCTGGGGCCCTGCTAACCAGGACCCCAGCCTAGCTGCTTCCTCTCTAAATTGATTCCATGTACTTTAGGTACACCACAGATTGGATTCTGGGGTGCCCTTGTAAGTCCCTAGTATATGGTATACTATGTACCCAGGGCATAGGTACCCCAGAGGCCTACCAGGGGCTGAAGCATGTATTGTGCCACCCCTGGAAGGCCATCCAAAATGACACCACAGGACTGCTACTGCAGCCTGAGTGAGGTGGTGCATGCACCCCTTGCAGAGATATAGGTTCACTATATCTCACCTATCACTGCACATAGAAACCTATCAGTCACCCCTATGGCAGGCCTTATCAATCCTGAAGGCAGGGTGCTTGGTTATGTGTGAGAGGGTGCCCATGCATGAGCAGAGCCCCTCTGCAGCCCTCGGAATCTCCTCTCCGGGGTTGTCTGTGGTGCAGCCTGACCATATACTCTTAAGTGCATTATATCCTCGCGGTAAATGCTAACTTTGGGATGGCTGCACGGAAACATGTCGTGTTTGGTGTCAAACACCTTGGAATCATACCCCCACACCAGTAACTGGTGTGGGAGTATGATCCCACCCTTCTAGAGGGAGAGACATGACAGCGCCGGTATACCCCGTACCAACTAAACAGAGCCCTGGCATCAAAAAATGGATGCTGCAGCCACAGACACGAGTCTGGCCTCCTGCTTCTGACCGAAACTCCGGCAGGGGAGGCCTGGACAATAGGTTTCCTGTCACAGGGAGGTGTTACCACCTCCCAGACAGGCCTTAGTGGATTAGGGCTGGGTGGGAGCACTCCAAGAGTGCTTTGAAGTCCTGCACTGGGGGCACATTTGGTGTCCTCGTGCATACCCCAGTTCAAACCGGTTGCAGGGGCTGCCAGCCCCTGCTCTGGCGCGAAACTGGACAAAGGAAATGGGTGTAGCCACCCCTCTTTCCAAACCCTCCCATAGGTGGGTCCACAGAGTTAGTCCAACCCCTTTCTTAGGTATAAGTAAGGAACCCCTGGCAACAGGACTTTAGATTTCCCTGGACGAAACTCTGCAACTGAATCCTGGAACTTCGACGCTCTACTAAAGACTAGAGGACTGAAGAAATCTCCCTTGGGGTCAAGGAGTGACTACCCTGCTTGGCAGGCACCACGAAGCATTTGACGGTCTGCATCTCCGAAGCTCCCGCCGGACTCCGAAGTACTTGCAGCCCAGGAAGAGGATTTCCAGACTTCTCAGAGGCCGACCCGAGTCCCCAGCAAAGCTGAGGCCCGCAGCCCTCACGAGTGACGTGGAACCGGAACCCCTGGTCACCGTGCACATTTGCTAGTGCATCGACTTCTCGACGACTCTTGAAGTCCTGCTTTGGGTTACTTGTAGCCCAGGCCCCGAACAGCATTTGCACCGAAGATTGTGAGCCTACACTCTACGAGTGTTCCGTGGGCCCGCTTCTTGCATTTCCGCTCAAGGCTCCTTCGCGATCCCTGGTCTGTCGACTGGTGGGTCCCTGTAAAGGCAACTCTGATTTTCTTTGGGCGTTTCTGGTTGCTCCAGACGTGCCCTAACTCCCCACTGTGTGGTGAGTCCCTCAGACCTTGCTGGTCTGCACCAAAGCATCTTTCTCCTTTCTGCGTGGGTTGCTGTTGCCAAGGCTTGTTGTGTTCAATCCGGACACCAACGCTGCAGCACTTGACATCCTTCGTGGGACAGCTCGAATCCAGCTCCTGGTCGTCGTCGGCGCCTCCTGGTCCTCGTGGCTGAAGAGTCAAACTTCACCTCCTCCACCTGAAGCACCCGACATCGGTGGGCATTCGACTATCGTGCCCCTGGTCACTAGCAAGTGACCCAGACTCTGTCCCCTCTGCTTTCAGGTTCTTCTCATCTCCGATCCAGGATTGGATCTCTTCGGACACTTTGCATCTTCCCGGCAGCAGCACTTCGTTGCAGGCTGCCATTGAAATCGACGCCGCGACCCGACACCATTCGACACCTATGCACCCGGCTTCCCTGGGTGAGGTAACTCGAGTACTCCGGTGCTCCCGTGGGTGTTAACCCTAGAACTGTCTAAGTCCAAGAGGGTTTGGTCCTAGTCCATTTCTAAGTGTCCTTAAACTCTAAAACTCTTACCGCGACTTTGCCATAGACTTTAACGGAGCTCGCGGCTGTGTTCACACACTGCACACAGCCCCCGTGGGCCTCCTGTGTCACTACCTTGGGCGGTTCCTTGGGGTCCCATTGATTCTACAGGCTCTAGGCCTTGTGTCTACTTAAGTCATGGTTCTTATACCACTTTCTTAATATATGGTTTGGTACACCCCTAGGGCTAATCGTATATTGTGCTAATTTACTGTGCTATTTGACTTGTAACTTGTGTACTTTGACCTCTAGCCTCATAAAGAGACTATTGGGTAGTGTTTAGTAATAAATACATATATTTTATATATATACCTGGTGTGGTTCTCCTTTCATTAGGTCATTCACGAGATTATAACTGGTAAAACAACAGCTTAACACTCCTTCAAGACTTAGCCTGAAGGCTGCTCTCCATAGCTACCACTAGGATAGCTTTCTATAAAGGTTGTCTTTTAACCTATCATCAATAAAGGTCGTTTGGACTGGTGCAAGGTGCCCACTATAACTAGTGGACAGCATATGCCAGGCCAACTTCTCACAGAGTGCACGCGGGCTTGAGGCTTGAAGAAGGAAACAAGTGGGAGGGGTGGGGGGAGTGCGACAAGACCTGCGGCCGCGAGACGCGCTCTGTGGTGGGGGAGGGGCATTGAAGCGCGAGCACGCGCTTGGGAGAGCGAGAGGAAAGCCAGATGGCGCCTCTGCTCGTAACTGTGCGCGTAACCGCACGCTCTATGCCACCCAAAAAGCTGTGGTCGGCTTTTTAAAGCCCACTCACTAAATGTCTCGCCAGTGCAGCGCATGCGCTGGCTCAGGCGAGACCTAAAAAGGAGGAAGAAGGCTAAGTTGGAAGCACTGGAGGAACAGATTTTACAACTAGAGAGAGCCCTGGGCTCAACCACTGATCCCCTGAGGATGAGGCGGATAGGGGCATGTCGGGCGGAAAACAGAGACCTGGCACAAGAGAAGGCCAAACAGCAGATGATGGCTACCTTGCATTGCCTGTATGGATCAGGCGACAAGGCGGGAAAGCTTTTGGCATGGCTGGGTCATCAGGAAATGGAAGCCCATTGGGTGCAGACAATAATCAACCAGTCGGGGGATCGCCTTCAAACTGAGGATTTGACCCCTCCATGATTCGCAGGCCAATGCATCATATTTGGATTCGATCACTATGCCACATCTGGAGGCAGAGGCATGTGAGTCACTAGAGGCAGACCTTACATTAAGTGAGGTCCAGGATGCCATAGCTAAGTTGCAAACGGAGAAGACTCCGGGTCCCAATGGCATGCTAGTCGAGTTTTATAAAAGATACACAGATTTGGTGGAACCACATCTGTGTACTCTGTATGGGGAGGGGAAAGAGGGGGAGAGGTTCCTCCAGACCTTCGGAGAGCTACGATAGTGGTTCTTCCAAAAGAAGGTAAATCCAGAGATTGATGTGAGTTCTACTGCCCGATATCCCTGCTCAATATAGAAACCAAATTACTTATTCTGCCAACGTGCCTTTTGCGGTTCATCACTCCATTGATACACCGCCATCAGTCATGATTTATGCCAGGTAGATCGACCCATCACACCCTGCGAGGCACACACATCTGGTTGACGACGGTGCAGGCCCGTCGACGTCCCCACATTTTTTTATCACTAGACACTGAGAAAGCGTTTGACGCAGTCCACTGTCCCGTTTTGGAGCCGACACTCCTGAAGTTTGGCTTTGGGCCACAATTTAAGCTATGGGTATCAGTTTTGTATAAAAACCCGGTGGCTGCGGTCAGAGTGAATGGGAGGATGTCTGAGGAATTTCCAATAGAGAGGGGGGCCTGGCAAGGTTCCCCCCTCGCTCCGTTATTGTTGCATTCACACTAGAATAACTGGCCTGTGAGATTTTACAACACCCAAGCATACATGGGTTCTGATTTACGCCCACCGATGGCACGGAAGAGAAACTATCTCTTTACACAGATGACATGCTCCTCTATATGACAGTGCCAGATAAGACCATCCCGACTCTTTTCGAAGTGCTAGAAAAATATGGGACCCACTCGGGTTATAGAATTAATTGGGACAAATCAATGGTATACGTCCCACAAGATCCCCTGGGTGCTCTGCCTCTCCTGCAGGGTTTACATTTAACCAGTGAGGGCTTTCTTTATTTAGGGATCTTCATGACTGTGCAAAGGAATCTCTGCGCTAGGCCCAATATTGGGAAAGTACTTACAATTTTCTTGATGGAAGTGGATAAGTGGAGGGGACTCCCCTCACATTGATGGGACGTGCAGCCTTATTTAAAATAATCACCCTACCAAAGCTGCTGTACACTCTTCAAAAAACGTACTATCCCGCACTAATAGGTGTTTACTAGGGCTAACAAAGGACTAAGGATGCTGCTGTGGCACGGGGGTCATCCCCGGATATCGCTCAGAACCCTGCAAAGGGTCCCAATACAATGGGGGTGGGGGGCTAGCACTTTCTGATATTGAGGGTTACCACTGGGCGGCTCACTTGATAGTTATTAATAATTGGATACACTACCCAAGGGACTATGTGAAGTTCTGCCTGAAGCGTGCAGGACTGGAAAAATGTACACACCTACACTACTTGTACGGGAGCGGTGGTATACAGAGCCTAGTGCCAGCAACACAGGTGTACTTGTTAGCATGGCGTAGAGCTACGAAGGTGTGGGGTTGGGCACACAGAATTACTAAAGAGACACCACTCTGGAGAGGTAACTGGTTGAAGGAGGTCTCCAAGTTGCATGGCTTTGGGAATTGGGATACAATAGGTATTTCTAAAATCGGAGACATAATCGAGCAAGCAAGGCTCATGTCGTTCTCCTCGATGCCACGGGAATACCAAATGCTGCACGTTCAGTTTCTTAAGTATGCGCAACTACACCATGCATGGCGGGCAGAAGGGCTGGAAGGGTCAAACCTTCCAGAATATGCCCCTCTAGAGGGACGCTTTTTAGTGGAGGCACTTGGCAGATGTACCGGACCATAAATAATAATATGCCCGATTCCTTGATACAACTGAGGGAAAGATGGACATTGCCTGGGAGGCAGCTCTGATGCATCTCCGGGAGGTAGTGATAGAGGCGATAAAGGCACGCTTGCACCTAATTCAATTTAAGGTGTTACACAGGGTTTATTAGGATCATCAGAAGCTACACAAGATGGGTAAAGCTCCTATGCCTACATGTCTGAGATGCTCAGCAGACATAGGTTCCTTCGTACATACAATATGTGAATGTCCTCGTATACAGACATTTTGGACCAAGATCATCCAGGAGCTCTCGCAGGTACTGGAGACACAACTTCCCCTTGACCCAAAATTGTGTTACTGGGAATCCCTAATGATGTAAATCTCCAACGCTTTAAACTCATATTTAGCATCCTGGGCCTGGTAGTGGCTAAGAGAGACATAGCGAAGTACTGGGGTGCCCCAGAGGTTCCCTCCTTACAGGAATGGCGTCGAGTAATGGACCTCTACATGGCAGCCAAGATGGTGACATACCTTAATAGGGGCTGCCCCCACAAATTTGTTAAGATCTGGGGATGGTGGAGGGCTTACTATGATACTTTGGAATGGATATAGTGAGAAATGGTACAGAGGTATCTGGTGGTACTATGGGTAGCGGACTCAAGAGATCTAAGGGAGGACACAGAGGGTTGTTCAACTTGGCCATAATAGTGTTTACATGTGCTTGCTATGTGCAATTATATGACTGGATTACTGCACTGTTCACGACAGACCTGACATGGCAAATATGTATACTGTGTTAGTTGAAATGGGCGCTTGTTTAGCACGAAGGTCGATTGTTAACTTCATGTTTAAAAACAATAAAAATACATTTTAAAAAAAGTTTAAAGATTAGTAAGGCTGCTGGGAGGCGGGATCCCAGGGGAGCTTTATGTGAGATTAATAATAGAAATGATCCTGGTCTGGAAGACGCTATTCAATTCAATCAATTTGGAGAATTAAGAGATTCCTCCTTCCTGTTATGAAGTCACAATAGTAACGATCTACCTAATAAAGATCCAAAAAGGTGGATTCCTATAGACCAATCTCATGATTAAACTGTGATTATAAAATCTTCACAGGAATTATAGCAAAGAGATTAGCAAAGTATATTCATTCGGTGGCCCAAATGAATCAGAGGGGTTTCATACTGGGAAGACAACTCAACGAACTGACCCATCAATGGACAGGTGTGTAACTATGGCTGAAACCTGCAATAAACCCTTAACAATAGTAACTTTAGGTGCTGTTAAGGCTTTTGACAGGGTAAACTATCTTTATCTATGGGAAGTCTTAAAGACTTTTGGAATTAGTAGCTATATCATCAAGGGAATGTGATCCCTATATAAGGCACCCAAGGACAAAATCCTGGTCAATGGAGAGCTAACTCCATCATTCCCTATATCAAGAGGAACTAAGCAGGGGTGTACTCTGTCGCCGATTCTGTTTGACCCATATATAGAACCTTTTGCTCCAACTATCTGGCTAAATCAGGACATGACTCCTTTCTATGCTCCAGGTCTTCCAATTAAAATAGCCTTATATACAGATGATATATTTTTTATACATCAAATCTAGAACTTGCTATCCCAGGACTAGAACAGCATACCGCAGAGTTTGGGAGAGTCTAGAGGTACTTAACAAACAAGGAAAAGACTGAGATGATGTCTGGAGCAACTACAAAACATATACAGAATTGAAAAGCAAAATCAGATATCTGGATATAATAATAACACAAAACTTAGATGACCTCCCTCGCAAGAACTTAGGCATGGCTCGGAAAGGTACCAGGATTACGTTATTATGTTCATGAAGTGAGGAAACCTCCCATCAAGTATCTACGAGAGAGAATATTTGGTCAAAATTGCGATCCTCCCCAAATTAAACTTCTTTTTGATACCATCCCACTTACATTCCTGAAGGAACAAATTAAAAAGATACAAGGGAATGTTAGCAGCTTTATCTGGTCATCTAAGGGTATCAGGATATCTTGGAAGAAACTTAGGAAGAGCTTAAAAAAGAGGCGTTTAGCCATGCCTGATTTTCAAAGTTATTTTTATGCATTTCAGTTTACGAGCATAGTTCTCAGACGGGCCAAATGTACACGGTTATGTTGCCATAATCAGGGCAGGAAAAGTTCTTCTAGAAGGTTGGGGACCCAAAATATTTTAAATGAGTACGGTTGAAGGTCCTCCTTGCAGCACTTAAGCTTTAGTTTCTTTTGAGGAAAGTTTTGGAATCCATTATTGTACTGGGGCGTCTCCTATCCGGGATTCACCCGAGACCCTGGAATGGCTTCATGGTAATTTGAGTGGCCCACTCAGGAATGCGGGCTTAGGGGGGCAAAGTCTGGCCACCAAATGATATGGCCACCTCGACGTAGAGCTCCAAGACGCGAGGGTAGAAGGATTACCTAAACAGCTGTCTAAAAGCGTCCATGGAGTCAGAATGAAAGACAACATGAATGAGATAACAGCAACGTAACTTTAATGTTCTTTCTGGCATGAGAGATGACAGTTAAACCGAGTCCTTCATTGAAGCCCTGAAGCTCGATTGCAAATCACTTGGACACCGGTCCTTGAGAGTGTCTGTAAAAGAACAACTCATTTTGCCAGGAAACACAGCCATCTGCTGAAGCAATAAGTGACATTCCTTGTGTTTCCTCCAGGAGGTTGCTTCAGAAAAATTAAATTACTGTTGAACTCTTTACATGGTACATGGGTGAAAACTCTGAGGTAGTTCTCTTCACTTTTCACAGTTCAGACTCTGTAACGTGTGAGCGCGGGAATTTTCCTGTCAGCAGAGTGTGTGGAGCAAATGCAGTTAGTCAAGTGGGAGCTGTACACCATTCCTGCAGCTGAGATAGTCTGAGAAAAAATGACTCATTCTATCAAGAAACACAGTCAGCTGCTATAGAGAGAAGTTTAAATTCCCTTTCTTGAAGTCGAAATGCTGTGTGGTTTTGAATTGCTGTTGTATTTCTCACATGGTGCAGGAGAAGCATATGAGAAATGTCAACGCTGAAGTATTTCTCTTCATTTGACAGCTTAGACTCCACTACGCAATTAAGTAAACGTGGGAATTCCTATCAGAAGAGGGTGCAGAGAGTATCTGGATAGGCAGGCCGAAGCTATGTGACATTTCTGATACACTGTTTTTCATCAACGCCTTTTTCAAACCATGTAGCCATAAGCTTTAGAATCCCAGATGTCTGTCCACATCCAAATATGTATTTGTATTTACAGTGTTACTATGTAACTACTTTGTGTGACGAATGGATACCATATTTGAGTACTAGGTTGTACTTATTTATTGTCTTCTCTAACGTTGAAGTACAACAGTATGGTCAGTGGCAAATCTAATAGAAAGCCTTTGTTTACACAAGTAGTAGAGAACACTCTACCTTTGGGCACTTCTACTATTGTCCCACAAGATACAACTTCTATGGACCTTATTTTAGAAGAGATCTCTGCTGTGGGCAACAATTGGGATCCATGGATGTAAAAAGTTTAGATCTCACGCAGGAAATGAAGGCAATACAGATGTACCTAAACTCTTTTCATACCAAAGTGGAAACTCTAGATAAACGAACCACCTCTTTGGACGAAAGATTAGATAATAGAGGGATTTGGATATCTGGCATTTAAAACAAAAAGTAATAGATTTGGAATGCAGGGCAGAAGAAATAATGTTGGTTTTTATGGAGTTCCAGAAAGTGAATAATAATGTGAAGAGCTTGTTACTAACGTTAATACCACAGCTACTGAACATACCTTTTGAACATGTCCTTGAGTTGCAGAGAGCTCACAGGACTCGGTCAAGAACTTCAACCCTTGACTCTAGACCTCGACCAATGATTGCATGCCCCTACGTCATGAACAGGTCCGCAAAATATTAACAGCTGCTTTTAAACACTGTCTGTGCGACTTGAAAGGCCATAAAGTAATTACTGCTGCGGACTTCTCCAATGAATCCAATGCCAAATGAAAAGTGGTCCTGCAACTTAGGCCAAAACTTCGGAAATGGGATATCAAATATGGTCTTTTAGAACCTGCCACAATGTGGATCACAATGGATGGAAAATCAAGCGATTAGTCAGAGCCTTAGGATCTGATACGTTTCCTGGACAGTTTAGATGATCAACACATGGACTTAACACCACCATCATCCCTGAACGAAAACGAAGCAACTATGAACAGTCTACTTCAATTACAGAATGATGCACAAAGCCACTGTACTGGTAGATTACACATCCGTACCTTTAAGAAACAGTCTGACAGAGATAAAGTGGTCCGCTGTGTAGAGGTACAGACACAAGAAAATTCCAGAGACAAATCAAGATCACCTCTAAAATCATCCACGTCTTTTGATAAAGTAACGGACGATAAACCTTCCACTATCGCTTCTTCCAGCTAGATCAGTATATATAAATGCTATGTTTTCATACAAATTCTATTACTGTTTTACTGCAGTTATTATCTGGTGGATATAATTCATTTCCTTTTCTCATATATTGTTTTTCGATACACCATGTATATTTCAGACTGTATTTGTATAAGCAGACTTTCTCCTGGATGGACTTTATAATTCCATGGCCTGTTTTTTTTCTCAAAATCTATTTACAATGAATGGATTTCTTTTCTCCCCTGCGGAGTCTGGGTCTCGAATTGAGGTTTAGACCCGCATTTAGAAGGGTGTACTTGCGCCATTTAAAGTTTAGTATTAACAATATTTTGTGATTATATTTCTACATATTGGTTTCAGGTTTACTATACTCCGGATAGTTTTTCCCTCCAGTAATTTTCCATAATCACATTCACATATCATTATTCACCTCCTCTTTGTTTTTTACTCTTTTGACCCATTCTCACACAGTACAAATATACTTTAACATTTCCAGTCAGCATCATGACAAATAGCCCTATGCAAATTGTCCCTATCAATGACAAAGGCTTTACTAATTACATTAAAAGGAATTAAATTATTTCCTATTTAGCCTCCAAACATACAGACCACATTGCTCTCATTCAGGAGACACATCTATCCAGTATAGAATCAGAAAAATTAAAACAAGATTGGGTAGGCCAGATTCTTTAAAGCTACAAACCCCCTCCTCACACGTCAGGAGATCCTATATCCCATACTACTACAAAAAAGCACTGCAATGTCAAATACTTCAGTCATGGCCAGATGAGGATGGTCGGTTTGTTTTAGCCAAGCTTAAACAGAATTCTACGGGAACTGGAAATTTCCAAAATAGTTCTGGGGGGCGATTGGAATCTCGCCCCGTATGTGATCTTTGACAGAACGGGCCACCTAGATACGACACACAACAGAGACAGAGCTATACTGGGAGACATCTGAGAAGACCATGGTTTGCCGGACATCTGGTGTTTACTACATCCATCAGATAAGGGGTTTTACATATAATTCGGCAATACATGATACCCATTCTAGAATAGATTATTTCCTTATTTCACATTCTGTTATACCACAAGTACTTGATTGTGATATTTTAGAAATTGCACTGTCAGATCATGCTCCGACACCCTTGTAGGAAACCATGGTGTTAAAAAATATCTTGATACAAACTACCGGCAGAAAAGTCACAATTACAATCACATTTGACTACTTATATGAAAGACAACAAAGGCTCAGTTTCTTCTCCGCAAATGTTATGGGCAGCTGCAAAAGCCACCATTAGGGGGCAAATTATGAGAGATTCTGCCATAGTCTATAAATGTAGAACAGATAAACAGACCATTTTAGAAAATTAATTCAAAACCCTGACACATGCTCATTTTACCAATCCAACTGACACTTCAAGATGTAAATTGGAAAAGGCTAAGGACCGGATTAAAATGCGGGCAGGAAGGGCTCTGACAGTTGGTCGGAGCCCTCCTGCCCACATCGTAATCACCGATTCGGATTCCCTTCAACCGAGCCATTTCAATGGGCTCGGTTGGAAGGGAATCCGAATCAGTCTTCCGGATGGCTTACGATGGGCTCGGAGAGCCCGTCCGCCATTCGGAAGGCCCACAGTAATCCCCCGGCCGGCTCTTTAGGGCCGAGGGATTACGATGGCAGTTTCCCACTGCCTTTTTGTGCCAGCCTTACCGGCACAAAAAGGCATTGGGAAACAGCTTTGGGGCCCCCCCCTGCAGGGCCCCCAAGGGTGCAAGGTCGCAGAATGGCGGCTGCTGTATGGCTGCCTAGGGGTCACCTATGGTGCCCACCGTTGATCCCTGCACCCGGTGGCAGGCACCCTCAGGCAATAGCCGTCGTTCATCAGCATCAGTTTCCTGAGATACCAACTGGACATGGAGGATTTATGACAAAGGATTATAACCCCATTTTTTTACCAGTTCCCAGTGAGAAAAATACTTCCCCCACAGACCCCCCCTCTTCAATTTCAGATATTTATTCTCTGGGAGATGAGACTCTTGCAAAAAAAGCACCAAGTTTTGATAAATGGGTCAGAACTCTATCATTTGATTGGGGAATTTGAACCTTTGACATTTCAAAATAAAATTTTCAAAACCATTGGAAAGAGACAGTATGAGGAATATAATCAGACAGAATATTGGAGGAGTTAAGATAGAGCCATGCAGGAAGGTATAAAGGTAGCATTGTGAAGAAGAAGTACTGCAATGATAAGTCTAAGACATTGGAAAAATAGAAAAAGAGAAATGAGATATAACTGGGATAGTAAAACAGAAAGAGAAACTGAGATTATTCCGAACATGGAGAGAGAGGGAAATGGACATAAAATAAATAGAATGGGGAGCATACCTAGAAATACTGTGATGAGGGTGGAGGGGAGGCCATATGGATAAGGTCCTCAGCGGGAAACAAGGCACACAAAGGGTTGAAAGATATGGAGCGGGGAATGAGCACAGACACACACGGGGAGACAACACCTGTAGCAAAAAATCATGAAAATAGGTTGCCATTAGGGATAGGATACAATTAAGCTATCTATGCTATGATACTACAACTGTGCAATGTTAGGACAATATCTAAAATATAAATACAACATAAGAACTTCCACCATCAACAGTGAGATATGTGAAAATTATAAAAGATAAATTTTAAGATTAGAAATATATCCATAGTCTCACTTCTACATGTGTAAAAAAAAGCCTTCAGTCGACTGGGGTCCTCATAAATTGTTGTTTTGTTCTTGTAGGTGACTTTGAAGAGGCAAGGGTGAAATATCCCAAAATGAGTGCCAAGAGAGGGAAGTGTTGGTCTAATGTTTAAAAAATTGTTATGTCTATCTGGAATATAGCATGCTACATCGCATGCTATTACTACGCGTACTTTTACAATGCGGTCGTTACAACGACCGCGTTGTTAGTACGCAATACCCTTACATTGCAAGTCATTACAACGACTTGCTGTAGGGGGCGTGCTGGACTTAGGAATAGTATTATTTACTATTCCAACTCCAGTTTGCGCAACAGCAGGGAAGGTGTTGGATTTCATATCCAATACCTTGTAGTGCCCCCTACAGCAAGTCGTTCTAATGACTTGCGATGTAAAGGTATTGCGTACTAACAACGCGGTCATTGTAACGACCGCGTTGTAATGGTACCTCATTGTAAAAACAGCGTTGTAAACACTGTTTCCCGTCTATCTGCAGTGCTCTTGGTGTAGCCCAGGGAGAAATAAAGATCATGACCTGACCACGAAATACGCTTCGTTTGCTTGGCAGCAGAAATAACCTGGATTCAGTTTGTATATTCCAAAAAACAGACAATAACTCCTCTGGTTTTTTTTTAGAAGTAGAGGAGGTTGTAGGAGGATGGCCTAGCCTATGGGCCCGCTGAATATTAAGTGGTGACCGGTCTGGCAAGCTCAGTATCTTAGGAAGAAAAGATTTTAAAAGTTTAATAGAGTTTGTTCCCTCCCTCCACTCCGGAAGACTGTAGATTCGTAGATTGTATCTCCTAATTCAATTTTCAACGTCTTCGACATGTTTCTGTAAGGTGGAGATCTGTGTTTGAAGAGAGTTCACTGTGAAGGAGGTTTTGTTGAGGTTTGTAATTTGCTGTTCCGCTGCGGATAATCTTTCTTGAATATGAGACCACCTGTCGCCGAGATATTGTAATTTGGCGTTCATTTCCTCCATATAGGGGCAAAAGGTAAGAATCTCTTCCAGCAGAAGATCCATTGACACAGTGGGAAGAAGTTTTGTAGGAGATGGAAGATCTTTTTTAAACTTTTGATTGACGCCTTACCTGTATTAAGTTGCGGAGCAATTGTGGTAGAGGAGGAGGAAGAAGCAGAGGTATTGCCCCTGTGTGAAGAAGAGCACGAGTCTTCCATAACGGTATGCCAAGGGTTACAGTGGAGTACTTGAGAAATTTGATTGACAAACTCTTAAGAAGTTGTTTTAGACTTTTTAATTTGCCCATGTACAGGGACTGTTAGTGAAGGTAGGCAGAGGTGCAGGATGTTGTAGATAAAAAGTGTCCCTTTACGGGCACCACCGAGAAAAGGAGGTTTAAATAAAGAGTTCACCACTCCTAAGAGAAGAAAAACCCACTTAGCTGAGAGTGGGCATGCAGCAGGAGGGAATTGTTAATATCTTCACAGGCCTGATAGATAAATAAAGTTCAGTCAGTAAAACATCTCGATTGAGGAAAAGAAAGTAACCCTTGCCTGTATCAGTGAAGAAAAACAAGGTAGGCCAGCCTCGAGGTTGTTATCCAGTCGAGAGAATGCCAAAAAGCAATTAGGGATCATTTGTCAGCACCCGCATCGTCGTGCTGATACTGTAAAAATGGTGGGTGTTTCTGAGGGAAAAAAGTGCTCCACCGTTAGCAGTAAAGACACGCTCTCCCATGCGCTGAAAAAGGTGTTCACGGCTGCTGCTTTACTCAGCAGCCACTAAGCCACTATGGAGAACCAGCACCAACAGGAGAAGCCGCCTCTGCATCTCCGCTTCGCGCGCATCCCTGGAAGCTTCACTTGGGCGCCTCCATCTTCCTTGGGTAGCAAGCCTTGCCACCCTTGCTATGATCTTGCATTTTCCTGGCTTATGCTAACTAGGCCTCAACGCCATCTTGGTAAAAATGGATGCTTCATCATGTTTGTGCTTTGTTTATTATTTTTGCAGCACGTAGTCAAGCAAGTCATGTTTGTTTATTTACCATTTACATTGTTATCGAAGAACTCAGTATTGTAAATTTTCTTCAAGGACCTTCCACTTACATAGGGTATTAACAATGGTTCACTTTTTTATGAAACTAGTTTGTTCTGACAACTCTGGAAGATATTAGATCAGAGGGAGCTGAATCAATATTCATGTGGTGGGTTAGTGCTTAGGTGGTAAGGTAGTAGGGTGATTCTAAATTTCTTATTCTGATTTGTTGAAAATATATTTCTTTGCTCACACCATGATGATTCTGCAGTTTCCATGAATTTCTATGTGAAACTTTCCTATATAAACCCTTGATTTGGGGGTGAACCAGATCTCTAGGAGACCTTTCCTATGCTACTTGGAATGCTGTCTGATTTCATACTGATTTCGCTGCACATTTGATAATTAGCATTCCCTTCTGATTTTGCCACTTTTCTGTACTGATGGCCTTTAAGGCAATTAATTTCTAAGTAACACAGCATTTTCTGCATTTAATTATCCTGTTATGTTCCTTTTAAATTTTGTAATAAAACCACAAAATCCGAATTCCGCCCCACTTGAGTCAGTCCTTTTCCTATTTAATTGTATTTCTTAAAATGTTGGCTAGCACCTCATCTTGGGCCACATTGCCTCATGAAATTGATGTCAACATCGCCCGATCTACCCATCCTGTGAGAGTGCTTTTGAAGTGTAAGATTTTAGGGGGACAGAGCACCGACACCCCTCCAGACAGACTCTTCACATGGGCTGATCGTGTTTTCATTCCCACCGCAGATCTCCTCCGGGACTGGCACTTCAATTCTTTTCCACCCTGCTGAGTTTCAGTGCTCTCAAGGTGGTGTGGAGTATGCCGAAAAGCTGCTTCTCAGCCTAGCAACTCCAGTCCCACAATGTGACCAACAGCACCACTTCAGGTCTCGTCTTGGGCCCCCATTGCTCCATTGATGTCTTGCATGAGCGAGCCACGTGCCATTCGCCCCCCAAAGCGCCAGGATAGCTGCGGATGTGGGAGGACTTTGAGGATCGCTAAGGCCTCATTCCTACTCCATTGCCACTTAGGCCGCACCCCGAACTGAGATATTTAAGAGCTCTGGAGCATATACCATCCATCACCCCCTGCCTAGTAGTCCTTAGCACCTCTACTTCTGCTTTCCTAACCTCCTGACCATACTCTCTGCCACTCAACCTCCCTTCTTTTCCCACCACACTCAGTATCTCCTCTTCAAATACTCCAACACTCCAGATTACGGCATGTAACTCCAGATTGTAGAAGCCAAAATAGGATAAATTCCTCAACATTTATTTTCAATCTCCTTCTCGTGTGTTCCCAAATGTTGGCATTAATGTTCCTTTCTCTTTCACATATTCCCTGCTCAGGGCATTCAAAACTCTTTATTTCTATTTTTTTGTTTAAAAAACGAATACAGCATTATTTACACTAATTAAACTATAAAACTGCAAGTTTCTTCTCATCATTATATACACATACTGCAATTGATCCACTCCTTAAATCATCCCTGAATATAAAATAATACAATCTGTACAAATATATTTGGCATTTTATACAATTAAATCTCCTTTGAACCCTGTACAACTAACCAACGCTTTCATCTCTATTTATAAAGCTGCTACACTCTCCCAACAGAATTTAAAAGAGTGCTAATCACTGATTGCTCACCAGAAACAACTAACAAGTGCATTTTATACCTTCATTAAATTCTTAAAATCTATAATAGAAAACACTGCAGATCAATCAAACCCAGGCAAACAAACATAACATTTAACATGTAGCAAACCTTCTTTCCTTGGCCCACACAGTCTGCTACTAATTCCTGCCCCAAGAGACTCTCATGGTGGTAAACTCATTGAGCCTAGACCCCATTAACAAAAATACCACGCCACACCTGGGTTTAGAAGCCAGTGAAATATCTTTCAGGTCCTGGGACCCATCACCTCATTAATTTGCCTTTTTGGGTGTCCTCAGCATCCATCTACCTTTCTTGCCTTCTATCCCTTGCGTTTAGGATGATCAGATGGTTCCATGTCACCGGTAAACCACTCTTCCCTTCCTGGTCTTTGCTTTTATATATCATTTTATCAGGTGTGTTGGTCCAACTGGTTTAGTTAAAATGAACCAAGACTACAACTCCTATAATGCACTGATATGTAACAATAAAGTCTAGGAATAGAAAAATATCCCAAAGACATGGAGCCATTTGGTCAGCCTACGTGCTCTCTCCCCTCCAGGACCCCGATTTACACCAGGTAAGGCACCATTGCTGCAAAGCAATCTCCTTTTTAGGTCAAAGCCTACTGTCTGGTTTGCGAAAGACATCTTGGGGACATTCAGAAAGCTGACCTAGGAATGCATTCCGCCAATTGCTTACCATTGGCTTTGTGGTATGTAACTCAGATTTTCTGGCTTTCTATTTGCTGGCTTTATTTGCTTTAGGCTGTCCAACTTCAGTTTGTCCCTCCCGATGCCCAAACCTTGTTGACTGTATTCTTCCACGAACTCACTTTCTGTAAACAGCCCTTTAAATCTTGTTCTTATCTTGTCACATTTGCTGTGCATTCATAGACAGAGGTCAAATGTCAGGCTCTCTCTTCCAGGGAGCATGGTGTTTATTTTTCTTTCTCTGACTTCAAAGTGAGAACATTTATGTGACAATCCTGCCGAGTACCCATGTAAGAGGAGAGGGTGTTGGATGTTTTTTTCCCAGCATACAACAAAAAAGAACTGTGTTGATGTTTCAGAATACATCAGAATTAGTACAAATGAAGCACTTTTTTGTACTTTGGAAGTGTGGTGGAATCAAATATTTGAATACGATCAAAACCCATCAATACAGTAGGTGATGACATTTGCACACATTATCGTTTGTGTGTAGTAAAACCGTATTTCAGTGCAAATGTAATGGTCATTTTAATTGAAAATATGTTGTCTGTAATGACAGTGCGCTACCACACCATGCATACTCCACACTACGTACCTTCACTCCACTCTATGCCCTTCCACTGTATGTCTTGCCACTCCATTCTATGGCATTCCAGTACACTCTATGACGTGGCACTCCACTCTACACCCCTCTGCTCTAAGACACTCAGCGACATGCCACGCCACTTGACTCTACCCCCCTCCAATCTACCCCACTCCAATCTATCCCACTCCAATCACCACCAATGTACCCCAATCTATCTCACCCCACTCTGCTACAATCTACCCCACTTCACTATAACGTACCATACTCCACTACAATTTACACTACTCCAATCTACCCCACACCACTCCAATCTACATCACTCCACTCCAATCTACCCTAGTCCACTCGACTATAATCCAATCTACCACATTCCACTCCAATCTACGCCACTCCACTCCAACCTACCCCACTCCACTCCAATCTATCTCTATCTACTCCACTCCAATCTACCCCACTCGATTCCAATCTATCCCACTCCATTCCAATCTACCCAGTCTAATCCACTCAATCTACCCCACTCCACCCTAATCTACCCCACTACACTCCACTTCAATCTACCCCACTCCACTCTTCCCCAATCTATCTCACTCCACTTCAATCTCAACTCCACTCTACTCTATTCAACTCCACCCCACTCTACCGCACTCTATTCTACCCAATCTATCCCACTCCAATCCACCCAATCTATCCCACTCCAACTCTAACCAATCTACCACATTCCATTTCACTCTTTCCAATGTTCCCCACTCCACTCCAATCTATCATATGCCACTCAAATCTACCCCACTCCAGTCCAATCTAACCCACTCCAATCTACCTACCCCACTTCACCCCAAAATACCCTACTCAAATCTACTACATCTAATACACCCACGCCAACCTACCCCACACCAATCTACTCAACTCCAATATACCCCACACCACTCTATCCAACTCCACTCCAACCTACTCCACCACAATCTATCCCACTCCTATCTATCTCATTCCAATGTACCCCACTCCACTCCAATGTAACCCACTTCACTTCAATTTACCCTACCATAATCAACCCAATCTATTCCACTCCAATCTATCCCACTCCACTGTACCCCCTCCCCCTAATATACTCACTCCACTCTCCTCTAATCCACTCCACTCTTTCCCAATCCATCTCATTCCACTCCTATATATCCAACTCCACTCTACCTCAATCTACCTCACTGCAATCTACCCACTCCAATCCACCTAATCTACCCCACTCCATTCTAATCTACCCAATCTACCCCACTCCACTTCATATTACCACATTGTGGGTTTGGCCGTTCCGTCTTCCTTCCCCCCCCCCTTCTTTTTATTACCTCCTTTATCTTTCACCTTTGGTTAGACCAAAAGCCAAGGTGTAAAGAAAACACATGAGGAAGAGGGCATGGACTTGTTTTTAGTTTTTATTGGGGACTGATAAGGTACTCTTGGAGCAGTCTTGCACAGTTATTAAATTAAAAGGCTGAAGAAAACGTGGCGGAGGGCGCTCTCCTCCTTGAGCAATGTGTGCCTACTTCTTGGCCGTGCGTCCTGTTTAAGGTTGGTTCCCTTGTAGTTTGGGAATGTCCATCAGCCATCTGAACTGATTAGGGAGTTCACTGGGAATGGTCATCAACCGTCTGGTCTGGTTAGGGAGTTTGCCTCAAAATAAAAGAAAACAAACAAAAAAAAAACGATGTAACTACAATGTCCTGTCCACAGGGTTGGTTTTCGTGCTCCCCTTCACCACACCCATGAAACAACTCTTCTTTTGCGCAGTATTAGTGTGTGCTTCCCGCCCACCAGCGGAGTATTTCAAATAAGTTGAGGGAAGACACTTGCCTGGGACCACGACCCTCCTGAGCTGTGGCAGTGGGTGTACCGATGGCTTCCTCTTCTAGGGTACCAGCGGTAACAGTGGGGCTCTCGTCAAACGGGCGTGGCGTCTGTTTGCCGGCTCCGGTACAGTTGTCCTCAGGATCTCGCTGTTGGTCTTCTCCACTCTTTCAGGTTGCTTCTCCCAACACCTGCGGCATTCCGTCCCTCTGCTTCAGCGTCTCCGGTTCCTTGCTCCGCCGCGCCCCCTTCCGGATGTCATCGGCGTCTTCTGTGGAGCGCACTGCGTATGCTGGTACGCTAACCTTCCCTTTTTCTGGCTCTGCACTGGCCGCCATGTTGCATACCTGGATGGCGGTCGGTGCCATATTACACACATGCCACTCAAATCTACCCCACTCCAGTCCAATCTAACCCACTTCAACCCAATCCACCCCACAACAATCTACCCTACTTCACTTCACCCCAAACTACCCTACTCCAATCTACGACATCTAATCTACCCCACCTCAATCTAATCTACCCCAATCTACTCCACTGCAATCCACTCCACTCCAATCTACCCCACCCCATCCCAATCTACCCCACACCACTCTATTCCCCCTCCACTCCAATCTACCCCACTCCACTCCTGTCTTCCCCACTGCACTCCAATCTACCCTACCATAATCCACACAATCTATCCCACTCCACTCTACCCCTCTTCACCCTAATCTACCCCACTCCACTCTAAACTACCCCACTCCAATCTACCCTAATGCACTGCGCTCCATTCTTCCCCAATTTAGCCCACTCCACATCAATCAACCCCAATATATCCCACTCCAATCTACCCCACTCTACTCCAATCCAATCCATCCCACCCCAATCTACTCCACTCCAACCCAATCTACCCCAATTCAATCTATCACAAATTACCCCATTCCACTCTACCCCAATCTACCTAGCTTCAGCCATCCCAATCTACCCCACACCACTCCAATCTACCCCACTCTCCCAATTTACGCTATTCCACTCCTATATACAGCACTCCAAACTACCCCAATCTATCTCCACTCTATTCCATTCTACCCTACTATAATCCATCCAATCTACCCAACTCCACTCCAATCTACCTGGCTCCGCTTCAGTCTACCCCACTCCAATCCAATCTACCCTAATCCATCCCACTACACTCTTCGCCAAACTACCACACTCCACTCTATTTTATTTATTTATTTACGGAGTTTTATATAGCACAAACTTGACCCGAAGGTATCGGGTATCAGAGTGCTTTACATAGCACCAGTTGCAGTACATGAGGACACATTCATTTTTGTTAGGCACGGGGAGATTAAGTGATTTGCCCAGAATCACAGGATGTTTAGCGTCATTGCCGAGACTTGAACCCGGTTCCCCAGATTCGAGGTCGACCGCCCTAGCAGTTAGGCCAACTCCTCTCCCCAACTCGACTCCAGTCTACCCCACTCCATTCCAATCTACCGTAATCCATCCCACTACACTCTTCGCCAATCCAGTCCACTCCACTCCAATCTACCCCAATATATCCCACTCCATTTTACCCCAATCTACCCTGATTTACCTTACTCTATCCCACTCTAATCTACCCTTCACCCCAATATACCCCACTCCACCCCAACTTAATCTGCCCCACTCCAATCTATCACGCTACTCTACCCAACTACCCCACTCCAATCTACCCTAATCCACTCTACACCAATCTACCCCATTCCACTCTACCCCACTCAAATCTATCCCATCCCACCGCACTCAACGCCACTAACGTTTAGCTATGCTGAACAGCAGCCACACTGATGTATAACATAGCTGGCTGAAACACATTGCCAAAGCCAATAGCTCTCTCAAAGGCGAGACCAATTGGCTTTGCCAATGCTTGTTCAGATCAGTGTTTGTCTCCTTTGCTCTTTGAGACCCGACCTGTAGGATGACCAGGCGTCCCGGATTTTCTCGGACAGTCCCGGTTTTTCACCAGTTTACCGGCAGATTTCAGGAAATGTCGATTCTTATAGATTAATTGCATAGAGAATCGTGATTTTATTAAAGACAAGGAGGCTAGCATTATGCATTAATCCTTTATTCACCACTTCTGCAGCACTTTAAAGAACTTTAGGATAGAACTTTAACATCAAATAATTAAATAGAACACTAATGTCCTTTAAGATCCTGACATCCGCCATCTTCTTCCTTTTTTGTTTCTTCTTCTCCAAATAACTCCTTTAATTCTGCGTAAATAACTTCCTAAAACAACTTCTCCAATCCGCACAAATCCACAAATGAAATTCAATTTTCAGTAAATAATAAAAACAATCAATGAAGTATACATCCTAATTAATAACACTTTCTTTCTTTCCTGTAAAATAATTAAAAGTTATTCACAAACATAATAATAACATCATGTAAAAACACACAACAACCGCTCCTCCAAACCCAAAAAACATAGGGAGGGAGGGAGGGATAATGCTAGCCTCCTTGTCTTTAATAAAATCACGATTCTCTATGCAATTAATCTATAATAATCGACATTTTATGGCAAGACAGGAGGCTAGCATTATGCATGTTCAAAGCCAACCAAGACTTTACTTGCAACATGCTCTATAGGTTTAAAATAATATTTCCTAAAAACCTCTACATTTGACCAATCAGCGGCTTTCAATATGTCATTCAAACTTCCTCCACTCATAAAAACCTTACTTGCCATTGTACCCCTTACTGAATGTGCCGAAAAACAACTCAAATTCACACCAGCTTCCTTCATAACTGATTTAACCCATCTGGCAATAGTTGTTGTAGAAACCGCCTTAAAAGGTTTTACATACGAAATCAATAATTGATCCACACCATCTGCTCTAAACTCCGCAACCCTACTCTCATATTCCTTCAGACACCTTACAATACAAAGCTTTGGAAACTCATCCAACATTGGATAAAAAAACGGAACTTGACAAAGTCTTTGTTCTCTTCCAAATCTCAAACATCACTCCCTGAGGTTGGAAAAACCTAGAACTAACATCCAAAGCCCTAACATCTGAAACTCTCTTGATAGAAACCAAACAAAGTAAACTCGCCAAATTCCAAGTTAATTCTCTCAACTCCAGATACCTATTTGCAGGCCAACCTTCAAATAACTTAAAAATTAAATTCACATCCCAAACTAAACCATACTTAGACTTAGGAGGCCTCTTCAACCTAATACCCTTCATAATCCTGCACACCACCGGACTCCTACCAATTGCCGTGCCCTGAATCAAGGCGTGACCAGCTGAAATTGCCGACCGGTAACAATTAATAGTTCTGTAGGATAACCCTTTCTCAAATAACTCTGCTAAAAAATTTGAGACCATCATCTCATCAGCCTCCACGGGATCCAAATCCCTCTCCATGCACCAACGTAACCAAACTGACCAAGCACCTTTATATCTCTTTCTCGTCCCTGGTGCCCAAGATTCTTTGAGTAACGCTGAAGCTGTTCCCGAAAGATCTGAGAATCCTTCAGATCTTCTGAAATCTTCCGAACTAGAAGGTTGAGCGAACCCTTCTGTACCAAAGGATGATCTACTCCTTCCTGACCCAACAGCATCCCACTGTATGCTCGAATCAAGAAAGGTTCCTCCATTGCCATTTCCAGAACCGATGGAAACCAAGCCTGTGTTGTCCAAAAGGGAGTCACCAACACAATCTGTACTACTTGTCTCCTTACCTCCAACAACACCCTCTGAATCATTGCAAATGGGGGAAAAGCATACCCTCTTCTCCCCTTCCAACACTGAGTGAAGGCATCCACCGCTAAAGCCCCTGGATCCGGTCTCCAACTGAAATAATCCTCCAACTGATAAGTCAGTCTGGAGGCAAACAGATCTACATCCAGTGGGCCCAGCTGACTTTGAATCTCCTGAAAAACCTTCTTGTCCAACATCCAATCGCTGAAATCTATCAAATTTCTCGAATACCAATCCGCAACTAAATTCTCTTGCCCTGGAAGATACTGAGCCTGAAGCAAAATTCTGTGTTCCAGACAAAACTCCCAAATCTCCTGAGCAATTTCTGTCAATCTCCTTGACCTGCTCCCACCTAGTTTGTTTATATACGTGACAGCGGTGATGTTGTCCATCTTCAAAAGAACAGAGTTGCCTTGGAACAAAGATCTGAAACTTTGCAAAGCAAACTGACCTGCCCTCAATTCCAAGTAATTTATATGTTCCGTTTGTTCCATCGAATTCCAAACACCACCTGTTCTTTGCTCCAAACATGAAGCTCCCCAACCTAGATTGCTCGCATCTGTTTCCAAAACGTAATCCGGTTTCAAACCAAAGATTGCTCGCCCATTCCATGCTGATTATTTCTCTAACCACCAAATTAACTCTCTCCTCGCTTCCTCTGTCATTTGAACACAATCTCCGTACCATAAACCAACAGCTAAACCTGAAGACTTCAAGCGTTGTAACGCTCTGTAATGAAACGGACCAGGAAACACTGCCTGTATCGAAGAAGATAAGAGACCTATGACCACTGTTCCCAATAAGGTGCGCGCGAGCGCACCATGGTCACCCGGAGCGCGCAGTGTCCTGGATTTAGCGCGCACACTGCGATCCCTGAGAGACCGTTCGCGCCGCCGCTTTTAAAACGCGAGCGGCGCGAAATACGGTCATTTCCTGGTTGCGGGAGTCAGGAAGAGACAATGGTGACACGAGGGAGCTGCAGGTAAGTGTCTCCCTTACCGCCTGTGGGGTTAGGGAGGGCTGGCATTCACTTGCTGCATTAATTTTCCTAATGGTGCGCGGCTGATGTGGGCCTTTGAGATAGTATTCGTGTTAATTGCAGCGCCATTGTGCGCTGCAATTAACATGAATACTATCTCAAAGACCCACATCAGCCCCACAGCCGCGCACCATTAGGAAGATTAATGCAGCAAATCTAAAGCACGACGTGTGCTTTCAGGATTCTGAAAACACACGTCGTGTTGGTTAACTTTCTGCATTTGTTTTCTTAAGAGTGCGCTGTTAGGGGCTGATGTGGACCTTTGAAATAGTATTCATGTTAATTGCAGAGCACAATGGCGCTGCAATTAACACGAATACTATCTCAAAGGCCCACATCAGCCCCACAGCTAGCGCTCCATTAGGAAAATTAATGTAGAAAGTTAACTAACACGACGTGTGTTTTCAGAATCCTGAAAGCACACGTCGTGCTTGTTGACTTTCTGCATTTCTTTTCTTAAGAGTGCGCTGTGCGGGGCTGATGTGGGCCTTTGATATAGTATTCATGTTAATTGCAGAGCACACAGGCGCTGCAATTAACATGAATACTATTTCAAAGGCCCACAATCAGCCTCGCAGCCGTGCACTATTAGGAAAAGGAATGCAGAAAGTCAACAATCACGACTTGTGCGTTCAGGATTCTGAAAGCACACGTCATGTTTGAGACTGCGCATAGCTTCCAAGGTTTCAGATTGCTATCTGTGACATTGTCATATTTTCAGACTAATTATGAGTGACATTTCAATGACTAGGAGTGACACTTTCTTGCGAGCTAAATCAAGCAAAGAAGACGAGGGAAATATACAAATATCAGAAACAACATCCATTTGAGTAATGAGAAACTCTATGAATTTAACTGCTGCAAAGCACAAGTAAAATATGCAGCCAGGAAAAAAGCATTCTGTGAAATTAAAATACAAACTGCTACTTTGGTTCTTTATTATGTTTGATGGGTGACAGCACAACACGTCTTTAATTAAGATTATTATACCGGCTCAGTCTCTTAGGCACTTACTTTGTTGGTTGACGTTCTCAGACGTGTCGGGTCCGTGGCAACAGGGGGCCCCTGCATGGCCAGACTGCAGCGATTTGGACTTCGGCGGGTAACCAACGCCATCTACCTGGTCCGGGTGGGTCTGGCTCATGACTGTGAGACAGCCGCCGTTGACGCTGGTGGGGCCGGGGTCGACTTAGTCCAGGATACATATTGCTCAATATAATACAGGCGCCGCCGCGGTGGTGAGATCAACGCGCCCAGCTGCCATGCTATTACCCATACTGAGCTGAGCAAATGCCGCCGCGTGGTGTTCTTATCGCACATGCTGCTACTTCAGGACCGGAGCTGATCACTGGTCCCCCACCTCTCTTTTCATGTTGCGGGCTGTACCTTGTCTCCGGGCGCCAGCAAGGGCTGGCAGTTGTGGCCCGGGCACATTTGGCTTCACCCGCCCGGCGCATTCTCCAGGCAGGCTCTATCAAGGCCTCAGCTTGCGCAAATTCTCTTTCCTCTTTATCTTGAGGGCCCACTCGTGACACGGAGGAGACCCAATGAGAGTGTTATCGCCGTGGGCAATAGAGGATTTTGTAGCGGCCCCGGCAAGTAATAAGCTTTGAGGATATTTCAAATGATAAATGTTCTGGCCCAAGGAGCTATCGCAAAGCGCTGCAGGATGAATAACTTGCAGATGCCTCCTGCTCCGCTCGTGCCGCGGACTACGCGCCTATTAAAATGAGTCTGACAACTTTAAAAGACTCACACACTGTCTCCACAGTAGCCATTGGGCGCACTGACAGTGACTCCTCTGACGTCAAAGTTATCGTGCGGCTGTAGTGTTACATTGTAGCAGCGCTAGCGCAGATGAGCCAAGCCAGCTCCTAAGTATGCCGGGAGCATCGCGCACCACTCTCACAGCTTTCAGCATGGTGTGTATACATCATAGACACTCCGCTTGACAGCTGTGAGAGGCGCTATAATGCGTGACTTTCCATTTCAGTGCGGTGATGCGGACCACCGCACTGAAATGCGATAGTCTCACGCCTGATGCGTGACACTTGGCAGGGCTGACTGCATTTCTTTTATTAGTGCGGGGCTGCGGAGCTGATTGTGGGCCTTCGGCAGTTTTATATAGCGCTAACTCGATCCGAAGGTATCAGAGTGCTTTACATAAGCACCAGTTGCATTACGGACGGACACATTCATTTTTAGGCTACCTATACTCCAGTGCTTCTACACCATCTATTACTTTTCTTCATACTTGTTTTATTGTGCCCTCTTCCCTGTGTCTCCTTTTTATGGTGATTTATTTTTGTAATTCTTTAAATATTCTGTGCCGCACCCTCTCCTTTGATAGGCCGAAGCTATCACATATTTGTCCTGCAATATAAAACACGGGTAAATACAAACATTACTTGTAGTTTGGATTGGGAGCTATAAAATCATCTATGTGAACTGTTTTTCTGTTTTGCCCTAAATCCTGTGCAGCTGGTGGTTTGGATCGTGGCTTGTGTCAACTGCTATACTTTCATAAAGGGGTTGAATGCTGAGGCCAGAACTCATACCTCAAAGTTCTAACCTGAAACTCAATTAGAGCCCTAGCAGAAGGCAACAGACTGTGTTGCTAGTGCTTAATTTGAGCCAGTGGTTGCAGGAGAAGTCTAGGGGTTAAAACGTACTGGAGTGGTTAGGGTTGTCTTTACTAATAAGAATGTATTTCTACCCAAACCAACCCTTTTACCATCATTAGTATAGTGAAAGATAAGGAAAAAACATAACTCTTTAACCTATACCATGCAGTTTGCAAGCAGCTCTTTGACACTTCATACACATTTTTGTAACAGCCATATTAACCCTCTGTACTACTTTATGATGAGTCAAAACTGCAACTAGACAAACAACTCTCTCTAGCAGAAATATTAATCACGGGAAATCTCCTTTACCTCGCAGTCTCAACAACGACCAGGATTTGCAAAGCATTCACTACCCCGACTGCGACTTTACCAAAATTACTTTAACCCAGAAGTTGTTACGACGACTTGCTGTAGGGGGCTTGTTTTTGGACTGGTGACAAACTATCTCTGACGGGAAAGCCAGACATTACTCCGTAGCTTGCACATCAAATTGTAAATATGTTATGTAATTGTGTATATATGTGATCTTGTATAGGCTCCCAACATTCCCCACCCTATGAACAGTGCTCGAGTTGAGGATCTTTAGTAAAATCATATTACGGTACCACCATTGGAGTCCTGTGCTTTTCTAAACCTAAAGTGTACTTGCCTGTGTAACCAATTCATGTCATTGTGTGTATATCTAAATTGAAAACCTGCCTTAAGACACTTCATGTGGCGCTACATGTGTGGAAATGCACTCTTTTCACTTTTTTAAGTAAAAGTTTGGAGTGATATTTGGCGCTGCACCCACACGCGCGGTCTGGTTCCCGGCGCACATAGCCTTAGTTGCAGCGCACAGAGACCTTATACTGCCGCACACAGAGGAAAAAAATTAGAGGGAACATTGCCTATGACCCTTGCTATCTCTCTCAAACTCACCATCGGTTTTTTCAATAAAGAATTCACCATTCTTTATCTTCTTTTCTGGTAAAAGCAAATAACCTCTGACAGTGTCCACTACAAAACCTAAATACTCTAAAGTCTGTGTTGGTTCCAAAACAGATTTCTCTACATTTATTATAAAGCCCAAAGACTGCAAAAGCACCATGACAATCCCTAACTGAAACCTCAACTCTGTTACATCCTGATTCATGAACAACAGATCGTCCAAATAGATGATCATCTGAATTTCCCTTTCTCTCAGGAAACCAACAACAGCTCTCATCACCTTCGTAAAACACCATGGGGCTGATGAAAGTTCGAATGGTAAACAAACAAACTGATAAGCCTGACCTTTCCACCTGAACTGGAGGAAACTCTGACTCTTGCAGTCCGTTGGAATCGTGAAATAAGCATCATTGAGATCTAATTTCACCAACCAATCTAGATCTTGCAACACATCCCTCAAAAGATGAATCCCCTCCATTTTGAAATGTCTGTAAACTACAAAATAGTTTAAGTTTCTCAAATTGATTACTGGTCTCCAACCCTTTTCATTCTTTTCTACTAGAAATAAGGTACTCACGAACCCGACTTGGTCCTCCTCTATTTTCACAATTGCTTCTTTTTTCAACATACTCTCTATTTCTTCCATTACTCCATTATTTATTTATTCCATTTCTCCTGTTGTTCGTTGAATCTTAATTCCCTTGGTTCCTGATTTTGTATTGGTTCTGACGTGAATTCTATTACGTACCCTGTCACAGCCTCCAAAACCCAAGAATCCTTTGTAATTTCTTTCCATTTTTCCAAAAAATTCTTTAACCTTCCTCCCACCTTTCCTTGGGTAAAACCAATACAAATCCTCGTATTCGAACTTACCTGTTCCTTGAGTTGAGGATTGACCTCTTCCTCTTGAACGGATTCCTCTTCCTCTCTGAGGGAAAAAACTGTATTGGCTTTGCGACCCTCTTGCAAATCCTCTTGAATAATTATTTTGGGACCTATAAAAACTCCGGCCGGGAGGTTGCCCTCTCCTCCCAGCCCTGCCATAAAAACTATTTGCACCACTTCCATTGAAAACCTTCTTCATATTCATCTGGACTTTATCAAGGGAAGTGAATGTGTTTACATACTTGCCCAATGCCTTTACCGAACCTTCACCGAAAAGCAAGCCATTCGGATTCTCACAAGATTCTTTTTTAGCAAATTCACTCAATTTTGGATTTATTTTGAATAATACCGCTTTCTTCCTTTCTGCAATTAGGCCCGCATTTGCATTCCCTAGGAAGCAAATCGCCCTTTGGCATCATCCTCTCAATACATTTATATCCAAATCTGAAAGATGCGCATCCTCTACTAAATCAAACATCCTAGCAAGAGGACCCAATGTGTCCAAAAGCTTATTCTCACATTGTTTCAGTGCCTTTTCAAGACCCTTTCTTGGATCCCTACCTAATTTGAACATATAAGTTATAATATCAGGATCCAAATTAGGAGTTAAAGAATCCTTCTCTCCTATAACTGGGCGAGAACATTCTGCCCTCATTATGTTTCTCTCACCCTTCTCCAAGGGCCTCCTTAACCAGTATCTTAGGTAATCTGATACATGACTCATTGGCCACCAATCTGACCCTCTTGGATGACGTACAGCCTTTGGATTAAACAACCTCTTTCCAAATGGGTCAAGCACCATTTTTTCTCCTCTTTTATTTGAATTTTCACTTCCCAAATCATCCTCCAAATCAACCTTGTAATCCAAGTCTAAGACATATTCATCCATGTCCGACAAATCAGCAGTGATTTCCTGCCCTTCTTTAATTTTGCCAAGAACATTCATTCTCTTTGAGCCGCTTTGGACTCCACTTCTCCCTGCACCGTCATCCAGATGCCTTCTTTTTGATTTACATTTTCCTCCTACTTCTCTTCCAAATCTATCATCATTTTCATCAACAGAAAAATACTCTTCCTCCTCACTTACATGAGGCCTCTTTACTCCAGACAATGCAGCACCCACTGCCTCTTTAATTAACTTCTTAATCTCTTCTGTTAAAACTCCCCCTGTTTTTCCTACACTCACTTCTACCTCAGACATGTTTTAAAATTCAACCTCAATTAAATTAATATCCCTATTCCAACACTGTCCCTTCAGAACAGCTGTTAATTTTTCTTCCGTTAAGCAGTCGAAGAAACTTGTTGCCTAGCAACGCTTATACAATCTCTCAATAAAAGCCCATAGGCTTTAGAAAATAAACGCTCAAAATAAAAGCCAATCGGCTTTAGAAATAAAACTGAGCGTTTAAACAAAACCGAGCGTTCATACTCCCAAATCGCTCATAATTAATAACTAAACTATTTCCTTAAAATATATCGCGCTTATAATCCTTTCAATTGCGCGTTTTTATACTTTTGAATATGCGCATTCCTCTTTTATCAACACTCGTACTCCCGTAAGACTGTCTTTCCTTCGCGCATGCGTATATGCACAAGGAAAGGCTAAGCTCTACTCATGCGCAGTTCCCTCGAATCCTCAGCACAAAATGGCCGCACGAATGCTGCTAGACCTCGAGCCTTCAATTTAGTCGCGAGCACGAATGCCGAAAGACCTCGCTCCTTCAATTTAGTCGCGAGCACACAACGGTAAGCGGCGACTTTCAAAATTTAACAACTCTATCCCAATTATATTCCTAACTTATCTGACTAAGCTCCGAAATCATTATAAATACTTACCTCGTCATTTTTACGTACAAACTAAACATTATAAAAACAAGAATCCATACTTATTTCACCAAACTTAAAAACCTCATATTTTAATACAAATCAATATTCAAACATACACAACACTCAAGGATGTCCATAAATTGGACTAATATCCAAATTAATTAAACCATTCATTCCCAAATATCCAATTAAATTTACAATAAACACCACACAAAGAAAGAGTATTTATCTGCTCCAGAAGCAGCAAAACAAAAGAGGAAGAAGATGGCGGATGTCAGGATCTTAAAGGACATTAGTGTTCTATTTAATTGTTTGATGTTAAAGTTCTATCCTAAAGTTCTTTAAAGTGCTGCAGAAGTGGTGAATAAAGGATTAATGCATAATGCTAGCCTCCTGTCTTGCCATAAAATTTAGCTCCTGTCCTGGTTTATAGAGAGTGGACAGAAAACGGCGCGAGGTGCTTTTTTATGTTTTACAAAGCAGGGATTGTTAGCAGTTGTTTCAAGAGAGCAATTTAATTAACAGGCAAGCTTCTGGGTTCAAAAATTGCATTTTATGTATGTTCTAACTGCCTGTTCTGTATTTCTCTGCTGCGGAGCGCTGTCATTCTGGGCGCTTGCTTGAAGTAAAACTGTAGCCCTTCTTCTATTTTCTTAAAATGTCCCGGTTTTTGGCTTTACAATTCTGGTCACTGTACGGATGTGCCTACCTTTTACGACCGGGAGCACTGGCTGCTCCGTTATCATTTTTTGTTAAAAAACAAAACACAGGCACAAGCCTCACTGAACGCTTTGCCAATGGGAGCAAGGGAATTCTGGGCCAAACGTAGCCTGCAGTTCCCAGGAGCCACTCTGAAGGGCAAAAAATAGGGAAGGGACTAAGCTGTTTGCGTACGTTCCCTCCTTCTGTTCGTTTCTTAATCGACTAGACCTTTTGACACTCTCCCTCTTCCGTATTCGTTTCCTCTGTGGGTTGCTCTTTACAATGCTCCCTCTTTGGCCCGGTAGCAGCCTTGTATTCCATATATGGGCATGCCTCAGAGCCAGTCCTGCTATTGGCGCCCCCAGACCAGGTCGCTGTCAACAAATGTGAATCGTTCTCGACTGGGAGCTGGAACTCTACAATAGAAGGTCCCTTGCTTCGTTATAATATTAAAGCAGACAGGTTTCTGTGGCAGACTCCAACCGTTTGCGCCAGGTAGGTGAAATCGAGTTCTTCGGTGGAATGGGCTTTTGTTGTTTAACAGGATGAACAGTTGAAACGCTTCGGTAGCATGGTTGGGGCCTATGTATTAATATCGCTCGGCCGCTAGTTGGGAGGTTGTTGGTGTGGCCAGGTGAAAAGCAAGCTTCCATCACAAACTTCCTTAATTGACCTAGGACCAAGCTCATTAGATGTGTTTAAGAGTGCGTGAACGTTCTCGGGTTCATTGTTTGGGTGGGTGTATGAGCTTGTGTTTAACGGGTGTTGCTTCGTTGTCTTGTACCATGCGGGCATTACAATCGCCGAGCAACGTGGAGCTCCGCTGTATTACAGATTGCGGGCTGTTGAGCAGCAAATGCCGTAAAATCCCTGCTGCAGTGGCTTTCGCTCTCTACGTAATATCCAGACGAACGTTTACTCCTATGATACGTGAGGGATAATTCCTAACAATTCTGTGCGCAAGTCTATTTCTTCTTTTAGAAGCGCGTGTGGGAGTTTCTTAAAAATCAGTTCCTTTTCACGCTGAAGTACCCACGTTGTATGAGGCCATCAGAACTTCCATTGTTCTCAGGAGTCAGCATCGACTTGCTGAGCATTTTTATTATCGCAGCACGTGCCTTTGTTAGTATGATTTATAAAAGGCTACGTAGGTTTCTTTTGGGTACTTAAAACAACGATGTGGCGAGGGTAAGAGTGCAAGCAGGTAACGGATAACCCAAACCAAAGTACTTTGATTGTAACCATTGCTTTAAGATAAGTGAAAGGCAAATTTAAATAGCTACGGTTTCAAACGTTTATCTGAGCCACAAGTGGCTAGCTTTGGATCTCTCAGGAAGAAGTGTTCTAGAGTCTAGGTCCTTCAACGTACAGTGATCTTCCTCAGTGTTCATTGAATATTGAATGACTTGTGGGAGAACAGTGCCATTTTTTGTGGGTATACAGGGCATTTGACACAGTATGTTCATTAAAAGATCTTTATTCGGCTTAACAAAAAGCCATAAAATATATGAAAACCAATAACGTACTGTCATAAAAGCAATTCATTATTATAAAAATCGTTGCAATCAAATCCATTCTAAAGAAGTAAAACATGCCAGTGGTCTACCTGCAGCACTGTGAATGTATGTGTATATATAATGTGTGTGATGTCTTGTGACATGCTGTCATTTGGCTAGTGCTCATTGTTCGAAGTCCAGCACCCTTGGAATGTTATATCACAGCATTCCAGAGTAGTCAGTTGGGCTCAGTGGTCGAGGTGGGGGAAAAAAAGTAGGGGAACTGTGGGCGGAGAATCGGAGGGCGGGAATAACCCGTGGATTGGGTCAGTGGACGGAGTCAGAGGTGTGGCAGAAAGAGCAAAATATCCCAATTTTCAGTATTTGTTTCCCATTTCACTAACTGGTTAAATCTTATTACGTTATTTAATTTAACCAATGGATACACGTTTATTTAAGGTTTAATATGAGTTATTGACATTAAAATACATTCAGAAAGTGGGATACATTTCCAATCACAGAATGCCCCAAATATCCTTAAAAGTGGAATCGCAAGCCATTTGTCTCCCAGCCATGGAGTTTGTCATCAGCACCTCGCCTCCCTTTTTCCACAAGGGCAGTTCAAACATGAATGGCAAAATATCCTAGTTTGCAAATGTTTTCCACATAATTATGGCTCTGCCATATTTGCCACATAATACATAATCTGCTGCATAATCTGACGATTTTAACTAATAAATTGTTTATAGCTCAAACTGATCAAAAGTTATTAAAAAATGTGACTTGTGCTGCTGTGAAGTGGAGGGCCCTTTGCAAAGGTTGACTGGTCACCTTTCTCCTTGCTGTAGTTGTATGTTCCACTGGTACTAATCAGGAAAAATCTTTGCATAGACTGTTAGCATGTGTAAAAATGTCAAAATAATAAAGTATCAGAAAATTTACAGCACCACTAATACCAGTGTAGGGTGTCAGAGCACTTTACATCACACATATTACACAGACATTCATGTGTGTAAATCACTGTATAGGAAATGTCACATAAGACAAAGGACTACAAGGTGTAGGAGTCACATGACAACCATACCAGTAGGCAGCATAGTTTAATAGTGATTTGTCTAGAGAAACACAAACTTCAGAATTTAAAACTTAATGCCATGGTTGGGGATTCTCTTTAATAATCAGAATTGATTTCTACGCAAATGAACCCTTTTTTTGCAACATTAGGATAATCAAAGACTGGGGAAAAAACATAACGCTCTAATTCATACCTTGCAGTTTGCATACAGCTCTTACATGACAGTTAATAAATAGCTCACTGTTCTATGTTAGGATTTTAACTTATTAACTGCAAGTAACATTAGGGTCTCTCTGACAAAATCAGTAACCCACTGACCTATTTACATCATGTGCACTTTGTGATCTGCAGGGTACATGTTCTTAGCAGCAGGCACATTAACCCTCTGCGCTTCCTTTCCATGAGTCAAAACGTCCACTAGACAAAAAACCATCTCTCTACTAAGAACATTAATCACTGGAGTTATCATGACATTTTTATTGTTGCCAAAAATTGTTGGAGGCCAGGAAGGAGGCAGCAAGTGCTTTTAAAACCATATTATACTTGCAAACACGACGCCCCCATCTGAAGTCAGCGCCAGCTGCGGTCCGTGCAGGTAACAGCGGTGGGGCCGGTTAAGGGGGGATTTCGAGGGACGATGCAGAGGGAAAATAAACTATTTATTTAATTTTCTCTCCATCGTCCCTCGAAATCCCCCCTTACCCGGCCCCTCTGCCCCACCGCTGTTACCTGCACGGACCGCGGCTGGTCAGTGCATAGTGCGGTCGCACTGCCCTAGAGCCACCCTGCTCAAGGGTCCTGTGTCCACAGTGACAGTCACTGTCACTCTATGGTGTGCTGATTCATAGGCCTGCCTGCAAGACTGGAGGTGAACTTCAGAATGAATTGTGGCGGACAGGCCATCAAGGTTAACCCAAACTTGCCCCTGCTGGGGTCCACCTGCTGGTGCTAAGACACCAGGGCTTTTAAGATCTTGCGGGGCCTTCTAAGGTCTAGCATGGGAATGTGCTCCCTCGGGGAGAGTGGTCTGGTGGACTGGTCATGAAGGCTGAACCTGGTTCCCCAGTTCCAAATTCAGCAGCTCTGACCATAGTGTCACATCCTCTCCCCCACTGAACACCATACTGCCCCACTGAGAGAAACTTGCACTGCACTGAACTGCTATAAACACCTGGATGTGACTCAATTCAAATTACACACTAGACAATAGCAATATGCTGCCTAAAAAAAAATTAACATCCTATAAAAAGCAAACCCTCATAGAGCATGCAAGATTAAGTAAAGCATGTGAAATGTAAGCAGGAACAACATGGTTACCTTTTTCTTTTTACACTCAGTCAGAAATTAGTGAGTGCTTTTGCTTGAAAAGTTAAGGCCATGACCGCAGGGCCCAGAAGGGACCCGTTTCAATGCCCATTGCTTATATCCTTACAAAACATAAGCAGTATGGTTTAAAAAGACCACATTCGTGAACACACAGACGCTGTACACATTTTGGGCCAGATGTACGATGGAAAATTCCATGGGCAAACGGGTTTGCGACCCGTTTGCGCATGCAATTTTCCTCTGGGCCAACACTGTACTAACACTATTTTGCGAGTCGCAAATAATTTGCGACTCACAAAATAGTGTTTTGCGACTCGCTATTCAGAAGAGGCGTTCCCTTCCTAATAGCCACTCACAAGCCATGTACGAATGTTTTGCAACCGCAATTGCGGTTGCAAAACACTCGCAATTTTACGCCCTCTTCAAGAGGGTGGTAATGCAGTCGCAAAAGGGAAGGGGTCCCCTTCCCCTTTGCAAATTTAGGGGAAAATATTTTTTAGGGGCAGGCAGAGGTTCCAGGGACCAATACCTGCCTTTAAAAAATGAAACAAATATTTTTTTTTTTTTTTTTTTTTTTTTTTTAAATGCATCCCGTTTTCCGTTAAGGAAATCGGCTGCATTTAAAAAAAAAAAAAAAAAAAAAAAAAACTGCTTTATTTGAATGCCACTAGTCAAGAAAGCTTTATTCGACTATGCAAGTCATAAAAGCATTGCAATTAAAAAAAAGATAGAACAATAATTACAGAAGTTTAAGATCTGAATTAAACAATTGTGCAAATAAGCAATCAAGACCATCATTATATTACACATAAAATTGTAAGAACAAGATTAAAAAAGACACATTATTAAAATAACACAGATAAAACAATCGTAAGCCCATCAGCAAGGGTAGAAGAGCCCGCGGGACCACGTAAGCTCAATCCTGCACACTAATGGGACATGTCATCCTGCGCTTTATCCATCCTCGATTTGTTTAAAACGTATGATCCACATCCACCTCAGAAATTTTGCCACAGGAACTGCATACCTGGGAGATGGATCAGTGCAAAGGATACGCAGGGCTGTGATATGTGATCTTGTACCCAGGTTCTTACATAGCTGAACCAGCCAAACCTTTCGTGGGCTAGCGTACGCTGGACAAACAAAGAGCACATGTGCAAATGATTCTACCTGTGTAGTGCATAAGTGACATTTGTTATCCCTAATAACAGACCATTTAGATGTAAAACACTTCAATGGAAGAGATCCAGATCTAAACTGGAAATAAAGTTTGCGTTCCAGAGGCTTCTCGATGATGTCCCAATACGGCTCTAGGCCAGGGCATGGCTTAGTCTGAAGAAAAAGCCCAGAGAGAAAAGTCGTATCATGGCGCCTAAACTCATCATGCACCACAGTTTCCTAATAGACTTCTTTAAGGCAATTTTTTGTTGGGAATATTTCGGTGGCGGGTGAATCCCACAGGTGTTGCAGGCCCATTTTATTTAGCAAACTTCTCAGTTCGCGCAGCCAACTAATTTTGTGGAAGCGGTCCGTATTTACGATATCCCTTAGGCCCTGTGTGAACACGGCCAATTCCTTTGTGCACCAGATTCTACGCCAGAATAGTATTGGGCGTAGTCTGGCCAGGTCCTTCATGGCTTTTCTTCCTAGGTCGTTCCTTAGAGGGAGCATGGGTGTACTTTGTGGCATACTAGTAATTGCGCGGAAGAACGCGTTCTCCGCTATTGTAGGCTGGGCCAGGTTTCAAAAACCCCACAGCTCAGCCCCATAGAGAACTGAGCTCACCACTTTGGTATTGTAAATTTGGAGTACCGGGCTTAGGGGTTTAGTAAAAGAAGTTTTAAATTCTTTTCTAAGGGTTCCAGCTAGCTGCCTATGCTTCAAAGTCATGGCTTCAGTGTGTGGCTTCCACCTATTATTTAAAAGCAGTCCCAGACATGGAGGTCTGCTGAGCCCAGCAGGCCACTATCCCTGTGAGGGCCAACCATTTCCAGTGGGTACGCAAATTGCGAGTGCCTCAATAATATTCATGAGGCTCGCATTCCCCATTGGGAATCGCAATCAGTGTCTCAGACACTGTTGTATATTTGAAATTGCGACTCGCAATCGAACTCCGTTTGCGAGTCGCAATTTCAAATGGTCGCACATCTGGCCCTTTGTTTTCCAATTCACCCATCAAGCCGGTATTTCAGTACCTCCAGGAATAGTGCACTTTCCAGTCCAGGGAAAACAATGTTGTTCAAAGAGAGACGAGAAAACAAAAGTAGCGATTCACTGGCAAACCCTGTAAAGTGGCGCTAATGTGTTTAGGTGTGAATGAATCAATCTGGCCACCTTGCAACCATCTGTCTTGCTTTAGTTAGTCTTCATATTTTGAATGTTTTATTTCTCTCCACCCCGAGGCTGCACTTAGAAATTGAAAAATGTCAGAAAAAGACGACGTTTCCAGCAAAAGTGTTTTTCTTTTTTGGATCCATTTCACAGGGGAGCAAATAAAAGAAAGGAGGAAAGAGAAGGTAATAATACCCATTTAAAGGAGGAAAGAGAAGGTAATACCCATTTCTTGAAGTCTCGGTTTTCACTAAATGAGGGGGAGCGAGGCAAAGAGAGGGAAGAGGGGGAACAAAGAGAGGGGGGGAGGTAGTTGCCAAGGGCAGGAGAACTGGACACTGTCCTTGTCTTCTCCGGGCACGAAGGAAAAGACAGAGTCCTTTTCCTTCTCTGCCCGTCCCCAAAAGCCGAGCCTTAACTATCGGCCTTGGCAATTTCTGCCGTCCGGGAGGGATGTTTAAAATAAGAAAGTAGGGGAACGTACTCTATGAAATTAAAGGAGTAAGGGCACGCCGTGCCCTGCCGATCCCGCCCACTTCGACCACTGGTTGGGCTGAGCAGAGGAGCTGGCTGGGGTGTTTTGAATAAGCTCTTACCTGAACTGGCTCCTCAGATGTCCTGTGCATTAATAAGGAACATGCTACACTGGCGACGAGCTGGGTTGAACACAGTGGCGGCTCGCACAGGTAATGCTGTGGGGCGGCGGGGCTGGGTGGGGGGTAGTGGAGTGTGACATACGACAGACAATGGAGAGTAAAGAAATATATAAATAAAAGCACTTACGCCGAGTCGGCGATGCTGCGAGCGCAAAGTAAGTGCTTTTATTTATTTCTTTACTCTCCATTTTCCGTTCGTATATCACACTCCACTACCCCCCCCCCAGCCCCGTTCCCGCCCCGACTCGCCGCCCCACAGCGTTACCTGTGCGAGCCGCCACTGGTTGAACACCTCAATGGCTGATTCTAACTGGAGTTTAAGTCAACATTGCTTGCTGGAGGAATTAGTGAGACGGGTCCTTAACAAGTTGTGTCGCACTTTACTAGTTTTGGCTGGAGAAAAAAACGGAGCAAGCGCTTCAGCGTGATTTTGCTGTACAGTCGGGAAGTCATATGCTCGTATCTGAGGCTCTAATCTTGTTAAACATAGCTGTGTGGTGTGGGACGGCCGAGTTCAGGGACTACAGCTACTTCCTTTAGAAATAGGTCTCAATGTGGAGTGTGACCATCTTGGCTCACTTGTTGAGACAAGCTCTACTGCCCATTGAAAACATAACAAATGTATGGGTGGTTATCTTGGCGATACAAAAGGGGATGATGGACGGAACATTTGAGCCAATCAAACACTCACCCCCAGTCAACTGATCTGGGTTTAATCCATCATCATTCTTTAGCTCACTCCACCACCCCAGTTCAGACATGGCCATATGCAAATCAGTCTGACCCTGTGCCTCATGGGAACAGTCCAGCCCGAACTGCCAAGCCATGTCTTCCCTGGACCGGAAACAAGCATCCTAGGACCGGTTTCTGGCATTCCAGCCGTCATCAGCCAGGCTTGCTTGAATCCAGTGGCAAAGTGAGCAAGGGACCCACGTCTGGGCATACCCCCGCCAACTTAGGGCGAACAAAGCGATACAAAAGGGGATGATGGACGGAACGTTTGAGCCAATCAAACACTCACCCCCAGTCAACTGATCTGGGTTTAATCCATCATCATTCTTTAGCTCACTCCACCACCCCAGTTCAGACATGGCCATATGCAAATCAGTCTGACCCTGTGCCTCATGGGAACAGTCCAGCCCGAACTGCCAAGCCATGTCTTCCCTGGACCGGAAACAAGCATCCTAGGACCGGGTGGTTATCTTGGAACAGGCTCACTTATTAAGACAAGCTCTATTGCCGTAGAAAATATAATAAATATATGGGTGGCTGCCTTGGAACAGGTTTACCTACTGAAACAAGCTCTACTGGCCATAGAAAATATAACAAATGTTTGGGTGGCCATCTTGGAACAGGTTTGTATATTGAAACAAGCTCTACTGCCTATTGAAAATACACCGAATGTATAGGTGGCCATCGTGGAACAGGCAGACAAAGCCTTTACATATTTTTCTGTTCTCCTTCGTTGTTTAGCAATAATGGATGTGGCCATTTTGTAAATTTGATGTAACTTTAATTGACAAGTAAGAGGGGCAAAGCGTTCCACCTGGCAGTATAATATTTATTAAGTGGTGGAGGACATATTGAAACATGCTTATACAGCAATGATAGGCACACTTACAACAGCTGGTGTTACTGGGATTTTGCCTACACCATTGTGAAGGGCACATCTTATAATTAGGGGTGGGCGGAACTCCCGAGCCGTACTCTGCGGAGTTGCATAAAAACTCATTGAAATTCCGCAGAGTTCCAACCACCCTTTGGCATGTCTTGAAAGCTCTTTCCTTCAGTGAAGCGTCTACGAAGAGGTCATTCAATCGTTATCAACCAGTGTTATGTCTGGTCATTTGTCTGCGCCTTCAGATTATGAGAAAGAAACTGCCATTTTATTTGTTTCTCTATGCTAATTAACATTCTAGTATTGACAGTGACATGCTATTTCTTTATGCTTCAGTTTATCCTTAAAAGATCTGTCTTGTTGTTTAAAATACATGGAGTGCAACAGTGGCAACCCATGATGATAATCGGAGGACCTTCAATTTTACATCGGCAAGGCAAGCAGAAGTAGTGTCAACATGAATGACAGCGGAGTGTGATTTTTACCACTGCCTTTCTAAACAATAAAATACGCTACAGACACAGGAGACCTGCTTTTCACTGTTCTTAGTGTGGAAATGTTCTTAATAGCTTTCACTGTAATTGTTGGGCAGCAGGCAAGTGCATCTATAAATGGATTTGATACTAGGTGCACAAAATCATACATGCTGATACTGCACATCACATTTCTTGGTTCTGAAACTTTCACGGGAACTGTAGTCTCCTAGTTAGAAGCAACTAACCTCCTCCCTTGATGCCTCCTGCCTTCAAATATATATGAATCAATCCCCCGCCTGTATGCACATAATGCAATTCCACTCGTACGTTCATCCGCAACCACAGCTCAAAGGAAGTTACGCGCGCCTCAGGCACCCAGACCTGTAGTCTGGGTGTCTGGTGTTTCGTTGCTTTGGGGATGAGTGGTGCAGGCAACTGTCCCAGGCCGAGATGAGCACCAGCAGCAGCCATGCAGCGGCATGAGTGCAGCTGCAGGCTGAGCCTGGCTCCATCTGCCTCTCCTCTGCGCCGAGTCTGTCTGCGTGCCTCTGCCGGCAGCACCAGCCGTGTGTCCTGAAACTAAAGCACCCCAAGCCCAGGGTCTCTCCTCCTGTTGCAGAAACAAGGGTGGGTGGAGCTGAAGCAATCAGTTGAGGCAGTCCCAGGCCCCTGAACAGCCCTGTCCTCCAGCAGGGCTCAGACAACGGCAAAGTGGCAAACCTGGCATGGGCTCCAACTGGTGATTGGAGGGAACAGTGCTCACAGGAGGCTTGGACGCCTCTGACAATAGCTATTGGCAGCTTGGATGTGACACGGGAAGGGACGCGTTTCAGTGCTTCAGATTAGTTGCCCTCAGTGCCCGTGCTGCCCGCATCTTGCTTGAACCAGACTCTAATCTTCTCTTTAGTTCAAACTTCTCGTTGACTCGGCTTACTTACTTCCTATTGGTCACTTGAATCCTTTACCAGAACTGCACCCGTGCTATAGATCTAATTTGACCCAATCTGGACCGGGCTAAAAAGCTGAGTTGCCCTTCATATGTATTTATTGGGTAGTTCAGCCATCGCCTCCTTTCCCCAAACTGCAATTGGTTTGTGCAGTGCATTGTAGAAAGGACGCCTGTCGGGCGCCTGAGAAAAAGGCAATGGAGAGACTGACACAATTGACTACGTGACGTGAATACAGTTTGTAACTCGTATCACCCGCAGCAAATTTTTGCCATGCAGCACTGCTCGTAGAAGAGCAGTGCTGCTGATAACTACAGTGGTGGAATTCAATGCTAAATTCCTCCCATTCTGCCGGCGGAATTAAAGATTCCGCCCATCTTTTCTTATAATTCTGTACAGTAATATTTGTTTGTGTAACTGTGGTGTGCATTTGGAACATGTGTTTTTAGTTGCCATTAATTAGAGTGCACACTTCAACTCGCAGTACATGTTTATATCATAGGTGAAGAAACCTGGTAAACATGACCCCACCACAGTTTTTTTTTTTTTTTACTGTTCCAGGTAATCCACCAATAAGGTGAAATAAGTATAAAAATATTTTTATTAACTATGCAAGAGTCTGTGAAACAAACTTGAGTGCTGAAAGAAAATACTTTCTGCTGTTGCTCTGCTTGGAAAGGGGAGAGAACAAGAATTGGAAACCTTACCTGATGTGAGTGTTGAAGAGGAGCGAAAATTTAAATGAATTTGAAATTTGTATGTTGAAGTTAGATCAGCATTACCTGCCAAAGGTTAGCACAATAATGGAACAATACTATTTTGGACTAAGGGAACAAGGAAGAGATGAATCTGTGGAAGATTACATCACTAGTTTAAGGAATCTAGCCTCAACATGTAAGTTTGGTTGGGCCACGGAAGAAAGAACCAGTTCGTTTTTGAGGGGTAGCAGTGTTCAGATCAGAGAGGAGTTATGGCTCAAGGATGAACCTCCTCTTGAAGTGATAAATGTTGCAAAAAGAGTGGAACACATGTTGAGTTGTGTAAAGGAATTGAGTAACTCAATTAAGCAAGGTATTGTACATGAGAAGGTTGAAGAGGCAGCATGTGTGATGAAAAGAAAGTATGCATGAAAGATGATAAGCAAAGATTTAATGGAGAATGTTTCAGGTGTGACGATAGGGACACAGAGCCAATGGGAGAGACTGCCCTGCATTAAATGTTGACTGTAATCCGTGTGGGAAGGCGGGTCATTATGCTGAATGTTGCAGGATCAAAACAAGAAAAGACAGAGTGAAAGATGTGCAAGTAATTACAAGAGATCATATTTCAGGTTGGGACAGCATCTTGTTATGGTGGCCTATGTAATATTTCCAAGCATGAACATCCTTCTGCCGTGGTGAGACAGGTGGGTGGATGTGTTTGAGATTTGAGTCATGCTCACATTTAACAGTCCCTTTGAATGAGGTGTTTTGCAGTAAATTTGGAGACAGAACTCCTTTGTGTGAACTTGATGTGCAACCAAGGGGTTATGGTGAGTTTCAAATAGAAATGTGAGGCTATTTTGAGGCGAATTTAAAACTGGTGGATGGTTTGTGTAGGAAAAGTATACGTTTCTATCAAAGTAGATAATCTGATTGGAAGACCTCACCAGAAAGCTTCAGGTGTTCAGTTCAATCCCAACTCTGATCCCCACGTGCATGTACATGACGTTCAACAGGAAGACACTAATTTTGTAAAACATTTCCAAAAGTTGTTCAGAGGGAAGTTTGATTGTCTAAAGGGATACAAACACCATATCAGGCTAAGGAAAGGTGGCATGCAAATTGCATCCAAGATACGGGGCATTCCTTTGAGTGCGCAGAAGTGCGTGGGGGTTGAATTGGAAAAGTTAATGGATGCAGGCGTTATTGAGACAATAGAAGCTATGGAGTGGTTGTCTCTCATAGTGGTAGCTGTGAAAGCAAATGGGGATGTTCGTCTGTGTGTCGACTTAAGAGCACATAATTGGGAAGTGATTGTTGATAGATTTCCTCTTCCTAACATTGAGTTAGTCACCACTCTGGCAGGAGCAAACTTTTTCACTATACTTGATTTTACTTCAGCCTACCACCAGGTAGAACTTGATGACTCTTCTCAGGATTTGACAGCGTTCATAACGCCAATGGGAGAGTATACATTTAAAAGGATGCCCTTTGGGTTAGTGTTCGCAGCATCAGTCTTCCAGAGGGTGATGTCCGCTATCCTAAAAGGATTACAGGACATTAGGTGCCATCAGGATGATCTGGTAATTTTTGGCAAGCATACAGTGGAACAAGATAAGAGTACGTGCAGTTTTGGAAAGACTAACTGGAGTTGGTCTGACTTTAAAAGAGTAGAAATGCAAATTTGGTGTACAGGAAGTAAATGATCTAGGTCACCATATTTCGGGCTCTGGTATTAGGCCGTAGAGGGAGTTGGTGGACACCATCATAAATCTTGAAGAGCCTGGTAAGAAGGAGGAATTGGAATCATTCACACAAATTACAATACTAGAACACATTAAAAAAATATATATATGCGCATAAGACTGGTAATTTGAGAGCCCTTCTAGGTATGGAAGTGTAGTTTGAATGGAATACTGACTGCAAAACAGTGTACGTATATTTATCATATTGAAAACTGTTCAATTTACGGAACCATATATCTTGGGGCTTCCCAGCTCTTACGACCTCTTTTTACTGACCATGTTCCGCTTTGATTTATTTAATCTTCTCCTTGCCCGCCCACTTGGGTGAAATAAAGGTGAGAGCTTGTTGCCCTGTGGCTGCGACCGCAAGTCTCCACAGTATTTGCCCCACTTTTTAATGTTTTGTTGCTAATATGAGGTACAGAGGAAGACCTATATAATCCCTATTTTTAAAAAGGAAAATTTTATACAAGTGCGTCTTGGTTTTATTTTCTTATCCATTCTCTTAGGGAGTACTGGATTTCACGTTCTTAGATTTTTAAAGTCTGCAGTTAGGCTTAGATCTAGTTGTGTTTTAATTATCAAGGGTGTATTAGGTATGGACGTGACGTTATTTTGCTATGCCTTTTTTATTCTGCATTTATTTGCATTTTTAACCATGCGTTTCTTATTGAAGTAGTGTGTTTTATGACCGAGGTACCACAGTTATTGTGTTTCTTAGATAATTGTAAACTTGACTTTTATGGTTTTTTATAAAAGCCGAATAAAGTGTTGAATGCAAAACGGATTAAGAAAATGTGAAAAGGGATTTGCAGAATGCACCCATTTTGCAGGCGTATGTTCTGGGTGATGACATCATTATAGTGGCGGATGCAAGCTTGAAGCGTCTTGGTGCAGGTCTGCTTCAAAAAAGAAACTTGGTTGAAGAACTGATTGCGTGTGCTTCGCATTGTTTGAAGGGGTCTGAGAACAATTACTCAATAATTGAAAGGGAGGCATTAGCCATATATTGGGTCTTGAAAAATTTCAACATTTTGTGTGTGGGACTTCTTTTTGGGTTCGCTCTGAAAGAGGTCTTCATGAAAAAGGGACTTGATACAATATCATCCAGAATACATAGGTGAATAATTTCCCTTCAAGAGTTTACTTTCACCATTGAGTATATCCCTGGAATCAAAAATTACTCTGCTAGCTGTTTCTCACATCTAGTAAACATCAATAATGAGGAGGCTGTAGAGATTATGGATGATATGTTTGAGGAAACAGTGAGTGTATTGAGGTAACTGCTGGTGTTATGACAGTGAATGGAAATCTGTGTTAAGAAAAGATGATGTTTTATGTGAATTCAATTCAATCAAGCTTTATTTGGTATATAATATACAACCATAAAAGCATTCTAATCCTAAAAATAGCCTCATTATTGATCACTGTAATTTTCTAAAACAATTCGATACATATTAATACTCCATCTTTGGTTTTCTGTACTTGGAACTACACCATTATTAGTCACAGTAAATATATAAACAATGATGATGTACACTTATTAAAAACAATTCGATGCATAATAATACTCAAGCTGAGAGTATAGAATACATCTCTACCTTAAAAGCAATAGTTATATAAACTTAGACTCAGTCACAATACAAAGTGCAGTGCTTGATAATACTTCATCACAATTAATAATCACAATAATTAAATAAGCAAGAAGTTGATGACCGAGGAGAACATGGCGGCCGGCTGAACGCCTAGGTCGCGAGTCCCGCAGTCGAGCGGTTTTGAAATCAGGAAATACTTACGGTTGGGAGCGGTTTACACTATGAGTTGCAGGGCTTCGGTGAGGATCCGAGTTTAGTGGCGGGTCGTGGAGTTTGTTTTCGGCGCGGCGCCTGCCTGCCTTGGCGCTGTCTGTGGAGGCAAGCTCTGAGGGTTGCGGAGCTGTGCGGCGGCCCGCCCGCTGTTGCTTGGAGGCTGCCGGAGCTCGCGAGAGTAGGTGAGTGTGCCCAGTGACGAGCGCTGAGCAGAGAGCACGGAGGAGCTGAATGGGACGGGGAGCTGTGGAGGCACTGGGAGGTGTGCTGTCCCCCACTCCTTGCGACGACGGGGTTAGGACCGGAAAAGACCGAAGTGAGTTGGGGGACTTTTGGTCAGTGGCAGCTCACACATTTCAGCACTTACGCAGGGCTACATTTAAGCAAAACTTCAGAGGGGCCCCCTATAAGTTATTTTATCACTCAGAATCAGAGGGGTTACCATCATCTTCAGTATTTAACGCAGAGGCCCCTAGTGCTTATGTCAAACCCAGGTTGAAAATAACTGGACTAAAAAGTATTAAATACCAAACGGGCTCCCATACTCAATCCTTTTATATAGATGACGAAGTGGAACCCTCTGTTTGCATGAATTCCAATAGGAAAAAAGTTCAAGGCAAGAAGAAGGGCTCGTCTGTTTCACAGCTGTCCCTGTCACCGGTAGCGGGTAAGAGCGATAAGCATAATTCCATAGTCGCTAATATCACGTCTGAGACATTAGGAAATGGGTCTCAAAAGCCAAACTTGCGGAGTCAAGGAAGAGTGGAAATAGTGTCGTCAGATAAAATCCCTGAGTCAGTCCAGGAGCAAGTTAAAGATTGGAGCTCACTACAGGATATTGGCTCAGTTAAATACATTAGCAGGAAACAAAGGGCCCAAAAATCCAAAGGAGTTACGACAGCAGTGGTTTCCACTAGAGCCGCAAAAATAGCAAAAAAAGAACAGCTAAAAAGAGGCTCTAATTTAAAAGTTACCCCCTCATTACGCTCCTTATTTAAAATCCAAGAGAAGCCGACACAGAGCGAAGTTTCTACGTATGTAACGCCTACACTAACACTGAACACAATGGAGTCACAAAACAAATATCAAATTCTCAGACTAGAAGATCAAGGCCAGGACGATGAACACACCTCAGAGGCTACTTCAGAAGAAGCTCCACAAACAGAACCCCTACAAAGTGAGGGCCACTTACACTACAGTAAGCTAGCTGATGGCCAAGGAAGCGAGCAAGTTAGAGATTCCCCTTTAAGGGAGGATATGGGGGCTTTTGCGGCCTCACTGTTAATGGAGATGAAAAATGGGTTTGCCAAATCAGAGAAAAATCAGGAGAAAATTCAGGCCACTTGTGAGGCTCTGGAGGCTAAAGTTAACGCATTGGTTAATAGAGTGGTAGTAGTCGAATCGGCTCTGGAACACATAAAGGATGATGTGAGGATTTGCCAGAGTGACATCAAGAAAATATTTTCAACAGAAAGTGAACTTAGAGATAAAATTGAGACCTTAGAAAACAATGCTAGGAGGAATAATTTGCGCCTACTAAATATTCCTGAAGGCCAGGAAGGCCAAAATATAAGATCTTTTGTAGTGAGTCTCCTGAAAGATTTTATACCTGATTTGGATGAGAAAGTGTTGGACGAAGACATACAAAGAGCCCATAGAGACCCATTTAGGCTAAATAGAGATAGGAAAAACCCACGCAGAGTTTTAGTCAACTTTAAAACTTACTCAATAAAAGAACGCATATTGATTAAAGCTCTAAACTCTGGCAACCTAACAAGAGACGGATATAACTATAAAATCCGCTCGGACATCTCCAAGGCCACCGCTGACAGGCAATGGGCCCTAGGAAAATATATGCAGGACCTCCGGGCCGAAGGAGCCACTGTCCAGATGAAATTTCCAGCCCTTTTGCGTATAATGTGGTGTAACAAAACCTATAACATTAGAGCCCCAAAAGAAGTGGAGCAGTTACTAGAAACTATGAAGACAAGCAGGGATAAGTAGCCTGATATGTTAAAATGTTCTAAAAAATTACAGCCGTTCGACTGCGGTTCTCAAACTGGGCAACGAGGTTGCCCAATGGAAATGGGGAGGGTTCTCCAGGGTGGGGGTATGAGTATTTTTTTAGGGTTCTTTTTGTGCACGTTGACATTTTCTTTGGGTGGGGAGCATTTAGGGATAAAACTAAAAAAAACATTTGTCCGATATGTGAGTTATATAGCAAAACAGGGAGGGCGCCATAGGGAACAAGAAAGAAATCAACTTAATGGGTGATTTGAAAATAGCAACTTGGAATGTGAATGGGCTAAGAACAAGGGGTAGGCGTCAAAAGATTTTCAAGTACCTTAAACAACAAAATTGCGATATCATTATTTTACAAGAGACACATCTGCTAAGAAATGAGTGGCTTGAAGCTATAAAATATGAGAATTGGATTGGGGAGACCGTTTCTACCAACCAAACATGTAACACTAAGGGTGTGTCGATCATTATTAGAAAATCACATATTCTTACGCTAACAGGACAAACAGATTCAAGAGGAAGATGGGTTATAGCAAATATAAAAGCCTATGATATCGCCTTCTCCGTAGCGGGGTACTACGGGCCCAATACAGATGATCCAGTGCCCCTTCAGTCATTATACACACAGCTGCTAGTACAGTCCACTCCAATAATACTAGGTGGCGACTATAATATTTTATTAGATCCTAAAAGAGATAGACATCCCCCAAGTAAAGTCTTAAATCTACCCAAGATGCGAGAGTATTTGAACAGGCTTGGAGAAGATCTGGGTTTAATTGATATTTGGAAATTAAAAGGGGACAAAACAAATAAATTTACTTTTAGAAACTATAAGTATCACCATGCCTCTAGATTAGATTTCTTCCTAGTGGATAAACTCTTAAGTAATAAAGTTAAGAAAGTCCAGCACTTGCCCGCACACTTGTCCGATCACTCATTAGTTCAATTACATATTAAGTTTGAGTTAAGACAGGGCGAGAAAAGGTGGACTGTGGATCGAACACTCCTACTAGACCAACAAGTTATTGACAAATTAGTGGTAACAACTGAAAATTACTTTAAGGAAAATGGTGACTGGGAGGTGTCCAAAATGATAGTCTGGGATGCGTACAAAGCCGTGCTTAGAGGCACACTAGCCGGCATAGCAATAGGAAAAAATAAATTGAAGAAGCTTAAAATTTCACAAATAGAGGCAGATTTACAAGAGAGACAAGCCAACCTAGAAAGTTCGACTCTTGAAGAAGATCGTAGCAGTTTAAAAAAGGAAATAACGAAGCTGAAACAGGAGCTTACCTCAGAACTAGAGGAAAAGATAAGGAGGAGATGGCAAGCTAGTACGTTGTCAAATTACGAATTTGGGGAGAATAGCGGTAAACTGTTAGCCTGGAAGCTCAAGACAGAGCAAAATAGAAACAAGATAACAGCCATTCACAAGGGAAATGGAGGACAAATAACTGAAGACCGGTCAGGCATCGAAGAGGCCTTTGAACATTTTTTCCAGCTATTATACAAGGAAGACCTAGTACCTTCACCCCTAATGATAGATACATACTTAAACAAATCATGTGGTCTGAAGTTAGATGAAGATTCTTGTGAAATTTTAAATGCACACATCACTTTAAAGGAGGTCCAGGAAGTAATTACCAACCTTAAAAGAGGTAAGGCAGCTGGACCGGATGCCATACCTAATGAGCTCTATGTAGCACTAAAAGACTCTCGCACCCAGATTAACTGTCCTCTTTAATGTCATTTTTCTGGAGGGCCTTCCAATCCCCAAATCTTGGAATGAGGCGACGATTAGCTTGATATTAAAACCAGGAAAAGACCCTCTATGCTGTGAGTCCTACAGGCCAATATCGCTCCTTAACACAGATTACAACATTTTTTCCCAGCTTTTAGCAAAAAGACTCGGCTCACTATCTCATAAAATTATTTGTGAGGATCAGAAGGGATTTATTAAAGGTAGGCAACTACATGATCTTACACACCAACTGATCGGAGCCATTGACATTGCAAATCAAGAGAAAGTATCCTTGGCAATTTTTACGTTTGACGCGGCAAAGGCTTTTGACCGTGTTAACTGGTCATACTTACAAAAAGTCATCTTACACAATAATTTAGGCTTAAATTTTTCACGGGTAATAGATAATATTTACTCGGTTCCTACGGGGAAAATACTTGTCAATGGAAGCATTTCAAATAGTTTCCAAATTAAGAGAGGTACTAGACAGGGGTGTCCACTCTCACCCCATCTCTTTAATTTGTATATAGAGCCGTTAGCCAATACAATTAGGACATCTAAAGAAATCCCCCTTTTAGCTTTAACAATTGGGAGTTAAAGGTGGCATTATATGCCGACGACTTGATGCTTTACTCGTGTAATTTAAATGAATCATGGAACAGTATAATTAGTATATTAACAGATTTTGGGGAAATCTCTGGTTATCAAATAAATAATCATAAAACAGAGGTAATGCATTGGAACATACCTACTCCACAAATTGAGTCCAAGAAAAAAATCAAATATCTAGGGATCCAAGTTTTAAATAGTATCGATGATATCGCTCAAGTGAACTTCGATATAAAAACTAAAGAGATGAGGAAATTACTGAAGTCTTGGAACTGTTTATCGCTCACCTTTATGGGGAGAGCTAATGTAATAAAAATGGCTATCCTTCCGAAATTTACTTTTATTTTTAACACAATTCCTTTAGAGTTTAATTTACGAAGTTTAAGAAAAATTCAGGCCGAAATAAACTCGTTTATTTGGGCATCTAAAAGTGTCAGGATAGCATGGAAAAAACTGTCCCAGAAGAAGATTCAGGGGGATTGCTAGTCCGGATCTTATTTTATACTACAAAGCCTTCCATTTTAAGAACATAAGGCACCTTTTCCGAGATCATGAGTCATATCCCCCCTACTGAAAAGCAGTGACAATATATGATCATTGTCTCTAAGTTTGGACACCAAAAGTTTTTCAAGAAAATCAGACTAAAGGTGCCAAAAGCTGCATTCAAACTATGGTCAGACATAAGGAAGCTATGGCAATATCCATATTATAGCCCTCAAGCACCGATATGGAACTCCCCTGGGACTCCTGAATGCCTGAAAGACTCATTAGCCCTTTCGCTGAAAAGGGTTGGGATTAACAAGTGGGGAGAGCTGTTGGAATCCGGTAATTTAAGATCCTGGGATGAGTTAGTGGAAAGAACGAAGAATGGAATATCCAGGTTTAAATTCTACCAGTTGGTTAGCTGGTCTAAAGAGCAAACGACCTGGCCAGATTATGTTGGGAATTTGGAGGCTGAACTGCTTAAAGACTCTGGGGGGAAAAAAGAAGTATCGAAGTGGTACTGGCAGATGCTGGAGAAGAAGGAAGGTGATAATGATACCCCAGACCGCAAGTGGAAGAAGATCTTTCCAGTTCAAGAACTACAGCAAGTCTGGCAAGTATCCTGCACTTTTTTATGGCACATTATAATTTCTACACCTCTCAGGAAAAATCATTTGTTCACCCTGCACAGATCTTATTGGACTCCTGAAAAGTTATCAAAGATGAATATCCAGATGATCAAGAAATGTCCAAAGTGCGGTGAGAGGAAAGCAAACGATATCCATATGTTCTATTCATGTCATTACCTCGACACATTTTGGAGAGAAACTGGTAAGATCATTGATGGAAGCTTAAACACAACCATCAAGGTAAGCTCCTTTAACGTTATTTTCGGCATAATGGATATCGATAACTCTAATATTACACTAACTAAGATGCAGAAATATCTTTTTTTACATTCATCTTAATCGCAAGACGTGAGATCTGTATAAATTGGATCCTCCCTTCTCCTCCTAAGGTTGAGGACTGGGTTCGGTCTATTGACAAATTCAGGAATATGGATAGAGCCAGAGGGGAATGCAAACGTACAAAACACTGGGATTTATGGGATTTATACAGACTGTAGGATAGGAAGGGCGGTCCAATGATTTAAACAACTGTGATTATGGTCATTCTGAGTTTCACTGGGGTCGGAACAGCGAGATACTAACTCGGGTAAATTGGCAATGTTGGTACTAAAGCATGGTTTCCACCTCATTCTCGAGGGCGTCAAGTGAGAGGTGTCCCTGTTGCTTTTTACAACAAGATCGCATAAATGAGGACAAAAAAAAAAAAAAAAAATTTAAATAAGCAAAACTGAAAAAGGGGTAGAGCTCATAAGTACAATACAATGGTTGATTTCTAACAGGAATATATAGAGCCTGAACAAATATTAGGAAGCCTACTTGCTTTCATAAGTTAAGGCTTCCAGATGGGAATTATCCTTTCTTCTCCTGATTGCCATTTGTATAAATGCTATAACTGCATTGCAAACTTTGTCGTTTTCCAAACTACAGATATAGTTAAAAGCAGGTTTATAAAAATACAATTTATTAGCTAAAAATAGAGGTCTTAAAACAGATTTCCTAGTATCCCGATAAAATCTACAAAAGAGTATAAAGTGCAATGTAGTCTGTAAGGACTTTCCTTCACGGAGACAGTTTGGGAGGTTATGGCTCCACTTTTCCATTCTGGGGAATGCGATCTGAAAGTGTAGCGTGCCCATCCTTAGCCTTGTTAAATAAAATCTATGTTGCAAATTGCTTATCGAGATGAGGTACGGTTGGATACCCATCAAAAGCAGGCCTTCACAGTATGATCTGACACTCTGCTTTGAGCCTATTCCTGCATCTCTTTCAAGTTCCCTTGAATTTGCTAGCCTCGTCTTTAAATCCCCTTTACTGTAATCCTGGAAGGACTTTGGGTCGTAAAAGTCAATGTCCACCTTACACTCTTTTAAAAGTTTAAAAATATACAGTAACCAGGGGATTTTTTTGCTGTAATCGAGGGCTAGACAATTCATAATTATTTCCTTGGAGAACTTGGTCTCCTCTTTAGTCCAAATCCCATGCCAAAGCGTAAGGGCTGCCATGCTAATAGAATCACTAATATAAGGTACACACAGCTCCTTATGGACTATATATGAGGCAGTTGAATTGGGAACAGCTAAGACCCTTTTTAAGAATTTATTTTCCTGAGTTTGCAGCAAAGTGGTGTTTGCCCTCCCCATAGTGCTGCTTCATAGAACGTACCTGTGATACACTTACTCCTATATAGTGTAAGGATTTCCCGCACTGGCTTGTTACCTATTTTTGTAGAAAATCTAAAAATACCCACACTCGATCGTAAATTTTTTAACTTGCATAGGTCAATATGTGCGCCCCAAGTACCATTCCCATTAAAAAGAATACCTAAATAAGAGAAAGATGTTATTCTTTTAATGTGGGCACCTTCCACCTGGTGTTGCCTACTCTTTACTCTTTTTTTCCCACAAGTCATGACAAAGGTTTTACTAAGGTTCAGTTTTAAATCTTTTGCAGTCATGAATTGCGTAAAATTTTCTATTAAACATTGAAGCCCGTTTGCAGTCCTTGATAATAGGACTGCATTGTGTGCATATAGGAGTACTGCAGTTAAACATGTACCAACTCTAGGGGCGTCAGCACTTAAATTCTGCAAAAATAGGTCAACATTGTTAATATAAAGAGAATAAAAGGGGTGCAAGGACGCAACCTTGTTGTATCCCACGGGTGAGTCTAAAATCAGAGGTGCATTCGCCTTTTGGGCCGAAACGAACTTTAGAAGTTAAGAAGGTATATATTTGTGATAAATGAGTTATATTATCGTGTGGTGCACCCATCCCTCGCAACGTTTGCCATAATTTAGCGTGATTACCTAAATCAAAAGCGCTGGTGAGGTCAACGAAACAAAGGTAAATCAATAACTCTAGGTTTACGCACTGCTCTACCGTCCCTATACCCCTTCTAAATCCATACTGGGAATCAGTTAAGATGTTGTTCTCGTTTTCCCAGCTTTCCAATCTTTCTAACCTGATTCTGCCCATCAATTTAGATGTTGAATCGAGCAGGGATATGGGTCGGTAGCATTTTGCGTTCCCTCTATCACCTTTTTAGGTCGAGCCTAGAGTAGCGCGCAAGCGCTGCTTCTGGCGAAGACTTTGTTGTGGGCTTTTCAAAGCTGACCAGACGCTCGTGCGTCATGGCCTTTTCCCTGCGGTTACCCGCACGGCAGACATCTGTTTCCAATTATAGTGCCCAGACGCGGGGGCGATAATTGGAAACAGATCGCTCGCTGTGGCGCGCGCGTGCACCACTCACGTCCTTTTCCCCCTTTCTGCTCGGGCCTCCTGTGGGCACAGCTCTGCCCCCACCCCTGCATGTCTCATGCTTTCAGCCGGCACTGCTGTGCGTGGCTTCCTTGTTAGCAGCTGGCCTCCAGAGCAGATACGAGCTTTGCTGGTCACGTGGGCAGACTGAACCGGAGGGAGGAGCCCGGCAGTGTGTGATCAGCAAAAGGTCAGCACGAGGAAGGGCGCCGCAGGTACAAGGCAGAACCACAGTACATCAGAGGCCGGAACCTTTCTTCCCCGCGGCCGGAAGCGGCGAAGTCATGTTGGCACAGACGGGACCAAATGTACTTTCAGCACCGACACCTTCTCGCGTTGTCCGTATTCGAAGCAAGGCCAGGCGCTCTGCCCCAGACTTATAAACAGTCGGGGTCCATTAACGGTTTTATTCGACTACCTTTTCAACCGTGGTCTTTCATTTCCTCTTTGATGCTTTTTTAATTTTTTTTATTTATCATCATTTTGGGCGTTCTCTAGCGCCAACAGTCCCAGGCGGGTGGCAGAGCCATTTTAGAATAAGTGGCAAAAATACAGGTTTCAAGAAGGTACAAAGCGGGGGTACCGTAGGTTTATGCACGAGCTCCTAGATATCATGATACTCCCTATTGTGTGGCACATTCTGCCTTTCCCTTCCGATTAATGTTTTTTTTAATTTTAAACTAACACTAATGCTTTGAATGGCAAAAGTAGAACTAAACTTAAAGTCCAGCACTGAACAAAGCTGTCGCGGCGTCGTTTACTTGCCAAACGGGTTAAGACGGGAGTATTAGTTGGCGGTAAATTCTTCTAGGTCTATCGCACAATGCGTGACGTCTTAAGCGTCATGGCTTTTTAGCCAACAGCACATTGCGTCCTGGATTTTCAGCCGATGCTTTCGGTGTTAAAAGCGAAACTACGTATGCCACAAAGTAAACTGCGGTCAGCCACAAGACCAGGACTGACTGTAGTTGTCACGGATGACGTGGGGCCACATAAGAGCTGAAGGTGAATATTTAGTTGGAAAACTTGTACCTACAAAGACTCCCGTCAGAAAAATGAATATAAAATAGAAATACAGATGAAACCGGAATAGAAAATGATAAACGTTTCACCCATTCATTGATGTGAATGCTTTTAAAGTGTGCACCATTAACAACAGGTTAATACTACGTTGCAGGCACACAGGCTAAATATAGTGTCAAAGTACCCTACTGCATTCTGCAGGCTGTAGTCTGGGTTCACCGCTCCTACACCACTTTAACTGAAGTACCAGATAACAATATTTTATCGGATTACGACATTGCAAGGTACTGTTCGTGCCCTTGTGTCCCACTTGAGGTGGGCTCCAAGTGTAAGAGCAGCAATAAAAGGTTGGCCTAGGAGCTTTTAGGACCCATTTTACTTTGAGCCGTTTGTACCTGGCGCGTATTGGTGCCTCATTTAATTGTTCAGTCCAGTTTCTCCAATTGCAGGAGAAATATCCGCAAGGATGGACACCGCTGAGAAGTGATCTCCCTCCACCATTTAATTTTAAGATGGAAGTGATGATGGAAGTGATGATAGTGGGCTATGGAGGGCGTTTCCTGTTTGGCCCATTAGTCACCTGGAGTGCTTGTTGCCAGATAAATGAGGCGCCAGCAGGCGTTGAGAATGCTACTTCATTTTAGTGGCGCCTTATGAGATGAGACAAGAGTGGATGCTTGACATATACATGTTGTGGGATATGTTTTGGTGAGAGTAGTGGCTTTGACTATTAGGATGAACCGTCTTGGGGCGGTGTTTCCGGGTTACAGATTTTCCCACAGGCATAAAGAGCGATCTCGTTGAATGGTAAAGTTGAAAGAAAGTGGTGTTGGTTGGCCCCACGAGTAGTGTGTCAGCTTTTGAGGCAGAGCCAATTTTCATGTTTTTGCCATTGAACCCGAGTAAGTTAATTTGACGTTGCTCTTACAGTCCCCCTCTCTCAACCTGTGGGAGGATGTGGTAGGGTCCCATAGTGATAGATACTGCCCCCAGAAATAACATAATGTAGATCTGTAGGCTAGGGGAGGACTTTTTCAAAGCCCATGCCGTGGGCTCAGAGCCCACTGCACCCCGCAAACAGTAGTGTGCAACTGTTGCATGGCATAGGGGCTGGTATGCGGCCGGTACTCTTCATGCTTTGCTGACTAGAGTGAGTGCATCACTTTGTAGACTGAAATATAACTTTTGTGACATTTGAGCCCTGAAGAAGCTGATTAATTCAACCACAATACACGTGTTTGCAGTAAACAAACATTTGGCTGCCTCATCAAATTCTATGTTCAAGTTGATAAGACCCTGTCCCTGCTCTTTTGGGAACTCATTTCAAGCACTGACTAGTTAACTATTGTGGATCAAGATACTAAATTACTAACCCCTCATCTTTGTATCCGCTCTTGATTGACTGTGTTATGTCCATTGCAGCTCTCAGTTTTATACATATTATTGTTTAATTTATGTGCTTTAACTAAGTTGTTCCTGTACTGGAAAGCGCAACATTGCTATGTATAATTTATGATTTCTAATTTGTAGGCTCTTGTTTATAACTATAGAACTGTTAGGCGCATTGATTAATTAACACACACATATATGTATATTTACTGCTTTAAACCTTAGTGTGGAGAAGGAGGCAACACACAACCAAGGTTTCAAAAGTTCTTCTTTATTTGATTTCTAGCGCCGCATAATCACCATATTGTGAAAGTAGGGAAAAGAATTATAGATATATCCCCCCCACACCCGTGGTGAGATAGATGGAGGAGGGAGACACAGTCGTAGTCTCTTGTTTTAAACTACATAACTATCTTCCAAATTAATAAGGTCGGAAACAAAAAGGCATGTATTGCAATATTAGCTAGAGTTTTTTATGCTGGTTTTGTGCATTTGTCTGTAACCTGGCCTTGATAGCGGACAAACAATGTTGCAATTGTTTCTAATATATTACCAAGTTATTTAAAGCAATCCCGATTTAATAAAATTAAGCCTTGAGGCATATGAGGTTGATATGGAAAGTAGACTGAACGAGAAAGGTGTGCTTTTGTTTGAGCTGTGCCAATACGGCTGTGTAGGCTGGAGGGAATTTTTGTCATTCTAGAGAACTTCACCTTTATTTGTAACGCAAAGGGAGACCAATTTTGATGGCTAAAACGCCCCCACCCCCCACACCAAGGTCTGTACCTCTCGTGATTTGTGAGAGGTGTATGGGTGTTCTACCAGTGCTACAGTTGGTGTTGTTGCACTAAGGATATTGTGCTGCACACCTAAATACTTATAAGGATCCAAAAGCGAGACCTATTGGCTATGCCAATGCTTGTTTAAAAATAGGGACAATTCTGCTTTCCACCCAAGTTGAAGGTAGCACCCCTCCTATTGTAGCATTAAAAACACTTAATAGAATTGGTGACCAAGTCTATCTTAAATTTAAAAATATCAATAGGTACCCCGTCTGGTCCTGCAGCTTTACCATTTGCACTTTTGTTTAGGGCAGTTTTAATTTCGTCTAAGGTAATGGGAGCGGTCTTAACAGTATTCACTAATATAAAATTACTGTTGCCATCTCTCATGTGGGCCTCATTTTTAGGATTAAAAATATGCTCAAAGTGCGTCAACCATTCATCAGGGTTACTAGGGTTTCTATTTTAGCCGTTGATGTATCCTTTAAAAAACGGATGATCTATTGTTTTCCAAAATAGAGTAGAGTCGCATGTCTCAGCTGCTTGGATCAGTTTTTCCCATACCCTCTCCCCAATTTCTATTTTTCTTGTATTTAAAGTTTGTTTATAATTTTCCCGTAGTATGGAATCCTTTCTCTATCCCTAGGTCTTACTTTTAGTGCTTCCTTATTTAATTTTGAGCACTGTTGGTCAAACCATCTGGGGTTATGATCGCTATTTTTCTTGTTTTTTTTTATTTTCAAATCTCCAGAGATTGCAGCTGAAATGTTATAGAATGCACTTCCAATATCTAGGTTTGGGGAAGATCTATCCAAACAAGTGTTTATATGTTTTTGTGTTTTTTGGATTATATTTTCCATAAATGTTATAGGATTAACACCCGACCATTTAATAGAAATTATATTTTCTCCTTGTGCTTTGATATCTACAGCAGCTACACACACCTTTTCTTGTTGAGTCAAACTTAGTTTCAGGATCAAGAATAAAGGATGGTGATCACTAAACGGGCTTACCTGAATATAAAATGTTTCCCCTAGTCCCTTACAATTCCCTGATACTAGGATATGGCCGATGTTCGATGAAGATCTCACTCCTTCATATGTTTGAACAATGGTTTCTCCCTCATGTTCGCCTAACTCCATAATTTCTAAGTTATATTTATATATAACAGTATTCATTGCTTCTCCATATGTGTTATGGGGCAAATGAGGACTTTGCTCACCATGTTCATCTCTGTGTCCAAATTGTTCCCCAATTGGAATTTTACACTTTTCACAATTAAAATCACTGGCCCAAATAAGCAAGTAATCTCTTCCCCCCCCCCTAACCCCATTAAAAAGTCGTCTAACTCTTCTTCTAGTGACGTGATTACCCTATGTCTTGTGCTGTCAAAAACATTATTATAAAAGTGTATTACTACTATGCACTGTTTTTCCTTTAGTGCTAAAATATAAAATCTGAAAAAACTGTGATTTGGTGTAAACTTTCCATAAAGTTAATGGTGAAGTTACTGGAATTAAGACCGCTAAACCTCCTTCTGCTCTCCACGCCTTCGAGGGGATCGCATGTGTAGAAATTTTTATAACCATTGATAAAAAAAGATTCTGTATACCAAGTTTCTTGTAGTAAAATTAAAGCACAATCCTGTATCGTTATAAGCCATTCTCTATCATTTAACTTATTTTTTTACCCCTGCAACATTCCATGACGTAATAGTTAAGAGCCCATGTGATGGGTGACGCTTCAATTATTATTTACAGTACTAATGGGGATAAAATCATGGTTGCCGTCTAACTGTCGCACTACATCCTCCCACTGTCAATCCGTTTCGCTACAGCCTCTTAAAAGAGCGAACCTATTGGGCATGGGAGGTATCACAAACGGGTCTATATAATGGGGTATGTTGCTGGTGTATTGTGTAGGCTCGTTTCTAGGTTTATAAAAGTAGCCAAGTGGGACAGCAGTAATCTCCTCCAGATGATGAAGAGACCCAACATATTTGGCTGAGAATTCTTCAATCAGGGACCCCACAACCTCAGAACTTCAGAAATTCACAACTACACAATCTCCCTGACAGTTTCTTTGTACTGCCCACCCAGCTGACTCTTCTTAGCATGATTATATTCTGGTAAAGTATATTAGTGCTACAGTTGGTATTTAAAGCAGGCCAGGGAACAACCCGATTTTTAGGTCTCGCCTGAGCCAGCGCTTAGCGCTGCTCTCGGCGAGAGTTTTAGTAAGCGGGTTTTGGAAGTGCAAACAGCAGTGGCTTTTGCTGGCGACCAGCTTGCGTTCACGCGCGATCAGGCGCCATATGGCTTCCCTCGCCATCTGGCTTCCCACCCTGATAACTCGCAGCGGCTTTTATCGCTCGCGATTACTTTCATGGCCGTGTCAGTTTCACGGCCGCGCGGCCAATGCTTGTTTGCTATTATTCCTTAAGAGCCAGTGAAAACGAAGATCGTACAAATAATGGTATCCATACACATAAAACTGTGAGCAGCAGCTGTGTGCCACGGCCCTGCCTGGGGGAGAGCAGCCGTCGATGGCCGGAAGAAGGGCCGAGCTTGCACCCATTCAATGCTTGGCTTCTCGGCAGAGATTACCAACACTGCTGGAGAGGATGGGTATTTATCTATCGTTCTTGTAATAGCGCTTCTTGACAGAGTAAGGTTTCAGAGCGCTTTACAGTGTTGGTTATGATGGAAAGGCGAACGAGAAAGGGTGCTTATTTTTTGCAGTTTTTAAATGGTGCGAACTCCACCCAAAAGGGTTGGTACTCTTTACATGAGGGCCTGTTACATTATACAAGCACATAATCACTTTGGGATGCAATCATTTTGTTTTTATTTTTTCAGGCACTGGGAGATTAAGTGATTTTCCCGCAATCACAGGATGGTGAGATGATGCCAAGACTCGAACCTGGTATACGTCCAGTCCGGCCCAGCCTCTACTTTTGTTTGTCCCTTCCAGGACACCACCTCACGTACGGGCCTCGGCGCAGTTTACTTCTCGGGTCCCTCTAGGCGCCCTTCAGGTGCGGGCATCTGCCTGAAATAGTGACCTGGTCACGGGGACTGAGGGGCCAGCTGCAAGAAGAGCGGACGTGTATGCCTCATGAGCTCTTTCACTTCTGCTTCGGTTGCACACAGTGAATTGAGGCCTGAGCTCCTTTTGAGACAAACTGCCTGCTAAGCTCTTTGGTCTGTCCAACAGTAGCAGCCATATTCTCATAGATCAAGGTGATCTTTTGTAGGCTCGGGAGGGCTAGATCAGTGCCAGATTTTTAGAATGGCCACACAACATACTAACCACCAAATGCATCTTATTAACGTGAGCACCAGCTTTTCTGGAATGTGGTGTATGTTGGGCACCTCTGTCTAGATGGTGTATCTAGTACACGGAACAACCAGCGCATCTTTTGTATGTAATGAGTTCCTGTTGGCTAAAACCAGTGCTTTAAATGGGCCGGTACTTACCGGTACTGAGTACCAGCACTATTTAATTTTCTCCCCTTGAGTGCCGGAACTTCTCCTCTGACAAGGAGGGTACCAGTACTCATGGGGGCTTTTGCCTCGACACAAGTGGTGCTTCTCTCATTTTCTCGGGCCTCTGCAGCATTTTTCACATGACCTGCATGGATTGATTGTGCAATCCTTGGGATGAGTTCGCAAAAGAGAGCCAAAACAGCAGCTCTTGTCTCCAGGACATAGCAATCTTGTTGTGCTACTCTGCAAGTCTTCCAGCAGCAGGGGTAGTTGCAGGGTGTTAGATTTCACAGTTGATCTTGCACAGTGGGAGTTGAGAGCCCACCGTAAAACTAACGGACGAGGGTGTGGGACGCATTTTTCAGGGCAGTAGCATGCCCGTTTTTTTTTGTTAATGAATAAAAATGTTAGTTCATCGGCAATTTAAATTAAAGATTTTTACTTGAATGTAAATACCTGCCCTTGCCACTGATTTTATGATTACTCCAAAAAAAAACAAGCATTGGCATAGCCAATAGGTCTCGCCTTTGGGACCTTATAAGTGTTTGGTTATCCAGCACAATATCCTTGGTGCAACAACATCAACTGTTGCATGGCTAAACACTTATAAGCTCCCAAAGGCGAGAACTATTGGCTATGCCAATGCTTGTTAAATTAAAGTCCCCCATGTCTCTGTGGTATTGTCTGCCATTTTCAGAACATTTTTCAAAACCATTACATGGGGGGGTTGTCTGGGGTGGTAGGTGTAGTGAAGCCTCACCAGGCTTCATTGGCCAACAACTCCCAATCGGTTTGTTCTCGTGATTAGTGCCTTCAGTTCCTATGTGATTTATGTTACTTGGCTCATAATCCCTTGGTTTTAGAACGAACTGTGTATTAAAAGATTCCTTTGTTTGTAATGCCGTCGTCAAATCGGTTCTTTCAATTGCAACTGGAAAACTTTCCCCTGCTTTTATCCTCTCATCCAGATCTCTAGCTGGGAGCTTTTTGAAGGCAGTAAATTTGTAACCAGGTCAGTTAAGTGGGTGACATCTTTTTGCACTGACTTAATTTCCAACATCAATCGTCTTTCAATATTAATTTTTCAGTGCAATTTTTAAAAAAACGTTTCAAAACGTTGCGTATGGTTTATTAATTCACCACCCCGTGTTCCTTTGGCCTCCCCTTCGAGTTTTTTTCCTTTCTTTGGCTTGGTTTTCAGATTTATTGACTGGTTTGAAGGTGGTACTTTAATTTTTAATGCTTGTTGTTTGCTCTTTTTGGCTGGTGGGGAAACCAAGTCAGAGTTGTTTGATAATGCAGATATCTCCAGTGGGAGCGTTGATATACAAGGGCCCTCTTTTAGGTTATCCATATTTGGTACATTGTCCTCCTTATTTATGCTATTTCCCTGAGCCTCCGAGGTAAGTTCCGTTTCAAGTTCTTATTCCACAAAATCTATCAGTTCTGACCTGGACTCTTGTAAAGCTACATTGAGTGCCGTTTTTGTGGCAGCCAAACGCTCTTCTACTTGAACGATCTCGTTATTAATCAACCCCATGGCGCTTTTTAAATATCTAGTAATTATCACACTTTTACCTGCTTGCTTCCCAATAGTTGGCGGTAATTCCCTTTTACTCATTTTCTCGAGCTAGTATTTATACTTAAAATATGGTTAAGGTTTTCTTATCAGCTCTTTACCCCTTCCGTTGGGCCAAGAGGGGTGGCCCCGCCCAACCTTATCCTGCCGCAGATGGGCCCGCCCGTGGCCCGGGCACGCCCGCGCGCATCCCGTGCTGCGGGAGCCCGCGCTGGATTTTAAAGCGTCTCCTGGCGCTGACCGTGACGTTAGCGGCAGCAAGCCGCTTGGGAGGCTGGTTCTTGTGGTCCCAATAGCAGTGGCAGCAATACGGTGAGGCAATTACGGGGTTATGTGAAGTCACTGAAGCAATAAAGTGTGAAAAAGTCAATTCACTGTCCAGACCCTGGTCCATAATTAAGGATGAGTTGGCGGTGAATGATTATATTCTTTTGCATGGTACTAGACTTATTCCACCAGAGGGCCTCGGGAACAGACTATCTCATGAGGGTCATTTTGGCATTTGTTAAAACAAAGGAAAGACTAAGGTCCAGCTATTGGTGGCCACATATTGACATTGAAGTTCATAGAGGTGTGAGGAATTGTGTGCAATGAAACGGTGACAAGATATTGGTCACAAGACATTTACCGTTGGTGTGTAGGAGACTTCTTGGTCATCCTTGGGATGAAGTGGCCATAGACATCATAGGTCCGCTGAAGGGCGAGCATAGTTCACCTTATTTAATTGTTCTTCTTGACTTCTACTCTAGAAGGGTCGAGGTTGTTAGTTGTTGTTTGGACATATCGTCAACTGGTATCATACATTTTCTTAATAAAGTCTTCAGAAGAGAGAACTTTCCCAATTCTCTCTTGTCGGGCCACGTTCCGCAGTTTTGTTTGGCACATTTTGAAGGCAACCCAAGACAAGCCTTTACAGTGTAATAGGTCTCGCAATTGCGGATTTTGAGCTATTGGACTTGTAAATGGCAATGCCTTTTATAATATTAAAAGGCATTGTCATTTACAGTACTGTGGTGGTAGGGGGCATGCACTTTTAAAGTTAGAGCGGCATATCGCTCCATACGAAAAATGGCCGCCATTGTCCTGTGTGGGCACGCTGAAAATACAAAAAGCAGCCGCCATTTTCCCCATTAGTCAATAAACAAAATAGTGCTCACCGACTTATAACGCAGACTGTGTAACAAGCCAAGTAAAAGGTCCAGTCCTTATGGGAGGTAACAAATGCAGACAAGGCAGTACCAAGGAGGGACTAACAAGCCTATTTACGAATCAGAAGCCAGCATTTACGAAGGACAATGACACAAGCCAATTAAAAATATTGTCGGAGAGTGGGCGGCGCTTCAATGCCATACTCCACTACTGCATGCCTCGCAGCAGCGCATGCGCTGCCCAGGCTCGACCTAAAAATGGTGGCATTAAACATAAAAAATGTTCAGTATATCATTCAGAAACTAATGGGGCTTTCGAGAGCTTAAATAAAACGTTGAAGGAGAGCATTCAATTAGCCAAGGTTACTAATAGAAATTGGAGAAAAGCTTTAGAAGAATGAATCACAGCTTACCGTATGTCTCCCGATTTCTTCACAGGGGAACTCGCCTTTTGAACCTTTTAAAGGTTATTCTCCAAGTAAATTGCTGAGCCCTAGGTGAATGAAGTGGTGTAAAGGAATTCAATTCAGTGGCTCAGGAGGGTGGCGTGAGAAAGAACTCTGTGCAGAAGAAGAGGAAGGAATATTTTGACAGAACTAAGAGTAAAAGACAACATGATAAAAATTGGAGACCATTTGAAAATTACAGCTCCGGTTGGATGCTCTCAATGTTCCAAATTCACAAAGGTATATAAAATAATTTTGGTGGGGACAGGAGGAGTTGTTGAATACGCAAAGCTCCTGCTTATCTCAAAGGTTTTAGTCGGTGAATATCTTGATTCAAGTTTATTTTATTTTGCTCAGCTAATTAAAGCCATTGCAAATTGATAGAACGTATAAAACAGCACAATTAAAAGTAATTCCAAATCAAACCATTAAAAATATAATTTGATACAATTTTAAAAATATTGTTATGAAGCCATATCACATGTAAAAAAGTGGTTACTAATAATAAAAGCACTGACCAATGATATTGTACAATAGTAGCAAAAAATAGCAATGTCTTGCGAATAGATTACTAGTGATACATTACTAATCAGAACCACTAACCTTGATATTGCACTCATTATAACAAAGATAAAAGTGACTGTGCATCGATAAAAATGTGCTCTTTAGCAAAGAGCAAAATGTTTACACAAGTTCTAGATAGGCTAACAATGTCCTGTATGCATTCAGGCTTTTGAATATCAATCTTATACAGTGCACCTGGTCTTAAAACCTATAAGCAATCGGGGGTGCAGGTTATATTCAACCAGTATTCTGTAGAGTAGCAGTTCTTAGCAGCTTGTCTGATTTATTTAAGAATTTGACTAAGCTGCAAATAGCTTGAGGATGTGCTTTGTTGAGCAAGAAATCTACTGCTGCCTGAATTGTTCGTGAGCCTTGTTTAATCCATATTTGACGAAGAAGTTTCCTGCGATCGTCAATTAGGGCTGGGCAGATGCAGAGAAGGTCGGATATGTTCTCCTGAGTTTTTCCACATAGCTGACATTCGGTTGATACTGGACGCGTTGACCATGATGGTGAAAGATCGAATGATTTAAAGTTTCCCATTCTTATAAGCAGTGCTTGAAATAGAAGAATAGAACTGCAGGTACTCTGATTAATTCAGGAAAGAATCCAGTTTCCCGGGAAAAGCTTTAAAACCATATGCTAGCATAGGAATTAATTTGGCATTTACTATTTTCATCAGAGGTTCTAGGGTGGGATTCTTGGTATGCTGAAAAATAGATTGGAATGCAAAGATTAGTGATGCACGCTTTAATTTAAGAGTGCTCATGGGTTAAGTGACCGCCCTTGTCGTCCAGCCAGCATCCGAGGTACTTGTATCTAGAGGCGATAAACTGTGTTTGTTGAAGTGCCATATTCCGGGTCTGTTCTTCCTTTTTTTTTTTTTGTCTGAAAATCACGACTTTGGTCTTCTCAAAATGTACAGTCCTACCATTTGCATTGCTGTGTATGCAAGCAGATAGATTAAAATCAGTATGCCCACTGCAAGCAGTAGGACCAGCAGAAGCCCTCCAAAAACACTTCCCAATACGGAGTGTATCAATGATGGAATTACTTCGAAAATGGTCTGAAAGATGCTAACTAGTCCTGAACCCATATGTTTAAATAGGCCCACGACCCCCCTCTTATCAGACGTGTTAAGATGCGATGTACCATTTCCCCGAAATGGAGTGGGAAGTTCATATGGACTAGGGCTTGTATCTCAGATGAGGACCTTGCAGCCTGGAGATCAAAAGTTTCTCGGGCTGAGGTTAAGACCACATCTGTCTGAAAAAGCATGGCTTTCAGTCTGCTCAGAGAGTCAAACCGTATAAAGGAAACATCTAGTGAAGGCCAAAGCGGTGCCTCCCTGTCTGTGCGGGCCAGTGGAAACAATACTTGCATACAACAAGTAACCCTGGAGATGACCGTGACCAGATACGGGATGCCTGGTACCATCCCACAGCAGCCTTGATTGTTCAGCATTAAGTAACTCCCATTAGAGAGTAACTCGAACACTGGATGAATCACCGCAGCTGAGGACCCCTTCAAAAAACAAGACAAATTTGCGACCAAAGCATTACAGGCTCCGTGGAGTGTTACCTCCCTGCAAATTAGAGAACCACTTAAGGTAGTCTCGCAGTTCGAACCACTAAGAAAAACCTCAATGTCCCTGTTCCTACATCTATATCTGTATGGTGACTCCCAGTACTCGTGTATGAACCCCTCCCACAACGCCTCATGCCTGCCTACCTGATGGTGTTCTAGAGACAGTACTAAAATTGGAAAGTCGTGACTGGCAGTGTAATATAGCCATGAATTAACCATTCTGTGGAAGGTGACTCAGCCACGGTAAAGGGTAATTGGTCCAATCTTTCAATTTGCAACATCGTGTATTTTGCATCTTTTTGTGCCATACTAATCTGTTTCTCTGTGAGATTATATTCAGAAAACGGGGACGTGCTGTTGATATAACGCCAAGGCACATGGCCAGAACACAAAGGTTGTAGCGTCCAACTTAGTAACATAATGGAGCGCAGCTGCCACTGTCCATGCTGTAAAATAGACATACCTTGTTCCATTATGTAAATAGCAGAAGACGCCATGTTGCCCAGTGAATAAATTCTGGACGAGAGTGTGGTCCTGCCGTTATCGACCACAGCCAAAGCCTTTTCTAGGTTAATCCTATCTATCTCACGCAATCTCTCAGCAGCCTCCTGTTGGGAGATTTTCCATATTTCATTATAAACGGTGTATATGAAGCGTTTACGACGTGGCTTCTTGGGACCTAACAGAAATTCCCTAAGATCCATGTCATCTGGTAGACGGGACAATTGCTTCACCTGTGACAATGTCGAGGTTCTTAGCCACTCTAGGCATAATTTCCTGACACTGTAAGATGTCACCACCCGAGTGTTCTGACTGTACATAGTGTGAGTCAGGCCTATGGATACTAAACCCTTCGTTAGCACCCCTGAATCTTGACTGACCTCTATTTGTGTTGATAGGCCAAACCAGCCATCCCTTCCAATTGGGGCCTTGATGAATTGTACGTATCATTGTGCATTAGGGCCTCTAATGTGTCCTTATTGTATGATGACAAATTTTGCCACCCCTCAAAGTGTGTTGGTGAGGGAATTTAAGATGTGTTCTGGTCCTTAATCTTGGCTAACCCACGACAGGATGTCTGTTGCACAGTTTTGTTCAGGACAATGATTTGATTCGGTATTGGGCAAGCTCTAAATAATGTCTCAGTTCCCTGAACCTGCCAATCTCTTGTGCCCCCCCACCCCCGACAGATTTTGTGTCTATAGTGTCCTTCCAGATGTCGAAACCCTGTTAAGACAGTTGGGAGATGAAAGCAACAGAGTATATCAGTTTGGTGTTAGTCAGCATATTTTTCTTTGCAGATGATGGTGCAAGCTTATAATAATAGGAAGCTGGATTTGAAGTGTTAAATCCTGAAAAATAAGCAAACTTTTGTGCAAACTTATTTAAACTGCCTTTCGGTGGTGTTGGGCAATGTTCCCATTGATGGTTCATGAAAACATTTCGTGGGACACTCGCCCTATGCAAGAAGTGGTGACCATAATGCTGGTAACAGAACATGTTATCGAAATTAGATGTCATCATACAATTCACAAATGCAGCCGACTGTTCTAAATCAGACCTCATTATGCATACAGTTTCAATGTCCCAATCAGCAGAGATTGTACTAGAGGTGATGAAATCGCTCAATGACATTTTAAACATGTGTGGAAATTTCAAAAGTTCAGTGGGACCATACACATCATATGATACCCTATCCCATACTATTCCCTTGGGAACAGGAACTGCTGCAATGTTCACTAAGGACAAGTCTCTTCGTACTCGATAAGACGTGTGGTTTCAGAATCAAGTTCACATTTTTTACTGCAGAGCGTTCAGGGACAAAATGTCCATCCAAAATCAAGAGAAAGACAACTGCTATACCAATGTAGATTAGTAAAAACAGTACCCCAATTGCAAGCCAGATCTGAAGCCGGGGATAAACAAGGTAAGTCTTTTCCACCCAGAGATAAAATTCACAAATCCGTTGTGTATAGGGAACAGGTGCTGGCGTGGTCTCAGGTTCACTTTGATCCGATGAGAAGTCATATAAGTTAATGAAATAGCCAGACACAGTTAGATCCATCTTTGGTAGCTCAGCAGGATTTGTGGAACTAGAGCGTGATTCATTTTGAGACATGTTCACATAAATGTCGGTATTTGGCCAAATTGAAATCTGTGTTTCATTTGTGACTTGATGCTGTTTAATTTCAACAGGTACTAGTTGCATTCCGTTGTTGGTGACTCCTTTACTTTGTGAATTTGAATTTTCAAACGTCATGAGTCGTTCCATCTGAGCTTCCTGTATGGTAGTGAGAGGAGATCGGTGGCTACCCAGGAGCCCACTTGGCCTACTGTTGAGAATCGGCCACATAGTGTGGTCTGATCAGATCAGATCAATTGAGACAAATCTCATTTCTTTTTTTCCGGCAGGGGGCGGAAGAAGTACTGTTCTTGTTCCTTCGACAGCCGGGACAGGCAAAATTCTTTCTTGTCCACGATCTTTTCTCTGACCAGATCCCCCAACTTCCGGGATCCAGGCAGGCCTTGCCGGAACAACTTTTACTTCCCCAGTGGCGGTGCGTTTTACTTGGAGGTTGCTTTGTAATGGCCGGAATTCATTGAGTTCCTGTACAACAGCCAAACGATTATTGATGTCAAATCCTTTACGGTCTGCCACTGTGTTGACATTGTCGAGGTCAGGTACCCACATTCTTATACTAAATAGGACCTCATATGGGGTACGGCCTCCCAGGGATTTTCTTGGCATGTTTAGTGCCCTCTGGACCCCATATAGGTGACTGACCCAACTGCCACCCGAGCCTAATGCCCTGGCTGTCAAGGATTGCTTTAAGTCCCGGTTCTTCCTCTCCACAATCGAATTTCCCTCGGGATGATACGGGGAGGACTACCGCAATGCCACACCCAAACTTCCCATCGCTTCCTTGTAAGCCAGCGAGCTAAATGCGGGGTCACAGTCTGAATGTAGTGTGCCTACTGCGTATGTCCCGATGAAGACTCGCAAGTCCTTTATGACAGTTCGAGCGTCAGCCGAGCGCTGAGGCCAGACCCACAGGAATCTAGAGCATGAATCCTGCCACCAAGATGTACTTGTAAGCCCTGTCTGATTGTAGAGGGCCGCAGTGGTCCAAACAGACACATGCAAGAGGTCTGTCAGATATTAAAAATGCTGTCTGTGGTGGATGTGCTACGGTGGAACTCTTCATCTGCTGACCGATGTCACACTTAAGGACAAAGTCCTTGGTCTGTTTTGTAAGACCTGGCCACCAATAACGCAGCTTCAATAATGAAATCGTTGCAGTGATCCCTGGGTGTGCAGAACCCAGACCCTTGTGTGCAGCCAGAATTAATCCTAATCTGCAATCTGTTTGATATTACTCTAATCCCCGCTCCTGGTATCTGAGCATACAGAATGTTCTGTGTATTTAACTTGTAGGAGTACTTGAGTGGAAAGCATGATAGCTGTTGCGCGTAGCGTTGACAGCTATCATGATAACTCAGTCTATACTCGAACGAGTGATTGCAGCAACAGCAGCAGTTAGCACTGTCGCCTTAGCGGCTTCATCAGCCAGTGAATTCCCTTCAACGTGAACGCCAACACGCTGATGACTCAATGTGTGAATTACATGAGCCCGTGGCAAGCCCTCTTTCTGCTTCGCCACCTGTTCCCAAAGTACTTTGTATTTTATTGTATAGCCTTTTTAATCTCGGAAACCATTTTGGTCCCAGTAGTGAAGGTATTCATTGTATGACTGGACACAGTAAAACTAATTGCACACTGAGTGTGGGGAATTCCCGATCCGTATTTTGCAGTGCCAGTATTAATGCTTTAAGTTCTGCCAGCTGTGCCATGCAGTCCCCTATGGACTGTCTGCATATTGTTTGGACGGAACTTGCCGTTCCGCATACGTCCTTTTACAATTGCACATGCTGCGCTGTATTGCTGTTTACTTCCTACGGCAGGCTGAGCAGAACCATCAGTATAGATGATGCATTCATACTTATTCAGAGGCAAGACTTCATTCGGGAGAGGATATTCTTTTTCGTACTGCAGAAATACTTGTGTTTTCAGTGTAGGATCGTATCTGTAATCTACATCTGTTGCAGTGAGAGAATTAGCCCATTGTATCCATCGTGGATGCAATGCCTTTGCGTTTGGAACGCTTGCTTTTGTAACAGCCTCTAAGATTGGTACTGGAGTCACGACAATTATTTGTTTCCCCTGGGCTAGTGCTCTTTCTGTCCCTACAGCAGTCTGTACTGCTATGAGTATTTTTTTCTGTGAATGCAAAATGCATTTCAGCATTTGTGTACAAATGAGATTTTTATGCAATTGGTACTGTTTCGCCTTCATTAAAAGTAATGTAGGTATACCCTGCTTGACCCGCGACGTCATGGATCACCAGGTTCTTGGAGTTGACCCTTGTGTAAGTGTTTTGAAGCGATCATATCCGCTTGTATAGAACGTAAAATTTCTGTGTTTTTCTGTCCACTGGGTGACTGAAAAGTCGGGTCTAATTAAGTCATAGAATGGCTTCACTTTTCCTGCATAATCCAAAATGTATGTTCTGCCAAAATTTAGGAATCCTAAAATGGATTGAAGGTTCCTTAGTCTTTGGAGGTTGGAGCAGCGCACGTTTAAAAAAAAAAAAAAAAGAAAAGAAAAATTAGATGCCAGGCTTTTCCCTTCACTTGAGAGCTCTTATCCCAAAAATAGGACACTGAGATGGGCAATTTTTGATTTTTTTGAAATTGAATTTGTCACCCAATGTGGCGAACCCCAGAATTGTTCACCCTGCTCAAGAGCTCCAGCAATTCATCGTCCATTAGATAAATATCATCTACATAGGGCAATGCCTCCTCATCACAATTTTGAAGTAACTCTGATACTCTTGCTGAAAATAGCCCAGGGCTGTTCTTCTACCCCTGGGGCAATCTGCAAAATTGGTGTTGTGTGCCTAGGGCCGAGAATGCTGTCAAATATCTGCTTTCAGGCGCTATATTTTGGCAGAAATCCATTTGAGATGTCTATTGTTTTGTATTTCTTTCGCACAATGTTATTCATTAGTGCGGCACTATGTGCGCTTTGTACTGCGAATGTTCCGGTGCACGTGTTCAAATGCCTACAGTCTAAAACTAGACGGTATGAATTGTCAGGTTTCATTACGGGAAACAAAGGATTATTCATTGAGGAGGTGCAATTTTCAATTGCACCTTGGTATTCAAGTTGATCTAAGATCTGCCTGACTTGTTTTTTCGCTTGATGTTTAACTGGGTATTGTCTCTGTGGAGTTGGAGTAGTTTTTAACGGGATTTCATGGTGAGGAGACTCGGCATCCCATCCACATGGTTGCGATAGCGGGCAGAGCTAGCGCCAGCGCCCACTCCTGCCTGTATGAATGTTTTAGTGACTGTGGGACTATGTCAGAAAAGGCTGGTAGAATAACCTTCACCACTAGGGCAGCCAATGACAGTCAGGTGGCCAATCTCTTTCAGCTAAAAGGATGTCATATCCATATGTAAGGTCCTCCCAAAAGAGACCCTTCACTTTTTTCTGGGTATGTCACCCTCCATTTGGAGTGATTTCGTGTAAACGATGTGGGACACTTACCCTTGTATCGGGTGTTTCCACTGTCATATGTTCATTCAACGCTGCTGTCACCAGAAATTCCATCTGGTTCTGGCGAGCTATTATTTCTGCTGCTCTGTCTAACCTCGTCAGAACCCACTCCCCGTTCAGAAGCAGAGTCCTCCGTATTCTGAGCATGTCTGATTTACAGGCCAGCTACTTTCTTCTTTTTAAATTGTGCTTTTTTGGGGTTTATCTTCCTCTTTGGTAATGTAGTCTGAAGTGCGATGTGTCCCCTTTTCGGCTTGACTCGCTCTTCTGACCGTCCTTTCCTTTCTCAGTTTTTTGATGAACCCTGAAAGGAACAAGAAGAACGTGTATCAGTGTCTTGATACCTATCTGGTTTCTTGATAATATCGCGATTCCTAAGGCTATATTTCCTCTATAAGGGCTCCTGTTGAGGAGACCCACCCCTTGATTTCTGTGAATCTTGTTTGTTATTATTTCTTTGTTTATTATCCCATTTCTTTTTAGAAGAATCGTGTGCTTGCTTTGGATTTATCTTTTTCAGTATAACCTACCAATTGCGGTTTCCCAGGTCTAGCTCCCAGATTATCTCTACCCAGCGAAGTATAGGTATCTTCGATAATCTTTGGTAGTTCACGTTCCTGCTGTGCAGGAGTGCATTCCCTTAAGCGTTGGCGTATAGCCACCGCTGCTGTCTCCCCTTTGTTACTCAACATTATCAGCGATACCTGGGCAAAATTGCCTATCAGTTTCATTCCCAAGTCCAGGGCTGGTTCGGGCCCGTACTCCTTTTGTATTTGTTTCGATACTTCTGGTATGACTACTATTGAGAGGGCACCATGCATTCTAATGTACACAGCAGCGAAGATTGTACCCAAGTGGTGCAATCCTCTATTGAGGGAGCGATCCCCATCGACAAGCAAATAGTTAACATTCTGTGTTTTTCCTGCGGGCCCATCTGGGGAAATACTGCTTCCAGCTGTGTTATTTTGTGTGTGATCCAGAATGGAATCTGCTCCCGTTTGGCAGGCATTCTACCCATCATCGCGTTCAGTGTTTGTGGGCTGATAGTAGAAGTAGTTAATTGAGATTGAGCAACTGGAGCAGCCAGCACAGGTTGTAGCGTGAGTGTTCGCATGACAAACTGTGTAAGGTTTCTGTAGAGTTTCACTCTATCTCTGTAAAGTATGCGCAAATCTGCTGCTGGCAGTGTCTATTCCTGGATGCGGTGTGTGTCTTTCCGTCTTGGCTGAGTGGACCGAGTCTCACATTTGCTGTGGTGTGTGGGAGGGTGCCTTTAAACCAGTTTATATGTTCGTGATACGTTAACAGGACCTCTATGTCCTCGTATGTAACGTATTCGTCTGGTATTTTGTCTTCGATGTAAGTGTGGAACAGATTTGTGCGTGCATCTGCAGGCGGGAATCTAACCCAAGAATAGAATACCTCTGTTCTGAATGCCTCGTGTGCCTCAATCACTAAGGTAACACCTCCATCTGCTGAAGTGAGGCCATGTTGTATTCATTTTTAAGGTGACATGTCTGCAGTTTTCTAAAATGTTAAGGGCCCTTTCAGGCCCACTATCCTCTATACTCGGGCCACCAGTATCCTTGTCCCCGTGATTAGACATTGTAGGAGGAAGTAATAAGGAAAAGAGATAAAGGTTTGCACAATGTAGGGAACAATAATCCTTCAAGCTTGATTGAACCTACAGCCAATACATATGATTTACCTACTTAGCTGAGGTGGATTTTCCCTCCCACACTAGACGTCTCTGGTTAATTGTGAGTAGGTCTCTGAAAAAAGCACGACTGAACTACTCCGATTTAACCGTTGAATAAGAACCAAACAATGTTGGACGCCATGTCGTGTAGTTCCTAAGAATACTCGGGATCTGCGCGTTTAGACAACATAAACCGAGAGATTGGTGCCAAGACTGATTCCGGACACCCCCGCAGGATATGTTGGCCTGAAGACTAGCTAGCTCACAGTGCCACCATGAGCCTCCTAAGCATTACCAAGGAGAGAATAGTTTCTGGCAACCACTGAATGTGACAACCCTGACCCCTCGGGGATCGTGGAAACCGTACAGTACGTTTCGCTCAGTCACTCGTGCTCACTTATAGTCAGAGAAGTACACAGAATAAACGATGGGGCAATTTCAATAAGTTTTATTGAACCAGCATCATTCTAGTGTACAACGTATGTACTGCAGCAATCGTGAGACAGAAGCAAAGGTATAGGATTGAAATCACCAAAAGAATAAATAGTAGACCGATTTCTACCATGGCGCTAGAGCAATGAATACATGCAAGCATATAACTCACAGTAATCTTTGTGTACTCCTACTAATGCAGACCCTATCTAAATGTACCTAGATGTATGTAAATGTAGAAGCATGTATGTGGGTGTACAAGCCTATATGTAGCTGTAGAAGCCAAGAATCCCCCTAGGAGAAATCCAACCCCATTTCCTGGTGGGAGAGAATGAAGGACCCTGTCTTGGTCTCGAGTGAGACACCCCGCAAGGGATGTCAGACCGCTGCTTGATGAGTCAGCATGCAGGACCCTGTGCCGGCGTGGAAGCTCTTTCTCCTCTGATTTACCCAGTGATGGTGTGTCTTTTATACCATAAGGTATCCACAGGGGTTCTACCTCAATCAATATTTTGTGGTTGCAATTATGTAAATTAGTTGCAAACATGCACAGTATGCTTGTCGACCAAGGATGACGATGGAGTTGATGACCCATGTACAGACTTGTTATACAGAGTGTGTGCAGGGGATTAAGATATGATACTGAGAATCCTCATACATAACAAATGAGGGGAGTTTTTCAGAGAAAACCACACAACATTTGTTCAACACGAAAGTAGGCAAAAGGTCAGGTCGAAGCCCGCTATATGGAGTAAGGTAGGACGAATGTAGGTGAAAGGTTGCCTTAATGTATAGGCCTAACTTCCAAAGTATAACAGGATTCTCCCCACCACCTTGATTAAGAGTTTAGCAATCAAATAGGACAATAACAACATTTAGGGTCTGCTCTATCCCCCTTCTTCAAGACAGGAATAATAATAGACTTGGACCATGTCCTTGGCAGTCGACTCCATGCTACAGCCCTCAAAAGGTTCTTTTAAATAGGGGATCAGAGATCAGCATTCTTCTTATAGAGATTCAGCTGGATTCTATCTGGAACTGAGGCTTTACCACTTCAACTCATGTTAATTGCTGAAAGGACCTCATAGTTCAAAAGTAAAGAGAGCCACTCCCAAGTTCAGAAGGTAAAAGCATATAGTTTTTATTGACCCTGTCCGCTAATAACTGGGCATGAAGTCCACTGAAATATTCAATCCATTTGTTTGATGGGATCTTAGCTTCCATAGATAGGACTGAGGCTCTCCTAAAGCACTAAGAGTTACTAACCGTCCAGAAGAAAGTGTTCTCCTTGGCCTCACTAGCCACAACGAGGGCAGCCTAGGCCTCTCTCTAATGGCTGCTTTCCTGCAAAACTGTTATATCTAGACCTACATCTTTGAACTACTTCCCTATTTCTCAGTGATTTAGTAAGTGCTTCCCACAAGTTTTTGTGTTCACCTGAGCATACCTGATCAAACCAACCTGAATGATACCCCCTCTTGGGGTATTTTGAGTGTGTTAACAGCATGTTGGTTGCACTACAAATTGCATCAAAAGCATGCCTAATTGTTCTCTTTTTTTCGCCTAAATCCAAACACACCATAAAGTGTTTCTGGTTTACATGTATTAAATCACTAATATCGGATGATGGTTCACTTTTGTCCATCTAATTATCAGTCCTTTAGATCTAACAATCACTATATGCTTAATTATCTCAAATAATTGTTTCAACCTGTAACCTGACTCTGTATGCTATATGGATATTGCATAGGGCTCCTGTGGAGCTTTTTCTCCCATTTCTGTGTCAAGGGATTGATCAGGTTGACAAGGACAAACTGTACCTGTTCCTCTGCTAATCACATGCCTGATTTTATATCCTTATGCCAAGCCACCCTTATCTGCATACCATTCTTATCCTGCAGTGAACCACACAATTCAAGGTGAGGTACATGATCTGGATCGTGCATCTCTAATTCATAAAGAAATTTAAGCACTCTATATAGCCCTACAGCTAAGGGAAGTTCTTTAGTACTGTGTATCAGGATAGGCTACTGGACAAGTAAAAATGAGACTTTCATTTTAATCTGGAAGTATCACTATCTAAAACATCTTTCGGTTTTAACTTTTTGCCTAATTTAACTCTTTACGTTAATACATCCTAAAACGTTTTTAATAACAGTTGAAATGAAAGTGAAACAAAAGAACTTAAAAGCGAAGGAAACTCTACAAGCAGCTCAGTGGGATTTGTCAGTTGTAAGCGTTGGTAATGATGTTTGGGGGGGGTCGCGGGGGTGGAATTAGGATATTTAATGTACATAGGTTGATGGCAGTGTGCTTTGTGACCGCTTAATCTCTCCCACGTGAAATACCTCAAAGTAAAATACCCCAGGAATTCTGACCATGAGGTGTGTATGTGGAGCACATTTTCACGCTTAAGCTATATCAGCCCCCTGAGCACGTAGAAAGTCAGGAGAGGTATCATTGGAAAGGGGAGAATGTCCCCTTTCCAATGGTACCCCTCCTTATTGGATCCCTGCTTGGGGATCGCCCCAGGAGGGCTATCCCCAAACGGACATCCACCCACTAGGCACCAGGGAGGGGCCCCTTGGGCACGGGCCTTTGCTTCTCCCCCCCCCCATATTAATTTGGGTGAATTCAGTCTCTGCCCCCCGGGGGGCAGAAAGGTCACTAGATACCAGGGATTTTCTTTCCAATTTGAATTGGGGGTGGGAGCTGCCCAATATGGGCATGCCAATGCCCCAACCCCCCTGCAAAATTGCAGTCTTGGGGGCAGTAGCCCCCAATCTGCCCCGCGGGGGGGCAGAAAGCCCACTAGATGCCAGTTTTTTTTCCCTCCGTTGAATTTAGGGGTGGCGGTGTGCGTGGATGGCGCTTGGCTGGTGGTGTGTGTGTGGATGGTGGTGTCCGTGTACTGACTCTTGGCAGGTGGTGTGGCTTGCATGGGTCCCCCAGCGTTTTCTTACCCAGAATCCCCCTCAAACCTCAAATTTACTTACAAAGTCAAATTTTCTGCACATTTCTGTGTGGTTAAGTTGTAGGATACCCATGCAGGCACAAATTTCCTACTACTCAACATTCCCCTTGGTCTCCCGAGAAAAATAATTCCTCACTTGTGTGGATGCCCAAAGTAGTGTCAGACGAAAAACGTATAAACCAACTGCCCTTTTAGACCCGCTTTGGGCCCCCCTTAATTTCTACCCATTTTTGGCCCTTCCATGTCATAGGCATTGGCCCATCCACACAAGTAAGGTATCGTTTTTAGTGGGAGACTGAGAGGAATGCTGGGTAGTAGGAAATTTGTGCTGTGCGGTGATCCCACAACTTTACCACACAGAGATTAGTAGAAAATGTGACTTTTTAGCTAAATTTGAGGTTTGCAGCAAATTTTTGGAAGGAAAATGTTGGGGGATCAACGCAAACCACATCTCCTTGGACTCCCATGGGTGTCTAGTTTTCAGAAATGTCTTTTTTTTTTTTTTTAGTTTCCCCTAGATGTCTGAAACCCAGGACCAAAAACACAGGTTCCCACCTGTCTATCACAAAACAACCTGGTTTTTCAAGGGGGTCACCTGCGTTTTCAGCCATCTAAGGAAATCTACCAAACCCACACATTTCTGAAAACTAGACACCCCGGGAGTCCAGGGAGGTATGGCTTGCGTGGACCCACCGTTTTCCTACCCAGAATCCCCTGCAAACCTCAAATTTAGCTGCAAAAAAATCAAATTTTTCTCAAATTTCTGTGTGGGGAATGTTGTGGGATCACAGGGCTGACACAAATTTCCTACCACCCATCATTTCCCCTGGTCTCCCGATAGAAATGGTATCTCACTCGTGTGTGTGGGCCAAGTACCCGCGACAGGCAAGGGCCCAAAATGTATTGAGGAGACATCAAAATTACCGATCACAAAACAACCTGGTTTTGCAAAGGGGGGGCACCTCTGTTTTTGGCCCCTAACTCGGCGGCCATCTCGGGAAACCTACCAAACCCACACATTTCTGAAAACGACACCCTGGGGAGTCCAGGGAGGTATGGCTTGCGTGGATCCCCCAACGGTTTCCTACCCAGAATCCCCTGCAAACCTCAAATTTAGCTGGAAAAAAAATCACCTTTTCCACACGTTTATGTTGGATCACTGTGCCTGCACAAATGTCGTACCACCCAGCGTTCCCCTCCGTCTCCTGAGTAAAATTATACCTCACTTGTGTGGGTGGGCCAAGGGCTTGTGACCGGGAAGAACCAAAAACCTAGGGATTAAGGGTATAGCCCAGTGAATTCTAAGCGCTACATCTTTTAAAAAGTAAGTTTTTAGCCAATTCTGCATTGGACAGCCACACAAGTTAGGTATCCTTTTACTTGGGAGGCTGAGGGGAACGCTCTGTGGTAGGACATTTGTGCCGGCACGGTGATCCCACGCAAAAATATGTGGAAAATGTTTTTTTTTCCCCCAGCTAAATTTGAGGTTTACAGGGGATTCTAGGTAGGAAAACGTTGCGGGGTCCATGCAAGCCATACCTCCCTGGACTCCCCCGGGTGTCTAGTTCACATAAATGTGTGGGTTTGGTAGGTATCCCTAGATGGCCGCCGAGCCCGGGACCAAAAACCCAGGTGACCCCTGTGCAAAACCAGGTCGTTTTGTGATAGGTAATTTTGATGTCTTCTCAATACGTTTTGGGCCCTTGCCTGTCGCGGGTACTTGGCCCACCCATGCGAGTGAGGTACCATTTTTATCGGGACACCTGGGGGAACGCTGGGTGAGAGGAAATTTGCGTCAGCCCGGTGATCCCACAACTTTCTCACACAGAAATTTGAGAAAAATGTGATTTGTTCAGCTGAATTTGAGGTTTGCAGGGGATTCTGGGTAGGAAAACGTTGGGGGGGTCAACGCAAGCCATGCCTCGCTGGACCCCCCGGGTGTCTAGGTTTCAGAAATGTATGGGTTTGGTAGTTTCCCAAGATGGCCGCAGAGCCCGGGGCCAAAAACCCAGGTGACTCCCCCCCTTGCAACACCAGGTTGTTTTCTGATGGGTAATTTTGATGTCTCCTCAATACGTTTTGGGCCCTTGCCTGTCGCGGGTACTTGGCCCACCCACGCGAGTGAGGTACCATTTTTATCGGAAGACTTTGGGGAATGCGGGGAGGGTGGAATTTTGTGGATGTACGCAGATTCCAGAACTTTCCATCACAGAAATGTGAAGAAAATGTGTTTTTTTTTTTTTTTTTTAACAAAGTTTGAGGTTTGCAGGGGATTCTGGGTAACAGAACCTGGTGAGAGCCACACAAGTCACCCCCTTCTGGATTCCCCTGGGTGTCTAGTTTTCAAAAATATATAGGTTTGCTAGGTTTCCTTAGGTGCCGGCAGAGCTAGTGTTCAAAATCTACAGCTAGGCACTTTGCCAAAAAAGGGTCAGTTTTTACTGTAAAAATGTGTTGTCCATGTTGCGTTTTGGGCCGATTCCTGTCGCGGGCACTAGGCCTACCCACACAAGTGAGGATCCTTTTTTATCTGAAGACTTTGGTGAATGCGGGGTGGGTGGAATTTTGTAGATCCACACAGATTGTAGAACTTTCCATCACAGGAATGTGAGGAAAATGTGTTTTAAAAAAAAAACAAAGTTTGAGGTTTGCAAGAGATTCTGGGTAACAGAACCCGGTGAGAGCCACTCAAGTCACCCAATCCTGGATTGCTCTGGGTATCTAGTTTTCAAAAATGTATAGGTTTGCTAGGTTTCCCTAGGTGCCGGCTGAGCTAGGGTTCAAAATCCACAGCTAGGCACTGTACAAAAAAAAGGGTCTGTTTTCACTATAAAAATGTGGTGTGTCCATGTTGCGTTATGGGCCGTTTCCTGTCGCGGGCACTAGGCCTACCCACACAAGTGAGGTACCATTTTTATCGGGAGACTTGGGGGAACTCAGAATTGTAGAGCAACTGGTATTACCTATTGACTTCCTATGCATTTCTGCCTTCCTAATGTAAGACCATGTGTAAAAAAGAAGTCCCTTTGAAAGATGTCCTACAATTCACACGCTAGTATGGGTAACCACAATTTCGGAGATGTGCAAATAACTACTTTTGTTCTCATTTCGGAAATGCATAGGTGTCTTTGATACCTATTTTTCACTCTTTATATTTTACCAAATTAATTGCTATATACCCAGTACTCAATAAAAAATACAACTACTGCAAGACACTGCTCCGTTATTGGCTCTGGGTTCCTCTGGTTCTTGGTGAACCTACAAGTCCTATATATCCCCACAACCAGAAGGGTCCAGCCGATGTAACGGTATATTGCTTTCAAACATCTGTCATACTTAAAAGAAGTTACAGGTGAAAACGTTGGCAGAAATGGCTTTTTTTTTTTTCCAACTCATTTTCAATTTTTCTTATTTTCAACTGTTAGTTGCTATAAAAAAAACCTTGAAGGATCTACACAAATAACCCCTTACTGAATTCAGAATTTTGTCTACTTTTTAGAAATGTATAGCTTTAATGGGATCAATTATTGCTTTCACACCCATTTCTACCACTAACTGGAATGAGGTTGAAAGCACAAAAAGTAGCAAAAATAGGCTATGTCCCAGTAAAATGCCAAAACTGTGTAAACCTTTGGTTTTCTGACAAGTCTGCTTGTCCCTGAAAGCTGGGAAGATGATGATTTCAGCACCCAAAACCCTTTGTTGATACCATTTGCAAGGGAAAAAACAGTTGCTTTCTTCTGCAGCACGTTTTCCCCAAAAATCCAAAACTTTGCTATATTTTGGCTTATTTCTGGGTCCCCTCCAGGGGAATCCATAAACCCTGGGTACCTTTTAAAATCCCTATGATGTTGGAAGAAAAGGGCCAAATTTGGCATGGATACCTTATGTCGACAAAGTTACAGGGGCCCAAGCGCGAACTACCTCAAATAGCCCAAAAAAGGCTTCGCATTAGCACGGAGGGGGGGAGGCCTAGCAGCGAAAGGGTTAAGGAGTTTCTTGGAGCTGTTGACACAGTGGAGTTTTTTTGTTAACCAACTCAATGGTATTCAATTTGTCTACCTCGGAAGAATAAAAGGCCAAGTGGGCTGTGCAGGAGATTGACTGTCGCATATTAGTTTATTTTTTGGGTAAACACGTTCTCTTTCCTATGTATTTCTCTTTGCTCAAACAGGTGAATTTTTCTCTCATCCCTCTACATTTGAAATAGAATTTCAGAGTAAAAAGCTTGTGATAGTAAAGGGATTAGATGGCAGGGAGGAACAGTGTTCTTTGACTGTCTGAGCTTTGCTATGGCACAAGTAAAATAACATACGCTTTTTTGTTTTTTTCTCTTCTTGTGATTCGCCATCATCTGCACTTTCTTTAAACCGTTTTGAGGATTAGTAGCGGGTAAAAAAGTGTACTTTTGCAAAGAACTATGGTACCCAAGTGTACTTGAAGCTAACTTAAATGTCAGCACCCAGATTTTGTCATATGCATGTTAGGAAAGGCATAAAGATACCAACCGTCATGTCCTTATTCTTACATAGGCACTGGCTAATAAGTACACTATAATTGTGCACCATTACTTTTAAATGATAATCTGGAATCAAAGATCACTCCTAGATTTTATACTTTGGTCACTGGAGTGGGTAAAGGGCCAAGCGTAGAGGGCCACCAGGAGGAATTACTAAAAGACAAATCTGACCCGAAAAAAAGAGCCTCCATCTTATTGGAATTTAGTTTTAAGCATTAGCTTTCCATCCCATTAACAATTGCTGTCATGCACTTCTTAAATATAATGTCTACATTAGTGTGAATGGAAACCACTATTTGCGTGTGATCCGCATAAGATATTGTGTTAAAGCCAAAAGATCTGATCAATTCGGCCAGTGGAGCCACATAAACGTTGAACAATGTGGGCTTCAGTGGGGACCCCTGCGGGACCCCGTATGGCAGAGATGGAGAACTTGAGCTAAAGTCTCCAAAAGAGACTTACTGAGTTCTATTGCTGAGGAAAGATATCAAAAGATTGAGTGCCACTCCTTTGCAACTAATGACGCGTGCCCTCCTGCGACAAGGTGATTTATTATCAAAACCATTGCAAATTTAAAGTGCATTTCAGCTCTAACTAGGCCTTCAGCACTTGCACAGTTAAAATTCCATCGGCTATATCAAAGCCCTCCCAGTAAATAAAAGTGAAAAAGAACACTGGAGCTGCAGTGTATATGGACATAGAAAACATAATATGTCTGTGTGTCACAGTAAAGGATAAGCAGTCATATACATTGTCTCTCAATGTAACAATCCCATTTTACGAGGTATTATTTAGTTAATATGGGATGCATTATAATAGAATATAATTCATCATAAACCCATCAGTGTGTAATCTTGTTCTAGTATATGTTTTAATCTAGTAATATTTTAGCTTTTTAAGCCAGGTTTTAAATTCAATTGTCCTTCACACCCCAGTGTACTCGCCTACAAGCAACTTGAATATAGTCAATTTATTATCCAACTTTTGGATCAGCAAAGTGCGAACATGTGTTAGTTGATGGAAAATAATGCTTAATTTAAATGTTTTAGTTTGCATAAACCAGGTTCAATTGACATGCCAAGGCCTAGTCAACGTGTATTGACACGTTTTGCAGTGACAAAAAGAGAAAAGTTCTTTTTAAATTACATCAATGAGTTTCCTATGGGCGGGTTTCTCTTATGTGTCTTTCCATTTCAGAAAACAAACAAAATGGAATTCATTTTACGGTACTGTTTATTAGTTGAGCTGAAATTTGTTAACTTGTGTTTCTCAAGAAAGAAGCCATGTGCAGAATGTTCCTGTATTTGCAACGAAGATAAGGCCCTTGCCAGAGTCTGCTCTAAGCAGTTGCTCTATTTGTTTTTTTTCTTGCACAAATGTCATGTTGTTTCCTATGTACCCCTTAATATAATCGTGCTTGAAAGTAGGTGTTTCCAAAGGTTTATGTGCTATATCAAAGGTATTTAAATTGTGCTTTTGATAAGATGTATTTTTTTTATGTAATCCATGTACAAAGGTTTTTGGATTTATATAGAAGGATTACCACTTTATGTAAATCTAAGATCTTGACATACCCTTAAAATATTATCTGCTGAATAAAGGAGTGTGACGTGCCAGGTTAGAGGTTCAATTATGTAATTTAGTATGACTATTAATCCTTAGTAGTGGTTATTCTTTTGTGCACTAGGATAGACGCATGGACTCCAAGGGTAGGTGACATTTGGCCAAGCACCTATGTTGGTGTGATTGGAAGCACTCCAGGTGCTATCCACTTTCAGTGGTGACCTTGATTTTCTGTTCTGTATCCTGGTAGACAAACGTTTTTCTTTGGTTTGGGTACGTATTGAGTTTCAGGTCTTCTTTTACAATCATATTGTGATTGACTGTACCAGCCTTATGTGTATTGTGAAGCTAGGTTGAGATTACAGTGGGTGCACTTTTGAATAAGTCTGCGATTCTTACTTTTGGGGGGGAGACTCTGCCCCAGTTGATACCACAGCGCATAAGAGGCTTCTCAACTTGGGTATGCACACATGCCTGTGGCTCAAAAGCTGGATTACAATTACTGCTGACGATAATACATTACAATTTCCTGTGAATGGTGTCTTTTGAAGTGAAAAGATTGAGAATTTGAGGCATGTCATGTTTGAGATGAAGCCTCAGCCAGACCTGCACAGTTCAAAGCCTTGAATGAGTGGGACTATGTGACGAAAGAGATAGCACATAAGAAAATATTGAAAGCGCAAATTGTTAAGCTATCAACAATTGGCTGGTTGCGAGATTGCCTTTTAAAGAAAAAGGTATGGTGTTGTGTTAGACACTGTGGGTGCTTTTCCTGCAATTATTGAGGAATCGGACAAAAAGAAAAAAGATGACAAAAAAATGAGTGAAAAGAATGAGGGTGACTGACGGAGAGGCTGAGTTTATGGACACTTTGTTGACTGAAGTGAGACCTTCTCCTTATAACAAGGGCCATGTGCAAGTGCCAGGTGGAAGAGATGAGGTGGAGGCTTGTCTGTCTCCACAAAGTGAGACGAAAGTGGAAGAGATTAATACTTTCAAACTTAATGGAGATTTAGAAACTATGGTAGAAACTGGAATTGATTGTTAAAAAATTTCGACATGCAATAAATCTGAATTGGCATTTCTGAGTGCAAAAGCGGGAACAATGCATTTGAGAAGCTTGTGCAGTTGGCTAAATAATTAAATGTGGATTTGACCAAAAAAGGAATTTCTGAAACCTTTAGAATGAAATCAACAGTGAATTACAAAAACAAGATCTTAAACCTTTTTGAGAAAATCTTATGTTATTGGGCACGATTACAGAATGGGAAGATGTGACAAGGCACATAGAAGAATGGAAAGAAGATCTGGATAAGTCTGAATCAAAGAAGAGTAAAACGAATACAAATGCGAGTAAGTGATTTTGTTGTTGAAAAAGGGTTTCCTTTCAGAGATGGCAGTGAGAAGCATATGTGCATGTACCTTGGTCAGGAAGTGATCTTTGCACATTTAAAATTATTCCCCAAAGCTCACAGGACAATGATAATGGTATACAGAAGGGGAAAGAATTGTGATCATTTCAAAAGTACTCTGGGAAGATTTCAGTGCTTTTTCAATTGAGTGTACTACTATAGTACAGTGGCTAGAAGAACCACAGAGGGAACCCCCTCTTAATAAACCTTCCCTGCGTTGTTTCTGGGGAATCTTTAGTTTCAGATGCTCAATAACTCGAATTAAATTTTTCCATAACCAGTCAATTGGTCAACAATTGAGTGTTGCAAAATCCAGATGTTGGTACATCCATATTATGAGAGATTGATGCAGGTTAAGAGTGCAGTGGAGTTGATCTCATTTCAGGATTTGTCTGCAATTGTGTTGAGTTTGCGCCCACTGATTAATGCTCATATTCCACAAATCGTGATGTGTTAAAACTGAAATGATTAAACAAAATAAAATACTTGCCTACGCAAAGTATTGTAGTGACTGTTGCAGTGCTAAAAAGAAAACTAACGGAGAAGTTGATGGTGGCTCAATCGAAGTTGTTTCAGAAAGGTGGTCAAGGTTTTCAGGCGGCTGGTTTGGTGCTGGTGTTGGTTCGCATAGTGACCATACACAAGGCAATGTTGTACAAGGTAGAAATGGTAGTCCTTGAAGAAGGTAGAGGATTTAATAACTATTCTAATGTGAGCAATGGTATAATCAGTGCACAAAGGATAAAGGTTCTTGTCAGCTCTGTGGGGTAAAATGGGCCTTAAACAGGAATGGATTTTTTTTTTCAAAGTTTAAAAATAAAACTTTATTGAAATATAAATGAAACAAGTAAACTAATAATAACATTTTACAATCTGATGAAATAACCATAGGTTAAATGCATTGAGTTCTTTACAAAACTGTATAATATATGAAACTTATGTTGCAAAAAGGAGAAAGAAGGAAATAAGGCAAGGAAGAGTAAAGAAGCAGAGCTAGTAAAAAAAAAAAAAACGTCTTCTGGTGAAGACCAGTGTGATGAATGGAGTATGTCAGAACAATGTTGAATAAATATAGCAAAAAATGAATGCAATCAAACAAATACAGTTCATATGAACTAAATAGAGACGAAAAACTAAGGCGTTTTTGAAACTTCTTCAATAAAGGGTTGATGTAAATTAGTCAATAGAATGGAGGAATTCAGGAAAGTAGTTACCAGTGAACAAAGAATCTCTCCTGATAGCCAATGATGGTAGGGTGACATAATTCCGATACAACCTTTGATTGTAACAAATGCCATACCACCATGCTTGAAAGGTGGTATGTTATGGTATGTTATTTGTGGTTTGTAAAGGAGAACGGGACATGTGAGTGAAAAATGCGATTAATCTGTTTCCAGACTTGAAGCCAGAATTGAGGTGTGTTAAGGCACTCAAATAGCATATGTTTAAAAGTTGAGTTCGAGAAATGACATGTCCAACGTGACCGTGATATACTGGGATTCAACTTGGGCAAACCACTTGGAGCAGTGGTTCCCAAACTTTTGACTCCTGAGGACCCCCACTGAGTCACCACTGGAAGCCGGGGACCCCCAAGCAATTTGTACGATTTAAATTTCGAAAATTAAAACCGTGATTAGAAAAAAATAAACGCACATGTGCACACAAAAAAAATACTTGAATTACTAAGGATTTATGGCCCACATGCATCAAGGAAAAACCGGTCGCAAACAGGCAGATTCTCAGAATCTGCCCCTTTGCGACCGGAATTCTTGCATTTGAGATGCATCATCCCAAATGCAAAAATCGCAAATTGCGATTGCATTTAAGGAATCGAAAATTGCAATGCCTTGAATGCAATGCAAGATGCCATTTAAAATAGCGATTTCGCTATTAGGGTCGCTAATTACCGGAAAATTATACCCGATGGTAATTAGCGGACACTTTGAAAAATGCACTAAAGTGCATTTTTCAAAGTCACATGTTGCGCACACACATGCCCCAAGGGCATGTGTGTGTGTAACATGGGTTCGCATTACAATTTCAGGGGTGCAATAGGGTGTCCTTTTGACACCCTTGCACCCTTGAAATTGCATGCGCAATTTGCAGTTACCTAATGGGTACTCGCAAATTGCGCATGCAATTCCCATGGGCCTGTAGGCCCATAGGAATGAATGGGAAGCCATTCCTTAATTGCGACTCGCACTTTGCGAGTCGCAATTAAGGACTTTGTAGGAATCGCTATTTTTTTAGCGATTCCTACATGCATAGGCTTTTGCGATTCCTTATTAGCGAATCCTTATTTTTCGCTAATAAGGAATCGCAAATGGCATTTTTGATGCATGTGCCAGTTAGTATTTTATATTGAAAGAATTTGCAAAAAACAAAAGATTTTAATGGGAAGGTTGGTGCTACATCTCCGTGACTGACTTTTAAATGGTTGGTTTCATTTTGCAGTACGAGCCTCCTGCTCCTGCCAGGGCCAGACTAGAAACCCAAAGCAGCCCTGGCAAATATTTTCAGACCAGTCCCCCATACGTTGCACACCAAGTGCAGTGAGCGAGCCTGAGCATTACAAAGGGGGCTTTGGGAGGCTCTCCCCCCAACAAAATTTAGGAAACCATGGTGCATTCTACAACACATTTATTATATTTTGAATTGTATTAGCTTTTAAAGAAAAGATAATGATGACCTTACTATGCACCAAGATACGACAATCTTTGTTGGGGTTCTTCAATGATTCCCTTATTATTACCCTCCAACAGTGCCTCTCATCTCTCCATAGCCCCTCTGTCACATGTATTTCATTTGTTTTATAGCATCTCTCATACCATTGTAGGATGTCAGAGCACTTTACATCACACACATATAGAGAAAATTAATCATACATGTAAATCAGTGTACAGAAAATGTTACATAAGGCAAAGGGGACTACAAGGTGTAGGATTCACGTTATTCATACTGGTAGGCATTTTTAAAGAGTGCTTGGTCTGGAGAAGCACAAACTCAGGTTTCAGAACATAACAGTGGTTAGCATTGACTTTAACAATAAAAATGTATTTCCACCCAAATAATCCTTTTTAGCAGCATCAGGATAATGAAAGACTGGGAAAAAACATAAGTAAGTAACTTGTACCATGCAGTTTGCATGCAGCTCTGATGCCAGTTTAAAGCTCTGGGGCGCTAGATTAAGATTGTCACTTATGAACTGCCCAGTAAAAAAGAGAATCTCTGTAACAAAAGCAGTAATCCACTGACCTATGCACATTAAATACTGTTTTTTAAAATGCATGGTACACGTTCTTTGAGATAAGCATATTAACCCTCTGTGCTACATTAGATAAGTCAAAGCTGCACTGGACAAAACTCATCTCTCTCCAGCAGGTACATTAGTCACAGGCGTTATCTTGACACTTTTATTGTTGCTCAAACTGCTAATTACACATGGAACTTTGCAGTGCTTTTAAACCTGCTGCCTGAGGACCCCCTGGGAATGTGTCACGGACCCCTGGGGGTTCGCGGACCACAGTTTGGGAAACACTGACTTGGAGTAATCATTTTTTTTAAATTTTCTTTTTTAATTTGTTTATTGAGTTTCAACAATAACAGCAATTATGATAGACCTAGTCCATAGCCAAATATATGCGTATCGGCAACAACGGCGTGTTATGACAGTTTAAAAGTATCTACCAGCGGATTATAAAATTCGATGGAATATATCACATGGCATAGGAGACCTACAAAGAATAAACATTTTATCCAGTGAAAGGACTGCTGTATCACTCAAGTATGGACTGATCTGAGCGGAGCGTAAATGTGGACAATCTGGTACAGATATACATATTTGCACAACATGGCAGTACTCCATGGCTAAGTCGTGAGCGGTGATGTGTGAGAGGAGCGAGCGTCTCAATACCCTCCGATCGGGTGTTTAAGGAGGTGCTTCTTAAGTGGATCCCAGATATCCCTGGGGCGGGAGGTCAGGGGGAGGAGTTCTGAATAGATAAATGCCTGATCTTGCCAAAAAAATCATGTCTCTAATCCATTCCTTAAATTTAGGGGCTCTACCATGACCCCATCTGCATGCTACCCGCCTCCTGGCCAACAGTAGGCTAAAGGAAACATATTTGCGGTGTGGTGCGGCAACATTTTCCGTGTACCCAAGAATAGCAAGGAGAGGAGAGGGGGACAGTGTAGAGGATATCATCAGTTCTAGGGCGGCGATCACTTGCAGCCAGTAGTCTAGAACGGAGCTGCAGTCCCAGGCAAGGTGTAGAAAATCAGCAGCGTCTGAGCCGCATCTATCGCACTTATCAGTGTCTCGAAGTTTGTATTTATGTAACCTAGCCGGAGTGTAGTATAGGCGGTGGAGACCTTTATAATGAATAATGCGTAGCCGACTACTGGAGGAGACTTGTGTAGTCTGTTTGCAGCAGTATAACCATTGCTGATCCGTAATATCCTGCCCTAGCTCAAGAGCCCACTTGGCACTGCAGGGGGGGTAAGTGACATCAGTAGACACGCTATGGTAGAGGGTGGATACTAAGTGCGAAGCAGTGGTAGTGCGCAGTATGTGGCGTAACTGCAGTACATCAGGGGGTTCAGTCGGGTACGCGGGAGTATACTCCTTGAGGCCCTGCCGCAATCGAATGTACATAGAGATGTCCATGGGGGAGGGTGGTGACTTAGAAAAAAGCTGTTGTCGTGCGAAATTTCCCATGTAAATAAAGATCTCTCCAGCAGGTAATGTTGTATTTGGTCTTTGTTTTTAGGTCTCGCCTGGCGTTGCCATGCGAGGGCCTTTTGGAATCCATACGATTCCGATGTGCACGCGGTGGGACAGAAGGGACAGAAGATGTGCACGCGCAGACTGGAGGCTTCACTGGCGGCGTGACACTAGGCACTTTTTTTTTTGGGGACACTTTTTTTGGGAGAGAGCACGGCGTTTCTTGTTTTCAATGCATCGAACATCTAGAATTGTCGTCAAGCAGTCATTCTGGCTTTTAGCCTCTAGGTGGCGCCAAAACATTCTTTACAGACATTCGCATGCCGTAAGTAACTAGTACCTTTCAACCATAGTGGAGGTATGTAAGATAGTCTCTGCATCTCCTGGCTAATGATAATGCAGCATACATACGGATGTGAAACACAAAGCGTGCACCACTCCAAGTTCTCCCTCACAATATAGTGACAGGTCTCTGATTTCTTCACATCTCAAGCCAACACACCTTTCATGCTGTGCACATCAAGCTGCATGGATTTTAATTTGAGAAATAATTCATGGCTTGCAGTTTCATTACAGCATTACATTATTAAGAACCAGCCATTTCCCACTATGCATCATATGTCAGAAAACTATGAATATAGATTAATTGTATCTATTTTATGTAATGTTTTATAAAACAGTGAATACCAACTTGAGGTAGCCTCGGACCCCTTTCTGCTGGCACACAGAAAGGAACAATGAATGAATACGCTTGAAGTTAATTTGTTGAGGGTTGGTCTGTTCACAAAAGAAACTCTTTTTGTACAAGTTGCATTAGATAAACGGATATTGATACAAAAGTTACATCTAATAAAAAATATCAGGCAAACTGGTCGTCGGATAGCAGCTTATCTACTTGTCTAAACCCCCAGGCTAACCCAGTGCCTCAGTGTTCTTTAACCCTGTGGCGCAGCGAGAAAGCCACGGGCCTCCGTGCTGGCGAGCAAACGAGGCTCTGTCTGTTCGTTGGGTAGTAAAATACAGTCATGACAGGAGTTCAGTGGTCCCCTAACTCTTCTGGGCCCCGGAGCTGCTTCGCTATTGATGACTGCACCCCTGCTGTGGCAATGCTACATATATTACCACATTTTAAACACCCCCCTTTCCCTAATGTTTACATGGAGATATATTACAGAGGACCTACATAATTTAAGAATATTTTTCATGGGTTTAGCACAAACTGTGAATGAGAGTGCTAACCTGTTTAGTGCGATCGATTCTAGCAACCGGAAGTGTCACGAAAGTCTGAATGTTTTGTGTTGCAGATTTTAGTGAGCCAAGTCTTTGATGTTCAGTAACCGACTTCAACGTATTTAGAAACTAGCATTAAAAATGCAATAGGTCTCGCCTTTTATTAAGTTAAAGCCATTTGCTTTGCTATACAATACCATTAGCAAAGCAAATGGCTTTAACTTAATCAAAGGCGAGACCTATTGCATTTTCAATGCTGGTTTTAAAAGCACCTTCTTGCAGAACTGGCATTGTTGGATGATAGGTAAAGGGGAGAAGAGGCGAGTATAGCATAGGAGCTTGCAGGCGGGTAGAAATGCGTTGCCAGGCCCGCACCGTGCAATCCACCGATGTCGGGTTACGAGCGCGTGGTGTCGGCGCTGTCATTATAACCCCGTCTAGTGGGACAGGATCCGCAAGCCAGTGTTCGGTCGCCACGTGAGGCGTGTACCTGGGGGATGAAACCAATAATGGGTGTAGTGGGCTTGGGCTCAAAGATGGTATAATTCAAAATTGGGAACACTTGGAGTAATCATTAGTCGGTTGTAAATAAAAAATGTTTGGATGGCGTTAGTTGCACTAGATGTTTTGCAAATCTTTATTCATATTTTATTCCATAAAGAAGGGGAAAAAGAAGTATGCAAGTCTGTTTCCCACAGTAGTTCCAGTGATGTCTTCTGTCCGGGTTCAAGTAGAGAAGTAAGATGAGTATATATTTTGGAGGCAGAGGGTAAAGTTGGTAACAATGTTTGCAGGGGTGAAGGGATGGACACTGGAGAGATACTGGTACGAAGGGAATTATAGGAAGCAGTAATTATTGAGCTTAAAATCTGGTATTTGAGTTTATATGAATAAGGACATTTAAATAAAGATTGAGCTTGAGCAAAGGAAATCGGAGATTGATTATGCATTAATTGAGTATTCCATAACTGACCTTCTCCCGCCAAGATTTTCAAAATATAGGTCTATTTTTTTAATTTTGTATTATAAGCGTATTCTACCAAATAGACGACTGAAGACATTGATCTAAGGTAGAGAGATTAGAGATAAAAATGGGATGTAATAGTCTACAAGTGTTTTTGAGGACAGGAACCGACCTGGAAGTAGGACGGCGGGTAAAAGATATAAACTCTGAAAAAGAAAAAGGTTGTATACAAGATAACTCTAGAGTTGTCCATAAAGGGCGATCTTGCTTAGGGTGTTCATTGTTGTAGTGGGCTAAGTGTTTCAAAAAGAAAGCAGCATGATAAGATGGGAGATTTGGGAAATTGACGACTCCTTGTTTATTGCGTTGACATTTGCTGAGAGACATGCACGTTTTTTTTATTATTCCATAAGAAATCCATTAAAATAGAATATATATTTTTTTAAACTGAAGGTGGGATATTGGTTGGGATTGCAGAAAGGTAGAGTATTATGGGAACTAATATCATTTTAATAGAATCCAATCTTTCCCACCACGAGAGGAACAATGTATTCCATTGCGATGTAAGGGTATTCTGGGTTGAAATAGGAGTAGTTGCATTAAGAGACATAGTATCTTTAACAGAAGCAGTGAACCAGAGACCTAAATATTTTATTTTTGTTGGGCTCTAAAGAAAATTTGAGGATGAAAAATCATGCTTAAAACACCATTTATTAAGTGGAAGGATTTAACACCTATCCGCGTTAAGTTTATAGCCTGAGAAAGTGCTGCAAAACCAGAAACCATGTTTAGGAAAGTTTGCAGGAAGGAAACAGGGGAGGACATATATAAAAGAATGTCATCAGCATAAACTGAACACTTGATGTGTTTATCGCCATATTTAAAACCTTGTAGGTTAGCATTTTGGTGAACATGAGACAAAGGGTTCAAATACAAGAATAAAAAGAAGTGGGGAGAGACAAAGCCCTGTCTAACACCTCCTGTGTAAAGAAGAAGAAATTAAACCATTTACAAAAACCGATGCTTTTGGAGAGGAATATAAAAGCAAAATTAAGTTAATGAACTTCCTCCAAATCCAAACCAAGAAAGAGTAGAGGGGGGAAAAAAATTCCAATGAACTAGTTCTTAAGTCTTTTCAGCATTCAGAGATATAGTCGCTAATGAGTGTGAATAGGTTTTGGATTTACTCAAAGTGTTGAAGACTCTGGTATTATCTGAGCGATGTCTACCTTTAACGAAACCAGATTGTTCTACGCCAATTAAACTGGGAAGGCAAGGATCTAAACGTAGGACAAGGATTTTAGCAAAACGTTTGTAGTCCATATTGACAAGGGAAATTGTCTGATTAATTTTTACATAATTTATGGTCCTTTATTCTCTTTGGGAATAAGACTGAGTAAAACGTCTTGAAGTGCCAGAAACCGATTTGGTATTGAAGAACGTGAAAAGTTTATGTAATTTGGGAATAAGTACTTTAGAAAAGTGAATATAAAATTCAGTAGGGAGGCCTTCTGGCCAAGGAGCTTTGCCTTTTTAAATAGAGTTAATTGATGTATAAATGTCTTGAGGAGAGAGAGAGACGTTTCGAGAGAAGTCTGTATTTGGATCAAAATCCTTATGAATGGAGGATAGGTAATGATCAACATCAAAATGAGTGGGGTGATTTTCTGGAGTGTACAGAGTTTTGTAATAGTCAAAAAATTCTGCTAAAATATCATCATTAAATACTGGGGTTGTGCCATCACGTAAGATTGATTCAATTTTAATCTGTTCTTTTTTAACTTTATTTTGCCCCCCATAGTATTTAGTACTTGATTTAAGCAGGTAAGAAGTCTCATTCTCTGTAGAGAGTTTGTTAAATAGAAATTTAGCTTTAAGTAATTCATCCAAACATGACTTGGATTTGAATGTAAAACAGGAATGTTCTAATGATTTGATACGTTTTATGATGTCTAAGGCCTTATTTGCAGCAGCTTTCTTTTTATTAGAAACATAAGAATGAAGTCTCTTGAAGCAGCCTTAAGGGTCCAAGACAGTTTGAAAGGGAATTTCTGGAGATTCATTGAGAAGGAAAAATTCCTGGATAAACGCTTGAAAACGTTGAGTGAAATTAGTATCAAATTAAAGGAAAGTATTATAACGCCAGTGTCTTACTTTGGGATTGATGGTAAGAAAATCTAAGTCTAAAGTAACCGGGGCATGATGTGAAATTAAGATGGTTCCGATATCTGCTTGTAAAATGTGTTGGGAGAGGACTTTAGAAACGAAAAGATAATACATTTTGGATTGAGAGAAATGGACCGGGAGAAGAAAGTATATTCTTATAAGCATGGATTACTGAGGCGCCATAAGGGCTTGTTGTTTGATGGCTGTAGTGAATTGTTTTTGCATGGAAGAGGGAGCAATTGTAGTTTTGGAGGAACGATTTGAAAAAGGGTCCATTACCAGATTACAACCCCTGCCCAAAAGAAAAGTTCATCTGTGAATTGTTACTGGAATTTTATTGATGATTAATCTTAATAAAAGCTATCTGCCTTTTGTGTCGGGTTCTTGTGACAACAGCCTAACATCAAAGGTTTTTTTATTTTTACAAAGGACAACAATGCCATTACGTTTACCAGTCCCTGGTGACGAGAAAGCATAACCCACCCAATTAAGAACAAGTTTTTGAACTTCTTTATCCACAACATGAGATTCTAGTAATAAAGCAATATCCACGTTTAATTTAGCTAAGTGGGTAAGTACCCTTTGTCGCTTAATGGGTGAGCCTAACCCCCTAACATTCCAAGTAATTCTGCATAAAGTCATAAATATTAGAGATTAATCTTAACATATTCTACAAGCGGAATATTATAAACCTACTCTGCACTTCTGTAAATAAGTGATAACAATATAATTAACAGTAGAGGAAAGCAAATGAGTGTGTAAAAAAAGAATATGAAATATTTTCACTGAGGAATAATGACAAAATATGTAACTTCTGATATGAAGCAGTGTAATTCAACTATCCACTTGAGTATTAGTAGAATGGAAAAAGAAAGGAATAAATAAGCATTGTGATACGAAAGTAAGTGATGATAAAAGTTAAACAGTCAACAGTTCTATAGGAAGCAGAGAAAAAGAAAGAGGAGATGGACCAGAAAAGGATAGAGATGAGTTAAGGACAGAAAACATAGAAGACAAAATAACAGAACATACCACATAAGGAAGATGATGTGACCGGAACCACGATGCAGTCTACAAGGAGAGAACCAGACCACACCAAAACAATAATTACATAATCTTCAAGGTGTATGGGGGAAAAAAAAAAAGTACCTGAAATGAATGGAATAAATAAAAATTAGCAGAAACAGTCTACACAATGAGGGAGGCCATACGAGCATATAGGCGGTAACGTAGAACTAGTTTATCAAAAAAATTCTCTTAAACGAAAACCACATTGAACAATAAAAGTCAAATTGAAGAAAGGTTTGAGGTATTCATCTCTTCTCTGAAATTGTCTATCAAATGCTGCAATACTGAGGGATCTACATATGTTGTGGTCACTTTAAACAGTCACGGTTGGAAAAGGCCAAATCTTGCATTCAAAGATCGAACAGCTGGTCTCGTGTCTAAGAATCTTTTCCTCCTGTCTGCCGTAGCCTCGGCAAAGTCTTGAGCAAAGAACAGGCGCGATCCGGACCAGGATAGTCGTCCTTTGGCTTTAGCAGCTTTGATAACCTGAAGATGTTCCACGTATTCTAAGTAAAGAATGACTCCCCTAGGTTTTTGAGATGAGGAAGGATGTCAAGTAGAGTGGCCCAATCTGTGCGCATGTTGTACTCTTCCATCAGACCATTAATGTGAAGGCTGTTCCTTCTACCCCCTTTTCCCCAATACTTCTGCATGTTTTCTCAATTGCGACACCTCAGAATATAGATCAATCAATCATCAAAAATCTTTAATTCGCAATGTTTCCAAAGCATATAAAGTACAAAAATCCAAACAATATATATAAAATCTGATATATAAATGTGTAACAAAGTAAAAACCATAAAACAACCTGGATTAAGACATTAAAATACCAGACAGACATCACACTCTAGAGCGTTTTATTAAGTGCACAGTGCTTACAAATTAAAATTGGAATCGCATTTCATTAGTCTTCATGACTCGCAATTTATACAGGCTCTCCTGCATTTCAAGGCTGACCAAAGGAAAGATGCTGTTGAGTAACATACTAATATGTCATTAAGTTTTTTTTTTTTACGAAGTAAAGGGCTGGGTGGCATTACCTAAAGTTATATGTGCACAAGAGTGGAAGGATGTACCTCTTCCTTTGTGTTTTTTGTTTTTTTTGTAAAAAATACAAAAAAACAATAAATGGAGATCAGACTGGGCTGACCTTCCATCACAGGGACAGGCTGACAAATCATCTATCGAATATATTTTGCTTGGAAAGCCCATCAACTGGATACAATTTAGGCGAAACCTCACCAAAATGAAGATATGCTGAAGATTTGTCACAGACACAAGGTACGAGGGTTCAGCCTGCGTGATAGATGGAGTCTCTTGATATAACTTTACAAAGGATTTAAGTTGATTTATCTGTCACCCGCAGCTTTCGCTAAGAATGGTTCCTTAATTCTTGTTTTAGAGATAGTCCTGCAACTAGATGGGTTTGCCTATAGCTCAGCCAGCCCTAGTGAACTCAATGTACTATTCCCATACTGCAGCCATGGAATCTTTTGAGCGTTACCCAGGGATAAACATTCTCTTATTATGCTTTGGGTTAAATTAACTGTCTCCCTCTTCCAAATAGTGCCTAAACAAGATGGGGGGCAAGTAGAATAGCATCGGAAAGATATGGGGTACCAAGTTCAGTGTGACATTTATAATTCGAACTACGATGGAGGTCCAGTAACCTTTTGAAAAACCCATCCTCTAATCGTTGTAAGGAATCTATTGCCACCGTCCTTCACCTCCCTGCCCTGTACATTGCAGAGGAAATGGCTTTCGCATGGTATAACTTTTTAATAGTCTCAATGGGCTTGGAGCTGAGCTTCTTGGTGAAATTTAAGATGGCCATCACATTCCTTTCAGTTACAAGGGCTCTATTGGCCTCCATATTTGACCAAAAGTGTTTTTATCAAAAAGAACCACCAGGTAAGGAAATGTTTCCACCACCTCCAGCCTATGTGACTCTATATGAAAAGCTCTTAATTTCTTGGGCGGTGCGCCTGCCACCAATACAAAGGATTTGGATTCTTTAACACGAAGCGCCAGACTTTTCATAAACTTTGAGTGGGCCTCAATCGATCTCTGCAGGGACACCCCAGTTCTGGCTATTAGCACGGTGTCATCTCCCTAGACTAATACAGAGTAGGGGAACTGCATTAAAGGAGGGGACAGCTATAGTCCACCCAGACACTGCGGCCTCCACCCCGTTGGTATATATAGAAAATAAGGAAGGGGTGAGAACGCAGCCTTATCTGATGCCTCTCTGTATCTGAAAAGACCTCGTGCACTCCCCATCCCTGCCGTATCGAACACACGCAGTTGCTTGAAAGTACATCTGGCGTATAAAAGTAATTACAGCGACATCTATGCCCATATCCATCATAATCAACCACAGCTGGGGTGGTGACCCAATCAAAAGCAGCCGACAGGTCCACAAATGCCATATAGATCTGCCTGCTCTTGGCACTTGTGTATTTGGCAATGGTCAAGCTCATGTTGAGGCATTGGACTATTGTCCCCCTGCCGCTTTGAAAGCCATACTGCGCTGGGATCAAAATATTCCTCTCACTGGCCCACTCGAGTCTATTCAACAGTAAACGCCCCAACAGTTTTGCAGTGTCATCTAGCAGAGAGATAGGTCTATAATTTAGAGGTAATGATTTGTCCCTTTTTTTATAAATGGGGATCATAATAGTTCTTTTCCATGAATCTGGGGGACCCACCTTGTTTATTGCGTTAATGTTAGTTAACAGTGGAGCCCATAAATCTTGATGAGCTAAGAAAATGTCTGTAGGCATCCCATCGGGACCTGGGGCCTTTGTGGAGGTGCATTGGGCCAGCTCTCGCCTCACCTCCGCTAAATCAAACACCAAGTTGTCCTTAGGTGCCACATGCACAATATTAGATGGGGAAACCAATGCCCCATCAGCCACCCCAAAAATGTGCCCAAAGTGAGCCACCCAAGCTTCCTCACTGACATGGGACTCTAGTGTTGGGTCGCTATCATCTTTGAGGAAGGAAGCATTTTTCACACGCCAGAAACCCCTGTTGTTTTTAGTAGTAGTAGCAGCTGCTAAAGACCAGTTTCTCCAGGCTTCCTCCCTTCGACCCCCTTAGTCTAGTTTCCGTACCTCTGTATAAATTGTGCATGTTATGTACCAATCTTTGGTCTCTTGGGGACATTCTCAGAGCACTATGCAGATTCCTTAAGGTATTTGCGCGTGCCGCATCAAACCACGAGGTGACAAAATCTCCTTGGACGATCTGGTCCAAACCAGATGGCTTTTTACATCAGCCAGTATCCCAGAGAATGCTATCAATGAACTTTCCGGTTGAAGGTCAGGATCTAGCATAACAGTACCTCTCCCAATTTTTGGGAAAGTATCCGTGGTACCACCTTCTCCTTGTTGATTTTATCCCACTTTAATAGGAAGCCATTCTTCCTTGCGAGGATTGGCTTTGGAATTTTGATCACTATGGAGGTGTTGTCAATCTCCCACAACATGGAGGAAAAGAGCCGTGTTGTCGCTATGTGCAAAGAATTTTGCTTCAGCTTGGGTTTTTATTCTACAAAGGGATTCAGAGGCTAAAACAAAATCTATAGTAGAACCAAATTCAATACATCGGAATGTCTTTGCAACTTTTCCTGTATCGGGATCTGGTTTATTAATTACCTCCAAGTTTCTGGTTATTAGCAGCCTGTTTAAGGAATTACCATGTTTGCTATGTATAAAATGAGTTTAGCATGTTTTTTCATCAGTGGGCATTGAAGTCTCCCAGCCACAAAATATTAAGACTGTTCTTTAGATGTGCTTTACAAATGACATCAATCTCCTTTTTTAATAAACGACCACGGAAGCCATGTGCCCCCCCAAAAAATTATTGTTCAGTCTACTTGGCCTGTGCATAACATGATATGAAAATATGGGCAAGGACTAAAAAACGCTTTTTAACTTTTAAATTCTCGCTCTGCCAGACGGAAAAGGGACTGCCATAGTTTGAAAAGAGCGATACCCATCCAGAAAGATTAGGCCTATTGCCCAGGTCTCCTGGAAGCACAAAATATCCTGTTCTACCACAATACTTCTCCAATCTAAGTTGCCCAGCTTCTGGCTGATACCTGCTACATTCCAGGTTACTATTTTTAGACTGGAGTTGTCTACTCCTTTTGTCGAGGCTGGGGTAATTGGGTAGCATGTTATAGGTCCCCTTGGGCACTAGGTTGGGGTGGGTGAATATTTGTACTCTTCACACCCACCTCTCCTTTTGACAAAATAGACTCCCTTAGAGACTGGCAATAAGGTCCAGCTTCCAAACCCCTATGCCCACATCAACACTGTTCATTTCCCCTCACAGAGTGAGGGCAGACAAACTTTCTTCAATTTTGGTCAATCTAAGCAATATCGGTTGAAGTAAGTGAAACACAATTTCTAGTCTTACACAATTCATCATTGCAATTAACAGACCCATCATTCCTGGACGGCTCAGGGCCCAAGAGTTTTAGCGCTTTAGGGGCTTTTGTGTCCTTCTTTACCTTAGGAGTTCTGCCACCCTTTTCCTTTTAACTGGTGTCTCTATTAGTGGGGGTGACCCGGCTTCACAAGTGCTTGGGGGGTGGGGGGGAAGCTGCTAGCATTTACAATTGGGCCCTTGCTTCCAAATCAGCTTGAACTAACGAGTCTATAGTTGGGGGGGGGGGGGGAGCCTAAATCAAGTCCAAGCCTCTCCTTCCCTCCTCCGAGAGGCGGCACTCTGTGAGTTCAGTCTACTTTGAAACTACATTTGCTGCCCTTGCTGATTTGCTTTCCTCTTACCCATTGATGACGATATCGATGGCAGTCCCCCCTGCCAAATCGGGGCCTAGGAACAGCAGCTTAGAGGGGGGGCCCAGCCTGGGCTCTTCCGGGCGTGGTTGGGCCTGCCCTTGGCCCGGGCGCACCCACGCTCCTATCCTTTGCAGCGGGATGCTGTTGCGCTTATGAGCGCTTGAGGGCTGCAAAGACTGTTGGGGGATGTGGTTCTCTCCCCTGCTCCTCGAGACCAAAGGGTGCACAGAAGGCTCTAGCGGATTGTAGATTTTGAAGAGTGTGCATAGTATCTTCAAGGTCATGAACCCTTTGTTCCACTTGAGCAACTCTATTATCCGTGAGTGACCAGATATCATTCAATATTTACAATTTATTTTATTTATTTATATTTATTTCATTTATAAAGCGCTCTTATCACCTATCCGGCATGCTGGCTGATCTTTAGGACCCTCCATTTAAGATTTAAGCACTCAAATCTGCTTAAGCAAAAGTTCCTTTAAAATCGTGGTGGACGATTTGATGGGGGGCGGGGGGGAGGGGTCCTTTTTAAAAGAAAATTGAATAGCTTGAGTAACATTTTAGTTCTGTTTGGGAGCCATTTTGACATTATTAGTGACGGTTCCACTGGAGGATGACGTGGATGTCAGCCATGACCATGACCAGCCATGCCCTCGCCACCGTACCACGCATCCGCAGAGCCACCGCCGGAGGAAGATCCTTCTCCTACCTGGCAGCCAAGACCTGGAACTCCCTCCCCACTCACCTTCGGCGAACCCAGGACCATCTCTCCTTCAGGAAGCAGCTCAAGACCTGGCTGTTCGAGCAGTAACTTACCCCCTCCCCCAGCGCCTTGAGACCCTCCCGGGTGAGTAGCGCGCTCTATAAATGCCGTGATTGATTGATTGATTGATTGATGTAGAGGCAGAATCCTGACTTTTACCCTCCATATTGTTAACAAGCACCAAAAAGGAGTTGGCAGTGTCTATTAAGAAATCACTTGAGGAAGTAGATGTAGTAGGTGAGGTGCCTCAAACCCTTGGTTCTTCTGATATGGCAAAAGGGGAAGAAATGACCACTTTATAGTGCCGTAATATGAATGTTAATTTGTTGAAAATAGGTTGCACTATGAAGAAAAGACTAATATGAAGAAATTTTAAGATGCCAATATAAAGTATTACTGTTCATGTACTCTCTATAAAAGAAAGGCAATGGGAGGTATCCAATAAAACATGTGGCCAAGCAGTATTAAAAACAAATGCAGACCATTTCTGAGGTATTTGGATACTGTTGGAGCGCTTCAGAACAATTCAAAATGGCAGGTGCGACAGCTCCATCAGCGAACCCGCAATGTCTGCAAAGATAAAGTTACTGCAGTAGTCCGGTGAACAAACCTACCCAAAGTGGGAGGCCTGCGGAGTTAAATTTCTTTGAAATTGGGAACCGCCGTCCACCTGCATGCAATGTCGGCTGATTCTTCTCCGCGGCTGCAACTGAGCTCATCAGGGTGTGGCCATCTTCGGACGGTGCCAAGCCACGCCCGTCCTTCAGGAATGTAGGTTTAATCCAAATAGATTTCAAAATAGGTCTCCAATGGTTGGCAGAATGCAGCAGAATATGAATCTGATGGCACAGAATGGGATTGCTGCATCATCAGTCAATGGTCCCAGCTCTGCAGGTCACTGTACAGAACATGAAAAATCCAATTCAATGGGAATTGTTTTCATCCCCAGTCATGCAACAGCGCATGCAGGTATTTCAGCAAAAACATTCAGTGATTATCAACCGTTTTCCACAATTTGCATCTACAATCTGAGTTCCTACAGGACCAAGCCAATCACACTGACTGTGCATGAGCGGGGAAGAGGATGGCATGCTTCGTAGAGTCCTAGAGGTAGCCCAGGATAGCCCTTTGGTGGAAGAAGTTAATGGCCATCCTGTATCATTAGGTCTCGCCTGAGCCAGCGCATGCGCTGCGCTGCGAGACATTTAGAAAGTGGGTTTTCAAAGTGCTACCACAGGCATTTTGGTGGCCTCAAGCGTGCACGCGCGCAGCCGCCATCTGTCTTTCCTCCTGTCACGGGTCATTAAGTGGATCGCGATGCTCTTTCACTTTCGCGGCGCGCGTGCATACAACTCCTGGTTTTCTTTTGCCGTCACGCGTGCCTCGCTTCAATGCCCCTCCCCACCACAGAGCACGTCTCGCAGCTTGTTTTTTTATTTTTATTTTTTATTTTATTTTTTTAACTTTGAGCTTATCCCGCTTCTGCAACCCACCCTGCAGTTTAACTGCACGGTGATGCTGCACACGACCCAGCATCTTTAACAATGAAGGTCACACCTTTCTTTTCTTTTGCATGGCTCGCCAAACTCAATTTTTTAATATTCAATTTTTTTAAGTAATCTTAAACAATGGCGGCCGCGCGGCTCTCCCAACTCGGATTTTTCATTATTCTAATTTTTTTTTTGAGCAGCGCAGCATGCCGTTTTTCTTTTCTTGTTTTCCATTTGATGCCACTAAAATAAAAAAAACATCCCTGTTAGCCATTTCTAATTCTACATATCACTGCTGCTTCATTTCTCTCGGACATGGAAACAGCTCGACAGGCTCTTGTGGTCTCCTTGTCCGTGCCCCTGTTGTGCAGATAAGTCTTTTCAAGAAGGAGAAAGTAGCCTCGGGGTTAGGAGGAATAAAGTCTACATACCTATTGCGTGCCAATGCCACTTTCAAACCTCTGCATTTGTAGCAGGCACGTGCATAAACGTAAATTTTCAAACAATTTCAGTCCTACGGGGAAGATTCACTTAATCATTCTGAAAACAGCTCAAATGCATAGTTTTGTAGAAGGGGGCTTCGCTCGATGAGCAATGGACACAAAATCGCTGAAAAAGATCAATGCGTAGCCACGTTAATGAAAACTAAAGAGTGACCTTTACCCAGGAGTCTCTAGTCGGGGATATGTTGACTTGTGCTACCATTTTTAAATGTAAGTGCCATGTTTTCTGTTTGTTGAAAACCCATGGATGACCCTTGTTTGTCTGTGATTTCAGGAGGCCTTTGCTTTGGATCAAGGGCCTTCCTCTGATAACCTGTAATTCTGTGCTTAGTGCATTAATTGGGACAATTTGTACTCTTTAGAAAGTGAATGGTTGCAATCACAATCTTGTTACGTCGCCAGTGGCTAGAAATGTAGTAAGGGTGCGATTTACTTCAGTGATCCTACTGTAGGCACACAGCAGAACTCGCCTGATTTTTGGCCGGCAACAGAGAAGGGACACCATACTGCCTGGAAACCAGCCGGGCCCCATTATTTCACCCTGATTGCGTCGGATCATGGTTTACGCCTTCAAATAATTCTTTTAAGGACTCCCGCGTGTTGCTATTCTTTTCAATTTGCCATAAGTTGTGCGTGATTGCAACCGCGCCGCTGGTTGCTGATGCAGACTTTGTTCTCTGCAGGTCGTAACTCAGGCTGCATTGCTGAAGTTGATCCAGACACTGTACTTTAATCCGCTTGCTGGGGTAATCGATTGCTGCAAAAAAAGGTCCAGATTTTAAAAGTAATGAGGGATAAGCGAATTCCTTTCAGCTTAACTCGCTCAATCGATCACCAGAATCCCTAAATCAGCAGCACAACAGAAGAATAGGATTTTCCTGTTTTCGAAAAAAAAAAAAAAAATCCATAAGAGTAGCAACATTTAAATAAACACGATAAAATATTCTTTCCCGAAGGCAACCCAGACGTATATTCACAGCGAAAGATGCCTTATAAATAAATGCAACTGGGGGAAAAAACCCATAGATCAAACACGTTTTCTCCTGTTTTCAAGAACACACAACAGCAGCATGAAATATGGGCAGGCACTTTTGGAAGGAGCAATGCTTTTAGCTTCATCCTCTCCTGCAGATTGTCAATTTCCACTCTGTCAATTTGCGCGCGCGGCCTCGCGCTCCCAGCTGCAGAATTCCAAAGGGCCTCTCGGAGACTTGAAAGCCTGTCCATGAGTTAAAGTGCGTTTCTCAGCGTGTTGCCTTTTAAGTAAAAACCCTGGATACCGTCCAGATTTGCGGGGTGTGAACAGCAAAGCGCATCCCGACTGGTATTTCTAATTACAGTCTCTGATGCGGCGGCACACTTCCTCTCTCGCCAACAGCTTGGAGTAGAAGCGCCTCTGAGGCGTTCAATCGGCCCCGCAACCATTATGCAAGTGTTAAAATCCGGAGCAAGATCAATTACCGAATAAACAATGACAGCTTCCAGTGAGTTATTTTAGGTTAAACTACTCGCCTTTACCTTCTTCCGCAGTCATTCTCTGAACTCAGTAATCTCATCCTTTACACCCCACGAAATGTAAGTACTAGGATCTGACCGGTTTAAACCCTGAGCTTTATCTCAGTTTATGCTCTGTGCTTAAATGTTTCAACCTCAATGAACCTTTCTGTACATAAAACAATCAACATCCTGTGCTCTTCGTTTGGTAATTTATTTGCACCAGGGCACAAGTTCTAAACAAGCATTGGCATAGCCAATAGGTCTCGCCTTTGGGACCTTATAAGTGTTTAGCCATGCAACAGTTGATGTTGTTGCACCAAGGATATTGTGCTGCATAACTAAATACTTATAAGGTCCCAAAAGCGAGACCTATTGGCTATGCCAATGCTTGTTTTTAATAGTTACCCGCTCCATGGTTTGGCCAGTGGAAGTTCCTAACCTTCCCCTCCTGGGAAAAGAAATCCAAGTTGTAGGCATTTCAAATAAACAGATGACTGAGTTGTTAGCTAATGTCTCAGTGAAAATTGGTTCAACTAGAACTAATTATTAATTTACGATCAGTGAAACCAGTCCAGTTAACTTGTGCTCATGATCTCTTGTGTAAATTGAACTATGATTTACTGCACACCGGATGGTGTCGACATTCCTACACAAGATGAAGACCTATATTTCAAAATAAAATCACAAGAGGCAAAGCTTAAAATGTTCCTAGTGCTCACTGCTGACGATTTGCCTCTAGATTTAAGAACTACTGTGAACGAGGTTTGGGGCTTTACAGCAATAGAAATTGGATTTATTAATAGTGCAAATTACTGTAGAAGCGAATGAATATACCCCCTTACTTCTCAAAACAGGCTTGCTTGTGAAGCAGAGGAGGGGATTTCACCTGTCATTCTCAGAAAATGCCCTGTTAAATCATTTAATTAGATTTCTAGCCGCAGATTCCTCACCGTTTGAATATTACTCAGTCGTAAGACTGGACCTGGAAACTTTTTCTTATAGTACCTCTGCACTCTGGAAGGTGGTGCCATGTGACCTGCGGGGCCTATGTAGACACTGCTCCCACGTGCCAGTGTCGGTTCCTTTCTTTCTGCACCTCGAGACGTGGATTCAGAGTTTCTCTAGTCTCTCAGACACCGCTTTTTCTTCAAAATTCTCAACCATGTGCAAGGGATGTCGCCCCCTAGTATGACCGGTTTAAAACCATGTAAGTGTAAAAAACTTAAGAAGTCGAAGCAGCGTTTGACTCCTTCATGCCATTCCCACTCTCCTGACGAAGCGCAGGGACAGCGCAAATGTCCCATTCCCGAAGTCCACCAATTTCAAAGCAGATTCTGCAGCTGGTTCTGGCACAATCTGAGTTTCCTGGGCTTTCAGCCACGCCAGATTGAAGAATTCCATGCAGCTATGTTCTGGTTCTTTGGATCTCTACCGACTCCCTCTGGTGCACCTTCAGGCCCCAAGGAGCTGAGGGGCCCTCCGCCGGTGGGTTCGCCATTGGCGGCAGCTGGATTGTTTAGGCCACTTCTGCCCTCGGCCCCAGTCCCACCCCGCATCACACCACTCTGCGCCATGCCACCCACTCTATGCCACTTTGCACTACTCTATGGCACTCTGCACTACGACACGCCACTCAGTGCTGCTCCACTCTGGTCTGCTCTAAAAAACTATGGATTTAACCAAGATCTGTGCCTGGGGTGAATGTTTGATTTGTTCAGCATTCTGTCCATCATCTGTTCTTTTTGCTTTTGTCGCCCTAAGTAGGAAGGGTATGCCCAGACGTGGGTCCCGTGCTTGCTATTAACCGGATTCAAGCTAGCCTGACTAAGGGATGATATCCCGAAACTGGTCCCAGGATGCTTGTTCCCGATCCAGGGATGACCTGGCCTTGGTGTGTTACCATGAGGAGCAGGGTCAAGACTGATCTGCATATGGCTGGGTCCAAACTAGAATGGCGTTATGAGCAAATAAACGATGGATTTAGCCCAGATCTCTGACTGGGGGTAATCGTTTGATTTTGTTCAGCATTCCGTCCATCATCTGTTCTTTTTAGGTTGGGCCGGGGGGGCACAAAAGCATAAAGACTTTTGTGCTCTATGCCCCCTGCGCTGTTCCAATGCTGTGAGTGATAGGTGGCTGAAGTGCTGGAACCTGACTTCCACCTCAAATTGGAGGCATAAAACCAGCTGTGACTGCCTCAGCCCTGATTACCACTGGTAACGCAATCACTACCCAGCAGCTGCTGTGTGCTGGCTCTGTATAAATTGCGACAGTATGCATCGGCAGTACACACATGGATAATTGGTTCGCCAACACTGCGGACTGCGGCTGTTCGTGGACCACCATTGTGACCCAAACCTATGTCCGACCACCCTGGAACCACGTCACTGGACTTTGATAGTAATTGTTTTAAAGCATCCGTGTTATATACACTTGTATTTTTTTCCATGTTTACAGTCATTTAACCAAGGACTTCCGTTTACACGTTCCTTCCCTTTGTCTCTGTAGGCCAGTTGTACTAAGGTACAGTGACAAGTGTGCCTGCCTCTGTGACACTGTGTTTGACACTTCTGTATGTGAGCTTTGATTTTTAAAGAGACAACATTGATGGAACACAAGGAGTCTACAGCCTCCCTGCTAGAGCACTAACGTACGTCGCAGCCTCCCCTTTTGCTTTTAAACCTGGTCTGCAATGTTGCTGCATTATACATTAAAGGCTTTTTTAGGTCTCGCCTGAGCCAGCGCATGCGCTGCACTGGCGAGAGTTTTAGTAAGCGGGTTTTGGAAGTGCAAACAGCAGTGGCTTTTGCTGGCGACCAGCTTGCGTTCACGCGAGCGTGCACGCGCAATCAGGCGCCATATGGCTTCCCTCGCCATATGGCTTCCCTCGCCATCTGGCTTCCCTCGCGATTACTTTCACTTTCGCGGCCGTGTCAGTTTCACGGCCGCGCGGCCAATGCTTGTTTCACTTTATACGCGATGAAACTGCGGCCTGCTTCCCAGCTACACAGCTCTCTGCGAGCGGGGCGGGATTACAGGGCATTGTGTGCTATTGTAAAAAAAAAATAAACAAATTGGAAAAAAAAGGGTGAGGACACCATTTTTTTCTATTTGCTTACTTTGTTACAATCGCGGCACCACGCTTTAGCTATCAACATCGTAAGCTAAAGCGCAGGTGCCGTGATTGCTAAAAAGGTAAAAAATTGAAAAATGTTTTTTCTACTTCTTTACATTTTAAGCAATTGCGGCACCCACGCTTTAGCTTACGATGTTCACAGCTAAAGCGGGAGTGCCACAAAGGAACAAAGCTGTTAGCTGCCGGCATGAGCCCAGAGTCACCAGGTCGGGTTAACAAATGAGGGCCGGGAGAGCAGTGAAGGAGGGCAAAAGCCTGCGCCTCTCAGCAAACTAGCATTGCCCGCTGGCAACAGACCCCGGCTTCTCACCTCGCATGCTGCGCTTGTAAACATACTCAAAGGTCACTTCCTCTCCTTTGTAACCCATTTAGAAATTACGGCTCTTCAACGCACACGAGTTGCCTAAATAATAACGTGTACAGAACTCACTTCCGTCACTAACGCGCCCACCCTTGCTCCCTTGAAGTCTACGCATTCGTGCATTCCTACATTAAGAATTTATCAAACTAAAGTCTGTAGTGAGCCTGCAAAGTATTCTTTGATTCGGCCCCTTGGTAGACTACATTGGCCAGCGTAACTTGTTAATTGTTTACTCTGTGTCTATTAATAGCCCTGCGGGCCTTTTACAACCAGCTGCAGTCAAGGAACGATAAAAAAAGTATTTTTATGTCCGCTTTCTGTTTCAGGTTCTTCTCTTAGCCAAGCACACCGATTTTTTTTAATTTTAGGAAGGTGCAGACGCACTATTGAATCCGATTCGGCCTTGGGTGATTACATATAAAAAAAAGAAACAAAACCTAATCTTATCCGGAAGTAATGAAATGCGGGGTTACACCGATTTTAGGTGGAAAATCCCTTATGTGAAAGACTCTGCAGTTATTGTTAGCGGGAATAGGGCGACACACCTTCTAATGCTTCCTGGCCGAACCATACACGATTCAGGCGTGCCAAGTGCCGCACATCTGTGGTGGAACTAACGCTTTTTCAATTAAACTCCGCATTCCCGCAGAGTCTGACATTTATCACGCAAATCGGCGAAGTAGCTCGACTGTTAGCATGCTCTGTCCTGAAAGCCATCGTCATCACTCTTTTCTTTCTGTGCACACTGAGACTGAGTTTGAGCTGTAGCTTTAAGGTGGCAGAAATGTTTAGTTTCAGTTCTTATTCTGTATTGTTCATGAGCTTTCATGTACATTAGCAACTGCCTCTCTCCTTGAAGGCGGGCGGGTGCAGTGACGGCAAGTTTAATTACTCCACACGTTGCCACTTACTATATTTATTTTATTTATTTATGCGTTTTTTATATAGCGTGTAATTTGCCTGACGCAGCATCACTCAGCAGCACCTGAGCACCACCACAACACCACCACCGAAGCACCACTGAGCCACAGCGCAGCACCATCTCAGCACCAGCACAGCACCACCTTAGCACCAGCGCAGCACTATCTGAGCACCACCTCAGATTCAGTGCAGAAACACCTCTGCACATGTGCAGCACCACCTACGTGCAGCACCAGCTCTGCACCAGTGCAGCACCACCTCACTACGAGTGCTGTTTATGGTCGTCCCACCCCCTCCCACCATAACAAAATGCTATAACAAACAAGCATTTGAACAGGCAGGAAGATTTGCCAGAACAGCAATAACAAAAAAAACCTAGAAGACATTTTTTATGTTAATACTTTTTTTTAATAAGAGTTGTTCAGTTCTACATAATATCTTCTTGGTTATACATAAAATAACAAAAAAATGCTTACAACACTTTTTTATTCTAACTTTTCAACATGCTGCACAGCTGCCACACTGCTCTACACCATAGCTTAAAGACATTTGCAAAGCCAGTAGTTCTGGCTAAACACTTATAAGGTCCCAAAGGCGAGACCTATTGGCTATGCCAATGCTTGTCCTTTCTTTTCTTCGTGCACAGGTTGTATTTCTGACCCTGTCTTATCAATCGAGCTAATTTTTGGCTTGCTGGGCTGTTCAACCAAAGTGGTAGGCTACAGCTGTATTAAATTATGGCCCTCTTAGCTACCCTTTACTGAAGACAGATTCCTGATTACTTCAGTTGCTGCACAGTGTTTATTAACCACTCTCACGTGCATCACTATTTACAGTAGCGACAGAGTATGTAGTAATTCTAAAGCACAGCTCTGGGAGCAAATGGAAGAAATGGTATTTGTTGCCATTGTTGATATTTGCTTTGCAGGCAGCTTTCTCCGGCATATTAGTACACAGCATGGCTTTGCCTCATTTTGTAACTTTTCACAACACTTGCATACCTTTCACCTACTCTGACACCGCTCACACTGCACACTCACCCACCATTTACTGTGCACCGTCACCTTGACATTGCGCTGGCAGTCAGATACAACTCCACCACCACTCACATAGTTCTGACCAAGGCTATAAGTGGGATGAAAAAACTGGGGGGGGTCTCTCAAAGGGGCGGGGCCAATGTCATTAAGGGCGTGGCTTAAAAACAGGTAAGCTAAAAATCTGTGCTTAGCATAGTGCGCCGCCAGACTTGTACTTTGCTGTTTCTGTCATTGCATCCAGATATAAGATACAACAAGTCAGGCCTATTGGCTTTGTTAATGGTTGTTAGTTGTATAAGATAAATAAGCAGCAACTATGGCTTGTATATAATATTGAAAAAGTTTCCACTTAAAGCCCTGGGGACACCACGACAATGTTGCTGCTCCTGAGTTTCAAAAAGGGAAAGGAACAGGGTTGGATTGGGATTAAAAATCGGCACGGGCACGCTAAAAATGTGTCCCACATTTGCATATTGCCTTTCCGCAAAACACTGCTTTAGCGAAATTTTATTTAAAAAAAAAAAAAAAAGGGGGTGGTAAAAATGCACATATTAGTTTACACCTGAAAACAAGTGAGGCCACTTCTGCTCAGGCCCCCTGGCCCCGCTCAATATGCATACACATTAATGGGCCGGCCCAGAGAGGGAGTGATGCCTCTGCCCGTTGATAAAAGGGAGGTAATGGACGCCCATCTGCCTACAGAAAGGTCACTCAGGCACCCACTGGCTGCTGGCAGTATCCGAACAACGCAGAAACCACCCAAATCGTCCCCCAGACTGCTCAAAAAAGCAGCCCACAGCTGGAACTGGACACTGGCCCCTCGGACATTGCCCGAGTGCCTGCGTTACCAATCCGACCCTGGAAGGGAAATCCAGAGACAAAAGGACTCTTCAAAGGATTTCCTTTCCCCTACAACGCTCACCTGGCATGACGTCCTACCGTAACTTCTCCACTAGTGAGAAGGGAGCAGTGTGAGCACGAGCATATCATGTGCCTGCTGTCACTGCAGTCCGGAAAAAAACGGACCGCCTGTGCGAGGGCATAAAACAGAGCCTGATAGAGACCCGTTTCGAGGCCCCCTTTAAAAAACTGCCGGTGCTCAGCACTGGTGAGACCCGGACCACTTAAAGCCCTGGTGCTGACTCTGAACTCACACACCATTGACCTACCTCTCACCCAGCACTCACATTCCTCTCACCCTGAACTCAAACCGCTCATCCTGCACTTATACTATTGATATACCGCTCACCCTATACTTGCACACCTCTTACCTTGTACAGGGTAACTAACCTCTCTCACCCTATACACTCACACAATTCTCATTCTGCACTAAACTCGCATCAATCACCACGCATTGAGGCACTTTCACCCTGCACTCAGACACTTAGCAACCTTCATTCGTGCTTCACACACCCTGCACTCATACACTGCTCCCACACCTCTTAACTTATTATTAATCCCATAGGCGAAACCTAAAGCATTTACAAATGCTTGTTACTTATGCCATGCCACTCTACTTCAATCTATGACATTGTATGCCACAACACTCAACTCTGCACCGCTGTACTCTATGCCACTTTGAGCCACGTCACTGTACCCCACACCACTCTGACACTCTGCAGCACTCCATGCCACTCTACGCCGTTCTTCTCCACTCTGCCACTCTCCCACACAACTCAACCTCTCTATGCAACGCCACGTCATGCCACTGTCTGTCACGCCACTCTACGCCATGCTGCTGCACTCTACTCTGCCACTGCACTCTGATCGCTACGCCACTACACTCTGAGCCGCTCCACTCTACTGTATGCCCCTCAACCCTGCTCCATGCCACAGTTTGCTACTCCACTCTGACACAGCACTGTACAACAGAACACTCTGCGCCATGGCACGCCACTCCACTCTACACCACTATTCTCTGCCGCTCTACTCCACAACACTGTCACTCTACTCCATGACACTCCGCACCACTCTACTCCACGCTGCTCTACTCCACTCTGCAATGCTTTTCTCTACTCCATGCTGCTCTACTCCATGCCACTCCATACTGCCACTTCACACCTCTCTTCTCTGCCACAACACTCTACTCCACCCAATGCCACTCCAACCTATGCCATGCAACTGTATGCCACTCTACTCTATGCCACTACATGCCACTTTACGCCACAACACTCCATGCCACTGCACTCCTTTCTAGTGTGCGCCATGCCACTCGCTCAATTTTAGTGTGCGCCATACCGCTCCACTCCACTCTACTGTATGCCACAGCACTTCACTGTCACTCCGCTCTGCAACACTCCACTGACACTCTGTGCCACTCTACAGCACTTCACTTTATGCCACATCAGTCTACTCCTCTCCACTCTATGCCACTCTGACGTAGAGTGGAGAAGCACTCCACTCAATGCCACTCCATGCAACTCTACGACACAACACTCTACTTCACTCTAGTCTACTTCACTCAATGCCACATCACTCTGCTCATCTCCACTCTATGCCCTTAGGTGATGTGGCGTGGCACTCTCCGCCTCTCTGCCGCTCCGCCTCTCTGCCGCTCCGCCTCTCTGCCGCTCCGCCTCTCTGCCGCTCCGCCTCTCTGCCGCTCCGCCTCTCTGCCGCTCCGCCTCTCTGCCGCTCCGCCTCTCTGCCGCTCCGCCTCTCTGCCGCTCCGCCTCTCTGCCGCTCCACTCTCTGCCGCTCCACTCTCTGCCGCTCCACTCTCTGCCGCTCCACTCTCTGCCGCTCCACTCTCTGCCGCTCCACTCTCTGCCGCTCCACTCTCTGCCGCTCCACTCTCTGCCGCTCCACTCTCTGCCGCTCCACTCTCTGCCGCGCCACTCTCTGCCGCTCCACTCTCTGCAGTCTCTGCCGCGCCACGCTCTGCAGTCTCTGCCGCGCCACGCTCTGCAGTCTCTGCCGCGCCACGCTCTGCAGTCTCTGCCGCGCCACGCTCTGCAGTCTCTGCCGCGCCACGCTCTGCAGTCTCTGCCGCGCCACGCTCTGCAGTCTCTGCCGCGCCACGCTCTGCAGTCTCTGCCGCGCCACGCTCTGCAGTCTGCGCCACGCCCTGCAGTCTCTGCCGCGCCACGCCCTGCAGTCTCTGCCACGCCCTGCAGTCTCTGCCACGCCCTGCAGTCTCTGCCACGCCCTGCAGTCTCTGCCACGCCCTGCAGTCTCTGCCGCGCCCTGCAGTCTCTGCCGCGCCACGCCCTGCAGTCTCTGCCACGCCCTGCAGTCTCTGCCACGCCCTGCAGTCTCTGCCGCGCCACGCCCTGCAGTCTCTGCCGCGCCACGCCCTGCAGTCTCTGCCGCGCCACGCCCTGCAGTCTCTGCCGCGCCACGCCCTGCAGTCTCTGCCGCGCCACGCCCTGCAGTCTCTGCCACGCCCTGCAGTCTCTGCCACGCCCTGCAGTCTCTGCCACGCCCTGCAGTCTCTGCCACGCCCTGCAGTCTCTGCCACGCCCTGCAGTCTCTGTCACGCCCTGCAGTCTCTGCCGCGCCACGCCCTGCAGTCTCTGCCGCGCCACGCCACGCCCTGCAGTCTCTGCCGCTCCCCTCTCTGCCACTCCCCTCTCTGCCACTCCCCTCTCTGCCACTCCCCTCTCTGCCACTCCCCTCTCTGCCACTAACTTTTAGCCAGCGCTGACCAGCAGCCACACTGGTGTACAACATGGGTAAAACACTCTTGCATGCTTTCTTACCTGCCTTACACTCTATGCCGCGTTTTGGGCAGCAGACCCATCTGTCCTGTCTTGACTCCATACACCTATCCAATGGCTGAATTCAGCCTTCTGTTATGGAATGCTAATGGTCTCCTGGACTGCATCAAATGCACAGGTGTTCTTGGATTTCTCAAGCGTTATCAGCCAGGGGTTGCCTCCTACAGGAGACTCATCTCATGGGCACCCTGTGTCCTTTCTTGTGCAGGTTTGAATGATTGTGCTTTTCATTCAGGCTTCGTTAGAGGGTCTATGGGCGCAGCAATACTTCCTCACAAGTACTTTCCCAGGTCATTAATGACGCTCAGGGCTGATACGTGGGGGTGGTGGGCACACTGGAAGAGAAACCCATGTATATCCCTCTGCACCTCCATTACCAAACTTCCAAGACCTCACTGAGACTACAACTGCACTGCCGTATGGGGCACTGCTCATCTGGGGGGAGGCTTCAAAGCCACCCTGACATTGGCATCACTGCTCCCCCCCCCCCTTTTGCATGGGTGTAGGGATTTTTTTCAAGGTCCTCGTGTTGTGGATGGACTCTCTGGGGCTGTGCGATACGTGGTGGGCCTGGCATCCCCGTGAACAGGCATACACTCACTCCTCTGCCTCCATGAAGCGACTTTCACGCATCGACCTTGTACTCCTCCCAGCCACAGATATGTTCCTCCACCTCTGCTGTTAGCGTACTGCACCCCAGCATCTCTGACCATGCTCCCATTCTACTCACGTCACGGGACACCACACATGCAAGAGACCCATGTGGCGGTTCTACACCTGGTTCCTTACGAATGATACATTTCTAGACCACGTCGTAGGAGCTCCACTCTTATTTCAACACTAATGAAGGCACAGTCCGTAGGGCGACTACCCTGTGCGCAGCCAGAAAAGTTACAATCCAGGACGTGGCCAAAGCCTACCTTACCCATGTGGACAGGGACCGTTGCGGAAATGTGACCGAACTAAAGGCTCACATCCTACGATTGGAAGTGGTAGTGGCATCCAACGCAACTGAGCCCATGACCCGACAACTTGCCTTCCACGAGGCCCGCCAGCGTTGGAGAGCATCCCTTCATCGCGTATATGAACACTGGGATAAAAGCAGTACACTCCTGTATCGATTGGCTGTCGGAGGCACTGACCACCCGCTATATTCCCACGATTACTGACGCTATTAGGTCCCAGATCATTGATCCAGAGGGCATTGCGAATGCCTTTGCTGACTATTAAACACTCTATGCCCGACACCCAAGTGTGAGCTTGACCGGCCCCTCCTGTCTGATATTCCTCTCCCCCTCCCTTACAGTAGTAGCTTTAGACCCCCTTCCCCCCCCCAATCACCGAGGCCAAGATCCTGGAGGCGATCCATGACCTAAAACCCTGGGCCCTGATGGACTCCTTCTTGAGTACTATACCAAACTGTGAGACCTCCTTACTATTCCCCCCCACCCCCACCCCCACCCCCACCCCCGTTTCACCTCTACAAAGAGGCTGGGAGCTCTGACTGCCTCCCCCCGGACCTCGCGACCATTGTAGTTGTTCCCAAATCTGACCCTCCAGCCCCCATCTGCTCTGTGTACCGCCCTAACTCGATGATTATTACTGACATCCAGTACTACCCCAGGCTTCTCGCAAATAGGCTACAGCCAGTACTTAACACCCTGGGTCACCCAGACCAGTGCGCCTTCATGCCCAATAGTAGTATGAGACATTGCATCTGCCGGGTACATACTGCCCTGGCCAGTAGCCATGATATTGAGGGGGCATGCGCATTATTATTTGTGGACATCGAAAAGGCCTTCGACACAGTGGACTGGGACTGTCTGGGATCTATGTTGTGATACATGATACATGGGGTTTGGTGGCAATTTTCATAAACTTGTGGGTGTTTCATACGGCCGTCAGAGCAAGTGCTCATTAATGGGGTACTCTCTTGTGCATTCCAGATTGCTGTCGGGTTCCACAACAAATACCCACTCCCCCCTCCCCTTCCTCTTTGCTCTTGCTCTTGAATCCCTGGCCTGTACCATTTGCTGCAATGCTCCGCTATGTAGCTGGAGATGGAGCTCGTCGCTTGAGGATCAGATCACCTTTTATGCAGATTATCTCCTCCTTTTTGTGACTGATCCGTCCCAGTTTGGCCCACTTGTACTAGAAATCCTGCTGCTCTTTGGGGAGGCTTTGGCACTGCAAATGAACCTAGGTAAATCTCTCCTGGTCCCGGTCCCTGTACGCGAGGGCAGCAAAATGTATGACTAGCAAACAGAATGCCACTGCATCGCCTCATTTTCAAATATCTGGGCGGGGGTGGTCCATGTTTTCACCTTGCCTGAGCTCACGCGTAGCCTCAACCTCAATACTCTCCTCCGAACCCCGAAAACCAGCCTCACCGCCTGGTCAACCTTGCCCCTTTTAATATTCTTGGGCGAATTGCCCTTGTAAAGATTATGTTGCTTCCTCGTTTTCTGTACACGATGCAAAACTTTCCACTACAAATCCCTAACGGGTGGTTTATTGATTTCGCAACTATACTCTGGGTCTTCCTCTGGGGTGGTTGTCCCTCCCACATTGTATTGTTGTCAATCGATATGGACTACCTATCCCTCTCCACACCCTGGAGTTTACAAAAACAGTATTTCTGGTGTGGCGAGTGGCCAGCAGACTCCTAGGATGGGACAGGAAAATTACCCACCAGACGCCTCTTTGGAGGGAACGCTGACTTAACTCACAATGCAGGACTGGAGGGATTCCAACGATGGGACCGCATTGTGATTACTACCTTGGGCGATGTGTCTGGGGTTCTTACATGTACTCCTTCGCAGAGCTGCAGGCGCAATTGGACTGTCCCAGTTCCATAAATACTTGCAAGGAAGGTACACACTTTGCCACTTTCGCTCTAAATGCCCTGCCCGATTTTTTCCCCCCCCCTCTGACGCCACACTATTGATGGACACCTGGTCGTCAGGGGATGATTTCTGTACTATACCGCTCCCTGATGTGCAATGCCCCTGAGATCTGTCAGAGATGGGATGGCTGGGTGAGGGATTTGAAGGACATTGAATGGTGGACGTAAGGGGTTAACGTTTAGGTAGGTGCAAAGACTTGGAGATAATTAAGGTTTTCAGACTTTTTAGTAATATAATTTAAAAACGTATAATATCACTTTTTATGGATCATAACTGCTTTGTCACGTTCAAGTTTTTTTTTTTAGCTTTGTCTGGATGTAGGGACGTGAGAGAAGGAGCCCGTTTGTTTATATTGTTTGCCAACTTGTATTTCTTGATTTAGTCATGTGTTGGTGAAATGGAAGGCTACGAAGTTTTGAGTACTGTATGAAGTTCTGAATATTGTCAAGAATAAACTGCATGTTTAATCGAAAGCGAGTGACTCCATATTATTGTTTGTTTTGGTATGATTTCCTCCTATAACCATAGTAACTGCGTTTTTTTTTTTTTTTTTTTTTTCTATATGCACAATCTTTAAAGTGTCAAAAAATAAGTGTTGTTCGATTTTTGATAAACGAGGTCCTTCTATTTTCTTCTCTTAGCATTCAAGAAACTAATTTGTTGGTGATCTGTGTTGAAGGAGTTGAATGTATCGATTTTTAGAGCATCTATAGAAATGCTCTTCAAATATTCAGAGGGAAAAGATAAATATAAGCAGTTGTATTGTATAGATGTAGAGTGGTGTGCCTTGCGAGTTAGAAATGACGGAACCCCTTTGGCTCCTGATAGACTCTGTGGAACTGTGACGTAAGTGTTACGGCGGAGTGGAATGAAGACTGGTTTAGAATGGTGAGATCGCAGTCACACACAGACAAAGACGTGTAATACTAAGTTCTGTGTGTGGCATACTATTGGCGGGTACCCAGGCTGGGGAGGACGTTACATAGAGTACACTTAAACTAGCTTGAATTTTTTTTTTATTTCATACTGAGGATGCACTTGTGGTTCTAGCCTCCCTAGAGGCCGTATTTAAATGTGTGATGGAATTGGAGAGGGGTTAAACTACTTGGAGCCCTTATGAATGTAGATAGCAGTGTATGTTTTATTAGTAGAGGCCTTGTCCCAGTTTAGGTGGATGAGATCTCAGACCAAGAGAGGAGAAAGTATGAACGAAACTAATGATTCATTTCCATTCTGTCTCCTTCCATTAGCTGTAGTTAAGAAGCAATATGTTTTTTATACATGTATTTGCACTAAGCTTGTAATCTTTCTATTTGTTGCTAGTGTCTTAGTGCAAGTAATTAAAATGAAGGTAAATATGTATTGCGCTATGTACATATGTAGCAGACATTAATCTTAAAGTTGGCAAAGATATGAAACGGTCATCCACTATTTAGTGAAAAATAATTAATAGAAGTGATGCATATCTGTAGTGAAGTTATATTAATTGTTTGGTTCACCAGAATGCAAGATTTTATAACCTACTTCAAATTATTATGGTATTTAGAAATTGCAAAAGGAAAACATGTTAAGATATGCTTATTAGGTCGAGCCTAGATTAGCGCGCAAGCGCTGCTCTGGCGTAGACTTTATGTAGGGGTTTCAAAAAGCTGACCAGACGCGCGTGCGTCATGGCCTTTTCCTTGCGGTTACCCGCACGGCCGCCATCTGTTTCCAATGATCGTGCCCAGACGCGGGCGCGATAATTGAAAACACATGGCCGTGCGGGTAACCGCAAGCAAAAGGCCATGGTGCACGAGCGTGTGGTCAGCTCAGCAGGCTGCCGCGCTCGCCCCTGCTCCGCTCGCCCCCGCTCCTCTCTTGTTTAGCATACGAGTGTTTACCTTTATTGAACCTCCTGCCCGTTTCTGTGTTCATTTGTTATTCTTTTCAGACAACTTTTGAATGAAAGTTTTGCAATTTATAGTTGCTTTGAAACTGTGAATGACCCCATATCTTTTGAAGTCAAAATACAATGCCATCTCTCCAATTCAACGTGTAGAGGTCTCTCGTACGATAACCTGAACAATGCTAATATTTCTTTAATTAAATCCATATTCTTTAGGATCAAGCTTTTTTTTTTTTTTTAGTTATTTGACCTTCGGTCATAATTTGAAAGGTTATAATCAGTGAGCTAATTTATTTTAAGGTCTCGCACACCAGTCTGCGTGAGCTATAGTAATTGCTTTAAGTGGGATGAAAAGGTGGGTGGCAGTGGCATGGCCAAAGAGGTGCAATTAGGAATCCTGGCCAAGAGGCGTGGCCTATGTAATGCAGGGCTTGTGATAAAATATGTAAACAAAAATCCTGTCCTTCACATTACATATGCCCTCTACCTAGTATTAATGTGCCTGTATTTTTTTTTTTTTTTTTTTGTTACCGCATCCAGACATGTTACAGCACTCAGCACATATACCTCAAACAAGCCAGACCTGTTTTTTGTCTTTGCCAATGCTTGGTAGCTGTATCAGGTAAATGAATATCAACAAGATTGTACTGAAAAATTAGAATTGAAAACATTTCAATTCTAAACATACTAGATTGTGAATTATGTTATTAAGGTCTGTGGAAGGTGTAGTGTACTTTGGGGTGTCTCAGACACATTCTCACCACTTTCTTCTGCCGTCTCTCTCTGTTAGACACTTGCACCCTTTTCTCCGCACATCTTTCAGAAATTCCCAATCTGCATTTCTCGCACTTTCCACCTTGCACACATGGACCTTCGCTCTGTGTTCTCTGCAGAGAGGCCAACGGCTGGATGTGCACGTTGCCCACAAACCTTAATGACCCTCTGACAGGTGCCTTGAGAAAGTGCAATGCCTTTAACCTCGACTCCAGAGCTCTCAATCCCTCACCGTCACAAAAACCCACGTGCAACCTGAACTCAGACACTTGGTGGGGACTCAGTTCAAAGTATGCAAAATACACAAGCCCTGTCTTGCATGAATGCAGCAATAGAAACAGAACATCTTGAAAGAAGCAAATACTCTTTAGAAATGCAAGATGAAGTAAAACGTGAACTGTAAACGGAAATTGCATCGCTGCCATGAAATATGATATGGGCAGGGCATCTGGAACTATGCAACATGCGCAGACTAAAATATGCAGCAGCGTTGACTAAATCATGCGTTAAAAGGCAATTTTGCCTTTTTTTTACTTTACAGATGTTAACTCCGCCTGGGCAAAGGTTCTACCTCATTAGCAACAGTTTAACAGTACAATACAGCAATAGGAAATTAAAAGGTGACGACAACTTTTGTCGTCCCGTTTTCCATAACATTTGTTCCGTTTGAGCTGAAAACTTTTTTTTGTAAAATCTTCAAATTATGCATCATATGATGAATTATGCGACAAATCCATTACTATGCAGAAAAAATCACAGCTGCACAATCCCGTAATTCCAGAGATCTGCATCACCCTCTTTCTGCCTGCCATTGCAGTCCATGCTTCTGAAAGGTAAGAAAACAAGCATTGGCATAGCCAATAGGTCTCGCCTTTGGGACCCTATAAGTGTTTAGCCATGCAACTGTTGATGTTGTTGCACCAAGGATATTGTGCTGCATAACTAAATACTTATAAGGTCCCAAAAGCGAGACCTATTGGCTATGCCAGTGCTTGTTTTTATACTGCCTTGGAATGCCTGCCCTCAGAAGAAATAACTTATGAAATTATTTGAATCCTGATGATGGTTCTGTTGAGGGTTGTAGAGATTAAGTTTTGCATCGATGCAATAAGAAGAAACTGTACTGGTGATATCCATTTGTATGAAATATTGGCAAATATGGATGACCCAATTGTGAATGTGAGTGAGCGTTATGAGCCATAAAAACCGACGGATTATGGTTTGTAAATTATATAAGGAGTAGAAGTACTTTTGGGTTGGCCCAAAGATTCTTTTGGAAAGAATTTCGGTTAAGAATCAAATGGGTAATTATTTGTTGTAAATGCATTGTCAAGATAAATAATAAAAGTAATGTATATATTTTAACAAAACTAGTGAAAATGTGTAATCTTGAGTGAAAAGTCATGGTGTACAAAAATTTGGCTGTGAGCACTATAGGTTTAAATCTGCTTGAAGTTTCTTTTGGGGACCTTTCTCCGTTCTTATGACTCCCGATTTGTTCTTACTGTGTTGTAATGATTTCTGATGGGAAGTAACAACTGACCTGCCTTCCTGTTAGATCGACAATCTCGCATGATAGCCAGGGCCTCCCAAAACTGCCCTGGCCAACATTGAAACTGAATGACTGTTGTTCTTCCATGATGACAAGAACTAAGCTTTCTTACTTGTTGAGGTCTCAGCATTCTATGATATCCTAGACTATGACATAATACTGTGCAGACTAAAATGTTTTGCCGGAGTGGAGGGGTCCACATTCACATGGATCAAACCCTTCATTTCTACCCATTGCAAACTAATTTGTATGGGGTCAACAAAATCTCCAACATGCACTGTGACTTGTGGATTACCACACAGCTCCTCTTATTTGGTCTGCTCTTTATGGTCTATGTGCACCTCCCCACAACTCCTCAAACAGTGTCAGTTTGGTCTATAAATGTATGCCAAAGACACTCAAATTAATTTCCATCTGTAAAACAAGCCACTGAACTGGGCTTATATCTTCACCTTTTCGAACCATGTTCTCCACTACATTAAATGGAGATGACCCTGATCAAGACCTCAGTTTGCTCTTCGATCAGACAGAGGAAGAACTGAATCCAAATTGATCCCCCTTCAAACAGCACTTTTCTCTTGGTGCCACCCTGAAAGTGTACCACGCTCAAAGTACAAACCATGGAAGCCTTGTTTAATTCAAAGATGTCCTTCCTTCCCCAGGTAATGAGGTTGTCCATGCCATCAATCTACATCTTTCTGTCCTCTAGAAAAACACCCTGCTCCTCTGCATGAAGCACCAGTTGGAGTTAACTGGATCCCCGGTAATGACTTGCCTCCACTGCTACTAAATTGTGTTTGTTTTGTTTTTAGAACTTTCGGAGGAGAATTGGATTAAAAAATATACGTACAGACCGTACATAATTCTGCAGAGAGACAAAATCATGCAATTGATCTAAACCGGTTTAACAATAGATACATCATTCCCTATGTATTCCTGAAGCGAAAACTAATGCTGAACTTTGAATTCATTAATCGAACTGAATGTTTTACAGTTCTGTTGATATACACTCTATACTTGTAGGATTAGTTCATACTTTAGATACATGAAAGTCTACATAGTATGCGTCTGGTACTATATTACAAATATATTGTTCTTCGATCATACCCTTAACCGAATTCATGTAAATCAACAGACCCACTAATTAAGAGCCAAGCTTTGATAGCCAATTAGTGAGCAAGGCTCAAAACATTTCTTTCTAGCTCTCGTTCCTATACATTTATACAGTCTTTCTTCCATATAGTAACAAAAGAAGTATAGAGCGAGCCACCGCTGATACAATGGTGGGTCAGGTTTCAGCAATGCAGTAACAATGTAGATTCTGGTAAAGACCATTGCTAAAAACAAAGGATAGCAGATGGATCTCCTCTACTACAAGCAGAAAAAGTTATAGGGTTGGGCAATCTGTACCTGCAAAATGGTGCCCAAAAAGTCCCCGATCTTCCCCAGTACTCAACCAGTTTAGACCATGTGGCATACATATGAAATATTTCTGTTTCAGTAATGCCACAACTTGGTCAGTGAGAATTTGGGTGCCTCTCCCAATTAAAAAGTCTCAAAGGGGTTTATATTATATATTGTTTTGATTCTTTAGATGGCAGTGCTGTGTGGCTGATGTTTAAAGATTCCTGGAAGTATGCCCTGCTTTCATCAATCCCTAATCTGCCTGCGCGCCTAACTGACTGTCAGTAAATATTGTCTGGGTTGCGATCAGAGAAGTGGTGATTTAAGACGTTTGCCCTCCTTCCAGTTACCAAGGAATATAGTATTTGTATCTTTATAAACGATAACTGTCTTGCATCCAGTTTCAAAAGGAAGCTTCTAATCTGTAGGAATTTAAAGAAATTATGCTTTCCAAGGTTGAATTTTTCCTGAAAGTAGGAAAAATCACGAAGTTGCCCTTCTACAAAAATATCCTCAACGTTTAACATTACTGTTCTAAATTGGTTCTCTGGTTGGTAGAGGTATGCACCCTGTCCAAGTAGGGACCACAATCCTAGTCCGGGAAAGTCAAATAGACAACCTAAATTAACCTGTGCTCACCCTCCGGTAGCTTGGCACAGAGCAGTCGGGCTTAACTTAAGAGGCAATGTATAAAGTATTTGTGCTATATTCGAATTACAGAAAATTCCACAAAGACTCCACACCAGTTTAGAAAAGTAGAGGATATTTAGCTGAGTAAAACGAGACCAAACCAACAAAAATACAATAAGTAGAACTCGAGATATGAATTTGTAAAGAATAAACTGCAATATAGTGCTTTAAAGTCAATGTCGCTTGGGTGTTACTTGAGGTCACGCTAGACCGGGGTAAATCCAAAGTTTCAGGCCGACCACGATGGAGGGCAGGCCGGCTACAGGACCCATGCAGGGCCTGCTGAAAAAGTACCTTGGATGGAGCAGGCGTCGAAGACTCGATGCGTCTGTTTCAATTCACGCAGTCTGGTCGATTCATCGAAGTCTGGCCTCGCAGTTGGGTCCTGCGTTGTCTAACCCCTTACAATGCAGGTAAACAGCTGCTGGACCCTCTTTCAAGGCCTAGGACTCGATTTGGCACCTCTTGGCAGGCCAGAACTCAGAGTGTGCAGAGTCCAGCAGCTTGCGCAGGGTTGAAGGAAGTCTTTGATGGCCCTGAGGCTTCAAGAACAGGAGGCAAGTTAGCAAGCACTTGGAGAACCTGGGTGCAAGGATGTAGAAAGCAGGTCCAGTCCTTCTCACTCCCAAGCAAGAAGCAGCAGGCCAACACAGCAAAGCAGGCAGCAAAGTATCAGTCCCTCCTGGAGCACAGCAATCTGCTGGCAGCAGGCCAACACAGCAAAGCAGGCAGCAAAGTGGCAGTCCCTCCTGGAGCACAGCAATCCGCTGGCAGCAGGCCAACAAAGCAAAGCAGTTAGCAAAGTGGTAGTCCCTTCTGCAGCACAGCAGCTCTTCTTCCTGGCAGAATGTCCTTGGTTCCAGCAAAGTTCTGATTGGTTGTGTAAGGGGTCCATTACTTCTACTCAGTTGTGCCTTTTTGAAGTGGGGGAGACTTCAAAGAGGCCTTTGAAGATCACAAGGTCCCTGCCTTTCCTCCTCTGGCTCCAGACTCGCTACAGGGAGTATGCAGCTTTTTGTGTGGGGACGGGCACAGCCCTATTCAGGTGCAGGTGTCAGCTCCTCCCTCCTAATCTACCTCGGAGAGGCCATCAGCCTGGTACTGGGCCATCAGGATGCACATGTCACACCCCAGCTCCCTTTGTGTGATTGTCTAGAGGGAATGCCCAAAGCCCAGCTGTCACCCAACCCAGGCGTGTATTCAGAGGCACAGAAGGGTTAAAGTAAGAAAATACCAACTTTCTAAAAGGGGCATTTTCAGACTTACAATTTAAAATCTGACTTTGCCATAAGTTGTGAATTTAAATTGAGTCCAGAGACACCAAACTCCAAATCTCTCTTTTCCCAATTGGAAATTACACTTAAAAGATGTTTTAAGGCAATCCCAATGTTAACCTATCAGAGAGATGGGCCTTGCAGAAGTGAAAAAGAAATGTAAGAGTTTTTCACTACCACGACATGTAGAACACAAAAGTACATGTCCTACCATGTAAATACACTGCACCTTGCCCATAGGGCTGCCTAGGGCCTACCTTAGGGGTGACTTGTATGTAATAAAAAGGAAGGTTTAGGCCTGGCAAGTAGGTTAACTTAGCAAAACCAAAGGGGATGATGGACTGAGTGTTGAACATTGCAAGCACTCACCCCCAGTCAACTGATCTGGGTTTAATCCATCATCATTTTTTAGCTCACTCCGCCACCCCGGTTCAGACATGGCTATATGCAAATCAGTCTGACCCTAAAGAATGATGGATTAAACCCAGATCAGTTGACTGGGGGTGAGTGCTTGCAATGTTCAACACTCCGTCCATCATCCCCTTTGGTTTTGCTATGTTCGCCCTAAGTTGGCAGGGTATGCCCAGACGTGGGTCCCTTGCTCACTTTGCCACTGGATTCAAGATAGCCTGGCTGATGACGGCTGTAAGCCAGAAACCGGTCCCAGGATGCTTGTTTCCGGTCCAGGGAAGACCTGGCTTGGCAGTTCGGGCTGGACTGTTCCCATGAGGCACAGGGTCAGACTGATTTGCATATGGCCATGTCTGAACTGGGGTGGCGGAGTGAGCTAAAGAATGATGATGGATTAAACCCAGATCAGTTGACTGGGGGTGAGTGCTTGCAATGTTCAACACTCCGTCCATCATCCCCTTTGGTTTTGCTAAGTAGGTTAACTTGCCAGGTCAAAATGGCAGTTTAAAACTTCTCACACAGTTTGGCATTGGCAGGCCTGAGAACTGTTTAAAGGGCTACTGAAGTGGGTTGCACACTTGGTGCTGCAGGCCCACTGGTATCATTTAATTTGCAGGCCCTAGGCACTTATAGTGCACTTTACTAGGGACTCGCAAGTAAATTAAATAAGCCAATTGTGGATAAGCCGATGTTCCCCCACATTTTAGGGAGAGAGCACATGCACTTAAGCACTGGTTAGCAGTGGTAAAATGCCCAGAGTTCTAAAGTCAATAAAAATGAGGTCAGACAAAGGGGAGGAGGAAGACAAAACGTTTGGAGTTGACCCTGCAGAAAGGGCCAGGTCCAGCACTTGCCTATCTTGAACTATAGTGGGGAAAAAGTGGCGAGTGCGGTGGGGGGTATATTATTTGTATTTAGTGATATTCAGCAAGGTAACAATTTTAGTTAATAATTTAATAGCCACCGCCACTATCTTAAATCCAACTTTTTTGAAAATCGCTTTACTCTGTAAATTTTAGTAAGGAACAAAGAGGCCTCTTTTCGGAGACTGTATTCATAACTTACAGGGGTCCTATTGGGTTCAGACACCTGTGTCTCCCTCCTATAACCAGATATTTCATATGTTCCTGCATAATACTATCTAAAAACAAGCATTTGCAATGCAATCGGTCTCGCCTTTGGGACCTTATATGTATTTAGCTATGCAGCACATTAGCCTGGGTACTGAAACATCTACTGTTTAACATGGAGGAAAAGTAAGCACCAAACTGCGTGACACGCCAGGTATGGGAACACATGGAGAGAAATATTGCCTTTTAGCATGAAATGGTATAGTCCAAGGCTCTGTTTTTAATATAAAATCGGGGCCCTCGGTGGTCATATCACTGAAAATACAAGATTTTGAAAAGAATATCATTGTCTACGGGTGCTCGTGGAAGACTATTTCTATGGACTGGAATCTAGAGAATGCTAAAGTGATTCTGCTATTTTACTGACCTCTGCTGGTCGTTTTCTATCAAGACTGTTAAATAGAGGCAGTTGAACAAGCAGAAAGCAATACTGGTATTTTACTGACCTCTACTGGCCGTTTTCTCGCAAGACCGTTAAATGGAGGCAGTTGAACAGAAAAAAAGTCCCTAAGCGCAAGCAGACAAGTCCTAGGGCTGATCTCCAGAGCCCACAAAGTACATTCACATATAAGTGTATATACTAAAGTATTTGTCTTCGGTTTTTAAATAAATAAAACCAGTGCTGAGCCCAATTCCTTTGGAGTTAATGCTTATTTAATCCAAAACAGCTAAAAAAAAAAAAAACGCCCAACGCGTTTCGGAGCAGCCGCTCCTTGATCACGGGTCAAAGTACATTTTTTACCACCATCAACATATAGTGCACAATAGTGAACATAGAAGTAGGACTACAACATAATAATTTCTAAACAGAAATGGCATCCATTTTGTAATGGCTTTATCAATGTTAAGATACTTAGTGGAACAATGATAATGGCTTTCTAAGCATATATAAAGACAATTCACATCAAGTTCCCATACAAATCATATTTGGGAATAAAAAACACACAATTTGGCCACAACAATTATAGCGGTTTTGGATTAAATAAGCATTAACTCCAAAGGAATTGGGCTCAGCACTGGTTTTATTCATTTAAAAACAGAGGACGAATGTGAAGAGGTACGCGACCTCGCTGTGAGCCCGCCGCTGCTAAGAGGCAGGAAGACTCGCGAAAGTATTTGCACATGGTTTATAAAGATTTTCCTGCCCGCCACAGCACTGTGCGTCATTGGAGTTTGACGTGTAAAGGTACCGTGAGGATCTGGCGATTACGAGCGACCGGCGGAGTCGGAGGACGTCCGCTGCTCAGCGCGTGACCCGGACCGGTAAGGAATCCTTTTGTCCAATTAAATTATAGCGCGCTAATGTGGCTAGCGGAACCGGCGTAGCTGAACCAGTTCAGCCACAGCCGAGGATGGAGTGAAAACAGGCTTGCGGATGCGAACGGAGTGAACTTTTGATCAGTTTCACTCAGTATTTGAACATAATGGCAGCGAATAGAGAGGTAAAGAGACGGCAGGCAGCGGAGCTGCTATTTATACCAATATCAAGGGAAATTATTGAAAGTGACCATGCGAGTGGCAGTATTGCGGGTGAGCTGCAAACCAGGCGGCAGTTATGGGACAAATTATGGAAGACTGCGAAGGCAGAACAAGCTAAGTGGTGGGAGGCTACTGCGCTTCATAAATATGTGGATCATGAGCGAGTCCCGAGGGGCACTGATTTTATTTATTTAAAAACCGAGGACGAATGTGAAGAGGTACGCGACCTCGCTGTGAGCCCGCCGCTGCTAAGAGACAGGAAGAGTCGCGAAACTATTTGCACATATACTAAACGTATATACAAGAGGTCTCGAATGCTCGATCTAATCGGTAATCACCCATCCTTCCTTTTTCCAGTAGCAGTCTCATAAATGGTTGGAGCTCTTTTTGTCCCTCTATAGTCACAGAGAAAGCTGTTACATACTGAATCTAGTTTATTGAATCATTTTGTACCAATTTTCTAATGGAATTGCCCTAAACGGGTACAATATTTTGGGTGAAACTTTCAGTTTTTATCATATTGCAATGCTCGATGATTGTTACTCGTTGATTGCTCATTTGTTTTAAATTAATTGTGAGCTTAGTAAAGAGTTTTAGTTTAATGCAACCTACCCCCCCCCCAAGTACGTGGCAGTCTTTCCGCCACCTGTAAAGTGGGAATGAGGAACTATCTGTGTCTTAGCGCTGTTTAACTGATAACCACTGACTTTCTCAAACTGAGACGTTTCCATTTCATACATCGCAGTTTCTACAATTAATGACACAACTGCATATACCAACAATTTACCTGGTTGTCCTCTTAATACAGGAGCCTTTTTCCTATGATTTCTCAGTAGTCTCTGAAGAAAATGCTCCTTGTATAGTGCACATAATATGGGGGCGTCGGGGGGGAGGTGGGGAAGTGGGGATGGAGGACATCCCTGTGGAGTGCAGCAGGATATTCTAATATCAGACTCCAGTCCCATGAAATGTAGTCTAGCTATGGGATTGCTATACAGAATCTGTATTGCTCTTATAAATATTGGTCTGAATCCCATCCTGACCATAGGTCCGCATGAGACTGCTCTTTCCATATCAAGGACGATCATTGCCAATGGAATACGGTGTATTTCAGCGTTATTGACTAGTACGATAACTTCGCTAATTCGACCTACCGTTCCTCTCCCAGCTACAAAAACCTGTGTTGCCGCAGACCAATTTGGCAATGATTCTGCTCGTGTGTGGTCATATTTTCAACATAGATTTTGGCTTCTCTATTAATTGAGTAACGCAGTGGTTCATGCCATCAGTCTATATATAGCTTTCTGTCCTCCAGAAAAAACACTTTGTTGCTCTGTATGAATCACCAGGTAGACTTCACCAGATCCCTGGTAATTTATTTCCCCTACTTCCACTTTATTGTATACACCATGCTTTTAAAGAAGCTCATTCACAGGGTGCAAACAATCCAAAACCAGGGGGACAGGTTATGCCATGTTTTGAAGCATGCCACTATATCAAACCACTCTAACACATTAGATCCCAGTGAGTACAAGAATGAAGTTCAAAATCTTCTGTACTGTCCTCAAGGTCTGTTTGGTAAAAGCAAGAGGATACTTGGGGAAACTTGCACCTTGCAATACTCTTGGAGAAAAATAAATGTTTGACAACGGGTTTAGCCAACAATCCTTGAAATGTCTCAAAGTTGGTAAATGATCAGTGGTACCCATGGCCCCGTACTCTGGAATTTACTATCTCCATGCCTGACAGAGACTAATTACTTGCATGTAGAAAGGGTCTATTTCAACCTGTCTTTATCTCACTACACCCATTGTTTAGGTATTAATTAAAAAATATTGGACTGTGAACCTCCTGCAACCAATAAGACTCTGACTTCCTTTTGTCACCAAACACACAAATTAATGGGAAAAATGTTTGAAAATCGTAAAAACTACTGGCAGTCGCTCTGGGTTTAGTTCCAACTTATTGTTGTGGCAACATCCCTATTCTTACCTGCAGTGCTTTGAAGTGTTCAGTGCCTTGCGGAGTGCTATACAAAACTTAAAGAAATGAATCTTAAACTTAGTTTCTAGTTGCCCATTGGTAGATCAGTGAGTCCTGGCTTAATACATAGTGAACCATTTGTATCTGCTCGCTATTACATCATTCACTGTATACTAATGTACTTTTTTTAGGTCTCGAGGATGGGACCTTTTGGAATCGATCAGCATTTTGGCAAAAAGCGTGCACGTTTTGCATTGCTTTCTATTGCAACGTGTGCACGTTTGGCGTTTTCCCTTGCGGGATCGAGCTTTGGCACCATCTGTTTGTAATTATCTTGAAAACAGATGGTGCCAAAGCTCGCTCCCGTTAAGGAAACGCTGTGTGTCTCTGGTCCCCATGCACGTCCCCTCCACCCCACCTCCACAAGAGTGCGCGTCGCTTTAACTTTCACGGCCGCGCTTGTTGTAATTTAGCATTTGCTGCCCGCCGTCGCCGCTGCTGGTCAGTGCTTGTTTTTTGTTTGTTTACTACCCTTCTCGTGTTGCCTTTACTCCCACCCCTCCCGTTGTCTTTCTTTTCACCTCCCTCAAACCTCCTCTTCTCCCTTTTGTATACATGATGATTTGCGCACACAAGAGAAGGGTGAACAAACCGATGGGAATCTCCGACCGACGGAAACCCAGAGTCAGTAAATCAGCCCTGCTGAAAGCACTGCAGTAGGAGACTTCCTAATGCCAGTTTGTCTGGCATTGTGCTATCTTGCCAGAAGTGTTCGTTTCACAATGGAATTAGCATATGTTTAGTTTAAAAGTGCGCGTTTGTTTGCAGTGTGAGCTCTCCGAGGCTGACAACTTGCTTTGTGAGGCTTATTCCACATGTGAAATGTAGGTCACATTTACTCTGTTAAAACATAGATCACAAAGAACTTGTTTAATGGAAATGCCTTGTGTGCAGTTTGTTTTTGTAATCAAATCCGGAACCAAATAACTTGTACCTTCTCCCCAGTTTCCAGTTAAAGTTGCAGAGGAGTAAAGCAAAACCACATCCACAAGTATGTCTGCTGTGTGTGACTGGAATGAATGAACCCTTCTTGCCTGCCCGTGGACATTGGGTTATTGGGAGGCATTTCTGGCAAGGGGTGTGTGTGCAATTTTGGAGGTTAGAACCCCCCCTCATGGTAGGGTGACCAGGCGCCCTCAATTTGCTCGTGTACTACAATTTTTTTCAACATGTGGGCTGTCATTATTTTTTTTAATTTTTTTTACATGTAGCAAAAAATACGTTTTCAGAGAGGGTCGACTGGGGACAGAGGGAGACACGTTCTAATGTGTTAGCAGAATTAAGTAGCAGTCCCAAACAGACCTCAATTTACTTAAGACAGATAGTACTGTGTTTAAACGTAGCATTTAATTTCCTTTAGTGCTTATCTGTGCTTTCAATATTAATCAATGCTATCAGTTAAGTCATTCCTCAATCCTGGGCCGTACAAATTGTAGTCTTACTTCTATGTTTTTGGAATGACTCATGGTTTGGGTCACCCTATCTCATGGCCACGTGGGTTTTTGCCTGTGGGCATTGGGCAGTTAGGAATAATACTTGCTGGCTCGGAGCACCACTTCTTTTGGTACCTCAAATGTGCCTGCCCTGGGCAGTTGAAGAAAGTTCTTCCTGAAAAATAGAAGGCTGCTAAAATAGATCATTAGCCACCAATGTGCTCATTATGAGCAGCGTGAAGGGGATCCTTCTTAGTTAGGACTGTGCTTAATTTGTGTGGCAAGGTTTGTCCAGACGTTACACTGCTGCAGCTCACTGGCAGAAACAATTCCTAACTAGAAACCTACCCTCTTTTGACATTGGTGAGGTTCCACTTTGGCCTAGCCAGGAGTTTTGTTGTGTCTACTAAGCACAACCCTTACTGGACAAAGCTCTGCTGTCTGTTGTGGACCCTGGAAGGCACCCTTCCTTGCCTGAATCGCCCCCGCTGTGAGCGGTGGCAGTGAGCCTTTCCTGCCTAAGTAGTGGAGTTCTTCCTGCCAGAAGAGCTCACTTGGCAACTTTTCAACATGCGGCACAGCAGCCACGCTGCTCTACAACATAGCTTAAAGACATTGGCAAAGCCAATAACTCTGGCTCAACACTTATAAGGTCCCAAAGGCGAGACCTATTGGCTATGCCGATGCTTGTTTTAAAGTTGGGCACATATGATAAACGGAAGGTAAATGCACTGAATACCTTTGCATATTTAAATGTATTTTGCCTTCTTCAAGGACTTGCAAATTTCGTTGCCTTAACTGGAGAGATGTTAGAGGTGCATAGCGACTTTAGGACAGAAAGGTGATTGGAGTATACAGTGCAAAACATTCATGCAGTGACATAGGATTGTTTTTGGTACCACAGACTGCCTCGTAGTGTTAGTAGAAGTGGGAGTGAATGTAGTGAGGTTGAACACATGTCGCGACAAAGGTGTGACACTTTTTTGTAAGAAGAGCAAAAGGCATTTGGCAGGAGGTTAACGAGGGTTCTGCTTAAGTAGTCATGACCAGGAAGAGGCTAGGTTGTAGTTCTGGGCAGAGGAAGATGGGAATGTGTGAGGGAAGGTTGGTGGGTGGGCCTGTTTTCCAGTTTCGGATGGCTGCAAGACAATCCGAAATTATAGATTGATAACTGGATTTAGAGGATGGAAAGTAGAACATTTGTGTTTTCAGCCAGGTAGGTCTCTTACTAATGGCTTATGGAAAAAAAAAAGTTTCATGCCTTCTAAAAGTATAGTAAAAATGGCAAGCGAGAAAGCCATATCCTGTGCAGATCAGAATGTACTCCGGGATAATATAAGAAGAATTGATTAACTCTGGCCTTTTGTGAGAGTTAAGGACTGTACTGTTTTAAGGGTCCTGGTCTGCAATGCCTTTGATAGAAGCTGAAGAGGAAAGATTGCTGAGGTTTATGGTGTAAACGTAGAAGAGTTAAGAACCGTAGAGTGAGCTTTTAGATGAGTAGGTGTGCAGGTAAATGTGTCTGGTCAAGCCATTGTGAGAGTACCAGCTTACAGCAGCATGCTCAGAGGCATGCTGATTGTTTCATATGCTCTGTTAGCTGTTCCTAATTAAGGCATGGTGGGATGCTTGACTGTTAAATGTTGCTTGAGTGGAGGATGGAATAAAAGGTCTTTCAGGTTAGGCCTGTGCTTCATTTTTATTGCATGGGTGTTACCATACATAATGCCCTATTTTTCGCATGAAGCAACGTGCAACATATTCAGCATTTTGTATAATGCAAAATTTTGCATGACTTTTTTGCCTAGAAGAATGGTTCAAGAAGGAAGTCTCTCTGGGCGAGGCATTTTCCGCTCAAACCAGTCTCCTGTGAGTCTTTTGAGCAGCCTTTCTATAGGAACTAGCCACTTCCTAGAAGTCTTGCGTCAAATACGGTTCAAAGCCTTTTCACCTACATGGTGCAGATTTGCAAAATTTTTCCTTGCTGGGGGTTGGGGGGGGGTCGGGGGTTAGTTGGCCATCTGTTTTCACAACATTGGAAATGGAGGTATCATAGCATGTTGGAAGTATTGTGGGTAATTGCCAGAAACAGTTACAGAAGGGTTTGGGGCGGCAGTACAGAATGTTGGGGGAGTGAAGAGCTGCTGTAGGAAACAGTCTTTTTGCAGGTTTCCCCCCACATTTGGACTACTAGCTGCTGGCTTATGACTCAAAGTGCACTGAAGCCTGCTGCCCAGGCCCCAGTGCGCTCTCCCTAAAAAGATGTTAGCAAATTGGTACCCCCAATTGGCAAGGACTTTAACCCCCTTATAACTCCCTAGTAAATTGTACAAAGGGTGCCCAGGGCATGGATGTTAAAGGGGTCACCAGGGCCTGAAGCACTGTTTGTGCCCCCCCTGAGTGACTCGAGTAAACAGATGACAGCAGGCCTGCCATTGCACACAGCAGGAACATTGCAAACTGCTCCAACTCTACTTTGCCCTCCCCACGAGTGGCAAGGTCAAAGCATTATTTTTAATATGTCCTCCCCCCCCCCCCCCCCTTAAAGTAGGCCTCCTGAGCCGAGGAGGCAGGGTGCATTATATTAAATTTAGACTTATAAGTGTTAGCTTGTATGTCCCTATAGTTGCCTCTTTCCATTAAGGGCTACTATAAGTGATCATGGGACCATAGGATAACATGGGCTGGCACCCAGAGGTTGCCAGATTCACTCTGGTCCAGATGCAATATAGTCTTGGTAGGTATCAACCAACTTGCCTCATCACCCCTGACCTGATTCCAATGTCTGGTTTGATGTGGCTACTTTAGAGGTTACCCACCGTCCCAGCCTTTCCTGTTCCCTGGCTGGCAGCCTGCAGCTGCAGGCCAAGACAGGACCCCCTACAAGGAAGTGTGAACACTCCCAGGAGTCAAACAAAGGCCTGCCTGGGAAGGAGGTGACTCCTCCCTCCGTGACAGGATGGCTAGTGAAGTGGCACATCAAGGCGGTGAGCTTCAAAGCATGCACTGCCTCTGACAGACACGCAGGCTTCCTCCCAAAGGAGGAAACTGCCCTCCCCTTGCCGCTAGGCACATTGGCACTTGGGTAGGTGGGAAAATTAGATAGTCCGATGCTTTGCAGCCCCAGAAGGGTAGCCAAGCCCCTTTGGTGGGCTACCTGGTCTGTACAGCAGAGGAAGGTTTCTGCCATTTTTAGAAGTGGCAGAATAGAGAGTTCTGGGTAGAGAAGGTGAAACGCATCCTCTGATGTGGTCACCTCGGGGGTAGATTAGCTGCTGGGGCTAGTAGGCCATTGGCTACTTGCGCCCACACCCTTCACGCCCCTAAATCTAGGATTTTAGGGGCACCCCTTGCACCAGAACCTCAGATCTGAGAAGATTCGCAACCAACGGCAAAGAAGAGACCCGACTCTGCGGCTTCAGGACCTGCACAAAGCAAAGGCGTGATAACCTGCACCTGTGGCAACCATCCTGCAATTGCAGAATTGCAACTCATACCATACCAAAGACCAGCTCTCCCAGACACAGGGACCCCTTTGAGCTTCAATGGCAACTCCAGACTTCCTTGGATTTGTAGCATAAGTCCCCTGTAGTCTGCAGGTAAAAACACGCAACCGAAACCAAAGAATCACTGGCCATTGGGCCCTCTAAGGGATCACCCAAAAGTAGATGGTCCAGAGCTCTGTGGGAAACGTAATCCTGACCTCCAGCAAGATTCAGGCAACTACCGTTTTCCCTGGGACTTCCGGACTTCGAAGTATCATCTAGCTGACCTTACCGCTGGCAGGGTTTGTTGACAACCAGTCTGATTACCACCATCTTTGCTCGGCTCTGCAACACAGGCTAACTCTGCAGGACCTTTAACCAACCACAGCTGTAGTCCCGCCTTTTTTTTTTTTTCTTCCATCTGTTTCCTCACCAACACCGTCTAAGCGGTAAACCGAGCTCTCCCGTTTCAGCACCAAGGATAACCAGGACAACTCTGCTCCCAGGCCCCTCAGGCAAGATAAAATTGAACTGACAGTTGTGGCTTGGCCCTGGGACTGGCATCCACTAAACTCCCAGTGGGTTCCACATAACTAGACCTGCAAGTGACCGATTGTCACTAGTGCTTTTCCCCATTGACCACAATGATCACTTTTTGCTGTAGTGAAATGCACGGATTTATTTTTGCTTCTAAAATCCACTATTCTGGTTATACTCATCTGATTGTATTTATTTTGGTGTCTAAATTTAATATAAAAATCGGTTTTATATTTATAAATTGGTGTCAGATTTCCTTTGTCTTGTCAATTACTTATCGTCCATACTGGCACCCTGAAAAGCTTAACACATGTTCCTCTAGTAAAGTCTGACTGGTCTTTGCCACACTACCAGGACTGAACTTAGGATTTTTTTATTGTGAATCCAAGGACCATATTTGGGGTATTGTCAGTTACATAGTGAGAACTAAGCAACATCACTACATAATACTCCACTTTCCTACAGTTACATTCAGAAGAATTCAAACCTAAAATGTTAATGAAGATGAAAATACTCTTGGTGGGACGACAGCGGCCATATGGGCGGAGCTGTAGAGAGGGACTGAAGTAGAGTTGGCCTTCCTTGAGGAAGTTGCTAATTGTACACTGACCAATAATTTCTGCTGCTAAATCTTTTCTTCAGTCGTTTGCTGATAGTATAAACTGACTTACTCAGTCGGCTCCAGAAAACTTTATAAAATGTGAGCCGACTCAGGAAGATATCTCAATCCTGTTTGGAGGATTCAGTCACTTCAAGTCAGAGAGAGCACTGAATTAATCCTGGCAACAACTATGCTTCCGGTAATAGCAACTTAAAACTGGAAAACATGAAGATTACCAAGTCATAAAGTGCAAGATACATGGCTTAACCACCAGAAAAGGTTCTTACTTACTCCCATAAGCAGATCCAATAACACAGATCTGTGACTGGGGGTGAGTGTTTGAAAAGTTTCAGCACTCTGTCCATCATCTCTTTGTGTTTGCTGGGTCCTCGTTTCCCCTAGGCTGGCTAATCCTCGCCTCAGAGTCCTTAATAAATTTGAAACTTTCCGTTACGATAGCTAGGAAATCTTTAATTCTATGGTAGGACCCGGAGGCGAGGATTATGCTACTTATTAGCTTGTCCACCCCCAGGGCCGCTATGGAGGAGACAGTTTAAAATAAAACCTTTTAAAGGTTTAGTCCAATGACCAGTCCGCTGCAATCAGGATATCCTCCAAGCGGGCTCCCAAAAGCAACCACTTTTGAGGTCCATTGCCCCCGTACGGAGTGAGCACTAAAACTCTTGGTATCAATGCCCGCGTCCTGCATAATCCATCGTACCCACTTGGAGATGGTCTGAGAGGAGCCCGTCGTGAAAGGTTTCCTCAAAGCAATCAAAAGCTGTCTGTCCCCATGAGGACAAAGCTCTGCTGTCATTGCCTCGTAAGCCTTGATGCATCTGACAAGGCTCAACTTGGGCATAGCTGGAAAGGCCGGGTACAAGATCACTCGGGAATGACATTTGGTGCGTATAGTAACATGAAAAGGGACCCCTTCCGGAGTAAAGGACCTTCCTGAAATGTCTAATGCTTGTACGTCAGACACTGTCCTGTAGGAGATCAGACACAAAATAATGGCCAATTTGGCCGACAATTGCTTCCTGGAAAGGTATCTATTGCTTGGCCAACCAGACAAGAGATTCAAAACCATATTCATGTCCCAAAGGGTCGAGTATCTCTGTTCTGTAGGAAGGGACAGTCTAATGCCACAAAACAATTTCTTGACTAGGGGTGTCGTCCACCCCCCCCCCCCGGCAGACCTGCGAAGATTGCCGATCGTAACGTATTGATAGATTTATAGGCCAGACCCTCTGCAGCCAAAGCCACCAGGAAATTATGGATGTGGAAAATGCCCACCCCTACGTGATCGACTCCATTGCAGACACCAACCCATCCCCCGAGACCAGGCTGAACGATACCCCTTGACTGTACCGTCTGCTAAGGCCTTGGAGAGGAGGAGCGCTGCATCTCTCGATGGGCCCGGGACTTGCCATTGTGACCTGTAATCCTCCATGGCATGTGTTAGAGGTTGCCAGCCGTCACCATCGGGTGAGGATTCCCAGAGGGATTGGTCAGGAGATGCGGATACTGGTGTAGACTGAATGGAGAAGACAAGAAACTTCAATCAGAACTGGAACCCAGACTAGCGACTGCCACACTGCGGTAATCCCCACCAGATCCGCCTCCTGTCTGTGCACCTGAGTAATCAGGCGCATGATCATGGCAAATGGGGTAAAAGCATAACCCTTCTCTGTTGACCAAACCTGGAGAAAGGCATCAGTTGCTACTGCTCCTGGATCCGGTCTCCAGCTGAAGTACCGGGAAAGTTGATGGTCGAACTGGGATGAAAATAGGTTGATCGTGAACGGGCCCCAAAGTGCGCAGAGGGCCTGGAATATATCCAGGAAAAGCTTCCACAAGCTCGAATCCCGCAGATGACGAGACTGGCAATCCGCCACCTGGTTGGCTGACCCCGGAAGATGCTCCGCCATCACTGATACAAGATGTGCCAGACAGTACTCCCAAAAATTCTTCGGCAGGTCCAAGAGGGCTTTGAACCGCGTGCACCCCAGATGATTGATATTGCGGACTGCTGCTACATTGTCCATCCTCAACATGACACAAGATTGCACACGGTCCTTAGTCCAACATTTGACTGCGAAGGAGCCGGCCATCCGCTCCAAACAGTGGATGTTAAGGGCCTGTTTTGCACCGGACCATCCGCCTCCGGTGGTGAATTCCCTACAATGAGCTCCCCAACCTAAACTGCTAGCATCTGACTCTATCCGGTTGTGATCCGAAAATGGCACGGCTGTTCCATGCCTCCCTGTGGGAGAGCCACCGTAGGAGTTCTCCTCTGGCCTCTGCTGAAAGGGGGACACACTGGAAGTACGTGAGGCCACGCCAGATGTGAGAGGCCTTTAGCTGCTGGAGGGATCAAAAGTGTAAGGGGCCTGAAAAAATGGCCTGAATTTAGGACAACTGACCTACCATCCTGGCAATCTGGCGGAGGGAGGTTCTCTGTTTTGCCAATGCCCTTCGTATCTCGAGCTCAGTTTTGGCCATCTTCCTGGAGTGAAGGCTCATTGTTGATGCCATTGAGTCGATATAAACCCCAGGAAAGTGATTGATCGTGAAGGAGCTAGGCACAACTTCGCCTGCTTGATAACAAACCCCAGGGATTGCAGAAGTTCCACTGCCCTCTGGAGATGGTCGGATAGAGCCACCGGACATTGGTCCATCAGCAGCATGTCATCCAGGTACACGATCATGTGAACGCCGGACACCCTCAAGTGTTCTATCACTGGTCTGAGGACCTTGGTGAAATACCAAGGGGCTGACGACCGGCTGAAAGGTAGATGTGAACTCAAAAGTTTGGCCCTGCCACTGGAACTGGAGGAATTGCTGATAAGGCGGAAAGATGGAGACCACCAGATGGCGCCCTTGGGGTCTTGTCTGACCATCCAGTCTCTGGGCCGAAGGAGGTGTATGCCTGCCATCTTGAAGTGGCGGTACACCAGCCATTCTTTGAATGCCTTGAGATTGATCACTGGGCACTGACCCTGTCCTGTTTCTAGACCAGAAGCAGATTGCTGAGAAACCCAGATGGGTGAGGAATGGAAGGGCAATCGCCCCTTTGTCCAGGAGCTCTTGAATCTCCCACTGGATAAGCGTGGCGTCCTGCCTGGAGAAAATGATGGGCTGGGGAGGAACGGCCTGAAAAGGGGACCCGTAGAACTCTATATGGAACCCCTGCACCGTTTGGAGAACCCAGGCATCGAATGTGAGATTCCGCCAGTTGTAGATAAACTGCGCCAGACGGCCTCCCCAAGCGTTTTGCAAAAAATGTAAGAGAAACTCTGTGTGCATTAGGGTTTCCTCCTCTGGCCCTGGGTCCATTATGTTGACCTCTGAGGCACGCCTGTCCTCGGGTGGGGTAGAAGCCTCCAAAGTGTTGCCATTGGCTGCGCTGGGATTGCTGGCCCCTGCCGGAGGCGGCGGCGGAGGACCCGCCAACCCAAGCGCCCCCACCACGGCCGGCGCCACTGAAAACATGCGCATTGAAAATGCACTTGACCGTTGACTGGGCCTTGTCCAGAGAATTAAACGTGGAGAAAAAAAATTCCTAGCTCCTTGACGAACGGGTCACCAAAGAGCCCACCCTGTGCTACCTGGTCTGCCTCTGACTTGGCCAACTCCCCTAGCTTAGGGTAGATTTTAATTGACAATGACCTGCGCCTCTCTGTGCAGATGGCACAGTTCGCGTTGCTTAGAAATCTAATGCCCCGTTGGGCCCAGCTGGATTAGATGTCTGGTGAAATTAAAGCACCTGATGCTTTGGCGTCCTCCGCCATGTCAAATATTTTCACAAGTGGGCCTGTGATGTCCAGAGGCTTGCCCATGCACGAGTGCCAGGAGCAGTTGTTGCCCTTCTTAGGGTCTTTGACGTATTTTGGCTTGGAAAGTGGCCATCTCTGGGGGTTACAGCCACTTTCCCATCCAAAGATGGGCGGGGGCACTCTGCCCGAAGGCGGTTCCTACCCTCTTGATCAAGGTGCTTGCGTAGTCTGCTGGTTGCATATTTTGCCACCGTAGTACAGTGAACCCACTCCGAAGAGCAGGGATGCATGAGGTCCTCTGGATCTAACCGGTCCGACTGAGTCGGTAGGCTTCCCTGCGGGGCCGCTAGCCCCCGCTGAAGGATGAGACGAGGGTCTCCAAAATCTGTCATGATCGGAATCCCCCTCGGATCCCTTAGGGGAACCATTTGAGTGGGGGGGGGGGGGGGACTGGGGGACTGGGAGGGGCACCCGCCTGGTTGCAGGGGTCCTGGGGGGGGGGATTGAACTCCAGTGGCGCGGGGGGGGTCGTCCCCAAGAAGGCTTGCTTCAGCCTTTCAAAGGCGTCCATATCTACCCCAGAATCGTGCAGGCGTTTGTGCGGGTTCTTAGAGGAGAGTGCAGTGGCTTGCCCCATAGGGTGTGGGGCCCATGTAGTTCTTCCCTCGGTGCGAGGGGCTGTAGTCATCTTTGTACCATTTCTCTAGAGGGACCACTGCATCTGAGACCGCCATAATGATTGAGGTGTCTACTGCGTCGCAGAAGTAGTCGGTGACTGGAAAATACTGGACCTCCTCTCCTAATACTCTCCATATTCCTCCATGAAGTGAGATCGCAAGGGAGGTATGGCTCTGAACTGGGTGGCCACCCACCAGGTAAGAATGATACCAGATAAGGGGGGGGGAACCCCTGACCCATCACCTGAATTGGCCTGATGGGGCCCCTAGGGAAAGGAGGGTGTGGGAGGGGGCTGTTGGCTATCCCTGGGAAGTGCCGGGCACAGATAGCAGGCGAACAGTTCTTCAAGGTCTAATCAGGAGGGTGTGCAGAAAACCCTAATCAGATAAGGCTCCAACAGGCACACTGCCCTTGAAGGGAGAGGGCAGGCAGAACAGATCGCCCTTGGGTCATACAACGGACTTAATTACTGTACGCTCGGCAGCATAGGCGGAATCTGCCTCATGGGAGACATTGCTCCCGAAACGATCTTACCCCGCAGGGTGTAATGTTCCAGGCTGGCTGAGGCACTCAACGCGGCAGTGGGCGGATGTGCTCCGCAATGACAGAAACTGACGTGCTCTCCACGGCCCAGCAAGACAGTGTCTCACCAGAGCCCTCACACAAGGGAAAAACAGAATGTACCGGCTGCGAACGGAGCGATTCAGCGCTCCTGCGCCCACCAAACCATCAGAGGCGCAAGCCTCTTGTCATGAACAAACACCACTAAACATACGCAGTAGACCAATCAAGAACAACAAAGAACCATAGTACCAACACTCATCTTCACTCTGCTGCAGCAGCCAAGAAAGAGGGAGAGAGGAGATGGATAACTCCCTTTGAGACAGACAGCCCCTGATTGGACAGAGACCGGTTTAGTTGTGAACTTCTTTTCCTGGGTTTATTGGAAATGAAGTTTGGTTATTGTTGAGTTCAGTTAATAGCTTCTGTTTGAATAAAACGAAGAAAGAAGGCATAATCCTCACCTCCGGGCTCTACCATAGAATCCAAAAGAAGACCTGTAAGTGCACACTGGTGGCTTATTACACAGTGAAAAGCAAAATATTTGAAAATATTTATTTGTCCACCAATGTTCTGTCCGTGGTGCAAGACATTATCAGACATTTGTTGCACCTTCAGAATACAGGGTTAGCTTTTTTATAGTGGGGTTTCATGTAACAGCGTACTTTCAAAGCAGACACCAGTCTGTATTCCAAATACCAGTTGTATAAACCTTTATGGAAGTCCTTAAAAGGATGATCCCACCAACAGTGCCACCAGTCCCATCATGAGACCCGAGCATCATTATTTCCTGGCTCATGCAGCCAGCATTTGAACAGTTCCACTCTTTCCCACTGCTATTTCTGTCATGGAAAGTGGTCGTCCTCCTTGCAATCACTTCTTTGTAGAGTTTGGGGACTTTTATAAAGAGCCCTCTACAGGTAGAGCTTGCAGTTCACAAAGAGTTTGTAGAACAAACCCCTGTTTTCTGTCTAAAGTCCTCTCTCCTTTCCATGTCAGTCAAACCATTGAATTGCCATTTTTTCCCATTAAACTTAGTGGATTACTTAAAGGACCTTACAGACGCTAGACATCAAGAGCCCTTCTCTTACATTGATCGTACCACATCTTTTGAAATATAAAGCAACACTTTGCAGTTTTTGTCAAGCCCCACTAAGGGAAACCTATTTCCAAAGCGGGTCTAGCTAGATGAATTGTCAAATGTATTCCAGTTTGCTATGCCAAGACCACACATGTTGCATTCTGTGCCTCGGGCTCGTTCCACTCTGGGAAAGGGGAGCTAGTATGGCTTTCCTAATCAATATTACACTTGTAGACACACACAAAGCCGCAACCTGGCCTGCCAAGTGTTCAGAAAGCATTATTCTGAGTGAATTTTAATCCTACTCCAGCGCGCTCACTTTTTAAAACTGTTTAGCTTGTGTTTTCTTTGATATTTTTCTTTTCGCACTGTTTTACTACCGGGGGTATTCAGCGACCCTTATCCCTTTACTCACTGTGTGTGTGCTTCTCCGACTGCCTCCGTTGTTTGCCGGGGGCATTCCAGTGGGTGCCTCTGGGTTCTACTCCTCTCCTCTGTTCCCTCAGGATCTCTCCGGTCCGCCACTGGATGTCCCGATTTGTGCGGAGAGAGCCCCCTGCACCAGAACTTTCTCCTGGTTGGCCGCCATTTTCGGAGGTTGGCGGTCCAGCCTCGCATACGCTTCCGGGTCAGGGCATTAAATGCCAGCGCAACCCTGGGCGGACAGCGGACGCGGGAAGCAGTCAGGTGAATCCCTGCTGACACATGCTGCTAAATCTGCTAAAATCTGAGGGAATTTTAATCCTATTCCAACGCGCTAGCTTTTTAAAACTGTTTAGCTTGTGTTCTCTTTGATATTTTTCTTTTCGCACTGTTTTACTACCGGGGGTATTCGGCGACCCTTATCCCTTTACTCACTGTGTGTGTGCTTCTCCGACTGACTCAGTTGTTTGCTGGGGGCATTCCGGTGGGCGCCTCTGGGTTCCTCTCCTCTGTTCCCTCAGGGTCTCTCCGGTCCGCCGCGGGTTGTCCCGATTGTGCGGAGAGAGCCCCCTGCACCGGAACCTTCTCCCGGCTGGCTGCCATTTTGGGAGGTTGGCGGTCCAGCCTCGCATACGCTTCCGGGTCAGGGCATTCAATGCCAGCACAACCCCGGGCGGGCCAAAGGCAAGCCCGTCTGCGCCTGTCCGCGCCTAGATGGTGCCAGGGGCCAGGCACCCTGCCCGTTTCTCACCAGGCAACAGGGGCAACCAGGTCCGAGCCTACTCCAGGGGAGAGCTCCTGGAGCTACGTCCCAAATGTCATCCCAGGGAATATGCATTCAAACTGGGCCTTTATGTGGGAGGACTAGTGAATTGTCAACATTGCAACCTCAGACTTAGCAACGGTCTGGTATCTGGGTCCAGCCCCTATATAGCGCCCCGAGTAATGGGGGGGGGGGGGGTGACTAGTCTAGTATTAGGACTAACATCCCCCCTGGTCCTAAACCTAGGTCTATTAGGGGGGCGCGCTGCTGAACGCCCGCTCCATGATTAAACATAAGACAGAAATTGCACTGAGTTTCCAGACTCATAATCTGGATTGTCTTTGTCACGGAGACATGGGCCAATGGTAACTCAGGCCCTGACTTGGTGGACGCTGTCCCCCCTGGATATACTATCCTCAGATGTGACCGCACTGAGCAAAGGGGGGTGGTCTTGCTTTGGTGGCCCGTGACTCTCTTTAATGCACCCTGACCATGGTGGAAAGAGACTTTGCTTCACCAGTGGAAGCTGCCTCTTTTAGGATTATGTTGTCCAAATGTCAGTTTCTCCAGCCTGCTAGTGTACCATCCACCGGGCCCTAGACAAGTGTTTTCGGAATCGTGGTGCAAAATTTTGGAGCCATTAGTCACTACTTCTCATACCACCATTCTCGGGGATTTTAACCACCACCTTGAGAAGGAACAGGACAATGACTCGCGGCACCTCCTTGAACTTACGTCATCCCTGGGTTTTGAGCAACTTGTTCAATCCCCCACCCACATCGCCGACCATACCTTAGACGGCATTTTCACCAATCACTGCAATTTAATGATTGAAGATGTACAGCCTCTTAGCTGGGTAGATCATTCGTTGATTATGTTCAAGGTCTGTCAGAATCTCCCCACTAGTGCGGAGGAAAGTATCACCCCAAGGCATATCCGCTACAGGGGACTGAACCAGCTTTCAGCCCCCAAATGGGAGGCTGCTCTGTCCTCCGCTGTGGCTGGGAGGCATAGTCCTTTCCCCCCCCTACGGCAGAGGGCTTTCACAACTGGATTACGCAAGCCTTTGATATTGCTGCCCCTTTCAAAGACTACATTTTTAAGAGAGCCAAACCGGCATCACCTTGGTTTTCTGACGAACTCAGATCACTTAGAAGGGAGTGTCGCAGTAAGGAACGTAGATGGCGGCTGGACCCTTGTACTAGGGAGAAAAACAAGCAAATTCTGCTCCAGAAGTATAAACTAGCCATCTTTCAAGCTAAATCTCACTTCCTTACTAAAAAGATCCTCGCTGCAGACAATTCTTCTAGCATGCTCTTCAAGGTGTTCAAGGAGATCGCCAAACCTTCCGGGACACAATTGTTGCCCCCTTCTCAAGATCTCTCCGACAGAATAGCGGCCTATTTCGAGAACAAGGTCCTTAAAATCTTTCGGGAGCTTGACCATATAGAAACGGAAGAACCGGTGTGAGAAGTTTGCCTGGTATATGCTGTCCACTAATTATAGTGGGCACCTTGCACCAGTCCAAACAACCCCTTATTGGAGATAGGTTAAAGACAACCTTTATTGAAAGCTATCCTAGTGGTAGCTATGGAGAGCAGCCTTCAGGCTAAGTCTTGAAGGAATGTAAAGCAGCTTGTTTTACCAGTCTATAATCTCTTGAGTGACCAAATGAAAGAGCACCACACCAGGTATATATTCAAAATATATGTATTTAGTCTTAAACCCCTCTAGTCTCTTTATGAGGCTAGAGTTCGAAGTACATAAGTTACAAGTCGAATATCAACAGTAATAGCACAAATACACGTTTGAGCCCTAGGGGCGTACCAAACCATATACCAATAAAGTGGTATAAGAACCACGACTGAGCTACACACAAGGCCTAGAGCCTGTAGAAATGCTTGTACCACAAGGAACCACCCAAGCTAGTGACACAGGGGACCCACGGGGGACGCGTGCAGTGTGAGAACACAGCCGCGAGCCGCCGTTGACTTCTATGGGGAATGTCGCGGTTGGAGTTTTAAAGAAAAAGGGCACTTGGAGGAGGACTTGGCGCAAACCCCTTTAGAACTAGGTCGTTCTAGAGTCCATACCCACGGGAGCACCGGAGTACTCGAGTTACCTCACCCAGGGGAGCTGGGTGCATAGGTGTCTTTCGGGGTCGGGTTTCGTCGTCGTTTTCAATGGCGATCTGCTGCAAAGTGCTGCTGGCGGCCAAGTCGAGAGTGTCCGGGTGGATCCAAAGGTGGATCGGAGATCTGAAGAACCTGAAAGCAGAGGGGACAGAGTCTGGGTCACTAGCCAGTGACCAGGAAGGCGATGAGCAGATGCCCACCGATGTCGGGTGCTTCAGGTAGGTTGACGGTCGTCTTGACTCTTCAGCCACGAGGTCCAGGAGGCGTCGACGACCACCAGGAGCTGGATTCGAGCTGTCCCACGACGTCTGTCGATTGCTGCGGTGTCGGCGACCGGATTGGACCCAACAAGCCTTGGCAACGGCAAGTCACGTGGAAACAAAGAAAGGACGTTGATGCAGACCAGTAAGGTCTGGGGGACTCACCCAGCGAGGGTAAGTCAGGGCACCTCTGGAGCAACCAGGAAAGCCCAAGCAGAAGAAGAGTTGCCTTCGTGAGGGCCCACTAGCCAACGGACTAGCGACCGCGAAGGGGCCTCGAGTGGACGCACTTGGAGCTGGCTTACAGGACACTCGTGGAGTGGAGGCCAGTGATCTTCGGTGCAGTCGGTGCTGGAGGCAGGGGCTACTTGGAGCCCAAAGCACAACTTCGTGGGAGACCAGGAAGAGGATGCACTTGCAAAAGTTCTCGGTGTTCAGGGGTCACGGTCCCACGTTACCCACGACAGCTACGGGCCTCAGCTTTGCTGGGGACTCAGGGCAGCCTCGGGAAGTCTGGAAATCCACCTCTGGTGATGCAAAGACTTCGGCGTCCGGCAGGAGCTTCAGCGATGCAGACAGGACAATTGCTTCTTAGGTGCCTGCCAAGCAGGGGAGTCACTCCTTGACCCCAAGGGAGATTCTTCAGTCCTCTAATCTTAAAGTAGAGCATCGAAGGTCCAGGATTCGGTTTCAGAGTTTCGTCCAGGGTAATCTAAAGTCCTAAGGACTGGGGTCCATACTTATACAAAGTTAGGGGGTTGGACATACTCTGGGGACCCACCTATGGGAGGGTCAGGGAAGAGGGGTGGTTACACCCATTCCCTTTGTCCAGTTTCGCGCCAGAGCAGGGGCAGGTAGCCCCTGCAACCGGTTTGAACTGCCATATGCACAGGGACACCAAATGTGTCCCCAGTGCAGGACTTCAAAGCACCAGAGGGTGCTCCCGCCCAGCCCCAATACACACTATCCTGTCTGGGGAGGTGGTTACACCTCCCTTCGACAGGAAACCTATTGTCCAGGCCTCCCTTCCGGAGTTTCAGTCAGCAGCAGGAGGCCAGACCTGTGTCTGTGGCAGCGGCATCCATTTTGTGATGCCAGGGCTCTGGAAAGAAGTTACCGGGTAGCCCGGTGGATACATGTCTCTCCCTCTAGAAGGGTGGAATGCTACCCCCGCCGCCAGAATTGGCGGGGGGTAGTATTCCAAGATGTTTGACACCAAACACGACATGTTTATGTGCAGCCATCCCAAAGTTAGCATTGTACCGCGAGGATATAATGCACTTAAGAGTATATGGTCAGGCTGCACCACAAACCGCATCAGAGGATTGACTCCGAACGCTGCAGAGGGGCCCTGCTCATGCAGGGGCACCCCCTCACATAAAAACCAAGCACTCTGCCTTCAGGATTAAGGCCTGCCATAAGAGTGACTTATAGGTTTATATGTGTGTGCAATGGTAGTGATATAGGTAGCCTATATCCCAGTAAGGGGTGCAGGCACCACCTTACCCAGGCTGCAGTAGCAGACCTGTGGTGTCATTTTGGCTGGCCTTCCAGGGGTAGCATAATACAGGCTTCAGCCCCTGGCAGGCCTCTGAGGTACCTATGCCCTGGGTACATAGCATACCATATACTAGGGACTTACAAGGGCACTCCAGATTCCAATCAAAGATGTACCTAAGGTACATGGATACCATTTTAGATAGGAAGCAGCTAGGCTGGGGTTCTGATTAGCAGGGCCCCAGCCAGACTAAAGTTGAAAAACAGTGAAGCATCAGCAAAAAGTGGGGGGTACCCATGTGAAGCAGATCCTACTCTCCTACAACCAGAAGTTGAGGTGGTCGCTCAGAACCAAGTGATGGGGAGTCCCCCTGCTACTCTTGCAACTTTTCCCCAGATCACTGTTCAACAAACTCTGGCTCTTCTCAGGGGTCTTAAGTCTCGCTCTTCCTTTGACCCCTGCACACCCCTCACTCTCAAGCTGGTCCCCAACCCGATTGCAGACTTTCTATGCAAGGTGTTTAACATCCTCCGATCCGGCTGCTATCCGGACACTTGGAAAGAGGCTATTGTTACGCCTCTACTTAAGAAACCCAATGCTGACCCCTCTGAATTGAAAAATCTTTGCCCCGTCTCACTTCTCCCTGCCTCGCAAAAATCCTAGAGAAGTTCATCAACACTGAGTTGATGAACTATTTGGATTCCCATGAGATTTTAGATCAGTCTCAAAATGGTTTCCGCGCCGACGACAGCACCGAGTCTGCCCTTATTGCTGCCACTGATCACATCTGCATGCAGGTTGACCAGGGTGGCTCGGTAGTGCTGATTATGCTCGATCTGTCGGCTGCTTTTGACACAGTCTCCTCCACTCGGATGGTCCAACGTCTGCAAAAGGTGGGAATTTCGGGTAAGGCCTTGCAAGCCCGCCACTCCTACCTGACGGAGAGAACTAATATTAGCTGGGGGGTTTTAGATCTAAGGCATTCAGCCTACCCTTTGGCGTTCCCCAGGGCTCCTCTCTGAGCTCTACCCTCTTTAAGGTATATGTGTCCCCGCTGGCCAAGCTGGTTAGATCCTTTGGGTTCCAGGTGATTTCCTACGCTGACGACACGCAGATCATTGTTTCCATCTTCCATGATCTGCAGTCGGTAGCAGGAAAATTTAACCAGTGCATGGCCAGCATTATCAGATGGATGCAGAATAACTCCCTTAAGATCAATGCAGAGAAAACTGAGGTCCTAGTTTTTGGTCCACAGACCTCAATCTAGTTGAATGCCTGGTGGCAGGTAGATTGCGGTCCCCTTCCTGCTCCCGCTAAGACAGTCAAAAACCTGGTGGTCATTTTTGATGTGGGCCGGACCTTCGAGTCTCAGGTCAGCCGCACTGTCAGCACTTGCTCCCACATTCTAAAAACCTCTCGAAGGTGCTCCTGTATATTCCAGCAACACTGCATCGACCCACGATCATTGCACTAGTCCCCTCCCGGCTTGACCACTGCAATGCCTTGTATCTGAATATCAGCATGGCCTCCCTGAATAGGCTTCAGGTTGTACAAAACACGGCTGCCAGGCTGATCCTTAATATCCCCAAACGGCACTCGGCAAAGGAGGGGCTTCGTACTCTGCATTGGCTCCCTATTGTGAAGCCAATCTCTTTCAGAGTCCTCTGTACGGTTCACAAGGCCTTGCATAACAAAGGCTCGCAGCAGCTGAAAACCATGTTTAAATGGTATATGCCTGGGAGGGCTTTGAGATCTTCCTCCCAGAGAAAACTGATCACCCCTAGAGTCCGCAAAGCCAGATGGGGCGGTCACTCCTTCTCTGTGGTGGCCGCAAAACTCTCGAATACCCTACCTTCTTCGATCTCCCATGCAGAATCGCTTCCGGTGTTCAAAAAGCTGCTGAAGATTTGGCTTTTTTCATTTTAGTCAGCAGCTCTGCACTCTCCTCTCTCTTCTCTACCGCCCAGCGCCTTGGCACCTACGGGTATTGGTGCGCTTTATAAATCCCTATCCTATTCAATGGACAATTGTGTCTGCTTAGAGGCACTGGTCGGGCAAACTGTCATTAAAACTTTGTTTCAAACATCTTCCGCTAGAACTCACAAGGCACCGCTTTATGGACAAGGGCAAAGCTTGTGATCTGCAGCAGCACATTCTGCAGATGGGAAACAATGCTTACCTGGAAGTATCAGAGTGCAGCTAGTAATGCTGTAGATTCATATGCTCCCTCCTTCCTCCCCAGATACAAGCTCACAGTATGACTTATGCAACGCTTTTCTTTTAATTTCTTTTTATTATCATTTAGTGTTCGATATCTTGGTTGCAACAAATATTGCATTCTTCATTGTTGCAAATATATTTTGTCAACAATTACTCAATATGACAATGGTTTCATGGTTAAATGCATCTTCATTCCAATCAGATTGTTTGTATGCATTTATGTTTCCGATGTACCTTAAACCAAAACTGAACAATTATTGCTTGGTTTCCTTCTGTTATTTCACTTTAGACTTATGTGACATTAACTCTAAAAGGCATTTCTGGATTACTCTGGTATACGTATGCAGTTATGTTTCGCATGACTTTCCATACGGGTTGAGAGTAAGTTGGTTTAAATGCAGTCTAAGGAGGAGTCTATGTCCTGGTGCATTTTGGGTTTTGGGGAGGGATCATGAGTCTCATTGAAACCAAAACAAAAACGTTGGGGTCTATTACGATGGCGGGCGGACGGCGTCCGCCCGCCACCGCAACAGCAAACTGGACCGCCCGCAAGAGGTGCGGCGGTCCCGCAATGGCAATTAGGATGCCACCGCCATGGTGGCGGTGGCATCCCGCATATATTGCATGGCGGCGGGATGTGCCTGCCACCTTGTGCATGCCAATGTGGTACCCCCCCAAGTGCAGGCATACAGCCCCCCACCCCCCGGGGGCCCGCAATGGGCCCCCAAAGGCATTCTCCGCATGCCTTTCCATGGCGGAGTCTCCGCCATGGAAAGGCATGTCACCGCAAGCATGCTAATATGGATGGCGGTGCCCTCAAGGCACTGCCACCATGTTGTCTGCCTTTTCCGCCCGGCCGGCATTCCGACCGGCGGAAAAGCGGTTGACTGTCTCTCCGTCCGCTGCGGTGCCCCTCGCCATGCTAATATGGCAGGGGTGAAAAAGGATATTTTGCGGGCAGATTGCCTCCGCCGGTGCGGCGGTGGCGATCCGCCAGATATCCTAATGGGCCCCTTTGTGTTCACGTCCAATGTTAGATAGCAGGAGTGTGTAAAGAATGTCATTCTACAGAGCTACTGGAAATAGGTTGTTACATGTAAGTAATGTTATTCATTCCCTTGATAAAAACAAGATGGTGAGCATAGTCAGTCTATAGATTGTTGCAAAATTGGTTGAGGGTAGATGTGCCCAATCTGTGACTATACCGATGACTTAAGTCCAAATACATAATTACACCATTTCTTTGATGCTGTGGCAGCCCCTTACTTTCTCCCTATTGAACACAATCCAATCATAGATTGGAGGGCACAGACCGACTTTGTTACACGAACATTGTCCACCGTCTGGTTCCATTCCTCCTACCCAGACACATGGTTCATCTTTAGTAATGTGTGGTCCCGTGGTAACAGTGTCGTAATATAGAAGTAGTGCAGACCGTTCTCCCCAGTTGGTCTACTGATTTATTAGATTCTAAAGAAGCTAATCTATCATTTCCTCATAACCCCTGTGGTTGCAGGATTAACCTAATTCCCGGTGTCCAGATACCATATGGGTACACACATTCTCTCACTGAAAAAGGGATTATCAGCTTAAAAGAATTTGTTGACTGTAGTCTTATCAAAGGTTTTATGCGACATTCTTCCTCTCTTGTCTTTGCTCCAATCTTCTCGGTACCAAATATGGTTGCTACAGACCATAGTTTGTGTGTAGTTTGCAACAGGGTTAACAGTATACCATAGAGGACTGGCACCCTGCCTCTTAAACAGGTTTTCGCACCTGAAAATGCTTCCATATACCTTCAATTGGATTTCAAAGGGATATATTATGTGGTGTGTATGAGGAGTGGTGATAAATGGAAGATGGCACTCAGGACTCAATTTGGCAACTCACTGCAAGTACTTGATTATGACATTTGGGCTGTTCATTGCTCTGCAGCTTTCCAACCCTTCTTAAGTGATATGTTCTGTGGCATTTAGGGCAGGTGTAAAGTATCTGGAAGGCATCCGCCCCTTTTCCTTTTCTCTGCATTCACATGATGCACATATTTGAAAATTGGAAATTTAAGACACTATAGATACTATGCAAATCACTCTACATTTTTTACCCACCGGGCGCATATTGCGCTCTTGTGATATATTTTTCTCTCCATCCGGCATAGAGATGGACCCATTCACAACCAAGGCTATCCCTGAATGGTCCAGCCCCAGAAAATGTAAGAATAGGGGCTGTCCTTTGTGTGTGATCGCAATCTGCAAATGCCTTCTAGGCTTCAAGAGATGCACTGTGAGGTTTGTTTATCCTAATCTTCCATATAGTGCAAGCAGATTCTTCAGGCTGCCTCCTTGGTGCTAATCTCGTACAAAATGTTGATAAAACTAATGAGACGGATCCAGTGGCTTATTTCTCCCAAAAGTTACACAAAAGCAGAGTGAAACTTTTACATTTTTTTTAATTTTTTTTTATTTTCAACATATCAATGCTGTTTTGCATATTCTACACTTGCATAAAACTGTGGAACACAAATCAAATTGCTGTATCAAATAAAATAGCTTGTGTCTCTCTGGTACTTTGGCTGTTGCGTAAATTTTAAAAATGTATATACGTGCCTCAATTAGATTTTGTGTTGGCTTCATATCAATCCTAAATGTATCTAGACGCTATTTCAAATGGTGACTTTCTCCTGAAGTTGAACACTGCAGATTGAAACTGCATAATCTTTGAAAATTAATTACTGCCTATATATGATATTTTTAGGTAGAGCGTAACTGCGCTTGCGCTGTCGCTTAGCGACTTGTTGTAGATGGTTTGTGGAGTTAAACTCTACGCACTGGTTGCAGTTGCTTTTTATTTGTCTGTGCCACTGTCATTTGAAAATCCTTGCTTGCTACTGTTCCTCTTTTCCCTCCTTTCTGTTTCAGCTTTGCAGCTACGGAGCACTTCCCAAGTACTATCTCCCTACTCTGTCAGTGTATAAGTATTCCTCTGAGGACTACTCCTTTTTTTTTTTTTTTTTTTTCCTTTCTTTCTTGCGTCAAGTTACAAATCGCCTTTTTCGCGCTTTCAATATGGGGGCTGCCCCCTTTTTGCTTCCTTCTGTATACTTTTTAAAAAAAAAAAACCTGCTGTGCTTTATACACGCGCTACTGTCTACTTGTTATTTGCGCTGCGCTTTTCAAACGCTACTTTTTGTGCCCATGCTGCCGATCTCGCCAGTCCTCGGATTAGCTGGTCATCTGACAAATGATCCAGGTATCTGAGACCACTTAGAAAAGAATTTACAGCCGGCAGTAAGTGTTGCAGGAACTTTTGAGATGTCAGGCTGCGGGGGACAGGTCCCAGGTAGTGCGATGCAAAACGCGCCCTTTATTTTATTGGTGCGTGTTTTTATGAAATATGAGCCATTTAAATTATACTTACTTTGTTTATATATTATCATAAGAATAAGCCAGCAGCATTAAAACCACACTTTTTGTTTAGTGGCTCTACTTTTAACCCTGCTGTCTGTGGTCAAAGGGAACGGCCGGGAAATCTCTTTTCAAAGCAGAACCTTGGCTAGAAGATTGCCCACAGTGTGCAGCTGTGTTCTCCGAACTACGTGCTGCTGAAACAAACGAGAGACTAATGCAAATCACAACGGACCACTAAGGAAAGCCTCTCAACTAATAAAAGGGCACTTTTTAGCACCTACAGTTTCCTAGACCGCATGTCCTATTTGCTCCTTTTCACAGAAATATTTTCATTAAAGTAAGTTATCTGGATTATAACACTTGCAATAAAGGGAAAACAAGCCCAAATGTTGCCCTGAAAATAAATATATGCTCACTGAAAAAACCATAGGTTTCAGGCACGTTATAGTTAGAAATTAGCATTTAAAAAACCTTAGAAATTCACTGAAAAAACCATAGGTTTTAGGGACAGTTATAGTTAGTTGGACATTGCACTCGTACAAAACCCGTGAAATTCCCCCGTTAGTTAGTTCAGCTAACTATAACTCGCGTCCCCGCAATGCACTGCTGATGACGTCACATATTACATCACTCATGACATGGTCAGTGACCTCACTGATGACGTCACTGATGACATCTCAAATGACATCACTGACGACATCATCCAGTGACTGTTTCTGTAAAGTTTAAATATGTTTAATATATATAGGGAAAGGCGTATTGAAGAATGAGTGGGTGTATAAGTATCTGAATGGATGATTTACTAGGTGCGTCACTAACTCTAGAAGTGAGTGATTAAACGTATCTTACTGAATGCATGGGTTAGTGACTAAACTGTGTGAATGTCTGTATCCGTCTGTCTGTTGCTGTGTAAGTGGCTGCATGGGTTTGTGAATAGCTACATGAATGTCTATGAGTTATTGATTGGTTGTCTGAGTATCTGTATGGGTGCCTGAGTGTTTGTGTGGGTGGGGTGTGTGCGACTCTGTGCATAGATGTGTGAGTGGGTGATTCACTGGGTGCATGGTTTCAAGAGTGCATCTGTGATGGACTGTATGGGTGGGTGAGTGTGTGTTAGTGAGTGAATGTATATCTCAGTGGTACATGTGTGAGTAACTACATATGTGAAAGGCAGTATATGTGTGTTGGAGTATATAAATGGATATAAGTGAGAGTATGTGATTGTGAGAGTGGCTGTATGGATGAGTGTACTTGTATTAGTGATTGTATAAGAGTGTAAGAATGTGCTAGTATTTGTATGAGTAAGTGAGCTGGTGTGTGTATAACTGTATAGGTGAGTAAATGGCAGTGTGATTAATTATTTGCATGACTGACTAGGTGTGTGAGTACCTCTATGGATGAGTGGCGGTGTGTGAGTGTCTATGTAGGTGTATGAGTGCATATGATAGTCCTGTACTGAGTGACCGTAAGTATGAGTGACTGTACGGGTGAGTGAGTGGATGTGTGTGTAGACCTAAGAATCAGTGAGTGGGTATGTAGTTATTGGTGTTGGAGTGTCTGGTTTTGAGAATGGCAGTCTGTAATTTAGAGTGGGTGTATCAAAAGTTATATTAGGGTGTGAGAAGATGCATGAAATGATCACATGGATGATGTCATCAGTGATGTCATTTGAGATGTCATCAGTGATGTCATCAGTGATGTCACTGACCATGTCATAAGTGATGTAATATGTGACGTCATCAGCAGTGCATTGCGGGGGCGCGAGTTATAGTTAGCTGAACTAACTAGAACGGGGGAATTTCACGGGTTTTGTACGAGTGCAATGTCCAACTAACTAACTGTCCCTAAAACCTATGGTTTTTTTCAGTGAATTTCAAAGGTTTTTTAAATGCTAATTCCTAACTATAACATGTCTGAAACCTATGGTTTTTTTTAGTGAATTTTAAAGGTTTTGTAAATGACAATTTTTAAATGTATTAATTGTTATATTTATTTTTTTGATACTGATTTACTACATTTTTTTAAACTCTTTATTTTTAGATATTTAATTTTTTTAATTACATTGTAATTACATTATACATTACAAAATATACTTTCTCAGAATGAATTACTTTAGTTTAAATACTTTGCAAATAGGCAATAGACTTTTAAGTACAGTAGTTACAGTTGTTGCAATGGGCAACACAATTTCAAACAAAATGCAACATTGAGCTCAATGTGAATTTCTAGTTAAATGCAATTAGTTACTTTATGGATTACTTTTCTAACCACAGGACTGGATCCTAGATTCAGTCCTGGGACATCTCCTGTAAACAGTTGAGTAAAAGCGTTTTGGTTACAGTAGTGATTTTTAAGGAATATTATTGTAGTTTAAAAGTTGACACTTGAAACTTTTTCACATAGAATCACCAATGTTATCCTATGGGAGGAAATTCACTTAGCAGGTAAGTAGTGTTATCGTTACTTTTTCTTACTCAGTGGTGGATCCTGGATCCAGCACTGGTGCATCTCCTGTAAGCAGTTGAAAGAATGCATTTAAGTCATACAGGAGATTTTTAAGGAATATTTGTAGTTTGTGAAAATCGACACTTGGAAACTTTTCTGCTGAAAACCAGACAATGGATTCCTATGGAAGGAAATACAAGTTACTGGTAAGTACGGTTAAAATTACTTTTCAGGATCAGTACTGGGCTCAAAGATGCAGCACTGAGGTCTCTCCTGATAACAGGTGAGTAAATCGGAATTCGTAGTTAGGCTGATTTTAGAGGAATATTTGCACAATGGTGAAGGAAGGGGGTGGGGCCTGAGGTGACATGTGTGCAAACACGCCCTGTGGCGCGTGTTAAGTTGGAGAATTAATTCCTCAATCCCGAGGGTCCCTAGGGGCCAACTAGCCCACCAGATACCTCCAGTATGCGCCAGAGCTGCGTTGCAGAGAGGTGTTCAGAGGCCACGCCCCTTTTTGCACCTCTCTGCAACGCAGCTCTGTGGCGCTTTCTGGATGTACCTGGTGGGCTAGTTGGCCCCCATGACCCTCAGGATTGAAGGGGATTTAATTCCCCATCTTAAAAAGCGCCACGGGGCCTGTTTGCACACATGTCACCTGAAGCCCCGCCCCCTCCCTTCACCACTGTGCAAACGCGCCCCGTGGCGCGTTTTAAGTTGGGGTATTAAGTCCCCTTGAATCATGAGGGTTCTTGGGGTCCAACTATCCCACCAGGTACCTCCAGTAAGCGCCACAGAGCTGCGTTGCAGAGAGGTGTAAAAAGGGGCATGGCCTCTGTACACTTCTCTGCAACGCAGCCCCCTGGCGCATACTGGAGGTTCCTGGTGGGCTAGTTGGCCCCCATGGACCCCCAGTATTCAAGGGGAACTTCCCCATAAAACGCGCCAGGGGCGCGTTTGCAGAGTGGTTAAGGGAGGGGCGGGGCCTCCGGCACGATGCCGTTTTTTTTTTTGTATGGGAGGGGGCTGCGTGGCCCCCTTCCCTCTGCCTTTTTGGCCCCGGGGACCCCATCCCCTGGGGCCGGCCTTTGCGTCCTTTTATATAAAAAATTTTTTAAAACAAAATTCCTTTTTTTGGGAGGGGGGCTGCGTGGCCCCCCTCCCGGGCCACTAATGGCCTTGGGGAACCCATCTCCCAGGGCCTGGCCACACGTTGGGGACTGTGGGGGGGTCCCCAATCCCCGCACGGTCCCGCCGGCTCCCTGCGGGAGCCGGCATTGCTTTTCCATAAGGGGAGCTGCTGACATGCAGCTCCCCTTATGGAAAAGCAATTCTGCTTTGCTTCATTGAAGCGAGAGCAGGTTTCCCTGCTCTCGCTTCAATGAAGCAAGCAAGTTTGCAATGGCAGGACGGGAGCCGCGAGGCTCCGTCCTGCCATTGCAAACAGCAGTGTCCCGGGGGTAGGCACCCCAGGACACTGCAGGAGCCGGCCCTGGGGGTGGCGGTCCCCAGGGCCACCACAGGCTCCAGGAGGGGAGCCGCACGGCCCCCTCCCCACTTCTACATAGCCCCGGGAGGTGGTGGTCCCCGGGGCTCGAGGGTCCGAAACTGGCCCCCACATGTATTTTCTTAGTGCCCCGGGAGGTGGTGGTCCCCGGGCGTGTGGGGGCAGGAGCCCCCCCACAGGTCATTCTTTTTAAAAAGAAGCCCGGGGAGGTGGCGGTCCTCGGGGCTGCGGGAGGGCGGAGAGCCCTCCCGCACCATTTTTCTTTAAAGCCCCGGGGGGTGGCGGTCCCCAGGGCTTGGGGGGCCTTAGAGGCCCCCCACATGCCCCCGGGACTTGGCCCACCCGGGGGCAAATTAGCATCGAAGCGCGGGAGACCGCGCTTCGATTTTATTTATTTTTTATCGGCAGGATCCGCGCACCCAGCGCGTATTTTGCAGTTTAAAAAAAAACAAAAAAACAATATTTTGGGCCCTGGGACCCCCTGAGCAGGCCTAGGGGGTCAGGGTGTTTCTACCCTGCCCCCTTTTTGCGTTTTGCGCCCTTGATTTTGTGTCTTCTTGTCCCTCGGTTCTACCGAGGGACAAGATGGCTGCCAACACTTCCTTGTTTGGAGTGTTGACAGCCAATTAGCATGCAGCTCGTGGTCTGGAGGGTGCGCGGATCCACCGCGGCCATAGATATCGATACTTTTATTTTGGATTTTCTCAGCAACTACTGAACGGATTTACACCATTTTCAAAAAGGGTGCTTTCTGAACCAAGCACTACCTTTTTGCCAAATTTGGTGTAATTCCGTTCAGCAGTTTTGCTGTAGCCTTGCATAAAGTTTCCTATGGGAAATTGATTTTTTCACTCTTATTTTTTGAATTTCTCCGCAACTACTGAACGGATTTACACCATTTAAAAAAAAAAAAAAGGTCCCTTTCTGAACCAAGCGCTACCTTTTTGCAAAATTTGGTGTAATTCCGTTCAGCAGTTCGGGCTGTAGCCGTGGCTAAAATTTCCTATGGGAATTAACATGGAGAAAACACGTTTTGGGACCCCCCTTTTTTCTCGGCCCCTGCTTGATGAATCACCCCGAAACTTTCAAGACAGGAGCGGACTGGAGCGCCCCACTAGTTTTGAAAATTTCGAGATGATTCGTCAAACGACGCCAAACTTATTGGGAATAGAATGTTGCGGATTTCCTATGGATAATAGGTCCTAACTATAACTATCTACTGGCGACCGCCAGTAGATAATATATATATATATATATATATATATATATATATATATATATATATATATATATATATATATATATATATATATATATAAAACATTGAAATTCACTGAAAAAACCATAGGTTTCAGGTACGTTATAGTTAGAAATTAGCATTTAAAAACCTTAGAAATTCACTGAAAAAACCACAGGTTTCAGGCACGTTATAGTTAGTTGGACATTTCACTCGTACAAAACCAGAGAAATTCGGCCGTTATAGTTAGTTCAGCTAACTATAATTCGCGCCCCTGCAATGCACTGCTGAAGTTGTCACATATTACATCATTCATGACATAGTCAGTGACATCACTGATGTCATCTCAAATGACATCACTGATATCTCAGATGACATCACTGACATCATCCAGTGACTGTTTGTTTAAAGTTTAAATATGTTTTATATATATGCCAAGGTGTATTGAAGAATGAGTGGGTGTAGAAGTGTCTGGATGGAGGATTTAGTAGGTGCATGACTGACTGTATAAGTGAGTGATTAAATGTGTCTTAGTGAATGCATGGGTTAGTGACTAAACTGTGTGAATGTCTGTATCTGTTTGTTTGTTGTTGTGTAAGCTGCTGCATGGGTTGGTCAGTAGCTACATGAGTGTCTATATGGGTTATTGATTGGTTGCCTGAGTATTTGTATGGGAGACTGAGTGTGTGTGGGTGGGTGGGAGGTGTGTGACTGTGCATAGATGTGTGAGTGATTCACTGGGTGTATGGGTTCAAGAGTGCATGTGGAAACAGCTGTATGGTGGGTGAGTGTGTGTATGGGTGTGTTGGTGAGTGAATGGATGTCTCAGTGGTACATGTGTGAGTAACTGCATATGTGAAAGGCGGTGTATGTGAGAGTTGGAGTATATAAAGGACTATACATGAGTCAGTGATTGTCAGAGTGGTTGTATGGATGAGTGTGTACTTGTATCAGTGATTGTATAAGAGAGTAAGTATGTGTTAGTATCTGTTTGAAAAAGTGATGTGGTGTGTGTAGAACTGTATAGGTCAGTAAATGGAAGTGTGATTGATTCTTTACAAGACTGACTAGGTGTGTGAGTAACTCTGGATAAGTGGTGGTGTGTTAGTGTCTGTATAGGTGTAGGAGTGCTTATGATAGTGTTGTATTGATGAGTGACTGCATGTATGAGTGATTGTATGGGTGAATGAGTGGATGTGTGTGTAGACCTAGGAATCTGTGTGCGTATCTAGTAACTGGTATTGGTGTGTCGATGGTTTCGAAAATGGTAGTCTGTATTTTACAGTGGGTGTATCAAAGGTTATATTAGAGTGTGAGGAGGTGCATCAGATTTTCATGTGGATAATGTCATCAGTGATGTCACTGACCATGTCATGAATGATGTAATATGCGACGTCCTCAGCAGTGCATTGCAGGGGCGCGAGTTATAGTTAGCTGAACTAACTATAACGGCCGAATTTCTCTGGTTTTGTACGAGTGAAATGTCCAACTAACTATAACGTCCCTGAAACCTATGGTTTTTCCAGTGAATTTCAAAGGTTTTTTAAATACTAATTTCTAACTATAATGTTCATTAAACCTATGGTTTGTTCAGTAATTTTTATTTTTTTATTAATTTTGTTATTTTTTTTGGTGATATTTTGTAAGTTTAATATCCTAAATATAGTTTTTTTTTTTTTTTATAATTTAAATTATATAATTTCTTACATATTAATATATTTGTTTTTTTGTTGAGAAAGTGGTCGTGTACCTATCTCAGTGTGTGCGCGGATTCAAGCCGCCATATTGGCAAAGTCGTGAAGGATGTGCATTTGGTTAGCGACGGGTGCACGGTGCCTGCCCCGCGTAACGTCATATACGTATGAGATCGCGTCATGTGCGCGTTTGGTATGCGACGTACGCGCGGTTCCCCGCCCTGCGTAACGTAATGAACGTGTGCAGTCGCGACGGGTGCGCGACTTCTGCGGAAAAAAAATTATGTTGAAAACTATATGTATACTAGTTCAATATGTATATTAGACCAAGAGATTATGTAAACTAATTATGAAAATGATATATTTCTAATTGCAATAAAGTTATATTACTGTTAAATATACTTTCGCGAAGTCGCGTCGGGTGCGTGCTGGGTGCATGCTAGGTGCGCGACCCCCATGTGACTTTAAAAGAAAGCATTTCATTGGTTCATAAGGTTTTAAATTCTAGTTGGAGGACCACACCCATTTTTCTCATTCTAGTTGCATCATCCCAGGAGACACACCTGCTGTGTTTTTTGAGCTTTCTTGTATATTTCTTTGGGGTTTTCCTTTTGACATTGAAATGGCTTCTTCTACTCCTGTGCTGGATATTCCATCGGAAGAAGAAGAATTGGACATTCCATTGAAGAAAAGCATCGTGTGGAAATTTTTCACTATACCACCTGGTGGAAAAAAAAGTGAACGCCCGAAAGGTCAGCTGTACTCTTTGTTCAAGAGTACTCTCGAGGGGGAGTGATGAGAAATACTCCTGCGGAACATCTAGTATGTTCAAACATCTGCAGACAATTCACCCTCGACCATTTGCATGGGAACAACTGCGACGTGCGCAAGAACAAATGCAGCAGGATGACCAGGGAGCTGGTCCTAGCACTTCAGGAGCCTCAAGCTCCTCATCTCGAGGCCCGGACATGCGTCCAGAATTTGCCAATCTCAAACAACTTTGCATGAAGTGCTACACTGTGCTTTGCTGTGGGGAGCAATCCGTAGATGCTGTGGGGAGCAAGAAATCGCCACTGTTCGTGTTTTTTTTTTTTGTTGTTGCAATGACTGTTTAATTGCCAAAGTTCAAACTTAGTTCTTTTGTTTTTCCTGTTTTTGAAAAAAACACCAAAAAAATATACAAAATAGTTTAAAAAATACAAAAAGATTATAAAACCAAAAAAAGAAGAAGAAAAAAGTTATTTTCAGAACTACCTTATCTGGTGAAAAAAGAGAAATAACTGCGCTAATGCGTTGGTGATTGCATGAGTATATCTGTAGATGTTGATTGATTCAAACAGTGCATGGGTGATTGCATGACTGCATGAGTAGTGCTTATTTAACTGGATGATTAGAGTACTGTAAAGAGTGCATGATGAATTTGCAAGTGCTTGTGTAGTGACGGAGTGATTGGATAAGTACATGGTGCTGGGTGATTGGAGGAGTGCATAGGTAGTGCTCAGGGGATTGTAGCAGTGCATGTGTTGGTGTCTGGGTCATTGCATGAGTACATGGGTAGTGACTGGATGATTAGAATACTGCAATGTGAGTGCATGGTGAATTTATAAGTGTTTGGGTATTGGCGCAGTGATTACATAAGGACATGGTACTGGCTGGATGATTGGAGGAGTGCACGGAAAGTAACCGTGTGATTGCTGGACTGCATGGGTACTACCTGGGTAATTGCAGGAATGAATCAGTAGTGTGTAGGTGGTTAGAGCACTGCATAGATAGTGGACATGTGATTGTAGCACTGCATGTCTTAGTGCCTGGATCATTGCATGAGTACATGGACAGTGACTGGATACTTGGAGTGTTGCAAGGAGAGTGCATGGTGAATTTATAAGTTGTTGGGTTTTGGCAGAGTGATTGGATAAGGACATGGGACTGGCTGAGTAACTGGAGGAGTGCATTGGTAGTAAGAGGGAGATTAGTCAACTGTATAGATAGCAGTCAAAGGAATGTAGAAGTGCATGAACCAAGTGCCTGGGTAATTGCATGAGTACATGGGTACTGACTGGATGATTAGAGTACTGCAATGTGAGTGCATGGTGAATTTTTAAGTGCTTGTGTTTTGGCGGAGTGATTGGATCAAATCAAATCAGGGACATTTGTAAAGCGCTCATATCACCCGAAAGTCTCATGGCGCTCACAGGCAGCTCCAACTAAAAACCGCGAATAAAGGAAACGGAGGGTCCGTTGTCAAAAGACCATGTTTTTAATTCCCTACGAAAACGCTGATGATCAGCAATGGTGCGCAGATGTAATGGCAATTTGTTCCAGAGAGTGGGGGCTAGGAACGAAAAAGATCTTCCTCCATTTCTAGTTGTACGAATTCTGATGGAGGTAAGAAGGTACCTGTTGCTGGATCTGAGGAGCCTGCTTGGCTGATGCCAGTTAAGCTTCTTTTTCCAGTAGCCAGGGCCACTACCATACATGTTTTTGTGTACTAAACAAAGAATCTTAAAACGCGTTCTCTTTCTGACAGGCAACCAGTGGAGTTGCTTCAGGTTAGGCGCAGATGGGGAGCCCGACGGAAGATTCAGGACCAGCCTAGCAGCAGTATTCTGTAGGACCTGCAGTCTAGATAAGAGATCCTCATTTATTGACGATAGTAGGGCATTACCATAGTCCATGCGATTAATAATTAATCCCTGAACTAATGGTTTCCTGGCTTCCATGGGAATCCATTTAAAAACTTTACGCAGGTTGCGCATGATACCAAAACAGGAGCCGATTATGTGGTTCACCTGATTTTTCATCGATAGTTTACTGTCGATTTGGATTCCTAGATTGCGAACCGATTGTTTAGGTATTGGACTAGGGCCAAGAGTTGCAGGCCACCAGTCATTTGTCCAGTATTTTTGTGCATCCCCGAAGAATACTATCTCCGTTTTGCCGCCATTTAGCTGTAGATGGTTCTCATTCATCCACAAGTTAATGTGGATCATACAGTCTTTAAAACGAACCTTTGTGTCTCTGGGGTTCTGACCAAGGGTGACCAGAATTTGAGTGTCATCGGCATATGACATTACGTCAAAGCCGTATGATCTGATCACCCTGGCCAGAGGTGTCACATAAAGATTAAAGAGTGTTGGGCTCAGAATGGAGCCCTGTGGCACTCCCATCATGACTGGCCTACTACAGGAACTAATGTCGCCAACCTGGACAGTGGTGACTCGGTCCGTTAAATAACTCCTGAGCCACCCCAGGGCCTTCCCTCTGACACCAATCTCCCCGAGCCGTTGTATTAAAATGCTGTGGGAGATGGTGTCGAAAGCCGCCGACAGGTCTAGTAGGATAAGAATAGAGGATTGTCCTTTATCCAGTGATAATCTAATGTTGTCTATTACCTCTACCAGCGCTGTTTCGGTGCTATGGGCGGCCCTGAAACCAGACTGTGAGAGATCCAATAGATGGTTACTCTCAAGATGGAAAATAAGTTGTTTATGAACCAGGGATTCGAGTACTTTCCCAAAATATGGGAGCAGTGAAATCGGACGATAGTTGACCAAAAGATTGGGGTCTGCAGTAGATTTTTTCAAGATAGGTCTAACTCTAGCGGCTTTCCATATTTTGGGAACGGTTTCTTGAGCCAATGAACGATTAAATAGTTTGGTGATGCTTTCAAGAAGGGTGGGAGCAATCGTTAGTAGGAGGCGTGGTGATACAGGGTCAGCTGGTGAGCCAGATTTTATTTTTTGCATGGCTTCTGTCACTTCAGCAGGATTGAACTGGGAAAATTCCTCCAGAACGGGAGGCGGGCCTGTTTGTAAGACAGAGTCCGTTTCCAAGCTTTCGATTGAAGCTTCTTGAGGTGGAAAGGAGCTATGTATTGTATTTATTTTGTCATCGAAGAATTTGGAAAGGGAATCCATCCAATCCTGCGAATTCACAACCTCAGTCTTTGGTTGGGGGGACGTAAATTCTTTTAGGACCTTATAGAGCTCCTTATTAGAGTTTGCCGCTTCTTCGATGCGGTTTAATAGGAACACTTGCTTTGCCTGCCTAATGCTCTCCATGTAGTTACGATGAATACGTTTGTATTCTCTGTAATCTGAAGGATTTTTACTCCTTCTCCAATTGCGTTCGGCCACTCTACAAGGGTGTTTTAATATTTTCAATTGCTCCGTGAACCACGGAGCAGTTCTAGATCTGATTTTCACCTTGGTGAGAGGGGCAATTTTATTTAAAGCCTGAGTTATTTCTTCCTCAAATGTAGTTACCGTCAGGTCAATATTTTCAGCCTGATCTTTTAAACATGGCCTAAAAAAGGCTGAAAAAGAGCAGGCCGTGACCTTTCGCCAGGACCTGCGCCATATTAATTCATTTTTATGCTCGATTTTTCCTATATATGCTGGAATAGAAAACTTTAGAAGTTGATGATCTGACCATAATAATGGGAGGGAAGGTTCAACTGTGACACCTGAGAAGTTTGTGAATAGCAAATCAAGAGTGTGTCCAGCAGAATGAGTTGGACCTTTCACCATTTGGACCAGCCCCAAAGAGTTCATTTCAGTAATAAGTTGGTTAGTGTCTACATCAGTCAAAATCTCAGCGTGATAGGAGATTTTAACTATCAGAAAAAATTGGTCGGTGGCAAGTACATGTGGTGCTATCTGTTCACACAAAATGTGCGTAAAATCTTTCTTAGGGCAGGAGGTCTATATACAAGAGCTCCTCTCCATGGCCCATGGGATGTACCATCAATTCTAAAAATACATAATTCAATCTGTTTGGTGCTCATTGAATCCAAAAGGGTGATCTTAGTACCGGGACCGGTAGCTATAAGTAAGCCTCCTCCTCCTCTCTTTCCCTTTCTAGTACATGGTACTGGCTGGGTGATTGGAGGAGTGCAAGGGGAGTCATAGTGTGATTGCTGGACTGCATGGGTACTACCTGGGTAATTGCAGGAGTGAATCAGTATTGTGTAGGTGGTTAGATGCACTGCATAGATAGTGGACATGTGATTCTAGCACTGCATGTCTTAGTGCCTGGGTCATTGCATGAGTACACGGGTACTGACTGGATGATTAGAGTACTGCAATGTGAGTGCATGGTGAATTTATAAGTGCTTGGGTATTGGCGGAGTGATTGGATTAGTACATTGTACTGCCTGGGTGATTGGTGGAGTGGATCAGTAGTGTGTAGCTGGTTAGAGGACTGCATAGATAGTGCACATGTGATTGTAGCACTGCATGTGTTAATGCCCGAGTCATTGTACAAGTACATGGATAGTGACTGGATACTTAGGGGCCGATTCCGATCTCGGCCAATAGTGCTCCGAATCGGATTCAGATTTACCGGATCCGATTCAGAGCCCTGTTTCCCGACCGAATCGTACGCGGGGCCGAGCGAGTACGATGCAAGCGCCCGCGAAATCGCCGACCGACTCGAACGTGGCTTCAACACGCTCCGACCGACTCGCACGGACACGACTCGCACCGCGCTATGGAGACGTTTCCCGGCCGGGTAAGTACGATGCGCGCCGCAAGCAGTCCGACCGACTCGCGCCGTCCGGCTCGAAAGAGCTGTCGGAGCCGTACTTTGGGGGTCGGACCCCCCCCCCCCCGTACGCGTAGCCGCGTGAGTCGCACACAGGGGGGACCCATGGGTCCCCCCTACCTGTGCATGTACGCCGCGATGCGCATGGACGCGTACCCGCTGTAGGGGGCGCCCTCGTTCGCCTCGCACCCATTGAGTCAATGGGAGCCCGCGTACGCGTTGTACGACCGGCTCCCATTGACTTCAATGGGAGTCCGACCGAATAGAGTCCGATAGCATGCGAATGCATCGTACTCGTCCGGTCGGACTGCTAGGGTCCGATTCGGTCGGAAATCTCTCCGGGTCCGGCTCGGTCGGAGAGATTTCCGGCCCGAATCGGAGTCGGCCCCTTAGTGTTGCAAGGAGAGTGCATGGATAAGGACTTGGTACTGGCTGGGTGATTGGAGGAGTGCTTGGGTTTTGGCGCAGTGATTAGATAAGGACATGGTACTGGCTGCATGATTGGAGGAGTTCACTGAAAGTGACAGTGTGATTGCTGGACTGCATGGGTACTACCTGGGTAATTGGAGGAGTGAATCAGTACTGTGGGGGTGGTTAGAGGACTGCATGGATAGTGCACATCTGATTGTAGCACTACATGTGTTAGTGCCTGGGTCATTGCATGAGTACATGGATAGTGACTGGATACTTAGTGTTGCAAGGAGAGTGCATGGTGAATTTATAAGTGCTTGGGTTTTGGCAGAGTGATTGGATAAGGACATGGGACTGGCTGGGTGATTGGAGGAGTGCATACGTAGTAACAGGGAGATTACTAAACTGTATAGGTAGCACTCAAAGGATTGCAGCAGTGCATGTGTTTGTGACTGGGTCATTGCATGACTACATGGATAGTGACTGGATGATTAGAGTACTGCAAGGAGAGCGCCTGAGTAAATTTATAAGTGCTCGGGTATTGGCAGAGGGATTGGATTAGTACATGGTACTGGCTGGGTGACTCGAGGAGTGCATTGGGAGTGACCGGGTGATTGCTGGACTGCATGGGAAGTACCTGGGGAATTTAAGATGTTAATGAGCAGTGTCTAGGTGGTTAGAGGACTGTATGGATAGTGCAGAGGTGAATGTAGTAGTGCATGGATAGTGTTTGGGTTACTTAATCTTACCTTTACAATAGTAGATATCAAAGTATTTGAAAGTTTTTAAAATTTAAATTATAAAAAAACTTTCAAACTTTAGAATTAGGGTCTGTAAAAGAGAAGAAAAAATACAGTTATAACATAATATTATAATTTTAACAACATAATTTTACCATTATATAACATATACAGTTTGCCTTTTTTGCTGTTCTCAGAATCTATTGAATTTCACCATAGACCGTGCTTTCAATGTTGCTCATCATATAACAGCGGGCAAAAAAATACAATCAATAAGATTGTTAAAAAAAAAAACAAATCTGTGTCCAAAATATTTACAACAAAGTCAACTATGTGTTCACATTTCCTAAAATAAACATCCTCAATAACATTGCATATAATACAAATATCAAATATATAAAATGCTTCTTTCTAAGAGATTTTTCTAAATACAATATCAAAGAACAGAAATGATAATTGAATCAGCAATTCTTCATAACTTCCCTATAGTCCAAATTATGTTCTTTAAAACATTTGCAGTGAGAATATCCAAAATACACTTCTTAATTCATATCGATATCTTCCCACTAGACCGAATGATATTCCTGAAATCCTTTATATTGAAATTATCCAAAATAAATTCATTAATTCATATTGACATATTCCCAATGGGCTGAATTATGTTCTCAGAACTTTGGCATTAAGAATATTGGGTATGAATTTGGTAATTTGTTGGGCAACCGATGTTTGAAAACCAAATGGGCATCATTACAATATGTCCATCCTTTATTGCACTTTAAATAGACAGTGTAGTGTCCAGATGTCGTAGAAGGTCCATCGTGGAAAATAATTGCTACTGCTACGAAAGTTCTTCCTGATATTGATAGTTGACTTGCTACAACATTTTTAATTAAAGTTTCCAATTTTCTTCCATCTGCTCTACAATGTTGTATCATTAAAATTATATATTGTCCAAATCTTTGTATAAATAATGTTGATAACATTTCTGATTTGCAGTGGCTACACTCCATATTTTGATTAGCTGATTTAACTAATTTGTTTTGACACTGTTTTACAATCTGGTATTGTCAAATATATGAATCTTTCAGTGTCTATCTTAGTGGTAGAAGTAAATGTACAATTTTCACATTCATGTTTCCATGTATAACCAAGTCCAAACAGATTTTCAATTTGTATTCCTTCATCTTCCAATACCGCAAGCATATATATAGGAAATTCCTGAGCATCTTGCTGTACATTCTGTGTAAATTGCGAAGAACCAGAACATATATCCAGAAGATTCCGAATACCAGAAACCCTTTGGATTTTAGTTTTATCAGTTCTCAATTTTTCAAAAATAGAATGCAACAAGTCATCGAGAGCCATCAACAGCCAACTCGCCACATTCATTGAAGAACACAATATCCTCGACTCCTCCCATCCGGCTTCAGAAAAAACCACAGTACGGAAACCGCCCTCCTGGCTGCAACAGACGACATCCGCACCCTACTGGACAAAAGAGAAACAGTAGCCCTCATCCTCCTCGACCTATCAGCGGCGTTCGACACAGTCTCCCACCGCACCCTAATACGCAGACTCTACGACGCAGGAATCCAGGACAAGGCCCTCGACTGGATCCGCTCCTTCCTCTCCGGCAGGACGCAGCGGGTCAGACTCCCCCTTTCCTCTCGGACCCCACACCTACCACCTGCGGAGTCCCCCAGGGCTCCTCCCTCAGCCCGACGCTCTTCAACGTCTACATGGCTCCACTCGCCCCCCATCGTCAGAACCTACAGACTCAACATCGTGTCATACGCAGACGACACCCAGCTCATCCTCTCCCTATCCAACGAGCCCAACACCGCCAGACGCAACTTTCGAGAAGGCATGGAAGCCGTCGCCAAATGGATGAAAAACAGCTGCCTACAACTAAACCCCAACAAAACAGAAGTACTCATCATGGGCCCAAACCCCGACGCCTGGAGCGACACCTGGTGGCCCCCGCCCTCGGAAACCCGCCAACCCCCACGGACCACGCACGCAACCTGGGAATCATCCTGGACTCCGAGCTCAAAATGGACCGCCTGATCAACTCTGTCTCGTCTTCCTGCTTTCACACCCTCCGCCTCCTTCGTAAGACCTTCAAATGGATCCCCCTCGAACACCGAAAGACCGTCACTCACGCCCTGGTCACCAGCAGACTCGACTACGGCAACGCACTCTACGCCGGAATAAACAAAAACCTCACCCGCAAGCTACAGAACATCCAGAACGCCGCCGCAAGACTGGTCCTCAACCTGCCAAAACACTGCCACATCTCCCAGCACCTGCGCACACTCCACTGGCTCCCCGTCGAGGCGAGAATCACCTTCAAGATGCTCACCCACGCACACAAGGCCCTCCACGGCACCGGACCAGCATACCTGAACAGCCGACTCAAATTCCACGCACCCCAAGGGACCCTACGATCAGCCCAGCTCTCCTACGCCGTGGTCCCCCGCACCAGAAAAACCAGTTCGGGAGGCCGCTCCTTCTCCTTCCTCGCGGCCAAAGCATGGAACGCCCTTCCGCTCCACCTCAGACAGACAACATCGCTCCCCATCATCGCAAGAAACCTCAAAACCTGGCTCTTCGACAGACCCCCTCCTTGATGGAATGGAACCTGCACCCCCCCCCCCCTTAGCGCCTTGAGACCCTTACGGGTGAGTAGTCGCGCTTTAACAAACCCCTCATTGATTGAACAAGGAACAAAACCTTTTTTCTCGATTCTCAATTATTTGCTGTTGGAGATTTTCTAGAAAAAATACGACGTTCACCACTACATTAGCATAGCAGTTGATACCTGAACTATTTTCTAACTGATATCCAACAATCTCTTCAACACTGTCCCTTTTCTTTTTGTTTGGAATCTCAACATTGTCTTGATTTTTTTTATTCTTTCCAACTTCACTACAGAGATTCTCATACCTTTGTTTTTGACCTACTACACGCTTTTCATGTACAGGATATTCACCTAAATTGGGAGCATACCGTCTTCTTAACCGATTAAACTCTCTTACACAATTTGCATCTGCACTAATCTTTCTCATCAAAATCAATCAAATACAATCCAGATAAAGTTCTGACTCGGGACAATGCAACATACGCCATTCCCTCTTTAAACACGGTACTTCCAATGTTTACCAAAGCGCTGTCTACACTTAAACCTTGATTTATGAATGTTCACCGCATATGCTAAAGAAAGAGGAAACTGTTTTCTACGAACATACAAATCTTTAACAAGCAAAAAACGAACAGAACAACGTCCAATCTGTTTTACTTCTTCAATCTGATCAAATTCAATTGCATCTCTATTTTGATAATTAACAACTTTTTCCATTGCTCCATTTACTAAACCTTTTTCTACATCCAAATTACGCCGTAAAATTACTTGACAGTTTTCACATACATATAAATTCTTTTCTAAACCAGCAGTCTTAGATCTAGATTTTTCCAATGAATCCAATTTTTTTTCTTTTTTTTTCTGTCAAAATAATAGTAATACCTTCGTGCTCTATTTTATCAATGGCTTCCATTTTTATTATTTGTTGTTTTTCCAGCTTTAAAAGTTCTTCATTGAATGTAGAACACTCTCGCCTATCATTAGGCAAATTATAGATTTATCTTCTCCGTTTTTTGGGGGTTTTTTTTGTATATTATTTCCGGAGCAACATCTTCATTTGGCAACAAGTTTGTAAGTAACCGACTTTGCAAAGCTTCTTTACCATGTTCTGTCAATACACCAAGTCTTATATCTTGAAGAATGCTTCCATAGTCTTCATCACTTGCCTGTCGCATATTTTTAATAAGTTCTTTGTATTTAAAATATGACCAAATGTTCACGTTTTCCAACACTTCCCAAAGACTTTCTGGTATCTTCATGCACAAGTGTTTTAAATACTGGTTGCCCTTTTACAGGAGTAAGTTGCAGTAGATCGCCAAAAACTATCACATGTTTGACTCCAAATAAGACATTGTATTCAGTTTTTAAAATTTGCTGCATTCTTAAATGCACAAAGGCAAGCATTAAGTTTGAGACCATGCTCACCTCATCAATCAGAAGTTTCATTTTCTTTAGCACTCTTGAAACTTCATAACACGTTTCTCCAGATAGCTTGTGGTATTCCAATTTGTTTTCATGTTCAACAGGTAGCATTAGTAAGCGATGTAATGTAATTCCTTTAATGCTGTGTGCTGCTAACCCAGTTGGAGCGGTTACAACACAAGATAAATGGGAGTCAGTGGTTTTCTGTAGATAACTGGTCAAAACTTTAAGAAACTTTTTCCTGTACCAGCTTGACCACTGACATACATTCGGATAGGTTGAAATGATGTGCATGTGCATTCTTTTTTCTCATGAAGAAAACCATGGTCGATCTGTTGTCTCACTTGCTGATATATTTCTTTCTGTTCAATATTTAGTTGTTCTTCCAAGTTTCCTAAGTCCATAATATCATGTTGAGCTTGATGCATTGCTGTTTCCACTTCACTCATGGCGATTGCTGCTTCATTTTCCACAATTGGTTGTCCTAGTGGATCTTGACTCAGTGGAGCAGAACTTTGACTATCTTGAACTGTCTCTAGCAATCTCGGCTGCAATAGTAGCTTCTTGATCAATTTCTTCATTCAACATTTTGAGATAATTTGGAAAAACTGTGCATTCAATGCTATCTTTACATGCATTAAAAGAATCTTCATAGCACTGAATCTCCAAGTAATTCCAGTTCCGTACGCCAAGGTTTGAAGAGTTGCAGAAGTGCTAAATAGTAAAATTCCCTTTTATCAGGAGTATCTCAACTCAGTTTCCTGTGATTAATCAGATTTCCTTTGCTATGTTTCACCAAACATCCTTCTGAACCAATCCCTGCATATTTTTCTTTATTTATGTTCTCTGTGATATTTGTCTTAAAAGTATAATATTGCAGCACTTCATAGAGACCTATGTTTTCAAGATGAGGACTTCTATTTGGATAGTATGTGTCCAACATGTTTTAACGATATCTGTGCTTTCCGGTTCATTTAATGCTAAATATTCGATTTCGTGTACAGATTTAAGTTCTCGATTTCGTGTTTCAACAAGACCTAGACTAACCCAAATTATTCCTCTTGACTTGCAGAGGACAAGCGATCTGAACATTCGTAGGATCCAATCTCTCGATGGGACAGCATCTTCAAACTAAAGCTGTACAATTTCTTACTAAGACTCTTCTCGTGGGAAATTTCTTCCCACATTTCTTTCAACTCCGTCTTTTCTGATTTTGTTATGTTTGACGTTACATAACGAGCAACAGCAATGGAATTATCCGCAACATACTGGATATCCATATTAGCATTCCACATCAACAAAATAACCGGATTATAATCATTCATATACTTTGATTCTTCATTTCTTTTTAAATTGTAAGTATTTTTGGGAGATTTTCTAATGATGGTATGTCTCACTGCTGACATGAAACTGTTCACTCTTCCTTTAGATATTACTGGACGTGGAAATCCAAAACGACATTTGGTATAAAACCTTTCCTTCGACTTGTATTTCCAACGACAATATTTCCCACATCGATGACTTTGAAACCATAACACTTGTTGCCTTAAGGTGTTTTCTGCTCTTGTTTTTGGTATACCACATGTAACATAGTTTTCAATAAAAGATAAAACAGTCTCATCAGAATCCGTTCCAAATTTGGGTGCATCCTTGATCCATCAAAGCATATGTATATGAGGAGCACCTCTAGCTTGATACTCCTTTCTCCAAAAGAAATCAATAACTTCTCCAAGAGGAGGATTGTTTTTTTTTTTTTTGATAATCAATTTTATTAGCATTTATAAAAACAAAGACATGTAGACAACCGATAAATGTACGATACAGCAAAGTCCATCATCAGCAGACCGCAGGAGGCGCGAACCAAGGAAACCGCCCTTAAACACAATGTGTCATACGAGGGGAAAGAGCAGCCATGTGAAAGGAAAACAAACACAAAATTCAAACCAATAGGTTTAACCATTTGCCCCATACCCTCTCAAACTTTTCCGGACACCCCCTGGCCTTAAAAAGGGGCTCTTCTTGGGCCGCGCACCAATTCACCCCTCTGCGCCATTTACGAACAGTAGGAGGCTTGGCTTGAGATCAGGCCGCGGCGATATCCCGCTTGGCTACTGCCACCGCCGTACCCAGGAAACGCTTGTCTGCTCGAGAGCCGTCCAAGCCGTCGAATACTCCTAGGAGGAGGCGTAGGGGATCGTGGGGGACCTGCCAGCTCAAAGTGTGTGTGAGTTCAGACTCTATACCCGTCCAGAAGGAGGTGAGACCACGACATTGCCAGACCATGTGGTAAAAATCGGCCGGTGCGTGGCCCCAACGGGTACAGTCTGGTGAGGGGAGCAAACCCGCCTTATGTAGACGCACCGGAGTTAGGTACGCCATATGAAGGTAATAAAGTTGAATAAGGCGTAGTTTAGAGGAGGTTGTTAGAGTTTTGGGAGCCATTAGGGCGTCTCGCCAATCTGCTTCTTCCAGGGGACCCAGCCATCCCCCCCAGCGAGCTCGTAGCGCATCTAAAGTGGCAGGGCCGTTGTTCACCAGGGAACGATAGATCCCCCCCCCTTTTCCCAGGTCGCCCATCATGACCTGCGCCTCGAGCGGGTTAAATTTGGGGAGTGGGGTATCTGATGAAACGTGGGCGTGGCGGAGTTGCAGATATTTGTAAAATTGTGTAGGGTAAAGTAAGTGACGCTGCTGCAGATCAGAGAAGGCCCGGATGTGATCACCAACCCAGACATCCCCAAGGAGTGTAATCCCGATCCGGTCCCATTGCTGAAACCCACGGAGAGCCGATACTTCGAGTAGCCATGTGCCGTGCCACAGAGGTGTGTGTTGGGTGAGTTTCTTGTCCCATTGTATGTAGCGCAGGGCCGAGCGCCAGGCCCTTAGGACTGCTCTGGTAATGGGTGGGATATTCTGTGGGATAGGGGACCCGTACAGATAGGCCTGAAGCTGAGGGAAGTCCATAGTTCTGAGCTCGGTCCTGTAGGCCGGGTCAGACCTGCCCCCAGCAAACCAATCATGGATGACAATAAGCCGGGTGGCCAGGTAGTAGAGGTGAAGGTTGGTCATCCCCATACCCCCATCAAAGGGAGGTATCCGACAACGGGCAAGGGCCATACGCGGTCTTCCGCTCCCCCACAGAAACTTTGTAATTACCTCATCAAACTCACGGACCAGCTACCCGGCAAATGAAGTGATGTTCTGTAGAATGTATGAAAAGCTGGGAAGGATCATCATTTTAAAAAGTGCCCCCCTGCTGAGGGGGTTAAGCGGGAGGGACTGCCAACGCTTGAGGTCGGATTTGGCTTTCATGACCAGGGGTGTGAGGTTAAGAGCCCACTCCAGTTCGGGGAGCAGGGTTATCCAGATCCCTAGATATTTAAACGATTGTCTCCGCAGGGGGATGGTAGACTGCTAGTCAAAGCAGGCTCACGAGGGGTGAAGGGGGACCAGAGGACTTCGTCTGGTTCAGTGGTAGACCCGAGATATCCACAAAAGTCCGAAGCACTTCCAGACAGCGAGGGCCGGAGTTCTCCGGGTCCGCCAAGAAGAGCAGAACGTCGTCCGCGTATAGGGCAATTTTGGCAGTCTGATGGGGGTCCCAGGACCACCCTCGGATCCGGGGATCAGTGCGTATGAGGCATGCCAGCGGCTCCATCGCCAGTGCGAATAAAAGTGGTGAAAGAGAACATCCCTGGCGGGTGCCTCTTCGGATGGGGAACGCCTCTGAGAAGGCGCCGTTAGTCAAGACCCTTGCCTGAGGGCTCGAGTACAGGACCTGGATAAAGCGCCGAAAGCGGGGGCCGAAGCCCATCTCGGCCAGAACATCCCCCAAGTAGGACCAGTCGACCGTATCGAAGGCCTTCTCGAAATAGATTAGCAGCAGGGCCAAGTAGGGGGTGGGCCAGGGCCAGATGGAGGCGGCGTATGCAGTGTCGAGTGCCCCGGGCAGGCATAAAGCCACATTGATCCGGGTGGATCAATTCATGCAGCAAGGGGCGAAGCCGTTGAGCTAGGGCTGTAGCAAAGATTTTTATTTCGGTGTTAATAAGAGAGATCGGGCGGTAGTCCGCGCAAGAAAGAGAGGGTGGCTGCGTCTTCGGGATGACCACAATAGTGGCTACGTCAGTCTCCGGAGGGAATGACCCCGTTTTTACCACGTATTGGAAGAGATCAATGAGGTGAGGAACCAACAAGTCCCGATACACCGCATAGTATTCTTGCGGAAAGCCGTCAGGCCCTGGTGTCTTCCCGTAGTGCAATAAGGAAATAGCGCCTTGGATCTCCTCCGGAGTAAAGGGAAGGTCTAGATCCGTCGAGTCTGACTGGGTGAGGCAGGGGAGTCGGACCTCTGCTCGTTCCAATAGGCCGGCCAAAGATGTCACAGGGGGTCGAGCCGAGTAAAGCTGGGCATAGTATCCCCCAAAGGCTTGGGCAATAGCTGATGAGGTACAGTGGTGGGTACCAGTAGCATCTCGGATTTCAGGGATAATTCTATTAGATCTGGGGTAGGAGACCAGGTTATGAAGCAGTTTACCGTTTTTGTTGCCCCATCCGTAGACGCGGGCCATAGAAGAGCGCCATAGCGTCTTAGCCGATTCAAGGGAAATCTGGCGGATCTCTTCACGAAGCAGCGCAAGTTGTCTATCCGAGTGGGCATCCTCGTATTACCAGAGATCGTTTCCAGCCGCGTGGCTTGTGCTTCAAGCTGAGTCAAGCAATCGGTTTGTTCCGCCCGTTTCGAGTGGACTAGGCCTCTGGCCACCCCACGTATGGTAGCCTTTCTGGCTTCCCACAGTGTGCCCACGGAGGGAACCAAACCCTTATTAGCCAAAAAATAGTGTCTCAACTCTACCTCAAGCGCATCTCTGACCCCTGCGTCTTCCAAAAAACACGCATTGAACCGCCAGACCGAGCTCGCCCCTCCGGAAGAAGTACCCAAGCGGAGAGAAATAGCGGAGTGGTCTGAAATTCCCCGTGGGAGAATGGAAACACCGGAGACCAGTTGACAGTCGGTGGCGGGAAGAAGCAGATCAATGCGGGAGTGGGTATGGTGAGCTGCAGAAGTGTGGGTGTATAGTTTCTCCCGGGGGTGCCAGAGTCTCCAAGCGTCACAGAGCCCAAATGCAGATGACCAGTCCGATAATCGTTTTGAACAGGTGAGGCGTGAAGAGGAGGGATTCCCCGTGGCATCGAGGGTCGTTGCATTACCGCGTTAAAGTCCTCCCCGATTATAGTGTGGCCGTGGGGCAGCGCGGCGATCACCTCTGTAAGGCGATGGAGGGTAGAGGGGAGCGTGGCAGGGGGAATATAAACTGAAAGGAAGTTGAAGACCTTTCCCTCAAGTCGACAGGAGAGGGCCATGTAGCGTCCCTGTGTGTCGGTCGACACGTGTAGAGGAGTGAAGGGGAGCCCACGCCGAATCAATATAGCCACCCCAACGGGAGCCCCGTGTGAAACCCTAGTGCCAGACCCTGTCGAACCCATACCGGGCAAGGAAGGAGCAATGGGTTCCCAGGAGGTGTCTCCTGCAGGAGGAGAACGTCGGGGGGGGGATTGGTGCTGAGCGCTCCTAAGGACGGCAGTGCGTTTAATGCGGTCTAACAATCCGTTGACGTTCCATGACTGGATGTGAAGGGACCTACCTTGTATGTGCATCTGGGGGGTGGTTGGAGCAAAGAGAGAAGGGCTGGGTAAGATCTAGGCCTCGGGCAAGAGGACGCAACATGGCCAAGAGAGGAGGACTGGGCTGGTGCCTGGCAATGTACCCCCTGTTGGTGAAGATGGCGCGTGTGTGCAATGGGCTGTCATGAAAAAACAACACAAACAAAACTGTATATAGTGACTCAAACGGAATCAAAATGAACAAAGAGCGGAGGGCAACAGCCCCCCCCCTTCCCCGAACCCCTCCCAACACCCCCCCCCACCCTATACTTCCAAACCCGAAGCATCTGTCGCCCAGCACAAAAACAGAAAACTATCCTAAAACGGTTAGCAGGGCAAGTCATGGCGATGGACCCCTCCATATAGACGGATAACTCAATGTCAACAGTTGAATATCACTGCCACAAGCCCCATGAGTTCCAGTTCAGCTCCACTTCCATGGGACCCCCAGGTCAGAGTTCAGTGTCGTCCCCGGCCTCCCGGAGCGCCGGACTCAGAGACCGATCTGAGTCAGAGAGAGCCGGGCGCAACGTCGAAGTCTGATCCTGCTTGTGGGTCAGATTTATCAGAGAACTGGCCCGGCTGAGGTCTTCCAAGTTCGGAGGGGCTTCGGAGGAGATCAGTATTTGGGAATCCGCCCCAGGCAATCTTGAGTGGCCTCCACGCCGTTTTCCTTCCCCCCCCCCCTCCCTCCTACGGGAGCGGTTGTGCCTCGTTGCTGTTTGGGAAGAGAAGGAGGCGGTCGGGAAGGGCCCGACACGGGATGGGGGGGGGAGCAGGTTGGACCCTCAGAGGCCGCTCCTCCGTAAGCCATGTCCAAGCCGCCTGTGGCGTGTCGAAGAAGATTGCCTTGTCCTGGAAGATAACTCTGAGGCGGGCCGGGAAGAGGAGCCCATAGCGCAAGCCCAAATTACGGGAGAAGGATTGTTTTTATTGCAGATAAGACATCATAGCTTGAAACCTATGATTAAAATATCTACACACATTTACAGGATCCAAGGAACACAGTTCTCCAGGTGTTTTGAATTCAATGTTTTTAATATTTGAATTTGCTTCTCGAAGAAATTGAAGTAAATCGTCCCATGCATATTCAGCACAGCTTAGCGTAACAAACCACGTAGGAGTTCCTAAGTTCCTTAGCAGGCATTTAAGTTCGCCAAGACGACGATACCAATACTCATTAGTACCACGCTGACATGCCATCAAATTAATCAATTGAGATTCTAAATGATCTCTCTCATGTACTTTGTCGATGAATTCCTTTGCAGAAACATTTTGAAGATGAACTCCTGTTTTTAATATGTGGTTGACTGCATATGAAAGTCCAGACAAGTCACTTTCAAACAAAAGATGAAATATATATGGCATACATTGTCGAAATCTTGGATCTTCTGCGTACAATCTTGTTGTCCGATATTCTGATGCGGGAATCTGTACTGGTCGTTCGTCATATCGTCCACCTTTTCCAGTGGGGAAGAGCTGTGGAAAACAACGAGCTTCCAAACTTTTTTCCCAAACACTCATGGGAGCCCTCTTCGCTTTCTTCATTTGGAATAATTCAATAGTATTCCCCAACACTTCTTTGGAATGTAAAGGATGTACACTATAATGTTCATAAATTTCTTCACTTTTGGACATGTCCATTTTCTCAATTTGACCACTTGACATTTCACTATCATCTCCTAAAACTATTTCTTCTTCTTCCACATACACATTTTTGTAGTAATCATTGTTTTTTTTTATAAGATACAATGTTGCCTTTTGCACTTTGCTGACATCTACTAATTCTTGCCAGATTTTCTTACTCTTTGTAGGAACACCATTAACTAGAATAACTACTGGTTCAGTTTCCTCTTTCTCTACACCAATAGTTTCAATATTTTTCTTTAAATCTAGAGGTAAATATACAACTCTTCCTTTTAATCCTCTCTGTAAATCTGTGGGAGGCAACTTACCTGTTTTAGGCTCCATACGAACAATAGCCTGAAACGGGTGCACAGATTGAATCAGAATAGACTCATACGTGTTTAAATCTACCAGTTCTGGAGGAATAGCTACCAACTCTAGATTATTATGGACAGCTCTAGCTGGCATTTTGTTGTCCTCTAATTTGTTATAACAATATTTACAAATACGTTGATCAGTACCCAAATCAAAGCAATCCTCTACCAACAAATAAGTTGCAAATTCCTTCCACTTACCATTATTTTCTCTTTCACTTTTTAAATACAGATCAACATTCCTAGTCTGATTTTTTTTTTTATAGTGAGTTCGTCGACAACAAATACAAGCATAATTTGGTCTTTCACACTAAATTACCTTAAACTTTCTAATTTGTTCTTCAAACTTCTCAGTACTACTATGTTCCACGTCTTCTTCAACACCTACTTCTATCAATGTCTCACTTTGTGTACACTCTTCTTCAGGACCAAAGTATCGAAACTCTATTTCATCACAATTTTTTTTTACATCTGATACTGACCCATGCAAAAGAGCACTGTTTAACTCATTTAAAAATATTGCTGGACTTTTTGCGTAATACAATCTTCTGACTAACTTCCGCATTTGAGAGTGATGTACTGCTAACATTCTGAAATGATGAAAAACACTTTGACACACTTTTCTAGAAAGACAAGCCAGAGAATGACCTTGCAAACCAGTATTTTTTCTCACTTTGCAAGGATCTAGTCCTTACAGCATCTTAATCTTTTGTTTAACACTTATTTTTTTTACTATACTCTCGTAAGAAATTGCGTAAAATATCAATAGACTCCTGTCATATACTACAAATACTACTACTACAATTCCAAGTATACACTGGGGCTTTACTACGTCTCCCTAGAACTTCATCAGCTATCACTTCTTCTACATTTCTAGGAACCATCTTTTCTTTTTCAACATTATTTTCAATCTGTTTCTTCTTTTTATAAAATACTGACTTTTTTTTAAAATATTTCTTGGCATCTTTTAATAAATTAAGTACTACTCTATTGTGAAACATTTTTTTCCTTATTTCATGAAATTGATTGTTTATCCTTTTCCCATAGATTGTTTTTTGAAAACGTAATTTCCCATTAATTTCTCCTTTTTTCTTATCATTCTTCTTTGTTGTTGAGGTATTCTTTGTACTTTCTACATTGTGCAAACTGTTTCTTGTCTTTGAAAGTCTTTTAATAAATTCTTTTGTTCTCTTACCGCAAGACTTTTTTCTTTTTTCCCCACATGTTGTACTACTTCTAATTCTTGCTGTTGTCTTTTCTTCAAGTAATACTCTTTCTTTTGTTGTTTCCTCTTTACTTTTTTTTTTTTTTAGTCATAAGTCTCTTTTAATGATGCTGAAGAATATCTGTAAAAAAAATGTTTTAATATTATGAATATAAATCTATAAAATATGCCAATCTATTACTAAACAAACATGTTCTACATAACCATTTAAACGCTTTGTTTTGATATCACAATACATTTACTGCAGTACACAGGTACTAACTGGATGATTGTAGTAGTGAATGAGAAGGGTTTAGCTATTTAGAGTAGTGCATAGAGAATTTTAATAGTGCATGTATTAATACCTGGGTCATTGCATATGTACATGGGTAGTGACTGGTTGATTAAAGAACAGTAAGGAGAGTGCATGGTGAATTTATAAGTGCTTGTGTTTTGGTGGAGTGATTGGATTAGTACATGGTATTGGCTGGATGATTGGAGGAGTGCATGGATAGTGACAGGGTGATTGCTGCATTGCATGGGTACTACCTGGATGATTGGAGGAGTGAATCCGTGTATAGGTGGTTAAAGAACTGCATGCATAATGCACATGTGATTGTAGCACTGCATGTGTTACTCCCTGGGTCATTCCATGAGTACATGGATAACGACAAAAAACCTAGAGTGCTGCAAGGAGACTGCATGGTAAATTTATAAGTGCTTGAGTTGTGGCATAGTGATTGTATAAGGACATGAGACTGGCTCGGTAATTCGAGGAGTGCATAGGTAGTAACATGGAGATTACTAAACTGTATAGGTAGCACTCAAAGGATTGTAGAAGTGTATGAGTTAGTGCCTCAGTAATTTCATGAGTACATCGGTACTGACTGGATGATTGGAATACTGCAAGGAAAGTATGGTGAAATTCTAAGTGATTGGGTTTTGGCGGAGTGATTGGATTAGTACATGGTAGTGGCTGGGGGATTAGAGGAGTGCACAGGAGTGACAGTGTGATTGCTGGACTGCATGTGTACTCTCTGGGTAATAGGAGGAGTGAATCAATAGTTGGTTACAGGACTGCATGGATAGTGCACATGTGATTGTAGCACTGCTTGTGTTAGTCCCTGGATCATTGCATGAGTACATGGATAATGACAGAATACCTAGAGTGCTGCAAGGAGAGTGTATGGTGAATTTATAAGTGCTTGGGTTGTGGCAGAGTGATTGGATAAGGACATGGGACTAGCTGTGTAATTGGAGGAGTGCATAGCTAGTAACATGGAGATTACTAAACTGTATAGGTAGCACTCAAAGGATTGTAGCAGTGCATGTGTTAGTGCCTGGGTAATTGCATGAGTACATGAGTACTGACTGCATATTTAGAGTACTGCAAGGAGAGTGCAAGGTGAATTTATAAGTGCTTGTATTTTGGCGGAGTGATTGGATTAGAACATGGTACTGGCTGGGTGATTGGAGGAGTGTACGGGGAGTGACAGTGTGATTGCTGGACTGCATAGGTACCACCTGGATTATTGGAGGAGTGAATTAGTAGTGTGTAGGTGGTTAGAGGACTACATGGATAGTGACAATGTGATTGTAGCACTGCATGTGTTACTCCCTGGGTCATTGCATGAGTACATGGAAAACGACAAAATACCTAGTTTGCTGCAAGGAGACTGCATGCTGAATTTATAAGTCCTTGAGTTGTGGCAGAGTGATTGGATAAGGACATGGGACTGGCTGGGTAATTCGAGGAGTGCATAGGTAGTAACATGGAGATTACTAAACTGTGTAGGTAGCACTCAAAGGATTGTAGAAGTGTATGAGTTAGTGCCTCAGTAATTGCATGAGTACATGGGTACTGACTGGATGATTGGAATACTGCAAGGAGAGCGCATGGTGAATTTATAAGTGCTTGGGTTGTGGCAGAGTGATTGGATTAGTACATGGTACTGGCTGGGTTATTGGAGGAGTGCACGGGGGTGACAATTTGATTGCTGGACTGCATGGGTACTACCTGGATAATTGGAGGAGTGAATCAGTAGTGTATAGGTGGTTACAGGACTACATGGATAGTGCACATGTGATTGTAGCACTGCATCTGTTAGTCCCTCGCTCATTGCATGAGTACATGGATAACAGAATACCTAGAGTGCTGCAAACAGAGTGCATGGTGAATTTATAGGTGCTTGGTTTGTGGCAGAGTGATTGGATAAGGACATGGGACTGGCTGGGTAATTGGAGGAGTGCATAGGTAGTAACATGGAGATTTCTAAACTGTATGGATAGCACTCAAAGGATTGTAAATGGGTACTGACTGGATGATTGGAGTACTGCAAGGAGAGTGCATGGTGAATTTCTAAGTGCTTGGGTTTTAGCGAAGTGATTGGAATAGTACATGGTACTGACTCGGTGATTGGAAGAGTACACGGGGAGTGACCGTGTAATTGCTGGACTGCATGGGTACTAACTGGGTATTTGCAGGAGTGAATCAATAGTGTATAGGTGGTTACAAGACTGCATGGATAGTGGACATGTGATTGTAGCAGTGCATGTGTTAGTCCCTGGGTCATTGCATGAGTACATGGATAGCGAAAGGATACTTGGAGTGCTGCAAGGAGAATGCATAGTGAATTTATAAGTGGTTGAGTATTGGCAGAGTCATTAGATAAGGACATGGATCTGGCTGGGTAATTAGAAGAGTGCACAGGTAGTAAGAGGGAGATTAGTAAACTGTATACGTAGCACTCAAAGGATTGGAGAAGTGCATGACTTACTGCCTGGGTCATTCTATGAGTACATGGGTAGCAACTGGATGATTAGAGTGCTGCAAGGAGAGTGCATGATGAATTTATAAGTGCCTGTATTTTGGCACAGTGATCAGATAAGGACATGGCAGACTGAATAAAAGAGTCCACAGGGAGTGACCGGGGGATTGCTGGACTGCATATGTAGTGCTCTGGAGATTTTATCACTGCATCAGTTAGTGCATGAGTCATTGCATGAATGCATGGGTAGTGCTTGGATACTAACTGGGTGTTTGCACAATATAGAATCAGTAAATCATTTCTTAGGAAATTATAAAATCACATATTCACTACCTTTTCACTCCTGTAATCAGTCAGTCATCTCTTAATAATTCAGTAAATATACTTACAACTATATAAATACAATCTGAACATATACATGACTCATTACATACCAGAAAGAGTAAAATGTGGTGGTTTATTTTTGAGCTACATCTTGACTATTAAATCTAGAAATGTGTGACATCATCAAACTATACCTCTCAACAGACTTAAGAAAGAAGACTAATTTACAACACCTTTTATGAGCATTTCTAAAACAACACTTTTATTACACATCTTCACCATTGTATCTAAAATTATGTGGCATCATTCAACTATACCTTTGCTCAGACTACAAAAAGAAGCATAATTAACAACACCTTATTTCACCATTCTATCTTAAAACATATGGCATTTAACTTTACCTTCTGTACAAACTAATAACTGAAACGTAATTATTAACACCTTATATAAACATCTTTCAAAATACACATTTCTACTGCATGTTCCACCAACTATCTAAAAATATGAGGCATCATTCAGCTATACCTTTGAACAGACTTAAAAATATATATATATTACTGTACAGACTATTTTTTAAACTAACTTCAATTACAATGAAACTAATTCCAATATACATCTCTACATTTAATAATATATTTCAAACACAGTTTTAGAATAATGTCAAATCTTTTTAAAGAAACCACAAAAATATATAACTCACCTTGCAAATAAATCTGTTGAATGAAAAATCTCACTCGGGCAGGATTTTCTTTTGCACACAGTCAATATAAATCACCAAACTCTAAGGTGAAACCAGTAATGGCAAGGTTTCCCCCTCTTTTTCCATACAAATACACATAAGCAACAAATGACATTGCTTCCCAGAGATTTTCAAATTGTAAAACACATTTCCATTGGTCACAAATAATATCCCTTATCAACTGACTTCTTTACCCCTTCTGCTTAATGTCAGTTTCCATAGCAACAGGTCATGCAACATTCAACTTAACTGACAGGTCACAAGTTCACCACACAATGTTGCAAATGACAACAGCAGGTGTGGTGGGCTTTGCAAATCATGACCTTATCCTTTCTGCTGTACCTTCCAAACACTTTTTACTAACCAATAAGAAACTTGCTTTTTAAACAAAGTAAAATGCACCCGATTTTTGAATGTACAATGTTCTTAAATGGCCAATCAAATCTCTACTTTCTTAAAAACACCATTTTGTCCACCATTTTAGATATCTCTCATTCTACCAACTGACTACCTCAGCTTCAGACATCTTTTCATTACCTCCAGTCATCACTTCAAGATGCTTTCAGTGTGGATTGTTGGGCACAGCTATGTTTTCTGGTGCAAAAGGTATTCTGAACGCAGAGGTATTGACAAAGACCTAACTTTGCAAAATGTAGACATTAAATGGATTGGACAGAGAGGATTAAAGTGGCACCAATTGATGCCTTTGGTTAAAACCTTTTTGCATCTCCAAGCCCCTGACCTCATGATTGTGCACTGTGGTGGCAATGACCTAGGCACATTGACTGGGGTAGGTCTGGAAATGCTAATGAAGGACACCTTTGCAGAATTGATGTTGCTTTTCCCTCAAACTGCCTTTGTATACTCTAACATTTGCCAAAAACAGAAATGGAAGTGGTCCAATCAATTTTGTCCTCCGATTGAGAAAGCTAGGAAGAATGTCAATAAAGCTGTTTCTGCTTAATTCCGAGACCACAGAACGGACTCCATATATAACAACAATCTAAGTTTCCATATGGAGGGCATCTATAGAAGTGACTGAGTACACTTCACTGATGAAGGGAACAGAGTGTTTCTCAACAACCTAAAGCTCTGCATCCGCACTTGCATGTAGCTGCAAGAAACTCATAATAAACACGAGGGCTCTTTTTAGAGCCACCCAATTAGCCAACATATAACCTAGATTTATATAAAAAAATCTTAATTATTTTTGCTTGGAGTCGCGCACCCATCGCGTTCACACTAGGGGGCCGCGCTGAGCGCCGCGCACCCATCGCGTTCACACTAGGGTCGCGACTCCAATTTAAAAAAAATAAAAATACCCACTTTCATTAATTTACATTCGCCCCGTGGACCCCATCCCCCGGGGCATGCCCAAATGTTAGGGACCGTGGAGTGAGCCCCAAACCCCCACGGTCCCGCCGGCTCCCCGTCTCCTGCGGGAGCCAGCATTGCTTTTCCACACAGGGAGCTGCTGACATGCAGCTCCCTGTGTGGAAAACCAATCTGCTTTGGATTTTGAAACCTGCTCTCGCTTCCAAAATCCAAAGCAGAGTTTGATATGACAGGGCGAGAGCCATGCTCCTGCCCTGTCATAGCAAACACCAGTGTCCCAGGGTGGGCACCCCAGGACACTGCAGGAGCCGGCCCTGGGGGGTGGCGGTCCCCAGGGCCATCAAGGGCTCCAGGAGGCGGGACGCGCGGCCCCCCCTCTCAATGTGTTTAAAGCCCCGGGGAGGTGGTGGTTCCCGGGGCTTGGGGGGGGACTTGAGGGCCCCCCACACATTAAAACAAAAGCCCCGGGAAGTGGCGGTCCCCGGGGCTGCGGGAGGGCCACGTGCCCTCCCGCATATGATATACATAGCCCCGGGGAGGTGGCGGGCTGCGGGGGCCCCCCGCTAATGAATTTATGGTGCCCCTGGGACCTGGCCCACCCGGGGGCTTTTTTTACACTAATCGCTTCGGTTTTTTGTTTTTTTCTAATTTCGGCGGGATTCGCGACCCCAGCACAAATTCCGCCGAAATTCTAAAAAAAAATGCTTTTTTTGTCCCTGGGGGTCCTTGTGGGACCCCCTGAGCAGGCCTGGGGGGGGTCAGGGTGTTTCTACCCTGCCCCCTTTTCTTGTTTTTCACCTTTGTTTCACTGTTTTCTTGTGACTCGGTTCTACCGAGTCACAAGATGGCTGCCAACACTTCCTGGTTTGGAGTGTTGGCAGCCAATCACAGTGAAGCTCGTGGGCGGGAGGGTTCGCGAATCCACCACGTCCCTACATATCAACTTTTATTTTTGGAATTTCTCAGCGACGACTGAATGGATTTACACCATTTAAAAAAAAAAAAAAAGGTCGCTTTCTGAACCAAGCACTACCTTTTTGCCAAATTTGGTGTAATTCTGTTCAGCAGTTCGGGCTGTAGCAGTGTCAGGGTAGGAGCCGTGCGGCTCCCGCCGTCTCATAGCAAACTTGCTTTGGGTGTAAAAAGGGGCGTGGCCTCAGACCACCTCCAGTCCAGATTCCAATCCTGGCAGCAGCAACCAAAACAGTCCTTTCATGGCAGAGGAAGAGCCAGGGGACAACACTCAAGGGGGGGGAGGAGCAAACGCCAAGTGACTTGCCCACAAAGGAAACCCCCCACTCAACACCAGTGGGAGGCAGAATAGCGCATTACCCACTTCAGTGGGAAACCTCACTACAGACAGTTGGATTTTAAATGTGGTACGCCATGGCTATTGTATAGAAGTAACAAAGAAACCCCCACCAAATAAGAAGAGGTTCCAAAGAACAGAACTCTTACAATTTAGGAAGGAAATAAATTAACTCCTAGAAAACAAACAATAGGGAAGGTACCAACAAGGAACCACAATAATGGAAACTACTCGCCTTATTTCTTGCTACCAAAGCAAGATCTCATGCTAAGACCTATCTTAGATCTCCGATTCATAAAACAGTTCATTCGCATCCAGCATTTCAAGATGTCAACACTACAAGAAGTAATCCCACAACTACAACAAGCATTTACAATGCAATAGGTCTCGCAATTGCGAGATTTTGAGCTATTGGCATTGTAAATGACAATGGGCCAGATGTAGGTAATTCTGAAATACAGATTCCTTAATAGCGAATTTAACCGAATCGCTATTAAGAACTCGGTATTTCAGATGTACGTAAAAAAATTGGTAAAAATTACCGAATCGGTAATCTGTAAAAATTACCGAATCGGAATGAATCGGTAAAAATATTTACCGATTCCTTAATACTGATTCGGTAATTAGCGAATCGGTAATTCAAAAAACGGTAATTGTCGAATCAGCCAATCCTGTGTTTCCTCATTACCCCACAACCAGGAAGTGGCCACACCCATGCAGCTGCACTGAACCTGAAGCTGTTTGAGAGGCAGGGAGCACAGCAAACAAGCCAGGAGCAACTATACAAACATTTTGCTGACAACACTGAGCAAAAATGGCCAATCAGGAGAGGGAGAAGGAGGCAGCTGAACGCAGGAGAAAACATAAGTTCAGTGAGAGGGAGCTGGAGGTCCTTATTGAGGAAGTCACAAAGGACCATGACAAACTGTTTGGGAAACAGTCTCTGCACGTGCCTGAATCCCAGAAGAGGCAGATATGGCTGGTCATCCAGGACAAGATCAATGCCATTGGAGTAACCCAGCGCTCCATTGAGGACCTCAAAAACGCTGGTATGACCTGAGGAAGCGTGCAAAGGAGAGGCTGGCAGAGAGAAAGAAGCAAGCCAACCTGACAGGTGGAGGGAGAAACACAGCACCTGCGCCAACTGCCCTGGATCTCCTGGTCGAGTCCACCCTCCAGCCGGAGAGTGTGAGTGGGATTGGGGATGCAGACAGCTCAGCCAGAGCTGGCAACAAACAAGGTAAGATGCATGCACTGCATGCTGTGCCCCCCACTCCCTAACCCCTATCCCCAATGAGGCATTGTGAATCCCACTCCAGTACATGTTTTACTAAAAACCAGCAATGCATTATGGGAGATGTAGTTAGAAGTAACATGTCAGAACAGTCAGTCCACTGAACCCAAAGGCATGTGACACACATCAGCAATTAGCAAGCAGAGGACAGTCCGTTTGATTGGCAGGCATGACATTTATTATTACGCAAATGCTGCCAGACAAGTGAGTAAATGTACATTCTGTCTCCACAGGCGAGCCATCGTGCAGGGCTGCAGAGGGGAGCACAGGAAAGGCACCCAGGAGAGAGAGAGGACACGGGAGGAGGAGGTCCTGTTGCCTGCAGGGCACACCACCAACATCACCGCCACCATCACCGAGAGCCAGGAGGCATGCAGTGGCCAGCCTACGGCAGATGGAGGTGTCCGAGGAGGACAGCATGGGAGGGCAACAGTCCACGGTTGCTGAGGATGCCAACGGTGCAGGCTCACAGTCCCCCACCGAGCGCCCCCACACAGGTGCCACACGCCGCATGGCAAGGGCAGCCAGTCCAGCTTCACAGGGCGAGGATCAGAGTGTGTTTGCCGGTCTTGAGGGGAACATGCTCAAGGTGCAGCGCCTGCAAGGCAAAGCAATAAGGTCAGTCCAGCAGCAGATGGTACGGATGAATGGGCACATGCTGCGAATTGAGAAGGGCATCAGTAGCATGAACAATACTGTGGCTGAGGGCATGAGTGACATGTCCGAGGCAGTGAGGCAGCTGTGCAGCAAATTGGATGAGGACCGTTTGGCCAGGCGCAGGGAGAGGCTAAAACCCGACAGCTACACCAAGGCAGTGAACCGCCTCGCCACTGCCACCTCTCTGCTCTGCAGGCGCTCGGTGGCCATGCAGGAGGAGATGGCCCACTGCAGCCGTGACGTGGCAAGGGGGCTGGTCACAGTGACCAGTGCACTAGAAGTGCTACAGACAAACCAGGTTGCCACTACAGGTGATGGGGGGAGGGGGGGGATAGTGAAGAGGCTACTAGCCGCAGTAGCATCACACCCCCTATAACGGAGTCCAGGAGGCGCAGCGAACGTCTCAGCGCTGCCACAGGACAGACTGGCAGTGAGGACAGTGTGCACAAGGAACGCAGCAGTGCTGCGCGTGGGCGCAGGAAGTAATGCCAGCCTTCACATGTTTTACCGATGTGTGATGTAACCCTTTTTGGTATTGTAACCTGCATTAAAATTTGGCCTGGCATGTGAAGCCCCTCATGTTGTGGTGGTGTGCTATGGCAATTGAACACCATCACTGGCTGTGTCTCCTTACTTACTCAGAAATAGTTGCGTGTTATCTCTGCCCGTCTATGTCTCCCATCTGGTGCTGCTGCGCTGTGCTCTGGCTGTGGACAGTCCTCATCCTCTTCCTCAGAGTCAGTTAGTTCCACTGCTGTTCCTTTCTTGGTGGCAAGGTTATGCAACATGGCACATGTTGCTATTATTTTACAGCAGATGATGGGGCGGTACTGACGTGCACCTCCACTTTTGTGGAGGCAGCGGAACCTGCTTTTTAAGAGTCCGAAGGTGCGCTCCACAACATTGCGCGTGCTTCTATGTGCCACATTGTCTCTTCTCTCACTTGGTGTGGATGGGTTGAGGTGTGGAGTCAGGATGAATGCCCGCACGGCATATGCGCTGTCACCTAAGTGAGAAAGGAAGTGCCATTAATATGGGTCACCAACACATTCATCCAAGGTATACATCAGGGTGTGTCACATTGATTACCTAGTAGGTATCCTTCTCCAAATTCACCCCCAGCCAGACGTGTGTAGATCCCACTGTTCCTGAATATGTAGGAGTCATGAGTACTCCCTGGGAATTTGGCCACAATGTCAGTGATGATGTGGTCCGCATCGCATATCACCTGCACGTTGATGGAATGCGTAGATTTGCGGTTCCGGTATATATACTCTGTGGCTGCAGGTGGGTAGATTGGTATGTGTGTCCCATCAATGCACCCTATTACATGTGGGAACTGTGCCTTTTGGTAAAAATCCAGCTTTGTCTTCTGCAGTTCCGCCTGTGTGCTGGGGAAGCGTATGTAGTGATGCATTCTTTGCATCATGGCATCCAAGAAGGAGTTGAAGAAACGGGACAGGCAACTCTGACACACCACCTGCCACAGCTATCACCCCCTGGTAACTTCCTGATGCAAGTAGGTGCAGGCTACAGAGCACCTGAACATGTGTTGGTATTGCGTGCGCCCTTGGTGTCTGATGCTCCAGGAGTGGGTGCAGGTCCCGTATCAGGTCTAGGATGGTTTGGGGGTGTAGCCTGTACCTCTCATGGATTTCAGCCTCAGTCAGTTGGAAGAGTGTAACGCGCAGTCTATACACACGCTCCTCCCGTCTCCAGATCCTCAGTCCTGCTGCTTGCAAACGTAGCCGCCTTGCAATTACATAGAGGGCCGCCATTGTGTTTACACTGTTGCATTTTGGGGCTGTTTAAATGCAGTGCACCTGATTACCACCTGCTTTGAGTCAGTGGTAATTAGCGACTCCTAAATACCGAATGTTCGAAAATTCGGTATTACCGATTTTGGTACATCGGATTTGCGATTATTTAAGGATTTCTTATTTACCGAATCGGTATTTAGGGGTTTCGGTGTCTGCTAATCGCTAATTAAGGAATCGGTAACTGGTTTCCCTTATTTTTACCGATTCCTTATTTTCGTTGGCGTTCGGTGTTTCCTACATTGAACATGGCTGAATACCGGTCGGTAACGCTGAAATTCTCCGAATTTCGGCTTTACCGACCGGTATTTAGCCACCTACATCTGGCCCAATGCCTTTTATTTGTGTTTAAAAAACCTGCAATAATAAAAGGCATTGTCATTTACAATACCAATAGGTCAAAGTTTTAAAAATGTGAGACCTATTGCATTTCAAATTGTTGTTGATTACAAGCGCCCCATGCTGCACTTTCACGTTAATAGAGGCCACGCCCCTTTCTTTAGACCGGCCATGTCTAAAGAAAGGTCTGCGGCTATTAAAAGTGAAAGCGCGGTATGGGGCGCTTTTACCAAAAAAAAGCATTTATTTGTCAAGCTGACAAATCCTTTTTTTTTTTTTTTGTACAAGCGCGCCCGTGAAAGCACGCATGGTGCGCTGAATGGTGCAGGAAAGCATGTACTGCCTGCAGTAGGAGAAACTCATTAAAGAAAATAGTGCTTACAGACTAAATTAGACGTACCGTGTAACAACCGAAGTAAAAGGGCCAGTCCTCATGGGAGGTTACAAATGAAGACAAGGCGGTACTAAGGAGGGACTAACAAGCCTATTAATCAGAAGCCAGCATTTACGAAGGACAATGACACAAGCCAATGAAAAATATGGTCGGAGAGTGGGCGGGGCTTCAAGTACATACTCCAATACAGCATGCCTTGCAGAGCAGCGCATGTGCTGCCCAGGCTCGACCTAAAAAGGACAGAGCCCACTGTGGGCAGCAGTAGTGGGCACAGGCAAGTCTGGCAACTGAGCTCAAACAGTGTCACTTAAAGAGTGGCATCTCTAGGTATTTATGGTGCTGCATGATAACTACTCCTTGTCCCATTCCAACATCTGAGAATAGGTTCGGAGATGGAGACTGTTGCAATAAGTGCTCTGTAGGAAAGCATATATCGCTGCTGTTTCAGGCCCACTTTTTATAAAACGTATACTCTGTAAGGAATGAAAGCATAAACCTGACATGAGACTTGCGGGGGAAAAACAGAACAGACTGAAAACCCACTGTGCAGTTTTATCCATCTATTTGCTTAATCTTTCCACGAAAAACTTTGAGCTGGAGAACTTTAAGTAACATAAATACTATTGGTATTTAATATAACTACACAATTGTAAAAGCATTCTATGTTTTTATACTATGTTAGATGCGAGGGGTGCCCAATATCGCTAAAAATTATTATAAAACGTGAGCCCCATAGAGACAAGCAACCCACGGAGTACAATGATCCCAAATTCACAAGAATCAATCAATCTTATTTGGACCAAGAACAACAGGAAATACTTTCGCAAAAAGGAGCGATTAATCAAAATTCTTAGTTTCCTGGCATCAAGATATGGCGTGTTTATCAGGCACTGATGGTGTCAGGGAAAGAAACGGTTACAGAACAGTTTGTAATTCTGATCAATAACAATCTATCGCATTCCACTCAATCAGTACAACATGTCTCAAAACAAGATTTTGCTAATAGAAAGTCAAGTGTTAGCAGAACCCCGACTATAATAATCAACATATTAAATGTAATTTGCCTCGGCAGTACAATCTTTCCTGCAAAGTAACAATAAACGTATATCCCTGTAAAATACATACATATAAACAAGCATGCGCGCCTCGCGCTGAAAGTTAGAAAAAAAACAAACAAGGGAAGAAAGTAGCGCACTGCAGGCAGTGAGAAGAGGTCTTAGTCAGCAGCAGGGAGAAGGTGAAAGCGAACGCGCTATAAACAGCGCGCGCGACTTAGTCCACGAGGTGAGCCCGCGAGTGGCGCGCACGCGCTTGGGAGAGCAGTCTGCTCATTTTCAAGCACTGCACTCGTGCTTGTGGCGCGCCGCTGCTCACTCCCGCAAGGTGGATGCCGCCACAAGCACGAGTGTGTGCTTGAAAATGAGCAGAGCGACGGCTAAAGGCCCTCCTATGCAGCGCGCTGCGTAGGCGAGACCTAAAAAGGGGACTTCACGGCAACAATAGACCTAAAAGACACCTATCTTGACATCCCCTATGAACCGAGCACACACAAGATGCCTCCGGTTCATCCACGAGGACACTCCCTACCAATTCAAGGTCTTGCCCTTCGGAATAAAATCAGCACCAAGAGTTTTCAGAGTGCCTAGCAGCGTCCTTAAGAAGGAGAGGAATTCACATCCATCCCTATCTAGACCACTGGCTGGTGAAGGCAAGGTCAAGGCAAAAATGTTACACACACGTTCATCCAGAATGGTATAGCCCAAAAAATTGCAGTGACTGATCACTGCAACCAGGATTCCTTGGCAATTTAGGAGCTATGAACCAGAGGAAGGATTAAGGGATTCAGTTATTTTCCTAGTTAGATTATTTTTTTCCTCTTCTTTTGTGTCCTTCATGCCCGAGATAATGAATACTAAAGTTCCTGCTCTAACAGGTACCAAGAAGAGTGGTGGAGGGGGCGAAGGTCTTTCTAACATGGAGATAACTTAATAATGACAATCATTACCTTTGAAAACCATGCTGAAACCTTAAAAGTTAGTTAAACAACGGAAAAGGCTCCATTCCAGCTCACCCAAGACCATTTCCTAACCCAAGACCTATGCCACACTGAGTAGTATGGATTTAATTCCATGGCACTCAACTTTTGGCTACCAACACTCGAGTCCATTTACCCTGTAGAATTAAAGCTATGCTTCAGTGGTGGTCCGTCACTATGGATTTCGGAAAAGCTTGTATGCTGGTCGGTCTTCCATCCAACAATCCACGTTTAGTTGTGAGAACTGTGCCAGCACAACAAAAAAAACACAAGACTCTGGTCCTTTCACAATTTCTAACCATTCCTTCTGGTTCCTGCAAAACGGTTACTCTGAATTTTGTCGGCGATCTTTCTCCTGTCTGCAGATCTACTGTCATCTGCACCTTGGTGAACTGGTTCACAAAAACTGCTAATTTTATTCCACTCAAATTAATTCCTAAAACGTGCACATTAGTGCACTCATTCATCCCACGTGTTGCATTCATGGATTTCTTGAAATCATGTTTGCGGACATTGGATCCCAATTTGTGCACAAATTCAGTCACCGTATAGAAGTTCTTTTACACTAGACTTCTGCCTATGAGCCCCAAAGCAAAGAACAAAGTGAAAGTGCTAATACATACATTGCTTCTGCTACACAGACTGCCTCGAACTGCAAGCCCATTCTTCCTTTAATCAAAATTGAATAGAGTAACTGCCTGCATTCAGCATTGGGGAACACCTTTGTTTTCAGTGCATACTATCCCTGAAAGCTTCCCTTTAGTATCATAGTGAATATATTAACTGTTTCAGATAACCTCCTGAAAGGATTCCTTTCAGTTCTTTTATTGCTGTTTGGCTGGAAAAGTCCTCTGCACGTACACGACTGCCCAGCTGTACTGATGCATCCCTAATGCTGATTTTTGTTGTCTAGGCAAATATGGATCATGCGTGTGCGCCATGACCTAGGCCCGTCTCACTAATTGCAGTCTTGTTGTACTGGGAGGAGCACCCAGAGAGCTACCCTTATAGTGATGGAAGGCTACTGCTTTCGCCAGGAGTTAAGCAGGATGAGCGCAATGGTGGTAGCATACCATGTAGTGATCAGTAGGAGTGAAGAGGTCCTTTTTAACCTGTTTAGAAATGAGTGAGCAGTAGGCCTCACTTCTACTGAAAGTTCTGCCCCTGTGTGCTTCACTTATCCTTGGCCTACATCGGTTTGGTGAGAAGTGCTGATCGGCGCAGGAGTTGTGTATCTGCGTTGGGGGGTGTGTGGGCTGAGAAGGGTACAATACAGGGAGAATGCAGTACTGCACAATGCATGTATGTTAAATGCATGCACTGGATGTATGTGTGCCTATAAGTAATACAGTATCTGAAGGATGTAGTGCTGTGCAATGCTCGCATGAAAATGCATGTGCTGGGTGTATGTGTACCTGTGCGTGGTGCAAAACATGAAGGATACAGTAGTGTGTGTGTGGCTGTATACATGGATTGGGAGTATGTGTGCCTGTGGATGGTACAGTACATGGAGGGCCCTGGGTTCCAGTTTGGATGAAACGGGTCTGTATGTTGAAACATGGAGAGGAGATGGAGCAATCCCTATCCAGACAGATGTGTATTGCTGTATTCCTGTAAGGTGGGTGGGAAACACTGGGGGGAGGAATAGCCAGGCTTCCCCTGTACTCTTCAAAGGGTGCTCTTTGATTAAGTGAGCAGTCACAAGGAAGGGGCCTGGGCCCATCTCAGGAAGGATATGGGGCTGATAAGAGAATCCTAAAGACTAGGGCTGGGGGCACTCAGCTAACCTTGTTGATTCACATATCACTGTGGCTGGCATCCAGGGATGAACACTAGTCACTTCCATGGCCTGTGTTGTAGGACTGTCTGCTTTGTAGACACTCCTGCTGTGACAGACTTCTTTTCAAGTGGAAGAGATAGCAGAGTAGTGGACACTTCAATTCAATTTTTTATTTGATTCAGTGGACACTTCAAAAGAAGCAGAATCCTAACGTAAAACTTCAAAGACTCCGACCCTAAATCACATTTGGTATCTGGAAATGGACTATAAGGGGAGTTTGGAGCCCCAAAAAGTTGTCGTCTGCCAAGCAGCCAAAGGGGCTGTGTGAGGAGGGGTAAGGTTTAAAGACTTCTGCCTATGACCAGGACTGGGGTGTGGGGGAGGAGGCGGCAAGTTTCCCTGCTGGGTGAGGGGACATCACGCAGGGAATCCAAGACCACCTAGCCTGGAGCACCAGCGCCTGCTTGCCAAGACCCAGTGGGGAGGGAGCCCTGTCGAGTGAACTACCTGCGTGAGGTGTGGCGAAACTCTTCTGCATCGACCGGGTTGTTGCCAGTGTCGGAAACCCCTGTATGCCAGGAGAGGCTGACTTGAATTTAGCCGTGCCATGGAACCCGGTGCCAAGTCTGCGTCCCTGTATGCCAGGAGGGGACACCGGGGAGGATTTTACTGTGCAGATGGGGCAGGAACCCATATGCTGTGAGATACAGTGACCCTGTATGCCAGAGGGGGTCATCGGGAGAATCAATAACTGAGACCTGATCGGCCACCTTCCGCCGGTGAAGTAAGGACACCGTGGGAGCACCTGCGCACCATCTCCCAGGTGAGTTACAAGACTGTATCATTACAACCAAACGCTCACTAGAAGAGGAACGAGACACTTAACCCGCAGGAAGAGCTGCAGAGAGCCTCCGCTGTCTGCAGGAGTGTGACCGTGAGTGAGAGACTCTGCACCTATGCAATGTAGCCACCTGTGGCCGACTCACCAGGAACTCCAGACACTTCACGCCTACTGTGCGGGTAAAAGTGGTTTTGGGTCAGTCGGCGCCGGGGGACCCTGTTGCTAAGTTAGCCCAGTAGTGCTGAAACTCTGAATTTAAGTTGGGGTCAAAACGAAATCTTGAGTCTCGGACTGTTGGGGCATATCCTGGATGTTACCAATAGCAAATGGGGAACAACCACTATCGCTAATACGAGGAGGGAGTGGGACAGGGACTAGCCACAGAAACACTAGAGCCCAGACCTTCAGTGGGGCTGTGTGATTGTTTGTGAATGTTTTAATTTTCCTTTGTGCTGGTAGAGGTAGAAAATAAAATACTACTTTTTCTTTTTTCCATAAAACAGAGTATTTGGCTGGACAATGATTTATTGCTACAGCACGTATTTAGAGTTGTGAACCTGTGTTCACTATCCTATATCCACACCGCCCCTCCTCCCTCCCCCGGAGCCTTGGACTGCTTGGACCACACTTACCCTGCGAGTCCAGTGCAGAAGGGGTACTTAGCCCAGTTACTCAGAATCCATAGTAATTCAGGCCCTGTGACATTAGGAGTAAAAGGCGTCAACCCCCATGGTTCGGCCAAGTAACACCTTCTTGCCCCATGGCCCTCTGAAAGGGGTTTCTGACAGCTATGTAAAGTCAAGAGTGCTGAAACAAGGAATGCTGTTACATAGTATGAACGTACACCCGTTCATGAGCCACTGGTTTTCCATTGCATACCAAAATATCTCCGCAAGCCCTAAAAAACTCAAATTATGTATTTGAATGAATGATGTTTATTTGCATGGTTAATTAAAATCTTTGCAAAACATAATGAATACACAATACATAAAGACTTGTTAAGACATAACATCACAATTCGCTGTAAAGTGCATATTATGAAATGCTATGAAAATAAATACTGTATAAATAAATGTTGACCATTTAAAATGATTTGAGGCAATTGCACAGTATATATGACTCTGACCTTTTCACTGAACTTTGATAAAAACGTTACCAGTCCAATGTTCAAGTAGGTGATTCAGCGCCGACGTGATGGCCTGTCTGCATGTCCGCATGTTAAGAATATTAAAAGGTCTGCGCATGAGCTCTCTGCACTCTCTATAAAGTGCTGGGCGCAAACATACTACATGCAGAAGGGTTTCTTTTCCAGTATTGCAGAACCTTTAAGTAGAGTCTATAGGCCGAGTGAGCCACTTGGGCTAAAGGTCCAAAGTTGGAAAAAACCCAAATTGGTAGTGCATGTACTTCAGGTTAACATACTTCGAATAATTTGTGCTCAAACGCCTGGTGGCCTTTTGCATTGTATGTGTTTAGCACCATCCAGGCATACCTTCGCCGTGGTTAGGTGCCTTTATCCTCCAGTTGGCTGACCTTATGAGCGCTGATGGAAACACATTTTTTAAACACTGCTTGAGCTACCTGCTGGTTCCACAGATCCCTTGCCTGGAAAATATCTAGGGACATTTCCAGAAACCGAATGTGCAACAAGTTGCTCGGGCTGGTTCTGTTTTCTTGCTAGTTAAGATTATTCAGGGTCCCAGGCATAGAGACCAGACCGCAACTTACTTTGTGCTATAAACTATTTCATGATTTAACAGGCCAAACTCTAGGCGCGCTTGTGCTGGCGAGGCTGTCCTTAATCAAGCGAAAAACTAATTTGTATATTTTGGACACCAAATCGTTCGAGGCCTGCAGCCTTCCCCAGCAGGATTTTGCTCTATGTTCTTGATAGCAATAGCTTCGACTTTATGATCTGAAGGATTGGATTTAGGTTGGAGCTCCTTAGATGTTTAGAGGCAGTTGTGAAAGCGCATTGTAGGCCTGGGCTTTATTTCTGATTGATTCTTTTTGCCGTGTTGGGTTACCTCTTGATTTAATCCAAACTTTTAAATACCTATACTCCGTTACTTTACCAAGGCTCTCGTTTGATCAGACGCTGGCTCTTTTTTGTTGTTGATTGTCTTACCATAAATGTGTTTTTTGCCAAGTACACTTTAACCTAGTATAGTTCTCTAGCTTATTAGTCGCTGAAGGCCCACTTTTGATTTTCTTAACATACCATGTAATCCGCGGTTGGGTAGTAACTTTCCTCCCAGATTTGGCGGATGTGAATTGACCAGGTCCAATGCCAATGTTGGATCAGATATATAAAGGTTGAATAGCAAGGGGGCCACCACACAGCCTTGTTTGAGCCTAGCGGTTGTATGGACCTTCCTAGAAACATAATTGCCATCACCTAATTTTATTCATATCCAGATATTGGATTATAGGAGTTCTATTGCCTGTAGCGGGTCTCTGGAATAGACCATGATTTCATTTTTCTCCATAATTGACTTCTAGGGACCCAGTCAAAAGCTGTCTTAAAGTCAACAAAGCATATGTAAAGTAGTAACTGCGTGCGATCGGCTTGAGCCAGAAGCTTGGAGAGAGTCTGCAACTTTTTGATGCAGCCTTGTTTTTGTTGAAATTCTGATTCATGGGAATTAACTCTGTCTTTTGCCCAGGATTTGAGGTCTTCCAACTGCAAACCCGCAAAATATTTTGCTTCCACATCTAAAAGTGAAATCAGACTGTTTATTAGTTGGGGGATTCCTCTTCCCTCCCTTGAGAATGGGATGTATTATTGAACCCACCAAGAATCTGGGACTTTCTTCTGAGGGACTTCGATGAAGAAGGTGACTAATTTCTCTGCCCCGAACTCGGGGGACTTTTTAAAGACTGCTTGAGGAATCCCATTAGGCCCCAGAGCACAGTCAGGTTGTGAGTGCTCAATAAGTCTCTGCAGTTGTCTGCTAAGTGCTTCTGACATTGCAAGTGGATTAACTTCTGTCTCAGCTTCCTGGTGCGTTGTTATATACCTTACCCAAACTCGCTGACTAATGTTTGCCTTATTTGCCCTATGCAGTCCTCATTTCTTCTGATTTAACATGTGCCAGAACTTTCTTAGACTTGATGACCTACACTAGCTTGGCCCAGTATTCTTAGGAATTGGCCTTCTTATATAGCCATATCTCCTTTTCAAGCTTTTTACTGCCCGAATTCACAGCTACGATTAGTTCATTATTACGGGGGTCTGCACACAGTAAATGGAGATCCCTGTTTATCTGATTCTTAATACGTAGGCTGCCTGGATGGAGTCCGTTCTGTTGTTTTCCATCCAGAGGGTAGTCAACAGCTTAACCCTTCCTTGGGAACTTTGTTATGTATTCAATGAATTTTTCCCATTTGCCAATCTAGTCACCTTCTTTTGTATTTGAGGCAAAAAATGCTGTGCTATGCTCTGAACTGGCTGGTAGGCCAGCTTCATTCCACTGTAGCCTTTTTTAAGTTTGTTGTATCCACATCTATTAATAGTACCTTGGATATCTGGGGTACTGATATTGTTGCAGATAAGTTGACAACCTGCGGGCGATCACTTTCGAATCTGTATTCAAATATATATATATATTCACTGAAAAAACCATAGGTTTTAGGGACAGTTATAGTTAGTTGGACATTTCACTCGTACAAAACCATAGAAATTCCCCGGTTATAGTTAGTTCAGCTAACTATAACTCGCGCCCCCGCAATGCACTGCTGATGACGTCACTGATGACATCATCCAGTGACTGTGTTTCTGTAAAGTTTAAATATGTTTAATATATATAGGGAAAGGTGTATTGAAGAATGAGTGGGTGTATAAGTGTCTGAATGGATGATTTAGTATGTGAGTGACTGACTCTACAAGTGAGTGATTAAACTTATCTTACTGAATGCATGGGTTAGTGACTAAACTATGTGAATGTCTGTATCCGTCTGTTTGTTGGTGTGTAAGTGGATGCATGGATTTGCGAATAGCTACATGAGTGTCTATATGGGTTATTGATTGGTTCTCTGAGTATCTGTATTGCTGCCTGAGTGTTTGTTTGTGTGGGTGGGGTGTGTGTGACTCTGTACATAGATGTGTGAGTGGGTGATTCACTGGGTGCATGATTTCAAGAGTGCATCTGTGATGGACTGCTTGGGTGGGTGAGTGTGTATGGGTGTGTTAGTGAGTGAATGTATATCTCAGTGGTACATGTGCGAGTAACTACATATGTAAAAGGCAGTATATATGTGTGTTAGAGTATTTAAATGGCTATAAGTGAGTGTGTGATAGTGAGAGTGGCTGTATGGATATGCGTGTGCTTGTATCAGTTATTGTATAAGAGCGTAAGAATGTGCTAGTATTTGTATGAGTAAGTGAGCTGGTGTGTGTATAACTGTATAGGTGAGTAAATTGGTGTGTAATTAATTTTTTGCATGACTGACTAGGTGTGCGAGTACCTCTATGGATGAGTGGCGGTGTGTGAGTGTTTATATAGGTGTATGAGTGCATATGATAGTCCTGTACTGAGTTACTAAGTATGAGTGACTGTACGGGTGAGTGAGTGGATGTGTGTAGACCTAAGAATCAGTGAGTGGGTATGTAGTTTTTGGTGTTGGAGTGTCTATGGTTTTGAGAATGGCAGTCTGTAATTTATAGTGGGTGTATCAAAAGTTATATTTGGGTGTGAGAAGATGCATGAAATTATCACATGGATGATGTCATCAGTGATGTCATTTGAGATGTCATCAGTGATGTCACTGACCATGTCATGAGTGATGTAATATGTGACGTCATCAGCAGTGCATTGCGGGGGCGCGAGTTATAGTTAGCTGAACTAACTATAACGGGGGAATTTCTATGGTTTTGTACGAGTGAAATGTCCAACTAACTATAACTGTCCCTAAAACCTATGGTTTTTCAGTGAATTTCAAAGGTTTTTAAATGCTAGTTTCTAACTATGCCTACAGAGGTAGGATGTGAAGAAAGAAGAAAAAACGCACAGAAAGAAGCAAAAGATGTGCAGAAAGAACCAACAGAGGAGCAGAAAGAGGCCTTGTTGCAAAATCATCCTGTGCCCACAACTTTTTCAGACGGGTACTGGTGGTAACTGACTGACTAACCAGAGTCAGTGCTATGCTAAAAGACACTTGGAATACAGTGAAAACACCTACATACACTAGGGAACACAATGCGTTGGGGTACCCCTGTGATTAGCATGACCTCCTCTACAAGTCCCTAGTACATAATAGGGCAGGGGGATTAAAACTACCTCTTAAAACGCGCTACAGGGCGCGTTTGCACAGTGGTGAAGGGAGGGGGGGCCTGAGGTGATGTGTGCAAACGCGCCCCGTGGCGCGTTTTAAGTTGCGGGATTAAGTCCCCTTGAATCCTGAGGTCCCTGGGGCCCAACTAGCCCCCAGGTACCTACACTTAGGACCACAGAGCTGAATTGCAGAGAGGCGTTCCGAGGCCACGCACCTTTTTCCACCTCTTTGCAACGCAACTCTGTTGTGCTTACTGAAGGTACCTGGTGGGCTAGTTGGCCCCCAGGGACCCTCAGGATTCAAAGGGAATTAATTCCCCAACTTAAAAAGCACCACAGGGCGTGTTTGCGCACATGTCACCTGAGGCCCCGCCCCCTCCCTTCACCACTGTGCAAACACGCCCCATGGAGCGTTTTAAGTTGGGGGGATTAGGTCACCTTGAATCCTGAGGGTCCCTGGGGCCCAACTAGCCCACCAGGTACTTCCAGTAAGCACCACAGGCCTGCGTTACAACGCCTGTAACAAATTGTGCAGTTGTGTTTAGGTAGTGAAGAGGGTCGTGCTGGGGGTAGTGTTTTAGGGTTTAGGGTAGTGCAGTGGTGTTTGGGTAGTGTAGGGAGTTGTGCTGGGGGGAGTGTTTTAGGGTTTAGGGTAGTGCAGTGGTGTTTGGGTAGTGTAGGGGGTCGTGCTGGGGGTAGTGTTTTAGGGTTTAGGGTAGTGTAGTGGTGTTTGGGTAGTGTAGGGGGTCATGCTGGGGGTAGTGATTTAGGGTAGTGCAGTGGTGTTTGGGTGGTGTAGGGGTACTGCTGGGGGTAGTGTTTTAGGGTTTAGGGTAGTGCAATGGTGTTTGGGTAGTGTAGGGGGTACTGCTGTGGGTAGTGTTTTAGGGTTTAGGGTAGTGCAGTGGTGTTTGGGTAGTGTAGGAGGTCGGGTGGTTTAGGGTTAGGGAGTGCAGTGGTCTTTGGGTAGTGTAGGGAGTCGTGCTGGGGGTAGTGTTTTAGGGTTTAGGGCAGTGCAGTGGTGTTCGGGTAGTGTAGGGGGTCGTGCTGGGGGTAGTGTTTTAGGGTTTTGTGCAGTGGTGTTCGGGTAGTGTTGGGGGTCGTGCAGGGGTGGTGTTTCAGGGTTTAGGGCAGTGCAGTGGTGTTCGGGCAGTGTAGGGGGTCGTGCAGGGGTGGTGTTTCAGGGTTTAGGGCAGTGCAGTGGTGTTCGGGCAGTGTAGGGGGTCGTGCAGGGGTGGTGTTTCAGGGTTTAGGGCAGTGCAGTGGTGTTCGGGCAGTGTATGGGGTCGTGCAGGGGTGGTGTTTAGAGGCAGTGGTGTTCGGGCAGTGTAGGGGGTCGTGCTGGGGGTGGTGTTTCAGGGTTTAGGGCAGTGCAGTGGTGTTCGAGCAGTGAAGGGGGTCGTGCTGGGGGTGGTGTTTCAGGGTTTAGGGCAGTGCAGTGGTGTTCGGGCAGTGTAGGGGGCGGTGCAGGGGGTTGTTTCAGGGTTTAGGGCAGTGCAGTGGTGTTCTGGCAGTGTAGGGGGCGGTGCAGGGGGTGGTGTTTCAGGGTTTAGGGCAGTGCAGTGGTGTTCGGGCAGTGTAGGGGGTCGTGCGGGGGTGGTGTTTCAGGGTTTAGGGCAGTGCAGTGGTGTTCGGGCAGTGTAGGGGGTCTTGCTGGGGTGGTGTTTCAGGGTTTAGGGCAGTGTCAGTGGTGTTTGGGCAGTGTAGGGGGTCGTGCTGGGGGTGGTGTTTCAGGGTTTAGGGCAGTGCAGTGTGTTCGGGCAGTGTAGGGTGTCGTGCTGAGGGGTGGCGTTTCAGGGTTCAGGGCAGTGCAGTGGTGTTTGGGCAGTGTAGGGGGTCGTGCAGGGTGTGGTGTTTCAGGGTTTAGGGCAGTGCAGTGGTGTTCGGCCAGTGTAGGTGGTCTTGCTGGGGGTGGTGTTTCAGGGTTTAGGCAGTGCAGTGGTGTTCGGGCAGTGTAGGGGGTCTTGCTTGGGGGTGGTGTTTCAGGGTTTAGGGCAGTGCAGTGGTGTTCGGGCAGTGTAGGGTGTCTTGCTGGGGCTGGTGTTTCAGGGTTTAGGGCAGTGCAGTGGTGTTCGGGCAGTGTAGGGGGTCGTGCAGGGGTGGTGTTTCAGGGTTTAGGGCAGTGCAGTGGTGTTCGGGCAGTGTAGGGGGTCGTGCTGGGGATGGTGTTTCAGGGTTTAGGGCAGTGCAGTAGTGTTCGGGCAGTGTAGGGGGTCGTGCTGGGGCTGGTGTTTCAGGGTTTTGGGCAGAGCAGTGGTGTTTGGGCAGTGTAGGGGGTCGTGCTGGGGGTGGTGTTTCAGGGTTTAGGGCAGTGCAGTGGTGTTCGGGCAGTGTAGGGGGTCTGGGGTGGTGTTTCAGGGTTTAGGGCAGTGCAGTGGTGTTCGGGCAGTGTAGAGGGTCGTGCAGGGGCTGGTGTTTCAGGGTTTAGGGCAGTGCAGTGGTGTTCGGGCAGTGTAGGGGGTCGTGCTGGGGGTAGTGTTTTAGGGTTTAGGGTAGTACAGTGGTGCTTGTGTAGTGTAGGGGGTCGTGCTGGGGGTAGTGTTTTAGGATTTAGGTTAGTGCAGTGGTGTTTGTGTAGTGTAGGGGGTCATGTTTTAGGGTAGTGCAGTGGTGTTTGGGTAGTGTAGGGGGTCGTGCTGGGGGTAGTGTTTTAGGATTTAGGTTAGTGCAGTGGTGTTTGGGTAGTGTAGGGGGTCATGCTGGGGTAGTGTTTTAGGGTTTAGGGTAGTGCAGTGGTGTTTGTGTAGTGTAGGGGGTCATGCTGGGGGTAGTGTTTTAGGGTTTAGGATAATGCAGTGGTGCTTGTGTAGTGTAGGGAGTCGTGCTGGGGGTAGTGTTTTAGGATTTAGGTTAGTGCAGTGGTGTTTGTGTAGTGTAGGGGGTCATGTTTTAGGGTAGTGCATTGGTGTTTGGGTAGTGTAGGGGGTAGTGTTTTAGGATTTAGGTTAGTGCAGTGGTGTTTGGGTAGTGTAGGGGGTCATGCTGGGGGTAGTGTTTTAGGGTTTAGGGTAGTGCAGTGGTGTTTGTGTAGTGTAGGGGGTCATGCTGGGGGTAGTGTTTTAGGGTTTAGGATAATGCAGTGGTGCTTGTGCAGTGTAGGGGGTCGTGCTGGGGGTAGTGTTTTAGGGTTTAGGGTAGTGCAGTGGTGTTTTTGTAGTGTAGGGGGTCATGTTTTAAGATGCAACGCTCCAATACCTGACCAGTCTGCACTACATAAAACTGCAAAAAAACTAAAAATAAAGTGGTTTGCACACTTTTGTCATTGGGCTATATGTGGGCTACATCTGGGTAATATTTGTGCTACATTTGGGCTCTTTTTTCACTGGTGGCCATCTTGGAAGACTTTTTTGTTATGAAGTTTCCTAATTTCCTCATTTACTGCAGTCTCCTCAGTAGGAAATGCTTTCAGTTTTTTACTTTGATTCCATCAAGAAGGCATTCAGATGTCTCGCATTTGCCATAAATTCAGAATGTTAGCACTCTAGTTGCTCATTAGATCACTGTACTAAAGCTACTGCTCACCAGGAAGTTAACTGGAAGTCTGCTGCTGGTATTGAAAGTGATTGTTTCAGTCTGCATGTCAGAATTTTCTAATGAAATAGAAGAGGATTTGAGATCTCACTTAAAACATGCCCTAATTTTTCTTTCTGCAGCACTAACCATAATTTCTATTTAAAAAGAACCCCCTCATTTTGTACCTTTTTAAATTAAATGTTTTAAGTGTTACCGGTTTATTCCAATCAAGATGGCTTCAGGTGTGCCATACTTTTGTCATAAGTAAGGTTGTTAGCGCTCAAGTTGTTCTTTAGAACACTCTGGGAAGCTGCAGTAGAACACAAAGGCATCAACTGGCAGGCTGCTCCTGTTGAAATATAACCGGAAGATATTTGAGATCACACTTGAAACATGTCCTAATTTTTCTTTCTACAGCACTAACCATAATTTCTATGACAAAATGAACCCCATCGTTTTGTTCCTTTTTAAATTAAATGTTTTAAGTGTTACCAGTTTATTCCAATCAAGATGGCTTCAGGTGTGCCATACTTTTGTCATAAGGAAGACTGTTAGCACTCTAGTTGTGTTTTAGAACACTCTGGGAGGCTGCAGTAGAACACAAAGGAATCAACTGACAGTCTCTGCCCTTGTTGGATGTACATGTTTTACTGAGAATGTCAGACTTCATTCTCACATGACTGAGAAAAGATAATGTGAATTTACAGAAAATATGCTCTCATTTTAGCTTCTGGAGCACCTTCCAAAACTCTATGGGGCAAGCATGTGAAAATAGTTTTCTCTCAAACATGATTCATGATATCCCAGCAGAAGGTTTTTCACAGGGTAAAATCACCTTAGAACACACCACAATTCCTGAAATTAGTATGGTACCATCAACAAATGAATTCTAATGTAACTAAAGTCTGTTATCACCCTTTATAGTTCTCCTTTTGGTAACGCTCAAAATCTTTGATTCACTACAATGCATTTCAATGGGGTACTATCATGTATATTGGTCTCAAGATGGCTGCCAGCAATTCCAGGATGAAGTGCTGACAGCCAATCAGATCTCACAATGACATGTGTGGTTAGGCTCCGCCCAGATATATATGTGATTTTACTTTTGATTTTCTCAGGAACTACTGAACGGATTTACACCATTTAAGCAAAGGCACGACACTGAACCAAGGGCTACCTCTTTGCCAAATTTGGTGTAATTCCGTTCAGCAGTTCGGGCTGTAGCTGCGACTAAAGGTTCCTATGGAAAAATGAATGGGAAAACACGTTTTGGGACCCCCTTTTTCTCGGCCCCCGCTTGACGAATCACCCCGAGACTTTCAGGATAGGAGCGGACCGGAGCGCCCCAACAAGTTGGAAACTTTCGCGAAGATTCGTCAACTGGCGCCAACGTTATTTCAAATAGAATGTTGTGAATTTCCTATGGAAAATAGGTCCTAACTATAACTATCTACTGGCGACCGCCAGTAGATTATATATATAATCTACTGGCGGTCGCCAGTAGATAGTTATAGTTGAGACCTATTTTCCATAGGAAATTCACAACATTCGATTTCCAATAACTTTGGCGCCGGTTGACTGAATCTTCGCGAAATTTTCAAAACTTATGGCCCGCTCCGGTCCGCTCCTATCCTGAAAGTTTCAGGTGATTCGGCAAGTGGGGGCCGAGAAAAAGGGGTCTCAAAGTGTTTTCCCCATGCAATTTTCCATAGGAAACTTTAGACACAGCTACAGCCCGAACTGCTGAACGGAATTACACCAAATTTGGCAAAGAGGTAGTTCTTGGTTCAGAAAGAACCCTTTTTGTTAAATGGTGTAAATCCGTTCAGTAGTTAATGAGAAAATCAAAAGTAAAATCACATATATATCTGGGCGGAGCCTAACCACACATGTCATTGTGAGATCTGATTGGCTGCCAGCACTTCATCCTGGAATTGCTGGCAGCCATCTTGGGACCAATATAAATGATAGTACCCAATTGAAATGCATTGTACTGAATCAAAGATTTTGAGGGTTAACAAAAGGAGAACTATAAAGGGTGATAACAGACATTAGTTACATTAGAATTCATTTGTTGATGGTACCATACTAATTTCAGGAATTGTGGTGTGTTCTAAGGTGATTTTACCCTGTGAAAACCTTCTGCTGGGATATCATGAATCATGTTTGAGAGAACTATTTTCACATGCTTGTCCCATAGAGTTTTGGAAGGTGCTCCAGAAGCTAAAATGAGAGCATATTTTCTGTAAATTCACATTATCTTTCTCAGTCATGTGAGAATGAAGTCTGACATTCTCAGTAAAACATGTACATCCAACAAGGGCAGAGACTGCCAGTTGATTCCTTTGTGTTCTACTGCAGCTTCCCAGAGTGTTCTAAAGAACAACTAGAGTGCTAACAGCCTTACCTATGACAAAAATATGGCACACCTGAAGCCATCTTGATTGGAATAAACTGGTAACACTTAAAACATTTAATTTAAAAAGGAACAAAATGATGGGGTTCATTTTGTTATAGAAATTATGGGTAGTGCTGTAGAAAGAAAAATGAGGGCATGTTTTAAGAGATCTCAAATCCTCTTCTATTTCATTAGAAAATTCTGACATGCAGACAAACAATCACTTTCAATACCAGCAGCAGACTTCCAGTTAACTCCATGGTGAGCAGTAGCTTTACTACAGTGATCTAATGAGCAACTAGAGTGCTAACATTCAGAATTTATGGCAAATGTGAGACACATCTGAATGCCTTCTTGATGGAATCAAAGTAAAAAACTGAAAGCATTTCCTACTGAGGAGACTGCAGTAAATGAGGAAATTAGGAAACTTCATAACAAAGAAGTCTTCCAAGATGGCCACCAGAGACAAAAGAGCCCAAATGTAGCACACATATTAGCCAGATGTAGCCCACATATAGCCCAATGACAAAAGTGTGCAAAACACTTTTTATTTTTAGTTTTTTTGCAGTTTTATGTAGTGCAGACTGGTCAGGTATTGGAGCGTTGCATCTTAAAACATGACCCCCTACACTACAAAAACACCACTGCACTACCCTAAACCCTAAAACACTACCCCAGCACGACCCCCTACACTACACAAGCACCACTGCACTACCCTAAACCCTGAAACACCATCCCCAGCACGACCTCCTACACTGCCCAAACACCACTGCACTGCCCTAAACACTGAAACACTACCCCCAGCAAGACCCCCTACACTGCCCGAACACCACTGCCCTAAACCCTGAAACACCACCCCCAGCAAGACCCCCTACACTGCCCAAACACCACTGCACTGCCCTAAACCCTGGAACACCAGCCCCAGCACGACCCCCTACACTGCCCGAACACCACTGCACTGCCCTAAACCCTGAAACACCAGCCCCAGCACGACCCCCTACACTGCCCGAACACCACTGCACTGCCCTAAACCCTGAAACACCAGCCCCAGCACGACCCCCTACACTGCCCGAACACCACTGCACTAAACCCTGAAACACAAGCCCCAGCACGACCCCCTACACTGCCCGAACACCAATGCACTGCCCTAAACCCTGAAACACAACCCCCAGCACGACCCCCTACACTACCCGAACACCACTGCACTGCCCTAAACCCTAAAACGCTCTCCCCAGCATGACCCCCTACACTACCCAAACACCACTGCACTGCCCTAAACCCTGAAACACTACCCCCGCATGACCCCCTACACTACCCGAACACCACTGCCCTAAACCCTGAAACACCACCCCCAGCAAGACCCCCTACACTGCCCGAACACCACTGCACTGCCCTAAACCATGAAACACCACCCCCAGCACGACCCCCTACACTGCCCGAACACCACTGCCCTACCCTAAACCACGACCTCCTACACTACACAAACACCACTGCACTACCCTAAACCCTAAAACACTACCCCCAACACCACTGCACTACCCTAAACCTTAAAAAACTATCCCCAGCATGAACCCCTACACTACCCAAACACCACTGCACTACCCTAAACCCTAAAACAATACCCCCAGCAGTACCCCCTACACTACCCAAACACCACTGCACTACCCTAAAACACTACCCCCAGCAGTACCCCCTACACTACCCAAACACCACTGCACTACCCTAAACCCTAAACCACTACCCCAGCACGACCCCCTACAATACCCAAACACCACTGCACTACCCTAAACCCTTAATCTACCCCCAGCATGACCCCCTACACTACCCGAACACCACTGCACTACCCTTATCCCTAAAACACTACCCCCAGCACGACCACCTTCACTACCTAAACACAACTGCACAATTTGTTACAGGCGTTGCAACGCAGGCCTGTGGTGCTTACTGGAAGTACCTGGTGGGGTAGTTGGGCCCCAGGGACCCTCAGAATTTAAGGTGACCTAATCCCCCAACTTAAAACGCGCCACGGGGCGCGTTTGCACAGTGGTGAAGGGAGGGCGGGGCCTCAGGTGACATGTGCGCAAACACGCCCTGTGGTGCGTTTTAAGTTGAGGAATTAATTCCCTTGAATCCTGAGGGACCCTGGGGGCCAACTAGCCCACCAGGTACCTTCAGTAAGCACAACAGAGTTGCGTTGCAGAGAGGTGAAAAAGGTGCGTGGCCTCGGAACGCCTCTCTGCAACTCAGCTCTGTGGTCCTAACTGTAGGTACCTGGTGGGGTAGTTGGGCCCCAGGGACCCTCAGGATTCAAGGGGACTTAATCCCGCAACTTAAAACTCGCCACGGGCGCGTTTGCACACATGTCACCTCAGGCCCCCTCCCTTCACCACTGTGCAAACGCGCCCTGTAGCGCGTTTTAAGAAGGTAGTTTTAATCCCCTGCCCTATTATGTACTAGGGACTTACAGAGGAGGTCATGCTAATCACAGGGGTACCCCAACGCATAGTGTTCCCTAGTGTATGTAGGTGTTTTCACTGTATTCTAAGTGTCTTTTAGCATAGCACTGACTCTGGTTAGTCAGTCAGTTACCACCAGTACCCGTCTGAAAAAGTTGTGGGCACAGGATGATTTTGCAACAAGGCCTCTTTCTGCTCCTCTGTTGGTTCTTTCTGCACATCATTTGCTTCTTCCTGCACTTTTCTTCATTTTTGTGGACTTCTGTTACTTCTTTCTGCATTTCTTTTGCTTCTTTCTGTGCGTTTTTTCTTCTTTCTTCACATGTCCTACCTCTGTAGGCATAGTTAGAAACTAGCATTTAAAAAACCTTTGAAATTCACTTAAAAAATCATAGGTTTCAGGCACGTTATAGTTAGAAATTAGCATTTAAAAACCTTTGAAATTCACTGAAAAAACCATAGGTTTCAGACACGTTATAGTCAGAAATTAGCATTTAAAAAACCTTTGAAATTCACTGTAAAAACCATAGGTTTTAGGGACAGTTATAGTTAGTTGGACATTTCACTCGTACAAAACCATAGAAATTCCCCCGTTATAGTTAGCTGAACTAACTATAACTCGCGCCCCCGCAATGCACTGCTGATGACGTCACATATTACATCACTCATGACATGGTCAGTGACATCACTGATGACATCTCAAATGACATTACTGATGACATCACTGATGACATCATCCATGTGATAATTTCATGCATCTTCTCACACCCTAATATAACTTTTGATACACCCACTCTAAATTACAGACTGCCATTCTCAAAACCATACACACTCCAATACCAATAACTACATACCCACTCACTGATTCTTAGGTCTACACACACACCTACTCACTCACCCGTACAGTCACTCATACTTACAGTCACTCAGTACAGGACTATCATATGCACTCATACACTTATATAAACACTCACACACCGCCACTCATCCATAGAGGTACTCACACACCTAGTCAGTCATGCAAAAAATTTATCACACACCCATTTGCTCACCTATACAATTATACACACACCAGCTCACTTACTCATACAAATACTAGCACATTCTTACGCTCTTATACAATAACTGATACAAGCACACACGCATCCATACAGCCACTCTCACAATCACACACACTCACTTATAGCCATTTAAATACTCTAACACATATATACTGCCTTTTACATATGTAGTTACTCGCACATGTACCACTGAGATATACATTCACTCACTAACACCCATACACTCACTCACTCACCCACCCAAGCAGTCCATCACAGATGCACTCTTGAAATCATGCACCCAGTGAATCCCCCACTCACACATCTATGTACAGAGTCACACGCACCCCACCCACACAAACACTCAGGCAGCCATACAGATACTCAGAGAACCAATCAATAACCCATATAGACACTCATGTAGCTATTCGCAAATCCATGCATCCACTTACACACCAACAAACAGACGGATACAGACATTCACACAGTTTAGTCACTAACCCATGCATTCAGTAAGATACGTTTAATCACTCACTTGTAGAGTCAGTCACTCACGTACTAAATCATCCATTCAGACACTTATACACCCACTCATTCTTCAATACGCCTTTCCCTATATATATTAAACATATTTAAACTTTACAGAAACAGTCACTGGATGATGTCATCAGTGATGTCATTTGAGATGTCATCAGTGATGTCACTGACCATGTCATGAGTGATGTAATATGTGACGTCATCAGCAGTGCATTGCGGGCGCGAGTTATAGTTAGCCGAACTAACTATAACGGGGAATTTCTATGGTTTTGTACGAGTGAAATGTCCAACTAACTGTCCCTAAAACCTATGGTTTTTTTCAGTGAATATATATATATATATATATATATATATATATATATATATATATATATTCATTTATTTCGGGCACAGCCCATAAAACGTATCATATTAATACAAGGTACTCTTAAATGCAGTAAGACATTAAACAGTTAAAAAGATCATAAAAACATCATTGTACAATTACCCAATTATGAAATGGTATTCAATTCTATATTACAATACATGGACAAATGGGAAAATAGAAGCCATTGTGTAATCCAAATATGAGACCACTTCTCAGAAGCCCATGTCCAAGAAGGAGATGTTGTCTGCAAGGCTTCTATTTAGCACTCTCAAACCTGCTATTGTGCAGAAAATTAGAAAACTCCTCCCCACCTTATCTGGGCAGAGCTTATCTGGCAGGATCTGAATAGGTAGTTGCCCAAAACAGCCTTCCTCATACTGACTGAGTTGATAGTCTTGGCTACCTAATAAATTAGCATCAATTTCCTGTCATCAATATTTCTGGTTTTGTATGCTCTGTTTTAATACTCATTATTACTTCCCTTAACCTTTCTGGTGTGATTGTTTTATTCCTCTTTTTAGGGTCGATGTATGTATTGATAAATATCAATTGAGGCGAGGGGGGGGTGAGGGGGTGCAGATGTAACCCACAACTTATATATGTCAAAAGATCGCCTTTTGGGTGCCCTCCTTTTTTTTTTTTATTTTTTTTTTTTACCTTTATTGCTGGGCTTATGTATTCTACAAATCTGATTAAAGGCACTGAAGTCAGAACCTAGACTCCTGCAACATAAGAACTTGAAAATCTTAAAAGTAACCAGTCAGATCGTAGTTGTTTATCTTATGATTCAGGCCATCCCGATTCCATGAATACACAAGCCCTGATTCGGATTGCGCCTTTATGTTCTCTATATTTCAGTCAGCTGAATTTTTTATGGAAAGGGCTGCTGGAGGCCAACTCCAATACATTCGGGACCAAGGGCATTGCCAGGGTTTGTCCTGGGATGTCCGTTGATCAGGAGTAGCACTCGACCTCGCGCGTATTCTTAAACAATAGGTTTTTGCTTGTGGGCCTACTATGCCTTTTAATGTAGATGTTGCCATTAGTAGAGTTCCCCTATGCTGGTAAGTGTGCGGTATTGGTTAAATGTTTGCATCATAGCGTGTGTTTTTATGCCCCAATTTCTTAGCATGGTGTTTTGGTAGACCAGCCTCTGGCAGCTATTCTTCTGGAGGCGCATCGCTCACCATGCTTGCCTCTGCTGTTCTCCTTTTTCTCCTCTCCTCTCCTGTGGGGTTTGGGGTTGGTCCGTGTCTGGTATACTGGTATGATGCCGATGTGATGCTGCCGAGGCGATGCCTCCAGAGGGTGCTACCGAGGAGGGGGGCTTCCTGCTCACAAGCTGCTTGCGCCTCTGAGCTCCTTCGTTTTGCCCTAATACCCAGGGAACTCTCTCCGGTCCCTACTCGCGGCCCACTCTGCTGGATTCCCTCTGGCTGTTGCCCTGAAGCGGCCGAGGGTGTCCGAGGTGCAGGCGAGGAGCCGGTAGCAGTAGCGGTAGCAAGTGAAAACTGGCCTCAACAGACCACAACACAAGCGGTGCCGGATGCAGAATGAGAGCTAAAGTCAGTGCACCACCGTGACACGCAGCTGTCGCGACTAACTGCAGTCAGAGCCACATATTGTCGCCCGGCTCCTTGGCTCCCATCCTCGCTCTGCTCCACTGTGAGCGCCAATCTACTCGGCACTATGTATTTGGTCCAACCAAGATGGATAACGTGAGCCGTCCAGTTGAATTACTTTACATCTTCTAGCACATCTCCAGAAAAACCTTGTTTTCCATCTAGCAAGTTCTAACAATTGCTTCCTAGCCAGTAATGCCTGTCTCGTTTATCTGAAACCTAGCACAGAGTATGAGGTATTCCACGTGTTATGACTCAAGACAGAGGGTCTACACTTCAGTGCCTGGTTGACTCAAAATGGTTGTACCCTGAAGTATGTCTGGGGTGTCAAGCACATCCTGAGGTTAAAGAATGTGGCAGTTGGGTTGGATGCAGTGATATCAATGGGAGGATGCTACCAAAGGTGGAAGGAATGCCTTGTAAAAAAATTGTTTTTTAAACTGCAGACAAACTAGGCGGTAGCTCTTAATGAAAACATTTCCTAGGTATCCTAACTGAAAGTTTCAATTCTATTAAGGACTCTGAGGCGAGGATTAGGCTTTTCTTTTCTTGCTTTATTCAACCAGCAGCCATTCAAAAATATAGGTAACATTAAACTACATTTCCCATGAGTACTTGGGAAAGAAAACCAGCAGTTCCTCCAATCAGAGCGGTGCTTGTCCTTGATCAGTTCCTGCTGACGCTCTGTCCTCCTCTTTCTTTCTGCGAACACCTCTTGTATCTTCCTGGTCTACTCTTGTTTATTCGCACCCATTCCTAAGTAAACAAACATTCATGTCAAAACGCGAAAGCGGTAATGTCAATACTAATCAAGACATAATAGGATATCGTCGAAAAATGAATATGAAACGTGAATTAAGTAAGCTCAATTCAGCCTAATGTTAAACCTCATTACATCTCTTGTAGTGTGTATATATACCAACTCGAACATCAAAATAACTCCCAATAAAGTTCAGCAGGGTGGGTGTGTTACACATAAATACCTGGGTAGGCTAATCCTCGTCTCCAAGTCCTTAATAGAATTGAAACTTTCCGTTACGATAGCTAGGAAATTTTTCATTCTATGTCGGGACCGGAGGCGAGGATTAGGCTAGTTCAAAGCTTCTCCACCACTATGGATGCCAGGTGCGTGACTGGTTTAAAGTCAAACTTTTTAAAAGTGGAATCCTTGCCATTTATTCCTTGCCATTTATTCCAGGCAGTTGATATGAAGGCCTTGCTCCTCGGCGGACTATTTTCTGCCTGTGAACTCCCCACAACGAGCCCCCACCCCCCCAACCTGAGCCACTGGCGTCTGACTCAATTTCCAAGTCCGGTTGAGAGCCAAAAATGGCGCGTTCGTTCCATGCCTTCATATGGACAATCCACCAACGCAGCTCTTCCCGTGCCTCCTCTGTCAAAAGAACAGACTGGGAATAAGAGGCCCTGCCGCAGATGGGATATTTTCAGTCATTGCAGCGTCCTCTAGTGAAGGGGCCCTGGAAATATCGCCTGAATCGACTATGAGAGAAGGTCCACAATCCGAGACAGATGCCTGAGGGAGATTGAAGGTTTGGCCAACGTCTTTCTGAGTTTGTGTTTGATCTTGGCCAGCTTGCGTGAGGGAAGGCTGAGTGTGGCCTTGACAGTCCACCACGAAACCCAAAAATTGGGAGAATTGAGGGGTTCAGGGAGGATTTTCCCTCGTTGATGACAAACGCCAAGGATTCCAGTAAGTTGATCGCCATCTGGAGATGGTGAGATAGCCGCATAGGGCATTGGTCCATAATCGGAATATTGTCGAGGTAAACAGTTAGTCTGACACCTCGAGCATGTAGATGCTCTATCACCAGTTTCATTACGTTGGTGAAGCACCACGGAGCGGAGGCCAGACCGAAAGAAAGGGAAGGGAATTCGTATACCTGAGAATTCCATTGGAATGAAGGAACCGCCTGTGCAGGGGGGAAAATGGGTACCGTAAGGTAGGCGTCCTTGAGGTCTAACTGAACCATCCATTCGCCGGTCAGTAAAAGGTCCATGAGCAGATGGATCCCTTCCATCTTGAAGTGACTGTTAACCAGCTGCTTGTTGAATTCCCTCAGATTGATTACGGGACGGTGGCCCTCATCCCTCTTCTCTACCAAGAAGAGGTTGCTGAGGAATCCGTTGCGGTGCAGTGCGTTTTGACAATCTCCCCCTTCCTGAGCAGTTGCTGGATTCCATCCTCCAGTGCGTCGTGCTCTGGGGAGAACACCAAGAAGGTTGGGCATATGAACTGTCTGGGAGAACCAGAAAATTCTATCTGGAACCCGTTGATAGTCTGGAGAACCGGTGTCCTTGGTGATGGCCCGCCAATTGTGGGCAAAGACCCCTAGCCTGCCCCAAGAAGGATTCCCGTAGGATCCTGCACATTCAGCTTGTGTAGAGCCATAAGAGCCGCTGCCCTTTACTCCTCTCCTCCAGGGGGTACGTCCTGGTGGTGTAGAAATTGCCAAACTTGGCTGCATCCTGCCAATGGCCTCGGTGATGGTCGCTACCTCTATTGGGGGCTTGGGAACCTGCGTGGCTGGTCGAGCGCCCGCTGCCACGACCGGCTCCAGCAAAAACACGGGGGTAAAGATGCGCCAAATAGAAGTATTGGCTTTGTCCAGCGAAGTGAAGGTGTTTACAAATTCTCCCAATTCTTTGATGAAACCATCAGCAAACGGGCCTGCCTTCGAAGTGGAAAGTCCCCCTAGTTTGGGGCATATCTTGATCAAAAGGGACCTATGGTGTTCTGTGGCAATGGCGCAATTGCCCAACAGAATAATGGCCCTCTGGGCCCAACTAGACAAGGCGTCTGGGGAGATTAAAGACCCCAGTGCTTTCGCATCCTCCGCCATATCCAATATTTTCGACAATGGTCCTACGACGTCCAGGAGTTTGTCCTGGAATGATCGCCAGGACCTGTCAATACCCTTCTTTGGTTCCTTTACAAACTTCGCCAGGAAGGTTACCATCTTGGGGTCAATTTCTGGGGTATGGGCTACTTTCCCCTCCAGCGCGGGACAAGGACATGCCGCACGCAGCAATTCCTGACCTCTTTGTGTAAACTTTCCCTCCGTCTCCCCGCAATGTATGATGCCACATTAGGGGCTGGGCACCACTCTGCCGAGCACGGATGGACAAGATCATCAGAGTCCAGCATATCCGAGGCTATGGGAGGAGTGGCTGCCTCCGGCTTATTTTCCCCAGAGGGGGCAGGATCATGGGATTGTCTCCAGGGTCTACTAGTATCCGCATCGCCATCTGAAGTATTAGGCGAGTCACCCCCGTTGTCCGTAGCGGGATTAGAGAAATGGAGGGAGTAGGGGGGAGGTACCTGCCTGAGGGACTAATGAGGAAGGCTGAACTTAGATAAAAGCCAGTTTGAGGCGTGCAAAGGTGTCCATATCCACGCCAGAGCTTCTGATCACTTGCCCCCTTTGGGCGCAGGATTGGGGACCCCTGGAGTTATAAGGGCCTGAGGCCCGGGGAGGTCTTCCCTCACTGCGAGGGGTAGTTTGCATTGTCCCGAAAACTCTTCAATGTGTTTCTCAAGGGGTGCCACCACATGTGACACCACTCTAAAAAAATGGACACGTTGATTATCCGACCGAAGCGGTCGTCAATGAGGAGGTAAGTGACATCTTCCTCTTCCTCATAATAATCGCCATAATCTTCCATTATAAGCAATAAGCTACAGGGGTTAGACAAGGAGTGAGCGCTCCTGAGATTGGTGAATAAAGAGGGGTAATTTGGAAGAGTCCACCCAGAATGTAGCCTCTAGTAAGGGAAAAGGACCTGAGAAGGTTTTGGGACCAGCACTCCCTTTCTATTGCAGAGGGAACTGTCAGCGGCTGTCTGGGCGAGTCCCAGTATTGAACAGGCTAATTATTTCTTACCCGCGAAGCGGGTGTCAAGCTCCAGCCGGTGGCTCTACTGAAACAATGCATAGACTCTACTCCTGCCCCCGATATGAGAGGAGCGGCCAGTTGCGTTTCACCGAAGGTTTGAGAGAAACGATGCGCCAGCTGCTCGGGAGGTAATACGCGCTGAGAATTCAAGCACGGGCCCCCTAGGGGTCGGAAGACCGCACCGCGCGTAAAGCCAGAAGTGAGCGGCCGCGAAGGAGCGAGAAGTTTTCCCGCGGCTGCGTGTGTATAATTTGGGTAAATCAATCAAACACACTCTGGCTGGACGTCCCAGGTATGCGAACGATGTAAACTTCAGTACATACACAGAAAACCATGCCAAAACACCCAAGTTACAAGCAATTGAAAAACGAAGGAATCTGGAGAAAAGGAAACACTTATCTGTAGGCTGCTAGAGCAGCAAAGAAGGAGGGGGACAGCGCGTCGGCGGCATCTGTTCAAGGACGGGCGTAGCTCTGATTGGAGGAACTGTTTGTTTTCTTTCCCAAGGACTCATGGGAAAAGTAGTTTAATGTTGCCTATATTTTTGAATGGCTGCTGGTTGAATAAAGAAAGGAAAGAAAAGCCTAATCCTTGGCTTCGGTCCTGACATAGAATTACACTGTCAAGAGGCCTGTTAAAACGAGACACATCCAGACCATACAAGCGCAGAGAATTCCCTGACTCGCGATATTAACTGCAAAGAAAGTGGGGGGTGAGGGGTCTCCATGCTGGAAGAAGTTAAACTCCCATTCCAAGATGGCATCCCAAAACAAATATAGTTCCCACTGTAAGGGAGACTTTTTAGCAGTACAGGCATCCTGCTTTTGGATTGGAGTTTATCACCTTCAGCAAAGAGCAATCATAAGGTGCCATAAATTTCAGGTTCCAGTTTCTTGTGTCTTTGTAATTGCTGACAAGACCACAGGTGCCAGGCTTGAGACAGAGCCGGATTTCGAGTCTGGCGGATGGGTGCTCGGTCACAAATGTGGTGGATATCATGTCCGCCATGTTACAAATGCATTAAATCCTGTGGCACTTGTAATACTGCGGATGGGACATCTGTCATGGTTGTAACTGAATATCCTATCTACAAAACCTTAAACAAGGCCCATAGTGTATAAACTCTAATAGGCACTATCAATCTTGATTTTATTTAATGGAAGAATTGTGATAGACATTAATAGCAGTGGGGAGAGGATTTGGCGTAATGGCTAGAGCTGCAGACTTCGGAGCTGGGAAACTAGTTTTGAGCCTCAGCGTCTGCTCAACATCCTGTGATTCTGGGCAAATTACCTAATCTCCCCAGAACTATCCTTGTTTTGGGGTGCCGTCTTGGAATGGGAGTTCCAGCAGGGAGACACCCCCTGCTTTCTTTGCAGCAATGGGAGTTTGCATAGTCTTGGTGAGGGTTCCCTAGGGTGGCACAATTTGTGCTGCAGCCATAGTGGACCTTCTTCCGTCCCAATGCACTAGGTACCAGGGTACCATTTACTATGGACTTCTAGGGCTTGCTGAAGTTGTGCCAATTGTGGTAATATTTTTTGGGAAAGTATACTGCTACTGGGAACCTGGTTACCGGGAACCCAGTACACGTCTGTCAACGTTTCATCAAAAAGTGTTTGTGGTGTGGGGGGGGTGGTACTGCAACAAGAATCCAGTTTCTCACACAAGCCCCAACCCACAGGCCAGAAGACTCAGCCAAACATGGGAGAGTCTTCCTAGTCTGTCAGGCGAGGAAGAGTAGAGTTATTGGCTAGATTGTTGCAGTGCCTACTCTGCCTTACATCCTATTGTCCAGGTCGTTCCCTCTAGGGAGCTGGCCTATCTCATCAGTTTCAGGACCCCATTTAAAACTCTATTTGCCTATCTCTTTAGTGCCCTCACCCAATCCTTTTTCGTTTGGGATCAGAGATGTCCACCTCTGCTAATTCTAACTTGGCCAGGGCAACCCCCAGCTTACCCAGAAAGGTTACCCACAGCTTGAGTAATCCCACCATGACCAACCGGGTCAGGAGGCCTAGCTTACTATTTGACATGGGGTCAGACCGCCATGCCAAAAACAGTGCAGCCATGAAGGCGGACACCCAGCAGAGGCCACTGACAGCTGTTCGTGCCCGGAACCACACCTTTAGCTCTTCACTGACCGGCGAAGGAACTTACTTACAGGTTTCTTGGGGTTCAGGTTGCCTGTCTGCTGCTTTAGAGTGGGGGCTTCTACCTCCTAAAGTAAACACCCTTCTTCCACCCTAGGTTCTGTCAGCGGAGGAGCTACCAACTCAAGCGGAGCAGCTGCTTGATTAGTCATGACTTCTTGTGGGGCAGCCCCAGTGCTAATTTTGGAGTTCTCCCATACTTGGGCAGAACCTGGCTTACAAGAATTGTGGCTAACAGTTGCCCACCTTTCCTACACTATCTCTTTCTTGTGGGGCCTACCTGCACTAGCTGCAGGTTCAGCATCCCAGAATCCTTGGGTGAGGGCTGACACTGGGCCAGTACCTCTTTTTGACTCGGACCAACCTCTGGGTGGTCATTTCCAAGGCGACAGTCAAGGGGATGTCTTTTCTGACTACTACCCTTCTTAAACTAAGGGACCCAGCTATTTCTATGGACACTACAGCCACAGGTCGAACAGTGACCTTCCTTGGGATAACCCTTACTCTTTTGGTCTCACCTGGGATATACTGGTTGGAGAGAACCAGCCTGTTATGCACAACAGTGTGACTGGCACAGGTATCTCTCAGGGCAGTGACTGGGATTCCATTTACCAGTAGGTGGTGGAAGAATTTACTCACCTCTGGAATCTTCAGTTCACCTTTTGGGCCCACTTCCCAGTTGAAGGCTAAGAGGACTTTCTCATCTGAGGAATCGCCCTCAAAGTCTACATTGATAACCCCTGGAGTTACACTAGGGGCTTTGCTTTTAGGACAGCAAGGATCCCTGACTAGGTGCCCTGTATTGTTACAGTTAAGGCACCAAGTCTTCTTGGGGTTCCAGTTCTTACCCTGGTACCCACCTGCTTTGTGAGTACCTACAGAGTACTCCTCACTTATCTTTTTCAGAGTAGTCCACTTTCTTCTCGGGGGAGGGGGAGCCTTTTTGGCCTCTTTCTTTTGGTCACCCCCACCATATCTAGTTTTGGACACTCTGGTTCTTACCCAATGATCAGCCTTCTTCCACAACTCTTCGGGAGAGACTGGCCCCTGGTCCACTAGGTATTGATGCAAGTTTTCCTGCACACAATTATGTAACAGATGTTCTTTCATGATCATTGTAAAGCCCTTCATAATTGTGCACGTTGTTACCTTTTAACCAATCACCCAGTGTTTCCACTAAAGTGTACAAAATCAACCCAGGCCTGACTCTGGGTTTTTTTGAGTCTCCCTGAATGTAATTCTATATTCTTCAGTGGTGAGTCCTAAGCCCTCAATCAGGGTACTCTTCTTGAGGTTATAAGACTCCTCATCTTTCTCATTCAAATTCAGGAGTCTATCCCTGCATTTACCTGAAAAGTTTCCACAAGAGAGCCCCAGTGCTTTTTGGCTGCCTTTCTACTCATAAAAGCACTCTCGAAAGCAGTAAACCACTTGGTGATGTCATCACTCTTCGCATATTTAGAGACCACTCCCTTGGGGAGTTTAGGGTCTGAAGATTCCTCTCTCTTCCCTAGTTATGATATTCCTGCCACCAGAGATGGGTCCTAAGCCCATCTCTTTTCTATGTCCATAAGTTGAACTTCTAAGTTCAACCTCCTGGACAATCTTTCTAGGGCAGGCTCTGAGGGAGCTTCCACTTCTGAGGTAGGGGTCTCCACCACCTCCTCAGCATCTTCTTCTCCTGTGGGATGATCCTCCCGGGCATCATCCTCACCCACTGGGTGATCTCTCTCATGTTCTGCCAGAAGCTTCTCTTTGGTAGCACGGGACCCAGTTTTAACACCATAACCCCTCCAGAAGGCCCATAACTGGGAGTATGACATCTCAAAGTATGGTGCCAGGTCGAGCTCCTGAGCTTGCCCCTGTGGGTTATCCATTATTGCACTAAAGTTGGGACCTTTTTATATAGCTAAAAAAAAAAAAAAAACACGTAACACTTTTCTTTTGTCCTAAATAGAGTAAGATTTTCAAATTCTAACAACTGGGTTCAGGGACGTAACCAAGGCCCTAACAGTTAATTTTAGAATTTAGAAAAATAGACCAATCGAAAAATATAACTGGCTAAAGGCAATTTTTGGATTTATTTGTGTGGTCACTTATTGACAGAGTGGTATCAGCAATCGCAAAGTTGTAGACCCCACTGCTGATCCACCAATGTAGGTAGCTGGCTCTCTATATAGTGCACTAAAACAAGGAACACTGTGCAGAGAGTCCAGTGATGCCCAGATTGGAATACAGAGGCAAAAGTAGGTAATACCAATGCTCTATTGCTGGTAATGTGGGCGAGCGCTTAGGCTTATCAGAGGGTACTGCTAGGCCTTTGTTGTACTCACATAGGCAATAAATGAGACACACACTAATAATAAATCTGAGATTGATTTGCAAAAATAACACTTTTTTTTTTTTATATATAATTGTTTCAGACTAAGAACTTCATTCTACAGTAAGTACTTTTTGAGAGATAAATTTTTCAAGTTTGCAAAATAAATCACACTTGTGCGTAGTTACGCATCATTGAAGTCCATGTGAGAAAACAGAAAAATGCATATAAAATCGTACAGTTGGATTTCGAGGTTCACCTTCTGGATTTAGATAAGTAGCAGAGCCAGGTCCAATGTTCCACCACCAGATTCTCGGGAGTATCCCGGATTCGACCGGGAGCAGGGTGCTGAGGTATTTGGTAGCTGTTGCGCTACGAAGAAGGGGGGCTACCTGAAAACACACTGCACAAGGGGACTTTAAGGTAAGACCGAGGGGGGTCCCACTCGAGGGAGCAGGTTGCAAGGCCTCAGGACCATGGGAGCACAGCTGGTTCAGGTGGGCTGGATGCAGTGTAGATAGGTCAGCCGGGCGGTGTGAGTCCAGATGTCCTTGCGGTCAAGGGCAGGCAGGTTGTAGAGGCGATTCCAGGGCAGCTGTGCCACTGACCAGGTGGGTCTCCGGGGTCTCGACGTCCCTCGACGGATGCTTGCTTCCTGGGCAGTTGGAGTCCGGATAGGACACTCTCGGTGTAGGTTGCAGGGGTCTGGTACCCTGGGTATTGGTGCGGCACAGCTCCGGTAGGTCCTGGTGTCTCCAAACTCTGTGGGGAGACAGATCTGACCCTCTGGAGCTGATGTACCTCTTGTGGCTTGGATGCTGCGTCCGAGTCGCCAGGGAGCAGCAATTCGGTAAACTGGACTATGCGGGTTCGGTGCCTGCGGTCTGCAGGGGAGTTGTCCCTCTACCCCAGGGGGAGTTCTCTGGTGATTAGAATGCATCTTGGAAATTCCTTTCTACTTGTAGATGATGCGGAGCTGCTCCAATCAATGGCTTCTTTAAAACCTTCCAATCACTTCAACGATTTACCCGCCAAGTTTTTCAAAGAACTCAAATCTGCCATTCTTCCACTTTGGTCCCAAATTATTCATGAATCTCTTGTGCATGGTAGGATACCTGATTGCCTCAAGATGGGGCAAGTCACTCCCATCCCAAAAAAGCCTAATGCTGACTTAGCTGATCCTAACAATTTCCGTCCAATCACCAATATCATGACTTAAGCTAAATTGCTCGAGAAATGCGTTCGCACACAGCTCTGCAACCACATCGAGAAATTTCAACTCCTTGACCTCTACCAGTCGGGTTTCAGAGCGGGTCACAGACCTGAAACAGCCCTAACTCACATTGTTGATGAAGCCTTGACGTCTCTTGACCAGAATGTTCCTTGTCTACTGATCCTTCTTGATTTTGTCCTCCTCATTTGACGCCGTCAAACATGAAAACTTGATTGCTCTTCTTCAAAATAGGCTATTGGGCCCTGTCTTAAATTGGTTTGCCTCGTTCCTATGTAACTGAACGCAAAGAATGAAAGTTAACCACTCCTTTGCCACCAGTACCCTGGTCACTATTGGACTGCCTCAAGGTTCCACACTCTCGCCCACGCTTTTCAACCTTTTCATGGAACCACTCTCCGAAATTCTGAACCGCTCTAACATTCAATACCATATGTATGCTGATGACACTCAGTTGTTTTTGTAAAGCTCTTCGCCAGAGGACATAAAAGCTCTAAATTGTGCGCTTCTAAAAACTCAACAATGGCTAACTCATAAGCATCTGTTGCTAAATACCCTCAAAACAGAATTCCTCCTGATTGCCCCCCACAATCACTCTGCACCCACTCAAGACTGGCTCAAACAACTTACTGCGCTTAACTGCACCCCTAATGTTATTGACTCTGCGAGATCTTTAGGTATAACTCTGGACAAATACTTAAATAAAAGATCACATCAGTGCTACTATTAGGGGAGCCAATCAGCTCAGCACTCCAAGGAAAATTAAGCCATTCTTTCCTTCTGAGAACATCCAGTCTGCAGTCCAATCCTTAGTTATCTCACGCTTGGAATATGGATTGGTGACCCTAGCTGGGTTACCTAACGCTAGATTGGCACCTCTTAGAGCCACTCTGAACTCTTCGGCCAGACTCCTCACGGGCTCCAGAAAACATGACCACATCACACCAGACCGAATTCAACTAAACTGGCTGTCCATCAAAGCAAGGATCAGTTTCAAGATAGCTTGCCTGACGCACAAAGCTATTAATTAAAACACCCGCGTTTACCTGGCAAAACCTGAACTATCTGGTTCGAGTCGAAACCTAAGAAGCTCTAATACCCTACTGTTGAAACCTCCCAAATTCAATAAGAAAAGAACTTACAATCGTGCTTTCTCTGGTCTTGCTCCAAGAATATGGAACGCTCTTCCTCCCGAGATCAGATCAAACCCCTCTACTGCCTCATTCAAAGAACATGTCAAATGGCTACTCCTGAATGACCATCTACAGCAATAGTCCTGGAGCCATCTTAACCTACTTCCATCTCCTGTTTGACATTCTTTTATACTTTTGTTCAAAAGTTCTATTTGTGTCTCCTCACGTGCCCTTTTGATTTATTGCTCTTCTGGCATTTTACATGTCCCACAAGATGAGCTGATTACCCCGGGTCAACATTGTAATGTTGTTTTTCCCCGTGCTCCCCTATGACTTTGCTGCTTTTCATGTACCTCACATGTTCCGCTTTGATGTTGTACTCCTGCTTTTACCTCATTCCACTTCTGCTGCTTTGTACAGCGCTCCGATACCCATTCGGGTCATGTTTGCGCTTTATAAAACTTTTCAAATAAATTAGCGAAGGGCTGGGGGTGCTCCGGGGTTCTTGCAGTCCTCACAGTAGCAGGATGAGATGGCACATCACGATTGTAGAGTCCTGTAAGCAGCTGGCAGGATTTCGCACCAAATCTCTGCAGCAGGTTTTCTGTTCTCAGTTCAGCAGCTTTTCTTTGTTGGTATCTTCTTTGTGTTCGTCGAATCTCAAGTACAGGGTCCGGGGATGCTACCTAAATTCTAAATCTAGGGGCGTTAAAGGGGGTGACGGGTAGTAGCCAATGGGCTACCTAACTTTAGGCTGTCTGCACCCTCTAAGTGACCACTTCCTGTGGGACGGGGCACTACCCTAGCCCTAATTGGCTAATTCCCCCTCAAACCAAGAGGGAGGGAAATAAAGTGGGCTCCACATCACCTTAGGGGTGGTTCTGGCTGAATGGGGACCCCCTTCCTAATTTAATTTTCCCGCCTGTCCTCCCGCCAAATGTGGAGCAGGACGGGGGAATTGGCATCTTCCACTATCTGGAGAAACCTGGGTCTCATTTTAAAGGCGGCATCGCCTTCCAACCTTGAAATGCCATCCTGGCCTGGGGGAGGTGTGAAGCACCTCCGTCTAGTGCAGGCTTTGTTCCCTGCCTCAGAGCGCTGGCCGTCACCCCATGAGGTCAGAAACCTGTCTGGTGGGGGCAGGCTGGCTAAGACTAATCCGAGACCACACCAGTGCTTGGTAGGTTTTCAGGGGACCCTCTAAGGTGTCCCCCTGTGTGCATTTATTAATCCAACACTGGCATCAGTGAGGATTTATTAAGATAAGATGTCTGGCCCCAAACATCTTTGGGTACAGTGAAGCCATCATGGAGCTAGGGAACTCGTGATAAGTATCCAGCCCATGTACTGCGAAGTGCTTCCCTGGGCACTTCAAATATCCAAGCATGGGCTCAGATATTGTAGCGTCATACCTGCTCATGCAGTAATGTCCACACATGGGATATAGTGCACCCTGCCGTAGGGCTGTAAGGCCTATAGTAGGGGTTGACTTACCTATTACTCACGCAGTGTGTGTGTGTGGGCATGGCACACAAGGATGTGTGCCATGTAGATATTTCAGTTTTCTCTTCACCAAGACACGCAGCCTGCAATGGCAGTTTTTAATGGTCTTGGTGAAGGATACCTAGGGTGGCACAAGTTGTGCTGCAGCCCTAGTGGACCCTTTTCAGTCCCAATGCCTAGGTACCAGGGCACCATTTACTAGGGACTTATAAGGGTTGCTGAAGTTGTGCTAATTGTGGTACAGATTTAGGAAAAAACACTGGTACTGGGAACCTAGTTAGCAGGGACCCAGTACACCTCAGTCAAATTTGGGGTGTGTGTGGGGGGGGGGGGGGAGGGGTAGTACGGCAACAAGATCCCGGTTTCTCATGGTATAAGTTGGGAGGCAGATGCCCAGCGAAGTACTTTTTCTATCCCCCTAAAGTGGGGGACGCTTTGTTGCATATGGTTTTGAGGGCAGGTGGCACCTCTTTTTCTTTGGATGCCAATTGCACCTCTGTACTTCCTTCATTTGCTTGCTGTGGGTTCGAGTTATTCATCAATCAGGGCTCTTGTCGCTCCTTTATGAGCTTATCTTACAACTAACAAGACCCACACTTTTACGTTTTCTGAATATGCATGCATTTCTGGACTACCTTAAACCCATCTGCCCACATGGTGCACCCTACCAACCATGTAGAATCTTACTATGATGCTTATACTTTTAATATCCCTTATCTCTTTGCATAGCTATTTGCTCAACCATCATATTTGGACAGTGGCTTTCTTGATGGCTATCACTTCACTGTAGAAAAAAAATATTGAGACGCTAAGTGTCACCCAGAGTAGATTTACATACTCATCTGAAGGTTGCTCCAAAAATACTATCTTTTTTCAATTTTAATAATGCCATAGTATAACCTTAGTATTAAATACTCTAGATATCCTTCCATGTATTAAATTAACTATCAAAAAGACTAGGAAGTATCAGTAGATGTTTGTATTGGCTCCAAAATCCCTGGGTAGTGCTGTCACAAAGCAGTTGCACGATGGATCGTTCTGTGGATTTTTATCCCATTAGTTCACAAACAAAAGCTTATTGATGACTGCTAACTTGATGGTGCCCTTTATTTGACTTTCATTGGAATGCTGCAACTTAGTCATAGGTACAGGCATTCACTTCACATTATAGTATTGAAATTCAGTTGAGGAAAGAAGCCACACTGAGGCAAGCAATACTGAAGAATTTGTTTGATTCCACTTGCTCTTCAGATCCGCTGCCATGAGTCTTGAAACGCTGCTTGGCAATCTTTGCATAGCACGTTAATTTAGGATAGCTTCAGACTGCAAAATGAAAAAGTGACTTATCTGCTATTAATTTTTCCGGTTTGTCAGGTTTGCATGAAGCCCTCTCTGGTAAAGAGGAGTGATATTTTCCCAGAGACTTACTCCTAGCCTCGCAGTAGGAACAATGTCATAGACTTTTTAGTTTACAGAAGGATTTAATGGTTCGAGTCTGGGCGTTTGGTCGAAGCCATCATGTGTCCTACGGACTGCTTGTTGTCGGCTCCCAAGAACATCTAATTTTTATTTACGTAAACTGTATGCTAAGCCTGGCCTATAGACGGTCGGATTATGTACACCATGTAAGTCTGTAATGGTCTCGAGTTGCAAAACTTCTGTTACAGGCAACCCTTTCCTTCCTGCAACTGTGTGATCCACTGATATGCCCCTCATTCCTTCCGTTATCAAATGACCTACTCCTTGGTGTTTTTGTATATCTTTCAGTGCCTGACTACATTACACTTTGCTAGCTTGTTAGTTGAATGTTGAGCCCAAGTTATTCTCGACACCAATATTGATAGTTGGTGGCTTAACATTTTTGTGGGAAAGGGAATAGCTTGATGGTTTTGGCGGGTGGTACACCAAACAAGTTTGGTCTTTTGGCAATGAAATAAGAGTCGCTACTAACTCCCTTCCTAATTGCTTGGAGGTAGGCATGATTATCCAGGTCTGTTGTGCATTCAGTTTAAAGTAGACTTTTGTACTCATTATACATCTGGTAATTGGCAATCCAATGTCCTACTGAGTTGGAATATTTGGTGAGGTACGAACATCTGCGGGAATCCACAAATTGCTAGGTAGGTTTGAAGGGGAATATGCTAGCTTTGCAGCGCTGCCATGGAATGACTGATACTATATTATTCCCTACGCCACCATAAGAGACTAAACAAGACTTATCAGAGTTCTTCTGTTTAGCAGATCTGTTATTCAGCTCTAGTTTGGCAGTTTTTATCCATTGGTTCCTATTGTATTCAATGCCATTTCACTGTTGAGAATTGCACAAAGCTTTGCCATTACATCTCAGTTGTGGCCTCTGATAAAATATCTCCTTCCATTTCCAGAGAGGTTCAGCATGAGAGATCTTATCTCTAATCTCATAAGAATTGAGAGTAAGGTGGTTCAGATGCTCCACACTTCCCCACTCTAAATGTCTGGCTTTGCTGTTCAGCAGACAAAGCCAGGGTAAAAGGATGCACAATACAATTCTGCGTATCCTGCCACATTCCCTTTATGCCTGTAATGTGATTCACATACAGCTCTAAATGCACACCTGCTTTCTGGGCAGCCACAAATACATCTGTAAAGGATCGGGGTCAGAGCTATAATTACAGTCACTGTTCTTATCAAATTACTTACAACCACCAATCGCTCTGTGTACCTCAAATGATCTGCTGTTCTTTCTGTGTACTGATTACACTAATCCTACATTTATTTTTCCTTTTCTTTTTAGGTACATCACACCCTCTAGTACCAGATATTTAGATGATCCAAAGTCACCAGTACCAAGTCATGATTTAAAGAAAATTCAAATAACTGCTCTCGCCTTATGTGCAATGTGCCGGTGATGGATCAAAAGAACCTGTCACACATCCAACTGTGGTGCCCCAGACCCTTTGGCACCTACTCGCAGAATAAGCAAAGCATTGAGAACCAGAGCCAAATTAAGAAACCGTTTACTTGCAAGCTCAAGGCAGAAGAAGCTGAAAAGGAAGCGTTTTCTGAAAACACTCCCCCAGACCTGGCAGAAGTCCCCCCTCTTCAAAACCAGGTGGAGGAGGAGCGAGTTTTGCTGGACACATGGTATGTCATCAAGCCTGGTAACACCAAAGAAAAAGTAGACTTTTTTGTGGCTCACCAGTGTAGTGTAGGAGGGCGAGCCAGTGCTGTAAAAGTGAAAGGCAAGTGGGGCACTGACAGTTCCCAAGCCAAGCGGAGGCGGCGGTCTCATGATCCGAACAGCAAAGGAGGAGAAAATGTGTGTCTGTCTGCAAGATCACCCTGCTGCTCTTCCACACCAGAGTCCAGCAGTTCCAATGATGATATTGATTTGCTCTCTGTGGCAGATATGGTGGCCCTGGTGGAGCAGCGAACTGCTTTGGCTCTTCAGAACTATTCCCACCCCTGTGAAGGGAACCCTTCCACTGGCAAGCCTAGGTCCGCCTCCATGGTATGTGTCTCCAACGAGGAGGAAAACCATGATGGCTCTAGAACTTTTGATAGTAACCGGGTCGCAGAGGCTGTGGCACGCTTCGAGTCACAGGAGCGAGGTAGAGGAGCTATACTTGACAACAGCTCGTCTAAGGAATCGGGTTTGAGCACATACGAGTGCATGACCAGCTCCCAGCACAGCCACGGAGAGGTGAGAATATCATTTCGTATCTCCAGCAGAGATAGCAGAGCTTCCTCAGAGAGCAGCCCCAGCAGTAGGCCAAACTATATGTTCATGGGATGTGGGGGCAATGGCACAAAGTCAAATGACAAAATCACATGTAACTTTTACCAGTTGGTCAGTCCATCCCATGACGCACTTACCAACAATATGGAATTCTTGCTGCCCAATGGTGGGGAAATAGCTGACAGCTTTGGGGGTGGGATCAGTGAGCCTTTAAATATGGAGATGACTGAATTGAAAGAAGCCTCGGGGAAACAGGAAATTGGGTCTGAATGCCGTTCTGCTGAGAAACTGGGTGCAATGTGCCAAGATTGTATGGCTAGCTTCCAAGTAGATGTGGTTGTCACTGGTGTTATGGATCAGTGTGTCTTTTTTGGCAAAGACGGTATGAAAAACATGAAGGAGGAGACTGTGTGTTTGGCGGTTGGCTCGTCTCCAGCGGAGGCATTGTATGCCACCTGTACCGACCCACCTCCAGGGCAGCTATTCTTCTTCCCGACTCCAAAGCTGGAAGATGGCCAGAATGTGGAAAAGTCCCTCATGGATTCTCAGAACAACAACCGACTTAGCTGTGAGCATTTGGATGTACGTGCTGCTGGTAGCATGCAGCAGGGCACATCTGATACTACTTTGTGCCGACTTTACCAGCATGTCTCTCATGACTTCTTGGAAATCCGTTTCAAGATCCAGCGGCTTCTGGAGCCACTGCAGTACATGCTTCTGCTGCCTGACCACATCATGGTGAAAATTTTCAGTTACCTTCCAACCCAGTCTCTGGCTGCCTTAAAGTGTAGTTGTCACTATTTCAAATGCATCATCGAGTCCTACAGTATCCATGCTACAGACTCCAAGTGGAACCGCGACCCCCTGTATCGGGACGACCCTTGCAAGCAATGCAAGAAGATCTATGAAAAGGGGGATGTATCGCTGTGCCGGTGGCATCCCAAACCTTATCATCATGACTTGCCTTATGGACGATCTTACTGGATGTGCTGCCATCAGACTGACAAAGACACACTTGGCTGCCGAGTGGGGCTTCATGACAACAACTGGGTGCAACCATATGACATGTTAAGGGACAGAGTGAAGAGGGAGGATGGGAGGTGAAAGAGCTCCAAAGAGAATAATGGAAACCCAATTCCTGTACATCCACTACTTGTGTGAGTGCGTGCATGAGCATCTGCTTCCCAAATGGGAAAATTTAGCTCTGCTTGTTTTGCATAGGTATTTGATGCTGTTCTAAGTAATACATTTCTTTGAGTGTGAAATAAAATTACATATTGCAGATCTATGTGTTTAAAGACCGCTTCCTCCATAATTGGACATTAAAAAGCATAGTGCCACAGTGTTAGAACTTAGTTCTTGCTTTTGCAAGTTCCAAGACGATGAAAGTGGGCATGGCACATAGGGCTAAAACAGAGACTGCAGTACATAGGGCTAAAGCAGAGACCGTAGTCCCTCCCTTTATCTCCACCATCTATCAAATAGCAGTACTCGGGAGGATTAATTTGCAACACTGCAGCAAAAGGACCTAAACGTATTTCTAAAGGCAGTGCTGTCTCCTCTTCTCCCACTTCAGTTTATAGACCCCCCTCCCCCCAGTCAGAATGTCCACAATACACTCCCACTGTTTTGGGAAAGTAATCTTACTTCCCTCTTGTGCACATGAACAGCTTAGGGGCTTCCTGAATGGAACCCACTGCCTTTCCTCTAGTTCACTCACATTTTGTCCATTTATTTGTTACACAGATCGCACAAAAGCATACATGTGGTGGGATGGTAGCGCTAGGACCCTGGGTTACCCTGTAGCAATGGTACTTTCAATGAAGGAGCCAGTTGGCACTCTGCCAAAACACAGATAAAAAGGTCTGGTCACAACTACTGATGCGCAAAAACACTGGACTGCTGCCACCTCCGCTCTACTTGCTAACTCCTTACAAGGGTGGTAGTCCACTGTCTGAAAGAAGAGCGCTGTTGGTGTGCCCCGCCATGTCAAGGACCTTGCGTCAAGGGACATTCAAAGGTATGGTCAAACTTTTTGATGACACCTCACCACCCCACCCCCCAATTTGTCACAACTCTAAAATAGGTCTATAGGTCTACAACATTGCAGTTAAGTTCTGTTACCACTTTTAAAAATGCCATCAAATACAGGATTGCCAAACATACTATTCTGGTTAGCGAGGCCTTACTAACGTGTAACTGTGTCTATCCACAGTGTGGTGATCAGAACTGTGGGTGGGGAAGTTTGAAGAATATTTGGAGTCCCTTTGCTTTTGACACACACTCCCAGCCAGTTAGTAAACGCAAAAGATGTTAGTAGTGGCCCATTCCAGAGTGGCTTACTGCTGCTGTTTGGTTTTTTTTTCCCCCCAGCTTAAAACAAAGCACTGTTCTAAGCATGATGCTGCTTTTATTTGAGCCTGGCGTTCCCCCTGGGATCAGTTAAGGCCCCCTAGTTTAGTTTGAAGGCCCCTTCTCTAGCATGAAACTTGGACCAAAAATCCTAAAATAAGGTTACCAGATGCTCACAGTTGACTACTCTGGGGAGGGGACATGACTGTACACAACGCAGTAGATATTTCCATCTCCATACTTTTCAACCTGCTTTACTATAACCAAAGAGAAGTGCCTCTGTTCCTTTAGGGATAGGACAATTCATGAATAGAGAATTCACTTACTGGAATACATATCTGTTTAAGATAAAATGCTGTTGCCTCTTTTCCCAGTTATCTCTTTTTAATAATGTGAAAACCTTTGATATGTATTTTGGTCTTTGGTAGTGTTCAGTATCATTACCTGCTTCTAATTATAAGTATTGTTTTATTTTTAGTGTAATAATTGCCAATTGTCCTGCAATTTTCTCCACTTCCTTGGAGTAGCCTATTTTATCTCACTAGTAATGCAATCTCTGTGCTTCAGGGTTTTCCACTGCAGTTCAGATAGCCATCATCAAACAAACAATGTGACTTATTTAATTATTTTCTGATAGATACTCCTAACTGCAGATTCTTCACCATGGGAATATTTACTAGGCATCAAACTGGACCCATAAACTTTAAAGCAGTACTCCTGCACACTGGTAGGTGGTGCCGCATATGTGTACCACCTATGCTGACCGACAGTTCCTTTCTTTCTGAGCCTTCAGTTGCGCATCCAGAGTTTCTGCTTTGTCTTCAAGACCTATTTTTAATTAAAAAAAGTACCAGTGTGCAAGGGAATGTCGCCCCAAAGACAGCAGAAAGCATAGGTTTTAGTGGGAACCACACTCTTGGACTCCAGAGAGGGTGAAAGGCCACCAGTTTGACTCCTGATCTCCATAGGAGCCAATTCAGAGGCTAGTCCTGGTACACAAATTCATCATTGACGTGGCAGCAAGTAGAGTCCTTCAGAGAAGTCATGCTGCACATTTTTGGCAGTTTACCGGTTCCCTCTGGCTTGTCTTTGTGCACCAAGGATCCGCAGGGGCCTCCAGTCTTACTTCCACTGACAGGTCTGCCCTCTCCACCATCTGAGCCCCGTGAACTTGCATCCACCCCCTACGCTTGTTTCCTTTATATTAACCCCAGTGCCAACTCTGCTAGTGTATTTGCAGCACATTGTACTATGCAGCTCCAAGCAAAATCAACCACAAAAAAGACTTCACCCTGCTTTGACTGGTACGCAATCAATGGGCAATCCTAATTCTAACACTTTGCCCTTAACACAGGGTAGGGCCCAAACTCTGCACAATCTTTTCAGTACTGACTCAGAAAATGACAGTTCTGATGAAGGGGATAATATTCCACAGCATGATGAGGAAAACCGGTATGAAGAACTCAAAGATGCCATTGGTCTGGATACTTCTCCAAATAGTGGCCTTGTGTCTAGTCCCCCCCCCCACCCCGCCACCCCCGATCCTGCTACGAAGCCTCCTTCGTAGTTGTGGTGCGAATGGCAGCAGACGTTTTAGACCCACAGCTTCCAACTATGGAGGTGAAAACTAATGTTTTAACTGAGGTTCAGTCCGGTCAGGTCTTGGCAGACAGAGCCTCTACTGCCATTTAATGAGGCCTTCACTGATAACCTTCTGGACACTTGGGCAAAACCATGTTCAGCTCCACCTGTTAATAGGCATTTGCTTGTCGCCATCGTCCTTCATCAGGTGACCCAGCCTTTCTTACATAGCGTCTGATACCAGAGAGTTTGGTGCAGGCATCAACCAATAAAGTCAATCCCAATTCCTTTTGTACCACTCCGCTTGATTGTGAGTGAAAACAGATAAAGATGTTTGGCAAGCAAATTTTCTCCTCCACGATCATTGGTCAGAGGTCATTCAACACCAGCTGTCACCTATGTTACTCCCATACCCTTTGGGACACGGTGGCGCAAGTTTTACCGTCTGAGGATGACCTTTGAGCGTCCCTTACTCAAGCTGTTCAGGATGGCTGCGATGCAGCAAAATTTGTCAGATGTCTGGTTTGTAAAAAAATAGGCTGCTTAGGTTGAGCAGTAGGCACACCAGTGTGGCAGTAAGGTGCCACACCTGGATGAAGTCCATGGGATTCTCCTGGGAAATCCAAGTATCCCTGATGAACATTCAGTTTGATGGCTTTCTCCTATTTGGTGAGAAAAGCAAATTTGGTCCTGGAATGGTTTAAAAAGAGTAGGGGCAAAGCACGTTCCTTGGGTCTTTCTGTCCCATCATACAATTCCACCAACAATTTTGCCATCTCTGTGACTATATTCAGGGTTATTGGTTTCAATCATGCCAGACCACTCCACCAGCTCAGGAGGACTTGTCAGCCCTTTAATGGGAAAGGCCATGGCTCTTAGAGACTTCAGCCCCCCAAATCTGCATCCTTGCTGGTACACTCCTTGGAGACACCTTTCAGAAAGGGTGTAAAAAGTGTGCTGCTACGGCTACTGAACTGGTGAGATCCTGGTTTAGAAAGGGATATCCACAGTTCATTTGCCCATTACTTGTGCAGTCAACACGAGTAAGGTATACAATTACTATATCTGAAGATATAGAAACACTGGTTATAGTGTGAGTAAAGTGTATGGGATAGTCTGTTACTGTCCAAATCATGTGAACTGAAGTCTAAAAGTAGGCCTGGAAGTATACAAAATTACATGGTGTGTACACCGATGCAGTGCTTTAACTTATTGTTTGTGTGATGGTTACCGTAGGTGAGAAGAGAATGTAGTCTAAAAGTGAAGTGGCTCAGCATTGCTTATGAACACAGATATCTGAAACCTCCTAAACGGAGCAGATGAGCACAGAGATGAATGTGGAAAAGTATGTGTTCTAGAAAGTTGGCCTGGTTTGGAGTTGGATGTTAGGCAGCTACATCATATTGCATCTAAAGGCATCTTCAGTTTTCTCTTTCATCCTGAGAAAGAAATTTGAGCTGAGCCCTTGTGGAACTCATTTTAGACATCCTTCAAAAAGCATGCATAATGTGAGCTGCTGTTGCTACTCAAGTGGTGAGACTCCGATTTAGAAAGTGCTAATTTTCACTGTACTTGTGCAGTAAACGTGAGTCGGGTAAACTGCTATACCTGAAGATGTGTAAACCGTGGTTTTAGTCTCAACAATTTTTATAGGATAATCCGTTTCTCAAATCATGTGAACTAAAGTTTAAAAGTAGGCGTGAAAGTACACATAATTATGTAATGTATACACACTTGCAGTCCTTTAACTTATGATTTGCATGATGGTTACAGTAGGTGAGAGAAGAGTGCAGTCTAAAAATGAAGTCTTTTGTCCCTGCTTCCAAACACAGGTTTCTGAAACCTTATAATCAAACAGACCAGAAGAGCATAGAAGGAGGTGAAGGTGGGGAAGTATGCGTTGTATAAAGTTAACATGGTTTGCAGTTGGGTGTCAGGCAGCTGAAACAAGTTTCATCTAAAGACCTCTTTAATTTCCTCTCTTACATCCTGAGAACGTAATTTGAATTGAACCTTTGTGGAACTCCTTTGAGACACTCTACAGAAAGCATTCAAAAAGTGGACTGCTACTTAAGTGGTGATATTGGAGTTTAGAAAGTGAAGTGAACAGTTAATTTGCACCTTCTTGTGCGGTAAACGTGACTACTATGTACTGTATACAATTACTACATCAGAAGATGTAGAAATGGTTACTATCTGAAGAAATCATGTAAACTAAATTATAAAAGTAAGCCTGAAAGTATACAAAACTATGAAGTGCTTTAACTTCTTATGGTTTGCGCGATGGATACATTAGGTGAGAGAAAAGAATGTAGTCTAAAAGTGAGTGGCAGTCCCTGCTTCCAAACACAGATATCTGAATCCTCGTAGCCAAACAGACCAGATGATCATAGAGTTGAAGATGGGATCCTATGTGCTGTACAAAGTTAGAATAGTTTGGAGTTGGGTGTTATTCATTTAGAGTTGGTCAGACCTTCAGTATTTTGACAAACACCACTCCATCTCCAACATACACCTCCGATGGGACGTCGAAGGTTTTGCCATTTGTCCGCTTGCCCTGTTTAGAGTAGGCAAACACATGGCAAGTGTTCACTGTCCATAAGAGGCAATCAAAACTCCCATGGCAAGGGGAATCATAGCTTTTTATTTCCAAAATGAACATTGAAGCTATCGGCCACACTTTCAATACATTGATGGGAACTACCATTACTGCGGTTCCTGCCAATGCAAGAGATGTACGCTGTGCCGGCGGACATCTCTAGATTCAGAGGATGGGTCCTCATCAGGGCCACTGAGTATTTTGCTCCGTCGCCATGACAGATTATAGACTGTCATCCGCGGTCCAAATCGGCCCCTCTAGTCTTTTCGGTCCCAATCCACCACTGGAGTACGTTATCTTAAGCCCCTCAGGAGAAGTGATTACTGGGTGTCTTTCAGAAGCCAACAGCAGGGTGCAGTCCATGTCTAGTTGCCACTGGTCAGCTGGGAATTTGCAGGAAATGCCTCTTGTAGCTTGTTGTATTCCTGTAGCCTTAAGAGGAAGTCAGCCTTATGACCTGTGGAGTCGTCGTCTTTGCGCTAGGTGCAAGAGGCAGAGCAGGTATAGTCTTCTAGGTTCTTCTGAGGTCTCAGACAGCTGGTTCAGTCCTCTTCTGATCTTCCTCGGGTCCAGGAGTCTTCTGGAGTGGGTTCCTGGAGATGCCACAAGTATGCCTGACACAAGCTAGTGGGTGGAAATGACCTCTGGTCACACCCTAACCAAGGGGAAGGGTTTTCAGGACTAACCCTACCACTTTGGGCATTTTCAAAATGGCTGAAGACTTTGGACACACTAAATTTAGGCTTTGGTGTGGGGGTACTACAGTAATCCTGGTGTCCTCCCACATCTAACACTAAAATCCAGTTTTTGGCTGTTCCTGTACCGCCAACAAACTCCGAGAGAAGTCTGGTAAACTCAAAGCTGGGCTTTCAGCAACCAAACGGTAGATGCACACAAAGTATTTTGGCATTCTGTTTCCCTCCTTTGAAGTGTGCCCCAAATGTTATATGTAAACTCTGTATACCTGTCAAATAGGTTGTGACAATGTAATGTCAGTCAGTCCCACTGTGATTGGAGCCTGACTGGCAGTACAGTTTTGCAGAAGCCGTTTGCAGAGGGTGGGGGCTCAATCGGAAGAGCAGGAGCAGTGTGTTCAGCCTCAAACCCCCGCCGATCCACTGGCCGAGACCGGCGACTGGGTGACCTCGCGGGGGGCGCGTCAACCGGCTGGCGGTTGACAGGGGGGCAGGTGACGACCCTGCTAACTCATGAGCCTCACCCGAGTGTGCTGCTGAGCATGTGCCCCAGGCTAGCGCGGAGGTGGCCCGGTTAGTTCCGGGTGCAGCCTACGTGTGCTCGGAGGCCCCACTCGCAAATGCAAGGAAACCCAATCACCGCCATTCCCCCCCCATCACCATCACGGAGATACGAGACGAGGGAGCAACATTAACCCGGGGGGGTCCAAGACGCCTCCGAGCAGCCAGCAGCGTTCCGAGCGGGCCTCCTGTGGGCACCCTGCATCACATCCCGTGTCGCCGGGGTGTTGATCCCACCGGCCAGAAGGGCTGCTTCAAGGTAAAAGGCCTGGGGCAGTTGATTTGAACAAGCCTCAGCGGGCGGCCGCTGTAAGCGCTAGTCCTCGGCAAGATTGGTTTTGCCTGCAAAGCCGTGCCAGTGTGCCCGCGAGCTCCGCTTGTCCAACCCACAGCGCAAACTTGCCTCACCCCACGCATTGCCCAAGAACAACCAGGGCATCCCCAGAAGGCAAAGGGGGCTGGGGCTAAGAGCAGAAGCCAGGGATCAGTATGCAAAGGGGGTTGAAACCTAAGGAATGGACAGGACAAAAGCAATAAGCGGAAAAAGGACATAAGGACCCAACATACTGGGAGCTAATTACAAAGACCGAGGATTAAGGACAAGGGGAAAGAGAAAGAAGAGCAAATTAAGGGATAGGGTCAAGGGCGAAGTGAAACAAAGAGAGGAGAAATAAATAAAAAAAGAAAAAGCGCAAAATATACCATCACGCGGTCCTGCTTCTGGCTCAGCCTTCCCTTACCCTCCCAGATCTAAGCCCCTGATTTCTCAGCTTCTTCGGAGGAGAGGAGCATCCACGGGGGGGGGGGCAAGTAACAGAGCCTTTAGGTAGGCTCCGTGAGCAACCCCTAGAGAGGACCAGAAATACTCAAAATACTTACAAAAAATAAAAAAATAAAAAACATCATGAGATCAGGGAAAACCAGAGGCGGTGAGGAAAAAACGCAGGGAAGGGCTAAGAGGGGGAAAAGGGGGGTCGCAGGATATGGAAATGGACCACCCAAACAACTCGCCAAGGCCAGAGATAGAGATGGAACCAGTGTCTGGCAAAGAAAAAGTTACAACAATCCACCTCAATAACACAAAGGGAGGGACAATGAGCCTCGGTACAAACCCAACTGCTGACGCCAGTATTGCCGTCAGTGCTGCAGCAACAGACTATTTCAGACAAAATTGCAGATGCAGCAAAAGATGAAGATCCATCCATACTCGCCGCACATGGCACTGGCGCTAAAGCCAGCAAGTGGGCGTTGATCACAGACTTCTAAAAGTATGTCGCAGACTCATCCGCGAGCCACAAGGATCATACAGAATGCAAGGCACACAAAGACCCCGAGGACCCCAAGGAATTTAAGTAAAGTAATGACAACTCTGGTCTCCCAAGCAAAGGCATTGAGGTACCCAGACAGAGTAGCGAGAACAACAAAAATGAGGAAACGCCGGGCTCGGGGAGTATTGATATCTGCTCTCTCGTATTAGAAGATCAAAGCAAGCCATTAACCCCTAATGTCCAAAATCCACCTTTAATTCCTCAAGCTCACCACGTCCAGCTAGTGGAGGCTCTAGTCCATATGGAGTCTGACACAAGCTGGGACCTCTTCACTAACCAACTATCACAACCGGTGCTATCGCAAATCAGTACGAAAAAAAAAGATTTCACGCACCAGCAGGATTACATATCAAGTCTGTTTGCAACTGCTTATTTTCCCCTCTCAATGGCAGATCCACACGCATTGGAACAACAGGGGTTGACCTTCGAGCAGGTGCAAAATCATATGCTCGCACTATCACCTGAACCCAAAAACCCGACCAGCAAAAGTACCACGAAACACCTCAAACCATATTAAGTGGGTGCTCGTCACAAGGAGTTAAAGAGCCTAGACCCGCTATGGCAACGGTATGTATTGCCCCACATAGAAACTAACAACCAAGCAAGGATAAAGAATATATGGAGCACTTGGACCAATTAGATCAATTAAATCGATCACAGATGGAAGCACCGACCAGTCCTACAGACTTCATATGGCCCCAATTACTAAACACCATGGAAACGATTGGGAACGCAATGACCTATCACGCAGACAAGTTAGACACTCAAGTCGAATTTTTTATTATCTTAGCCATCCACGTCCAGGGGCTAGAAGAAAAGTTGCAAGATCTGAACTCCATGCTAAAGAGGGTACAGCAAGACAGGGACACCACATTTTACACCTGCCACTGCCCCCAAATAATTGATAAACTGGCAACTGTACCAACTTAAATGTCAGAGTTGCTGGGGGTCGTCATGGAACCGCCAACAGAGTCCCACATACTCTAAACAGGCAATAGACGAACAAGAAGGCCACCAAGGAAAAGGCAGGGCGAGTTGCACCCTATGCGACAAGGAGATTCCTAAAGCCCCAGAGCACTCAAGCGCTCCCATCTCAGAAGATTCAGGGGGGCCCGAGGAAATGAGCGAACCAGCCCAGGTGGGAGTGCAAGAGGTGTCCTTTACCAACTACGCCTCGCAAACGACAGCAGATGTAAGCCCCAAACAGCCCACCCTGTCCACCTCGCTCACGAAGAGGGAAAGAAAATGCCTGAGGAAAGCAAGGAAAAGCAAACTAATCAATCAAGGGACTAATGCAACGCCGTCTCAAAAAATAATGCTTAATGCAAAAGACAAAAAAATAACTGAGGGACACAACACTGAACAAATCATCAGGCCCACGATTGGGGCAAGGGCACCCCTAACCTCCCCCATAAAAGTGGCAGCAACTCTAAAAAGTCCAAAACAGGGTGACTGCTCAGATAAAGAAAATGTACAGTATATTTAATCCCCACGAAGGGCAGAAAACAAATCACTGTTAGAAATGGGGGTCTCTAGTTGGCAGAGGTAGGTACCTTTGACCAAGTAGGGGCCCTTGCTTCTAGTCGGGGTAAGGGGGCTACACTCATAAAATAACCCCTGCTCACCCCCTTGGTAGCTTGGCACGAGCAGGCAGGCTTATCTCAGAGGCAGTGTGTAAAGCATTTGTGAACACATTCAGTAATACAGTGAAAACACTACAAATGGACACCACACCAGTTTAGAAAAATAAGTAATCTTTAAGACCATACGACAAAAATCCACAATACAGTAAACAAAATATGACTTTCAAATGGTAGAAATAGCTTAGTTCAATGTAGGTGGTAAATGCGACACTTTACTCTCAAAGTACCTTGGATGCCTAACGCAACATAAACAAAAGGGTCGCAGGGAAGGCGATGAGTCAGTTCCTTGCTACGGGGGAGGCGTCGCACCTGTTCCTTACTGCAGCGCAGGGGAGGCGATGCGTCTGTTCCTTACCGGAGAGGAGGCGAAGCGTCTGTTTCTTACTGTGATCCGGTGCGATGCGACAAGATGGCGCCTCGATGTGACGATCCGGTGCAATGCGACAAGATGGCGCCTCGATGTGACGATCCGGTGCGATGCGTGCACGCCCAACGGCAGTGCAGCGAAATCCATGAACTTTGGAGCCGTGACGGGCCTTGCGACACGCTTCTCCGGTGATGCGACAGCAACCTCTGCGGCGGCGGCACGCTTCTCCGGTGATGCGACCCACTTCCTCGGCGATGCAACGGCGAACAGCTGCGGCGGCGACACGCTTCTTCGGCGATGCGACGGCGACATGCTTCTTCCTCGTTGCATCGCGCTCCCAGCGACAGGCAGTCTCTAGAGGGCCCAAAACAACAGCAGACACCTCTCTGCAGGTAGAATTCCCAGCAAGGAAATTCAGGGGAACTGGTGGTGAAGTCTTTGTATCCCTGAGACTTCAGAACAGGAGGCAAGCTCAGCTTCAAGCCCTTGGAGATCTTCCTCAAGATAGTAAAAGTACACACAAAGTTCCTTTTCTCCTTTCCTTGGCAATGAGTAACCACTGCAGGCCAACCCCAAACAGCAAACCGCACAGGGGCAGTTTCCTCCTTCAGCTTCCTTGGTTTCTCTCCTTGGCAAAGGGTTCGTCTTGATTCCCAGAAGTGATCTAAAGTTCTGGGGTCTGGGCCCCAATATTTATACTACTAAATCCTTTGTTCTCTGAAAGCAGAGAGTGTCTGTACCTAGTCAAAACCAGTTCTGTCCTCCCTGGTGCAGCTTCCTGGCAGGAGGTGGAGACAGCATTGTTGAAAGCAGACCTGGCCCAGGTAGCTGAAAGGAAAACTCCTCCCCCTACTCTCTATTCTATGAAGGGTCAGGCAAGTGAAACTAAATCTCCTCCCCCTACTCTCTATTCTATGTGGGCTCTATTCAGCCCAGCCCTGACTCATCAGACTGCTGGAGCCAAGGCCCTCTCCTGCCCTTGTCACTCACAAACCAGACATGGAATACACAAACCTAGCAGAGGCATACTGGATGGTTAGGCAAGAAAATACCTACTTTCTAAAAGTGGTATTTTCAAACACAGAATGTAAAAATCACCCACACTAAAAGATGCATTTTAACATTCTGAGTTCAGGCATACTAAACTTTATTTTCCTATCTTGTTCCTTGGGTCAGTTATGTTTATAAGATGTTCTAATCCAACTGCCCATTCTGGCCGATGGAAACAGATAGCCTTGCAATAGTGAAAAACTAAATTGGCTGTAATTCACTATCAGGACATGCCACACACATCAGGGCATGTCCTACCTTTCACATACAATGCACCCTGCCCATAGGGGTACCTTAGGCCTACCCTAGGGGTGACTAACATGTAGAAAAGGGAAGGTTTAGGGACTGGCAAGTGGGTGCACTTGCCAAGTCGACATGGCAGTCCCAGACTGCACACAGGCTCTGCAATGGCAGGCCTGAGCCACATTTTACAAGCTGCTTCTGTGGGTGGCACAACCAGTGCTGCAAGCCCACCAGCAGCATTTGATTTACAGGCCCTGGGCACACATGGTGCACTGTACTAGAGTCTGACAAGTAAATCAAATGGCCAATCATGGAGTCACTAATCCATTACAACAATTTACAATAGGGAGCACTTGCACTTTGGCACTGAATATCAGTGGCAAAGTGCACAAAGCATCCAGACCAGCAAAAACATAGGAGGCAACAGCAAAAAATTAGAAGGGAGACCCACGCCAATGGTGCCAGGTCTAACAATCGCCTATCCAGAACTCACCAAAAATTACATTAAATACCCAGGGTAGAAAAGAAAGTCCAAGTAACCCCAGTATACAAGAGGCAACTACCAGCAGACATGCAGACCTAGAGGAGAGGAGCCAGAAAAAAGGGGATAAGAAAAGAGCACTGTCCCCAGGAGTAAATTAGGCCGACTTGGTCGTGAACCCCCAAGGCATTTTAAGAAATAGTGCACATCATTTCAACTCCGTCTCACAGGACCCAGATCCAATCCGGGTCCCAACTGACACCCCGAGTAATCAGGTAAAAAAACATCATAAAGACTTTGTACGGCCAAACGTAAGCAAAGAAATGGAGCTAATTCCGCAATATAGCTCGAGGGGAGCCCACAACATTTTAAACAGAAGGGCTATATTAAAATTATTAGAAGTCCTCCCAGCCCTGAGTCGCATTAAATCCAGTGATCTGGACAGAATCTAATTCAAATCAAATCCTAACCAAACAGGTCCAGAATCTACAATAGCAACCTCGACTGACCATACCTTCACAGACCAGATTCTGCGGCACAGGGAAGTGTTCTCCAATTGGGGCATACAGTTAAAAAAGGTGGAGCCTCTTCGTTATCCAAGCCCGCTACAACTGCCGATCCGAACCCAGGGCATTTTAAAAGGAGCAATAGGCCCGGCCGAGTCTAGTACAAAGACAGAAGAGGGTCACACACTCAGGCAAATCACGATAGCACACCGTGAAGCAGCGTACTTCGAGGAGCACCCTCGGGTAACACCGTTAACACAGTATCGTGGAGCAGCATGAACCAAACCAAGCACGCTCTCCGGGAAAGTGCAGGGTTGCAGGATCTGCTCCTGGAATGTAAACGGCTTAGGAAACAAAGTTAGAAGAAGCCGACTTTGCAGAATTCATTCAACAGCATGACATACTCCTATTCCAAGAAATGTGGCAGATAATAAATTCACCATTAATAGGCTACAAAGAAAACCTTATCCCAGCCATAAAGGATGCACAGTACGGAAGGGCAAAAGGAGGCCTGTCGACCTTCATTTCGACTGATTTTCTCTGGAAAGATGCAGTCATCGACCTTGACTCCCCTTGGATGCAATGCACTAAGCTAGAACTTCGGCCCTCAATGAGCTTGCTAATCCTTAACATCTATATCCATCCAGTGGAAAAGCAGAAGGGGCAAAGATTGGAGCAACTGATCGCTGTAATCAAAATGCTGAAACTCACCTATCCATGCGATAATATAATACTAACCGGGGATTTCAACATGAACTTACTGCAAGGACAGGAGAGAAACCTAGCGGGCTTCATATAGCCAAAACAGGGCAATACAAGTAGACGTGACACCCTGGGCAAGAAATGCGCGGCAAAACTGGATGACCTCTTCCTGTACACGTTAAATGGTAGAGGTTCATTGGACAGTGCCGCAGCATTCACAAGAGTTACGAGCAAAACCGGTTCAACAGTTGACTTTACTTTAGCTGACCCCGATTTATTTCCGTATATAACGGATTTTCAAATACAGGAACGAGTAGAAAGCGACCACTATCCTCAAACCTTCACATTGACCATCACTCCATAGAAGTCCGGGCGAGCCAAGCCTCTTACATTACCAACGCAACTCTACAACTTAAAACGATTAACTTGGAACGAAAATAACATCGACTCCATAATGGAGACATGCCGCTCGTTACTAACATCATCGGAAGCAGAGCAAGACATCATAGAGGCCTGGGAGTCACTTGTTAACAATATAAATAATACATTTTCAAGAAATTGCACCGGCCACAAACCCCTCAGGACCAGCGGGGCACCCTGGTACACGCACAAAATACAGACAAAAAAAACATGGCTAAACAAACACTTAAGGACACTGCGAACCCAGGGCTCCCAACCGACACAACAGATCCTTACAACAATAGAAAAAATGAAAAAGAATCTAAAACATGAAATTAAGGTGGCCAATCAAACTTGTAAGGAACAATTTGAGATCAAAATGCTTTATGCAAGCAAGCAAAGAAATTCAAAACTGTTTTGGGCCAACATCAACCTTTTGTTAAATGGCAAACATCGCCACTTCAATTCAGACATAATGGAGCATACATGGAGAGCTCACATTGAAGTAACATATAATACGACAGCCCCCTCGAGTGCAGTAAGCATTTCTGACTCACCAAATAAGACCGGAACGTACACCAGCTTGTTCACAAAGTTCAAAGACTTGAAATCAAGTACTAACGAGGATCCAGACACTTCAAACAATCCATTACCAGGGGAGAGATTAGTTAACTACTCAAAAAATCAAATCCAAGAAAAATCTCAAAAAGAAATACGAGAATCTCAACAAGAAGTTCGAGAATCAACAAAGCACGAGCCGAAGGAAGATCCAGTACAGATTACTCAAAAGCCGGTATTGAACATAATAAAACATCTGAGATCTGATGGGGCTCCAGGCCCAAATGACCTGCCCTATGCCTTGTTCAGAAACGATCCGGAGTTCTGGTCTAGTCACTTAACTTCTCTGTTTACACATAGCTTAGAGACCAGTATCATCCCCGAACTCCTGGCGGGGCAGAATTCTTCAGCCCATATACAAATCAGGGACACGTTCAGATCCAAACAACTACAGACTGATAGCTCTCATTGACGTAGAGGCAAAGATCTACGCATCTAACTTATTGGCAGATCTCTAGGCCTGGGTCAGCATTATAAACTTAATCCCGAAAACACAAACCGGATTCCGGGCCGGCATGGGCACTCTAATAAACATATCGGCAGTTACCCTATTAGCCAACCAAGCAATCGTCAATTCAAACATCCTCTACGCATGTTTTGTAGATCTCAAAGCAGCCTTCGACAAAGTGCCACGATCCAATCTATGGCCCAAACTGGAAGCTTGTGGAGCGCCTTCAAATTTATTGGAAGCAATCATCAACTTGTATTCGCAAACCTGGGTCCAAATAAAAAAAGGGGACGTCAGAAAACGAACTAAGAAAATCTCTACCACCAACGGGCTTAAGCAGGGATGTGTTTTGGCGCCCAGCCTCTTCAACATCTGCACAGCCGATTTAGAGAGCAACCTTCGTCTAACACAAGGCGATCCTCCTAAGTTGGGAAACACACCAATAGTAAGCCTGAAATACGTGTATGACATTGTGCTGCTCTCCAAAACACCTCGTGGCTTGCAGCGGTTGATTTCCCGACTAGCACAATTCACCTCGAAAGCTCAACTAACCATCCACTTAAAAAAAACGAATGTCCTATGCTTCTCTAGCAGCCATAAAAACGCCCCAAATTCGTTTGGAGGTTAAATTCCAGCATTTTATCGCAGGTGGACGGATATACATATTTGGGGGTTCATCTAGATCGCCAACTTAGCTACAAGCAACCTCAAGACCATGGACAAGCAAAAGCAAAACCACTATTTGCTTTAAAATCCTGCAGAAAAAACTAAGTAGCAGTTCAACAAATCATTTATTAAAGGTCGTAGCAGCTAAATTCCTGCCATCTATCTCGTACGGCTCGGAAATGCTAAATACTAAGGACTTGACATCTCTAAATGCAGCCCAATACAGTTTATTTAAGAAACTGTTCCAAATCCCACGTCGTATTTCTCAGGCCCAGATACGACTGGAATACGGTTTAAAAAAAACAGATACCGGCTAGACAAGGAGCACTTGCCAAATATTATTGGAGAATGAGGGCAGCTGAAGAACACTTAAGCCCATCACTGCTGGGAGGAGGTCGAAAAACAATCAAGGCAGAACAAGTCAATATTTCGAATTTTAAAACTAGCTCTTTCAGCATTAAAGCTAGAGGAAGCCTGGCATACACCATTACCATAATCCGCATTTAAACAAATCACCAATAAAGCAATCAAACAACAATCGCTGCAAATAGATAAAGCCTCATTGGCCTGCAAAAGACATGCATGGATGGTGATGTCATCTTATAAACAGCTGAAACCGCAACTATATTTGCAAAATCACTTCACAGACTATTAGTGGAACTTGACCCTACTGAGACTGGGGTCCTTCCAGACAAAAGATCTTACTCCAAAATGGCAACGGACCTGGTCTTCTATGGATTGCCGCCTTTGCGGCAACGGAGAAGAGTCACTATTGCACCTACTATGCATCTGTCCGGCTCTACAAAACATGAGGAAGACCCTCTTACGGACAATTATGAGAGAAGAACAAATAAGGACTTGCAGAGCGGCAGTCATAAAATGTCTTGGTGGTTCCTCTGTTCAATTGTCTTGTAAGACCATAACATTTCTGAACTTAGCGGCGAAAGATCTTGTAAAGAAGGACAGATGATCAGTATCCCATCATGCAGACTAGCTGAGTCCCCCCCAGCACTTTGTTTCCCATCAGCACAATCACTTTATCCCACATCGGTGGAATAGACACGCTTACGAACAATCTCAAAGAATATCGGCTGAAGTGTCTTATCACAAAAATGTTGGTCCTTGGAATCAATTACATCAAGTGTGGTTCACTATTTAGATAAGTTTTTATTGTAATTTTAACTGATTAATGTGTTGTATTGTACATATCGTGGTTTGTCCCACCCTTTTAAGATTTTAAGCAAATCAAATAAAAGTATTTTCATAGGCTGGTTGGCATGACAAAACAAAGAGTCCTGCCCAAGTGTCGGCTAACATTTGCCTGTGGCACGGACGGCCTCTCTGAAGTGTGCCCCAAGTGTCTTATAAAAAACACCAGAAGACCTGTCAGGCAGGATGTGGCATTCAAGCAGAACTTGACAGTTTAATGTCAGAGATGATCCTCACAGCCTCCCCTGCATATTCTCCCCAGTTCAGATGGGCCATTCTTGCCCATTCCAGCGAGCCTATTTTTTGTTGCTGGGAAAAGTTCACACCTTACTGGAGGGGAGCCATCAACTGCTAGGTGTCAGTTGGCATGCATTGAAAGGCTTTAAATGCTTTAGTCGGGCAAAAGATAGCTTTTTTAAAGTATCTCCTGTGGAATAGTTTTTTTAAAAGTATTTTTATACATTTTTCAATACAAAACAAAATAGTGTAGCATTGCGTTATCAAGTACCATCGCATTATTGGGGTGGAAGGCATAGAAACCGGAGCTTCCCAGGTGGGGGCAAGCAACAAGAGTAACAGAGCAACAATCTGCATCCACATGCATTCAGGCGTTCTATGGGGGAGCATTGCATATGGTGGGGGGGGGCGGTGTCACCGGCTCGTCTAGATCAGTCCCATTGCCAGGCATTGCATTGGGAACTGCATTGTCTCCATCCGGTGTAGTTGAGCCTGATTCATCTCTCAGGGATGTGTCTTGAACACCCAACTTGTCTAGCATGTCACCCTAACTCTCAGTCTTGTTCTGCATTATCAGTGCTAACCCCTTTGGAGCCGGCATTCTTCCACTTCCGCCCATTCCAGGAAGTCAGTCCGCCATTTAGACCTAGTCGGAGAGGTCGGGCTAGCCCAGCGTGTAGCTATGCGCTGTTGTGCCAGCACTAAGCGCTGCTGAGCGAATCTGTACCGCATTTACTTTCCCTACTTGGGGGAGAGATAACCGTCCCAGCAGGCAGTGTCGGGCTGTAGGCGCTAGACTCACCTTTGTCACTCTGCGCACCTCCTGCAGTACCTCACCCCAAAACATACTAACTGTGCACAATCCCATGCAACATTCCCAAAATCGGCTGGGATTACACCACATCTAGCACAACCCGCCGGGCCCTTCAGATAAGCCCTATGCAAGCGCTGTAGTGTCTGGTATGCTCTATATATGGAATAAAATTGTACCAATGGAAATCGGTCATTACTGGCTATTTCTCGCACCTGTGCCAGAGCTCTGTTCCATTCCCCGTCTGTAAGCGGGGTCACTAACTCCCCCGTCCCAGGAGGCACGCTTAAGTGCAATATTAATCTGCCTGTCATTTTTGAGGGCTGCATTTAGCCGGGAGATAATACCTTTGAAGGAGCCTAGATCTAGAATCACCTGTAGGACTTGGGACTCCCCCAGTTTCTCCAGGAATGACACCCAGATCTTGCGGGTCGTGCAAGATATACTCTCATATTGCAAAAATGATCCCCGATCTATGCCGTAATGAGTTTCAACCTCCTCCAGGGACATAAAGTTGCCATTTACAAATAGGTCTCCTGCTCTCTGGCAACCATCCTACAGCCATTTAGAAACATACATTGATTCTTGAATATGCAAGAAGGGGTGCAGCCACCAAATCGGGAACAGCCCGCTTTAGGACCTTTTGACAGCTTTTTCTCATGCTTTGGCCACTTTTGTGACAATAAACGGAGTCCTCACCAGGAGTCTACATCCACAAATAAGCAACTTTGGAAGCTCAGTAACTACGGTGGAGCCAGCTAGCAATTTCTTCTCCCAGTTAGGGCAGTCGTCGCACCATAGCATATTGCAATAGGCCTGCCAGGTAATATAGTTGGAGGTCCCGGAGACCAAGTCCACCCTGACTAAGATCTAATTTCAGGATCTCCAAACTGATTCTGCTCCTCCTACCAGCCCACACCAGGTTCACCAACAACCTATCGATCTGCTGAAACCGTGTGGATGGCAGCACACAGAACAAATTTTGCATTGCATAAAGGCAGTGAGGTAAGAAGACCATTTTGCTTAAGGCCACTCTACCTGTCATTGACAATGGCGGTGTGATCCAAAACCGAACAGAGGCTTTAAAGCCGTCTAATACCCTACCTATGTTCAGCTCCTATTGTAAGCAGGGGTCATGTGTTATCTGCAGACCCAGGTAACGGAAACTCTGGGTCTCCCATTGTAAACCCACCTTTGGGAGATTGTATTCCTCGGAGTCGGCCAGAACTGCAAGGGGCTACAGCACCGTCTTGTGACGATTAACACAGAGCCCCAACACTGCCCCAAAGTCTGCCATCAGTTGCAAGAGAAGAGGCACAGATCGCTCTGGGGCCATCGCAGAAATCGGTGTATCTTCGGCATACATGGATACGATGTGTGTCTCGTCTCCCACCCGAATGCCTCCATCTTTCAACTTGGCTTTAAGATGTGGCGCAATACTGAGCATGAACAGGAGCAGCGATAGTGGGCAGCCCTGCCTCGTAACTCTTTCGATGCAAAAGACGTCGGAGACCTCATTACCGATGCCCACTCTTACATTTGGTGCCTTGTACAGGAGTTGCACCCACGCCAGGAACTCCTCACCAAGAACCATCTGGTGGAGGACCTCCCAGAGATCTGTCCAGGACAAGATGTTGAATGCCTTCTCTGTCGAAGGATATTAATGCTGCTCATATGTCCGTGACTTGGGTTTCGTGCATCACGTGGGATAGTCTTTTCAAGTTCATATGTGTACCTCTTCCCGGCATAAAGTCCCATTGATCATCCTGAACTAGATTCGTGATCACCCGGCTCAACCATAGCACCAGTACCTTGGCAAGTAATTTACCATAGACATTAAGCATAGCGCGAGGCCTAAGACCCAGGGTCAACGGGGTCCTTGCCTGGTTTGGGGAGCTTAATTATAAGGGCTTCCCGCATATGAGCTGGTAGTTTGCATCTCTTCTGGAATAGTTGGGCGAAATTCGACTTTACCATTAAATTGGATTTTGTTTAATTATTCAAATTCCTTGGAATATTTCTCAAGCAGTTTCCTAGGCAGAGATAACCTGTATTAAATTTAATATTGTTTTCCACTGCTTCCCTTTGAAACAGCTAACCTTGCTACCATGAAAATCGCCTTTTGGGCACTTTCACATTTGCATGTCCTACTCTTCAAGATCATACACCCTGCCTTAATGGGCAGCAAGGCCTACTAAGGACTCACTTATTAATATTTAAAAGGCTGGTTTAGGGCTGACAAAAGATTATTTTGACTGGTCAAATTTGCAGTTTTAAACCTGCACCACTGTACTACACATGGCCGGCCTGCAGTCCTGTTTGTCCTGCCACTGCATTGAGTGGCACAATATGTGCTGCAGCCCACTGGTGGACTTTTAACTTACTGGCCCAGGGTACACTTATCCTAGTAACTTAGAGGTAAGTTAAATTTACCAATCAGGAGTACACTAATTTTACCATGTTGAAAGGGGGATCACATCTAGTTCACCACTGGTCGGGGGGGGATACCTGGATCAATCCTTTTGCCACTGCCGGAAACGCACGTCGGCACTTTTGCGTGTTGATGTTTCCAAGGCCGCTCTTTCTGTATGAGACTACTTCCATCTAGAGTGGAGCTTGGGACTCTTGTATGCCTTCCTGCCATTGCCTCTCCTATCCAAAGTTCTGAAGATCAGGAATAACTGGGCCAAAGTCATCCTAATGGCACCTGATTGGACCAGGAGAGTATAGTACCCAATCAAGCTGCCGCTTCAGGAGGATCTTGTCACAACAGCATGGCAGGGCCTGCATCCATGCCTGCACAATTTGTACCTCCATGTTAAGGAAAAGGCAGCAGCAGTCGGCCTCTTTCAATCTTCCTCCTGAGGTAATTGATCTCCTTGTGGCAGCAAGGCATCCTGTTACAAAATCTGTGTATGCCAGTCTTTGGGCCAAATTTGTGGCTGGGTGCAGCACCTTACAAATTGATCCCCCTACAATCCAAGATGTCTGAAGTTGTGTTGTTTGTTTTGTCCCTAGCATAGCAAGAGCATGCTTTAAGCACTGTTAAGGACTATTTGTCAGCTCTTTTGACTTTTTTGTGGTTGCTAGACCAGCTTACTTTATTTAAATCACCTGTCATGATGAGATTTGGGAAGTTTGCAACATTTATTTCCACTAAAACCCTCTGATGCCACAGTGGGACTTAAATGTAGTTCTCACTTTTTTATATGAACCCCTTTTGAGCTGCTGCACTGTTGTTCTTTAAGACTTCCGATGTTAAAATCTGTCTTTCATTGCCATAACATAGGCGAACATGTGAGCGAATTGCAGGCTCTTGCTGTCCACTTACAAACGACATTCTTTCTAGATAAATTGGTGTTGCGGACCAGAGCTTCCTTTCTACCGAAAGTGGTCCCTATTTTTGTGACAGGCAGGCTATTCCCTTCTGGCATTTTTTGCCACTTCTCATTCCTCTAGGGTGGAAGAGAGACTTGTGATCGGTTGGACCCTACAGGGCATTGAGCTTTTATATTGATCACACGAAAGAACACCGAGTGGATGATCAGTTCTTTGTGGGCTTCTTCAGGGCAAAGGAGGACGGGGCAGTGCAAAAATTGACTGTTCACCAATTTATTGTTCTCTGCATAAAAATCTGCTGCACGCTGGTGAAGAAGCAACCTCCAGAGGGATTACAGGCTCCACCAGAGCTAAAGCTGCTACCACTGCACAAGCATGCGGAATACCTGCTCTGAACATTTGTCAGGCTGCTACGTGGACTTCAGTATGTACGTTCTAGAAGCACTAGCTCTGACAGCCAGGTCTGTCAAGAGGGTCATTTTCCTTACTCGGTCCTGCAGGACTTTTCAGTATGAGCCAGTTCCCAAACCCACCACCTGGGGAGGTACTGCTATGGTGTCTATTCACAAGGTGAGTAATCTGTGGTTGAAAGTATCCATCAGAAGAACAAGTTACTTTGGCAACGCAGTTTCTGGTGGATACTCTATCTAACCGCAAATTCCTGACTCACTTCCCATCTTCCCGTTCTGTGAACTGGACTCTTCAATCTAAAAAAGTCACAATTTGGAGATCTGCACACTGGTTGTGCCAAAAGGCTCTGCGTCTGAGGGCACAGACAACCTAATAAAGCAACTGGCGTCAGTGCGCATGGGTAGCACTTATATGCTGCTCCACTCATCCCTTCTGGAGTGGAACAACTTTGGCACAGAGCCACAAGACTCCACCTACTGATACACAGGGGTACTGCCTTCAAATTTCCAGATCTGAATATTTAGGTTTGCCTAGTGGGGCATTTTTCCAGCTCGGTCCTGCAGGGCTTTCTGGTTTGAGTCCATCAACATACCCAGATCCAGTTAGGTACTGCTTCGGTATCTGCTCATAAGGTGTGGAATTTGCGGGTAAAAGCCTTTATCAGAGCTATTGCTAAAAAGATTCTGGATCCATTCTGATGCCTGGGGAAAATCCACAAGGTGAGTAGTTTGTGGTTACATAGAGTATCGACCAGAAAGACTGTTACCAAAGGTAAGTAGCGTGTTCTTTTAGGCCATGTTGCCCAACTTCTTGTCATCCGCCTTGCTTGAAAGTGTCTATATGCACAATTGCAGTATTTGTAGCCTTGTTTTATTTTATTTCCAAAGCCTCTTGACAGCCGTACATTTCAATAATATACATGAAAATGTGTCCTTGTTCCTGCATCTCCTCCAGCACATGGCTGGTTATTCAGGCTGCATCATTTTGAGGCACAGCGATGTCCAGTTACTGGAATGTATTATAAGGTGATTCTCCAGTCTATATGAGCCAGGAACAGGTGGCTGACCCTTCCCAAATTGCTGTTCAGTCACTCCCAAAGGTTTCTGCAGATCTTTCTCCAAACACCACTTCAGCACCAGGATACCCTCCTAGGTGAGTTGTGCGCTATACAAATAAACAACTTATGTCTCCCATTATTGTCCTCCTATGAGAGAGCATGTCCCTAATTGCCTTTATGTTGGTGGTGTTCCAACTGCCATATCTGTGTAACTCTCTGTATTCTAATCTTCCAGTCATCAAAGTGGAGAAACTTTATGCAACAGCACATTTGACGAAGATCCTTGCTCCCCATCTTCCATCTGCTGAATGTTTTATAGCTTAGGTCTGGTACGAAATGCAGTTTTTCCCATAGTCGCATGAGGGATGACTGCAATTATGTCACTTGTATATAACACATTTTGTCCCAAACCTGTCCAATGTAATAGAAAGTTATAATTAACATATCTGATGGAGAAATCTAGCTGCAGATTCCTTACCTTAGAATATTCCTCAGGCGTCAGACTGGATCCGGGACTTTTTCTGAACTGTCCCCTTGTGTGCCGGTAAGTGGTGTCAATCCTCTCGGCAGCGTCTGCACCGAAAGTGCCGTGCGTGATGCATACGTACACTCCACCCCAGCACGCTGACCTCTTCCTTCTTTTCTGTGCCATCCCCGCAGATCAGGGTTGCGGACCCCCTCAGTCATTTTATGACTGGATTTTTTTCTGTACTTTTGTTGACACTTCAACCGGTGTGCTTTTTTTCCCCATTTGTTTTTATAGTGTCTCCAAAGAAACCTGTATGTCTTAAGCCTTGTTGTGCCTGTCAGGCAAATATCTGTGACCGCACCCACTTGGTTTGCCTTTGGTGCCTGGAGTTTGACCACGAATTCCAGGTCCTGCATGCATTGAAAGACTATCCATCCTAAGGCAATCTGAGAGCAAGCCATTAAGCTCCTGGCCACTTGACACACGACTCCACACTGCTCCAGGTCCTAGGACCACACTCTGAGTTGTTCACACCAGTCATAGTCATGCTCCTGGACTTCAACAGGTAAGCCTCATAAAATGAAAAGAAGGCTCTGGGTTCACTTTGTGCCTCCCCGAGTTTCCTGGAGTGACTCCTGACCAACTTAGATTTTTGAGCCCATGCACCTCGCATATGGGCGGCCATACACCTCTGGAGTGCCTTTGTGCACCGTGGGTCTGAGAGGGGCCCAACTGTGTTCCAGCCTGAAGTTTGCCCTCTGCGTCAGTCAGGTTCTCTGGATCCAGACCAACACTGGTTACGAACCCACAAGCTACACTAGGGTTTGTTCCAATGGCGCTGCCGAAATTCTTAGGCAGCATCGATCACATCATAATTCCCGACTCAGATACAGAGTCAGACTGGCATCGCACAACGCTGACACCAGCCCAGACAGTCTGAGACCGAGCCTTATTTCACAGAATGGCCCTGTGAGGATTGATTGGAGGGGATCTAAAGATCCCTATAGTTAACCCCCTCGCCCGAAGAGGCTATGGCAGAAGATCACGGGCATCAGCCAGTTCCTCATACCAGTTGTCTGGATAACTCACCAGACACTGGTCTCCTCTCTCCTCCTATTGTGGCTATGTAGGAAGGACCCTCCCGTGCAATGGTGGTGTGTAGAGCGGCTGAGGTCTTAGACCTTGCACTACCCACAGTGGAAGTCGAGACAAACGTCTTGACAGAGGTGCTTCAACCTGGGCTAACCCCTTTAGTGAAACCCTCACTGATTAGGCTTGTGCCAAGCCCTGCACAGGCACCCCTGTGCACAGGACCATCGCCCCACTCCTGAGGATCCTGCCTTCACACGGAATCCCACCCCTGGGTGCCTGGTGATACAGGCCTATGCTTTCAAAAACCCTGGAGCATTCTGTACCAAACCACCGTATAGGGAATCTAAAAGGCTGAATACCTTTTGGGAAGTGGATTTTCTCTTTCACAAGTCTTGCACTGCAGTCGGTGAACACTGCGTTCTTATTTGGCTGATACTCCCATACTGTATGGGATTCTGTTGTGCAAGTGCTGCCTATGGTCTTGGAGGAGCACTGAGTCCTACCCTTCCAAGCAATTGCTGAAGACGGAAGCGCAGCAAAGTTCACCTTACACTGTGGACTGGATACCACCGACTCGCTAGGCAGAGCAATTGCGTCGTCAGTGGCACTCAGGCGCCACACCTGGCTGGGGTCAACTGGCTTTTCAGGGGATGTCCAGGCATCCCTTATAGACATGCCCTTTGATGGTACTCTCCTTTTTGGTAAGGAGAATTCAGCGCTGTAGCGTACTAAAGATAGCAGGGCCACTGATAGGTTGTTGGGGCTCTCCATGGACTCACAGCAGCCACATTCTCCCTTTTGCTCCTTCAGTGGCTACGATGGGAACTACCAGTTGCATTGTTTCACCCTTAGCCAGCATGGCCACTATGCCCCTCAGTTCTTTCCTTGCCACGGACACGGATCCAACAGACCTCATGATGTCCTTGTAACTTCATGGACTGCTGGTTGGTGGCAGAATCTAGCACCAACTGCCTCAACAGCTAACAATAACTTCAGATAAATGAATGCTTCTGATTGTTCAGCGGAGTTAAGCCCTACCCTTTACCGAAACCCAGTCACCCATGCCACCATCTTCAGAATGGCTGACTGAGGACCACCTTTCGCTCTTGTGACGGGCAGTACAGGCTCTTTTGGCCAAAGGAGCCATCAAGAGGATGCCAGCATCAAAAGCAGTTTGTGGTTGCTATTCCCGCTACTTTCTGGTAGCAAAAAAGGATGGTGGCCTTCATCTTATTCTAGATCTGCGCCCTCTCAACTACTTCCTGAAAAAGGAGCAGTTTCTCTTCCTCTGGCTCGGGTCTTCTGCCCTGTATCACAGTGACAGGTTAGTAGTGCTTGACTTGCAGGATTCATATTTCCGTTCTGTCAGCCCACAGATGTTGCCTGCAGTTCATGGTCTGTCACCAGCATTTCCAATCAGTTGTGCTTCCTTTCAGCCTTACCAGCCCCCTCATATGTTAAGTGATGGTGGTGGTTGCATTCCACCTGCGGAGGGTAGGGGTACCAGTCTTTCACCTATCTCGATGACGGCTGTTGAAAGCAAGCTTGCACAGGCAGTCGTCACTCACCTCCAGACTACGGTGGACCTCCTACATTCGCTGGAATTCTCGATCAACGTGCCAAAGTTGCACCTGACTCCCCCCCCCCCCCCTCAGACTCTCACTTTCATCTGATCTATTCTTGAAAAAGTGCAGTTCTGCGCCTATCCTCCGGAGCAGAGAGTCCAAGATATTCAGGCTATGATACTGATGTTTCAGCATCTATCCTGGATTTTGGGGCGATGGATTCTGGATCTGCTGGGCCTCATGGCTTCCTGCATCCTGCTGGTAAAGCATGCCAGATGGAATGTGTGAAGCAAACAGAAGGAGATAATGGATGGAGCACTGAAACTTTTCAGACACTCACCCCCAGTCACAGATCTGGGCATTCTTTAGCTCACTTCACCACCTCAGTTCAGACCCAGCTATATGCAAATCAGTCTTGACCCTGTGCCTCATGGGAACAGTCCAGCCAAGCCAGGTCGTCCCTGAACCGGAAACAAGCATCCTGGATTGTGTGGGCTCTTCAGTGGGGCTTGCTAAATCCACTGCAACTTCATCAGGGGAGTCTCTCTGACCTGGTCCAGATATCAGATGGAACTGCAAAAGACCTGCAGTGGTGGCTGACAAACCGCAGTTGGGTTAGCAGCAGACACCTCTCCCTTCCCCACCCTAAACTCTGTGGTCACAGATGCATCAGTCCTGACCATCTAGGGGAGGTGGCGATCAGAGGATTCTGGTCTCTACAGTCTCAGCTCCACTTTAACCTATTGTAGTTGAGAGTGGTATGCTCTGCATTAAAACCCTTCCTTCCATCCAAGGGAGACCGGTTCAGGTGTTCACGGACAACAACACGTCCATGTATTACTGCAGGAAATGAAGTGGGTGAGGTCATAGACCCTGTGCCCGTAGGCTCTGTCCCTCTGGGCATGTCTGGAACATCAGGATATTTTCCTGATTGTACAACATCTTGCAGGGTCTCTGAATGCCAGGGGACAAACTCGGCTGTCAATGTCTTGCAGATTACAAATGACGTCTTCACCCGGAAGTGGTGCAAGGTCTCTTATGCGACTGGGGAGAACCTTGGTTAGATCTCTTTGCCACCGCCGAGGAACACGCAATGTCAGCACTTATACTTGTTGGTGTTACAAAGGCGGCTCTTGCTAGGAGACACATTTTGTCTCTAGTAGGGCTCAGGACTTCTGTACGCCTTCCCGCTTATACAATTCCTGCCTCAAGTTCTCAAGAAGATCAGCACTGACCAGGCCCATGTCATCTTAGGGGCCCCAAATTGGGCATGGAGAGTATGGTATCCCGAACTGGTTCTCTGATCAGGCTGCCTCCTCTGGCTGATTATCTCCTTTCACAGCAGCAGGACAGTGTTATGCACCCAAACCTGAGCACTCTCCACTGCCATGCATGGAGATTGAGCGGCGACAGCTGATAGTCTTCGATTTGCCTCCTGAAGTATATTTCATCATCTTAGCAGCCAGGTGCCCCTCGATGAGCTGTGTACGCCTGCCGAAGGGACAAATTTGTGGCTTGATGTGCTGCCAAATTGACTTATCTGTCTGTACCCTTATCCGAAGTACTTTTCTTAGCATTGTCCCTCTACCGGCAAGGCCATGCTTGGGCACGGTTAACGAGCACCATTTGTTGTTGCCAGATTATGTCCCGTATAGAGGCCCTAATGTAGACCCGTTCATACATGCCCTAAAATGGACGTATTCATATTTGCCCTAATACGGTCATATTCGTATGGTCAAAGCCGCATATGCCCTATTACGGTCACAACTGTACATGTCCTATTATAGTCAGGATTCCTTATATAGGCATGATCTTTCACCTACATTGGTCCTCACTAGTACACAATGTGCTCTGAGGGCTGAACGTTATCTATCCTGTGGTTTTGAATACAGCAGGGTTTTTCCCAAACACAGGCCCACACTGTACTCCTCAATTATGCATGGCTCTTTAGGAATACACCACCTGCATAATATGTATGTACAAAGTTCACCCCTGACGTCTTCCTCAAGTCTAACGACAGACCAATACAATCCATACTGAGGACCGAGACTCTTTAGGGTATAAATGCACCAAATCTTGCCCCGGTAAGACAGAGGGAACCGAGACTTCCATGCTGACACACTGACCAGAGACGCCGAGGCTCCTGCATGCAGTCGCTCCAGCTGACAGTGGTCTGACACAGCCCTTGCGGGATGTCCAACTAGAGACCAGGACTGGGTCCCCCACACACACTCTATTCAGGTATGGGGGTTTGACTAAATCCTAGAAGGATTCTTGGCTCTTAGGCTTTTAGACCTGCACACATATGCTAGGTACACTCAGGTACATCTAGTTGGGCATCGTAGGCGTACGCGCACTTTTCATAATGCTTTTTATATTCATGACTATTGCAATATGGTAGAACTGTTTTATCCCTTTGCTTTTATCGTACTGCTGATAAAATATCTCTGCTATTGTCTGCTGGTTGCCGCAGCACATATATTTTACACTAGAATAACAACTGTTCAATAAATACTTATTGAAACGCCTGACTGCTTATTCTGTGTAACTCTGAGACAAACCGAATAAGTAAGCACGAGTGACTGAGCGAAAGGTAGTATATTGTTTCCACGATTCTGAGGAATTTGGGTTGTCATGATCTAAGGTTGCCAGAAACTAATCTCTCCCCGATAAGGGGAGAGTCTAGTGGCACTGTGAGCTAGCTAATGCAAAATAATCTAACATACGCGGTGGGGGTGCACGGAGTCAGTCTGCCACCAAGCCCACAGCTTATGTTACACAAACGCGCAGGTCCTGCATGGGTACTATAGGAACTACACGACATGGCGCCCAATGTTGGTTTGGTACTTATTTAACAGTAGAATCTGAGTAGTTCAGTCGTGCTATTCTCAGAGAATCTACTCACAAAAACCCCAGAAACGTCTGGAGTGGGTGGGCACAAAATCCTCCGCAGCTGAGTAGTACGAGAATACAATTTATTGGCTGTTGGTTATTCAAGCTTGAAGGACATATAGTTCCTACAAATTGTGCATTTACACCTTATCTTAAAATTTCCTTAAACACCCTTCTTCCACTTAAAAATGGTTGAACAAGCAGAAGAAACAAGGAGAGTTGAAACAGACCTCTTCGGTTTAGGAGAAGAAGACCGTGAAGATGCAATACAAATTGCACCAAATTTCAGAAGGGCAGTCACCATAAAACTTCTAGAACATGGCTTAAGAGCCAGGGGTGGTAAAGTAATTTTCGTGATCGAGGCACACGAATCCAATAAAACAGAGGTGTTCTTTTCATGGGTTACATTCCCAGCAGCGAATTAGTTACAGATGTATTTCACTACTACCTAAAAGATGAAACACCAGGGGACTATACTCCTTTTGAGGAGTTAGAGATTCCGCTCATTTACCAGGAGCATAATTGCTGGTTTAAAGGCGCCCTACCCCATGTACGAGGAAGAGCAAGATTAGGCCCGCTCGGAGGAGCAGGAGTCACATGGCCCATATTAGCGGCATACACACCGCATCCTAACATTAACACGATGCCACAGCCAGAATTACTCGTACAACACAAAGATTTAATTAAAATCTACAGAAACCTCACACAATTTGTGATGAGGACTCTTAACAGTTCAGCCTGCACCAGTTGCAGCACAAGCTACTCCAGTCCAGAGTACAGTTAATAAAATTACTCCAAACATTACACGCTGTAATGGGCAAAATGCCAGCAAAACGTGAACAAATCCCATTCTGGATAGCTCAGAAAATAACTCCGCTTGAGGCAGTATTCCCGAGTACTACCACCTGTGATAAACACAGAATTCTAACAATCTGCTTGCCCATGGGTCTCACACCACAAGTAGAGGACTGCACCTCTTGGGGTTCAGTCTTTGCTGCCATATATACCAGAACACCTGGTATCCCGTCCTTAGCAGTAGTACCTGACGTATTGAGACAGATACAAAATGAGTACGGAGCAGAACCTGCCCTAAACTTAGGAATGAAGTTACTAAATAACTTTGACAAGGTATCAGCCATAATACTAGCTAATATTAAGGGGGAAGCGGCTTCAGTGGCGATCTGCCAACGCCTGAGGGAGTTTGGTCCAGAGGATCAACAACACGAACTACCCAAAATAATTGAAACTGCATATGCAGAACTAGGCAGAGTCCGTTTCGGTGGGAAAGCATTAAAACCACAACTGGTGGGCAGTCCTGAAAAGGACACTACAAAGCAGACGCCTACTTCTTCTAAAAAGAAGTGGGAAAATAAAAAACAACAAAAGTCTTAAGACAGCAGATCTCAGTCTAGAGGTAGGTCTCCTCAACAGGAGCCCTCTGAAAGGAGGTATAATCTCAGGAATAGGGATAATATTAAAAAACCTGACGGGTATCAGGATACTGATACTCCTTCCTCTTGTTCCTTTCAGGGTTCATCAAAAAACTCAGAGGGAAGGACGGTCAACGGAGCGTACAAAGTCCAGAGACACGCAATGCGCTGCGGACTACGCACCTAAAAAAGAAGATAAACAAAAATCAAAACCTCAGTTCAAAAAGAAGAAGGTAGCAGGTCTCCACATCAGACATGCCCAGAATTCTGAGGACACAGCTTCTGAACGGGGCTCTGATGATGCTAGACATCGTGGCCGAAGTAACGATAGCTCGCCAGAACCTGAAGGAATTTCTGGTGACGGCCGAGTTGAGTGAGTATATCACGGTGGAAACACCTGATACTCGGGTAAGTGTCCCACATAGGTTACATGAGCTAACACTCCGGATGGAGGGGGACAAGCCCAGAAAAGTTTAAGGTCTCTTTTGGAAAAATCTGTCATCTGGTTATGACATTCTATTAGCAGAACAGTGTGGTGCAGCGGCCAGGGCAGCTGACTTCGGAGCACAGGGTTTACTGTTCGATCCCCGGCTCCGGTGGCAGCTCAGCACCATGTGACTCTGGGCAATAGCTCACTTAATTTCCACTACGGCCCCCAGCGCCTTGAGACCCGTAAGGGTGAGTAGCTGCGCTATATAAAAACGGACTTACATTTTACAAGACTGGCCGCCAGCATTCGTCATGGAGTGCCCTAGGGGAGAAACTCATTTTTCCAGCCTTTTCCGACCTCGTTCCCATTCACCTAAAACATGCATATGTGCAGGAGTGGGCGGTTGCCCTAGCTCCAGCATTGTATAAAAATCATGTTGGTTGGGATGAGGATTCAACCCACTACGTGATCCCGTTAAAAGTTTCCCCAAATGCTCAATGGCAATACCCTATAAAGCAGGAAGCTAAAAAACAAGTCAGGGAGATTCTAGACCAACTAGAATACCAGGGGGTGATTGAAAATTGCACTTCACCTATGAACAATCCTTTGTTTCCCGTAATGAAACCTGACAACACATCTCGTTTAGTTTTCGATTACAGACATTTAAACACTTGCACAAAGATATTTGCAGTTCAAAATGCACATAGTGCCACATTAATGAATAACATTGTGCGGAAAAAATACAAAACACTTGATAACTCAAATGGATTTTTCTGCCAAAATATAGCGCCTGAAAGCAGGTATCTGACCGCCTTCAGTGAGTTAGATCCCAGCGACAATTTTGTCGACTAGCCCAAGGGTATAAAAACAGCCCAGGGTTATTTTCAGCACGAGTAACAGAGTTACTCCAAAATTTGGATGAAGAAGCATTGTCCTATGTGTATATTTATCTGACGGACGATGAATTAAAGAGGCACTTGACCAGGGTGAGCACCATTATGGGATTCGCCTCCGAGGGCTACAAATTTAATTTTAAAAAATCACAAATTGCCCACCTCCGTGTCCTATTTTTAGGATACGAGCTGTCAAGTGAAGGAAAGATGCTTAGCAGCTAACTTTTTAGAAAAGTGTGCGCTGCTCCAACCTCCAAAATCATTTAAAGAATTTAAAATCAATTCTGGGATTTCTAAATTTTGGTCGAACATACATTTTGGATCTACGACTTAACAAAACCTGATTTTTCAGTCAGACAATGGACACAGGAACACACAAATATCCTGCGTTCCCTACAGGAAGATATGATAGCTTCTAAACATTTATAGACACGCGTAAATGCACAGAACTTAGTGATCCGAGTAATAGTGGGTCAATGCGGGTACACTTATTTAACTTTTAATGAAGGCGAAACAGTACCAATCGCATACAAATCACACCTGTACACAAACGCAGAGATGCGTTTCACTTCAACAGAAAAAATTCTGACAGCAGTGCAGACCGCTGTAGAAAGAGAAAGAGCTCTGGCTCAGGGAAAACGCATAATTGTCGTGACCCCAGTACCAGCTTTAGAAGCTGTTACAAAAGCTAGCATTCCAAATGCGAAAGCCTTACATCCCAGATGGATACAATGGGCTAATTCTCTTAATGCAACGGATGTTGAATACAGATTCGATCCAAGTTTAAAAACACAGGCATTCCTGCAATACGAACAAGAATATCCTCTACCAAATGAAATTTTGCCTCTAGATCAGTATGAATACATTATTTACACTGACGGTTCTGCTCAACCAGCCATAGGGAGTAAGCAAGCTTACAGTGCGGCGTGTGCGATTGTTAAAGGTCGCATGCACGATGGAAAGTTCCATCCGAGTTGCACTAAAACGCAATCTCTAGGAGACTGCACGGCTCAGTTGGCAGAACTCAAAGCACTTATACTGGCACTTATAAATACGGATCACGAATTCCCCACACTTATTGTGTGCCATCCCTTTTACTGTGTACAGTCGTACAATGAATATCTACATCATTGGGAACAAAACGGGTTCAAAGATGCAAAAGGTGGCACAATTAAGCATAAAATCCTATGGGAACAAGTAGTGGAGTTGAGAAACGAACTACCAAGGGCTCACGTGATACATACACTGAGTCATCAGCGTGATGGCGTTCACGTTGAAGGGAATTCATTGGCTGATGAAGCCGCAAAGGGGGCTGTACGCACAGCCGCCGTAGCTGCAGTTACTCGTTCAAAGACGAGGGTAGACGGCGAGATAATGGTAGCTGTCAATGCTTCAGGCAAAGGCAGCACATCAGTACCTAAAAAATTTCCACTCAAGTACTCCTACAAGTTAGATGCACAAAACATTCCATATGCTCAGATTCCTGGAGTGGGGGATAGAGTAATACCAAATATGGATTGTAGGCAGGGCTTAATTCTAGCAGCACACGAGGGTTTGGGTTCTGCGCATACAGTCGTTACAGCGACTATTTCTTTACTGAAACAGCGCTACTGGTGGCCAGGGTTAACAAAGCAGACCACAGACTAGGTCTTAAAGTGCGACATCTGTCAGCAGATGAAAGGCTCCACTGTAACACGCCCAGCACAGACACCATTGCTGAAATCAGACAAACCTCTTGCATGTGTATTTGGACCTCTGCGGACCCCTACAATCTGATGGGTCCAAGAAATATATCATGGTTGCAGTGGATTCCTGCTCTAGATTCCTATGGGTTTGGCCTCAGCGCTCGGCTGATGCTCGAACTGTTATAAAAGATTTGCGAGTCTTTATCAGCACATACGCAGTTGGCACGTTACATTCTGACCATGGTCCGGCGTTTAGCTCTCGGGCTTACAAAGAGGCCATGCAAGGGATGGGCGTAGCATTGCGGTACTCCTCTCTCCGTACCATCCAGAGGGAAATTCTGTTGTGGAGAGGAAAAACCGGGACTTAAAGCAATCTTCAACAGCTAGGGTATTAGGTAAGGGCGGTAGATGGGTTGAACACCTTTATGGGGTACAGCGAGCGATCAATAACCAGCCAAGAAGCTCTCTAGGGGGTGTCACTCCTTACGAGGTCCTATTTGGGACAAGAATGTGGGTACCTGATCTTGATTGTGAAGGCACAGTGGTGGATGAAAAACCATTTGATATCCATGATCGTTTGGCTGTTTTACAGGATCTAAACAAATCCAGAACACAACAAAGTAATGTGCTCCAGAAACAGACGGCCACTGAGGAAGTCAAGGCAGTAACGGCAAGACCTGTCTGGATCCCAAAGGTCGTGGATCTGGTCAGAGAGAAGATTGCTGACAAGAAAGAATTTGGGCCATCCTACAGAAAGCCTGTACCGGTCCTAGCAATCCAAGGCACAAGAACTGTACTTCTGCCGCCTCTTGCCGGGAAAAAGGAGAAAAGATTTGTCTCAATCGATTTAATCAAACCACACTATGTGGCCGATACTAAACAGTAGGCCGCGTGGACTCCACAGTGGCAGACGCCCTCCTCTCGCTACAGTCCAAGAAGTCCAAACAGAAAGACTCATCACGTTTGAAGAGCCACCTGTACGGAATGAAGGACTAAGCAACAATGCTATGGAACTCGTTCCACTTCAACAAGAAATTCATCTTCAAAATGAAAACCAACTTAACAACCAAGTTGCAATAAGACCGACTACAGACATCTACGTCAACATGCCTCGTCAAGAGCAAAATCCGATTTCAACAAATCCCGATGCAATTCCAACAATTGATCGAACTGCTTCTGGCTATTTCATGAACATTGATACGTTTTCACCTGGTCCAAGCTAGCCGGAAACGACGCCAGCCAAAAAAACACTCAAACAGAAACTCGCTGACTTTTTGAACTTTTTTAGAAAGACTTACCTGGTGTCACCTTGGATTGAACTATGGTATATCACTGGGATCTTATTTTTTCTTTTCTGGCTAGGTTTAATTATAACTTTTAGGATGCTTATTAATGGACGATATCTCCAGCAAAGCTCTACAGCCCAAAGAGTCAATGTGATTTTAAAACCACACCAGTCCTCACATCGTGAACCAAGAGACTTGTCTTCAGTGAACATCACAGCAGTTCCTGTACCGGACGGTATAGTATGGGACAATAGTGATTATGATGTATTCGGTCCGACTGAACTTTTAAAGCTAAAACATGTATTTAAAATTTCTTTGTGATATCATTACCTCCAGTACATTTTCTGATGATTGGGACACTGAAACTGTAAATGCTATGATGTCTGATTTAGAAAAAACTGCTGCATTTCCGAACAATGAAATGTTAGAAGGTACTTCAGACTATGATACATTGTACTGTTACCAGCAATATGGTCATCATTTCTTACACAAATCTATAACACCTAGAAATGTATTTGAATACCACCAGTGGGAACACTGCCCAACTCCTCCTAAAGGTAGTTCGCAAACTTTTGCACAGAAATTCACATACTTTTCAGGGTTTAATACATCTGACCCAAAGTCATTTTACTACAAAGTGGCAAAAACATCAGCACAGAAAATTATGTTTACTAACACCAAACCGATTTACTCTGCTTCCTTTTTGGCCCAGTTGTCTGCACAGGGTTTCGACCTATGGAAGGACACTATAGATTTAAAATCAATCTGGGGTTCTAGGGACTGGCAAGTCCAGGGAACAGAAGCGCTATTTAGAGCATGCCTCATTCCACAGCAGATCATATTTCTGAATGAAACTGTGCAACAGACATCCTGTCTTGGAATAGCCAAGAACAAGGAACTGAACTCACCCGGGTTTCCTACACCATCACAGATGGGTGGGGGGGGCAGAATTCAACTACACAAGGGGTAGGATTAGATAACATTCTCCAGTACAACAGATCAGATCCTGATTGTGCCAATGGGCCAAATCGTCCAAACCGCTGTCAACAGAGATTTATGAATACAACCGAAGGGTTTAGTATCCATAGGTCAGATACTCGCTATGTACAAAGACGACACCCAGGGGTAGTGACATGCTATAGTGTTGGGAAGTTGTGCCTTGATTGGCTAGAGACCTCAACACTCACAGAAGTAAAACATCACTTGACCTTACTCACACCTGATGTGGACCTTAGGGATTTCTTGTTAGGCCCAAGGAAAACACGTCAAACGTTTCATATATGCCGGCATTTATGCCTATTCTAATGAAAACTGGAAGATATCCGAACAAGAGGCCGCAGAAAGGATACGGGAGGTAGACCTTATTAACTTAGAAAAGGCATTAGCTGTAGTGGATAATGGGTTAACAACTTTGACCTCCAGGATTTACTCCTTAGGCAACATTGTGTCTTCGGCAATCGACATATTAGAACAAGATCTGGCCTTGTTACAACACGGGCAATCTCAGCTACGTTCTATTATGATGTTAAGCTGGACGCTGCAATCTTTGCGTGCAGCCTATGCGCCATGGCGTTTTATAAACACCACGTCTCTGTTTTCAGAATACACTCTGACTGATACAGACAGAAATGGCACAAAGGGGAGCCAAATATACAATGCTGCGTATTGAGAAACTGGAAAGGTTACCATTCACTGTAGCCGAATCACCATCAACAGAATGGCTAATTCATGGCCAAATTACTCTGCCGGTCACTACGTTTCAGTTTCAATATTTCCTTGAGCAAAGGCAGGCAGGCAAATATGAAAAGATGGGTAAGGGTTACATTAAGGAAACTTGGGAGTTACCATATAGATATCGATGCCGGAATGGGGATCGAGAAGTGTATCTGAGTGTTACAAACTGCAAGAACGCTTTAAGCGGTTCTCTCATGTGTCAGGATATTTCACTACACGGAGCCTGTAACGGTTCAGTAGCGAACCTATCGTGTCACATGACTGGAACCCCAGCTGCCGTGATCACTCCGGTTTTCGAGCTGCTCTCAAATGGGTGTTACTTGATGCTAAATGATCAAGGTTGCTGTGGGATGCTTCCGGGCGTCGCATAGCTGGTCACTGTTAACTCCAGGGTTACTTGCTGTATGCAAGTATTGTTTCCACCACTGAACACAGGGAGGCGCCGTTATGGTCTTTACTGGACGTTTCTTTCATACAATTTGATACTCTGAGCAGACTGCAAGCCATGCTTTTACAGCAACCCGTGCCCTTAACCTCCGCTCGAGAAACCTATGAACTTCAAGTTGCAAGGACCTCGACTGAGATACAGGCGCTTATACGTACAAACTGCCCCTTTCATTTCGTAGAAATGGTGGGAAGTATCTTCAATATGTCTGATACGAGCGGTATTGTACACCTATTTAAGACCATAGGATCAGGACTGTTGAGCACCTTTCAGACCGTCCTCGTAGTAATCCCAAATTTTATACACTCCGTATTGGGAAGCGTATTTGGAGGACTCCCGCTTATCCTATTGCTGATTGCAGGGGTCCTATTCATAATACTGCTGCTACGCAATGGACGGCCCAATTCCCGAGAGAATGGCGAACATGCTCCAGGAGCGGAAATACCGTGAACGCATGGTACAACTTCTGGGCATTTCTTGCCTGCGAGAACTCAATGCCTCCTGGTTTCTATCCTTTTGACCAGTCTGGGTAGACTGCATCTTACCTGTTCTTTGATGCCTGTTTTGCGGAGAAGAATGCACGTTGGATCTTTGTCTGACATTTCCATCAGATGCGCCTCCAGACACGGATGCAATGCTGGACCCCATAAAGGCCCATGCTCTGCGTTGTCCTCAGCGGCTTCCGATTCTGATGAACGCATTCCTGGAGAATCCACAGGTGCCGTTTGCTCCTGCTGGGTTAGGTGACTCCTCCACAGGCACCCAGGTAACAACTGCCGCACAAGCTGCTGCAGCACCGACTGTTGGCAGTGCTACATTCCATCTATGTGCGATTGACGTTCTCTGTGAGGCGTTGGATTTGTCGTCTGCAGCAGCTAACACCGATAATGTTGTACTTCCCAGCCAGGACGCTTAATCTTGAATTGGCTCGTCGTGTCCTGGGAAAGAATTCGGCTTCTTCACTCGTTTCAAAACAAACAAGCAAAATTGGAACATTTCCTAAATTGGCACTTTCGCTTGAGAAAAGCATGGCCTTCTTCCGCTTTGAGTGAGGCAACTTATATGGAGAAACAAAATAGACATTCTTTTAGTGCCAATTGAAATTAGCTGAATTACTAACATTTTAGAAGAATTTTTTTTTAAAGAGATTTTAAAACCATGTTTTTATTTGTTTTTAAATATGATTTTAAATTGTCCAGATTTTAAGTATGGTCATTGTTATCCAAATCAAAAGAGGAGTGGGTGTTATGTCCCGTATAGAGGCCCTAATGTAGGCCCGTTCATACATGCCCTAAAATGAACCTATTCATATTTGCACTAATACGGTCATATTCGTACTTGCCCTATTATGGTCAAAGCTGCATATGCCCTATTACGGTCATAACTGTACATGTCCTATTCTAGTCATGATTCCTTATATAGGCATGATCTTTCACCTACATTGGTCCTCACTAGTACACAATGTGCTCTGAGGGCTGAACGTTATCTATCCTGTGGTTTTGAATACAGCAGGGTTTTTCCCAAACACAGGCCCACACTGTACTCATCAATTATGCATGGCTCTTTAGGAATACACCACCTGCCTAATATGTATGTACAAAGTTCACCCCCTGACGTCTTCCTCAAGTTTAACGACAGACCAATACAATCCATACTGAGGACCGAGACTCTTTAGGGTATAAATACACCACATCTTGCCCCAGTAAGACAGGGAACCGAGACTTCCATGCTGACACACTGACCAGAGACGCTGAGGCTCCTGCATGCAGTCGCTCCAGCTGACAGTGGTCTGACACAGCCCTTGTGGGGTGCCCAACTCGAGACCAGGACGGGGTCCCACACACTCTCTATTCAGGTATGGGGGTTCGACTAAATCCTAGAAGGATTCTTGGTCTTGGGCTTTTAGACCTGCACACGTATGCTAGGTACACTTGGGTACATCTAGTTAGGCATCGTAGGAGTACGCACGCTTTTCATAATGCTTTTTATATTCATGTATGTATTTATGACTATTGCAATATGGTAGAACTGTTCTATCCCTTTGCTTTTATTGTACTGCTGATAATATATCTCTGCTATTGTCTGCTGGTTGCCGCAGCACATATATTTTACACTAGAATAACAACTGTTCAATAAATACTTATTGAAACGCCCGACTGTTTATTCTGTGTAAATCTGAGACAAACCGAATAAGTAAGCACGAGTGACTGAGCGAAAGGTAGTATATTGTTTCCACGATTCTGAGGAATTTGGGTTGTCATGATCTAAGGTCACCAGAAACTAATCTCTCCCCGATAAGAGGAGATTCTAGTGGCACTGTAAGCTAGCTAATGCAAAACAATCTAACATACGCGGTTGGGGTGCACAGAGTCAGTCTGCCACCAAGCCCACAGCTTATGTTATACAAACGCGCAGGTCCTGCATGGGTACTATAGGAACTACACGACAAGATCAACCGTCCCTGTTCAAGTCACCTGCTGTGACATGTTTCCAAATGTTTACAGCACGTTTCCCCCTTGCACCTTTTGTTATGTTTTAATGGGACCTTAATTTAGTCGTAACCTTTTGATGTGTTCTCCTTTTGAGCCCATGCACCGCTGTACTCTGTTTGCTCACAATCAAAACAGTTTTTTTAGTGGCTATTACTTCTGCCAGAAGGGTTAACAAACTTCAGGTGCTCGCAATAAATGCTCTGTATACCACTTTCTTTCTGGACAAACTTGTACTTTGGAACCGAGCCTCATTCCTCCCCAGGTTGTGACACCCTATTCACGTTGGTCAGAACATCACGCTACCGACCTTCTATGCTCCACCTCTCCAAAGAAGAGGAGAGACTCCACTGCCTAGATTAAAAAATAATTTTATTCTTCTAGGTTGATCGTACCAAAGACACCCGGAAGTATGATCAACTTTTTGTTGGGTTTACTGGAGCAAAGAAAGGAAAATCGGTGCGAAGAGAACCATCTCCAGATAAATTGTACTCTGCATCCAAATCTGCTAGGCACTGGCCAAGAAGCAACCTCCTGAGTGCTTGCAGGCTCATTCCACCAGAGCCAAATCTGCGACCACTGCACTAATAAGTGGAGTCCCATTCCTTGACATTGGTCAAGCAGCCACATAGGCATCGCTGTACACGTTTGACAAACACTGTCTCAACAGTCGGGTCCAGCGTGACATGCGTTTCACCCTTTCGGTCCTCCAGGACTTTCTAGTCTAACCAGTTCGCAGATCCTCTTCAAATGAGGTGGCCACACCATGAAGGTAAGAATTTTTTATTTCTGGAACAGGCTATGCATAGCGATTGGCAATACATTTCCCCCACCCCTTTCATATAATAAGAAAATAAATAAACAAAAAAAACCATGGTGGTTGAACAATTGTGTGAACATGAACAAATCGTCACAGAAAACTCCATATTGAGAATGAATCACAAAATAGAAATACATTCACAAAGTTACCCAGCAGCGTACCAGTTGCGTACCATTATCCATCACCAATTCATTGGGATACCCATCCCTTTCAAACACCTGTAGGAATTCTATGATGGTTCGAGTTTCGGTGTTGTTCACAAGAGCAACCTCTGGCCACTTAGACATGTAGTCAGTCAATACTAAAGCATACTTTGACATCTCCACTGGAACTCTTAGAGGAGCAGCAATGTCAAAACCCAAATTTGACGAGGGATACCATCATCATAAACTTTATTTTGATCACTAGGATCATAAAAGTACATCACATATAAATATTACACATAAATATGCAATCATGTTAAAAATAGATCACTGGATTAAATATACAACACAATCTCAAAACGGCCACACAAAGGTATAAGAGTCAAATCACGTTGGCAGCAGAATGCATTTATAATTACTGTACTTGAGCCTGAGCCCATGCCATATTGATCATTGATTTGGTGGGCGCACCCATCAAGATCCTTAACAGGTCCCTAGAGAACAGCATGCAATAAATTATCTGAAAATGGACTGAACTGCGCAAATGTAGCTTGCATCGATTGATGACGCTGGCCGTTTCAACAGCAGCAATGTACAATTTCAGTTAAAGTGATCTGTGCAATTATAACTTCTAATGATCAACCATACCCACTTTTCAACAAACTATTTATAAAACCAAAATAAGCATTAGCCACATTCAATAAAATGAGTCAAAATAAAAGCCCATACAATTTCAGCTTAGTTCACTCGACCCAGGGAGGAACACAACTAGTGTTGTGTAGTTCCTATAAGACCTATACAGGATCTGCGTGTTTGGACAACCTACACTGCGGGCTTGGTGTCCAAACTGATTCCAAACACCCCCACCGGGTATGTTGGCGTGTATACCAGCTAGCTCACAGTGCCACTAGAAACTCCTCTTACCAAGGAGAGAATAGTTCTTGGCAACTATCGAACATGACAACCCTGATCCCTCAGGACCGTGGAAACAGTGCAATACTTTTCGCTCAGTCAGTCGTGCTCACTTTGTCTTGGAGAGATACACAGAATAAACAATATGGACGTTTTTCAATAAGCATTTATTGAACATTCGTCATTCTAGTGTAAAATAGGTGTGCTGAAACAACCACTAGACAGAAACAGATATAAATGATTAGAAGCTCTACAAAGGTAAAAGGATGGTAGGTTTCTACCATCTTGCCATAACTATGAATACAGGCAAGTATATAAAATACATGACAAAAATGCGTACTCCTACGATGCTACCCTAACTAGATGTACCGAAGTGTACCTAGCATGTGTGTAGGTGTTGAGCCAAGAATCCCTCTAGGATAGAGTCAACCCCATTACCTGAAGTGAGAGACTGGGAACCCCGTCTTGGTCTCGAGCTGGACACCCTGCAAGGGATGTTAGACCACTGCGAGCTGCAGTATCTGCATGCAGGAACCTCAGCGTCTCGCGTCAGTGTGTCGGCATGGAAGTCGTGATCTCCTCTGACTATCTCCGCAAGATGTGATGTTTATATACCCAAGGGTTTCCCCAGGGGTTCTACCATGCTGTGCCACTGTCGGACTTAGGATGACGTCGGGAATGAACCTTGCACATAGTTATTATGCAGGAGATGGTAGTCCTGCTGAGTTTACAAGGATCCTCATGCATAATGTATGAGGCTATTGTTCAGGGAAAACCCCATGTTCTGTAAGCAGTACTGTAACTAGGTAAAGGGTCAGTCCTAACAGTCTGTTATGTATGTAATGTAGGGACGAATATAGGTGAAAGGTTGTGATGTTACCGGGGCCTCTATTGGGGTACCTATATGGAATATAACACCCACTGCTCATCCGACTGGACGACATAATAAAATTCTAACTTACTACTAGGCAGTCTAGGTACTAGTACGCAAGCAACTACAGTAAAACAATAGTTTTGCGAAAAAATTTTAAACTCTAAAAATAAAAATGCTAATACCAAAAATTGTCACTCAAGCAATAGTTCTAATGTGTCCTTATATATAGTTTGAACAACTACAAGCATCGGAAAGCCATGCAGGTCATAAAAAGTGGCAAATGTTTTGGAGTTCCAATTTTGAGTTTGTTTAAAATGAAAAAAGGGCAAATTTTTCCCAGCACACGACGAGCCAAATGTTTGTGTCCTTGCTAGTGGACGCAACATCACTGTTGCCTGCCTTCGCATACGACGATCCCTGTAACACCTCGCAGATTACGTCAATTGAGCACAGATGATGTTCTGTACTGCCTGCAACCGACGCTGGGGCAACCTGTGCACCATCCAAAGCCTGGGTGTTAGTGGAGGAGCCGGTGTCCATTCCAACAGGAGCAGAGACTTCCTGTGGTGGCTCTAAGAATGCCGCCATCCACATGGGGCCACTGCAGAACATGGGCCGTTATCGGGTCCAGTAGTGCATCAACGTCCGGTTGCGCAACTAATGAAAGTGTCAGACAGAGATCCAACACGCATTCTTCTCCGCAGAACAGGCATCAGAGAAGAGGTACGATGCAGTCCATCCAGACTGGTCTAAATGACCGGAACCAAGAAGCACTTAGTTCCCGTAAGCAAGGTGTGCCCAGATGTTGTACCATGCGATCATGGTATTTGCGCTCCAGGAGTGCTTTTTCCATCTCCTTGGTGACTGGGCCGTCCATTACGTAGCAGAAAGATTACAATCAGGATACCTGCTATTAGAAACGGGATCAGCGGAAGTCCTCCAAAACTGCTTCAGAATACGGAGTTTATAAAGTTCGGTATAACTCCGAGGACAGTCTGAAAGGTGCTGAACAGTCCTGAACCAATGGTCTTAAATAGGTGGACTTTACCCCTCGTATCAGACATGTTAAAGATACGATTTACCATTTCTGTGAAATGGAAAGGGCAGTTCGAACATATTTGTGCCGTTATCACTGCCGAGGACCTTGCGATCTGGAGATCAAAAGTCTCCTGTGCGGAGGTTAAGGGCACGGTTTTCTGTAGAAGCATGGCTTTCATTCAGCTCAGAGTATCAAACCGTATAAGAGAAATATTCAATGAAGGCCATAGCGGCGCCTCCCTGACTGTATGTGTCGGTGGAAACAATACTTGCATAAGCAAGTAACCCTGGAGCTCACGGTTACTAGATATGCGATGCCTGGAAGCATCCCAAAAAAGCCTGGATTGTTCAGCATCAAGTAGCTCCCATTCGAGAGAACCCTGAATACTGGAGTGATCACAGCTGCCGGGGTACCTTTCAAATGACAGGATAGGTTTGCCACTGAACCATTTCAAGCTCCATGTAGCATAATATCCTGGCATATGAGAGATCCCCTCAAAGCGTTCTCACAGTTGGTACCGCTTAGGAAAACTTCAAGATCCCCACTCATGCATCGAAATCTGTACGGTGATTCCTTGATGAATTCCCTACCCATTTCTTCATATCTGCCTGCCTGTTGTTGTTCTAGGCAATGTTGAAACTGGAAAGTTGTGACCGGTAAAGTTATGTGGCCATGGATTAACCACTCTGTGGACGGTGATTCTGCCACAGTAAAAGGTAATCTGTCCAGTTTTTCAATACGCAGCATTGTATATTTTGCTCCCCTCTGTGCCATTTTCATATTTTTTTCGGTTAGATTGTATGCAGAAAACAGGGACGTACTGTTGATAAAACGCCAAGGCACATAACCTGCGCGCAATTATTGCAGCGTCCAGCTTAATGACATAATAGAACGTAACTGCGATTGCCTGTGCTGTAGTATGGACAAGTCTTGTTCTAGTACATCAATAGCAGAAGATACAATGTTGCCCAGTGAATAAATCCTGGATGTTAACTTAGTCATACCATTGTCGGATACAGCTAACTCCTTTTCTAAGTTAATCCTATCTATTTCTCGTAGTCTCTCCGCTGCTTTTTGTTGGGAGATTTTCCAAATTTCATTATAGACCGCATATAAGAAACATTTTTGATGTGGCTTTCTGGGACCTAATAAAAAATCCCGTAGGTCCACATCCTCTGTAGTAAGGATAAGTGTTTCACCTGTGGTAGTGTTGAGGTCTTTAGCCAATCGAGGCATAACTTCCCAACACTGTATGATGTCACCAGCCCCAAATGTTCTCTTTGTACTTAGCGTGGGTCTGGCCTATGGATACTGAACCCTTCGGTGGTACCCCTGAATCTTTCCTGACATCTGTTAGTGTCTGTGGGCCAAACCAACCATCCCTTCCAATTGGGGTCTGCACTATTGTATTGTAAAATGTCATCTATTGTAGCCCCTTCTTCTGATGTAAAATTTTCCTCGGTATGTGATGGTGTTGGGATCCGTGGTGTGTTCAAGTCCTTGTTCTTGGCTATACCAAGACAGGAAGTCTGTTGCACAGTATCATTTAGAAATATCATCTGCTGAGGAATGAGGCATGCTCTAAATAGCGCTTCTGTTCCCTCGACTTGCCAATCCCTAGAACCCCAGACTGATTTTAATTTTATAGTGTCTTTCCATAAGTCGAAACCCTGTTCAGGCAGTTGGGTAATAAAGGAAGCAGAGTAAATCTGTTTGGTGTTTATTAGCATATTTTCTGTGCGGATTTAGAAGCAACCTTATAGTAATATGAGGTCGGGTCAGAAACGTTAAACCCTGAAAAATATGAAAATTTCTGTGCAAACATTTTGAACCACTTTTTGGTGGTGTAGGGCAATGTTCCCATTGGTGATATGTGAAAACATTCCTAGGGCTACAGGATTTGTGTAGAAAATGATGACCATAATGTTGATAACAATACATAGTGTTAAAATCTGATGTCTTCCAACATTTCATTGCTAGAAAATGCGGCAGATTGTTCTAAATCAGACAACATATTGTTCAGTTTCAAAATCCCAATCATCGGAAAATGTATTGGAGGTAATAATATTGTTTAAGGAAATTTTAAATGAATGTGGTATTTTTAAAAGTTTGGTCGGGCCAAATAAATCATAATTAACCTTGTCCCACTATACCATCAGGTATAGGAACTGCTGTAATGTTCACTGATGACAAGCCTCTTTGTTCACGATGTGATGAAACATGAGGTTTCAGGAGCAAGTTCACTTTTGATGCTGCAGAGCTTTGGCGAAGATAAGTTCCATTAACAAGTAAGCAGAAGACCATTACTAAGCTTATCCAGAAAAGAAGGAAAAGTATCCCAGTGATTAGCCAAAGTTCTATCCAAGGTGACACCAGGTAAGTTTTTTTTTTTTTTTAAAGAAAAGTGAAGAAGTCTTTGACTTGTTGTTGACGAGTTTTCAGGGCTGGTGTCGTTTTGGGTTCACTTGGATCCAATGAAAAGGTATCAAAGTCGATGAAATAGCCAGATGCAGTTTGATCTATTTTTGGTAGCTCAGGAGGTTTTGTTGAACTTGTAGATTGCTCTTGCTGAGGCATGTTTATGTAGACATCAGTGTTAGGTCGAATTGAAATTGGTTTTTCATTTTGATTTTGAATTTCTGTTTCAAGAGGAACTAGTTCCATGGCATTGTTGCATAGTCAATCATTCAGTATAGGTGACTCTTCAAATGTGATGAGGCTTTCCGTCTGAACTTCCTGTATGGTAGCGAGATGAGGGCGTCGGCTACCCAGGAGCCCACGAGGCCTACTATTCAGTATCGGCAACATAGTGTGGTTTTTATTTAAAAATCTTTTTATTGATTTTATGTCGCAACAACAAAATTGCAATTGCAACAAACATGGTTTCGTGGCCAAGAGGAACAGATCAATAAAAATACACACAGCTTGTTTCCAAGGTCTTAGCCTCCCTAAACTTCTTACATTTGTGTCCCTATCTGGTTCATCCAGATGTTCACCTGTACCTTGCATCGAGTTTACCCTGATGTGGGACAGTAGCTAATTAACGCTTGTGCTTCTTGCCCAAACATTGAACTATAAGAAGAGAGAGAAAAGTAAAACAGAGAAGAGAAATAAAAGAAAAACAAACATATAATCAAAAAACATATGCATCAAGGTGGTTACATAGCGTCTCTGGTCGAATGGTGGGGAGATTTATTGGACGGAACGGGGCACGGGTCTCCCTCACCCTCAGCGTTCTTTGAGAGGACTGAATCTTTTAGATATGAAAGGTGGAGAGCTCCTAATCTGGGGCCACATGCAAATAGGGGCAGACGCTCTGGCAAATATTCTACCAGTGGAGACCAAATATACTCGAACCCCTTTCTTGCATCATCTGCTATGTCTGTCATTCGTTCCATTGCTAGTGCTGGCCATAGCCTAGTATGCCATTGCGTGAGGGATGGGGCCTCCGCCTTTTCCAGGAAGCAGCTATTGCCATTTTGGCGGCACCCAGGCACAGCCACATGATGGAACAGTCCCCATATGTTTGACGTTTCAGGTTGGGGTCCCGGATCCCCAACAGGGTATGTTCTATGGTGTCCGGAATTGGGTAGCCTAGAATCTGTTTAATTTGAGATAGGATCTCTTTCCAGAATGACTGGATAGAGGGTCAGTCACACCAGATGTGGCGAAAGTCTCCCAAAAGCCCACAGCCCCTCCAGCATCTGTCCGTGGTGTTGGGAAATATTTTATGTAGTTTCTGGGGGTGCAGGTACCAGTCATACATAATTTTATAGTGGGCATCTCTCAAAAACATAGAGCGATTGTGTTTGGCAATGTCTTTGTATAGGGAGCCCCATTGTTTCTCTTCCAGGGGAGTGGCGAGGATAGAGTCCCAAAATTTTCGGTGTCTCAGGGTCGCCTGTGGGCTCAATGCCTGGATGAGGGACTACAGGAAGGAGATGGTTCCCTGTTTTTCCTCTCCACATCGAATTTCCTTCGGGATGGTACGGAGAGGAGTACCGCAGTGCAACACCCAAACTTCCCATGGCCTCCTTGTAAGCCCTAGAGCTAAACACGGGGCCACGGTCATAATGTAATGTGCCAACTGCGTATGTCCCTATAAAAACTCGCAAATCTTTGATAAGAGTTCGAGCGTCAGCCGAGCGCTGAGGCCAAACCCACAGGAATCTCTAGCAGGAATCCACTGCAACCATTATGTACTTGTAAGCCCCATCCGATTGTAAGGGGCTGCAGTGGTCCAAATAGACATACGCGAGAGGTCTGTCTGATATCAATAATGGTGTCTGCACTGGACGTATTATGGTTGAGCCCTTCATCTGTTGGCAGATGTCGCACTTTAAGACATAGTCTTTGGTCTGCTTTGTTAACCCTGGCCACCAATAGCGTTGTTTCAGTAAAGAAATTGTCGCCGTAACTCCTGCATGTGCAGAACCAAGACCCTCGTGTGCAGCTAAAATTAAGCCTAACCTTCGATCCATGTTTGGTATTACTCTATCCCCCACTCCTGGAATCTGAGCAAATTGAACGTTGTTTGCATCTAACTTGTAGGAGCACTTGAGTGGAAAACCTTTCAGCAATGCCTTATTGTATTCGCGTGATGCAATGACAGCTACCATTATCTGTCCGTCTATTCTGGTTTTTGAATGAGTGATTGCAGCTACGGACGCAGTTCGTTCTGCCCCCTTCGCGGCTTTATCAGCCAATGAATTCCCTTCAACGTGAACGCCATCACGTTGATGATTCAGCATGTGTATCACGTGAGCTCTTGGTAGTTTGGTTTTCAACTCGGCCACCTGTTCCCATAGCATTTTATGCTTAATTGTGCCACCTTTTGAATCTTTGAACCCATTTTGTCCCCAATAGTGAATATATTCATTTTATGACTGGACACAGTAAAAGGAATCGCACACAATTAGTGTGGGGAATTCTCGATCCGTATTAATCAGTGCCAGTAAAACAGCTTTTAGTTCTGCTAGCTAAGCCATGCAGTCTCCTAGAGACTGAGTCTTTGTACAGGTCCGATGGAACTTGCCATCCTGCATTCTACCTTTAACAATCGCACACGCAGTGCTGTATTGTTTACTTCCAATGGCCGGTTGAGCAGATCAGTCAGTGTAAATTATGTATTCATACTGATCTAGAGGCCTTCTTTAATTCGGGAGAGGATATTCTTGTTCGTATTGCAGAAATGCTTGTGTTTTTAGACTTGGGTCGTACCTGTATTCTACATCTGATGCAGTGGGAGAATTAGCCCATTGTATCCATCTCAGATGTAAGGCTTTAGCATTTGGACCACTTGCCTTTGTAGCAGCCTCTAAGGCCGGTACCGGAGTCACGACAATAATTCGTATCCCCTCAGCCAGTGCTCTTTCTCTCACTACAGCAGTCTGTACGGCTGTCAGAATTTTTTCTGTGGATGCAAAACGCATCTCAACATTTGTGTACAAGTGTGATTTGTATGCTATTAGTACTGTTTCACCTTCATTGTATGTTTTGTAGGTGTACTCTGATTGACCCGCCACTATACGGATTACTAGATTGCGGACATTTACGCGTGTCTAAGTGTTTGGACGCTATCATGTCAGCTTGTAGGGAATGAAGGATATCTGTGTCTTCCTGTGTCCATTGCCTAACTGAAAAATCAGGTCTTATGAGGTCGTAGAAAGGTTTAACCCTTTCTACGTTATCCAAAATGTATGTTCTGCCGAAATTCAGGAGTCCCAGTATGGATTGTAAATTTTTCAAAGATGTTGGAGGTTGGAGCAGCGCACAATTTTCTAAAAAGTTGGCTGTCAAGCTTTTCCCTTCACTTGAAAGCTCATATCCCAAAAACAGGACATTGAGGTGGGCTATTTTTGATTTTTTTTTAAAGTTAAACTTGTAGCCCTCAGAGGAAAATCCCAAAATTATGTTGCTCACCCTGGTCAAGTGTTCCTCCAGGTCATCATCTGTCGGATAAATATCATCTACATAGGACAATGCCTCCTCATCCAGATTCTGAAGTAACTCAGTTACCCTGGCGGAAAACAACCCTGGGCTGTTCCTATACCCCTGGGGGAGTCGACCAAATTGACCCTGGGACCCCAGCGCTGAGAATGCTGTCAAATATCTGCTCTCAGGCTCTATATTTTGGCAGAAAAATCCATTTGAGATATCGAGTGTTGTTTTGTATTTTTTTCGCACAATGTTATTCATTGCTGCGGCACAGTGTGCGTTCTGTGCTGCAAATGTTTTTGTGCAAGAGTTGAGATGTCTGTATTCTAAAATTAGACGATATGAATTATCGGGTTTCATTACGGGAAACAAAAGATTATTCATTGAAGAGGTGCAAGTCTCAATCACACCTTGGTACTCAAGTTGATCTAAGATCTCCCTGACCTGTTTTTTTGCTTCCTGTTTCATTGGATACGGTCTCTGTGGAGTTGGAGTAGATTTTAGTGTATCACGTGGTGGGATGAATCCCATACAACATGGTTGCGATATAGTGCAGGAGCAAGGGCTACCGCCCACTCCTGTGCGTATGTGTGTTTTAAGTTTTGGGGAACGAGGTCGGAAAAGGCTGGCATAATCACTGTTTCTCCCTTTGGGCAATACATAACAATAGTAGGCGGCCAATCTCTTTCAGCTAAAAGAATGTCATAGCCAAAAGTCAGGTTCTCCCAAAAGAGACCTTTAATTTTTCTGGGCTTGTCCCCTTCCATTTGGAGTATTATTTCATGTAACCTATGTCGGACGCTTACCCTAGTATTCGGTGTTTCCACCGTGATCTATTCACTCAACTCCGCTGTCACCAGAAATTCCATCAGCTTCTGTCGAGCTATTGTTACTTCTGCTGCGCTGTCTAGCATCGTCAGAACCCATTCCCCGTTCAGTAGTTGAGTTGTTTTTTGAATTGAGTAGTTGAGTTGAATTCTGGGCATGTCTAACTTTTAGACCTGCTACTTTCTTCTTTTTGAATTGAGGTTTTGCTTTAGGCTTTTCTTCTTTTTTGGAAGCATAGTCTGAAGTGAGTTGCGTGTCTCTTGACTTTGTACGCTCTTCTTGTTTGTGTTCTGACCGTCCTTCCCTCTCGGAGTTTTTTGATGAACCCTGAAAGGAACGAGAGGAACATGTATCAGTGTCCCGATACCTGTCAGGTTTTTTAATGTACTCTCTATTCCTAAGGATATACCTCCTTTCAGAGGGCTCCTGCTGAGGAGACCTACCTCTGGATTGAGATCTATTCTTTTGTTGTTTGTTATTGTCCCATTTCTTCTCTGAAGAAACTGGTGTTTGCTTTGCCTGTTTTTTTTTTTTTCTGGACCTCCCATTAGTTGAGGTTTTACTGGTCTAGCCCCCAAACTATCACTACCTAATTCTGCATAAGCAGTTTCCATAATTTTAGGTAATTCTGTCTCCTGTTGTAAAGGAGTGACATCTCTCATGCGTTGGCGTATTGCCACTGATGCTGCTTCCCCTTTAATGTTTGCTAATATAGCTGATACCTGGGCAAAGTTATTTAGTAACTTCATCCCTAAGTTCAGAGCAGGTTCTGCTCCATACTCGTTATGTATTTGTCTTAATACATCTGGTATTACTGCTAATGAAGGGATACCATGAGTTCTGGTATATATTGCAGCGAAGACTGTACTCCAAGAACTACAATCCTCTATCGGAGGAGCTATCCCCATTGGTAAGCAAATTGTGAGCATTCTATGCTTTTCGTGTGGACCAGTGTGTGGAAATACTGCCTCCAGCTGTGTTATTTTTTGAGCTATCCAGAATGGCATCTGTTCATGTTTAGTGGGCATTTTACCCATCACCGCGTGTAACGTTTGTGGTGTAGTTTTGGTTGTCGGTGTTTGAATTGGACCTGTTGGTTTAGTCGTGGTTGGCTGGAGTGTGAGTGTTCTCATCACAAACTGTCATGTTTCTGTAAAGTCTTATTAGTTCTTTATGAAGTGTAAGTAAGTCTCCTGCTGGCATTGTTTCAATGTCAGGGTGTGGTGTGTAGGCCGCTAGTACCGGCCATGTTGCTCCGTCTCTTCCGAGTGGACCGAGTCTTACTTTATTTCTTGTATGGGGGAGGGCGCCTTTAAACCAGTATATGTGCTCCTGGTAAGTGAGCAGAACTTCAATGTCCTCATACGGACAATATTCGTTCGGTATGTCATCTTCGACATAGTAATGAAATGTTTTTGTTCGTGCATCTGCCTGTGGGAATCTAACCTACCTCTGTTCTGTATGATTTGTGTCTCTCAATCACAAACGTTACTGGCCCACCCCTAGCTGTTAAGCCATATCAAGCTAGTTTTAGGGTAATGGCATTTCAAAAATTTTCTGAAAGATGTATTGCATCTGCATCTTCTTCTTCCTCTGTTATATGCAGTTCACGCACAGTGTCTCCCTTCTCATTCATTGTTATGAGTAAGAAGAGTCTTTCAAGGGAACTGAGATGAGGTGTTATGCACAATAGGAAAAATGTGTCCTTCAAGCTTGATTAAACCAACAGCCAATACATAGGATTTTTGGCTACTCAGCTGCAGCAGATTTTGTTCCCTCCCACCCCAGACGTCTCTGGGGAAATGTGAATAGGGGTCTCTGAGAATAGCACGACTGAACTACTCAGATTTGACCGTTAAATAAGTACCCAACCAACGTTGGCAGCGCCATATCGTGTAGTTCCTATAAGACCTATACAGGATCTGCGCGTTTGGACAACATACACTGCGGACTTGGTGTCCAGACTGATTCCAGACACCCCCACCGGGTATGTTGGCCTGTATGCCAGCTAGCTCGCAGTGCCACTAGAAACTCTTCTTACCAAGGAGAGAATAGTTCTTGGCAACTATCGAACATAACAACCCTGATCCCTCAGTACCGTGGAAACAGTGCAATACTTTATGCTCAGTCACTCGTGCTCACTTTGTCTCAGAGAGATGCACAGAATAAACGATATGGGCGTTTTCAATAAGCATTTATTGAACATTCGCCATTCTAGTGTAAAATAGGTGTGCTGAAACAACCACTAGACAGAAACAGATATAAATGGTTAAAAGCACTAAAAAGTAAAAAGGATGGTAGGTTTCTACCATCTTGCCATAACTATGAATACAGGCAAGTATATAAAATAGATGACAATAAAAATGCGTACTCCTACGATGCTACCCTAACTAGATGTACTGAAGTGTACCTAGCATGTGTGTAGGTGTTTAGCCAAGAATCCCTCTAGGATAAAGTCAACCCCATTACCTGAAGTGAGACTGTGGGACCCCGTCTTGGTCTCGAGCTGGACACCCCTCAAGGGATGTTAGACCACTGTGAGCTGGAGTATCTGCATGCAGGAGCCTCAGCGTCTTGCGTCAGTGTGTCGGCATGGAAGTCGTGATCTCCCCTGACTAATCTCAGCAAGATGTGATGTTTATATACCCAAAGGTATCCCCAGGGGTTTCTTCCTTGCTGTGCCACTGTCTGACTTAAGATGACGTCTGGAATGAACCTTGTACATAGTTATTATGCAGGAGATGGTAGTCCTGCTGAGTTTCCAAGAATCCTCATGCAAAATGTATGAGGCTATTGTTCAGGGACAACCGAACGTTCTGTAAGCAGTACTGTAACTATGTAAAGGGTCAGTCCTAACAGCCCGTTATGTATGTAATGTAGGGACGAATATAGGTGAAAGGTTGTGATGTTATCCGGGCCTATATTGGGGTACCTATATGGAATAAAACACTAGTTTTACAATTCCAGGACTCTTTTCAATAACTTTGTGGCCACAAGAAGAGAAGTAGAAGCAAACATTAAAATTATGTTGTTGTGGAATAATCATACAATTGCATCATTTGCCCATAGCAGGGTACATCCATCTTACTATTAGTGTATAAAAGAGCGCGTACCCAACTATAAAGCATTTTAAGAACAAAGAAGAGTAGTAGCTACCTACATTAGGGTCCCTCTATGTGAGGGGGCCAAACTAGTACATTGCAAAACAATTTGTGAACTAGGGAGGTGAACAGTCCCCACATCAATTGTTCACTTTCTTAGAATGCATTTAAAGAGCCTAATCCATAGAGCCATCCAGTATGTAGCCATACCAAAAACCCCTACTCCACTTTTATCAGTACTGAGTATTCTATATGTTCCTACAAAGGGGGAGGATCCACTTTGCCCGCAGATGGTTATAGAATGGGCAAAAGAATGTGTCAGGGTTTCCGGCCCCCCTAGACCTGCTCTACACCGGTCATCTGTTAAATCCTTTACTTGCCTTTTGCTACAGAACGTTTTGGTGGATAGGGTTCTATATCTGAATTGAAGATACAATTTCTGTGCCAGGGCTGGGGGCAATGGTTGGTTCATACCATGGGCAGGGTTTAATATCTATAAAATCGAATGAAAGCGATCCCTTGCACCTTGTTACAGTTTCCACGGCTATGAATTCCCAATTGGTTTCTTTGACCTTAGCTCTAGGGATCAAGCACATCTTCTCAGGTGAGGTCCAATAGATTTCCAACCCCAATTTCCGTAAGAGTGCCTTAATTTATCTCAACCAAGAGATTTTTGCACCACATGGAGATACAAAAAGCTCTCTTAGGCCCACCCGATAAGGTTCAAGAGCTTGGGTTGACGACAACCGATTCCAAAAGGTTAGGAGTCCACATTTGGTTTTCTGTGAGATCCTCCTTTTTGTAAAGTACCAATTGTGGGAGGCTGGCTTTGTATACGGTGCTCACTTATGTAAGTGTAGCACCCTGCACTAATCCAGACAACCCTTTTGGTGATTTTAGTGGTCTTAGACAACCTTAGAAAGCTCTCTAAGAGGTAGCTGTGGAGAGCAGCCTTCAGGCTTAGTCCAGTATAAAGCAGCTTGTTTTACCAGTACTTAATCTTATGGTATAGGTTAAGTAAAAAAGAACCACACAGTGTAGTTATAAACATATGTATTAATTATTAACTCTCACTAACACAATGTAGTATCTCCTACCCGGAGATACAACACAATACACTCAATACTTTGTCAATAGAATTCGTAAATAGCACAGAATACACAGTGGTCCCCAGGGGGAGACCAAACCATATACTAAAATTGTGGAATTCGAACCACGACCTAAGTCTGGAATGGACCCAGAAAACGTAGAAGAGCTGGGGAACCACCCAAGATGAGTATCTAGGAACCCCACTGAGTTTGTGTGCTGAATGGGAACACAACCGTGTGCTCAATGTTAGTCAATAGGTAAGTCGCGGTTGCAATTTTAAAGAAGGAGCCTTCCCAGTAGACCCCGAAGACACCCCGTAGAAGATTGAAGGTTGGAGAGTCACCCCACCAGTGGATTCCCCAGGAACCAGGATACCTACACCAGGGAAGCCGGGTGCATAGGTGTGAAGTGACGTCGGAAACCGCCGTAGACCACAATGGAGGATTTCGGAAAAGATGCCGCTGATGAAGAAGGTGAAAGTGTCTGGTGGAATCCAAAGGTGGATTTAAGGTGAGATGTATCTGCAAGCAGAAGGGACAGAGTCACTCGGGAGTAAACAGAAGGCACGGAAAACGAATGCCCACTGATGTCGGAGATGCAGGAGAGTTGATGGTGCCTTGAAGTTGCAGCTGTACAGACCAGGGGAAGCAGAGGAGGACCAGGAGCTGTGCAGGAGCTGTCCCAAGTCGGATGTCAAGAGCCAAGGGGGGAGTGTCCGGCAGGGGCACCAACAACCTTGGCAATGGCAACGAACGTAGTTGAAGAAAAAGGTGCAGTGTCAGGACCAGCAAGGTCCAAGTGACTCACCATGAGCAGGTAAGTCAGAGCAGGCTCCTATGAAAAACAGGGAAGCCCACTGGAGCAAAAGAGGACCCACAGGCCGAAGGCACAGGAGTCGCAAGAGGAACTCGAGCAGCTCACCAAAAGATGGAGGCCCACGGAGCAGAGGATGCGATGCAGGCGAAGATCTTAGCTGTATGAGCTGCTTGAGGTAGGAGCTTCCTGGAGCCCAAAGATCTCTGGAGGAGAGAGTCAACAAGCCTTGGCAACGGTAAGTCGACAGGGTACACAGGGGGTTTTTGTTCCAGCGGTTCCAACGAGGGATACTGGCCTCAAACTCGGTGAGAAGACCGTGCAGGCCTTGAGGGAGTTGCAGAACCACCACAAGTGGTGCTGAGCCTTTCGGAGTCCGTAGGAGCCCAGGATCAGAAGACTGGACAGCTGTGTTGCGGTGCCTGCAGATGCAGGGGAGTGACTCCTTCACTCCAAAGTAGATTCCTTCGGGGGTCTTGGATGTCCACAGGCCCTGTGAAGAACCTGTATGGAGAACAAACGTTGCAGCAGACTTGCAGGACGACAGGACCAGGAGCAGCAGGAGTCTTACCAGTTGCAGTCTCGGTTCCCAACGCGAAGTCCAGCGAGGTCCAGAGTGCCCTGATGGTCGAAGTTGAAGTGGCATGTTATTTGAATCTTGTCCCACGACAATTCTAGGGACCCACCCACAGGTAAACCCTTAAGTACCCTCGGAAAGGGTTGGAACGATTCAGGGGTCTTTCCCAGAGGAGGGGCTGGACAGTGGGGTGGATACTCCCATACCCTTTGTTCAGCTCCGCGCCAGAGCAGGAGCCAACTGCTCCCTGAACTGGTTTGAACTGGAGTATGCAAGGAGGGCACCAAATGTGCCCTTCAGGCAGTCTGAGTGGCGCTGGCAAGCACCCCTACCCTGCCCCAATACAATAAGTCCTGTCTGGAAGGTGGTCACACCTCCCTGTGACAGGATATCTATTGTCCTGCCATCCTCTGCTCGGCTCACCAGCAGGAGGGCAGAATCGTGTCTCTGGTCGGCAGCAGCCATAGTTTGCTGTCCGGGTCTAGAAGACTGGTACCAGGAGCACTGAGGGCCTGCCAGAGGAGCTTTACAGTGCATGAAATCATACCTCCCAAACCATTTATGGTATGGGGGTATGATTCCAACTTGTTTGATACCAAACATGACAGGGTGCGTTACAGCCAGTTTAGAGATGGTCATCGCGTAATGACGCATGGCCACTCTATGTATCTTAATGGCTGATGCACTTATAACTTGAGTGAATGGACTCCGAAGGTTGTAAGGGTGTCCTGCTCACACTTAGAACCGAGCACCCTGCCTTCAGGATTGAAAGGCCTGCCTTAGGGGTGACTTATAGGTTTTAAGTGCAGTGACCTCCGATATAAGGAAACATATCTGTTGTAAGTGGTGCTAGCACCAGCTTACTTAGGCTGCAATGGCTTCAGCCCAGGGGAGACCCCTGGTGTACTCTACGTCCTGGGTACCTTAGTACCATATACTGGGTACTTATCAGGGTACACCAGTTAGCCAATCTGGAGTGTAGCGAAGTACTCACCATGTCCAATTTAGGGAAAAAGCACAGAGACTGGGGTCCTGCTTAGCAGGATCGCAGTCAGACTAGTCAGAAAAACATAGCCCCACCAGGCAAAAAGTGGGGGTAACCATGCAGAAGGATCCTACCTTCCTACACAAATACACAGGGGGCAGAGAAGTACTCATAGGGAGATGAAATAAAGATCTTCTAAACCTATGCTCAACTGTTGCTATACTATTTGTGTTCGTACATCCCCGCACAATACTGTCCCCAAAGTCTTGGTGTTCTAAATCTCTAGGGCTGGGGCCACCCTTCTTGACAATATCCATCCATGTATCTTGGCTATACTTGCAGTGCTGTATTAAAGACCCATGCATCTTTTTAAGTTGTGGAACCAAACTCCGATTGGGTGTAGGAGAAATTGATGTACCAAAGCACTCAACATATAATAAATAAATGGTGGTGTCACCATATACAGTGTTGTCCAAAAAACATAATCAGAGAACAGGAGTCAAAGATGTTTTAAAGAGGCTTTTATTACAATCCAGAAAACAGCCGACACGTGTTTCATCACACAAGTGACTTCTTCAAGGCTGTAATTATAAATGTATATAAAATATATATGTTAGTAAAACATACTTGTGTAAATGCATTTTTTGATATTCTATGCACAATTGTTCCACTTCATATAATGTAACATAAACCTACTCCAGGAAAAAATGCAGGGAACCACGAAAAAGCCCACACGTAGAAACAGAGTGTCTCCGATATGTGCATGTGCACTGGAAAGACAACCCAATCCAAAAGAAAAGGGTGATGGTGTTCAAGAAAAACTGTGAGATAAACGTGATAAATTTAAAAAGGTTAATCCAAGAGCATTTTACCTCCAAGAATAGTTGAGAGTGAGAGAAAAAGTTAAAAAGGAAGTGATATATCGACTACGACTTGTCACAAAGAGAAACGGATTTGTGTAAAGTCTTAAATTTCTGTCCAGCCTCACAAATTGATTTTGCCCAGTTGCATGTTGATGTATATAAATTTATCAGAAGATTGAAATTTAAAAAGTTTTTTGACGAGCAAACAAGTTATATCCCTCCGATGATTCCTTGTGAGTATGAGTGTAACAGAACCATCAAAGATATACAGGATATTCACTTGATTCTATCATTAGATGACACTGAAGAAACACCCACCACAATGCTGGATATTCTATCTGATTTGGACATATCCTCCAACCTTAATGTAGATAGTGGGTTGAAACCAAAATCAACGTTCATGCCTAATTTACAATCTGACAATCTAATTGATTCTTTCCATAAAGCAGTTATCAATGATATTTCTGAAATGAAAGATAAGACATATATGAAACCTGGATTCTATAAGTAGAGTCTAAATAGGCAGGAACGCGAGGCATTGGAAACCCTTAGAGAAATACCCACTATTGTCATTAGAGAAGCCGATGAGGGAGACTGACTACATGACGGAGATTAACAGACAATTGTCGGCTACAGAAGCATATGTTAAATTACCTTATAACCCTTTTAGGGAGGTAATGGACAAGATTGAGCACAGACTCAATCTGGCGGGGTCGATGTCTTATCAATGACTTGGAGTACAAATACTTTTTTAGCACACATCCACGTGCACCGTGTATTTACATTTTGCCTAAAATCCACAAGAGTGGAGTCCTTCCGCAGTGTAGACCAATAATATCAGGCATTGGGTCACCAACAGAGAGTATCTCCGAGTACATGGTTGTCTTTTTACAACCCTCTGTACACAAACTTCCTTCATACATACGAGGCATCGGAGATCTTCTAAGTAAATTGAAAGATATTGAGTGGGTTGATGCATTCCACTTTGTGAAACTTGATGTTAACTCTTTATATACAAGTATTCCATTACAAAAGGGCCTAATGGCCTCTAATTGCCTCTACCCTCTCAGCAAGAGACGCAACTCTGTATGAGCACACTGAGATGATTATGGATCTAACTAGACTGGTGCTGGAAAACAATGTACTTCTACATGACACTAACTGGTATAAACAAGCACAAGGAGTGGCCATGGGGTCGAAATTTTCCCCCTCGTACGCCAACCTATACATGGGACATTTTGAAAAAGTACACATCTGGACCGACTGCCCCGCTATCCTTCAAGAACATGCATTATATTATGGAAAATATATAGATGACATATTCTTAATCTGGACAGGAGATCTTAAACTTTTGGAGGTTTTTTTTAACACTTAAATAACACGTACAACCTCACATTCACACATAATGTGCATTCCAGGTGTATTGAATGTTTGGACGTTACCTTATATGCTGAAGGCTCTCTAATTGCTCCCAAGTTTTTTTAGGAAGTCCACGGCGTGCAATTCTATTCGGCATGCCGACAGTGCACACCCATCTGCCCAGATTGAAGCCATCCCATTTCGTGAAATGATTCGTGTATGCAGAAACTATAGTGATGACGTTTGTGCAAAATAACTGGACCTTATTGAATCTAGGTTTAGAAATAGAGGCTTTGCAGACAAAACTTTAGCCAGGTCACGTATGAAAATTGTGAACACTAAACGTGACTCACTACTGAAACCAAAACATAAGAAACATAAGACAAACCAACGCCTAGCATTAATTACCAGATATTGTGTGGAAAGCCAAAAGCTATATAGAATACTTAATAAGTACTGGCTCATAGTGGAATTGGACCCAAACATCAAGAAATATATTTCCAAGAAACCTATGATAACATACAGTAGAGGTGTAACACTTAGAAATATACTATAACCCTGTTACAGTACACGTGCAACTCGGGATGACACTGGCTTCAACCTACAAAAAAAAAAACGTTTTCTTTAAATGCACGAGATGTAAAGTATGTCAATATGCTGTTGACAAGACAACATGGTTCCAATATAACACCAAGTCTAAGCACCCCATGCAGCAGTTTATTAACTGCAACACAAAATTTGTAGTATATTACATAGTATCCATATGTCAACAAATTTATGTGGGAAGTACCATTTGACCGTTAAAGGAACATGTACAGGAACACATCAAGGTTATTAGAAATAACAATTGCAATTACCCTCTAGCAACACACTACAATACTATGCACACAGGCTCTGAGATGATAAACATCAGATTTCATGCACTGGCTCACATAGCAAACCACCCGAGAGGTGGGGATAGAACTCTGTCCCTCAGGAAGGAAGAGACAAAGTGGATAACTAAGCTGAGATCAGTAGAAATGGGGCTTAAGGTCAATAAGGAGTTGAGAGACTAAATCCGGCACGTGGTGTACATACCTATGGGTTATCAACAAAAAAATCTTTACCCATATATTCTTTTGAAAATATAAAGTTGAGTTTGCGAAACAACTGCTTACAAATTAATAGGACTCGTTGGAACAATCTCCTCTGTATACATGTCACTTCCCATCTGAGATAGATTGAACTATGTATTTACTCACTCCTTATACTGTATTCACAATTCAAATATTATAAGAACTGTTACTAGTTTGCAGATGATTTATGTACTTTAGAATTGCATGTGAACTATATATGAGAGAAAACTTCATCTACATTTCTTTTGATATTACTATTAATTAAGGTGACCAGGAAGGGCGTGGCTTGCCTGACTCGAAGATGGCCGCAGCCTGAGCGAGCTCCGCAGCCGCCCACATCATCCTTCATTAATTAGCGCCATCCAGCGAGATAACGGCATATAAAGCAGCGGAACTTGCAAATCTGGCGGATCACTACGATCCCTGAAAGTTTGAAGTGCTAACTCTGCTCCGGTCCCTGGCTTTGACGTGTGACGCAGCGGAGGCCTGTGAAGATATCGGAAGACAGAGGGCTTACAGTGCGGTAATTTACAGCGCCCGGGGTACTATACGGCCTGCTCCTGACTGTACACGCTGCCGCGACGTGTGGTGAGGTGGCGACTACCTGCGGGGATCACCTTGAACATTACAGCACTGATCCTACGGGGCTGCCCGGTGAGTGTCGTGGCTGACGCGTAGTAGACGCGTAGATAATTGCTGCCCGAAAGATCCGCGTGGGAGGCTTGCCAAGGTTCACCACGCTCTGGAGTGTTGCTGCCGGCCTCGAGTGAATAACCACCAGATTGGGGAAGCAGACCGGGGGCCCATAGCGCTCGCGCCCAGTGGCTGCCTTGTCTGCCTGTACATGTCGAGGTGCATTGTGGGAACGCGAGGTCCAGCCGGGCCTCACAGTCAGAAGTAGGTGCGAGAATGCACATTGCATGAACGGACTCAACGGTGGACCTGGCGCATGAACTGGGGGGGCCAAACTTATGGTGTGGTGCTCTGGGTGCTGTTTTAGAAGCCATAATCCGTGCGAGAGGCTCCCAATAAAGACACACTGCTCTCCTGTGCCTGACAAGGTAGAGGCTTCCTGCCCCTCTTCACTATTGTGGTGTCTGGTCGCTGCTCTGGGGTTGTGTAAATGTGATACTCGCCATTGGTGGTGCCCCCGCGCTATATGGCCTAGGAATATTGCTGCAGGACCAGCCAGGTGCACATTGCTTTTCGCGCTGGCAGACGTGGCAAACACAGGATCCTTGGCTCGCCCCGTAATTGCGCATTTGGTGTGGCCTAGTTGGGAAGTAGACGCGGCCATGCGGGCCTGGTAAAGTGGCAAATCCATTTGGGTTTTGGTAGACTGTGGCCTGACTGCATATTGCTGATTTGGACCGCTAACGTCGGTTGCCTGTCTATACTAGGATACCTCAACCCCGCTTGGTGCCTTACGGTAGGTGCAATTATGGGGAAAGGCGACAAAATGCAAACAAAAATCCAGTTCGACCAGCGTAAATCGATTAGGAACAGAGAAGATCATACCCCCGCCCCCCCAGCCGACGAGCAAAATGACGACCTAGCCTCCTCTGGTGGAGACATTCGTCAAATACTAGCTGCCATGCAACAGAGCTTGGCCTCTATCGATGGGAAGATGGACGCAATGGCCTTCCGCATGGACCGTATGTCTGAACGCGTGGACAAACGCTCCGAAAGACTCGATATGGCAGAGCGCAGAATATCTGAAGCGGAGGATGCACAATCCGAAATGGGGGCAACGCAAAAACAAGTGGCGTAGCTGCTAACAACTTTGCGTGATAAAGCCGAAGATCTCGAAGCGCGCTCTAGGCGCAACAATGTGCGTATACTGGGCCTACCCGAGACCACAGCTACCAGGAACATAGAATTATTTGTAGAACAATTACTGGTGACTCTATTGGGCCGTGAAATGTTTTCTGATGTATTCGTTGTCGAGCGAGCCCATCGCACACTGGGCCCCAGACCTCCTCCTGGTGCCCCACCTCGCCCTCTGATTGCGCGAATCCTGAACTACAGGGACAGAGACGCAGCATTGGGGCGTGCTAGAGACCTGAAAACACTTAAATATGAAGGATCGGAGTTGGCTCTCTTCCCGGATTTCACTCCGCAGGTTCAAGAGGCACGCAAGAAATTTGGGTCGGTAAAGCGTAAGCTAAGGGAATTGAATTTGGACTATGCAATGCTCTACCCAGCTAGACTCCGGGTGAACTTCGCTGGCAAATCCAAAATATATAGTGACCCTAATCAGGTGCAACAGGACCTTAAAAAGTATTGGTCTGCGAAATCACAAAAAGCAACCCCACCTGCAGTAGCAGAGAGCGACGGCGTGCCCGAAGACTCAGAACAGGACACTCGGTATGAGCCGGGAACGCCGTAAGTGTATATGGGACTCTAGTTGTGTAATGGATGTATTGGTCAATATTATATTGCATTTCTTGGATCATCGATGCTTTGATGTAGCACAATACATAGGTTTATATGATACAAAATCGCTGCATAAGAATATAGCATTAGTAACCTAGTCGTCTGGATGGCAACATAGTGGGTGCACAGTTGTAGGCTATCTAATAACACCTAGAGCCTGGCTGCCACCGCCTCTGAGTGTATCACACCTGGGTAAATGTTTGGGGAAACTGTTTTTGTGCAGGAGGGACTAATTCTGGGTGGGGGGAGGACAATTGGGATGTTATAGCCATGTCTAACTTATGACATCGAGTGGGTGGGTGACGGGGTGTTCTTTCTACACAGCAGTATTTATGCTCCGTTTGATGTTTCAGCAGGAAATGTACACAACGAATATGTAGTTGCATATATAACGCGTGTTAGGTCAGATAGGATAGGCAATCTGCCATATGTCGCAACCCACTAAAGCTGGATCCACCATCAGATTTATGTCCTGGAATGTCAGGGGCCTGAACGATCAGAGGAAGATACGCAAAGTGGTGGCCTATTTGTATAGGCACAATATTGACGTCGCTATATTGCAAGAAACTCATCTTGCCCCTGGTTCGGGGCTATTGACCCCTAGAAGGATGAAAGGCATGTGTCTGGCAGCCGGATTTACCTCTCACGCCAGATGTGTACTCATCTGGGTGCGTAGAAACTCCGGGTTACATATACAACAAATAGAAGTGGACAAGGGGGGTAGATATGTCATGGCTAGGTGCTAAGGAGAACTTCAATGTGTTACTGGTGGGGAACTATGGGCCTAATTATGTTGACCCACAGTTTTATCATGCACTACAAGATAAAATAATAAGGCACCCCCATATGCCAATTCTCTGGGGGGGGGGGTGACTTTAACTGCGTACAAAACCCTGAATTGGATAGGTCACGAGGGACACCTAGGCGCCCATCTAGAGCAGCTAGTGCTATGGCAAGTATTGCTGAGGCGGAAGGTCTCTGTGATGTCTGGCGTCCTCGTTCTCCCTTGGGCAGGGAATATATGCACTATTCCTCAGTTCACGATACACACACTAGGATAGACTATTGGTACACATTGCGCGTGTTACTTCCTTTCATACAGGACTGCTCACATCTGGCACGTACATTGTCTGATCATTCCCCGGTAACTCTACAAATACTGATCAGTAACGTAAGTAACACCCTGCGGGCATGGCGGTTTCCTCAATACTCGCTATTGGATACAGTTTTCCCTGCTGAGCTGGGCAATGCCATTGATGACTTCTTTGCTACGAACTTGGGCAGTGTGTCCACCATGGGCTCTATTTGGGAAACTTTTAAAATTTATATAAGGGGCATGACTATCTCCAAACATGCTGGGGTCCTAAAATCAATTCGCGCTCAATTGCAAAAGGTCAAAAACACGCTTAAAACATTGGAGAGTAGGCTTCAAGTGGAAGGGGATACTCGCACAAATCAGAGCACAAATAGTCGAATTTAATGAGTTGGTGGAAGCAAAGGTCAAACACCTAGGAAAATATGCCACAGCTAGGGTTTATGCGGAAGTGGACAGACCCAGTGCCACATTGGCAGCAACAGTTATACCTGCCAGAGGTGATGGCTATATCTCGAAAATATACAACGAAAGTGGGGAATTAGCGGAAAGCACACCAGATTTATTGGAGACATTTGCAGGCTATTATGCCGGCTTGTATACGTCCAGGGGGTCCTCTTCCCCAGAGTCGGACGAGGACTATCTTACGCATATAGCTATGACATGGCTGGAGAATAGTGATAGAGAGAGACTTGTAGCACCCCTAAGACCTACAGAAATATTGTCAGTGCTAAAGGAAATGCCTAATGAAAAGGCCCCTGGGGCAGACGGATTAACCGTCGCTTTCTATAAGGCTTAAGATAAACTGATCCCACACTTGGTAAATTTATTTGAGGAGATGGCTAAGTTGGGCAGGATGCCACCATCCATGAGAGAAGCCATGGTGGTCACCTTATTAAAACCTGGGAAGCCCCCCGAACACTGGTCCTCTTACAGGCCCCTGTCACTGCTTAATACAGATACTAAACTGTTCACCAAGATATTGGCCAACAGACTGGCTCCTCTTTACCTAAGTTGGTTGGTCCAGAACAAACTGGATTTGTCCCCGGACGCTCGCTAACGTGCAAATTTCGCACCCAGTTTGGAACAATAGCAAGAATGAATCCGAATATTAAGGCAGCAGCTTTATTCATAGACCTCGAGAAAGCATTTGACTCGGTAGAATGGAGGTTTCTTTATGCAGTCTTGCGTAGAGTGGGTGTGGGGGATGTCTTTCTGAAATTGGTGGAGGTTCTGTATGCACAACCAGTAGCACAGGTGTGTGTCAATGGTGCCCTGTCATGTCCCATAGCTATCTCCAGGGGCACTAGACAAGGATGCCCACTTTCCCCTCTCCTTTATGCGCTGGTTGCGGAGCCATTGGCTTGCGCAATGTTAGAGTACCATGCATATAGAGGGATAAGGTCACAGCAGTATAACCTCAGTATTGCGGCATATGCGGACGATACATTACTACATATACGTAACCCGGAGCTAAATTTAGTACCGATGCTGCAGGAGGTCGAACAACTTGGGCAACACTCTGGTCTATATAGAAATTGGCATAAGTCAATAATTTTACCACTAACAGCTGCTACCACTCCATTCCATACAAATTACCCCATAGAGTGAACTACGGATCTAGTTAGATACCTGGGGATAAAAGTACATACGGACCCAGAGGTCGTTCTATCCAAGAATTACGGATGTGCGATACAAAAATTGACAGAGGTCATTGAAAAATGGATTAAACTTCCGTTGTCTCTTGTTGGCCGTATTGCGTTAATGAAAATGGTAGTGCTCCCTCGTTTCTTATTCTTCTTCGCTAATATTCCCATCAGTCTGCCTAAAACCTTTTTTCATACACTACGCAAACTGCTAACACGTCTTGCCTGGGCTGGGAAGCAACCCCGAGTAAAGTTGGAAATTCTAATCGGGCCACATGCAGAGGGAGGACTGTATTCCCCCGATATGGAAAGATACTATAGAGCCGCACAGACATTACATGCGCATGGGTGGATACACGGTCCTCACAACTTGCCGCACCTGCATATAGAGCATAATATGGTCTCCCCTATTCCACTACCAATATTATTGACAGGCAGATGTCTGAATAAACCTCGCATAATTGATCCGGTAGGGTGTACAGGATCTCAACTAACCAAAACGGCAGTTAAGCAACAATTGGGCACCGTATACTCTACCAAATTACCTTTGATCTAGTGTGATTGGTTGTCACTCAGTAAGGACCGCGCAGTAATGCAAACTCTCCATAAATTAAAAATAGCACACATGGGAGATCTGTTCCGAGATGGAGTAGTGAAAACGTGGGAACAGGCATCCTCTCAGATACAGGGGCTGACCACGCTAGACACTTATCAATATTACAGAGTGCGAAGGGAGTTGCATGCGATATTGGGTCCTGAAATGACCGAGCCACAGGAGATGAAACCACTGACGTATTTATTACAGTCTCACTCTCCACAACATGGTATTATGATACTCTATACTCTCCTTAAGGGACAGGGAAAACAAACAAAGCAAAAATTTCCATTAGAGTGGGAAGAGGACTTAGGGTTGGAAATCACAGAAGTGCAGTGGTCCCACTGTTTTAGTAACACCAAAGCTATTTCTCAGAGCGGAAGGCATAGATTAATTCATTTTAAATATCTTCATAGAACTTACTATACCCCGGCGCAACTATATAAATACGGGCTGCGGGAAGACGATAGTTGTATGAGATGCAAAGTAATGAATGCCAATTTCATGCACCTGGCTTGGGAGTGCCTGGTATTCGAGTATTTTGGAGAGGGGTATTCACTGCATTGAGTGCAATGCTGGATCTGGTCATACCTGAATCGCCTGTTGTGGCTCTCCTGGGGTACGATAAAAACATTCCAATAGCGGTGCCTAGGCTGGCCTCCATTGGTCTACTACTCGCCAAGCGTAGGATTGCAATGAGGTGAATGCGTGGCCCCCTGCCTAAACTATCGGAATGGCACACAGATCTGGCCTACTGCTCTACGCACTCTGAGAATTACAATGCATTAATGCCAGTGAAATGTCAGCCTAAAGATATCTGGGGACCATATCACGCATATCTGTTGAAAATAGCCACAGAGGATCCCACACACACTGAGCAGGAAAGAAATTATGTTGGCGTTGGATGATTGTACTAAGAGTGCATATACAGGAGGGTACACTAGATTAATTTAAAATGGACGATAATAAGTTAGAGTTGCGTACGCTATGTAAACCAAGTGTATGAAAGGTACCCATGGGACGATACAGCCTGTACAAGGGATTATTCTGGTGGGTTGTCAAACATAAGTCGTAAAAGTCTTCTGTACTGGCCTTGAAATGCTATATCAATGTTTGTGTACGCTAAAGGAATTGTATTGTTTATTTCTGCATAACATTGCTGTAATGTTTCTTTTCTTTTTCATGTTTTTCCTGCAAAACTTTAAATAAAGTTAAAAAAAAAAAAAAGTTAAGGTGACCAGGGCTTATATATGTTCAGCTCAAGTACTAACTGTAGAATATATTGATGATTGTTCCTACGGATACATACATCAAAAGATGACAATGGACTAAATGCATAACCCTCCAATATCGGACTAATTAAGGAAAGGCCTGATACTGTACCCTAACTTACTTCTAACCGCAAGAACACTAAGATGGCGACCGCTTGTGAATGCGATACTTACTTTCGTTTCTAAGAGTCTGTCTTCTATTTTCATGTGTCTCCCATGTTTTCAAAACACAGATTTTTATGTAATGGTGTTTGGTCATTTTTGCGGTACGATGAGAACTACACTTGCGTAATCCTCCGATATCTTAATAACCAAGGAAAGGTAATCTTTGGGGCACGATTCTCTGATATCTCAATAACTAAGGAAAGGCTTGGTACTGCACACCAACATGAACATGACAAGATGGCGGCTGTTTATACATGCAATTCTGACGCTCCTTTCTATAGTCTTTTTTTCTGTTTCCATGTGCCTCACACTTTTAAAAAGCGTGTTCGTGAGTAATGGCTTTTGCTATTTGTGGTACGAGGAGAGCGACATTCAGATGCGGTACGTGGAACAGAAGTGAGCAATACACTGCCGGAACTTGTATGATTATAGCTTTCTATTTTGACTTAATGTTTTGTTACGTGACGCATTTTCACCAATCTCGGGTGTTGTAGAACACTTCTGGTAATTTGAGGTGTCATGAATGACATAGGTTGGTTTTTCACTTCTTAGGCGTATTATCCAATAAATATATCAACAAGACATACATTCAGTTGTTTTAGGTGGGCAACCTCTAGTTTTATGTATGGTTAATCATGGTTATTACCTTTCAGCCAGACAAGTTATTTTAATTTAAAATATTTTTTCATAGGACCGCACTGGTTGTTATATAAGACCGGTTAACTCTGGGTCTTCTACACATGGAAAACATTAGACACCTTTGCGGAAGCTTATCTAGCCGATCGACTACATTGGCATTACTATTTTTCGCTGTAAGTTGTCCTCCACAGAGGGACATGCTCAAACTTTTAAAAAATCTCTTATTGGGGTTTTCATTGAACCCGATCTGAACTTAAATAGTGTGTATATGTATATATATATATATATATAATATTACTGTATAATCTTTTTTGGACAGCATTCTTTGAATATTGACCTGTTGAAAAACATTTCTCACAATCTATGGTGTGGAACAGTTGGATACGTTTGAGGACCTATGGATGACATACCGAATCTAGGCTCTGACTGTAAGTTTGATACCTGGGTTACAATGGACTTATCAGTTTTGCTTTTTTGGTCAATTAATGATTGGATGACTAAAACGATCGATTCTTTTTTCTCCTTACCAGTTTAGAATATTATCTTGACTCACGCTTGTTCGCGATTGTTTTTATCTAAGATAATCTTCTTTGCCTTTTCTCTTGGTGACTAGCAATTCGGTATATCACTTCCTTTTTTTAAAAACTTTTTCTCTCACTCTACACTAATCTTTGAGGTAAAATTCTCTTGGATTAACCTTTTTAAACTTATCACGTTTATCTCACCGTTTTTCTTGAACACTATCACCCTTATTTTATTTGGTTTGGGTGGTCTTTCCAGTGCACGTGCACATATCAGAGACACTCTGTTTCTACGTGTGGGCTTTTTCGTGGTTCCCTGCATTTTTTCCTGGAGTAGGTTTATGTTACATTACATGAAGTGGAACAATTGTGCATAGAATATCAAAAAATGCATTTACACAAGTATGTTTTACTAATATATATTTTTATATACATATGTAATTACAGCCTTGAAGAAGTCACTTGTGTGACGTAACGCGTGTCGGCTGTTTTCTGGATTGTAATACAAACCTCTTTAAAACATCTTTGACTCCTGTTCTCTGATTGTTTTTTGGACAACACTGTATATGGTGACACCACCATTTATTTATTATATGTTGAGGGCTTTGGTACATCAATTTCTCATGTAAACAGAGGTGTCTCACCAATGTGTATAATGCATATTGGGTAGTATGATGCATCTGTACCACATAGCACCATAATAAGACTATTCTTTGTGTAATAGTTTTTTTGACAAATATTCTGGCACATGCCAATAGTGGTGCAATCGCAAAAACCATCACTACCCACCTCAGTTTTGTCCGATTGGGTGTAGTCTTATGCCCATGTAATCAAAGTTGGGCACCAAATCGTGGGGTTTTTCACCCACCAGGTGTATATATATATTTGATTCCACTGGAATTATAGTGACTTTCGTATCTTGCCTTTTATCACTCAACACACATTTGTCACAATCACCCATAAAATACTCCACAGACTTGTAAATACCTCCACCAATAATCCTCTCTGACCTTTTGTTTCTTTGCGCAAATTCCCAGATGCCCCTCATGTGCGATTTCCAACACCCTTTTCCTCCCCACTCACTCTGCACAACCAATTGCTTGACGCTTCACACCATACCTTCCACACACGTTAATTCATCCACCACTTGAAACTAAGGGCAGAATTGAGTACCTACACTCTTAGCGTTTGGCCAACCACCACTCGCCCAACTCTACACCTGAGACGAAACCATATGATGTTCAAGAGCACCACTTGTTTCCAATATTCAATGCATGGTACATACCACAATTTCATTCTCCTCGCATTCTTCTGTAGCACTCAGTGGTATTATGGATGAGTAATCAGCAACCACATTCTTCCTATCTGGGACAAATTCTACTTTGTAATGATATTCTAGCAAACGATACTGTCATTTGGTTACCCTGGGCATTGCTCTACGACCACCATCAGTTCTAATGGTTTGTGATCAGTATGTAACACAAGTTGAACACCCCAGAAACAACTTCTAAACTGCTGAGTGCCCCACCACATAGCCATTGCTTCCTTTTCAATGGTGTAATAAGTTAATTCAGATCCGTGTAGTGCTCTAGCAGCAAATGCAATTGCCTCTTCCCTGCCATCTCTCCTCTTTTGTAACAACACAGAACCCAAATCTTCATTACTGACATCAGTGATGATATTGTAATCACAAAAATCAATAGGTTTTAAAGGCAATGCCCCTACAATATTTGATTTGGTAGCTTCTACTGTACGATGGCATTGTACATTCCAATCATATTCACTCTTTTTCTTAATTTAAATCCTTAAAGGTGCTGTCTTCTGGGCATAGTGAGGAACAAACCTGGAATAATATTCAGGCCCAAATAAAACTTGAGTTGCTTCTTGTTCTTGGGGGTAAGGGTCTTCCTCGATGGCTTTCAAAATATAAATTTTCGGTGAGATGCCATTGGTGCTAATATGGTGTCTGAGGTAATCCACTCTGCTTGCTTTAAATTTACACTTAGTGGCGCACAATGTTAGTCCTTAATATTTTAGCACAGACAGAACCTTGGTGAGATGTTTGTCATGCTCCTTTACATTACCTCTAAACACCAGAATGCCATCCTGTAAATAAAGCAGCCTTTTGTGACCATTGAATATGAATCTTGTGAGTCTCTGAAAAACTGAGGATTGCGACGCCAACCCAAAGGGCATGCGTTTGTAATGAAAAGCTCCTACGGGAGTAATAAAGGAAGTGAGCTGCCTAGAATCCTCAGACATGATCTCATGATACGCCGCTGACATATCAAGTGTGGTGAATACAACTCCTTCCTTTAACATGCACAACATCTTATTGATATTAGGTAAAGGTTCACAATCAACTCGGTTTGTTTTGGTTCAAATTGCGTAAATCTACACACAGCTGAAAAGTACAGTCGCTTTTTCGAGCCAGAACAATCTAAGACAACCATTCTCAACCTTATATAGGTTCAACAGTGTCAAGGGAATTCAACAGATTCAATTCAGTCTCCAATTCAGCTCTTAAACACAATGGCATCTTGTGGACTACAGTCTTTGCATCACTCTTCAATACAATCTTATGCGGAAATCCATGCAGCTTGCTCAAATTTTTGTTAAAAACTTCTAGAAAAAGATCAGCCGAACCTTCACTGGAGGGGGACCCATTCATGCAGTTCTCACAACTGACACTAGCTGAATGGGACTTTGAAATAACTTGATCGGGATGGTTCTGGCCTAGAATTTTATCCAGTTCTCTGTGGTCATCCCATCCCAGCAAATTTGACCTGTACATGGCTACATATTTCACAGATGTGGTTGTCCTGCCATCAAATTCCAACTGTCCATGGAACTCCACCACAACCTTGATTTTTGCCCCTTCATATGTAAACATTTTTACAGATTATGTTCTGAAACTCAGTTTGAAATTTCTTGAATGCCTCCTACCCAATGATAGTATAAGGCGACTCAGAATCCGCCATTACCTGGACTGTGATATCATTTAAAGGCACATTGCATGTCGGGGGGGGGGGGGTTCTCTTAATGTCGCATACACCATTTCCACCAACACTGCCTTCAACAATATTGACATCAGAACCTTTATTTTCCACCCCAACGCTATTTACATTAAGTACATCATCAGTGTCATTCCTCAATGTTGAACACAACTGGCTTGCGTGACTTGCTGCAAACCCTTGCAAAATGACCTGTTCTGTTACTTGAAGCATACTTTTTCTTTTTTTTAAAAATCTCTTTATTGAAGTTTCAAAGTGACATATGCAACATCTCTGCCATGCAAGGCAGCTCAAACAATGAACAAACATACAAAATGTGATTGACCGTACACTGTAACACTAGGACTAAGCGTTTTACAAACCCATCGATAAAATCTGCAAAGTAAATATTAAATACATACATGGTACACCACTCAGCGATGTGTTATGAACTGGTCTGAGCTTTCTTTTGGAGGTATGGGCGCAATGGTTCCCAAATGTCCTTGAATGATGCCGGAAGTTCTTCTGCATATAACTCAAGGTTCTCCTTACAGTACACCATATATTTTACCCAGTGATCAACTTTTGGAGCAAGGACGCTCTCCCAGGTCAGCGCCACCCGGCGCTTAGCCATCAATAATGCAATTCTTACAAATTTGCCTAGGGTCCCCTTTAGCTGGGGTACATAGCATAACAGCATATTAGCGGTGTGCATTGCAATGAGGCCCCAGACATATCCCGCAAGTGTTGCACCACCTCTTCCCAGAACATGAGCACCAGCCTACATTCCCATGCCAGGTGCCAAAAGTCTGCGTCCAGCTGGCCACATCGCTTACATTTGCTGGAATCTCGGAGGCCGCACCTGTGCAACATAAAGGGTGTATGATACACCTGATGAATGTACTTAAAATGTATAATTTGTAAATTACCATTAGGTGTAAGAGTGCTGGTTAGGTTGCAGATGTGCGCCCAGTCTGGTGGCAACAGGGGGTGTGTCTGTCTTTCATTCCATCGTGCGAGGCTTCGGTCCGTACCGTTGGCTTTCTCATCACGCACTGCTCTATATAGTTTGGTAACTAACTGACGTCGCGTAGGCGTGACCAGCAACAATTGTAAAGAGTGCAAGATAGGCGGTTCGATCGGGTATGTAGTGTAATGTGTTTTCATAGCCTGCTTAAGCCTGTGCATAGGAAACTGAAACGGTGGCGAGGGATTGGATATATACTGAAGCCCTTCAGGGGTGAGGAAATTCCCATCAGGATAAAGGTCTTGCATCGTGTCAATACCCACCTCTCTAAGTGCTCGTAGCGGGCCCTCCTCCTGTGTCACTGAAAGCGCGGCGTGGTGTGCTAGGGGCAGTGCCGGGGCGTAAATAGGGAGCTTAGTGGCGAGTTTGCCTATAGATTGCCAAGCAGCAATAGTGGTGTCTAGCGTATTGATCTCATGTTTCGGCGTGCCACGTCGTATGTGCGTAATGATACCGGATAGTGGAGTCGGGTGTTCATCGCCATCCTCCACCGCAACGTGAGGAGTGTAGGCGTGAGGGTTGAACCAGTAGTACGCATATTGCGCCTGGGCACAGAGATAATACACGTAGGGATCTGGTACGCTGAAGCCACCCCTGGCATAATCAAGTGTGAGTGTAGCCCAACCCACTCTGGCCTGTCTACCTCCTCAGATCAGTCGTAGCAGAGAAGACCGCACGGTGCTAAAAAAAAACGCTGCGTCCGTTTGATAGGGATGTTACTAAACCGGTATAAAAAACGTGGTAAAATGACCATTTTTATAACCGCAATGCGATCGGCCAGTGAGAGAGGCAGTGCAATCCACCTATCAATTTGTTGCTCCAGAGAGACACACGCTCTGCCATAGTTTTCTTTTATGACAATCTCAGGGTCCCGATGCACCCAGATGCCTAGATATTTAACTGGATCCGTGGTCCACACCAGAGGGTAGTCCATACTGGGGGGGGGGGGTCGTTATAGGTGTTGAGAGTATTATCACCGATTTGACCCAGTTAATAGCTAGACCCGAGAATAATCTGAATCTAATGTATTCTCTCAGCACCTGGGCTAGGTAGCGCTGTGGCTCTCAGATAAAAAGCACCATGTCGTCGGCATATAGGGATATACCAACAGGGCGGTGCATGAAATTGAGGGCCGACTGTGCTGCTGGCGAATCACGCAGGCCAAAGGCTCGAGCATGAGGGAGAACAGCAGCGGCGACAGGGGGCATCCCTGCCGGGTGCCTCTGTGGATCCGAAATGCCTCCAAGTCAGGCCCCCCACGCGCACCCGTGCTGAGGGATCGGAATATAATAGTCGCACCCAGCCGATAAACACCAGGGGAAATCCCATACGTTGCAGGATTTGGAACATGTAACTCCATTCTATAGAGTTGAATGCTTTCGCTGCATCCAACATTACAGCTGCTGCGGGGAGGTCTGGATCCAATACATGAAACATCGCGAAAATAGTTCTTAAGTTATGGGACGTGGACCGTTCTGGAATAAAACCGGATTGGTCCAGTAGGACCAGGCTGGACATCAAAGGCTAGAGCCTGGTCGCTAGTATTTTAGCAAGTATTTTGGCATCCAGATTGATCAAGGACAGGGGCCTGTAGGATTCACAGAGGGAGGGAGTTTTGTCCTTTTTTTAGTAAGGTGATGATCAGCGCTTGCCGAAGGAATGGCGGCAGCGCACCAGATTCATGTGCCTCCGCGTACATTTCCAGCAAGTGGGGCGTGAGTAGATCAGCATATTTATAGAATTCGGCCATGAGGCCATCCGGCCCCGGTGCTTTTTTGTTGGGTAGTGCACGGATCGCCGCCTTGATGTCCGACTCCTCAATCGGTTGGGCTAGATAGTCACGGTGGCCATCCGCCTGCCACGCACAGGCAATGTCTGATAGATACTCCGCAAGAGCCGGAGCGGGTGTTGCCCCCCTCGATTCATACATGGTGGCATAGCAAGTACGAAATTGGTCTACTATGTCCTGAGGGGTGTAATGTTCCCCGCCCTGTGCGTCCACTATTTTAGTGATGTGATGATGTTCGGCGCGGAACTTGAGTTTAGTGGCTAAATTGCGGCCTGGCCGCCCACCCTCCCCATACGCCCAGGCCACATGTCTACGGGAGAGATAACGTACTTCAGTTTCTGCCATCTGATCATATTCTAAAACCAGCTCATGGATGCGAGAGAGTGTAGCTGCACACGGCTTGCCTGCATTGTCCTGCTCAAGGTCCGCCAATGCTGCCTCCGTCCTTGCAAGCTGTCCCCTAAGATCTTTCAGAATACCCGCTGAGGTAACAATGCAGGCCCCCCCCTGATGGTCACCTTGTACGCTTCCCAGAGAGTGAAAGCGCTCTCCACAGTGCCGACGGTAATCTCAAAATATTGTTCTATAGCTTTCCTAATAGTGTCGGTGTATGTGTGGTCTAAAAGGGCCTCAGAGCGGAATCGCCATGTAAAGGGGCAGTGGATGTTGGCTGGTATCGTTAGAGCGAGCCGCACTGGATTGTGATCCGATAGCGTGCGCGGGAGAGCAGCAATGTCCGTTACCCAATCATTTGCCCCCTTGCTTAAAAGCCAGTAGTCCAGTCGGGACCAGCTGTGGTGTGCTGGCGTAGCATGCATACCCGCTCTAGGAGAGCAATTACGAAGCCTCCAAGCGTCAACCATCCCAAATTCCAACATAGCGTTTTTAATACTTTGTGCCACTCTAGGTGTGCGTATGCTATGTTGTCCATACTGGGGTCCAGGTAAGTATTAAGATCCTCCCCCCCCACATAATAGGCGCTTTAGGCCAATCTCGCATTACATCATAGATTTGCGCAAACACCTCAGGTTCGTCTGCGATTGGACCGTATACATTTATAAGGGAAACCCCTAGCTTACCGTGTACAGTGGCACAGCGCCCTTCATCGTCTGTGTATGTTTTGACCGGTGTGAAGAGAAGACCCCGTTTAAGCAAAATAAGAACCCCTCTGGCATAGGACGAGTATGATGAGGCCAATTTGTACCCAGCCCATTTGAAAGCGATCTTGGCCTCCGATATCTTGGTCAGGTGCGTCTCCTGTAGGAGAGCAATCTGAACCCCGTGTAGGTCCAGATAGGCAAAGACTTTTCTAATTTTTTGGGGGGAGTTTAGCCCACGGACATTCCACTACAGACAAGTATATTTATCACCCATTAACACATTTGAGGATAATGACCATTAGCAGAGTGCAGAACCTGCGAAGAAGGTACTATGCAGAACATAAAGACCGTAGCCAGATTACCAGTGCAATCACATTGAACAAACCCCATGTCAAAAAATATGAATCCACCCACCCCCACCCACTTCAGCAGACCCCAATTGCCAAAGCCATCCCTAGCAGAACACGTACCCCAACAAAATGAAACCAGATCGAAAAGAGATATGGGGCACACCCATTGGGGGGGGGAACACTGCGGCACAGTCAACTCCCTGATGGTCAAGGGAGGTGGCCGTCATAGCGATCATACGCTCCCAGAAGCGTTTGTGCAGAGCCCACAATCTTAATAGTCAGGCAATCAGAAATATAACAAGACCATCATTCCCCCTGTATGTGAACAGGCAGGCCACATATATCAAAAGGGATACAAATGCACAATATCAAGCAGCCATAACAGTCCCAGGGGTGCACAGCAGGGAAATCAACGTAACAGGGGCAACGCGCTACCTCATAGAAACCAACAATATGAGTAATATTTGCGTCAGTGCTAAGGTTACATAACAGTTTCGGGATAGGAGTTCAGAGCTTCAGCGGCAGTCCATTAGCCCTCATCGTCCGACGCATCAGGAAGGGCCTGTTTCTTGCGCTTGAGGGATTTAGCAAAATCCATGGCTTGTTTGGGGTTGGCAAAGATCTTGGCTTTGTCATCTGCACCGATGCGAAGACTAGCAGGATACAACATTGCATACTGTACATTTTCGGCAAGCAGAAACGTTTTCACTGGCAGGAATTCCTTTCTTGCCGCCTGGACTGCTGCTGTGAAATCCGGGTAAAATGCCACTGTTACCCTGGTACTGAACGGAGCCCTTCTGGCAAGAGATGCGGAGCACCGCGATCTCTATAATTCAAAAGGCGCGCTATGATCGGCCTGGGTGGGGCCCCCGGAGGCGGGCGGACCGATAGCGACCGGTGCGCCCTTTCCACAATGAACACTTCCGAAAGATTTCCAGCGCCGCAGATGTCACGAAGCATGTTTTCCACATACGTTTCCAGTCTGCCAACATTTGTGGACTCCGGCAGTCCCATTATGCGCAGATTATTGCGCCGGGACCGGGCTTCAAGATCATTTTTGGCCTGTATGACTGCCAAGATCTTTGCCATGTCCAATGTTTTAGTGGTGACCTGTTGCAACCCGTCTTCGGCATCAGAAATGTGCTGCTCTGCCTCGCCGATCCTGGCGGCCTACTTGTCCAATTTAGCTGACATGTGGTCAATGCGACTGCTGAAAGCCTCTATCTTCCCATCTATGGACTGTAAACTGGCCTGTATGGCGAGCAGCGCCGTTTCCACGGCAGTCGGTGGATCAGCTGTCGGGTCCAGCTCCACGTCAGACGTGGCGTTTTGCTGAGATTTGCCTGGTTTGCGTAGGTTGAAGGTGAGGCGCGGCTGAGATTTATCAGTTTTGCCCATGGTGTTGGGGGGGGAAAGGCAGCACCGGCAGTGCCAGACCAAAACAGCCCTCTCAGTATGACCCACCTGCAGCACATGGCACCGCCCCCAGCACAGGCAGCCCACTTGCGAAAGAGGGGGGGCAGAGTGGCCGGTGAAAAGTAGGTTGAAGCAATGTGCGTGGTGAGTCCCTCTGGTCGCTCACAGCAGGGGATAGCAAGGGGGGGGTCCCCTACCTTTCAAAGATGGCGAGAGTTATTAAAGATGGCGGGATGATGGTCCCTACTTCAGTTCGCCTTGCGTTGCAAGTGTACACTAGCAGGGCGGCGCGTAGTATGCGTTGTGGATCCAGCCGCTAAGGAACGTAGTACACAATTATTTGCAATCACCACCGTAACGAGCACCTGGGGGGCAGCATTTATGGGTACACCGTGGTTCCATTCAGTGCCAGCAACACTATACAGAAGGCAGATCCATGTACCAATGTCCTCTACGCATATCCAGCAGCCGCTTGCCAGGGAAATCAATTAGCGGGCTGGGGGAGGGGGCCGCGACAACACACGACCAGATGGCCCCGCTCACCAGGCCCAAAAAACACGGGGACACGGCACCAAGTCCATAAAACAGTTTATGGCCGCCGCCTCCCAACAGCACACTGGGGCCGAGAGGCAGGCCCAACCAGGTCCAGCCTGCGTGTACCAGCTGGTGCTTGATTTCAGTTAAGGGCCTCCCGCAGCCCTCATCTTTCAGGGGACCCCCCCCGCAATAAACAGTCTCACCTGCACTGATGAGCGCCCGCCTTCCTTGTGCGCGGAGATTTCCGCGATGCAGCTACGGCTTCAAAGCGAGCCCAGTCCTCTCCGCGGCCGCTTCGACCACAGTGTGATGGTGGGCTTCAATGCACCGCAGGCGCGTACTCGCCACCAGGCTCACCCCCCAATCGTAGAGCGAAGGCAGCAATATCGCAGGAAGGGCAACACGATCCACCTCCGACTCCTGGCGTGCAGGCAACCCAGGCACCTGTTCCCTGGCACGGGGGCACACTAGGAGATTCGAGAGGCAGGAGCTCGTGGATGGCCGCAGAGCGAGCAGGTATGGAGAATCGCTCCGCCTCACAGCCTCCCCGGGACCGCCAGCACCGCGACCGGCAACGCTGTTCCTGCGCCTCCTAGTCACGCGGCCGCCATGTTGCTCCGCCGCCGGTCCAGCGATGTCCGTGTTGCTCGCTGATCTGGGATCCCAGACAGCAATCGAGCCCCACAGGAGAGATGCCCTGCAGTTAGGGAGGGATGTCCACCCAGTTACAGGAGTGGATGGCAATCTGAGAGCAGGATAAATTAAGGATTATGTAGACGGCCGGCGGAGCTGCACTACGGTGCAGCCATCTTGCCGTGCGCCCACTAGCGCCCCCCTCACACTTGAAGCATACTTGAGTTGATGCAGGACAGTTCTTGGCTGAAGATGTGTGGTTGTTGCTGCCACTCCTAAAACAGACTACACAATTTTTCTCACTTGCATCATCTTTTCCAGACCTGGGTATATTCCGGTCTCGTTCCTGATGTGACCTTGGTGACTTTAGTTGGCCCCTTACGTTGACTAGTGATCTCATTGCACTGTACGTGGTCGGTAGGGGCAAACAATTGCATGAAAGACGCATCCAAATTCTCTATCGCTTTGGCAATGGTGATTGCAGTTTCCGGATCCCGGTTGTCAGTGGAAAGTAAACACTCCTGAGTTTTTCTGTTGGATGTTCTCTAAATTACCTCCACCAACAATATCACTTTTTCAAAGCAAGAATACTAATTTCTATGTTGGAAACTGTACACTTGTGTATTTATCACAGGGTTGTTACTAAAAAGACTACCTGTGGAGACACCGGGATCTCCATTTGAAAATTGGTACTTTTCTGTCTGTAATAATTTCCTTTCAAATCAAAAACATTACCTTGGCTAGCATTCAGGTGGCACAGTTTACTGTTCCATAAGACATCATGGTGGGGCAATTGAATAAACATTCTCTTTTAAAGAAGCCCACACTGATGAGATACCTTTGGCTTGGGTATAGATAAAAGAATGGTACCAAATTACTTGTTGTATGGCAAACAACACGTTATTGTAAAGCCTGTTTCACGTTCTACTAGATGATACCCGTGAAGGATGGTCAGCTAAAAGCAGCATTTGAAATGCTTAAATACCGGCCTCATTTTGCCATGAGTAATCAAGTTGACCTTTTCTGATGATGTTAAGGGTTTCTTCATAGGGGACATACTTTAAAAATGGCCCATCATAATGTCATTTACATCACAATTTTCAAAACCTAGTACACAACAACCCCATGTTTTATATTCGGTTCTGAAGAGAAACTCTTGAAATTTTCCATAAATTTCGGTCTGGCACAATGCCTTGTAGCAATATTACTCGACAGCAGGAAATAAAGTATACATCTATAAGGTAAGTGTTTGCATGATGCCCCCTCAAGTCAGCTATGGGACAGAAGTGGTAAGCGCCCCCATGGACTCTTTAGCCCTGAAACCAGCCAGATATCCGTCATTGCTTCCAGTGCTTTTCGCAGTCTTCACTTTCATCAGTTGAACATGTTAACTCTCAAAGATTAACGAAGACGGTGGAGCTACTTCTAAATATGGTGTGACTGGTGTACAGTTAAAAAAAAAAAAAAACATCTTCATCTTCACTCTGGCTTGGGGGAAAAAAGCACCTATTGTCATACTTTAAGATACGTTTTAAATCCAACAATGCATTTTTATCTGCGCAATATCGAGTATGACACGAGTAAGTCCTCACAGGAAAGGTCTTTGATCGCATCTAATTTGCTACTTTCTTTTAATGTCAGTAGAAAGTGAACAATGAGAACTCTTTCAGATATCTCTATTATTTTAAGGCACAAAACCAAGGAACACTATCTCAGCCCATAAGTTGGGCACATATTCCTATGAATACATATTTTAATATTTCAAGTATCTATATATATATATATATATATATATATATATATATATATATATATATATATATATATATATATATTTTAAATTTCACTGAAAAAACCATAGGTTTCAGTGACGTTATAGTTAGACATTAGCATTTAAAAACCTTAGAAATTCACTGAAAAAACCACAGGTTTCAGGGACGTTATTGTTAGTTAAACATTTCGCTCTTACAAAACCAGAGAAATTCGACCGTTATAGTTAGTTGAGATAACTATAACTCGCGCCCCCGCAATGCACTGCTGATGACGTCACATATTACATCATTCATGACAAGGTCAGTGACATCACTGATGACATCTCAATTGACATCACTGATGACATCACTGATGACCTCATCTAGTGACTGTGTTTCTGTAAAGTTTAAATATGTTCTATAATATGCCAAGGTGTATTGAAGAATGAGTGGGTGTATAAGTGTCTGAATGGATGATTTAGTAGGTGCGTGACTGATTGTATAAGTGACTGATTAAGCGTATCTTACTGAATGCATGGGTTAGTGAGTAAACTGTGTAAATGTCTATCAGTCTGTTGGTGTGTAAGTGGCTGCATGGGTTGGTGAGTAGCTACATGACTGTCTATATGGGTTATTGATTGGTTGTCTGAGTATCTGTATGGGTGCCTGAGTGTCTGTGTGAGTAGGTGGGCAGTGGGTGACTGTGCATAGATGTGAGTGGGTGATTCACTGGGTGTATGGGTTGAAGAGTGCATCTGTGAAGGCTGTGTGGGTGGGTGAGTGTGTATATGGGTGTGTTGGTGAGTGAATGGATGTCTCAATGGTATATGTGTGATTAACTACATATGTGAAAGGCAGTATATGTGAGTGTTGGAGTATATAAATGACTACGTGAGAGTGAGTGATTGTGAGAGTGGCTGTATGGATGTGTGTGCTTGTATCAGTGTTTGTATAAGAGAGTAAGTATGTGTTAGTATTTATATAAATAAGTGAGGTGGTCTGTGTATAACTGTATAGGTGAGTAAATGGGTGTGATTGATTCTTTGCATGACTGAGTAGGTGTGTGAGTAAGTCTATGGATGAGTGGCGGTGTGTGAGTGTATGTATAGGTGTATGAGTGCATATGATAGTGCTTTATTGATGAGTGACTGCATGTATGAGTTACTGTATGGGTGAATGAGTGGATGTGTGTGTGTAGACCTAGGAATCACTGAGCGGGTATGTACTAACTGCTATTGGTGTGTCTATGGTTTCGAACATGGTAGTCTGTATTTTAGAGTGGGTGTATAAAAGGTTACATTGGGGTGTGAGGAGGTGCATCAGATTATCACTTGGATGATGTAATCAGTGATGTCATTTGAGATGTCATCAGTGATGTCACTGACCATGTCATGAATGATGTAATATGTGATGTCATCAGCAGTGCATTGCGGGGGCGCAAGTTATAGTTATCTCTACTAACTATAACGGTCGAATTTCTCTGGTTTTGTACGAGTGAAATGTCCAACTAACTATAACGTCCCTGAAACCTGTGGTTTTTTTCAGTGAATTTCAAGGTTTTTTAAATGCTAATTTCTAACTATAACGTCCCTGAAACCTATGGTTTTTTCAGTGAATTTCCAAGGTTTTTAAATGCTAATTTCTAACTATAACATAGCAGTCGCGTTTGCAGAGTGGTGGAGAAAGGTGAGCGTGGCCTCCGAACACCTCTTAGCAATCCCACTGTGTGAGATTTACTGGAGGTAACAGGAGGGTTAGTTAGCCCCCAACGTCAACCTTGGGGGCCAGCTACCCCTCCTATTACCTCCAGTAAGTCCCACACAGCAGGATTGTTAACTTCTCATACTATGCCACGCACCCTTTCTCCACCACTCTGCAAACGCGCCCCTGGCGCGTTCTAGGTTGGGGATTAATTCCCCTTGAATACTGAGGGTCCCTGGGGGCCAACTTGCCCGCCAGGTACCTCCAGTAAGTGCCACAGAGCTGCTTTGCAGAGAGGTGGACATAGGCCACGCCCCCTTTTCCACCACTCTGCAAACACGCCCCTGGCGCGTTCTAAATTGGAGGATTAATTCCCCTGAATACTGAGGATCCCTGGGGGCCAACTTGCCCACCAGGTACCTCCAGTAAGCGCCTCGGAGCTCGATTGCAGAGAGGTGGACACAGGACATGCCCCTTTCTCCACCACTCTGCAAGCGCGCCCCTGGCGCGCTTCTAAGTTGGGGATTAAGTCCCCTTGAATACTGAGGGTCCCTGGGGCCACCTAGCCCACCAGGTACCTCCAATATGCGCCACAGAGCTGGATTGCAGAGAGGTGGTCCGAGGCCACGCCCCCTTTTTACACCACTCTGCAAATGCGCCTCTTGGTGCACTGCTGCTCGGGGGATGAAGTACACTTGTGATCTGAGGTCCTCGGGACACAAGAGGATCTCATCGCCCCACCAACAGTGCACCAAGAAGCGCGTTTGCAGAGTGGTGTAAAAAGGGGCGTGGCCTCGGCCCACCTCTCTGCAAGGCAGCTCTGTGGCGCATATTGGAGGTACCTGGTGGGCTAGTTGGCACCCAGGGACCCTCAGTATTCAAGGGGAATTAATTCCCCATCTAACAACGCGCCAGGGGACATGTTTGCAGAGTGGTGGAGAAAGGGGGCGTGGCCTGTGTCCACCTCTCTGCAATCGAGCTCCGAGGCACTTACTGGAGGTACCTGGTGGGCAAATTGGCAAGCAGAGTTTGCTATGACGGGGTGGGAGCCACAGGCTCCCGCCCTGCCATAGCAAACCGCAGTGTCCCGGGGGTGGGCACCCCGGGACACTGCAGGAATCGGCCGTGGGGGGTGGTGGTCCCCAGGGCCATCAAGGGCTCCTGGAGGGGGGCCGTGCAGCCCCCCTCCCAACTATTTAAAGCCCCGGGGAGGTGGTGGTCCCCGGGGCTTGTGGGGGGCTCTTGCCCCCCCTACATCTTTTTTGGGAAAAAACAGCCACGGGGAGGTGGTGGTCCCCGGGGCTGCGGGGGGCCATGTGCCCCCCGTAGTTTATTATCAAAGCCCCGGGGAGGTGGCGGTCCCCGGGGCAGTGTGGGGTGATTGGGACCCCCACGCATTTTTTTTTTTTTTTACAGCCCAGGGAGGTGGCGGTCGCCGGGACTGCAGAGGGCCGCAGTGCCCCCCGCATACAATTAAATAAGCCCCGGGGAGGTGGCAGTCCCCAGGGCTACGGGGGCCCCGTGGGCCCCCACAAATAAATCACTGATTGCCCCCGGGACCTGGTCCACCCGGGGGCTTTTTGAAAACAAAGCGCGGGAGCCCGTGCTTCGTTTTTTTTAATTTTCAGCAGGATTTGCGACCCCAATGTGAATTCTGTCCTTGTGGGACCCCCTGAGCAGGCCTAGGGGGTCAGGGTGTTTCTACCCTGCCCCCTTTTCTTGTTTTTTATCTTTGTTTTACTGTTTTCTTGTGACTCAGTTCTACTGAGTCACAAGATGGCTGCCAACACTTCCTGGTTTGGAGTGTTGGCAGCCAATCAGAATGAAGCTCGTGCTCGGGAGGGTTCGCGAACCCACTGCGCCCACAGATATTGAAACGTTTTCTTTTTCTAATTTCTCAGGAACTACTGAACGGATTTACACCATTTAAAAAAAAAAGGGCTCTTTCTGAACCAAGACCTACCTTTTTGCCAAATTTGGTGTAATTCCGTTCAGCAGTTCGGGCTGTAGCTTTGTCTAAAGTTTCCTATGGAAATTAACATGGGGAAAACGCGTTTTGGGACCCCCTTTTTTCTCAGCCCCCGCTTGACGAATCACCCCGAAACTTTCAAGACAGGAGCTGACCGGAGCGCCCCACTAGTTTTGAAAACGCTTTTTGAATAGAAACGAGGTCCTAACTATAACTACCTACTGGCGACCGCCAGTAGGTAATATATATTCACTGAAAAAACCATAGGTTTCAGGGACGTTATAGTTAGAAATTAGCATTTAAAAAACCTTAGAAATTCACTGAAAAAACCATAGGTTTCAAGGACGTTATAGTTAGTTGGAGATTTCACTCGTACAAAACCATAGAAATTCGGCCGTTATAGTTAGTAGACCTAACTATAACTCGCGCCCCCGCAATGCACTGCTGATGACGTCACATATTACATCACTCATGACATGCTCAGTGACATCACTGATGACATCTCAAATGACATCACTGATGACATCATCCAGTGAATGTGTTTCTGTAAAGTATAAAAATGTTTTATATATATATATATATATATATATATATATATGCCAAGGTGTATTGAAGTATGAGTGGGTGTATGAGTGTCTGAATGGATGATTTAGTAGGTGTGTGACTGCCTGTATAAGTGAGTTATTAAATGTGTCTTACTGAATGCATGGGTTAGTGACTAAACTGTGTGAATGTCTTTATTAGTCTGTTAGTTGGTGTGTAAGCGGCTGCATGAGCTTGGTGAGTAGCTACATGAGTGTCTATATGGGTTATCGATTGGTTGCCTGAGTATTTGTATGGGTGCCTGAGGTGTGTGTGTGTGTGGGTGGGTGGGTGGGAGGTGTGTGACTCTGTGCATAGATGTTTGAGTGGTTGATTCACTGGGTGTATGGGTTCAAGAGTGCATGTGGAAACAGCTGTGTGGGTGGGTGAGTGTGTATGGGTGTGTTGGTGAGTGAATGGATGTCTCAGTGGTACATGTGTGAGTAACTACATATGTTTTAAAGCAGTATATGTAAGTGTTGGAGTACATAAATGACTATATGTGAGAGTGAGTGATTGCAAGAATATCTGTATGGATGAGGGTGTGTTTCTATGAGTGATTGTATAAGAGAGTAAGTATATGTTAGTATCTGTATAAATAAGTGCGGTGGTGTGTGTATGACTGTATAAGCAAGGAAATGGATGTGTGATAGTTTCTTTCCATGACTGACCAGGTGTATGGGTAACTCTTTGGGTGAGTGGCAGTGTGTGAGTGTCTATATGGGTGTATGAGTGGATATATCAGTGGCTGTATAGATGAATGACTGTGTGTATGAGTGACTGTATGGGTTAGTGGGTGAATGTGTGTGTAGACGTATGAATCACTGAGCAGGTATGTACTAACTGCTATTGGTCTGTCTATGGTTTCGATATTGGTGGTCTGTATTTTAGAGTGGGTGTATGAAAGGTTTTATTAGGGTATGAGGAGGTGCATCAGATGATCACGCGGATGATGTCATGAGTGATGTCATTTGAGATGTCATCAGTGATGTCACTGAGCATGTCATGAGTGATGTAATATGTGACGTCATCAGCAGTGCATTGCGGGGGCGCGAGTTATAGTTAGGTCTACTAACTATAACGGCCGAATTTCTATGGTTTTGTACGAGTGAAATCTCCAACTAACTATAACGTCCCTGAAACCTATGGTTTTTTCAGTGAATTTCCAAGGTTTTTTAAATGCTAATTTCTAACTATAACATAGCAGTCGCGTTTGCAGAGTGGTGGAGAAAGGTGAGCGTGGCCTCCGAACACCTCTTAGCAATCCCACTGTGTGAGATTTACTGGAGGTAACAGGAGGGGTAGTTAGCCCCCAACGTCAACCTTGGGGGCCAGCTACCCCTCCTATTACCTCCAGTAAGTCCCACACAGCAGGATTGTTAACTTCTCATACTATGCCACGCACCCTTTCTCCACCACTCTGCAAACGCGCCCCCTGGCGCGTTCTAAGTTAGGGGATTAATTCCCCTTGAATACTGAGGGTCCCTGGGGGCCAACTTGCCCGCCAGGTACCTCCAGTAAGTGCCACAGAGCTGCTTTGCAGAGAGGTGGACATAGGCCACGCCCCCTTTCTCCACCACTCTGCAAACACGCCCCCTGGCGCGTTCTAAATTGGGGGATTAATTCCCCTTGAATACTGAGGATCCCTGGGGGCCAACTTGCCCACCAGGTACCTCCAGTAAGCGCCTCGGAGCTCGATTGCAGAGAGGTGGACACAGGCCATGCCCCCTTTCTCCACCACTCTGCAAACGCGCCCCCTGGTGCGTTCTAAGTTGGGGGATTAAGTCCCCTTGAATACTGAGGGTCCCTGGGGGCCAACTTGCCCGCCAGGTACCTCCAGTAAGTGCCACAGAGCTGCTTTGCAGAGAGGTGGACATAGGCCACGCCCCCTTTTCCACCACTCTGCAAACACGCCCCTGGCGCGTTCTAAATTGGGGGATTAATTCCCTTGAATACTGAGGATCCCTGGGGGCCAACTTGCCCACCAGGTACCTCCAGTAAGCGCCTCGGAGCTCGATTGCAGAGAGGTGGACACAGGCCATGCCCCCTTTCTCCACCACTCTGCAAACGCGCCCCCTGGCGCGTTCTAAGTTGGGGGATTAAGTCCCCTTGAATACTGAGGGTCCCTGGGGGCCACCTAGCCCACCAGGTACCTCCAATATGCGCCACAGAGCTGGATTGCAGAGAGGTGGTCCGAGGCCACGCCCCCTTTTTACACCACTCTGCAAATGCGCCTCTTGGTGCACTGCTGCTCGGGGGATGAAGTACACTTGTGATCTGAGGTCCTCGGGACACAAGAGGATCTCATCGCCCCACCAACAGTGCACCAAGAAGCGCGTTTGCAGAGTGGTGTAAAAAGGGGCGTGGCCTCGGCCCACCTCTCTGCAAGGCAGCTCTGTGGCGCATATTGGAGGTACCTGGTGGGCTAGTTGGCACCCAGGGACCCTCAGTATTCAAGGGGAATTAATTCCCCATCTAACAACGCGCCAGGGGACGTGTTTGCAGAGTGGTGGAGAAAGGGGGCATGGCCTGTGTCCACCTCTCTGCAATAGAGCTCCGAGGTACCTGGTGGGCAAATTGGCAAGCAGAGTTTGCTATGACGGGGTGGGAGCCACAGGCTCCCGCCCTGCCATAGCAAACCGCAGTGTCCCGGGGGTGGGCACCCCGGGACACTGCAGGAATCGGCCGTGGGGGGTGGTGGTCCCCAGGGCCATCAAGGGCTCCTGGAGGGGGGCCGTGCAGCCCCCCTCCCAACTATTTAAAGCCCCGGGGAGGTGGTGGTCCCCGGGGCTTGTGGGGGGCTCTTGCCCCCCCTACATCTTTTTTTGGAAAAAACAGCCACGGGGAGGTGGTGGTCCCCGGGGCTGCGGGGGGCCATGTGCCCCCCGTAGTTTATTATCAAAGCCCCGGGGAGGTGGCGGTCCCCGGGGCAGTGTGGGGTGATTGGGACCCCCACGCATTTTTATTTATTTTTTTACAGCCCAGGGAGGTGGCGGTCGCCGGGACTGCAGAGGGCCGCAGTGCCCCCGCATACAATTAAATAAGCCCCGGGGAGGTGGCAGTCCCCAGGGCTACGGGGGCCCCATGGGCCCCCACAAATAAATCACTGATTGCCCCCGGGACCTGGTCCACCCGGGGGCTTTTTGAAAACAAAGCGCGGGAGCCCGTGCTTCGTTTTTTTTAATTTTCAGCAGGATTTGCGACCCCAATGCGAATTCTGTCCTTGTGGGACCCCCTGAGCAGGCCTAGGGGGTCAGGGTGTTTCTACCCTGCCCCCTTTTCTTGTTTTTTATCTTTGTTTTACTGTTTTCTTGTGACTCAGTTCTACTGAGTCACAAGATGGCTGCCAACACTTCCTGGTTTGGAGTGTTGGCAGCCAATCAGAATGAAGCTCGTGCTCGGGAGGGTTCGCGAACCCACTGCGCCCACAGATATTGAAACGTTTTCTTTTTCTAATTTCTCAGGAACTACTGAACGGATTTACACCATTTAAAAAAAAAAAGGGCTCTTTCTGAACCAAGACCTACCTTTTTGCCAAATTTGGTGTAATTCCGTTCAGCAGTTCGGGCTGTAGCTTTGTCTAAAGTTTCCTATGGAAATTAACATGGGGAAAACGCGTTTTGGGACCCCCTTTTTTCTCAGCCCCCGCTTGACGAATCACCCCGAAACTTTCAAGACAAGAGCTGACCGGAGCGCCCCACTAGTTTTGAAAACGCTTTTTGAATAGAAACGAGGTCCTAACTATAACTACCTACTGGCGACCGCCAGTAGGTAATATATATTCACTGAAAAAACCATAGGTTTCAGGGACGTTATAGTTAGAAATTAGCATTTAAAAAACCTTAGAAATTCACTGAAAAAACCATAGGTTTCAAGGACGTTATAGTTAGTTGGAGATTTCACTCGTACAAAACCATAGAAATTCGGCCGTTATAGTTAGTAGACCTAACTATAACTCGCGCCCCCGCAATGCACTGCTGATGACGTCACATATTACATCACTCATGACATGCTCAGTGACATCACTGATGACATCTCAAATGACATCACTGATGACATCATCCAGTGAATGTGTGTTTCTGTAAAGTATAAAAATGTTTTATATATATATATATATATATGTGCCAAGGTGTATTGAAGTATGAGTGGGTGTATGAGTGTCTGAATGGATGATTTAGTAGGTGTGTGACTGCCTGTATAAGTGAGTTATTAAATGTGTCTTACTGAATGCATGGGTTAGTGACTAAACTGTGTGAATGTCTTTATTAGTCTGTTAGTTGGTGTGTAAGCGGCTGCATGGCTTGGTGAGTAGCTACATGAGTGTCTATATGGGTTATCGATTGGTTGCCTGAGTATTTGTATGGGTGCCTGAGTGTGTGTGTGTGTGGGTGGGTGGGTGGGAGGTGTGTGACTCTGTGCATAGATGTTTGAGTGGTTGATTCACTGGGTGTATGGGTTCAAGAGTGCATGTGGAAACAGCTGTATGGGTGGGTGAGTGTGTATGGGTGTGTTGGTGAGTGAATGGATGTCTCAGTGGTACATGTGTGAGTAACTACATATGTTTTAAAGCAGTATATGTAAGTGTTGGAGTACATAAATGACTATATGTGAGAGTGAGTGATTGCAAGAATATCTGTATGGATGAGGGTGTGTTTCTATGAGTGATTGTATAAGAGAGTAAGTATATGTTAGTATCTGTATAAATAAGTGCGGTGGTGTGTGTATGACTGTATAAGCAAGGAAATGGATGTGTGATAGTTTCTTTCCATGACTGACCAGGTGTATGGGTAACTCTTTGGGTGAGTGGCAGTGTGTGTGTCTATATGGGTGTATGAGTGGATATATCAGTGGCTGTATAGATGAATGACTGTGTGTATGAGTGACTGTATGGGTTAGTGGGTGAATGTGTGTGTAGACGTATGAATCACTGAGCAGGTATGTACTAACTGCTATTGGTCTGTCTATGGTTTCGATATTGGTGGTCTGTATTTTAGAGTGGGTGTATGAAAGGTTTTATTAGGGTATGAGGAGGTGCATCAGATGATCACGCGGATGATGTCATGAGTGATGTCATTTGAGATGTCATCAGTGATGTCACCGAGCATGTCATGAGTGATGTAATATGTGACGTCATCAGCAGTGCATTGCGGGGGCGCGAGTTATAGTTAGGTCTACTAACTATAACGGCCGAATTTCTATGGTTTTGTACGAGTGAAATCTCCAACTAACTATAACGTCCCTGAAACCTATGGTTTTTTCAGTGAATTTCTAAGGTTTTTTAAATGTTAATTTCGAACTATAACGTCCCTGAAACCTATGGTTTTTTCAGTGAATTTCTAAGGTTTTTTAAATACTAATTTCTAACTATGCCTACAAAGGTAGGACTGGTGAAGAAAGAGGAAGAAAAGCGCAGAAAGAAGCAAGACAAATGCAGAAAGAGGCAACAGAAGTCCAGAAAGACGAAGAAAAGTGCAGGAAGAAGAAGAGATGTGCAGAAAGAACCAACAGAGGAGCAGAAAGTCCTCCTGTGCCCCCAACGTTTTGCTGATGGGAACTGGTGGTAACTGACTCTGACTAACCAGGCCTAGAGCCAGTGCTATGCTGAAAGACACTTGGAATACAGTGAAAACACCTACATACACTAGGGAACACTATGCGTTGGGGTACCCCTGTGATTAGCATGACCTCCTCTGTATTTGCCTTGAGTTAATGCCTGGGTCATTGCATGAGTACATGAGTAGTGACTGGATGATTAGAGTGCTACAAGGAGAGTGCATGGTGATTTTATAAGTGCTTGGGTTTTGGTGCAGTGATTGGATAAGCACATAGGATTGGCTGGGTGATTGGAGGACTGCATAGATAGTACCAGGGAGATTACTGGACTGCATAGGTAGTCCTCAAGGTATTGCAGCAGTGCATGTGTTAGTGACTGGGTCATTGCATGAGTACATGGGTACTGAGTGGATAATTAGAGTACTGCAAGGAGAGTGCGTGGTGAATTTATAAGTGCTTGGGTATTGGAGGAGTGCTTGGATTAGTACATGGTAGTGGCTGGGTGACTGGAGGAGTGCACAGGGAGTGACAGTGTGATTGCAGGACTTCATGGGTACTACCTGGGGAATTGAAGGAGTAAATGAGAAGTGTGTAAGTGGATACAGGACTGTATGGGTAGGGCATATGGGATTGTAACAGTGATCAGTTAGTGCCTGGATCATTGCATGAGTACATAGCTACTGACTGAAAGATTAGAATACTGCAAGGAGAGTGCCTGAGTGAATTTATAAGTGCTTGGGTATTGGCGGAGTGTTTGGATTAGTACATGGTAGTGGCTGGGTGACTGGAGGAGTGCACGGGGAGTGACAGGGGGATTGCTGGACTGCATGGGTACTACCAGGGGAATTGAAGTAGGGAATGAGAAGTGTGTAGGTGGTTAGAGGACTGCATGGGTAGTACACAGGGATTGTAGCAGTGCATGTGTTAGTGCCTGGATCATTGCATGACTACATGGGTATTGACTGGATGATTGGAGTACTGCGAGGAGAGTGCATGGTGAATTTATAAGTGCTTGGGTTTTGGCTCAGTGATTGGATAAGGACATAGGACTGGCTGGGTGATTGGAGGACTGCATAGGTAGTACCAGGGAGATTACTGGACTGCATAGGTAGTCCTCAATGGATTGCACCAGTGCATGTGTTAGTGACTGGGTCATTGCATGAGTATATGGGTAGTGACTGGATGATTAGAGTGCTGCAAGGACAGTGCATGGTGATTTTATAACTGCTTGGGTTTTGGCGGAGTGATTGGATAAGTACATAGTGCTGGCTGGGTGATTGGAGGAGTGCATGGGTAGTGACAGAGGGATTTCTGGAGTGCATGGGTACTACCTGGGTAATTGGAGGAGTGAATCAGTAGTGAGTAGGTGGTTAGAGGTCTGCATGGGAAGTGCTTAGGGGATTGTAGCAGTGCATGTGTTTGTGCCTGGGCCATTCCATGAGTACATGGGTACTGACTGGAAGATTAGAGTACTGCAAGGAGAGTGCATGGTGAATTTATAAGTGCTTGGGTTTTGGTGGAGTGATTGGATAAGTACATGGTGCTGGCTGGGTGATTGAAGGAGTGCATGGGTACTGACAGGGCAATGGCTGGACTGCATGGGAAGTGCTCAGGGTATTGTAGCAGTGCATGAGTTAGTGCATGGGTCATTGCATGAGTGCATGGGTTCTGACTGGATGATTAGAGTACTGCAAGGAGAGTGCATGGTGAATTTATAAGTGCTTGGGTTTTGGCGTAGTGATTGGATAAGTACACACATGTCACATCAGTCCCGCTCCCTCCCTTCACCACTGTGCAAACGCGCCCCCTGGCAGGTTTTAAGTTGGGGCATTAATTCCCCTTGAATCCTGAGGGTCCTTGGGCGCCAACTAGCCCACCAGGTACCTCCAGTAAGCGCCACAGAGCTGCGTTGCAGAGAGGTGGTCCAAGGCCACGCCCCTTTTTACACCTCTCTGCAACGCAACTCTGTTGTGCTTACTGAAGGTACCTGGTGGGCTAGTTGGCCCCCAGGGACCCTCAGGATACAAAGGGACTTAATCCCACAACTTAAAATGCACCACGGGGCCTCAATTAAATGAAGCGCGGGAGTCCACGCTTCATTTAAAAAAAAAATTTTGGCAGGATTCGCGGCCCCAGCACGAATTTTGCTGATTTTTTTTTTTTAAAAATGCTTTTTTTTGGCCCTGGGGGTCCTTGTGGGAACCCCTGAGCAGGCCTAGGGGGTCAGGGTGTTTCTACCCTGCCCCCTTTTCTTATTCTTAAACATTTTTTTCACTGTTTTCTTGTGACTCGGTTCTACCGAGTCACAAGATGGCTGCCAACACTTCCTGGTTTGGAGTGTTGACAGCCAATTAGAATAAAGCTCGTGGTCGGGAGGGGTCGCAACTCCTCCGCGGCCATAGATATCAAAACTTTTATTTTTGAATTTATCAGCAACTACTGAACGGATTTACACCATTTTAAAAAAAAAAGGTCGCTTTCTGAACCAAGCACTACCTTTTTGCCAAATTTGGGGTCATTCCGTTCAACAGTTTCGGCTATAGCCTTGACTAAAGTTTCCTATGGGAAATTGATTTTTTGACTCTTATTTTTTGAATTTCTCAGCAACTACTGAACGGATTTACACCATTTAAAAAAAAGGTCGCTTTCTGAAGCAAGCACTACCTTTTGCCAAATTTGGGGTAATTCCGTTCAGCAGTTCGGGCTGTAACCTGTCTCAAAATTTCCTATGGAAATTAACATGGGGGAAACGCGTTTTGGGACCCCCCTTTTTTCTCAGCCCCCGCTTGACGAATCACCCCCAAACTTTCAGGATAGGAGCTGACCTGGCTAGACTTTATTTTGGGAGAATTTCGCGACAATTCGTCAAATGACGCCAAAGTTATTAGCAAATCAAAAAATGCTTTTCCTATGGAAACTAGGTTCTAACTATAACTACCTACTGGCGACTGCCAGGTAATGTGTGTATGTATATATATATATATATATATATATATATGTATGTATATATATATATATATATACCTAAAAAACGAATTTGTCTTTTCCAATATTTAATGTTAAACCCCCCTACAAAACGGATTCCTCTTTTTAATCCTGTCTGACCAAAGTTTGATACCCTCAATTGCCACTTTGTTTTTATACCGGTTTTAATATTCCCCAGTCATCTGACTGGATCCAGAAAATCTTTAGCAGTGCCCCTGCATGTGGTAGGTAGTGGCATGCAACTCTGCTCCAACGTTGTTTCGCTCTGTAAGTGACATGCAGAGCTGCATATAAGCACTATCCATGCACGCCAACGCCAGTTCTTCCTTTCCATGCCACCAGATGTGGATCTTGAGCTACTCTTCTTCTCTACAGGAGACCATTTTCTGAAAGTTTACTTTAAACTACGAGTGTGCAAAGGAAATGTCACCCCCCTAAAACCACAGCGTTCAAACCTTGTAGGGACTGTCGTAAGCAAAGGCCTGTACCAGATCCCCATCAGATTGGTCTTTTGTGCTTTGGGCTGAAACAGGACTCCAGGATCTGCAGTGACTACCCCTTGATGAATCACAAGGCCATTCGGGACCGTGAGTCAAAGCTATATGTCGCCAAGTACCGGAAGAGTCCACGCCGTGAGCAGGTGACTGGAAGTTGCCATTCCCACTGCAAAAGTATTCCTGCAGCACATCTTTGTCATTTTCAAAATCATTGGGGAAGTAAAAAAAGACTCTGCCCCAATCTGCCACTCTTGAACGCCTAAGAAGGTGCAAGGGCAAGGATATAAAGGTTCTTCTTGGTCTCACTCCAGAATTCTTTCTCCTGTGACCCGATTCTGACACCCGTCCTATGGCAACGGGACTTTAGGTCATTCAGCGATGCCCCAATAAATCAATTAGTCCACGAACCTATGTTGTATCTTCTCAGCATGCTGCCGGCTCCCTCCGGGCCCCAAGGAACCACAAGGACCTCCACCTGGAACACTTCCTTTTTTTTTTTTTTGGGTTTCAGGAAATCAGTATGTTTTTATTCATTGCAATTCTATTAAAATCTTTGTTTCTTTTTATTTTTTTATTAATCTCAGAGAGGTGTTACACAAATAATTACATTGAATGATATACACTATACAAAGTCAGTTATTGTCCCTTTCACACCATAATTAATTTCCTAAAAGAAAATCAAGTAGTAGCAGTATTTACATAAATACAAAATTCATTGTGGAATGAGTCCTAGTATCTTTAATCTACCCCAAGCAGCCAATTTGATATTGTGAGCCAAAGTTTCTTCCCCCATTTAATTAGCCTGATAACCCTTACATTCATAAAGTGCTTGTTCCAGTTTATAAATTGCAACTAAGCGAGCCAGCCACTCTTGGAGCCGAGGGGGCTCCAAGTCTTTCCATCTAGTTGCGATTATTAGTCTAACAACCGTAACTGAAATAAATACGATGCCAATCTGGCCTCGGTCCAGCCCAATACTATTATCATGGCCCATCATCATAAGTGAGGGAGTTAGCTCAACACTCCTTCCTAATATCTTCTCCCAAAGTTTTTCCATTTCCATTTTTAACGGATCGAATTTAGAGCAGCCATAAAACATATGTATCGCCTCTGCTGGTCCGATCCCGCACCTGGGGCACGTATCATCCCTTTTACCCCAAGTGAATAGTTTGGCAGGGGTATAGTATAAATTAAAAATCGTCTTGAAATGTTGGGCCTTTAAATTAGCTGATAAAAGTGTTCTTTTAGCCAGCTCAAGTGACATATCTACATCTATATCTTCGTTTTCTAATCTGCTGGTCGATTTCCTCATTGTTCTCTCCATATCATCGGGGGCTTCATCCATCATAATGCCATATAAGTGTTTTGTTCTACAAACAGATCCCCCCCGGGGTCTCAAATAATGGAATCTTTGCCATCGAGGTCCCCTGTCTCCGTTTACCAAAGAATTCCTTAATTTGGAGATATTTAAAATAATGCCCATCAGGGATTCTATACTCTCTCTGCAAATCAGGAAAAAGATGTAGTTGACCACTTGCATGGATATCTCCCACTATCCTCAAGCCTAGCTATTCCCATTGTTTCCCGATTGTATCATAGAAAGCCAAAGGAAAGAAGGACGATCGCCAAATAGGTGTATACCTTGTACATTTTTCAATACTCAAGTATTTTTTTTATTTTCCCCCAAGTTTTCCAGGCATTCCTAATAATTTTGAATCGCACCTTCTTAAAATAACTAGATTCAAGCTGGCGGAGTAGCAGCGCTCTAGCCCCTTCCCCAAGTGCCAACTCATAAATTGTTGGAAGCTCCTCGGCTCCCACAATTCTCTCTCTACCATCCTTTTCAAAGAGAAGTATATTCATAAATTGCAGTAACGCTGCCCAGTGGTAGAAGGTGAGATTGGGAGCGGCCCACCCACCCCGTGTTTGTGGCAACGTGAGAAGTCTCGGGGATCTCCTAATTTTACCATATTGCCAAATAAAGTTGCTAAATATAGCATCTAGTGTTTTGATTAATGACCCTTCAATTTCCACTGGAAGTGCCCTAAATAAATATAATATCTTGGGGAGCATTACCATCTTAAGGACGTTGATCCTTCCTATGATGGTCAGATGTAATGAATTCATCCGTCTGAGATCCACTGATATTTTATTAATCAATGGGTCAAAATTAATTTGTGTGATCCGATCTACTTCCGGAGTAATCTTGACCCCAAGATAGATGGCCGTGGGTACTCGCCTATTATCCTGAAAGATAATATCAGTGCATATTATTTGAGTCTTAGTTTTGTTCAGTAGATACCCCGACTCCTGTCCAAATGTGATAGCCATGGCTTCAATTTCCTTTATTGCCATATCCGGGTTTGATGTTAATACCGCAATATTGTCTGCGTAGGATAATACTTTGATTTTGAACCCCTGAGTTACAGCAGGGATAATGGCTTGATTCTCCATAATCTGTTGAATAAAAGGGTCAATGTATAAAGCAAATAAGATTGGGGAGCAGGGACATCCCTGCCTTGTTCCCCTTCCTACTCTTATGATCTCGGATTCCATGCCCATCAGCTGAAGTTTTGTGTATGGTGCCCTGCACATTACTTGAATTGCTGTAATGACCCCTGTGCCAAATCCCTTAGCAGCCAGAACTCCCCATAAGTATTCCCATGCCACCCGATCAAACGCCTTTTCTGCATCCAGGAGGATCCTAGCCAGATTTCCGTTAGTTTCCTTAGCAATATCAAACAGAGCCACGGCTCGCCTTATATGATCCGTTGTGTCCCTGCCGGGAATAAAGCCATGTTGCCAAGGGGAAACCAGACTGGCTATGAGCCACCTACGGCGGACTGCTAGGATTTTTGAGTAAATTTTGGCATTCGCATTAATTAACGAGATGGGTCTATAAGAGGTAGGCGTGTCGGGTGGCTTATCTTTTTTGGGGAAAATAGTAATATTAGTGCCCATCCAAGATTCTGGCGGACACCTAGAATATTGCACCCCCAAAAATAAATCCAGCAATATAGGAGCTAATTCTGATTGATACATTTTTTAGAATTCCAGCGGGATCCTATCCGGGCCCACTGCCTTTCCTGAGGCCAGCTGCTGTATTGCTATTTGCACTTCCTCCAGTACTAATTCGGATTCCAGCTTATCACTTTCGTCCCTTCCCAGCCTCCTACCCTCTTGATATTGAGACCCCCCATGTAAGCTTTCCGGAGGGCCCTGTTCCTCCTCGGTGTAAAGATCTTGATAAAATTTGTGAAACACGGTGACTATATCCGCTGGGTCTGTATATGTGCTCCCCCGTATGTTATTGAGGATATCTGACTCTTTACCACTTTTTGTCTCGTCTTTAAAGCAAGAAATCTCTCTACTGTTTCCCCAAACTCATACCTCTCGGCCCTGCGAATCTGATATTCTGCTGCTGCTTTCCGAGAAAAGCATGCGCCTATCCCCGCTTTACTATTGTGATATCTAACTGCGCAGTAGCCACATCCTCCCCCCGCAATATTTTACCCAGATGTTCTCTTTCTAAGTCCCGGAGCTTGGCTTGCAGCAGCCTACTCTTCAACTCCTGTTGCTGTCTTATGTCCGAGACAAAGCTAACCATCTCCCCTAAGCCCTGCCTTAAACGCATCCCATACCATATTGCGTGAAGCCTATATCTATTCATAATAAAAAAAATCTATTATCCACTTTTTAAAATGCCCAAGAAAGTCCTAATCGACCAACAGCTTCCGGTCAAATGTCCATTGGCGCTGCTGTGGTTGTATTTGCTGGGCCTTTATCTCTAGAATCATGGGATTATGATCCAACATTAATTTCGGCAATATTTCTATCGCTGCCCCATCCAAAATCTGATTTGATACGAAAAAATAATCCAACCGGACATATTTCTTATGTGGACATGACAAATAAGTGTACCCGGGATCCGGAGAGCACTTAGAGTCCTATACGTCCGTTAATCCATGACTTCTCATAAGTGATGTCAAAGCTCTGTATACTCTGGGTTTCCGTCCTTGATATCTACTTGTCCCAGAACTTCCCACTCCTAGATGAATATTAAAATCACCACACATAATCAGAGGAGTGAGCCAGGATGCAAGCTCTAGTTTCAAATCTTCTAATACCTTTGGCTCCTCTTGATTTGAGCCGTAGACGGTACCTATCGTTATTCCCAGCTCCAATTCTACCAGGGCCCACCTTCCTCCAGTATCGACCAATCTCCGTTTAGCCGATCCTATTTTATTTTTGGCTAAAATGGCCAACTCTCTATTATTGGAACTTTGAGATGAGCATGCCAATAGAGAGTACCCCTTTGCCGTGATTAATCCCCGTTTATCCCATGATATGTGCGTCTCTTGGAGACAGACAATATCCGTGGCAATAGATTTTATCATCTTCATGACCCTATACCTCTTGCTCCTGTCCACTAAGCCCCTTATATTAACAGAGCAAATCGTGATCTTACCCATTTGGTCTTGCTGAGTAACCCTTCTTGATTTTAACTCCGAACCTGTTCACCCAGCCATGGTGAGGGCAGTTTATTTCAATTTCTGTCAATATCTTTATTTGTTTACAGTCCTGCTTTACTACCTTCTTAGCTTCCTCTCTGAGATTTTTACCCCATTTCCCCCTGCACCCCTTCCCACAAGAAGCCCTCCTGCTCCCACCCCCTTACCCCCCCTTTCCCCGGCCAACCCTGCCTCCCCCCTTGTGCCCCCCACACTCCTCCCCCCTATTCGGGAAGGAACCAGACCGCACATCGGTCTGTTGGGAGATGAAGAGCGAATTGCCAACACCGTGAATTTTCAATGCACTTTAATAGCCCTAGAGAAGGGAATCACCCCTTTGTACTGAAGGAAAGAAAAGAAAAAAGAAAGAAGAAAAATAGGAAGTAGCTCCCATATTAACTGAGGATGGAGATACTGAGATCCTATCCTAACCCTCCCCTGACTTCCCCTTAGACTGATTTTGTCCTAGACCATTAGGATGTTCTGGTTTTAGCCCTATCAAAAACTCGTTGGCCTTGATCTCTGACGTAAAAAACCTTGTTACGCCATGCCAGACCACTTTTAGGGACGCTGGATTGTTGAGGAAAGCATTGGCACCTTTATCCTGGAAGGGTTTAATTAGCTGACTGAGTCTCCACCTTCTCTGGACAGTGGCATGACAAAAGTCTGGTCTCACAAAAAATGACATGTCCCCAACATTCCTCTGGGCCTCGGCCTAGCTTTTTCAAATACCGCCTGCCTTAAAAGAAAATCTCAAAAAAGACTAGGACGGCCCTTGGCTTGGTCCCCTCCCTGACCGGATATCTCAAGGTAAATGGTGTCCTGTATACACGTTGTACCTCTAGCTGCAAGTTCCAGTCCGAGAGCTCCAGAAATGCTTGCCGGAAGAGATCTAGAATGCAGCTTCTGATATCTGTTCCTTCCTTCCCTTCTGGGATTCCCAGGACCCTCAGGTTGTTATGCCATTGTCGATTTTCATAGTCCTCCAATTTCCATTGGATATCCGTAATTTGCTTCTCTTGTTTCTTAGAATGCGTCAGTTTGTCAGCCACCTCAGTCTCAACATTGCTGATTCGGGTTTCAAACTCTGTCATGCGCTCCCCTATGGTATTGCAGGTTTTAGTCAGTTTTCTTACGGCACCCTGTACCTTTCTTGCCGCATTCTGGGCTTTACGTGCATCCGCCCGGGTTTCTTCTCGATGTTTCATAATCGTTTGGAGGACAGTTTCTAATGTCGGAGGATGTGAGCCAAGAGTACCCTGCGGCATTATTGTTTGAATGGTATTTAAAGAGTCAGTTGGAGAGTAATCCCATTTCAAACTAACAGCCTTCTGCATGTGATGCCCCATTCTCTTTCCCCCAGTCCGATGTGCTGTCAAAGAGAGAATCCCCAGCCGCATCTGGATCACTGTCATTTTTGCTTGAGGCTATAGAGGATCCTGAGCTGTTAGCAGCTGACCACTCTGGGCCATCAGAGAGGGAGAAAAAAACAGTCACTAGGGTCTAGCTCAGCCTCAAGATTTGTATGTAAAGTACCTTTATCCTGGACTTGGGGCTGACCTATAGCATCCACTTGCTGAGTTGTTTTAAGAGCTGGGGGCCCTATACCAGATGAGTGTCCCCTTAGTGCTCCTCCCTCAGCCTGCTGTGGTCCCCCATTCATGTTATCCTGATTCACAGGTAAAATAGTATGTCCTGGGCCCTTCAGCTGACACATACCCAATGGTTTAGTAGTACTTTTATTCAATATTTCCCCCCTCTTTTAAAGTACTTACACTCTCTGCCCCGAATGTAGCTCTTCCACCCTGTTGGTGTGCTGTATGGCATCCTCAATAATCTCTAATCGGCTCCCTTGCGCCCGTTCTTCAATAGGACCTGGTGCCTCTGTTTCTGTCCCTGCAGCAGCTTGTTCCCACCCGGAGCGCATAGCAGCTCCAACACTGTAGCACCGGGGAGGCGTTGTCCTGTGGAAACCCCGCCTCTTCCCATCTCAGCTGCCGTCTCACTCCCTGGCACCGGCCTCACTGGGAGAGGCGTCCGTGTAGGACCTTGTTTCCCTTGCCCACCTGCCAGGTCTGTAGTTGTCATCGGGGGTGCAGCCTGCTTCGCCTTGGTGGCGCTGACGGTCTTGGGACCCATCCGTGCGATCGCCTTCACTCGGCAGTGCCAACAGCCAGCGCAGGCGAGAACCAGTCTCGATAGCCGCTCAAGAACGTCACAGCACTCCAGCAGCAGCGCGGCCCCTGGGCAGCCTCCAAGCCCTTACAAGGAATCGGCGACATCGCTAGAGATTTCGGTGTCAAGGGGCATTGAACTTCCGCCGGTAGGTGAATAACTATTAATCCTTCTCCCCTCTGTCATAGAATATCCATCTTCAAGGTGTTGCTGGCAAGTCCGCTACAACGGCCTCAGGCGGCCTCCCGTCAGCTTTAGTGCTGACATCTGTCTTTGCACCACAACCCACGCCAGAGCTCGGAGCATCGGCGGTGAGGTCTACGCTGGATAATGAAGCTCAGCCAACAGTGCTCTCAGACTCTGAGCTGACACCACTTCACTGAGGTTGCACCATGATCCCACTGGGCTGCAGACTTCTGGCACCCTATCAGACTCTGATACACTGCCCTTGCTTAAAGTATGGGCCATGATCATCCAACGCCTTTTTGGCACAGAATCTGATTACAACAATTATGATGTAGTGTAGCTCCTATTTCCCTAATAGGCTCTGCGCATTGGAATAATATATCCTATAGGTTTGACATAGGACTAAGGTTGGTATGTCCCTATCGAGTATATTAAACTTAATTACTTGTGCCAGCTAGCTCAGAGGCCACTAGAAACTTCTTGACGACAAGAAGGGAGTAGTTTCTGGCAGCCGCAAAACATGACCACTTTTGTTTCCTTTTAGAATCAGGACGTGTCCCAGAGTCGTAGAAACAATAGATAACTATTTCACTCATCTCAGTCGTGCATGTCTAGTTACTCTCAAAGTTACACAGAAATAACAGGCGGGCGTTTCAATAAAAGGTTTATTGAACAGTCTTGTTTCTGGTGTAAGTTAAATGTGCTGTTACGATCACAAGACAGTATGCGAGATAAATAATGTACAGAGCGAGCAGTAGAAATAAATAATACTGCGTTAGCATCATCTTTTCAGCATATATGCATTTACATGAAATGACACAGCCTAAAAATGCGAGTACTCATACGATGCGTTTCTAGCCTAGTTCTACCCCAGTGTACCTAACCTGTCCTAGGTGTAGGGAGAAGTAGAAGTAGGTGAAGTATTCCTTACTATAGTATACTAAGAGTATGTTAAGCCTAGTATGCCAAGAGTCCCTCTAGGTTCTAGTCCGCTCCATACCTGAAGAATGAGAGAGGTAGGAATCTCTTTCCGGACTCGAACTCCAACACCCCGCAAGGGAAGTTAGATCACTGGAAGCTGGACTCTCTGCGTGCAGGAATGACAGCGTCTTCTCAGTGCGTCCGGCCGGGAAACGGGCTCCTCTAAAGTCGAGGTCTCCTCTGATTTACAGGGGTTTGGGAAGGTATATTTATACCTGAAAATGTTAGCATTGACGTGAGTTGGACATCGAAAGACGTCATGAATGAACCCCTAAGGAATAAAGGTTCATGCATAATATATGAGTCCTTGAAGAAATCAATAGTCCTGGGCTAGGGAAAGTCCCGCTGCCTAAGGGTCTGTTTTTTCATGAACTCGTTGAGACATTAGGGTGGACGGATGTCGGAATCCATGCCTGTATTTGGAGTGCATGGTTTATGCCTAAATAAGGTCTGGGATTTTATGCCTATATAAGGGCAAGGCGAATTGTGCCTATATAAGGACATGATTCTAGAAAGCCCGTTTATGGACACCCTAGGAAGTATACAACAATGATGGAGACCAATTTGCTTAACCCTTTACAAATGACAACTGGTATGAGGAACTGTAAGGGGCCTGGATACTTCTCCAGACAGTGAGCCTATCTCTCCACTGGGGCTGGCTACTGAAGAAAGTGCCTCCTTCGCATTAGTGATGCAGACGGCTCTGAGGGTCTTAACCACCAGTTTCCCACTGTGTAGGAGAAAAACAATGTTCTCATGGAAGTCTTCCAAAACAGAGAACTAGCATTGAGCCCCTCCTACTTTCAAAAAGGCCCTCAGATACCTTTCTTGTGGCATGGGCAAAGCCATGTTCCAGACTCCGAGCGATCAGGCCTTCCTAATGCAACATCTGACAACATAAAGCTTGGTGGTTGCAGAGAATCCAAGTGCCAGGAAACCTGTAGGAAGCACACGTTCTCCTCATTCAGCCGGGCTTTACGATCTGTCAATGCCAGATCCCTGTTGGACCCCTATACTCATGCCCTTTAGGGATCCATCATTCAGGTATTGCCTGCTGTACCGGATGATTTGCGCCCCACTTTCACAGGCTATTCAGGATGACCATGAAGCAGCAAAATTGATTATTAGTTCTGGATTTGTTGCTACAGATTGCTGAGGTCGGGCAATTTGCACCAGTGTTGGAGACGGAGATCTCTGCCTCCTGGAGGGAGATCTACAAATATGGCAGTTGGTATTCTGCCAGGCCAGTGGAATAAATCACTGCAGTGCCCTGATCGACATCCACCATGCTGAAAATCTATTCTATGAGAATATGCTGTGCTCTATGACACCCCACTCAATAATAATGACAGTGGTACCTGTTATCAATCTTTATTGACAAATCATTCCAAATTGCCTAGAATGGTGGATCTTTGCAACCCTGCACAAAGTGTATAGATGTTACTGGCTGTAGTGCACATGGTGTGCTTTCTGAATATAAAACGTCTTGTGCATATGTGTGTGTAGTGCCATAAAAAGGCCTTGTGTAATTCTACTTTAACAGTTTAAATTTAACAAGGCTCTTCCCAGTAACCAATGGAAACAATGTCTGAATTCTTGCCCTTATCCTGCAGCAAGTATGTTAACTCACTCAATTAGTAAAGTAGCTCTGTTGGGATGGACCTGTGAACCTTCATGATGTACAGCCGTGTTCCCCTGCCTTGAGTGCCCAACTGTGAGTATATGGTGACCTGGTTTTTTATATTTGTCCCTAGCCTCAATCAAGTGTGTGAGGTTATGGACCTGTCCTATGACCTGAAGGTATGCACCTAATGTGACTTGATTTTACTCAGAGTGGAGTACTGTCCTTCTCTGGGTTAGAACGTAGAGCGGTGGTGTCAGTGTACCGTGTTTTGTATATCCATAGTTGTGACCAGACATTTTTAGCTCTGTCACTAGGGTGCAGGCCTACTTATGTATTGTTCTGCTTCTGCGCGCTAACCCAGATCCTTTCTCTAATATCCCAATTATATGTTGTGTGTGTTTGTCTATGTAGCCTGCATGGTACATACATTGTGTGCATTAGTGAGCCAGAGTAATGGAGGCCTGTGCCTTGTTTCAGTGCACAATATGAAGGTGGGGAGGTTTACCTGGACAGTAGAAGTGTACTGCTGACACATTTCTCAAGCTGGCGAGAGGAGACCTGAACACTGAATTGAGTGCAAGGACAAAAGCCTCCTTCAAAAATTCAATTAGGCCTTTTGCTGAGATAAACTGCTGATTAGTCTTCATGTAGTAATCAAAGGGCATAACCATAAACATTGAGAACGTGGCCAAGAATGCTCATAGACAAAAAGTGGAAGTTCTGAAGGTATCCACTTCTGATTTACAGTAGTAAGACTTATTATTGAGTTACTACTTAGTTATATTTGGCCAATTAATTTAATAATCATTTTGCAATTCAGTCTTTTTCTTGATTTTGTTAGTGGTTGACAGTCAATTTTCCAATCATGGTATGCTCATTAGTAGATAGTTTATGTACAAATAATCTATTTAAAAATTCATCATATCTGGATCACATACATTGCATTGTCATCTCATTTATATATTTTTGAAACAATTTTATTACCTTTAATAACATTATAGGCAGTTACAACACATCATTTCAGAACACACGTTGACATGCTGCATCTCCAGTGCACTACAAGTGACAACCATGATATGACGACAATAAGTAGGAGTTGCTGGTTCAGCCTGTTTAACTGGAATAATACCAAAAGAAAAACCCATTCAACCCACCAAAACCATGCGGTAACAACTCCTCAGTCTGTAATAGCCAATTGTATGTAGCAATACCATAGTGCAACCTTTCCATTGCATATCAAGGGAAGCCCCCAAGGAATGTGTTAAGACAATCTAGGCAACTAAGCATGACTTGATAAGGCAACATAGTGCCTGCAGACCAATTACTGGGGTTCGTAACATAGGCCCAATAAACATATACACAGCGGCAACAGTATCACAGAACAGCCGATATGGAGGTGCAAGTACCTGAAGCAGGTGTACGTGCTAGGAGGAGGTCCCAGATGTTTCAAGTGTTCCAGAAGCACTCCACAGTGAGCGAAACAGTAGTGGCACTAGTCAGTCAGACCCTCGCTATATGTATGTAAATCCATCAATAGTGTTTCCTAGTCCGCTGCAATAGGATATTTGTGCAGCCCACAAGCCTCTTCTCACCTGAGCGCCACCCCCTCTGCTTGCCCCCATTTAAGCATTGCCCTACACCAGTGTAGTTGTCCTGGCAGTGTCTGTGCTTTCCAGTGCATGGCAATGAGCCTACTAGTGATCATTATTGCCAAATCAATGAATCTGTCAATTGCCTTTGCACCCTAAGGGCATTTAAACGGACCCAGCAGAGCCCCTCCTGTGAGCACACATCCAAATGACCAGTCTCCTCTTCCAGTGCTCCAGACACCCCTCCCCATAGTGTCACCACCTCAGGTCAGTTCCATGTGCAGCATATCCACACTCAACTGTGGCCATCTGGAGCACTTAGAAGAGGATCCAAATATGCGGTGCAAGCCAGCCGTAGTAATATAGGCCCTGTGGAAGATATTATGCTGAATATATAGGAACTTTGCGCTCCGCGATACTTTCCAAGGGTAGCATAACACTTTTTCCCCCTCCTTTTGTGTTAACTCTCTGCCCATATCTACCTCCCAGCACCTCTGAGTCGCAGCTAGAGGATCCTGTGTGGTGAATGTGAGTGCTCAGACCAGCCATGTAATACGTTTCCGGCCGCTACCCATTATGCATAATGTATTATCAGAAGGTGTTGGGCAGGTTCAGTGTCCAAGATGCCCCAGTATCTCTCCATTAATGCCAGCAATCTACCATAAGCTAGGAAATGCCCTGCCGGCAAGCCATACACCACATGCAACTGCTCATAGGGCAATAGGGCGCCATCTCGGAAGAGTGCCCCTAGGATGCTCCCTCCTGCTGCCTCCCAGGCCTCCACCCTTGCCCTACCCAGCATGTTCCCAAAGGTCTCAAGTGAACTCAATGGAATCTCGTAGGAGTAACATGGTATACGCTTCATGAGTCGCAAACTGCGGCATAGACTGGTATATGCAATCCGAAACAAACTGTTCGCATGTGGTGGGAGTTTGGCATTGGGTAGGAAGGTGTGATGGACTATTTGCCACACCTGGGTAATGTTAGGGAGGCCCAGTTCCTCTGTAAGGCGACCAGCCAGCCATCATGTAGGGCACTGCAACTGCGCCGCAATATAATAATGTTTGAAATTGGGGGCACCAGACCCCCCCCTGCTCTACAGGCAACTGCAATTTGCAGAACGAAACGCGCCCCCTCCCTTTGTTTCAGATATAGATGCCCGACGCTGAATGTAGTGTGTGAAAGGTGGATTTAGGGGTGTGAACCGGGAGGTTTTGAAAGAAATACAGCGTCCTTGGCAGCATCAAAATCTTTGTCAAGGAGACTCGGCCCTGCACCGTGGTAGCATACCCCAGAATGCAATCTGAGGCCGTAGCGATGCTATAACCCTAGTGAGGTTGCCATTGATAATGTCTTGTGTAGGAGAGTAGGATCTGCCTCTTATGGTTACCCCCACTTTTTGCTGGTGTATCAGTTTTTCGACTTTAGTCTGGCTGGGGCCCTGCTATCCAGGACCCCAGCCTAGCTGCTTCCTCTCTAAATTGATTCCCTGTACCTTAAGTACACTTCAGATTGGATTCTGGGGTGCCCTTATAAGTCCCTAGTATATGGTATACTATGTACCCAGGGCATAGGTACCCCAGAGGCCTACCAGGGGCTGAAGCATGTATTGTGCCACCCCTGGAAGGCCCTCCAAAATGACACCACAGGACTGCTACTGCAGCCTGGGTAAGGTGGTGCATGCACCCATTACAGAGATATAGGTTCACTATATCTCACCTAACACTGCACATAGAAACCTATCAGTCACCCCTACGGAAAGCCTTATCAATCCTGAAGGCAGGGTGCTTGGTTATATGTGAAAGGGTGCCCATGCATGAGCAGAGCCCCTCTGCAGCTCTCGGAATCTTCTATCCGGGGTTGTCTGTGGTGCAGCCTGACCATATACTCTTAAGTGCATTATATCTAAACGGTAAATGCTAACTTTGAGATGGCTGCACGGAAACATGTCGTGTTTGGTGTCAAACACCTTGGAATCATACCCCCACACCAGTTCCTGGTGTGGGAGTATGATCCCACCCTTCTAGAGGGAGAGACATGACAGCACCGGTATACCCGGTACCAACTAAACAGAGCCTGGCATCACAAAATGGATGCTGCAGCCACAGACACGAGTCTGGCCTCCTGCTGCTGACCGAAACTCCGGCAGGGGAGGCCTGGACAATAGGTTTCCTGTCTCAGGGAGGTGTTACCACCTCCCAGACAGGCCTTAGTGGATTAGGGCTGGGTGGTGCACTCTCTGAGTGCTTTGAAGTCCTGCACTGGGGGCACATTTGGTGTCCTCGTGCATACCCCAGTTCAAACCGGTTGCAGGGGCTGCCAGCCCCTGCTCTGGTGCGAAACTGGACAAAGGAAATGGGTGTAGCCACCCCTCTTTCCAAACCCTCCCATAGGTGGGTCCCCAGAGTTAGTCCAACCTCTTTTCTTAGTATAAGTAAGGGAACCCTGGCAACAGGACTTTAGATATCCCTGGACGAAACTCTGAAGCTGAATCCTGGACCTTCGGCGCTCTACATCAAGATTAGAGGACTGAAGAATCTCCCTTGGGGTCAAGGAGGGACTCCCCTGCTTGGCAGGCACCAATGAAGCATCTGTCCGGTCTGCATCTCTGAAGCTCCCGCCGGACGCCTAAGTCTTTGCATCACCAGAGGTAGATTTTCAGACTTCCCCGAGGCTGCCCTGAGTCCCCAGCAAAGCTGAGGCCCGTAGCTGTCGTGGGTAACGTGGAACCGTGACCCCTGGACACCGAGCACATTTGCAAGTGCATCAACTTCCTGACATCTCTCGAAGCTGTGCTTTGGGTTCCAAGTAGCCCTAGCCCCGAGCACCAACTGCAGTGAAGATCACTGGCCTACACTTCACGAGTGTCCCGTGGGCCAGCTCCAAGTGCGACCGCTCGAGGCTCCTTCGCGATCTCTAGTCCGTTGGCTATTGGGTCCCCATGAAGGCAACTCTTCAATTGCTTGGGCTTTTCTGGTTGCACCAGATGTGCCCTGACTTACCCTCGCTGGGTGAGTCCCTCAGACCTTGCTGGTCTGCACCGAAGCCTTTTCTTCACTTCCCCATGACTTGCCGTTGCCAAGGCTTGTTGGGTCCCACCCGGTCGCCGACACCTCAGCACTCGACAGACTTCGTGGGACAGCTCGAATCCAGCTCCTGGTTGTCGTCGACACCTCCTGGACCTCGTGGCTGAAGAGTCAAGGCACCCGTCAACTCACCTGAAGCACCCGACATCTGAGGGCATTAGACTATCGTGCCCCTGGTCACTGGCTAGTGACCCAGACTCTGTCCCCTCTGCTTTCAGGTCTTCCTTTTCCTCGATCCAGGCTTGGATCGCTCCGGACACTCTTCTTCTTCCCGACACCTTTTAACACGTATGCACCCGGCTTCCCTGGGTGAGGTAACTCGAGTATTTCGGTACTCACGAGGGTGTGGACCCTAGAAACTCTTAAGTTTTAAGGGGTTAACTGGAAATCCTCTCCAAAGTGTCCTTTTTCTTTAAAAATCTAACCGCGACTTTCCCCATAGAAGTCAACGGCAGTTCGCAGCTGTGTTCTCACACTGCACGCGTCCCCCGTGGGTCCCCTGTGTCACTACCTTGGGTGGTTCCTAGGGGTCCAAGCACTTCTACAGGCTCTAGGCCTTGTGTCTAGTTCAGTCATGGTTCTTATACCACTATTTTAGTATATGGTTTGGTACGCCCCTAGGGCTCAAACGTGTATTGTGCTAAATACTGCTGATATTTGACTTGTAACGTATGTACTTCGAACTCTAGCCTCATAAAGAGACTAGAGGGGTGTGTTTAAGACTAAATACAGATATTTTATATATATATATACCTGGTGTGGTCCTCTTTCATTTGGTCAATCAAGAGATTATAGACTGGTAAAACAAGCTCCTTTACATTCCTCTAAGACTTAGCCTGAAGGCTGCTCTCCATAGCTACCACTAGGATAGCTTTCTATAAAGGTTGTATTTAACCTATCACCTATAAGGGGTTGTTTGGACTGGTGCAAGGTGCCCACTATAACTAGGGGACAGCATATGCCAGGCCAACTTCTCACATCTTGGGTCTCATGGTATGTGTTGATCCAAAGGTAGCAGAATTTTCAGGGTTCCCAACTCAACAGATAAAAGTCGACCACATAATACTGTTGGGGGCAGTCTGGACGTAAGGGGAACAAACAAGACTTAGCCCAATTCAAAGCTAGTCCTGAAGCAGCTCAAAATTCCCGCAGCACAGTCTGTACTCCTATGCTCCTCTTATATCCCGTATGTAGATTAACACATTATCAGCATACAGCGAGACCCCGTGCAGCGGACTGCCCCAGGGTTGTCCCTGCTGTCTGAGTCGTTGGGCCAGAGGCTCCATTACCAGGGCTAAGAGCAGGGGAGACAGAGGACAATCCTGTCTTGTACCCCTGCTCACTGAGAAGTGAGGGGAAATACACTGACCAATCTTAACTCTGGCAGTAGCCTCAGTGTACAGGAGATGTATAAGACTTTGTAGTCTCCCAGTGATGCCAAAGGCTAACGAGGTCGAAAAAAGGTACTCCCAGTCCACATGTTGTAATTTGGCAGCATTTAAGTTAAGCATTAACTGAAGACAGCCTGTATTTAGAGGCTAAATTGTCCGCTTTGTGGAATCCATTTTGTATTTCTGGCAGCCATTTTGGCTGCCATGTGCTACCATGTGCTCGCCATGTGCTCTGTCCTACCTTCCTGTCAACTGCTCTTGAAATCTGCCTAGAGACAAGTTATATTTAGTTCCTCTTGCTTTGCACATGCTCAGTTGAGCTTGCAGCTGTTCCGAGTTTATAAATGTCAGGATGTGTCTACTAAAAGTAGAAACTGTTAGCTCCACCCACTTGTCGACTGTGCATTCTCTGTATGACCTTATATGTGCCTAAAACCAGCATTTGTGTTAGTACCGCCTTCATTTGAGCCCCTGTGTGGGTATAAAAGGACCAGGATCCTTTCATTCAGTGTGCTACTTCATGCATTACTGAAGGGTGATGTGCGAATGTTAGCTCCACCTCATGAGGTTTAATAAACTCTGTCTTTTCTATTTCCAGTTTCTGTGCCAACTTCTTCCTAAGTGTCTGAGGACTCTGTGCAGAGAAGGGAGAACCCCTAAGCACTGGTAGGCCTTGCTGAGGCTCACTACAACAAATTGGTGCTTCCAACATGGGACTCATCAGCGACTCGGATGCCCGAAGGACTGGTCGCGACGAAGGATTGGAATCACGCTTTTGGACGCGATCGCTGCCTGAGGAGACCAGAGTCTTGGCACCCACGGCGTTTTTCCTTTCTTTCTGATCTGACCATCCCGGCGGCGCCGATCCTTGACTGAGATCTCTTCTGTTGATTCGCCGTGCAGTGACCATTTGGTCGATTTGAGAACTTGGCAGTTGGAACCTGGACACCATTTGATTGGTAAGAGCCGCTTTGCGGCACTTGCTGTTGGTTTGATGCCTTTGATTGGTAAGGTAGTTTTAGTAACACTTACTGTGGCTTTGTTTGTATGATTGGCCAATTTTGGAATCTGTTTTGTAATTATATATGTATTGCAATACATATAGGCAGGTAATGAGGAGAATTTTCTCTATTTAAAATTGTTTGAACAGCGCAACGTACGAAGAGTACCTTAAGCGCTACTTTGATTATAATACTGCATATTTTGCACTATTTTTTGGCATGCCTGTTTTCAGCACACTTCGTAGGATGTGTTGCTTTTGTAGTGGTACCAATTTGAGACTTGACGAAGCACAACCAGCCTCCGGAGGGGACGCCTAATAGGGATATGTATATTAAGTATGGTATTTCTTCTATAATGTACTGCATGTTATGGAACAAATATACTAGTAAAGATCCTGAGTTGCGTTGGCCTATGTATGGGTCATTTGATTTGCGAAAAATTCAGTATGTGGAACAATGTATGTTTAAACGAAAGACTAGGCAAGATATGTTTGATTGTGTGCGAATGTGGGAGAAAGAAGTGCGTGAGCGAATGAAGCGTGAGCAAGCCTTGATTGACAAAGAACAGCGAAAGACCATTTATGCGAAAGCATTAGAGTTAAAAAACAAGGAGATGAGAGAAATTAAAGAGAGGGAAGTTAGGGAACGCCATTTACAGGTGACTGGCCAATACGCTGTTAGGCAGCCCCTTTATCCTATCCTTAATAAACCACAAGATGATTTCTTGTTATTAGATCGTTCTCCACCTCCGTATATTTTTTCTTCTGCTCCTCATGAGTCAGATGAGGACTCTTTTTCAGACCAGGACAAAGCTCGAGAAACTCGTTCCATGCTATCTGCTGAGCGTGCATCTGACTTTAGATCTACTGCGCGTAAAGCCGTTCGTAGATACTACCACTGCCTCTGAACTTTTAGATAGTATAAAAGGATGGCAGGAAAGGGAGCAAATATATTTTACCGATACATTTGCTGCAGAGGTTATTGAACAATTTAGGAAGTATTCGGTAGAAGTGGAGCCCGATGATGTAGCAACTAACTGTAAACAATTACGTGACGGTCTTTTTGTCTTCTCCCAGGTGGCTGACACGATCAGACGCTTGGTTAAACTGCGTGTTGAAGCAGCCCGTTTGCGAGAGGAGAAAAAGGCAGCAGAAACAGCTGCACTAGCATCTCAGATCAGCATGGCACGAACTTCTACTCCTGAAACAGATAAGAATGTTGTAATTCATGTGAAACCCATGCGGGAAGCCGCGCCTTTATATGTTCCTCCTAAAGGAACGGGTACAGAGGATGATAAGACTTCTCTTAATGCGAAAGGGTACTTTATTTATAATTGGGTTTACACTCCTTGGAATAGAGCAGATGTTATGGCCCTTAAAAATGCATTGCCTGACCCGCGAAAGAATCCAGCAGCCTTTTATGAGGAAGTTGAGGGTGCAATCAGCTCTTGTACTATGACTCTGTCTGATATTGATTTGTTTTTTGGATTAATATTACCACCTGATATGTGGAGAACTGTGCGCAAAATAGATGATAATGCGACATTTGGAGCATTGTGGAAAGATTTAGAGCGGTTAGATGAAGATAGAGAACCTGCACAGAAACCGTGTCAGTTAATTTTGAATCTTCCGGCAGCTATATTAGTTAAGTTAAAGACGATCATTCCCCCTAAAAGATAGATTGGACAGTGCTAGCGTCTTGCAAGCAAAAGGTAGATGAATCAGTTTCTGACTTCTTCACACGCTTTGAAGAAGCATTTCACGATTTTAGTGGCCAGTCATTGACAGATGACACAGGTAGGCATCTGTTTGTCGATAAATATGTCGCAAACCTTTTGCCAGGAATAGCTAGTCGCTTAAAGGCCAGTGAGAGTTCATGGACTACATCTTCTCCGGTTTCTCTTTAACTATGGCCCAGTATTATGAGCGGCAAGAATTAGAAGCCAAAGGTAATGAGGACAAAAAGTCTAAAGAGTTGAAAACAAAGGTTATGTTGGCTCAAGCTTATGGTCCGCCTTCTAGAGATAATGATAGAGGTGGACGTGGATCTTATGGTTCGTCCTTTCCTTCCTCTGCCCGTTCGAATTTGTCTGTTGATCAGTGTGCGTACTGCAAAAATTTGGACATTGGCTTTCTGATTGTCCAGTGCTGCGTGCTCAGCAGAATCTACGTGGTCGGGGACAAATGAGAAATCGTTCAGGATATCAAGGGCCTAGAGGAAGCGCGAATGATCGTGCTCGGTTTGATGCTAATACACGTGGGCAGAATGGGTTTAACACTTTTGATAGAAGGAACCAATATCAAATGTCTGACTATGTGCCCTCTGATTTTCAAGATTCTGCTTATGCATAGGATTGCCTAGGATGGGGTAAGGAATCAATTGAAGTTCCAGTAGATCAGAGGGGTCCCTATGTTACAGCACATGTTTTGGGTTCTACTGATCAGTTTCTGGTTGATACAGGAGCTACTCGTAGCGCCTTGTCTAAACAATTGGTTCCAAGGGCTCCCCTGTCTGGCTTAACCATTACATCGATAGGTTTCGATGGAACACCTTCCCTTAGCCCATTGTCACAACCACTTGCATTTGATATTGATAAGTTTACTGCTCCATGTCCGTTTTGCTTTCTCCAAACACACCAGACAATATTGTGGGTCTTGATATGCTTAAATATTTCAGGGCTACGATAAGTGTTCTCCGGAAGGAGTACGGGTTATTTTGAATGACAACTACCCTATGATTGAGAGATCTTGTATTGTTAAAGAGGACATTGCACTAGCCTCACTCCCTAGTACTTTGTGGGCTACTTCGGACACTGATGTAGGGCAAATGGTTATTCCACCAGTACATATTAGTGTCAAGGAGGGCGCTTTATTGCCAAGACTGCCTCAGTATAAAATTTCTCGAGAAGGAGAAGAAGCACTCACACGTATTGTACATAATTTAATTAAGGTGGGGGTTGTGGAAGAAGTTCCTTACAATATTTGCAATAGTCCGATTCTTCCCATTTTGAAAAAAGATACTGACACTAGGATTTATAATCGATTTGAGAGAAGTCAACAAGATTGTAGTACCACAGTACCCTGTAGTCTCTGACATAACGACATTGCTTACCCTGGTCCCTCCAACAGCAACTACATTTTCTGTAATTGATCTGAAGAACGCTTTCTTCTCGATTCCTATTCATCCTGATAGCCGATATTTGTTCGGTTTCACTTTGAATAATAGATCATACAGATTTTGTAGAGTTCCTCAAGGCTATACTGAGAGTCCTAGTATTTACAGTCAAGCATTGAAGAGACAGCTTGATTCCTTTACCTTGCCTAAAGGAGTGGCTCTCATACAATATGTCGATGACATCTTGTTGGCAACCGATACACCTGAGCAGTGTGAGAAATGCACTTTGTCTTTGCTTTCTTTTCTTGCTACACACCACCATAAAGTATCACGAAAGAAATTGCAATATTGTAGACCGAAGGTGACCTATTTAGGACACCTTGTGTCTAAGGAGGGCCGTGCACTGACACCAGATCGCATTCAAGCAATTTTAGACACCCCAGTACCTTCCACGCAGAAAGATGTCCGTGCATTCATTGGTCTGACTTCGTTTTGCAGGCAATGGATATTGGGTTTTCACACATTGTTAAACCCTTGCTAGCACTTTTGACTAAAAACAATCCGATCCCCCTTCCATGGACAGATGAATGTCAAAATGCTTTTTGTCAGTTGAGACAAGCTCTTTGCTCTGCACCAGTGTTAGGCACACCAGATTACACGAAGGCTTTTACACTCTATGTACATGAGAAAGAAGGATGTGCATTGTCAGTTTTAGTACAGACACACGGGGACAAACAGCGTCCTTGCGCATACCTTTCTGCAGTTCTTGACCCTGTTGCTCGTGCATTACCTGGGTGCTTCCGTTCAGTTGCAGCGACGGCTGTGTCCATACGTCAGAGTGAAGGGATAGTTTTGTCACACAAACTGTTGGTGCTAGTACCCCATGCAGTAGATGCCCTTTTGAATCAGACTAAGACTCAGCACTTAACTAGTGCTCGTTTGACAGGATACGAATTGACACTGCTAGCACCTCATATTACCTTGAAGAGATGTGCGACACTGAACCCTGCCACTTTGTTGCCATATCCTGCGACTCAGTCTCAGTCAAAGGAGCCTCACGATTGTATATTCCTTACTGAGGAACAGACAAAGGGTCGCATCGATTTGCAAGATACGCCCTTCCAGATGTAGATGGGGAACTGTGGGTTGATGGGTCCTGTTTGAAGTTACCAGATGGCACGACTTCAGCTGCTTATGCAATTACCACGCTTGAGACAGTAGTGGAAACAGCTCGCATACCTCAGAAGTCGGCTCAAGCAGCTGAACTAATAGCTTTGACACGAGCATGTGAGCTTAGCACTGACTTGTGTGTGAACATTTACACGGATAGCCGCTATGCTTTTGGAGTGGTTCATGATTTTGGCCTACTCTGGAAGGAAAGAGGCTTTCTTACATCCCATGGGATGCAGATAATGCACGGAGAGTTAGTGCATAATCTCTTGACTGCACTTACATACCCAAAGAAAGTTGCTATTATGAAATGTAGCGCACACAAGAAAGTGACTGACAAAATAGGACAAGGCAATGCCTTTGCAGACCGCGTAGCCCGTGAGACTGCGATGCAGCGAAGCACTACACCCATGTACGTAGTGAAATCACAAGCTGAGCGTTGGCATGATGCTAGAGAGGAAGTATTGGATATACAGAGATCTGCTTCTGTGGAAGAGCTTGAGCAATGGTCTAAAGAAGGAATATTAGATGATGAGGGTTGTTGGCGTAACAAAGAAATGAATAAGTGGAAATTGCCTGCGGCCTATTTACAACCTATGGTTCAAATGGCACATGGGCTGGCACATGTTGGAGCTCTAGCAATAACTACATTGCTTACACAAGTTTGGGAGCATCCTGAAATTGCTAGCACAGCCAAAAGGGTAGTACAGTCCTGTTTGATCTGTTGGCAGTATAATCCTGGAAAAGGGACACGAACTCCTACAGGAGGGTTTGCTACACCAACCGCACCTTTTGAAGTTTTGCAGATGGATTACATCCAACTCGAACGCTGCAATAATCTGAAAAATGTCCTAGTGGTGTTATGTGCCTTTAGCAAATGGATAGAGGCATACCCTACGAAGGATAATACTGCTCTCACCACAGCAAAGGTGCTTCTAAAGGAGTTTTTCCCTAGATACGGTGTTTGTAAACTTTTGTGGAGTGACAATGGACCTCATTTTATTGGGCAAGTTGTTGAGCATGTCCTGAAAGGATTAGGGATCAAACAGAAATTCCATACAGTTTTCCACCCGCAATCAGCAGGATTGGTGGAAAGGTATAACGCTACTTTAAAATCAAAGTTGGCGAAAATACTGGCTTCCACGTCTCTAAAGTGGCCAGATGCCCTACCTTTGGCATTGTTGTCCATAAGATCGGTGCCACATTCACGATCAGGTCTTACCCCTATGAGGTGGTGTTTGGGAGACCAATGAACATTTGGGGAATTCCTAAGCCACGCCCCATACATGATGTTCCTTGTGTTCTGATGAATGATTATTTGGCACAGTTAACCGACAGTTTGATTTCTATTCATCAACAGGTTCGAGAAGCTCTTCCTGACAGATCTACAGGTGAGGCCCACGAACTCCGTCCTGGTGACCATGTAATGGTCAAGGTCTTCGACAGATCGAACAGCTTGGAGCCAAGGTGGCGAGGACCAGAGCAGGTGCTCCTTGCGACAAGGACAGCAGTTCGAGTGACAAACAGAAAGAATTGGATCCACAGCACACACTGCAAACGCGTGTCGCCTGCCTTGGTGGAACCTGCTGTGTTGACCGACCATCGAGAGATTCTGGAGACGGAGAAAGACCAAGCTATCTCACCTGACGAATCTGCGGAAGTCTTCCCGGACCACACGATCACTGGAGTATCCAGATATCAATTGAGACCGAGGAAAGGATCTGCAGTTTTGAAAAAGACTGGTTGAGCTACCGCCCTGGGTTAGTGAAACGGAGAGCCATTGTGGCAAGGGGAGGGGGATCAGCCCTGTATTAGTGTAGTGACACCCGCTTTGGCCCATGGTGAAGAAATCAGCGGCTGCCCAGGGAGAAGAGCTCCAACGACTGTTTTCAACAAGTTTTCAGAAAGATCAATCATTACTGCTGCTAAAATGAAAAAACAAATCATTTGTGCTGTAGGGTTTGTTGTTGCTATGGTGGCTATGGAAGCAATTACATGGTACATCGAGAAGGTGGCTCCTGTTCGACAGCTTTTTGTTGCCACTACGCCAGTACCCGTGGAACACCACTACTTTACTCTTCCTTACCATGAGCAAAAGCATCGACAATCTTACCTGAACAATACTTTTATCCAGATGTTGCACCATACTCACAATGCTACAAATACTACCAACTGTTGGGTGTGTGGGATGATACCTGCACATCAAAAGAAAGGAGGAACACCTTTTATTCCTCTTCCATTTTCTCACAATGGTTCTTGTCAAGCTTGGTATGCGCTTTTGTTTGCATATGGAAAGCCTTCAGTAGGTGGGATTATTTTTCAACTTAATAAAGTGTGTTATCAAAATAAAGAAGGTTATCCACAAGCCAAAGGGACTAAATGGGAATGGGAAGAGTATCAACCGGACAATATTTCAACACCATATGTTTTCACAAATGTGAGAATAATAAAGAACATTGGACCTTTTGTGATTTCTGTGACAAAAGCTAAAGCAGATTTGTGTATTTGTAGTGTTGGAAGAATTCCAGTGGGGAGGAGCGAGTGTACTGTAATCCTGACCATTGAAGGTGCCAATAAGAGCACTTTCACAGCCTCGCATAACACGTATTTTGTGTGTGGAAATAACGGATATTATCAATTACCTGTTGCGTGGTCAGGAATCTGCTATGTATCTTTTCTGTTGCCCCCTGTGTTTCTGGCACCTGCATTGTATCACCGTGATTTTAAACTGTACAATGACATTTCCAAAAACAGAAATAAGAGGACAATAAGTATGGATGAAGTTGACCAAACCGACACTACCCTACAACAATATGTTGATTTCAATTTGGGCTTATTTTTCTTTGTGGGTGCTGCATTAAATAGCAGGAAGATTAGGCGACTGACTCGTGTTGTGGAAGCTGTTACTAATCAGACAGCTATGGCACTTGGGAACATTACAGAGGAACTACAGATTGCAAGGATTGTAGCACTCCAGAATAGGATGGTGCTAGACGTGATTTTGGCTGATCGAGGTGGTGCATGTCGCATCATCGGTAGCAGCTGTTGTGTATTCATACCAGATCACTCACCTTCAGTATATGACGCAATATCAAAATTGCATAAGATTGCTGCAGAAATTCATCCAGAGACTGGAACTTGGACTTTTGCTGGATGGTTTTGGACTCTTGTTTCTGCTTGGGGCTGGAAGCTACTGACTATCCTGTGTGTAATAATTATAATATTTTTTACATGCTGTGTATGTATCCAATGTGGTCCAATGCTTTGCTCCATTTGCATTTCTGCTTGTATACCTGCCAGAGGGAACATTGCTGAAACAAAGGCCCAACAAATGTTGAATAAAGAGGTGGCCGAAATAATGTTAATAGATGTACGGGATGAATATCTAGATTACCCCAGATAAACGAATGTCTTCAGCCAATGCTGAAAGGGTCGTCTGTTGTAATTTGGCAGCATTTAAGTTAAGCATTAACTGAAGACAGCCTGTATTTAGAGGCTAAATTGTCCGCTTTGTGGAATCCATTTTGTATTTCTGGCAGCCATTTTGGCTGCCATGTGCTACCATGTGCTCGCCATGTGCTCTGTCCTACCTTCCTGTCAACTGCTCTTGAAATCTGCCTAGAGACAAGTTATATTTAGTTCCTCTTGCTTTGCACATGCTCAGTTGAGCTTGCAGCTGTTCCGAGTTTATAAATGTCAGGATGTGTCTACTAAAAGTAGAAACTGTTAGCTCCACCCACTTGTCGACTGTGCATTCTCTGTATGACCTTATATGTGCCTAAAACCAGCATTTGTGTTAGTACCGCCTTCATTTGAGCCCCTGTGTGGGTATAAAAGGACCAGGATCCTTTCATTCAGTGTGCTACTTCATGCATTACTGAAGGGTGATGTGCGAATGTTAGCTCCACCTCATGAGGTTTAATAAACTCTGTCTTTTCTATTTCCAGTTTCTGTGCCAACTTCTTCCTAAGTGTCTGAGGACTCTGTGCAGAGAAGGGAGAACCCCTAAGCACTGGTAGGCCTTGCTGAGGCTCACTACAACACACAGTGTTGAAAGCCTTCTCTGGGCACAGCACCAGGCATGCTGCACAAGGCCACTGAACCTGGGAAAGCTCCAACACTCTAAGTAAAAGGCAGATATTAAGGTTGGTGGACCGACCAGGCACAAAGCCGTGCTGGTCTGTATGCACCAGACACAGCATATGTTCATATAATCTTACTCAGCACCTTAGAGCCTGACCCAAGCATGGACAGCTCTCAATAGGAGGCAAGCTTCAGTAGATCCCAATTGGGCTTCGGGAGAGACTTCCGCATTGTAGGTGGGAGAGGACTCTCCAGCTGGGTGACCCGATATACTCCCAGCAATTTGGGGGCCAAATGAGACTTGTATGCCTTATAGAATTCTACAGGGAATTCGTCAAGTCCCAGGGCCTTACTGGTTGCTGCACCTCTTATAGCTCCACATATTTCCTACAGTGTAAGAGAAGCATTACATTTGTTCCAGTCTAAAGGGGTCACCATGGCGAGCACCACTGTAGTAAGGAAGTGACCTATGGCTTCTCGGCGATTCGTGGGGGTGGGTCATACAGGGCTTGGTAATGTGCAGTGAATGCGTCAGGAATGCCCACTTGATGTGTGACCACCCGCCTATCCAGAGTTCTGATCCTTGTAATCGGTGTCGCAGGAATGGCCTTGCGCAATAGCCAGGCTAGCAACTGACCGGACTTATTCCCATCTGAGTGTATTTTCACTTGATACGCCCGGAAATCTAATGCCTGTGTGAGTACTCCTACTTGTTCACGGGCTGCTCGAGCCGCAGCCTCCAATGCGCCCAGGGACATCTCAACCTGGCCCAGATCTTTCTACAGTGTTGCCCTTACCTCAACCATCGCCTGAATGCAATGGCCTTCGATCACAACCTTCATTGCATCCCAGTCTATTAACGTAGAAGTGGACGTACCCCAGTTGTCTGTTGGGCAAAGGGTCAGGGATTCGGTTGTTGAATCCCGAAACAGAGGGTCCTCCAGAATGGCAGGCTGCAAGCTCCAGGTGGGGACCGGTGGCCACGGTGCTCCCCCGTCTAGTTGCAGTTCTAGGGGATTGTGATCCGAGAAGGTCTTGCCCAAATATTCTGCACCTGTTGCCAACAAACTAGTGGCGGGATCACACAGTATCTGGTCCAGCCGGACATGCAAATCATGCAGGGCCGAATAGTGAGAGAACTACCTGGAGTCGGAATCTCCAGCAGTCCAACAAAGACCAGTGTTGCAGTCAGTGGGAAAGATGGGCTGCAGACGTCACCACTGGGGAATCTGGAAGCGGGGGATCTGAGCGATCTAGTTGTGGATCGAGCACGCAGTTGAAGTCCCTGCCCAAGGTCCATGGAATGTGAGCCCACTTGTAAGGATTGCAGATAATTCCGCTTGAAAGACCGACTGTGCCGTGTTTGGGCCATATGTACTTCCTAGCAGGACTGTCCTACTGTCTAATTGCCCTTCTACTAGCACATAGCGGCCCTCAGGATCAATCTCATATCCTATAAAGCAGAAGGGGACCCCTGGCTGAACCCAGATCAAATCTCCATGTGTGAAGCCAGAGTATGTGGTGCAGAAGCATTGTCCCTGCCACTGCTTTTGTAATCTAGTACCTTCCCCCCAGCCCACATGCGTCTCCTGTAGTAGAGCTATCTGCGTGCCCCTCTTCCTGACCTATTACTGAACTGCATGCCATTTCTGCACAGTACCCATACCACGGACATTCCACGTGACAATGCTCACCTTAGTTCTCAGGGGAGCTACAAACCGCAGCGTCATAGCTGTGCTAGTAAGCATAGGATCAGCGTTGCATGGAAAGGAACAGGATAGCGCACCTCACAATTCAATTAACTGCAGTAACAGAACCCGTAACTCTCCTCCCAGGGCAACCCCCAAACAAGTAACAATGCATCCCATAGTAGGGATGCTCGTAAATGTGCAAACATACCCACAGAAATCACCCAGGAGTAAGGTGAGGGAAGCAGACAGTATGTTCTCAATGCCATTGTCTGGGACAGGCTGAAGGGGATACACAGTACTGGTCTCCTCAGGAGACCCATTTCTTCACAATCTATCAGAAGTAATCAGAGGTCTGACCCGATGGGCCTCCGGTTATGGGAATGCAGGTCGGAAGTTCCACACCATCACAATATCTCTGCTGATGTCTGTGGCATCACAGCTGGTAGTACCATTGAGTCCATACTGCCAAAGGAGCGTGAAGTTTCCAGATCTGATGTACCTTCCTCCCAGATATTAATCGACGGCGTTCGGCGATCAGCCCACATGTTAATCGGAGCTGTCAGGGCATGGGCCTGTTTCTCCTTGGCCTGCTCCGGGTAGGACCCCCATGAGTCTGTACTCCACCGGCCCCATTAGTGCCTCAATTCCTGCGCCATGAGGAGTGAGCCGCTCTCTGCCGTGGCATAGGTGAACATGGCGTGGAGATTTCGTAGCGCAGCTGCTCTACCTAGTCCCAGGCATCCCCAGGTTCTGTGAAAAAGTAACTCTTGCGCCCCACCATGCTTTTCAGCTTGGCTGGAAAAAGTAGCGAGTACCGGAGGCCAATTTGTCTGAGTTTTTGCTTTTCCTTTAGAAAGGAGGCTCTATGGCATTGCACTACTGTGGTGTAATCCAGGAAATCGAACACTTTTGCATTATCATATTGGGACGCCCACAATGCAGAGATTGGTGCGAAGGGAGTGCCCCTCTGAGTCTTCCACCCGGGCCTTCAAGTCTTGCACCTTTGTGGTAAGGGAGTGTACCTGCCCACCAAATCCTTCATTGTTGGACGCAGTTCTATGATCTCCTGCTCAGTATGGGTAACGCGATCCGCTACTTTACACTGGTCTTCACGTACCACCCCCAGTTCAATCACTACCGCATCCACCCTAACATGCAAATCTTGACGGAAATCCGCTATAGCAGGGAATATCTTGTCCAGTTTAAGGTCTGTGTTTGGCTCAGCCAAGGGTGTGGCCGAAGACAGGACAGGACCACAGCCATTCATCTCAGCCCCGATCGGTCCTCCTGCTGCGGGGGGGCCCCGTACCACCTCTGTGCCCCATGTTGACAATTCCACACACGAACTGCCGTGCTTGACCCCAGAGATCAGGCAGGCACAGCTGGGACAGCACACGACCGGTATGGACCCGCCAGCCCCCCACGTTCTGAGCAATGGGGCGGCACAAGCAGTCCCACCAGACCAGGTGCCCAAATGTTGAGGGAGCTCTCACTTCCAGTCTCACCCCACCAGGCCACAACAGGCACCGCAGGAGCTACATATCCTCTACGGCAGGACGTCTTCACATACGGAGCAGTTCCTACCATGCGAATGGATCCGGTTCGCCACATTGTAGGACCTGCCAGGCCCCTGCCTCCTGTGACAGGGGGGCACAAGCAGTCCCAAAGCTGCCTTCTCGCATCACTCCGGATGAGGTGCACAGCTGTGAAGGACGATGGGGCTCGTCCAACCCGTGAGCCCCTTGGACAAAACCAAGCCAGGCCAGCTCTCCATTGGAATGTAAGTGTGTATAAGTCCAACACTAACTGTGAATCACTACCGTGCACCTCTTGGTACAAGAACTGGGTCAGCAGTCTGCTATTCAGCAGTACCTCAGGTTCATTCCAATCTAGCCCCTTGTACGTACCCCCACTGATGGAGGAAAGGTCCCATTGTTCCAAGAATCAGGCCACGGAGGTTCCAAGACAGGTCCCACAGCGCAACCTGGTCAAGCCCCAAATCACTGCTCAGGGAGGCGCAACCCAGGCAGCCAATCCAGCCACATGCGGCCCTTCCAGCAGGTCCTCACAGGCCTCACTACTGTGCCACCATTGAAAACCAGGCCCACTGACTGCATATGCAGAAGAGAAATATGGGGAAAAGTGGCTGGGGGAAGGGCAGTGAGCTGTCTGTTAAGTAGGCCAAACCCCTCAACTCCAGTCCAGCAGGCGGCCGCCGGAGCCAATGATCAGAAGTTTGGGAGGGGTGCGTGCTACCGTCCGGGCACCGCCCCACATCCCTACCCACCGCATCCACCACAGAAGCTCTCTCCTAATCAAGAGGCCACCCGGGATCCCACACTCAAATATCAGGCGAGTATACGGGAGCTGTCCTCCAGTGAGGCTCACATCCACCTGGGCCTCTCGTTTGTCTGAGCCACAGCCCCCAACGTCCGCTCAGGATGCGGCCACGCAGGCTAACTATTAGAAGCCAGGGGGTGGGGTGCACAGAGGTGTCACAGTTCGGGCCAACGCCCCCTACTACCCCCCACTCACCGCAGAAAGCGCGGAGACTCGCTGCCAGATGAGGCCGCCCACTCCTTTGCCCTCCGCTCTGAGCCTCTATCATGGGACATAGGTAAGCACCGGTTGTCACCCCCTGCTGGCCTCCAGCATGTTAGGGGTCGCTCCAGCCCAGCCGCCCACATCTGAGCCGTTCTGCCGAGCAAGGATAGCGCTGGCACTCTGCCTTGGGAGCAGACCATGCCACAGGCCCTTGCGGGTCCAGTTATGCTCACAGCCTGCTATCGTAGTTACTGGGCACTGAGTTAATAGACACACTATTATATTGATGCTGCCGCCGCTCCCCATCACAAAGCCACTATGGTGGGACCCCTACATGTGCAGATGGCAGCAGGTGTTGCCGGATTAAGGGTCTCCTGGTGAAGCCGTCCCAAAGCCCATCCGCCATCTTCCAGTGCCTGGCCACGCCCCCATCATCTTATTTATATAATCCAATCTTTCTAATACATTTTGGATGCACAGCACATTTCAGTACTTCTTTATGCAAAGAAAAAGGAATAGTCCTGTTAAAGAACACCATATAATATCCTTTCTTCTATCACTCCATAGTGCGTATCTTATTCTCTCATGGATTGTAGATTTTTGTAATTTATTTTTAGTAAATCTTTTTATTAAAGATTTTGTATTAATAAAACTTTACATCTTGTCAGCCAAAACTATGAATCCACATTCAAGCCATTATAATATACACCATTTCTTTACCACATCTGCCAAAACAACAATGCAAATAGATAAAAACTTAGATGAATATTGAGAAGGCATAAAACAGCAGCAAAGGCCCAACACTTGAACACCCCTTCAATAGACTTAACCCCCAATTCTGCCTCCCCTTCCCACCTTGGAGAATGTCAAATTCTTCCACCCACCCTTTAGATTACTAAGGAATAGAAGTTCTTGTCATGCTGCCCTTATCTCCCGACGCCCAACCATCCATATCGGGGCAAGCAGACCACCCTAATGAAAGGTCAACTCTACCCCTATTCAAAAAGGTTCACAGCCCTTCACCTGCTGGGGGGAGCATAGTGCTTGGGAGGCCTCTGCCCAATTCCATGTAGGCTGGCTTCTGTGACTGACTCAAAGTGGAGCAGAGTGCCGTTCATATTGTTCCTCAACTGTTCTGTGGCTAATATCGTCCAAAGCCTGTGGTACCACTGGGAAATTGGTAGTGTGTCCATCTATTTCCAGTGGAAGCAGTTGTTAGCTTAGCAGCCCCCAGACACCGTAGCACCATGTTCCAGTCATTTTTAGACATTGCTTCAAGTTCGACCAGCCACAAGCCGAGCAGCAAAACATCTGGCACAAAAATCAATGAGTTCCCAAAATCTTCTTTAGTAAGGCCACCATTCCCTCCCAAAAGTAGTGGATCAGAGGACATTGCCACCATGTAGGAAGGTGCCTCTTTTGACATGGTTAGCCCCCACTATTTGCCTGGAACATGTAATTTCGACTGAAAGTGCACCGGTTCCTCCTAACCAGGTTCCCAGGGCCAGAGCTCTTTCCCAAAACTGTACCACAATTGGCACAACTTCAGCAACTCCTATAAGTCCCTAGTAAATGGTACCCCTGGTACCTAGGGCTTTGGAACTGAAGAGGGTCCACTAGGGCTGCAGCACAAATTGTGCCACCCTAGGGATCCCTCGCCAAGATCATGCAAACTACCACTGCAGGCTGCGTGTCTTGGTGCAGAGAAAACTGAAGAGTCAACATGGCACACGTCTCTGTGCCATGCCCACAGACACTGCATGAGGTATAGGCAAGTCACCCCTACTGCAGGCCTTACAGCCCTAAGGCAGGGTGCACTATATCCCATGTCTGGACATGTATGTATGAGCAGATATGACCCTATAATATCCAAGTCCATTCTTGGGTATTGTAAGTGCACAGGGAAGCCATAGAAAGTACATAGGCTGGACACCTGTCAATACGATCTCCCCAGCACCATGATGGCTTCACTGTACCCTGGAATGTTTGGTACCAAACATCTTCTCTTAATAAATCCACAATGATGCCAGTGTTGGATTTATTAATATACCAAACACTGGTGTGGTCTCTGACTAGTCTTAGCCACCCTGCCACCACCAGACATGTTTCTGACCTCATGGGGTGAGAGCCTGTGCTCTCAGAGGACGGGAACAAAGCCTGCTCTGGGCGAAGGTGCTTCACACCTCCTCCAGGCCGGAAGCTGCCTTTGAAATGCAACCCAGGCATCTCCAGATGGTGGAGGATGCCAATCCCCTTGTCCTGCTCCACATTTAGCGGGAGGGCAGGCAGGAAAATTAGTTAGGTTAGGAGGTGGGCCCACATTCTGCCAGCGCCACCCCTAAGTTGAGGCAGGTGATGTGGACCCCACGTTTCAGTTTCCTTCATCTTGTTTTGAGAGGGAATTAGCCAATCAGGGTCAGGGTTGTGCCCACTCCCCAAAGGAAGTGGTCACATAGAGGAAAGGTAGGTAGCCCATTGGCTACTACCTGCCTCCCCCTGTAACACCTCAAAATTCTGTATTTAGGTGCACCCCTGGACCCTGAACTTTAGTTTCGATGGACCTAAGAAGACAACAGACAAAGGAGAGCTGCTGACCCGCGAACAGAGTACCTGCTGCAGAATATGTGGCACAAAACCCTGCCTGTTGCCTCAAGGTCTCGACCATCATGGTGAACTGTCTTGTCCTGCTGCTGTGAGGCACTCCAGAGCACCTCCAGCCCTTCACCAATCACCAGGGAACTCCCTTGAAATAGAGGAACTACTCCCCTGCAGTCCGCAGGCACCGATCCTGCAGAGTCCAGTTTAGCGACTTGTTTTTCCCTGCCGACTCCGACCCAGCACCCAAGCAAGAAGAGGTACACCAGCTCCGGAGGGTCAGATCTATCCCCCCACCAAGTGAGAGGACACAAGGACCTACCGGAGTAATGCCATAGCAATACCCGAGGTACCAGACCACCTGCAGCCGACACCGAGACGAGGAGTCCAATCTTGACACCAACTACCCAGGAAGCAAGAACCCATCGAGGGACATCAAGACCCTGAGACCCACTTCATGAGTGGCCCAGCTGTCCGGAAATCGTCCCGGCAACCTGCCTGCCCCTACTGCGAAGACCATCTTGACGCACAGAACCTGGCTGACCTATCTGCTCTGCATCCAGCCTGCCCAGCCTGGATACTGACAAACCAGCTGTGCCCCCATGATCCTAAGGCCATTGCAGCTCAACCCCTTGTTTGGGCTCCCCTGGACTTACTTGCAAGTCCCCTTATACAGCCTGTTTTGAGGTGGCCCCCTTCTCCATAGCGCACCAGCTACCAGCGACTCAGCACTCTCCTCCCGGCTGAATCCAGGGCGCTCCTGACAATTCGCTGTTGGAACATAGGACCTTGGCATGTTGCTACCCTAAACTCTAAAGGTGAAACCCTAGAACAGACTGTACGTATTTAGATGCATTTTTGTGTTTTTCTCCATAGACTTTCACTGTGCTTAATTGCAAACAACAGGGAGTTATTTTCCGAACTTTGAAAATTCATAACTAAAATAGTACTTACCTGTGAACTAAGTTCTTGGTCTTAAAAAGTATATAGAAATCTGTGTTATTTTTGCAAATTGGTCTCGGATTTATTCTTGAGTGTGAGTCTCATTTATTGCCTCTGTGAGTGCAACAAATGCTTAGCACTACCTTCTGCTAAGCCTAACTGCTCGCCCACACTACCACAAATAGAGCATTATTATTGTCTACTTTAGCCTATGTATACCAATCTGGGACCCACTGGACTCTTCACAGCGTACTTCATTTTAGTTATATAGAAAGCCAGCTTCCTACACACCGAATGTGCTTTCCATCATCTCTGGATCTACGACTCCTCTGACAATTGGGGCTAGTCTTCGGGAACATTTTATGTAGCGGTAAGTAGTGTATATTTAGCCATACCAAACCTTATAATAAATCTCCCTCCCCTGGGCAGATTTGGAGGAGGAAATTATGTCCCTGCCTAGTCATTCTCATGGTTTTCTCAACATTTGTTTACCAAGGACCCGCTCCCACTCCTTGTTATGGAGTCAACACTGAAGGGCGACCTGTGCAAGGAGAGGTTGGTAAAAGCTAGACATGGTGCCTCTAGATCCCACCAGTTGAGAAAATGTTCCAGTGTGGTCTTATCTTGGGTTGCTCCTAACCGAGTTGCAGGATTGCTAATCCACTGTCTAAGATGTGTATAGAGAAGTTGTTCCTTCTCAGAAAGACCAAAGTCCAACTTGCATTGAAAAAATGTCTTAGGGGTGCAGGTCTCAAACATATCTGATAACATTCTACATTCCCCTTCCCTCCACCCTCCATCTCTCTCCTTCTCCGCATGGCTGTGCCCTCTGCAGCAGAAGTGAGCAGGTAAGTCACCAGGCCCTGACCCGAAGTGTTGTGGCAGTTGGTGTGCTTACATAAGCATTTGGTAGTCGGAGTTTCCTGTCCTGCTAAACCAAATCCCACAAGGGCCTACAAACCATGGCGTGGTCCATAAGTCACCAATTATTTTGTGACTCCAGCATGGACTACTTCACTGCTGCCATCAATTGATATACAAAAGACACACAAAACGATGGATTTAGGCCCAGATCTCTGTACTGGGGTGAATGTATGACATTGTTCTGCATTCTGTCCATCAATTGTTGTTTTTGCATTTGTCACCCCGATTGGGACGGGTATGCCCAGACGTGGGTCCCGTGCTCTCCATGCCACTGGAGTCAAGCTATCCTGGCTGATGAGGGGTGAAACCCAGAAACCGGTCCCAGGATGCTTGTTTCCAGTCCAGGGAGGACCTGGCCTGGCAGTTCGGTCTGGACTGTTCCCATGGGGCACAGGGTCAAGACTGATTTGCATATGGCTGGGTCCAAACTGGGGTGGCGTAGTGGGCAAAAGAACGATGGATTTAACCCAGATCCTTTGACTGGGGGAGAATGTTTGCATTGTCAGCATTCCGTCCATCATTCGTTTGCTGTAACACTTTTCGCCCTAAGTGGGATGGGTATGCCCAGACGTGGGTCCCTTGCTCACTGTGCCACTGGATTCAAGCTAGCCTGGCTGAAGAAGGGTGACATACCCTGAAACCGGTCCCAGGATGCTTGTTTCCGGTCCAGGGAGGACCTGGCCTGGCAGTTCGGTCTGGACTGTTCCCATGGGGCACATGGTCAAGACTGATTTGCATATGGCTGGGTCCAAACTGGGGTGGCGTAGTGGGCAAAAGAACGATGGATTTAACCCAGATCTTTTGACTGGGGGAGAATGTTTGCATTGTCAGCATTCCGTCCATCATTTGTTTGCTGTAACACTTTTCGCCCCAAGTGGGATGGGTATGCCCAGACGTGGGTACCTTGCTCACTGTGCCACTGGATTCAAGCTAGCCTGGCTGAAGAAGGGTGACATACCCTGAAACCGGTCCCAGGATGCTTGTTTCCGGTCCAGGGAGGACCTGGCCTGGCAGTTCGGTCTGGACTGTTCCCATGGGGCACAGGGTCAAGACTGATTTGCATATGGCTGGGTCCAAACTGGGGTGGTGTAGTGGGCAAAAGAACGATGGATTTAACCCAGATATTTTGACTGGGGGAGAATGTTTGCATTGTCAGCATTCCGTCCATCATTTGTTTGCTGTAACACTTTTCGCCCTAAGTGGGATGGGTATGCCCAGACTTGGGTCCCGTGCTCTCCATGCCACTGGAGTCAAGCTATCCTGGCTGATGAGGGGTGAAACCCCGAAACCGGTCCTAGGATGCTTGTTTCCAGTCCAGGGAGGACCTGGCAAGGCAGTTCGGGCTGGACTGTTCCCATGGGGAGCAGGATCAAGACTGATTTGCATATGGCTGGGTCCAAACTGTGGTGGCTTGGTGAGCAAAAGAACAATGGACTTAGCCCATACTTGTGACTGGGGTGAATGTTTGACAATGTTCAGCATTCCGTTCATCATCTTTTTGTGTTGCTATAATCGTCCTAAGTGGGAAGGGTATGCCCAGATGTGGGTCCCGTGCTCGCTATGCCACTGAATTCAAGCTAGCCTGGCTGATGAGGGGTGATACCCTGAAACCGGTCCCAGGATGCTTGTTTTCTGGTCCAGGGAGGACCTGGCTTGGCAGTTCGGGCTGGACTGTTCCCATGGGGAGCAGGGTCAAGACTTATTTGCCTATTGCTGGGTCCAAACTGGGGTGGCATGGTGAGCAAAAGAATGATGGATTCAACCCAGATCTGTGACTGGGGGTGAATGTTTGACAATGTTCAGCATTTTGTCCATCATCTTCTTGTGTTGCTATGGTATTAATCCTACCCATCCCAGAGAACAATAACTTGGCCCAGGAGTTTAAGGCTAGACTAATTCCGGCAAGTAGTGGTAATTTTAATAAAATAAATTGTCCAGGGTCCTGGTAATCCATATCCTCAACTAATAGATGGATACCTTAGCCCAGCGAAAGGGGAAGTCTTTTTGTAAGGAGGCCATCTTATCTGCTTGTCGAGTCAAATTCTGAGACTCTGATTTATCACGGTTACTTTCATAGCCAAAAACTGACTTAAGCTCACACAGAAGCACCATCACAGCCAGGAGGGATGATTGTGGGGACCCCAGTTTCAACAAGACGTCATTTGCATAAAGAGAGAGCTTATACTCTTGGATGCAAAAAAATACCCACTACTTGTTTGACTTGCCAAATGTGACATGGTAGAGTTCTATGAAAACAGCAAACAGGAGACGGGCTAGAGGACATCGCTACCTAGTACCCCTATGCAGTTTGAATCTCTGGGAGGTTTGGCCATTTGGCATGACCCTCGCAGTGGGACCCGTTTAACTAGAAAAAGTGCAGGCTAATTCCCATGTGCTGAAGAAGAAAAACTAGGGTGTCTATTTACTAAGATTTTATGCCGTGTTTGTGTCACAAAAATGATGCAAATCGATGCAAAATCTTTTTTACCTATTTACTTTCCAGTGCTAATCTTGTTTAGCGCTGGAAAATCACTTGAAAGTAACGCAAAGCAGCGCATATCGCTGCTTTGCATTACTTAGCGCCTAGGGGGCATACCATGGGTGGTGCCCATGCAACCATCAAAGCTTTCTGATGCTAAGCCCTATTTACTTAAAAAGTAGACAGGGTTTAGCGTCAGAAAATAGCCCCCATTTCAAGTAGGCACTATGAAGGAGAAATGCTTCCGTTTCTCCTTCCTTTTCCGACTTTGTATGTGTGCTGCACTGTACAGCACACATACAAAGTGGTGAAGCGGTTTAAAGTTAGTCTGAGAGTAGTATTTTGTACTGGAAGGCTATCCTTCCAGTACAAAACCTATGCTAGACTCAGGCAGACACCCTTGCGCTATGGTGGAAACGTGTGTATGTGGCGCGCAGCAGCTAATTTTAGTGCTGGCACTAGGGAGAGGGGACGAGAGTGCCATATCTCTGTAAATATGGCGCTCTTCTCTCTTTTTCTCGCGCAACGCAGCTTTTTTGCCTACTGCACTGTGTTGCTTGAATTTGAGTAAATCTTCACCTAGGTGCCAAAAGAACCATTCTCCCCAGAAGGCTTTCTATGCATCTAAGAGCATTAAGCCTGCCAAAATGTTCTTAAATGTAGCCTTTTCAACCAAGTCGACCATTGTCCTGATATTGTCATGTGTCTAGCTCCCCTGCATGAACCTACCCTGGTACCTCATTTGAATGGGAAACCAACGTTTTTGTGTATAGTTTTGCGTCAATGTTTAGTAGGACAATAGGGTGTAGGATGCGCACTTGTATACTTGCCTTGTTTGAGTAGAACCAAGGTTATATCTTCTCACATCGTAGGAGTTGTATACCCCCACATCCGCGCAGGGGTTAAACACAGCTGTCAATTTAGGTGTTAATTTATTCAAGATGAGTTTATAAAATTGTGCTCTGAACCTGTCGGGTCCCAGAGCTTTATTGAGTTTCAGCACTTTTATTGCCGTTTTCACCTTTTCTTGCTGTCTGGGGCTTACCAAAGATTCCTGCTGTAACCCAACAATCCTGGAGAGCCAGATATAGCCTAAATATGCTGATTAAAAAATTCTGTGTTGACTTCCCCAAGTATAAGTTGGAATAGAATTGGCGGAACCCATCAAGCTTCGCGGTGTTGTCAGTCACCTTAATGCCCCTGGGAGTATTTCCCTAATACATTCTCTCTACTGTTTGCTCTTTAGGAGGCTGGCCAATTGTATGCCCACTTTATGACCCGTGGCATATGATAATTTTTAGGTTGAGCATTCAAGACCTCTTGTATATACTTTAGTATATACTTCTCTTGTGGCTTAAAGCCATCCCCCTGCTTTTCTTTTGTTTGTTTCAGTGTCTTTTAAACATCCTTGCTTGCTAGTGGTTAGCCCTGCCTCTTTGTCCCTCCTTTTTAGGTCTCGCCTAGGCAGCGCTTATGTTGTCTCTTCCAGACATGCTGTATTCAGGATATGGGCATTAAGCTCCGCCCACTTTCTGGCCATCTTTTTAATTGGCTCTTGTTACTGTCCTTTATAAATGGTGGCTTTCATTGGTCAATAGGCTCAGTAGTCCCTCCTTAGTACCGCCTTTTCTCTTCTTATAATCTCCCATGAGGACACCCCCTGCTACATGTGTTGCTACTCGGTATCTTTTAGTTATAGCCTCGGAGCACTATTTTCTTAAAAGCCTTTCTCCTGCCTGCTGTTGCCGGCATGACAGGCGCTCCCGCAACTTTTTTTTTTCAATTTAAGCAGCGCGGCACGCCTCAATGGCGTCCGTGCCTTTCCTTTATTCGTTGTTATTTGCTGGGCAAACGCGGCCACATGCCTTTTTTTTCTGTTTGACTTTTGTTTACAATGGCGGCACCCACGCTTTAGCTTTAAGCATCTTAAGCTAAAGCGCTGGTGCTGCGATTGCTTCAAAAGTAAAGTAATATTTTTTTCTATTTCCTTACTTTTGAAGCAATTGCGGCACCCGAGCTGTAGCTTAAGATGTTCAAAGCTAAAGTGTGGGTCCCGCCATTGTAACAAAAGTAAACATATAGGGGGAAAAAAGTGTGCCCGCTATTTTTTTAATCTATTTGTTTACTCTAGTTTCAATTGCGGCACCAGCACTTTAGCTTTAAACATCTGAAGCTAAAGCGTGGGTGCCGTGATTGCTTCAAAAGTAAAGAAATAGAAAAAAATTCACATTTTCTATTTCTTTAATTTTAAAGCAATATCGGCACCCGCGCTTTAGCTTCAGATGTTTAGAGCTAAATCGCGGGTGCCGCGATCCATTTGGAATGCAATAGCTCTCGTATTCATGAAGGTTCGAGCTAATGGCGTTGGATTACTATTAACAATGCCAATAGCTCAAACTTTCAGTAATGCGAGACCCATTGCATTGCAAATGCTTGTTTCTCTTTGTTCCTCTCAGGTGGCAGGGACCAAGTACTGTATCATCACGCTTTGGTTGTTTATCTTTTCTTTGGGGGACAATTTTTTTCTTGGTTTCCTGCTCGTGGTACTGTTTGCCCGTGTTAAGCTTCCTCGCTGTAGCTGCTTGCATTATATGTTCTTTTCAGTGCTCTGACTTTCTGTAAACAGGGTTGTAATTCTTGAGGTAGCCTGTGTGATTTTGGAGGCAGCGCAGCTTTTATTTATTCAGCACAGCTTCATGTTTCAGCCCCACGCCTAACTTTTATTTACACTTTGAAAGGAAGGAAAAAAAAGACTACAAGAAAGTGGATACCTTCATCCTTTAGCCTGTTCCATTCAGGTAATCCGGCATTAGATTGTCTTCTCTTTCCATGCTTGTTTTGCTACAGTGCTACCCCTTCACGAGGAATTTTGGGAAACAGGGTGTCTTTCTCCAACGTTTACAAGCACACTTGCATATTTTAAACAAGGGTGACTTCATAACAACGGATAAGGGCAGAACCATATGGGCACACCGAGCGAAACTGGACGTTGTCGCTCTGCTCCCTGATAGCGGGACAGTCTACTGTCGAGCTATACACAGAGATATAAAATGCTGTACAACTGGGGCCTCATCCCCACAGCATCTAAAACATATATACCGCGTATTCAGGACGCGTATCCAAGTTGCGGCGGAGAGGCCGATCACTGGGGCCCCGGGTGGGAGCTCATCACACCTACCAGTTTGGTTGACTGAATACCGGCTCTTTCTCTCCTCCAGCCCGGAAGTGGCGGTAGAGGGTAGGTAAACCAGGGAGGCACCAGCAGTCGTGAAAACAACAAAGCCCAGCGCCCGCCATGCATGTGGACTGCAGGGTGCTGCCACTGGGGTGCGCATAGCAGGGATGGCTGTCCAAGCCTGCCCACTGCTGCTGAGAGCCTTGCTGTTGGGCACCCCCTGGGCTCAAAAAGGTAAGTGCAGTCTCTTGCAGACCCACCTCGTACCAGACTCCGGGAAAAGAGAAACTAATTGCAAGTTGCTGAATGTGAGTGAACCATCGCTTTGGTGCAGGGTGGTTCATTCTTGGTGGATTGGTGTAGTCCTGGGGGGGCAGCTCCCGATGCGCTGGAAGCATCATGTCCAGGCACAAGCAGACCAAGCCACAGCACCTGCACTCTGTGGCACCGGAGCCGGCCGCTGAGGGTGAGTACAGACATAGCAACTGAGGGCTGCTGATGCTTTCAGGTGGCATGGGGTTACGTTATACAGTTTATTAGGCTGGAGGGTTTCCAGGATCATGACCTCACAGTTAACCCCCTGCATTATGATCTAATTTTACGATTTTTATTTTGGGTAAATGTGTACTTTTCTGGATCGTGTTTGAAAAACAAGTTCATAAAAAGTTGAGTATTAAGGGGAAAAAAATTTGACAATGTGTTATAAGGGGAGTTGGAGTTACCTCTTTTATTTTTATGGTAAATACATGTGAAGAGGGGCTTGGTGAGTTTTTGGTCCGATTAGAGCACAGGAGCTTCTGTCACGGTGCTCGCTGCTGACCTCGGGATCTGACCTCGGGACGGATAGCTTCTTTTGTAAACCCCCGAAGCTGAAGCGCCCCCATAGCAAGCACCCTGATCTCTGGTTTGAAATTTGTCATTGTCATTGTTGGGGTATCTAGCCCCCCCAATTTACCAGTTTCCCTTCTCGGGTGCTGGGCACCCTCAGATAACCATCGCCCTAGGACCTATGTCGACTCCCTGACATCCAGCCATCTTTGATTTCCATCTTCCAAAAATAGCCCCGTGAGCGGATGGTCTGCTGATCAAGATTCCTCAGGGGTCCTGGGGCATTGCCAGGGGGTGACATCCGGCAAAGTTCAAACCATCCTGGGGTAATGAGAGAATATCTGTTAACTCTTAGTTGTTTTTTATTTAATTTGGTTGTTATTGTTTTATATTAACTGCGTAGTTTTGTTGTAATGCACATGTACCCTTTCAACGCTGGACTTTTGGTAATCTACAGATAAATGCTATAATTTGGATGTATGCTAAAATCTAACACCGCATATATTCTGTAATATTAACTGCATTTGTGTGTGCTTTTAGTAAACCACTTATGGGTGCAGTATTAATGAATTTTTACAGCGCCAACAATTCTGAATCAATGCGCTATAGATAAATATCAACATTTAGCAGCTCTCAGGAGGGCAGCCGTGGCACCCGACCGCCCTCCCCCCGCCCCCCCCCATGTGTCAGTGTCAATATTGACTCCTGATTAGAAAATTAATTTAGCACCAGATGTCTTCCTCGTGGCTGGACTGACTTTAACCACTATATTGTTACAGAGGACATCCCTGCTGTGCTTGGGTGCTTCATGTTCCGTACTAACACCACACAGAGTATAATCAGTAATTTGAGAAAACAAACTAGTGTCACTGCTAGTTTCTTGCTGTTGGAATTGGCCCTTTTTGCATTGTTCTCCCCAAACATTTTGTATTCCTCCTATATTTTTTTCTGACCTATTTTTGTTGGTTTTATGACTCTGGGAACGTTACCACTGCTGATCAGTGCTACAGTGCATGTGCTCTCTCTTGTAAACTTGGTAAGATTGGTCTACACCTGTTTGGCATATTTAATTTATCTGTTAGTCCCTTGTACAGTGGTGTCCCATATACCCAGGGCCTGTAAATTAAATGCTATTAGTGTGCCTGCAGCACTGCTTGCGCCACCCACCGAAATAGCCTTTCAAACCTGTCTCAGGCCTCTGCTGGCGCAGGGCCTGCGCACGCAGTTCACTGCCCCAGTGACGTGGCATTTAAAGTGTTTGCCATGTCTGAAACTCCCCTTTTACTACACATAGGTCACCCCTAAGGTAGGCCCTAGCTAGCCCTATGGGCAGGGTGCTGTGTAGGTAAAAGGTAGGACATGTGCCTTAGCTGTGTGGCATGTCCTGGTAGTGACAAACAGCCCATTTGGTTTCTCACTGCTGTGAGGCTGCTCATCTCATAGGTTTGCATTGGGAATTCCCTGATATGTGCTTCAGTGGTAATTTCTGATATGAAAGGGGTAGCGTGGCCATGTTTGGAATAGTAGTGAAAAATCCTGCATATTTGTTAAAGCGGATTTATTACTATTTTAGAAATGCCACTTTTAGAAGTGGGCATTTCTGTGTGCTTATGACTCTTTGTGCCCTGCCTGGTTGTGTATTCACCATCTGGTTTAGACTGACAGGAGGAGATGTGTATTCACTCTAGACAGTCACAAGGGGGGTTGAGGTGTGTCCTGCCTTTCCTGGGTGACTCAGCGCTAGGCTGAATAGACCTTGGCTGCATTTAGAGTGGTGGGAGGAGTTTCTCTTGCACCTGAATAGACCTGGTTTGCATTTAGAGTGGTGGGAGGAGTTGCACCTGCACTTGAATAGGGCTGTGCCTGCCTTTCACAATGCTGTCTCTGCCCCCCCCCTGTAGTGTGTCTGGAGCCAGGGCTTGGGATTGAATGGGGGTGTTGTGCACTTATAAAAAGTGGTTGAAGTGCTCCCAGAACAAAGACTTTTACAGTATAAGTACAGGGGCTGTCACCCCATATTTTTGGGGAGGCTGTCACCCCATATTTTTGGGGAGACTGCGTGGGACTGTAACAGATGCTGCTGCCTCTACAGACTGCCAGGAGGAACCCCCATTGGACTTTATTGCTTTGAGTGCTGACCTGCTGGGTGGAGAGAAGAAAGTGCACCAAGACAAGTGGTAATTCTGTAAAAGTTCTTTGTAAGTCCAAGGTCAATGTCTGGTTTGGTACTAGCTGAGAAAGGATGTTGGGAACTCGTTTTGTCTTTTGGTTTCTCCAAAATGTATTTCCGAACATGAGTGGTCATAATAAAGCAACTTCTCTGAGGCACAGCCAACTTGTGTTTCCCCCCCTTTGGCCCGCAAGCCCGGGCTTTTTCAAGGCTGAGATGAGCAACCACATCATGAGCCCAAAAATCCAACCAATGTACAGTAAAACAGAAACAAAAACAATATGTTCCCATATCCGGGGTTTCAGATGTTTCAATACATCAGGAAAGTAGCCCAAATGGTATAGAATGTTCATAATCACAGACATTATGACAGAAAAGCCACTCACACAGAAGGGGGGCCCTGAGACTGATATAAGGCAGAGAGAACAGGGGAGAAAGTCAAAATACAATCAAAAGAAACAACTCTGCCTATATATTCTTTTATAGAGTGCTACAAGTCCGTAATATGGAAGAGCACACCTAACACGCTGGCCTTCCCATTTAGGATACAAGAAGCTTATACATTAAGAATGTCATATTTATTTATACTATTTAGTCAACATGGTAAAAAATACATGAAAACAATAAATGTCAAGAAATTCTACACGCATCCTGAATCGCACATACACAGTCGTTCAACCAAACAGACAACCACATACCCAGACATACTCAAACATTCCATCAAGTCGAAATTCATTAAATAACTGTGAACATAATCAAATAATAACAGGATCCTTCCCATCAATAGAGAGGACATGGGATTTAAATGATACAGAACAAAACAAATCAGATAGTCAAATTCTCAATCAATAATGCAGTCCGTAATCCAGTTTCTTCTCCAGGGGAAAGATGGAAACAAGGGAGACACGGGGACTCCAGCGCCGACGCACGTTTCGGTGTCAGACCCAACAGTGGGTCACACCTTCTTCAGGGCAAAATGATCGTGTGCGAAACACAAGATAAGATGGGCCTAGAGGGCGCTGGAGTCCCCGTGTCTCCCTTGTTTCCATCTTTCCCCTGGAGAAGAAACTGGATTACGGACTGCATTATTGATTGAGAATTTGACTATCTGATTTGTATTGTTCTGTATCATTTAAATCCCATTTCCTCTCTATTGATGGAAAGGATCCTGTTATTATTTGATTATGTTCACAGTTATTTAATTAATTTTGACTTGATGGAATGTCTGAGTATGTCTGGGTATGTGGTTGTCTGTTTGGTTGAAAGACTGTGTATGTGCGATTCAGGATGCGTGTAGATTTTCTTGACATTTATTGTTTTCATGTCTTTTTTACCATGTTGACTAAATAGTATAAATAAATATGACATTCTTAATGTATAAGCTTCTTGTATACTAAATGGGAAGGCCAGCATGTTAGGAGTGCTCTTCCATATTAGTGACTTGTAGCACTCTATAAAAGAATATATAGGCAGAGTTGTTTCTTTTGATTGTATTATGACAGAAAAGAACATCATCAGTTAATGAAAAGGACATCAAAAACAAAGTCCACAAAAGGCAGAAGAAAAAAGCAAGGAACAAAAGCAGCAACAAGACAAAAGCAAAACAAAAGCCAGAAAGGGGAAAAAAAAGGTTAAAAGAAAAGCCAAAGGATAAGGCCATATATAAAGATGTAAGAAGAAGAGGCTGAGTGAAAAAGAAAAAAATAAGAGCATATAAATGAATCATGATACGTTATTCGTGGCCAAGACAGAGAATCAATTTGTCAAAGGACAGCATAGGAGATTAACAGGTTGTTACGAATTTCCGATCCAAGGCAGTAATAAATGTAATGATCATAATCAACATGCATAATACGTCATGTATGATAACAGGACATGAGTTTCCAACGGAAAGAGAGCCACCAGTGACAAACCAACAAATTATTTACACACCATAATCAAAAGAGCATCAAAAAGAGATAAGAATGATTGAATACATACGTGTTAAATTGGAATATCATCAACCATCATGACACAAAGGCAGGGAACAATAAGACAAAGGAGGACAGAAGGTTTCAAATGTAGTCATTGTTCAGCAGATGTATTGCCCTTAGCCAACAGCACCATTCTAGTGGTGTAAGAGTGATATCAGAAGTAATGTCTGATTCCCTCCAGCCAATTATTATGCTTATAACAATATCGATCCAGATTGGAGCGCATGGTGATAGAAATAAAGAACCTGTCGTATAGGGAGTATATTGTACCTAATACCACGTGCCTAAAAAAATAATAAGGATTGGTGGTAAAGTGGTGTAAATAAAGCTAGTTAGGGAGCCAATACTCGAACGTGTCCAGAGGACAAGCTAGGACACACTGCGTCTTTCGAGGAAAAATCTTGACTAAGACAAACGTATTGTCAAGGATGCCGTGCTTGAGGGACATATTATACTGGAACCGTGTGAGTTAAAATTGTTCCCTCACCCGTGTGATATTAAGTGGGGTCTTACCGTAGGGTCGGCAAGGTAAGGAAATAAACGTAAGCTTGCGTACTTCAAATGACTGATTTGTGTCATTTTGTAAAAGTAGCAAGGCGTTGTAATTACAAAAAGGATTAAATACTATGAATTAAAATTATTTTGATATATTATTAACTTATTAATTCTTCAAGAGCAGTCCTCCCCAGATTAGGTAGGGGTGGCGAGTGGTATCATATCTATAATCCAAAGCGTTAGAGCCAGTTGAGTCAGTGTGATAGATAGTGTAGAATAATCTGTGTGGAGGAGACTGGAAATAAAATACATGCTTTCTCGTCCCGTTTCCGGAGTATAGCAACACGTCCTCCCAGTAGATATATCTGACCTGATAGTCCGGGGGCATCCTCGTCCATGTCAATCGGCGTCAGCAAATCCTCCAAAAAATCAGAAGGATTTAACCATGGGGAATCCGGAAGTCCCACCCTGCCTTCCGGCTGGTTGCCTCTGGAAGTCGATGGTGCTCATCCGCATGTAAGGCGGAGCGCCATCTTGGAGTGGATGAGTACTCATAGAATGAGACCCTAGTTACAATGGAAAGAAGCTGTGGTACTAAAGTTTGAGGTGGCAGGGGTCCACTGCAAAGTAAAGTATGAAGAAAGGAGGACAATAGACTTGGACACCGAGTCTATCTGATAGTTGGGATAATGAGAAAGAATGGCTGGCTCTAAGAAGAGACGGTCCATAGTATTCAAATATCCTAAACGCTTGAGGAAAACTGTGGGCAAATCCATTGTCCCTGGACCTCCCAGCCGAGGCTGTGTCATCTCGAGCCCTTTGTGCCTTCCTGAACCTGGCCAGTTACTTTCAAGGCCACCGCGAGTGCACTGCTGCATTTTCCACACTCTGGTGGGACTTCAAGTCCCAGAGTGCAATGTGTGTTTTCCTGCCACAGACGTCCATCGGTCAGCTGAGAGGGAGGGGCCGGTGGTGTCCTTATCAGCGCGGCTCACCTCCCGTGGCGCGGGACGCTTGAGGAAAACTGCGGGCAGCGCCCGGGCCAAGGGCGGGCCCATCCTGCGCCCGCCAGCGCCAGGAAGAGACAGGACTGGGCCACCCCTCTGACAACTGACTCTAGGGAGTAGAACTGACTTAAGGGGCGTCCTAAGGTACTGTACTCTTTTTTTTTTTTTTTTTTTGCTCTGATAAACCCCTGGACCTACAAAAGCAAATAGTATTGGTATTTTTCAATCTACACTGCCTAATATTGTTACGCTTTGGTTTCTATTTGTGGGATACAGTTACCAGGGTAGCTAAGGCAATCTGATGGGGAAAAGGAAACAGCTGGAAGAGTGTGGAGAGGGCGGGGAGGCAGGGGCAGCGAAACCTGGCCGGGGCAATAAGGGCGAAAAAGGCAATCAAATCATTGGGTAGTAACTGTGTGATGGATCGCATCGATAGTCTAATTAATGAATGCGAGGTCATTTTAGAACCTGCCTCGGAGTAACCAGTAGCTAGTAAGAAGAAAAACACATCTAAGCAATGCCCCCCTTCTAACTTGTCAATACCGGATATGTTTCTTAAACAAAACAGTACTAAGGCCCTAGTAAACTGTAAGAAGACCCCCAAGTCCTCTGTTCAAATAGATTTCAGCCATTACTAACGTTAGAAAACCCAGTTTGTGATGAGGGTGAAAGGCTAATGCCAGATCGGGTCTTTGTGGCCGAAATGAATCAAAGGCAGGATGTAGACACAGACTTAGACATTAGTCGACAGAATTTAACGGAATTGGTAATGTCATTAAAAACGGAAGTGAGGTCTATGAGAGGTACGATAGATGAATTAACTCTACTGGTTAAATCGCTGGTGCTAGACTTAACCCAAAGTAGGATAGGGAATGTAAACAATAACTGCCATACAGCGCGCCAGCAAGGAGTTACTCCAGCGAGGGAAATAGGCACTTGGCCAGCATTGACACGTAGGCCTTCTCCCCAGCTAGATAATGTCAGTCGAAACTCACGACCTCAGCTGATGCCTAAAAATTTACTGAATACCGTCTCAAGTAACTGCATTGGTACTAGGAGGTTGGGCGACAGGAGGGTACTTGTATTACATACTAGAAACCCTCCTGGATTAGTGGAACAGCAGCAGCAGGACAATCAGCCTAGTTCACTTCAGCATGGTGCTGTGGTAAAGAATATACCCAACACATATCCTACTTCCAACCCTAATAGAATCTTAATGACCAACGTACCAAAATATGACGCACGAAGAGGCATAGAGAACAGGGAGTCGGTAATCAATAAGGCTATTCACTGGATAAGGCATGTTAGGGGTTGCCGATCTGTAATTAGGGATGACATAGTTTCAGCACGTAGGCTATCCTCACCTACCCATCCCTTTGATTGTATTGAACTTTTAATGAAAAGTGTAGATCTAGTAGAAAATCTTTTTACACTTGAGTTTCGCACCACATCACCAGGCCACTCAGCTATCCAATTTAGACGCTTCCTTCCGAATGATCACAGCAACTGTTTGGCAAAAGAAAGGCCTACCAGTTTGCAAGGGAGCTCTGCGTTGGATAGTAATGATTGACTCACTAAGGGTTCAGTGTAAAGAAAACAAGACCGCATAATCCTGAATTCTACCATAAGGAAGAACCCTGTGTGCCCGCAAGACCAGGTGACAGAATTGGCCCAATCTACTCCGCTTAATAAAGCTCGAAGATTGCTAGTAAACGAAGTGTATGAGAATGGTAGTTCTGTGCACCCTAAGGTCTCATCAGTGGAAATGAGACAGACGTCCATCCTAAGCTTAGCCAGCCTAGCTCAGGCAGACAGTAGTTCGATGGAGGGTCATTTGTCCCATCCCTCTATAGATGGGGCTTTGACTTGGAATACTTCACCATATAAGAATTCTATCCTGTCATGGAACATTGCAGGATTGAGTAAAAAGATGGTCTCTCCAGAATGGCATGCATTCATTAGAAAATATGATATCTGCCTTTTCCAAGAGACCTGGGCAGAGAATCCACTGTATTGTGAAGGGTATTTAAACTATCACATACCAGCCTGCAGGGGAGAAAAAGGGAGGCCATCTGGGGGTTTGACCATTTTTGGGTGCGACAAAATCTTCAGTTAACTATAAAGGAAATCCAAATCCAAAGTAAAGACATCCAGGTAGTTAGGCTGATTTTAAGCGCAGGTCAAATAATAGATATCTATAACATCTATGTGCGGGGCACAAGAGGCAAGAAATCGGTAGTCCTGGATGTTCTAGATGCTCACCTAGATTCTTACCAGGAAATTACTAAAGCTATTATTGCTGGGGACTTTAATATGACATTCGAGCCTCTAGTCCAGGAGGGAGGTACCCACCTAGATGATGCAGATATTTTCTGGGGCATCCCGAAGCTGGGACTGGATCCTATAAGAAAGTGGACTGATGTGGTCATTCAAATCAATACTATCTGTATGGAAAGGGGTTTGAGGGCGGTCAATGGGCGTACGCACTCCGATAGGTTTGGGGCCAAGACTTTTAATAATGGATTTAGCTCCAGTAGAATTGACTATGTATTGTTGAGTTTGGCTCTATGGCATCTTTTAAATGATATGGTAGTTATTGATAGGGAGGAAAGTGACCATAACCCGCTGTGCATAACTACTCACCCGTGGGGGCCTAAGACACAAATAGGATCTAGTGATAGTAGTGTGGCGAATGAAGTTAGTTGTTCAAACGATATGCGACGTCTCAAATGGGCTCAAATTATCGAAACACCAGAATTACTACATTACATAAAGAAGGGAGTGGATAGTGCTACCACCGAACTTGAAAGGAAGGTGAAAAGTTCTAATGGACTAGACGAAATAACAAGTACTCGTAACCTTTTTTTTTTTTGCTGATTTGCGCACCTATTTCTTTAAGCAGGGGAGACAAAAAAGGTCTTTAGACAGAAAGGTGAGCGCTGGTTCAACAAAGAGTGCAGAGAAGCTCGGCTTGCGTTAGGGGAAGCCATTAAGGTAGGAGACCCTATAGTAGTACGTAAGGCAAGAAGTGTTTATAAAGGAACTCAGGCTTCAGCGAAGAAAAGTTGGGATGACAAAAGATGGCTTGAGCTAAAGGTGGCCTGCGCCTCAAAAAACTCTAAGGTATTTTGGAATGTTTACAAATGGGGGGAGGGGAGGGGAGGGGAGGGGAGGCAGCCCCTGAATCATGTTTCCCAAAAGGACTGGGTGTCCCACTTTAGACCCCAGTATGCCTCAGAAATAGTCTTTGATGAAGGTGGCTTCACCATTACACCATATCAAGGCCCAGTCTTTTGTGAGGAAGAGGTCGATATTGCACTTAGGGCAATCTCAGTTGGAAAAGCACCAGGGCCAGATGGCATACCGGGGAACATTTTCCTTTATGATAGAGACAAGTGGAATCGTTACATCCTCTTGTTGACAAATGCTATCGCTCAGGGGGCGCCAATACCAGAATCCTGGAGAGGAGCAATAATTATACCAGTCTATAAGAAAGGGGATAGGTTATGCCCCGGGAATTACAGGCCAATCAGTCTGATTGACTGTATGCAAAAGGTTACGGGGAGATTGGTATTGAATAAAGTACAGACCTGGATCGATGAGTTCAATGTTTTATCTCCCCTTCAAGCAGGGTTTAGGGCATTAACCAGCACCATTGATCAGGTGTTTAGGTTTGTTTTGCTTTACTGGAAAACTGTTACTTTGGGCAAGGGTAGATTATACGCCGCATTTGTTGATCTCAAGTCGGCATTCGATCTAGTTCCCCGAGCAAAACTCTGGAAGGTGCTACATGAGTTAGGGATGCCACATGAGCTTTTGTCATTTATTATTAGGCTGCATGATGAGAATAGTGCCAAGGTAAGATGGGGGAATCAAGACGAAGTGACTGAGTCGTTCCCTGTGGAAAGAGGGGTGAGACAAGGATGTGTGATGGCCCCGACACTATTCTCATTATATATTAATGGAATAGTGAGTAGTATGAGCTCTACCCCTACGGATGCCCCAAGTCTAGCTGGAGTAAAAATCCCCATACTGTTTGCGGACAACACTTTAATTATCTCCAAGACCCCGAGCGGACTGCGAAAGGCCCTCAAAATATTTGAGGAGTTCTGCTTATTGTGTGGGTTAGAGGTTAATGTGTCGAAAACAAGATTGATGGCATTTAATACACAAAAGGTACTGAAGGGCGGAATTGCTATGAATAATAGACCGCTAGAATATGTAAAAGAGTTCAATTATTTGGGGGTCAACTTCCAAAATAATCTGAAATGGAATCATCAGAATTGGCATCCCTTAAGCATAGACAACTTGCGGGGGCGGTTCAACTCTAATACAATACCTCACATACAAAACCCATAAGTCCTGCCCTGGAGATTTATAACACAAAAGTTATTAGCTCAGCCCTTTATGGTTCGGAGCTGTGGGGCTGTGAAAATCTGGTGGTGCTTACATCCTCTGAAAATAGATTCTTGAAGAATATTATTAGACTACCTCAAAGCACCCCAATGTGCCCATTATTGCTAGATTTGGGGAGAAAACCCATTGCAGCCCTAGCAAAATTGCGTCCTTTATTGTATTGGCGTAGAGTATGGAGTGTACCCAAACTTGCAGGTTATGCAGCAGGGTTTTTAGATATAATTAGAGCCGACACCTTTCACTCTATAAAGTGGCTACGGACAGTTAGAGATATTTTATTTAATATTGGCATGATCCAGTTGTGGAATGATCCGGAAAATTCTGCCTTCCCTTCGAAACAATGTATGAAGGAGTTGTATTGGGAATGGGTTTATCTCAATGTTTTTAGATCTAGTGATTCTTCCATTTTGACTGGTTCTTTTTTGGAATTCAAAGCCACCCTGAGGATGGAGTCTTATTGGGACCTCATTACAAAGCCATTGGACCGGAAATTGTATTTCCAGTTTAGGGTAGGCTCCCTGCCTTTGAGAGCTTTTACTGCGGGATGGAAAGTATCTAGTGATAAAACTTGTCCTTTTTGCAAAGATAGTGTTGAGTCTTTGACACATTTACTTTTTGTTTGTGTTGGATACAAAATACCACGTCGTGTTTGGTTACGGCCAATTTGTAAGCTCATAGGCACAAGAAGGGCGCAGGAGGCTGAAAGAATACTGCGCTCGGATACAACAGCACCTATTGTCATAGCAATGGTGTTGGACTTGGCCCTTTTGCCCTGAATTTTTTCGCTTGTGTGACAATAAAATATGGTGTGTCTGAACAGAACATAACAAATGCTGTGTAATATGGTACACACTGTTAGCGCCGCCATTTTAGAAAAGCACTGTGGAAAAATGTCACTGTTAAAATGGACGCCATGCCTGCCTGCCCATGTGACGCCTGACTGAGGTGGGTTGGCAGCCTAGTGGTTTGTCCCCCAGCGCCCCCTGCTTTTGGAGGGAAGCGTCGCACCGAGGGTGCTCTGCTCCTCCCCTGAACCAGTTAGAACCGGTTCCAGAGAGAACCTTCTAGCTGCCATGTGAGGAGACTGAGGCAGTACAGAGCCTGGACTGAAGGGGAAGGGACCTTCTGCCAGGGGAGACCGCCACATTGGGCCTGTGTGCTGGCCCCTGTGCCCACCTACACCCCCTGTTGGCCCCAGGGCCAATGAAGAGACATTGCCGGAGTGGAGGCTGCTGTGCTGGCAGGATGGCCACCCTACCGGAGGATGACCGTTCTGAGGAGCTGCTGCTTCGGGACTGGTGAGCCGCCCTACTAGCCACTGATCTCGCCCTGCATTACATGTCTCTTGGCCTCTAGCGCCTGGGGAGCGCTATATCTGCGGTGCCAGAAGAAGGGAGAGGGTGCCTGCAGCGCTGGATTGCCAGAGCGCTACTTACCCTGGGGGACCCTGGAGGTGGGAGCGCTGCCTGTGCCTGCCTGCATGAAGAGGAGGGCTGATGCCTGCACCCTAGCGCTGTGCCCTGGAGTCTGGAGAGCGCTGTAACCCCCTGAAGACACTGTCTGCAAAGCGCTGTGGGGGACTGTGTAGCGCTAAGAAGGGGAGCGCTGCTCATGTGCTGCTGAGGGGAGCCGATTCCTCCAAGTGGCGGGTGCCCACCCCGCTGGTGTGCTTATACTAGGAGGGAGCCTACCCCTCTGTGAGGAAAAGAGGTGTGTGGCTGAAGAAACGGGTGCCTACCCCGAAACTTGTCCTTGTTGGAAGGCGGGAGCCCACCCCGCGCTTCTAACGTGCCCAGGATCACCGCCGCGGCCGTGAGGGGAAGCGCTGACAAGGAGAGCGGGAGCCCACCCCGCATTTGTGGTCCTTCGCGGGTGCCCACCCCGCGTTATTACTTTTAAAAATACAGCGGGAGCCTACCCCGCGTGTGTGCGTGTGCTGGGAGGGAGCCTACCCCTCTGTGAGGAGAAGCGGAGTTGCCTGGAGTCACCGCCGGCCCGGGAGACCCAGGAGCGCTGCGCGGGCTTCCCCGTGACGTCAGGGGAGCCGCGCTGGGATTGGCGCTGGTGAGAGCGCCTGGAGGAGGCCCCGCCCCGCAAGCGAGGAAGTCGAGGGAGGTCGTCGGGAGCCTCGCGGGCTCCGGAGAAAAGTCCCGGGCCCCAGGAAGGGGTGGCCCGGGTGAAGAGAGTCCCGGAGTAGAAGAACCGGAGCGGGAGCCCACCCCGCCGGTCCGTGTCCCGCAAGAGGAGCGGGAGGAGTCTGGAGCCTCACAGGCTCACCGTCGAAGTCCCGGTTCCCAGGAGGGGGCCCGGGTGAGGCAGAGAGGCGCTGCTGACGGCGGGGCTCCCTGAGCTGAGGAGAGCCCCGCGTGTGAAGAGAGGCCGTCGGGAGCCTCGCAGGCGCCGCCGGAGTAGTGTGGAGCCTCGCCGGCTCCAGGACCAAGTCCCGGTTCCCAGGAAGGGCCCCGGGTGAAGAGTGAGTGCCACGCCTGCAGGACTGCCGGTGAGTGGGGCTGAGTTCTGGGACGGGCGGGGGCCGGCCGAGGCACATTGTCGGTGCCTAAGGCCCCGGGGGGGAAACCAGCCGTGCTCGTGTTGAGCCCCCCTTCCCCAGCGGTGCCGCCGGTGCGGGCCGCTGCCACGTGTTGGGGCCAATTCAGTTTAGAGTCCCGGGGGGGGCATCGGGGTACATAGCCGGTGCCCGCCTCCCCGTCGGTCCCGCAGAGAGGACCACAGTGGCCCTACTGGTCTCCCAGCTGCCCCGTCTGACAGCGGGCAGCTGCGACGAAGGAGGCCCTTGAGGGTTAGGGGGCCCCCTGAGGCACCGAAAGTGCCAGTGACCCTTGGGGACACACAGCGGCGGGCCGCTGCAACAACGGGGTCTACTTCCCCTTCCAGAGTCCCAGAAGAGGGGCTCCCACGGGCAACGATTGGGCATAATTACCCTGCCCTTAACTTGGTCGGGGGGTGGTGTCGGGGCACATTGTCGGTGCCCGCCTTCCCCCGGTGCTGCACTGTCTTTACAGCTGCCCCGGATCACAGTGGGCAGCTGCAACGTTGAGGGACATTGTCTTGCCAGGGGCCCGGGAGTCGGGCTCCCCTGTGTAGAGTGGCGCGCAGGCTAATCTGCCGCGAGGGGCCTGCCAGGCGTGGAAGGCCTATTGTGTTATGCTCCTGATTCCTGCCTGTTTATGTTCTAGGGCCAATTCCAGAGTGGTGTGCCTCCGATTGGGGCATGCTGTGGTTATCCTTGCGAGGCCTGTTGCCTCACCTGATTCATTGCTGAAATGAGATCCTAATGTGTTTCCATGCCTCATGTTTTCAGGCTACTGCAAAGGTGCTTTATTCTCGCACCCAGTATTACTAGTGGACTTTCATTCCCCGTTGTACTTATAATGATTCTGGCAGCGACCCGATTGGCGCTGCCCTGTACATAGTCCCCACTGTTTTATGTATACCAGGTGCCGGTTGGCGCCGTGTTACCAATGTGGTTTACCATCTGCTAGGCTGTTGCCCAATACAGATGCTATTTTTCTTACTCCAACTGGTGTAGTCTCCTTTTTGTAGTGTGCCTGGTGTGTCGCCTGTGTGTGCTGCGCGGATGCTTTACACATTTCCTCTGGAGTTTGGCCTGCCCGCTCTGCACCACGCTACCCGTTTCCAACATTGGTGCTCAGCGGTGGGATAGGACTTGTGTTTGCGCAGTACCACAGCGGCAACTGGTTGCACTACAAAGGGTGCACCTGAGAGTAATCGCAGATGTGGGGATTGTTTTTCCTGATTGGATTTCCCTCCTAAAAGTGTTGTGTTGAAGTGTGTTCCCCTGTTGCACTGTGGGAGGGGTATCCCGGGTGTATCTCACCAGGATGGGGTTAACCTACGACGAGGATTGCGTGGGGAGTACACCGAGCAGGAGGTGATAGACCTCTGCCGAGAGAGAGGGATACCCACGGTAGGCAACACCCGGAGGAAGTTGTTCCTCTATGAGGCCCTGAAAAGGGGGAACCCTTAGAGCCCCACGGGGACCTTTCCGATTACCCCTCTGCATATTTAAGGGATGGATTTGGTAGAGACCGTGAGGAGGACTCTGAGAGTGAGGGGTCCCGGTCCATAACCCTGGAAGGTGGTGACTTTGAGGAGGAAGAGGATGTGAGGGCAGAGACACCGGTAGCGAGGGAGGACACCATAGAGAGGGAGTCCCGTGCTGGGTCCAGCCCCAGGGGCACTGCCCCACCCCTTTCCCTATCCCCAGAAGAGTGGGTAGATAGGAGGGAAGAAAGGGAGTATCAGCTGGCGCTGGAAAGGCTCAGAGTGGAGCTAGCGCAGCTGAGGGTTGAGGAAAAAAGGCTAGAGACTGAAAGGGTCCTAGCGCAGGAAAGGATGGCGGAGGCGGAGAGGGCCTTCACCAGGGAGAGACTAGCTCAGGGGGTAGGTTGTCCCCTGAGAGTGGTGTCTGTGGTCTGGATTCACCAGTGAGGGTGGGATCCAGTGGTGGCAGCGAGAGTGAAGCCAGTGCAGGAAGTCCCACTCCCAGAGCCCGGGAGATGGTGCCTGATCCCCAGAAGGAGGGGGCAGGTTGGAGTTCCAGGGCAGGGGAAAACTGTCCCATCAGTCTTGGGGGGAGTATGTGGACGGGTGTTGGACTGCACTGGAGGAGTGGATGGTGGGTGGCGCGGTGACAGATGGGGAAGAGCTGTTCCGCCTGATTATCAGGGAGCATGTGCTCAAGAGTTGTTTTCCCGGGTTGCGCCACCACCTGTTGCAGTGTGGGCTCTCCGACCCCAGGGAGCTTGCACGGGAGGCAGACCTTTGGGTGAGTGCCAGAGAGTCTGAGAGGGCAGTGGGGAGTGATCCTGAAGGGAGTGGTGCAGGGATCTTCCAACCCAGCGAGGTGGGAGAGGTGGAGAATCGCCCAGCTAGGTCCCAGGAAGGTGAGAGGGTTGTAGGGCCTCACATCCTATCCATAGGAAGGAGTGAGACGGGGAGGTGTCCCGAGGTGCCCCAACCGCAGTCTCAGGGCCTGGAGAGTTCCCTAAGGGAACCCCAGGTTGGGAGCCTAGGCTGTCCCGATGGGCCGTCCAGGGAAGGGGATCCCCTAGTGTCAGGAGAACCCGGGGCGTCGGTAATCCGAGCTCCAGGGGTTCTGGGGTCTGCCCAGCCACAGGGTTTAGATCCTGGGCTGGGGTGCCAGGTTCAGGGGCTGCCTGACCTGGCGGGAGGGACGTCTGTAACCAGTGTCCCTCCGGAGTTGACTTCCAGGGGTACTTCTCCAGGTGGGAGGGTGCGGAACTCTGGAAGGGGGTGCAGGGGGAGGAAGGACTCGCCTCTGGCACCGGCTCAGCCACAGGGCTTAGATCCTGGGTTGGGAGGCCAGGGGCAGGTATTGCCTGACCTGGCAGGAGGGACGTCTGTAACCAGTGTCCCTCCGGAACTGACTCCCAGGGGTGCTTCTCCAGGTGGAAGGGTGCGGAACTCTGGGAGGGGGTGCAGAGGGAGGGAGGACTCGCCTCTGGCACCGGGGCAACCTAAGGGTTTAGACCCTGGGTTGGTGGATCGGATGCAGGGTCACGGCCCTGGGAGAGAGTGGTGTTCTGAGGGTGCCCCGCACAGGAGGAGAGGGCGGAACCCCAGAAGGAGAGGTAGGGGGAGGAGAGCCTCGCCCCTACCTGGTGGACAGTGTGAGAGTGTGGTCCCTAGGTGGGAAGACCATTGGCAGTTTGGGACTGCACGGAGGAGGAGGAGAGTGGTCAACGGGTACTACGGGCCTGGGGCTACTGCCCCCACTCTGTGAGACAGCCAGGGCCAGAGACATCTGGATGGCCTAGGGCCCGGTCCTGGCTGCAGCCAACTAGGGAGCACCAGTGGGGTGGCCTAGTTGGGTCAAGAGGAGTTGAGAGAGGGAACCATCGGGTTCCAGAGTGGAGAAGAACCTGCGGGTGTTCCTGCAGTTGTGGGCCCGCGTCCAAGTTCTCTCGCTCTAAGCAGGGAAGCCCATCAAGGCATTGATCGGTCTACCCTGGCTTTTGGCTGGGAGGGGTTGTGTTGGACTTGGCCCTTTTGCCCTGAATTTTTTCGCTTGTGTGACAATAAAATATGGTGTGTCTGAACAGAACATAACAAATGCTGTGTAATATGGTACACACTGTTAGCGCCGCCATTTTAGAAAAGCACTGTGGAAAAATGTCACTGTTAAAATGGACGCCATGCCTGCCTGCCCATGTGACGCCTGACTGAGGTGGGTTGGCAGCCTAGTGGTTTGTCCCCCAGCGCCCCCTGCTTTTGGAGGGAAGCGTCGCACCGAGGGTGCTCTGCTCCTCCCCCTGAACCAGTTAGAACCGGTTCCAGAGAGAACCTTCTAGCTGCCATGTGAGGAGACTGAGGCAGTGCAGAGCCTGGACTGAAGGGGAAGGGACCTTCTGCCAGGGGAGACCGCCACATTGGGCCTGTGTGCTGGCCCCTGTACCCACCTACACCCCCCTGTTGGCCCCAGGGCCAATGAAGAGACATTGCCGGAGTGGAGGCTGCTGTGCTGGCAGGATGGCCACCCTACCGGAGGATGACCGTTCTGAGGAGCTGCTGCTTCGGGACTGGTGAGCCGCCCTACTAGCCACTGATCTCGCCCTGCATTACATGTCTCTTGGCCTCTAGCGCCTGGGGAGCGCTATATCTGCGGTGCCAGAAGAAGGGAGAGGGTGCCTGCAGCGCTGGATTGCCAGAGCGCTACTTACCCTGGGGGACCCTGGAGGTGGGAGCGCTGCCTGTGCCTGCCTGCATGAAGAGGAGGGCTGATGCCTGCACCCTAGCGCTGTGCCCTGGAGTCTGGAGAGCGCTGTAACCCCCTGAAGACACTGTCTGCAAAGCGCTGTGGGGGACTGTGTAGCGCTAAGAAGGGGAGCGCTGCTCATGTGCTGCTGAGGGGAGCCGATTCCTCCAAGTGGCGGGTGCCCACCCCGCTGGTGTGCTTATACTAGGAGGGAGCCTACCCCTCTGTGAGGAAAAGAGGTGTGTGGCTGAAGAAACGGGTGCCTACCCCGAAACTTGTCCTTGTTGGAAGGCGGGAGCCCACCCCGCGCTTCTAACGTGCCCAGGATCACCGCCGCGGCCGTGAGGGGAAGCGCTGACAAGGAGAGCGGGAGCCCACCCCGCATTTGTGGTCCTTCGCGGGTGCCCACCCCGCGTTATTACTTTTAAAAATACAGCGGGAGCCTACCCCGCGTGTGTGCGTGTGCTGGGAGGGAGCCTACCCCTCTGTGAGGAGAAGCGGAGTTGCCTGGAGTCACCGCCGGCCCGGGAGACCCAGGAGCGCTGCGCGGGCTTCCCCGTGACGTCAGGGGAGCCGCGCTGGGATTGGCGCTGGTGAGAGCGCCTGGAGGAGGCCCCGCCCCGCAAGCGAGGAAGTCGAGGGAGGTCGTCGGGAGCCTCGCGGGCTCCGGAGAAAAGTCCCGGGCCCCAGGAAGGGGTGGCCCGGGTGAAGAGAGTCCCGGAGTAGAAGAACCGGAGCGGGAGCCCACCCCGCCGGTCCGTGTCCCGCAAGAGGAGCGGGAGGAGTCTGGAGCCTCACAGGCTCACCGTCGAAGTCCCGGTTCCCAGGAGGGGGCCCGGGTGAGGCAGAGAGGCGCTGCTGACGGCGGGGCTCCCTGAGCTGAGGAGAGCCCCGCGTGTGAAGAGAGGCCGTCGGGAGCCTCGCAGGCGCCGCCGGAGTAGTGTGGAGCCTCGCCGGCTCCAGGACCAAGTCCCGGTTCCCAGGAAGGGCCCCGGGTGAAGAGTGAGTGCCACGCCTGCAGGACTGCCGGTGAGTGGGGCTGAGTTCTGGGACGGGCGGGGGCCGGCCGAGGCACATTGTCGGTGCCTAAGGCCCCGGGGGGAAACCAGCCGTGCTCGTGTTGAGCCCCCTTCCCCAGCGGTGCCGCCGGTGCGGGCCGCTGCCACGTGTTGGGGCCAATTCAGTTTAGAGTCCCGGGGGGCATCGGGGTACATAGCCGGTGCCCGCCTCCCCGTCGGTCCCGCAGAGAGGACCACAGTGGCCCTACTGGTCTCCCAGCTGCCCCGTCTGACAGCGGGCAGCTGCGACGAAGGAGGCCCTTGAGGGTTAGGGGGCCCCCTGAGGCACCGAAAGTGCCAGTGACCCTTGGGGACACACAGCGGCGGGCCGCTGCAACAACGGGGTCTACTTCCCCTTCCAGAGTCCCAGAAGAGGGGCTCCCACGGGCAACGATTGGGCATAATTACCCTGCCCTTAACTTGGTCGGGGGGTGGTGTCGGGGCACATTGTCGGTGCCCGCCTTCCCCCGGTGCTGCACTGTCTTTACAGCTGCCCCGGATCACAGTGGGCAGCTGCAACGTTGAGGGACATTGTCTTGCCAGGGGCCCGGGAGTCGGGCTCCCCTGTGTAGAGTGGCGCGCAGGCTAATCTGCCGCGAGGGGCCTGCCAGGCGTGGAAGGCCTATTGTGTTATGCTCCTGATTCCTGCCTGTTTATGTTCTAGGGCCAATTCCAGAGTGGTGTGCCTCCGATTGGGGCATGCTGTGGTTATCCTTGCGAGGCCTGTTGCCTCACCTGATTCATTGCTGAAATGAGATCCTAATGTGTTTCCATGCCTCATGTTTTCAGGCTACTGCAAAGGTGCTTTATTCTCGCACCCAGTATTACTAGTGGACTTTCATTCCCCGTTGTACTTATAATGATTCTGGCAGCGACCCGATTGGCGCTGCCCTGTACATAGTCCCCACTGTTTTATGTATACCAGGTGCCGGTTGGCGCCGTGTTACCAATGTGGTTTACCATCTGCTAGGCTGTTGCCCAATACAGATGCTATTTTTCTTACTCCAACTGGTGTAGTCTCCTTTTTGTAGTGTGCCTGGTGTGTCGCCTGTGTGTGCTGCGCGGATGCTTTACACATTTCCTCTGAAGTTTGGCCTGCCCGCTCTGCACCACGCTACCCGTTTCCAACAAATGGCGAAATATCTAGGGTGGTCGTGGGCTTTAAGATCAAATTCCCTACGACATGTATAAGAGAGCTATACCAAGAGCTGCCCCGCAAGTTTTGTAATCATAAATACTCTTGAAGGGAAGGTCCTCCTAATGTATTATAAAATGTACATGTTACATGTTTTAAAGTTGGTTTTAATATATTGTTTTTTATAACATTGTATATATTTTAAAAATAATCTTTTTAGGTTATGCATTTTTATGATGGATGGTTCCTATATGCTTTTATGACTTAATTTGTCGAATAAAGCTATTTGAAATGAAAAAATATCCTAAAAGGCATTTTACTATGAGAGGGGACTGAATTGGGCAAATATAATGTGAAGCACTGGCCCCTAGCACGGAAAAAGGGGTCTCCGTGAAGGCATTGCGGTGGTCGGACCTTACAGTGTTACGGGAACTACAGCTAAGGACAGCCCTCTTAAATGGGGTGCCATCTTAAGAGGTTTTAGCCATACATGGAAAGAATTATCTAATCCATAGTGATTAGATGAAAGAGTTTAAATTACAATGAATATCTTGTCATAAATAAGCTGTGAGACACCTAGTCCAATATATTGATACCTTAATGGTAGTCGCATGTTTTCATTGAGCTGGATATTCTAACGTTCTTATAAAGCAAAAAATGTTATATAACACTAAGGGGCATCTGAAAGAGGTGATGCAGTGTCCAGAAGCAGGCTTGTGAGCGAATTCGCTGAAAGTCAGGGAAGGGGGGTGGGGGTACCCTTCCTAGTATTATCATGCAATAGTAAACAATCTTTGCCAAGGTGGAGCTAAGTAGGTTTGTGAGGAATAATATAATAGTAATATGCAACATAAGATTGCGTGTGATGTTGCCCTAACGTAATTACGTACACAGATATATAATGTGCTGTCCCTGTATGCAGATGGTAGTATTAATAATAGTGCTTGAGGGGCAAGGAATAGTGAATTTCCAAAGCAGATGTATAATACGTTAACCAATAGTGTGGGTTGTGAACGTTGATTTTTAGAGACCAAAGCTAGTGAGTAAACTTATTTACAATCAACATGATTAGTACATTTCAAACACTTTATAGAGCAAGATACTAAGCAGGTCTGCTGGGTGTCCCTTTCTAGTTAAGGTTAACACAATGTGTTCGATTCAATATAGGGAGAGTCTTAATCCTGATCAAGCCAATAGTAAAGTTCTGCATCTTTATTGAGACTGTGCTTTGTGGCCTTATATTGTAAGATCAGTTTGCTTTCTCTCCTCCGAAGTTTGAGTTCATGATTTCCACCCAGTCTGTTTTTGTGTATTATTTCAATACCTAAAAAGGTAAATGTTTTGTTGTGGGATGTGTCTCATGAAAATGATCCGTTAGTGGATATCCTGATGTGAATTTGTTAATGTTCCTGTAATACTCCTGGATCCTAGTTTTGAGCAGGCGGATTGTACTCCCAATGTAGGGCAATTGCAAGGGCAGATGATTATATAGACGACAAATTTGCTATTGCAGTCAATCCATTATTTTATCTTAATAGATGGCACAGAGCTAATCGAGATCTGTGTTGTGTTATTTTTGCCCAATTTACATGCATTGCAGTTGTGGCAGGTATGGAAGCCGGCTGGTCTATCCAGAAAGGTGCTCGTAATTTTCCGTTTGTCAACAAACTCTGATTTGCATAGCATTTGTTTTAAATTTGGGGCTCGGCGAAAACTCAGTTCTGGGTATTTGCATAGGTGTTCATTGATTCCTGGTGTGTAACGGAGTAGGTGCCAATGGCGTTTTAGTACCATTCTACGGTTGTATTGCCCATTGTGGTAGTCTGTGACAAAGCAAATTCGATGTATCTTCTTAAGGACTGGTGATTGTTTCTTGCTCATTGTTGAGGATCTTGACATCTTTGAAACGCTATTTATGACTGCCCGTAGGTGTTGTTTTTTGTATCCACGATTTTCTAAACGTGTCATGGCTTCTTGGCTTTTTATTTCGAATTATGAATGTACAGAGGAAGATCAAGGAAATTAACCTCTGATTTAGAGAAGCCACATGTTTTTGTAATCTTCCAGGTGTTGTCATCCAGTTGGTATAGGAATTTCCAGTTTGTCTTGCTCTCCTGGCTAAATGCAGAGGATGTCTTCTATATAACGACCCCAAAACATTATGTGTGAGGTGAAGTCTGCAAACCTATGGTCCCATAGCCAGAATTTCTCGAAGCGACTCATGAGGATGCATGCGTACGGTGGTGCAAATTTGGCTCCTATTGCAGTTCTGTGTACTTGTTATAGAATTTTTGATCAAAGCTAAAAATGTTGTTAGTCAAGCAAAGTTCCAGCATCTCAAGCTGTCTTGTGGTTTGTGGCCTCCTGGCCTGCCTTGCTACGTTGTCTTAGGCCTGGCTGCCATGATGCTTTTCTTTGCACACGTTACTCTGAGCCGTTGTTCTATCGACCTCTGCTCTTGCCAAGTTATTTTAGTACTGTCTGCATTTTCTATCTTTCACCTTTTCTCCTGTTCACTTTGGGCTCAGTCTGCATAACATGTACAAGGTCGAATAACAACGTTTCCTTGTTCCTGCTGATTTGGCCAGTCCCTCGCACCTAGACATAACACTATGTACAGCTGCCATGGAGAAATTTGTGTGCTTTTAATATTGCGGTTTTCCCGCTCTAGAGGCACTTGGAGAAAACCTTTCCAGGGAGAAGAGCTGTGATTGTCTGCTGATGTAGTTTTGCATCTAGAGACTGAGGTATGGGGGTTCGCTAGTCAAAGCCCAGAGGTCTTCTGTTTTTATAATAAACTAGCTTCCAGCACGGGGAGGGTGGTAAGGTCATTTAGCCCTATATCTACTGCTTTATGAGATGCTTTCCCCGTTTGTATTCTATGGAGTTGTAACTATGCTGATTATATTATTCTTATGCATTATGCTGATAGTACTGACACGTGTACTGTATCTTAGAGCACGTAAGTTGAAATAAACATTTTAACCTATACTGTGTCTCTTCTTACGCACGTTGTGGACAGGTATGAGTGAGTGACGAAAGAGTGTTCTTGCTTCTTCGAGTCCTGAGAGAGAGATACCGTGTTCTGGGTTGTCTAATCATTGGTACATTGTTGCTAATGGGACGCTAAGGCTAGTTGGGTTGGGGTTTTAGGTGCTAAGGTTTATGTTTGGCTCACCACTATATTCCGAGGTCCTATTATCCTGTGCATAGCTCTGTGTGTGCAGAATCCCTATATCATGGCGCGACCAACGAGTGGGCTGTTTATCTGCGAGACGCTTGTGTAGTGCTTGTGCTTGTCCACAACCACCTCCCATACGCTTCCGGAAGCGTGTGTGACGGTGATACCTCCTATATTGACGTTTTTGTAGGTTCTTTCAAGCTTGAAGTAGTTAAAAGGTTTCTTAATCGAACCCTATATTGTGCTGCCTCCTGTTAGGTTGTTGAACATCCCCGATTGTAATGGCGGGTGTAAACATACCGGCACATAGCCGTGCAGCGCTCCGGACTCACTTGACAGTGTATGGAGTGCCTGACGCGGGTGTCGATTTGATCTTTGTGGTTCAAGCCGATCCGGCTTTCCACTTTGAGGTGTTCTACTCTTGGGTCACCTTTCCAGCGGTGGACGCGAACGATAATTTGTTCCATGAATATGAGCCCACCAATGTTCCTGCTGTCTATAGACCTGATAGGAATCTTGAAGTACCGCTCATGGCTTGGCAGCACCGTGTTTGGTTTGATGGCGCCCTCCCCCAACCGGTTACTACGGTTCGTTTAGGCCCCTTATCTATTGATGGGGCCACTTGGCCTGTTTTGGCCGGGTACACCCCACATCCGCAATATATGACGATACCAGTCGTGGACCTGCGCAACATGTATTCAGCTTTAGTGCGAGTACATCGAGCCTTAGTGCAATATGTTACAGGCAACATCCAGGGAGCCCCACCTGGAGTTGCGGGCCATCCAGCTGTTGCAGGCGGAGTGACCATAAGTCCTGTCATGGTGAACTCGGTGATGGGCAAGCGTCCACAAAATAAGGAGGATTTTCCTTATTGGCTTGCAGAGAATTTGGCCAGCTGGAGGCAGTTTTTCCAAACACAACACCGGTGGATAAACATAGAATTCTTACGATTAGTTTGCCAAAAGACTTAATTCCCGAGTTAACAGCATGCAACAACTGGGGTAGGGTATTCGCAGCAGTGTATTTGAAGTGTTTCGGCACTCCTTCCATGACGGTTCTCCCCTCTGTAATTAAACGAGTGCAGGATGAACATGGCCCTGAGGCGGCTGTGGAATTAGGGATGAGACTGGTGGGAGTGTTCGAAGTAGTAGCTGAGTTGATCCTTGCGAATGTCAAGGGCGATGCAGTGAACTTTCAAGTAGCTAATGCTTTGGCTTTGGTCCCAGAATTGGACAAGCCGCGAGAATTACCGAACATTATTACCCAGGCTTACAAAACTATTGGCAGAAATAGCCTGGGCAATAAGCCTTTTGCAAAACAGCAAACACAATCGCTACAACAACAACAACCTAAAACTCAATCTGAGAAAGATGAGAAACCAGTCTTCACTAAAAAGAGCTGGAGGCTGAAAAACAGGATAAGCAACAAAAGAAGCCGGGGTCGAGAGGCGCATCCCCGGTTTCAGTCTCTTCTGAACGCACTTATGATTTACGCGATAGGGCGAGAATTAAATCTCCGGATAGGTTTCAGATCCCTGATACGCGTTCTCCTCGTTCTTCACAGGCACAGATCACTTCGCAGGCCAGTGGAGGAGAGCGCCAGGATAGAGGAAGGGGTCGAGAGGCTCCCCAGGGACGAGACCAACCTCGACAACAGGTCAGAGGGAAAGCAGAAGACTTTCAACGTTCTCGCCCACAATTTCAGAAGAAGAAGGTTGCCGCTGTAACAGCGAAATAAGCCACAGACGGTGAGAACGAGACTCCTGAATTGGACGTGGGCAGTGACCCTCCTAGACAGCGCCGCAGAAGTTACCATAGTGCGGGAGGCGCTACGTCCTCATATGGAGGCGACAGCAACTGAAACATTTATCACTGTCGAGACAGCTGACACCCGAGTGGCACCCCCTGACAGACTTTTTAATATTGTCATTCAAATCGAAGGTGATATACAGCGTGTAATTAAAGGGATTTTTTGGGAAAATCTGACCTCTTCGTACGACATTTTGTTAGCGGAGGTGGATTGGCCACCCCCATTCGTTCTTGCTGCGCGTAAAGGGGAGGAGGTAATCCTTCCGAGCTTTTCTCGACATGTCCCAAAGTACAAAGCGGAGGCTCTTGCAGCTGAGTGGGCTGTGTCCCTGGCTCCTGCGTTATACCGCAACCACGTGGGCTGGGACGAAGACTCTCCCCCCCATGAAATACCATTGAGGTCCCTACCGCAGCCCCAACCCCAATATCCCATTAAACGGGACGCAAAAGGTCCCGTTTCTGAAATTCTGACTCAGTTGGAATATCAGGGAGTAATTGAAACATGTGTGTCACCTATGAACAATCCCCTTTTCGCGGTTTCTAAACCCGACGGATCGTACCGCTTAGTTTTGGATTACCGGCATTTGAACTCTCATTGTCGGACCTTTGTGGTGCAAAATACACACAGTTCTGCGCTTGTAGACAGTCTTGTTCGTAAAAAATATAAAACGACACTTGACCTCTCCAATGGATTCTACACGCACAACTTAGCCCCGGAGAGTAGCCAATGGAGCGCTTTTACTTCCGGTGGTAAATTATTCAAATTCAGGCGTTTACCTATGGGCTACAAGAACAGTCCCGGCGTATTCGCCGCCCGTGTTGTCTCTTTGTTAGACGGCATTGACCAAGATGCATGTTCGTACGTCGATGACATTTATCTGACGGACGACGAATTGTTACCGCATCTCACACGTGTAGACCGCATTATTCTAGAATTTGCGGTTCAAGGTTACAAATTTAACTTTGCCAAATCTCATATTGCTGAATTTACCGTTTTGTTCTTGGGCTACGAGCTCAACAATGAAGGTAAGGGCTTAGCCCCCCACTTCCTAGAAAAATGTGCACTTTTGTGCCCTCCTACTACTCTGAAAAAGCTTCAGTCTTTGCTGGGGTTTCTGAACTTCGGGCGTACTTATATTCCCGAATACGCACAGTGTATCAAGCCACTGTATGCCTTGATACAACCTAACTTTTCGAAGTCTTGCTGGCTTCCGGAGCATTCCTCCATTCTGCAGTCTTTGCAGACAGACCTTCTTGAGTCTAAATATCTGTTGACGCGTGATAACCACACGAACCTGGTGATTAGAATAATTCCGGGGGCAGTGGGTTTCACGTACTTAACCTTTAACGAAGGTGACACGGTACCCATTGCATACAAGTCACATCTTTACACTTCCGCAGAAATGCGCTTTTCATCTGTGGAGAAAGTTCTGACTGCAGTGCAGATGGCGATTCTAAAGGAACGCGCACTGGCACAGGGAAAGCGCATTCTGGTGGTAACACCATAGCCTGCCCTAGAGGCAGTGACAAAGGCAAGTGTTCCGAACTCTAAAGCTTTGCATCCCCGTTGGATTCAATGGGAAACCTCTTTGACGTCTCCGGATGTCACCTTAATTTTCGATTCTTCTCTTCAGACTCAGGAGTTTTTACAGTATGAATTCGTTCATCCTCCTCCTCTGTCTTTACTGCCGCTTGAGGATTACGACTGTGTGATCTACACCGATGGTTCGGCACAACCGGCCACGGGGTCCAAGCATGCTTATTCAGCCGTATGTGCTATTGTTGCAGGTACTTTTGTGAACGGAAAGTTCAAATCTACTGTAGTGCACACTCAGGCACTCGATGACAGTACTGCACAATTGGCCGAGCTGCGCGCATTGGTGCTTGTGCTGGAGTTCGTTAATCCTGATGTGACCACTCTCATTGTATGCGATTCTTACTACTGTGTTCAATCTTACAATGACAATCTGTTCTTTTGGTCGCAAAACGACTATAGAGACGCAAAAGGTAGCACAATTAAGCATAAAATGCTTTGGGTTCGGGTGGCAGAATTGAGACAACGTCTGCCACTCACACAGGTGGTTCACACTCTAGGCCATCAGCGGGTGGGCGCACACGCTGTTGGTAACGGTCTGGCAGATGAAGCTGCCAGATCAGCAGTAGTCACGTGTTCAGTAGCAGCAGTTACCAGATCCATGTCTAAAATTTACACCGATATCTTGGCAGCTATTGCTGCGACAAAGGAAGGTGCTAATTACCCTAGGGGTTTTCCTTCCAAATATTCTTATCAGTTAGGTCCCGAACAGGCTCCTTATGTAACAATACCCGACGTTGGTGATCGGCTGATCCCCCAACGCGGACCGCAGACTTTCCTTGATAACGGCAGCACACGAAGGCATGGCTTCGGCTCATGCTGGAGTGTCTGCGACCGTTTCCATCTTGCAGCAGCGTTACTGGTGGCGTGGTTTATATAAAGACACCCGTACTTATGTGCTTTCTTGTGACGTTTGTCAACAGATTAAGCCTTCCATGGTTACACGACCACCACAGACCTCGCTCTGCATTTCTAACAGACCCTTTGGGTGTGTTTACCTGGATCACTGCGGTCCATTTTCTTCAGACACTGCCTATAAATATATCTTAGTGGCAGTGGACTCGTGCACACGTTTCATCTGGGTCTGGCCACAACGGAGTGCTGACGCTCGAAATGTCATCAGGAATTTGCGTGTCTTTGTGGGAATTTTCGCTTGCGGCACCTTCCATTCTGACCAAGGTCCAGCGTTTGCCTCTGAGGCTTACAAGGACGCAATGGGTTCACTGGGGGTGCGGGTGAAATTTTCGTCTCCGTATAGGCCTGAGGGCAACTCAATCGTTGAACGAATGAACCGTGACTTAAAGCAATCCTTGACAGCTAGAGTCTTAGGTACTGGCAGGAACTGGCTGGCCCACTTGTATACTGTACAACGTGCACTTAATAATCTCCCTAAAAGACCTCTGGGTGGGCGGACCCCATACGAAATGCTCTTTGGCATAAGAATGTTTGTGCCTGACCTTGATGGTCTAGACATGGCGGCACAATCCGCCAAGTTTGATGTAGATAACCATTCTACTATGTTACAGGACTTACAAGAAGCCCGAGACAAACTTGCAATCGCACATTTACCTTCAGCCACAGATCCTGCCCTGCAGATTCCGGTTGCCGGCTGGCTTCCGAATATTGGCGACCTGGTTCGAGAGAAGGTGGAGAACAAGAAAGAATTCGGCCCCTCTTTTCGTGCACCGGTTCCAGTCCTGGGCTTGAAGGGAACACGTAAAGTAATCCTACCACCGCTTCCTGGTCGCAAGGAGAACAGATACATCTCAGTGGAAAATGTCAAGCTACAACATCTGGCCGATCCTGAATAGTGTTACACCAGCGGTCTCTTGTCCTGCCATTTACCGGACTTGTGTTCGTGGCCCTCCTGCCCGAACGGTCACTGATGTTACAATTGAGATGGTTGATTTGCCTGAAAGTATACTCGAACCCCCTGTCTCCCCCTGCATCGACGAGAACGAGTATACCTATCCTGATACCGAATCAGTGGCACACCTACCAACAACGCCACTGAGCCCGACTCGTTATTCCTTTGACTCTGATTCCACCTCGTCAATTGTCCCGTCCAAGTTCAGTATTTTTGTATCCTGGTTTAGAGACAATTTTTTGATTCCCCCCTGGACATACATCTGGTTGGTGCTTTTCTTGATCTTTTTGTTCATGTCCATTGGCTTTGTCACAGTGTTTTTTCTACTCATCAATGGTCACTATTTACCTGAACGCTCTGCTGTGAACAGTGTTGCTGGGACTTTGGCTCCACATTCCTCATCTCACATCATGAAGCGGGACCACACATTTGTGAACATTTCAGCTTTTCCAGTTGCTGATGGCATCGTATGGGATGCGGTAAATTTTCAAATTCATGGACTGACAGAAATTATTAATGTACCAAATGTCCTTCGAGTTTCGATGGGTGATGTAGTAAAAAGTAATATTCATTCTGATGATTGGGATGTGCATGCAGTTGAAGCATTGTTTGCTGATTTAAAATATTATGCTTCCTTTAATTTTGAGGATTTGTATATGACTTCTGTGAATTATGCCGATTTGTATTGCTACCAGCATTGGGGCAACCATTTTGTCCATAAACCAAGTGCACTACGTGGTTCTTTCGACTACACCCAATGGGAACATTGCCCAAACCCTTTACCGGGTAGCTCCCAGACTCTTAGAAACAAATTTACCTATTTTACTGATTTTAATAGATTGAACCCTGGGTCCTATTATTTTAAATTAAACGTCCCATCCACTCAGAAAATCATGTTGACCCACACCAAATTGCTTTATTCGGGTTCCTATTTGAGCGCCTTAGCTGTGGGCTGTTATGAATACTGGAAGGACACTGTGGATTTGAAATCAATCTGGGGCTCAAAGCCTTGGCAGGTGCAAGGCACCGAGGCCTTGCACCGTGCCTGCCTTATCCCGGCCCAAATTGTATTTCTGAATGCTTCCATCTATCAGACTACGTGTTGGGGTTTGGCTACCACCAAACAATTAAACGCACCATCAATTCCATCCCTGTCTTCCACTACAAACAACAGCTTGCATTTTAATATGTCCCTTGCGACCTTGCAGGTTTTGTTTCAGAACAATTCGTTTAATGTTTCTACGCTTGTTCAGTCACCCTGGTTGGCTTGGCCCATATCATCTAATGCGTGCCAACTGCGTTTTCACGACTCAGTTCCTGGCTATAAACAGGACAGGCCCGATCCGAGATTTTCTGACTCCCGTACTGTCACCACATATTCTGTTGGTAAATTATGTAAACAATGGATGCAGCATTCTTCCCTAGACTCTGTTAAACAACATTTGTCCCTCCTATCAGGCACTATTGATCTGTCCGACTTTATTCTGGGACCCCGTGGTCCACGACCGAAGAGATTCATTTATGAAGCTTATAATGAACTCTGGAAGCTATCACAAATGGAAGCTGCTTCCCGTTTACGGGAAATAGACCAAGCAAATTTGGAAAAAGTGCTTGCTGTTGTTGACAATAGTATTAATACCTTGTCTTCCCGCATTTACACGTTAGAGAATATTGTGTCCTCTGTTGTTGATATTGTACAAGATGATGTTTCTGTGTTGTATCATGGTCAGAATCAGTTACGTTCAGTTATGCAGTTTGCGTGGACTTTGCAAACACTTAAGTTGGGTAAAGTTCCTTGGCATTTTTTGAACACCACTGCCTTATTTCTGCCTTTTAATTTATCTGACAAACAGCAGTTCATGTCCATGAAAGATGCGGCTTACACTCTGTTACATATCGAGAAAGTGGAGCCCTTACCGTTCTCTGTGGCGGAATTAGATTCTGCTGTGTGGCTAGTTCATGGGGTTAGCGCTTTGCCTTTTACCTTGTTTGAATTTAGTTCGTGCATGAAACATTATCCTGTGGGCCGTTTCCAGCCTTTGGGTAGTGCCTTCCTGCATGAACTTTGGTCTCTGCCTTTCATGTACAAATGCCTTAGAGACGGGAAGGAAGTTTTTCTCACGGGGGAGTCATGCGATTCAACTGTGGGTCATTCCCTTGTTTGCAAACACATACAATTACACGGAGCTTGTAACGTTTCCGCTCCGAATCTTGCCTGTGTGTTGAAGGGTATTCCCGCTCCTGCTATTTCTCCTACTTTTACTTTGCTTACAAATGGTAGCTATTTGCTTTTAAATAACGAAAACTGCTGTGGCATGCAGGCCGGCATACCCTATATTGTTACAGTTTCGCACAGGGTTGTCTGCTGCAAGAATGTGTTTTTTCCTCCCCCTCACGACATCATAGATAATTCTATTTGGCCTTCCATTCCTACTATGAAGGCGGATTTCAATAAACTGAGCAGAATAAAGGCGCTATTATTGAACGAGGAGGTTATGCTCACATCCGCCCGGGAGACATTCATTCTCCAGGTGGCAATTACCCACAGTGAAATACAGGCCCTTTTGAACACTAACCTCCCACAACATTTCGGTGAATTGATTCACCGTATTTTTAACGCCTCTCGCACTGAAGGTCTAGTACACTTTTTTTTAAAGTTGTTGGATCCGGCCTTGTGTCCACTTTCCAAACTATTTTTGGTGCGATACCGGCATTTATTCATTCCATTTTTTCCAGCGTCTTTGGCGGCTTCCCATTAATCCTCGCTTTGGCGGCTGGTGTGCTGCTGTTGATCTGTTTTCTCCGCAATGGCTGCTCCCCGATGGGCCCTTCTCGACCCAGGTCGCCTCCACCTGCTCCGTGAGCGCCTCCTGTCTGGTTTCGGAGTTCTGCCATTGGCGACACTGAGTGTGTCCTATACCCTTTCTTTTCGCTTTGCGTATTTCACTTGCGTGCAACCTGTGATGTCTTGCATCCGCTGTCCTTTCACCTGGACCATGGATTATTGCCTCTCCAATACGTCGTTGTCTGTTCCGGATTTTGTTCAGTTGGTGGGTCCCTTAGAGGCCCATGAACGGGACTGTTCCGTTGCAGGCTGCATGACGCGTGCGGCTGCACTGGGGATTTTGGCGCAATGGGATATCTGGGCGGCTGCTCAGAATCTCCTACAACGAAGCTATATTGAGTATCACGCAAGCTGTCCCGCATTGCTTTTGGATGCTCCGTCCTATGAGGAACATTTTGCTGCTTTGATCTATTGGACTGGATGGCGTCTGTTTTCTGACGATTCCAATGATGTCCTCTTGGATGCTATAGCGTTTTTCTGCACTTACACGCTTTTGGACTGACTTGGACTGCCTCGCTGGTTCTCTTTTTTTGTTTCATCGGATACTTTTCTTTTTTCCCTCTCTCCCATTTGTTGTCCCTCTTGGGGACTGCGTCCCCTACAGACGTTTCTGTTCTGCTCGGTCCATTTGAACTCTGTCTACGTCCTTTGTCTTGGCCGATGGACTGTCCAGGGGAGGGTGTCTTGTGGTTTGTGGCCTCCTGGCCTGCCTTGCTACGTTGTCTTAGGCCTGGCTGCCATGATGCTTTTCTTTGCACACGTTACTCTGAGATGTTGTTCTATCGACCTCTGCTCTTGCCAAGTTATTTTAGCACTGTCTACATTTTCTATCTTTCACCTTTTCTCCTGTTCACTTTGGGCTCAGTCTGCATAACATGTACAAGGTCGAATAACAACGTTTCCTTGTTTCTGCTGATTTGGCCAGTCCCTCGCACCTAGACATAACACTATGTACAGCTGCCATGGAGAAATTTGTGTGCTTTTAATATTGCGGTTTTCCCGCTCTAGAGGCACTTGGAGAAAACCTTTCCAGGGAGAAGAGCTGTGATTGTCTGCTGATGTAGTTTTGCATCTAGAGACTGAGGTATGGGGGTTCGCTAGTCAAAGCCCAGAGGTCTTCTATTTTTATAATAAACTAGCTTCCAGCACGGGGAGGGTGGTAAGGTCATTTAGCCCTATATCTACTGCTTTATGAGATGCTTTCCCCGTTTGTATTCTATGGAGTTGTAACTATGCTGATTATATTATTCTTATGCATTATGCTGATAGTACTGACACGTGTACTGTATCTTAGAGCACGTAAGTTGAAATAAACATTTTAACCTATACTGTGTCTCTTCTTACGCACGTTGTGGACAGGTATGAGTGAGTGACGAAAGAGTGTTCTTGCTTCTGCGAGTCCTGAGAGAGAGATACCGTGTTCTGGGTTGTCTAATCATTGGTACATTGTTGCTAATGGGACGCTAAGGCTAGTTGGGTTGGGGTTTTAGGTGCTAAGGTTTATGTTTGGCTCACCACTATATTCCGAGGTCCTATTATCCTGTGCATAGCTCTGTGTGTGCAGAATCCCTATAACAAAGCAGCATTGTATTTGATTCTAGAAAATTAGCTGGTCTAGTCCATAGTGTACGTTTGACGCTGCTAGGCCATCTTGGTGTTCAATTGAGGTATATATATTCACTATCAATGGTCACCAGGATGAAATTTGGTTCCCAGGTTATATTCCCCAGTTTAGAAAGAGTATCTTTGGTATCCTGAATAAAAGATGGTATGTCCTTCTTGAAAGGTAGGAGTTTAATATCGATATACTCTCCCCAATCTTCAGCAGGGTGAGTTGATTCCTGCTATAATTGGTCTTCCCGGGGTGGATTCACACATTTGTGGATTTTGGGCAATAGGTAAAATGTTGGCATAGTACGGTGTGATATTAGCAAATATGATTTTTCCTCAATGCTTAGTAGGCCCTTTGTATATCATTGTTCTAATCTGGTCTTGATCTTGGCTTGAATTTCAGAGGTGGGATCATGGGTCAACAGTTGTTAACAGGTATTGTCTGACAATTGTCTATTGGCTTCGGAAATATAGTCGTCTATGTTTAGGACTACTGTGTTGCCCCCTTTGTCTGCCTCTTTGAAGATTACCTCCTTGTGATGTTGAAGATTTTTTTATCGCTTGTCTTTCACTAGTCGTGATGCTTTGGGGTAAGAATTTCTTCCTTTTTAAGTACCGGAGATGTTCCTTTTTCAAGTCATGAGTGACAGCTAAATGAAACGCATCAATGCTATTACCAGCCGGTAGTTGTGGGCAGAAGGTTGATTTCGTAAACTAGAAGTGTTTTCTGTGGCATCAGTGTTTATCCCCAAGTCACTTGCTGTTCTTACTATGGAATTGGTGTCATGATCTGTTCTTGCCAGGCTTTCTAATAGGTCGATATAAGTTAGATCTTGGATGGAAAGGTCAGATAGTGGTACGTTCGATTGAGTTCTAATCCTGGTGGCTTATCTGCAAAGAATAGAGAAGGATGGAGGATTGTGCCTTTTCAAATTCGAATGTATTTTTGATAAATAATTTCCAAGCGTTCTTTGGTGATTTTCAAATGCATAATATTTATTTGTATTCTCATGCATAGGACACAAACAAGGTAAAGAAACAGCCGACACGTGTTTCGCCCATATGGCCCATCGGCCGAGGGCTTTTTCAAGGCTGAAAAGGGGTAGGTGTAAAAGAAAAGGGTTTATTGAGGGTTGGGGTGCAGGGAAAAAGCACATATGAGAGAGTAGTTAAGATGTGGGGAACAGTAGTTAGGTGAAAGTGAAATTAGAATATAGTTTGAGGAAAAGTGGGAAGTGGGGAGATAGTAGTTAGATAAGAGTAACATTGGGATTGGTTTTTAGAAAAGATAGAAAGTGAAAGTTAAAAGTTTGAGTGACAGAACAGGAGAGGGGGGGTGGTAATGGATAAGGTACAAAAAACCAAAAAAGAAACAAATTCACAAAATTAATCATGGTATAATATTCCACAGTTCTGCATGTGAAACATAAGACTAGTATTGAGAGAAATCAGATATGGTCATCAAGATGATATATATATAACATATAACACATATACCATGCGACCAATATTGAGAGAAATTTGGAGAGAAATTAGATATGGTCATCAAGATGATACATGTATAGTCAGTCATCATTAGGTCACATAGTCATATTTTCAATGTAAAATAGATTAGAATGATACATCATTATGTACATAATTCCAAATTAAGCGTTCAAAGAATGGGGTTACAGGTATAATCATTAAAACGAGTCATGTGCAATCAATCATAAATTAACGTGTAAAATCATAAGGCCCTATATTCGGTACAAGCTTAGTTAGAAATGTGCAATATGCCACAATATGATACGGAATACAAAACCTGATATTTTACATATATTAGGCCCTAGGACTTTAGGTTGCGCAATCCTGTTATGATGGGGAAGCAGAAGGGAAAATGTATCTAATATCGTATCTCGGTCAGTCACCCTGAAAGAGTGTGAACACAGAACACAGTGGCAGGATAATTAGACATGGATTGGGGCTATCTACAAGAGTTCATTAAGCAGATACAAAAGAATAAAAAAGCACATTTCAACAAGAAGCGCTTACCAGGGTTCGTGGCAGACGGTCGTGTGTCTAGAATAAGAAAATATACTTAAGGTCATGGAATAATAAATCTCTGAAACGGAGGCTATTGATATCTAATCCTAGGAAAGATCATGTTACAGCCTTTATATGCAGTTAAAAGTGGTTAAACAAGAAGTCCGACAGTGAATTGGATTGAACAAGGGATACTGTTTAACACAGGCGAGAAATGAAAAAGAACTGCAGTGGGCTTTTGGTGGCTATTTGTTAACGCGCTGAAAAACGAAAGGCAGTTAAACAGGGTTAAACAAGGAGGCCGACAGTGAATTAGATTGAAAGAGGGAAGCTGTTCTACAAAGGCAAGAGGTGAAAGAGAGCCTCATTGGGCTTGTGGTAGCTCTTAGTTTACGCGCTGAAAAACGAAAGTTTCATCATGGCTTTTAACAATTCTATATTTAAAGCACGCACTAGAAGGCAAAAGTTAAAGTATTGTCATGTGTACGAGGCAGCCGGTTCAGGCGTGGTTGAAGTCCCCTCTTACCTAGAAATCTCTGAAACAGAGGCTATTGAAATTTAATCCTAGGAAATATCATGTTACAGCCTTTATGTGCAGTTAAAAGAGGTTAAACAGGATTGAACGAGGGATGCTATATAACACAGGCAAGAGATGAAAGAGCTGCAGGGGGCTTTTAGTAGCTATTTGTTGACGCGCTGAAAAACGAAAGGCAGTTAAACAAAGTAAACAAGGAGGCCGACAGTGAATTGAATTGAAAGAGGGATGCTGTTTAACACAGGCGAGAGATAAAAGAAAGCTGCAGTGGGCTTTTGGTAGTTCCTTGTTTACACGCTGAAAAACGAAAGTTAGTGTTTTATCGTGGCTTTTACCTAGAAGTCAGGTGAACAGGTCTCTGCGGTCCCAGGAACAAACAGAGGAGCAGGGCACACCAGCAGTTATAGACCCTGACTCATCTCCTGACGTCAGAGTCAGTAATTGGTCATGCTGTGTTGCTAGTTGCAGGGCAACTGAAGAGTTACTTAAGTCCATGAGCTATGTAATGATGCTCACTAACACTATACATTTATGTCGCAAATATAAAGGATGGAATAACAGAAATTATTCTGCGGCTAGTAAGGGAGAAGTATTAGGAAAGAATATTCTATGGTAGAATTATTAATCTGAAGTGCAAGGGAACAAAAGAACAAGAAAATATATATATATATATATATATATATTGTTTGAAGATGGCTAATGAAAGAACAGCATACTAGGAGATGCACTAGGGATAGTCACTACAAAAGAAAGAAAAAGCACATTTTAACAAGAAACGCTTACCATGGATTCGTGGCAAACGGTCGTATGTCTTAAATAGGAAATATCTATACTTAAGGTCATGAAATGATCAAATCACTGAAACGGAGGCTATTGAGATCTAATCCTAGGAAATATCATGTTACAGCCTTTATGTGCAATTAAATTGAACGAGGGATGCTGTTTAACACAGGCGAGAGGTGAAAGAGAGCTGCAGTGGACTTCTGATAGCTATTTGTTTACGCGCTGAAAAATGAAAGGCAGTTTAACAAAGGTGGGTCAAATTTTACTTATCATAAGTGTGATGACGTGGAGGTCCATAGGAGGGTCCTGTTGAGCATCCTGAGATCTATAGTGTTGAGTAGAATAAAAGAGAGGAAGACGGGAAGGTCCACAGCTGCCACCGCAAAAAATCAATAGGTTAATGAATTTTAGGGTCACCACATGTGTGTCGGAGGAAGAAGTAGGGGAGCAAATGAAAAAAACACAGCAGGAGGGTTGTTGCAAAGTTTACAGGTATTACGTAGGCAGATAAGCAAGCTCAGGAGTGTTGTCTGATAAATGATTGGCATTGGTTGTACAGTTATAGCGTAGGCAGGCAGACATGCTCAGCAATGTTGTCTGGTACACTGTGGAAAAGACTAGCATTGGCTATACAGTTATGTTCAGTTAATACAACCAGTAATGCATTTCTGCATCTTTGTTGAGTCCTTGTGTCGTGGCGTTCAGACGCATTATGTACTCGCTCTCTTTCCGCCTCATGGTAAGTTCTCGATTGCCTCCTCTGAAGGCTGGTTTCACAATCTCCAGACCGAAAAATTTGAAAGTCTTTTTATGTGGGTGAGCTTCTTCAAAGTGTTCAGTCAGTGGGGGTCCCACCTCATCTTTGTTGATGTTGCGGTAGTGTTCCAGGATTCTTGTTTTAAGTGCCCTGATTGTGCTGCCTATGTAGATTTTATTGCAAGGGCAGATTATGATGTAGATGGTATATGTTGATGTACAAGTAATCCAGTCAGTGATTCGAAGGGTGGTGTGTGAGTCATGTTTGTATTCCACCTGTTTATTGGCTCCCAATTTGCATGCATTGCAGTCGTGGCAGATGTAGAAGCCACAGGGCTTGGTCAAGAAATTTGTTTTGGGTTTGTTCCGTTTATCCACAAATTCTGATTTGCACAGGATTTGTTTAAGATTTTTGGCTCTCCTGAAGCCCATTTGGGGGAATTTCTCCATCTGGTTGGTTAAAGATGAGTTATTAGTCAGGAGATACCAATGTCTCTTCAAGGTCTTTCTGATTTAGTGATGTCCATTATGGTAATCCGTAAGGAACCTGATTTTGTTAGAATTCTCATTTCTTGTGACATCTTTGGGTTTGAGTAGATCATCTCTTGATAGTTTTTCGCATTCTTTGGATGTTTTTTCCAGCAGTTGACTGGGATATCCTCGGTTGAGTAGCCTATTCGGTAGATGGTCTGAACTTTCTTTGTATGAATAGAGCTGGCTACAGTTCCTTCTCATTCTTTGGTACTCCCCTTTCGGGATATTCTGAATAGTTTTTTGTGGGTGACAACTGTCCGCCCGGAGGATTGAATTGGCTGAGGTGGGTTTGCGGAATGTCTTGGTTTGTAGTTTGTTGTCCTCCACGTAAATGGTTATGTCTAGAAAATCTATTTGGGTAGGAGAAATGGTACTGGTTGTTTGGATATTCCATCTATTAGTGTTGATGTTATGCAAGAATTCTTTAAGTATGTATTCGGGTCCCTGCCAGATGCACAGAATATCGTCGATATACCGCCCCCAATAGATTATGTGGGGGGTGTACTTGGTAAAATTATCGTCCCACAGCCAGTATTTCTCAACCAGTCCCATAAGGATGCAGGCATACGGTGGGGCAAATTTGGCTCCCATTGCGCTCCCTTGAGTTTGTAGAAAATATTTGGAGTTGAATGTAAAAACATTGTTTGTAAGACAGAAATGTAGCATATCAAGAATCATCTCATTAGACTCTAGGAAATGAACTGGTTTGGTAGCTAGTGATTTACGAACTGCCTCCATTCCATCCTTATGGCGGATTGAGGTGTAGAGACTGACCACATCAATGGTGGCCAGCAGACAATCGTCATTCCACGGGATATTGTTCAATTTGAGGAGGACATCTTTTGTGTCCCGAATATACGATGGTAGGTCCTTTATGAATGGTTGTAATTGATAATCAATATATTCTCCCAGTTTGGAGCATACAGAGTTAATGCCTGCAAAGATGGGTCTCCCTGGTGGATTGGTCTTACATTTGTGTATTTTTGGCAGGAGGTATAATGTTGGCATGGTTGGATGTTCTATGTAAAGTTCATTGCGTTCCTACAGGGTTAGTAGATTTTGCATATACCATGTGTCTAGTTTCTTTTTTAGATCTTCCTGTGCTTTAAATGTGGGATTGGTGGATAATTCTCGATAGCAGGTAGTGTCTTTTAATTGTCTGTGAGCTTCCGCGATGTAGTCATCCGTGTGTTGTAGTACTACGTTGCCCCCCTTATCCGCTTCTTTAATCACCACCTCTGGGAGATTCCTCAATTCGTTAAGGGCCTTAAGTTCGTCCTTCAGTAAGTTATGTGGGAGAAAGTTTTTTCTTCTTTGGTATTTTCGATGTTCAGCAGTTAGGTCTTGAGAAACCGCTGTGTAAAATAAGTCAATTGTATTGCCCGGTGGTAGTTGGGGGCAAAAAATGGATTTTGAAGTAATCTTGCTGGCAGTGGGGTAAGCTGTGTCTATACCCAATTCATGTGCTAATGTCAGAGAAGTTGTTTGGTCTCCTGGATCATCAGATAGGGTAGTCAGTAGGTGTATATTCTCTAGATCTTGGACTGACAGGGGACTGGTAATTGGTGTTCTGCTTTCCTTCCGGATAGGTGGTCTATTGTGAAAGAAGGACATCAGCTTGAGTTTTCGAATGAATTTGTACAGGTCTATCATAGTTCTGGTGAGATTCCAAAATGCTGTAGGGCAAAAAGATAAGCCCCTGTTGAGAATTTCTGCTTGTGCAGTGGTATTGTGATGGTCCGAGATGTTGACCATCAGGTTGAGCGTTCCTTCGGTTCTTTTTCCTGCTTTTTCCTCGCTCTGGTTGTAACTCCTGCGGTTGGTTTTGGCGTTGAAGTACTTTGGGTGTTTTCTGATGAGATTCTGGTATCCTGGTTGGGTTGATTTCGGAATCCTAAGCGATGCCGTCGGACCTCCTCTAAAAAATTAACCCCTACTTTAACTGTGTTGGCTACGGTTTCAGCTCCTGGTGATTCCGCTTCAGAGCTCGTGATTGTATCGTACGCTTGTCTTGTCAATGATGTTGATGCGCCTTTTGGAATATTATCGTAGCGTTTCGCAAAGGTGTACACTCGCCCGAGTTGGTAATCAATCTGATCTCTCCAAAATTTTCTGTTTTTTCTTTGGATCAAATCTTCTTCATATTCGTTGATTATTCTGTTTAATATCTCATAATTTTTGATTGTAATATCACCCCAGTTTGATTCTTATATTTTCTTTGTAAATTCGTCTACTTCTTTTTTGTGTTTGATATGTTCTTCTTCTGCTATGTCTATTAGTTGGCGTATCATGTTATTGGAGGCCTCTCTCAGGTTTTCCTCCCATCTCGCAATCTGATCTGGTTTGGTTGTCTCTACAGGTGGAAAGATCAGTATCCGAAGACCTCTGGGTATTCTTTCAGCTTCCAGATATTTTTTTAGGCTGGCAGCTTCCCACCATTTGGTAGTTTCCTTTTTTAGGGCTTTCTCCAAAGCTTGAAAGGTAGATTTCGCAGAGTTGGGATTCAACCTACTTGGTTGCACAGACGTTGCGGACGTAGAGAAAATCTCGTCTATTCTTCGGTTACGGTGTTCTCTTCGATCCCTGCAGGTGGCCATAGAGCCAATTCACAGATTTGTTTCTGCCGTAGTTATTCTTTTGAAAAAGTGGGCAACGTAGCGCATTGAAGACCAGATCTTTTATTGTAGATAACTGTAATGGGTGGAGAAATCTGGGTTTATGTGCTACAATTGTCAGGGCCCAGTCTTAGTGGTGGCACATTCCTCACAAATGGCTACACCCAAAAGCCATTATAGGGTAAGTCTAGAGAAGGATGGAGGATTGTGACTTTTCAAATTCAAATGTATTTTTGATAAATAATTTCCAAGCGTTCTTTGGTGATTTTCAAATGCATAATATTTATTTGTATTCTCATGCACAGGACACAAACAAGGTAAAGAAACAGCCGACACGTGTTTCGCCCATATGGCCCATCGGCCGAGGGCTTTTTCAAGGCTGAAAAGGGGTAGGTGTAAAAGAAAAGGGTTTATTGAGGGTTGGGGTGCAGGGAAAAAGCACATATGAGAGAGTAGTTAAGATGTGGGGAACAGTAGTTAGGTGAAAGTGAAATTAGAATATAGTTTGAGGAAAAGTGGGAAGTGGGGAGATAGTAGTTAGATAAGAGTAACATTGGGATTGGTTTTAGAAAAGATAGAAAGTGAAAGTTAAAAGTTTGAATGACAGAGAACAGGAGAGGGGGGATGGTAATGGATAAGGTACAAAAAACCAAAAAAGAAACAAATTCACAAAATTAATCATGGTATAATATTCCACAGTTCTGCATGTGAAACATAAGACTAGTATTGAGAGAAATCAGATATGGTCATCAAGATGATATATATATAAAATATAACAGATATACCATGCAACCAATATTGAGAGAAATTTGGAGAGAAATTAGATATGGTCATCAAGATGATACATGTATAGTCAGTCATCATTAGGTCACATAGTCATATTTTCAATGTAAAATAGATTAGAATGATACATCATTATGTACATAATTCCAAATTAAGCGTTCAAAGAATGGGGTTACAGGTATAATCATTAAAACGAGTCATGTGCAATCAATCATAAATTAACGTGTAAAATCATAAGGCCCTATATTCGGTACAAGTTTAGTTAGAAATGTGCAATATGCCACAATATGATACGGAATACAAAACCTGATATTTTACATATATTAGGCCCTAGGACTTTAGGTTGCGTCATCCTGTTATGATGGGGAAGCAGAAGGGAAAATGTATCTAATATCGTATCTCGGTCAGTCACCCTGAAAGAGTGTGAATGTAATTCCAGCAGAACACAGTGGCAGGATAATTAGACATGGATTGGGGCTATCTACAAGAGTTCATTAAGCAGATACAAAAGAATAAAAAAGCACATTTCAACAAGAAGCGCTTACCAGGGTTCGTGGCAGACGGTCTGCAAAGAATGCTCGTAACTTGAGTTTCCTCGTGAAATTGAATAGGTCAATTTGTGTCCTAACTAGATTCCAGGTTGCAGTAGGGCAGAACGATAAGTCTTTATTAAGCGTATTTAATTCCGTGTCAGATAGCTGGGTATTAGAACGATTAATAACCAGGTTTTCTACGTTGTTGTTTTCCCCAGTTCCTTTCTCCTCGCTTGCGGTCACCCCTGTTGCTGATGTTGGTGTTCGACGTTGCAGTGTTGGTGCTTCTGGGGTTATAGTACTTTGGGTGTTTGTTGTTCTTATACCCAGTCTGTAGCGTAGAACTTCCTTGTAAAAATGTACTTTGCATGTCGATGGATTCGTTTCTGTGCCGGTGGCCGGTGATTCAATATCAGAGCTAGAAGAGGGACCTGGTTGTGGTCTCAAGTTGTCAGAGCTGGTATTTGGTTTTGGTGGTGCATCGTATCTCTTAGCAAAGGTATGGACCCGTCCAAATTGGTAGTCCAATTGGTCTTGACGGAATTTTCGATTCTTCCTTTTGATTAAGTCTTCTTCAAATTCATCAATTAAGTTGTTTAAAATGTCGTAGTTCTTTTTTGTCAACTCTCCCCAATTTGAGTCTTCTATGTGCTTGGTCAAATTATTTTATTCGAGCATTCTTTTAGGTTTCCCTCCCACTGTTCAATATGTTCTGGGTTGGTTGTGTCCCCTGGGGGGAAAATCAAGATCCTCTGTGTATTCTGTCTGCTTCAAGATATTTCTTAAGTGATGCCGCTTCCCACCACTTTGAGGTTTCCTTTTAAACAGCGCGTTCCAAGGTTTGAAAGGTACTTCTTGCTGATGTAGGATTAGTTCTGTTGGTTTGATTTCTGGGCGTCACTGGGTTAGCAGAGAAAATCTCATCTAGTCTAGTCTAGCATTGAGCACGTCTGTCTTGGCAGAATGCCATCGAGTGGAAATAGATCATAGGTGCTTCTATGAAGTATTTACCTCTCAGGTGGCAACTTACTGGAACTCACAAGTAAGTGCAAAAATCTAGAAGGGGTAATGGAGAGAAGGACTGCCATTGTTGCTACAGAGACCCTTGTGCTGACCTGCCTGCACCCTGTTGTTGGTGCCCCCAGTGTTCTCCAGGGACTGGGTGACTCCCTCCCTGTGTCAGCATTAGTTTTATTTATGACATGTGATTCTGGAAGCTGCCGGTGTTTCATGCCTGGTGGCATCAAGCGCGTGCTGGGCTCATCTGGGTTTGCCCTGCCAGCTGTTCCTTACCTCGGGACGGAATCAGGCCCTGCTGGGAATCGAGTGTAGCTCTTGAAAGCACTCAGATTACCCTTTCTCCTTGCAATCAATGCCCCCGCTGAGCTGTGCGCTCCTTGGTGCCCCCGGGGAACAAGCAGGCACCTGCCGAGTGATCCCGGCGATTCTTGCAGCCACACGTGGTGTGCATTGCACCGTTGACAGAATGCCACTTTGATGTGCAGTAATTGGTTGCTATTTAGTCTTAGTGCCTGTTACGGAGGGCAACTTGCCTGTTGTGAAGTAGGTGGATGATCACTTCTGTTCTTTCACTGTTTTCACTACTCTCAACGCTATCTGCCACTTGAATGAACAATCAATTGAGATAACCCACTGCTTTCGGACCAGCCCCGCATTAACCTCTGTGTTTTAGAGAGGAAATTGAACGTTGCCTTCCTGCTTTTATTTGTGGCAAAAGATGCAGGGGGATAAGCGTTAGCTATGGGCAAGCATTGTTTTTATTGTTGTATTTTTATGAGAGAGAGAGAGGAAGAAAAAACGAAACTTTTATTTCATTCTCAGTCTGGTTCGTTAATTGGTGAGCCTATTTTAATCTTTTTCAAAAGGCTTCATCAACAGGAAGTTAAGCCAGTGTTTTTAGGCTAAATGTAACGATGCACTTCTAACTTTTTTTTAAAATATTCTATCAACATGATATGGGCAGGGGACACGGAGGGGTATTTTGAGCTCAAACCAACAGGGTGCTGACAGGGTAACAGGGTACACATATGGTTAACATAATGGAGTACTCCAACATCCACACATCACATATATATATATTATCTACTGGCGGTCGCCAGTAGATAGTTATAGTTAGGACCTATTTTCCATAGGAAATTCGCAACATTCTATTTCCAATACCTTTGGCGCCGGTTGGCGAATCTTCGCAAAATTTTCAAAACTTATGGCCCGCTCCGGTCCGCTCCTATCCTGAAAGTTTCGGGGTGATTCAGTAAGCGGGGGCCGAGAAAAAAGGGGGGTCCCAAAACGTGTTTTCCCCATGCAATTTTCCATAGGAAACTTTAGACACGGCTACAGCCCGAACTGCTGAACGGAATTACACCAAATTTGGCAAAGAGGTAGTTCTTGGTTCAGAAAGAACCCTTTTTGTTAAATGGTGTAAATCCGTTCAGTAGTTGCTGAGAAAATCAAAAGTAAAAACACATATCTATGGCCGCGGAGGGTCCGCGCACCCTGAGCGCACCCTCCCGATCACGAGCTGTATGCTAATTGGCTGTCAGAAAGTGTTGGCAGCCATCTTGTTCCTTGGTAGAACCGAGGCACAAGAAATCACAGAAACAAGTGCACAAAACGCAAAAAAGGGGCAGGGTAGAAACACCCTGACCCCCTAGGCCTGCTCAGGGGGTCCCACAAGGACCCCCAGGGCAAAAAAAAGCATTTTTTTAAAAAAATAAATCGGCGGGGTGCGCTTAGGATGCGCGGATCCCGCCGTGAAAAAAAAAAATGAAGCGGCGCTTCTTTGTTATTTGGCCCCCAGGTGGGCCAAGTCCCGGGGGCATGCGGGGGTTAATAAAAAAAATGGTTTGGGGGGCCTCTAAGGCCCCCCCAAGCCCCGGGGACCGCCACCCCCGGCACTTTGATTTTAAAATGATGCGGGAGGGCACTCGGCCCTCCCGCAGCCCCGGGGACCGCCACCCCCGGGGCTTTTTAAAAAAAAAATTAAATGACCTGTGGGGGGGGGGGGCTTGAGCCCCCCCACATGCCCCAGGGACCGCCACCTCCCCGGGGCACTAAGATTTTTAAAGTGGGGGTCCATTTCGGACCCCCAAAGCCCCGGGGACCACCACCTCCCCGGGGCTTTGAACATGTTGGGAGGGGGGCCGCGCGGCCCCCCTCCTGGAGCCTGTGATGGCCTTGGGGACCACCACCCCCCAGGGCCAGCTCCTGCAGTGTCCCGGGGTGCCCACCGGGGTGTCCCGGGACACTGCTGTTTGCTATGGCAGGGCGGGAGCCTCGCGGCTCCCGTCCTGTCATAGCAAACTTGCTTTGAATTTTGGAAGAGAGAGCAGGAAACCTGCTCTTTCTTCCAAAATTCAAAGCAAATTGCTTTCCACACGGGGAGCTGCATGTTAGCAGCTCCCCTTGTGGAAAGCAATGCCGGCTCCCGAAGGACGCGGGAGCCGGCGGGACCGTGGGGGCATTGGGGCTCCCCCCACGGTCTCCATCATTATGTATAGGCCCCGGGGGATGGGGTCCTGGGGGGGAATATAAATTAGTGGTAGGAGGTAAAAAAAAAAATACGGAAAAATTTGGAGTCGCGACTCCAGCGCGGCCCCTGGTGTGAACGCGCTGGGTGCGCAACTCCCAGCGCAGCCCCCTGGTGTGAACGTGCTGGGTGCGCGACTCCCAGCGCAGCCCCTGGTGTGAACGCGCTGGGTGCGCAACTCCCAGCGCAGCCCCCTGGTGTGAACGTGCTGGGTGCGCGACTCCCAGCGCAGCCCCTGGTGTGAACGCGCTGGGTGCGCGACTCCCAGCGTGGCCCCCTGGTGTGAACGCGCTGGGTGCGCGACTCCAAACAAAAAAAACATTTTTTTTTTTAAATATACATCAAGCTTATATGTTTATATCTTGGGTGGCTCTAAAAAGAGCCCTTGTGTTTATTGAGAGATTTTGGTACCTACAAGTAAGTACCTCTGCAGAGTCTAAAGTTGTTGAGAAAGACTCTGTTACCCTCATCTGTAAAATGTACACCATCTGTGCTATAGATGCCATCCATATTAAAACGCAGATTGTTGTTGTAAATGGACCCCATCCTATAATCTGAGATAAGCAGAAACAGCTTTATTGACATGTTTCCTAGCTTTCTCAATCTGTGGACAAAATTGATTGGACCAGTTCCATTTCTGTCTTTGGCATATGTTAGAATAGACAATGGCAGTTTGGGGGAAAAGTGACATCAATTTTCCAAAGGTGTCCTTCATAAGCATTTCCAGACCTACCCCAGTCAAAGTGCCTAGGTCATTGCCACCACAGTGCACAATCATGAGGTCAGGGGGATGGAGATGCAAAAAGCTTTTAACCAAAGGCATCAATTGGTGCCACTTTAATCCTCTCTGTCCAATCCATTTAATGTCTACATTTGGCAAAGCTAAATCTTTGTCAATACCTCAGCTTTCAGCATATCTTTTGGTCCAGAAAATATAGCTGTGTCCCACAATCCACACTCTAAGCATCTTGAAGGGAGGTCTGGATGCACTCAAAAGATGTCTCTATGTGAAATGGGCAGTTTGAAAACTAAGATTTTTCTAAAATGGTGGATAAGATGCAGTTTTAAAAAAAGAAGAGAAATAATTGGCTGTTTGAGAACATTATAGACTGAAAAATAGGGTGCATGTTTCTGTGTTTTAAAAGCATGTTTCTTATTGGTTAGTAAAAACTGTTTGAAAGGAACATTAGATAGGATAAGCTGATATTTTGAGAAGCCAAGCACACTTGCTGTTTGATTTTGCAACATTGTGTGCTGAACTTGTGACCTGTGTGTTCAGTTGAGTGTTCCATGAACTGTTACTATGGTAACAGGCATTAAGCAGATTGGGGGTAGGGTTGAAAGTTATGTCAATTGGAAAGGGTTGAAATGTGTAACCAATAGAAATGTGTGTTAGCTTTTGAATTAATGTGGGAAGCAATGTGATTTGATATTTACGTGTATATGTGTGCAGAATGAGAGGGAAAGTTTGCAATTTTTTGGTTTTGCTAAGAGAAGTACACGACAGACATTGTGTGCATAAGAAAATCTGGTGTGTGATTCAGATACTTCTTAATCTACAAATCAATTTGAAAGGTGAGTTATTAATTTGTGAGGTACTGTACGTGGTGCCTTTGTTAGGTCTCGGACTAGGCAGCGCATGCGCTGTCTCGTCGAGAGATGCTGTATACACTATAGTGGGGGAAGCTCCGCCCACTTTCCGGCTTTCTTTTTAATTGGCCGAAATCGTAAATGCTGCATTCTGATTGGTGTTCGGCACGTTAGTCCCGCCTCCTGACGGCCATGACGTCATTTTTGTCCCTCCATGGCTATCGGCCCCTTTACTTTCAAACCAGTTCTGTTCCCCTGCCTCCCCCCGTTCCCTCCCGCAGTCCGTCACTTCTCTGGCCACCGCAACAACCACACCCACTCCCGTTCCTGCCTTCTTGCACGACCGCAGTTTTGTTTACAATGCAATAGGGCTCGCATAAATACGAGTCCTATTGCATTTGTAAATGCTTGTCTTCTCCTCTGATTGGCTGAGTGGATTTGCACTCTTTTTTGCCTGACCTGTCCAGTCTCTCGTTTAAGTCGTGATTCTCACGGCTCAGTTACCCGGAAGCATGGCAGCTGTAATGCAAATGCGCATCCTGCTTTACCGAGGGCAGGCAGGAGCTCGCGGCGCTCTCCATTACCAGGACCTCAATGACAGCTGTAATGCAAATGCGCATCCTGCGATGCGCTTTACCGAGGGCAGGGTACGTGTATGTTATTTTATGTCCTCTTTGTGTCTGTCTCCACAGTGCAACACGTGCATAGTTCCAGATGATTGCTGACGCGTTATAATATGTTGGGTGGGATTTCCACGCACGTCCGACTTTAAAGCTGAGTGAACCGGGTTCGAGTCTAGCGGGAGGCTCATACTTAGGCTGTGATTTTGGACAAATCACTAAGTGCATAAAAATGAATGTGTTCGTCTGTAACGCAACTAGTGCTTATGCACACATGAAGCCCTTGTTACCTGAAGGATCGGCGTCCGTTCTGTGAAGGTTCAATGCTTACACACGAGCCTGGCTTTGCTTTTGTGGCTCAGTTTCACTTGTCAGGAAGCACAGTGCCTATTTAGCAACTGTACCCTGGTGGCTGTCACAGATGGCCACGATCTTGTTATAAAAGCAATACAGGTGTACTGCTTAGGGTGAAAAGTCTGTCTAATGGAGTAAATGTGATATTAGCAAGCTCTATAATCGCCGTGTCAGCCATGCAGCACACCATTGTGAAGCATGGTTGTGCCGCTGCTTGTACACGATCACATTAATGAAAACTCATCCCACCGCGCAGGCATTTGAAAAATCTGCTGGAGATGCCAGATCTCGTTAAAACAATAGCGTGAAATGCGACTGTACCGCTCACAACGCCCCTCTGCTTATTGCAGTTCATAGCAATAATTTGCTCAAACTGGAATCATGCTTTCATGTCACATCGATGGAAACTCAGATCGCTGGAAAATTTGGAGAACACTATTTTAATATGGATATCTCGTGTCTTTGAGAGAGGCGGGACGTCATGCTGACCTCCAAACCAACCCTTCAGCAGGGAGGAAGCCTGCAGGCATGTCTCAGTGTGCAGGCAATCCAGCGTGTCACATTCCTTCGCACTGACAATGTCAAACGCTGCGGCCATTCCGGATCTCATGCCCTGTGAGTAAATCATATTAAAAGAGTTCAGCAGCACCAAACGACTTTTGATAGCATGTTAATGTAAACTTTTATTTCACAGGCTAACAAATTAAATTGGCATCTCCCAACCACCTCGGCTCAACGTTTCTTCTCCTACCTGGTCTGACTCCAGCCCGAGGCGCTGAGCAGAGTGAATGAATGAATGAGTAATTGGCATAGCCCACTCGCGCTGCACCAACAGCTTCAAACATTTCTTTGACAGTCTGCTTGTGGGCAAATCTTAATGCGGCTTGACTGCGACTGCACACAAGAGTCCCAGGTGCCTGGACACTTTTGTCGGTCTGACGTTTCCTTTTTATCATATACTTAACTTTCAAAAGCACAATTGGGGCAGGCAGCGCATAACGTGCTTCAAAAAATCTGAAGCTATTAAAAAAGTCGGGGAAAGAGTTAAAAGGCAGGAAATGGTGCCTCGGTGTTTAGTGCAGGGGCTAAAAATGTAACAAAAGCAAATCTAGAGTAATGCATCGGATACATCAATTTATATAAAGGTATAATACATTTGGGTAACTACAATGCTAATGGATTTTAGAGTTGTGCTGGCTTCTGAGTCCTAGTGTTTTGTTACAGCATAATTGGTACGAATCTGCTTTATTGTGCGGTTTTCAGGACGAATGTTAATGGCCGGGGGGTAAAATAAACACCTAACTGCAGAATTACAGAAATAGCTGGCTTGGGGAAAGAGTGTCCTATTGATACACTTTGCATTCACGTTTGTGCCCCAGGGTGCTTGTTTACCAGGTGTATTGCTTTCTGATGAGGAACTCTAGCTAATCACTTTAGCCTTCTCTAGATTCCAGTCCATAGAACTTCTCTTCCACAAGCACCCGTAAACAATAATATTTTTTTCAAATCATGTATTTTCAGCGATATAACCACCGAAGGCCCTGATATTATATTAAAAACAGAGCTTTGGACTATACCATTTCCTGCTAAAAGGCAATATTTCTCTCCATGTGTTCCCATACGTGGCGTGTCACACAGTTTGGTGCTTACTTTCCCTCCATGTTCAAAAACAGTAGATGTTTCACCACCCAGGCTAAGGTACTGCATAGCTAAATACATATAAGGTCCCAAAGCCGAGACCGTTTGCATTGCAAATGCTTGTTTTTAATTAGACTACTGTGTTTCTCCTGCTAAAGTCCAGGGAATAGTCTTGCTTGTCTAGAATCACACTGTGAGTCTGTGTGCACTTGTGCAACCATTGTGACAGAAGCATGTGGTTAATTCATGTCTCTGCTGACACATAACTGCTTAAAAATCTATCCTGTTGTCAAGTTTCAGTAGTATTAGAACCCAGTCACTGCTTATGGATTCGCAGAATGAGTCAGGCATTCACACTAGCAGTGCTGTTGTGAAATGTGTAGAATGTATGCAGTCACCTAACCCCTTCCAGACTAGTGCGTCCCTTCTGCTGAAGTCCAGGGAATAGTCTTGCATGTCTAGAATCACACTGTGAGCCTGTGTGCACTTGTGCAACCATTGTGACAGAAGCATGTGGTTACTTCATGTCTTTGCTGGCACATAAGTGCTTAAAAACCTAACCTGTTGTTAAGTTTCAGTAGTATTAGAACCCAGTCACTGCTTATGGATTCGCAGAATGATTCAGGCATTGACACTAGCAGTGCTGTTGTGAAATGTGTAGAATGTATGCAGTCACCTAACCCCTTCCAGACTAGTGCGTCTCTTCTGCTGAAGTCCAGGGAATAGTCTTGCTTGTCTAGAATCACACTGTGAGTCTGTGTGCACTTGTGCAACCATTGTGACAGAAGCATGTGGTTAATTCATGTCTTTGCTGACACATAACTGCTTAAAAATCTATCCTGTTGTCAAGTTTTAGTAGTATTAGAACTCAGTCACTGCTTATGGATTCGTAGAATGATTCAGGCATTCATACTAGCAGTGCTGTAGTGAAATGTGTAGAATGTATGCAGTCACCTAACCCCTTCCAGACTAGTGAGTCTTTGTAATTGCACTTCTCCAATCAGCCATCCAGCACCATGTACTAATCCATTCACTGCGGATTAGTACATGGTGCTGGATGGCTGATTCATTCAATGACCCAGGCCTTAGCACATGTACTGCTACAAACTCTTGTCCACTATGCATGCAGTCCTCAAATCACCTTCACACTTGTCTCTCACACCTTCAATTCACCAGGCAGTATCCATACACTCCAGCAAACATCCTGTCACTCCCCTTCCACTGCTCTAGTGACCCATTCAGCACCATGTACTAATCCATTCACTGCGTCAAAACCCAAACACTTATAAATTCACCCAGGCACTCTCCTTGCAGTACTGTAATCATTGAGTCAGTACCCAAGTAGTCATGCGGTGACCCATGCCTTTATACATGCAGTGCTACAAACCCCTGTCCACTATGCATGCAGTCCTCTAACCACCTACACACTTGTCTTTCACACCTTCAATTCCCCAGTCACTATCCATACACTCCAGCAAACACCTTGTCACTCCCCTTGCACTCCTCTACTGACCCATTCAGCAACATGTACTAATCCATTCACTGCGCCTAAACCCAACCACTTATAAATTCACCCAGCACTCTCCTTGCAGTACTCTAATTGTTCAGTCAGTACCCAAGTACTCATGCAGTGACCCAGGTCTTAACACATGCACTACTAAAAACACCTCTCCAATACGCATGCAGTCCTCTAACCACCTACACACTTGTCTTTCGCACCTTCAATTACTCAGGTAGTACCTATACACTCCAGCAATCACCCTGTCACTCCGCATGCACTCCTCCAATCAGCCATCCAGCACCATGTACTAATCCATTCACTGCGTCAAAACCCATACACTTATAAATTCACCCAGGCACTTTCCTTGCAGTACTCTAATCATTCAGTCAGTACCCAAGTACTCATTCAATGACCCAGGCCTTAGCACATAGACTGCTTCAAACCCCTATCCACTATGCATGCAGTCCTCTAACCACCTACGCACTTGTCTTTCACACCTTCAATTCCCCAGTCACTATCCATACACTCCAGCAAACACCCTGTCACTCCCCTTGCACTCCTCTACTGACCCATTCAGCAACATGTACTAATCCATTCACTGCGCCAAAACCCAACCACTTATAAATTCACCCAGGCACTCTCCTTGCAGTACTCTAATCATTCAGTCAGTACCCAAGCACTCATGCAGTGACCCAGGTCTTAACACATGCACTACTACAAACCCCTCTCCAATACGCATGCAGTCCTCTAACCACCTACACACTTGTCTTTCACACCTTCAATTACTCAGGTAGTACCTATACACTCCAGCAATCACCCTGTCACTCCGCATGCACTCCTCCAATCAGCCATCCAGCACCATGTACTAATCCATTCACTGCGTCAAAACCCATACACTTATAAATTCACCCAGGCACTCTCCTTGCAGTACTCTAATCATTCAGTCAGTACCCAAGTACTCATTCAATGACCCAGGCCTTAGCACATGCACTGCTACAAACTCTTGTCCACTATGCATGCAGTCCTCAAATCACCTTCACACTTGTCTTTCACACCTTCAATTCACCAGGCAGTATCCATACACTCCAGCAAACATCATGTCACTCCCCTTGCACTCCTCTAGTGACCCATTCAGCACCATGTACTAATCCATTCACTGCGTCAAAACCTAAACACTTATAAATTCACCCAGGCACTCTCCTTGCAGTACTGTAATCATTGAGTCAGTACCCAAGTAGTCATGCTGTGACCCAGGCCTTTATACATGCAGTGCTACAAACCCCTGTCCACTATGCATGCAGTCCTCTAACCACCTACACACTTGTCTTTCACACCTTCAATTCCCCAGTCACTATCCATACACTCCAGCAAACACCCTGTCACTCCCCTTGCACTCCTCTACTGACCCATTCAGCAACATGTACTAATCCATTCACTGCGCCAAAACCCAACCACTTATAAATTCACCCAGGCACTCTCCTTGCAGTACTCTAATCATTGAGTCAGTACCCAAGTACTCATGCAGTGACCCAGGCCTTTATACATGCAGTGCTACAAACCCCTGTCCACTATGCATGCAGTCCTCTAACCACCTACACACTTGTCTTTCACACTTTCAATTACTCAGGTAGTACCCACACACTCCAGCAAACACCCTGTCACTCCCCATGCTTTCCTCCAGTCAGCGATCCAGCACCATGTACTAATCCATTCACTGCGTCAAAACCCAACCACTTATAAATTCATCCAGGCACTCTCTCTGCAGTACTCTAATCATTCAGTCAGTACCCAAGTACTCATGCAGTGACCCAGGCCTTAACACATGGACTGCTACAAACCCTTCTCCAATACGCATGCAGTCCTCTAACCACCTACACACTTGTCTTTCACACCTTCAATTACTCAGGTAGTACCTATATACTCCAGCAATCACCCTGTCACTCCGCATGCACTGCTCCAATCAGCCATCCAGCACCATGTACTAATCCATTCACTGCGTCAAAACCCATACACTTATAAATTCACCCAGGCACTCTCCTTGCAGTACTCTAATCATTCAGTCAGTACCCAAGTACTCATTCAGTGACCCAGGCCTTAGCACATAGACTGCTTCAAACCCCTATCCACTATGCATGCAGTCCTCTAACCACCTGATGGAGCAAGGTTTCATAAATGAAGCTTGCTTGCACGCAATCTTACTCACAGTATTAATTTATTAAACTTGTATTGTTAATACTAACCTTTGCATACATGACACAAAGGGGAAGGAAGCTTGCATATGTGTTTTACTAATGAATAACGCTTGTCTGTAATCCAAAATGACCGCTATGCGCGGGAACCTCAATGCGCATGTCGCAACCATATCACATGGTGTGACGTCTTTCTTTGCTTGGTGGGAAACTTCTGCTTCTGCGCAGTGTGCATTAAAATGGCTGCTTGATGTTTTCACATGCTTCAGCTTGCTCTCATGTCATTATTAAATTGTCGTTTTCTTAACGCTACTAATGCAGGATAGTATTATAATTAAATGGGAATAGAGTAGAAAAAGTGGGCATAAAGTGAAACATTTTATTTATGATTTTAATATTTTCTTCTTGCACTTTTATTAGTTCGTAAACTTGGGCCTGGGTTGGTGACCTGAAACTCGAGAGGCAAATGGTTCTGCGCATGTGTCTTGTGTGCCTGCCAAATGAAGTCAACCTGTACGTCGTCCAAGGCCGTAACCTGATGGCCGAAGATGTTGTACTATTGCTTTTCCTGTCGCACATTGATACAATGTCTATGAAAATTGGTTTACATTTGTCATGAGACGGGTGGGAAATAAAGCGAATGTATTAATTTGAAGGGGTGGGAACGTAAAGACAATCAGGCACATGCATCAATGTTGGATTTTGCGATTTCTTAATTGCGATTTTTAAGGAATCGCAATTAAGGAATCGCAAAAGCCTATGCATGTAGAAATCGCTTAAAAATAGCGATTTCTAAACATTCCTTAATTGCGAGTCGCAAATTGCGAGTCGCAATTAAGGAATACCTCCTCATTCATTCCTATGGGCCTAGAGGCCCATAGGAATGAATGGGAAGACGTTCTCAATTTGCGATTCTCAATTAGAGAATCGCAAATTGAGAATGCAATTTCAAGGGTGCCAGTGTGTTGCACCCCTGAAATCTGCACATGAGTACATCTTGCACACACACATGCCCCAAGGGCATGTGTGTGTAAAATGGAACTTTGAAAAATGCACTTCAGTGCATTTTTCAAAGTTTTTGCAAATTACCATAAAGTTCAACTTCATGGTAATTTGCGCCCCCTATTAGCGAAATCGCTAATTTTTTTACTTTAATGCATTGCATTTAAGGAATCTCAATTTGCGATTCCTTAAATGCAATCGCAATTTGAGAACTCGCAATTAATTGCGAATTCTCAAATTGCGAGGGCCTTGACCCTTGATGCATCGCAAAAGCTAATTTTGCGATCGCAAACGGCCGATTTTTGCGAATCGCACCGTTTGCGATCGCAAAAAGCTTTGATGCATGTGCCTGAATAGGCTTTACAATTTAGGCCAAATCAATATGGTGCGAGAATCCACCCCTGTCCCTGTCCAATCAGAAGTAGTGGCCCCATATTTTAGCAACATTAAGGGGAGGTACATGGGCGTAGAAGGGTATAATAGATATAGAATTAGCTAATTAGCTAGAGCTGACTCTCAGAACACACAGAAGAGCTCCAGACTGCCATGCTGATCGGTTGCTGACTGAATCCCTGTCCTGAAGAGGTCCTGAGGAGGGGGCGGCGGAGTCCATTAGAAGGAAGGCACGGGGGAATCGAGGGGAAGTCGAGTATCAGAGAGGGGAACGACGCAGGCCAGTTGTAGAGAGGTCACCGGTCCTGTCCTGATCCTGGAAGAAGTCTTTGCTCTTCATCCTTCCTGGGTCCTATTCTTTCCAACTCCTTGGCTAAGGGGTTTTGGTTCTCGCACTTAGGTAAATATAATGCAACCTTTAGTTGCGCTGCTATCTCTATCCTCTCCCTTTCTTTAAACACCGTCATTGATTAGCAATAATCATTTCTATGCTTAATCTTGGGTATTGCGATTAAGTACCATGTGGATCTGTATTTTACTCTGCTAAATCTTTAGATAAACATTTTAAAACTTCCTGACTCAGTGGTTATTTCAGGATTATGTACTATAATGAATGTCACTCATTTTAAATTTCCCAATTAGTAAAGGATTCATTGGTAAGTCATTACTCTTCAATCAGAAGGTAATTGGTAGCAGGGATTTTTGATAAGATTAACAACTGATAAAACCCAGCGTAAGTATTAGCGTAGTATGAATGTATGGGCCCAAGTGAGTATCTGGTGTATGAATGCTGTTTGCTAATATCGCGCTGGATCAGTTTTCTGGTAGTCAGAGGATGGTTACTCTTTGTTAATTGGGTAATGAGAATTTTTATTTGTATTTTTATGAACTAACATCCGCTTATTTTTGAGTTCTGTTTTATGTTGTCTAGAATTCCCAGGGGTAAAAAGAATAGCGGGTGGCAAGTGGAAGCCATACTGCAGTGAGGTTATCTGTCAGGCAGAAATAGTACTGAAAAGTTAAGCAGGACTTTCAGTATTCGGTAGGGACTCTATGCGTGTGAGTAATAGCAAAAGAGTACGCTGGTGAAAATTTGATGTTATATCACCTAGAAAGGGTAACATTGAAGAAGTAACAGGTATTTCTGGAGCTTGTGTGAAGAGTAAGCGGAAGGGTTCTACTCGTAGTGTATGTTTTAGTAAACGGAAAGGTTTTACTAAGTATGGGAGGAAACTATCTTTTCTAGTTTAGAGAAACTGGCACGATAGCGAATGTTTTATGTTGTTACTGAAATTTAATTAAGATTTATAGAGAAAATAAGTTTGCGTAAAATTTTGTAAAGGGAGGGTCAGTTACCAGAGAGGGAGCTGACGTCACAAAACGCCGCGCTGAGATTGGTTGAATCAGCGGGTATGGAGAGACGCTTGTAAAGGAGGGGTCAGTAGTCAGGAGTAGTACTGACGTCACAGGTGCCGCGCTGGGATTGGTTAAACCAGCGAGAACAGAAAAGAGCAGATTGTAAAGGAGGGGTTGACAGACAAACGTCACCAAAAGGCCGCGCAAGGATTTGCTCGGAAGTAAAAGTTAGCAGACATTTGATTGGTCGAAATTCTTAGTGGATAAGGATTGCATGTTAAAACGTGATCCGACTTTAACAGGAATTCGTCCGGATAGGAGATCTTTAGGCTTTGCAGAATATAATTTTGTACATCAGTATTTACCCAAGATGTACGGAGAAAGGAGAAAAATGTCATTTTTACAAAAGATCAAGAATTATTTTAAAAAGGACAAGCCAATCAAAACTAGAGAAGGAATTATTATTCCACCAGCTAAAACGCCCGCATCATACATGATGATGGAGAGAGGTTATCATACTTGTGTATGGATGGAGAATTGGATAGAATACACGAAAAATTATGGAGTATTAGCATTTCCCGAGAATGGTACCTTTAATGGAAGAATTCTTCAAAATTTGAGATTGAGGATGAATGACCTAGAACCCAGACCTAGATTAACCCAGTACGAAGCTTTAGAGGAATGGGAAACCGAGGCATTTGAGCGTGACCGACCTCGGAGAAATAGGAGTTATCCAGGATTTTTTCCCAGATACTTACATGAGTCTAGGGATGGTCAGATGAAACAATGGAGAAGGGCAATGATTACAGAAGGATTATATCCATTGTTCTCAGCAGAGGAGAAATTAGGAAGTAAGTGCACAGAAAAGACAAAACATTTAATGAGAAATGAGGAGTCTGAAGATGAATTTATGGAGGAAATGTTAAGAAACCCCCCACCATATCAGGAAGGGACAAGTGGATGCAACCCAAGTGCACCACCAAAAACTCCATTAGTGCCACAGGTAATGCATGAATTCACCCCGAGTAGAATACTTCATGACAAAGAGAAAGAAGCCCTAGAAAAGACCAGAACAGAATCAATACAGAAAATAACTCAGATAAAAGTACATCCTGATTCATTGACCATACCTGTAACGATTGGTCTGGTAGTTCCATTATATGGTACTCAGGGAAGTTGTCCTCCACCGATACTTGCACCTACTCCTGTGAGTAATCCCAGACCTGAAGCTCCAGTTATAATTGAGGACCAATTTAGTGACTGTGAATCCACAATATCACTCATGGATTTACCTATTCGAGGTACTGTAAATAGCACTCCCAGTAAAGATGTACCTGGATGTTCAAAAGATGTAAGTTTAATAACTTCATCAGGAGCAAAAAGTGCCACCATAGTAACACCTGAAGATCTAGAAAGATGGGTACAAGGGTCAGTTAAACAGTGAACACCTCCGAAAATAATGGACATTCATAAATTGAAAGTCGAATTAGAAGAAATAATAGCAGGAAATGTGGGACTAGAACGCTTAAATACCTATGATGAAGAAGAATTATTGTTCCTGTGCAGGAGTATCACCAGAAATGTAAGGTTATTCCATGAAAAATGATCTAATTTAGCACTACAGATGGGAATAGAAATAGGGATATCAAAAGTACTACAGAAACCCTATAGAGCAGAATTTTCAGACAAAGATTTAGAAAATATGAATGCCTCTGGAAGAAGACTACAAATAAGAGAATTAATGTTAGTTTTGCAAAAATGGGGAGACCTAGATAAATGGAGAACTAGGTGGGCCAAGAAAAAGGAAGAAGCACGAACAAGTAGAACAGCATCTGAATATGTGATGAAGGAGACAGGGAAAGCAGATCAAATGTATCCAATGCGAGAAGTTGCGGGAGGAGGATATGTACATGTCCCATGGAGCAGACAGGTTATTTTGTCATTTACGAATGATTTTCCAAAGTTGAGAGAAAAACCAATTGAATGGTACAAGCAGGTTGACAGGTTTGTGAAGGTGTAGACGGTATTGTTAAAGGATTTGGATGGTTTGTTTGACATAGTGGTACCTGCCGATTTGTGGACAGATTGCAAAATCACAGTGGATTGGCCAAGTGATGAATATCCTAGAGATCCGAAAACAGGTGCCCCGTCAAATGACGTGATGAAAAAGTATCAGCAGGTGATAACTTACCTAAAAGGGAAAATACCCCCGAAAGAAACAGATTGGGTAAAAATAGATCGAACTACCCAAGAAGCTAATGAATCGGTGCATTCCTATTATGAGCGTTTATTGCAGGTATTTAAACAGTATAGTGGATTTGAGGACATTGGAGACAAGAACATGAGTCAGTTTGTGTATCGGTTTGTTTACGGTTTGAAGCCAGAGATTTGTCAGATGATTAAACAACACATGCTGTGTTGGCAGGGAAAGCCCATAGATGAGATTTTGAAATATGCAAAATATTGTGGAGACGATATTGATGATAGACACAAGAAGTTGCAGGAAAAGGTGATGTGGGCTCAGGTGAAAATGGCAGAGAAGCAAGGAATTAATTTGGAAAATCCAAGTGAAAATCAGGGAAAAGATTCTGGAACGTGTGGTGAAAGTGGGAATGGTGGAAAATTGAGAGGACGAATGAGTAGAGAAGAAGCTAAAAAGAAATTTCCTTGTCATGGATGCGGAAAATTGGGGCATTGGAAGGATGAATGTAAAAAGATTCGGAATAATAATGGCCCAAATCAAAATTTAAATCCACAGACGCAGAACGACTCACAGCAGGGTGTAAATCCTCAGAGTCAGTTGCCACCTGCACCTTTTCAGGTTAATGTAAGCAGAGCAAAGCACGGTACAGACATCGGATATCAAGGAGGAAGTGGTAAGAATGATTATATGACATCAGAATTTCTTTTGCAGGACGATTTCTGTCGATTCAGTCCATGACGGTGCCTAGGAGAGGGGGAGAAGGAGTGCGTACTTGGCGCATCCTTACAGGTAGATCAGTCTGGTCCATATGTTGAAGGGAATGTGAAAGGTAATGATATTACTTTCCTTTTGGACACTGGTGCTACCAGGTCTACTGTGAGATCAGCAGACATTCCAGACCTTCCTCTCTCTGGTGAAGATATCCAAGTAGTGGGGGTAGCTAATCAAAGAATTAGAACACCTCTTACCGAACCAATGGAAGTTAAAATAGGAAACTTTAGAGAAATGCATCAATTTGTAGTGTGTGATTCTAGCCCAGTAAATTTATTAGGTAGGGATTTATTGTGCAAGATGAATTGTACCATTTTCTGCACACCGGATGGTGTGGCAGTTCAGACACCAGATGAAGACCATGTATATAAAATTATGATTGCAAAACAAGGTACAGAAGTAGACAAAATGTTCTCGTTAATAACAAGAGATGAGTTGCCAGAAGAATTAAAAGGTACAGTAAACCCCATAGTATGGGATTTCACCGGAAAAGAAGTAGAACTTATGGCTAAAATAGATCCAGTTAAAATTACTGTAAAAGAAGGTGCAATTTTCCCAAATACCAGACAGTACAAAATGAGTGCAGAAGTAAAAGCAGGAGTCATTGAAGAAATCAATCGAATGGTAGAACAAAACATCCTAAAAGAAGTAATGAGTAGCCCATGTAATTCACCAATCATGGGACTAAAGAAACCTAGTGGAAAATATAGGATTGTTCAGGACCTGCGAAAAATAAATAAGATTGTGGAACCATGTTGTCCTATAGTGCCAAATCCTGCAGTAATTCTATACCAGATCCCTTGGAATGCAGGATGGTTCACAGTGATTGATTTGTGTCAAGCATTCTTTTCAATACCATTGCATCCAGACAGCCAGTATCTTTTCTCATTTAAATTTGAGAACAAAGTCTGTGTGGAATCGTGTTCCTCAGGGGTACACAGAAAGTCCTTCTATTTTCAATCAGATACTGAAAAAGTGCCTTGAAAAACTAGTCATGCCAGGAAGCTCAGTCTTAGTACAATATATTGACGACTTATTGGTGGCATCGAACACTAGAGATGACTGTGTTGTTGATTCCATAGCATTATTAAATCTTTTGGCAGAAGAAGGGCATAAAGTCTCACCTGAAAAATTGCAATTCTGTACAACAGCTGTTAAGTATCTAGGACACCACATTGAGAGGGGAAAAAGAAGAGTAACAGCTGAAAGGGTAAAATTGATAAAGAAAATGCAAATGCCTGTAACCCAAAGACAAGTGAGAATGTTCCTAGGAATAGTAGGTTACTGTCGACAATGGATACCAGGATTTTCCATGTTAGCTAAGCCCTTAATTAACATGACAAATAAGAAAGCAAAGGACCCTGTTGAGTGGGAGGATGAAAGTGTAGAAGCCTTTGTAAAATTGAGAAATGCCCTATGTTCAGCACCTGCCTTAGGCATGCCTGATTATAAAAGAGAATTTGCATTGTTCTGTCATGAGAGAGAAAATTGTGCACTTTCTGTCCTAACTCAGAGACATGGATTAGACAGACGTCCTATAGCATATTTCTCTGCTACATTAGACCCAGTAGCAGCCGCGTTGCCAGGATGCCTAAAAGCAGTAGCGGCTACTTGTTTGAGCATTGAACAAAGTGAATCAATTGTGATGGGACATCCTGTAAAAGTGTATGTTCCACATGCAGTTGTCATTCTGTTGACAAGAACCCGAACTCAGCATCTTACTCCTAGTCGGCTGACTAAATATGAAAGAATAATAATGGGTGCTGAAAATGTGAACATGGTAAGGTGTACTATAATAAATCCAGCAACCTTACTACCAAACCCATATCATGAGAGAATTAAAGATGATGAAGATGATGAACATGATTGTATACAAATTACAGAATTATGCACAAAACCACGCCCAGATATAGAGGAACAGCCTCTCAAAAAGCCAGACAGGGAGCTATTTGTTGATGGTTCATGTCAAAGACATGAAGATGGTAAACTAACTGCTGCCTATGCAGTATGTGAATTAACTGGAATAGTTGAAGCATCCTATTTACCAGGAGTCAAATCTGCACAAGTAGCTGAATTGATTGCGTTGATAAAAGCATGCAAAATTGGGAGGAATCAGAGAGTAACCATATTTACAGATAGCCAATATGGTTACGGGGTTGTGCATGATTTTGGCCAACTATGGATGCAGAGGGATTTCATGACTTCTTCAGGATCCCCCATTAAAAATGGACAATTTGTAAGGGAATTGCTAGAAGCAATACAATCACCAAAAGAATTGGCTGTGGTGAAATGTGCCGCACACCAGTCAGGAGATGACTGGGTAGTAGTCGGCAACAGATATGCGGATCTGGTGGCTCAACATTGTGCCAAAACCAGAATGTCAGTCAATAAGAGGGTGGAAAGAATGGGAATCAGCTGCCAACTTATGCTGTATATGCCACCTGAAACTTGGAATGAAGTTAAGAAATTGCAAGATGAGGTTGATGAAAGTGAGAAGAATTTGTGGATCACAGTGGGTTGCTCCCAAAGAGGAGATGATGAAGTGTGGATCAGTGCTGATGGCAGACCAGTCATGCCAGACTGTTTACTCTCACAAATGGCTAGAATGCACCATGGAGACTCACACATAGGGAGAGATGCAATGATTAGGCTATTCAGACAAAATTGGTACAATCCCAAATTCAGGGCTGTTGCAGAGAGTCTTTGCCAGAGATGTCTAACTTGCCAGATGCATAATCCGGGGAGGAAGACAGTAATTGGATTTGGGAAAATTGGAAAGGCAGAGGGTCCATTTATGAGACTTCAGTTTGATTTCATACAGTTACCACCATGTAGAGGGCTGAAATATGTACTAGTCATAGTGTGTCTGTTTTCAAAATGGGTGGAGGCTTACCCTACTAGGAGAAATGACAGCATTACAGTTGCGAAACTGTTGCTACGAGAGCTCATACCTAGGTTTGGTTTCCCAGTAACTTTGGAATCAGATAGAGGAAAACATTTTAACAGTGAAGTGATCCAAATAATATGTGAATCATTTCAAATCAAACAGACACTGCACTGTGCATATCACCCAGAGGCTTCTGGAGTGGTTGAACAATTGAATGGCACTATAAAGTCAAGATTGGGAAAAATGTGTGCATCAACATCATTAGAGTGGCCAGATGCATTGCCACTCGTTTTAATGGGACTCAGAAGTATACCTGACAGAACCACAGGATTGAGCCCACATGAAATAATGATGGGAAGAGCAATGAGACAAACACATGTTCCTACAAACAAACTGGTGAATATATCTGATGATATGGTTCTGGACTATTGCAAAGGATTGGCTGACCTAGTGCGTTCTGTCTCTCATCAGGTTGGAGAAGACGCAGTTTCCAGGCAGCCTGAACAAGAACATGATCTGAATCCTGGTGACTGGGTGGTAGTGAAGAATCACACCAGAGAAACGTGTCTATCACCTAGATGGGGCAGACCGTGTCAAGTCATATTGACAACGAATACAGCAGTGAAGTGTGCCGGATTTCCTAATTGGATTCATGTAAGTCACACCAAGAGAGTACCAGACCCAGAGGAAGAGAATCCTCAGACAACGCCAATCACTGAAGAAGCTGAAGGTTGCCCAGCTGAAGGATCTCAGGTTCGAGATTCCAGAGAAGCTGAAGAAGAACAACCGAGCACAAGTCAGGATTGGATACCAGTGGTAGAAGTTCCTGAAGTATACCACAGAACAAGAAGTCAAGCAAAATTGGAAGAAATTGAAGAAGATCAGATAGGTGAAGAAGAAGTAGCTCAGGTACAAGAAGAAGAGACAATAAGAGAACCTGAGCAAGGTCAGATAGGGAAAGAAAATTGGACTCAAAACAATGAAGACCTAATAGACTTTGAACAGGGACAGACAGGTTTAGAAGAATCCGGTCAGGCTGCAGAAGTTCACAGTGCAATAAGCCCTGATCAGAACAAGTTAGATCAAGAAGAGTGCACAGAAGAAGAAGACGTTGAAAGAAATGAACTTAAAGAAATAAATCAAGAACAAAGTCGAAATTTCGAAACTCATAGTGGAGCGGCTGAAGAGAAACCAATTAGACCTGAAAAAGAGCAAACAAAAGAAGCATTAATCGAAGAAATCAAAGCAGTATTAAGCAGTGAAAATAACGAGATCTCTAAAGACGAAAACAAAGAAACAGTGTCAACAAAGAAAACAAGAAAAGGAGATCATTGGCCAAGTGTCATTAAAAGAGTAAAGTACCACATAACAACCAGAAGTGAAGATCCAGATCAAGTACCTGAAGTAACAAGTCAAACTGATCAAGAGAAAAAGTCAGAGAAAAGAAAAAGTAAAAGACTGAAACTTGTGAATAACAAATTCAAGGGTCCTGACTGGACTTATATCATTCTTGAAGATTTTGAAAGCTCAGAGTCAAGTGACAGTGGTGGCGAAGGAACAAGTGCAGAACTAACGTACGAAGAAGAAACAAGACCACCCTAACTAAGCAAAAGAATCATCTAAAGAAGAAAAGATAAGAAGAGCAATCTTCCTTGTTGGAAAATGCCTGATGATAGAGTTGCTGGGAGACCAAAACAGAAATGTTGTAGAAGATGCTGTGCATTATGCATATGTAGTCTAGTGATGGTGCTTATAGTATGGTTAGTCCTGATTGTAGCAGTTCCTTACCTTATGATAATAGATACAAAGATTAATAATGAAACTAAAGGGAGGACAGCAAACATGAAGGGCAATAGAGTAGAACTAATGACAGAAGATGAACAAGAAATACATCATGAAATAGTTGATAACACCAGTTTAAATGTTTTCACAAAGTTATTATTTCAATATGTAGATACCATGGAAGTTAGTAATTGTTACGTCTGTATGAAGTTACCCGAATCAGTAGCAGAAGGTCTAACATATCACCATTTACCACTGACATATGGCATATCATGTAGTGTTTTGTCTAGTTTATTTTATAGAACAGGGAAACTTCAGTATTATTATTCTAACCTAGATGTGATATTTTCTGAGGTTCCGATTCGCAAGAATATGAACCCAGTGCTTAGTAGTCAAGACGCACAGTTTATGGGAGAATTTTTCTTAACAATGAAATCAATAGACATAACACATGCACATAGACAAAATCTAACATGTTCTTTACTTGAAGAAGAAAAGATATTTTTGAATTTAGTAGAAGATAGAAGACAAGATTTCCAAAAGAAGGCTTCGGAGCATAAGGCTCATTTACCACCTTGGGCTGAGAAAGAAGGGAGTTACACACCTGGCAAGGCTCAAGCTGCTATGGCTCTGGATTTTGTAAAGACAGGAAAAATTTGTCTTCATAGGTTAAAGACTGATTATAACAATGTTTTCATCGGTACCAGTGAATGTGAACACAATTTTTTAATTCTTGGAGGTTGGGGACTCAAAGGAGGAACAGATACAGTTTTTCCTGGAATCTATTATGTGTGTGGGAATAAGGCTTACTTTAGGCTTCCTGCAAGGTGGTATGGAAGTTGTTATTTTGGAATAGTATTTCCAAAGATATACCACGTAAAAAGAAACACTGGGAGCAATGAAAACAATAGCGAATTAACACGTAGTAAAAGAGCTAGTTTTTCAGAAATTGTAGGTGATATATTTGGTGCATTGATGCCTTCAGTGGGAATAATTCTGAACTCAAGGAAAATATGTAAATTGTCTACAGTGGTTGATCGTTTATCAACGGATACTGCTGGAGGGTTTCTAATGATTAATGCGGAAATGGTTGCGATTAGATCTATGGTGATGCAAAATCGACTTGCTCTTGATATTATATTGGCAAAAGAGGGAGGAGTCTGTAAATTATTGAAGACGAAACATTGTTGCACTTATATTCCTGATAAGAGTGCAGAGATTGGAACGTATATACAGAATATAACAAAACTTGAGAAAGAACTTAAACCACTGGAAGTTGATAGTGTATGGGAAAGATTGACAAATAGTATCTCGTCAATTGGAACCTGGTTTGCTAATGTAGGAAAAGGACTTATAGGTCAAATATTAGTACCCCTAGCGGGGATAGCAATAATAATCTTGGCAATAACATTATGGTGCAAATGCTGTAAAAAGAATGGAACATATAAGATAACAGGAAGAGGAAAGAAACGAAAGGTAGATGAAATTGAACTGGAAGAATGGAGAAGTGAATTATACAAGAAATTGAAAGGAGATTGTAAAAATAGAAAATGTAAAGATGAGAATGAAGTAATTTGCTAGAAGTTGGCATCTGATTGAGGGTAGTGTTTTGATGGCTCAGAAACGCCATCAGAGAGGGGATTGATGGAGCACGGTTTCATAAATGAAGCTTGCTTGTACGCAATCCTACTCACAGTATTAATTTATTAAACTTGTATTGTTAATACTAACCTTTGCATACATGACACAAAGGGGAAGGAAGCTTGCATATGTGTTTTACTAATGAATAACGCTTGTCTGTAATCCAAAATGGCCGCTATGCGCGGGAACCTCAATGCGCATGTCGCAACCATATCACATGGTGTGACGTCTTTCTTTGCTTGGTGGGAAACTTCTGCTTCTGCGCAGTGTGCATTAAAATGGCTGCTTGATGTTTTCACATGCTTCAGCTTGCTCTCATGTCATTATTAAATTGTCGTTTTCTTAACGCTACTAATGCAGGATAGTATTATAATTAAATGGGAATAGAGTAGTAGCTGTAGGGGAGATTGGCTCCGGTTTCGCCGCCGCGGCCGTCACCTACCCAGCCGGGCATCGGGCATAGTCTCTCCTCGCCTCTCCTGCGTGCCTCCCTCTTCCCCCGTCTTCCTGATGATGCCCTGATGAGGGGTTTCTTTCTTCCGTGGTGGCTGTTGGGGAATTGGCGGGGACGCACTCCTCCGGCCATCGCCTATCTTTCCGGATTGAAGAAGGGGTTGCTGGGCATCCTGCTGCGCTGGAATGAGAACCAACGCGAGTGCAGAGTTGCTCTTCCTTCTGACCGGCTGTTGCCTTTCCACTTCTTGGGGCTGCTGCCTGGACGCACGCGCTCTCTTCCCCTGCAGTGGATTACCCGGGAGAGAACAGCGATTTTCGACCTTGCCTCCCTCCAGTGCCAAGCTGCTGCCTTCCCCATTCAGCTCTGCCTTTGGGGTAGGTTTTTGCACTCACGCAGCCCCGCCATCTTGTCTTTGTAACTCTTGGGGTCCGAGTCCTTGGTGCCTCCATCTTGTGATTTTGGCTGTGCCCCTGACTGTTCCTTGCCACTAGCCAGCTCCCTCTGCCTCTGGTGTGGTCATTGCCCCTCTTGCTCGGCTTCACCGTGCTCTTCGTGTTTCGGCTTGATGGGACTCGGCGTGCAGCTCGACACCACTGCTGCCCTCGCGGCCCAGAGCCTGGGCATCCGGACAGACTGTTTGGGTTCAACACCCTCGACGACTCTGCTGCCCCAGCAACCCTAAACGTTGGCTCGTTTGTCTGTGTTCGGCGATCCTCGAATCCCTTCCCCTCCTGCACCCGTGACTGTCCCCCCCTTACTCTGCTCCGTAGTTCCAGCGCCCTCGTTATTTTGCGGATTGGATCTCTTGAGCTGCATCGCCATTTTGTGACTTTGCTTACGGTGCCCGTATCCCGGGTCATCCATCTTGGAGGATTCGTCCGCCTCGCCCACTGCCGGATTACGCACTTTTGTCCACTGACTATACTTTTACTCTGTCCTGCCCCCCCATTGGTCTCCCTCCTCCCTCCTTTCAGTCACTGTGCTTCCGGATGTGTTGACTACTGACCCCCTTTTGAATTTTCTTATTGTCTTTTGGTCCCCCTAGAGCACCTCCATCCCTCCCTGTTCCTCCTGGCCCGATCCTCTTTCCTCCCCTATTCTCCTTTTCCCCCTGCCTTACTTACCCCTTTGGACATGTCTATATTTTATGCTAAGTTATTGTAACTGCTGTTATTGTGCAACACTGTTTTTAAATGTGTAACTCGCTGTTCCTTATGTAAAGCGCTCTGATACCTCCGGGTCTAGCCAGCGCTATATAAAACTCTAAAAATAAATAAAAATAAATAGAGTAGAAAAAGTGGGCATACAGTGAAACATTTTATTTGTGATTTTAATATTTTCTTCTTGCACTTTTATTAGTTTGTAAACTTGGGCCTGGGTTGGTGACCTGAAACTCGAGAGGCAAATGGTTCTGCGCATGTGTCTTGTGTGCCTGCCAAATGAAGTCAACCTGTACGTCGTCCAAGGCAGTAACCTGATGGCCGAAGATGTTGTACTATTGCTTTTCCTGTCGCACATTGATACAATGTCTATGAAAATTGGTTTACATTTGTCATGAGACGGGTGGGAAATAAAGCAAATGTATTAATTTGAAGGGGTGGGAACGTAAAGACAATAGGCTTTACAATTTAGGCCAAATCGATATGGTGCGAGAATCCACCCCCTGTCCCTGTCCAATCAGAAGTAGTGGCCCCATATTTTAGCAACACTAAGGGGAGGTACATGGGCGTAGAAGGGTATAATAGATATAGAATTAGCTAATTAGCTAGAGCTGACTCTCAGAACACACAGAAGAGCTCCAGACTGCCATGCTGATCGGTTGCTGACTGAATCCCTGTCCTGAAGAGGTCCTGAGGAGGGGGCGGCGGAGTCCATTAGAAGGAAGGCACAGGAGAATTGAGGGGAAGTTGAGTATCAGAGAGGTGAACGACGCAGGCGTCGTTGTAGAGAGGTCACCGGTCCTGTCCTGATCCTGGAAGAAGTCTTTGCTCTTCATCCTTCCGGGGTCCTATTCTTTCTAACTCCTTGGCTAAGGGGTTTTCGTTCTCGCACTTAGGTAAATATAATGCAACCTTTAGTTGCACTGCTATCTCTATCCTCTCCCTTTCTTTAAACACCGTCATTGATTAGCAATAATCATTTCTATGCTTAATCTTGGGTATTGCGATTAAGTACCATGTGGATCTGTATTTTACTCTACTAAATCTTTAGATAAACATTTTAAAACTTCCTGACTCAGTGGTTATTTCAGGATTATGTACTATAATGAATGTCACTCATTTTAAATCTCCCAATTAGCAAAGGATTCATTGGTAAATCATTACTCTTCAATCAGAAGGTAATTGGTAGCAGGAATTTTTGATAAGAGTAACAACTGATAAAACCCAGCGTAAGTATTAGCGTAGTATGAATGTATGGGCCCAAGTGAGTATCTGGTGTATGAATGCTGTTTGCTAATATCGCGCTGGATCACACCTACACACTTGTCTTTCACACCTTCAATTCCCCAGTCACTATCCATACACTCCAGCAAACACCCTGTCACTCCCCTTGCACTCCTCTACTGACCCATTCAGCAACATGTACTAATCCATTCACTGCGCCAAAACCCAACCACTTATAAATTCACCCAGGCACTCTCCTTGCAGTACTCTAATCGTTCAGTCAGTACCCAAGTACTCATGCAGTGACCCAGGTCTTAACACATGCACTACTACAAACCCCTCTCCAATACGCATGCAGTCCTCTAACCACCTACACACTTGTCTTTCACACCTTCAATTACTCAGGTAGTACCTATAGACTCCAGCAATCATCCTCTCACTCCCCATGCACTCCTCCAATCAGCCATCCGGCATCATGTACTAATCCATTCACTGGGTCAAAACCCAAACACTTATAAATTCATCCAGGCACTCTCCTTGCAGTACTCTAATCATTCAGTCAGTACCTAAGTACTCCTACAATGTCCCAGGCCTTAACACATGCACTGGTACAAACCCTTGTCTATTACACATGCAGTCCTCTAACCACTTACTTGTCTTTCACACCTTCAATTACAATTTCAATTAGTGATTACAAAAGAAAGTGCTTAAATGGTTTTTATATACAATGTGTTTGTTTAGTAATAGAAAAGTATAATTTATAGATTTATTAAAATAAATTTATATATATTTATTTTTTACAGATATTGTTTATCATTAAAATAGCTTATCATGCCTAAAAAAACAGAAAAGAGAAAAGGACAGAAAAAGGACTATTATTTGAAGAAAAATCAACAACAAGTATTGGATGACCAACAACATGTGGGGAAAAACAATAAGGGGCCGATTCCGATTCCGGCCGGAAAACGTACCGACCGACTCGGAGCCGGAATACATTCCGTACCGGTGCAGCCCGACCCGCCAAGTACGATGAGAAGCGAGGAAAACCCGACCGACTCGTACGGAACACAAGCCGAACGACCGAGCCGCGCGGAAAAGTGCAATCCGGCCGGAAAAACACGCGATTCAAACCGACCGACTCGCACACGGAACAATACCGAGCGAGACGTACCCGCGGACTCCCACCCGCCAAGTACGATGCAAGGCGTGGAAAACACGACCGAGTCGCACGGAGGACAAGCCGTACGACCGCAACCACACACCCACAGCTCATCCATCACACAAGCCACACACCATCAGCACCACAACAAATAGAAACCTCACATACACCTAGCAAAACACACACTCACACACCTTCACCTGCACACCAACACACACATCACTCACCATCACCACCCATCACCATGCCCCCAAAGAAGAATCACAAGTTCCTAGATAGTGAATTGGAAGTCCTGGTAGATGAGATCCTCAGGGTAGAGCCACAGCTCTTTGGTACACTGGTCCAACAGACACCCATGTCACAGAAAACAAAGATGTGGGAGAGGATCGTCGACAGGGTGAACGCACAATTACCATGTTTGCGCACAAAGACAGACATCCAGAACAGGTGGTATGACGTGCGCAGGAGGGTCAAGGAGCTGTTGAAGAAGGACTACATCTTGAGCCAACACACCGGCAGTGGCCCTCCTGCCAAGCCACTATACCTCAGGCCCTGGGAGGAGAAGGTGCGGGCCATCCTACCACCAGTGAGCGTCTATGGACTAGAAAACATCCCAGAGCCTGGTGAGTACACAACAAATGTACACAATATTCTGTGACTACACACACACATCACTGTCAAGGGGAGAGTCAAACCATGCACTCTTAGCAAATACACAGCAACTAGAACAGAATCATCCCAAAATGTGTATGTCACTCAGAGAAACACAACACATGCCATCACAAAGTGACATTTAACTGTGTCATCACATGTACAAACACAACTACAACTACGGCTAGGCAGTGGCACAAATATAACTGACAAACACATCCAGACAAGTAGCCACCACTACAACACCACCACACAGTGAAGCCCACTGAAAGAAAGGAAATATGTGTATGCTGGGCAAGTCAGTGTAGCCAATAGCATGATGGGAGTTGTAGGCACAGATATTGCTCACCCTCACAACTGGCCCATCAACACCACTCTCAACGATGCTCACATCACAGGGAGTGGAAAACAACTGACAAGATGTCTGACACTGGGCACTGCTGTGGGGAGCACAAGGCCCTGCTGGCAACTGTGCAACAACCAACGGCAGGACACCACTGTCAGCCATCTTGCCATTGCTCTCACACTCACACACACTGAAGTCCACCCAAAAGCAAGTAAGTATGGGCATGCTGGGAAGTGGGGTGGAGGCAATAGCATGATGGGAGTGGTAGCCACAGCTCAACATCCCCCACCCACATGGGCCAGCAAGCTCACACTCAAGCATGCACACCCCACAGAGAGTGGAAAGCCCCATCAAAGATGTCTGACACTGGTGCTCTGTTGTGGGGAGCACAAGGCCATGCTGGGAACTGCCCACCAACCAACAGCAGCACACCACTGTCAGCCATCTTGCCATTGCTCTCACACTCACACACACTGAAGTCCACCCAAAAGCAAGTAAGTATGGGCATGCTGGGAAGTGGGGTGGAGGCAATAGCATGATGGGAGTGGTAGGCACAGATATTGGTCACCCCCACAACTGTCCCATCAACACCACCATGAACCATGCGCACATCACAGGGAGTGGAAAAGGACTCACAAGATGGCTGACACTGGCTACTGCTGTGGGGAGCACAAGGCCCTGCTGGCAACTGTGCAACAACCAACAGCAGGACACCACTGACTGACATCCTGAAAGACAACTTGCACTCCCTGCAATGGAAGCACGTTCCATGGTGGGATATCTGGCTGGGTGGGAAGGAGGACTCACAGCACTGACCATAGTCACAAGCACCTCCCCTCACACACCCCTCAACACAAACTCCACAGAACCCACCTGGGAGAATGCAATGCCTCACATCCTAACTCAAGATCCCACAAAGAACCACCACCCTGGGTCATGCTGTGTGAAGCACAGGGACACTCCTGGGACTTTTAGCCAAACAACTGCCACGACAACACTCCCAGCCATCCATTCCGCACAGGCAGCCCACCCCACAGGGAAGCAGAGTCAAAAGGAAGGAAGTATGGGCATGCTGGGAAGGGGGGTGGAGGCAATAGCATGATGGGAGTTGTAGGCACAGATATTGCTCACCCTCACAATTGGCCCATCAACACCACTCTCAACCATGCTCACATCACAGGGATTGGAAAAGGACTCACAAGATGGCTGACACTGGCTACTGCTGTGGGGAGCACAAGGCCCTGCTGGCAACTGTGCAACAACCAACAGCAGGACACCACTGACTGACATCCTGAAAGACAACTTGCACTCCCTGCAATGGAAGCACCTTCCATGGTGGGATATCTGGCTGGGTGGGAATGAGGACTCACAGCACAGACCATAGTCACCAGCATCTCCACCCACACCCCCCCTAACACAAACTCCACACAACTCACCTGGGAGAATGCATTGCCTCACACTCCAATCAAATAACCCACAAAGAACCACAACCCTGGGTCATGCTGTGTGAAGCACAGGGACACACATGGGACCTGTAGCATAACTAACCCCAGGATAACACTGTCAGCCATCTTGTCAGCACAGGCACACAACCCCACAGGGAAGCAGAGTCAAAAGGAAGGAAGTATGGGCATGCTGGGAAGGGGGGTGGAGGCAATAGCATGATGGGAGTTGTAGGCACAGATATTGCTCACCCTCACAATTGGCCCATCAACACCACTCTCAACCATGCTCACATCACAGGGAGTGGAAAAGGACTCACAAGATGTCTGACACTGGCTACTGCTGTGGGGAGCACAAGGCCCTGCTGGCAACTGTGCACCAACCAACAGCAGGACACCACTGACTGACATCCTGAAAGACAACTTGCACTCCCTGCAATGGAAGCACGTTCCATGGTGGGATATCTGGCTGGGTGGGAAGGAGGACTCACAGCACTGACCATAGTCACAAGCACCTCCCCTCACACACCCCCTCCCCTCACACACCCCCTCAACACAAACTCCACAGAACCCACCTGGGAGAATGCAATGCCTCACATCCTAACTCAAGATCCCACAAAGAACCACCACCCTGGGTCATGCTGTGTGAAGCACAGGGACACTCCTGGGACTTTTAGCCAAACAACTGCCAGGACAACACTCCCAGCCATCCATTCAGCACAGGCAGCCCACCCCACAGGAAGCAGAGTCAAAAGGAAGGAAGCATGGGCATGCTGGGAAGTGGGGTGGAGGTAATAGCATGATGGGAGTGGTAGCCACAGCTCAACATCCCCCACCCACATGGCCCAGCAAGCTCACACTCAAGCATGCACACCCCACAGAGAGTGGAAAGCCCCATCAAAGATGTCTGACACTGGTGCTCTGTTGTGGGGAGCACAAGGCCATGCTGGGAACTGGCCACCAACCAACAGCAGGACACCACTGTCAGCCATCTTGCCATTGCTCTCACACTCACACACACTGAAGTCCACCCAAAAGCAAGTAAGTATGGGCATGCTGGGAAGTGGGGTGGAGGCAATAGCATGATGGGAGTGGTAGCCACAGATATTGGTCACCCCCACAACTGTCCCATCAATACCACCCTGAACCATGCGCACATCACAGGAAGTGGAAAACAACTGACAAGATGGCTGACACTGGCTACTGCTGTGGGGAGCACAAGGCCCTGCTGGCAACTGTGCACCAACCAACAGCAGGACACCACTGACTGACATCCTGAAAGACAACTTGCACTCCCTGCAATGGAAGCACGTTCCATGGTGGGATATCTGGCTGGGTGGGAAGGAGGACTCACAGCACTGACCATAGTCACAAGCACCTCCCCTCACACACCCCCTCAACACAAACTCCACAGAACCCACCTGGGAGAATGCAATGCCTCACATCCTAACTCAAGATCCCACAAAGAACCACCACCCTGGGTCATGCTGTGTGAAGCACAGGGACACTCCTGGGACTTTTAGCCAAACAACTGCCAGGACAACACTCCCAGCCATCCATTCAGCACAGGCAGCCCACCCCACAGGGAAGCAGAGTCAAAAGGAAGGAAGCATGGGCATGCTGGGAAGTGGGGTGGAGGCAATAGCATGATGGGAGTGGTAGCCACAGCTCAACATCCCCCACCCACATGGCCCAGCAAGCTCACACTCAAGCATGCACACCCCACAGAGAGTGGAAAGCCCCATCAAAGATGTCTGACACTGGTGCTCTGTTGTGGGGAGCACAAGGCCATGCTGGGAACTGGCCACCAACCAACAGCAGGACACCACTGTCAGCCATCTTGCCATTGCTCTCACACTCACACACACTGAAGTCCACCCAAAAGCAAGTAAGTATGGGCATGCTGGGAAGTGGGGTGGAGGCAATAGCATGATGGGAGTGGTAGCCACAGATATTGGTCACCCCCACAACTGTTCCATCAACACCACCCTGAACCATGCGCACATCACAGGAAGTGGAAAACAACTGACAAGATGGCTGACACTGGCTACTGCTGTGGGGAGCACAAGGCCCTGCTGGCAACTGTGCACCAACCAACAGCAGGACACCACTGACTGACATCCTGAAAGACAACTTGCACTCCCTGCCATGGAAGCACGTTCCATGGTGGAATATCTGGCTGGGTGGGAAGGAGGACCGGATGACAACCAAATACAACCAATGCAGACCATGTACACACCCCAACATTCACATAGAAATGCCCAAATAATGCAGGACAATGTGCTACAACAATATCAACCCCTGACTGTGACAACTTAGGACAATGCAATGTACAGGCCCGCATCCAGAGGCACAGTCACAACTGTCAGGTGTGTCAACCATTGATGCCTGCAGAAACATAACATACATTGTGTGTGTTTCCCAAAAACAGGTGATGATGGGGACACAGCAGCAGATGCTGAGGAGTCCTCGTCCCAGGCTCAAGAGGATACGGAGCTCACTGGTGTGGAACAGCCTCTGCCCTCCTCGGATGAAGAAGACCTACCTGGCACCTCCGGAGCAAGTCATCATACATCACCAGCAGGACCACCAGCTGCACCCCCTGCACCCACCCCTCCAATGACTGTCAACACACATACCACCCCTGCTGACATGGACAGACCAAGGAGCACCACCACCACCAGCACAGGGACCCTGGACCAACATGGGGCCATGGACACCACCACCACCAACAACCCACAAGGTGGCCCAGGGTCACCTGTGCCTGCCACCTCAGGTACTGCACGTGTCGCCAGGGGTGGTGGGAGGGGTGGGAGACATAGGTCGCTGCTCGCAGAGGGGTCTGGACTGCATGATGACCCACAACTGGCACGCATAGCCGATGCGTACCAGTCCAGCACCAGAGAGTTCAGCCAGGTAGTGGGGCTCCTCAGGGACATTAAACAGCAGCAGGCTGCCCATCATGCCTGCCTGGACTCACACATGTCCCGCGTGGAGTCCAAGTGGGACACACTGCAAGAGATGACGGCGGTGCATAGGGACATATTACAATGCCTCCGCCAGATGAGCAGCAACCAGTCAACACCTCCCTGTGTGCCCACAACATCTGGTGCTGAAACAACTGCAACTGCCACAGGGAGGGCGGATGACTCTGGCGAAGAGTCCCCTGTACCGCAGCAGCCTGCACTTGAGGGTCCCCCCCAAAGAAGAGGGGCCGTCCGAGGAGGGGCAAGTGAGAGGCCGATGGCCATGTGCAACCCCCAGGAAGCCAAAACCTGTTCTGGATAATCACCTTTGTGCGCAAACTGTTCACCCTGTTGACTGCAACACAACTCTCCCACATGACATGGGGAGCTCAAGTTGGACCAATGTCTCTGATTACTGTGGACTTTACTCTGGACATTTCTGCTACCAGGACTCCCAAATTATCTAGGAACTTTGGATCACAATCACAATGTACAGCACCCAACAACCTGTGCACTATACTCACACATGTATGTCAATAAACTCACTTATACACCATTCTTGCCTCTGTTGTGATTCCTATGTTGTCTCAGAAGTTGCGATGATGATCGGGGAAATGACACTGTGCATGCTAACTGCTACAGCAAGTACAACACCGGCATGTGAGTCATGGCGACGTCACACATATGGGGGAGGCACACCACCAGGGCTACACAACACATACACACCATGGCCATCTGACTCATCGCCTACACTGATGTTGCCAGGAAATACGTTGCATTGCACAGACCCAACACCTATTCACAGTCTGTGTTAACTAGCCCACTGGTGCAGTAAGCAAATGTCAGTCAGATGTGTGATCACAGACAACGCACATCACAAAGTGAAGTACAGGTTTATTACACATTTGCAACATGTTGTAACCACCACAGATGCAAGGTAATCCCACCTGGCAGCGGGCACACAGTCAACAAGTGTAGAAGGAAGGAAGTCCATGGGTGTGGTGCACATCACCTGTAGGGACACAACAGCTACCACCCGGGAAGTCGAATCACGGTGTTGGGGATCACAGTTGACCAAACGACTCTGAAAGTACCCTGTGAAGGACAGAAATGACACACAGTCAAAAGCACTGAAGAACAGGACAGAACTGCAATACTCATGCACAATACATGTTACAAGATACCCACCCAGAACCAAGTTAGCATGTCAACACTGTTGGGGAGTACAGACTACCTGCAAGGACACATCGCTACACACATACAGACATGTAGCCCATGGACACACTCAAACAGCACCAGAGCACCACCAACACATATCATGCAAACTCACATCATTGACATGCCATCTCTGGATACTCACATTCAGCTGAAGAAGTTGGTGATGAGCTGTGTGCGGACATCACCATCATCATCATAATCATCACTGGCATCGTGGTCCAGGCCAGGATCCTCCACAGGTGGCGGACGTTGGTCATCGTCATCCAGGATGAGAGGCAACTCCATCCGCACTGCCAGGTTGTGGAGCATGCAGCAGACGATGATAATCTTGCACACCTTTGCTGGGGCATATGGCGGGGACCCTCCTGTCTTGTCGAGGCAGCGGAAGCGGCTCTTCAGGAGACCAAATGTCCGCTCAATCACTCCCCTGGTCCGACCATGTGCCTCATTGTAGCGCATCTGGGCTGGTGTCACAGGGTTCCTGAGGGGCGTCAGCAACCACGGCATGTTGGGGTATCCGGAGTCACCTACATACAGACAATTGCACATTAGCAGAGTTGGAAAAGAGGGTGGAACACTACATAGCAGAACACACACAATGGTACAAAGTCAGTACACACCAACAAGCCAGGCACGCTGGTTCCGCATCTGTGCCATCATCCTCGGGATGCGACTACTCCTCATCACGTAGGCATCGTGTGCAGAACCAGGGAAACGGGCACACACGTGTGTGATGCTCATATCTGCAAGACAGACCACCAGTGCATTGACCGAGTAGTAGTGTTTGCGGTTACGGTAGGCCTGCTCTTGGGCCTGTGGTGGTACCAAAGCCACATGTGTCCCATCAATGGAGCCAATGACATGCAGCATCCTCCCCAGGGCATAGAAGTCACTCTTCACGCCAGTGAGTCGTTGGAGTCTAGGGAAATAGATGTACTGGTTCAGGTATATCAACATAGCCTCCAAAACATCCCGGAGCACACGGCTGAACATGGTCTGTGACATCCCACCAGCAGTCGCCAGAGTGTGTTGAAAGGTACCGGTGGCAAAGAAGTGTAGGGCTGCCATCACCTTCACCTTGGGGCTCAGCGCTGTAGGGTACGGATGGCCAGGTTGCAAATGTGGTGCCAAGCGCACTGCCAAATCCTCAATCAGCTGACTGGTGAAGCGGTACCGTCGGATGCTGTCACGTTCCACCATCGTTGCCAGGTCAGGGAATGGTCTATGGACAGCTGGTGCCCTGCAGTGCATAGGTGAAGAAAGCAAGATTGTCAGTCACCCCACATATGTGGCATTGAACACACTCAACATCACATGATACATCATAATGAGGCACAAGTACATGATGTGTGCAGTTCCGTACGGATATGTATGGCACATACATGGCCAACATCTAACATCACAGTTCAACAAGTGGCATCAATAAGTCCCAGGTCGTTCCATTGGATACCATGAGGCCGAGACCCAGTTCCCATCTCCTGCTGGCAAATTACAAACACACCCCACAGTGACATGTGAGGACTGATGTGCCCCAGGCATCACAGCTCAACGACAGGTAGATTCCCAGGGACCCTGTATTGCCACATGGACACTGGCATTACATGGTGTATCATGTATACACCACAGCAAAACAACCATGACCCCCACAGGTAGTGGTCCCTGTTGCCTCGGCAGGACAGACATGGACGTCTGTGACACACACACGCACAACATCACATCCACGTTTGTGCATGGACTTTGGAGACTGCCTCCCATTGTGCACATGAAATCAGAGACATTGTAAACACAACATGCACACAGACTGTGGAGGACCATCACCATTGTGCCAATGGGTCACCCTGGGTTGAACATAACGTCCCACATGGGACTCAGGGGGTATGTGACATGACATACACATACACCACCGTGAAATGTGACCATGCCACATGCTCAGATATGAACAGTTGCACATCACAGTGGTCATGTACACGAAACACCAAGGATTCTGTCCCCATAAACACGTGCACAGCCTGGGGGTGGCTGCCCCCAAGTGACACCCACAGAACAACATGTTCACCCCCATACACGGAATAGGTAATGCAGCCTTACATGCCCTAGGATACAGTTTGGACAGGCTGTGGTGTTGTAGGTGTGCCCCTCACTCCCTGGGAAGTATATGTGGCTGGCATATGTTCACCTGTGACAGGCATGGTGACATATGCCAGTGACTTGTACAGGGATGCGTTGGACAGCAATGGACTGATCAGTGCGCACACATTGGCCATTACATTCAATGTGCGCTGGCACGCGTTGTACTCACAATACGCGTTGGACAGCAATGGACCGATCAGTGCGCACACATTGGCCATTGCATTCAATGTGCGCTGGCACGCGTTGTATTCGCAATACGCGTTGGACAGCAATGGACCGATCAGTGCGCACACATTGGCCATTGCATTCAATGTGCGCTGGCACGCGTTGTATTCGCAATACGCGTTGGACAGCAATGGACCGATCAGTGCGCACACATTGGCCATTGCATTCAATGTGCGCTGGCACGCGTTGTATTCGCAATACGCGTGGGACAGCAATGGACCGATCAGTGCGCACACATTGGCCATTGCATTCAATGTGTGCGGGTACGTGTTGTATCCTATGTACGCGTTGAACAGCAATGGTCCGATCGGTGTTCCCGGCCGGCCCATTGCATTCAATGTGTGCGGGTACGCGTTGTATCCTATGTACGCGTTGAACAGCAATGGTCCGATCGGTCTTCCCAGCCGGTCCATTGCATTCAATGTGTGCGGGTACGCGTTGTATCCTATGTACGCATTGAACAGCAATGGTCCGATCGGTGTGCCCGGCCGGCCCATTGCATACAATCTGTGCGGGTACGCGTTGTATCCTATGTACGCGTTGAACAGCAATGGTCCGATCGGTGTGCCCGGCCGGCCCATTGCATTCAATGTGTGCGAGTGCGCGTTGTATCCTATGTACGCGTTGAACAGCAATGGTCCGATCGGTGTGCCCGGCCGGCCCATTGCATTCAATGTGTGCGGGTACGCGTTGTATCCTATGTACGCGTTGAACAGCAATGGTCCGATCGGTGTTCCCGGCCGGCCCATTGCATTCAATGTGTGCGGGTACGCGTTGTATCCTATGTACACGTTGAACAGCAATGGTCCGATCGGTGTTCCCGGCCGGCCCATTGCATTCAATGTGTGCGGGTACGCGTTGTATTCGCAATACGCGTTGGACAGCAATGGACCGATCAGTGCGCACACATTGGCCATTGCATTCAATGTGTGCGGGTACGCGTTGTATCCTATGTACGCGTTGAACAGCAATGGTCCGATCGGTGTGCCCGGCCGGCCCATTGCATACAATGTGTGCGGGTACGCGTTGTATCCTATGTACGCATTGAACAGCAATGGTCCGATCGGTGTGCCCGGCTGGTCCATTGCATTCAATGTGATGCGGTACGCGTTGTATCCTATGTACGCGTTGAACAGCAATGGTCCGATCGGTGTGCCCGGCCGGCCCATTGCATTCAATGTGTCGCGGTGCAGCGTTGTATCCTATGTACGCGTTGAACAGCAATGGTCCGATCGGTGTTCCCGGCCGGCCCATTGCATTCAATGTGTGCGGGTACATGTTGTATCCTATGTACGCGTTGAACAGCAATGGTCCGATCGGTGTTCCCGGCCGGACCATTGCATTCAATGTGTGCGGGTACGCGTTGTATTCGCAATACGCGTTGGACAGCAATGGACCGATCAGTGCGCACACATTGGCCATTGCATTCAATGTGTGCGGGTACGCGTTGTATCCTATGTACGCGTTGAACAGCAATGGTCCGATCGGTGTGCCCGGCCGGCCCATTGCATTCAATGTGTGCGGGTACGCGTTGTATCCTATGTACGCGTTGTATCCTATGTACGCGTTGAACAGCAATGGTCCGATCGGTCTTCCCAGCCGGTCCATTGCATTCAATGTGTGCGGGTACGCGTTGTATCCTATGTACGCGTTGAACAGCAATGGTCCGATCGGTGTGCCCGGCCGGCCCAGTGCATTCAATGTGTGCGGGTACGCGTTGTATCCTATGTACGCGTTGAACAGCAATGGTCCGATCGGTGTTCCCGGCCGGCCCATTGCATTCAATGTGTGCGGGTACACGTTGTATCCTATGTACGCGTTGAACAGCAATGGTCCGATCGGTGCGCACCCATTGGCTATGGCCTGGCCTGGCAACGGACGCGTTTTCAAAATTTGAACGAGTCTGATGCTGTAAATTCAGTTGGTCACCCACAACAATGTTGCAATTTCATGGGTGTCATGAAGTTGAACATTTGAAGGATGCTGGGGGCGTGTGTAAGTGGTGCAATTCCATGGATTGGCCAGATTCAGATGATGCAAACGACTTGGACCTATCACTTTGGACACATGGGACAGTATCTGCCTCTGCAGCACACATATAATGCTGGCTGTTCCCCTGAGAGCTCACTTGCCTGCACTACATGCTCCAGGATGACATCTGCCACTACACTGCTGCTGTTTCTGCACCCTCTGGACCCTGCAATGGCACGTACTGTGGAGAGAGCCCCAGCCTTCAGCACTGAGGAGAACCAGGCCCTGCTGGATGGCCTCCTTCCACAGTACAGCAAGCTGTATGGGAAAGCAGGGGAGCAGGTGAGTGTTCTGTCCACTGCCTTTCCAAATGTGCATGTTGTCTGACTAGCAAGGCTAACAGTCTGCACCCCACTGGCTAGCAGGTTCACTGAGTAGTTGTCACCCCCCATAGTGTGTAGTTACATGCACTGGACAGGTATAGTGCAGTGACAGTGCATTTAAACAAGGTTTTACTGCCCAGGCAATGATACCATGTAGTAACTGCTGGCATACTGTCCATGGCCATCGTTGCACTGCCTGTGTACATCATATGCCCCTGTGATTGAGACATGTATATCCAACTGTGTAATGCACGGTTATGTTGCACGTGTAGTAATGGCATTCTCACTTTGTCATCCTCACAGGTTGATGCTCACCAGAAGCAGAAGATATGGCTGACCATCGTCCGGGCAGTGAGATCCGTGGGGGTCTACAAGCGCCGGATCCGCAACTGCCAGAAGAGGTGGCAGGACCTTCGGGGCTGGACCCGGAGGATCGCACGGGTCCAGCTGAAGCTGTCGCCTCCTCGCAGGAGGGGCGGACACCGGACCCTGACCCCCCACATGCTGAGGATCCTGGCGGTGGTCTTCCCTGATCTGGATGGGCAGCTGAAGGCCAGAGAGCAGCAAGGAGGGGGTGAGTCCATGTCTGCATTGTGAACTATGTCTGCCATTCTATGTGCCCTCCTCTGGCCTGGTTAAACTTCCACAGTACATCACTCTTGTGGTCCAGGACCCATGTCCTTCTATTGTGCACTGCCCACTCCTCATCGGATACCCAGGTGTGGCCCTTACAGTCAGGGTATTGTGTCACTTGGGTACTGTGTCCTTGCAGTTTGCTTGACTCAAGGTGGGGGACAGCATCTGTTTCCCTGACTCTGTGGTGGGCATCATGGGTGGGTCCATTGCTTACACATTGCCTGTGTTCTGACATGTGTTCTGCGTGTCACTTTGATATGTGGCCCAATTGCTGAGCTGATCCACCACATGTGCCTGGGGTATCTGGCACACATCCATGCTGCGGGTGGGAACAATGTTTGTGCCCCAGGGGTGTGTATATAATGTGTGTCACACATACTTAGCCAGCTGCCTACTGTCCAGGGCTCATCCCTCATTCATGTGGGACAGGACAGTCATGCCTACTCCAGGCCATACAATACACTCTGTACTCCCACTGCTGTGTATCAGCTGACACGTTTTGCTCAGTGATTTGTCCCCTCAGGTGTCTGCCTCTGTGTCAGTGTGCTGTGGCTTCGTTGTCAGGTCTGCTGGGGTGTTCCTCGGTTGGGGCTCCGCATGCCACCGGAGATGTGACCATAGGAGATGATACTTGTGTGACACATAGGTGTTTGATCACCTGACCGCGCAGACTGGGGAATGCGAATATGAGGTTCAGGCAGCTGTTTCCCATTCACAGCAGATTGTGATGTGCTCAGGTGCAGAGGGTAGTGTTACAGGTCTCCCATATGTCCAATGGGTATGACCTGGACAGATGAGGGTACAGATGATGTGGTGTGTGGGGGATATACATGTGCACTTGTTCAGCTCCAGGACTTGCATTCCCCATGATCTACTATTGTGACACAGTGCAGAGTGTTGTTGTCTGGCTGCCCCGCCCATGTGACTGGAGACAGTGATGTATGACTTAGCAGGCATGGCTGTGCCATGGCATGTGACTTCCTATTAGTGATCCTGCAGGGGAGTGACATGTGCTACATGCACACCATTGTGGCAACAGCTATCAGGACATGGGTGCATCATGGTGTCTGTCGCTGGTATGCATCACATGCATTTCCTATTTGACTCTGGGCATCCCTTTCATCCGGACACCTGCACTGACTCAGTGGCAAGAGTTGTGATGTGTGCATGTCCACATGCTTCACCGGGTTCTCTGCACTGTCCAAATACTGTGTAGGTGGTGCATGTGTCCACACTGGGGTATTGCCATCCAACAGACACCAGACAGATGGGTGCAAGGCCAGGTGGGATGTGAGTGCCATGGTTGACCATCAGACTGACAATTGACTTCTCCTGTTCTGTTTGTGCAGTTTTAGCAATGTTCAACTAAGGATGCCAGGGCTTGCTCTGTAATGTGCTGTACTTACTGTGGTGTGTGCGTTCGGGGCAGGTGACTGATGTCTGCCTGTCTCCCTATTGATTGCAGATACATCCACGGCCACAGGAGGGGACAGCTCCATGGACCAGGAGGAGCCGCAGAGCCAGACTGGGTCAGCAGCCGAGGAGTGGTCGGAGGGACCCAGTGGCACGGAGGGCGAGGGGAGCCACACCGAGGAGTCCTCAGCACCATCCACCTCAGCTGAGGACCAGAGCAACTCGGACGATGACTAGCTTATGGAGGCGGGTGTCAGCAGCCACCACACCCCAGCTAGTGTTGCTGTCCCCGCCACCACCACCACCGCCCTCCCGTCGGCTCCCATTCCCGAGGTCCGTGGAGGCTCCCATGTTCGGGAGCGTGTCTCCTTCGGGCCAGGCACCGCACCCCCTACCCCTGTGTCCCCTGCTGCCCTGAGTGAGGAGTCTGTGTACCTCCTCCGCCAGCTCCATGTAGGACAGACAGCGATGCTGAGTGTCCTCCATGCACACACCAGTCTGTTGACTCAGCTGGTGTCATTCATGGAGGGCATCTCATCGGGCATGTCTGACCTACAGAGGGGCAATAGGTCCATGGACTCCTCCCTGACGGCAGCAGTGTCCCTCCTCCAACAGTCCCTCACCCCTCCTGCCTCTGCCCCATCCACACTCCCCAGCACCTTACCCGTCCCAAGCACACACACACTGGCACAGGCACACACCAGCACAGACACATGCAGCACACAGACACACACGCCACAAACAAGACGCACACGCACGCACCATCAGGGGACTGCAACCCCACTCACAGGGGATGGGGCACAGGCACAAACACACGCATCCACAAGCACTGCGCAGTCCTCAGTTGCCTCTCCCTCCAAAGACCCCTCCCTTGCCTCACCTGCAACCCCAAACACACAGCGGCTCTTCCTCTGTGAGCTTGACCTTTTCCCCTCCGATCCAGCTGATCCAGCATTCAGGGGGAAGAGGAAGCCCACCCACACGGAGCGGAGTGCCCCTGGCCCCCGGACACCCTCCCCCAGGTGCAGACCGACTGAGGCCCCCACCCGCAAGTCCCCCCGGTCCCGGAAGAGCAAGACCCCGCCGCCGCCCTGCAGCTCAGGCACCAAGTCTCCTTCCTCCATCCCTCAGGCCCCCACTCCACAGGTGCCCCCACCACACCCTGCCCCAGGTTCCCCCACCCACAGATACACCATCCCCAGAAGGGTCAGGCCTTCTCCCCTGCCACTTGCTCTTCCGGCCCCACACCCCCGCTGCGCTTGTCTGTACCACTGATGTGGTGAGGGTGTCCTCCCCCTCTGTCCTGCCCACCTTACCTGATCCCCATTCTCCTCCCCTGGAGGTGGGCACTGCAGTGGAGTCCACTATCACCCTGTCTGACTTGGGCGCTGCAGTGGTGGACCTGTCCACTCCATCTGCAGGGTCCACTGCAGTTGTGCCGGCACCCACAACATCTGAGTCATGCCCCCAGTTGTGCCGGCACACACAATGTCAGACACCTCCACTGCAGTTGTCAGTGGCTCTCCAGCACCCACCACCCCTTCCCTGCCTCCTCCTGGTGAGCCCTGATCCTGTCCCTGCGGTGCCTGGCCTGCCCCCCGTATGCCCCTCCTAGGGGATTGTCCCTGGTTGTGATAAGTGCAGGCATGCGTAGGGTGACATCTGCCACTGTCACCCTGTATAGACTTCCTTGATGGACTGGCCATTGGCCTTTGTTGATACGTTACAGTTCTTCCAAGTTTTGAACCCACATGCTGAATAAAGCAACTTTCTGTTCTCTAGTGCTTTTACTTCTGATGTACATGATGTTGATGACGCTAACCATGCCCTTGCTGCAGTGATGGTGATATTTGGACTCATGAAAATGAAGTGTTACTGTGCAGGAACCCATGTGTTCCAGGGGGACAGTGTCCTATCCTGTGGTGTATCCATGTCATCCTTAGCAGCATCTGAGGGTGTCATGTTTTCAATATTTGGCAATGGGATTTCCTACTTACATTAGCAATGTCACATCTGTGGGTTCCACCCATGCACATCTGTTGTGTTTGCCATTGTTCAATTAGTCTAGTTCCCTGACCGTGTGGCCATCTCCACTGGACATGCAGGTTTGGGCATCAATGGGGAAGGACTCATCTGTGTTGTCAGTGCAACTTGCTATACATGTGTGTTGGATCTGTGCTGTTGTATTCGTTGACATTCCCATGACCAGGCTGATGTGAGGGGAGCCTTCATTTGGTGCTAATTGTTGACTGTGTGACCAAGTGTTCTGCTGACATGATGGAGCCCTACTGATGCGACATATGGCACAGCTTTCCTCACACAGGAGTGGAGTCCCCTCATGGCAGTGTGTACTCCTGTGACATCTTGTGCGCCCAAGGTGTGTGTTGTATGAGCATGTGTGTGTGTTCACTTCCATGTTGCTGTGCATGCTGGGATCCCTAGTGATGTTCCTGTTTGTGATGCTTGCTGAGTTGACCTATGTTCCCCCAAAGTCTTCTCCCTGGGTTCTCTGTGATGTGGGTGCATGGCACATTACTGGTCATCAGGGTGTCACCCATAGGTGTGTTTGCTGTCAGGGCTGAGTTTGTGGGCAGACGCTGATGTGTCACAGTCAGGATTCCCTTTGCACTTGTTGTTTACACCTGTCATGTGATTTCTGGTTTGTGTTAGCTTTCATTGGTTGTGACACGTTGTGTGTGTGACTGCTGGCACTCCTCAGGGCTGCAATGTTGGTAGTTGTCTATGTGTGTTCTTTGTGGGTGACCTTGGCTTCTTCATAGGTGTGTGACTGTGGCTGGGATCCTATTGGTTGGTGTGGTATTGCCGTCATGTCCATGTACAGCGTAGTGTGCAGTGTGTCAGACATTCAGGAGTCTGGTTGAGTGGCCATGTGTGATGTGTTTCTGCACCTTGGTTCCCACCACCCCCCTGGGATTGTCATGGGTGCATGTGCAATGTCACCAGTGCATGTGAGCTTCACTGCTGCACATTGTTGGAGGTCGAGGTGTGTGGTGTTGAGTGTGTGCAGATGAGAGTTGTTGCCCGGCTAGACCCCTGCCTCCATGTTGGCCTTGGCTGACAGGCCATGCTGATTGATGTGTGCTTGTGTAGGTGTGATGGTAGTTTGTTGCTCAGGACACATGACTGTGGTTCACAGTGTGAACGACATCTAGCTTTGTCATCACAGTGGGATTGTAATGCAGCCCAGGGTCACCACATTGTGGGGGCCCTGGGTGTGGTGTCTGTGTGTCTTGCTGTGTCAGTTGCTGTTCCTACATGCTTGTGTGACATGTGTGATTTCTGCTCCCTCTCATCTGCCAATGCCTGATTGCCCACATAGGGGATTTGGATCCATGAGTTACCTTTGTGTGGCACTGTATGCACATCTGTGTAATTGGTATTCAGGCCTCCTCATGTGTTGTGTGGTTGCCTGGGGACACTGGTACCCCCCTCACCTGTTGTGTTTGATGTGCAGTGTGGGTCTGCCTGTTTGTGTATGTGCATCGGCACCACTGCATTGGCATATCTTAGGTGTGCCATTGGCTGTATGTTGTTTGGTGTGTTTGCCCTGCTGTCCCTGGGACTCCTAGGTCATCAGTCAGCACAATGATCATTGTGTGTGTGTCCCATTGCTGCCATGGTATGGTATCTGTTCACCTCCCATCTCAAGTCTCCACTGGGTATCTGAATTTGTGTGCCCATTGGTGCAAATATGTGGGTCTGCATTCTGATGGTCACTTCTGTCATTGTGTCATTGATGAATGTTGACAGTGTCAGCCCCCATGGGTGATGTTTGTCTGCACATGGCCAAAGGTATGTCTTATTTGCACTGCACTGTTTGCCTCCCCATTCTATGTTGCTATGGGACACAAGCACTACTTTGCCACTGATGTGTTTGTTGTTCTGTGACCAGGAATCATCCATGCAGTTTGGCAGTTGCAGCTTTTTCTTTGTCAACACATACATTTTGGTCACTGTGATGATGTGGGTTTGGACCCCATTGCCACAATGTTCAATATGTGCTTCAGCTATGGACCCCACACTCACATTTTGGTCACTGTGATGATGGGGGTTTGGACCCCATTGCCACAATGTTCAATATGTGCTTCAGCTATGGACCCCACACTCACATTTTGGTCACTGTGATGATGGGGGCTTGGACCCCATTGCCACAATGTTCAATATGTGCTTCAGCTATGGACCCCACACTCACATTTTGGGCACTGTGATGATGGGGGTTTAGACCCCATTGCCACAATGGTCATGGCCTGCTTGCATTGTGGGTGCCACACACATTTATGTGTGGCACTTGTGATAGGGGGTCACATTGTATGTCCACAGTCCTGTTCAGTGTTGTAGGCATTTGACACAGTCTACACACGCTTGTCATGGTGTTGGGGGGGATGTCTTTGTGTTGCATTCTTTCTGCTGGTGTGTGCTTCTTGTGGCATGTATTTGCCATCCTGTGAGTGGGGGTGTTGTTGGTGGTAGACATCCAGCCCCCATGGGTAGAGGTGGTAGTAGTGGTAGGCACCTGGCACCCCCATGGGTAGAGGTGGTAGTAGTGGTAGGCACCTGGCACCCCCTGGGTAAGGGTGGTAGTAGTGGTGGGCATCTGGCACCCCATGGGTAGAGGTGGTAGTAGTGGTAGGCACCTGGCACCCCCATGGGTAGAGGTGGTAGTAGTGGTAGGCACCTGGCACCCCCTGGGTAAGGGTGGTAGTAGTGGTGGGCATCTGGCACCCCATGGGTAGAGGTGGTAGTAGTGGTAGGCACCTGGCACCCCTGGGTAAGGGTGGTAGTAGTGGTAGGCACCTGGCACCCCCTGGGTAGAGGTGGTAGTGGTGGTGGGCATCTGGCACCCCTGGGTAGAGGTGGCAGTAGTGGTAGGCACCTGGCACCCCTGGGTAAGGGTGGTAGTAGTGGTAGGCACCTGGCACCCCCATGGGTAGAGGTGGTAGTAGTGGTGGGCACCTGGCACCCCCTGGGTAAGGGTGGTAGTAGTGACAGGCATCCAGCCCCCCCTGGGTAGAGGTGGCAGTAGTGGTAGGCATCAAGCCCCCCATGGGTAGAGGTGGTAGTAGTGGTGGGCATCTGGCACCCCCTGGGTAGAGGTGGCAGTAGTGGTAGGCACCTGGCACCCCCTGGGTAGAGGTGGTAGTAGTGGTGGGCATCTGGTACCCCTGGGTAGAGGTGGCAGTAGTGGTAGGCACCTGGCACCCCCTGGGTAAGGGTGGTAGTAGTGGTAGGCACCTGGCACCCCCTGGGTAGAGGTGGCAGTAGTGGTAGGCATCAAGCCCCCCATGGGTAGAGGTGGTAGTAGTGGTGGGCATCTGGCACCCCCTGGGTAAGGGTGGTAGTAGTGACAGGCATCCAGCCCCCCATGGGTAGAGGTGGTAGTAGTGGTGGGCACCTGGCACCCCCTGGGTAGAGGTGGTAGTAGTGGTAGGCACCTTGCACCCCCTGGGTAAGGGTGGTAGTAGTGGTAGGCACCTGGCACCCCCTGGGTAGAGGTGGTAGTAGTGGTGGGCATCTGGCACCCCCTGGGTAGAGGTGGCAGTAGTGGTAGGTACCTGGCACCCCCTGGGTAAGGGTGGTAGTAGTGACAGGCTTCCAGCCCCCCATGGGTAGAGGTGGTAGTAGTGGTAGGCACCTGGCACCCCCTGGGTAGAGGTGGTAGTAGTGGTAGGCACCTGGCACCCCCTGGGTAAGGGTGGTAGTGGTGACAGGCATCCGGGCCCCTATGTGTATATGTGGCATTGGTGATGGGCATGCCGCCCCTATGGTGCTGCTGTTTCTGGAGTAAGTAATTTCTGCATCCCTCTGTGTGTGTGTGATATGTGGGGTACGTGTAGTTTGTGTTTGTGGTTGGTGTCTGACTTACCTTCTGCGCCATACGCGTCCGTGCCTGTTCCGGTAGTAGATGTAGAATATTGGTAGGATCGGAACGATGGGATTCATGGTTGGTTCGTCTCGTTCGTCTTTGTCGTTGCTTCGCCTCGTCCTCGTCGCTTGCGTGTTCGTCTTGTAGCCGTGGATCGTGTTCTTGCACGAATCGGAGCTTATGTGCGCCTCTCCCGGATGCTTTGCCGTGCGTAGCGACGGGTTCGGCGCGTACGGGAAGCGCATCGTACTTGTCCGGCCGGACGGGGCTGCTTTTTGGCTTCCGGGCGACTCGAATCTGCGTTTACGGATCCGGCTCGGTCGGGGATCAGGACCTGGATTGGGTGAGTACGACTGGGTCGGAATCTGTGCTGTTGTGCGCATCGTACTTGTTCGTTCGGATTAATGTGCGGATCGGTCGGGAAACAGGCATTCGCATGGCTTTTTTCCCGACCGAATGGCGTTGGGTGCGTCTCCGACCGAGATCGGAATCGGCCCCTAAGTCTTCCGGTAAGAGAACGAAACAATTTATTAAAAAACTTTCAAAGCCTAGAAACAGTGTGCAGATTGTGGAAAATACAAAAAATGCTGCGACCAGAAAAAAGAATATGAATAAAAACAATAGAAAAAATGGGAATTTACATTCAAAAGACACAATGTATGGTAAAAGAAGGCAGAGTCAGTATAAAGAAATCAGAAAAAAGATTTTTTATAATAGAGTTGTTCTTAATTTGTTGAAAGATGTGAGGAAATAAAAAAAGAGCACTATTTTATAAAAAGAAGAAGCATATTGAAATTCTAGTTGAAAAGGCTTTTGAATTAAAAAGGAAATTATTCATTTTAGTTTTAAACAGAATTCGATCACTAGATAAACCAATCCATTTTATGAAGGTCAAAAGTAAGAAGAAAAGAGTATTTTAACAGAACTAATTTTTGTGATATTTTTTGGGGTGAATGGAAACACAGTTCAAGTTCAGAGCCTTTCTTTAATGAAGAGAGTTATTTTCACACCAATAATTTATTGCATGCAGTTGATACCAGTGGTCGAGCTTATGAGGTTAGAAATGGTTGTCCAATTGACAAGGAGAAGATGGTTCCCAGAAATGTAGAAGTGATAGGTGATGAAGTTCTAGGGAGACGTCCTAAAGCCCCAGTGTATACTTGGGATTGCAGTGGTATTTGTAGTATACAACAGGAATCTATTGATGTTTTACGCAATTTCTTACGAGTCTATAGTAAAAAAAAGTGTTAAACAAAAGATTAAGATGTTGCAAGGACTAGATCCTTGCAGAGTGAGAAAAAATACTTGTTTGCAAGGCCATTCTCTCGCTTGTCTTTCTAGAAAAGTATGTCAAAGTGTTTTTCATCATTTTAGGATGTTAGCAGTACATCATTCTCAAATGCGAAAGTTAGTCAGAAGATTGTATTATGCAAAAAGTCCAGCACTAATGTTAAATGAGTTGAATAGTGCTCTTTTGCGTGGGTCAGTATCAGATGTGAAAAAGGTTTGTGATGAAATTGAGTTTTGTTACTTTGCTCCTGGACAAGAGAGTGCAGAAACTGACACATTAATAGAGGAAAATGTGGAGGAGAATGTGCAACATACTACTACAAAAAAATTTGAAGAACAAATTACAAAGTTTAAGGTGATTTCATGTGAAAGGCCAAATTATTCTTGTATTTGTTGCTGGCGAATTCACTATAAAAATCAGACTAGGACTGTTGATCTGTATTTAAAAAGTGAAAGAGAAAATAATGATAAGTGGATGGAATTTGCAACTTATTTGTTGGTAGAGAATTGCTTTGATTTGGGTTCTTATCAGCGTCTTTGTAAATACTGTTATAACAAATTAGACGAGAATAAAATGCCCGCTAGAGCTGTCCATAATAATCTAGAGTTGGTAACTATTCCTCCAGAACTGATAGATTTAAATACGTATGAGTCTATTCTGATTCAATGTGTGCACCCATTTCAAGCTATTGTTCGTATGGAGCCTAAAACAGGTAAATTGCCTCCTACAGATTTACAGAGAGGATTAAAAGGAAGAGTTGTATATTTACCTCTAGATTTAAAGAAAAATATTGAAACTATTGGTGTAGAGAATGTAGAAAGTGAGCCACTACTTATTCTAGTTAATGGTGTTCCTACTAAGAGTAAGAAAATCTGGCAAGAATTAGTGGATGTTAGGAAAGTGCAAAAGGCAACATTATATCTGATAAAAAACAATGATTACTACAAAAATGTATATGTGGAAGAAGAAGAAATACTTTTAGGAGATGATACTGAAACGTCAACTGGTCAAATTGAAAAAGTGGACATGTCCAAAAGTGAAGAAATCTATGAACATTATAGTGTACATCCACTTCATTCGAAAGAAGTGATGGGGAATACTATTGAATTATTCCAAATGAAAAAAGCAAAGGGTACTCCCATGAGTGTATGGGAGAAAAGTTTAGAAGCTCGTTGTTTCCCGCAGCTGTTTCCAACTGGAAAAGGTGGACGATATGATGAACGATCAGTGCAGATTCCTGCATCTGAATATCGAACAACAAGATTGTATGCAGAAGATTCAAGATTTCGACAATGTATCCCTTATATATTTCATCTTTTGTTTGAGAGTGACTTGTCTGGACTTTCATATGCAGTCAACCACATATTGAAAACAGGAGTAAATCTTCAAAATGTTTCAGCAAAGGAATTTATGGATAAAGTACATCAGAGAGACGATCATTTAGAATCTCAGCTGATTAATTTGATGGCATGTCAGCGTGGTACTAATGAATATTGGTATCGTCGTCATGGAGAGCTTAAATGTATGCTAAGGAACTTAGGAACTCCTATGTGGTTTCTTACCCTAAGCTGTGCTGAATACGCTTGGGATGATTTACTTGAATTTCTTCGAGAGGCAAATTCAAATCTAAAAAATATTGAATACAAGACACCTGGAGAATTGTGCTCTTTGGATCCTGTAAATGTATGCAGATATTTCAATCATAGGTTTGAAGCTATGATGTCTTTTATCTGCAATAAAAATAATCCTCCTCTTGGAGAAGTTGTAGATTTTTTGGGAGAAAGGAGTATCAAGCTAGAGGTGCTCCTCATATACATATGCTGTTATGGATTAAGGATGCACCTAAATTCGGAACTGATTCGGATGACACTGTTTTGTCTTTTATTGAAGAATATGCGACGTGCTATACCAAAAAGAACAGATGAAAACACTTTAAGGCAACAAGTGTTACGATTCCAAAGTCATCGATGTGGAAAATACTGTCGACAAAAGTACAAGTCTAAGGAAAAGTTTTATACCAAATGTCGTTTTGGATTTCCACGTCCTGTAATATCCAAAGGAAGAGTAAACAGTTTTATGTCAGCTATGAGACATACCATCATTAGAAAATCTCCCAAAAATACATACAATTTGAGAAGAAGTGAAGAATCAAAATATATCAATGATTATAATCCAGTTATTCTCTCAATGTGGAATGCTAATATGGATATTCAGTATGTTGCGGATAATTCCATTGCTGTTGCCCAGTATGTGACATCTTATATAACAAAATCTGAAAAGACGGAGTTAAAAGAAATGTGGGAAGAAATTTCTCACGAGAAGAGTCTTAGTAAGAAATTATACAGTTTCAGTTTGAAGATGTTATCCCATCGAGAAATTGGAGCATATGAATGCTCAGATCGGTTATCATCTGCAAGTTTATACTCAAAATCTAGAACAATCATTTGGGTGAGTCTAGGTCTTGCTGCAACGCGAAATCGAGTACTTAAATCTGTACAAGAAATCGAATATTTAGCAGAAAAAGATCCAGAAAGTACAGATATTGTCAAAACAAACATGTTGGACACATAGGGGCCGATTCCGATTCGGGCCGGAAATCTCTCCGACCGAGCCGGACCCGGAGAGATTTCCGACCGAATCGGACCCGTGCAGTCCGACCGAACGAGTCCGATGCATTCGTATGCCACCGGACACGAGTCGGTCGGACTCCCATTGTACTCAATGGGAGCCGGTCGTACAACGCGTACGCGGGCTCCCATTGCCTCAATGGGTGCGAGGCGGACAAGGCGCCCCCTACAGCGAGTACGCCGCGAGCGCTTCGCGGCGTACACGCACAGGTAGGGGGACCCTTGGGTCCCCCTGTGTGCGCCTCGCACGGGTACGCGTACAGGGGGTCCGACACGGACCCCCAAAGTACGGCTCCGACAGCTCGTACGAGCCGGAGTGCGCGGCTCGGTCGGACTGCTCGCGGCGCGCATCGTACTTACCCGGCCGGAAAACGTCTCCATTGCGCGGTGCGGACCGGGTCCGACCGAGTCGGTCGGAGCGGTTCGAGTCCGAGCGAGTCGGTCGGAGCTGTCGGGACGCCCGGACGAGTCGGTCGGCGAGTCGCATCGTACTCGCTCGGCCGGACCCGCGTACGGTTCGGTCGGGAAACAGGCTTTCGCATGGCTTTTTCCCGACCGAATGGTATTGGGTGCGCCTCCGACCGAGATCGGAATCGGCCCCATATTATCCAAATAGAAGTCATCATCTTGAGAACATATATCTCTATGAAGTGCTGCAATACTACACTTTTAAACGTAATACTACAGAAAACATAAATGATGGAAAATATGCAGTGATTGGTTCCGAAGGATGTTTGGTGAAACAAAGGAAAGGAAATTTGATTAATCACAGAAAACTGAGTTGTGATACTCAACACAAAAGGGAATTTTACTATTTAACACTTTTGCAACTCTTCAAACCGTGGCGTACAGAACTGGAATTACTTGGAGATTTTCAGAGCTATGAAGATTCCTTCAATGATTGTAAAGATACCATAGAATGTACAGTTTTTGCAAATTATCTAAAAATGTTGAACGATGAAATTGATCAAGAAGCTACTATTGCAGCTGAGATTGCTAGAGACAGTTCTCAAGACAGTCAAAGTTCTGCTCCACTAAGTCAAGATCCACTAGGACAACCAATTCTTGAAAATGAAGCGGCAATCGCGATGAATGAAGTTGAAACAGCAATGCATCAAGCTCAAGAAGATATTATGGACTTAGGAAACTTGGAAGAACAACTAAATGTTGAACAGAAAGAAATATATCAGCAAGTGAGACAACAGATTGACCATGGATTTCTTCATGAAAAGAAAGAATGCACATTCACATCATTTCAACCTATCCGAATGTATGTCAGTGGTCAAGCTGGAACAGGAAAAAGTTTCTTAATTAAAGTTTTGACCAGTTATCTACAGAAAACAACTGATTCACATTTGTCTTGTGTTGTAACTGTTCCAACTGGGTTGGCAGCACACAACATTAAAGGAATTACATTGCATCGTTTACTGATGCTACCTGTAGAGCATGAAAACAAATTGGAATATCACAAGCTATCTGGAGAAGCTTGTTATGAAGTTTCAAGAGTGCTAAAGAAAATGAAACTTCTAATTATTGATGAGGTAAGCATGGTCTCAAACTTAATGCTTGCTTTTGTGCATTTAAGAATGCAGCAAATTCTTAAAACAGAGTACGATGTCTTATTTGGAGGAAAACATGTCATAGTTTTTGGCGATCTACTGCAACTTACTCCCGTGAAAGGACAACCAGTATTTAAAACACTTGTGCATGAAGACACCAGGAAGTCTTTGGGAAGTGTTGGAAACGTTAACATTTGGTCATATTTTGAATACAAAGAACTCATTACAAATATGCGACAGGCTAATGATGTTGATTATGGAACTATTCTTGAAGATATAAGAATTGGAGTACTGACAGAACATGGCAAACAAGCTTTGCAAAGTCAACTACTTACAAACTTGTTTCCCAATGAAAATATTGTTCCTGAAAAAATATATATGAAAATTGCAGAAAATAAATCTATAATCTGCTTAATGCCAACACTGCGCGAGTGTTCTATATTCAATGAACAACTTTTGAAGCTAGAAAATGAACAAATAATAAAAATGGAAGCCATTGATAAAATAGAGCATGAAGGAATCACTATTGTTTTGACGGAAAAATTGAAAACAAAATTGGATTCTTTAGAAAAATCTATATCTAAAACTGCTGGTTTAGAAAAGAATTTATATATATGTGTAAATTGTCGGGTAATTTTACGACGTAATTTGGATATGGAAAAAGGTTTAGTAAATGGAGCAATGGGTAAAGTTGTTGATTTTGTTAATGTAAGGGGGGGGCTCCTGTTCGGGGATTCACGGTCAGTAAGGAGGCCAGATAGGGGGGTTTGTTTAGCAGGATGTTTTATTGTCTTGGTTTATACAAGTACGGTAAAGTCCTCTGGTAGGGGCTGGTTCCTGGTTTTGTTCTCTCTCCGGCTTCCCCCCTTGGTGCCTCTGGTTTGGTAACGGCGTCCTGGCGTCGCAGCAGGTCCGCGATATCGTCACCGGTATGCGTCCAGGCCCAGGGAAACAGAAATAAGAATACCACGTCAGGGGGATAACGGGACGCTATCAATACAAGGGAGCGGGGAGTGAAGGAGGAGTCACCTGTGACCACCGACACCGTGAAGATTCAGCTGTGACCACCCTCGCTTTCACCGCCCTCCCCTACCCGTGCCCTGGAACCCCTGTAGTCTTGCCCGTACCTTTGTAAGCCACCCTCCTCCTGGAGGGTGGCTGGGCGGAACACGGTATCGTTGGCCTCCTGGCTTGACGTCTTCCGCGGGGTCCGCTGCTCCTGTCTCTGCTTCTCTCCGTCCGTCCGATTCCTTGGGATTCCTCGCTTCCGGCTCTCCTCTCGCCCGGGATTCTCCTTCCGCATACGTGCGGGAGCTGGCTTCTCTTGTTCCGTCCGATCGCTCACTGGATTGGACGGCCGAGTACAGCGTCAATGGCCACGCCTCCGAGGTCCCTTCCGAGGCGCTCTCGTTAAAGGGCTCCAGACCCGCCTGTATAGAAGGCAACAGCACGGCGTTAACCCCTTCACCTGGCCGGTCCGGACTCCCGATATCCTCGACCTCCTGACACATGCCCCCCCATGAGAGTCCCTGATCGGGGGACCATGGAAAACGCGAGAGGTAGTCGGCATTGCCCTGCTCACTACCCTTACGGTGGAGTACCTGGAAACGGTACGGTTGTAGGGCCAGGAACCACCGAAGGACCCGATCGTTGGTACCCTTGTTCCTCTGTAACCAGGTGAGCGGAGCATGGTCTGTATACAACAGAAAGGAGCGCCCTTCAAGATAGTATTTCAGCTTATCTATACTCCACCTGATGGCCAAGCACTCCTTTTCAATCACGGGATACGCCCTCTCTCTGGGGAAGAGTTTCCTGCTGATGTACAAAACAGGTCGTTCCAGCCCCTCCTCGTCTAACTGTGAGAGAACGGCCCCTATCCCCATCCCCGAGGCATCGGTCTGAAGGATGAAAGTTTTCTGGAAGTCAGGTGTAAGCAGAAAAGGGGAGGTGGTTAACGTGTTTTTCAGGGACTGGAAAGCCAAGAGCTCTCTGGTGGTCGGTGACTTAAGACGACTGGGGGCGGTGTCTTTTCTTAGCAGATCTGTGAGGGGGGCAGCAGTGTCAGAAAAAAGGGGTATAAAGCGCCTATAATACCCCACCACCCCAAAAAGGCCCTTAGTTCTTTTCTTGTGGTGGGATACGGGGTGTCTTGGATAGCCCTGACCTTTTCGCTTTGGGGTTCGTTTAAGCCCTTTCCTAACACGTACCCCAGGTACTTCACTTTTTGATATGCGAACCTGGACTTTTTAGCGTTAACATGCAGATTCGCCAGCCTTAGTTCAGTGAGAACGGCCGATAAATGGGATAGGTGTTCTTCCCAGGTCTTACTAAACACGACAATATCGTCTAGGTATGCCGACGAATATTCGAGATGTTCTTTGAGTAGAGCGTCCATCAGCCTTTGGAAGCTGGCTGGGGCACCATGTAGGCCAAACGGTAGAACTGTAAAGTGAAATAAGCCGTCTGGAGTGGAAAAGGCCGTCTTCTCTTGGTCTTTTGGGTGAAGGGGGATCTGCCAGTAACCCTTGGTGAGGTCAATGGTGGTGATGTAACAAGCCTCACCAAGGCGCTCGATTAATTCGTTGACCCGCGGTAGGGGGTCCCCGTCCTGTTTGGATATTCGGTTCACTGCCCTGAAGTCTATGCAGAACCGGATACTACCATCTGGCTTCGGGACCAGGACAATCGGTGAACACCAATTGCTTTTGGAGGGTACCACCACCCCTAGGGCCAACATATCGGCTACCTCCCTTTTTAGGGCCGCCCTACGTGCCTCAGGAACCCGATAGGGTCTTTGTTTGACCACAGCCCCCGCAATGGTAGGTATTGTATGGGTTGCTAGGGTGGTTCTACCGGGTTGATTTGAGAAGATGTCGGAAAATGACTGTAGTAGATCCCCTATTTGTTTTGTCTCCTGGGGGTCTAAATCAGGACTAAGAAGGGTGTCTGTTACTGTGGTCATTGAGGGGGTAGCAAGAGAAACATTACAGGGCTTTTTAGGGATGGGCCCTAGCCATTTCTTTAACAGGTTTACGTGGTACATCTGGGTCTTCCTAGGGGAGAGCCGTAACACGTAAGTAGTGTGTCCGATCCTACGTACCACCTCATAAGGACCTTGCCATTCCTTCCGGAGTTTGTGGCTGGAGGAAGGAAGATGAAGTAGGGCCCAGTCCCCAGGGTTTAGCTCTCTCCACTTCTTGCCCTTATCATATTGATGTTTTTGTTGGGTCTGAGCCTTTTCTAGGTTCTCATGGGCTAATGTCCTCAGTTTACATAGCCGCGATTTAACCTGGTTGGTGTATTCCAACAGGGCTTGGGCCTCAGATACCCCTTGTTCCTCCCAACTCTCCTTTGTGATTTCAAGGAGAGTACGTGGTTTTCTCCCGAACATTAGTTCGAAGGGGGAGACCCCTAAACTGCTCTGGGTAGAGCTACGAATCACAAACAGGGCTAAGGGCAATAACTGATCCCAGTTCCTCCCATCCCCACTCAACAGCTTCTTTAAAGTGAGTTTCAGATTACCGTTATAGCGTTCCACCAGACCGTCAGTCTGGGGGTGGTACACCGAGGTTTTGATATGTTGGATGCCCAGCTGTTTACATACCTCCCTCATTAAACGAGAGACAAAGGGTGTGCCCTGATCTGTTACCAGTTCTCTTGGAAACCTCATCCTTGAAAACACTTCTATCACCCTCTGAGCTATAGTGGTGGTGGTGGCTGTTCGCAGTGGAAGGGCCTCAGGGTAACGAGTGGCATAATCAACCAACACGAGGACGTATTGGTGACCCTTGTTAGACTTGGGGAGAGGCCCGATGAGGTCCATGCCTACTCTTTCGAAAGGACGGCCTATAATGGGTAGGGGTTGTAGAGGTACCTTGGGAGGAACATAAGGATTCCTCCTTTGGCAGATGGTGCATTCCTGGCAATACTTCTTAGTTTGGAGATATATGCCTGGCCAATAGAAAGAACCCAGTATTGCTTGGCTAGTTTTCTCTGCCCCTACATGACCAGCGAGAAGATGTGAATGTGCGAAAAATAGGATCTGCTCCCTAAAGCTGGTGGGGACTATTAGCTGGGGTTCGGCTTCCTCCTTGGCAAGGCGGTAGAGGAGACCGTTTTGTTCCAGGAAACAAGGATAAGTGCGTTGGGGCCTATTTCTTGTTTCTTGTGCTCCTTGCCATGCGTGTCTGAGGGAGGCGTCGTTTAGCTGGGCTACTCTAAAGTTGTTGTCAATGGCCCAGGGCTCCGAGGTCAAAAGAGTGTTGTGAGGACCTGGGTCTGCTACGCCTACGCCAAGAGCATGGGAAAGAAGGATAGCAAAGGAAGGATTATCAACCCCCAAGATCAGTGCCTCAGGAAGGGTAGGGAGCACCCCTACGGTGACCGAGGCGCTTTCTCCTGTCCTAGTCTGTATGGACAACTGTGCTATTGGGTACTCCCTGATGTCTCCATGTACACAACGGATATTGACTGTCTTCTCTGGTATCATAGCGGTGGCGGGGACTATGTCCTCTCGGGCTAGGGAGTGCTTGCACCCTGAATCCAAAAGAGCAGTTACCTCCCAGTGGCTCACTATCAAACTCACGTAGTAGATGTGCCCTGTCTCCTGGGCAAAGAGGACGGAACGAGGAGCATAACTGACATCCATAGGTTCGTCTTCACCCTTGTCCCTTCTCTTCCTGCAGAAGCGGGCTATGTGTCCCCACTCGCCACATTCGAAACATTGAGGACCAGACGTGGTTGTGCTGTCGGGTCTTCCAGCCCTGGTTCTAAACGGGTCCGGGGTTACCTTCATTGGTTTCTTGTCGTATTTCGGGGCTACGGCCCCTCTTTGGGGCTTCTCTGGCTCCTTTACTAAGGGACGGCTTTGTGCCCTGACATAGGAGGTGGCCATTTCGACGGCGTGCTCCAAGGTCAGGCCTGCATGCTGCCTGAGCCACCTTTGGGTACCATAGGGCAGGGCCTCAAGGAATTGCTCTAAGTAGATCTTGCTCATTACGTCCTCCATAGTGGACTCCTGGGGTTTTAGCCAATGATCCGCAGCATCCTTGATCTTATAGAAGAGGGTTTTCGGGGTGTCATCTGTAAGGCTGCGTTCTTGTCGGAAATGGAGACGGTGGGTTTCGTCATCCACGCCCAGGCGGTCCAGGATGTATTGCTTCACTGTACCATACACCGCGGTACCATCCTTATTGATGACCTGGTAAGCTGCCTGGGCTTCGGCCGTAAGGAGGGGGGCCAGCGGTCCGCCGGCCACCCACTAGCCCTGGCCGCCCTTTCGAAGTTCAGGAAGAAGGAAACGGCCTCCTCCCCAGGTACGTATTTCTGTAGTGGGACTACGGTACCCGGGGGAGCGGGGCTTCTTCCCTGTCCGGCTCCCATAAGCATATGGTTCTGGCCCTCTGCCAACTTGACCATCTGGTCGGCCTGTTGTTGAATGGCCATCGTGAAAGCGGCTCTGTCCATCTCGGCCTGGCTGGAGCTTCTCTCGATAGCCCACTCCAGCTTGGCCTGGCCTTCCTTTAGCTGATACACCAAGTTCTCCATCGTGTATCGAGGAGGGTTATGCCCGTATTCTCCACCACTTTGTAAGGGGGGGCTCCTGTTCGGGGATTCACGGTCAGTAAGGAGGCCAGATAGGGGGGTTTGTTTAGCAGGATGTTTTATTGTCTTGGTTTATACAAGTACGGTAAAGTCCTCTGGTAGGGGCTGGTTCCTGGTTTTGTTCTCTCTCCGGCTTCCCCCCTTGGTGCCTCTGGTTTGGTAGCGGCGTCCTGGCGTCGCAGCAGGTCCGCGATATCGTCACCGGTATGCGTCCAGGCCCAGGGAAACAGAAATAAGAACACCACGTCAGGGGGATAACGGGACGCTATCAATACAAGGGAGCGGGCAGTGAAGGAGGAGTCACCTGTGACCACCGACACCGTGAAGATTCAGCTGTGACCATCCTCGCTTTCCCCGCCCTCCCCTACCCGTGCCCTGGAACCCCTGTAGTCTTGCCCGTACCTTTGTAAGCCACCCTCCTCCTGGAGGGTGGCTGGGCGGAACACGGTATCGTTGGCCTCCTGGCTTGACGTCTTCCACGGGGTCCGCTGCTCCTGTCTCTGCTTCTCTCCGTCCGTCCGATTCCTTGGGATTCCTCGCTTCCGGCTCTCCTCTCTCCCGGGATTCTCCTTCCGCATACGTGCGGGAGCTGGCTTCTCTTGTTCCGTCCGATCGCTCACTGGATTGGACGGCCGAGTACAGCGTCAATGGCCACGCCTCCGAGGTCCCTTCCGAGGCGCTCTCGTTAAAGGGCTCCAGACCCGCCTGTATAGAAGGCAACAGCACGGCGTTAACCCCTTCACCTGGCCGGTCCGGACTCCCGATATCCTCGACCTCCTGACAGTTAATTATCAAAATAGAGATGGAATTGAATTTTTAAAAATCAAATTTGATCAAATTGAAGAAGTAAAACAAATTGGTTGTTGTTCAGTTCGTTTTTTGCTTGTTAAAGATTTATATGTTCGTAGAAAACAGTTTCCTCTTTCTCTGGCATATGCAGTGAGTATTCATAAATCTCAAGGTTTAAGTGTAGACAGTGCTTTGGTGAACATTGGAAGTACCGTATTTAAAGAGGGTATGGCATATGTTGCTTTGTCCCGAGTCAGAACTTTATCTGGATTGTATTTGATTGATTTTGATGAGACAAAGATTAGTGCAGATGCAAACTGTGTAAAAGAGTATAATCGGTTAAGAAGAGCGTATGCTCCCAATTTAGGTGAATATCCTGTATTTGAAAAGCGTGTAGTAGGTCGAAAAAGAAGATATGAGAATATCTGTAGTGAAGTTATAGACTAGGAAAAAAATCAAGATAATGTTCAGATTGCAAGCAAAAAGAAAAAGGACACCATTGAAGAGATTGTTGGGTATCAGTTAGAAAATAGTTCAGGTATCAACTGCTATGCTAATGTAGTGGTCAATGTTGTTTTTTTCTAGAAAGTTTGCAACAGCAAATCATGGAGAATCGTGAAGAAAGATTTTGTTCCTTGTTGCATTGTGTTTATGAAAAATTGAACACTGATAAAAGGAAAATACAAAGTGTTTCTGATATTCGTAATCTTTTGGACATATGTTCTGGTTCTACACAATTTACGCAGAATATTCAACAAGATGCTCAGGAATTTCTAATGTATATGCTTGCAGTATTGGAAAATGAAGGAATAGAAATTGAAAATCTTTTTGGCCTTCGTTATAAATGAGAACATGAATGTGAAAATTGTATGTTTACATGTAGCACTAACATAGATACTGAAAGATTTATATATTTGACATTACCAGACTGTAAAACAGTGTCTTTCAAGAAACTAGTTAAAGCAGCAAATCAAAACATGGAGTGTAGCCAATGCAAATCAGAAATGTTATCAACATTATTTATACAAAGACTTGGACAATATATAATTTTAATGATACAACGTTGTAGAGCTGATGGAAGAAAATTGGAAACTTTAATTAAACATTTTGTAGCAAGTCAACTATCTATATCAGGAAGAACTTTTGTAGCAGTAGCAATTATTTTCCATGATGGTCCTTCTACAACATCTGGACATTACACTGTCTATTTAAAATGCAATAGAGGATGGACATATTATAATGATGCTCAATTGGTTTTTAAACAACGTTTGCCTAGCTGAATTACCAAATTCCTACCTAATATTTTTAAAGCCAAAGTTTTAAGAACATAATTCGGCCTATTAAGAATATGTTAAAAAGTATTAATACGATTACTATTGGACAATTTCAGTATAAAGGATTTCAGGAATACCATTTGGCCTAGAGGAAAGGTATACATTTAAATTAAGGACTTTTACTTGGACATTCTCACAGCATATATTTTTAAAGAACATCATTTAAAGTATATGAAAATGATAAAGAATTGTACATTTAATTATTAATTCCTTTCTTTGAAATTGAAGTAAGAAAATTTTCTTAGAAGAAAGCATTTAATATATATGTGATTTGTATTATATGGTATGTTATTGAGGATGTTGTTTTTATGGAATGTTGAGAAATAGTTGAGTATATTGAAAATATTTTTTACACACATTTTTTTTTTTTTTAACAATCTTATTGATTGGTTTTTTTTTTTGCCCGCTGTTATGTGATGAGTAACATTGAAATCACTGTTTGTAGTGAAATTCAATATATTCTGACAACAGCAAAAAGGCAAACAAAATATTTCATATAATGTTCAAATTGTGTTGTAAAAAATATAATATTATATATTATAACTGAATTTTTTCTTTTCTTTTACAGATCCTAATTCTTAAATATGAAATTTTCAGGAATTTAAATTATAAAAAAAAAAACTGAAAAAAATGTTTAGCATTTTTTCATATCGTTTACTGTCCAGGTAAGATTAACTAAGTATTAAAACGCACAATGGGCTGTGTTTGCACACTGGTGAAGAAAGGGGGGAAGGACGTAGTTGATATGTGTGCAAACATGCTCTGTGGGCGTTTTAAGTTAGGGTATAAAGTCCCCTTGAATCCTGAGGATCCTTGGGGGCCAACTAACCCACCAGATATTTGCAGGAAGTGCCAGAGAGTTGCATTGCAGAGAGGTGTAAAATGGGCCATGGCCTCGAACCACCTCTCTGCAACACAGCTCTATGATGTTTAATAGAGGGACATGGTGGGCTAGTACGACCCAGGGACTTTCAGGATTAAAGGAGACTTAATTCTCAACTTAAAACACGCCACAGGGTGTGTTTGCACATGTCACATCAGGCCCCATCCCCTCACCACTATGTAAACACGCCCTATAACCTTTTTATGTTGGGAGATTAAGTCACCTTGAATCCTAAGGGTTCTAAGAGTCCAACTAGCCCACTACGTATGTCCAGTAAGTACTACAGAACTTCGTTGCACAGAGATGTAAAAAGGGGCACGGCCTACACCACCTCTCTGCAACACAGCGCAGTGGTGCTTACTGGAAGCATGTATTCTCTTTACAACAATGATATTATTTAATTAACTAGTCAAGTATCAAAGGAATGGCCTAAACAGAAAAACTAATACAGCTACAATATTCTGTGCAGTATGTATGCAAACTTCTAATCACCAATATACAATTGATACACTCTTTTAAATATTCAGTTAGTAAATAAGCAGTCTAGGAAACCTTTTGTCTGTCCCAACCACATGTCCATTCATCCATGCAGCACTATGTATCTATCCTATCACTTTGCTAAAACCTAAGTACTTATAAATGTATCTTGCACTCTCTTTGCAGTACTGAAATTGCTCTAGTTATTAGTCATATACTTAAGCATTGGCCTAGTCACTAACCCTAGTACAAATCAATTTCTTTATATACTATGTATGCAGACCTGCAAGAAGCTACAAAGTATTAATACACTCTTCAAAATACCCAGTTTATATCTATGTAGTTTTGGAATCTCTCTGTCATAGGATCCCATGTGACCTGAAAAAAAGATTTGATTGGTTCATAATATTTCCCATTGTAACTATTGAAGAACCGCAACTATTTCAATCATTCTTTTTGAGCATCTTTGGAGACATATCTCTGTGCTTACCTTCTCATGCAATTTTTCTATCAATCAACTAGCAATATGTTTTTATTGTAATAGTCTGCCAATACCTAAGCACTTATGGGGCAGATTTAGAAGCATCCTGTACCAACAATATGTCACTTTTTGTAACATATTGATGGCGCCAGACACTCCTTCATATTTACAAGGAGAGGAAAAGGCACCCTGTGTAGCCTTTATTCTTCTTGTAAATACGACCTCTTCATACACACCACTTTGCATTGAAAGGGCGTTCGATAGATGTTGCTGTGGGTGTTTCCACACAACACTCATAGAAGAAGACACATCTCCAGATTTATCATAAATCATAAATCTGGAGATGTGTGTGAATGCTGCAGCATCCTCCAGTTGGTGTAGCAAGGCACAACAAGGAGAATTGTTTTCATTTCTCTTCATTTTTTCTCTTTCAATGTATGCTGCATTGCACAGCATACATTGAAAGAGGAAAATACTTTACTGATTGTTTTTGTGCAGGAAGGTGTCCCTTCCTGCACAAAAACAATCTCTTCACGACACAGACATGCTTGCACCATGGTGCAAGGATGCCTGTGTCACTGTATGTCTGCAGTTTGTGCAGCAGTGCAGAGGGAAGCATAGAGTTGCAACATATTTATGTACATATGTTGCCTCCCTGTGCTTCGGAAGTACCACAGCACAGTGCAACTAAACAGCTTACATTGTCACGCTGCCTCACTTCCTTATAGTTCTGCACTTATACATTCACCATACACTACTAATGCATTCTTTCAGTCAATTAAGCTATACACATACATTCAACCAAACTATCACACATTAACATACAAATATAGTTCTTTCTTTAACCAGAGAAGTTAGTTCTGGAAAAAACAAAAAAATCTTCTTTTTTTCTTTTATATTTTTTTTGTATTTTTCTGAACAATTTTATTTTTTGGGTGTTTTTTCAAAAATAAAAATGAAACAAGAACGAAAAAAACAGGAAACTTCAGGAATTAACTGGCATTCCTGAAAAAAAAAAAAAAAAAGTCTAGCAACGATGATTCCGTTGCGCAGCACAAACTGCTTCCACTGACTGCTCTCCAAAAGAGATTAGTTTGTTGCACTTCACACAGTGCTGCTTCAAAAAAGCAAATTCAGGACGTATGTCCGGTGGTGATGGAGTTGTCGAAGTTCCAGATGTTGAAGGAACTGCAGGTGGAGGGTTTCTTTCAGCTCTCCGACACTCCTCCCGAGCCAGATTCATCGGATGGAGAGTCTTCAGGTGCTTGTACATTGAGGCTGTACCGCAAGAATATTTCTTCTCAGCACTACCTCTTGACAGGACTCTCTGGCAGATCTGGCAGGTGACTTTTGTGGCGTTCACCTTTTTCTGCCCCTCCAGAAAAGTAAAAAACTTCCACACCACCGACACAGACCTTTGAGGACGTGGATTCTCTGGGAGAAATTCTTCCTCTGAAGAATGTTCAGACTCATGCTGTGGCTGTTGTCCTGAAGCCACCTTGTTTTTTATTTTGAAAAACACCAACAAAAAAATGATGAAAATACAGTTCTTCTAAGCAGAGATGTCTCTCCAAACAAGCTCAAAGAAGAATGATTGAAATGGGTGGGGTCCTTCAATAGTTACAATGGGAAATGTTATGAACCAATCAAATCTTTTTTTTTCAGGTCACATGGGATCCGCGCACCGTGCGCACACGCAGCACGCACCCTACGCGACTTCGCGAAATTGCATTTAAAAGTAATATAAGTTTATTACAAGTAAAAATATATTATTTTTATACATACCTTAGATAATGTCTAGCCCTAATATGTATATTAAAGACATATATATCATTTTAGAACATACATTTTTTTTGCGGGAGACGCGCACCCAGCGCGTCCCAGCACGTATATGACGCCACTCGGGGCCCGCCACCGCGCAAGCGTCGCGTACTAGAATGCGCATGTGTCACGAATGCGTAGGAATAGGAATCGCGCACCGGTCGCATACCAATCGCGCACAACACGTAATATACGTATATGACGTAACTGAAAAACACGTACCCGTCGCATACCGTACGCGGATCCTTCACGACTTTTCTAAAATGGTGGCTAGAATCCGCGCACCGATCTTGCAAGGTACGCTTTGGGTGCACGATTCCAAAAAAACATTAAAAAAAATATAAAGTAAATATTATAAATTTATTAAAAAAATATAAAACCAAAAAAAACAATATTTCAGTTACAATATTTAAAAAAAAAAAAACAAATCCATTTATATTAAAAATATATAATGTAATTTTAAAAAATAAAATATGTAAAAATAAACAGTTAAAGATCTGTAGAAAATCAGTATCAAAAAAATACATATAACTTATTACATTTTAAAAATTATCATTTAAAAAACCTTCGAAATTCACTGAAAAAACCATAGGTTTCAGGCACGTTATAGTTAGAAATTAGCATTTAAAAAACCTTAGAAATTCACAGAAAAAACCATAGGTTTTAGGCACAGTTATAGTTACTTGGACATTTCACTCGTAGAAAACCATTGAAATTCCCCCGTTATAGTTAGTTCAGCTAACTATAACTCGCGCCCCCGCAATGCACTGCTGATAACGTCACATATTACATCACTCATGACATGGTCAGTGACATCACTGATGACATCTCAAATGACATCACTGATAACATCACCGATGACATCATCCATGTGATAATTTGATGTATCTTCTCACACCCTAATATAACCTTTGATACACCCACTCTAAATTACAGACTGCCATTCTCAAAACCATAGACATTCCAAGACCAATAACTACATACCCACTCACTGATTCTTTAGTCTACACACACATCCACTCACTCACCCGTACAGTCACTCATACTTACGGTCACTCAGTACAGGACTATCATATGCACTCATACACTTATATAGACACTCACACACCGCCACTCATCCATAGAGGTACTCACACACCTACTCAGTCATGCAAATAATTAATCACACACCCATTTACTCACCTATACAGTTATACACACACCAGCTCACTTACTCATACAAATACTAGCACATTCTTACGCTCTTATAAAATCACTGATACAAGCACACACTCATCCATACAGCCACTCTCACAATCACACACTCTCACTTATAGCCATTTATATACTCCAACACACATATATACTGCCTTTCACATATGTAGTTACTCACACATATGTACCACTGAGATATACATTCACTCACTAACACACCCATACACACACTCACCCACCCATACAGTCCATCACAGATGCACTGTTGAAACCATGCACCCAGTGAATCACCTACTCACACATCTATGCACAGAGTCACACACACCCCACCCACACAAACACTCAGGCACCCATACAGATACTCAGACAACCTATCAATAACCCATGTAGACACTCATGTAGCTATTCGCAAACCCATGCAGCCGCTTACACACCAACAGACAGACGGATACAGACATTCACACAGTTTAGTCACTAACCTATGCATTCAGTAAGATACGTTTAATAACTCACTTATAGAGTCAGTCACGCACCTACTAAATCATCCATTCAGACACTTATACACCTACTCATTCTTCAATACGCCTTTCCCTATATATATTAAACATATTTAAACTTTACAGAAACACACAGTCATTGGATGATGTCATCAGTGATGTCATTTGAGATGTCATCAGTGATGTCACTGACCATGTCATGAGTGATGTAATATGTGACGTCATCAGCAGTGCATTGCAGGGCGCGAGTTATAGTTAGCTGAACTAACTATAACGGGGGAATTTCTATGGTTTTCTACAAGTGAAATGTCCAAGTAACTATAACTGTCCCTAAAACCTATGGTTTTTTCAGTGAATTTCTAAGGTTTTTTAAATGCTAATTTCTAACTATAACGTGCCTGAAACCTATGGTTTTTTCAGTGAATATATGTATATGCACATTTTAAACACCTGAATTATATCTCCCTAATAGGGAGAGCAAAATTTCAATGCAAAGAGTGCAACACTGAGTCGTTGCACCAGTTACCGAAACACAACAGAGTCACTTGAAAAAGTGGAGATAGAAAAACCATGAGCTGCCCACGAGAACAGGCAACTATTATTTTTTCAAAGAAAGTCGACAATTGTTTCACAAGTAATTAGAAGGCAAAACTGTGCACTCTTTATGCCAGAAAACAGAATGAAAAGACGAATCCGTACATTGTAAGAAATGTTGACAACTAGGAATAATTTATTTCTTTTTTAGACGAAGAGCGCAGGAGGCCGAGAAGGGAGAGAGCTTGTTTCGAAAGTGAAGTACTTCCTCTTTATTTTGCTATGCAGTTAGAAATCTTTGAAAGTGAAGTACTTCCTCTTTATTCTGCTACGCAGAAATGTTTTATTTAATGCAAAACTACAAAAGCTAGCCGGGCACCCTTTTACAAAGCTAATTATTTAGTCTATTAATCCGTTAACATTTTTTAACTCAGGACTGCAGAAGCTGGAGATTTCTAATACTTGCAGCACTCAACCTCCCTTACCAGTCACCAGACGTGAACCGACGAACACTTGTAGGAGTTCTGACCTTTTCAGAACCGGCAAGAGCTAAGAGATGCAAGACGCGATTCCCCCTTATCCTATTTTTGCTAATTAAATAGGCGCATGACTTTTCGCATCAGTTATCGAAGAAGATACACTGGCATGTCTCTAGACGCATGAGAGATCAGTCATTTCCTGCCCTATCTACTCGCATGACATTTCCCACCGACAGACCAGTGAGACAAACGATCCCTATCTTGTTAGACAGGCGATATGAAGACAAATTTACAATAGTAAAAACCGTGTACGGGAAACCCCAAAACCACAACCTCAAACGTCGTCAAAATCTAACAATAAGTCCTGACTCAGTGTGTTAGAATAAAAATGTTTTCGCTGTGTTGATTATGTATTGTTCTACGTAAGATAGCATTCGCGGCACCATTTTATGTTTGGCCGCCATTTTGAACCATGTTCGAAACTAATCTTTCTCTTCATGAAAAAACGGCTTTTGGTAAGTTTCGTTTCTCCAAGGTTGGGCCTTGCTTTTTCTCTATGAATACACTGTTCTTATTAGCGCATACCTTTCCCACTAGATAGAGGCCTTCTCCTACTAGTCTAGCGGTGGGCACGGACGGAACGACCTTGAGCAGGAGATAGTGTGTGCCCGGCCTCAGGATCGAAACGTATCCTTCTGTACTTCTTTGTGTAACTGCATCTGCCTGGAAAAATCCATTCTGGGTGTGCCTTCATTGGTTCTGAATCGTACATAATGTATCACCATGTTTGCTGATGTCAGTCCCTCTGCAGCAATCCTAAGAGACTGGGCAGACTGCTCCACTCGAGTGTATCTGAATAAACATATGGGTTTGTACTCTCTACTGTCTGACCGACTGTTCATTTGTATGGAAGGCTGAGAGGTGGTCGCGAGTGACCCGGTGACCCTGATTGGGTCACTTCCTTCAGTTGGCGCCCGATCAGGGACTTCATCGGGCGAGTGGCCCATCCCCTCCTGAGGACGGGTGGGGAGGTCGAGGCCATCGTCTGGTCGGACGGACGGATCAGGGATCCCTGCACGAGAGAATTCCTGTACTCGCAGCTGCCCCTTCTGTCCCGCCGGATGATGCCTCGCCCAGTGGTCATCCCGACTGGAGTCCTAAACAGCAAAACCCTTGGATCTGACCGTTTGGTCTGAAGAGTCGGCAGTGGAGAATAAATTTGTTTGACCTGCATACATCAGGTGAGTTTGTTTTGGTTCTTTGTGGATATGGTACCATTTTGGTTTGTATTTGGTAGTCTGAGGACCGATTTTTGGTGAAAAGTGTTTGCAAATACTTTGCCAGGCATATGTAGTGAATTTGTTTTCTTTTGAGAATGCCTGGAATAAGTAAACTGGTTTCTTTGTGCTGTCATTGTTGTTCTGCTGATGCTCGACTGGAGGAAAGTCAGACAGCGCCTCCAGAAGGCACTCCGAATTTTGATATGTATGTGAAGCATGGTCTTGGCCCTATTATGTTTAGTACGCTATGGCACAAATATACGAGGGACAATGCCGAATTGCAGTGGCCTTTGACTGGCACTTTTGATGAGCAAAAGATTGAGTATTTACAAGAACAGTTATGTAGAAAATGAAGTAGACAGTCTATGTTTGATTCCCTTAGAACGTGGCAAAAACAGCTAAACATAGGCGAATGAAAGCAGAGAAAGAGGCCCGTAAAGGGAGAATGCAGACCTTGACTCAGAAGGCTGTAGCATATGACAAGGAAAAGCAGGAGAAGGGAATTGAATGTGAAGATAGAAGGTTTTGATTACAGATTGATGAATCTTATGTGGCCCAAGAAGAAAAAGATACTTTTGTGGAAGAATTGTTAGATACTCGACCCCCACCTCCATATGCCCCGCAGAGGATCTATACTGCTATTCCCTCACAGTCCCTGTGAGAAGTTGGCCTGGTATATGCTGTCCACTAATTATAGTGGGCACCTTGCACCAGTCCAAACAACCCCTTATTGGAGATAGGTTAAAGACAACCTTTATTGAAAGCTATCCTAGTGGTAGCTATGGAGAGCAGCCTTCAGGCTAAGTCTTGAAGAAATGTAAAGCAGCTTGTTTTACCAGTCTATAATCTCTTGAGTGACCAAATGAAAGGGCACCACACCAGGTATATATTCAAAATATATGTTTTTTTCTCAAACTTTTTTTTTTTAAATTAATTTGTTTATTAACAGCTTGTCATATCATACAACAATATCACGCGCGTGCCTGGAGCATCGCGCACAGGGATTCAGGACAAGCAATTTTTTAGTGCATATACATATCAAGCAAATATAGGAAACAGATACCCAATGAAAATGCCATAAAGGCAAGAAACAAACCCCCCTCCCCCTCCCTCACCCTCTGGCACTGCAGCGATATGACCTACATAGCGGCAACATTTTGACTTCTGATGCGTACACATGTTGGAATAGCACAGTAACCTGGGATCAATTGCATTAAGTATCATTATCATAGAAATGAGAATGTGTGACATCTTACAAATCAGGGTGGCTCGATAAATATATGGTAAGTGGGGCCCAGAAATCCTTGGGCCTTGATGACTCAGGGAGTTCTTCAGCATAGGTCTCTAGTTGTTCCCTACAGTAGGTCAAGTCCCGGATCCACTTACGAACCGTGGGCAACCCCCTTGCGCCCCAGTGCTGCGCCACGGCCCGCTTGGCCATTAACGTCGCCACAGCTACCAACCTCCTGTTACAGGGCTTTAAGGGTGTCACATTGCCCAACAAGCATAGCTCAGGTGTGCATCCCACTCGTTCCAGCACGACCTCCATTAACACATCCACCACCCTAGACCAAAATGTAACTAACCCCGCACAGAGCCAGGAGAGGTGTAGAAAATCGGCGTCCGCATGCCCACACCGCACACAATTAGCCGTATCCCTCAGTCCAAATTTCCTCAACTGCACAGGGGTGTAATAGAGCTGGTGTAAAAGTTAAAATGTATGATACGTAGATTACAGTTAGCTGTAAGGCGCCCAGTCAGTTTACAACAAGCATGCCAATGGTCTACAGACATCGCGCCACCCAGAGCTTCGTTCCATTTAGCGTATGAGGGATGCACCTCCTCCTCACGCTCGCGAAGTGATGCAGCGTATAGTTTAGTGATCAGTCCCTTACGATCCCCGCTCGCGAGCACCGCCTGCAGCGCCCGCAGTGGCTGAGGCTCAGTGGGGTAGTTAGGATATATATCCCTGATTGCTTGCCGAACCCTCACGTACGTGAAGCATAGCATAGCTCCATGTGGCCGACCCGCCTGCACGTCCGGCAATGAGCGGAACTGGCTTTGTTTGTATAAGTCCCCTAGTTGCATAATCCCGACCGCCTGCAATGCGCTCAGCGCAGAACGCTCTTGCGCCGCGGATATGCCAGGGTGTGCCGCAATCGGCAATTTGGGGGCATAAAGGTAGGGTAGTTTCGCTCGTCTAGCCAATGTCTGCCAGGCCCAGGCGGTGCACTGCACCGGATTGATTTCCGTTCGGGGGCCTCCACTCCCACCCGAGAGAGCAGCTGCCACCAGTGGCAAGGGGAGTACTGCGTCCGCCTCAATCGCCGTATGGGGGAGATAGCGGTGTGGGAAGAACCAGTAATGCGCAAAATGCGCCTGAGCGCATAGGTAATAGAGGCGCATATCTGGGGCCTCGAAGCCGCCGCGTTCAAAGGGTTGGACTAGGGTATCCCAGCTACAACGCGGTTTTTGCCCCCCACACAAATGATAGTAGGGCCGTCTGTAATGCCTTGAAGGTCGAGATATTCAGGCGGAGAGGGATATTCATGAATAAATATAATAGTTTGGGCAAAATGGCCATTTTAAGCACAGCGATGCGGTCCGCTAACAAGAGGGGCAGGCGAGCCCACCGCTCCGTTTTTTCCGTGAGTTGTGTGATGGTGCGTCCGTAATTCATGGATATGACCTGGGCAGGGTCCCTGTGCAGCCAGATCCCTAAGTATTTCACCGGATCCCGGGCCCAAGACAGAGGAAAGTCCATCTCAAACTCGTCAGTACCCGCTGTTAAGGGAAATACCGTCGATTTGGCCCAGTTTATACCTAAGCCAGAGAATCCTTCAAATTTAACATATTCCCTCAGCAGTTCAGGGAGGTGGGTTGCAGGCTCACGGACATATAAAAGCATGTCATCCGCATAAAGCGAAACAACAAGTGGCCGCTGTCTAAAGCGAAGCGCAGCGGAGGCGTGCAATTGGCGCAACTTACATGCCAGTGGCTCCAGTGCCAGCGCAAATAGCATTGGTGACAGAGGGCATCCCTGCCATGTGCCTCTGCCAATGGGAAACGCCGAGGATACCCAGCCATTCACGCGAACTCTAGCCGCAGGTTTGGTATACAGGACCCTGATCCATTGCAAAAGAACGGGGAACACCCATTCGCGTGAGAACGGTAAACATATATTCCCAGGAGAGGGAATCAAAAGCCTTGGCGGCGTCTAGTAGCACCGCCACGGCCTGGAAGTCTGCGTCAAAATAGTGAAGAGTGGCGAAGAGAGTTCGCAGGTTATGCACGGTAGACCGAGCAGGCACGAATCCAGACTGGTCAGGGAGTACCAGCAAAGGAACCAGAGGCTGAAGGCGGAGTGCAATCATTTTCGCCAATATCTTGGTGTCGATATTAATCATTGAGAGTGGTCTGTAGGAATCGCAGTGGCTGGGCTCCTTATCAGGTTTCAGTAGCATCACCAGTAGAGCCTCCCGCAACGAGGGTGGGAGGTGTCCAGTGTCATACGCCTCCGCATATACTTCAAGAAGGCGGGGGCCAGGTCCTCCACAAATGTCTTATAGAACTCGCTCGGGAACCCGTCTAATCCCGCAGCTTTGCAAGTAGGGAGGGACATAATAGCGAGTTTTACATCTTCCTCATCAAAAGGTTGAGTAAGATATTCCCTGTGGCCGGGAGATAGCCAGCCCAGTGCGACATCATCCAAATATGTGTGGATCTCGGCCGGCTGCACTACATCTCTATTACTATAGAGTGCCGTGTAATAGTCAAGTATGGTCTCGCTAATGGCAGTTGTGCCGTAACAAGCTGTCCCTGCCTCGTCTAGGATTTCCGTGATATACTCTTGACTGCGCGGCGCAGCCAGTTTGTGCGCAAGAGAGTGGCTAGGCCGTCCCCCCTCACCATAGTATCGGGCCTTGCTACGCCTGGACCTATGTACCAGTTCCTGGTCTGCCGTGTCGTTATGTTCTGTCACCAGTGCACGTCTTGTAGGCTCGCTCTAGAGTGGAAATATCGGCGGCCAATTTGTGAATTCTGCGCCGTAAATCACGCAGTACTCCAGCCTGCGCCCCCATACAGACCCCTCTGATAGTGACTTTGAACGCTTCCCACATGGTGCCTGCGCTATCAACTGTACCAGCATTTTCCCGGAAAAAATGTCGAATAGCCTCTCCAACCGAGGCCCGGAAGACCAGGTCCGTCAGGGAGGACGGTTGTAAGCGCCACTGGAAAGTTGGTCGATCACATGCTGGGACCTGTAGATCCAGGAGCACCGGGGAGTGGTCCGAGAGCGTCCTGGCTAAGTGGCGCACTCCAGTCGCCCACGCACACGCAGCCTCCGTAGCCAGCCAAAAGTCCAAGCGAGACCAAGTCCCATGCACAGATGAAACAAATGTGCTCTCTCGCTCCCCCAAATGTTGCATACGCCATACATCCCTCAAGCGTCCCGCATCCATCAGGCCACGCAACACCTCCGCCGCCTGTTTAGGTTGTGCATTTTCACTACCCCTCCGGTCAGCCTCCATATCCAGACAGACATTGAAATCCCCTCCCCATATAATCTCCGCGTCTGGGAACCCCGAGATGCGGCGCCATACATCAGCGAAAAAGGCCGGGTCATCTACATTCGGTCCATACACATTTACAAAAAGGACACTCGACCGACCTAGTTGACCATGCACCAGCACCACTCGGCCCTGATCATCAGTCTCTGTGCGCGTGACTTGAAACGGTATCCCTTTCTTGATCAGAATAATCACTCCCCTTGCATAGCTAGAATAAGAGGAAGCGGCGCGAAAGCCAGCCCATCGAGCCCCCACCTTCCCTTCGGAAGCCTTGGTAAGATGTGTCTCCTGCAAGAAGGCAATGTGGACCTCCATCCTGTCTAAATAGGCGAACACCGACCTGATCTTTTTGGGAGTATTGAGGCCACGAACATTCCATGTTAAAAGGCGTATTTTACCACTCATCTATCCGCAGGCTATGAAATGATGTGACTATCGAATATTTCAGAGACATGTCTGTGCTATTACAATGAAAATAGTAAAAAGCATAAAACCCTAAAAAGACAGTGCCAGAGAGCCTCCCCCATCGCAATCCCCCATCCCCCTCCCACTTCAGCATCCCCAACTCGCCAAAGCCATCCCTACCCACACCTCCCCATCCCAACAAACAACCAGCAATGCAAAACTTAGATGGGGTATTCCCATGTGAGGGCGTTAGAGTGCTACTATCCTCCTATCTAGTAGGAGGAGGCTGAGCAGGGGTCAGTAACTATGCCTGGAAAGTACAACATCATGGAGCGCGCCCGCGGTATGCGAGCAGGCATATCCCATTCAGCCCCGGCTAAAAACACCTGTGAGTGGAAGAAAGAGCAGGTCATACTAATAAATGATACATCATGAGTCAGGAGAAACCTGGAAAGTCAAATAGGCAACCGTGGCAGCAGAGTAGTTCAGCCGATGCACCCTATGGGTCTATTGTTCCTCAGTCTCCGATGGCGATCGGGAGTCGCGTCGCCTCCTCTTGAGGCGTTTGGCATGTTCTAAGGCTGCCTTGGGGTTATTGAAAATATGAGAGTCCCCATCTGGGCCTATCTTCAGGCGAGCAGGGTATAGCATGGCATACGGGACCCCTTCCGCCTGTAGAAAGTTTTTAACACCCCCAAACTCCCTCCTCGCAGCTTGGACAGTGACAGTAAAGTCGGGAAAAAGGAAAGTTTATTGCCTTGATGTTCTATGGCCCCTTTCTCTCTCGCCAGACGTAGAATAGTGTCTCGGTCCCTGTAATTCAATACTCGTGCAATAATGGGGCGGGGAGGAGCGCCCAGGGCCGGTCGAGCCGCTAATGAGCGGTGAGCCCGTTCCACAATGAACATGTGTGATAGCTGCTCCGTACCGAATAGGTCTGTGATCAATGTTTCAATGAAGGTCTCCATTTTGCCCACATTTGTGGATTCCGGCAGCCCTGTAATGCGGAGGTTATTGCGCCTGGAGCGAGCCTCCAAATCTTCATTCTTAGCTTGGATGACTGAAAGGACTTTTTCCATGTTAAGCGTTTTCCCGGCGACTTCACTTAAACCATCCTCCGCTGTAGACACCCGCTGCTCGACTTCCCCCATACGGGTACTCTGTTTTTCCAGCTGCGAGGACATGTGGTCCAGCCGGTTGTTGACAGCCGCCATTGTTCCCTCGATGGATTGGAGGCTGCGCTGCATGGCCAAAAGCGTGGTCTCGAGGCCAGTGGGCCCTCCCTCCTGGGCGTCAGCCTCCGAGTCCGAGGCAGCTTTCTGCGGGGTTTTAGTGGATTTTCGGGCCTCGAACGTAAGGCGAGGCTGGGTTTTGTCTGTTCTGCCCATGGCGCTATATAGCTAGGTAGGTCCTCTGCAAGGGAGTAAACCGTAGATTCCAGGCGGGTCGTCAAGGGAACCCACCCCTCACCCCGTTCCTCCCGGCGAGTACAACTGCCCGCCTGAGATATGCAGGCCCGCACCAGAACAAGAGGTCGTCCGACAGCAGGAAGTGGACTCGGGGTCAGAACATGAAGGCCCCCCGCCAGTGAGAATTCTCGTGTCCACTAGCCCCACATCAAGAGCCAGTGAGCCAGCAGCTTGAGCAAATCAAGGGAAGTCGGTACAGGCCCCAGCCACCAAGATGCGAGGAGGTGCGCACTCAGGAGTCACATCCAGCGAAGGATCCACAGCAGCGCAAGGCAATGCGGGGTGTATTCCAGACCCAAGCCAGGGTCCCAGCTGCACTCTCCGTCAGGGATCCGCCACAACAGCCTTGAGGATTACAAGTGGCAACGCAGGGGTAAGTATGCCAGACCCTCCTCTCCCAGATTGCCACAGAGGCCTAGCGCTCCATCTTTCCAGTGGGGCCCACCAGCACGGGCCCAGCTCCTTATGGACAAGCCGCCCAGCAGCAGCCGCGGCAGTGACAGCCAGCAGACGGTCAGCAACGGAAGCGCGGTCTCCCACTCCGGCCTACAACTCCCCCCCAGGCGTCCGCCCAAGCTCGCAGGCCGCAGCACCGACCAGGGCCCTCGCCCGCCTCTACTGGTGCGAACCCCGGCCGGGCCGCGCCCCACTCACCGTGACCAGCACCCAGGAGTCGTCTCCGCCGGCAGTCCGCAAGTGTGTCTCTGCACCTCGGCGCGGGTCCCCAAATCCCGTACCGGGCCGCCGCCGCTCGCCTCTCCCACTCAGTGGTCGGGATCACGACAGCAGCGCCCAGCAGCTCAGTGCTCGGCCTCGTTCCCGTAGGGCTCGCACAGCCACTCTCGGCCACTCTCAACCAGCACCCCTCTTTGGCAGCAGGCCGGTATGTCGCCGGCAGCAGCTCTCGGCCACCTCTAATCGGTGCCTCGGGTCCGCGGCAAGCAGGAACGCCACAGCCCGGACCCGTCAATAGAGTGTGCAGGTGGCCGCCATCTTGTGCGCCCGCCTCGGGTCTCGGTTCCTCCGGTGATGCGCAGCCACAGAGCGATCTGCCGCTCCGCAATGCCACCAAAGCATGCAGGGGTCTTAGTCAGCTAGGGTCGCGCGGTTTCTGTAGTGCAGATTCTGCTTTTCCAGGCGGATTATAGGCGGATAGTGGCTCAGCCGGGCAGAGCGACCTTAAGGTGCTGCCATCTTGCCGTGCGCCCTCTAGCGCCCCCCATATATATATGTATTTATTGCTAAACACACCCCTCTAGTCTCTTTATGAGGCTAGAGTTCGAAGTACATAAGTTATAAGTTATTTAAACACAGTAATAGCACAAATACACGTTTGGGCCCTAGGGGCGTACCAAACCATATACCAATAAAGTGGTATAAGAACCACGACTGAGCTAGACACTAGGCCTAGAGCCTGTAGAAGTGCTTGGACCACAAGGAACCACCCAAGGTTGTGACACAGGGGACCCACGGGGGACGCGTGCAGTGTGTAAACACAGCCGCGAATCGCCGTTAACTTCTATGGGGAAAGTCACAATTAGGAATTTAAAGAAAAGGGACACTTAAAGAAGGACTTGGAGCAAACCCCTTGAGAACTAGGTCATTCTAGAGTCTCTACCCACGGCAGCACCGGAGTACTCGTGTTACCTCACCCAGGGAAGCCGGGTGCATAGGTGCCTTTCGGGGTCGGGTTTCGTCGTCGATTTGAATGGCGATCTGCTGCAAAGTGCTGCTGGCGACCAAGTGAAGAGTGTCCGGGTGGATCCAAGTGTGGATCGGAGATCTGAAGAACCTGAAAGCAGAGGGGACAGAGTCTGGGTCACTAGCCAGTGACCAGGAAGGCGATGAGCAGATGCCCACCGATGTCGGGTGCTTCAGGTAGGTTAACGGTCATCTTGACTCTTCAGCCACGAGGTCCAGGAGGCGTTGTCGGCAACCAGGAGCAGGATTCGAGTGCTGAGGTGTCGGCGACCGGATTGGACCCAACAAGCCTTGGCAACGGCAAGTCTCGATGAAGATGAAGATTGACGATGGTGCAGACCAGCAAGGTCTGAGGAACTCACCCAGCAAGGGTAAGTGAGGGCAAGCCTGGAGCAACCAGGGAGCCCAAGTAGAAAAGGATTAGCCTTCGTGAAGCGCTACTAGCCAACGGACTAGCGACCGCGAAGGAGCCTCGAGACGGTGCACGTGGAGCTGGCTCACAGGACACTCGTGGAGTGGAGGCCAGTGATCTTCGGTGCAGTTGGTGCTGGAGGCTGGGGCTACTGGAAGCCCAAAGCACGACTTCGTGGGAGACCCAGAAGAGGATGCACTTGCAAATGCGTGCGGTGTCCAGGGGTCACGGTTCCACGTTACCCACGACAGCTACGGGCATCAGCTTTGCTGGGGACTCAGGGCAGCCTCGGGGAAGTCTGGAAATCCACCTCTGGTGATGCAAAGACTTCGGCGTCCAACGGGAGCTTCAGCGATGCAGACCGGACAATTGCTTCTTTGGTGCCTGCCAAGCAGGGGAGTCACTCCTTGACCCCAAGGGAGATTCTTCTGTCCTCTAATCTTCAAGTAGAGCATCGAGGGTCCAGGATTCTGTGTCAGAGTTTCGTCCAGGGATAATCTAAAGTCCTAAGGACTGGGGTCCCATACTTATACTAGGTTTAGGGGTTGGACTTACTCTGTGGTCCCACCTATGGGTGGGTCAGGGCAGAGGGGTGGCTACACCCCTTTCCCTTTGTCCAGTTCACACCAAAGCAGGGGCTGGAAGCCCCTGATCCGGTTTGAACTGGGGTATGCACAGGGACACCAAATGTGCCCCCAGTGCAGGACTTCAAAGCACCAGAGAGTGCTCTCGCCCATCTCCAATACACATTATCCTGTCTGGGGAGGTGGTTACACCTCCCTGCAACAGGAAACCTATTGTCCAGGCCTCCCCTGCCGGAGTTTCGGTCAGCAGCAGGAGGCCAGACTTGTGTCTGTGGCAGCAGCATCCATTTTGTGATGCTGGGGCTTTGGAAAGAAGTTACCGGACAAGCCAGGGTTAACATGTCTCTCCCTCTAGAAGGGTGGAATGCTACCCCCGCCGCCAGAATTGGCGGGGGGTAGTATTCCAAGATGTTTGACACCAAACACGACATGTTTCTGTGCAGCCATCCCAAAGTTAGCATTTAACGCGAGGTTATAATGCGCTTAAGAGTATATGGTCAGGCTGCACTACAAACAGCATCAGAGAAGGGTCTCCGACCGCTGCAGAGGGGCCCTGCTCATGCAGGGGCACCCTCTCACATAGGAACCATGCACTCTGCCTTCAGGATTGACAAGGCCTGCCATAGGAGTGACTTATAGGTTTATATGTGTGTAGGTATGTAGTGATATAGGTAGCCTATATCACAGTAAGGGTGCATGCACCACCTTACCCAGGCTGCAGTAGCAGACCTGTGGTGTCAGTTTGGATGGCCTTCCAGGGGTGGCATAATACATGCTGCAGCCCCTGGCAGGCCTCTGAGGTACCTATGCCCTGGGTACATAGTATACCATATACTAGGGACTTATAAGGGCACTCCAGATTCCAATCAGAGATGTGCCTAAGGCACATGGAAACCATTTTAAAGAGGAAGCAGCTAGGCTGGAGTTCTGATTAGCAGGGCCCCAGCCAGACTAAGGTCGAAAAACAGTGAAGCATCAGCAAAAAGTGGGGGTACCCATGTGAAGCAGATCCTACTCTCCTACACAACCCCCCCAAACGTAGGGACATTAAACTAACCATGACCAGTTGAGTCTTCATGTTCTAAGTGGAAGTACCTAGAGAGTCCATCTGCATTGGCATGGTTACTCCCAGGTCTATGTTCCACTGTGAAGTCCATCCCCTGTAGGGAAATGGACCACCTAAGCAGTTTGGGGTTTTCACCCTTCATTTGTTTTAGCCATAAGAGGGGCTTATGGTCGGTTTGAACAAGGAAGTGAGTACCAAACAAGTATGGCCTCAACTTCTTCAGAGCCCAGACCACAGCAAAGGCCTCCCTCTCAATGGCTGACCAACGTTTCTCTCTAGGGGTCAGCCTTCTGCTAATGAAAGCTACTGGCTGATCCTGACCTTCTTCATTCAATTGTGACAGTACAGCCCCTACCCCCAATTCAGATGCATCAGTTTGAACAATGAACTTCTTGGAGTAATCAGGATTCTGTAGAATGGAAACAGTGCACATGGCCTGCTTCAGGTCATCAAATGCCTTTTGACAGATAGCTATCCACTGAACTTTCTTGGGCATTTTCTTAGAAGTTAAGTCATTCAAGGGTGTCACTATTGATCCATACCCTTTGACAAATCTCCTGTAGTACCCAGTCAGGCCTAAGAAGGCTCTCACCTGAGTCTGGGTAGTTGGAGCAGTCCAGTCCATGATGGTCTGGATCTTGCTCTGCAGTGGTTGAACCTGGCCTCCACCCACAAGGTGGCCCAGGTACACAACCTGACTCTGCCCTATCTGGCACTTGGTGGCCTTGATAGTCAAGCCTGCCTTTTGCAGGGCCTGTAAAACATTTCTGAGGTGGACCAGGTGATCCTCCCAGGTGGAGCTAAAGACAGCAATATCATCTAGATATGCTGCACTATAGGCTTCCAGGCCTGTAAGGACTGTATTCACCAACCTCTGAAAAGTGGCAGGTGCATTCTTCAGACCAAAGGGCATCACCACAAATTGATAATGCCCACTAGGGGTTGAGAATGCTGTCTTTGGCTTTGCATCATCAGCTAGTCTGATCTGCCAGTAGCCAGCTGTCAGGTCAAATGTGCTTAGATACTTGGCTGAGGCCAAAGTGTCTATTAGCTCATCTGCCCTAGGTATTGGATGGGCATCAGTCCTAGTGACTGCATTGAGACCCCTGTAGTCCACACAAAACCTCATCTCTCTTTTTCCACCCTCTGGTGTGAGGTTTTGGCACAAGGACCACTGGACTAGCCCAAGGGCTATCTGAGGGTTCAATAACTCCCAAATCCAACATTTTCTGGACTTCTGTCCTGATACAGTCCCTGACATGGTCAGGTTGCCTATAAATCTTATTTTTAATAGGCAGACTGTCCCCAGTGTCCACTTCATGAGTGCACCAGGTGGTCTGACTGGGTGTCAGTGAAAACATGTGTCTAAACTGATTGAGCACCTGTCTACAATCAGTTTGCTGCTGGGTAGTGAGGCTGCCTGCCAAAGCTACACCATCTACTGACCCATCGTCAGGGTTCTGTGAGAGCAGATCAGGGAGTGGGTTACACTCTTCCTCCTGCCCTTCATCAGTAGCCATGAGCAAGCCCATGTCTGCCCTGTCCACATACGGTTTTAACCTGTTGACATGGAGAACCCTGTGGGGACTCCTGGGTGTTCCTAGGTCTACTAAGTAGATAACCTCACCCTTCTGTTGAACAATAGTGTGGGGTCCACTCCATTTGTCTTGGAGAGCTGCTAGGGCCACTGGCTCCAACACCCACACCTTCTGTCCTGGCTGGTAAACAGTCAGTACAGCCTTTTGGTCATGCCAAGCTTTCTGAAGTTCCTGGCTAGCCTCAAGGTTTTTAGTTGCCGTTTTCATATACTCAGCCATCCGGGAGCGGAGACAAAGTACGTAGTCCACTATGTCTTGCTTTGGGGGCTTGAGAGGTAACTCCCATCCTTCCTTCACCAAGCACAATGGACCCCTGACAGGGTGACCAAACAAAAGTTCAAAAGGGCTGTAGCCAACCCCCTTTTGAGGCACCTCCCTGTATGCAAATAAAAGGCAGGGCAAGAGAATGTCCCATCTTCGCCTAAGCTTTTCTGGGAGCCCTTTAATCATGCCCTTCAAGATTTTGTTGAATCTCTCAACTAAACCATTGCATTGTGGGTGATAGGGTGTGGTGAACTTGTAAGTCACTCCACACTCCTTCCACATTGCTTTTAAGTAACCAGACATAAAGTTTGCAACCCTGTCTGATATAACCTCCTTAGGTAAGCCCACTCTTGAGAAAACTCCCAGGAGGGCTCTTGCCACCACAGGTGCTGTAGTGGTCCTAAGGGGAATAGCCTCTGGGTACCTGGTGGCATGATCCACTTCCACCAGGATAAACCTGTGCCCAGATGCTGTATGGGGATCCATGGGACCAACAATATCAATCCCCACTCTTTCAAAGGGCACCCCCACCACAGGTAGTGGTATCAGGGGGGCCTTTGTAGTGCCACCTGCCTTGCCACTGGCCTGGCTGGTTACACAGGAGCGACAAAACTCCTTGGTGTCTTCAGACATGTGGGGCCAGTGAAAGTGAGGGACAATTCTGTCCCAAGTCTTGTTCTGGCCCAGGTGACCTGCTAAGGGAATATCATGGGCTAGGGTCAATAGGAAGCCCCTGAACTTTAGAGGTATAACCAACCTCCTGGTGGCACCAGGCTTGGGGTCTCTACACTCTGAGTACAGGAGTCCATCATCCCAATACACTGTATGGGGACCACTAGCTTTCCCAGCAGCCTCAGCAGCAGCTTGCTGTCTGAGGGGTTCAAGAGAGGGGCAGCTCTGCTGCTCCTGGCTCAGATCTGCCCTGGAAGGTCCCCCTGTCCCCAAAAACTCAACCTGGTCAGGTTCAAGTTCCTCTGGGACAGTTCCTTCCTCAGGACTGGGATCATCCCCCTCAAGAGACTGATCTTCCTTCTGAGCCAAGGGGGAAGGCACTGCCTTTACCCTACTACTCCTCCTCTTGGAAGGCACTTGGTCCATTATTCCAGAATCCAAGGCCTGTTCAGTTTTAGACATTTTGGCCTGTGACCTGGTCACAGCAAACACATCTGCAGGGATGCCCAGCATTTCTGCATGAGTCCTGAGCTCCACTTCTGCCCAAGCTGAAGTTTCTAAGTCATTGCCAAGCAAGCATTCGACTGGTAGGTCTGCACTTACCACAACCTTCTTAAGGCCAGTTAGCCCTCCCCAGGAGAAGTTAACAACTGCCAGAGTATGGTCTGTTCTGACGTTGCTAGCATTGGTCACTTGGTACATTTCACCAAGTATAACTTGCCCAGGATTCACAAGGTCTTGTGTCACCATTGTGACACTTGCCCCTGTGTCCCTAAATGCCAAAGCCTCTCGTCCATTGATTAAAGGCTGTTGTCTGTACTTGCCCAGATTACTGGGACTCATAGAGGAGGTCATATCCATGCCTCCATCACAGACTAGGACAGCCTGAGTGAGTTCTCTGACTAGGTCAGAGCCCATCTCAGTACCCAGGGTCAACCCTACTAAACCCTTGGCTGTAGTACTCCCACCACCAACTGTAACTGTACTAGGGGGAACAGGTGCCTTAGGGGCATTGGTGGGGGCTGGAGTAGAGTCTTTGGACTTGGTACAATCACTGGTCCAGTGGGTCCTTTGCTTACAGACCTTGCACCATGGTTTCTTTTGGCCTTTCCCTTTGTTAGACTGTGAATCCCCACCTGAAGAAGATGTTTGGGGCCCTTGTGAAGACTTCTGGTCTTTACCCTTCTCCCCACCCGTATCAGAGTTCTTAGAATATTGCTTCTTAGGGTCACCACCTTGGTTCTGTACCTTCTGCCTCACCCTGGTTCTGACCCATTTGTCTGCCTTCTTTCCCAATTCTTGGGGAGAGGTCAGATCAGAGTCCACCAGGTACTGATGCAACAGCTGATTTTGACAGTTATTAAGAATCTGCTCCCTCATTATCAGATTGTACAATCCTGTGAAGTCACACACCTTACTGCCCATCAACCAGCCTTCCAGAGCCTTAGCAGAACAATCCACATAGTCTACCCAGTCTTGAGTCTGTGCTTTTTGGGCATCTCTGAACTTTAACCTGTAATGTTCAGTTGTTAGGCCAAACCCATCAATAAGAGCACTCTTCAAGTCCTTGTAATTATCAGCATCCTCTTCTCTTACAGTGAGGAGCTTGTCTCTACCTTTGTCTGCAAAGGAGAGCCACAAGATTGCTGCCCACTGCTCCTGAGGGACCCTCTGTACTTTACAGGCCCTCTCTAGAGCAGTTATCCATTTGTGGATGTCATCCCCACTCTGGTAGGGAGGGATAATCTTGCTCAGGTTTCTATGGTCATAAGACCTTTCCCTATGTCTGGGGAAATTGCTGCCACCATGGGACTCTAGTCCCAACTTTTTTCTCTCTCTGTAGAGATCTAGGGACTCCCTGTCTAGAGCCAATTGCTGCTGTCTGAGTTCAAGCTGGGCTTGCTCATACTGAATCAGTCTCTTTCTCCTCTCATGAGAGGATTCCCTCCTATGAGAGGAGACAGAGGTCCCTACTGAGGTGCTAGAATGGTTAGACTCCTGAGAAGGAGATCTAGACCTTCTAGGCACACTCACAATCCTTCCTGGGGGGACAAAGTGGAGGTCATTCTGATCCTCCTCCTCATCCACAGGAGGAATTGGGTTTTCCAGGTCAAGGTCATTGTCACCCTCCTGGTCAGTTCCAGAGGGGGGGTTGGGGGTGTTGCTACCCCTGGCCCCATCCTCATCTTCTGCCCCACCCTCTGCACCTACCCCTTCAGTCCCTAAGGGCCTGTTGAGATCATCAGCCATTAACATCTCTCTCAGATGTTGGGTGGTGGGACTTTGGCCTGTCTTCAGTTTCCTCACATTGCATATTGCTCTCAATTCCAAGGATGGGAGTGTATCATACTTGGAGGGAAGAAGCCCAGTGGCTTCTGGCAAGGACTCTCTGGGTCCTGGCTTTGAAGACATCACTAGTGAGGTGTGGTGTATGCACTACCTACTCTAGTGTGGCCTACTAAACTCTCTTGAGTTGTAGAAAGGGTGTGCTATCCCTTAACACACAACTCTAAGTTCAGTAGAACTTACTGTATACTAAACTTAATTTATATGTACCTTAGGTACCTTTAGTGGTTTTCACTTGATCAATTCAATTGAGATTATCTGGTAAAACAATAGCAAGCTGGAATCCCACACGCTGCACACCAATGTGAGAAGTTGGCCTGGTATATGCTGTCCACTAATTATAGTGGGCACCTTGCACCAGTCCAAACAACCCCTTATTGGAGATAGGTTAAAGACAACCTTTATTGAAAGCTATCCTAGTGGTAGCTATGGAGAGCAGCCTTCAGGCTAAGTCTTGAAGGAATGTAAAGCAGCTTGTTTTACCAGTCTATAATCTCTTGAGTGACCAAATGAAAGAGCACCACACCAGGTATATATTCAAAATATATGTATTTATTACTAAACACACCCCTCTAGTCTCTTTATGAGGCTAGAGTTCGAAGTACATAAGTTATAAGTTATTTAAACACAGTAATAGCACAAATACACGTTTGGGCCCTAGGGGCGTACCAAACCATATACCAATAAAGTGGTATAAGGACCACGACTGAGCTAGACACTAGGCCTAGAGCCTGTAGAAGTGCTTGGACCACAAGGAACCATCCAAGGTAGTGACACAGGGGACCCACGGGGGACGCGTGCAGTGTGTAAACACAGCCGCGAATCGCCGTTAACTTCTATGGGGAAAGTCGCGATTAGGAATTTAAAGAAAAGGGACACCTAAAGAAGGACTTGGAGCAAACCCCTTGAGAACTAGGTCATTCTAGAGTCTCTACCCACGGGAGCACCGGAGTACTCGTGTTACCTCACCCAGGGAAGCCGGGTGCATAGGTGCCTTTCGGGGTCGGGTTTCATCGTCGATTTGAATGGCGATCTGCTGCAAAGTGCTGCTGGCGACCAAGTGAAGAATGTCCGGGTGGATCCAAGGGTGGATCGGAGATCTGAAGAACCTGAAAGCAGAGGGGACAGAGTCTGGGTCACTAGCCAGTGACCAGGAAGGCGATGAGCAGATGCCCACCGATGTCGGGTGCTTCAGGTAGGTTGACGGTCATCTTGACTCTTCAGCCACGAGGCCCAGGAGGCGTTGTCGGCAACCAGGAGCAGGATTCGGGTTGGTACACAATGTCTGTCGAGTGCTGAGGTGTCGGCGACTGGATTGGACCCAACAAGCCTTGGCAACGGCAAGTCTTGATGAAGATGAAAATTGACGATGGTGCAGACCAGCAAGGTCTGAGGAACTCACCCAGCAAGGGTAAGTGAGGGCAAGCCTGGAGCAACTAGGGAGCCCAAGTAGAAAAGGATTGGCCTTTGTGAAGGGCTACTAGCCAATGGACTAGCAACCGCGAAGGAGCCTCGAGACGGTGCACGTGGAGCTGGCTCACAGGACACTCGTGGAGTGGAGGCCAGTGATCTTCGGTGCAGTTGGTGCTGGAGGCTGGGGCTACTCGGAGCCCAAAGCACGACTTCGTGGGAGACCCAGAAGAGGATGCACTTGCAAATGCGTGCGGTGTCCAGGGGTCACGGTTCCACGTTACCCACAACAGCTACGGGCCTCAGCTTTGCTGGGGACTCAGGGCAGCGTCGGAGAAGTCTGGAAATCCACCTCTGGTGATGCAAAGACTTCGGCATCTGACAGGAGCTTCAGCGATGCAGACCGGACAGTTGCTTCTTTGGTGCCTGCCAAGCAGGGGAGTCACTCCTTGACCCCAAGGGAGATTCTTCTGTCCTCTAATCTTCAAGTAGAGCATCGAAGGTCCAGGATTCTGTGTCAGAGTTTCGTCCAGGGATAATCTAAAGTCCTAAGGACTGGGGTCCCATACTTATACTAAGTTTAGGGGTTGGACTTACTCTGTGGTCCCACCTATGGGTGGGTCAGGGCAGAGGGGTGGCTACACCCCTTTCCCTTTGTCCAGTTCACGCCAAAGCAGGGGCTGGAAGCCCCTGATCTGGTTTGAACTGGGGTATGCACAGGGACACCAAATGTGCCCCCAGTGTAGGACTTCAAAGCACCAGAGAGTGCTCCCGCCCAGCCCCAATACACATTATCCTGTCTGGGGAGGTGGTTACACCTCCCTGCGACAGGAAACCTATTGTCCAGGCCTCCCCTGCCGGAGTTTCGGTCAGCAGCAGGAGGCCAGACTTGTGTCTGTGGCAGCAGCATCCATTTTGTGATGCTGGGGCTTTGGAAAGAAGTTACCGGACAAGCCAGGGTTAACATGTCTCTCCCTCTAGAAGGGTGGAATGCTACCCCCGCTGCCAGAATTGGCGGGGGGGTAGTATTCCAAGGTGTTTGACACCAAACACGACATGTTTCTGTGCAGCCATCCCAAAGTTAGCTTTTAACGCGAGGTTATAATGCGCTTAAGAGTATATGGTCAGGCTGCACTACAAACAGCATCAGAGAAGGGTCTCTGACCACTGCAGAGGGCCCCTGCTCATGCAGGGGCACCCTCTCACATAGGAACCATGCACTCTGCCTTCAGGATTGACAAGGCCTGCCATAGGAGTGACTTATAGGTTTATATGTGTGTAGGTATGTAGTGATATAGGTAGCCTATATCACAGTAAGGGGTGCATGCACCACCTTACCCAGGCTGCAGTAGCAGACCTGTGGTGTCAGTTTGGATGGCCTTCCAGGGGTGGCATAATACATGCTGCAGCCCCTGGCAGGCCTCTGAGGTACCTATGCCCTGGGTACATAGTATACCATATACTAGGGACTTATAAGGGCACTCCAGATTCCAATCAGAGATGTGCCTAAGGCACATGGAAACCATTTTAAAGAGGAAGCAGCTAGGCTGGGGTTCTGATTAGCAGGGCCCCAGCCAGACTAAGGTCGAAAAACAGTGAAGCATCAGCAAAAAGTGGGGGTACCCATGTGAAGCAGATCCTACTCTCCTACAGTCCCCGCCACCCGTTTCTTGTGTCTCTGCTGTTTCTGCTTCTATTACTGTCGATCGGACTGCTTTGGCCACACCACCTCCTATCCTTTCTTTGTCCTCGCCGTCTGTAGCAACTGTGACTGTTAGCACCCCCCTTCACGCCCATTGTTTCTGCATCTTTCTCGCCAGCTTTTTCTCCTGTGACGCAGCCCTCAGCATCGTTGATACCAGTCACTCCGGTTGCTTCTCCTTCCCTGGTTTTTCATCCCCCGGTTTCTTTGAGTGAGGGGACTCCAGTGCGCGGGTTTAGAGATTGAGATTGGACAGAGCATGGGTTCGTATGTGCGATCTGAAATGGGAGATGCAGAGAAAAAGGTAGTGGCTAACCAGGCTGCACAGTGGGCCCGAAACCCCATTTATAGTGTGGACTGTGATGAAAGATTATGAGCCCTTTGTACAACAGCATGCCCTTAAGCATATGTCTGCTACTCTGATTAGTCTTTGGGAGCAGTGTTTCAAAGATGCAGCACCACAGATTTTATATGATATTAACGATCATGTATATATTATGAATATGGAGCCTGGTCAAGTTTTTGGAAGTATTACGACATTAGTTGCTTATCGGGGTAGGCTACTTGAGAAAAGCCCCACTCCGGTGTCTCAGTTCCCGATGCAAGAGGTTCATCCTATATATCACCCCGAAATACCAGAGCTAACGGATCAGCACAGTATTGTCACTAGACCAGGTGTGGCGGCCTGTTTCCAAGAACAATGGGTTTATACTCCATGGAAAAGGAGTGAAGTTTTCTCTTAAGACTCAGTTACCTGATCCTAGGAAGAATCCTACTGCATATTATAAAGAATTGACTGAAGCTGCCTCTTCAACAGTAATGACGCTTGCTGATATTGAAATGTTATTTGGTTTACTGGTTCCGGTTGATATTTGGAGGCAAGTGCACGCACAAGATCATGTTGCAGAATTGGGTAGTACATGGGATCAAATTAAAATATGGGATCAGGAGAGGAAGCCCGGTGATAAGCCTAAGGCAGAGATACTTGCTTTGCCAGGCCGCAATATACATATATGCATTCTCTTATTCCACCGAGGAAGGTTGACTGGGATAAGTTAACGGCTTGTCGACAAAAGAAAGATGAGTGTGTCTGATTTTTTTACTCGGTTTGAAGATATATTCCTGGATTACAGTGGGCAGGATCTGTCTTTTGAGGGAGGTGTCTGGTTGTTTGTTAATAGATTTGTTTCTAATCTACTTCCTGAGATTGCGACTCGATTGCAGGCTTCCGAAAGCACCTGGTCCACCTCTTCCCCTTCTGTTATTTTGAATATGGTGCATTATTACGAGCATAGGGAAAATGAGGATAAGGAAAGGACAGAGCAGAAGCACAAGGATTTGAAGACAAAGGTGTTGTTGCAGCAGTCCTTTAGAGGGAATGGTCGAGGACGTGGTAGTTTGGCCCGACAGCTTCCACGCACTAGTAGGCAGCCAAACGCTATGCCCCTGGGTCCGAATCAGTGTGCGTATTGTAAAGAGGAGGGACATTGGCGTAGCCAGTGTCCTGTGCTTTTGCAGAAGGTAGCAGTCCCTGGAGAACGAGGTTCTCGTATAAGGGGTCGTGGAGCTGGTGGGGCAGGCAGGGCTCAGAACGCTGCAGCCTCACAGGGTCGTTCTGATAATAATTACTTTGATGACCCTCAGGATGGACAGTACTATCACGATGATTATGATGTGGATGAAGTAACAGGAATGTCTTACAGCTAGGACAGCCAGGGACCGAGTGGGGGACCAGTTCCGATACCTGTGGACCAGCATGGTCCTTATGTCACAGTGTAACTGCAAGGTTCGACTAAGGAATTTTTAGGGGACACAGGTGCGACGAAAAGTTCTGTTTCTTGAAATATGGTCCCTGGGGCGGCTCTGTCCGGCCATAATAATGTTTCGGTAGATTTTTCTGGTGTACCAGTTGTAAGCCCCATTTTAAGACCCCTTGCGTTGACTATTGGTCCTTTCACTGTAGATTCGCCATTTTTGCTGACATCTAACTGTGGTGAGAATTTGATGGGTTTGGATTTGTTAAAGAAACTGCATGCTACGATTTATTGTTCCACAGCAGGTGTCTAGATGACAATGGGTCCAGATGTGGTGTGCGCTAAGCAGTGTCTGTCCAATGATGCGCCCCTTCCTGTTGAATTTAAAGATGTGCCACCTACTCTGTGGGCAACAGGCGACACAGATGTGGGATTGTTGCAGATATCGCCTGTTTCGATACGCGTTAAGGATGGTACTATTTTACCTCGTATCCCTCAATATAAAGTACCTCAGGCAGGAGAGCGAGCCTTATTGCAAATTACCACAGCTAATATTTGTAATAGCCCTATCCTTCCCATTTATGAGCGGACGCCCTCAGATTCTGTTGGTGACCATGAAGATGTTTATCGCTTTGTGATTGACTTGTGTGAAGTTAATAAAATAGTGATTCCCCAGTTTCCGGTGGTTCCTGACATCACCACACTTTTGACAATGATTCCTTCTTCTGCTAAATTATTTTCTATCATTGATTTGAAAAATGCGTTCTTCAGTATTCCTATTCATCCTGATAGCAGATATCTGTTTGGGTTCACCCTAGCTGGTAGAAGTTTTAGGTTCTGTTGCGCTCCTCAAGGCTATACAGAGAGCCCGAGTATCTATAGTCAGGCATTGAAAGGTCAACTGGATTCCTTGTCGCTCCCCACAGGTAATGTATTGCTTCAGTATGTCGATGACTTGCTCATTGCTTCAGATACAGAACAAGGTTGCAGAGACAGTACAGTTAAATTGTTGTTGCATTTAGCCCAGCAGGGCCATACAGTATCCCTTTCAAAATTTCAGTATTGTCGACAGGAGGTCACCTACTTAGGTCACCTACTGTCGTAAGAGGGTAGGAGATTGACCCCGGAGCGTATTAGTACTATCGTTCAAATGCCAGTTCCACAAACCCAGAAAGATGTACGCGCTTTTATAGGTATCACTTCCTACTGTCGTCAGTGGATACCTAACTATTCCCTAATAATTAAGCCCCTGCTTGCACTAACCACGAAAGAAGTGCATGTGCCTTTACCTTGGACGAATGAATGTCAGCAGTCTTTAGAGCAACTAAAAACTGCGCTTTGTTAGGCTCCAGTGCTTGGTACCCCTAACTGCGCCAAATCCTTTGTATTATATGTTCATGAGATGGCTGGTTGCGTGCTTTCCGTTTTAACACAAAAATTCGGAGATAAGCAACGGCTGTGTGCTTATTTCTCTGCTGTGCTTGATCCTGTCGCACGAGCCCTCCCAAGCTGTCTAATAGCTGTCGCAGCCGTGGCTGTCTCGATAAGACAATCGGCTGGACTCGTACTTGATTCTGACCTCACAGTCATGGTACCCCATGCTGTGGATACCCTTTTGAATAAGACAAAGACACAGCACCTCACCAGTGCACGTCTGACAGGTTATGAATTAACGCTGTTTGCCAAACATATCATGATAAAACGATGTGCCACTCTGAACCCAGCCACGTTACTACCCCTCCCTTCTGAGAATGATGAGATTGATAAACATGATCGTGTCTTCCGGACGGAAGAGGAGACGAAATGTTAGATAGACTTGACTGATGTTCCCTTATCTGACCCCCAAGGGGATCTATATGTCGATGGCTCTTGCTTTAAATTACCAGATGGCACTACAACTGCTGCATATGCTATTACTACGCTGCGTATGGTAGTTGAGACATCACGAGTTCCCTATCAGTCGGCCCAAGCTGCAGAGCTCGTTGCCCTAATACGAGCTTGCGAATTGAGTGAGGGACTGGTTGTCAATATTTATACTGACAGTCAGTACGCCTTTGGAGTCGCTCACAACTTCTGGCGACTCTAGGCAGAGAGAGGGTATCTTACTTCGCATGGTGCCAAGATACAACATGGGCACCTTATATTGAGACTTTTGTCTGCTTTGACACTCCCTAAGAAATTGGCAATAGTAAAGTGTAGCGCCCACCAGAAAGTCACTGATGATGTCGGTAAGGGGCACGCTTTTGCAGATCAGACAGCTAAGGAAACAGCCCGGACTAAAATGAAAAGAATGTTTGTAGAAGGTCCCCCTAGGTGGGTGCCTGAAGTCACCATGTTTGAGAATACACTTGAGAACGTGAAGGAGATAGATAGTGAGGCCACAGTAGAGGAATTAGCAATGTGGCAAGAAAGGACAGCACAGTTGAACGATGAGGGATGTTGGATTGATAAGTCAGGGAAGCAGAGATGGATGTTGCCAGATGCGTATGTTCTTCCTGTAGTCACGATGGCTCATGGCCCAGCCCATATTAGTGCTAAGGGTATTTGCAAGTTGTTAGACCCTGTTTGGCAGAATAACATTTCAAAAACAGCTGCACATTTAGTGAAATACTGCATGGTGTGTATGATGCATAATCCTGGGAAGGGTACCCCTACAGCACCCGGTAATTTTGCACCACCCTCTTTCCCTTTTGAGGTCATCCAGATGGACTATATAGAACTAGATAGGTGCAATAATTTGAAGTATGTCTTGGTGGTTGTTTGTGCATTCAGTAAATGGGTTGAGGCTTATCCCAACAAAGATAATACCTCCATGACGACTGCAAAGGTACTCCTAAAGGAGTTCTTTCCTTGTTTCGGCTTGTCCCGTTTGATCTAGAGTGATAACGGAAGTCATTTTAATGCCAAGGTCATTCATTTAATTTGTGATGGTTTGCACATAAAGCAGAAGTTTCATGCTGCAAATCACGCCCAGTCAGCAGGTTTGGTTGAGAAGTACAATGGTACTCTGAAACTGAAATTGGCAAAGATTCAGGAGACAACAGGGTTACAGTGGCCAGATGCTTTACCATTATCTCTTTTGTCGACAAGAACAACAGCACATTCTAAGACAGGATTGTCACCATACGAGGTCGTGTTTGGATGCCCGGCAAATGTCTGGGGCGTCCTGCGTCCTCTGCGGTTTTCAGATATTGAATACCCTTTATTAATTGACTACCTTTGCCAGTTAACTGAAAATTTGCGTTCTATTCACCAACAGGTCCGGGAAGCCCTGCCAGTCACACCAGAGGGGCCCATACACGACATTTGGCCTTGTGTTTTCATCCTGATTCGCAATTTACAGAGGAAGAAGAGTTTAGAGCCGCGCTGGAAGGGGCCAGAACAGGTCCTTCTGGCCACACGTACTGCAGTCAAGGTCGCTGGCCGAAAGAATTGGGTGCATGGCACTCATTGCAAACGTGTGCCTCTCCATCTGCCTTATGACCATTGGGTCAACGAGGGAGTAGGGGACTCTGAGTGTGAGACGGTGCCTCAGTTTGTCCCCTTCAGTGATGCTAAACTAACATGGACGCAAACGGATGCGGAGAATGATGACGTGCTGAATGCAGCAGTTCCACCAGAGGTGCGAGCTATCCAGGAGCCCCTCTTTGTTGACCCCTCTGTGACTGGAGTCACCAGGTACAATCTGCGTCCTCGGCTGAGGAATAGTGCACCAAAGGAGAAGTCAGATTAGCCAAGGATGGACTGTGTAAGTTAGGGTGTACTTTGCCATAGTACCAACGGAGTTAGTTTAGGGTGATGTGAGATTGGTGCACTGTTTTGACATTGGACAGGATAGATCGAACGTGCTCCCTTGGAGGGGGGTACATTATCCTGATCGACGTGGGATTCATCGTGAGCTTAGGACTGAGCAAGCTCCACCGCCGGTGCTCAAGAGCGCCAACGTTTGATGAACAATAGGAGCCTGTACCAATGAGGATCTGACGGACACTGGGAACACTTACCTTTACTATCATTTTGTTGCATTTCTTTCCTTGCTACATAATGCATCCTTTTGGTCGGCCTATTGATGAGGAGGAGCAACCATTTGCACCGCCGCGTTTAGCACAGGGTTGGTCAACAAAGAGTAAAATGGTTTGCATATTAATTGTTGTGATTGCAATAGTGACACTATTTGGAATATCCTGGGTTAGAGTAGAAATATCCTGTACATTCCTTGGTAGATACAACACCAACTCCCTCTGAACACATTTGTGTTACTCTAGCCCCACACAAAGCAACACACAGACAGTCCTACACGGACAATGTATTTATACAAATGTTGCATCATACTCATAATGTGTCCAATACAACTAATTGTTGGGTTTGTGGGTTGCTCCCTTTGGTCACCCATAAGAGCGACAATTTGTTGTCTATGCCATTGTCATATATTGGCAGCTGCGAGGGTTGGTATGAATTGTTTCGACTGGAGTACTTCCAATTTCATCTTTCTACTTTGGGTATGACATCCACTGATTCTCACACAGCGAATGAATATTTACAATTCTACCGAGGGTTTACCTCCATAGGACCAGCAGGAAAAGGGACTCTAGGGACACTATCCTCAAAGTCTTGTTTGAAAACATACCATAGAGTAAAGGGCAATGCCTGGTTTCAAATGGAAATGGCTGATTTCCAATGGTTTAACACCTCAAGGTACTTCCAATCCTTCCGAACTCGAAATCTTACCGAAGATAAACCGATACCTGTGAATACGACAGCTCATTTTTGTGTCCAAGGGACTGGGGAGATAAAGGTGGGTGAGAGTAAATGTAATTTCACCTACAAGCTGAATACGACTAATAGTCCGCCCTTGATCCTACCCCATAATGTCTATTTTGTCTGTGGGTCACATGCTCATGTCTGGCTCCGAGGGGATGGTCAGGCACCTGTTATCTTTCCTTCCCTTTTCGCCCTGTATATGTTGCCCCGTCTAATTATCACAAAACTCATCGGGTGCAACGTAGAAGTGCATTCCTGGCCCGAGTAAGAAGGGTTGTTGACACAAAGGATGTAGATCAGACAGACACTACCGCACAGCAATTTGGAGATGCTGTGAAGGGCCTGCTACCTTTTGAGGGCCCCATGGCAAATAGCCTTCAAGTTCGTCAGTTAACTAGAGTTGTTGAAGCAGTTATTAATACCACTGCTGGGATAATGACGAATGTCACTGCTGAGCTCCAGGCTACGAGATTAGTCACCTTGCAGAACAGGATGGTGTTAGACGTTATCCTTGCAGATCGGGGAGGGGCCTGTCGCGTCATAGGCAGCAGCTGTTGTGTTTACATACCTTGTAACGCCCCAATGTTTATTCAGCTATACAGAAATTACATAGGATATCGGCTGAGATACACCAAGAAGCAGGTACCTGGACACTGTTGGGGTGGTTATCAAACACGTTAATATCTTGGGGTTGGAAGATCCTCACTTTCTTGGCTATGGTTGCCGGTATTGTTTTTACCTGTTGCCTCTATATACACTGTCTCCCAGCTTGTTGCACTTATTGTGTCAATGTTCTCACCGCCAAACAGAAAATATCAGTTCATGATACTAATACCGCAATTATGTTAAAAAAGGATATTGATGATATGATGCAGATAGATGAGGGTATTTTTGAGTACTGACTATATTATTCTTATCCTTGCAAATGTTATACTTTCCTTGATAACAACATAACATGGTTAGCTCATGCTAAAAGGGGGTCTGTTAGAATAAAAATGTTTTTGCTGTGATGATTATGTATTGTTCTATGTAAGTTAGCATTCGTGGCACCATTTTATGTTTGGCCGCCATTTTGAACCATGTTCGAAACTAATCTTTCTCTTCATGAAAAAACGGCTTTTGGTAAGTTTCGTTTCTCCAAGGTTGGGCCTTGCTTTTTCTCTATGAATACACTGTTCTTATTAGTGCGTACCTTTCCCACTAGATAGAGGCCTTCTCCCACTAGTCTAGCGGTGGGCACGGCCGGAACGACCTTGAGCAGGAGATAGTGTGTGCCCGGCCTCAGGATCGAAACTTATCCTTCTGTACTTCTTTGTGTAGCTGCATCTGCCTGGAAAATTCCATTCTGGGCGTGCCTTCATTGGTTCTGAATCGTACATAATGTATCACCATGTTTGCTGATGTCAGTCCCTCTGCAGCAATCCTAAGAGACTGGGCTCCACTCAAGTGTATCTGAATAAATGTATTGGTTTGTATTCTCTACTGTCTGACCGACTCTTCATTTGTATGGAAGGCTGAGAGGTGGTCGCGAGTGACCCGGGTGACCCTAATTGGGTCACTTCCTTCAAGTGCCTGCTCACGGGTGTCATTTAAAAAAAGAGAGAGTTGTTTGTCGTGGCAAGAAACCAGTCAGCAAGGAACAGTGACTTAGGCAGTACTACACCTGCAAGCCCTCAACCAACCACAGCCATACGCCACACTGGGGCAAGGCAAAGAGAAAAACCAAATAGGCTCTTTGACTTACCCGTGTGTGTCCGGTGGCTCAGTCAGGAAAGGCCAACGAGGGGCAAACTCCGGCTGCGGTCTCCCTCCTTACCGTCTGGAAAATATTATGCACGTCCCTCCGTCATGGTCGCCAGCTGTTAAAGGGTGGTATTTACCACATAATTCCAGCACGGAAATGTGCTATCTAAAATAACGAGACACACGTGTGAGATGCAGGAACTAAGTCAAGTGTGGCACCATTTATTCAAACAATTTAGACAATAAATGTCAATGACACATCTTTAATTAAAAATAACACCATGTAATCTAGTAAGTAACAAGTGTCAAAGACGCATCGCAGATCAGGAACAAAAAAATACAATCTAGTAAGTTTAAAATCACGGCAATGCAAAGAGAGAGACAGAGAGAGAGAGAAACTGAACATCAAAGTACAATGAAGCATTATAACCTCAATCAAAAATGCGAAATAAAACGGTTAACCGGGAGCACCATCGTAGTGACAAAAGGCACACTGTACGAGGTGGTCAACGAATGAACTGATAGATGGCCTTTTATACTTTTTGAAATGAGGAACTGTTGACAGTAAGATCTGCTAACTTTAGATCTAGCTTTGGCAGGTGCTTGACCGCAGAACATATGCAAAAGAAACAATTGATGGACGTAATGCTGGATAATGCAAACATTCACCCCCAGTCACAAGGATCTGGGTTAAATCCATCATTCTTTTGATCACCACACCACCCCAGTTTGGACCCATCCATATGCAAATCAGTCTTGACCATGTTCCTTGTGGGAACAGTCCAGCCCGAACTGCCAAGCCAGGTCTTCCCTGGACCGGAAACAAGCATCCTGGGACCGGTTTCAGGGCATCACCCTTCATCAGCCAGGCTAGCTTGAATCCAGTGGTGTAGTGAGCAGGGGACCCTCGTCTGGGAATACCCTTCCCACTTAGGGCGACATATGCAAAAGAAACAATTGATGGACGGAATGCTGGACAATGCAAACATTCACCCCAGTCACAAGGATCTGGATTAAATCCATCATTCTTTTGCTCACCACACACCCCAGTTTGGACCCAGCCATATGCAAATCAGTCTTGACCCTGTTCCTTGTGGGAACAGTCCAGCCCGAACTGCCAAGCCAGGTCCTCCCTGGACCGGAAACAAGCATCCTGGGACCGGGTTTAGGGCATCACCCTTCATCAGCCAGGCTAGCTTGAATCCAGTGGTGTAGTGAGCACGGGACCCACTTCTGGGCATACCCTTCCCACTTAGGGTGACATATGCAAAAGAAACAATTGATGGACGGAATGCTGGACAATCCAAACATTCACCCCCAGTCACAAGGATCTGGGTTAAATCCATCATTCTTTTGCTCACCACACCACCCCAGTTTGGACCCACCCATATGCAAATCAGTCTTGACCCTGTTCAATTGTTTCTTTTGCATATGTCGCCCTAAGTGGGAAGAGTATGCCCAGATGTCGGTCCGTGCTCACTACACCACTGGATTCAAGCTAGCCTGGCTGATGAAGGGTGATGCCCTGAAACCGGTCCCAGGATGCTTGTTTCCGGTCCAGGGAGGACCTGGCTTGGCAGTTCGGACTTGACTGTTCCCACAAGGAACAGGGTCAAGACTGATTTGCATATGGCTGGGTCCGAACTGGGGTGGTGTGGTGATCAAAAGAATGATGGATTTAACCCAGATCCTTGTGACTGGGGGTGAATGTTTGCATTGTCCAGCATTCCGTCCATCAATTGTTTCTTTTGCATATGTCGCCCTAAGTGGGAAGGGTATGCCCAGATGTGGGTTACGTGCTCACTACACCACTGGATTCAAGCTAGCCTGGCTGATGAAGGGTGATGCCCTGAAACCGGTCCCAGGATGCTTGTTTCCGGTCCAGGGAGGACCTGGCTTGGCAGTTCGGACTGGACTGTTCCCACAAGGGACAGGGTCAAGACTGATTTGCATATGGCTGGGTCTGAACTGGGGTGGTGTGGTGAGCAAAAGAATGATGGATTTAACCCAGATCCTTGTGACTGGGGGTGAATGTTTGCATTGTCCAGCATTCCGTCCATCAATTGTTTCTTTTGCATATGACCGCAGAACATAACAAAGAATTAGAACATTATATCAAAAAGAACTTGCGTCACTTCTCAGAAGCTTTAAGGCGGAAGCTCCTTATAAGGTTATTGTTTATTTTAAGCCCTGTCGGTATTTTAGTTTCCAAAGCTGTGGAAAGTCCCAGTTGGCCCCCACTCCTACTCTTAGCCAATTTTGTTCTTCTAGATGACAGACGCATCCTGTTATTGCTACATCTTGATGTTCAGAAAGATGTACACGAAGAGGTCATAGTAGAGATACATCTGAGTATACAGGAGGTCATGGGGCCTACTGCCTCTGTAGAAGCTCAAGGCAGTGTGGACAATTCTAACACAATCCTGTCTATGGGCTGGCAGAGACAATTGACTCTCATGCTTCAGATGTGAACAGAATGGGCCTGGGGCACTATATGGTCAAACTAGACCCTGCTTCACGGCCCTGTGCTCCCTTTCTTGGTGCCGGACTGCTGTGCTGGGGCAGCCTGGCCAGGCGGGAGACATAGCGAGGCCACAGGAAGGGGCCTCGCAGCACCCGCGTAGCGGGACCTGCACCAGGAAGAAGCCTGTAATCGAGTGCTGTGGGCCCGAACTGACGTGACCTGGTGGGCGTCAACACTGCCTCTGAAGTCTGCCAGTCTTGCCAGGGCTCAACGGACACTGGAGTCCCGTGAGCCGAACCCGTCCTGACCAGCAAGAGAGCCTCAGGGAGGCAGGGTGCTGCGACGGCGAGAGGTACTGACCGGTGCTGCGCCCGTCATTTGCTGAACTCCCGACGTGGGGGACGCTGCACGGTCTCCCCGCTTGATTGATTTCTGGTTTGTTGATGTTCCCCCACCTGCTGGGGGGAACACTAGTTCAGTTGTGGCCATTGTGGGGCAAGCCCGTGATGGGGGCCCCCGCTGTGGGACTGGCCCCACACTATGAAAACTTCCTAAAACTACCGTAGTCACGGTTGTAGGCAACAGGTGCCCTGAAGCCTACATGTCAGGAAGCAGCGACTACTAGACTCCATTCAGGAGACACCCAGAGGTCTCTGTGCCCTAAATAAATGCCCTGGCTACCATAACAGGTGTGATTGAAGCGCAAGGGTGCTTTGACCATGGTTGTTTATAGTAACCTATGGTGTGATGGATATGCTAAGGGTAATTCTTCTGTGTTCTGCATTACCCAACTGCTTGATGCCTATGCTCTGATGTTGTGATGCATGCTGTTTCTCCTCTTATTCCCAGGACTGGCATGGCATGCCCAGCAACCATGATTTATGTAGGACTGAAACCTGTATTCTAGGCCCTGATGTAATCTAATGTATGTCGTTTTGGCTTGCATTTGTCAGGATAACGAGCATTATTTTTCAAGGATTTGCCTTATATGTGCAGTGATGGTTTTATAACGTGTGCAACCTATAAGTATTTACTTGAGTGCACTAACTTGTGAAGTTATGACAATTGCTTGGTTGGCAATGTGATTTTATGATCTATGTGGTGTCATGACAAGTGCCCAGTGGCACAGTGATTTATGTGATTATGTCTAATGTGTTTTATGTGCAATACAAAGGATATTTTTATATACCCTTGTGTGGAGACTCTTTTTGAGGTGTGCCTAGTGTGTCACTGTTGTGTGTGTGTTGCGCAAACGCTTTACACATTGCCTTTGGGATAAGCCTGACTGCTCTGCCAAGCTACTAAGGGGGTGAGCAGGGATTATCTTGGGTGTGTAACTCCCTAACCCGGACTAGAGTGGTGGGTTCTGCCTGGCTTAGGTCTATACCCAAGCCAACCAGAAACCCCATTTCTAACACTTGCATTCATATTTTACCCATGCTGGTTGTCTGCCCTCCTTCCCGATCATTGATCGCAGCTCCCAAGGCTCTTATTAACCACGCAGCTCATGTTCAGCTGGGAATAACTTCCATAGAGCACTTTTGAATAACTTCCGTAGAGCACTTTTGAAAGTCCAGTGGAAAATTCCACATTACGCTTTCTAGCCAATGGGCGCACAAAGACTGCACAGAGTGTCCCTGTAAACTTCCACTTCGGAGAAGGAACAGGAAGGGGTGTCTCCTTTCAGTGACCGGACGGCACACGGAGCCGGAATACAGTGGACCCATCGCTATTTGACCCACTAAACTTACTCATGCACACTTCAGTCCCTTCCACGAGCATTGCCCGACCCATGGAGTGACTGGTCACTCATCCTGCGGAGTCACTGGGTTTCTGCAGAGGCAGCTCGACTACAATGCAGAATTTTAGGAACACGTGTATTATAAATAATAAACTCTTCCTCCTTGGGAAATGTTCTAGCGTAGGTCGACCTAGACATTCACCCTGCCAACTCTGCTGACACCCTTCCATTTTTAGTTTGGAATATGCGCCAATGCAATGTATACCAGATGTATAGCAGTGGAGCACAAACTTCCATAGGTCTCTGCCTGGCAATGTGCCTACTTGAGCTATTACAAGCCGTCAATTGTGCCATATTTTGTAAGCGAACAACGTCAAACCAACATAGTGATATTTGCTCTCTTTGCGGAGCGGCTGGTCCCCCCTGATATCTGGAGGCATTAGCCCCTGTATCCTAATTTAAACTCTGCACAAAGACATGGCCATTACGAGTGATCTGTCCAGCTTCAAACAGTACAGGTTTGAAAATCTCTTTAGAACTACATCCCCACTGCCCAGCCTCAGGCAAGCTCTAATTAGTTTATTATTCATGTTATTCCAGCTTCTGTTTTATAGATGAGAGAAACACTGGGGTGGGCAATCAACAGCTAATCATTGTTTATCTATTTATATGCTGTCTTATTTGTGCAAATTTATCTGGAACTCACCGCTGTCCTCAAAATTCTGGGAAGATGCATAGTAGGATATGAACACAAAAGTGAATACACCAACCTCCCACATATTCATTTTGTAAGAAAAACAGCACATACATGCTCTGACTTGAAAATGGGATTAAATGTACATCAGCAACTGGTGGCGCTGCTAAGGCCAAACCCGCCTCAAGTACCCTCCCCCTTCCTTTGTCAAGAAAAAGGTCACGTTTGCGCACCTTCCCAGTAGTGAAGCGTCCCCATCCCCTTTCTGCATGCCAAAAGGCAGTCAGGGTAAATGGTGGGTTTGGGAGCTAAGGGACCCATCAACCCCATACCTGCAACTTCTCCCATTGGCGTCCTCCCTTGTGCTCCCACTCATTACTGCACCCGTCCCTCTCCCAGACCCAGCACAGGAAGCACATCATCACCCTATGGACCCAGTGAAGGCCACCACTAACAAAGGGTGATGGGGCAAGTGAGGGGAGCACGCGCGGAGGGGGGCGCGTTAATAACAATAAAAAAAGTACCTTAAGCCGGCCGGCCGCCTCACGCATCGCGTCGCATCTGCTGGCCTCTTCCTAGTCCCAGCAGCCCCTGGGACACAGACTCTCATCCTGCAGCACGGGGATTGGCCTGAGCAGTCAGGGTAGATGCTCTGCTCAGGTCATTGAGTCTGTGGGGTTTCTCCAGGCTGGAGAAACCTAAGTGCGTATGTGTGTCTTGGTCGGCCTGAGACGGCCAGGCCAAACACATATGCATACTGAGGGACTGCACAAGCACTCCTCCTCCCCATGCCCTGCCCCTCCCTGCACAAGCAGGCTCACAGCCGGCAAACGGAAAATAAAACGATGCTAGAGCATCGTTATATTTTTCATTTGCTGACTCTGTGCCAGGCAGTGGGCGACGCTCCTCTACTATTGCGGAGGAGTCGCCACTGCATTGGTATAAATCATTGGTCTTCCAACTTTTGTATACTGAGCCCCCCTGAGCACAATGTTTTGGAGTCAGGGCCCCCCTCAAACTTTTGAATGGGGTGTGTAGTGTTGAGGAGGAAGAATTACTAAATTATCGGCACATTGGGAATTCCACTGGACCAAAAGTCATATTTAGGTCCTCAAAGCCACATTTAGACCTCCTTTGAAAATCATTATCCTGACCTTTCTCTACAAATTCGTATCCTGAACACTAAAAATTTCTATCCAAACTCAATCTACAAAGCTCTCACTGAGACAAATCCCTATATTGTTAGGTATCCACCCCGCATCTCCAGTAACTCTCTGGTGCATGAGCCATTGAATATTCAAAGATCATGCTGGAGAAGAGATATACATGTTGTATAGACTGGCTTCTGGTGCCCATTGCATCTGATGTCACACAAGCCTTCCCAGTTACCATAATGCTGCCCAGGAAGAAGAAGCGTGTGGCAGAGGCAAGCATGTATACCTGAATCAGACTGCATGACCCAGTGTGAACTAATTGTATAGCTATTCAATCCCTGATCGCACAGCACTCAGGATAATCTGCTGCATGGCTAAACACTTCTAAGGTCCCAAAGGCGAGACCTATTGGCTATGCCAATGTTTGTTTTAAAGATGTAGCGGAGTGAGTTCCACTTTTTTGGTGTACTGCATGCATTATTGCCCTCTCACAGCAAGTAGTTTTTGACTGTTCCACAACATGGAGTGCCCTCTCCTTCTCCGTTATTTCCCCTTCAAGTTTCAGAATTTCTAATGTGCAGAGTTCCTGTTGGTTGGCTGTGGCCACAATTAAGTAGACCAAGAATACTTCTATAAATGCATTCCATACAACTACTACTGCCACTTCATTCCAACTAAAATATTTATCAATGTGTTGGCTAATTTCTTTACGAATCAACAAATCCCTTAACAATGATGGGTGCAGAGGCCAATTGCCTTTGTCCCTAATACCAGATGTGCCGACACCAGAGAATGGTCCGAGACCTCTATTGCTCCTATCCACACCTCCCTAACCTCAGGCACAAGTGATTTTCCCACCACAATATAATGAATGATGTGGGAGTGGGTCCATTAGACATGTGAGTACCTATACTCGGTCAGGGGTGAAACTTACACCATGCATCCAGAAGGCCTATCTCCGACAGAGTGTTTTTGAGTCTTCTAGGTAAAGCCCTAAGTTGACCTAGCTGACCTGCTTCACTATGTTTCTGAAGGTTCGAAACCTTTTTAAGATCCCCAGTGAGAATAATTTGCCCCTTTGCCATCCAGAGAGGTATTGCAGTAGGTTTGCATCCTGAGAGGTGTTGGGGGCATAAATGGTGGCTAGCATAATTAAACAGTCCTGAAGTGTCCCAATCAGATATTGGCCCTCCTTATCCACCATGGTTTCCGAAACTACAAATGGAAAGTTGCGCTTGATTAAAATGAACTATGCCAAAATCTGCCCTGATCCTTTTTCAATAAGTGGGTCTCCTGTAGGCATATAATATCTTGTTCTTGGTCCCTAAGAGTTCTCCAAATCACCTCCCTCTTATTTGGTGCATTAAGGCCCTTAACATTCAAAGTTGTGATATTCAATATTTAAGCTAGGTTAAGGGAGACGTTGTAGGCATAAGTGTGAGGGGGTTGGTTGGCTGTATATTTGAGAAAAAGCAATATTTTTTCATTCTCCGTATTTAACAAAAAGAACTTTAACACAGCAAAACTTAAACAAGTAGAAATACAAGTGTATTCCTCCTGTATGGTTGCGGCATGGGGCAGAATGTTACCCCCAAAGCCACATTGTGAGGAGCAAAAGAACTCCATCTCCCCTACAGGCTTGATCCTGATGCAGGGAAGGGCTCCCGCTGATCCCAGGCCTCAATTAAATGAGGGTCAAAGGCAGCCCTTCTTACTCCTGGCCCATCCCAAAGCCCCTGATAATCATTACTGCCTCTTATTGTCCCTATAGCAGATATGTATAATAATTTATGGTATATATTTTTTAACATTTCCATCTGTATTTATCCCTATTTATTTTGTTGTCATTTTATCTGTATTTATCCACATTTATTTTTGTCGCAAGCAAAAAAAAACGCTGAAGCTAGTATTTTTCCACATTTATTTAAATTGACATGCACACTTGCACTCGGTTGTTATAGGTTGTTGTAGCTGTTTTTGAAATTGGACCCTATGCTAAGTGCACTTTACATATTGGGAGCAAATGTCTTCCCTGTCCTCTAAGAAAAGACGCGTGAATTAGTGGTATTGATTAGGTCTTGTTTGCGCAGCTGTCAGGCAAAATGTCAACTCATTACTCCCTCTTTTACTCACTCTTTATCAGCCATCACAGAGAGTATCTGCTAGAAGAATATCATGTAATTTTTAGTGTGCACTAGAAGACAACCTACCCCACGAGGCATTGTAAATCACCAAAATATCTAAAGAATCCTGCATCTTTATCTGTACGGAATAGTGTTCTGATATGGAAACTGAGGATAAAATGTAGAGCAAACACAAGGAGATGATGGACGGAGCGCTGAAACTTTTCAGCCGCTCACCCCCAGTCACAGATCTGGGTTGAATCCATCATCATTCTTCAGCTCACTTTGCCACCTCAGTTCAGACCCAGCCATATGCAAATCAGTCTTGACCCTGTGCCTCATGGGAACAGTCCAGGCCTAACTGCCAAGCCAGGTCTTCCCTGAACCGGAAACAAGCATCCTGGGACCGGTTTCTGGGTAACACCCTTCATCAGCCAGGCTAGCTTGAATCCAGTGGCAAAGTGAGCAAGGGACCCACGTCTGGGCATACCCTGCCAACTTAGGGCAAACAAAGCAAACACAAGGAGATGATGGACGGAGCGCTGAAACTTTTCAGGCGCTCACCCCCAGTCACAGATCTGGGTTGAATCCATCATCATTCTTTAGCTCCCTTTGCCGGGAAACAGCCTGAACAACGAATCCTTAACAACAAGTGTATTAAGCAATGAATCCTTAACCACGACCTTTATCAGAACCACGACCTCATTAACCACTACTGTACACGAACAACGACCACCTGAACCACGACTGACTAAACAAGAGGAAAGTGTCAAAATGTAAATAATTAATCTTAAATGCAAGTGCAATTATAATAAAATAATTTGGAGCGGGATGTTGATTTTTGGATGTATTTAATAATTTAGGAACGTGTAATATTATTTTAAAAATTCATTTGTACATTTCAAGATTTTAATTACAATGAAGAAATATTAGAGTTTGTTTTAATTTAGCGTGTTAGGCCAGTAGATGGCAGTGTTGGGTTGTTTTTCAGTGATGTGATTAAGATCAGTGCTCGATAAGACTGTTCTCTCTTGTTGTCAAAGTTGAAATGGTGGATGGCCGTTTTTTCTATGTTTCGTTTAAGTGAATTATTTTTACAAATAAAAATATGTGCTGCAATCCACTTAAAAAAAATATATATTTTCTGTGAGAGCTGTATTTTTGTAAGTTTGTCAGTATTTGTAAATAACGATTATTAGATTGATAATTTAAAGATTATTTAAATGACATTGTTTAAATAACAAGCGATTTTTTAAACGTAGTGGTAGATTACGGTAATATGAAAAATTATTAATTTTCGTGGTTTAATAATTCGTTGAACAGAACGTAGTGGTTTGGCTTTGGTAGTGGTTTAGCCTTCGTGGTTTAGGCATTTGTTGTTTAAGTGGTAGTTGTTTAGTCATACAACCCACTTTGCCACCTCAGTTCAGACCCAGGCATATGCAAATCAGTCTTGACCCTGTGCCGGTTTCTGGGTAACACCCTTCATCAGCCAGGCTAGCTTGAATCCAGTGGCAAAGTGAGCAAGGGACCCACGTTTGGGCATACCCTGCCAACTTAGGGCGAACAAAGCAAACACAAGGAGATGATGGACGGAGCGCTGAAACTTTTCGGGCTGGACTGTTCCCATGAGGCACAGGGTCAAGACTGATTTGCATATAGCTGTGTCTGAACTGGGGTGGCGAAGTGAGCTAAAGAACGATGATGGATTCAACCCAGATCTGTGACTGGGGGTGAGTGTCTGAAAAGATTCAGCGCTCCATCCACCATCTCCTTGTGTTTGCTTTGTTCGCCCTGAGTTGGCAGGGTATGCCCAGACATAGGTCCCTTGCTCACTTTGCCACTGGATTCAAGCTAGCCTGGCTGATGAGGGCTGTTAGCCTGAAACCAGTCCTAGGATGCTTGTTTCCAGTCCAGGGAAGACATGGCTTGGCAGTTCGGGCTGGACTGTTCCCATGAGGCACAGGGTCAAGACTGATTTGCATATAGCTGTGTCTGAACTGGGGTGGCGAAGTGAGCTAAAGAACGATGATGGATTCAACCCAGATCTGTGACTGGGGGTGAGTGTCTGAAAAGTTTCAGCGCTCTGTCCACCATCTCCTTGTGTTTGCTTTGTTCGCCCTGAGTTAGCAGGGTATGCCCAGACGTGGGTCCCTTGCTCACTTTGCCACTGGATTCAAGCTAGCCTGGCTGATGATGGCTGTTAGCCCGAAACCGGTCCCAGGATGCTTGTTTCCGGTCCAGGGAAGACATGGCTTGGCAGTTCGGGCTGTACTGTTCCCATGAGGCACAGGGTCAAGACTGATTTACATATAGCTGTGTTTGAACTGCGGTGGCGAAGTGAGCTAAAGAACGATGATGGATTCAACCCAGATCTGTGACTGGGGGTGAGTGTCTGAAAAGTTTCAGCGCTCTGTCCACCATCTCCTTGTGTTTGATAAAATGTAGCGCACAGGCGGTGCAACAGTCATTTCTGTCATTATTTTTATTTAAGTGCTACTAATTTTCCAGACTCTGGCTGCGATTGCCCAGTAAAATTGTCATGCTAACTGACTTACACACCTCTCACTCAGCCTCACTGACCCACAGCATGCATACTCACTGAGAGATGCATCCAGGCTTTATGCTAATAGTTGTTGGAGGCATGTCTGCCCCTGTGCCCTGTCACATCGACCTCCTTCCCATACAACAAAAGATTGCTGGGGCTGCAACCGATGTCCTGGGTGTTTTCACACCTCTTAATAGACATCGGCTGCTTAGGGCCTGATTACAAGTTTGGCGGTGCGGGTGGGACCGCTACACTAGCAGCCTGCTCCCACACCGCTAAACCTGTGTGCGCACCTCCCACCAGATTACAAGTTTCCTTGTGTCTGGTGGGCTTTTTTTGACGATCCCACGTCGGGGCCTCGTTAAATGGGCAGCACAATGGGAATGTCAAAACCAGTTCCTGCACGGTATGGACTGTAAAGTCCATGCCGTTCAGGAACTGGGGTGCATGCACATAGGGGGGCACATGTTGTGCCCCCTTGCATGCATCCCCACACACATGGGCAACAGGGAGCCCTGTAGGACCCTCTTTGTTTCAGGACCACCAGCCTTTTCAAGGAGTAAAGACCTCCATGACATCGCTGGCGGTCCTATAACTCATAATATGCATGGCGGTGCCACAGCGCAACCACCAGTATATATATTGCTGAGCCCCTGACCTGTGCGCCACCGCAAGGGAATGGTGGTTCCCTGGCAGTTGCTGCAGTGCAATTGCGGTCTGAACGCCCTCGTTGTAATAGGGCGGTCAGACCACCGGACTCGTAATCAGGCCCTTAGTAATTTGATGGAATTGTTTGGCTAAACGTCTTATCTACCTGTGCATAATACAAACGTTTTTTTTATTTCCATGGTGATTTTCTTTTATATGCCACAAATTCACAGTTGCTTTTCATGCTTTATAAACAAATCACCCTTTCTCTCTTTTACCCTGGCACTTGCCCCATGCAATTCGTTTTCTTCCACAATATTCCTCTATTTCTTATTCCACAAATGATGGGATTTCTTTTACAGCAAACCCTGTCCCCCTCCCACATGCCACAGCATGTCACAAATTTCTCACATGCACAGGCATGACTAAATAGGCCACACATCTCTCACACAGTGCTAGGGAGTGTTTAAAAGACATTCACTTCCACACGGGTTAAGTAATTAAGAATTTTAAAAAATAGATGAGGGTCTAAGAGCTTCATTGTGCATTGGATTTTACAGAATAGTTTTATAACGCATACATTCTGGCAAATTGAGATTTCATGAGTTCTACTTCTATTACCATGCTGATTTTTTCCAACAGCCACAAATTCACAAGTGTTTTTATGCTTCAACTACAACTAACCAGTTCTCTATTTTTTGCCACTGACCCACATTTTTCCATTAGAAACCATTTCGCTAATAATATTAGTCATATTTCTGACATACTTTGTTATGTCTAATTATGTAAGAGATCTCTAGCACTATGGAGTTGGTGATTTCCAAGGGGATCGCTTTCACATGTGTAAAACAGGAATTACAAAAATAAGCAAGGGCTCTGAATTGATGGGTGAACCCTGGCCACAAGATATCACTTATTAGTATGTTGCCATTGTAGTATTCTGCTGGACACATAACTTAGCTACCCCTCCCTAGGGGCTTTACTGACACCCACCCCTCACTCATCCAAGTTCCTCGATGTAACCTGTGTGTCTGTGTCACTTTCTTTACTAGTATGTAGGCTAAGGGCCCACAACACCACAGCCATGACAGTAAATCTTGTATTATAATTTTAAACTGGCTAAAATACCTATGCTTTATTTTTCCTCTTCTAAATTTTCCTTATAAGCCACAAAGTCCCAAGGGGCATATTAATGAGTTTTGTGCCCCAGGGCAGCGCAGCAAATCACCTTGCTGTGCTGCCCTGTATCAGAGGGAAAGGGCAGGAATGCACCATATGAATCCAAAACTGCTCATTCCTGCCCTTTTTCGTTGCGCTAGTGTCATTTTGGCAGCCTAGCGCCAAAGCAGGTACCCTTGCACCAGAGTGCAAGAGCGCCTCTGTTGTAGGCAGAATTGTTTTTGTGCAGAAAGATGCATCTTCCTGCACAAAAACAATCCTGAAAAAACATTAAAGAAGCAAGCCGTAGCTCCCAACAATCAACAACTCAAATTCTAAAAAACATTTTGCCCCATGTCACAGAACATGTAACTGATCAGTTACCTGCTATACCAACATTAAAGCGTCTAATTTCCAGAACTAAAAAAGCCACCACTCAAACACCACCTGCCCCAAAAGCATTTAGGACCAATTACGAGTCTGGCGGTCCGAGGACCGCCAGACTCGTGGATGCGCAGTGGTCAGACTGCCATGGGACTGCCGCCAGGGAACTGCCGTTCCCTGGAGGTGGTGTGGTGGTCAGGAGGCCACAATATGCTTGGCGGGACCACCACAGTTCCGCCAATCATATTACGAGTTTTCTTCTCCGCCAGCGGTGTCATGAAGGTTCCTCCTCCATAAACACAGTGGCAGAGAGGAAAGAAAGGGGGCCCTGTGCCTCCTCTGCATGTGGATGCACACATGGACACATAACATGTGCCCCCGTGGCATGCACACCAGTTCCTGCAGGGCATGGACTTGAGTCCATGCCGTGCAGGAACCTTGTAAGGCGTTCCCATTGCGGTGCCTTTTTCAAAGGCACCGTCGCCTTTGAAAGAGGCATCGCCGCAGGACTGCCAGGCCGCCCGCAAGACGACTTTTAAGTTGTAATTTGGTGGGCGGGCGGTGGCGACTCTTGGTGGTGCGGGCATGGTGGTGGCGTGCCACCCGCCCCTGTACCCCCAAAAGTCATAATCGGGCCCTTAGAGAAGTAGAAATTCCACCTGAATTCACAGTAACACACAAAAAGGAGCAGTTCCTTTTATATGACAATAAAAGTCATGAAAAACAAATTATCATCTTTGCTACCCCTACAAACTTATTAAAACTGGGGCAATGCGAAACCTAGATGATGGATGGGACATTTAAAATATGTCCCAAACCATTCTACCAGCTCTATACCATCCATGGGGAATTTTACAAGAGTAACATACCTTTCATCTATGCATTATTACCAAATAAACAAACAACTACCTATATAGAGCTCCTAACACAAATAAAACAACAAATTAACAACTATTACCCCCGAAAGATTATCATTGATTTTGAACAAGCAATGATACAAGCTATACTTAAGTTTCCACCACACAGCCATACAAGGTTGCTCATACCACTTTAACCAGAGCATATGGCGCCATCTACAAAAATCTACCTTAAGTGTAGGATAAGCAACAAATAGTCATTTTTGCATATGAAATTAAAATAAATAATAGCTCTAGCCTACGTCCCCATCACTGAAGTAGCAAACCACTATAACCTATTAATAGAAAGTCCCTTCTACCAAACAAATGAAAATAAATTAGCTCCCCAAATGGATTATTTTGAAGACACATGGGTAGGGAGGCTACACAGATCAGGACACAGACACCAACCAAAATTCTACGTTCCATGGTGGACGGTGTATGACAGTACCCTAGCCCAACAAGCTAAAACTAATAACGCAGTGTAAGAATGGCATAATGCCTTCCACTCCACAAAAGGAAGAAGTCAACCCACCCGTAACAGACTACTGGAAGCTATACAAAAAGAACAAAGTTACCAGCAACTGAGACTAGACCAATCCATAACACAACTGTGCCCTAAACTAACTAAAACAAAAACAATGTATGAGCATTTACAATGCTAAGTTAGACTATATCCAAATACCAAAGGACTAGAATACCTGGCAACAATAGCGAAATCTATACTCTAAATAAAATCTCTAAACAACAAACAATAATCCCAAATATAAAATAATCCCCAGACCTAATTTCTATATGTTTATTTTTTAATTTAAGAATATTATGTTGAAAAAACTATTTATAATTTTAAAATAATAGACATAATAAAAATAGTTTTATTTAAAAAAAAAATACAAATGAAGTGAATACCAAAAAATAAAAACTAACAAAACAAACTTAAAATAAATCTCAATATATCTCACATAAATCAATTCATTAAATGTATAACTATCGAAATTCAAATAAGGACAAAACATTTTCCACCCATATCAAAATATGTAAAATTACTTACAGTTTTGTAGCAGCAGATCTTTGTTCAAACAGGTAAAATTCTAAAAGTAAATCCTTCAAAATCCATTTTCAAAACTTAACCCAAAAACCAATGCAAAAAATACAACTGTGCATAAATAAATCATTTGAAGTAATCCTCTTTGCCATAGAACCATAAAAAACCTGAAAAATAGATTAGAAAAAAAAGAAACGCTCCAGTAAAACAGAAAAAAAGGAAATTATTAAAACAAATTAGGGCCTTATTATGATGGCGGTCGGACAAGTGTCCAACTGCCATCATTGTGAGATGGATACCGCCCGACATGTAGTCGGGTGTTCCACCCGCCAAATTACGATCATGCCGTATTCTATTGCGGCTTGTGCAGCAGCCCAGAAAAGGGCAGCCATGTACAGGCCAAGGGAAACGGACACCGTAATCCCTACTGCAGTGCCTGAGCAGGCACCGCCCCTGTTGTAGGGATGACGGTCCGACTGCTGCCCAGACAGGCTCCTTGAGCCCATCAGAAAAGCAGCGGTCTGTCCCTACGTCCAATGCCTCCGACCGCAGGATCATGATCCGGCGTTCGGACTGCATCTATGGATGGCGGTGGGACCTCCACCGACGGGCTGCCATTGGCGGTTGGGCTGCCATTAGCGGTTTCACCCCCATCGCAATGAGGACCTAATAAACTAATACACATTTCCTTTTAAAAACAAAAGGTAACACACATCTTCAGTTTAACCATAAGTCCGGAACAAAAAGACCTGTAAAAAAAAAAAAAACACAATACCCTCCTCACAAACACACTTCCATATCTTACAAACAATAATTCAACAACACATAACATACTCTACTACACATAACTAATAAACTACAACACTATGGGCCTTATTACGATGTTGGGCGAACGTTGTGGAATCGGGACATGGTGCGGTCGCATACTCCCATTTCTCTGAGAGCTTGTGCTGTGGCCGTAAACCGGCCATAGCACAAGCTCCCTTAGAGAAATGGGAGAATCTGTTCACGGTGCAGGGAATAACAGGGACCCCCAACCAGAGGCCACAGACAGAAGGGGGCCCTGCTAGGGGCCCCCAAAGTCACTTTCCGCCAGGCTTTCCATGTCGGAAAGCCCGACATGGGAAGCCTGTCGGAAACCGACATCGTAAATCCCAACGGCGGAAACGCCGTCCATTGTGATTACGGTCAGGCCTCCGACTGGCTGATGGGCTCCTTGAGTCAGTCGGAACCCAGCCGGAATGATCAGCCAGTTTCACTTTCGACCGTCTGCATTGTAATGTGGCAGTCGAAAGTAAAACCCACTGTCTGACTCGGAAAGCCTCCGACCTGTGGTCGGAGGCTTTCCGAGTCTCAACGTAATGAGTCCCTATATATTATTGATTGATTTAGATTTTATAGAGCGTGACAATTACCCAAGGGCATCAAGGCGCTGTAGCCGACCGTCCAGAGCTAGACCCTATCTATAGGCCCACAAGAGAAAAGAAATGCTGCCTATAGAGTATATAGTCATATTTTGAGTGCTTTGCTGAAAGGCAACAACTCAGGGATAGCCCACAGGGTTTGTGAAAGATAGAGCTTTCTGGATTGCGGCAAGCAGACTCTGAAACTATCTCCCCATTTCTTCTTTCGGGTCCTCCGCACAGTGAGCAGGTTGCGGTGTGCAGATTGGACGCTTTTACCTGGAGTATGCCAGTGATATATATCTTTAATTCCAGCCGGACTGGGGACAAAAAGGGCTGGGTGAACTGTACATAATGCTTTGAACATAATGCACTTTCTAATGTGGAACAAGTGTAAGGCCCCCAACCCCACCTCAGCCGATTGGCACCTGGGAATATCAAAAATTGTTCCAGCAAGCGCATTCTGTACTACTTGCAGTTTGTGACGAGTGTAGGTATTGGAGTCCAGATAGAGGGAGATGCAATAGTCCAATCTGGACATCACCAGATCTAATGCGACCTGCTTTCATGCTGGCCAGTGGATAAAAGGAAAATTTTTCCTAAGCATCCTTATGAGCCAGAAGCAGGTTGCCACAGTGCTATTAGCCTGGTCATAAAGTACAAGTTCAGTATCTAGGATTACTCTGAGATTTTTGGCCTACTCAACTGGGACGGGACATATACCTAAGGTGTCTGGCCACTAATTGCTATTCCAGCTCTAAGAGCTATAAACAAAACAATAGACTAACGCTACTTCATACACTACCAAAAACATGCTACACTACACAACAATATAAAGAATAATGCACTACCTACTCTATATATAACCTCACTACCTCCCCCTGCCTTTAATTTACCTTAAAAAGAGTTTAAAATAAACTTACCTTTACTGAAGAAACGCAGCTCCCAACCATGACCTTCCTGCTCCAAAAATGACCAAATAACAACAGCGATAGAATACAAAACCCAGTTAGTGGAAAAAAAATGCCCGCTTAATAAAGCTCGAAAAAAAGACTATTTCCCTATTCAATTCAATGATTTTATTAAGGGCTTGATTAAGAGTTTGTTGGTGTGGTTGCACGACCGCCCTGCCACCAAACCTGCAATGGGAACGTCAAAGGAAGTTTCAGCATGGCTTGGACTGTGAAGTCCATGCCGTGCTGGAACTGGGGGTGCATGCCCACAGGGGGGCACATGTTGTGTGCCCCGTGTGTATCCGCATGAAATGAAGCACAATGGGGCCCTGTAAATCAGTGGCAGTGAAGAAAGTCGCAATATGCTTGGCGGGACTGTGGTGGTCCTGCCAAGGATATTACTGACTCTTCCCCTTCATATGTCATTTGTTTGGGAGGCAATAAGCAATCGTAAACACAAGAAGGCTCATGAATATTTTAATTTGGCTACAGTCTGTATTCAATAGAGTTATTAATGGGAGTAGTAAAAGAAAATCATCACTGTTGGATAAAGAGACGCTGGCGAAAAGATCCCACGTGTGGATGGTAATTGCAACATATGGCCAGCTAAAACCCCAGAATTATCTGGGGGGTCTGAATGGATTAAATGCAAAGCTAAAGCTTTTGAGACTCCAACTTGGCAATTTTCAATTTCGCAGTGACGATCCAGCCTGGAAAAAATTGAGTAACACAACGTCATGCCGTCTCTGTAATTATACCAGAGAAGATATTTGCCATATAGTTTGTAGTTGCCCAGCCTTAACAGCGAATCGCAGAAGTTTAAGATGCGATTTTAATCATTATGCTGTACGTACACGCCGCCAAGCAGTAATAGCCGGCCTTCAGGGAGAATTTACCTGAAGATTCTTAAAGTTTGTAGATATTGCAAAGGGGAAATTAGCTAAATGTGCAAAGTAAAGGGCTTTCACTTTTTATTATCCTATTAAATTAGGAATAAACCACCTGAAGGACAAATAAACATTGCAAGAGTTGAGCTGTGTCCTTATGACATGAGCATCTGGAATAATGAGAAAAAATTAGGGCTTAGCATTTGTCAAGCCTTGAGATGATTTTATAAAAGGCACATCGCACTTTAAAACTTATACGAGGTAAACTCACTTAATTTAATGTCAGGGGTTAACAATAAGCTTGCTAAGACTCTCCATAGGCCACACCATAGAATTGATTAGGATTACTCATAGCGCGTAGCACGATTAGTAATCAACAGAGGAAACGGGGCACTGTAAGCAAAGCAGAATTAGTAGGTGGATTATGTCTCTTGTAAATAAACTTTGCCTGTATGTTTTTTAGGTGTGTTTTATTTTTTTTATCTTGAGGAATTAATTGTTTGTATAATGGGAATAATCTTTATTTTAATTGTGCTTTTGTCAAGTTGCCCAACGGTGATATTACGTATGAAATGTGTATAAATGGTCATATTGTATGTTTTTATTAACGGAACAATAAAAAAATGTAATTAATACTGCCTGAAGTCTGCTGTGCCACCGCCAGGGAACGGCTGTTCCCTGGTGGCGGTCCCAGGGCGACACGACCGCCAAGGTCGTAATGTGGCGGTCGGAAGACTGACACCACCGCCCCACCACAAGTCTGTCTGTTTAGGCCCTCAATGTTTTTCCAAAATGTTAAAATAAACAAAATGTTACAAAAATGTACAAAATGTATTAATTTTTTTAAAAATCTATAATAAATAATATATATATTAGTATATATAAAAATTGATCTGGTTAATAACAAATACAAAATATGTTTAAAATAAGTAAAGAAATTATACATGATATAAAAAATTTCCAATGTATACATATTGAAAAATATTGTACTAAAATGACTTTTTGTGTTTTTTACTATGATTTTAAAATGTAATAAATTAAATATTATATTATTTAGTAGATAGTAAAAAAATATCATGCATGCATAAGTACACGTATTAATTTTGTAAAAAAATGTAAAATACATATTAAATAATATTATTTATAAAATTATTTAATATGGATTAAAAATATATTACTTAAATAACAGTAAAAAATGTTAATTACAAAACAAGTTTAAATGTAAGTTAAAAATATCTTACCAAAAAATGTTAGTAAAACAAATACAAAATAAATGTTTCTGTATGCAAATAATACATTTTACCAAATAAAATGCATTAAATATTATTTAAAGTATAATATTATTTAATGCTACAACAATATATATTACCTACCAAAATTGCAATTATATGTTAATGTATAATTCCAATTGTGTACTATCTACACCTATTGTATACCAATTATATGCTAAATATTTTTTTTTTTAATAATTACTACTGAACATTGACAATAAGGGGCTGATTACGATGTTGGTCGTACAACCGGCATCGTCGGTTTTAATTGCGACTGGTTGATTACGATACAGCTGGTTGGAATTAAAACCGGCTGGTCATTCCGGCTGGCTTCCCAACGGACTCAAGGAGCCCATCGGCCAGTCGGAACCGGCCCATAAGCTGTCCAGATTACGATGTACGGTTTCCGGCAGGGTTTCCATGCCGGCCTTTCCGACATGGAAACCCTGTCGGAAAGCTTGTTTGGGGGCCCCTAACAGGGCGCCCTTTCCCTTGCGGCCTCCGGTTGAGGGCAGAAGGGGCGCCTATGGTGCCCCCCTGTTAATCCCTGTACTTTGTGGCAGGCACCTTGAGGTACCTGCCACGGGGTGCAGGGATTAACACAATCTCCCATTTCTCTATAGGAGCTTGTGTTACAGGCAGTTTACGGCCATAACACAAGCTGTGGGAGAATCGACGGCACGATGTGCAGTCGCATCATCATTAGGCGGTCAGGACCGCCGACCGGAGGTCGGTCGGTCCCGTTTCTGCCACGGTGTCGACATTTGTAATCGGCCCCTAAATGTATTCAGTAAATTCAAAAATATTTACAATGTGTTATATTGCTTAATAAAACCAATGTTCTGTCATTAAGAAAAGTTTTTTCAACTAAAACAAACTTGCATAAATGACTTATTTTATGTAAATAAAAATTATTACAACATACATATGTTTCTTTTTACTAATGTGTAAATATGAAGCAAAACTAAATACACTGCTACAATACCAGAATAGCACATTTGCACTAGAACAAATTATTAAATACATTATTTCATACCAATATTAAAATTAAACACAAAACATTCATCACTTTTTCTAGCACAACATAACATACCAAAGGCAAATTACTCGCCTATCACGCAAAGAAATATAAATATTACCTCTGCAACATTACTTAATATAAAAAACACTATGGGGCCAATTACGATGTCGGTCGGAAAGCCTCCGCCCTCTAGTCGAAAGCTTTCCGACTGCGGTCGGAGACTTTTCGACCGACTCGGTTGGTTTGCGGTCCGACTTCCCGATTACGATGTCGCTGGTCGGAATGTAAACTGGCCCGTCATTCCGACTCAGTTCCAACCAGCTCTCGGAGTATTCCTGTCAGTCGCAACCACACTGCAAGCCGCTATGGCCAGCGTTTCTGCCGTCAGGATTACGATGTCGGTTTCCAACAGCTTTTCTGTGCCAGCCTTTCCGACACAGAAAGGCTGTTGGAAAGCGACTTTCGGGGCTTATTATGATGTTAGTTGGAGTTGCCTCCGACCGACACCGTCTCGGACTCGGGACCGACCAACCTGAGGTCAGCAGTTCTGACTGCCTGATCACTGACACTGTTCAGTCGGATTCCCACTGTTCTCTATGGGAGCTTGTGTTATGGCCGTAAACTGGCCGTAATACAGGATTCTATGGAGAAATGGGTGTGTGTAAAATCCTGCACCATGTGACAGGCACCCCATAGTGCCTGCCACACAGTGCAGGGTTTCACAGAGGGGTACCTAGGGTACCCCCTCGACCACTGACTGTAGGCCCCGGAGGCAAGGGTGCCCTGCTAGGCCCCCTAAGTCGCTTTCCAACAGCCTTTCCGTGTCAGAAAGGCCAGCACAGAAAGGCTGTCGGAAACCGACATTGTAATCCCGACGGCGGAAACTCCATCCATAGGGGATTGCAGTGTGGTTTCGACTGACAGGAATACTCCGAGAGCCAGTTGGAACCGAGTCGTAAAGACCGGCCGGTTTACGTTCCGATCGCCGACATCGTAATTGGGCAGTCAGACCGCAAACTGACCGAATCGGTCGGAAAGACTTCGAGCGCGGTCGGAAAACTTTTGACTAGCGGTCGAAGGCTTTTCGACTGACATTGTAATCGGCCCCTATATACCAAAATAGCAATATTTAATATTCCCACTACAAAACAACATAACTAAGGGAATAGACTACACAATATAAATTCATCATTTACTATCCCATTACAATATAACTTAATTCAGGGAATATGCTCAACACTAAACATACAAAATGAACTATTCCCACTGCAATGTAATTTAATTCAGGGAAGGTGCTGGACACTAAGGGGCCGATTCCAATCTCGCTCGGAAGCGCTCCGATCGCGATCCGGGTGGAAAAAGTACGAGCCATACGCGTATTTTCCGACCGACGCGTACAGCTGTACGAGCGAGCAAGTACGATGCGAGAAACGCAAAATCGCCGACCGAGTCATTTCCGGGTCTGAACCGCTCCGTACGTCTCATCCGTAAGCAAACCGTGCCGTACAATGGAGGCGATTTCCGACCGAGCCAGTACGATGCACGAATCGGACAGCCGGATCGAGTCGGAGCCTCCGACACGTCAACGCTCCGGGAAGCGGACTTCGGGGGTCTGCGCCGGACCCCCCTTCACCCGTAGCCTTACGAGTCGATCACAGGGCACATGCATGTATGGTGCGGGTGGCACAGACGCGTCCCCACTACAGGGGGTGCCCTTGTGCGCAATGTACCTTTTTCGTCAATGGGAGCCTATGTACGTGTCGTACAACAGGCTCCCATTGACTTCAATGGGGCTCCGAGTGACCCGTGTCCGTCAGCGCTTGTTCGCATCGTACTCGGGCGGTCGGAGCCCCGGAGCAAGAGTCGGTCGGGAAGCTCTACGGGTGCCAGTCAGCCATAGGGCTTTCCCAGCGAGATCGGAATCGGCCCCTTAGGGGCCTATTACGTTGTCAGTCGTAAGGCCTCTGACCTCAGTTCAGAGACCTTACAACCAACATCGTCTGTTTCAATTCCAACCGGCTGATTTTGATTCAGCCGGTCGGAATTGAAATCGGCCGGTCATTCTGGCTGGCTTGCCACAGGCTCAAGGAGCCCGTTGGCCAGTCGGAACCGGCCCATAATCTAAATGGACGGCGGTTTACGCAGTACAAATTACGATGCACGGTTTCTGGCAGGGTTTCCATGCCGGCCTTTCCGACATGGAAACCCTGTCGGAAAGCGTGTTTGGGGGCCCACTTTCCTTTGCGGCCTCCGATTGGTGGCCGAGGGGGCACCTACGGTGCCCCCCTGTTAATCTCCTTTATGTGCCTGCCATGGGATGCAGGGATTAACACCACCTCGCATTTCCCTATGGGAGCATGTACTGCGACCGGTTTACAGCCGTAATCCATACTCCCATTGGGAAATGTCAGAATGCGACCGAACTATGTGCTGTCGCATCATAATGAGGCAGTTGGGACCGCCGATCGGTCGGTCCTGTTTCCGAGACGGTGTTGGGCGTACTTCGTAACAGGCCCCTAAATACACAACATTAACTGTTCCCACTCCAATATAAATTAACTCAGGGAAGGTACCAACTGGCCGACGGGCTCTCTGAGCCTGTCAGAAGCCAGCCGGAATGACCGGCCGGTTTACTTTCTGACCGCCTATATATATTAATTAGGCAGTCGATAAGTTAACCGACAGGCCCATTACGATGTGGCCCTGTCTTTACTGGCCGCATCGTAATTGCCCCATAAAATATTAACTTTTCCCACTCCAATATAACTCAAATCAGGGAAGGTGCTGGACAGTAAACATACAAAATTAATTATACCCACTTCTTAATAACTTAATTCAGGGAAGGTGCTGTACAATAAACATACAAAAGATACTAAACATTAAAAAACTAACTATTCCCCCTCCAATATAAATTAACTCAGGGAAGATACTGGACACTAAACATAAAAAAATAAACTATTCCCACTCCAATATAATTAAACTCATAGAAAGTTCTCCACACTAAACATGGAACTTTAACTATTACAAATGCAAAACAACATCACTTAAACTAAACACTGTATACTAGTTTAAAAATGTCAAAATCTTTATATAAAAATTGTTATACTTTCACCTAATTTTTTTTAATTTAAATTTAAAAAATATATTTTTTATTATCTAAATTTTTAAAACTTTTCAATATTTCTTATTTTTAATATACATTTATTGCATACCTTATAAAAGTTTCAAAAATTAATTAATTTTATTAAAACATTTTTTTTTATTAAATTGCAAATAAAATTGAAATATTTTAATTTGACATTAAAATAAAACTTATATATGTATAATTTACGTTGAACTCTTCAAATATAGGTATAATTTATAAAAATAGTTACAAAATCCATAAACTAATTTCTTTTAACAATATTAATTTTGCCAATAAAATATAAATTATTCATACAAATATAACACCAACTTCCAAAAATTAAAGTTGTATAAAAAAACTAAATACAGAAATGGAAAAATGAAAATATATATATATTTTTTAAATGTTTTTTATTAATTTCGATAAAGTAACATCAATACCATCTGCATGACGATTCAATCTGGCTTTTAACATTGTAGAATAGCAATAAAAACGAATGGCATAGGTAGGGGGATAAGGAGACACTCATTTAAGTGACATTTAGGGGGTCATTAGGATGGCGGGTGGATCGCCATCGCCAGCCTGGCGGTGGCGATCCGCCCGCCATCTCCACCAAATTCACCCCCCGCCATGTTATAATGGCTGGGGTACCACGGCAGACGCAAAGTGCGTCTGCTGCTTTTCCGCCGGTTGGCAATCGTTCCGATTGCCGTCCTGGCAGACTGGGGCCTTAATATTGTGGCGGTGCCTAGCAGGCACCGCCATCCATATTAGGAGGCTGGGTTTCACAGGCCTTTCCATGGCGGCAAAGGCTGGCGGTGAATTGCTTTGGGGGCCTGTTGCGGGCCCCGGGAGGGTGGGGGGCTGCATTTGGGGGGTACCTACGGTACCCCCCTTCATTGTGATGCACAAGGTGGCAGGCACCGCGCGGTGCCTGCCACGTTGTGCATGGCAATGCACAACATGCCTCTTTGGCATTGTGGCGGGTGCTGCTTACAGCAGCACCCACTGCAATGTCAAGTATGCGGAATGCGACTGCCAGGGTGGCGGTCGCATCCTAATCAGCGGTGTGGGAGCGCCGCCCGTCTGGCGGCTGGTCCCAGCACCGCTAGGGTGGCAGGCAGACTAAAGTCCGCCCGCCATCCTAAAATCCGCCCGCCATCCTAATAACCCTCTTAGTGTCCATTTTGCTGGCTGGCTTACTGCTTCACTCCAAGAAAATATTATTTTAAAATATTTTTTCTCATACACAAAATATTAATAAAATAATGTAGGTTATCTTTCAAATTTCCTAATTGTACATAATTAGAAAAAAAAATAGAAATATAAAAGTAAAAATAGAAATAATTTAAAATCCCAACTGTTCTTCCACATAAACAGAAAATCCACACACAAAACAACTTATAAATTTACTATAATTATAAAATATTTTTTTAAATGTGTCCTAAATTTCATATTAAAATTTAATTATATTCCCCAACTCCTGACAACATAAACCTACCCAAATCTCCTAAAAAAACAATTATTACATCTTTCAAAATAATTTTCCCCAAAAATTGAAAAATTCCAAAAATGCTCACCAAAATTTTCCATAACAATACTCACCACTACTCAATTTTAACCACTATATAATTTTTTACCCAAAAAGTCATTTTCTAAAAATGCTTAACTATACCCCACCCTTTTCACCCATAAATATACATCTCATTACTAATTATTTGTTTCTCTTTCTAAAATTTTAGATTCATAAATTATTACATTTGTTTTAAGAAAATACCCCCCATTTATCCCTACAACTCTACATTCCGCTACTAAATATTTTAATAAATTTAAATATAATTTACAAATATAATAAAAAATCTGTATTTAAAAATACTCCACAACATTTTCCCTTATCCATTATCCCACTACAAATATTTTATTTTAATTAAAAATTAGAATTAAAATATTTTACAACTGCTCCCCCACTTCCCCTATAACCCAACATCCCACTCCTAAATTTCTCAACTTTTATCAAATTTTTATTCGTTTAAAAATATTTTAAAATATTGCGCAAATTTTAATAAAATTTTAAATTACTTCCCACCCTTATCCCCATAACCCAACATCCCACTCCTAAACTTTTTCAAATTCTATCTACTTTTTCTTAATTTAAAATAAATTTAAAATATTATAAACATTTTCATATTTCTTTTTTAATTACTCCCCACCCTTATCCCTTATAACCCAACATCCCGCTCCTAAATTTCTTCAACTTTTATCAAATATATCTTAATTAAAAATAAATGTTAAAAATATTACACACATTTTCACAAATTTTAAATTACTCCCCACTCTTTTCCCCTATAAACCCAACATCCTGCTCCTAAAATATATTTATTAACACAAAAAACTATTCTACAATTTAATGAACTTACAACACATACAATTACACAAAACAAATTGCTAAAAATATACATTATTTTACTTTAAATAAACACATTAAATCGATTTTACATGTGATATTTTTAACATCAGTATTTTTGACATTGATACTTAATACAAAACCTAACTTCAATATTTTTGACTTCGATATTACATACCACAATATTTTCATATCCCGATATATTTTGTACACATTTATGTTCCATGATATTTTAATTTCAATATTTTGTCTGAATACCATGGGAATACCTCAGTAAGCACGGTATGGACAACATTTTTTTTTCTTCAGTTTTTGGCCCCTTGGATTGTTCCTATGGGTTCCCCCACAAGTGCCAGGGTGACAGGGTGTGCTTATCCTGCCCCCTTATACTAATTCTTGCAAAAAATTCTGAGCACGGTGATCAAGTCCTTTATTAGCGACAGCAACATTTGTCTTGTGACCAGCTAATTAGATACCAAAATGGCCAACAGGAGAAAACGCTCCCTAAGCCAATCAGAAGGCCCTATTATTTACAATTTCGGTACCACAGGAATCACATGAGTCTCCTGTGGTACCACCCATCCAGATATACTTATTTTTTTAACCCCTTCGTTACCACCCTAAGGCCCTCTTTAAACTCAGAGGGGCTTATTACGATGTCAGTCGGAGTTGCCTCCGACCAACACTGTCTTGGACTCTGGACCGACCAACCTGAGGTCGGCGGTTCCGACCCCCTGATTATGATGCGACCAAACACTGGGGGTCATTATGATGGCGGTCGGACTTTCGTCCAACCGCCATCGTTGCGGTAGTGGGACTGGCCGCCTACGAGGCAGCCTACCCACCAAATGCATTACGATGCGACCGCGGCGGTCGCAGGCCCTATTTTTTGCATTGCGGCGGGGATGCAGACAGCAACTCCCGCCGCAATGCATAAAAAGAGGCACTTGCATATCCCTGCACTACGTGGCAGGCACCATGCGGTGCCTGCCACATTGTGCAGGGATATGTAGGGTGCCCCCCAGTGCCCTTACCCCAGCCCCAGGAATTATGGGGGGCCCACTAGGGGCCCCCAAATCTGATTCTGCCAGCCGTTTTGTGGCGGGTTGACTGCTGCAGAACGACCGGCGGAAAGGGATATTATAATCCCTATGGAGGTGCCTTGCTGGCCTTCTGGTTAGGTCCGACAGGCGGTTGGAGAAAGACCGCCTGACGGGGCCGTGGCGGTCGGTCTTTCTGACCGCCACCTGTCCGCCCGCGATTGTAATCTGGCAGGCAAAAGCCTCATTCCGATGGCGGAGGGCCCGCCACCGACAGGCTGTCGGTGGCGGGCCCTCCACCATCGGAATGAGGCCCACTTTTCAGTCGGATTCCCACTGTTCTTTATGGGAGCGTGTGTCACGGCGTAAACCGGCCGTAATACAGGCTTCTATAGAAAAATGGGTGTGTGTGTAAAACCCTGCAACCTGTGGCAGGCACCCCATGGTGCCTGCCACACAGTGCAGGTTTTTTTTTTTTTTTTTGGCCTACAGCACCTGGTATTCCCAGGCGGTCTCCCATCCAGGTACTAACCAGGCCCGACCCTGCTTAAATTCTGAGATCAGACGAGATCAGGTGCTTTCAGTGTGGTATGGCCGTAGGGGTTTAAACGGGGGTACTCTAGTGTTGTGTAGTTCCTAAAAATACATAGAATCTGCATGTTTGTTGGATAACATAAACTAAGGGATTGGTGTCTAGACTAATTCCGGACACCCCCACAGGATATGTCAGCCTATAGACCAGCTAGCTCACAGTGCCACTAAAGGCCCCTGAACCCTACCAAGGAGCAAATCGTTTCTGGCAACCATTGAACATGACAACCCTTGATCCTTCAGGGAACGTGGAAACAGAACAGCACTTTTCACTCAGTCAATCATGCTCACTTAGGGGCTGATTAGGATGTCCACCCGCCACCCTGTCGTAAACGAGACCGTCCAACAGGCTGTTGGCAGTCCTGACAGAGGCATTACGATGCGACCGCCACCATGACGGACGCAATGCCTATCTTTTGCATTGCGGTGTGTGCTGCTGGCTGCAGCACACGCCGCAATGCAAAAAGGGTATACATTACATAACCCTGCACTACGTGCCAGGCACCATGTGGTGCCTGCCACATGGTTCAGGGATATGTAGGGAGGCACCATAGGTGCCCCCCACAACCCACAGCTCATCGCAAGGGGAGAAGGGGGCCCGCTATGGGCCCCCAAAGTCCCTTTCTGCCTGCCTTTTCTTGGTGGGTTACCCGCCATGAAAAGACGGGCGGAAAAGGACACCATAATCCCTATGGCGGTGCCTGGCAGGCACCGCCACCATTGTAGGGATTGTATGTCCCTCCGACGCACAGGTGGGCTCAAGGAGCCCGTCGGATGTGTGGCGGTCGGTCTTTCCGACTGCCAACCATTGGATTTCATGGTTTCGATGGCAGTGGGACTGCCACCGACGGGCTGTCGGTGGCGGTCCCACCATCATTATAATCAGCCCCTTAGTCTCAGAGAGATACACAGAATAAACGTTGGGGATGTTTTCAAAAAGCATTTATTGAACCAGTGCCATTCTGTATAAAACATGTTTGCTGCGACAATCAATAGACAGAAGCAAATGTAAGAGATTTCAAGCACCAACAGAGTAAACAGTAGATATGTTTCTACCACGATGCTAAGCAAGGAATATATGCAGGCATATATAAAAACCTTAATATTAGCGTACTTCTACGATGCAGGCCCTACCTAAGTGTACCTAGCATGTATGTGGGTGTAAAGCCAAGAATCCCTTCGGAAAGAGCCAACCCCATTTCCTGATGGGAGAGAATGAAGGACCCCATCTTGGTCGCGAGTTGGACACCCCGCAAGAGATGTCAGACCACTGCGCGTTGAAGCTTCAGCATGCATGGACCTCCGTGTCTGTGTCAGCGTGGAAGCGTCTCCTCTAATTACCTAGTGAAGGTGCGGTTCTTGTATACCAAAAAAGGTAGCCCCGGGGCTTCTACCACAATTGATATGTTGTGAGTATGATTATGCAGATGAGCCTAAATCAATAATTGTAATTATGCAAAGTAGCCCTGTCGCCCGAAGATGAAGATAGCGATGACTTTTGTACATGAGTATGTGAATCCTGTTATGTACGTCATGTGCAGGGGATTATGATATGATACCAAGAGTCCTCATGCATAATGAATGAGGCTAGTTTCAAGGAAACCAATCAACATTTATTCAGCACATAACTGGGTAAAAGGTCATTGCTAGAACTGTTATGCAGAGCAAGGTAGGACAAATATAGGTAAAAGGTTGTTTTGCTACTTAGGCCTAGGTTAGGAAACATAACACTAGGTACCCCCTCGACCACCGACCCTAGACCACGGAGGCAAGGGGTCCCTGCTAGGGGCCCTCAAAGTTACTTTCCGACAGCCTTTCTGTGTCGGAAAGGCCAGCACGGAAAGGCTGTGAGAAACCGACATCGTAATCCCGACGGCAGAAACACCGTCCATAAGGGGTTGCAGTGCGGTTCGGACCGGCTGGAAAACTCCGAGAGCCGGTCGGAACCGAGTCGGAATGACCAGCCAGTTTACGTTCCGACCGCTGACATCATAACCGATCGGTCGGACTGCAAACCGACCGAGTCGGTCAAAAAGCCTCCGACCGACATCGTAATCAGCCTCAGAGATCTCAAACAGTTGAATGGATCTTTACAAAGCACACTTTCTGAGTAAAGTTCACATTTTTTGCCAAAGTTAATGTAATTTTGTTCAGCTATTTTTTTTTGTATCATCCACAGAGTTTTCTATGGCTGTTAACCACTTAACTGCTGAGGCTTTTCTACCCCAGTGTTAGGCCTCCAGAACTTTTTTCCACATAATGTATCTGTGCCAAGTTTACATCCTTCTTTCCCAACATCATAGGTTAGGTATTCTAAAGGTACCCAGGGTTTGTGGATTCCCCTGGAAGGGATTGAGAAAATAGCCAAAATATAGCTAAATTTAGGTTTTTGGGAAAAATGAGAAAAAAGTGCTCCGCAAGAAGTGTCTGCTTTTTCCACACAAAAGGCCATTAACGAAAGGTTTACTATGCTACACTCCCCATCTTCCCAGCTTTCAGGAACATGCAGAGAGGTGTGTGGAAAAAACATTTTTTACCACAGTTTTGGCATTTCGTCCGAATTTTGGTACTTTTAACCTACTTCATGTTTGTGGTTGAAACAGGTATAAAACCTATGGGTATACATTTCTGAAATGTGGACAACGTGAGAGGTGTGGCGCAGTGGTCAGGGCGGCTGACTCCAGCGTACAGGGCTCACGGTTCGATCCCCGGTGCCAGCTTAGCCCAGAGACCCTTAGGGGTGATTAGTTCGCGCTTTACAAATACCGGGTTTAGTTTATTCTGAATTCAGCAAGGAGTGATTTGTGTGGCTCCCCCCAAGTTTTCCAAAGAAAGAAATATTTTTTTTAAATGGGTAGAAAAAACACACAGCCATATGTGACAATGTTTTCATCTGTAACTTCTTGTCACGTTGACTGATTTACAAAAGCAATACACCAGTATGTCTACTAGAATCCCTGGTCATGGGGATTCATAGGGTTTGTAGGTTCTCCAAGAACCCGAGGTACCCAGAGCCAACAACTAAGACACATCTTACAATGGTTTTTTGTTGTGCACAGAGTATAGAGGAATATATATGGTAAAATATAAAAGAGTGAAAATGGGTATTAAGGAAACCTATGTATTTCTGAAATGTACACTTGATACTGAGTTTTGGAGCAGTGGTTATTTGTACATCTCTGAATTTGTGGGTACGCATACTAGCATGTAAATTAAGAGGGCATTTTGCAATATGTCTTCTTTCTTACACACTGGCTTACATTTGGAAGGCACAAATGCAGAGAAATCCAATTGATAATAGTAAATGTACTATTATTCTGTGTTCTCACACGCCTCCCAATAAAAATGGTACCCAACCTCTTTAGGGCCTTTTATGTTGCAGTCTCTTGGTTCACCCACGCAAATGTGCAGGTTAGGTAGGTTTTACTGGGTGGCGGCACAAGCAAGTGCCAAAATACACAGCTACCCACATTGCAAAAACAGAGTGGTTTCAGTGGAAATATTTGATGCATCCATGTTCTACTGTTTCTCCTTACCTACTGCAGGTACTAGACCCACCCAGAAAAATTGGGTTGCATTTATATGAGACATGAGAACCCTGGGTGGTTGGCAATTTTTGGTTTGCAACAGATTAGGAAACTATCCATCACAAAATGTAAATAAAGGAGTGAACTTAACCATTCATACAGCATTTCAGGTTTTACAGGGCACTGTGGAAAAGTGAGTGTAATCAATGCAATTACACACCACCTAGGCCACTGTGTTCAGTTGTCAAACAAATAAGGCGTTGTAACTGAACTTTCGAAGTGAAACTGCCATTTATACAGGTTAATTTTGGCACCTCCAGAAGTACTTGCTTCAAAGAGCAGATACCAATCACAGTATCAGAATATTGAAACCAACCTACTGAAGGTGAGCCATAAATAGGAGTTGGTGGTGGTCGCAGGGTTTCACTCCACGGAATTCTGTGTAGTTGCATATAAACTCTGTGAAATTCCGCAAAGCTCCGTGAGCAGGCGGAATCCACCATGTCGCACCGCTCGCGCTGATTTTTAGCACCAGGAGTTTATTCCGCACTGTAAAATCAGTGTGCACGGCACCACGCGGCGCATCAGAGGGCACTACTTCTTTCTGCCGCTCGAGTAAATTTTCTACTCGAGCGGCAGCTTTCTCAACGCTAATGGTCGTGACCTGTCGCGGCCACCCGTGCTGAGAAAATCTTGCTGGGTGGCATTCTAGCACCTGAAAATCACGCTAGGGGACACAAATTCTTGCTTGTGCTTGCCAACCTAACGTTGATGAGGCTAGTGTGACAAAAAACTCCGCCATGTGGCGGTAGGTGAAGTTTTGCCCGAACTCCGTGTTACAAGCGTAACGTGTAGTGGGCAAAACTCTGGGAACTCTGCCAGTGGAACGGAGTTTATTGCCCACCCTTAGTCATAAAGCCTCCACAAGGCATCAACCAGATTATGGGCTATTTACACCCCACTCATGTACCACACATAAGACTTACATACTTTCAGCCATTAGACCAATGCCCCACAGCAGGTCACCGCCATCCAAGGGCCCATCATATTCATACGCCACAGGACAGAATCACCAATCAAACCACTTCTCACCCATTCATCAAGAAAATTGCATAGAAACATACCCCAAGCAAACCTTTACACATATATGGCCAGACATGTTGAAGGTTGGTGCCTCAACAAGTTTCACAAATGAAACAAACTTGGACTAAGTTTTTAGTAACTGTCAAATATCTGCTTTCGTTGATGTTCTGAGTGTTACCAAATGCATAACAAACCTTTCCCATGACAGTCACATGAGGCTCAGGAAGACATGTCTTTCATGCGCCTCTAGCGCACTCACTTTACTAAATCTAACTCCTTCCAGTTTGTGGATGTGAGTTAGGGTGTGTTAGAGGATACCTCGAGGTCTAGATTCCTCAAACTGAATGAGCAATCTACCTTTGAAACTAAGGTAAACATGTTGGGGAAGACTGTCCTAAGTTCTCTAAAGAGCACCTCCAAAACTACTAAGTATGTTTTTGGCATACAGGGTACTCAGTGACAACATGGCATAGGTCCCGTCCACCGTTATGTGAAGTGTTGTGACTGTAATGTACTTGTCCTATGGTAAACTGAGTATCTACCACGTTCTGATAGAGGAAGAACATGGTAGGCAGGCCACAAATATGACCCATATGTGCAGTGTTGGGTGCAGAGTTTTGAGTATCATGCATAGGTATACTGCTGCTGAAGCAGGGGCAGTCTGGGCTGATCCATGGACTCACCTAGTTAAAGAGCCATGTCTTCAGCTTCTTGCTGAATTCAAGCGGCAGCACAAATGTGTAGGATCAGGTCATTCCAAGCTTTCGGAGCAAGGCAGGAGAAGGCACTACTACCTGCTCTTGTGTTGAGTATGCATGGGATGTGTGGGAGAACAAGTCCAGCTGAGCAGAGGATTCTGGGAAGTTTCTGAAATGGTTGCTCAGGCAGACTGGGCCAGTATTGTGTAAGGCTTTGAATGTGCGTGTCAGGAGTTTGAAGAAAGCTCTCTTACGGATGCTAGTGACGTTCTTTGAGGTGAAGTGTGTGTGTGGGAGGTTGAGGGTGAGCCTGGCTGCTAAGTTCTGTATGGTTTGGAGCCATCTCGTTACTTGAGTGAGGGAGTAATTGATTATCTGATTCTGATTAATCCTAAATACTTGCCAAGTTAACTTTTGCTAACCTCTTCTGTGGCAGCTACCTGAAGCTCAAAATACATATCTTTCGTGCATCTCTAGTGCACTGGCTGTTCTAAATTTAAGTCTGTCCAGGTTGTGGATGCAAGTTGGGGGTTGTCCAAGGATGCCTCGAGGCCTAGATTTCCTGAACTGAGTGAGCTTGTCTACCTTTGAAACCACTGTAAACATGCTGGGGAAGACTGTTCTAAGTTCCCTAAAGAGCACTTCAAAAACTACTTAAGGCTTTAGGTTTTGCTGTATAGGGTGCTCTGTGACAACATAGGCTATGCTCAATCTACCATTATATGCAGTGCTGTGACTGCAATGCACTTGTCCTATGACAAACAGGACAGCTACCTAGTTCTGACGATGGCTAAAGGTGTCAAGCAGGCCATGAGAAAGTCAAAGATTTTCTCATTTAGAGGAAACAATTGGAAACGCTGCTTGCCCAGTGAAGTGGTGGCCCATAGAAGGTATCTATCCATGCACAGCTTTTTAAAGGTATATACTAGGACAGCTCAACCTCAGTCAATTTTCCAGTGCTTCACTTTTGTATAGTACAACCTAAAGCAAGTTGGAAAACAAAGGCCTGGCTGAGATGTGCACTGGTGATAGTAACGGCGAGTCTCCTGCCTCTTTCTTTGCTTAGAGCAGACTCTGCAAAGATGACATGGGTGAGTCTTTCTTGATGTTAAAGGAATGCAATTGGCAAAGTGCAGATCCTTTTGCCTTGTCACGTCCTCTACTGCAGATGAAGTGTAGCAGTAAGACTTTCAATGACAGTCAACTGAAAGTCAAGGAAAGACATTGGTCTTCCTGTGGTGGTCTGATGGTAAACAACATACGCATTGCATGTTGCCGACTGGCTCAGGTGGGTAAACCGCTTCTTTTACCGTGTGTGTGTTTCACAACTCGCATTGTATGGCTTAAGTACTTGTTCATTATTATCCACTTGCCCATGTGCTTGTTGTAATCAAGCACACAGGTGGACTTGTGAACTTTGGTCAATTGACGCCAAACCGTGACTGGGGAAGTGCTCTCATAATGGATTGTAGTGAGCATGTACATATCCCTCCTATCAGAGAATTTGACTGCAAGCAGTTCAATGGAACGCCATACAGTGCTCTGGATTTTTGGACCTTCTTACAAACAAGATGTGATCTTCTTAATATTTAATATGTAGAGCTGACATTGTCTCTATGGGGCTCATTACGATGCCGGTCAGAAAAGCCGTCCGACTGTCATGGTAGCGGGAAAAATCTGCCCGCCGGGGACTATCTTACGGCCCCATTACGATACATGCATAGTAAAACTCCGACCGCGGCGGTCGGAAAGACATCGATTCCGACCGATGCGGTTGGAAAGCTTGCAGCTCCGACTGATGTGGTCGGAAAGCCAGTAATTTCTCATACAAACGCATACTCCCCTGTGGCATGACCACTGAGGATATTATGATGAAACCGGAGTCCTGTCTGAACGAACTCTGTGGTCCCACAATGTCGGATGACCGCAGCGACCCTACTTACCCAAGAGTATAAAACACACCCATTCCCTGACCAGCATCCTTTGCCAACACTCTGCAGTCAAGGCCCACACACCACATCAGTCAAGAGAGGGAGAGGAGACATTCAGCACTGCACACCATCACACTCGCCTATCTTCACATACCCAACCCTTTTCACTCATTCACCTCACACTTTTTTCACCTTCACTACCACAGTCACAGTTTCACTAGTGTTTTTTTCACATCATTTAGTATGTCCCAAAAACAAAATGCCCAAATTCACTGACAAGAAGTTGTCAGTGATGGTAGATTAAATCATTAGAGTAAAACCCTGTCACTAGGAAGAATCGAATGTGGGACAGGATACTGAACAAAGTCAATGCTGTAGGTAGCACCCTGCACCCACTGCGTGACATCAAGAAGAGGTGGCACGACCTCAAGGCCCGGGTAAAATAGCGAGCCAACAGGAACCACATGGCGGCTCAGAGGAGGTGGGGGCCCTCCAGTGCCACCACTTACATTCACTGCATGGGACGAGAAGGTGCTTGCCACACTGCATCCAGAGAGTTTTTCCGGAATAGCTGGGGAATGGAGACTGGTAAGTACGAACTACAAAACTGCCACAACACTTTCAAGTACTGTTTTGCACACCTATTGCTATCAACTATCACATCAAATGCTCACATATGCAGTACCCACTGCTCTCACCCCAGAGCCATTTAGCAGCCATTTCACTATCAGCTTCTACTCACAGGCAGGTAGGTAGCCATCTTACTAGGATGGGTTGGACTGGCAGCCAGGACTCCAGCTGCCAGCAGTCCCTCTTCTCCCTACACTCAACAGGATGTAATACTGCTCTCAACCCAGAGCCATCTTACTAGGGTGGGTTGGGACAAGCAGCCAGCTCTCCAGCTACCAGCAGGTCCTTTCCTCCCTACACTCAACAGGATGTAATACTGCCCACACCCCATCATCACTTGGCAGCCATTACACTCCTCTGCTCCTACTGCCAGGTAGGTAGCCATCTTACTAGGGTGGGTTGGGACAGGCAGCCAGTACTCCAGCTACCAGCAGGCCCTCTCCTCTCTACACTCAACAGGATGTAACACTGCTCTCACCCCTAAGACATTTGACAGCCATTTCACTCCTCTGCTTCTACTTACAGGTAGGTAGCCATCTTACTAGGGTGGGTTGGGACAGGAAGCCAGCAATCCAGCTACCAGCAGGCCCTCTCCCCCTACATCAACAGGATGTAACACTGCTCTCACCCTAGAGTCATTTGGCAGCCATGGCTCCACTGCTCCACATTTCACATTAACTGCACACATTGCACACATAGCTCTGCTCACGTACTTGTCTGATTACTCAGACTGTCAATCACTAAGGCTGTAGTAATGAAATGATAAGATATGCTACAACATGCACACAATGATATGTGTAGACACAAAGGATGGATAGCATGAACGTAATCTAGCCACAATACATGCCTGGTCACTCATTCAAAGAACACAGCACATATGATGAGCACTGCAAAATGGACAACACAAATGGAACTATGCCTGTACAGTAAACACATAGGAGTGTGGACTGAACATTACGCATGCCAAATCTACAGTGGCTGAGCATCAAGTTGGTAGGTAATATCATGTCCATCCATATGGGCAACATGAAGCTGTACAGTTCTCATTATGTCCATGTCCGTTTACAAACAAGTAATGGATGTTCCTCAATTTCATGTCAATTAGGTTAACACTGGATACTGGTCATTATGTCTAACCTCAACCCTCTTGTCTTCTTTAGCCCTTTACTCACTGTGTAACAAAGGTTGGGGAAAGCACTTAACATCCTGAAAATGTAACCTTTCTCTAACAGGCGGATCTCAAACAACAGCTGCTGAGATTCCGAACACCAAGCCAGTCTCCACCCCAGGATCAAGAACTCTCTGATGCTGAATCTCCTGCTCCTTCGGACGTGGAGGACCAACCTGGCCCTTCTGGACAGCCAGGGCGGACACAACCAGTGAGTCTCACTGGCCCCACCACCACAACTCCCACCCCAGCAGCTACGACAACGCAGTGCACTGCCCCAACAACCTGTGGACCCAACACCATCACCACCATTGCCTGCACCACAGTACCCGTTCCGGAGGTGAGTAACAACAGCGTACTCACTGAGGATGCAGGGAACAGTGGGAGAGTGCAGGCACAGCCAAGGGCACAGGTCCGGGGGCAGGGCTGGTAGGAGGGCCACTGGGGGCCAACACCTTGAGACCACTGTAGACAGTGAAGCTCAGGTACTGGAGGAACTCCGGGAGATCAAGGTACTGGAGGAACTCCGGGAGATCAAGCTGCTGCAGCGGTCCATGGACCACAGGTTTGAACAACTCATTGACAACATGGGCCAGCTCGTTGGAGGGGCTGAAGGACATCATCACAGCTTTTGTCAGGCCTCCCCCCACAACATCACAACCCTGTACCTGCTACCTCTGCGGCTGCCACAGGGAGGGAGGCCCTGTCAGAGGCTGAGTCCTCAAACACCTCAGAGCCTGCAGCAGTGGAACCCCCACCCAAACATGAGCGGGGACGTCCGAAGAACCCACTGGGAGATTCTAGTGGCAAGGCACCTACCCAAGCCAGGAAGCAGAGCCGCCCCTGATGTCACCCTTTGTGCGCAGCACATTGACTTTGTGGATTATCCTGTCACAAATTCCAATTTGGATGTCAGGAGTCTGTTGGACTGTGGACTTTAAACAATGTGTTAACAGCTCTAATGTTTTCATCTACCACCACTGACAACTTCACCCCTCTGTGTTCACCTTCCCACTTTATGGCACTTTGTTTACTCACTTTATGCACTATAATAAATACACTTTTTACACATCTACTTGTCCATGTTGTATTTTTCTCATGTAGTACTTTATGAAGTCTACTGCTAATGTATCACCAGATGTAAGTTGTGGCAAATAATGTATGCAGGCACTTGGTGCAGCTCAAGCTAACTTTGCACATGAGTATACGAAACATGTTACCAAACAGACATTGAAGTGTAAACTTCACACATATCTTTATTACAGGGTCACAACCATATGTAGTTAGAAAGAGAAGGTCATCCACACAGTAACATGACACATCTGTCACTTGTGGAATGTCAAGTACCACAATTTTCATATGTACATCTCATGTACAATTTGAGAGAGGAAACATCAGACAATGTCCAATGCCAGAGTGATCTCTGAAATTTGTCATTGATGCAGCTTGAGGCATGTTAAGTAGCCTACAATAGACTTTACACTGCCGAACAATAACAGCAACAAGGGGGTCAAAACAGTAACTCAGCACTGGTACACTCTAAACAGGTGTAGCTGCTTCTGCTGGATTGTTTCTAACATCTGCCAGTGGTGTCACTTAAGCTCTGTGGCATACAATGATGAGACACATGGACACCTACATCCAGTTCACCCACAGAGAGGTAGCAATCTATGTGAACAGAGACAAACATGTTTTGGCCAACTAACACAATGTGTTGGACAACACAATGGAACACATAGGCAAAACACCACCACACAACAGAATAGAAATACCAAGGTGTACCTGAAACTTCCATCCTCTTGCTGTACAAGTTGCTTTGTTACCAGAGTTGTACTCCCAAAGTCAGGGTCAAACATTCCCAGGAACACCTCATGTCCATTTTGCCAGGCAGAACAGCATCATAGTGCAGCTGATGTCAATACTCTGACATGTCCAAATGAAAATGACAGGGTGAAGGGACCTACAACAAGAATATCTCAGGTAGCAGTTCAAACATGTCACAACAATAACAGTCTACTACTTCTGGAGTACACAGTACATGGATTAGATCAGACATCACATAGCTACATCATCAACGTCTACATCAGTCAAGGGCTCATCCATTTACAACTCTGTACAAAGTAACCCACAGTTGTGCACACCAAACAGTCAGCAGCCCACCACATCCTCACTGCTTCACAACGACAGCGACTGTAACTGTCAGAGTCATGACATCTCTCTGCATACTTACACTCAAGGGAAGTAGTTGTTGATGAGCTGTTGACGCAGGTCAAGCCCCTCCTCTTTGCCACTATCATCATCCGTGTTCATGTCAGGATTCTCACCCTAGGGGTCATGCTGGTCTCTATCCTCCACAATCAGAGGGATGTTCCTGCGCAATGCAAGGTTGTGGAGCATGCAGCAGGCTACTGTGATCTGACACCCCTTCCTGGGAGAGTAGAGGAGGGCTCCCCCGGTCTTGTCCAAAAAGCGGAATCTGGTCTTTAGGAGCCCAAAAGCCCGCTCCACCACCCGACGTGTCCTCCCATGGGCCTCATTGAAGCGGACTTTCCCTGGCGATGTTGGATTTCTCAGCGGGGTCAGCAACCAAGGCCGGTTGGGATACGCTGAGTCACCTAGATAGGAGACACACAGATGTGAAATCATGATTCAGACATTTGCAGAGGATGACAGCATGCATCACACACACACACAAAAGATGGACACATCTCACTCACCAGCAAGCCAGGGCCTCTGTTTTTAGCTCGCACCCTTCCGCACCACCAACAGACAACGCCCCCTGAAGGCCACCTGGTTCACCACCGACCTCCAAGAAACCAGAGGCTCCTGCAGACATCTAAAAAAGTGATGGAGAAACAGCAAAACCACGAAAGACCTGACCACCTACAAGAACTCCATGACAGACTACCACCAATGCATAAGATCCACAAAGAAGACCTTAATTCGGAAAAAATCCTCACCAACTCCAGAAACTCAAAGGAACTCTTCAACATCATCCAGCAATTCACCAAGCCCCACAGCGAAGCCACAGACATCACCCCTCCCAAGACCTCTGCAACAAGCTCTGCTTCTACTTCCACCTGATAATCAAAGCCCTCTATGACAACTTCAGCGAGCAGACTCCAGAAACCACCCTTCCCTCCAGCAACAACAGCCAGCCCACCATCACCGCCTGGACCCCGCTCACCACTGAAGATACCACCACTACCATGAAGAGCACCCACTCAGGAGCCCCCACGGACCCCTGCCCTCCACACATCTTCCTCAGAGCCGCCGCCATTGCGTCCCAGCTATGACACACCATCAACGCCACCTTCGAATCCGGACTGGAAACGCGCAGAAGTCAAGCCCCTCCTCAAGAAACCCTCTGCAGACCCGACAGACCAGAAGAACTCTCCTTCCCTTCACAGCCAAAGTCACCGTGAAGATCGTCAATGCCCAGCTGACAAACTTCATCGAAGAGAACTCCATCCTCGACCCCTCCCAATCCGAATTCTGCAGCAACCACAGCACCAAGACGGCCCTCATCACCACCACAGACGACATCCGCACGCTCCTCGATCAAGGCCACACTGCAGCCCTCATTCTACTCGACCTCTCTACAGCCTTCGACACCGTCTCCCACCGCACCCTTGCAGCCAGACTCCATGACGCCGGAATACAGGGAACCGCCCTCGACTGGCTCCGCTCCTTCCTCGTCGGCAGAACCCAAAGGATCAGACTCCTGCCTTTCCTCTCCAAACCCACAGAGATCTACTGTGGAGTACCACAAGGATCATCGCTCAGTCCCACGCTCTTCAACATCTACATGGCACCTCTTGCCACCATTGTCAGACAGCATGGACTCAGCATTGTACCCTACGCAGAAGACACCCAGCTCATTCTCTCCATCACGAAGGTCCCCGAAACCACCAGACTCAGCTTCCAAGAAGGTATGAAAGACGTTGCAGCTTGGATGAGCAGCAGCTGTCTGAAACTCAACTCGGAGAAGACAGAAGTCCTTGTCGTCGGACCCTCCCCCTCCGTGTGGGACAACTTCTGGTGGCCCTCCCCCCTTATCACCCCCTCACCCCCACGGACCCCACCCGAAACCTCAGCATCATATTCGACTCCTCCCTCACCATGACCTGACAGACCAACGCCGTCGCCTCCACCTGCTTCAACACCCTCCGCATCCTCCGCAAGACCTTCAAGTAGATCCCCCCAGAAGCAAGAAAGGCTGTCACCCACGCACTCATAACAAGCAGACTGGACTACGGAAATGCCTTCTACGCTGGAATCAACAAATCCCTGCTACACAAACTCCAGACCATCCAGAACACCGCGGTCAGACTCGTCCTCGGCATCCCACGGCATGAGCGCATCAGCAAACACCTGCAAGACCTCCACTGGCTCCCCGTCGAGAAGAGAGTAACCTTCAAGCTACTCACCCAAACCTACAAATTCCTCCACAACAGCAGACCCAAATACCTCAACGAAAGAGTCTCTTTCCATGTACCTGTCACCGACCCAAGTACCACGGATGACTGGGATGTTTGTGGAAACCACTTTATTGTAACTACTTAGGTTGGTTATAAGTAATCCACAAAAGGTGCGGTCTCTGTTTTGTGTCTCTCAGTGCCCTTCTCTCTCTGGGACCCGCTTTTCTTCTTGTCTGTTGCTTCCTTCTACTCCTGGGCTCGCTGGTGTCGGTCATACCTTCGTAAGGAAAGAAGGAGAGGCTATCGGTATACTAATCTCCGCCCCGGTATTCAACAAGTTTTAAACTGCTCCCTCCCCTCCCCTCTCCTCTGTGGACCCGGTTTCTAGTCAAGGGAGGACTCCCGGTGTTTCTTTACACTGTTGGGAGGTGGCCACTAGGGCTGACTAGAAGGTATAGCCGGGAGTGATTATGGAGGGGGACCTTAGCTTCAGGTGACCCCCGTATTCAGTGAAGCGCGAGTCTTGTTCTAGTATCCCTTATGCTGTATTGAGGTGCCAGTCCCAACTACGGCCCTATGTGTCCTGGTGAGACGTAATTAAACAAAAGCAAAACATAAGTAACCCAAAGAGGGATCCGTCTCCCTTCCTTCGGTGCCCTGCGGTCTCTCTTTACATGCCCGTAAAGAAAGCGTGATTAAACAGCCACTCTCCCAACACACGCCCTGTTACACAAATCACTTGCCTGTAGCCGTGACCCGTCGACAGGGTCACGGCCGCCTCTGGGGACGCCTTCTCCTTCGGTTGGCCGTTCGTGAACTCGCCCTCCGATTGTCCCGTGTTCTCTGTCTCGTCTTCCTCGTAGTTCGTCCGGTCTCCGCATTCCAATGTTGTTTCCTCAGGTTCCCGCGAGTGACCACCTCTTTCTCCTTCGCAGCCCTCTCCGCTCAGGCTCGCCTGGCGATTCCTCTCCCGAAGCCTCTTCCGGGTTCAAAAGTGCAACTGGGGTCCGCCCCCCTGACGTCAACGTTGTCTGTGAATGGGCCTTTTCGGTACCCCCGGGGCATCCATAGCTGTTCTCCGAGGGCGCCGTGTCACAGTGCCTCCCCACCAGGCTTGGCCGATCGGGCCATGGGAGGGACGCAGACCGGGAAAGGAAGTCCACATTGACCTGCTGAGAACCAGGCTGGTGGGATACCTGAAACGAAAAAGGTTGCAATGCCAAAAACCAACGAAGAATGCGGGCATTAGAGTCCTTGTGCCACGCCAGCCATACCAGAGGGGCATGGTCTGTCAAGAGAAGGAAATGAAGTCTCCAACAAATAGTACTGGAGGGCCTGGACAGCCCACTTAATCGCCAAACATTCCTTCTCTATCGTGGAATACCGGGTTTCCCGGGGCATCAGCTTGCGGCTCAGGTAAACCACAGGGTTTAGTTCTCCCGACTCACCGGCTTGGGACAACACCGCACCAAGGCCTCTGTCCGAAGCATCGGTTTCTAGGGTGAAGCTTTTGGCAAAGTCTGGACATACGAGGACAGGGTTGCGGCAGAACAGATCCTTAAGTTGGTTGAAGCTCTGCAACTGAGCAGGGAACCACTCCTTGATGGTGTTAGGACACGTCTTCATCAGCATGTCTGTTAGCGGGGCAGCCACCTCCAAAAACCGGAGTATAAACCGCCGGTAGTAACCAACCAAACCCAAGAAGGCCCTAATGCCCCTTTTTGTGGAGGGTGGTTCCAACGACCTGATGGCGTCTACTTTATCCACTTGTGGGTGTATCTGGCCCTCCTGTATGTGGTACCCTAGATACCGTGTGGCGTTTGTGGCCAGCATACACTTGTCAGGATTAGCTGTCAGCCCTGCCTGTCTAAGACTGTCCAGTACGGCTTTTAGATGTGTGATGTGTTGTTCCCATGTACGGCTGAAGATCACAATATCATCCAAATAAGCGGCTGCATAGGCATGGTGTGTCCTTAACACCACATCCATGAGACACTGGAAGGTAGCTGGGGCCCTATGCAGAGCAAAAGGTAAGACCTTAAAGTGATACAAGCCTGAGGGGGTGGAAAATGCCGTTTTCTCCTGCGCTGAGGAAGTCAGGGTTATCTGCCAGTCTCCCTTTGTCAGATCTAATGTTGTCAAATAGCGGGCTGTGCCTAGTCTCTCTATCATTTCGTCCACCCTTGGCATAGGATATGAATCAAAACGGGAGACTGTGTTGAGCTGTCTGAAGTCTACACAGAATCTCACTGTTCCGTTGGGTTTGGGTACCAGTACTTTCGGGGAACACCATGGACTGAGAGGGTTCAATTATATCATTGCTTAGCATCTCCTCAACTTCCTTCTCCACCACCCTCCGTCTGGCCTGGTAACAGTTCTGTATGGTCTTTGCCTAATTGGTCTAGCCCCGTCCGTCCTGATATCGTGTTGTACAAGGGGGGTTCTCCCTGGGTTGTGTGAGAAGACGTCCTGGAAGCCGTCCACGACCAACAGGAGGGTCTTCCTCTGTTCTGGTAGCAGCTGGGATTCCCTGGGGATCTTATGTAGGTCGGGGATCGTATCGTCACGAGGGAAAGGGATGGTCAAGGGTTGGCTGTTTGATATCAGTAGGTTGGTGGAGAGCTTGACTACCGCATTCGGAGCATCTACCCATTTTTTTAGTAGGTTGACGTGGTATATATGACCCGCCCTCCCTGTGTGTGGGAGTGCCACCCTATAGGTGACAGGCATAACCTGGGCCAGTACTACGTAAGGGCCTTGCCATTTAGCCAGGAGTTTGTTGTCAGAGGAGGGAAGAAGGAGAAGAACTCTATCCCCAACTAGAAAGTGTCTGTGTTGTTCGGTGGTCATACCCCCTCTTTTGTTTCTGCTGGGCTGTGTCTAAGTTCTGTCAGACCTCCTCCCACAGGGTGTAGTGTAGTTCCTATTTCCCTAATAGGCTCTGCGCATTGGAATAATATAACCTATAGGTTTGACATAGGACTAAGGTTGGTATGTCCCTATCGATTATATTAAACTTAATTACCTGTGCCAGCTAGCTCAGAGGCCACTAGAAACTCCTTGAGAACAAGAAGGGAGTAGTTTTTGGCAACCGAAAAACATGACAACTTTGTTTCCCTTTAGAAGCGGAACATGTCTCAGAATCGTGGAAACAATAGATAACAGTTTCACTCATTCAATCGTGCATGCTTAGTTTCTACAGAGTTACACAGAAAGGAAAGACGGGCGTTTCAATAAAAGGGTTTTATTGAACAGTCTTGTTTCTCGTGTAAGAGATATGTGCTGTTATGATCACAAGACAGTATGCAAGATAAATAATGTACAGCGTAAGCAGTAGAAATAAATAATACTGCGCTAGCATTATCTTTTAGCATATATTCACGTACATAAATAACATGAGCTAAGAATGCGAGTACTCATACGATGCGTCTCTAAGCTAGTTCTACCCCAATGTACCTAACCTAGTCTAGGTGTAGGGAAAGGTAGAAGTAGGTGGAGTATTCTCTAGTATGATAGACTAAGAGTATGTTAAGTCTAGTATGCCAAGAGTCCCTCTAGGATCTAGTCAGCTCCATACCTTGAGAATGTGAGAGGTGGGAATCTCCTACCGGGTCTGGAACTCTAACACCCTGCAAGGGGAGTCAGAACACTGGAAGCTGGATTCGTCTGCGTGCAGGAATGACAGCGTCTTCTCAGTGCGTCAGGCCGGGATATGGGCTCCTCTGAAGTCGAGGTCTCCTCTAACTTGCTTGGGCAAGGGAAGGTATATTTATACCTGGTAGGTGTCGTGGAATGTTAGCATTGACGTGAAGTCGGACAGAGGAAGACGTCAGGAATGAACCCTTAAGGTATAATGGTTCATACATAATAGATGAGTTCTTGGAGAAATCAATAGTCCTGTGCTAGGGGAACTCCCGAAGCTTAAGGGTCTGGTTTCTAAGAACTCGTTGTGACGTTAGGGTGGACGGATGTCGGTGACCATGCCTGTATTTGTAGTGCACGGTTAATGCCTAAATAAGGACAGGGATTCTATGCCTATATAAGGGCAAGGCGAATTGTGCCTATATAAAGACATGATTCAGGAAAACCTATATACGGACCCCTAAAGCGGAATACAACACCCACTCCATCTTCGATTGAACGATAATACTAAATGCTAAACATTTTAAATGCTAAACATAAAATTGAGTACCACATATTACTAAAAACATTTCTAAAAGCATTTTAAAAGAAGCTTAAACTGTTGAAATGCCATAGGTACTGTACATTAAAGCATTGTTTTCATTCTAAGCATTTAACGGAAGTGGAATGCAACATGAATGAAACAGTACTATATACATATGATGAAATGGTCGATAAGTTCTTACAATCAAAGCCATTGCATATCATGGAAGTAAATGAAATGTTAGACAAGGAAGGTGACAATGTGTCCCTGGAAGTATTCAAAGAAGTCCGTTTTATAAGACTAGTTCTACTGTAAGCAGATTGTTCATTTGCCATGTCATTTTAAAAATGTTAAAAGAAAAAAGTTCAATTCTGGGAAAAGTTCCAAGTTTGAAAAATATGAAGGCCAAATTTCATTGTTGCCCTGGTACACTGTGAGCCGAATCAAAGTCAGTGTATGGGTCTGGCGTAAACATTAGATCATCTATTTCCGTAGCCAAAATATCGTCCACCGAAGTTGGCGACATTTGGAACACCTCGTTCAGAATGTTAATTGCACAGAGATGAGAAACATCGCCTTCAGCAGAAGATGGGACGTTCGCGTCCGTCGTTACCTGTGTGCCCGTTGATCCATCTCGTACCTCAGCAGCAGCCGGAAGCGTCTGTGAGATCTCAATGAATGCCGCCATCAGGATTGGAAGCCTCTGGGGACAACACACAGCATGGGACGTTATCGGGTCCAGCAGAGTATCGATATCCGTTGGCATGACTGATGGGAGTGTTTGACAGGTGTCTATCATGCATTCTTCACCGCAAAACAGGCAGCGTAGAACAGATAAGATGCAATCTTGCCAGCTTGGTCTGAATGACAGGAACCACGTTGTATTCAGTTCCCGTAGACGAGGCATGCCCAAAACCTGTACTATTCGCTCACGGCATTTCCGTTCAAGGAGGGCTCTCTCCACATCGCTCGGAGTGATGTTGGTGAAGAGGCTTGCCATAGCGTAGTAGGAGGAATAGAAACAGAATTCCTGCAACAAGTGCTAGAATTAACGGCACACCACCAAACACCGAATGTGCGAAGTTTGGGACTATTCCGAGGACAGCCTGGAAAGGTGCTAATAGTCTGGAACAGATGGTCTTAAATACATGTACAATTCCGCTTGTATCAGACATGTTAAAGATACGTCCTATCATTTCTACGAAATGTATAGGGCAGTTTGTACGAATTAAAGCTTGTATCTCAGCCGAAGTCCTTGCAACTTGTAGATCATAGGTTTCTTTGGCCGAGGTCAAAGGCACTGATTGTTGTATAAGCATGGCTTTCATTCTGCTTAAAGTATCAAATCGTATAAAAGAGACATTCAACGAAGGCCATAGAGGCGACTCCCTGACTGTGTCTATTGGGGCAAACAATACTTGCATACAGCAAGTGACCCTGAGTCGACCGTTACTAGATATGGGATGCCTGGCAACATGCCACAGCAACTCTGATCATTCAACATGAGGTAACTCTCATTAGAAAGTTGTCCAAACGTTGGATTAATCACAGCAGCTGGTGTACCCTGCTGGTGGCAGGACAAGTTTGCCACAGAACCATTACAAGCCCCGTGTAAAGAAATGTCCTGACAAATCAGTGAACCGCTTAGTGCACTTTCACAGTGTGTACCGCTTAGAAATACTTCACGATCCCCACTCCAACATCTATAGGTGTAAGGTAAATTCCAGGATGTCTTAACCCCTTCGCTGCTAGGCCTTTTCCCCTCCAGTGCTAAGCCTTTTTTTGGCTATTTGGGGTAGTGCGCGCTTAGGCCCCTGTAACTTTTTGACCACATAAGGTATCCATGCCAAATTTGCGTCCTTTTTTTCTAACATCATGGGGATTGTAAAGGTACCCAGGGTTTGTGGGTTCCCCTGGAGGGGACCCAGAAATTAGTCAAAATACAGCTAAATTTTGTTTTTTTTTGGAAAAAGGCAAAAAAGAGCTACAGATGAAAGCGTCTTGATTTTTCCCTGCAAATGGCATCAAAAAGGGGTTGTGGGATGAAATCACCATCTTCCCAGCTTTCAGGGACAAGCAGACTTTTGTCAGAAAACCAACTTTTTACACAGTTTTGGCATTTTTCTGGGACATAGCCTATTTTTGCTATTTTTTGTGCTTTCAACCTCCTTCCAGTTAATGGTAGAAATGGGTATGAAACCAATAATGGATCCTGGAAAGCCATACATTTATGAAAAGTAGACAAAATTCTGAATTCAGCAAGGGGTCATTTGTGTAGATCCTTAAAGTTTTCCTTATAGAAACTAACAGTTAAATAAAGGAAAAATGAAAATTAGTTGAAAAAAACAGCCATTTGTGTCAACGTTTTCACCTGTAACTTCTTCTAATTATGACAGCTATTTGAAGGCAATATACAGTTATATCCGCTGGACCTTTCTGGTTGTGGGGATATATAGGACTTGTAGGTTCACCAAGAACCCGACGAACCCAGAGCCAATAATTGAGCAACATCTTGCAATGATTTTTTTTAAGTACCGGGTATATAGCAATTATTTTGGGAAAATGTATACATGGAAAAATTGTTATGAAAGACACCTATGTATTTCTGAAATGGGAACAAAATGTAGATTTTAGAAACAGTAGATATTTGCACATTTCCAAAATTGGGAGTACCCATACTAGCATGAGAATTATAGGTCATTTTTCAAAATGACTTATTTTTTACACATTGTCTTTCATTTGGAAGGCAGAAATGCATCGAAAGTCAATAGGTAATAACAGTTGCTCTACAATTCTGTGTTACCCTAAGTCTCCCGATAAAAATGGTACCTCACTTGTGTGGGTAGCCCTTGTGCCCACAACAGGAAATGGCTCAAAATGCAACGTGGACGTACCACATTTTCACAATGAAAAATTACCCTTTTTTTGCAAAGTGCCTAGGTGTAGTTTTTGAACCCTAGCTCTGCCGGCACCTAGGGAAACCTAGCAAACTTATACATTTTTGAAAACTAGACACCCAGGGGAATCCAGGATGGGGTGACTTGACTGCCTCCCACCAGGTTCTGTTACCCAGAATCCCTTGCAAACATAAAAAATTGTCAAAAAAATCACATTTCCCCACATTTCTGTGGTGGAAAGGTCTGGAATCTGCGTGGATCCACAAATTTCCACCCACCCCGCGTTCCCCAAAGTCTAACGAGAAAAATGGTACCTCACTTGTGTGGGTCGGCCTAGTGCCTGCGACAGGAAACGGCGCAAAACGCAACGTGGTCACACCTCAATTTCGCAGTGAAAAATGACCCTTTTTTGGCAAAATGCCTAGCTGTAGTTTGTGAACCCTAGCTCTGCCGGCACCTAGGGAAACCTACCAAACCCACACATTTCTGAAAAGTAGACACCCGGGGGCTTCCAAGGAGGTATGGCTTGCGTGGATCCCCCAACGTTTCCTTACCCAGAATCCCTTTTTTGGCAAAGTGCCTAGCTGTAGTTTTTGAACCCTAGCTCTGCCGGCACCTAGGGAAACCTAGCAAACCTATACATTTTTGAAAACTAGACACCCAGGGGAATCCAGGATGGGGTGACTTTACTGCCTCCCACCAGGTTCTGTTACCCAGAATCCCTTGCAAACATAAAACATTGTCAAAAAAACCACATTTTCCCCACATTTCTGTGGTGGAAAGTTCTGGAATCTGCGTGGATCCACGAATTTCCACCCACCCCGCGTTCCCCAAAGTCTTACGAGAAAAATGGTACCTCACTTGTGTGGGTCGGCCTAGTGCCTGCGACAGGATACGGCGCAAAACGCAACGTGGTCACACCTCAATTTCGCAGTGAAAAATGACCCTTTTTTGGCAAAGTGCCTAGCTGTAGTTTTTGAACCCTAGCTCTGCCGGCACCTAGGGAAACCTAGCAAACCTATACATTTTTGAAAACTAGACACCCAGGGGAATCCAGGGTGGGGTGACTTGACTGCCTCCCACCAGGTTCTGTTACCCAGAATCCCTTGCAAACATAAAAAATTGTCAAAAAAACCACATTTTCCCCACATTTCTGTGGTGGAAAGTTCTGGAATCTGCGTGGATCCACAAATTTCCACCCACCCCGCGTTCCCCAAAGTCTTACGAGAAAAATGGTACCTCACTTGTGTGGGTCCGCCTAGTGCCTGCGACAGGAAACGGCGCAAAACGCAACGCGGTCACACCTCAATTTCGCAGTGAAAAATGACCTTTTTTTTGCAAAGTGCCTAGCTGTAGTTTTTGAACCCTACCTCTGCCGGCACCTATGGAAACCTAGCAAACCTATACATTTTTGAAAACTAGACACCCAGGGGAATCCAGGATGGGGTGACTTGACTGCCTCCCACCAGGTTCTGTTACCCAGAATCCCTTGCAAACATAAAACATTGTCATTAAAAACACATTTTCCCCACATTTCTGTGGTGGAAAGTTCTGGAATCTGCGTGGATCCACAAATTTCCACCCACCCGCGTCCCCCAAAGTCTTACGAGAAAAATGGTACCTCACTTGTGTGGGTCGGCCTAGTGCCTGCGACAGGAAACGGCGCAAAACGCAACGTGGTCACACCTCAATTTCGCAGTGAAAAATGACCCTTTTTTGGCAAAGTGCCTAGCTGTAGTTTTTGAACCCTACCTCTGCCGGCACCTAGGGAAACCTAGCAAACCTATACATTTTTGAAAACTAGACACCCAGGGGAATCCAGGATGGGGTGACTTTACTGCCTCCCACCAGGTTCTGTTACCCAGAATCCCTTGCAAACATAAAACATTGTCAAAAAAACCACATTTTCCCCACATTTCTGTGGTGGAAAGTTCTGGAATCTGCGTGGATCCACGAATTTCCACCCACCCCGCGTTCCCCAAAGTCTTACGAGAAAAATGGTACCTCACTTGTGTGGGTCGGCCTAGTGCCTGCGACAGGCAAGGGCCCAAAACATTTTTTGATAGGCAATGTTGATGTTGCCTCAAAACGTTTTGTGTCCTTGCCTGTCGCGGGTACTTGGGCCACCCACACAAGTGAGGCACCATTTTTATCGGGAGACCTGGGGAACGCTGGGTGGTAGGAAATTTGTGTGAGGCCAGTGATGCCACACTTTCCCACACACAAATGTGTGAAAAAGTGATTTTTTCAGCTAAAATTTAGGTTTGCAAGGGATTCTGGGTAAGGAAACGTTGGGGGATCCACGCAAGCCATACCTCCCTGGAAGCCCCCGGGTGTCTACTTTTCAGAAATGTGTGGGTTTGGTAGGTTTCCTAGATGGCCGCCGAGCACGGGGCCAAAAACCCAGGTGACTCCCCTTGCAAAACCAGGTGGTTTTGTGAAAGGCCATTTTGAGGTCGCCTCAATACGTTGTGGGCCCTTGCCTGTCGCGGGTACTTGGGCCTCCCACACAAGTGAGGCACCATTTTTATCGGGAGACCTGGGGGAACGCTGGGTGGTAGGAAATTTGTGTGAGGCCAGTGATGCCACACTTTCCCACACAAAAATGTGTGAAAAAGTGATTTTTTCAGCTAAAAGTGAGGTTTGCAGGGGATTCTGGGTAAGGAAACGTTGGGGGATCCACGCAAGCCATACCTCCCTGGAAGCCCCCGGGTGTCTACTTTTCATAAATGTGTGGGTTTGGTAGGTTTCCCTAGATGGCCGCCGAGCACGGGGCCAAAAACCCAGGTGACCCCCCTTGCAAAACCAGGTGGTTTTGTGAAAGGCCATTTTGAGGTCGCCTCAATACGTTGTGGGCCCTTGCCTGTCGCGGGTACTTGGGCCTCCCACACAAGTGAGGCACCATTTTTATCGGGAGACCTGGGGGAACGCTGGGTGGTAGGAAATTTGTGTGAGGCCAGTGATGCCACACTTTCCCACACACAAATGTGTGAAAAAAGTGATTTTTTCAGCTAAAAGTGAGGTTTGCAGGGGATTCTGGGTAAGGAAACGTTGGGGGATCCACGCAAGCCATACCTCCCTGGAAGCCCCCGGGTGTCTACTTTTCAGAAATGTGTGGGTTTGGTAGGTTTCCCTAGATGGCCGCCGAGCACGGGGCCAAAAACCCAGGTGACTCCCCTTGCAAAACCAGGTGGTTTTGTGAAAGGCCATTTTGAGGTCGCCTCAATACGTTGTGGGCCCTTGCCTGTCGCGGGTACTTGGGCCTCCCACACAAGTGAGGCACCATTTTTATCGGGAGACCTGGGGGAACGCTGGGTGGTAGGAAATTTGTGTGAGGCCAGTGATGCCACACTTTCCCACACAAAAATGTGTGAAAAAGTGATTTTTTCAGCTAAAAGTGAGGTTTGCAGGGGATTCTGGGTAAGGAAACGTTGGGGGATCCACGCAAGCCATACCTCCCTGGAAGCCCCCGGGTGTCTACTTTTCAGAAATGTGTGGGTTTGGTAGGTTTCCCTATGTGGCCGCCGAGCCCCGGGCCAAAAACCCAGGTGACCCCCTTGCAAAACCAGGTCATAATGAGAAAATGTGTTGTTTATTTCTGCAGCGTGAAAATGTTGGCACAATATTGCAAGGAAAATGTGACAGACATTTTGAGGTTTGCAGGACATTGTGGGTACCATAACTTGTTGGGATCCACAAGAGAGATATCACCATGTACTCCCATGGGTGTTTCGTTTACGACAATATCTACAGTTGGTAGGTTATTCTTAGACGGAATGTACACCTTGGCAGACAGACTAAAAAGACAAAGATTACTGCACAGCCATCTATTCCTCAAGCACACACACACATACTGGTTGGATTTGGCACGAGGGCAAGTGATGGTTCAGTATATACAATTTTATTAACAAGAGATTTCACAAAAATGAAATGCACTGTCAATAATTGAAAGGACAAAAACGGAACCAGTGACTCGCAGCTCGTGAGCTGTAAAGCCACGTCAAGGCCCCAACCGCTTTACAGGCCATTCACACACCTTTCATACGTGATACACACAAGACCATTCACACCCCCAGGCACGAAACAAACACATTACAACATTCACAAAAAGGGACAAGGTACACCCTGCTTGAGAAAGACAAAAAAAATATTACTGCACAACCATCTAATCCTCAAGCACACACACACATACTGGTTGGATTTGGCACGAGGGTGAGTGATGGTTCAGTATATACAATTGTATTAACAAGTGATTTCACAAAAATGAAATGCACTGTTAATAATTGAAAGGACGAGAAACTGAACCATTGACTCACAGCTCGTGAGCTGTAAAGCCACGACAAGGCACCAACCTCTTTACAGGCCATTCATACACCTTTCATACGTGTGACAAATACAAAACCATTCACACCACCAGCCGCGGGCCCATCACATTACAACACTCACACCAGCAGACAGCGCCATTCAAGGGCCCATCACTTTCACACGCCCACATTCCTAACACAGCAACCACACAACCTGATGGATTGCGTGGAGTGTCGCTCGGCTAGCAGTGTGTGTAGTGACCAGCAGCAAGTCACTACTCACACACTGCCAGCCGAGCGCCACTCCACGCACACCGCCAGCCAAGCACCAGCCTACACACACCACCATCACATTTAGGATTTTTTTATACAAAAAAGAAAACACAAACAAATTGCAAATAGATACAAATCTACTAACACAAAATCAGAAACATTGCACTAATGCCAACCTTGAAACAGAACAACAATTCTTAAACATTACAGACCAGGCAGTTCACTTTACCACTCATGGTTGCTCCCAATAATTCTTTTGCTTGTGGTACGCTCTATAACAAGCAGGCACACACAGCCCAGGGTTAGAAGGACACTCAGGGCAGTACATACGAGTCTCCTTCCGCGTACCTCTTCGCCAACAGACTCTACATCTCCTAGTGGGAAAGTCTTTTGAGGATGTAGGAGGAATGTGATCAGGAAAGTGGCGATCTTTCAATCGAGCCACATCCTCCACCACTCCAACTCTAGGAACACTTGCCTGTTCCACAACAACAAGGCTGCCTATGACAGACTCCTGAAACTGAACAAAAGTCAACTTTGACGCAGGAGAACACTCCTTGAACACAACAAAAGCATTGAAAGTTGCTAAATTGAAGAGATGGATGGCCAACTTCTTATACCAAATGTAAGACTTACGAATAGCAGTGTAAGGTTCCAACCTCTGATCTACTCTATCAACACCACCCATGTGCTTATTGTAGTCTAAAATGCACACAGGTTTGCGCACTTCAGCAATCTGACCCCAAACAGCCACAGGTGAAGTACTCTCATCATGGATGGTAGTCAGCATGTACACATCCCTCCTGTCCACAAATTTCACAGCTAGCAGTTCCTCACTACGCAAGGCACTGCACTGTCCCCTCTGAAGTTTTTTGCAAACAAGCTCTTTTGGATAACCTTTACGGTTAGAGCGGATTGTGCCACAAGCAAAAGTGTCCACTTTGAACAATTCCTTAAACAATTGCACAGCAGTGTAGAAGTTATCAATGTACAAATGGTGGCCTCTGTTAAACAGTCCTCTAGCAAGTTCCCACACAATTTTCTCTGAAACTCCTACTAAAGTGGACGGACAACCAGGGGGTCAATAGTGGAATCCCTACCAGTGTACACACGCAAATTAAAAACATATCCTGTCCTACTCTCAGACAACATATACAGCTTAATTCCATAGCGTGCCCTCTTGCTAGGAATGTACTGCCTAAAACCAAACGGCCCTTGAACAGCACCAAAGACTCATCAATAGATATTTCTTTCCCTGGAGTATAGATCTCTGAAAATCGATCTACAAAGTGATCAAGAACAGGCCGAATCTTAAAAAGACGGTCACATTCAGGGTGATCTCGTGGCAACGCCAAACCATTATCAACAAAATGCAGCATCCGAAGCAAAAGTAAATACCGATCACGAGTCATAACTGCAGGAAATATGGCCGTTGCCATCAAGGGACTGGTAGACCAATATGAACTCATGGACGGCTTCCTTATCAAACCCATCAAAAAAGTCAAACCCAAAAACTTCTTCATCTCTTCCAGATTTGTGGGACTCCACCGGGTAGCTCTAGAATGGGGCCTAAGTCTGGCACTGTTGTCCCTCAAAAACTGTTCAGCATACAAATTAGTCTGCTCAACAATCTCACCCAAAAATACATCATCCATAAACAACTGAAAATACTGTATAGGCAAATAATGTTCACAATCCACTCTACACCCTGCATAACCACTAAAGGCAGGCAACACCGGCTGCACCATGTTTGGATCAACCCAGAGTCCAGCACTTCCAGTAGGAAGCCTAGCAGCCCCAGGCTGCAATCCAGATGCCTCTTGCACCATCGGCACATTAGTATCCTCCTCTAAATCAGGCACTTCATCTGCACTGAGAGTACCTTCATCATCCGATGATTCCATGTGGAGAGAAAACTCACTGCCTGAATCTTTCCCTCCCTCCTCGCCCTCAGACGCACTGTCAGTCTCATAATCCTGCTCAGAGGAAGATTCAAGAAGCAAACCAACCACCTGCTGAGCAGTAATTCTACGGCTAGCCATAATGCTTACTAATAAAGGTTACTTGTCAAACAAGTCAACAACAACAAACCCTTTGTAAAAAAAAAAAGAAATAAACAAAATGTAGCTTTATCACAAAGACCTATATACTCCAACACTATACCACTCACGTGACAGAAGCAGCTAGACTCACCACCACCTACTCTGCACAGACACAGTAAGGATCAACAATATCCCACTAAAAAAGAAGAAGAAAAAAATTACACATAAGACAATGCAAAACATCGCAAAGAATTTCATGCTCTGAACACTAACAAATATGCTGCCATTATGGCACCACTTACAAAAAAATTCATTCATGCATGACAATAATACTCATTTGGAGTACACACAACAAAAATATTTTTCTTACCAAATAAATGCAATTACGCAAAACTGCAGAACCACAACTGCCGAAACCGCAAACAGGAATCAAAAGCTTTACACTAGAATAAAAAGGAGGAAAAAAACATTACAATCACATATGCAAATAATGCACCAGTCCACACACAATCCACCAGCCAAGCTAAGGGGTAGTTGGGCCTAACAGTATAAATAAAATATTCACACCCGTAAAAGGGGAGCAACCCTTGCCCTTTTGGCCACTCCCCAACACAAAAATTAAAAAAACCCTGGTGCCTAGTGGGCATTCCTGCTGCACGATCACATGATCGTGCAGCAGGAATGCACAAAAGAGGCATCGGGGGAAAGGAAAACCATTTCCTTTCCCTCGATGCCTCTTTTGATACAAACCCCCCTCCCCGAGCCAAACCTCACCTGATTTCCCCGACGCGCTGGAAGCAAATGGCTTCCAGCGCGTCGGGAAGAAAGGAAACCCTCAATGATGTCAGCGCGCTGACGTCATTGATGGGGCGGGGAGGCAGGGGAAGCCCTTCCCCTGCCTCCCCCAAAAAACCTAACGATCAGATTCTCACGGGGAGCGCCAGCGCTTCCCCGTGGGTGGTCTTATGACGAGCTGGACTCGTCACGAGCACTGTGTGCCATGACGAGTCCAGCTCGTCATAAGCACCGAAGGGGATAAAGGGTCAGAGCAGGATCTCAGCGGCAGACGAGGAGAAGGAACCTCCTGGTCACAGGAACTACACGAGCATTGCGCTCGAGAAATTCAAGGATGCAAAGACCTCCATCAAGGATTACAGCTAACTTTTCAGGGTGTAAATGGAGAGAAGGCACATCTGCCCTGCATATTTATCCACGAAGATGCCACCGTTTTGTGCAATACCTCTACTCAACTGGAGTGCTTTCTACTGGCTAATCAGTAAGTGCTACCTCGTTGGGTAAATGTATAGTGCCTTTCCTACACTACAGCTGCGTAAAGGACCAGAAGAATTGTCTCCAGTGACCTGTGTGTCTGTAACTTTGCCACCGCGCCGAAAGTGCCGGGGTCCTTTGAGTAAGCTGTCCATCATAGTGGGGAAAGGGCGGGCATACGTTGCATACCGCTAGTGTATGTGTGGCGGGGCTTCTAGGCCCGTTCACATGCCTCTTGTTTATAAAGGGTCAGAGCAGGATCTCAGCGGCAGACGAGGAGAAGGAACCTCCTGGTCACAGGAACTACACGAGCATTGCGCTCGAGAAATTCAAGGATGCAAAGACCTCCATCAAGGATTACAGCTAACTTTTCAGGGTGTAAATGGAGAGAAGGCACATCTGCCCTGCATATTTATCCACGAAGATGCCACCGTTTTGTGCAATACCTCTACTCAACTGGAGTGCTTTCTACTGGCTAATCAGTAAGTGCTACCTCGTTGGGTAAATGTATAGTGCCTTTCCTACACTACAGCTGCGTAAAGGACCAGAAGAATTGTCTCCAGTGACCTGTGTGTCTGTAACTTTGCCACCGCGCCGAAAGCGCCGGGATCCTTTGAGTAAGCTGTCCATCATAGTAGGGAAAGGGCGGGCATACGTTGCATACCGCTAGTGTATGTGTGGCGGGGCCAAACGAGCGGGGCTTCTAGGCCCGTTCACATGCCTCTTGTTTATAAAGGGTCAGAGCAGGATCGCAGCGGCAGACGAGGAGAAGGAACCTCCTGGTCACAGGAACTACACGAGGATTGCGCTCGAGAAAATCAAGGGTGCAGAGACCTCCATCAAGGATTACAGCTAACTTTACAGGGTGGCAATGGAGAGAAGGTACATCTCCACGCTCACGAAGATGCCACCGTTTTGTGCAATACCTCTACTCAACTGGAGTACTTTCTACTGGCTAATCAGTAAGTGCTACCTCGTTGGGTAAATGTATAATGCCTTTCCTACACTACAGCTGCGTAAAGGACCAGAAGAATTGTCTCCAGTGACCTGTGTGTCTGTAACTTTGCCACCGCGCCGAAAGCGCCGGGATCCTTTGAGTAAGCTGTCCATCATAGTAGGGAAAGGGCGGGCATACGTTGCATACCGCTAGTGTATGTGTGGCGGGGCCAAACGAGCGGGGCTTCTAGGCCCGTTCACATGCCTCTTGTTTATAAAGGGTCAGAGCAGGATCGCAGCGGCAGACGAGGAGAAGGAACCTCCTGGTCACAGGAACTACACGAGGATTGCGCTCGAGAAAATCAAGGGTGCAGAGACCTCCATCAAGGATTACAGCTAACTTTACAGGGTGGCAATGGAGAGAAGGTACATCTCCACGCTCATGAAGATGCCACCGTTTTGTGCAATACCTCTACTCAACTGGAGTACTTTCTACTGGCTAATCAGTAAGTGCTACCTCGTTGGGTAAATGTATAATGCCTTTCCTACACTACAGCTGCGTAAAGGACCAGAAGAATTGTCTCCAGTGACCTGTGTGTCTGTAACTTTGCCACCGCGCCGAAAGCGCCGGGATCCTTTGAGTAAGCTGTCCATCATAGTAGGGAAAGGGCGGGCATACGTTGCATACCGCTAGTGTATGTGTGGCGGGGCCAAACGAGCGGGGCTTCTAGGCCCGTTCACATGCCTCTTGTTTATAAAGGGTCAGAGCAGGATCGCAGTGGCAGACGAGGAGAAGGAACCTCCTGGTCACAGGAACTACACGAGGATTGCGCTCGAGAAAATCAAGGGTGCAGAGACCTCGATCAAGGATTACAGCTAACTTTACAGGGTGGCAATGGAGAGAAGGTACATCTCCACGCTCACGAAGATGCCACCGTTTTGTGCAATACCTCTACTCAACTGGAGTACTTTCTACTGGCTAATCAGTAAGTGCTACCTCGTTGGGTAAATGTATAATGCCTTTCCTACACTACAGCTGCGTAAAGGACCAGAAGAATTGTCTCCAGTGACCTGTGTGTCTGTAACTTTGCCACCGCGCCGAAAGCGCCGGGATCCTTTGAGTAAGCTGTCCATCATAGTAGGGAAAGGGCGGGCATACGTTGCATACCGCTAGTGTATGTGTGGCGGGGCCAAACGAGCGGGGCTTCTAGGCCCGTTCACATGCCTCTTGTTTATAAAGGGTCAGAGCAGGATCGCAGTGGCAGACGAGGAGAAGGAACCTCCTGGTCACAGGAACTACACGAGGATTGCGCTCGAGAAAATCAAGGGTGCAGAGACCTCGATCAAGGATTACAGCTAACTTTACAGGGTGGCAATGGAGAGAAGGTACATCTCCACGCTCACGAAGATGCCACCGTTTTGTGCAATACCTCTACTCAACTGGAGTACTTTCTACTGGCTAATCAGTAAGTGCTACCTCGTTGGGTAAATGTATAATGCCTTTCCTACACTACAGCTGCATAAAGGACCAGAAGAATTGTCTCCAGTGACCTGTGTGTCTGTAACTTTGCCACCGCGCCGAAAGCGCCGGGATCCTTTGAGTAAGCTGTCCATCATAGTAGGGAAAGGGCGGGCATACGTTGCATACCGCTAGTGTATGTGTGGCGGGGCCAAACGAGCGGGGCTTCTAGGCCCGTTCACATGCCTCTTGTTTATAAAGGGTCAGAGCAGGATCGCAGCGGCAGACGAGGAGAAGGAACCTCCTGGTCACAGGAACTACACGAGGATTGCGCTCGAGAAAATCAAGGGTGGAGAGACCTCCATCAAGGATTACAGCTAACTTTACAGAGTGGCAATGGAGAGAAGGTACATCTCCACGCTCACGAAGATGCCACAGTTTTGTGCAATACCTCTACTCAACTGGAGTACTTTCTACTGGCTAATCAGTAAGTGCTACCTCGTTGGGTAAATGTATAATGCCTTTCCTACACTACAGCTGCGTAAAGGACCAGAAGAATTGCAGGATCGCAGCGGCAGACGAGGAGAAGGATTGCGCTCAAGAAAATCAAGGGTGCAGAGACCTCCATCAAGGATTACAGCTAACTTTACAGGGTGGCAATGGAGAGAAGGCACATCTCCACGCTCACAATGCCGCCCTCGTGGGCATTCCTGCTGCACGATCACATGATCGTGCAGCAGGAATGCACAAAAGAGGCATCGGGGAAAGGAAAACCCTTTCCTTTCCCTCGATGTCTCTTTGGAATCAAACCCCCCTCCGAGCCAAAACTCACCTTATTTCCCCGACGCGCTGGAAGCAAATGGCTTCCAGCGCATCGGGAAGAAAGGGAAACCCTCAATGATGTCAGCGCGCCTCGCGCGCTGACGTCATTGATGGGGGCGGGGGCGGGGGAGGCAGGGAAGTCCTTCCCCTGCCTCCTAAAAAAACCCCGACGATCGGATTCCCACGGGGAGCGCCAGCGCTTCCCCGTGGGTGGTCTATGACGAGCTGGACTCGTCATGAGCACACGAGCACTGTGTGCCATGACGAGTCCAGCTCGTCATAAGCATGGAAGGGGTTAATGTATTCTTTACAAAAAACAAATTATCCCTTGATTTACTCAATCAACAAGAACACCCTATCATTAGTGGAATTCTTAATTCATATAAAGCACATAGAACATTTTTTTGAGGGGATCTCACTCAAAAACCCTAACACACTCAAACAATAATACCACTATAACATGCAATACAAAAAGGGTCAATTTATTTCTTTAGTAGATGTGAATATTATTAAAAACACAATTTATATAGTAAAACACCTAAAATACAACACAATGCATCAATTCAACATAATTAAAAACAATACAATTCATCAGATCAGGACATAACATAACATCTTATGACACTTTTACCACAGAGACCCCTAAAAAATAGGGAAAAGAACAATGATAGACAGTACACTTTGTCTTTTAACTCAACAATTCCCTAGGAATAATTTTAGCAAGATTAGCCTGGATACATATACTCTATTTTGTATCTACAGGTCCAACTTGTCCTCGGGATAATGTACAGAAATGCGTTGACGCGTTTCGATGGGTATCTGATTATTCCATCTTTATCGAGACAGTCATTATGTTCACTTTTCTTTGTGGTACATTAGGTTGTTATACCCTGAATGAAAAGGAGTTGATATTTGCACTTATTCTTATATTTCTTTTGCAGGCTCGAAGAGTGGTCTGTTAGTAGATCCCCTTCTTAAACGGACGTGAATAATCACTGTTTCCCAACTGCCGTATATTCTTGAACGGTTCAATCCGGAACCCCAGGTTTCTAGTTCTGTGTCCAAAAAAACCCGCAAATCACGTTCAAGGTAGAGGGGCTTAAATACATCCACCTCCTCACCTGCCGATGCGCTTACGTGGCGCTCTTATTGGCTCATGGATTCCCCGTCCTAGTTCGTCCTTCTTGAAAGCTTTGGACGAAGTAAGACGGGGAATCCATGAGCCAATAAGAGCGCCACGTAAGCGCATCGGCAGGTGAGGAGGTGGATGTATTTAAGCCCTCTACCTTGAACGTGATTTGCGGGTTTGGACACAGAACTAGAAACCTGGGGTTCCGGATTGAACCGTTCAAGAATATACGGCAGTTGGGAAACAGTGATTATTCACGTCCGTTTAAGAAGGGATCTACTAACAGACCACTCTTCGAGCCTGCAAAAGAAATATAAGAATAAGTGCAAATATCAACTCCTTTTCATTCAGGGTATAACAACCTAATGTACCACAAAGAAAAGTGAACATAATGACTGTCTCGATAAAGATGGGATAATCAGATGCCCATCGAAGCAGCGTCGACGCATTTCTGTACATTATCCCGAGGACAAGTTGGACCTGTAGATACAAAATAGAGTATATGTATCCAGGGTAATCTTGCTAAAATTATTCTAGGAATTGTTGAGTTAAAAGACAAAGTGTCCTGTCTATCATTGTTCTTTCCCTATTTTTTAGGGTCTCTGTGGTAAAAGTGTCATAAGATGTTATGTTATGTCCTGATCTGATGAATTGTATTGTTTTTAATTATGTTGAATTGATGCATTGTGTTGTATTTTAGGTGTTTTACTATATAAATTGTGTTTTTAATAATATTCACATGTACTAAAGAAATAAATTGACCCTTTGTATTGCATGTTATAGTGGTATTGTTTGAGTGTGTTAGGATTTGAGTGAGATCCCCTCAAAAAAATTCTATGTGCTTTATATTAATTAAGAATTCCACTAATGATAGGGTGTTCTTGTTGATTGAGTAAATCAAGGGATAATTTGTTTTTTGTACTGGTAGTACCCCACTCCCTTGGTAGCTGACAAGGGGTCTCTCTCTGTTTAAACACACTTAGGGGCCGATTCCGATCTGGGTCGGAAAGCTCTCCGACCGATCCGGATTGTTTTCCGACTGAGTCAGACCCCTGCAGTCCGACCGAGCGAGTACGATGTGGCCGTATGCTGCCGGACTCGGTTCGGTCGGACTCCCATTGAAGTCAATGGGAGCCGGTTGTACGACGCGTAAATGGGCTCCCATTGACTCAATGGGTACGTTGCGCACAAGGGGGCCCCCTGTAGTGGGTACGCATTGGTGCCATCCGCACCGTACACGCATGTATAGTGGGGACCCATGGGTCCCCCCTGTGTCCAACTCGTACGGCTACGGGTGAAGGGGGGTCCGGCACGGACCCCCGAAGTCTGCCTCCGAGAGCTTTTTCGTGTCGGAGGCTCCGACTCGATCCGGCTGTCCGGATCGTGCATCGTACTGGCTCGTCGTAAAACGTCTCCATTGCGCGGTACGAATCGAGTGCGAACGAGTCGGACGGAGCGGTTCGGACCCGGAAACGAGTCGGTCGGCGATTTCGCGTTCAATCGCATCGTACTTGGGCGTCCGGACCTCAGTACGACTCGGTCGGAAACAAAGCCTCGGACTCGGATCCGGTAAAGCCGAATCCGATTCGGAGCCCTACCGACCGAGATCGGAATCGACCCCTTAATGTATTCTTTACCCAATCTTTCATATTTGCCTGCTTGCATCTGTTTAAGGCAATACTGAAACTGGAAAGTAGTCACAGGTAGACTAATTTTGCCATGAATAAGTCATTCTGTAGCTGGTTTTTGCCACTGTGAATGGTAATTTTTCAAGTTTTTCAATGCTCAGTACTGTATACTTTGCTCCCCTTTGTGCCAGTTCGATCTGTTTATCAGTTAGATTGTATTCTGCAAACAGAGCCGTTGTGTTGATAAAACTCCAAGGCACATAGGGCCTGATTCACAGAACTAACTTACGTCAAAATCCTAAACTTACAACAATTTTGGTATTCACAGAATGAACTTACACATTTGGGTATTCACAGAATGAACTTACACATTTGGGTATTCACAGAATGAACTTACACATTTGGGTATTCACAGAATGAATTTACAACAATTTTGGTATTCACAGAATGAACTTACACATTTGGGTATTCACAGAATGAACTTACACATTTGGGTATTCACAGAATGGACTTACAACAATTTTGGTATTCACAGAATGAACTTACACATTTGGGTATTCACAGAATGAACTTACAACAATTTTGATATTTACAGAATGAACTTACACATTTGGGTATTCACAGAATGAACTTACAACAATTTTGGTATTCACAGAATTAACTTACTCATTTTGGTATTCACAGAAGGCACTTACTCATCAATGAGTAAGTGCCTTCTGTGAATACCAAAATGTGTAAGTTACACAAAATGTGTAAGTTACACAAAATGAGTAAGTTACACAAAATGTGTAAGTTACACAAAATGTGTAAGTGTCTTCTGTGAATACCAAAATGAGTAAGTTTATTCTGTGAATACCAAAATGAGTAAGTTTATTCTGTGAATACCAAAATGAGTAAGTTTATTCTGTGAATACCAAAATGAGTAAGTTCATTCTGTGAATACCAAAATGGTAGTAAGTTTAGGATTTTGTCGTAAGTTAGTTCTGTGAATCGGGCCCATAGCCCGCACGCAAAGATTGCAGCGTCCAGCTTAATAACATAATAGAAAGGTAACTGAGACTGGCCTTGCGGTAACATTGCTAAATCTTGTTCCAGTATGTTGATAGCAGAGGATACAATACTGTCCAATGAATAAATTCTGGAGGACAAAGTTGTTAACCCATTGTCGACCATTGTCACGTATTCGTTCTGCGGCCTCCATCTGTGACACCTTCCATGCCTCATTATAAGCAGCATAAATGCCGGCATATATGAAACGTTTTTGACGCGGTTTTCTTGGTCCAAGCAAGAATTCCCTAAGGTCTGCGTCGTCTTTAAGTAAAGATAAGTGTTGTTTCACATCCTTAAGTGTAGATTTTTGCAGCCAATCAAGGCATAATTTTCCTACACTGTCTGTTGTTACTACCCCCGGATGCTGTCTTTGGACGTATCGTGGGTCTGGCCTATGAATAGTAAACCCCTGTGTTTTATTCAGGAATCTCTCTTGACAGTTGTTTGTGTCTGTGGGCCAGATCAACCATTTTCTCCAATCAGGATTTGTTCTGTTGAGTTGTAGTATTGTGTCAACTGTAACCGCTGCCTGTGTATTGTTATCACTTGCAGGTGTCGGTACAGAAGGTGCTTTCATGTCTTTAATCTTGGCTAACCCAAGGCAAGACGTTTGTTGGACAGTGTCATTCAAAAACATTATTTGTTGAGGGACGATACAGGCTCTAAATAAAGCTTCTATCCCCTGCACTTGCCAATCTTTAGTACCCCAGACAGATTTTGTGTCTATTGTGTCTTTCCATAAGTTGAAACCCTGTCTTGACAGTTGGGCAATAAAAGCTGCAGATTAAATCTGTTTTGTTTTTGTTAACATAATTTTCAGTCCTGTTTTGTTTACATTTCTATAGTAAAATGTTTCTGGATCAGATGTATTGTATCCTGAAAAATATGGAAACTTCTTAGCAAATGTTTTTGAACTACCTTTTGGTGGTGTAGGACAATGCTCCCATTGGTTAAACATAAACACATTTCTGGGTGTTGCAGATTTATGCAAAAAATGATGACCATAGTGGTTATAGCAATACAGCTGTTCGTAGTCAGATGAACCCTCTAAATATTCATTATTAGAAAATGCAGCAGATTTTTCTAGGTCAAACATCATATTATTTACAGTCTCATAGTCCCAATCATCAGAAAAGGTACTGGATGAAACAAAATCACTTAGTGAGATCTTAAATAAATGTGGAATGTTCAAATGTTCCGTCGGGCCAAAAATATCAAAATCAGTTTTGTCCCACACTATACCATCCTGTATAGGAACGACTGTGATGTTCACTGCAGACAAGTCCCTTGTTTCACGATGGGATGAATTGTGAGGTTTCAAAAGTAAGTTCACTTCTTTTCTTTCAATGTCCAAATGGATGTATCTCCCATTTATAAGCACGCTCATAGTCATAACCAAAGCTAGCCAAAGCAGGAAGAAAAATATCCCAGAAATAACCCAAAGTTCAATCCATGGTGAAACTAGATAAGTCTTTTTCAAAAAATGAAAAAAGTCTTGTACTTGCTGTTTAAAAGTTTTTGATGCTGGCGATGTCTCGGGCTCACTCGGATCCTCAGAAAACGTATCAAAGTTAATGAAGTAGCCAGAAGCAGTTCTGTCAATTGTTGGAATTGCATCAGGATTTGTAGAAATCGCTGGAACCAGTTGATCACTTGTTACATTGGTGTAGACAGGTGTATTTGGACGAACTGTTACTTGTGTTTCAAGAGGGATGAGTTCCATAGCATTGTTGCTCAGTCCTTCATCTGTTACTGCTGAATTCTCGATAGTTATCAGTCTTTCAGTCTGAACCTCTTGGATAGTAGCGAGAGGAGTGTGTCTGCTACTAGGTCGGAGTCCACGAGGCCTACTATTTAGTATTGGCCACATACTGTGGTTTGATGAGGTCGATGGACACAAATCTTTTCTCCTTTTTTCCAGCAAGGGGCGGCAGAAGTACTGTTCTTGTTCCGTGTATGGCTAGGACAGGTACTGGTTGTCTGTAAGAAGGTCCAAATTCCTTCTTGTCCGCAATTTTCGCTCTGACTAGATCCCCAACTTTTGGAATCCAGACAGGCCTTGCTGGGACCGCCTGTTTTTCCCCAGTGGTGTTTGGCTGCAGAAATACGTTGCTTTGTTTCGATCTTAGTTCATTTAGGTCCTGTAAAACAGCCAAACGATCTTTGATATCAAAGGGTTTATTTTCCACCACTGTGCCTCTACATTCCAGATCGGGCACCCACATTCTTGTCCCAAATAGGACCACATATGGAGTGAACCCCCTAGAGAACTTCTTGGCAAATTGTTTAATGAGCGTTGGACCCCATAAAGATGTTTGACCCACCCATCACCCGAACCTAATACCCTAGCTGTTATAGACTGCTTTATGTCCCGGTTTTTCCTTTCCACAACAGAATTTCCCTCAGGATGAAACGGAGAGGAGTACCGCAATGCAACACCCAGACTGGCCATGGCGTCTTTGTAAGCCCGAGAGCTAAACGAAGGGCCCTGGTCAGAATGTAACGTGCCTATTGCGTATGTGCCGATAAAGACTCGCAAATCTTTTATAACAGTTCGAGCGTCAGCCGAGCGCTGAGGCCATATCCATAGTAAAGTAAATAAAGTAAAGTAAACCTTGACTTAGTATTTGTGGGATTGCACTTGTCCATAAGGACGCCTGTGCATAGATAGTCTAATGCTGTCTAATAATGGTGTCTGTACTGGGCAGCTACATTCGTAGCATGGTGTCTGGTGGCTTTCTCGCTGTAATTTACAGTCTATGCAATTATTGATGAATATGTGTATTTCTGTATTCATCCCAGGCCACCAGTATATCTCTTTTAATGTCAATATTGTTTTAGAGATCCCTTGATGTGACAGACCCTCCCCCAGATATGTTTCATAAATCAAAGCTGCTCTACGTTCCATGTTTGGAATTACCCTATCCCCCACTCCAGGGATTCGAGCAAAAGGAACGTTGTTCGCATCAATTACATAAGAGTACTTGAGTGGAAACTTTTATGGTAACGCTGCACCACTGCCTTTGCTTGTAGCATTGACAGCCAACATTATCTCACTGTCTATTTTTGTTTTTGAACGAGTGATCGCAGCTACGGAAGCCGTCTGAAGAGCCCCCTTTGCGGATTCGTCAGCCAACGAATTCCCTGCAATGTGAACGCCATCACTTTGATGACTCAGTGTGTGTATCACGTGAGCCTTTGGTAGTTCGCTTTTTAACTGAACTACTTGTTCCCAAAGCGTTTTATGCTTTATTGTGCCACCTTTTGCATCTTTGAACCCGTTTTCAAGCCAAGTTTGTATATATTCATTATACGACTGCACACAGTAGAAAGAATCGCACACTATTAGTGTGGGGAATTCTCGATCTGTACTTTCAAGTGCCAGTTTGAATGCTTGTAGTTCAGCTCGCTAAGCTGTGCAATCTCCTAGAGACTGGGTTTTTGTGACCATAGGTCTGAAGTTGCCATCGCGCATGCGACCTTTAACGATTGCGCACGCTGCACTGTAAGTTTGCTTACTCCCTGTTGCGGGTTGTGCGGATCAGTCAGTGTAAATTATGAATTCATACTGATCGAGAGGCAGAATCTCAGTGGGCAGAGGACATTCATGTTCATATTGCAGGAACGCTTGTGTTTTTAGATCGGGATCAAAAACATATTCAACATCTGTTGCAGCAAGAGAATTAACCCATTGTATCCATCTAGGATGTAATACTTTAGCATTTGGAATGCTCGCTTTAGTTACCGCCTCTAAGGCCAGTACTGGGGTTACGACAATAATGCGTTTCCCTTGGGCTAGAGCTCTTTCTTTTGCTACAGCGGTTTGACCTGCTATCAGAATTTTTTCTGTTGAAGTGAAGCGCATTTCTGCTTGTGTATACAAGTGTGATTTGTATGCAATTGGTACTTTTTCACCCTCATTAAATGTTAAGTAGGTCAATCCGCATTGACCCGAAATTATTCGGATCACTAAATTGCGTTGACTTACGCGTGTTTGTAAGTGATTTCTTGCTAACATGTTAGCCTGGAGTGAACGCAAGATTTCTGTGTGTTCTTGTGTCCAATTTTGATTGAAAAATCAGGTTTGATTAGTGCATAAAGAGGTTTAACCCTTTCTGCGTAATTTAGAATGTAAGTTCTTCCAAAATTTAGGAAACCCAGGATGGATTGTAAATTTTTCAGTGTCTTTGGAGGTTGGAGCAGTGCACACCTTTCTAAAAAGTTGGCTGCCAAGCTCTTGCCTTCACTTGAAAGCTCATATCCTAGAAACAGGACATTGGGATGGGCAATTCTGGACTTTTTGAAGTTGAATTTGTAGCCCTCAGAGGCGAAGCCCAGTATAATGGTGCTCACCCTGTTCAAGTGTTTGTCCAGGTTATCGTCTGTCAGATAGATGTCATCGACATTTGGCAATGCCTCATCATAAATTTGTAGTAACTCCGTTACTCTCGCTGAGAATAACCCCGGGCTGTTCTTGAACCCTTGTGGGAGTTGACAAAATTGACGCTGGGTCCCCATTATTGAGAAAGCTGTTAAGTACCTGCTTCCAGGTGCTATGTTTTGACAAAAGAAACCATTTGAGATGTCCAATGTGGTTTTATATTTTTTACGCACAATGTTATTCATTAATGCTGTACTATGTGCATTTTGCACTGCAAATGTTTTTGAACAAGTGTTTAAGTGTCTGTAATCCAAAACTAGACGATAGGTATTGTCTGGTTTGGAGACAGGAAACAAAGGATTATTCATTGAAGAGGTGCATGTTTCAATTACCCCCTGGTATTCAAGTTGATCTAAGATCTCCCTGACCTGTTTTTTAGCTTCTTGCTTTATTGGATACTGCCTTTGTGCAGTAGGTTCATTTTCAGATGTATTTTATGGTGAGGTGAATCCTTATCCCATCCTACATGATTTTTGTATAATGCTGGGGCCTGGGCAACTGCCCATTTCCTTGCATAAGTATATTTTAGGTGAATTGGAATATGGTTGGAGAAGGCAGGCATAATAATGTCCTCGCCATGTGGGCACTCCCTGACAAATTGTGGTGGCCAGTCAGTCAGTCAGAAATACTTTATTCGACAGCCAACAGTCATAAAAGCATACAATATTATTGAAAGAAAATACACATTCCAGCCAAATACATAGCAATAAAATGATCCCACATATCAATCACAATATTCATATCTAAAACGCTCATAAAAAAAAGCCAATATCATATAAAGTGCACTGTGCTCAAGTAATAGACCAGATCCTTAATTAATATCACGTATAAAAAGGTACCATAATAATCAAGAAGGGAAAACACAATTGAGCCAACAGACAACACAAAATTACTATTACGGGAGTAATCTGTTCCTATGTCTAATGGCCCCGATTAAAAAACTTGCGACCCGAGGCAAACCATGGGTGATGCCAGCATTTGTAAATAGAGTAGAGCTGGCCTCACTTGGACAAACTGGCATTCTCTGAGTAGAGGGAGGATGTGCTGCCTATGCAGGGACTCATAGTAGGTACAAAAAAACATTAGGTGCAAGGTATCCTGTTCCGAGAAGTTATCACAGGGGCAGGGTTTTAACAATTCAGATTTTGAGTATCCTCTCGGGAATGCCAGCAGCCGGGGAACCATATTTAGATGAAATCTTGTTAAAACAAAACGGTGGTATGGTTTATTAGCATAAGATAAATATGGTTGCAGCTGCGGGCCTAGGCTCAGAGTGACATACCTTCTCACCGAGGACTTGCCTAACTCAGCCTCCTCCCTAAGGCATTTCCACCTATCCACAAACTGCCGTTTAAAATTTATGATCGCAGTCTTGCCCAAAGGCTTTGGGGTCAAAAACAAATCTGGGCACCCTAGACATTTTGTTTTTTCCTTTATATATTTAAGCCAAGGGATATGCTGGGCTCTCTCTAGCGCCATACAATCTGAAATTATAAGTTGATTTAGATTTGGGGGGGGTTGAGTCCAGATTCTAAGCCATCGTAGCAGGGGGGAAACTGCGATCTGGTCTGCAATGTACCCCATCCCCAGTTCTTCATGCAGGCAGTAAACAGGATTGGCTACAGGGACCCCAAGGAGTTTGCGCATAAAATTATTCTCTACCACTTGTATTTCCTTTACATCTTTGTAACCCCATATATCGCATCCATACGTGGCCATAGGAATACATTTTGCGGTATAAACTTTCAAGCGTGCGGGCAGGGGTTTTGACCCTAGTCTTTTTGCAAAGTCCATAGTGGCCCCCGTTGCTCTTGCCAAAATGTTCTTTTTAAGTGTTCGTTGCGCTCCCCATGTACCTTGGTCATCAAAGAGTACCCCTAAGTATGGAAAAGTGGATACTTTGGTTAATTCGCCCCCATTACAGTAAAATTTAGCCTTGGCCGCCTTTCGCGGGCCTATCGACATGGCATGAGATTTCTTAAAATTCGTTACCAAATCTAGTGAATTCATAAAATCTATAAAACAATTTAAAAGTTGTTGCAGGCCCCTTGCAGTTCTAGACAATAAAACCGCATAGTCGGCATACAACAATGCGGGAATCGATTTAGCATCAGCCCTTGGTGTGTCCTTGCAGCATGATGTTAAAGTGTCCCCCAGTTTGTTGATATATAGGGTGAATAGCAGGGGGGCCAGTCTTTTTCTGCTAGGAGTATGTCATAGCCCCTTGAAAGTTTTTCCCAAAAAAGTGCTTTCACCTGTCTAGGTATGTCTCCCTCCATCCGGAGTGTTATTTCATATACCTTTTGTGGAGTACTAACCCTGGTGTCTACAGTCTCAACTGTAATGTACTCATTCAAGTCCACTATTTCCAGAAATTCCTTCAGGTTCTGGCGAGCTATTGTGACTTCTGCTGCACTGTCCAGCATTGTCTGAGCCCATTCTCCGTTCTTGAGTTGTGTTCTCAGTATCCTCGGCATGTCTGACCTTCAGACCTGTTACCTTCTTTGAGAATTGAGGTTTTGATTTACTTTTCGGAACGTGTTTGTCGTCTTTCGATTTCACGCGTTCTTCTCTATGTTCTGACCGTCCTCTTCTTTCCGATGTCTGTGACGAGATCTGAAAGGTACGAGAGGAACGTGTATCAGTATCTTGATACCTGTCAGGCTTTTGTAATTATCCCTATTCCTGAGGTTATACCTCCTTTCAGAGGGCTCCTTTTGAGGAGACCTACCTCGGGATTGAGAACGTTTCTCTGAATTATTTTTATTAGTTTCCCACTTCTTTTTAGAAGATGTAAGAGTTTGTTTAATAAAGTCCTTCTCAGGACTTTCAGATAGTTTTGGCTTCACTGGTCTTCCACCCAAACTATCTCTGCCTAATTCTGCATATGATTATTCTATTAGTCTGGGTAGCTCAGTTTGATGTTCTGTAACATCGAATTCCCTTAATCGTTGGCGGATCGCCACTGCTGCTGCCTCCCCTTTAATATTAGATAATATTATTGTTGAGACCTGGTCGAAATTTTTCAGTAATTTCATACCTAAATTTAGAGCAGGCTCTGCCCTGTATTCGTTTTGAATTTGTTTCAGGACATCTGGTATTACTGCAATTGATGGAATACCATGTGTTTTAGTATAGATGGCAGCAAAGACTGAGCCCCAAGTGGTACAGTCGTCCAGTTGTGGTGTGATCCCCATCGGTAAACAGATGGTTAGGATTAGGATGAGGATGAGTAATTTTTTGAGCTATCCAGAATGGAATTTGCTCACGTTTTGTGGGCATTTTCCCATGACTGCGTATAGAGTCTGTGGTGTAATTTTTAGTGTATTCCCCTGTTGAGGAGTTTGATTTGGAATGGTTAATGGTGGTTGGACTGTGAAAGTCCGCATGACATATTGGACTAGTTGTCTGTAGATTTTTATTAACTCTTGTAGTTGAGTAAGTAGTTCCTCGTCTGACATTGTATCGAGGTCAGGATGAGGAGTGTAGCCGGCTAGAATCGGCCATGTTGCTCCTGGTCTACCTAGTGGACCGAGCCTGGTAATGTTTCTGTGATGTTTTAGGGCGCCTTTAAACCAGAGCTGATGTTCCTGGTTTGTTGGTGGACTTTCAATATCCTCGAAAGGAATATATTCCTCTGGTGGATCATCTTCTTTGTAAAAGTGAAACAGTCTTGTTTCTGAATTTGATTCAGGAAATATGACCCATGAATAGAATACCTCTGTCTGAAAGGATTCGTGTGCCTCTATCACGAAAACTGCTCTACCTCCTCTTGGTGGTAGGCCGTGTTTTATAAGTTTTAGAGTGATGGCTCTTCTTAAGTTTGGATTGATGTCTATGACACCCTCCTCGGTTTCAATAAAACCTGTGATGTTATAAGCTGTTAAAGCTGGGTAACCCGCAACTTCACCGTTGTCGGAGTCAGGCATTTTTTTTGAAAAATGTAGAACAAGTTTCAAGGAAACAAAAAGATAAGGTGCACAATATTTTGGAACACTGTATCCTTCAACGTTGAACAAACCAAACAACTAATATATAGGGTGCTTCCCTATTTAGTTATGGCGGATATTTAACCCTACCCACTCCGGACGTCTTATGGAGTATGTGAGTAGGGGTCTCTGAGAAAAGCACGAATGAGTTACTCAGTATCTAGCGTTAAATTACTGCCTTACCAAACCGTTGGGCGCCATGTAGTGTAGTTCCTATTTCCCTAATAGGCTCTGCGCATTAGAATAATATAACCTATAGGTTTGACATAGGACTAAGGTCGGTATGTCCCTATCGATTATATTAAACTTAATTACCTGTGCCAGCTAGCTCAGAGGCCACTAGAAACTCCTTGAGAACAAGAAGGGAGTAGTTTCTGGCAACCGAAAAACATGACAACTTTGTTTCCCTTTAGAAGCGGAACACGTCTCAGAATCGTGGAAACAATAGATAACAGTTTCACTCATTCAATCGTGCATGCTTAGTGTCTACAGAGTTACACAGAAAGGAAAGACGGGCGTTTCAATAAAAAGGGTTTTATTAAACAGTCTTGTTTCTCGTGTAAGAGATATGTGCTGTTATGATCACAAGACAGTATGCAAGATAAATAATGTACAGCGTAAGCAGTAGAAATAAATAATACTGCGCTAGCATTATCTTTTAGCATATATTCACGTACATAAATAACATGAGCTAAGAATGCGAGTACTCATACGATGCGTCTCTAAGCTAGTTCTACCCCGATGTACCTAACCTAGTCTAGGTGTAGGGAAAGGTAGAAGTAGGTGGAGTATTCTCTAGTATGGTAGACTAAGAGTATGTTAAGTCTAGTATGCCAAGAGTCCCTCTAGGATCTAGTCCGCTCCATACCTTGAGAATGAGAGAGGTGGGAATCTCCTGCCGGGTCTGGAACTCTAACACCCTGCGGGGGGAGTCAGAACACTGGAAGCTGGATTCGTCTGCGTGCAGGAATGACAGCGTCTTCTCAGTGCGTCAGGCCGGGATATGGGCTCCTCTGAAGTCGAGGTCTTCTCTAACTTGCTTGGGCAAGGGAAGGTATATTTATACCTGGTAGGTGTCGTGGAATGTTAGCATTGACGTGAAGTCGGACAGAGGAAGACGTCAGCAATGAACCCTTAAGGTATAACGGTTCATACATAATAGATGAGTTCTTGGAGAAATCAATAGTCCTGTGCTAGGGGAACTCCCGAAGCTTAAGGGTCTGGTTTCTAAGAACTCGTTGTGACGTTAGGGTGGACGGATGTCGGTGACCATGCCTGTATTTGGAGTGCACAGTTAATGCCTAAATAAGGACAGGGATTCTATGCCTATATAAGGGCAAGACGAATTGTGCCTATATAAGGACATGATTCAGGAAAACCTATATATGGACCCCAAAAGTGGAATACAACAAGGGTGGACAGTCTGTCTTTGAGAAGGGCTGCATAGTCAAGGATGGCCTTTCCTTCGTCCTCCTCATCCTCCCACCTCTCTGCCGCCATGTCCAATAGGGTTCTGGGTTTCCTCCCAAACACTAACTCAAATGGGCTGTAACCAGTTGAGTACAGGGTATGTGTCCGGATTGCAAATAGGGTTAGTGGTAACTTTTTGTCCCAGTCCCTCCCCGTTTCTGACACCGTTTTTCTTAGGATGTTCTTAATGGTGTGGTTATACCACTCTACCAAGCCATCCGTCTGGGGGTGGTAAACAGAGGTACGTATTTGTTGTACTCCTAATAATTTGCATATTTGGGACATAAGCCTAGACATAAAGGGCGTGCCTTGATCCGTCAGCAGTTCCCGAGGGAACCCCACCCGACTGAAGAACCCAATCATGGCCTGTGCAACGTTACAAGTAGTCATGCTAGTAAGAGGTATTGCCTCGGGATACCTCGTTGCGTAGTCGACCAGCACCAGGTTGTACTGGTACCCCCTTGCCGAGGCAACTAGGGGACCCACTAGGTCCATCCCCACCCTGGAAAAAGGGACTTCAATTATCGGGAGGGGACATAAGGGCACCCTGGGATTGTGCGAAGGGTTGAAGTGCTGACACCGGGGACAGGCTGCGCAGAATCGTCTGATATCCGAGAAGACGCCCGGCCAATAAAATCGCTGTAAGAGGTACTCCTCTGTTTTCTCACGCCCATAGTGACCCCCGCCCGCCTGGTTATGTGCTAGGTGGAGGACCTTGTTGCAGAAAGAATGGGGAACATGGAGTTGTCTTATGGTTTCGGTGGCTTTTCTCACCCTCCTGTACAACAAACCCCTTGAAATAAAAAAACAAGGGCCTACCTGGTTGTCCTCCTCGGTCACCGTTTTGGCTCAGGCATTTCCCAAGGTGGAATCCTCCTTCTGCGCTGCCCTGAAACTAAGCGGTGTTCCCTGCTCTCCATCTGCAACCGAGGAAGTAGAAGGGTCGTTAGTCAGCCCATTCAATACCATCATCTTGTTATGCTCTCTTTTATCTTTGCGGGTATTTGTGATCTTATATCTACCCCTTCTATATTCTCTGTGAATAAGGGAGGCCCCCCCCTTAGCCATGTCTGTTCTTCCTTCTCCTTGATAGCCCTGGACAGGAGGGTAGGGAACTCTATAAAGTCTGTGCCAATTATCATCTCCTCTACCAACTGGGGAATTCCTCCAACTCGGATAGGTCTCTTTGTTTTTATCTCCCAGGTTGACTATGGCTACGGGATATGTTTTCTGGTCCCCATGCACACAGGTTATGGCGACCTTTTCTCCCTCTTGCCACTGGTGTTTTAGTAACCGTTCATGGGTGAGGACAGAATGGCGACATCCAGAATCAATGAGGACCTTGGTTTTGACTCAGTTTACGGGGAGGTACAGGTGATACGCTTCCTTCCCGTCACTTGCTCAGAGTATCCAACCCCTCGTATATCCTACCTCCATCGGTTCGGTAGGGTTGTTTTTCTGGGGGCAGTTATGTACGATATGACCCCAGTCAGCACACTGATAGCACTGAGGCCCTTGACCACTCTCCTTGACAACTGGACATGGAAGCAGTCGGGGTCAATGAGTGGTTGGTGGGGGGGTTTGAGGGTCCTGGAGCAGAAAACCTCCACCATTGGATGATTGGGGTTGGTATGCGTGGTGTAAATGCCCGTACCTCTCGTGCTCTCTGGTGGGCACAAGCCAGTTCAATGGCACTGGTAACAGTGACATTCGGGTGCTGTTTCACCCATGCTCAGGTAGCGGTCGGAAGTCCTTCCAAGAATTGTTCGAACAGTATCCTATCTATTACTTCATCCATGGTAGAGGTATGGGGTTGGAGCCAACGATTTCCCAAGTCCTGTATCCTGTTGAAAAGAGCTCGGGGATTGTCCTGGGGTAACCATTTCCCCTTTCTGAACTTGGTACGGTAGTGCTCCTGCTCATATCACAATTGTTCAAGCATCACTTTCTTAACGGCCCCAAAGGGTGTGGTTCCTGCCGGGTTGGCGGCCTGATAGGCGGTCTGGAGCTCTCCTGACAACAGGGGTGCAATGTATTGCTCCCATAGCTCGACTGGCCATTGGGCAGTGCTGGCTACCTCCTCAAAGTTCGTAAAGAAGAAATCAGGATCCTCCCCTGGTTGGTACTTCTGCAGTACCGAGCTTGGTACATTGGGGTGTACCTTACTGCTTGCAATGGTGTCCGTCAAGCGCTGGATGGCAGAGTCTTGTACCACCTGGTTTTGGGCTATGAGACCCGCTTTGGCCGGTAGGGTCTCCTGTAAATGCTCCCGGTCCTTCTGGGCCTCAGTGGTTTGTCCCTCCACCACCAACTGGAGGTGTCGTTGGCCCTCAGCCAACTGCTTCAGCATGTCATCTAGGCTGATTGATTGCGTCATCTGGATGATGCCACTGTACAGGAGTGGGTTGAGGATGAGATCCCACTTCTGACACCACTTGTCACCGACCCAAGTACCACGGACAACTGGGATGTTTGTGGAAACCACTTTATTGTAACTACTTAGGTCGGTTATAAGTAACCCACAAAAGGTGCGGTCTCTGTTTTGTGTCTCTCAGCGCCCTTCTCTCTCTGGGACCCGCTTTTCTTCTTGTCCGTCGCTTGCTTCTACTCCTGGCCTCGCTGGCGTAGGTCGCCCCCTCATAAGGAAAGAAAGAGAAGGAGAGGCTATCAGTATACTAATCTCCGCCTCGGTATTCAACAAGTTTTAAACTGCTCCCTCCCCTCTCCTCTGTGGGCCCGGTTTCTAGCCAAGGGAGGACTCCCGGTGTTTCTTCACACTGTTGGGAGGCGGCCGCTAGGGCTGACTAGAAGGTATAGCCGGGAGTGAATTTTTAGGGGGACCTTAACTTCAGGGGACCCGCGTATTTAGTGAAGCGCGAGTCTTGTTCTAGTATCCCTTATACTGTATTAAGGTGCCAGTCCCAACTACGGCCCTATGTGTCCTGGTGAGACGTAATTAAACAAAAGCAAAACGTAAGTAACCCAAAGAGGGATCCGTCTCCCTTCCTTCAGTGTCCTGCGGTCTCTCTTTACATGCCCGTTAAAGAAGGCGTGATTAAACAGCCACCCTCCCAACCCACGCCCTGTTACACAAATCACTTGTCTGTAGCCATGACCCGTTGACAGGGTCACGGACACCTCGTCCTTAGATCCTTCCTCTGGGGACGCCTTCTCCTTCGGTTGGCCGTTTGTGAACTCGCCCTCCGATTGTCCCGTGTTCTCCGCTTCGTCTTTCTCGTTGTTTGTCCGGTCTCCGCCTTCCGATGTTGTTTCCTCAGGTTCCCGCGAGTGACCACCTCTTTCTCCTTCGCAGCCCTCTCCTCTCCGCTCTGCTCCTCTCGCAAAGCCTCTTCCGGATTCAAAAGCGCAATGGTGGTCCGCCCCCTGATGTTGTCAACGTTGTCTGTGAATGGGCCTTTTCGGTACCCCCGGGGCATCCATAGCTGTTCTCAGAGGGCGCCCTGTCACAGTACCCAAAAGGAATCTCCGCTCCGCCGACCTCGCCCTGGCAGAAACCCCGCGCATCCGCAGAATCAGAGCGGGTGGAAGAGCCTTCTCCTACATGGCAGCCAAAGCCTGGAACGAGCTCCCAGTCAGCATCAGACGCTCCCCTACTCTGCACACCTTCAGGAAGAGCCTCAAGACCTGGCTCTTTGGCTGATCTGGAGCTGCACGCCCCCCAGCGCCTTGAGACCCTCACAGTGAGTAGCACGCTTTAAACCCACTGATTCATTGATTGATTGAGATGTGACATCAACTGGGATATGTTGCTGTTCAGCATGACATAGGAGTCGTGGGCAGACCCTGGGAATGTGGCACAGACATGTGAAATGGTCAAATCCACAAGGCATGTCACTTGCGCGTTAATTGAATGATAATATTTATGGTTCATATATATTTGCTCACGTGCTTAAGGTGGTACCAGGTTAATGTGTGTGCCATCGATGGGTCCTACAACATGTGGGATGCGACCTAGGTCATAAAAGTCACCCTTCACAGTTGCCAATTCTTCTCTTCTTGGGAAATTAATATAACTATCTATGTGTTGCATCAGTGCAGACAGGACATTACATAGCACCATACTGAACATCGGTTGCAACATCCCACCAGATGTAGCCACTGTGTACTGAAATGAACCAAAGCCAAGAAATGCAGTGTCGCCATCACCTTCACTGTTGGGGTCAGAGCTGTGGGATAGGTTCTGTGAGCTCTTAACTTAGGTGCCAAATGGCCACATAGCTCCTGAATTGTCCGACGATTTAGTCTGAACTTCTTTATAATGTCTCGCTTCTCCATGGTCAACAGGTCTGGAAAAAGCCGGTAGATGGGAGCTTGTCTCCTCCCTCTCCAGGGTACCTATGTGTGGAAACAGGGAAAGCTAAGATGTTGGTTACAGATTACAGGTGAAGTAAAAGGGTCCCCACTTCTGTCAAGGTCAGTCGTTGTAGGCCCGGAGGAGCATACACAGAAACAACATTCATGACTCTGCCCTCCCACATACCCGTGTAAGCTGCGTACCTGCCCTGTGGATCCGTCCAGGTATTCTGTATCACATATGGACAGCCTTTTCGAAGGAGGACCCCCGCCCCCCTTTATCCCGTGGTGAATACTGAGTGGGCTACCATTCGATACCCCTTTCTGTCGAGGGCCCTGCAAGAGTTACCAATTAGATGAGTTTCCTGTAGTAACACCAAGTCTAGCCCATGGCGGTGGACATACTGCAGCACAATACCTCTCTTAATTTTGTCTCCTAACCCGTTGACATTCCAAGTTATAAGCTTAAGTCCCTGACTGTTGGCCATCTTGTCACAGCTATCGGAAGAACGGAGCCCATGGCTGACTTATAGCCCCCACACGCTCCCATGTCACCATCTGAGCGACCCCCGGACTTTCGCTGACTTTCTCATAGTAGTGGATCTCTCCTGTTGCTATCTGTACATAGAAATCAACCAATTCGTGCATACATAAGCAGTTACTTTGTCTTGCTGCATAACATCCCCTAGTAAACCCCCCAACAAATTAAACTCCAGATTACGTTCAGCCCAATAAAGGTACCCCCTCCCTGCCTCCCTGCTTAACGGGACAAAAACCGCCCGCCACCCCCAACATGCAGAGTGCCTGTCGCCCACCCATAAACAATTCCAGGGAACGCGAGTAACCCCACTCCCCATTTGCATAACTCTATACAAACATTTCTCCGCCCCCTCACCCGATCCCTACCCCAGAGCAGTATACAATCCAGAGACGCAGTACCCTCCCCTTTAGATGTCTTGTGGCCCCCACATTTTCAATAGCAGTGTAGTTGCGAGTTGCACATGAAAACCGTTCCGCCCCATAACAACCCAACATGTTGAACGAACACAGCAAACAGTGACATGAGTGACCCAGTCACTTATGAGGGCAATCCCCAGAAAGTGGACAATCCCCATGACATAAATATCAGGAGTCTGCTCACGTATCCCCTCCCAGCACTAGAGTTGTGCGATCCCAAATTCGGGTGGCGATGGCCCCGAGACCATGCTCCCCAAAGTTCGTGAGGGCATCAGGAGGACATAACAATCCCAAACAGCCTTACCGACCATTGAATCAGCGCCCTCCCGTGTCTCCCTGAGAATCAGAGTCAGAATGTGGAGGAGTTAGTTTCTGCTGGCGCCAGTCAGCGTTGTCGTCCGCCGCCGAGAATGTCTTTTTGCCCTTTCTTTCGACCGTGCGCCATCCCTCAAGCCAGTCCCAGGCCTCTTCAGGTCGAGTGAAGAACCACGATTTTCCATTGGCTTCCACCCGAAGCTTGGCGGGGAACAGCATTGCATACTTCACTTCCTGGTCGCGTAGGGCCCGTTTCACCTCCAGGAAATTGCGACGCTGTCTCTGCACACGCAATGTAAAATCTGGAAAGAACATGATCTTGCTGTTCTCCAGGGTAAGTGACGGGGCCGCCCTTGCCGTCTGTAGGATAACATCGCGGTCTCGAAAGTTAAACACCCGCGCCAACAGTGGGCGAGGGGGCGCTCCCGGCTTCGGGCGGCCTCCAGGCACTCGGTGAGCTCTTTCAATCGTGAAGGATTTGGAGAGTCCCCTTGGTTGAAGATGCTTAAGGACCAGTTCCTCCACAAAAAGGTCTGCCGCCCGCCCCTCCGCGTTCTCCGGCACACCAATAATGCGGACATTGTTCCGTCGCATTCGACCTTCGTAGTCGTCCAGCTGCAGGGCGATCGCCTCATGGGAAGAGCGGAGGTCTGTAATTTGTTTCTTGAGCAGGGCGGTGTCAGTAACCAATTCCTTGGCAGTGTTCTCCACAGATCCTACCCTTTCTGTGATTTTCTTCATGTTCTCTCGAATCAGTGCAACATCCGTGGCCACTGTGTCGATCCGCACCTCAAGGGAGGTCCTTACCCCCGTTATTGCTTCAAGGAGATCCTTATTCGATGGTTCCGCGGTATCCCCCGGCGCTACTGTCTCCATATGGCCTCCATTCTGCTGTTTCTGCCAGGCGAACTTCTCCATCTTGGTCTGGGTTGTCGCCCGATTATTACGGCCGGACGCCATTGCTTATTGGCACGGGGACACCACAGCTGAGTAAGGCGCCGCCGCTACTCCCCGCCGCCTGCGGTGAAATCCCTCACCCGGCCTGTCGGCTTTCGCAGGAAGCACCCCACACAGAGGGGTATCTAGCCGAGGCCGCCACACCACGTCCCCGGACGGAAGGTCAATCAATTGTTTCTGTTAGGCCCCCAGTGGCCATACCGCGGAAAGCTTCAGTGCAGGTCAAGGGCCACTTCCAGCCCTCTTACGCTGGCCCGGTATTGTCTGGTTCCCCCGGTGCCGCGGGGGGGCCACCACTATCCCCCTCTCTGCTTGTAGGCACGTCTCAGTGTCTTTATGGCAGCCAAGTATAAGTCCTCAGGGCCGCTGCGGGCCTGTACGCCCGTGTCGGCAATGTCTCGCCTTTTTTTTTTTTCTTCTTCCTCCTCACGGCGGGGGCCGCCGCACCAGTCACCTGGCCCCCTGTCACTCACCGGGCCTCGAGGGATAGACTCCGCAGTCTCAGCAGTATCTTGGCAGCGCTAGCTCCGACGAGGAGCTCCCTCCATCCACCACTGGGACTCCGTCACCCCAGGCCGCCGCCTCGCGTGGCGGCCGATCGGCACAGCGCCGTACTCCCGCGGGCTGGGTCACCCGCGATGCCTCGGCCGCCGGAGCTCCCACGGGGCAACGGCACCGATTGCCGCGAAAATCGCACTGGGAGTAGCCGTGCGCCTCAGAAGTGTTCCGGCGTCACCAGGGCAGGAATCGGGCCCGCAGGGGCGAAGTTATTGCGGATAGTTTGGGAGTGGCGCTCCGGAGTAAAACTACCGAGCGGCCATTCCCGTCGGCGGTTAGCCACGCCCCGGAAGAATCCTTCTTAATATTTTTAAAGTATACAAGGAGTTCTTGGGTAGTGCCAGAGTGATTAGATTAGTGCATGGGTAGTGTCTGGGTGATTCAATGAGTGCATGGGTAGTGCCTGGGTGATTGGATGACTGCATGGGTAGTGCTTGGGTGATTGCATGAGTGCATGGGTAGTGCCTGGGTGATTGGCTGAGTACACAGGTAGTGCCTGATTGATTAAATGAGTGCATGGGTAGTGCCTGGGTGATTGGATGGATGCATGGGTAGTGCATGGGTGATCGGATGAGTGCATGTGTAGTGCTTGGTTGATTGAATGAGTGCATGGATAGTGCCAGAGTGATTGGATGAGTGCATGGGTACTGTCTAGGTGATTCAATGAGTGCATAGGTAATACGTGGGAGATTGGATGAGTGCATGGGTAGTGCCTGGGTGATTGAATGAGAGCCTGGGTAGTGCATGGGTGATTGTATGAGTGCATAGGTAGTGCATGGGTGATTGGATGAGTGCATGGGTTGTCCCTGGGTAATTGCATTAGTGCATGGGTTGTCCCTGGGTGATTGAATTGAGTAGTGCCTAGGTGATTGGATAAGTGCATGGGTAGTGCCTGGGGGATTGCATGAGTGCATAGGTAGTGCCTGGCTGATAGAATGAGTGCAAATGTAGTTCCTGGTTGATTGAATGAGTGCATGGGTAGTGCTAGAGTGATTGGATGAGTACATGGGTACTGTTGGAGTGATTTAATGAGTGCATTGGTAGTGGGTGAGTGAGTGTATGAGTGCATAGGTAGTGCCTGGGTGATTGGATGAGTGAATGGGTAGTGCCTGGGTGATAGTATGAGTGCATGGGTAGTGCCTCTGTGGTTCCATGAGTATATGGGTAGTGCCTGGGTGGTACCATGAGTGCATGGGTAGTGCCTGGGTGATTGTATGAGTGCTTGGGTTGCCTGGGTGATTCTATGAGTGCATGGGTAGTGCCTGGGTGATTGTGTGAGTGCATAGTTAGTGCATGGGTTGTGCCTGGTTGATTGAATGAGTGCATGGGTAGTGCTTGGGTGATTGGATAGGTGCATGGGTAGTGCCTGAGTGGTTGTATAAGTGCATGGATAGTGCCTTGGTGATCAGATGAGTGCATGAGTAGTGCCTGGGTGATTGCATGAGTTCTTGGGTAGTGCCAGAGTGATTAGATGAGTGCATAGGTAGTGTCTGGGTGATTCAATGAGTGCATGGGTAGTGCCTAAGTGATTTTATGAGTACATAGGTAGTGTGTGGGTGATTGTATGAGTGCATCCTTAGTGTCAGGGTGATTGTATGAGTGCATGGGTGGTCCCTTGGTGATTGGATGAGTGCATGGGTAGTACCTGTTGAATGTATGAGTGCATAGGTAGTGGCTTGGTGATTATATAGGTGCCTGTGTAGTACCTTGGTGATTGGATGAGTGCACTCCACGGTATCACTCCTGCTCATAGATATTCAAGCATATAATGAGCATGTGACTCCATGCGCTTAAGTTTTTTTCTAAGGTTCAACAGGTTGTTCCATTCACCATTGTCTCCATGCTGTAATGTGGACAAACTATCACTGGAAATGGCCTGTCCTATCAGTGTGGAAAAGTCCTCATCCGAGAACCCAAAGGTTTTGAGCCCCTCCAAATAAAAGAATGTGAAGTCCAATAGAATAAAGTAATATGCAATAATATTATAGGAAAAATGAATAACACACACTAAATGATATAGTCATAGAGGACCTACCCACCGGGAAAGGAAACAAACCCTGTAATATGCAAAAGAAATAAAGTTTGTGTTGAGACAATATCGTTGAAGAACCAATACACAAAAAATCTCAAAGGTCCAATCAATGCTTAACATAGACGTGAAAAAATTCACAATCCCACAGTTAAAAAACCGTGAATGCTTATGCAGAAAAGGGGACCCCCTCTAAAGAAAAATTATTTGAGGTCAGGGAGAAGAGGGGAAAATCAAAACATACAATCAAGAACTCCCTCACGACCTATATTTCTTTCATCAAAGTGGAACTAAATTCAGCATGGGCTCAACAACAATGTAGTCACATAAACAAGACTAACAGAATAAAATTGATTTTATCATAGTTATTTATTTAACTTCTTTTTTTATGTATCAAAAATGTCATTATTTTGTTCTCCTTTTTTCTATAAAACTTTTTTTTATATATATGTGTACATAAAAGTCAACAGGATTCCTACATGAAACTCAAAAGTAAATACAGTACACTGTTGAGCAAATAACCCCGAATAAGAACAATTACACATACAAAGAAAAAATATTCATACATACTCAAAAAAAATCATCCAGACTCATACGGACTCATACAACATTCACAAACAAATACATCTGGATAAAGGGGAGACAAAAGGTTGCAGGGTCTCCACGACCATGTAAGATGAATATGTTCAACAGGATCTAAACAATCTAGGTCGACGTGCGTTTCGGTGGCATGTAAAAGGTAGTAAGACCACCTTCCTCAGGACCTTTCCAGATACCAAAAAATCACAATACACCCAGGGGATACCTAAAAAAAAGTATAAATAGCGTATATTACGTGTCTAGGTGATTCAATGTGTGCATGGGTAATGTGGCATTGGAGTGTGTGCATGATTGTATGAGTGTATGGGTAGTACCTGGGTGATTGGATGAATGCATGGCTATTGCCAGAGTAATTGGATGAGTGCATGGGTAGTGCCTGGGTGATTGGATGAATGTATGGGTAGTGACTAGATGATTTTATAAGTGCATGGGTAGTTCCTGGGTGATTGCATGAGTGCATGGGCAGAGCCTGGGTGATTGGATGAGTGCATGGGTAGTGCCTGGGTGATTGGATGTGTGCATGTGTAGTGCCTGATTGATTGGATGAGTGCCTGGGTACTGTCTAGGTGATTCAATGAGTGCATGAGTAATGCATGGGTGATTGGATGAGTGCATGGGTGACTGGATGAGTGCATGGGTAGTGTCTGGGTGATTCAATGAGAGCATGGGTAGTGCCTGGGTGATTGGATGAGTGCATGGGTTGTCCCTGGGTAATTGCATTAGTGCATGGGTTGTCCCTGGGTGATTGCATTAGTGTATGGGCAGTACCTGGGTTATTGCATTAGTGCATGGGTAGTGCCTGGGAGATTGGATGAGTTGAGTAGTGCCTAGGTGATTGGATAAGTGCATGGGTAGTGCCTGGATGATTGCATGAGTGCATAGGAAGTGCCTGGGTGATAGAATGAGTGCAAGTATAGTTCCTGGTTGATTGAATGAGTGCATGGGTAGTGCCAGAGTGATTGGATGAGTGCATGGGTACTGTCTAGGTGATTCAATGAGTGCATGTGTAGTGCCTGATTGATTGGATGAGTGCATGGGTACTGTCTAGGTAAGTCAATGAGTGCATGAGTAATGCGTGGGTGATTGGATGAGTGCATAGGTAGTTCCTGGGTGACTGGATGAGTGCATGGGTAGTGTCTGGGTGATTCAATGAGAGCATGGGTAGTGCCTGGGTGATTGGATGAGTGCATGGGTAGTGCCTGGGTGATTGGGTGAGTGCATGGGTAGCACCAGGGTGATTGTATGAGAGCATGGGTAGTGCCTTGGTGCTTCCATGAGTATATGGGTAGTGCCTGGGTGGTTACATGAGTGCATGGGTAGTGCCTGTGTGATTGTATGAGTGCTTGGGTTGCCTGGGTGATTGTATGAGTGCATGGGTTATGCCTGGGTGATTGGATGAGTGTATGGGTAGTGCCTACATGATTGGATGAGTGCAGGGGTAGTTCCTGGGTAATTGCATGTGTGCATGGGCAGTGCCTGGGCGATTGGATGAGTGCATGGGTAGTGCCTGGGTGATTGGATGTGTGCATGTGTAGTGCCTGATTGAGTGAATGAGTGCATGGGTAGTGCCAGAGTGATTGGATGAGTGCATGGGTACTGTCTAGGTGATTCAATGAGTGCATGAGTAATGCGTGGGTGATTGGATGAGTGCATGGGTAGTGCCTGCATGATTGTATGAGTGCATGGGATGTGCCTGGGTGATGGGATGAGTGTATGGGTAGTGCCTGGGTGATTGCATGAGTGCATGGGTAGTGTCTGGGTGATTCAATGAGAGCATGGGTAGTGCCTGGGTGATTGTATGAGTGCATAGGTGATTGGATGAGTGCATGGGTTGTCCCTGGGTAATTACATTAGTGCATGGGTTGTCCCTGGGTGATTGCATTAGTGCATGGGTAGTGCCTGGGTTATTGCATTAGTGCATGGGTAGTGCCTGTGAGATTGGATGAGTGCATGAGTTGAGTAGTGCCTGGGTGATTGGATAAGTGCATGGGTAGTGCCTGGATGATTGCATGAGTGCATAGGAAGTGCCTGGGTGATAGAATGAGTGCAAGTATAGTTCCTGGTTGATTGAATGAGTGCATGGGTAGTGCCAGAGTGATTGGATGAGTGCATGGGTACTGTCTAGGTGATTCAATGAGTGCATGAGTAATGCATGGGTGATTGGATGAGTGCATGGGTAGCTCTGGGTGACTGGATGAGTGCATGGGTAGTTTCTGGGTGATTTAATGAGAGCATGGGTAGTGCCTGGGTTATTGGATGAGTGCATGGGTAGCACCTGGGTGATTGTATGAGTGCATGGGTAGTGCCTGGGTGATTGGATGAGTGCATGTGTAGTGCCTGAGTGATTGGATGAGTACATGGGTAGTGGCTGGGTAAATGGATGAATGCATGGGTAATGCCTGGATGATTGGATAAGTGCATGGGCAGTGCCTGGGTGATTGGATGAGTGCATGTTTAGTGTCTGTTGATTGAATGAGTGCTTGGGTAGTGCCAGAGTGATTGGATGAGTGCATAGGTAGTGTCTCAGTGATTCAATGAGTGCATAGGTAGTGCATGGGTGATTGGATGACTGCATGGGTAGTACCTCGGTGATTGGATGAGTGCATGGGTAGTGCCAGAGTGATTGAATGAGTGCATGGGTAGTGCCTGGGTGGTTCAATAAGTGCATGGGTAGTGCCTGAGTGGTTCTATGAGTGTAGGGGTAGTCCCTGGGTGACTGGATGAGTGCATGGTTTGTGTCTTGGTATTTGGATGTGTGCATGTGTAGTGCCTGTTTGATTGAATGAGTGCATGCATAGTGCCAGAGTGATTGGATAAGTGCATGGGTACTATCTAGGTGATTCAATGAGTGCATGGGTAAGGCGTGGGTGATTGGATGAGTACATGGGCAGTGCCTGGGTGATTGGATGAGTGCATGTGTAGTGCCTGGTTAATTGAATGAGTGCTTGGGTAGTACCAGAGTGATTGGATGAGTGCATGGGTAGTGTCTCGGTGATTCAATGAGTGCATGGGTAGTGCGTGGGTGATTGGATGACTACATGGGTAGTGCTTAGGTGATTGCATGAGTGCATGGGTAGTGCCTGGGTGGTTCCATGAGTATATGGGTAGTGCCTGGGAAGTTCCATGAGTGCATGAGTAATGCTTGGGTGATTGTATGAGTTCATGTGTATTGCCTGGGAGATTGGATGAGTGTATGGGTAGTGCCTGGATGATTGGATGAGTGCATGGGTAGTCCCTGGGTGATTGGATGAATGCATGGGTAGTGCCTGGGTTATTGGATGAGTGCATGTGTAATGCCTGGTTGAGTGCATGGGTAGTATCTGGGTGATTCAATGAGAGCATGGGTAGTGCCTGGGTGATTGTGTGAGTGCATAGGTAGTGCATGGGTTGTGCCTGGGTGATTGTATAGGTGCCTGGGTAGTGCCTGAGTGGTTGTATAAGTGCATGTATAGTGCCTTGGTGTTGAGATGAGTGCATGGGTAGTGCCTGGGTGATTGCATGAGTTCTTGGGTAGTGCCAGAGTGATTAGATGAGTGCATAGGTAGTGTCTGGGTGATTCAATGAGTGCATGGGTAGTGCCTAAGTGATTTTATGAGTACATAGGTAGTATGTGGTTGATTGTTTGAGTGCATGGGTAGTGTCAGAGTGACTGAATGAGTGCATGGGTGGTGCCTGGGTGATTGCATCAGTGCATGGGTAGTGCCTGGGTTGTTCCAATAGTGCATGGTTAGTGCTTAAGTGGTTCCATGAGTGCATGGGTAGTGCCTGGGTGGTTCTATTTGTGCATGGGTAGTGCCTGGGTGATTGTATGAGTGCATAGGTAATGCCTGGGTGATTGTATGAGTGCATGGGCTGTACCTGGGTGATGGGATGAGTGTATGGGTAGTGCCTAGATGATTGAATGAGTGCATGGGTAGGGCCTGGGTGATTGCATGAGTGCATGGGCAGTGCCTGGGTGATTGGATGAGTGCATGGGTAGTGCCTGTGTGATTGGATGAGTGCATGTGTAGTGCCTAGATGATTGAATGAGTGCATGGGTAGTGCCAGAGTGAGTGAATGAGTGCATGGGTACTTTTGAGGTGATTCAATAAGTGCTTGGGTAATGTGTGGGTGATTGGATAAGTGCATGGGTAGTACCTGGGTGATTGGATGAGGGCAGTGGTAGTGCCTGTATGATTGTATGAGTGCATGGGTAGTACCTGGGTGATTGGATGAATGCATGGCTACTGCCAGGGTAATTGGATGAGTGCATGGGTAGTGCCTGGGGGATTTCATGAGTGCATGGGTAGTTCCTCGGTGGTTCCAAGAGTATATAAGTAGTGCCTGGGTAGTTTCATGAGTGCATGGGTAGTGCCTGGGTGATTGTATGAGTGCTTGAGTTGCCTGGGTGATTGTGTGAGTACATGGTTTATGCCTGTGTGATTGTATGAATATATGGGTAGTGCCTAGATGATTGGATGAGTGCATGGGTAGTTCCTGGGTGATTGCATGAGTGCATGGGTAGTGCCTGGGTTATTGGATGAGTGCATGGGTAGTGACTGGGTGATTGGATGTGTGCATGTGTAGTGCCTGGTTGATTGAATGAATGCAGGGGTAGTGTCTGGGTGATTCAATGAGAGCATGGGTAGTGCCTAGGTGATTGTATGAGTGCATAGATAGTAGATGGGTGATTGGATCAGTACATAGGTAATGCCTGGTTGATTGTACGAATGCATGGGTTGTGCCTGGGTGATTGGATGAGTGTATGGGTAGTGCCTAGATGATTGGATGAGTGCATGGGTAGGGCCTGGGTGATTGCATGAGAGCATGGGCAGTGCCTGGGTGATTGGATGAGTGCATGGGTAGTGCCTGGGTGAATGTATGAGTACATAGTTAGTGGCTGGGTGATTATATAGGTGCCTGGGTAGTACCTCGGTGATTGGATGAGTGTATGGGTAGTGCCAGAGTGATTGAATGAGTGCATGGGTGGTGCCTGGGTGATTGCATCAGTGCATGGGTAGTGCCTGGGTGGTTCCATGAGTGCATGGGTAGTGCCTGGGTGGTTCCATGGGTACATAGGTAGTGCATGGGTGATTGTATGAGTGCATGGGTAATGCCTGGGTGATTGTATGAGTGCATGGGTTGTGCCTGGGTGATTGGATGAGTATATGGGTAGTGCCTAGATAATTGGATGAGTGCATGGGTAGGGCCTGGTTGATTGCATGAGTGCGTGGGCAGTGCCTGAGTGGTTTCATGGGTGCATGGGTAGTGCCTCGGTGGTTCCATGAGTATATGGGTGGTGCCTGGGTGGTTCCATGAGTGCATGGGTAGTGCCTGAGTGGTTTCATGGGTGCATGGGTAGTGCCTGGGTGATTGTATGAGTGCATTGGTAATGCCTGGGTGATTGTATGAGTGCATGGGTTGTGCCTGGGTGATTGGATGAGTGTATGGGAAGTGCCTAGATGATTGGATGAGTGCATAGGTAGGGCCTAAGTGATTGCATGAGTGCATGGGCAGTGCCTGGGTGGTTGTATGAGTGCATGGGTAGTGTGTGGGTTATTGTAAGAGTACATAGGTAGTGCCTGGGTGATCATATGAGTGCATGTGTAGTGCTGGTTGATAGAATGACTGCAAGTGTAGTTCCTGCTTGATTGAATGAGTGCATGGGTAGTGCTAGAGTGATTGGATGAGTACATGGGTACTGTTGGGGTGATTTAATGAGTGCATGGGTAGTGGGTGGGTGAGTGTATGAGTGCATAGGAAGTGCCTGGGTGATTGAATGAGTGCATGGATAGTGCCTGGGTGATTGTATGAGTACATGGGTAGTGCCTCGGTGGATCCATGAGTGCATGGGTAGTGCCTGGGTGATTGTATGAGTGCTTGGGTTGCCTGGGTGATTGGATGAGTGTATGAAATGAAATGAATGAAATGAAATTTGTACTTGTAAAGCGCACTGTTACCCTAGGGTGTCCTGGCGCTGTACGCATACCGCTGTGGAACCCTTCCTGTCTTTTCCCTGTGAAATGTCCACTCCTGGGCACCCCCAAGGTGAAGCCAGGCATCCCAGCACTGGTGGGGCCGTTGTGGAGATTAAGCAAGCTATTGCCCAGAGTTGCAGAGTGGGACCCATGATTAGAATAGGCACCGAGGTGAGAATTATCAGGTCCGAGGAAATTGAGCCCAAGACCCGCCGAGGCGGGAATTGAACCCTGGTCCCGGGCCAGATCTCTGCATCAGGGTCTGCCGCTCTAACCATTGAGCCACACTTCATGCCTAGATGATTGGATGAGTTCATGGGTAGTTCCTGGATTATTGCATGAGTGCATGGGTTATGCCTAGGTGATTGCATGAGTGTATGGGTAATGCCTAGATGATTGGATGAGTTCATGGGTAGTGCCTGGGTGATTGGATAGGTGCGTGGGTAGTGCCTGAGTGGTTGTATGAGTGCATGGTTAGTGGCTTGGTGATTGCATGAGTACATGGGTATTGTGTGGGTGATTGTAAAAGTGCATAGGTAGTGCCTGTGTGATTGGATGAGTGCATTGGTAGTGACTGGGTGATTGCATGAGTTCTTGGGTAGTGCCAGAGTGATTAGATGAGTGCATAGGTAGTATCTGGGTGATTCAATGAGTGCATGGGTAGTGTGTGGGTGATTGGATCAGTGCATGGGTAGTGCCTGGGTGACTGGATGAGTGCATTGGTAGTGTCTAGATGATTCAATGAGAGCATGGGTAGTGCCTGGGTGATTGTATGAGTGCGTAGTTAGTGCATGGGTGATTGGATGAGTGCATGGGTTGTCCCTGGGGAATTGCATTAGAGCATAGGTTGTCCCTGGGTGATTGAGTTGAGTAGTGCCTAGGTGATTGGATAAGTGCATGGGTAGTGCCTAGGGGATTGCATGAGTGCATAGGTAGTGCCTGGCTGATAGAATGAGTGCAAGTGTAGTTCCTGGTTGATTGAATGAGTGCATGGGTAGTGCTAGAGTGATTGGATGAGTACATGGGTACTGTTGGGGTGATTTAATGAATGCATGGGTAGTGGGTGGGTGAGTGTATGAGTGCATAGGAAGTGCCTGGGTGATTGGATGAGTGCATGGGTAGTGCCTGCGTGATTGTATGAATACATGGGTAGTGCCTCGGTGGATCCATGAGTATATAGGTAGTGCCTGGGTGGTTCCAAGAGTACATGGGTAGTGCCTGGGTGATTGTATGAGTGCATGGGTAGTGTCTCTGTGATTCAATGAGTGCATGGGTGATTGGATGACTGCATGGGTAGTGCCTGGGTAATTGGATGAGTGCATGGGTAGTGCCTAGGTGATTGGATGGGTGCAAGGGTAGTGCCTGGGTGGTTGTATGAGTGCATTGGCAGTGCCTGGGTGATTTCATGAGTTCTTGGGTAGTGCCAGAGTGATTAGATGAGTGCATGGGTAGTGCTTGGGTGATTTTATAAGTGCATAGGTAGTGTGTGGGTGATTGTATGAATGCATGCGTAGTGTCAGGGTGATTGTATGAGTGCAAGGGTGGTCCATGGGTGATTGGATGAGTGCATGGGTAGTGCCTGGGTGAATGTATGAGTGCATAGGTAGTGGCTAGGTGGTTATATAGGTGCCTGGGTAGTACCCCGGTGATTGGATGAGTGCATGGGTAGTACCAGAGTGATTGAATGAGTGCATGGGTGCTGCCTGGGTGATTGTATCAGTGCATGGGTAGTGCCTGGGTGGTTCACTGAGGGCATGGGTAGTGCCTGAGTGGTTCCATGAATGCAGGGGTAGTGCCTGGGTGACTGGACGTGTGCATGGGTTATGCCTTGATGATTGGATGTGTGAATGTGTAGTGCCTGGTTGATTTAATGAGTGCAAGCGTAGTGCCAAAGTGATTGGATGAGTGCATGGGTACTGTCTAGCTGATTCAATGAGTGCATGGGTAATGCATGGGTGATTGGATGAGTGCATGGGTAAAGCCTGGGTGATTGTATGAGTGCATGGGTTGTGCCTGGGTGATTGGATGAGGGCATTGGTAGTGCCTGCGTGATTGTATGAGTGAATGGGTAGTACCTGGGTGATTGGATGAATGCATGGCTATTGCCAGAGTAATTGGATGAGTGCATGGGTAGTGCCTGGGTGATTGTATGAGTGCATGGGTAGTGCCTCGGTGGTTCCATGAGTATATGGGTAGTGCCTGGGTGGTTCCATGAGTGCATGGGTAGTGCCTGGGTGATTGTATGAGTGCTTGGGTTGCCTGGGTGATTGTATGAGTGCATGGGTTATGCCTGGGTGATTGGATGAGTGTATGGGTAGTGTCTAGATGATTGGATGAGTGCATGGGTAGTTCCTGGGTGATTGCATAAGTGCATGGGCAGTGCCTGGGTGATTGGATGAGTGCATGGGTAGTGCCTGGGTGATTGGATGTGTGCATGTGTAGTGCCTGATTGATTGAATGAGTGCATAGGTAGTGCCAGAGTGATTGGATGAGTGCATGGGTACTGTCTAGGTGATTCAGTGAGTGCATGAGTAATGCGTGGGTGATTGGATGAGTGCATGGGTAGTGCCTGGGTGACTGGATGAGTGCATGGGTAGTGTCTGGGTGATTCAATGAGAGCATGGGTAGTGCCTGGGTGATTGTATGAGTGCATAGGTAGTGCATGGGTGATTGGATGAGTGCATGGGTTGTCCCTGGGTAATTGCATTAGTGCATGGGTTGTCCCTGGGTGATTGCATTAGTGCATGGGTAGTGCCTGGGATATTGCATATGTGCATGGGTAGTGCCTGGGAGATTGGATGATTGCATGAGTTGAGTAGTGCCTAGGTGATTGGATAAGTGCCTGGGTTGTGCCTGGATGATTGCATGAGTGCATAGGTAGTGCCTGGGTGATAAAATGAGTGCAAGTATAGTTCTTGGTTGATTGAATGAGTGCATGGGTAAAGTGTGGGTGATTGGATGAGTGCATGGATAGTGACTGGGTGATTGGATGAGTGCATGGGTAGTGCCTGGGTGATTATATGAGTGCATGGGTAGTGCCTGGGTGATTGGATTAGTGCACGGGTAGTGCCTGGGTGATTGGATTAGTGCACGGGTAGTGCCTGGGCGATTGGATGAGTGCATGTGTAGTCCCTGAGTGATTGGATGAGTGCATGGGTAGTGGCTGTGTAAATGGATGAATCCATGGGTAATGCCTGGATGATTGGATGAGTGCATGGGCAGTGCCTGGGTGATTAGATGAGTGCATGTTTAGTGCCTGGTTGATTGAATGAGTGCTTGGGTAGTGCCTGGGTGATTGGATAGGTGCATGGGTAGTGCCTGGGTGATTGTATGAGCGCATTGGTAGTGACTGGGTGATTGCATGAGTTCTTGGGTAGTGCCAGAGTGATTAGATGAGTGCATGGGTAGTGTCTGGGTGATTCAATGAGTGCATGGGTAGTGCTTGGGTGATTTTATAAGTGCATAGGTAGTGTGCGGGAGATTGTATGAATGCATGCATAGTGTCAGGGCGATTGTATGGGTGGTCCCAGGGTGATTGGATGAGTGCATGGGTAGTGCCTGGGTGAATGTATGAGTGCATAGGCAGTGGCTAGGTGGTTATATAGGTGCCTGGGTAGTACCTTGGTGATTGGATGAGTGCATGGGTAGTGCCAGAGTGATTGAATGAGTGCATGGGTGGTGCCTGGGTTATTGTATCAGTGCATGGGTAGTGCCTGGGTGGTTCAATGAGTGCATGGGTAGAGCCTGAGTGGTTCCATGAGTGCAGGGGTAGTGCATGGGTGACTGGATGAGTGCATGGGTTGTGACTTGGTGATTGGATGTGTGCATGTGTAATGCCTGGTTGATTTAATGAGTGCATGCTTAGTGCCAGAGTGATTGGATGAGTGCATGGGTACTGTCTAGGTGAGTCAATGAGTGCATGGGTAATGCATGGGTGATTGGATGAGTGCATGGTAAAGCCTGGGTGATTGTATGAGTGCATGGGCTGTGCCTGGGTGATTGGATGAGTGTATGGGTAGTGCCTAGATGATTGGAGGAGTGCATGGGTAGGGCCTGGGTGATTGCATGAGTGCATGGGTAGTGCCTGGGTGATTGGATGAGTGCATGGGAAGTGCCTGGTTGATTGGATGTATCCATGTGTAGTGCCTGGTTTATTGAATGAGTGCATGGGTAGGGCCAGAGTGATTGGATTAGTGCCTGGGTACTGTCTAGGTGATTCAAAGAGTGCATATGTAATGCGTGGGTGATTGCATCAGTGCCTGGGTGGTTCCATGAGTGCATGGGTAGTGCCTTGGTGGTTCCATGAGTGCATGGGTAGTGCCTGGGTGGTTTCATGGGTGCATGGTTAGTGCCTGGGTGACTGTATGAGTGTGTGGGTAATGCCTGGGTGATTGGATGAGTGTATAGGTAGTGCCTAGATGATTGGATGAGTGCATGGGTAGGGCCTGGGTGATTGCATGCAAGTATGCATGGGCAGTGCCTGGGTGATTTTTGAGTGCATAGGTAGTGCCTGGGTGATTGGGTGAGTGCATGTGTACTCCTGGATGATTGAATGAGTGCATGGGTAGTGCTAGAGTGATTGAATGAGTGCATGGGTACTGTCTAGGTGATTGGATGAGTGCATGTGTAGTCCCTGAGTGATTGGATGAGTGCATGGGTAGTGGCTGGGTAAATGGATGAATGCATGGGTAATGCGTGGATGATTGGATGAGTGCATGGGCAGTGCCTGGGTGATTGGATGAGTGCATGTTTAGTGCCTGGTTGATTGAATGAGTGCATGGGTAGTGCCTTGGTGATTGGCTGACTACACGGGAAGTGCCTGGTTGATTGAATGAGTGCATGAGTAGTGCTTGGGTATTTGGATAGGTGCATGGGTAGTGCCTGAGCGGTTGTATAAGTTCATGGATAGTGCCTTGGTGATCAGATGAGTGCATGGGTAGTGCCTGGGTGATTGCATGAGTTCTTGGGTAGTGCCAGAGTGATTAGATGAGTGCATAGGTAGTGTCTGGGTATTTCAATGAGTGCATGGGTAGTGCCTAAGTGATTTTATGAGTACATAGGTAGTGTGTGGGTGATTGTATGAGTGTATGTGTAGTGTCCGGGTGATTGTATGAGTGCATGGGTGGTCTCTGGGTTTTTCGATGAGTGCATGGGTAGTACCTGGGTGAATGTATGAGTGCATAGGTAGTGGCTTGGTGATTATATAGGTGCCTGTGTAGTACCTTGGTGATTGGATGAGTGCATGGGTAGTGCCATAGTGATTGAATGAGTGCATGGGTGGTGCCTGGGTGATTGCATGAGTGCATGGGCAATGCCTGGGTTATTGGATGAGGGCATGGGTTGTGACTAAGGTGATTAGATGTGTGCATGTGTAGTGCCTGGTTGATTGAATGAGTGCAAGGGTAGTGCCAGAGTGATTGGATGAGTGCATGGGTACTGTGTAGGTGATTCAATGAGTGCATGGGTAATGCGTAGGTGATTGGATGAGTGCATGAGTAGTGTCTGGGTGACTGGATGAGTGCATGGGTTGTGACTTGGTGATTGGATGTGTGCATGTGTAGTGCCTGGTTGATTTAATGAGTGCATGCTTAGTGCCAGAGTGATTGGATGAGTGCATGGGTACTGTCTAGGTGAGTCAATGAGTGCATGGGTAATGCATGGGTGATTGGATGAGTGCATGGTAAAGCCTGGGTGATTGTATGAGTGCATGGGCTGTGCCTGGGTGATTGGATGAGTGTATGGGTAGTGCCTAGATGATTGGAGGAGTGCATGGGTAGGGCCTGGGTGATTGCATGAGTGCATGGGTAGTGCCTGGGTGATTGGATGAGTGCATGGGAAGTGCCTGGTTGATTGGATGTATCCATGTGTAGTGCCTGGTTTATTGAATGAGTGCATGGGTAGGGCCAGAGTGATTGGATTAGTGCCTGGGTACTGTCTAGGTGATTCAAAGAGTGCATATGTAATGCGTGGGTGATTGCATCAGTGCCTGGGTGGTTCCATGAGTGCATGGGTAGTGCCTTGGTGGTTCCATGAGTGCATGGGTAGTGCCTGGGTGGTTTCATGGGTGCATGGTTAGTGCCTGGGTGACTGTATGAGTGTGTGGGTAATGCCTGGGTGATTGGATGAGTGTATAGGTAGTGCCTAGATGATTGGATGAGTGCATGGGTAGGGCCTGGGTGATTGCATGCAAGTATGCATGGGCAGTGCCTGGGTGATTTTTTGAGTGCATAGGTAGTGCCTGGGTGATTGGGTGAGTGCATGTGTACTCCCTGGATGATTGAATGAGTGCATGGGTAGTGCTAGAGTGATTGAATGAGTGCATGGGTACTGTCTAGGTGATTGGATGAGTGCATGTGTAGTCCCTGAGTGATTGGATGAGTGCATGGGTAGTGGCTGGGTAAATGGATGAATGCATGGGTAATGCGTGGATGATTGGATGAGTGCATGGGCAGTGCCTGGGTGATTGGATGAGTGCATGTTTAGTGCCTGGTTGATTGAATGAGTGCATGGGTAGTGCCTTGGTGATTGGCTGACTACACGGGAAGTGCCTGGTTGATTGAATGAGTGCATGAGTAGTGCTTGGGTATTTGGATAGGTGCATGGGTAGTGCCTGAGCGGTTGTATAAGTTCATGGATAGTGCCTTGGTGATCAGATGAGTGCATGGGTAGTGCCTGGGTGATTGCATGAGTTCTTGGGTAGTGCCAGAGTGATTAGATGAGTGCATAGGTAGTGTCTGGGTATTTCAATGAGTGCATGGGTAGTGCCTAAGTGATTTTATGAGTACATAGGTAGTGTGTGGGTGATTGTATGAGTGTATGTGTAGTGTCCGGGTGATTGTATGAGTGCATGGGTGGTCTCTGGGTTTTTCGATGAGTGCATGGGTAGTACCTGGGTGAATGTATGAGTGCATAGGTAGTGGCTTGGTGATTATATAGGTGCCTGTGTAGTACCTTGGTGATTGGATGAGTGCATGGGTAGTGCCATAGTGATTGAATGAGTGCATGGGTGGTGCCTGGGTGATTGCATGAGTGCATGGGCAATGCCTGGGTTATTGGATGAGGGCATGGGTTGTGACTGGGTGATTGGATGTGTGCATGTGTAGTGCCTGGTTGATTGAATGAGTGCAAGGGTAGTGCCAGAGTGATTGGATGAGTGCATGGGTACTGTGTAGGTGATTCAATGAGTGCATGGGTAATGCGTAGGTGATTGGATGAGTGCATGAGTAGTGTCTGGGTGACTGGATGAGTACAGGGGTAGTGTCTGGGTGATTCAATGAGAGCATGGGTAATGCCTGGGTGATTGAATGAGTGCATAGATAGTGCATGGGTAATTGGATGAGTGCATAGGTAATGCCTGGTTGATTGTATTAGTGCATGGGTTGTGCATGGGTGATTGGATGAGTGTATGGGTAGTGCCTAGATGATTGGATGAGTGCATGGGTAGGGCCTGGGTGATTGCATGAGTGCATGGGCAGTGCCTGGGTGATTGGATGAGTGCATTTGTAGTGCCTGGATGATTGCATGAGTGCATGGGTAGTACCAGAGTGACTGAATGAGTGCATGGCTACTGACTAGGTGATTAAATGTGTGCATGGGTAATGTGTGAGTGATTGGATAAGTGCATAGGTAGTACCTGGGTGATTGGATGAGGGTATTGGTAGTGCCTGCATGATTGTATGTGTGCATGGGTAGAACCTGGGTGATTGGTTGAATGCATGGCTACTGCCAGAGTAATTGGATGAGTGCATGGGTAGTGCCTGGGTGATTCCAAGAATGCATCGGTAGTACCTCGGTGGTTCCATGAGTATATGGGTAGTGCATGGGTGAGTCCATAAGTGCATGGGTAGTGCCTGGATAATTGTATGAGTGCTTGGGTAATGCCTCAGTGATTGTATGAGTGCTTGGGTAATGCCTCGGTGATTGTATGAGTGCATGGGTTGTGCCTGAGTGATTGGATGAGTGTAGGGATAGTGCCTAGATGATTGGATGAGTGCATGGGTAGTACCTGGGTGATTGCATGAGTGCATGGGTAGTGCCTGGGTGATTGAATGAGAGCATGGGTAGTGCCTGGGTGATTGGATGTGTGCATGTTTAGTGCCTGGTTGATTGAATGAGTGCATCGGTAGTGCCAGAGTGATTGGGTGAGTGCATAGGTACTGTCAATGTGATTCAATGAGTGCATGAGTTATGCGTGGGTGATTGGATAGGTGCATGGGTAGTGCCTGGGTGATTGGATGAGTGCATGTGAAGTGCCTAGGTGATTGGATGAGTGCATGTGAAGTGCCTGGATGATTGAATGAGTGCATGGGTAGTGCCAGAGTGATTGAATGAGTGCATGGGTACTGTTGAGGTGATTCAATGAGTGCATGGGTAATGTGTGGGTAATTGGATAAGTGCATGGGTAGTGCCTGGGTGATTGGATGAGGGCATTGTTAGTGCCTGAGTGATTGTATGAGTACATGTGTAGTACCTGGGTGATTGGATTAATGCATGGCTACTGCCAGAGTAATTGTATGGGTGCATGGGTAGTGCCTGGGTGATTCCATGAGTGCCTGGGTAGTGCCTCAGTGGTTCCATGAGTATATGGGTAGTGCCTGGGTGGTTTCATGAGTGCATGGGTAGTGCATGGGTGGTTTAATGGGTGCATGGGTAGTGCCTGGGTAATTGTATGAGTGCATGGGTAATGCCTGGGTGATTGTATGAGTGCATGGGTTGTGCCTGGATGATTGGATGAGTGTATGGGTAGTGCCTAGATGATTGGATGAGTGCATGGGTAGGGCCTGGGTGATTACATGAGTGCAACGGCAGTGACTGGGTGATTGGATGAGTGCATGGGTAGTGCTTGAGTGATTGGATGAGTGCACGTGTAGTGCCTGGATAATTGAATGAGTGCATGGGTAGTGCCAGAGTGATTGAATGAGTGCAAGGGTATTGTCGCAGTGATTCTATGAGTGCATGGGTAATGTGTGGGTTATTGGATGAGTGCATGGGTAGTGCCTCCATGGTTGTATGAGTGCATGGGTAGTACCTGGGTGATTGGATGAATGCATGGCTACTGCCAGAGTAATTAGGTGAGTGCATGGGTAGTGCCTGGGTTATTCCATGAGTGCATGGGTAGTGCCTTGGTGTTTTCATGAGTATATGGGTAGTGCCTGGGTGGTTCCATGAGTGCATGGTTAGTGCCTGGGTTATTGTATGAGTGCTTGGGTAATGCCTGGGTCATTGTATGAGTGCATGGGTTGTGCCTGGGTGATTGGATGAGTGTATGGGTTATGACTAGATGATTGGATAAGTGCATGGGTAGTTCCTGGGTGATTGCATAAGTGCATGGGTAATGCCTGGGTGATTGGATGAGTGCATGGGTAGTGCCTGGGTGATTGGATATGTGCATGTGTAGTGCCTGGCTGATTGAATGAGTGCATGGGTAGTGCCAGAGTAATTGGATAAAGGCATGGGTACTGTCTAGGGGATTCAATGAGTGCATGGGTAATGCGTGGGTGATTGGATGACTGCATGGGTAGTGCCTGGGTGATTGTATGAGTGCATGGGTTGTGCCTTGGTGATTGGATGAGTGTATGGGTAGTGCCTAGATGATTGGATGAGTGCATGGGTAGTGCCAGAGTGATTGAATGAGTGCATGGGTGCTGTCAAGATGATTCAATGAGTGCATGGGTAATGTGTCAGTGATTGGATGAGTGCATGGGTAGTGCCTGTGTGATTGAATGAGTGCATGGGTAGTACCTGGGTGATTGAATGAATGCATGGCTACTGCCAGAGTAATTGGATGAGTGCAGGGGTAGTGCCTGGGTGATTCCATGAGTACATGGTTAGTGCCTGGGTTGTTCCATGAGTGCATGGGTAGTGCCTGGGTGGTTCCATGAGTGCATGGGTAGTGCATGGGTGATTGGATGAGTACATGAGTAGTGGAAGAGTGATTGGATGAGTGCATAGGTACTGTCAGGGTAATTTAATTAGTGCATGGGTAGTGGGTGGGTGAGTGTATGAGTGCATGGGTAGGGCCTGGGTGATTGAATGAGTGCATGGGTAGTGACTGTGTGGTTGTATGAATGCATGGGTGGTGCCTCGGTGATCGGATGAGTGCATGTGTAGTGCCTGGGTGATTGCATGAGTTCTTGGGTAGTGCCAGAGTGATTAGATGAGTGCATGGGTAGTGTCTGGGTGATTTGATGAGTGCATGGGTAGTGCCTGGGTGATTTTATGAGTGCATAGGTAGTGTGTGGGTGATTGTATGAGTGCATGTGTAGTGTCAGAGTGATTGTATAAGTGCATGGGTGGTCCCTGGGTGATTGGATGAGTGCATGGGTAGTACCTGGGTGAATGTATGAGTGCATAGGTAGTGGCTGGGTGATTATATAGGTGCCTGAGTACTACCTCAGTTATTGGGTGAGTGCATGGGTGGTACCTGGGTGATTGCATCAGTGCATGGGTAGTGCCTGGGTGGTTCAATGAGTGCATGGGTAGTGCCTGAGTGGTTCCATGAGTGCATGGGTAGTGCCTGGGTTGTTCCATGGGTGCATGGGTAATGCCTGAGTAATTGTATGAGTGCATGGGTAATGCCTGGGTGATTAGATGAGTGTATGGGAAGTGCCTAGATGATTGGATGAGTGCATGGGTAGGGTCTGGGTGATTGCATGAGTGCTTGGGTGATGGGATGAGTACATGGGTGCTGCCTGGGTGTTTGGATGAGTACATGTGTAGTGCCTGGATGATTGGCTGAGTGCATGGGTAGTGCCAGAGTGATTGAATGAGTGCATGGCTACTGTCGAGGTGATTCAATAAGTGCATGGGTAATGTGTGGGTGATTGGATGAGTGCATGGGTAGTGCCTAGGTGATTTTATGAGGGCAATGGTAGTGCTGAGTGATTATATGAGTGCATGGGTAGTACCTGGGAGATTGGATGAATGCATGCCTACTGCCAGAGTAATTGGATGAGTGCATGGGTAATGCCTGGGTGATTCCATGAGTGCATGGGTAGTGCCTGGGTGGTTCCATGAGTGCATTGGTAGTGCCTGGGTGATTTTATGAGTGCATGGGTTGTGCCTGGGTGGTTGGATGAGTGTATGGGTAGTGCCTAGATGATTGGATGAGTGCATGGGTAGTTCCTGGGTGATTACATGAGTGCATGGGAAGTGCCTGGGTGATTGGATGAGTGCATGGGTAGTGCCTGGGTCATTGGGTGTGTGCATGTGTAGTTCCTGTTTAATTGAATGAGTGCATAGGTACTGCCAGAGTGATTAAATAAGTCTCATGGGTACTGTCTAGGTGATTCAATGAGTGCATGGATAATGCGTTGGTGATTGGATGAGTGCATGGGTAGTGCCAGAGTGATAAATGAGTGCATGAGTGGTGCCTGAGTGATTACATCAGTGCCTGGGTGGTTCAATGAGTACATGGGTAGTGCCTGGGTGGTTCCATGAGTTCATGGGTAGTGCCTGGGTGGCTCCATGGGTGCATGGTTAGTACCTGGGTGATTGTATGAGTGCATGGGTAATACCTCGGTGATTGTATGAGTGTATGGGTACTGCCTAGATGATTGGATGAGTGCATGGGTAGGGCCTGGGTGATTGCATGCATGCATGGGCAGTGCCTGGGTGATTGGTTGAGTGCATGGGTAGTGCCTGTGTTATTGGTTGAATGCATGTGTAGTGCCTGTATGATTGAATGAGTGCATGGGTAGTGCCAGAGTGATTGAATGAGTGCATGGGTACTGTCAAGATGATTCAATGAGTGCCTGGGTAATGTGTCAGTGATTGGATGAGTGCATGGGTAGTGCCCGTGTGATTGTATGAGTGCATGGGTAGTACCTGGGTGATTCCATGAGTTCATGGGTAGTGCATGGGTGATTGGATGAGTGCATGAGTAGCACCAGAGTGATTGGATAAGTGCATAGGTACTGTCAGGGTGATTTAATTAGTGCATGGGTAGTGGGTGGATGAGTGTATGAGTGCATGGGTGATTGGATGAGTGCATCAGTAGCGCCTGGGTGATTGTGTGAGTACATGGGCAGTGCCTGTGTGATTTCATAAGTGCAGGGGTAGTGTGTGGGCGATTGTAAGAGAACAGGGGTAGTGCCTGGGTAATTGCATGAGTGCATGGGTAGTGCCTGAGTGATTGCATGAGTTTTTGGGTAGTCTCAGAGTGATAAGATGAGTGCATGAGTAGTGTCTGGGTGCTTCAATGAGTGCATGGGTAGTGCCTGGGTGATTGCATGAGTGCATAGGTAGTGTGTGAGTGATTGCAAAAGTGCATGCATAGTGTCAGGGTGATTGTAAAGTGCATGGGTGGTTCTTCGGTGAGTGTATGTGTGTATGGGTAGTGCCTAGGTGATTGCATAAGTGCATGGGTAGTGGCTGGGTGAATGGATGAATGCATGGGTAATGCCTGGGTGATTGGATGAGTGCATGGGCAGTGCCTGGGTGATTGGATGAGTGCATGTGTAGTGCCTGGTTGTTTGAATGAGTGCTTGGGTAGTGATTGGATGAGTGCATGGGTAGTGTCTCGGTGATTCAATGAGTGCATAGGTAGTGTGTGGTTGATTGGATGACTGCATGGGTAGTGCCTGGGTGATTGGATGAGTGCATGGGTAGTGCTTGGGTGATTGAATGAGTACATGGGTAGTGCCTGGGTGGTTCCATGAGTTCATGGGTAGTGCCTGGGTAGTTCCATGAGTGCATGAGTAATGCCTGGGTGATTCTATAAGTGCATGTGGATTGCCTGGGAGATTGGATGAGTATATGGGTAGTGCCTAGATGATTGGAAGAGTGCATGGGTAGTGCCTGGGTGATTGCATGAGTGCATGGGTAGTGCCTGAGTGATTGGATGAGTACATGGGTAGTGCCTGGGTGATTGGATGAGTGCATGTGTAATGCCTGGTTGAGTGCATGGGTAGTATCTGAGTGATTAAATGAGAGCATGGGTAGTGCCTGGGTGATTGTGTGAGTGCATAAGTAGTGCATGGGTTGTGCCTGGGTGATTGAATGGGTGCATGGGCTGTGCCTGGGTGATTGCATGAATACATGGGTAGTTCCTGGGTGATTAGATAGGTGCATGGGTAGTGCCTTAGTGATTTCATGAGTGCATGGGTAGTGTGTGGGTGATTGTAAGAGTGCATGGGTAGTGCCTGGGTGATTGGATGTGTGCATGGGTTGTGCCTGAGTGATTGCATGAGTTCTTGGGTAGTGCCAGAGTGATTAGATGAGTTCATGGGTAGTGTCTGAGTGATTCAACGAGTGCATGGTTAGTGCCTGGGTGATTTTATGAGTGCATAGGTAGTGTGTGGGTGATTGTATGAGTGCATATGTAGTGTCAGGGTGAATGTATGAGTGCATGGGTGGTCCCTGGGTGATTGGATGAGTGCATGGGTAGTGCCTGGGTGAATGTATGAGTGCATGGGTAGTGGCTGGGTGATTATATAGCTGCCTGGGTGGTACCTTGGTGATTGGATGAGTGCATGGGTAGCGCCAGAGTAATTGAATGGTTGCATGGGTAGCACCTGGGTGATTGGATGAGTGTATGGGTAGTGCCTAGATGATTGGATGGGTGCATGGGTAGTTCCTGGGTGATTGCATGAGTGCATGGGTAGTGCCTGGTTGATTGGATGAGTGCATGGGTAGTGCCTGGTTGATTGGATGTATCCATGTGTAGTGTCTGGTTGATTTAATAAGTGCATGGGTAGTGCCAGAGTGATTGGATGAGTGCCTGGGTACTGTCTAGGTGATTCAATGAGTGCATATGTAATGCGTGGGTGATTGCATCAGTGCCTGGGTGACTCTATGAGTGCATGGATAGTGCCCAGGTGGTTCCATAAGTGCATGGGTGGTGCCTGGGTGGTTTCATGGGTGCATGGTTAGTGCCTGGGTGACTGTATGAGTGCAAGGGTAATGCCTGGGTGATTTTATGAGTGCATGGGTTGTGCCTTGGTGATTGGATGAGTGTATGGGCACTGCCTAGATGATTGGATGAGTGCATGGGTAGGGACTGGATGATTGTATGCGTGCATGGGCAGTGCCTGGGTGATTGTTTGACTGCATAGGTAGTGCCTGGGTGATTGGTTGAGTGCATGTGTAGTGCCTGTATGATTGAATGAGTGCATGGGTAGTGCCAGAGTGATTGAATGAGTGCATGGGTACTGTCAAGATGATTCAATGAGTGCATGGGTAATGTGTCAGTGATTGGATGAGTGCATGGGTAGTGCCCGTGTGATTGTATGAGTGCATGGGTAGTACCTGGGTGATTCCATGAGTTCATGGGTAGTGCATGGGTGATTGGATGAGTGCATGAGTAGCACCAGAGTGATTGGATAAGTGCATAGGTACTGTCAGGGTGATTTAATTAGTGCATGGGTAGTGGGTGGATGAGTGTATGAGTGCATGGGTGATTGGATGAGTGCATCAGTAGCGCCTGGGTGATTGTGTGAGTACATGGGTAGTGCCTGTGTGATTTCATAAGTGCAGGGGTAGTGTGTGGGCGATTGTAAGAGAACAGGGGTAGTGCCTGGGTAATTGCATGAGTGCATGGGTAGTGCCTGAGTGATTGCATGAGTTTTTGGGTAGTCTCAGAGTGATAAGATGAGTGCATGAGTCGTGTCTGGGTGCTTCAATGAGTGCATGGGTAGTGCCTGGGTGATTGCATGAGTGCATAGGTAGTGTGTGAGTGATTGCAAAAGTGCATGCATAGTGTCAGGGTGATTGTAAAGTGCATGGGTGGTTCTTCGGTGAGTGTATGTGTGTATGGGTAGTGCCTAGGTGATTGCATAAGTGCATGGGTAGTGGCTGGGTGAATGGATGAATGCATGGGTAATGCCTGGTTGATTGGATGAGTGCATGGGCAGTGCCTGGGTGATTGGATGAGTGCATGTGTAGTGCCTGGTTGTTTGAATGAGTGCTTGGGTAGTGATTGGATGAGTGCATGGGTAGTGTCTCGGTGATTCAATGAGTGCATAGGTAGTGTGTGGTTGATTGGATGACTGCATGGGTAGTGCCTGGGTGATTGGATGAGTGCATGGGTAGTGCTTGGGTGATTGAATGAGTACATGGGTAGTGCCTGGGTGGTTCCATGAGTTCATGGGTAGTGCCTGGGTAGTTCCATGAGTGCATGAGTAATGCCTGGGTGATTCTATAAGTGCATGTGGATTGCCTGGGAGATTGGATGAGTATATGGGTAGTGCCTAGATGATTGGAAGAGTGCATGGGTAGTGCCTGGGTGATTGCATGAGTGCATGGGTAGTGCCTGAGTGATTGGATGAGTGCATGGGTAGTGCCTGGGTGATTGGATGAGTGCATGTGTAATGCCTGGTTGAGTGCATGGGTAGTATCTGAGTGATTAAATGAGAGCATGGGTAGTGCCTGGGTGATTGTGTGAGTGCATAAGTAGTGCATGGGTTGTGCCTGGGTGATTGAATGGGTGCATGGGCAGTGCCTGGGTGATTGCATGAATACATGGGTAGTTCCTGGGTGATTAGATAGGTGCATGGGTAGTGCCTTAGTGATTTCATGAGTGCATGGGTAGTGTGTGGGTGATTGTAAGAGTGCATGGGTAGTGCCTGGGTGATTGGATGTGTGCATGGGTTGTGCCTGAGTGATTGCATGAGTTCTTGGGTAGTGCCAGAGTGATTAGATGAGTTCATGGGTAGTGTCTGAGTGATTCAACGAGTGCATGGTTAGTGCCTGGGTGATTTTATGAGTGCATAGGTAGTGTGTGGGTGATTGTATGAGTGCATATGTAGTGTCAGGGTGAATGTATGAGTGCATGGGTGGTCCCTGGGTGATTGGATGAGTGCATGGGTAGTGCCTGGGTGAATGTATGAGTGCATGGGTAGTGGCTGGGTGATTATATAGCTGCCTGGGTGCTACCTTGGTGATTGGATGAGTGCATGGGTAACGCCAGAGTAATTGATTGGTTGCATGGGTAGCACCTGGGTGATTGGATGAGTGTATGGGTAGTGCCTAGATGATTGGATGGGTGCATGGGTAGTTCCTGGGTGATTGCATGAGTGCATGGGTAGTGCCTGGGTGATTGGATGAGTGCATGGGTAGTGCCTGGTTGATTGGATGTATCCATGTGTAGTGTCTGGTTGATTTAATAAGTGCATGGGTAGTGCCAGAGTGATTGGATGAGTGCCTGGGTACTGTCTAGGTGATTCAATGAGTGCATATGTAATGCGTGGGTGATTGCATCAGTGCTGGGTGACTCTATGAGTGCATGGATAGTGCCCAGGTGGTTCCATAAGTGCATGGGTGGTGCCTGGGTGGTTTCATGGGTGCATGGTTAGTGCCTGGGTGACTGTATGAGTGCAAGGGTAATGCCTGGGTGATTTTATGAGTGCATGGGTTGTGCCTTGGTGATTGGATGAGTGTATGGGCACTGCCTAGATGATTGGATGAGTGCATGGGTAGGGACTGGATGATTGTATGCGTGCATGGGCAGTGCCTGGGTGATTGTTTGACTGCATAGGTAGTGCCTGGGTGATTGGGTGAGTGCATGTGTACTGCCTGGATGATTGAATGAGTGCATGGGTAGTGCCAGAGTGATTGAATGAGTGCATGGGTGCTGTCAAGATGATTCAATGAGTGCATGGGTAATATGTCAGTGATTCTATGAGTGCATGGGTAGTGCCTGCATGATTGTATGAGTGCATGGGTAGTACCTGGGTGATTGGATGAATGCATGGCTACTGCCAGAGTAGTTGGATGAGTGCATGGGTAGTGGCTGGGTGATTTCATGAGTGCATGGGAAGTGCCTGGGTGGTTCCATGAGTGCCTGGGCACTGCCTGGGTGGTTCCATTAGTGCATGGGTAGTAGATGGGTGATTGGATGAGTGCATGAGTAGTGCCAGAGTGATTAGATAAGTGCATAGGTACTGTCAGGATGATTTAATGAGTGCATGGGTAGTTGGTGGGTGAGTGTATGAGTGCATGGAGAGTGCCTGGGTGATTGGATGAGGGCATGGGTAGCGCCTGGGTGATTGTATGAGTGCATGGGTAGTGCCTGTGTGATTGCATGAGTGCAGGGGTAGTGTGTGGGTGATTGTAAGAGAGCAGGGGTAGTGCCTGGGTGATTGGATAAGTGCAAGGGTAGTGCCTTGGTAATCACATGAGTGCATGGGTAGTGCCTAGGTGATTGTAAGAGTGCATGGGTAGTGGCTGGGTGAATGGATGAATGCATGAGTAATGCCTGGGTGATTGGATGAGTGCATGGGCAGTGCCTGGGTGATTGGATGAGTGCATGTGTAGTGCCTGGTTGATTGAATGAGTGCTTGGGTAGTACCAGAGTGATTGGATGAGTGCATGGGTAGTATCTCAGTGATTTAATGAGTGCATGGGTAGTGCTTGGGTGGTTCCATGAGTGTATGGGTAGTGCCAGGGTAGTTCCATGAGTGCATGAGTAATGTCTGGGTGATTGTATGAGTTCATGTGTATTGCCTGGGAGATTGGATGAGTGTATGGGTAGTGCCTGGATGATTGGATGAGTGTATGGCTAGTCCCTGGGTGATTGCATGAGTGCATGGGTAGTGCCTGAGTGATTGGATGAGTGCATGGGTAGTGCCTGGGTGATTGGATGAGTGCATGGGTAGTATCTGGGTGATTCATTTAGAGCATGGGTAGTGCCTGGGTGATTGTATGAGTGCATAGGTAGGACATGGGTTGTGCCTGGGTGATTAGATGAGTGCATGGGTAGTGCCTTGGTGATTGGCTGAGTACATGGGTAGTGCCTGGTTAATTGAATGAGTGCGTGGATAGTGCCTTGGTGATCAGATGAGTGCATGGGTAGTGCCTGGGTGATTGTAAGAGTTCTTGGGTAGTGCCTAAGTGATTTTATGAGTACATAGGTAGTGTGTGGGTGATTGTATGAGTGCATGCGTAGTGTCAGGGTGATTGTATGAGTGCATGTGACGTCCCTGGGAGATTGGATTAGTGCATGGATAGTGCCTTGGTGATTCCAATAGTGCATGGTTAGTGCCTGAGTGGTTCCATGAGTGTATGGGTAGTGCCTGGGTGGTCCATGGGTGCATGGGTAGTGCCTGTGTGATTGTATGAGTACATAGATAATGCCTGGTTGATTGTATGAGTGCATGGGTTGTGTCTGGCTGATTGGATGAGTGTATGGGTAGTGCCTAGATGAATGAATGAATGAATGAATTTGTACTTGTAAAGCGCACTGATACCCTGGGGTGTCCTGGCGCTGTACGCATACCGCTGTGGAACCCTTCCTGGCTTTTCCCTGTGAAATGTCCACTCCTGGGCACCCCCAAGGTGAAGCCAGGCATCCCAGCGCTGGTGGGGCCATTGTGGAGATTAAGCAAGCTATTGCCCAGAGTTGCAGAGTGGGACCCATGATTAGAATAGGCACCGAGGCGAGAATTATCAGGTCCGAGGAAATTGAGCCCAAGACCCGCCGAGGCGGGAATTGAACCCTGGTCCCGGGCCAGATCTCTGCATCAGGGTCTGCCGCTCTAACCATTGAGCCACACTTCTCCACTAATGATTGGTTGTGTGCATGGGTTGTGCCTGAGTGATTGCATGAGTTCTTTTGTAGTGCCAGAGTGATTAGATGAGTTCATGGGTAGTGTCTGAGTGATTCAACGAGTGCATGGTTAGTGCCTGGGTGATTTTATGAGTGCATAGGTAGTGTGTGGGTGAATGTATGAGTGCATGGGTGGTCCCTGGGTGATTGGATGAGTGCATGGGTAGTGCCTGGGTGAATGTATGAGTGCATGGGTAGTGGCTGGGTGATTATATAGCTGCCTGGGTGGTACCTTGGTGATTGGATGAGTGCATGGGTAGTGCCAGAGTAATTGAATGGTTGCATGGGTAGCACCTGGGTGATTGGATGAGTGTATGGGTAGTGCCTAGATGATTGGATGGGTGCATGGGTAGTTCCTGGGTGATTGCATGAGTGCATGGGTAGTGCCTGGGTGATTGGATGAGTGCATGGGTAGTGCCTGGTTGATTGGATGTATCCATGTGTAGTGTCTGGTTGATTTAATAAGTGCATGGGTAGTGCCAGAGTGATTGGATGAGTGCCTGGGTACTGTCTAGGTGATTCAATGAGTGCATATGTAATGCGTGGGTGATTGCATCAGTGCCTGGGTGACTCTATGAGTGCATGGATAGTGCCCAGGTGGTTCCATAAGTGCATGGGTGGTGCCTGGGTGGTTTCATGGGTGCATGGTTAGTGCCTGGGTGACTGTATGAGTGCAAGGGTAATGCCTGGGTGATTTTATGAGTGCATGGGTTGTGCCTTGGTAATTGGATGAGTGTATGGGCACTGCCTAGATGATTGGATGAGTGCATGGGTAGGGACTGGATGATTGTATGCGTAGCATGGGCAGTGCCTGGGTGATTGTTTGACTGCATAGGTAGTGCCTGGGTGATTGGGTGAGTGCATGTGTACTGCCTGGATGATTGAATGAGTGCAAGGGTAGTGCCAGAGTGATTGAATGAGTGCATGGGTGCTGTCAAGATGATTCAATGAGTGCATGGGTAATATGTCAGTGATTCTATGAGTGCATGGGTAGTGCCTGCATGATTGTATGAGTGCATGGGTAGTACCTGGGTGATTGGATGAATGCATGGCTACTGCCAGAGTAGTTGGATGAGTGCATGGGAAGTGCCTGGGTGGTTCCATGAGTGCCTGGGCACTGCCTGGGTGGTTCCATTAGTGCATGGGTAGTAGATGGGTGATTGGATGAGTGCATGAGTAGTGCCAGAGTGATTAGATAAGTGCATAGGTACTGTCAGGATGATTTAATGAGTGCATGGGTAGTTGGTGGGTGAGTGTATGAGTGCATGGAGAGTGCCTGGGTGATTGGATGAGGGCATGGGTAGCACCTGGGTGATTGTATGAGTGCATGGGTAGTGCCTGGATGATTTAACGAGTGCCTGGGTATTGCCAGAGTGATTGAATGAGTGCATGGGTAGTGGCTGGGTGAATGGATGAATGCATGGGTAATGCCTGGGTGATTGGATGAGTGCATGGGCAGTGCCTGGGTGATTGGATGAGTGCATGTGTAGTGCCTGGTTGATTGAATGAGTGCTTGGGTAGTACCAGCGTGATTGGATGAGTGCATGGGTAGTATCTCAGTGATTTAATGAGTGCATGGGTAGTGCTTGGGTGGTTCCATGAGTGTATGGGTAGTGCCAGGGTAGTTCCATGAGTGCATGAGTAATGTCTGGGTGATTGTATGAGTTCATGTGTATTGCCTGGGAGATTGGATGAGTGTATGGGTAGTGCCTGGATGATTGGATGAGTGTATGGCTAGTCCCTGGGTGATTGCATGAGTGCATGGGTAGTGCCTGAGTGATTGGATGAGTGCATGGGTAGTGCCTGCGTGATTGGATGAGTGCATGTGTAATGCCTGGTTGAGTGCATGGGTAGTATCTGGGTGATTCATTTAGAGCATGGGTAGTGCCTGGGTGATTGTATGAGTGCATAGGTAGGACATGGGTTGTGCCTGGGTGATTAGATGAGTGCATGGGTAGTGCCTTGGTGATTGGCTGAGTACATGGGTAGTGCCTGGTTAATTGAATGAGTGCATGGGTAGTGCTTGGGTGATTGGATAGGTGCATGGATAGTGCCTGAGTAGTTGTATAAGTGCGTGGATAGTGCCTTGGTGATCAGATGAGTGCATGGGTAGTGCCTGGGTGATTGTAAGAGTTCTTGGGTAGTGCCTAAGTGATTTTATGAGTACATAGGTAGTGTGTGGGTGATTCTATGAGTGCATGCGTAGTGTCAGGGTGATTGTATGTGTGCATGTGACGTCCCTGGGAGATTGGATTAGTGCATGGATAGTGCCTTGGTGATTCCAATAGTGCATGGTTAGTGCCTGAGTGGTTCCATGAGTGTATGGGTAGTGCCTGGGTGGTCCATGGGTGCATGGGTAGTGCCTGTGTGATTGTATGAGTACATAGATAATGCCTGGTTGATTGTATGAGTGCATGGGTTGTGTCTGGCTGATTGGATGAGTGTATGGGTAGTGCCTAGATGAATGAATGAATGAATGAATTTGTACTTGTAAAGCGCACTGATACCCTGGGGTGTCCTGGCGCTGTACGCATACCGCTGTGGAACCCTTCCTGGCTTTTCCCTGTGAAATGTCCACTCCTGGGCACCCCCAAGGTGAAGCCAGGCATCCCAGCGCTGGTGGGGCCATTGTGGAGATTAAGCAAGCTATTGCCCAGAGTTGCAGAGTGGGACCCATGATTAGAATAGGCACCGAGGCGAGAATTATCAGGTCCGAGGAAATTGAGCCCAAGACCCGCCAAGGCGGGAATTGAACCCTGGTCCCGGGCCAGATCTCTGCATCAGGGTCTGCCGCTCTAACCATTGAGCCACACTTCTCCACTAATGATTGGTTGTGTGCATGGGTAGGGCCTGGGTGATTGCATGAGTGCATGGGCAGTGCCTGGGTGATTGGATGAGTGCATGGGTAGAGCCTGTGTGATTGGATGAGTGCATGTGTAGTACCTGGATGATTTAACGAGTGCCTGGGTATTGCCAGAGTGATTGAATGAGTGCATGGGTACTTTTGAGGTGATTCAGTAAGTGCATGGGTAATGTGTGGGTGATTGGATAAGTGAATGGGTAGTGCCTGGGTGATTGGATGAGGGCAGTGGTAGTGCCTGTGTGATTGTATGAGTGCATGAGTAGTACCTGGGTGATTGGATGAATGCATGGCTACTGCCAGAGTAATTGGATGAGTGCATGGGTAGTGCCTGGGTGATTTCATGAGTGCAAGGGTAGTACCTTGGTGGTTCCAAGAGCATATGGGTAGTGCCTGGGTAGTTCTAAGAGTGCATGGGTAGTGCCTGGGTGATTCCATGAGTGCATGGATAGTACCTCGGTGGTTCCAAGAGTATATGGGTAGTGCCTGGGTAGTTCCATAAGTGCATGGGTAGTACCTGGGTGATTCAATGAGTGCTTGGGTTGCCTGGGTGATTGTATGAGTGCATGGTCTATGCCTGTGTGATTATATAAATATATGGGTAGTGCCTGGATGATTGGACGAGTGCATGGGTAGTTCCTGGGTGATTGCATGAGTGCATGGGTAGTACCTGGGTTATTGTATGAGTGCATGGGTAGTGACTGGGTGATTGGATGTGTGCATGTGTAGTGCCTGGTTGATTGAATGAGTACATGTGTAGTGCCAAAGTGATTGGATGAGTGCATGGGTACTGTCAAGGTGATTCAATGAGTGCATGGGTAATGCGTGGGTGATTGGATGAGTGCATGGGTAGTGTCTGTGTGACTAGATGAGTGCATGGGTCGTGTCTGGGTGACTGGATGAGTGCATGGGTAGTGTCTGGGTGATTCAATGAGAGCATGGGTAGTGCCTGGGTGATTGAATGAGTGCATAGATAGTGCATTGGTGATCGGATGAGTGCATAGGTAATGCCTGGGTGATTGTATGAGTGCATGGGTCCTGCCTTTGTGATTGGATGAGTGTATGTGTAGTGCCTAGATGATTGGATGAGTGCATGGGAAGGGCCTGGGTGATTGCATGAGTGCATGGCAGTGACTGGGTGATTGGATGAGTGAATTTGTAGTGCCTGGATGATTGAATGAGTGCATGGGTAGTACCAGAGTGATTAAATGAGTGCATGGCTACTGTCGAGGTGATTCAATGTGTTCATGGGTAATGTGTGGGTGATTGGATAAGTGCATGGGTAGTGTCTAGTTGATTGGATGAGGGCATTGGTAGTGCCTGCATGATTGTATGAGTGAATGGGTAGTGCCTGGGCGATTGGATGAATGCATGGCTATTGCCAGAGTAATTGGATGAGTGCATGGGTAGTGCCTGGGTGATTGTATGAGTGCATGGGTAGTGCCTCGGTGGTTCCATGAGTATATGGGTAGTGCCTGGGTGGTTTCATGAGTGCATGGGTAGTGCCTGGGTGATTGTATGAGTGCTTGGGTTGCCTGGGTGATTGTATGAGTGCATGGGTTATGCCTGGGTGATTGGATGAGTGTATGGGTAGTGTCTAGATGATTGGATGAGTGCATGGGTAGTTCCTGGGTGATTGCATGAGTGCATGGGCAGTGCCTGGATGATTGGATGAGTGCTTGGGTAGTGCCTGGGTGATTGGATGTGTGCATGTGTAGTGCCTGGGTGGTTCCATGAGTTCATGGGTAGTGCCTGGGTAGTTCCATGAGTGCATGAGTAATGCCTGGGTGATTCTATAAGTGCATGTGGATTGCCTGGGAGATTGGATGAGTATATGGGTAGTGCCTAGATGATTGGAAGAGTGCATGGGTAGTGCCTGGGTGATTGCATGAGTGCATGGGTAGTGCCTGAGTGATTGGATGAGTACATGGGTAGTGCCTGGGTGATTGGATGAGTGCATGTGTAATGCCTGGTTGAGTGCATGGGTAGTATCTGAGTGATTAAATGAGAGCATGGGTAGTGCCTGGGTGATTGTGTGAGTGCATAAGTAGTGCATGGGTTGTGCCTGGGTGATTGAATGGGTGCATGGGCTGTGCCTGGGTGATTGCATGAATACATGGGTAGTTCCTGGGTGATTAGATAGGTGCATGGGTAGTGCCTTAGTGATTTCATGAGTGCATGGGTAGTGTGTGGGTGATTGTAAGAGTGCATGGGTAGTGCCTGGGTGATTGGATGTGTGCATGGGTTGTGCCTGAGTGATTGCATGAGTTCTTGGGTAGTGCCAGAGTGATTAGATGAGTTCATGGGTAGTGTCTGAGTGATTCAACGAGTGCATGGTTAGTGCCTGGGTGATTTTATGAGTGCATAGGTAGTGTGTGGGTGATTGTATGAGTGCATATGTAGTGTCAGGGTGAATGTATGAGTGCATGGGTGGTCCCTGGGTGATTGGATGAGTGCATGGGTAGTGCCTGGGTGAATGTATGAGTGCATGGGTAGTGGCTGGGTGATTATATAGCTGCCTGGGTGGTACCTTGGTGATTGGATGAGTGCATGGGTAGCGCCAGAGTAATTGAATGGTTGCATGGGTAGCACCTGGGTGATTGGATGAGTGTATGGGTAGTGCCTAGATGATTGGATGGGTGCATGGGTAGTTCCTGGGTGATTGCATGAGTGCATGGGTAGTGCCTGGTTGATTGGATGAGTGCATGGGTAGTGCCTGGTTGATTGGATGTATCCATGTGTAGTGTCTGGTTGATTTAATAAGTGCATGGGTAGTGCCAGAGTGATTGGATGAGTGCCTGGGTACTGTCTAGGTGATTCAATGAGTGCATATGTAATGCGTGGGTGATTGCATCAGTGCCTGGGTGACTCTATGAGTGCATGGATAGTGCCCAGGTGGTTCCATAAGTGCATGGGTGGTGCCTGGGTGGTTTCATGGGTGCATGGTTAGTGCCTGGGTGACTGTATGAGTGCAAGGGTAATGCCTGGGTGATTTTATGAGTGCATGGGTTGTGCCTTGGTGATTGGATGAGTGTATGGGCACTGCCTAGATGATTGGATGAGTGCATGGGTAGGGACTGGATGATTGTATGCGTGCATGGGCAGTGCCTGGGTGATTGTTTGACTGCATAGGTAGTGCCTGGGTGATTGGTTGAGTGCATGTGTAGTGCCTGTATGATTGAATGAGTGCATGGGTAGTGCCAGAGTGATTGAATGAGTGCATGGGTACTGTCAAGATGATTCAATGAGTGCATGGGTAATGTGTCAGTGATTGGATGAGTGCATGGGTAGTGCCCGTGTGATTGTATGAGTGCATGGGTAGTACCTGGGTGATTCCATGAGTTCATGGGTAGTGCATGGGTGATTGGATGAGTGCATGAGTAGCACCAGAGTGATTGGATAAGTGCATAGGTACTGTCAGGGTGATTTAATTAGTGCATGGGTAGTGGGTGGATGAGTGTATGAGTGCATGGGTGATTGGATGAGTGCATCAGTAGCGCCTGGGTGATTGTGTGAGTACATGGGTAGTGCCTGTGTGATTTCATAAGTGCAGGGGTAGTGTGTGGGCGATTGCATGAGTTTTTGGGTAGTCTCAGAGTGATAAGATGAGTGCATGAGTAGTGTCTGGGTGCTTCAATGAGTGCATGGGTAGTGCCTGGGTGATTGCATGAGTGCATAGGTAGTGTGTGAGTGATTGCAAAAGTGCATGCATAGTGTCAGGGTGATTGTAAAGTGCATGGGTGGTTCTTCGGTGAGTGTATGTGTGTATGGGTAGTGCCTAGGTGATTGCATAAGTGCATGGGTAGTGGCTGGGTGAATGGATGAATGCATGGGTAATGCCTGGTTGATTGGATGAGTGCATGGGCAGTGCCTGGGTGATTGGATGAGTGCATGTGTAGTGCCTGGTTGTTTGAATGAGTGCTTGGGTAGTGATTGGATGAGTGCATGGGTAGTGTCTCGGTGATTCAATGAGTGCATAGGTAGTGTGTGGTTGATTGGATGACTGCATGGGTAGTGCCTGGGTGATTGGATGAGTGCATGGGTAGTGCTTGGGTGATTGAATGAGTACATGGGTAGTGCCTGGGTGGTTCCATGAGTTCATGGGTAGTGCCTGGGTAGTTCCATGAGTGCATGAGTAATGCCTGGGTGATTCTATAAGTGCATGTGGATTGCCTGGGAGATTGGATGAGTATATGGGTAGTGCCTAGATGATTGGAAGAGTGCATGGGTAGTGCCTGGGTGATTGCATGAGTGCATGGGTAGTGCCTGAGTGATTGGATGAGTGCATGGGTAGTGCCTGGGTGATTGGATGAGTGCATGTGTAATGCCTGGTTGAGTGCATGGGTAGTATCTGAGTGATTAAATGAGAGCATGGGTAGTGCCTGGGTGATTGTGTGAGTGCATAAGTAGTGCATGGGTTGTGCCTGGGTGATTGAATGGGTGCATGGGCAGTGCCTGGGTGATTGCATGAATACATGGGTAGTTCCTGGGTGATTAGATAGGTGCATGGGTAGTGCCTTAGTGATTTCATGAGTGCATGGGTAGTGTGTGGGTGATTGTAAGAGTGCATGGGTAGTGCCTGGGTGATTGGATGTGTGCATGGGTTGTGCCTGAGTGATTGCATGAGTTCTTGGGTAGTGCCAGAGTGATTAGATGAGTTCATGGGTAGTGTCTGAGTGATTCAACGAGTGCATGGTTAGTGCCTGGGTGATTTTATGAGTGCATAGGTAGTGTGTGGGTGATTGTATGAGTGCATATGTAGTGTCAGGGTGAATGTATGAGTGCATGGGTGGTCCCTGGGTGATTGGATGAGTGCATGGGTAGTGCCTGGGTGAATGTATGAGTGCATGGGTAGTGGCTGGGTGATTATATAGCTGCCTGGGTGCTACCTTGGTGATTGGATGAGTGCATGGGTAACGCCAGAGTAATTGATTGGTTGCATGGGTAGCACCTGGGTGATTGGATGAGTGTATGGGTAGTGCCTAGATGATTGGATGGGTGCATGGGTAGTTCCTGGGTGATTGCATGAGTGCATGGGTAGTGCCTGGGTGATTGGATGAGTGCATGGGTAGTGCCTGGTTGATTGGATGTATCCATGTGTAGTGTCTGGTTGATTTAATAAGTGCATGGGTAGTGCCAGAGTGATTGGATGAGTGCCTGGGTACTGTCTAGGTGATTCAATGAGTGCATATGTAATGCGTGGGTGATTGCATCAGTGCTGGGTGACTCTATGAGTGCATGGATAGTGCCCAGGTGGTTCCATAAGTGCATGGGTGGTGCCTGGGTGGTTTCATGGGTGCATGGTTAGTGCCTGGGTGACTGTATGAGTGCAAGGGTAATGCCTGGGTGATTTTATGAGTGCATGGGTTGTGCCTTGGTGATTGGATGAGTGTATGGGCACTGCCTAGATGATTGGATGAGTGCATGGGTAGGGACTGGATGATTGTATGCGTGCATGGGCAGTGCCTGGGTGATTGTTTGACTGCATAGGTAGTGCCTGGGTGATTGGGTGAGTGCATGTGTACTGCCTGGATGATTGAATGAGTGCATGGGTAGTGCCAGAGTGATTGAATGAGTGCATGGGTGCTGTCAAGATGATTCAATGAGTGCATGGGTAATATGTCAGTGATTCTATGAGTGCATGGGTAGTGCCTGCATGATTGTATGAGTGCATGGGTAGTACCTGGGTGATTGGATGAATGCATGGCTACTGCCAGAGTAGTTGGATGAGTGCATGGGTAGTGGCTGGGTGATTTCATGAGTGCATGGGAAGTGCCTGGGTGGTTCCATGAGTGCCTGGGCACTGCCTGGGTGGTTCCATTAGTGCATGGGTAGTAGATGGGTGATTGGATGAGTGCATGAGTAGTGCCAGAGTGATTAGATAAGTGCATAGGTACTGTCAGGATGATTTAATGAGTGCATGGGTAGTTGGTGGGTGAGTGTATGAGTGCATGGAGAGTGCCTGGGTGATTGGATGAGGGCATGGGTAGCGCCTGGGTGATTGTATGAGTGCATGGGTAGTGCCTGTGTGATTGCATGAGTGCAGGGGTAGTGTGTGGGTGATTGTAAGAGAGCAGGGGTAGTGCCTGGGTGATTGGATAAGTGCAAGGGTAGTGCCTTGGTAATCACATGAGTGCATGGGTAGTGCCTAGGTGATTGTAAGAGTGCATGGGTAGTAGCTGGGTGAATGGATGAATGCATGAGTAATGCCTGGGTGATTGGATGAGTGCATGGGCAGTGCCTGGGTGATTGGATGAGTGCATGTGTAGTGCCTGGTTGATTGAATGAGTGCTTGGGTAGTACCAGAGTGATTGGATGAGTGCATGGGTAGTATCTCAGTGATTTAATGAGTGCATGGGTAGTGCTTGGGTGGTTCCATGAGTGTATGGGTAGTGCCAGGGTAGTTCCATGAGTGCATGAGTAATGTCTGGGTGATTGTATGGAGTTCATGTGTATTGCCTGGGAGATTGGATGAGTGTATGGGTAGTGCCTGGATGATTGGATGAGTGTATGGCTAGTCCCTGGGTGATTGCATGAGTGCATGGGTAGTGCCTGAGTGATTGGATGAGTGCATGGGTAGTGCCTGGGTGATTGGATGAGTGCATGGGTAGTATCTGGGTGATTCATTTAGAGCATGGGTAGTGCCTGGGTGATTGTATGAGTGCATAGGTAGGACATGGGTTGTGCCTGGGTGATTAGATGAGTGCATGGGTAGTGCCTTGGTGATTGGCTGAGTACATGGGTAGTGCCTGGTTAATTGAATGAGTGCGTGGATAGTGCCTTGGTGATCAGATGAGTGCATGGGTAGTGCCTGGGTGATTGTAAGAGTTCTTGGGTAGTGCCTAAGTGATTTTATGAGTACATAGGTAGTGTGTGGGTGATTGTATGAGTGCATGCGTAGTGTCAGGGTGATTGTATGAGTGCATGTGACGTCCCTGGGAGATTGGATTAGTGCATGGATAGTGCCTTGGTGATTCCAATAGTGCATGGTTAGTGCCTGAGTGGTTCCATGAGTGTATGGGTAGTGCCTGGGTGGTCCATGGGTGCATGGGTAGTGCCTGTGTGATTGTATGAGTACATAGATAATGCCTGGTTGATTGTATGAGTGTATGGGTAGTGCCTAGATGAATGAATGAATGAATTTGTACTTGTAAAGCGCACTGATACCCTGGGGTGTCCTGGCGCTGTACGCATACCGCTGTGGAACCCTTCCTGGCTTTTCCCTGTGAAATGTCCACTCCTGGGCACCCCCAAGGTGAAGCCAGGCATCCCAGCGCTGGTGGGGCCGTTGTGGAGATTAAGCAAGCTATTGCCCAGAGTTGCAGAGTGGGACCCATGATTAGAATAGGCACCGAGGCGAGAATTATCAGGTCCGAGGAAATTGAGCTCAAGACTCCGCCGAGGCGGGAATTGAACCCTGGTCCCGGGCCAGATCTCTGCATCAGGGTCTGCCGCTCTAACCATTGAGCCACACTTCTCCACTAATGATTGGTTGTGTGCATGGGTTGTGCCTGAGTGATTGCATGAGTTCTTTTGTAGTGCCAGAGTGATTAGATGAGTTCATGGGTAGTGTCTGAGTGATTCAACGAGTGCATGGTTAGTGCCTGGGTGATTTTATGAGTGCATAGGTAGTGTGTGGGTGAATGTATGAGTGCATGGGTGGTCCCTGGGTGATTGGATGAGTGCATGGGTAGTGCCTGGGTGAATGTATGAGTGCATGGGTAGTGGCTGGGTGATTATATAGCTGCCTGGGTGGTACCTTGGTGATTGGATGAGTGCATGGGTAGTGCCAGAGTAATTGAATGGTTGCATGGGTAGCACCTGGGTGATTGGATGAGTGTATGGGTAGTGCCTAGATGATTGGATGGGTGCATGGGTAGTTCCTGGGTGATTGCATGAGTGCATGGGTAGTGCCTGGGTGATTGGATGAGTGCATGGGTAGTGCCTGGTTGATTGGATGTATCCATGTGTAGTGTCTGGTTGATTTAATAAGTGCATGGGTAGTGCCAGAGTGATTGGATGAGTGCCTGGGTACTGTCTAGGTGATTCAATGAGTGCATATGTAATGCGTGGGTGATTGCATCAGTGCCTGGGTGACTCTATGAGTGCATGGATAGTGCCCAGGTGGTTCCATAAGTGCATGGGTGGTGCCTGGGTGGTTTCATGGGTGCATGGTTAGTGCCTGGGTGACTGTATGAGTGCAAGGGTAATGCCTGGGTGATTTTATGAGTGCATGGGTTGTGCCTTGGTAATTGGATGAGTGTATGGGCACTGCCTAGATGATTGGATGAGTGCATGGGTAGGGACTGGATGATTGTATGCGTGCATGGGCAGTGCCTGGGTGATTGTTTGACTGCATAGGTAGTGCCTGGGTGATTGGGTGAGTGCATGTGTACTGCCTGGATGATTGAATGAGTGCAAGGGTAGTGCCAGAGTGATTGAATGAGTGCATGGGTGCTGTCAAGATGATTCAATGAGTGCATGGGTAATATGTCAGTGATTCTATGAGTGCATGGGTAGTGCCTGCATGATTGTATGAGTGCATGGGTAGTACCTGGGTGATTGGATGAATGCATGGCTACTGCCAGAGTAGTTGGATGAGTGCATGGGAAGTGCCTGGGTGGTTCCATGAGTGCCTGGTCACTGCCTGGGTGGTTCCATTAGTGCATGGGTAGTAGATGGGTGATTGGATGAGTGCATGAGTAGTGCCAGAGTGATTAGATAAGTGCATAGGTACTGTCAGGATGATTTAATGAGTGCATGGGTAGTTGGTGGGTGAGTGTATGAGTGCATGGAGAGTGCCTGGGTGATTGGATGAGGGCATGGGTAGCACCTGGGTGATTGTATGAGTGCATGGGTAGTGCCTGGATGATTTAACGAGTGCCTGGGTATTGCCAGAGTGATTGAATGAGTGCATGGGTAGTGGCTGGGTGAATGGATGAATGCATGGGTAATGCCTGGGTGATTGGATGAGTGCATGGGCAGTGCCTGGGTGATTGGATGAGTGCATGTGTAGTGCCTGGTTGATTGAATGAGTGCTTGGGTAGTACCAGCGTGATTGGATGAGTGCATGGGTAGTATCTCAGTGATTTAATGAGTGCATGGGTAGTGCTTGGGTGGTTCCATGAGTGTATGGGTAGTGCCAGGGTAGTTCCATGAGTGCATGAGTAATGTCTGGGTGATTGTATGAGTTCATGTGTATTGCCTGGGAGATTGGATGAGTGTATGGGTAGTGCCTGGATGATTGGATGAGTGTATGGCTAGTCCCTGGGTGATTGCATGAGTGCATGGGTAGTGCCTGAGTGATTGGATGAGTGCATGGGTAGTGCCTGCGTGATTGGATGAGTGCATGTGTAATGCCTGGTTGAGTGCATGGGTAGTATCTGGGTGATTCATTTAGAGCATGGGTAGTGCCTGGGTGATTGTATGAGTGCATAGGTAGGACATGGGTTGTGCCTGGGTGATTAGATGAGTGCATGGGTAGTGCCTTGGTGATTGGCTGAGTACATGGGTAGTGCCTGGTTAATTGAATGAGTGCATGGGTAGTGCTTGGGTGATTGGATAGGTGCATGGATAGTGCCTGAGTAGTTGTATAAGTGCGTGGATAGTGCCTTGGTGATCAGATGAGTGCATGGGTAGTGCCTGGGTGATTGTAAGAGTTCTTGGGTAGTGCCTAAGTGATTTTATGAGTACATAGGTAGTGTGTGGGTGATTCTATGAGTGCATGCGTAGTGTCAGGGTGATTGTATGTGTGCATGTGACGTCCCTGGGAGATTGGATTAGTGCATGGATAGTGCCTTGGTGATTCCAATAGTGCATGGTTAGTGCCTGAGTGGTTCCATGAGTGTATGGGTAGTGCCTGGGTGGTCCATGGGTGCATGGGTAGTGCCTGTGTGATTGTATGAGTACATAGATAATGCCTGGTTGATTGTATGAGTGCATGGGTTGTGTCTGGCTGATTGGATGAGTGTATGGGTAGTGCCTAGATGAATGAATGAATGAATGAATGAATTTGTACTTGTAAAGCGCACTGATACCCTGGGGTGTCCTGGCGCTGTACGCATACCGCTGTGGAACCCTTCCTGGCTTTTCCCTGTGAAATGTCCACTCCTGGGCACCCCAAGGTGAAGCCAGGCATCCCAGCGCTGGTGGGGCCGTTGTGGAGATTAAGCAAGCTATTGCCCAGAGTTGCAGAGTGGGACCCATGATTAGAATAGGCACCGAGGCGAGAATTATCAGGTCCGAGGAAATTGAGCCCAAGACCCGCCAAGGCGGGAATTGAACCCTGGTCCCGGGCCAGATCTCTGCATCAGGGTCTGCCGCTCTAACCATTGAGCCACACTTCTCCACTAATGATTGGTTGTGTGCATGGGTAGGGCCTGGGTGATTGCATGAGTGCATGGGCAGTGCCTGGGTGATTGGATGAGTGCATGGGTAGAGCCTGTGTGATTGGATGAGTGCATGTGTAGTACCTGGATGATTTAACGAGTGCCTGGGTATTGCCAGAGTGATTGAATGAGTGCATGGGTACTTTTGAGGTGATTCAGTAAGTGCATGGGTAATGTGTGGGTGATTGGATAAGTGAATGGGTAGTGCCTGGGTGATTGGATGAGGGCAGTGGTAGTGCCTGTGTGATTGTATGAGTGCATGAGTAGTACCTGGGTGATTGGATGAATGCATGGCTACTGCCAGAGTAATTGGATGAGTGCATGGGTAGTGCCTGGGTGATTTCATGAGTGCAAGGGTAGTACCTTGGTGGTTCCAAGAGCATATGGGTAGTGCCTGGGTAGTTCTAAGAGTGCATGGGTAGTGCCTGGGTGATTCCATGAGTGCATGGATAGTACCTCGGTGGTTCCAAGAGTATATGGGTAGTGCCTGGGTAGTTCCATAAGTGCATGGGTAGTACCTGGGTGATTCAATGAGTGCTTGGGTTGCCTGGGTGATTGTATGAGTGCATGGTCTATGCCTGTGTGATTATATAAATATATGGGTAGTGCCTGGATGATTGGACGAGTGCATGGGTAGTTCCTGGGTGATTGCATGAGTGCATGGGTAGTACCTGGGTTATTGTATGAGTGCATGGGTAGTGACTGGGTGATTGGATGTGTGCATGTGTAGTGCCTGGTTGATTGAATGAGTACATGTGTAGTGCCAAAGTGATTGGATGAGTGCATGGGTACTGTCAAGGTGATTCAATGAGTGCATGGGTAATGCGTGGGTGATTGGATGAGTGCATGGGTAGTGTCTGTGTGACTAGATGAGTGCATGGGTCGTGTCTGGGTGACTGGATGAGTGCATGGGTAGTGTCTGGGTGATTCAATGAGAGCATGGGTAGTGCCTGGGTGATTGAATGAGTGCATAGATAGTGCATTGGTGATCGGATGAGTGCATAGGTAATGCCTGGGTGATTGTATGAGTGCATGGGTCCTGCCTTTGTGATTGGATGAGTGTATGTGTAGTGCCTAGATGATTGGATGAGTGCATGGGAAGGGCCTGGGTGATTGCATGAGTGCATGGCAGTGACTGGGTGATTGGATGAGTGAATTTGTAGTGCCTGGATGATTGAATGAGTGCATGGGTAGTACCAGAGTGATTAAATGAGTGCATGGCTACTGTCGAGGTGATTCAATGTGTTCATGGGTAATGTGTGGGTGATTGGATAAGTGCATGGGTAGTGTCTAGTTGATTGGATGAGGGCATTGGTAGTGCCTGCATGATTGTATGAGTGAATGGGTAGTGCCTGGGCGATTGGATGAATGCATGGCTATTGCCAGAGTAATTGGATGAGTGCATGGGTAGTGCCTGGGTGATTGTATGAGTGCATGGGTAGTGCCTCGGTGGTTCCATGAGTATATGGGTAGTGCCTGGGTGGTTTCATGAGTGCATGGGTAGTGCCTGGGTGATTGTATGAGTGCTTGGGTTGCCTGGGTGATTGTATGAGTGCATGGGTTATGCCTGGGTGATTGGATGAGTGTATGGGTAGTGTCTAGATGATTGGATGAGTGCATGGGTAGTTCCTGGGTGATTGCATGAGTGCATGGGCAGTGCCTGGATGATTGGATGAGTGCTTGGGTAGTGCCTGGGTGATTGGATGTGTGCATGTGTAGTGCCTGATTGATTGAATGAGTGCATAGGTAGTGCCAGAGTAATTGGATGAAAGCAGGGGTACTGTCTAGGTGATTCAGTGAGTGCATGAGTAATGCGTGGGTGATTGGATGAGTGCATGGGTAGTGCCTGGGTGATTGGATGAGTGCATGGGTAGTGCATGGGTGATTGGATGAGTGCATGGGTTGTCCCTGGGTAATTGCATTAGTGCATGGGTAGTGCCTGGGATATTGCATAAGTGCATGGGTAGTACCTGGGAGATTGGATGAGTGCATGAGTTGAGTAGTGCATTGGTGATTGGATAAGTGCCTGGGTAGTGGCTGGATGATTGCATGAGTGCATAGGTAGTGAAGTTGGCCTGGTATATGCTGTCCACTAATTATAGTGGGCACCTTGGACCAGTCCAAACAACCCCTTATTGGAGATATGTTAAAGACAACCTTTATTGAAAGCTATCCTAGTGGTAGCTATGGAGAGCAGCCCTCAGGCTAAGTCTTGAAGGAATGTAAAGCAGCTTGTTTTACCAGTCTATAATCTCTTGAGTGACCAAATGAAAGAGGACCACACCAGGTATATATTTAAAATATATGTATTTAGTCTTAAACACACCCCTCTAGTCTCTTTATGAGGCTAGAGTTCAAAGTACATAAGTTACAAGTCAGTTATCACCAGTAATAGCACAAATACACGTTTGAGCCCTAGGGGCGTACCAAACCATATACCAATAAAGTGGTATAAGAACCACGACTGAGCTAGACACAAGGCCTAGAGCCTGTAGAAGTGCTTGGCCCTCAAGGAACCACCCAAGGTAGTGACACAGGGGACCCACGGGGGACGCGTGCAGTGTGAGAACACAGCCACGAGCCGCCGTTGACTTCTATGGGGAATGTCGTGGTTGGAGTTTTAAAGAAAAAGGACACTTAGAGGAGGACTTGGAGCAAACCCCTTTAGAACTAGGTTGTTCTAGAGTCTATACCCACGGGAGCACCGGAGTACTTGAGTTACCTCACCCAGGGAAGCCGGGCGCCTAGGTGTCTTTCGGGGTCGGGTTTCGTCGTCGTTTTCAATGGCGATCTGCTGCAAAGTGCTGCTGGCGACCAAGTCGAAAGTGTTCGGGTGGATCCAAAGGTGGATTGAAGATCTGAAGAACCTGAAAGCAGAGTCTGGGTCACTAGCCAGTGACCAGGAAGGCGATGAGCAGATGCCCACCGATGTCGGTTGCTTCAGGTAGGTTGACAGTCATCTTGACTCTTCAGCCACGAGGTCCAGGAGGCGTCGACGACAACCAGGAGCTGGATTCGAGCTGTCCCACGACGTTTGTCGATTGCAGGGGTGTCAGCGACAGGATTGGACCCAACAAGCCTTGGCAACGGCAAGTCATGTGGAAATAGAAGAAGGACGGTGGTACAGACCAGCAAGATCTGAGGGACTCACCCAGTGAGGGTAAGTCAGGGCACGTCTGGAGCAACCAGGAAAGCCCAAGCAGAAGAAGAGTTGCCTTCGGGAGGGCCCACTAGCCAATGGACTAGCCACCGCGAAGGAGCCTTGAGTAGAAGCACTTGGAGCTGGCTTGCAGGACACTCGTGGAGTGGAGGCCAGTGATCTTCGGTGCAGTTGGTGCTGGAGGCGGGGGCTACTGGGAGCCCAAAGCACATCTTTGTGGGAGACCAGGAAGAGGATGCACTTGCAAATGCGCTTGGTGTCCAGGGGTCACAGTTCCACGTTACTCACGACAGCTACGGGCCTCAGCTTTGCTGGGGACTCAGGGCAGCCTCGGGGAAGTCTGGATATCTACCTCTGGTGATGCAAAGCCTTTGGCGTCCGGCGAGAGCTTCAGCAATGCAGACCGGACAATTGCTTCTTAGGTGCCTGCCAAGCAGGGGAGTCACTCCTTGACTCCAAGGGAGATTCTTCAGTCCTCTAATCTTCAAGTAGAGCGTCAAAGGTCCAGGATTCAGTGTCAGAGTTTCGTCCAGGTTAATCTAAAGTCCTAAGGACTGGGGTCCCCTACTTATACAAAGTTAGGGGGTTGGACATACTCTGGAGACCCACCTATGGGAGGGTCAGGGAAGAGGGGTGGTTACACCCCTTCCCTTTGTCCAGTTTCACCCCAGAGCAGGGGCAGGTAGCCCCTGCAACCGGTTTGAACTGGCATATGCATAGGGACACCAAATGTGCCCCCAGTGCAGGACTTCAAAGCACCAGAGGGTGCTCCCAACCAGCCCCAATACACACTATCCTGTCTGGGGAGGTGGTTACACCTCCCTTCAACAGGAAACCTATTGTCCAGGCCTCCCCTGCCGGAGTTTCAGTCAGCAGCAGGAGGCCAGACCCGTGTCTGTGGCAGTGGCATCCATTTTGTGATGCCAGGGCTCTGGAAAGAAGTTACCGGGTAGCCCGGTGTGTACATGTCTCTCCCTCTAGAAGGGTGGAATGCTACCCCTGCCGCCAGAATTGGCGGGGGTGTAGTATTCCAAGATGTTTGACACCAAACACGACATGTTTCTGTGCAGCCATCCCAAAGTTAGCATTTACTGCGAGGATATAATGTACTTAAGAGTATATGGTCAGGCTGCACCACAAACAGCATCAGAGGATTGACTCCGAACGCTGCAGATGGGCCCTGCTCATGCAGGGGCACCCTCTCACATAAAAACCACGCACTCTGCCTTCAGGATTGTAAAGGCCTGCCATAGGAGTGACTTATAGGTTTATATGTGTGTGCAATTGTAGTGATATAGGTAGCCTATACCACTGTAAGGGGTGCATGCACAACCTTACCCAGGCTGCAGTAGCAGACCTGTGGTGTCATTTTGGATGGCCTTCCAGAGGTGGCACAATACATGCTGCATCCCCTGGTAGGCCTCTGAGGTACCTATGCCCTGGGTACATAGTATACCATATACTAGGGACTTATAAGGGCACTCCAGATTCCAATCAGAGATGTGCCTAAGGCACATGGAAACCATTTTAGAGAGGAAGCAGCTAGGCTGGGGTTCTGATTAGCAGGGCCCCAGCCAGACTAAAGTCGAAAAACAGTGAAGCATCAGCAAAAAGTGGCGGTACCCATGTGAAGCAGATCCTACTCTCCTACACAACCCCCCAAACGTAGGGACATTAAACTAACCTTGACCAGTTGAGTCTTCATGTTCTAAGTGGAAGTACCTAGAGAGTCCATCTGCATTGGCATGGTTACTCCCAGGTCTATGTTCCACTGTAAAGTCCATCCCCTGTAGGGAAATGGACCACCTAAGCAGTTTGGGGTTTTCACCCTTCATTTGTTTTAGCCATAGGAGGGGCTTGTGGTCTGTTTGAACAAGGAAGTGAGTACCAAACAAGTATGGCCTCAACTTCTTCAGAGCCCAAACCACAGCAAAGGCCTCCCTCTCTATGGCTGACCAACGTTTCTCTCTAGGGGTCAGCCTTCTGCTAATAAAAGCTACTGGCTGATCCTGACCTTCATCATTCAATTGTGACAGTACAGCCCCTACCCCCAATTCAGATGCATCTGTTTGGACAATGAACTTCTTGGAGTAATCAGGACTCTGGAGAATGGGAGCAGTGCACATGGCCTGCTTCAGGTCATCAAATGCCTTTTGACAGCTAGCTGTCCACTGAACCTTTTGGGCATTTTCTTGGAAGTTAAGTCATTCAGGGGTGTCACTATTGATCCATACCCCTTGACAAATCTCCTATAGTACCCAGTCAGGCCTAAGAAGGCTCTCACCTGAGTCTGGGTAGTTGGAGCAACCCAGTCCATGATGGTCTGGATTTTGCTCTGCAATGGTTGAACCTGGCCTCCACCCACAAGGTGGCCCAGGTACACAACCTGACTCTGCCCTATCTGGCACTTGGTGGCCTTGATAGTGAGGCCTGCCTTTTGCAGGGCCTCTAAAACATTTCTGAGGTGGACCAGGTGATCCTCCCAGGTGGAGCTAAAGACAGCAATATCATCTAGATATGCTGCACTGTAGGCCTCCAGACCTGTAAGGACTGTATTCACCAACCTCTGAAAAGTGGCAGGTGCATTCTTCAGACCAAAGGGCATTACCACAAATTGATAATGTCCACTAGGGGTTGAGAATGCTGTTTTTGGCTTTGCATCATCAGCTAGTCTGATCTGCCAGTAGCCAGCTGTCAGGTCAAATGTGCTTAGATACTTGGCTGAGGCCAAAGTGTCTATTAGCTCATCTGCCCTAGGTATTGGATGGGCATCAGTCCTAGTGACTGCATTGAGACCCCTGTAGTCCACACAAAACCTCATCTCTCTTTTCCCACCACTGGTGTGAGGTTTTGGCACAAGGACCACTGGACTAGCCCAAGGGCTATCTGAGGGTTCAATAACTCCCAAATCCAACATTTTCTGGACTTCTGTCCTGATACAGTCCCTGACATGGTCAGGTTGCCTATAAATCTTATTTTTAATAGGCAGACTGTCCCCAGTGTCCACTTCATGAGTGCACCAGGTGGTCTGACTTGGAGTCAGAGAGAACATATGTCTGTACTGATTGAGCACTTGTCTACAATCAGTTTGCTGCTGAGCAGTGAGGCTGCCTGCCAAGGCTACACCATCCACTGACCCATCATCAGGGTTCTGTGAGAGCAGGTCAGGGAGTGGGTCACTCTCTTCCTCCTGTCCCTCATCAGTAGCCATGAGCAAGCCCATGTCTGCCCTGTCCACATATGGTTTCAATCTGTTGACATGGAGAACCCTGTGGGGACTCCTGGGTGTTCCTAGGTCTACTAAATAGGTAACCTCACCCTTCTGTTCAACAATGGTATGGGGTCCACTCCACTTGTCTTGGAGAGCTGCTGGGGCCACTGGCTCCAGCACCCACACCTTCTGTCCTGGCTGGTAAACAGTCAGTACAGCCTTTTGGTCATGCCAGGCTTTTTGCAGTTCCTGGCTAGCCTCAAGGTTTTTAGTTGCCTTCTTCATGTACTCAGCCATCCTGGAGCGGAGACCAAGTACATAGTCCACTATGTCTTGCTTTGGGGGCTTGAGAGGTAACTCCCATCCTTCCTTCACCAAGCACAATGGACCCCTGACAGGGTGACCAAACAAAAGTTCAAAAGGGCTGTAGCCAACCCCTTTTGAGGCACCTCCCTGTATGCAAATAAAAGGCAGGGCAAGAGTATGTCCCATCTTCGCCTAAGCTTTTCTGGGAGCCCTTTAATCATGCCCTTTAAGGTTTTGTTGAATCTCTCAACTAAACCATTGCATTGTGGGTGATAGGGTGTGGTGAACTTGTAAGTCACTCCACACTCCTTCCACATTGCTTTCAAGTATCCAGACATAAAGTTTGCACCCCTGTCTGATACAACCTCCTTAGGGAAGCCCACTCTTGAGAAAATTCCCAGGAGGGCCCTTGCCACCACAGGTGCTGTAGTGGTCCTAAGGGGAATAGCCTCTGGGTACCTGGTGGCATGATCCACTACCACCAGGATAAACCTGTGCCCAGATGCTGTTTGGGGATCCATGGGACCAACAATGTCAATCCCCACCCTTTCAAAGGGCACCCTCACCACAGGTAGTGGTATCAGGGGGCCTTTGTAGTGCCACCTGCCTTGCCACTGGCCTGGCAGGTTACACAGGAGCGACAAAACTCCTTGGTGTCTTCAGACATGTGGGGCCAGTGAAAGTGAGGGACAAGTCTGTCCCAAGTCTTGTTCTGGCCCAGGTGACCTGCTAGAGGAATGTCATGGGCTAGGGTCAATAGGAAGCCCCTGAACTTCAGAGGTATAACCAACCTCCTGGTGGCACCAGGCTTGGGGTCTCTACACTCTGAGTACAAGAGTCCATCATCCCAATACACTTTATGGGGACCACTAGCATTCCCAGCAGCCTCAGCAGCAGCTTGCTGTCTGAGGGGTTCAAGAGAGGGCAGCTCTGCTGCTCCTGGCTCAGATCTGCCCTGGAAGGGCCCCCTGTCCCCAAGAACTCAACCTGGTCAGGTTCAAGCTCCTCTGGGACAGTTCCTTCCTCAGGACTGAGATCATCCCCCTCAAGAGACTGATCTTCCTTCTGAGCCAAGGGGAAGGCACTGCCTTAACCCTACTACTCCTCCTCTTGGATGGCACTTGGTCCATTTTTCCAGGATCCAAGGCCTGTTCAGTGTTAGACATTTTGCTCTGTGACCTGGTCACAGCAAACACATCTGCAGGGATCCCCAGCATTTCTGCATGGGTCCTGAGCTCCACTTCTGCCCAAGCTGAAGTTTCAAGATCATTGCCAAGCAAGCATTCAACTGGTAGGTCTGCACTTACCACAACCTTCTTAAGGCCAGTTACCCCTCCCCAGGAGAAGTTAACAACTGCCAGAGTATGGTCTGTTCTGACATTGCTAGCATTGGTCACTTGGTACATCTCACCAAGTATAATCTGCCCAGGATCCACAAGGTCTTGTGTCACCATGGTGACACTTGCCCCTGTGTCCCTGAATGCCAAAGCCTCTTTTCCATTGATCAATGGCTGTTGCCTGTACTTGCCCAGATTACTGGGACTCACAGAGGAGGTCACATCCATGCCTCCATCACAGACTAGGACAGCCTGAGTGAGTTCTCTGACTAGGCCAGAGCTCATCTCATTACCCAGGGTCAACCCTACTAAACCCTTGGCTTGTGTACTCCCACCACCAATTGTAACTGCACTAGGGGGAACAGGTGCCTTAGGGGCATTGGTGGGGGCTGGAATAGAGTCTTTGGACTTGGTGCAATCACTGGTCCAGTGTGTCTTTTGCTTACAGACTTTGCACCATGGTTTCTTTTGGCCTTTTCCCTTGTTAGACTGTGAATCCCCACCTGAAGAAGATTTTTGGGGGCCTTGTGAAGACTTCTGGTCTTTACCCTTCTCCCCACCCTTATCAGAGTTTTTAGAATCTTGCTTCTTAGGGTCACCACCTTGGTTCTGTACTTTCTGCCTCACCCTGGTTCTGACCCATTTGTCTGCCTTCTTTCCCAATTCTTGGGGAGAGGTCAGATCAGAGTCCACCAGGTACTGATGCAACAGCTGATTTTGACAGTTATTAAGAATCTGCTCCCTCATGATAAGATTGTACAATCCTGTGAAGTCACATACCTTACTGCCCATCAACCAACCTTCCAGAGCCTTAGCAGAACAATCAACAAAGTCCACCCAGTCTTGAGTCTGTGCTTTTTGGGTATCTCTGAACTTTAACCTGTATTGTTCAGTGGTTAGGCCAAACCCATCAATTAATGCACTCTTCAAGACTTTGTAATTGTCAGCCTCCTCTTCTCTAACAGAGAGGAGCTTATCTCTACCTTTGTCTGCAAAGGAGAGCCACAAGATTGCTGCCCACTGCTCCTGAGGGACCCTCTGTACTTTACAGGCCCTCTCCAGTGCAGAAATCCATTTGTGGATGTCATCCCCACTCTGGTAGGGAGGGACAATCTTGCTCAGGTTTCTATGGTCATAAGACCTTTCCCTATCTCTGGGGAAATTGCTGCCACCATGGGACTCTAGTCCCAACTTTTTCTTTGCCTTTCAAGCTCTAGGGACTCCCTGTCTATAGCCAACTGCTCTCTTCTGAGTCTCAACTGAGCTTCTCCATACTTGAGCAGTCTCTCTTTCCTCTCACTGGAGGATTCCCTCCTATGAGAGGAAACAGAGGTCCCTACTGAGGTGTCAGAGTGGTTAGACTCCTGAGAAGGAGATCTAGGCCTTCTGGGCACACTCACAACTCTTCCTGAGGGGACAAAGGGGAGGTCATTCTGATACTCCTCCTCATCCTCAGGAGTAGCTGCATTTTCCAGGTCAAGGTCATTGTCACCTTCCTGGCCAGTTTCAGAGGTTGGGTCCTGGTTATTTTCATCCCTGGCCCCTTCCTCATCTTCTGCCCCACCCTGTCTGCCTACCCCTTCTGACCCTGGTAGTCTTCTGAGATCATCCAGCAGGAGTACCTCTATGAGGCGTTGGGTGTTGGCACTTTTGCCTGTCTTCAGTTTCCTAGCAGTGCTTAATGCTCTCAATTCCAAGAATGGGAGATTATCATACTTGGAGGGAAGAAGCCCATTGGCTTCTGGCTGGGACCCACTGGTTCCTGGCCCTGAAGACATTACTAGTGTGGTGTGGTGTATGCACTACCTACTCTAGTGTGGCCTACTAAACTCTCTTGAGTTGTAGAAAGGGTGTGCTATCCCTTAACACACAACTCTAAGTTCAGTAGAACTTACTGTATCCTAAGCTTGTTTTATATGTACCTAAGGTACCCTTAGTGGTTTTCAGTTGATCAATTCAATTGAGATTATCTGGTAAAACAATAGCAAGCTGGAATCCCACACGCTGCACACCAATGTGAGAAGTTGGCCTGGTATATGCTGTCCACTAATTATAGTGGGCACCTTGCACCAGTCCAAACAACCCCTTATTGGAGATAGGTTAAAGACAACCTTTATTGAAAGCTATCCTAGTGGTAGCTATGGAGAGCAGCCTTCAGGCTAAGTCTTGAAGGAATGTAAAGCAGCTTGTTTTACCAGTCTATAATCTCTTGAGTGACCAAATGAAAGAGGACCACAACAGGTATATATTTAAAATATATGTATTTAGTCTTAAACACACCCCTCTAGTCTCTTTATGAGGCTAGAGTTCGAAGTACATAAGTTACAAGTCAGTTATCACCAGTAATAGCACAAATACACGTTTGAGCCCTAGGGGCGTACCAAACCATATACCAATAAAGTGGTATAAGAACCACGACTGAGCTAGACACAAGGCCTAGAGCCTGTAGAAGTGCTTGGCCCTCAAGGAACCACCCAAGGTAGTGACACAGGGGACCCACGGGGGACGCGTGCAGTGTGAGAACACAGCCGCGAGCCGCCGTTGACTTCTATGGGGAATGTCGCGGTTGGAGTTTTAAAGAAAAAGGACACTTAGAGGAGGACTTGGAGCAAACCCCTTTAGAACTAGGTTGTTCTAGAGTCTATACCCACGGGAGCACCGGAGTACTCGAGTTACCTCACCCAGGGAAGCCGGGTGCATAGGTGTCTTTCGGGGTCGGGTTTCGTCGTCGTTTTCAATGGCGATCTGCTGCAAAGTGCTGCTGGCGACCAAGTCGAAAGTGTTCGGGTGGATCCAAAGGTGGATCGAAGATCTGAAGAACCTGAAAGCAGAGGGGACAGAGTCTGGGTCACTAGCCAGTGACCAGGAAGGCAATGAGCAGATGCCCACCGATGTTGGGTGCTTCAGGTAGGTTGACAGTCACCTTGACTCTTCAGCCACGAGGTCCAGGAGGCATCGACGATGACCAGGAGCTGGATTCGAGCTGTCCCACGATGTCTGTCGATTGCAGGGGTATCGGCGACCGGATTGGACCCAATAAGCCTTGGCAACGGCAAGTCACGTGGAAATAGAAGAAGGACAGTGGTACAGACCAGCAAGGTCTGAGGGACTCACCCAGCAAGGGTAAGTCAGGGCACATCTGGAGCAACCAGGAAAGCCCAAGCAGAAGAAGAGTTGCCTTCAGGAGGGCCCACTAGCCAACAGACTATCGACCGCAAAGGAGCCTCAAGTGGACGCACTTGGAGCTGGCTTGCAGGACATCTCGTGGAGTGGAGGCCAGTGATCTTCGGTGCAGTTGGTGCTGGAGGTGGGGGCTACTCGGAGCCCAAAGCACAACTTCGTGGGAGACCAGGAAGAGGATGCACTTGCACATGTGCTTGGTGTCCAGGGGTCATCGTTCCACGTTACCCACGATAGCTACGGGCCTCAGCTTTGCTGGGGACTCAGGGCAGCCTCGGGGAAGTCTGGAAATCTACCTCTGGTGATGCAAAGACTTCGGCGTCCGGCGGGAGCTTCAGCGATGCAGACCGGACAATTGCTTCTTAGGTGCCTGCCAAGCAGGGGAGTCACTCCTTGACCCCAAGGGAGATTCTTCAGTCCTCTAATCTTCAAGTAGAGTGTCGAAGGTCCAGGATTCAGTGTCAGAGTTTCAACCAGGTTAATCTAAAGTCCTAAGGACTGGGGTCCCCTACTTATACAAAGTTAGCGGGTTGGACATACTCTGGGGACCCACCTATGGGAGGGTCAGGGAAGAGGGTTGGTTACACCCCTTCCCTTTGTCCAGTTTCACACCAGAGCAGGGGCAGGTAGCCCCTGCAACCGGTTTGAACTGGCATATGCACAGGGACACCAAATGTGCCCCCAGTGCAGGAGATCAAAGCACCAGAGGGTGCTCCCGCCCAGCCCCAATACACACTATCATGTCTGGGGAGGTGGTTACACCTCCCTTCGACAGGAAACCTATTGTCCAGGCCTCCCCTGCTGGAGTTTCAGTCAGCAGCAGGAGGCCAGACCCGTGTCTGTGGCAGCGGCATCCATTTTGTGATGCCAGGGCTCTGGAAAGAAGTTACCGGGTAGCCCGGTGTGTACATGTCTCTCCCTCTAGAAGGGTGGAATGCTACCCCCGCCGCCAGAATTGGCGGGGGGGGGTAGTATTCCAAGATGTTTGACACCAAACACGACATGTTTCTGTGCAGCCATCCCAAAGTTAGCATTTACTGCGAGGATATAATGTACTTAAGAGTATATGGTCAGGCTGCACCACAAACAGCATCAGAGGATTGACTCCGAATGCTGCAGAGGGGCCCTGCTCATGCAAGGGCACCCTCTCACATAAAAACCACGCACTCTGCCTTCAGGATTGTAAACTGTTTTTGAGGACAATGATCCCTAGACTATTAGGTATATTGTGAATTAATATAGACCCAATCAGTGCTATATTATCTGTCCAGCCGGACAGTTTTTAATGTACAATAACTTTATGCAGCAAATAAAACGAAAAAATACAAGCGGGACACAACCTGCGTTCTGCTGACGTAGACTTACAGACAACATTGAGGGGAGGGGTTCAGGCAAGGAAAGCGTGTCTGTATTTACATTAGATATAAGTACAACAGACAAAATACGTTGCGCACACCATTACAAGTTAAACATTGTAGTATAGTCAATGTATATGGTGTACAGTTGTCGACGATGTTTCGATCCCTATTTAGATCATTGGGATCATCTTCAGGACATTAGGGTGGCATGCCTGTATACAATTGCTCAAATTACTTAAACCATACATTGAAGGGGAGGAAGAGGGGGGAAGGAAGAGATAAAGGAAAAGGAGATTACACAGAGGAAGATAGTGATCCATACAATTGGTACAATTTATATACAAATGATGTTCAAGGGTTTGGCTGTGACCAAGGTAATCTCTAAGGGGTGCAAGATAGAGGGTATCGAAGATAAGATGTGAGCCAGAAGGCATGTGACATGCTCTGGTGAAAAGGGAATCAAGTGACTGCGAGAAAGGCCGTATCTTAAAACCATTGCTTTTGCGCGCCGATACGTAGCGTGTAATACAAGTAGAGCACCGATCTGGGGACTGTCAGGTGTTCCTGTGTATAACAGATACAAAACATAGTGTGTTCAGGATTGTAAAGGCCTGCCATAGGAGTGACTTATAGGTTTATATGTGTGTGCAATTGTAGTGATATAGGTAGCCCATACCACTGCAAGGGGTGCATGCACCACCTTACCCAGGCTGCAGTAGCAGACCTGTTGTGTCATTTTGGATGGCCTTCCAGGGGTGGCACAATACATGCTGCAGCCCCTGGTAGGCCTCTGAGGTACCTATACCCTGGGCACATAGTATACCATAAACTAGGGACTTATAAGGGCACTCCAGATTCCAATCAGAGATGTGCCTAAGGCACATGGAAACCATTTTAGAGAGGAAGCAGCTAGGCTGGGGTTCTGATTAGCAGGGCCCCAGCCAGACTAAAGTAAAAAAAACAGAAAAGCATCAGCAAAAAGTGGGGGTACCCATGTGAAGTAGATCCTACTCTCCTACACCTGGGTGATAGAATGAGTGCAAGTATAGTTCCTGGTTGATTGAATGAGTGCATGGGTAAAGTGTGGGTGATTGGATGAGTGCATGGGTAGTTCCTGGGTGACTGGATGAGTGCATGGGTAGTGCCTGGGTGATTGGATGAGTGCATGGGTAGTGCCTGGGTGATTGGATGAGTGCATGTGTAGTCCCTGAGTGTTTGGATGAGTGCATGGGTAAAGACTGGGTAAATGGATGAATCCATGGGTAATGCCTGGATGATTGGATGAGTGCATGGACAGTGCCTGGTTGATTGGATGAGTGCATGGACAGTGCCTGGTTGATTGGATGAGTGCATGGGTAGTGCCTGGGTGATTGGATGAGTGCATGGGTAGTGCCTGGGTGATTGGATGAGTGCATGTGTAGTCCCTGAGTGATTGGATGAGTACATGGGTAGTGGCTGGGTAAATGGATGAATCCATGGGTAATGCCTGGATGATTGGATGAGTGCATGGGCAGTGCCTGGTTGATTGGATGAGTGTGTGTTTAGTGCCTGGTTGATTGAATGAGTGCTTGGGTAGTGCCAGAGTGATTGGATGAGTGCATGAGTAGTGCCTGCGTGATTGGATAGGTGCATGAGTAGTGCCTGGGTAGTTGCATGAGTGCATTGGTAGTGCCTGGGTGATTGCATGAGTTCTTGGGTAGTGCCAGAGTGATTAGATGAGTGGATGGGTAGTGTCTGGGTGATTCAATGAGTGCATGGGTAGTGCTTGGGTGATTTTATAAGTGCATAGGTAGTGTGTGGGAGATTGTATGAATGCATGCGTAATGTCAGGGCGATTGTATGGGTGGTCCCAGGGTGATTGGATGAGTGCATGGGTAGTGCCTGGGTGAATGTATGAGTGCATAGGTAGTGGCTAGGTGGTTATATAGGTGCCTGGGTAGTACCTTGGTGATTGGATGAGTGCATGGGTTGTGCCAGAGTAATTGAATGAGTGCATGGGTGGTGCCTGGGTGATTGTATCAGTGCATGGGTAGTGCCTGGGTGGTTCAATGAGTGCATGGGTAGTGCCTGAGTTGTTCCATGAGTGCAGGGGTAGTGCATGGGTGACTGGATGAGTGCATGGGTACTGTCTAGATGATTCAATGAGTGCATGGGTAATGCGTGGGTGATTGGATGAGTGCATGGGTAGTGTCTGGGTGACTGGATGAGTGCATGGGTAGTGTCTGGGTGACTGGATGAGTGCATGGGTAGTGTCTGGGTGATTCAATGAGAGCATGGGTAGTGCCTGGGTGATTGTATGAGTGCATAGATAGTGCATTGGTGATCGGATGAGTGCATAGGTAATGCCTGGGTGATTGAATGAGTGCATGGCTACTGTCGAGGTGATTCAATGTGTGCATGGGTAATGTGTGGGTGATTGGATAAGTGCATGGGTAGTGTCTGGGTGATTGGATGAGGGCATTGGTAGTGCCTGCGTGATTGTATGAGTGAATGGGTAGTACCTGGGTGATTGGATGAATGCATGGCTATTGCCAGAGTAATTGGATGAGTGCATGGGTAGTGCCTGGGTGATTGTATGAGTGCATGGGTAGTGCCTCGGTGGTTCCATGAGTATATGGGTAGTGCCTAGGTGGTTCCATGAGTGCATGGGTAGTGCCTGGGTGATTATATAAGTGCTTGGGTTGCCTGGGTGATTGAATGAGTGCATGGGTTATGCCTGGGTGATTGGATGAGTGTATGGGTAGTGTCTAGATGATTGGATGAGTGCATGGGTAGTTCCTGGGTGATTGCATAAGTGCATGGGCAGTGCCTGGGTGATTGGATGAGTGCATGGGTAGTGCCTGGGTGATTGGATGTGTGCACGTGTAGTGCCTGATTGATTGAATGAGTGCATAGGTAGTGCCAGAGTGATTGGATGAGTGCATGGGTACTGTCTAGGTGATTCAGTGAGTGCATGAGTAATGCGTGGGTGATTGGATGAGTGCATGGGTAGTGCCTGGGTGACTGGATGAGTGTATGGGTGATTCAATGAGAGCATGGGTAGTGCCTGGGTGATTGTATGAGTGCATAGGTAGTGCATGGGTGATTGGATGAGTGCATGGGTTGTCCCTAGGTAATTGCATTAGTGCATGGGTTGTCCCTGGGTGATTGCATTAGTGCATGGGTAGTGCCTAGGATATTGCATATGTGCATGGGTAGTGCCTGGGAGATTGGATGATTGCATGAGTTGAGTAGTGCCTAGGTGATTGGATAAGTGCCTGGGTAGTGCCTGGATGATTGCATGAGTGCATAGGTAGTGCCTGGGTGATAAAATGAGTGCAAGTATAGTTCCTGGTTGATTGAATGAGTGCATGGGTAAAGTGTGGGTGATTGGATGAGTGCATGGATAGTGACTGGGTGATTGGATGAGTGCATGGGTAGTGCCTGGGTGATTATATGAGTGCATGGGTAGTGCCTGGGTGATTGGATGAGTGCATGTTTAGTGCCTGGTTGATTGAATGAGTGCTTGGGTAGTGCCTGGGTGATTGGATAGGTGCATGGGTAGTGCCTGGGTGATTGTATGAGCGCATTGGTAGTGACTGGGTGATTGCATGAGTTCTTGGGTAGTGCCAGAGTGATTAGATGAGTGCATGGGTAGTGTCTGGGTGATTCAATGAGTGCATGGGTAGTGCTTGGGTGATTTTATAAGTGCATAGGTAGTATGTGGGAGATTGTATGAATGCATGCATAGTGTCAGGGTGATTGTATGGGTGGTCCCAGGGTGATTGGATGAGTGCATGGGTAGTGCCTGGGTGAATGTATGAGTGCATATGCAGTGGCTAGGTGGTTATATAGGTGCCTGGGTAGTACCTTGGTGATTGGATGAGTGCATGGGTAGTGCCAGAGTGATTGAATGAGTGCATGGGTGGTGCCTGGGTTATTGTTTCAGTGCATGGGTAGTGCCTGGGTGGTTCAATGAGTGCATGGGTAGAGCCTGAGTGGTTCCATGAGTGCAGGGGTAGTGCATGGGTGACTGGATGAGTGCATGGGTTGTGCCTTGGTGATTGGATGTGTGCATGTGTAGTGCCTGGTTGATTTAATGAGTGCATGCTTAGTGCCAGAGTGATTGGATGAGTGCATGGGTACTGTCTAGGTGAGTCAATGAGTGCATGGGTAATGCATGGGTGATTGGATGAGTGCATGGTAAAGCCTGGGTGATTGTATGAGTGCATGGGCTGTGCCTGGGTGATTGGATGAGTGTATGGGTAGTGCCTAGATGATTGGAGGAGTGCATGGGTAGGGCCTGGGTGATTGCATGAGTGAATGGGTAGTGCCTGGGTGATTGGATGAGTGCATGGGTAGTGCCTGGTTGATTGGATGTATCCATGTGTAGTGCCTGGTTTATTGAATGAGTGCATGGGTAGGGTCAGAGTGATTGGATTAGTGCCTGTGTACTGAATAGGTGATTCAAAGAGTGCATATGTAATGCGTGGGTGATTGCATCAGTGCCTGGGTGGTTCCATGAGTGCATGGGTAGTGCCTTGGTGGTTCCATGAGTGCATGGGTAGTGCCTGGGTGGTTTCATGGGTGCATGGTTAGTGCCTGGGTGACTGTATGAGTGTGTGGGTAATGCCTGGGTGATTGGATGAGTGTATAGGTAGTGCCTAGATGATTGGATGAGTGCATGGGTAGGGCCTGGGTGATTGCATGCATGTATGCATGGGCAGTGCCTGGGTGATTTTTGAGTGCATAGGTAGTGCCTGGGTGATTGGGTGAGTGCATGTGTACTGCCTGGATGATTGAATGAGTGCATGGGTAGTGCCAGAGTGATTGGATGAGTGCATGGGTAGTCCCTGAGTGATTGGATGAGTGCATGGGTAGTGGCTGGGTAAATGGATGAATGCATGGGTAATGCGTGGATGATTGGATGAGTGCATGGGCAGTGCCTGGGTGATTGGATGAGTGCATGTTTAGTGCCTGGTTGATTGAATGAGTGCTTGGGTAGTGCCAGAGTGATTGCATGAGTGCATGGGTAGTGTCTCTGTGATTCAATGAGTGCATGGGTGATTGGATGACTGCATGGGTAGTGCCTGGGTAATTGGATGAGTGCATGGGTAGTGCCTGGGTGATTGGATGGGTGCATGGGTAGTGCCTGGGTGGATGTATGAGTGCATTGGCAGTGCCTGGGTGATTTCATGAGTTCTTGGGTAGTGCCAGAGTGATTAGATGAGTGCATGGGTAGTGCTTGGGTGATTTTATAAGTGCATAGGTAGTGTGTGGGTGATTGTATGAATGCATGCATGGTGTCAGGGTGATTGTATGAGTGCAAGGGTGGTCCATGGGTGATTGGATGAGTGCATGGGTAGTGCCTGGGTGAATGTATGAGTGCATAGGTAGTGGCTAGGTGGTTATATAGGTGCCTGGGTAGTACCCCGGTGATTGGATGAGTGCATGGGTAGTACCAGAGTGATTGAATGAGTGCATGGGTGCTGCCTGGGTGATTGTATCAGTGCATGGGTAGTGCCTGGGTGGTTCACTGAGGGCATGGGTAGTGCCTGAGTGGTTCCATGAATGCAGGGGTAGTGCCTGGGTGACTGGATGTATGCATGGGTTATGCCTTGGTGATTGGATGTGTGAATATGTAGTGCCTGGTTGATTTAATGAGTGCATGCGTAGTGCCAGAGTGATTGGATGAGTGCATGGGTACTGTCTAGCTGATTCAATGAGTGCATGGGTAATGCATGGGTGATTGGATGAGTGCATGGGTAAAGCCTGGGTGATTGTATGAGTGCATGGGTTGTGCCTGGGTGATTGGATGAGGGCATTGGTAGTGCCTGCGTGATTGTATGAGTGAATGGGTAGTACCTGGGTGATTGGATGAATGCATGGCTATTGCCAGATTAATTGGATGAGTGCATGGGTAGTGCCTGGGTGATTGTATGAGTGCATGGGTAGTGCCTCGGTGATTGTATGAGTGCTTGGGTTGCCTGGGTGATTGTATGAGTGTATGGGTAGTGTCTAGATGATTGGATGAGTGCATGGGTAGTTCCTGGGTGATTGCATAAGTGCATGGGCAGTGCCTGGGTGATTGGATGAGTGCATGGGTAGTGCCTGGGTGATTGGATGTGTGCATGTGTAGTGCCTGATTGATTGAATGAGTGCATAGGTAGTGCCAGAGTGATTGGATGAGTGCATGGGTACTGTCTAGGTGATTCAGTGAGTGCATGAGTAATGCGTGGGTGATGGATGAGTGCATGGGTAGTGCCTGGGTGACTGGATGAGTGCATGGGTAGTGTCTGGGTGATTCAATGAGAGCATGGGTAGTGCCTGGGTGATTGTATGAGTGCATAGGTAGTGCATGGGTGATTGGATGAGTGCATGGGTTGTCCCTGGGTAATTGCATTAGTGCATGGGTTGTCCCTGGGTGATTGCATTAGTGCATGGGTAGTGCCTGGGATATTGCATATGTGCATGGGTAGTGCCTGGGAGATTGGATGATTGCATGAGTTGAGTAGTGCCTAGGTGATTGGATAAGTGCCTGGGTTGTGCCTGGATGATTGCATGAGTGCATAGGTAGTGCCTGGGTGATAAAATGAGTGCAAGTATAGTTCCTGGTTGATTGAATGAGTGCATGGGTAAAGTGTGGGTGATTGGATGAGTGCATGGATAGTGACTGGGTGATTGGATGAGTGCATGGGTAGTGCCTGGGTGATTATATGAGTGCATGGGTAGTGCCTGGGTGATTGGATTAGTGCATGGGTAGTGCCTGGGTGATTGGATGAGTGCATGTGTAGTCCCTGAGTGATTGGATGAGTGCATGGGTAGTGGCTGGGTAAATGGATGAATCCATGGGTAATGCCTGGATGATTGGATGAGTGCATGGGCAGTGCCTGGGTGATTGGATGAGTGCATGTTTAGTGCCTGGTTGATTGAATGAGTGCTTGGGTAGTGCCTGGGTGATTGGATAGGTGCATGGGTAGTGCCTGGGTGATTGTATGAGCGCATTGGTAGTGACTGGGTGATTGCATGAGTTCTTGGGTAGTGCCAGAGTGATTAGATGAGTGCATGGGTAGTGTCTGGGTGATTCAATGAGTGCATGGGTAGTGCTTGGGTGATTTTATAAGTGCATAGGTAGTGTGTGGGAGATTGTATGAATGCATGCATAGTGTCAGGGCGATTGTATGGGTGGTCCCAGTGTGATTGGATGAATGCATGGGTAGTGCCTGGGTGAATGTATGAGTGCATAGGCAGTGGCTAGGTGGTTATATAGGTGCCTGGGTAGTACCTTGGTGATTGGATGAGTGCATGGGTAGTGCCAGAGTGATTGAATGAGTGCATGGGTGGTGCCTGGGTTATTGTATCAGTGCATGGGTAGTGCCTGGGTGGTTCAATGAGTGCATGGGTAGAGCCTGAGTGGTCCCATGAGTGCAGGGGTAGTGCATGGGTGACTGGATGAGTGCATGGGTTGTGACTTGGTGATTGGATGTGTGCATGTGTAGTGCCTGGTTGATTTAATGAGTGCATGCTTAGTGCCAGAGTGATTGGATGAGTGCATGGGTACTGTCTAGGTGAGTCAATGAGTGCATGGGTAATGCATGGGTGATTGGATGAGTGCATGGTAAAGCCTGGGTGATTGTATGAGTGCATGGGCTGTGCCTGGGTGATTGGATGAGTGCTTGGGTAGTGCCAGAGTGATTGCATGAGTGCATGGGTAGTGTCTCTGTGATTCAATGAGTGCATGGGTGATTGGATGACTCCATGGGTAGTGCCTGGGTAATTGGATGAGTGCATGGGTAGTGCCTGGGTGATTGGATGGGTGCATGGGTAGTGCCTGGGTGGTTGTATGAGTGCATTGGCAGTGCCTGGGTGATTTCATGAGTTCTTGGGTAGTGCCAGAGTGATTAGATGAGTGCATGGGTAGTGCTTGGGTGATTTTATAAGTGCATAGGTAGTGTGTGGGTGATTGTATGAATGCCTGCGTAGTGTCAGGGTGATTGTATGAGTGCATGGGTGGTCCATGGGTGATTGGATGAGTGCATGGGTAGTGCCTGGGTGAATGTATGAGTGCATAGGTAGTGGCTAGGTGGTAATATAGGTGCCTGGGTAGTACCCCGGTGATTGGATGAGTGCATGGGTAGTACCAGAGTGATTGAATGAGTGCATGGGTGCTGCCTGGGTGATTGTATCAGTGCATGGGTAGTGCCTCGGTGGTTCACTGAGGGCATGGGTAGTGCCTGAGTGGTTCCATGAATGCAGGGGTAGTGCCTGGGTGACTGGATGTGTGCATGGGTTATGCCTTGGTGATTGGATGTGTGCATGTGTAGTGCCTGGTTGATTTAATGAGTGCATGCGTAGTGCCAGAGTGATTGGATGAGTGCATGTGTACTGTCTAGCTGATTCAATGAGTGCATGGGTAATGCATGGGTGATTGGATGAGTGCATGGGTAAAGCCTGGGTGATTGTATGAGTGCACGGGTTGTGCCTGGGTGATTGGATGAGTGTATGGGTAGTGCCTAGATGATTGGATGAGTGTATGGGTAGTGCCTAGATGATTGGATGAGGGCATGGGTAGGGCCTGGGTGATTGCATGAGTGCATGGGTAGTGCCTGGGTGATTGGATGAGTGCATGGGTAGCGCCTGGTTGATTGGATGTATCCATGTGTAGTGCCTGGTTGATTGAATGAGTGCATGTGTAGTGCCAGAGTGATTGGATGAGTGCCTGGGTACTGTCTAGGTGATTCAAAGAGTGCATAGGTAATGCGTGGGTGATTGCATCAGTGCCTGGTTGGTTCCATGAGTGAATGGGTAGTGCCTCAGTGGTTACATGAGTGCATGGGTACCGCCTGGGTGGTTTCATGGGTGCATGGTTAGTGCCTGGGTGACTGTATGAGTGCATGGGTAATGCCTGGGTGATTTTATGAGTGCATGGGTTGTGCCTGGGTGTTTGGATGAGTGTATGGGTAGTGCCTAGATGATTGGATGAGTGCATGGGTAGGTCCTGGGTGATTGCATGCATGCGTGGGCAGTGCCTGGGTGATTGTTTGAGTGCATAGGTAGTGCCTGGGTGATTGGGTGAGTGCATGTGTACTGCTTGGATGATTGAATGAGTGCATGGGTAGTGCCAGAGTGATTGAATGAGTGCATGGGTACTGTCAAGATGATTCCATGAGTGCATGGGTAATTTGTCAGTGATTCTATGAGTGCATGGGTAGTGCCTGCATGATTGTATGAGTCTATGGGTAGTACCTGGGTGATTGGATGAATGAATGGCTACTGCCAGAGTAATTGAATGAGTGCATGGGTAGTGGCTGGGTGATTCTATGAGTGCATAGGTAGTGCCTGGGTGGTTCCATGAGTGCATGGGTAGTGCCTGGGTGGTTTCATTAGTGCATGGGTAGTGGATGGGTGATTGGATGAGTGCATGAGTAGTGCCAGAGTGATTGGATGAGTGCATAGGTACTGTCAGGGTGATTTAATGAGTGCATGGGTAGTGCCTGTATGAATGCATGAGTGCGGGGGTAGTGTCTGGGTGATTGTAAGAGAGCTGGGGTAGTGCAAGGGTGATTGGATAAGTGCAAGGATAGTGCCTGGGTAATCACATGAGTGCATGGGTAGTGCCTGAGTGATTGCATGATTTTTTGGGTAGTGCCAGAGTAATAAGATGAGTGCATGGGTAGTGTGTGGGTACTTCAATGAGTGCCAGGGTAGTGCCTGGGTGATTGCATGAATGCATAGGTAGTGTGTGGGTGATTGTAAAATTGCATGCATAGTGTCAGGGTGATTGTATGAGTGCATGGGTGGTTCTTCGGTGATTGGATGAGTGCGAGTGTAGTGCCTGGGTGATTGTAAGAGTACATGGGTAGTGCCTGGGTGAATGGATGAATACATGGGTAATGCCTGGGTGACTGGATGAGTGCATGGGCAGTGCCTGGGTGTTTGGATGAGTGCATGTGTAGTGCCTGGTTGATTGAATGAGTGCTGGGGTAGTACCAGAGTGATTGGATGAGTGCATGGGTAGTGTCTCTGTGATTCAATGAATGCATGGGTAGTGCATGGGTGATTGGATGACTGCTTGGGTAGTGCTTGGGTGATTGCATGAGTGCATGGGAAGTGCCTGGGTGGTTCCATGAGTGTATGGGAAGTGCCAGGGTAGTTCCATGAGTTCATGAGTAATGCCTGGGTGATTGTATGAGTTCATGTGCATTGCCTGGGAGATAGGATGAGTGTATGGTAGTGCCTGGATGATTGGATGAGTGCATGGGTAGACCCTGGGTGATTGCATGAGTACATGGGTAGTGCCTGAGTGATTGGATGAGTGCATGGGTAGTGCCTGGGTGATTGGATGAGTGCATGTGTAATGCCTGGTTGAGTGCATGGGTAGTATCTGGGTGGGTGATTCAATGAGAGCATGGGTAGTGCCTGGGTGATTGTGTGAGTGCATAGGTAGTGCATGGGTTGTGCCTGGGTGATTAGATGAGTGCATGGGTAGTGCCTTGGTGATTGGCTGAATACACGGGAAGTGCCTGGTTGATTGAATGAGTGCATGAGTAGTGCTTGGGTATTTGGATAGGTGCATGGGTAGTGCCTGAGCGGTTGTATAAGTTCATGGATAGTGCCTTGGTGATCAGATGAGTGCATGGGTAGTGCCTGGGTGATTGCATGAGTTCTTGGGTAGTGCCAGAGTGATTAGATGAGTGCATAGGTAGTGTCTGGGTATTTCAATGAGTGCATGGGTAGTGCCTAAGTGATTTTATGAGTACATAGGTAGTGTGTGGGTGATTGTATGAGTGTATGTGTAGTGTCAGGGTGATTGTATGAGTGCATGGGTGGTCCCTGGGTTTTTCGATGAGTGCATGGGTAGTACCTGGGTGAATGTATGAGTGCATAGGTAGTGGCTTGGTGATTATATAGGTGCCTGTGTAGTACCTTGGTGATTGGATGAGTGCATGGGTAGTGCCATAGTGATTGAATGAGTGCATGGGTGGTGCCTGGGTGATTGCATGAGTGCATGGGCAATGCCTGGGTTATTGGATGAGGGCATGGGTTGTGACTGGGTGATTGGATGTGTGCATGTGTAGTGCCTGGTTGATTGAATGAGTGCATGGGTAGTGCCAGAGTGATTGGATGAGTGCATGGGTACTGTGTAGGTGATTCAATGAGTGCATGGGTAATGCATAGGTGATTGGATGAGTGCATGAGTAGTGTCTGGGTGACTGGATGAGTACAGGGGTAGTGTCTGGGTGATTCAATGAGAGCATGGGTAATGCCTGGGTGATTGAATGAGTGCATAGATAGTGCATGGGTGATTGGATGAGTGCATAGGTAATGCCTGGTTGATGTATTAGTGCATGGGTTGTGCATGGGTGATTGGATGAGTGTATGGGTAGTGCCTAGATGATTGGATGAGTGCATGGGTAGGGCCTGGGTGATTGCATGAGTGCATGGGCAGTGCCTGGGTGATTGGATGAGTGCATTTGTAGTGCCTGGATGATTGAATGAGTGCATGGGTAGTACCAGAGTGACTGAATGAGTGCATGGCTACTGACTAGGTGATTAAATGTGTGCATGGGTAATGTGTGGGTGATTGGAAAAGTGCATGGGTAGTACCTGGGTGATTGGATGAATGCATGGCTGTTGCCAGAGTAATTGGATGAGTGCATGGGTAGTGCCTGGGTGATTGGATGAGTGTATGGGTAGTGCCTAGATGATTTTATAAGTGCATGGGTAGTTCCTGGGTGATTGCATGAGTGCATGGGCAGAGCCTGGGTGATTGGATGAGTGCATGGGTAGTGCCTGGGTGATTGGATATGTGCATGTGTAGTGCCTGATTGATTGGATGAGTGCATGGGTACTGTCTAGGTGATTCAATGAGTGCATGAGTAACGCGTGGATGATTGGATGAGTGCATGGGTAGCGCCTGGGTGACTGGATTAGTGCATGGGTAGTGTCTGGGTGATTCAATGACAGCATGGGTAATGCCTGGGTGATTGTATGAGTGCATAGGTAGTGCATGGGAGATTGGATGAGTGCATGGGTTGTCCCTGGATAATTGCATTAGTGCATGGGTTGTCCCTGGGTGATTGCATTAGTGCATGGCTAGTGCCTGGGTTATTGCATTAGTGCATGGGTAGTGCCTGGGAGATTGGATAAGTTGAGTAGTGCCTAGGTGATTGGATAAGTGCATGGGTAGTGCCTGGATGATTGCATGAGTGCATAGGTAGTGCCTGGGTGATAGAATGAGTGCAAGAATAGTTCCTGGTTGATTGAATGAGTACATGGGTAGTGTCAGAGTGATTGGATGAGTGCATGGGTACTGTCTAGGTGATTCAATGAGTGCATGAGTAATGCAGGGGTGATTGGATGAGTGCATGGGTAGTGCCTGGGTGATTGGATGAGTGCATGGGTAGCACCTGGGTTATTGTATGAGTGCATGGGTAATGCCTGGGTGATTGGATGAGTGCATGTGTAGTGCCTGAGTGATTGGATGAGTACCCGGATAGTGGCTGGGTAAATGGATGAATGCATGGGTAATGCCTGGATGATTGGATGAGTGCATGGGCAGTGCCTGGGTGATTGGATGAGTGCATGTTTAGTGCCTGGTTGATTGAATGAGTGCTTGGGTAGTGCCACAGTGATTGGATGAGTGCATGGGTAGTGTTTCAGTGATTCAATGAGTGCATGGGTAGTGCATGGGTAATTGGATGACTGCATGGGTAGTACCTCGGTAATTGGATCAGTGCATGGGTAGTGCCAGAGTGATTGAATGAGTGCATGGGTGGTGCCTGGGTAATTGCATCCGTGCATGGGTAGTGCCTGGGTGGTTCAACGAGTGCATGGGTAGTGCCTGAGTGGTTCCATGAGTGCAGAGGTAGTGCCTGGGTGACTGGATGAGAGCATGGGTTGTGCCTTGGTGATTGGATGTGTGCATGTGTAGTGCCTGGTTGATTGAATGAGTGCATGCATAGTGCCAGAGTGATTGGATGAGTGCATGGGTAATGCGTGGGTGATTGGAGGAGTGCATGGGTAATGCCTGGGTGATTGGATGAGTGCCTGCGTTGTGCCTGGGTGATTGGATGAGTGTATGGGTAGTGCCTAGATGATTGGGTGAGTGCATGGGTAGGGCCTGGGTGATTACATGAGTGCATGGGCAGTATCTGGGTGATTGGATGAATGCATGTGTAGTGCCTGGGTGATTGGATGAGTGCATTTGTAGTGCCTGGATGATTGAATGGGTGCATGGGTAGTGCCATAGTAATTGAATGAGTGCATGGGTACTGACGAGGTGATTCAATGAGTGCATGGGTAATGTGTGGGTGATTGGATGAGTGCATGGGTGGTGCCTGGGTGATTGGATGAGGGTATTGGTAGTGCCTGCATGATTGTATGTGTGCATGGGTAGAACCTGGGTGATTGGTTGAATGCATGGCTACTGCCAGAGTAATTGGATGAGTGCATGGGTAGTGCCTGGGTGATTCCAAGAATGCATCGGTAGTACCTCGGTGGTTCCATAAGTGCATGGGTAGTGCCTGGATAATTGTATGAGTGCTTGGGTAATGCCTCGGTCATTGTATGAGTGCTTGGGTAATGCCTCGGTGATTGTATGAGTGCATGGGTTGTGCCTGAGTGATTGGATGAGTGTAGGGATAGTGCCTAGATGATTGGATGAGTGCATGGGTAGTACCTGGGTGATTGCATGAGTGCATGGGTAGTGCCTGGGTGATTGAATGAGAGCATCGGTAGTGCCAGAGTGATTGGATGAGTGCATAGGTACTGTCAAGGTGATTCAATGAGTGCATGAGTTATGCGTCGGTGATTGGATAGGTGCATGGGTAGTGCCTGGGTGATTGGATGAGTGCATGTGAAGTGCCTAGGTGATTGGATGAGTGCATGTGAAGTGCCTGGATGATTGAATGAGTGCATGGGTAGTGCCAGAGTGATTGAATGAGTGCATGGGTACTGTTGAGGTGATTCAATGAGTGCATGGGTAATGTGTGGGTAATTGGATAAGTGCATGGGTAGTGCCTGGGTGATTGGATGAGGGCATTGTTAGTGCCTGAGTGATTGTATGAGTACATGTGTAGTACCTGGGTGATTGGATTAATGCATGGCTACTGCCAGAGTAATTGTATGAGTGCATGGGTAGTGCCTGGGTGATTCCATGAGTGCATGGGTAGTGCCTCAGTGGTTCCATGAGTATATGGGTAGTGCCTGGGTGGTTTCATGAGTGCATGGGTAGTGCATGGGTGGTTTAATGGGTGCATGGGTAGTGCCTGGGTAATTGTATGAGTGCATGGGTAATGCCTGGGTGATTGTATGAGTGCATGGGTTGTGCCTGGATGATTGGATGAGTGTATGGGTAGTGCCTAGATGATTGGATGAGTGCATGGGTAGGGCCTGGGTGATTGCATGAGTGCATCGGCAGTTACTGGGTAATTGGATGAGTGCATGGGTAGTGCTTGAGTGATTGGATGAGTGCACGTGTAGTGCCTGGATAATTGAATGAGTGCATGGGTAGTGCCAGAGTGATTGAATGAGTGCAAGGGTATTGTCGCAGTGATTCTATGAGTGCATGGGTAATGTGTGGGTTATTGGATGAGTGCATGGGTAGTGCCTCCATGGTTGTATGAGTGCATGGGTAGTACCTGGGTGATTGGATGAATGCATGGCTACTGCCAGAGTAATTAGGTGAGTGCATGGGTAGTGCCTGGGTAATTCCATGAGTGCATGGGTAGTGCCTTGGTGTTTTCATGAGTATATGGGTAGTGCCTGGGTGGTTCCATGAGTGCATGGTTAGTGCCAGGGTTATTGTATGAGTGCTTGGGTAATACCTGGGTCATTGTATGAGTGCATGGGTTGTGCCTGGGTGATTGGATGAGTGTATGGGTTATGCCTAGATGATTGGATAAGTGCATGGGTAGTTCCTGGGTGATTGCATAAGTGCATGGGTAGTGCCTGGGTGATTGGATGAGTGCATGGGTAGTGCCTGGGTGATTGGATATGTGCATGTGTAGTGCCTGGCTGATTGAATGAGTGCATGGGTAGTGCCAGAGTAATTGGATAAAGGCATGGGTACTGTCTAGGGGATTCAATGAGTGCATGGGTAATGCGTGGGTGATTGGATGACTGCATGGGTAGTGCCTGGGTGATTGTATGAGTGCATGGGTTGTGCCTGGGTGATTGGATGAGTGTATGGGTAATGCCTAGATGATTGGATGAGTACATGGGTAGGGCCTGGATGATTGCATGAGTGCATGGGCAGTGCCTGGGTGATTGGATGAGTGCATTTGTAGTGCCTGGATGATTGAATGAGTGCATGGGTAGTACCAGAGTGACTGAATGAGTGCATGGCTACTGACTAGGTGATTAAATGTGTGCATGGGTAATGTGTGGGTGATTGGATAAGTGCATAGGTAGTACCTGGGTGATTGGATGAGGGCATTGGTATTGTGTGTGTGATTGTATGAGTGCATGGGTAGTACCTGGGTGATTGGATGAATGCATGGCTGTTGCCAGAGTAATTGGATGAGTGCATGGGTAGTGCCTGGGTGATTGGATGAGTGTATGGGTAGTGCCTAGATGATTTTATAAGTGCATGGGTAGTTCCTGGGTGATTGCATGAGTGCATGGGCAGAGCCTGGGTGATTGGATGAGTGCATGGGTAGTGCCTGGGTGATTGGATATGTGCATGTGTAGTGCCTGGGTGACTGGATTAGTGCATGGGTAGTGCCTGAGTGACTGGATGAGTGCATGGGTAGCGCCTGGGTGACTGGATTAGTGCATGGGTAGTGTCTGGGTGATTCAATGACAGCATGGGTAATGCCTGGGTGATTGTATGAGTGCATAGGTAGTGCATGGGAGATTGGATGAGTGCATGGGTTGTCCCTGGATAATTGCATTAGTGCATGGGTTGTCCCTGGGTGATTGGATAAGTGCATGGGTAGTGCCTGGATGATTGCATGAGTGCATAGGTAGTGCCTGGGTGATAGAATGAGTGCAAGTATAGTTCCTGGTTGATTGAATGAGTACATGGGTAGTGTCAGAGTGATTGGATGAGTGCATGGGTACTGTCTAGGTGATTCAATGAGTGCATGAGTAATGCAGGGGTGATTGGATGAGTGCATGGGTAGTGCCTGGGTGATTGGATGAGTGCATGGGTAGCACCTGGGTTATTGGATGAGTGCATGGGTAATGCCTGGGTGATTGGATGAGTGCATGTGTAGTGCCTGAGTGATTGGATAAGTACATGGGTAGTGGGTGGGTGATTGCATGATTGTTTAGGTAGTGCCTGGGTGATAGAATGAGTGCAAGTGTAGTTCCTGGTTGATTGGATGAGTGCATGGGAAGTGCTAGAGTGATTGGATGAGTGCATGGGTACTATCTAGGTGATTCAATGAGTGCATGAGTAATGCGTAGGTGATTGGATGAGTGCATGGGTAGTGCCTGGGTGATTGTATGAGTGCATGGGTTGTGCCTGGGTGATGGGATGAGTGTATGGGTAGTGTCTTGGTGATTCAATGAGAGCATGGATAGTGCATGGGTGATTGGATGAGTGCATGGGTTGTCCCTGGGTAATTGCATTAGTGCATGGGTTGTCCCTGGGTGATTGCATTAGTGCATGGGTAGTGCCTGGGTTATTGCATTAGTGCATGGGTAGTGTCTGGGAGATTGGATCAGTGCATAAGTTGAGTAGTGCCTAGGTGATTGGATAAGTACATGGGTAGTGGGTGGGTGATTGCATGATTGTTTAGGTAGTGCCTGGGTGATAGAATGAGTGCAAGTATAGTTCCTGGTTGATTGGATGAGTGCATGGGTAGTGGGTGGGTGAGTGTATGAGTGCATAGGTAGTGCCTGGGTGATTGGATGAGTGCATGGGTAGTGCCTGGGTGATTGGATGAGTGCATAGGCAGTGGCTGGGTGAATGAATGAATGCATGGGTAATGCCTGGATGATTGGGTGAGTGCTTGAGCAGTGCCTGGGTGATTGGATGAGTGCATGTGTAGTGCCTGGTTGATTGAATGAGTGCTTGGGTAGTGCCAGAGTGATTGAATGAGTCCATGGGTAGTGTCACAGTGATTCAATGAGTGCATGGGTAGTGCGAGGGTGATTGGATGACTGCATGGGTAGTGCCTGGGTGATTGGATGACTGCATGGGTAGTGCCTGGGTATTTGGATGGGTGAATGGGTAGTGCCTGGGTGGTTGTATGAGTGCATGCGTCATGTCAGGGTGATTGTATGAGTTCATGGGTAGCCCCTGGGTGATTGGATGAGTGCATGGGTAGTGCCTGGGTAAATGTATGAGTACATAGGTAGTGGCTGGGTGATTATATAGGTGCCTGGGTAGTACCTCAGTGATTGGATGAGTGTATGGGTAGTGCCAGAGTGATTGAATGAGTGCATGGGTACTGTTGAGGTGATTCAATGTGTGCATGGGTAATGTGTGGGTGATTGGATAAGTGCATGGGTAGTGTCTGGGTGATTGGATGAGGGCATTGGTAGTGCCTGCGTGATTGTATGAGTGAATGGGTAGTACCTGGGTGATTGGATGAATGCATGGCTATTGCCAGAGTAATTGGATGAGTGCATGGATAGTGCCTGGGTGATTGTGTGAGTGCATGGGTAGTGCCTCGGTGGTTCCATGAGTATATGGGTAGTGCCTGGGTGGTTCCATGAGTGCATGGGTAGTGCATGGGTGATTGTATGAGTGCTTGGGTTGCCTGGGTGATTGTATGAGTGCATGGGTTATGCCTGGGTGATTGGATGAGTGTATGGGTAGTGTCTAGATGATTGGATGTGTGCATGGGTAGTTCCTGGGTGATTGCATAAGTGCATGGGCAGTGCCTGGGTGATTGTATGAGTGCATGGGCAGTGCCTGGGTGATTGGATGTGTGCATGTGTAGTGCCTGATTGATTGAATGAGTGCATAGGTAGTGCCAGAGTGATTGGATGAGTGCATGGGTACTGTCTAGGTGATTCAGTGAGTGCATGAGTAATGCGTGGGTGATTGGATGAGTGCATGGGTAGTGCATGGGTAGTGTCTGGGTGATTCAATGAGAGCATGGGTAGTGCCTGGGTGATTGCATGAGTGCATAGGTAGTGCATGGGTGATTGGATGAGTGCATGGGTTGTCCCTGGGTAATTTCATTAGTGCATGGGTAGTGCCTGGGATATTGCATATGTGAATGGGTAGTGCCTGGGAGATTGGATGATTGCATGAGTTGAGTAGTGCCTAGGTGATTGGATAAGTGCCTGGATAGTGCCTGGATGATTGCATGAGTGCATAGGTAGTGCCTGGGTGATAAAATGAGAGCAAGTATAGTTCCTGGCTGATTGAATGAGTGCATGGGTAAAGTGTGGGTGATTGGATGAGTGCATGGGTGATTATATGAGTGCATGGGTAGTGCCTGGGTGATTGGATTAGTGCATGGGTAGTGCCTGGGTGATTGGATGAGTGCATGTGTAGTCCCTGAGTGATTGGATGAGTGCATGGGTAGTGGCTGGGTAAATGGATGAATCCATGGGTAATGCCTGGATGATTGGATGAGTGCATGGGCAGTGCCTGGGTGCTTGGATGAGTGCATGTTTAGTGCCTGGTTGATTGAATGAGTGCTTGGGTAGTGCCTGGGTGATTGGATGAGTTCTTGGGTAGTGCCAGAGTGATTAGATGAGTGCATGGGTAGTGTCTGGGTGATTCAATGAGTGCATGGGTAGTGCTTGGGTGATTTTATAAGTGCATAGGTAGTGTGTGGGAGATTTTATGAATGCATGCATAGTGTCAGGGCGATTGTATGGGTGGTCCCAGGGTGATTGGATGAGTGCATGGGTAGTGCCTGGGTGAATGTATGAGTGCATAGGCAGTGGCTAGGTGGTTATATAGGTCCTGGGTAGTCCCCCGGTGATTGGATGAGTGCATGGGTAGTGCCAGAGTGATTGAATGAGTGCATGGGTGGTGCCTGGGTTATTGTATCAGTGCATGGGTAGTGCCTGGGTGGTTCAATGAGTGCATGGGTAGAGCCTGAGTGATTCCATGAGTGCAGGGGTAGTGCATGGGTGACTGGATGAGTGCATGGGTTGTGCTTTGGTGATTGGATGTGTGCATGTGTAGTGCCTGGTTGATTTAATGAGTGCATGCTTAGTGCCAGAGTGATTGGATGAGTGCATGGGTACTGTCTAGGTGAGTCAATGAGTGCATGGGTAATGCATGGGTGATTGGATGAGTGCATGGTAAAGCCTGGGTGATTGTATGAGTGCATGGGCTGTGCCTGGGTGATTGGATGAGTGTATGGGTAGTGCCTAGATGATTGGAGGAGTGCATGGGTAGGGCCTGGGTGATTGCATGAGTGCATGGGTAGTGCCTGGGTGATTGGATGAGTGCATGGGTAGTGCCTGGTTGATTGGATGTATCCATGTGTAGTGCCTGGTTTATTGAATGAGTGCATGGGTAGGGCCAGAGTGATTGGATTAGTGCCTGGGTACTGTCTAGGTGATTCAAAGAGTGCATATGTAATGCGTGGGTGATTGCATCAGTGCCTGGGTGGTTCCATGAGTGCATGGGTAGTGCCTTGGTGGTTCCATGAGTGCATGGGTAGTGCCTGGGTGGTTTCATGGGTGCATGGTTAGTGCCTGGGTGACTGTATGAGTGTGTGGGTAATGCCTGGGTGATTGGATGAGTGTATAGGTAGTGCCTAGATGATTGGATGAGTGCATGGGTAGGGCCTGGGTGATTGCATGCATGTATGCATGGGCAGTGCCTGGGTGATTTTTTGAGTGCATAGGTAGTGCCTGGGTGATTGGGTGAGTGATTGTGTACTGCCTGGATGTTTGAATGAGTGCATGGGTAGTGCCAGAGTGATTGAATGAGTGCATGGGTACTGTCTAGGTGATTGGATGAGTGCATGTGTAGTCCCTGAGTGATTGGATGAGTGCATGGGTAGTGGCTGGGTAAATGGATGAATGCATGGGTAATGCGTGGATGATTGGATGAGTGCATGGGCAGTGCCTGGGTGATTGGATGAGTGCATGTTTAGTGCCTGGTTGATTGAATGAGTGCTTGGGTAGTGCCAGAGTGATTGCATGAGTGCATGGGTAGTGTCTCTGTGATTCAATGAGTGCATGGGTGATTGGATAACTGCATGGGTAGTGCCTGGGTAATTGGATGAGTGCATGGGTAATGCCTGGGTGATTGGATGGGTGCATGGGTAGTGCCTGGGTGGTTGTATGAGTGCATTGGCAGTGCCTGGGTGATTTCATGAGTTCTTGGGTAGTGCCAGAGTGATTAGATGAGTGCATGGGTAGTGCTTGGGTGATTTTATAAGTGCATAGGTAGTGTGTGGGTGATTGTATGAATGCATGCGTAGTGTCAGGATGATTGTATGAGTGCATGGGTGGTCCATGGGTGATTGGATGAGTGCATGGGTAGTGCCTGGGTGAATGTATGAGTGCATAGGTAGTGGCTAGGTGGTTATATAGGTGCCTGGGTAGTACCCCGGTGATTGGATGAGTACATGGGTAGTACCAGAGTGATTGAATGAGTGCATGGGGGCTGCCTGGGTGATTGTATCAGTGCATGGGTAGTGCCTGGGTGATTCAATGAGGGCATGGGTAGTGCCTGAGTGGTTCCATGAATGCAGGGGTAGTGCCTGGGTGACTGGATGTGTGCATGGGTTATGCCTTGGTGATTGGATGTGTGCATGTATAGTGCCTGGTTGATTTAATGAGTGCATGCATAGTGCCAGAGTGATTGGATGAGTGCATGGGTACTGTATAGCTGATTCAATGAGTGCATGGGTAATGCATGGGTGATTGGATGAGTGCATGGGTAAAGCCTGGGTGATTGGATGAGTGTATGGGTAGTGCCTAGATGATTGGATGAGTGAATGGGTAGTGCCTAGATGTTTGGATGAGGGCATGGGTAGGGCCTGGGTGATTGCATGAGTGCATGGGTAGTGCCTGGGTGATTGGATGAGTGCATGGGTAGTGCCTGGTTGATTGGATGTATCCATGTGTAGTGCCTGGTTGATTGAATGAGTGCATGGGTAGTGCCAGAGTGATTAGATGAGTGCCTGGGTACTGTCTAGGTGATTCAAAGAGGGCATAGGTAATGCGTGGGTGATTGCATCAGTGCCTGGTTGGTTCCATGAGTGCATGGGTAGTGCCTCAGTGGTTACATTAGTGCATGGGTAGCGCCTGGGTGGTTTCATGGGTGCATGGTTAGTGCCTGGGTGACTGTATGAGTGCATGGGTAATGCCTGGGTGATTTTATGAGTGCATGGGTTGTGCCTGGGTGTTTGGATGAGTGTATGGGTAGTGCCTAGATGATTGGATGAGTGCATGGGTAGGGCCTGGGTGATTGCATGCATGCGTGGGCAGTGCCTGAGTGATTGTTTGAGTGCATAGGTAGTGCCTGGGTGATTGGGTGAGTGCATGTGTACTGCTTGGATGATTGAATGAGTGCATGGGTAGTGTCAGAGTGATTGAATGAGTGCATGGGTACTGTCAAGATGATTCCATGAGTGCATGGGTAATTTGTCAGTGATTCTATGAGTGCATGGGTAGTGCCTGCATGATTGTATGAGTCTATGGGTAGTACCTGGGAGATTGGATGAATGAATGGCTACTGCCAGAGTAATTGAATGAGTGCATGGGTAGTGGCTGGATGGTTCCATGAGTGCATGGGTAGTGCCTGGGTGGTTTCATTAGTGCATGGGTAGTGGATGGGTGATTGGATGAGTGCATGAGTAGTGCCAGAGTGATTGGATGAGTGCATAGGTACTGTCAGGGTGATTTAATGAGTGCATGGGTAGTGCCTGTATGAATGCATGAGTGCGGGGGTAGTGTCTGGGTGATTGTAAGAGAGCAGGGGTAGTGCAAGGGTGATTGGATAAGTGCAAGGATAGTGCCTGGGTAATCACATGAGTGCATGGGTAGTGCCTGAGTGATTGCATGAGTTGTTGGGTAGTGCCAGAGTAATAAGATGAGTGCATGGGTAGTGTCTGGGTACTTCAATGAGTGCCAGGGTAGTGCCTGGGTGATTGCATGAATGCATAGGTAGTGTGTGGGTGATTGTAAAATTGCATGCATAGTGTCAGGGTGATTGTATGAGTGCATGGGTGGTTCTTCGGTGATTGGATGAGTGCGAGTGTAGTGCCTGGGTGATCGTAAGAGTACATGGGTAGTGCCTGGGTGAATGGATGAATACATGGGTAATGCCTGGGTGACTGGATGAGTGCATGGGCAGTGCCTGGGTGTTTGGATGAGTGCATGTGTAGTGCCTGGTAGATTGAATGAGTGCTGGGGTAGCACCAGAGTGATTGGATGAGTGCATGGGTAGTGTCTCGGTGATTCAATGAATGCATGGGTAGTGAATGGGTGATTGGATGACTGCTTGGGTAGTGCTTGGGTGATTGCATGAGTGCATGGGAAGTGCCTGGGTGGTTCCATGAGTGTATGGGTAGTGCCGGGTAGTTCCATGAGTGCATGAGTAATGCCTGGGTGATTGTATGGGTTCATGTGCATTGCCTGGGAGATTGGGTAGACCCTGGGTGATTGCATGAGTGCATGGGTAGTGCCTGAGTGATTGGATGAGTGCATGGGTAGTGCCTGGGTGATTGGATGAGTGCATGTGTAATGCCTGGTTGAGTGCATGGGTAGTATCTGGGTGGGTGATTCAATGAGAGCATGGGTAGTGCCTGGGTGATTGTGTGAGTGCATAGGTAGTGCATGGGTTGTGCCTGGGTGATTAGATGAGTGCATGGGTAGTGCCTTGGTGATTGGCATGCGTCATGTCAGGGTGATTGTAAGAGTTCATGGGTGGCCCCAGGGTGATTGGATGAGTGCATGGGTAGTGCCTGGGTAAATGTATGAGTACATAGGTAGTGGCTGGGTGATTATATAGGTGCCTGGGTAGTACCTCGGTGATTGGATGAGTGTATGGGTAGTGTCTGGGTGATTGGATGAGGGCATTGGTAGTGCCTGCGTGATTGTATGAGTGAATGGGTAGTACCTGGGTGATTGGATGAATGCATGGCTATTGCCAGAGTAATTGGATGAGTGCATGGGTAGTGCCTGGGTGATTGTGTGAGTGCATGGGTAGTGCCTCGGTGGTTCCATGAGTATATGGGTAGTGCCTGGGTGGTTCCATGAGTGCATGGGTAGTGCCTGGGTGATTGTATGAGTGCTTGGGTTGCCTGGGTGATTGTGTGAGTGCATGGGTAGTGCCTCGGTGGTTCCATGAGTGCATGGGTACTGTCGAGGTGATTCAATGTGTGCATGGGTAATGTGTGGGTGATTGGATAAGTGCATGGGTAGTGTCTGGGTGATTGGATGAGGGCATTGGTAGTGCCTGCGTGATTGTATGAGTGAATGGGTAGTACCTGGGTGATTGGATGAATGCATGGCTATTGCCAGAGTAATTGGATGAGTGCATGGGTAGTGCCTGGGTGATTGTGTGAGTGCATGGGTAGTGCCTCGGTGGTTCCATGAGTATATGGGTAGTGCCTGGGTGGTTCCATGAGTGCATGGGTAGTGCCTGGGTGATTGTATGAGTGCTTGGGTTGCCTGGGTGATTGTATGAGTGCATGGGTTATGCCTGGGTGATTGGATGAGTGTATGGGTAGTGTCTAGATGATTGGATGTGTGCATGGGTAGTTCCTGGGTGATTGCATAAGTGCATGGGCAGTGCCTGTGAGATTGGATGAGTGCATGGGTAGTGCCTGGGTGATTGGATGTGTGCATGTGTAGTGCCTGATTGATTGAATGAGTGCATAGGTAGTGCCAGAGTGATTGGATGAGTGTATGGGTACTGTCTAGGTGATTCAGTGAGTGCATGAGTAATGCGTGGGTGATTGGATGAGTGCATGGGTAGTGCCTGGGTGACTGGATGAGTGCATGGGTAGTGTCTGGGTGATTCAATGAGAGCATGGGTAGTGCCTGGGTGATTGTATGAGTGCATAGGTAGTGCATGGGTGATTGGATGAGTCCATGGGTTGTCCATGGGTAATTGCATTAGTGCATGGGTTGTCCCTGGGTGATTGCATTAGTGCATGGGTAGTGCCTGGGATATTGCATATGTGAATGGGTAGTGCCTGGGAGATTGGATGATTGCATGAGTTGAGTAGTGCCTAGGTGATTGGATAAGTGCCTGGGTAGTGCCTGGATGATTGCATGAGTGCATAGGTAGTGCCTGGGTGATAAAATGAGTGCAAGTATAGTTCCTGGCTGATTGAATGAGTGCATGGGTAAAGTGTGGGTGATTGGATGAGTGCATGGATAGTGACTGGGTGATTGGATGAGTGCATGGGTAGTGCCTGGGTGATTATATAAGTGCATGGGTAGTGCCTGGGTGATTGGATTAGTGCATGGGTAGTGCCTGGGTGATTGGATGAGTGCATGTGTAGTCCCTGAGTGATTGGATGAGTGCATGGGTAGTGGCTGGGTAAATGGATGAATCCATGGGTAATGCCTGGATGATTGGTTGAGTGCATGGGCAGTGCCTGGGTGCTTGGATGAGTGCATGTTTAGTGCCTATGTTGATTGAATGAGTGCTTGGGTAGTGCCTGGGTGATTGGATAGGTGCATGGGTAGTGTCTGGGTGATTCAATGAGTGCATGGGTAGTGCTTGGGTGATTTTATAAGTGCATAGGTAGTGTGTGGGAGATTGTATGAATGCATGCATAGTGTCAGGGCGATTGTATGGGTGGTCCCAGGGTGATTGGATGAGTGCATGGGTAGTGCCTGGGTGAATGTATGAGTGCATAGGCAGTGGCTAGGTGGTTATATAGGTGCCTGGGTAGTACCTTGGTGATTGGATGAGTGCATGGGTAGTGCCAGAGTGATTGAATGAGTGCATGGGTGGTGCCTGGGTTATTGTATCAGTGCATGGGTAGTGCCTGGGTGGTTCAATGAGTGCATGGGTAGAGCCTGAGTGGTTCCATGAGTGCCGGGGTTGTGCATGGGTGACTGGATGAGTGCATGGGTTGTGCCTTGGTGATTGGATGTGTGCATGTGTAGTGCCTGGTTGATTTAATGAGTGCATGCTTAGTGCCAGAGTGATTGGATGAGTGCATGGGTACTGTCTAGGTGAGTCAATGAGTGCATGGGTAATGCATGGGTGATTGGATGAGTGCATGGTAAAGCCTGGGTGATTGTATGAGTGCATGGGCTGTGCCTGGGTGATTGGATGAGTGTATGGGTAGTGCCTAGATGATTGGAGGAGTGCATGGGTAGGGCCTGGGTGATTGCATGAGTGCATGGGTAGTGCCTGGGTGATTGGATGAGTGCATGGGTAGTGCCTGGTTGATTGGATGTATCCATGTGTAGTGCCTGGTTTATTGAATGAGTGCATGGGTAGGGCCAGAGTGATTGGATTAGTGCCTGGGTACTGTCTAGGTGATTCAAAGAGTGCATATGTAATGCGTGGGAGATTGCATCAGTGCCTGGGTGGTTCCATGAGTGCATGGGTAGTGCCTTGGTGGTTCCATGAGTGCATGGGTAGTGCCTGGGTGGTTTCATGGGTGCATGGTTAGTGCCTGGGTGACTGTATGAGTGTGTGGGTAATGCCTGGGTGATTGGATGAGTGTAGGTAGTGCCTAGATGATTGGATGAGTGCATGGGTAGGGCCTGGGTGATTGCATGCATGTATGCATGGGCAGTGCCTGGGTGATTTTTTGAGTGCATAGGTAGTGCCTGGGTGATTGGGTGAGTGCATGTGTACTGCCTGGATGATTGAATGAGTGCATGGGTAGTGCCAGAGTGATTGAATGAGTGCATGGGTACTGTCTAGGTGATTGGATGAGTGCATGTGTAGTCCCTGAGTGATTGGATGAGTGCATGGGTAGTGGCTGGGTAAATGGATGAATGCATGGGTAATGCGTGGATGATTGGATGAGTGCATGGGCAGTCCCTGGGTGATTGGATGAGTGCATGTTTAGTGCCTGGTTGATTGAATGAGTGCTTGGGTAGTGCCAGAGTGATTGCATGAGTGCATGGGTAGTGTCTCTGTGATTCAATGAGTGCATGGGTGATTGGATGACTGCATGGGTAGTGCCTGGGTAATTGGATGAGTGCATGGGTAATGCCTGGGTGATTGGATGGGTGCAAGGGTAGTGCCTGGGTGGTTGTATGAGTGCATTGGCAGTGCCTGGGTGATTTCATGAGTTCTTGGGTAGTGCCAGAGTGATTAGATGAGTGCATGGGTAGTGCTTGGGTGATTTTATAAGTGCATAGGTAGTGTGTGGGTGATTGTATGAATGCATGCGTAGTGTCAGGGTGATTGTATGAGTGCATGGGTGGTCCATGGGTGATTGGATGAGTGCATGGGTAGTGCCTGGGTGAATGTATGAGTGCATAGGTAGTGGCTAGGTGGTTATATAGGTGCCTGGGTAGTACCCCGGTGATTGGATGAGTACATGGGTAGTACCAGAGTGATTGAATGAGTGCATGGGTGCTGCCTGGGTGATTGTATCAGTGCATGGGTAGTGCCTGGGTGATTCAATGAGGGCATGGGTAGTGCCTGAGTGGTTCCATGAATGCAGGGGTAGTGCCTGGGTGACTGGATGTGTGCATGGGTTATGCCTTGGTGATTGGATGTGTGCATGTGTAGTGCCTGGTTGATTTAATGATTGCATGCGTAGTGCCAGAGTGATTGGATGAGTGCATGGGTACTGTCTAGCTGATTCAATGAGTGCATGGGTAATGCATGGGTGATTGGATGAGTGCATGGGTTGTGCCTGGGTGATTGGATGAGTGTATGGGTAGTGCCTAGATTATTGGATGAGTGTATGGGTAGTGCCTAGATGTTTGGATGAGGGCATGGGTAGGGCCTGGGTGATTGCATGAGTGCATGGGTAGTGCCTGGGTGATTGGATGAGTGCATGGGTAGTGCCTGGTTGATTGGATGTATCCATGTGTAGTGCCTGGTTGATTGAATGAGTGCATGGGTAGTGCCAGAGTGATTGGATGAGTGCCTGGGTACTGTCTAGGTGATTCAAAGAGGGCATAGGTAATGCGTGGGTGATTGCATCAGTGCCTGGTTGGTTCCATGAGTGCATGGGTAGTGCCTCGGTGGTTACATTAGTGCATGGGTAGCGCCTGGGTGGTTTCATGGGTGCATGGTTAGTGCCTGGGTGACTGTATGAGTGCATGGGTAATGCCTGGGTGATTTTATGAGTGCATGAGTTGTGCCTGGGTGTTTGGATGAGTGCATGGGTAGTGCCTAGATGATTGGATGAGTGCATGGGTAGGGCCTGGGTGATTGTTCGAGTGCATAGGTAGTGCCTGGATGATTGGGTGAGTGCATGTGTACTTTCTTGGATGATTGAATGAGTGCATGGGTAGTGTCAGAGTGAATGAATGAGTGCATGGGTACTGTCAAGATGATTCCATGAGTGCATGGGTAATTTGTCAGTGATTCTATGAGTGCATGGGTAGTGCCTGCATGATTGTATGAGTCTATGGGTAGTACCTGGGTGATTGGATGAATGAATGGCTACTGCCAGAGTAATTGAATGAGTGCATGGGTAGTGGCTGGGTGATTCTATGAGTGCATAGGTAGTGCCTGGGTGGTTCCATGGGTGCATGGGTAGTGCCTGGGTGGTTTCATTAGTGCATGGGTAGTGGATCGGTGATTGGTTGAGTGCATGAGTAGTGCCAGAGTGATTGGATGAGTGCATAGGTACTGTCAGGGTGATTTAATGAGTGCATGGGTAGTGCCTGTATGAATGCATGAGTGCGGGGGTAGTGTCTGGGTGATTGTAAGAGAGCAGGGGTAGTGCAAGGGTGATTGGATAAGTGCAAGGATAGTGCCTGGGTAATCACATGAGTGCATGGGTAGTGCCTGAGTGATTGCATGAGTTTTTGGGTAGTGGCAGAGTAATAAGATGAGTGCATGGGTAGTGTCTGGGTACTTCAATGAGTGCCAGGGTAGTGCCTGGGTGATTGCATGAATGCATAGGTAGTGTGTGGGTGATTGTAAAATTGCATGCATAGTGTCAGGGTGATTGTATGAGTGCATGGGTGGTTCTTCGGTGATTGGATGAGTGCGAGTGTAGTGCCTGGGTGATTGTAAGAGTACATGGGTAGTGCCTGGGTGAATGGATGAATACATGGGTAATGCCTGGGTGACTGGATGAGTGCATGGGCAGTGCCTGGGTGTTTGGATGAGTGCATGTGTAGTGCCTGATTGATTGAATGAGTGCTGGGGTAGTACCTGGGTGAATGTATGAGTGCATATGTAGTGGCTTGGTGATTATATAGGTGCCTGTGTAGTACCTTGGTGATTGGATGAGTGCATGGGTAGTGCTATAGTGATTGTGTGAGTGCATGGGTAGTGCCTCGGTGGTTCCATGAGTATATGGGTAGTGCCTGGGTGGTTCCATGAGTGCATGGGTAGTGCCTGGGTGATTGTATGAGTGCTTGGGTTGCCTGGGTGATTGTGTGAGTGCATGGGTAGTGCCTCGGTGGTTCCATGAGTGCATGGGTACTGTCGAGGTGATTCAATGTGTGCATGGGTAATGTGTGGGTGATTGGATAAGTGCATGGGTAGTGTCTGGGTGATTGGATGAGGGCATTGCTAGTGCCTGCGTGATTGTATGAGTGAATGGGTAGTACCTGGGTGATTGGATGAATGCATGGCTATTGCCAGAGTAATTGGATGAGTGCATGGGTAGTGCCTGGGTGATTGTGTGAGTGCATGGGTAGTGCCTCGGTGGTTCCATGAGTATATGGGTAGTGCCTGGGTGGTTCCATGAGTGCATGGGTAGTGCCTGGGTGATTGTATGAGTGCTTGGGTTGCCTGGGTGATTGTATGAGTGCATGGGTTATGCCTGGGTGATTGGATGAGTGTATGGGTAGTGTCTAGATGATTGGATGTGTGCATGGGTAGTTCCTGGGTGATTGCATAAGTGCATGGGCAGTGCCTGTGAGATTGGATGAGTGCATGGGTAGTGCCTGGGTGATTGGATGTGTGCATGTGTAGTGCCTGATTGATTGAATGAGTGCATAGGTAGTGCCAGAGTGATTGGATGAGTGTATGGGTACTGTCTAGGTGATTCAGTGAGTGCATGAGTAATGCGTGGGTGATTGGATGAGTGCATGGGTAGTGCCTGGGTGACTGGATGAGTGCATGGGTAGTGTCTGGGTGATTCAATGAGAGCATGGGTAGTGCCTGGGTGATTGTATGAGTGCATAGGTAGTGCATGGGTGATTGGATGAGTCCATGGGTTGTCCATGGGTAATTGCATTAGTGCATGGGTTGTCCCTGGGTGATTGCATTAGTGCATGGGTAGTGCCTGGGATATTGCATATGTGAATGGGTAGTGCCTGGGAGATTGGATGATTGCATGAGTTGAGTAGTGCCTAGGTGATTGGATAAGTGCCTGGGTAGTGCCTGGATGATTGCATGAGTGCATAGGTAGTGCCTGGGTGATAAAATGAGTGCAAGTATAGTTCCTGGCTGATTGAATGAGTGCATGGGTAAAGTGTGGGTGATTGGATGAGTGCATGGATAGTGACTGGGTGATTGGATGAGTGCATGGGTAGTGCCTGGGTGATTATATAAGTGCATGGGTAGTGCCTGGGTGATTGGATTAGTGCATGGGTAGTGCCTGGGTGATTGGATGAGTGCATGTGTAGTCCCTGAGTGATTGGATGAGTGCATGGGTAGTGGCTGGGTAAATGGATGAATCCATGGGTAATGCCTGGATGATTGGATGAGTGCATGGGCAGTGCCTGGGTGCTTGGATGAGTGCATGTTTAGTGCCTATGTTGATTGAATGAGTGCTTGGGTAGTGCCTGGGTGATTGGATAGGTGCATGGGTAGTGCCTGGGTGATTGTATGAGTGCATTGGTAGTGACTGGGTGATTGCATGAGTTCTTGGGTAGTGCCAGAGTGATTAGATGAGTGCATGGGTAGTGTCTGGGTGATTCAATGAGTGCATGGGTAGTGCTTGGGTGATTTTATAAGTGCATAGGTAGTGTGTGGGAGATTGTATGAATGCATGCATAGTGTCAGGGCGATTGTATGGGTGGTCCCAGGGTGATTGGATGAGTGCATGGGTAGTGCTTGGGTGAATGTATGAGTGCATAGGCAGTGGCTAGGTGGTTATATAGGTGCCTGGGTAGTACCTTGGTGATTGGATGAGTGCATGGGTAGTGCCAGAGTGATTGAATGAGTGCATGGGTGGTGCCTGGGTTATTGTATCAGTGCATGGGTAGTGCCTGGGTGGTTCAATGAGTGCATGGGTAGAGCCTGAGTGGTTCCATGAGTGCAGGGGTAGTGCATGGGTGACTGGATGAGTGCATGGGTTGTGCCTTGGTGATTGGATGTGTGCATGTGTAGTGCCTGGTTGATTTAATGAGTGCATGCTTAGTGCCAGAGTGATTGGATGAGTGCATGGGTACTGTCTAGGTGAGTCAATGAGTGCATGGGTAATGCATGGGTGATTGGATGAGTGCATGGTAAAGCCTGGGTGATTGTATGAGTGCATGGGCTGTGCCTGGGTGATTGGATGAGTGTATGGGTAGTGCCTAGATGATTGGAGGAGTGCATGGGTAGGGCCTGGGTGATTGCATGAGTGCATGGGTAGTGCCTGGGTGATTGGATGAGTGCATGGGTAGTGCCTGGTTGATTGGATGTATCCATGTGTAGTGCCTGGTTTATTGAATGAGTGCATGGGTAGGGCCAGAGTGATTGGATTAGTGCCTGGGTACTGTCTAGGTGATTCAAAGAGTGCATATGTAATGCGTGGGTGATTGCATCAGTGCCTGGGTGGTTCCATGAGTGCATGGGTAGTGCCTTGGTGGTTCCATGAGTGCATGGGTAGTGCCTGGGTGGTTTCATGGGTGCATGGTTAGTGCCTGGGTGACTGTATGAGTGTGTGGGTAATGCCTGGGTGATTGGATGAGTGTATAGGTAGTGCCTAGATGATTGGATGAGTGCATGGGTAGGGCCTGGGTGATTGCATGCATGTATGCATGGGCAGTGCCTGGGTGATTTTTGAGTGCATAGGTAGTGCCTGGGTGATTGGGTGAGTGCATGTGTACTGCCTGGATGATTGAATGAGTGCATGGGTAGTGCCAGAGTGATTGAATGAGTGCATGGGTACTGTCTAGGTGATTGGATGAGTGCATGTGTAGTCCCTGAGTGATTGGATGAGTGCATGGGTAGTGGCTGGGTAAATGGATGAATGCATGGGTAATGCGTGGATGATTGGATGAGTGCATGGGCAGTGCCTGGGTGATTGGATGAGTGCATGTTTAGTGCCTGGTTGATTGAATGAGTGCTTGGGTAGTGCCAGAGTGATTGCATGAGTGCATGGGTAGTGTCTCTGTGATTCAATGAGTGCATGGGTGATTGGATGACTGCATGGGTAGTGCCTGGGTAATTGGATGAGTGCATGGGTAATGCCTGGGTGATTGGATGGGTGCAAGGGTAGTGCCTGGGTGGTTGTATGAGTGCATTGGCAGTGCCTGGGTGATTTCATGAGTTCTTGGGTAGTGCCAGAGTGATTAGATGAGTGCATGGGTAGTGCTTGGGTGATTTTATAAGTGCATAGGTAGTGTGTGGGTGATTGTATGAATGCATGCGTAGTGTCAGGGTGATTGTATGAGTGCATGGGTGGTCCATGGGTGATTGGATGAGTGCATGGGTAGTGCCTGGGTGAATGTATGAGTGCATAGGTAGTGGCTAGGTGGTTATATAGGTGCCTGGGTAGTACCCCGGTGATTGGATGAGTACATGGGTAGTACCAGAGTGATTGAATGAGTGCATGGGTGCTGCCTGGGTGATTGTATCAGTGCATGGGTAGTGCCTGGGTGATTCAATGAGGGCATAGGTAGTGCCTGAGTGGTTCCATGAATGCAGGGGTAGTGCCTGGGTGACTGGATGTGTGCATGGGTTATGCCTTGGTGATTGGATGTGTGCATGTGTAGTGCCTGGTTGATTTAATGATTGCATGCGTAGTGATTGGATGAGTGCATGGGTACTGTCTAGCTGATTCAATGAGTGCATGGGTAATGCATGGGTGATTGGATGAGTGCATGGGTTGTGCCTGGGTGATTGGATGAGTGTATGGGTAGTGCCTAGATTATTGGATGAGTGTATGGGTAGTGCCTAGATGTTTGGATGAGGGCATGGGTAGGGCCTGGGTGATTGCATGAGTGCATGGGTAGTGCCTGGGTGATTGGATGAGTGCATGGGTAGTGCCTGGTTGATTGGATGTATCCATGTGTAGTGCCTGGTTGATTGAATGAGTGCATGGGTAGTGCCAGAGTGATTGGATGAGTGCCTGGGTACTGTCTAGGTGATTCAAAGAGGGCATAGGTAATGCGTGGGTGATTGCATCAGTGCTTGGTTGGTTCCATGAGTGCATGGGTAGTGCCTCGGTGGTTACATTAGTGCATGGGTAGCGCCTGGGTGGTTTCATGGGTGCATGGTTAGTGCCTGGGTGACTGTATGAGTGCATGGGTAATGCCTGGGTGATTTTATGAGTGCATGGGTTGTGCCTGGGTGTTTGGATGAGTGCATGGGTAGTGCCTAGATGATTGGATGAGTGCATGGGTAGGGCCTGGGTGATTGTTCGAGTGCATAGGTAGTGCCTGGGTGATTGGGTGAGTGCATGTGTACTTTCTTGGATGATTGAATGAGTGCATGGGTAGTGTCAGAGTGATTGAATGAGTGCATGGGTACTGTCAAGATGATTCCATGAGTGCATGGGTAATTTGTCAGTGATTCTATGAGTGCATGGGTAGTGCCTGCATGATTGTATGAGTCTATGGGTAGTACCTGGGTGATTGGATGAATGAATGGCTACTGCCAGAGTAATTGAATGAGTGCATGGGTAGTGGCTGGGTGATTCTATGAGTGCATAGGTAGTGCCTGGGTGGTTCCATGAGTGCATGGGTAGTGCCTGGGTGGTTTCATTAGTGCATGGGTAGTGGATCGGTGATTGGTTGAGTGCATGAGTAGTGCCAGAGTGATTGGATGAGTGCATAGGTACTGTCAGGGTGATTTAATGAGTGCATGGGTAGTGCCTGTATGAATGCATGAGTGCGGGGTAGTGTCTGGGTGATTGTAAGAGAGCAGGGGTAGTGCAAGGGTGATTGGATAAGTGCAAGGATAGTGCCTGGGTAATCACATGAGTGCATGGGTAGTGCCTGAGTGATTGCATGAGTTTTTGGGTAGTGGCAGAGTAATAAGATGAGTGCATGGGTAGTGTCTGGGTACTTCAATGAGTGCCAGGGTAGTGCCTGGGTGATTGCATGAATGCATAGGTAGTGTGTGGGTGATTGTAAAATTGCATGCATAGTGTCAGGGTGATTGTATGAGTGCATGGGTGGTTCTTCGGTGATTCGATGAGTGCGAGTGTAGTGCCTGGGTGATTGTAAGAGTACATGGGTAGTGCCTGGGTGAATGGATGAATACATGGGTAATGCCTGGGTGACTGGATGAGTGCATGGGCAGTGCCTGGGTGTTTGGATGAGTGCATGTGTAGTGCCTGATTGATTGAATGAGTGCTGGGGTAGTACCAGAGTGATTGGATGAGTGCATGGGTAGTGTCTCTGTGATTCAATGAATGCATGGGTAGTGCATGGGTGATTGGATGACTGCTTGGGTAGTGCTTGGGTGATTGCATGAGTGCATGGGAAGTGCCTGGGTGGTTCCATGAGTGTATGGGTAGTGCCGGGGTAGTTCCATGAGTGCATGAGTAATGCCTGGGTGATTGTATGGGTTCATGTGCATTGCCTGGGAGATTGGATGAGTGTATGGTAGTGCCTGGATGATTGGATGAGTGCATGGGTAGACCCTGGGTGATTGAATGAGTGCATGGGTAGTGCCTGAGTGATTGGATGAGTGCATGGGTAGTGCCTGGGTGATTGGATGAGTGCATGTGTAAACCCTGGGTGATTGCATGAGTGCATGGGTAGACCCTGGGTGATTGCATGAGTGCATGGGTAGTGCCTGAGTGATTGGATGAGTGCATGGGTAGTATCTGGGTGGGTAATTCAATGAGAGCATGGGTAGTGCCTGGGTGATTGTGTGAGTGCATAGGTAGTGCATGGGTTGTGCCTGGGTGATTAGATGAGTGCATGGGTAGTGCCTTGGTGATTGGCTGAATACACGGGAAGTGCCTGGTTGATTGAATGAGTGCATGGGGAGTGCTTGGGTATTTGGATAGGTGCATGGGTAGTGCCTGAGCGGTTGTATAAGTTCATGGATAGTGCCTTGGTGATCAGATGAGTGCATGGGTAGTGCCTGGGTGATTGCATGAGTTCCTTGGGTAGTGACAGAGTGATTAGATGAGTGCATAGGTAGTGTCTGGGTATTTCAATGAGTGCATGGGTAGTGCCTAAGTGATTTTATGAGTACATAGGTAGTGTGTGGGTGATTGTATGAGTGTATGTGTAGTGTCAGGGTGATTGTATGAGTGCATGGGTAGTACCTGGGTGAATGTATGAGTGCATATGTAGTGACTTGGTGATTATATAGGTGCCTGTGTAGTACCTTGGTGATTGGATGAGTGCATGGGTAGTGCTATAGTGATTGAATGAGTGCATGGGTGGTGCCTGGGTGATTGCATGAGTGCATGGGCAATGCCTGGGTTATTGGATGAGGGCATGGGTTGTGACTGGGTGATTGGATGTGTGCATGTGTAGTGCCTGGTTGATTGAATGAGTGCATGGGTAGTGCCAGAGTGATTGGATGAGTGCATGGGTACTGTATAGGTGATTCAATGAGTGCATGGGTAATGCATAGGTGATTGGATGAGTGCATGAGTAGAGTCTGGGTGACTTGATGAGTACAGGGGTAGTGTCTGGGTGATTCAATGAGAGCATGGGTAATACCTGGGTGAATGAATGAGTGCATAGATAGTGCATTTATAATTGGATGAGTGCATAGGTAATGCCTGGTTGATTGTATTAGTGCATGGGTGATTGGATGAGTGTATGGGTAGTGCCTAGATGATTGGATGAGTGCATGGGTAGGGCCTGGGTGATTGCATGAGTGCATGGGCAGTGCCTGGGTGATTGGATGAGTGCATTTGTAGTGCCTGGATGATTGAATGAGTGCATGGGTAGTACCAGAGTGACTGAATGAGTGCATGGCTACTGACTAGGTGATTAAATGTGTGCATGGGTAATGTGTGGGTGATTGGATAAGTGCATAGGTAGTACCTGGGTGATTGGATGAGGGCATTGGTATTGTGTGTGTGATTGCATGGGTAGTACCTGGGTGATTGGATGAATGCATGGCTATTGCCAGAGTAATTGGATGAGTGCATGGGTAGTGCCTGGGTGATTGGATGAGTGTATGGGTAGTGCCTAGATGATTTTATAAGTGCATGGGTAGTTCCTGGGTGATTGCATGAGTGCATGGGCAGAGCCTGGGTGATTGGATGAGTGCATGGGTAGTGCCTGGGTGATTGGATATGTGCATGTGTTGTGCTTGATTGATTGGATGAGTGCATGGGTACTGTCTAGGTGATTCAATGAGTGCATGAGTAACGCGTGGGTGATTGGATGAGTGCATGGGTAGCGCCTGAGTGACTGGATGAGTGCATGGGTAGCACCTGGGTGACTGGATTAGTGCATGGGTAGTGTCTGGGTGATTCAGTGACAGCATGGGTAATGCCTGGGTGATTGTATGAGTGCATAGGTAGTGCATGGGAGATTGGATGAGTGCATGGGTTGTCCCTGGATAATTGCATTAGTGCATGGGTTGTCCCTGGGTGATTGCATTAGTGCATGGCTAGTGCCTGGGTTATTGCATTAGTGCATGGGTAGTGCCTGGGAGATTGGATAAGTTGAGTAGTGCCTAGGTGATTGGATAAGTGCATGGGTAGTGCCTGGATGAATACATGAGTGCATAGGTAGTGCCTGGGTGATAGAATGAGTGCAAGTATAGTTCCTGGTTGATTGAATGAGTACATGGGTAGTATCAGAGTGATTGGATGAGTGCATGGGTACTGTCTAGGTGATTCAATGAGTGCATGAGTAATGCATGGGTGATTGAATGAGTGCATGGGTAGTGCCTGGGTGATAGTATGAGTGCATGGGTAATGCCTGGGTGATTGGATGAGTGCATGTGTAGTGCCTGAGTGATTGGATGAGTACATGGATAGTGGCTGGGTAAATGGATGAATGCATGGGTAATGCCTGGATGATTGGATGAGTGCATCGGCAGTGCCTGGGTGATTGGATGAGTGCATGTTTAGTGCGTGGTTGATTGAATGAGTGCTTGGGTAGTGCCACAGTGATTGGATGAGTGCATGGGTAGTGTTTCAGTGATTCAATGAGTGCATGGGTAGTGTGTGGGTGATTGGATGACTGCATGGGTAGTACCTCGGTGATTGGATGAGTGCATGGGTAGTGCCAGAGTGATTGAATGAGTGCATGGGTGGTGCCTGGGTAATTGCATCAGTGCATGGGTAGTGCCTGGGTGGTTCAACGAGTGCATGGGTAGTGCCTGACTGGTTCCATGAGTGCAGGGGTAGTGCCTGGGTGACTGGATGAGAGCATTGGTTGTGCCTTGGTCATTGGATGTGTGCATGTGTAGTGCCTGGTTGATTGAATGAGTGCATGCATAGTGCCAGAGTGATTGGATGAATGCATGGGTAATGCGTGGGTGATTGGAGGAGTGCATGGGTAATGCCTGGGTGATTGGATGAGTGCCTGGTTTGTGCCTGGGTGATTGGATGAGTGTATGGGTAGTGCCTAGATGATTGGGTGAGTGCATGGGTAGGGCCTGGGTGATTACATGAGTGCATGGGCAGTATCTGGGTGATTGGATGAATGCATGTGTAGTGCCTGGGTGATTGGATGAGTGCATTTGTAGTGCCTGGATGATTGAATGGGTGCATGGGTAGTGCCATAGTAATTGAATGAGTGCATGGGTACTGACGAGGTGATTCAATGAGTGCATGGGTAAAGTGTGGGTGATTGTATGAGTGCATGGGTAGAACCTGGGTGATTGGTTGAATGCATGGCTACTGCCAGAGTAATTGGATGAGTGCATGGGTAGTGCCTGGGTGATTCCAAGAATGCATCGGTAGTACCTCGGTGGTTCCATGAGTATATGGGTAGTGCATGGGTGAGTCCATAAGTGCATGGGTAGTGCCTGGATAATTGTATGAGTGCTTGGGTAATGCCTCGGTGATTGTATGAGTGCATGGGTTGTGCCTGAGTGATTGGATGAGTGTAGGGATAGTGCCTAGATGATTGGATGAGTGCATGGGTAGTACCTGGGTGATTGCATGAGTGCATGGGTAGTGCCTGGGTGATTGAATGAGAGCATGGGTAGTGCCTGGGTGATTGGATGTATGCATGTTTAGTGCCTGGTTGATTGAATGAGTGCATGGGTAGTGCCAGAGTGATTGGATGAGTGCATAGGTACTGTCTAGGTAATTCAATGAGTGCATGAGTTATGCGTGGGTGATTGGATAGGTGCATGGGTAGTGCCTGGGTGATTGGATGAGTGCATGTGAAGTGCCTAGGTGATTGGATGAGTGCATGTGAAGTGCCTGTATGATTGAATGAGTGCATGGGTAGTGCCAGAGTGATTGAATGAGTGCATGGGTACTGTTGATGTGATTCAATGAGTGCATGGGTAATGTGTGGGTAATTGGATAAGTGTATGGGTAGTGCCTGGGTGATTGGATGAGGGCATTGTTAGTGCCTGAGTGATTGTATGAGTACATGTGTAGTACCTGGGTGATTGGATTAATGCATGGCTACTGCCAGAGTAATTGTATGAGTGCATGGGTAGTGCCTGGGTGATTCCATGAGTGCATGGGTAGTGCCTCAGTGGTTCCATGAGTATATGGGTAGTTCCTGGGTGGTTTCATGAGTGCATGGGTAGTGCCTGGGTGGTTTAATGGGTGCATGGGTAGTGCCTGGGTAATTGTATGAGTGCATGGGTAATGCCTGGGTGATTGTATGAGTGCATGGGTTGTGCCTGGATGATTGGATGAGTGTATGGGTAGTGTCTAGATGATTGGATGAGTGCATGGGTAGGGCCTGGGTGATTGCATGAGTGCATCAGCAGTGACTGGGTGATTGGATGAGTGCATGGGTAGTGCTTGGGTGATTGGATGAGTGCACGTGTAGTGCCTGGATAATTGAATGAGTGCATGGGTAGTGCCAGAGTGATTGAATAAGTGCAAGGGTATTGTCGCAGTGATTCTATGAGTGCATGGGTAATGTGTGGGTTATTGGATGAGTGCATGGGTAGTGCCTCCATGGTTGTATGAGTGCATTGGTAGTACCTGGGTGATTAGATGAATGCATGGCTCCTGCCAGAGTAATTAGGTGAGTGCATGGGTAGTGCCTGGGTTATTCCATGAGTGCATGGGTAGTGCCTTGGTGTTTTCATGAGTATATGGGTAGTGCCTGGGTGGTTCCATGAGTGCATGGTTAGTGCCTGGGTTATTGTATGAGTGCTTGGGTAATGCCTGGGTGATTGTATGAGTGCATGGGTTGTGCCTGGGTGATTGGATGAGTGTATGGGTTGTGCCTAGATGATTGGATAAGTGCATGGGTAGTTCCTGGGTGATTGCATAAGTGCATGGGTAGTGCCTGGGTGATTGGATGAGTGCATGGGTAGTGCCTGGGTGATTGGATATGTGCATGTGTAGTGTCTGGCTGATTGAATGAGTGCATGGGTAGTGCCAGAGTAATTGGATAAGTGCATGCATACTGTCTAGGTGATTCAATGAGTGCATGGGTAATGCGTGGGTGATTGGATGACTGCATGGGTAGTGCCTGGGTGATTGTATGAGTGCATGGGTTGTGCCTGGGTGATTGGATGAGTGTATGGGTAATGCCTAGATGATTGGATGAGTACGTGGGTAGGGCCTGGATGATTGCATGAGTGCATGGGCAGTGCCTGGGTGATTGGTTGAGTGCATGGGCAGTGATGGGCAGTGCCTGGGTGATTGGATAGGTGTATGGGTAGTGTCTGGGTGATTGGATGAGTGCATGTGAAGTGCCTGGATGATTGAATGAGTGCATGGGTAGTGCCAGAGTGATTGAATGAGTGCATGGGTACTGCTGAGGTGATTCAATGAGTGCATGGGTAATGTGTGGGTAAATGGATAAGTGCATGGGTAGTGCCTGGGTGATTGGATGAGGGCATTGTTAGTGCCTGAGTGATTGTATGAGTACATGTGTAGTACCTGGGTGATTGGATTAATGCATGGCTACTGCCATAGTAATTGTATGAGTGCATGGGTAGTGCCTGGGTGATTCCATGAGTGCATGGGTAGTGCCTCGGTGGTTCCATGAGTATATGGGTAGTGCCTCTGTAGTTTCATGAGTGCATGGGTAGTGCCTGGGTGGTTTAATGGGTGCATGGGTAGTGCCTGGGTAATTGTATGAGTGCATGGGTAATGCTTGGGTGATTGTATGAGTGCATGGGTTGTGCCTGGATGATTGGATGAGTGTATGGGTAGTGCCTAGATGATTGGATGAGTGTATGGGTAGTGCCTAGATGATTGGATATGTGCATGTGTAGTGCCTGGTTGATTGAATGAGTGCATTGGCAGTGTCATAGTGATTGGATGAGTGCATGGGTACTGTCTAGGTGATTCAATGAGTACATGGGTAATGCATGGGTGATTGGATGACTGCATGGGTAGTGCCTGGGTGATTGTATGAGTGCATGGGTTGTGCCTGGGTGATTGGATGAGTGTATGGGTAATGCCTAGATGATTGGATGAGTACATGGGTAGGGCCTGGATGATTGGATGATTGCATGAGTGCATGGGCAGTGCCTGGGTTATTGGTTGAGTGCATGGGCAGTGCATGGGCAGTGCCTGGGTGATTGGATGAGTGCATGGGCAGTGTCTGGGTGATTAGATGAGTGCATGGGTAGTGCCTGGGTGATTGAATGAGTGCATGGGTATTGCCAGAGTGATTGAATGAGTGCATGGGTACTGTCGAGGTGATTCAATGAGTGCATGGGTAATGCGTGGGTGATTGTATGAGTGCATGGGTAATGCCTGGGTGATTGGATGAGTGTATGGGCAGTACCTAGGTGATTTGATGAGTGCATGGGTAGGGCCTGTGTGATTGCATGAGTGCCTGGGTGATTAGATGAGTGCATGGGTTGTGCCTGGGTGATTGGATAAGTGCATGGGTAGGGCCTGAGTGAATGCATGAGTGCATGGGCAGGGCCTGGGTGATTATATGAGTGAATGGGTAGTGCCTGGGTGATTGGATGAGTGCATGTGTAGTGCCTGGATGATTGAATAAGTGCATGGGTAGTGCCAGAGTGATTGAATGAGTGCATGGGTACTGTCAAGGTGATTCAATGAGTGCATGGGTAATGCGTGGGTGATTGTATGAGTGCATGGGTAATGCCTGGGTGATTGTATGAGTGCATGGGTTGTGACTGGGTGATTGGATGAGTGTATGGGTAATGCCTAGATGATTGGATGAGTACATAGGTAGGGCCTGGATGATTGCATGAGTGCATGGGCAGTGCCTGGGTGATTGGTTGAGTGCATGGGCAGTGCATGGGCAGTGCCTGGGTGATTGGATTAGTGCATGTGTAGTGCCTAGGTGATTGGATGAGTGTATGTTTAGTGCCTGGATGATTGAATGAGTGCATGGGTAGTGCCAGAGGGATTAAATGAGTTCATGGGTACTGTTGACGTGATTCAATGAGTATATGGATAATGTGTGGGTGATTGGATAAGTGCATGGGTAGTGCCTGGATAATTGGATGAGGGAATTGGTAGTGCCTGCATGATTGTATGAGTGCATGGGTAGTACCTGGGTGAATGGATGAATGCATGGCTACTTCCAGAGTAATTGGATGAGTGCATGGGTAGTGCCTGGGTGATTCCATGAGTGCATGGGTAGTGCCTCAGTGGTTCCATGAGTATATGGGTAGTGCCTGGGTGGTTCCATGAGTGCATGGGTAGTGCATTGGTGATTGTATTAGTGCTTGGGTTGCATGGGTGATTGTATGAGTGCATGGGTTATGCCTGGGTGATTGGATGAGTGTATGGCTAGTGCCTAGATGATTGGATGAGTGCATGGGTAGTTTCTGGGTGATTGCATGAGTGCATGGGTAGTACCTGGGTGATTGGATGAGTGCATGGGTAGTGCCTGGGTGATTGTATGAGTGCATAGGTAGTGCATGGGTGATTGGATACGTGCATAGGTAATGCCTGGGTGATTGTATGAGTGCATGGGTTGTGTCTCGGTGATTGGATGAGTATATGGGTAGTGCCTAGATGATTGAATGAGTGCATGGGTAGGGCCTGGGTGATTGCATGAGTGCATGGGCAGTGCCTGGGTGATTGGATGAGTGCATGTGTAGTGCCTAGATGATTGAATGAGTGCATGTGTAGTGCCTAGATGATTGAATGAGTGCATGGGTAGTGCCTGGGTAATTGTATGATTGCTTGGGTTTACTGGATGATTCTATGAGTGCATGGGTTATGCCTAGATGATTGGATGAGTTCATGGGTGGTTCCTGGATGATGCATGAGTGCATGGGTAGTGCCTGGGTGATTGGATGAGTGCATGGGTAGTGCCTGGGTGATTGGATGTGTGTATGTGTAGTGCCTGGTTGATCGACTGAGTGCATGGGTAGTGCCAGAGAGATTGGATGAGTGCATGGGTACTATCTAGGTGATTCAATGAGTGCATGAGTAATGCGTAGGTGATTGGATGAGTGCATGGGTAGTGCCTGGGTGATTGTATGAGTGCATGGGTTGTGCCTGGGTGATGGGATGAGTGTATGGGTAGTGTCTTGGTGATTCAATGAGAGCATGGATAGTGCCTGGGTAATTGTATGAGTGCATAGGTAGTGCATGGGTGATTGGATGAGTGTATGGGTAGTGCCTAGATTATTGGATGAGTGTATGGGTAGTGCCTAGATGTTTGGATGAGGGCATGGGTAGGGCCTGGGTGATTGCATGAGTGCATGGGTAGTGCCTGGGTGATTGGATGAGTGCATGGGTAGTGCCTGGTTGATTGGATGTATCCATGTGTAGTGCCTGGTTGATTGAATGAGTGCATGGGTAGTGCCAGAGTGATTGGATGAGTGCCTGGGTACTGTCTAGGTGATTCAAAGAGGGCATAGGTAATGCGTGGGTGATTGCATCAGTGCTTGGTTGGTTCCATGAGTGCATGGGTAGTGCCTCGGTGGTTACATTAGTGCATGGGTAGCGCCTGGGTGGTTTCATGGGTGCATGGTTAGTGCCTGGGTGACTGTATGAGTGCATGGGTAATGCCTGGGTGATTTTATGAGTGCATGGGTTGTGCCTGGGTGTTTGGATGAGTGCATGGGTAGTGCCTAGATGATTGGATGAGTGCATGGGTAGGGCCTGGGTGATTGTTCGAGTGCATAGGTAGTGCCTGGGTGATTGGGTGAGTGCATGTGTACTTTCTTGGATGATTGAATGAGTGCATGGGTAGTGTCAGAGTGATTGAATGAGTGCATGGGTACTGTCAAGATGATTCCATGAGTGCATGGGTAATTTGTCAGTGATTCTATGAGTGCATGGGTAGTGCCTGCATGATTGTATGAGTCTATGGGTAGTACCTGGGTGATTGGATGAATGAATGGCTACTGCCAGAGTAATTGAATGAGTGCATGGGTAGTGGCTGGGTGATTCTATGAGTGCATAGGTAGTGCCTGGGTGGTTCCATGAGTGCATGGGTAGTGCCTGGGTGGTTTCATTAGTGCATGGGTAGTGGATCGGTGATTGGTTGAGTGCATGAGTAGTGCCAGAGTGATTGGATGAGTGCATAGGTACTGTCAGGGTGATTTAATGAGTGCATGGGTAGTGCCTGTATGAATGCATGAGTGCGGGGGTAGTGTCTGGGTGATTGTAAGAGAGCAGGGGTAGTGCAAGGGTGATTGGATAAGTGCAAGGATAGTGCCTGGGTAATCACATGAGTGCATGGGTAGTGCCTGAGTGATTGCATGAGTTTTTGGGTAGTGGCAGAGTAATAAGATGAGTGCATGGGTAGTGTCTGGGTACTTCAATGAGTGCCAGGGTAGTGCCTGGGTGATTGCATGAATGCATAGGTAGTGTGTGGGTGATTGTAAAATTGCATGCATAGTGTCAGGGTGATTGTATGAGTGCATGGGTGGTTCTTCGGTGATTCGATGAGTGCGAGTGTAGTGCCTGGGTGATTGTAAGAGTACATGGGTAGTGCCTGGGTGAATGGATGAATACATGGGTAATGCCTGGGTGACTGGATGAGTGCATGGGCAGTGCCTGGGTGTTTGGATGAGTGCATGTGTAGTGCCTGATTGATTGAATGAGTGCTGGGGTAGTACCAGAGTGATTGGATGAGTGCATGGGTAGTGTCTCTGTGATTCAATGAATGCATGGGTAGTGCATGGGTGATTGGATGACTGCTTGGGTAGTGCTTGGGTGATTGCATGAGTGCATGGGAAGTGCCTGGGTGGTTCCATGAGTGTATGGGTAGTGCCGGGGTAGTTCCATGAGTGCATGAGTAATGCCTGGGTGATTGTATGGGTTCATGTGCATTGCCTGGGAGATTGGATGAGTGTATGGTAGTGCCTGGATGATTGGATGAGTGCATGGGTAGACCCTGGGTGATTGAATGAGTGCATGGGTAGTGCCTGAGTGATTGGATGAGTGCATGGGTAGTGCCTGGGTGATTGGATGAGTGCATGTGTAAACCCTGGGTGATTGCATGAGTGCATGGGTAGACCCTGGGTGATTGCATGAGTGCATGGGTAGTGCCTGAGTGATTGGATGAGTGCATGGGTAGTATCTGGGTGGGTAATTCAATGAGAGCATGGGTAGTGCCTGGGTGATTGTGTGAGTGCATAGGTAGTGCATGGGTTGTGCCTGGGTGATTAGATGAGTGCATGGGTAGTGCCTTGGTGATTGGCTGAATACACGGGAAGTGCCTGGTTGATTGAATGAGTGCATGGGGAGTGCTTGGGTATTTGGATAGGTGCATGGGTAGTGCCTGAGCGGTTGTATAAGTTCATGGATAGTGCCTTGGTGATCAGATGAGTGCATGGGTAGTGCCTGGGTGATTGCATGAGTTCCTTGGGTAGTGACAGAGTGATTAGATGAGTGCATAGGTAGTGTCTGGGTATTTCAATGAGTGCATGGGTAGTGCCTAAGTGATTTTATGAGTACATAGGTAGTGTGTGGGTGATTGTATGAGTGTATGTGTAGTGTCAGGGTGATTGTATGAGTGCATGGGTAGTACCTGGGTGAATGTATGAGTGCATATGTAGTGGCTTGGTGATTATATAGGTGCCTGTGTAGTACCTTGGTGATTGGATGAGTGCATGGGTAGTGCTATAGTGATTGAATGAGTGCATGGGTGGTGCCTGGGTGATTGCATGAGTGCATGGGCAATGCCTGGGTTATTGGATGAGGGCATGGGTTGTGACTGGGTGATTGGATGTGTGCATGTGTAGTGCCTGGTTGATTGAATGAGTGCATGGGTAGTGCCAGAGTGATTGGATGAGTGCATGGGTACTGTATAGGTGATTCAATGAGTGCATGGGTAATGCATAGGTGATTGGATGAGTGCATGAGTAGAGTCTGGGTGACTTGATGAGTACAGGGGTAGTGTCTGGGTGATTCAATGAGAGCATGGGTAATACCTGGGTGAATGAATGAGTGCATAGATAGTGCATTTATAATTGGATGAGTGCATAGGTAATGCCTGGTTGATTGTATTAGTGCATGGGTGATTGGATGAGTGTATGGGTAGTGCCTAGATGATTGGATGAGTGCATGGGTAGGGCCTGGGTGATTGCATGAGTGCATGGGCAGTGCCTGGGTGATTGGATGAGTGCATTTGTAGTGCCTGGATGATTGAATGAGTGCATGGGTAGTACCAGAGTGACTGAATGAGTGCATGGCTACTGACTAGGTGATTAAATGTGTGCATGGGTAATGTGTGGGTGATTGGATAAGTGCATAGGTAGTACCTGGGTGATTGGATGAGGGCATTGGTATTGTGTGTGTGATTGCATGGGTAGTACCTGGGTGATTGGATGAATGCATGGCTATTGCCAGAGTAATTGGATGAGTGCATGGGTAGTGCCTGGGTGATTGGATGAGTGTATGGGTAGTGCCTAGATGATTTTATAAGTGCATGGGTAGTTCCTGGGTGATTGCATGAGTGCATGGGCAGAGCCTGGGTGATTGGATGAGTGCATGGGTAGTGCCTGGGTGATTGGATATGTGCATGTGTTGTGCTTGATTGATTGGATGAGTGCATGGGTACTGTCTAGGTGATTCAATGAGTGCATGAGTAACGCGTGGGTGATTGGATGAGTGCATGGGTAGCGCCTGAGTGACTGGATGAGTGCATGGGTAGCACCTGGGTGACTGGATTAGTGCATGGGTAGTGTCTGGGTGATTCAGTGACAGCATGGGTAATGCCTGGGTGATTGTATGAGTGCATAGGTAGTGCATGGGAGATTGGATGAGTGCATGGGTTGTCCCTGGATAATTGCATTAGTGCATGGGTTGTCCCTGGGTGATTGCATTAGTGCATGGCTAGTGCCTGGGTTATTGCATTAGTGCATGGGTAGTGCCTGGGAGATTGGATAAGTTGAGTAGTGCCTAGGTGATTGGATAAGTGCATGGGTAGTGCCTGGATGAATACATGAGTGCATAGGTAGTGCCTGGGTGATAGAATGAGTGCAAGTATAGTTCCTGGTTGATTGAATGAGTACATGGGTAGTATCAGAGTGATTGGATGAGTGCATGGGTACTGTCTAGGTGATTCAATGAGTGCATGAGTAATGCATGGGTGATTGAATGAGTGCATGGGTAGTGCCTGGGTGATAGTATGAGTGCATGGGTAATGCCTGGGTGATTGGATGAGTGCATGTGTAGTGCCTGAGTGATTGGATGAGTACATGGATAGTGGCTGGGTAAATGGATGAATGCATGGGTAATGCCTGGATGATTGGATGAGTGCATCGGCAGTGCCTGGGTGATTGGATGAGTGCATGTTTAGTGCGTGGTTGATTGAATGAGTGCTTGGGTAGTGCCACAGTGATTGGATGAGTGCATGGGTAGTGTTTCAGTGATTCAATGAGTGCATGGGTAGTGTGTGGGTGATTGGATGACTGCATGGGTAGTACCTCGGTGATTGGATGAGTGCATGGGTAGTGCCAGAGTGATTGAATGAGTGCATGGGTGGTGCCTGGGTAATTGCATCAGTGCATGGGTAGTGCCTGGGTGGTTCAACGAGTGCATGGGTAGTGTCTGAGTGGTTCCATGAGTGCAGGGGTAGTGCCTGGGTGACTGGATGAGAGCATTGGTTGTGCCTTGGTGATTGGATGTGTGCATGTGTAGTGCCTGGTTGATTGAATGAGTGCATGCATAGTGCCTGGGTGATTGAATGAGTGCATGGGTATTGCCAGAGTGATTGAATGAGTGCATGGGTACTGTCGAGGTGATTCAATGAGTGCATGGGTAATGCGTGGGTGATTGTATGAGTGCATGGGTAATGCCTGGGTGATTGGATGAGTGTATGGGTAGTACCTAGGTGATTTGATGAGTGCATGGGTAGGGCCTGTGTGATTGCATGAGTGCCTGGGTGATTAGATGAGTGCATGGGTTGTGCCTGGGTGATTGGATAAGTGCATGGGTAGGGCCTGAGTGAATGCATGAGTGCATGGGCAGGGCCTGGGTGATTATATGAGTGAATGGGTAGTGCCTGGGTGATTGGATGAGTGCATGTGTAGTGCCTGGATGATTGAATAAGTGCATGGGTAGTGCCAGAGTGATTGAATGAGTGCATGGGTACTGTCAAGGTGATTCAATGAGTGCATGGGTAATGCGTGGGTGATTGTATGAGTGCATGGGTAATGCCTGGGTGATTGTATGAGTGCATGGGTTGTGACTGGGTGATTGGATGAGTGTATGGGTAATGCCTAGATGATTGGATGAGTACATAGGTAGGGCCTGGATGATTGCATGAGTGCATGGGCAGTGCCTGGGTGATTGGTTGAGTGCATGGGCAGTGCATGGGCAGTGCCTGGGTGATTGGATTAGTGCATGTGTAGTGCCTAGGTGATTGGATGAGTGTATGTTTAGTGCCTGGATGATTGAATGAGTGCATGGGTAGTGCCAGAGGGATTAAATGAGTTCATGGGTACTGTTGACGTGATTCAATGAGTATATGGATAATGTGTGGGTGATTGGATAAGTGCATGGGTAGTGCCTGGATAATTGGATGAGGGAATTGGTAGTGCCTGCATGATTGTATGAGTGCATGGGTAGTACCTGGGTGAATGGATGAATGCATGGCTACTTCCAGAGTAATTGGATGAGTGCATGGGTAGTGCCTGGGTGATTCCATGAGTGCATGGGTAGTGCCTCAGTGGTTCCATGAGTATATGGGTAGTGCCTGGGTGGTTCCATGAGTGCATGGGTAGTGCATTGGTGATTGTATTAGTGCTTGGGTTGCATGGGTGATTGTATGAGTGCATGGGTTATGCCTGGGTGATTGGATGAGTGTATGGCTAGTGCCTAGATGATTGGATGAGTGCATGGGTAGTTTCTGGGTGATTGCATGAGTGCATGGGTAGTACCTGGGTGATTGGATGAGTGCATGGGTAGTGCCTGGGTGATTGTATGAGTGCATAGGTAGTGCATGGGTGATTGGATACGTGCATAGGTAATGCCTGGGTGATTGTATGAGTGCATGGGTTGTGTCTCGGTGATTGGATGAGTATATGGGTAGTGCCTAGATGATTGAATGAGTGCATGGGTAGGGCCTGGGTGATTGCATGAGTGCATGGGCAGTGCCTGGGTGATTGGATGAGTGCATGTGTAGTGCCTAGATGATTGAATGAGTGCATGTGTAGTGCCTAGATGATTGAATGAGTGCATGGGTAGTGCCTGGGTAATTGTATGATTGCTTGGGTTTACTGGATGATTCTATGAGTGCATGGGTTATGCCTAGATGATTGGATGAGTTCATGGGTGGTTCCTGGATGATGCATGAGTGCATGGGTAGTGCCTGGGTGATTGGATGAGTGCATGGGTAGTGCCTGGGTGATTGGATGTGTGTATGTGTAGTGCCTGGTTGATCGACTGAGTGCATGGGTAGTGCCAGAGAGATTGGATGAGTGCATGGGTACTATCTAGGTGATTCAATGAGTGCATGAGTAATGCGTAGGTGATTGGATGAGTGCATGGGTAGTGCCTGGGTGATTGTATGAGTGCATGGGTTGTGCCTGGGTGATGGGATGAGTGTATGGGTAGTGTCTTGGTGATTCAATGAGAGCATGGATAGTGCCTGGGTAATTGTATGAGTGCATAGGTAGTGCATGGGTGATTGGATGAGTGTATGGGTAGTGCCTAGATTATTGGATGAGTGTATGGGTAGTGCCTAGATGTTTGGATGAGGGCATGGGTAGGGCCTGGGTGATTGCATGAGTGCATGGGTAGTGCCTGGGTGATTGGATGAGTGCATGGGTAGTGCCTGGTTGATTGGATGTATCCATGTGTAGTGCCTGGTTGATTGAATGAGTGCATGGGTAGTGCCAGAGTGATTGGATGAGTGCCTGGGTACTGTCTAGGTGATTCAAAGAGGGCATAGGTAATGCGTGGGTGATTGCATCAGTGCTTGGTTGGTTCCATGAGTGCATGGGTAGTGCCTCGGTGGTTACATTAGTGCATGGGTAGCGCCTGGGTGGTTTCATGGGTGCATGGTTAGTGCCTGGGTGACTGTATGAGTGCATGGGTAATGCCTGGGTGATTTTATGAGTGCATGGGTTGTGCCTGGGTGTTTGGATGAGTGCATGGGTAGTGCCTAGATGATTGGATGAGTGCATGGGTAGGGCCTGGGTGATTGTTCGAGTGCATAGGTAGTGCCTGGGTGATTGGGTGAGTGCATGTGTACTTTCTTGGATGATTGAATGAGTGCATGGGTAGTGTCAGAGTGATTGAATGAGTGCATGGGTACTGTCAAGATGATTCCATGAGTGCATGGGTAATTTGTCAGTGATTCTATGAGTGCATGGGTAGTGCCTGCATGATTGTATGAGTCTATGGGTAGTACCTGGGTGATTGGATGAATGAATGGCTACTGCCAGAGTAATTGAATGAGTGCATGGGTAGTGGCTGGGTGATTCTATGAGTGCATAGGTAGTGCCTGGGTGGTTCCATGAGTGCATGGGTAGTGCCTGGGTGGTTTCATTAGTGCATGGGTAGTGGATCGGTGATTGGTTGAGTGCATGAGTAGTGCCAGAGTGATTGGATGAGTGCATAGGTACTGTCAGGGTGATTTAATGAGTGCATGGGTAGTGCCTGTATGAATGCATGAGTGCGGGGGTAGTGTCTGGGTGATTGTAAGAGAGCAGGGGTAGTGCAAGGGTGATTGGATAAGTGCAAGGATAGTGCCTGGGTAATCACATGAGTGCATGGGTAGTGCCTGAGTGATTGCATGAGTTTTTGGGTAGTGGCAGAGTAATAAGATGAGTGCATGGGTAGTGTCTGGGTACTTCAATGAGTGCCAGGGTAGTGCCTGGGTGATTGCATGAATGCATAGGTAGTGTGTGGGTGATTGTAAAATTGCATGCATAGTGTCAGGGTGATTGTATGAGTGCATGGGTGGTTCTTCGGTGATTCGATGAGTGCGAGTGTAGTGCCTGGGTGATTGTAAGAGTACATGGGTAGTGCCTGGGTGAATGGATGAATACATGGGTAATGCCTGGGTGACTGGATGAGTGCATGGGCAGTGCCTGGGTGTTTGGATGAGTGCATGTGTAGTGCCTGATTGATTGAATGAGTGCTGGGGTAGTACCAGAGTGATTGGATGAGTGCATGGGTAGTGTCTCTGTGATTCAATGAATGCATGGGTAGTGCATGGGTGATTGGATGACTGCTTGGGTAGTGCTTGGGTGATTGCATGAGTGCATGGGAAGTGCCTGGGTGGTTCCATGAGTGTATGGGTAGTGCCGGGGTAGTTCCATGAGTGCATGAGTAATGCCTGGGTGATTGTATGGGTTCATGTGCATTGCCTGGGAGATTGGATGAGTGTATGGTAGTGCCTGGATGATTGGATGAGTGCATGGGTAGACCCTGGGTGATTGAATGAGTGCATGGGTAGTGCCTGAGTGATTGGATGAGTGCATGGGTAGTGCCTGGGTGATTGGATGAGTGCATGTGTAAACCCTGGGTGATTGCATGAGTGCATGGGTAGACCCTGGGTGATTGCATGAGTGCATGGGTAGTGCCTGAGTGATTGGATGAGTGCATGGGTAGTATCTGGGTGGGTAATTCAATGAGAGCATGGGTAGTGCCTGGGTGATTGTGTGAGTGCATAGGTAGTGCATGGGTTGTGCCTGGGTGATTAGATGAGTGCATGGGTAGTGCCTTGGTGATTGGCTGAATACACGGGAAGTGCCTGGTTGATTGAATGAGTGCATGGGGAGTGCTTGGGTATTTGGATAGGTGCATGGGTAGTGCCTGAGCGGTTGTATAAGTTCATGGATAGTGCCTTGGTGATCAGATGAGTGCATGGGTAGTGCCTGGGTGATTGCATGAGTTCCTTGGGTAGTGACAGAGTGATTAGATGAGTGCATAGGTAGTGTCTGGGTATTTCAATGAGTGCATGGGTAGTGCCTAAGTGATTTTATGAGTACATAGGTAGTGTGTGGGTGATTGTATGAGTGTATGTGTAGTGTCAGGGTGATTGTATGAGTGCATGGGTAGTACCTGGGTGAATGTATGAGTGCATATGTAGTGGCTTGGTGATTATATAGGTGCCTGTGTAGTACCTTGGTGATTGGATGAGTGCATGGGTAGTGCTATAGTGATTGAATGAGTGCATGGGTGGTGCCTGGGTGATTGCATGAGTGCATGGGCAATGCCTGGGTTATTGGATGAGGGCATGGGTTGTGACTGGGTGATTGGATGTGTGCATGTGTAGTGCCTGGTTGATTGAATGAGTGCATGGGTAGTGCCAGAGTGATTGGATGAGTGCATGGGTACTGTATAGGTGATTCAATGAGTGCATGGGTAATGCATAGGTGATTGGATGAGTGCATGAGTAGAGTCTGGGTGACTTGATGAGTACAGGGGTAGTGTCTGGGTGATTCAATGAGAGCATGGGTAATACCTGGGTGAATGAATGAGTGCATAGATAGTGCATTTATAATTGGATGAGTGCATAGGTAATGCCTGGTTGATTGTATTAGTGCATGGGTGATTGGATGAGTGTATGGGTAGTGCCTAGATGATTGGATGAGTGCATGGGTAGGGCCTGGGTGATTGCATGAGTGCATGGGCAGTGCCTGGGTGATTGGATGAGTGCATTTGTAGTGCCTGGATGATTGAATGAGTGCATGGGTAGTACCAGAGTGACTGAATGAGTGCATGGCTACTGACTAGGTGATTAAATGTGTGCATGGGTAATGTGTGGGTGATTGGATAAGTGCATAGGTAGTACCTGGGTGATTGGATGAGGGCATTGGTATTGTGTGTGTGATTGCATGGGTAGTACCTGGGTGATTGGATGAATGCATGGCTATTGCCAGAGTAATTGGATGAGTGCATGGGTAGTGCCTGGGTGATTGGATGAGTGTATGGGTAGTGCCTAGATGATTTTATAAGTGCATGGGTAGTTCCTGGGTGATTGCATGAGTGCATGGGCAGAGCCTGGGTGATTGGATGAGTGCATGGGTAGTGCCTGGGTGATTGGATATGTGCATGTGTTGTGCTTGATTGATTGGATGAGTGCATGGGTACTGTCTAGGTGATTCAATGAGTGCATGAGTAACGCGTGGGTGATTGGATGAGTGCATGGGTAGCGCCTGAGTGACTGGATGAGTGCATGGGTAGCACCTGGGTGACTGGATTAGTGCATGGGTAGTGTCTGGGTGATTCAGTGACAGCATGGGTAATGCCTGGGTGATTGTATGAGTGCATAGGTAGTGCATGGGAGATTGGATGAGTGCATGGGTTGTCCCTGGATAATTGCATTAGTGCATGGGTTGTCCCTGGGTGATTGCATTAGTGCATGGCTAGTGCCTGGGTTATTGCATTAGTGCATGGGTAGTGCCTGGGAGATTGGATAAGTTGAGTAGTGCCTAGGTGATTGGATAAGTGCATGGGTAGTGCCTGGATGAATACATGAGTGCATAGGTAGTGCCTGGGTGATAGAATGAGTGCAAGTATAGTTCCTGGTTGATTGAATGAGTACATGGGTAGTATCAGAGTGATTGGATGAGTGCATGGGTACTGTCTAGGTGATTCAATGAGTGCATGAGTAATGCATGGGTGATTGAATGAGTGCATGGGTAGTGCCTGGGTGATAGTATGAGTGCATGGGTAATGCCTGGGTGATTGGATGAGTGCATGTGTAGTGCCTGAGTGATTGGATGAGTACATGGATAGTGGCTGGGTAAATGGATGAATGCATGGGTAATGCCTGGATGATTGGATGAGTGCATCGGCAGTGCCTGGGTGATTGGATGAGTGCATGTTTAGTGCGTGGTTGATTGAATGAGTGCTTGGGTAGTGCCACAGTGATTGGATGAGTGCATGGGTAGTGTTTCAGTGATTCAATGAGTGCATGGGTAGTGTGTGGGTGATTGGATGACTGCATGGGTAGTACCTCGGTGATTGGATGAGTGCATGGGTAGTGCCAGAGTGATTGAATGAGTGCATGGGTGGTGCCTGGGTAATTGCATCAGTGCATGGGTAGTGCCTGGGTGGTTCAACGAGTGCATGGGTAGTGCCTGAGTGGTTCCATGAGTGCAGGGGTAGTGCCTGGGTGACTGGATGAGAGCATTGGTTGTGCCTTGGTGATTGGATGTGTGCATGTGTAGTGCCTGGTTGATTGAATGAGTGCATGCATAGTGCCAGAGTGATTGGATGAATGCATGGGTAATGCGTGGGTGATTGGAGGAGTGCATGGGTAATGCCTGGGTGATTGGATGAGTGCCTGGTTTGTGCCTGGGTGATTGGATGAGTGTATGGGTAGTGCCTAGATGATTGGGTGAGTGCATGGGTAGGGCCTGGGTGATTACATGAGTGCATGGGCAGTATCTGGGTGATTGGATGAATGCATGTGTAGTGCCTGGGTGATTGGATGAGTGCATTTGTAGTGCCTGGATGATTGAATGGGTGCATGGGTAGTGCCATAGTAATTGAATGAGTGCATGGGTACTGACGAGGTGATTCAATGAGTGCATGGGTAAAGTGTGGGTGATTGTATGAGTGCATGGGTAGAACCTGGGTGATTGGTTGAATGCATGGCTACTGCCAGAGTAATTGGATGAGTGCATGGGTAGTGCCTGGGTGATTCCAAGAATGCATCGGTAGTACCTCGGTGGTTCCATGAGTATATGGGTAGTGCATGGGTGAGTCCATAAGTGCATGGGTAGTGCCTGGATAATTGTATGAGTGCTTGGGTAATGCCTCGGTGATTGTATGAGTGCATGGGTTGTGCCTGAGTGATTGGATGAGTGTAGGGATAGTGCCTAGATGATTGGATGAGTGCATGGGTAGTACCTGGGTGATTGCATGAGTGCATGGGTAGTGCCTGGGTGATTGAATGAGAGCATGGGTAGTGCCTGGGTGATTGGATGTATGCATGTTTAGTGCCTGGTTGATTGAATGAGTGCATGGGTAGTGCCAGAGTGATTGGATGAGTGCATAGGTACTGTCTAGGTAATTCAATGAGTGCATGAGTTATGCGTGGGTGATTGGATAGGTGCGTGGGTAGTGCCTGGGTGATTGGATGAGTGCATGTGAAGTGCCTAGGTGATTGGATGAGTGCATGTGAAGTGCCTGTATGATTGAATGAGTGCATGGGTAGTGCCAGAGTGATTGAATGAGTGCATGGGTACTGTTGATGTGATTCAATGAGTGCATGGGTAATGTGTGGGTAATTGGATAAGTGTATGGGTAGTGCCTGGGTGATTGGATGAGGGCATTGTTAGTGCCTGAGTGATTGTATGAGTACATGTGTAGTACCTGGGTGATTGGATTAATGCATGGCTACTGCCAGAGTAATTGTATGAGTGCATGGGTAGTGCCTGGGTGATTCCATGAGTGCATGGGTAGTGCCTCAGTGGTTCCATGAGTATATGGGTAGTTCCTGGGTGGTTTCATGAGTGCATGGGTAGTGCCTGGGTGGTTTAATGGGTGCATGGGTAGTGCCTGGGTAATTGTATGAGTGCATGGGTAATGCCTGGGTGATTGTATGAGTGCATGGGTTGTGCCTGGATGATTGGATGAGTGTATGGGTAGTGTCTAGATGATTGGATGAGTGCATGGGTAGGGCCTGGGTGATTGCATGAGTGCATCAGCAGTGACTGGGTGATTGGATGAGTGCATGGGTAGTGCTTGGGTGATTGGATGAGTGCACGTGTAGTGCCTGGATAATTGAATGAGTGCATGGGTAGTGCCAGAGTGATTGAATAAGTGCAAGGGTATTGTCGCAGTGATTCTATGAGTGCATGGGTAATGTGTGGGTTATTGGATGAGTGCATGGGTAGTGCCTCCATGGTTGTATGAGTGCATTGGTAGTACCTGGGTGATTAGATGAATGCATGGCTCCTGCCAGAGTAATTAGGTGAGTGCATGGGTAGTGCCTGGGTTATTCCATGAGTGCATGGGTAGTGCCTTGGTGTTTTCATGAGTATATGGGTAGTGCCTGGGTGGTTCCATGAGTGCATGGTTAGTGCCTGGGTTATTGTATGAGTGCTTGGGTAATGCCTGGGTGATTGTATGAGTGCATGGGTTGTGCCTGGGTGATTGGATGAGTGTATGGGTTGTGCCTAGATGATTGGATAAGTGCATGGGTAGTTCCTGGGTGATTGCATAAGTGCATGGGTAGTGCCTGGGTGATTGGATGAGTGCATGGGTAGTGCCTGGGTGATTGGATATGTGCATGTGTAGTGTCTGGCTGATTGAATGAGTGCATGGGTAGTGCCAGAGTAATTGGATAAGTGCATGCATACTGTCTAGGTGATTCAATGAGTGCATGGGTAATGCGTGGGTGATTGGATGACTGCATGGGTAGTGCCTGGGTGATTGTATGAGTGCATGGGTTGTGCCTGGGTGATTGGATGAGTGTATGGGTAATGCCTAGATGATTGGATGAGTACGTGGGTAGGGCCTGGATGATTGCATGAGTGCATGGGCAGTGCCTGGGTGATTGGTTGAGTGCATGGGCAGTGCATGGGCAGTGCCTGGGTGATTGGATAGGTGTATGGGTAGTGTCTGGGTGATTGGATGAGTGCATGTGAAGTGCCTGGATGATTGAATGAGTGCATGGGTAGTGCCAGAGTGATTGAATGAGTGCATGGGTACTGCTGAGGTGATTCAATGAGTGCATGGGTAATGTGTGGGTAAATGGATAAGTGCATGGGTAGTGCCTGGGTGATTGGATGAGGGCATTGTTAGTGCCTGAGTGATTGTATGAGTACATGTGTAGTACCTGGGTGATTGGATTAATGCATGGCTACTGCCATAGTAATTGTATGAGTGCATGGGTAGTGCCTGGGTGATTCCATGAGTGCATGGGTAGTGCCTCGGTGGTTCCATGAGTATATGGGTAGTGCCTCTGTAGTTTCATGAGTGCATGGGTAGTGCCTGGGTGGTTAAATGGGTGCATGGGTAGTGCCTGGGTAATTGTATGAGTGCATGGGTAATGCTTGGGTGATTGTATGAGTGCATGGGTTGTGCCTGGATGATTGGATGAGTGTATGGGTAGTGCCTAGATGATTGGATGAGTGTATGGGTAGTGCCTAGATGATTGGATATGTGCATGTGTAGTGCCTGGTTGATTGAATGAGTGCATTGGCAGTGTCATAGTGATTGGATGAGTGCATGGGTACTGTCTAGGTGATTCAATGAGTACATGGGTAATGCATGGGTGATTGGATGACTGCATGGGTAGTGCCTGGGTGATTGTATGAGTGCATGGGTTGTGCCTGGGTGATTGGATGAGTGTATGGGTAATGCCTAGATGATTGGATGAGTACATGGGTAGGGCCTGGATGATTGGATGATTGCATGAGTGCATGGGCAGTGCCTGGGTTATTGGTTGAGTGCATGGGCAGTGCATGGGCAGTGCCTGGGTGATTGGATGAGTGCATGGGCAGTGTCTGGGTGATTAGATGAGTGCATGGGTAGTGCCTGGGTGATTGAATGAGTGCATGGGTATTGCCAGAGTGATTGAATGAGTGCATGGGTACTGTCGAGGTGATTCAATGAGTGCATGGGTAATGCGTGGGTGATTGTATGAGTGCATGGGTAATGCCTGGGTGATTGGATGAGTGTATGGGTAGTACCTAGGTGATTTGATGAGTGCATGGGTAGGGCCTGTGTGATTGCATGAGTGCCTGGGTGATTAGATGAGTGCATGGGTTGTGCCTGGGTGATTGGATAAGTGCATGGGTAGGGCCTGAGTGAATGCATGAGTGCATGGGCAGGGCCTGGGTGATTATATGAGTGAATGGGTAGTGCCTGGGTGATTGGATGAGTGCATGTGTAGTGCCTGGATGATTGAATAAGTGCATGGGTAGTGCCAGCGTGATTGAATGAGTGCATGGGTACTGTCAAGGTGATTCAATGAGTGCATGGGTAATGCGTGGGTGATTGTATGAGTGCATGGGTAATGCCTGGGTGATTGTATGAGTGCATGGGTTGTGACTGGGTGATTGGATGAGTGTATGGGTAATGCCTAGATGATTGGATGAGTACATAGGTAGGGCCTGGATGATTGCATGAGTGCATGGGCAGTGCCTGGGTGATTGGTTGAGTGCATGGGCAGTGCATGGGCAGTGCCTGGGTGATTGGATTAGTGCATGTGTAGTGCCTAGGTGATTGGATGAGTGTATGTTTAGTGCCTGGATGATTGAATGAGTGCATGGGTAGTGCCAGAGGGATTAAATGAGTTCATGGGTACTGTTGACGTGATTCAATGAGTATATGGATAATGTGTGGGTGATTGGATAAGTGCATGGGTAGTGCCTGGATAATTGGATGAGGGAATTGGTAGTGCCTGCATGATTGTATGAGTGCATGGGTAGTACCTGGGTGAATGGATGAATGCATGGCTACTTCCAGAGTAATTGGATGAGTGCATGGGTAGTGCCTGGGTGATTCCATGAGTGCATGGGTAGTGCCTCAGTGGTTCCATGAGTATATGGGTAGTGCCTGGGTGGTTCCATGAGTGCATGGGTAGTGCATTGGTGATTGTATTAGTGCTTGGGTTGCATGGGTGATTGTATGAGTGCATGGGTTATGCCTGGGTGATTGGATGAGTGTATGGCTAGTGCCTAGATGATTGGATGAGTGCATGGGTAGTTTCTGGGTGATTGCATGAGTGCATGGGTAGTACCTGGGTGATTGGATGAGTGCATGGGTAGTGCCTGGGTGATTGTATGAGTGCATAGGTAGTGCATGGGTGATTGGATACGTGCATAGGTAATGCCTGGGTGATTGTATGAGTGCATGGGTTGTGTCTCTGTGATTGGATGAGTATATGGGTAGTGCCTAGATGATTGAATGAGTGCATGGGTAGGGCCTGGGTGATTGCATGAGTGCATGGGCAGTGCCTGGGTGATTGGATGAGTGCATGTGTAGTGCCTAGATGATTGAATGAGTGCATGTGTAGTGCCTAGATGATTGAATGAGTGCATGGGTAGTGCCTGGGTAATTGTATGATTGCTTGGGTTTACTGGATGATTCTATGAGTGCATGGGTTATGCCTAGATGATTGGATGAGTTCATGGGTGGTTCCTGGATGATGCATGAGTGCATGGGTAGTGCCTGGGTGATTGGATGAGTGCATGGGTAGTGCCTGGGTGATTGGATGTGTGTATGTGTAGTGCCTGGTTGATCGACTGAGTGCATGGGTAGTGCCAGAGAGATTGGATGAGTGCATGGGTACTATCTAGGTGATTCAATGAGTGCATGAGTAATGCGTAGGTGATTGGATGAGTGCATGGGTAGTGCCTGGGTGATTGTATGAGTGCATGGGTTGTGCCTGGGTGATGGGATGAGTGTATGGGTAGTGTCTTGGTGATTCAATGAGAGCATGGATAGTGCCTGGGTAATTGTATGAGTGCATAGGTAGTGCATGGGTGATTGGATGAGTGCATGGGTTGTCCCTGGGTAATTGCATTAGTGCATAGGTTGTCCCTGGGTGATTGCATTAGTGCATGGGTAGTGCCTGGGTTATTGCATTAGTGCATGGGTAGTGCCTGGGAGATTGGATCAGTGCATAAGTTGAGTAGTGCCTAGGTGATTGGATAAGTACATGGGTGGTGGGTGATTGCATAATTGTATAGGTAGTGCCTGGGTGATAGAATGAGTGCAAGTGTAGTTCCTGGTTGATTGAATGAGTGCATGGGTAGTGCTAGAGTGATTGGATGAGTGCATGGGTACTGTCAGGGTGATTTAATGAGTGCATGGGTAGTGGGTGGGTGAGTGTATGAGTGCATAGGTAGTGCCTGGGTGATTGGATGAGTGCATGGGTAGTGCCTGGGTGATTGGATGAGTGCATAGGCAGTGGCTGGGTGAATTAATGAATGCATGGGTAATGCCTGGATGATTGGGTGAGTGCTTGAGCAGTGCCTGGGTGATTGGATGAGTGCTTGGGTAGTGCCAGAGTGATTGGATGAGTCCATGGGTAGTGTCACAGTGATTCAATGAGTGCATGGGTAGTGCGAGGGTGATTGGATGACTGCATGGGTAGTGCCTGGGTGATTGAATGAGTGCTTGGGTAGTGCCAGAGTGATTGGATGAGTCCATGGGTAGTGTCACAGTGATTCAATGAGTGCATGGGTAGTGCGAGGGTGATTGGATGACTGCATGGGTAGTGCCTGGGTGATTGGATGACTGCATGGGTAGTGCCTGGGTAAATGTATTGTTGTAATTTGGCAGCATTTAAGTTAAGCATTAGCTGAAGACAGCCTGTATTTAGAGGCTAAATTGTCCGCTTTGTGGAATCCATTTTGTATTTCTGTCAGCCATTTTGGCTGCCATGTGCTACCATGTGCTCTCCATGTGCTCTGTCCTACCTTCCTGTCAACTGCTCTTGAAATCTGCCTAGAGACAAGTTATATTTAGTTCCTCTTGCTTTGCACATGCTCAGTTGAGCTTGCAGCTGTTCCGAGTTTATAAATGTGAGGATGTGTCTACTAAAAGTAGAAACTGTTAGCTCCACCCACTTGTTGACTGTGCATTCTCTGTATGACCTTATATGTAACTAAAACCAGCATTTGTGTTAGTACCGCCTTCATTTGAGCCCCTGTGTGGGTATAAAAGGACCAGGATCCTTCCATTCAGTGTGCTACTTCATGCATTACTGAAGGGTGATGTGCGAATGTTAGCTCCACCTCATGAGGTTTAATAAACTCTGTCTTTTATATTTCAGTTTCTGTGCCAACTTCTTCCTAAGTGTCTGAGGACTCTGTGCAGAGAAGGGTGAACCCCTAAGCCCTGGTAGGCCTTGCTGAGGCTCACTACTACAAATTGGCGCTTCCAACGTGGGACTCATCAGCGACTCGGATGCCCGAAGGACTGGTCGCGACGAAGGATTGGAATCTCGCTTTTGGACGCGATCGCTGCCTGAGGAGACCTGAGTCTTGGCACCCACGGCGTTTTTCCTTTCTTTCTGATCTGACCATCCCGGCGGCGCCGGTCCTTGACTGAGATCTCTTCTGTTGATTCGCCGTGCAGTGACCATTTGGTCGATTTGAGAACTTGGCAGTTGGAACCTGGACACCATTTGATTGGTAAGAGCCGTTTTGCGGCACTTGCTGTTGGTTTGATGCCTTTGATTGGTAAGGTAGTTTTAGTAACACTTACTGTGGCTTTGTTTGTATGATTGGCCAATTTTGGAATCTGTTTTGTAATTATATATGTATTGCAATACATATAGGCAGGTAATGAGGAGATTTTTCTCTATTTAAAATTGTTTGAACAGCGCAAACGTACGCAGAGTACCTTAAGCGCTACTTTGATTATAATACTGCATATTCTGCACTATTTTTTGCCATGCCTGTTTTCAGCACACTTCGTAGGATGTGTTGCTTTTGTAGTGGTACCAATTTGAGACTTGACGAAGCACAACCAGCCCCCCGGAGGGGACGCCTAATAGGGATATGTATATTAAGTATGGTATTTCTTCTATAATGTACTGCACGTTATGGAATAAATATACTAGTAAAGACCCTGAGTTGCGTTGGCCTATATATGGGTCATTTGATTTGCGAAAGATTCAGTATGTGGAACAATGTATGTTTAAACACAAGACTAGGCAAGATATGTTTGATTGTGTGCGAATGTGGGAGAAAGAAGTGCGTGAGCGAATGAAGCGTGAACAAGCCTTGATTGACAAAGAACAGCGAAAGACCATTTATGGGAAAGCATTAGAGTTAAAAAACAAGGAGATGAGAGAAATTAAAGAGAGGGAAGATAGGTAACGCCATTTACAGGTAACTGGCCAATATGCTGTTAGGCAGCCCCTTTATCCTATCCTTAATAAACCGCAAGATGATTTCTTGTTATTAGATCGTTCTCCACCTCCGTATATTTTTTCTTCTGCTCCTCATGAGTCAGATGAGGACTCTTTTTCAGACCAGGACAAAGCTCGAGAAACTCGCTCCATGCTATCTGCTGAGCGTGCATCTGACATCAGATCTACTGCGCGTAAAGCCGTTCGTAGTACTACCACTGCCTCTGAACTTTTAGATAGTATAAAAGGATGGCAGGAAAGGGAGCAAATATATTTTACCGATACATTTGCTGCAGAGGTTATTGAACGATTTAGGAAGTATTCGGTAGAAATGGAGCCCGATGATGTAGCAGCTGATTGTAAACAATTACGTGACGGTCTTTTTGTCTTCTCCCAGGTGGCTGACACGATCAGACGCTTGGTTAAACTGCGTGTTGAAGCAGCCCGTTTGCAAGAGGAGAAAAAGGCAGCAGAAGCAGCTGCACTAGCATCTCAGATCAGCATGGCACAAACTTCTACTCCTGAAACAGATAAGAATGCTGTAATTCATGTGAAACCCATGCGGGAAGCCGCGCCTTTATATGTTCCTCCTAAAGGAACGGGTACAGAGGATGATAAGACTTCTCTTAATGCGAAAGGGTACTTTATTTATACTTGGGTTTACACTCCTTGGAATAGAGCAGATGTTATGGCCCTTAAAAATGCATTGCCTGACCCGCGAAAGAATCCAGCAGCCTTTTATGAGGAAGTTGAGGGTGCAATCAGCTCTTGTACTATGACTTTGTCTGATATTGATTTGTTTTTTGGATTAATATTACCACCTGATATGTGGAGAACTGTGCGTAGAATAGATGATAATGCGACATTTGGAGCATTGTGGAAAGATTTAGAGCGGTTAGATGAAGATAGAGAACCTGCACAGAAACCGTGTCAGTTAATTTTAAATCTTCCGGCAGCTATATTAGTTAAGTTAAAGACGATCATTCCCCCTAAGAAGATAGATTGGACAGTGCTAGCGTCTTGCAAGCAAAAGGTAGATGAATCAGTTTCCGACTTCTTCACACGTTTTGAAGAAGCATTTCACGATTTTAGTGGCCAGTCATTGACAGATGACACGGGTAGGCATCTGTTTGTCGATAAATATGTCACAAACCTTTTGCCAGGAATAGCTAGTCACTTAAAGGCCAGTGAGAGTTCATGGACTACATCTTCTCCGGTTTCTCTTTTAACTATGGCCCAGTATTATGAGCGGCAAGAATTAGAAGCCAAAGGTAATGAGGACAAAAAGTCTAAAGAGTTGAAAACAAAGGTTATGTTGGCTCAAGCTTATGGTCCACCTTCTAGAGGTAATGATAGAGGTGGACGTGGATCTTATGGTTCGTCCTTTCCTTCCTCTGCCCGTTCGAATTTGTCTGTTGATCAGTGTGCGTACTGCAAAAAATTTGGACATTGGCTTTCTGATTGTCCAGTGCTGCGTGCTCAGCAGAATCTACGTGGTCGGGGACAAATGAGAAATCGTTCAGGATATCAAGGGCCTAGAGGAAGCGCGAATGATCGTGCTCGGTTTGATGCTAATACACGTGGGCAAAATGGGTTTAACACTTTTGATAGAAGGAACCAATATCAAATGTCTGACTATGTGCCTTCTGATTTTCAAGATTCTGCTTATGCATAGGATTGCCTAGGACGGGGTAAGGAATCAGTTGAAGTTCCAGTAGATCAGAGGGGTCCCTATGTTACAGCACATGTTTTGGGTTCTACTGGTCAGTTTCTGGTTGATACAGGAGCTACTCGTAGCGCCTTGTCTAAACAATTGGTTCCAAGGGCTCCCCTGTCTGGCTTAACCATTACATCGATAGGTTTCGATGGAACACCTTCCCTTAGCCCATTGTCACAACCACTTGCATTTGATATTGATAAGTTTACTGCTCCATGTCCGTTTTTGCTTTCTCCAAACACACCAGACAATATTGTGGGTCTTGATATGCTTAAATATTTTAGGGCTACGATACGGTGTTCTCCGGAAGGAGTACGGGTTATTTTGAATGACAACTACCCTATGATTGAGAGATCTTGTATTGTTAAAGAGGACATTGCACTAGCCTCACTCCCTAGTACTTTGTGGGCTACTTCGGATACTGATGTAGGGCAAATGGTTATTCCACCAGTACATATTAGTGTCAAGGAGGGCGCTTTATTGCCAAGACTGCCTCAGTATAAAATTTCTCGAGAAGGAGAAGAAGCACTCACACGTATTGTACATGATTTAATTAAGGTGGGGGTTGTGGAAGAAGTTCCTTACAATATTTGCAATAGTCCGATTCTTCCCATTTTGAAAAAAGATACTGACACTAGGATTTATAGATTTATTATCGATTTGAGAGAAGTCAACAAGATTGTAGTACCACAGTACCCTGTAGTCTCTGACATAACGACATTGCTTACCCTGGTCCCTCCAACAGCAACTACATTTTCTGTAATTGATCTGAAGAACGCTTTCTTCTCGATTCCTATTCATCCTGATAGCCGATATTTGTTCGGTTTCACTTTGAATAATAGATCATACAGATTTTGTAGAGTTCCTCAAGGCTATACTGAGAGTCCTAGTATTTACAGTCAAGCATTGAAGAGACAGCTTGATTCCTTTACCTTGTCTAAAGGAGTGGCTCTCATACAATATGTCGATGACATCTTGTTGGTAGCTGATACACCTGAGCAGTGTGAGAAATGCACTTTGTCTTTGCTTTCTTTTCTTGCTACACACCACCATAAAGTATCACGAAAGAAATTGCAATATTGTAGACCGAAGGTGACCTATTTAGGACACCTTCTGTCTAAGGAGGGCCGTGCACTGACACCAGATCGCATTCAAGCAATTTTAGACACCCCAGTACCTTCCACGCAGAAAGATGTCCGTGCATTCATTGGTCTGACTTCGTTTTGCAGGCAATGGATATTGGGTTTTTCACACATTGTTAAACCCTTGCTAGCACTTTTGACTAAAAACACTCCGATCCCCCTTCCATGGACAGATGAATGTCAAAATGCTTTTTGTCAGTTGAGACAAGCTCTTTGCTCTGCACCAGTGTTAGGCACACCAGATTACACGAAGGCTTTTACACTCTATGTACATGAGAAAGAAGGATGTGCATTGTCAGTTTTAGTACAGACACACGGGGACAAACAGCGTCCTTGCGCATACCTTTCTGCAGTTCTTGACCCTGTTGCTCGTGCATTGCCTGGGTGTTTCCGTTCAGTTGCAGCGACGGCTGTGTCCATACGTCAGAGTGAAGGGATAGTTTTGTCACACAAACTGTTGGTGCTAGTACCCCATGCAGTAGATGCCCTTTTGAATCAGACTAAGACTCAGCACTTAACTAGTGCTCGTTTGACAGGATACGAATTGACACTGCTAGCACCTCATATTACCTTGAAGAGATGTGCGACACTGAACCCAGCTACTTTGTTGCCATATCCTGCGACTCAGTCTCAGTCAAAGGAGCCTCACGATTGTATATTCCTTACTGAGGAACAGACAAAGGGTTGCATCGATTTGCAAGATACGCCCCTTCCAGATGTAGATGGGGAACTGTGGGTTGATGGGTCCTGTTTGAAGTTACCAGATGGCACGACTTCAGCTGCTTATGCAATTACCACGCTTGAGACAGTAGTGGAAACAGCTCGCATACCTCAGAAGTCAGCTCAAGCAGCTGAACTAATAGCTTTGACACGAGCGTGTGAGCTTAGCACTGACTTGTGTGTGAACATTTACACGGATAGCCGCTATGCTTTTGGAGTGGTTCATGATTTTGGCCTACTCTGGAAGGAAAGAGGCTTTCTTACATCCCATGGGATGCAGATAATGCACGGAGAGTTAGTGCATAATCTCTTGACTGCACTTACATACCCAAAGAAAGTTGCTATTATGAAGTGTAGCGCACACAAGAAAGTGACTGACAAAATAGGACAAGGCAATGCCTTTGCAGACCGCGTAGCCCGTGAGACTGCGATGCAGCGAAGCACTACACCCATGTACGTAGTGAAATCACAAGCTGAGCGTTGGCATGATGCTAGAGAGGAAGTATTGGATATACAGAGATCTGCTTCTGTGGAAGAGCTTGAGCAATGGTCTAAAGAAGGAATATTAGATGATGAGGGTTGTTGGCGTAACAAAGACATGAATAAATGGAAATTGCCTGCGGCCTATTTACAACCTATGGTTCAAATGGCACATGGGCTGGCACATGTTGGAGCTCTAGCAATAACTAAATTGCTTACACAAGTTTGGGAGCATCCTGAAATTGCTAGCACAGCCAAAAGGGTAGTACAGTCCTGTTGATCTGTTGGCAGTATAATCCTGGAAAAGGGACACGAACTCCTACAGGAGGGTTTGCTACACCAACTGCACCTTTTGAAGTTTTGCAGATGGATTACATCCAACTCGAACGCTGCAATAATCTGAAATATGTCCTAGTGGTGGTATGTGCCTTTAGGAAATGGATAGAGGCATACCCTACGAAGGATAATACTGCTCTCACCACAGCAAAGGTGCTTCTAAAGGAGTTTTCTCTAGATACAGTGTTTGTAAACTTTTGTGGAGTGACAATGGACCTCATTTTATTGGGCAAGTTGTTGAGCATGTCCTGAAAGGATTAGGGATCAAACAGAAATTCCATACAGTTTTCCACCCGCAATCAGCAGGATTGGTGGAAAGGTATAACGCTACTCTAAAATCAAAGTTGGCGAAAATACTGGCTTCCACGTCTCTAAAGTGGCCAGATGCCCTACCTTTGGCATTGTTGTCCATAAGATCGGTGCCACATTCACGATCAGGTCTTACCCCCTATGAGGTGGTGTTTGGGAGACCAATGAACATTTGGGGAATTCCTAAGCCACGCCCCATACATGATGTTCCTTGTGTTCTGATGAATGATTATTTGGCACAGTTAACCGACAGTTTGATTTCTATTCATCAACAGGTTCGAGAAGCTCTTCCTGACAGATCTACAGGTGAGGCCCACGAACTCCGTCCTGGTGACCATGTAATGGTCAAGGTCTTTGACAGATCGAACAGCTTGGAGCCAAGGTGGCGAGGACCAGAGCAGGTGCTCCTTGCGACAAGGACAGCAGTTCGAGTGACAAACAGAAAGAATTGGATCCACAGCACACACTGCAAACGTGTGTCGCCTGCCTTGGTGGAACCTGCTGTGTTGACCGACCATCGAGAGATTCTGGAGACGGAGAAAGGCCAAGCTATCTCACCTGACGAATCTGCGGAAGTCTTCCCGGACCACACGATCACTGGAGTATCCAGATATCAATTGAGACCGAGGAAAGGATCTGCAGTTTTGAAAAAGACTGGTTGAGCTACCACCCTGGGTTAGTGAAACGGAGAGCCATTGTGGCAAGGGGAGGGGGATCAGCCCTGTATTAGTGTAGTGACACCCGCTTTGGCCCATGGTGAAGAAATCAGCGGCTGCCCAGGGAGAAGAGCTCCAACGACTGTTTTCAACAAGTTTTCAGAAAAATCAATCATTACTGCTGCTAAAATGACTAACAAAAGAGTCATTTGTGCTGTAGGGTTTGTTGTTGCTATGGTGGCTATGGCAGCAATTACGTGGTACATCGAGAAGGTGGCTCCTGTTCGACAGCTTTTTTGCTACTACGCCAGTACCCGTGGAACACCACTACTTTACTCTTCCTTACCATGAGCAAAAGCATCGACAACCTTATCTAAACAATACTTTTATCCAGATGTTGCACCATACTCACAATGCTACAAATACTACCAACTGTTGGGTGTGTGGAATGATACCTGCACATCAAAAGAAAGGAGGAACACCTTTTATTCCTCTTCCATTTTCTCACAATGGTTCTTGTCAAGCTTGGTATGCGCTTTTGTTCGCATCTGGAAAGCCTTCAGTAGGTGGGATTATTTTTCAACTTAATAAAGTGTGTTATCAAGATAAAGAAGGTTATCCACAAGCCAAAGGGACTAAATGGGAATGGGAAGAGTATCAACCGGACAATATTTCAACACCATATGTTTTCACAAATGTGAGAATAATAAAGAACATTGGACCTTTTGTGATTTCTGTGACAAAAGCTAAAGCAGATTTGTGTATTTGTAGTGTTGGAAGAATTCCAGTGGGGAGGAGCGAGTGTACTGTAATCTTGACCATTGAAGGTGCCAATAACAGCACTTTCACAGCCTCGCATAACACGTATTTTGTGTGCGGAAATAACGGATATTATCAATTACCTGTTGGGTGGTCAGGAATCTGCTATGTATCTTTTCTGTTGCCCCCTGTGTTTCTGGCACTTGCATTGTATCACCGTGATTTTAAACTGTACAATGACATTTCCAAAAACAGAAATAAGAGAACAATAAGTATGGATGAAGTTGACCAAACCGACACTACCCTACAACAATATGTTGATTTCAACTTGGGCTTATTTTTCTTTGTGGGTGCTGCATTAAATAGCAGGAAGATTAGGCGACTGACTCGTGTTGTGGAAGCTGTTACTAATCAGACAGCTATGGCACTTGGGAACATTACAGAAGAACTACAGATTGCAAGGATTGTAGCACTCCAGAATAGGATGGTGCTAGACGTGATTTTGGCTGATCGAGGTGGTGCATGTCGCATCATCGGTAGCAGCTGTTGTGTATTCATACCAGATCACTCACCTTCAGTATATGACGCAATATCAAAATTGCATAAGATTGCTGCAGAAATTCATCCAGAGACTGGAACTTGGACTTTTGCTGGATGGTTTTGGACTCTTGTTTCTGCTTGGGGCTGGAAGCTACTGACTATCCTGTGTGTAATAATTATAATATTTTTACATGCTGTGTATGTATCCAATGTGGTCCAATGCTTTGCTCCATTTGCATCTCTGCTTGTATACCTGCCAGAGGGAACATTGCTGAAACAAAGGCCCAACAAATGTTGAATAAAGAGGTGGCCGAAATAATGTTAATAGATGTACGGGATGAATATCTAGATTACCCCAGATAAACGAATGTCTTCAGCCAATGCTGAAAGGGTCGTCTGTTGTAATTTGGCAGCATTTAAGTTAAGCATTAGCTGAAGACAGCCTGTATTTAGAGGCTAAATTGTCCGCTTTGTGGAATCCATTTTGTATTTCTGTCAGCCATTTTGGCTGCCATGTGCAACCCTGTGCTCGCCATGTGCTCTGTCCTACCTTCAAGTCAACTTCTCTTGAAATCTGCCTAGAGACAAGTTATATTTAGTTCCTCTTGCTTTGCACATGCTCAGTTGAGCTTGCAGCTGTTCCGAGTTTATAAATGTCAGGATGTGTCTACTAAAAGTAGAAACTGTTAGCTCCACCCACTTGTCGACTGTGCATTCTCTTTATGACCTTATATGTAACTAAAACCAGCATTTGTGTTAGTACCGCCTTCATTTGAGCCCCTGTGTGGGTATAAAAGGACCAGGATCCTTCCATTCAGTGTGCTACTTCATGCATTACTGAAGGGTGATGTGCGAATGTTAGCTCCACCTCATGAGGTTTAATAAACTCTGTCTTTTATATTTCAGTTTCTGTGCCAACTTCTTCCTAAGTGTCTGAGGACTCTGTGCAGAGAAGGGTGAACCCCTAAGCCCTGGTAGGCCTTGCTGAGGCTCACTACTACAGTATGAGTACATAAGTAGTGGCTGGGTGATTATATAGGTGCCTGGGTAGTACCTCGGTGATTAGATGAGTGTATGGGTAGTGCCAGAGTGATTGAATGAGTGCATGGGTACTGTCGAGGTGATTCAATAAGTGCATGGGTAATGCGTGGGTGATTGTATGAGTGCATGGGTAATGCCTGGGTGATTGTATGAGTGCATGGGATGTGCCTGTGTGATTGGTTGAGTGCATGGGCAGTGCCTGGGTGATTGGATGAGTGCATGTGTAGTGCCTAGGTGATTGGATGAGTGCATGTGTAGTGCCTGGATGATTGAATGAGTGCATGGGTAGTGCCAGAGGGATTAAATGAGTTCATGGGTACTGTTGACGTGATTCAATGAGTGCGTGGATAATGTGTGGGTGATTGGATAAGTGCATGGGTAGTGCCTGGGTAATTGGATGAGGGAATTGGTAGTGCCTGCATGATTGTATGAGTGCATAGGTAGTACCTGGGTGAATGGATGAATGCATGGCTACTTCCAGAGTAATTGGATGAGTGTATGGGTAGTGCCTGGGTGATTCCATGAGTGCATGGGTGGTGCCTCAGTGGTTCCATGAGTATATGGGTAGTGCCTGGGTGGTTCCATGAGTGCATGGGTAGTGCCTGGGTGATTGTATGAGTGCTTGGGATGCATGGGTGATTGGATAAGTGCATGGGTTATGCCTGTGTGATTGGATGAGTGTATGGCTAGTGCCTAGATGATTGGATGAGTGCATGGGTAGTTTCTGGGTGATTGCATGAGTGCATGGGTAGTACCTGGGTGATTGGATGAGTGCATGGGTAGTGCCTGGGTGATTGTATGAGTGCATAGGTAGTGCATGGGTGATTGGATACGTGCATAGGTAATGCCTGGGTGATTGTATGAGTGCATGTGTTGTGTCTCGGTGATTGGATGAGTATGTGGGTAGTGCCTAGATGATTGGATGAGTGCATGGGTAGGGCCTGGGTGATTGCATGAGTGCATGGGCAGTGCCTGGGTGATTGGATGAGTGCATGTGTAGTGCCTAGATGATTGAATGAGTGCATGTGTAGTGCCTAGATGATTGAATGAGTGCATGGGTAGTGCCTGGGTGATTGTATGAGTGCTTGGGTTTACTGGATGATTCTATGAGAGCATGGGTTATGCCTAGATGATTGGATGAGTTCATCGGTGGTTCCTGGATGATGCATGAGTGCATGGGTAGTGCCTGGGTGATTGGATGTGTGTATGTGTAGTGCCTGGTTGAACGAATGAGTGCATGGGTAGTGCCAGAGAGATTGGATGAGTGCATGGGTACTATCTAGGTGATTCAATGAGTGCATGAGTAATGCTTAGGTGATTGGATAAGAGCATGGATAGTGCCTGGGTAATTGTATGAGTGCATAGGTAGTGCATGGGTGATTGGATGAGTGCATGGGTAGTGCCTGGGTTATTGCATTAGTGCATGGGTTGTCCCAGGGTGATTGCATTAGTGCATGGGTAGTGCCTGGGTTATTGCATTAGTGCATGGGTAGTGCCTGGGAGATTGGATAAGTACATGGGTAGTGGGTGGGTGATTGCATGATTGTATAGGTAGTGCCTGGGTGATAGAATGAGTGCAAGTGTAGTTCCTGGTTGATTGAATGAGTGCATGGGTAGTGCTAGAGTGAGTGGATGAGTGCATGGGTACTGTCAGGGTGATTTAATGAGTGCATGGGTAGTGGGTGGGTGAGTGTATGAGTGCATAGGTAGTGCCTGGGTGATTGGATGAGTGCATGGGTAGTGCCTGGGTGATTGGATGAGTGCATAGGCAGTGGCTGGGTGAATGAATGAATGCATGGGTAATGCCTGGATGATCGGGTGAGTGCTTGAGCAGTGCCTGGGTGATTGGATGAGTGCATGTGTAGTGCCTGGTTGATTGAATGAGTGCTTGGGGAGTGCCAGAGTGATTGGATGAGTCCATGGGTAGTGTCACAGTGATTCAATGAGTGCATGGGTAGTGCGAGGGTGATTGGATGACTGCATGGGTAGTGCCTGAGTGATTGGATGACTGCATGGGTAGTGCCTGGGTGTTTGGATGGGTGAATGGGTAGTGCCTGGGTGGTTGTATGAGTGCATGGGTAGTGCCTTGGTGATTGTATGAGTGCATGCGTCATGTCAGGGTGATTGAATGAGTTCATGGGTGGCCCCTGGGTGATTGGATGAGTGCATGGGTAGTGCCTGGGTAAATGTATGAGTACATAGGTAGTGGCTGGGTGATTATATAGGTGCCTGGGTAGTACCTTGGTGATTGGATGAGTGCATGGGTAGTGCCAGAGTGATTGAATGAGTGCATGGGTACTGTTGAGGTGATTCAATGAGTGCATGGGTAATATGTGGGTGATTGGATGAGTGCATGCGTAGTGCCTGGGTGATTGGACAAGGGCATTGGTAGTGCCTGCATGATTGTTTGAATGCATGGTTAGTACCTGGGTGATTGGATGAATGCATGGCTACCGCCAGAGTAATTGGATGAGTGCATGGGTAGTGCCTGGGTGATTCCATGAGTGCATGGGTAGTGCCTCGGTACTTCCATGAGTATATGGGTAGTGGCTGGGTGGTTCCATGAGTGCATTGGTAGTGCTTGGGTTATTCTATTGGTGCTTTGGTAATGCCTGGGTGATTGTATGAGTGCTTGGGTTGTGCCTGGGTGATTGGATGAGTGGATAGGTAGTGCCTAGTTGATTGGATGAGTGCATGGGTAGTTCCTGGGTGATTGCATAAGTGCATCGGTAGTGCCTGGGTGACTGGATGAGTGCATGTGTAGTGCCTGGTTTATTGAATGAGTGCATGGGTAGTGGCAGAGTGATTGGATGAGTGCCTGGGTACTGTCTAGGTGATTCAATGAGTGCATGGGTAATGTGTGGGTGATTGGATGAGTGCATGAGTAATGCCTGGGTGATTGGATGAGTACATGGGTTGCGCCTGGGTAATTGGATGAGTGTATGGGTAGTGCCTAAATGATATGATGAGTGCATGGGTAGGGCCTGGGTGATTGCATGAGTGCATGGCTACTGCCAGAATAATTGGATGAGTGCATGGGTAGTGCCTAGGTGATTCCATGAGTTCATGGGTAGTGCCTTGGTGGTTCCATGAGTATATGGGTTGTGCCTGGTTTGTTCCATGAGTGCATGGGTAGTGCATGGGTGGTTTCATGGGTGCCTGGGTAGTGCCTGGGTGATTGGATGAGTGCATGGGTTGTGCCTGGGTGATTGGATGAGTATATGGGTAGTGCCTATATGATTGGATGAGTGCATAGGTAGAGCCTAAGTGATTGCATGAGTGCATGAGCAGTGCCTGGGTGATTGGATGAGTGCATGGGTAGGGCCTGGATGATTGGACAAGTACACATATAGTGCCTGGATGATTGAATGAGTGCATGGGTAGTGCCAGAGTGATTGAATGAGTGCAAGGGTACTGTCGCAGTTATTCAATGAGTGCATGGGTAATGTGTGGGTGATTAGATGAGTGCATGGGTAGTGCCTGCATGATTATATGAGTGCATGGATAGTACCTGGGTGATTGGATGAATGCATGGTTACTGCCAGAGTAATTGGATGAGTGCCTGGGTCATTCCATGAGTGCATAGGTAGTGCCTTCATGGTTTCTTGAGAATATGGGTAGTGCCTGGGTGGATCCATGAGTGCCTGGGTTATTGTATGAGTGCTTGGGTAATGCCTGGGTGATTGTATGTGTGCATGAGTTGTGCCTGGGTGATTGGATGAGTGCATTGGTAGTTCCTGGGTTATTGAATGAGTGCATGTTTAGTACCTGGGTGATTAGATATGTGCATGTGTAGTGCCTGGTTGATTGAATGAGTGCATGGGTAGTGCCAGAGTGATTGGATGAGTGCATGGGTACTGTCTAGGTGATTCAATGAGTGCATGGTTAATGCGTGGGTGATTGGATTAGTGCATCGGTAATGCCTGGGTGATTGTATGAGTGCATGGGTTATGCCTGGGTGATTGGATGAGTGTATGGGTAGTGCCTAGATGATTCGATGAGTGCATGGGTAGGGCCTGGGTGATTGCATGAGTGCATGGGCAGTGCCTGGGTGATTGGATGGATGCATGGATAGTGCCAGAGTGATTGAATGAGTGCATGGGTATTGTTGAGATGATTCAATGAATGCATGGGTAATGAGTGGGTGATTGGATGAGTGCATGGGTAATGCCTGGGTGATTGTATGAGTGCATGGGTTGTGCCTGGGTGATTGGATGAGTGTATGGGTAGTGCCTAGGTGATTGGATGAGTGCATGGGTAGGGCCTGGGTAATTGCATGAGTGCATTGGCAGTGCCTGGGTGATTGGATGGATGCATGGATAGTGCCTGGGTGATTGGATGAGTAAATGTATAGTGCCTGAATGAGTGCATGGGTAGTGCCAGAGTGATTGAATGAGTGCATGGGTACTGTCAAGATGATTCGATGAGTGCATGGGTAATGCGTGGGTGATTGGATGAGTGCATGGGTAGTGCCTGGGTGATTGGATGAGTGCGTGTGTAGTGCCTGGATGATTGAATGAGTGCATGGGTAGTGCCAGAGTGATTGAATGAGTGCATGGGTACTGTTGACATGATTCAATGAGTGCATGGGTAATGTGTGGGTGATTGGATAAGTGCATGGGTAGTGCCTGGGTAATTGGATGAGGGCATTGGTAGTGCCTGCATGATTGTATGAGTGCATGGGTAGTACCTGGGTGATTGGATGAAGGCATGGCTACTGTCATATAATTGGATGAGTTCCTGGGTAGTGCCTCTGTGATTCCATGAGTGCATGGGTAGTACCTCGGTGGTTCCATGAGTATATTGGTAGTGCCTGGGTGGTTCCATGAGTGCATAGGTAGTGCCTGGGTGATTGTATGAGTGCTTGGGTTGCATGGGTGATTCTATGAGTGCATGTGTTATGCCTGGGTGATTGGATGAGTGTATGGGTAATGCCTAGAGGATTGGATGAGTTCATGGGTAGTTCCTGGATGATTGCATGAGTGCATGGGTTATGCCTGGGTGATTGGATGAGTGTATGGGTAATGCCTAGATGATTGGATGAGTTCATGGGTAGTGCCTGGGTGATTGGATATGTGCATGGGTAGTGCCTGTGTGGTTGTATGAGTGCATGGGTAGTGGCTTGGTGATTGCATGAGTGGATGGGTATTGTGTGAGTGATTGTAAAAGTGCATGGGTAGTGCCTGTGTGATCGGATGAGGGCATTGGTAGTGACTGGGTGATTGCATGAGTTCTTGGGTAGTGCCAGAGTGATTAGATGAGTGCATAGGTAGTATCTGGGTGATTCAATGAGTGCATGGGTAGTGCCTAGGTGATTTTATGAGTGCCCAGGTAGTGTGAGGGTGATTGTATGACTGCATGCATAGTATCAGGGTGATTGTATGAGTGCATGGGTGGTCCCTGAGTGATTGGATGAGTGCATGGGTAGTGCCAGAGTGATTGGATGAGTGCATGGGTAGTGCTTGGGTGATTGCATGAGTGCATGGGTAGTGCCTGGGTGGTTCCATGAGTGCATGCGTAGTGCCTGGGTAGTTCCATGAGTGCATGTGTATTGCCTGGGAGATTGGATGAATGTATGGGTAGTGCCTGGGTGATTGGATGAGTGCATGGGTAGTGCCTGAGTGATTGCATGAGTGCATGGGTAGTGCCTGCATGATTGGATGAGTGCATGGGTAATGCCTGGTTGAGTGCATGGGTAGTATCTGGGTGATTCAATGAGAGCATTGGTAGTGCCGGGTGATTGTGTGAGTGCATAGGTAGTGCATGGGTTGTGCCTGGGTGATTGAATGGGTGCATGGGCAGTCCCTGGGTGATTGCATGAGTACCTGGGTAGTGCCTGGGTGATTGTGTGAATGCATAGGTAGTGCATGGGTTGTGCCTGGGTGATTAGATGAGTGCATGGGTAGTGCCTTGGTGATTGACTGAGTACACAGGTAGTGCCTGGTTGATTGAATGATTGCATGGGTAGTGCTTGGGTGATTGGATAGGTACATTGGTAGTGCCTGAGTGGTTGTATAAGTGCATGGGTAGTGCCTTGGTGATCAGATGAGTGCATGGGTAGGGCCTGGGTGATTGCATGAGTTTTTGGGTTGTGCCAGAGTGATTAGATCAGTGCTTAGGTAGTATCTGGGAGATTCAATGAGTGCATGGGTAGTGCCTAAGTGATTTTATGAGTGCAAGGGTGGTCCCTGGGTGATTGGATGAGTGCATGGGTAGTGCCTGGGTAAATGTATGAGTGCATAGGTAGTGGCTGGGAGATTATATAGGTGCCTGTGTAGTACCTTGGTGATTGGATGAGTGCATGGGTAGTGCCGGGGTGATTGAATGAGTGCATGGGTGGTACCTGGGTGATTGCATCAGTACATGGGTAGTGCATGGGTGGTTCCATTAGTGCATGGGTAGTGCCTGAGTGGTTCCATGAGTGCATGGGTAGTGCATGGGTGGTTCCAGGGGGGCATAGGTAGTGCCTGGGTGATTGTATGAGTGCATAGGTAATGCCTGGGTGATTGTATGAGTGCATGGGTTATACCTGGGTGATTGGATGAGTGCATTGGTAGTGCCAGAGTGATTGCATGAGTGCATGGGTACTGTCGAGGTGATTCAATGAGTGCATGGATAATGTGTGGGTGATTGGATAAGTGCATGGGTAGTGCCTGGGTGATTGGATGAGGGCATTGGTAGTGCCTGCATGATTATATGAGTGCATGGGTAGTACCTGGGTGATTGGATGAATGCATGGCTACTGCTAGAGTAATTGGATGAGTGCACAGGTAGTGCCTGGGTGATTCCATGAGTGCATGGGTAGTGCCTCAGTGGTTCCATGAGTATATGGGTAGTACCTGGGTAGTTCCATGAGTGCATGGGTAGTGCCTGGGTGATTGTATGATAGCTTGGGTTGCCTGGGTGATTGTGTGAGTGCATGGGTTATGCCTTGGTGATGTGATGAGTACACGGGTAGTGCCTGGTTGATTGAATGAGTGCATGGGTAGTGCCTGGGTTATTGGATAGGTTTGTAGGTAGTGCCTGAGTGGTTGTATGAGTGCATGGGTAGTGTGTGGGTGATTGTAAGAGTGCGTGGGCAGTGCCTGTGTGATCGGATGAGTGCATTGGTAGTGACTGGGTGATTGCATGAGTTCTTGGGTAGTGCGAGAGTGATTAGATGAGTGCATAGGTAGTGTCTGGGTGATTCAATGAGAGCAGTGTGAGTCCTCAGACCTCGGTCCTAGGATCGCACTCTCCCCGGCAGCTCCGCGGTGCTCTGCGTCACCTGGAAGCCAGCCCCTTGGTTGCAGGGTTCAAGACTACCCTGATTCCGTTTTTTCTCTTTGCGCATTGTGACCATATTTATTTGGTGTAATTGTGGTGTAATTGTGCTGCTGCTGTTTATTTGTTTATTTGTTCACTTGGTTCATTTGTTTTCCCCTACTGCCCATTGCTGTGTGCTGTTGCTCCCCTTCATCTCCCCTCTGTTTCCCACCACCGCTGACCTCTGACCCCTCCCCCTACTGCCCGCTCCCGCCTCCCAGCTGCACGTCCCTCCCCCTCCCCTACATTATGGCGACCGCTGCGGGGAGCACGTGTGAGTCCTCAGACCTCGGTCCTAGGATCGCACTCTCCCCGGGAGCTCCGCGGTGCTCTGCGTCGCCTGGAAGCCAGCCCCTCGCTTGCAGGGTTCAAGACTTCCCTGATTCTGGTTTTTCTCTTTGCGCGTTGTGACTATATTTATTTGGTCTAATTGTGCCGCTGCTGTTTATTTGTTTATTTGTTCACTTGGTTCATTTGTTTTCCCCTACTGCCCATTGCTGCGTGCTGCTCCTCCCCTTCATCTCCCCTCTGTTTCTCGCCACTGCTGACCTCTGACCCCTCCCCCTACCGCCCGCTCCCGCCTCCCAGCTGCACGTCCCTCCCCTACATTATGGCGACCGCTGGCGTGCCTAAGGCAAGCCCGTCTGCGCCCGTCCACGACCAGCGCCAGGAACCCTGGTTCTCTGAGGCCCCACTGCTATGACTCAACCACCCTCCATGCACTCAACTCCGGAAGACACGCCGATTGCGCAAGATCCTTGCCAAACACCACCCACAGGCAGTTCTCATGCATACCCTGCCGCAGATCCTTCACCATCGACAAAGCTCCCATGACCGCCGAAGGCACGCCTGATGCACGCACCACCAAAACCCTGACTTGCATCCTTCTCAATGTGCGCTCCCTGCACCGACACGCCGTAGAGATCTGGGACCTGATCAACACCCTCTCACCCGCCGTCGCCTTCTTCACGGAAACCTGGACCAACGCCACCTCCGGCCCCGACATCGCCACTGCCATCCCCGACGGATACAAGATCCAGAGAAAAGACCGTCCGCACTGCCCAGGAGGAGGACTCGCCATCGCACACAAGACTCCCCTCCGACTCTCCACATCCAGCACGAGTGACCCCCACTCCAACACAGAACACCTCCATTTCCAGATCCAGACAAGCCCCATGACCACGCTACGCGGCACCCTCATCTACAGACTGCCAGGACCTCGCACCCACCCCGCAACTACCATCGCCGAGCTTGCCGCACCCCACGCCATCACCTCTACAGACTACATTCTACTCAGGGACCTGAACTTCCACCTCGGCAACGACCCGACTCCACCACTCTCCTCGACAACCTCGCCAACCTAGGACTGAAGCAGCTCGTCAACACGCCCACCCACAGAGCGGGTCACACCCTCGACCCCATCTTCGTGGGAGGAACAAACATCCACTTCAGCCACACCACCCAGCCCCCCTGGACTGACCACCACTGCATCCACTTCACCTTCAATACCACCACCGTACCCAAACACGCCCTGCACCCGCCACGATGGAACTGGAGCAAGGTCACAGAGGAGCACCTCAACACCACCCTTCGTCAAAACCCCCCCATCGCCACGACCGACACCAATGCCGCAGTCAGGGAATTTCACCGCTGGGTCTCCTGCTGCGCCGACAAGCTCGCACCCCTCCGCCCCGCCAAACAACGCCCTCTGAAAGCCGCCTGGTTCACCACAGAACTTCAAGAAGCCAGATGCTCCTGCAGACGCCTAGAGAAAATCTGGCGAAACCTGAAAACCACGGAAGCACGGAACAACCCCAAGAGCACCCTAAAGGAATACCACCAGCACATAAGAGACACCAAATGGACCTTCATAAGAGACAAAGTCCAGACCAACGTGACCAACGCCAAGGAACTGTTCAACGTCATACAGCAGTTTGCAAAACCCACCTGCGAAGCCACGGACATCACACCTTCCCAGGAACTCTGTGGCAAACTCAGCTCCTACTTCCATCTGAAGATCAAGGCCCTCTACGACAACTTCAGCGAACCAACGACGAACACCACCCCCCTACCCACCACCGCCGATGAGCCGACCATCATGGCTTGGGATCCCGCTACCATCGAACTCATCACCGCGACCATGAAGAAAACTCACTCAGGAGCCCCCAACGGACCCCTGCCCACCGCACATATTCCACAGGGCCGCCACCGTCATCGCACCCGAACTAGAACGCACCATCAACGCCTCCCTCAGATCAGGCATCTGCCCAGATGACGAAACGGGCAGAGGTAAAACCCCTCCTCAAGAAGCCAACGGCCGACCCAACGGACATGAAAAACTACCGGCCCATCTCTCTCCTCCCCTTTGCGGCCAAAGTCACCGAGAGACTCGTAAACGCCCAGCTGCCCGCCTTCATCGAAGAGAACTCTATCCTGGGCGCCTCCCAGTCTGGATTCCGCAGCAACCACAGCACCGAGACCGCCCTCTTCGCCGCCACTGATGACATTCGCATGCTACTGGATCAGGGACACACAGCGGCCTTCATCTTTATAGACCTCTCCGCAGCCTTCGACACCATCTCAAATAGCACGCTCGCAGCCAGACTTCACGACGCGGGAATCCAAGGAGCCGCCCTCGACTGGATCCAATCCTTCCTCTCCGGCAGAACCCAGAGGATGCGATTCCCTCCCTTCCTCTCCAAACCCACGGAAATCAACTGCGGAGTACCCCAGGGATCATCACTCAGCCCCACACTCTTCAAAATCTACATGGCCCCCCTCACCGCCATCATCAGACAGCATGGGCTCAGCATCGTTTCCTAAGCCGACAACACCTAGCTCATCCCCTCACTCACGAAGAACCCCGAAGACACCAGACTCTGCTTCCAGGAAGGAATGAAGAACGTGGCAGCCTGGATGAAAGACAGCTGCCTGAAGCTCAACTCAGAGAAGACCGAGGTCCTCATCCTCGGACCCTGCACCTCCGCCTGGGACAACACCTGGTGGCCCGCCACCACCCACCCCTACAGACCACGCCTAGAACCTCGGCATCATCCTTGACTCCTCCCTCTCCATGAACCGCCAGATCAACGCTGTCGCCTCCACTAGTTTCAACTGCCTTCGCATCCTCCGCAAGACCTTCAAATGGATCCCCCCAGACTGCAGAAGAACCGTCACCCACGCACTCATAACCAGCAGACTGGACTATGGCAATGCCCTCTACGCCGGAATCAACAAAACTCTTCTACACAAACTCCAAACCATCCAGAACGCCACAGCCAGATTCGTCCTTGGGACACCAGGTCACAAGCACATGACTCAACAACTACGAGGCCTCCACTGGCTCCCCGTCGAAAATAGGGTCACCTTCAAACTCCTCACCCATGCCTACAAATCCCTCAACAACATCGGACCCAAATACCTCAACGAGAGTGTATCCTTCCACGTACCCAAGAGGAACCTCCACTCTGCCAACCTCGCCCTGGCAGAGGTCCCCCGCATCTGCAGAAACAGAACCGGCAGGAGAGCTTTCTCCTACAAAACCTGGAAAGAGCTCCCAGTGAACATCAGACGCTCCCCGACCCTGCACACGTTCAGGAAGGACCTCAAGACCTGGCTCTTTGACTGATCCAGAGCCAACCCCCCAGCACCATGAGACCCTCACGGGTGAGTAGCGCGCTATGTAAACCCCTGATTGATTGATTGATTGTGCATGGGTAGTGCCTAGTTGATTTTATGAGTGCATAGGTAGTGTGTGGGTGATTGTATGAGTGCATGCGTAGTATCAGGGTGATTGTATGAGTGCATGGGTGGTCCCTGGGTGATTGGATGAGTGCATGGGTAGTGCCTGAGTGATTGTATGAGTGCATGGGTAGTGGCTGGGTGAATGGATAAATGCATGGGCAGTGCATGGGTGATTGGATGAGTGCAATTGTAGTGCCTGGATAAGTGAATAGGTGCATGGGTAGTGCCAGAGTGTCTTGGTGATTCCATGATTGCATGGGTAGTATGTGGGTGATTGGATGACGGCATGGGCAGTGCCTGAGTGATTGGATGAGTGCATGGGTGGTGCCTGGGTAATTGTATGAGTGTATGGGTAGTGCCTGGGAGATTGGATGAGTATATGGGTAGTGCCTAGATAATTGGATGAGTGCATGGGTAGTGCCTGGGTGATTGCATGAGTGCAAAGGTAGTGCATGGGTGATTGGATGAGTGCATGGGTTGTGCCTGTGTGATTGTATGAGTGCATGTGTAGTGCCTGGGTGATTGCATTAGTGCATGGGTAGTGTCTGGGAGATTGGATGAATGCATGAGTTGAGTAGTGCCTAGGTGATTGGATAAGTGCATGGTTAGTGCCTGGGTGATTGTATGAGTGCATGGGTAGTGCCTGCGTGATTGGAAGAGTGCATGGGTAATGCCTGGGTGATAGAATGAGTGAATGTATAGTGCCTAGTTGATCGAATGAGTGCATGTGTAGTGCCAGAGTGATTGAATGAGTGCATGGGTACTGTGGGGGTGATTTAATGAGTGCATGGGTAGTGGGTAAGTGAGTGTATGAGTGCATGGGTAGTACCTGGGTGATTGTATGAGTGCATGGGTAGTGCCTGGGTGATTGTATGAGTGCATGGGTAGTGCCTGGGTGATTGCATGAGTGCAGGGGTAGTGTGTGGGTAATTATAAGTGTGCATGGGTAGTGCCTGGGTGATTGTATGAGTGCATGGATAGTGCCTGGGTAATTGCATGAGTGCATAGGTAGTGGGGGGTGTTTGTATAAGTGCAGGCATAGTGTCAGGATTACTTTATGAGTGCATGGGTGGTTCTTGGGTGATTTTTTGACTACATGGGTAGTGCCTCGGTGATTGGATGAGTGCATGGGTAGTGGCTTGGTGAATGGATGAATGCATGGGCAGTGCCTGGGTGATTGGATGAGTTCTGGGCAGTACCTAGATGATTGGATAAGTGCATGTATAGTGCCTGGTTGATTGAATGAGTGCTTGGGTAGTGCCAGAGTGATTATATGAGTGCATGGGTAGTGTCTTGGTGATTCAATGAGCTCATGGGTTGTGCGTGGGTGATTGGATGATGGCATGGGTAGTGCCTGAGTGATGGCATGGGTAGTGCCTGAGTGATTGGATGAGTGCATGGGTAGTGCCTGGGTAATTGTATTAGTGCATGGGTAGTACCTGGGAGATTGGATGAGTGTATGGGTAGTGCATGGGTGATTGGATGAGTGCATGGGTTGTCCCTGGGTGATAGCATTAGTTCATGGGTTGTCCCTGGGTGATTGCATTAGTGTATGGGTAGTGCCTGGGTTATTGCATTAGTGCATGGGTAGTACCTGGGAGATTGGATGAGTGCTTGAGTTGAGTAGTGCCTAGGTGATTGGATAAGTGCATGGTTAGTGCCTGGATGATTGCATGAGTACATAGGCAGTGCCTGGGTGATAGAATGAGTTAATGTGTAGTTCCTGGTTAATTGAATGAGTGCATGGGTAGTGCCAGAGTTATTGGATGAGTGCATGGTAACTGTCGGGGTGATTTAATGAGTGCATGGGTAGTGGGTGGGTGAGTGAATGAGTGTATAGGTAGTGCCTGGGTGATTGGTTGAGTGCATGCGTAGTGCCTGGATGATGGGATGAGTGCATGGGTAGTGCCTGGGTGATTGAATGAATGCATGGGTAGCACCTTGGTGAGTGTATGAGTGCATGGGTAGTGCAAGGTGAGTGCATGAGTACAGGGGATGTGTGTGGGTGATTGTAAGAGTGCATGGGTAGTGCCTGTGTGATTGCATGAGTTTTTGGGTAGTGCCAGAGTAATAAGATGAGTGCATGAGTAGTGTCTGTGTGCTTCAATGAGTGCATGGGTAGCCTCTGCGTGATTGCATGAGTGCATGGGTAGTGCCTGCATAATTGGATGAGTGCATGGATAGTGCCTATGCGATAGATTGAGTGAATGTATAGTGCCTGGTTGATTGAATGAGTGCATGGGTAGTGCCAGAGTGATTGAATGAGTTCATGTGTACTGTGGGGGTGATTTAATGAGTGTATGGGTAGTGGGCGGGTGAGTGTATGAGTGCATTGGTAGTGCCTGGGTGATTGTATGAGTGCATGGGTAGCGTCTGGGTGATTGTACGAGTGCATGGGTAGTACCTAGGTGATTGCATGAGTGCAGGGGTAGTGTGTGGGTGATTGTAAGAGTGCATGGGTAGTGCCTGGGTGATTGGATAAGTGCATGGATAGTGCCTGAGTGATTGCTTGAGTGCCTAGGTAGTGTGTGGGTGATTGTATAAGTGCAGACGTAGTGTCAGGGTGACTTTATGAGTGCATGGGTGGTTCTTGGGTGATTTGATGAGTGCATGGGTAGTGCCTGGGTGATTGGATCAGTGCATGTGTAGTGGCTGGGTGAATGGCTGAATGCATTAGCAGTGCCTGGGTGATTGAATGAGTGCTGGGGCAGTGCTTGGATGATTGTATGAGTGCATGTGTAGTGCCTGGTTGATTGAATGAATGCTTGGATAGTGCCAGAGTGATTGGATGAGTACATGGGTAGAGTCTGAGTGATTCAATGAGTGCATGGGTAGTACCTGGGAGATTGGATGAGTGCATGGGTAGTGCCTGGGTGATTGAATGAATGCATGGGTACTGTTGAGGTGATTCAATGAGTGCATGGGTAATGTGTGGATGATTGGATGAGTGCATTTGGTAGTGCCTGTGTGATTGGATGAGGGCATTGGTAGTGCCTGCATGATTGTATGAGGCATGAATAGAACCTGGGTGATTGGATGAATGCATGGCTACTGCCAGAGTAATTGGATGAGTGCATGGGTAGTGCCTGGGTAATTCCATGAATGCATCAGCAGTGCCTCTGTGGTTCCATGAGTATATGGGTAGTGTATGGGTGGTTCCATGAGTGCATGGGTAGTGCCTGGGTTATTGTATGAGTGCTTGGGTAATGCCTTAGTGATTGTATGAGTGCATGGGTTATGCCTGGGTGATTGGATGAGTGCATGGGTAGTGCCTGGGTGATTGGATGTGTGCATGTGTAGTGCCTGGTTGATTGAACGAGTGCATGGGTAGTGCCAGAGTGATTGGATGAGTGCATGGGTACTGTCTAGGTGATTCAATGAGTGCATGAGTAATGCGTGGGTGATTGGATGAGTGCATGGGCAGTGCATGGGAGGTGCCTGGTTAATTGGATTAGTGCATGGGTAGTGCCTAGATGATTGGATGAGTGCATGTGAAGTGCCTGGATGATTGAATGAGTGCATGGGTAGTGTCAGAGTTATTGAATGAGTGCATGGGTATTGTCGAGGGGATTCAATGAGTGCATGGGTAATGTGTGGGTGATTGAATAAGTGCATGGGTAGTGCCTGGGTGATTGGATGAGGGCATTGGTAGTGCCTGAGTGATTGTATGAGTGCATGGGTAGTGCCTCGGTGGTTCCATGAGTACATGGGTAGTGCCTGGGTGGTTCCAAGGGTGCATGGATTGTGCCTGGGTGATTGTATGAGTGCATGGTTAATGCCTGGGTGATTCTATGACCACGTGGGTTGTGCCTGGGTGATTGGATGAGTATATGAGTAGTGCCTAGATGATTGGATAAGTGCATGGGTAGGGCCTGGGTAATTGGATGAGTGCATGGGTAGAGCCTAGGTGATTGGATGAGTGCATGGGTAGTGGCTGGGTAAATGGATGAATGCATGGGCAGTGCCTGGGTGATTGGATGAGTGCATGTTTAGTGTCTGATTGATTTAATGAGTGCTTCGGTAGTGCCAGAGTGATTGGATGAGTGCATGGGTAGTGTCTCAGTGATTCAATGAGTGCATGGGTAGTGCGTGGGTAATTGGATGACTGCATGGGTAGTGCCTGGGTGATTGTATGAGTGCATGGGTAGTGCATGGGTGATTGGATAGGTGCATGGGTAGTGCCTGGGTAGTTGTATGAGTGCATGGGTAGTGCCTTGGTGATTGCATGAGTGCATGGGTAGTGTGTGGGTGATTGGATGAGTGCATGGGTAGTGCCTGGGTGATTGGATAGGTGCATGGGTAGTGCCTGGGTGGTTGTATGATTGCAATGATAGTGCCTGGGTGATTGCATGAGTTCTTGGGTAGTGCTAGAGTGATTAGATGAGTGCATGGGTAGTGTCTGGGTGATTCAATGAGTGCATGGGTAGTGCCTGGGTGTTTTTATAAGTGCATAGGTAATGTGTGGGTGATTGTATGAGTGCATGCGTAGTGTCAGGGTGATTGTATTAGTGCATGGGTGGTCCCTGAGTGATTGGATGAGTGCATGTGTAGTGTCATGGTGATTATATAGGTGCCTGGGTAGTACCTCAGTGATTGGATGAGTGCATGGGTAGTGCCAGAGTGATTAAAGAGAGCATGAGTGGTGCCTGGGTGATTGCATCAGTGCATGGGTAGTGACTGGGTGGTTCCATGAGTGCAGGGGTAGTGCCTGGGTGATTGGATGAGGGCATGGGTAGTGCCAGAGTGATTGGATGAGTGCATGGGTACTGTCTAGGTTATTCAATCAGTGCATGGGTAATGCGTGAGTGATTGGATGAGTGCATGGGTAATGTCTGGGTGATTGTATGAGTGCATGGGTTGTGCCTGGGTGATTGGACGAGTGTATGGGTAGTGCCTAGATGATTGGATGAGTGCATGGGGAGGGTCTGGGTGATTGCATGAGTAGTGCCTGGGTGATTGGATGAGTGGATATGTAGTGCCTGGATGATTGAATGAGTGCATGGGTAGTGCCAGAGTGATTGAATGAGTGCATGGGTACTGTCGAGGTGATTCCATGAGTGCATGAGTAATGTGTGGGTGATTGGATGAGTGCATGGGTAGTACTTGGGTGATTGGATGAATGCATGGCTACTGCCAGAGTAATTGGATGAGTGCATGGGCAGTGCCTGGGTGATTCCATGAGTGCATGGGTAGTGCCTCAGTGGTTCCATGAGTATATGGGTAGTGCCTGGGTGGTTCCATGTGTACATGGGTAGTGCCTGGGTGGTTCCATGGGTGCATGGGAAGTGCCTGGTTGATTGTACGAGTGCATGGGTAATGCCTGGGTGATTGTATGAGTGCATGGGTTGTGCCTGGGTGATTGGATGAGTGGATGGGTAGTGCCTAGATGATTGAATGAGTGCATGGGTAGTGCCAGAGTGATTGAATGAGTGCATGGGTACTGTCAATGTGATTCAATGAGTGCATGGTTAATGTTTGGGTGATTGGATGAGTGCATGGGTAGTGCCTGGGTGATTGTATGAGGGCATTGGTAGTGCCTGCATGATTGTATGAGTGCATGGGTAGCACCTGGGTGATAGGATGAATGCATGGCTACTGACAGAGTAAATGGATGAGTGCATGAGTAGTGCCTGGGTGATTCCATGAATGCATCAGTAGTGCCTCTGTGGACCTATGAGTATATGGGTAGTGCATGGGTGGTTCTATTAGTGCATGGGTAGTGCCTGGGTTATTGTATGAGTGCTTGGGTAATGCCTGGGTGATTTTATGAGTGCATGGGTTGTGCCTGGGTAATTGGATGAGTGTATGGGTAGTGCCTAGGTGATTGGATGAGTGAGTGCATGGGTAGTGCCTGGGTGATTGCATGAGTGCATGCGTAGTGCCTGGGTGATTGGATGAGTGCATGGGAAGTGCCTGGGTGATTGGATGTATGCATGGGTAGTGCCTGGGTGATTGAATGAGTACATGGGTAGTGCCAGAGTGATTGGATGAGTGCATGGGTACTGTCTAGGTGATTCAATGGGTGCATGGGTAATGCGTGGGTGATTGGATGAGTGCATGGGTAATGCCTGGGTGATTGTATGGGTGCATGGGTTGTGCCTGGGTAATTGGATGAGTGTATGGGTGGTAGTGCCTAGATGATTGGATGAGTGCATGCGTTGGGACTGGGTGATTGCATGAGTGCATGGGCAGTGACTGGGTGATTGGATTAGTGCATGTGTAGTACATGGGTGATTGGATGACAGCATGGGTAGTGCCTGAGTAATTGGATGAGTGCATGGGTAATGCCTGGGTGATTGTATGAGTGCATAGGTAGTGCATGGGTGATTGGATGAGTGCATGGGTTGTCCCTGGGTGATAGCATTAGTTCATGGGTTGTCCCTGGGTGATTGCATTAGTGTATGGGTAGTGCCTGAGTTATTGCATTAGTGCAAGGGTAGTACCTGGGAGATTGGATGAGTGCTTGAGTTGAGTAGTGCCTAGGTTATTGGATAAGTGCATGGTTAGTGCCTGGGTGATTGCATGAGTACATAGGCAGTGCCTGGGTGATAGAATGAGTTAATGTGTAGTTCCTGGTTAATTGAATGAGTGCATGGGTAGTGCCAGAGTTATTGGATGAGTGCATGGTAACTGTCAGGGTGATTTAATGAGTGCATGGGTAGTGGGTGGGTGAGTGAATGAGTGTATAGGTAGTGCCTGGGTGATTGGTTGAGTGCATGGGTAGTGCCTGGGTGATTGGATGAGTGCATGGGTAGCACCTTGGGGATTGTATGATTGCATGGGTAGTGCCTGGGTGATTGGATGAGTGCATGTGTAGTGCCTGGGTGATTGAATGAATGCATGGGTAGCACCTTGGTGAGTGTATGAGTGCATGGGTAGTGCCAGGTGAGTGCATGAGTACAGGGGTAGTGTGTGGGTGATTGTAAGAGTGCATGGGTAGTGCCTGTGTGATTGCATGAGTTTTTGGGTAGTGCCAGAGTAATAAGATGAGTGCATGAGTAGTGTCTGGGTGCTTCAATGAGTGCATGGGTAGCCCTTACGTGATTGCATTAGTGCATGGGTAGGGCCTGCAAGATTGGATGAGTGCATGGGTAGTGCCTATGAGATAGATTGAGTGAATGTATAGTACCTGGTTGATTGAATGAGTGCATGGGTAGTGCCAGAGTGATTGAATGAGTGCATGTGTACTGTGGGGGTGATTTAATGAGTGCATAGATAGTGGGCGGGTGAGTGTATGAGTGCATTGGTAGTGCCTGGGTGATTGTATGAGTGCATGGGTAGCGCCTGGGTGATTGGATGAGTGCATGGATAGTGCCTGAGTGATTGCTTGAGTTTTGGGTAGTGCCAGAGTGATTAGATGAGTGCATGGAGTGTCTTAGTGCTTCAATTAGTGCATGGGTAGTTCCTGGGTGATTGCATGAGTGCCTAGGTAGTGTGTGGATGATTGTATAAGTGCAGGTGTAGTGTCAGGGTGACTTTATGAGTGCATGGGTGGTTCTTGGGTGATTTGATGAGTGCATGGGTAGTGCCTGGGTGATTGGATCAGTGCATGGGTAGTGGCTGGGTAAATGGCTGAATGCATTAGCAGTGCCTGGGTGATTGGAGTGCTGGGGCAGTGCTTGGATGATTGTATGAGTGCATGTGTAGTGCCTGGTTGATTGAATGAATGCTTGGATAGTGCCAGAGTGATTGGATGAGTACATGGGTAGAGTCTGAGTGATTCAATGAGTGCATGGGTAGTGCATGGGTGATTGGATGACTGCATGGATAGTGCCTGGGTGATTGGATGAGTGCATGGATAGGGCCTTGGTGATTGCATGAGTGCATGGGTAGTGACTGGGTGGTTCCATGAGTGCATGGGTAGTGTGTGGGTGGTTCTATGAGTGCAATGGTAGTGCCTGGGTGATTGCATGAGTGCATGGGTAGTGCCTGAGTATTGTATTGTATTGTATTGTATACAGCATATATATAGCGCACTGTCACCCAATGGGTATCCTGGCGCTGAAAGTGTACATAGATGTAATGTGTCATATTGTATTTGAAAGATAAAAAGGGAGTTATAGATAATAGAGACCTAAGGGGAGAGAAGGACATCAGGAGGAGCACTAGAGAATTCAGGAATTACATCTAAGTGTTCCTTTCCCTTGGGAATAACCAGGTCTTTAGTTTCTTCCTGAATTGCATTATGTCTCTGCTCCTCCTGATGTCAGATGGAAGTTCATTCCATAATCGCGAGGCTGCAGAGCTAAAAGCTCTCCCACCTGTTCTAACCCTCTTAAATTTAGGGACATTGACCAGATTTGCTGTGGCCGAACGAAGGTTTCTTGTGGGCGTATACCACGTGAACTTACTCTGCAGAGGCTTAGGACCCAGACCATTTGCTGCCTTAAAAACTATGCAGAGAGATTTAAAAAATATTCTCTGCTGAATCGGTAACCAGTGAAGATCCCGTAGAGCCTGAGATGTTGAGGATCTGCGCTGCCAATTTAGGGCCAACTTTGCTGCAATTGTCTGGATCCTCTGCAGCTTCATTATCGAGGAGCTAGGAGCTCCAAGACACAAGGAGTTGCAGTAGTCCAGCCTGCTCAAAATAGCGCTCCTCACTACCTGTATTCTGGCAGAAGCTGGTAGTAGTGGGAGAATCTTTCTAAGGGCTCTGATCAGTGAGAGACAGGTACCCACTGTTTTATTTATTTGTGAATCCACGTGGAGATTATTATCCATCATCACTCCCAGATTGCGCACTGTTTTGGTAGGTATTAGTACGCCATCTGTGGGGGTGAGCCGGAAGTCACCAGGGAGGGGACGGCCAACTTTGCTTGTCATGCAGTATATGACTTCAGTTTTTTCTCCATTAAATTGGAGGAAGTTGTGTCTAAGCCAGTGTGAGGTGATAGTCATACATTCATGAAATCTATCCATAGATATTTTTTGATCTCCCTCCAGAGAAAACATGAGCTGTGTGTCATCAGCATAGTTGACCAAATCCACTCCAAAGGATTTAATGATGGAAATAAGTGGGCGTAGATATATATTAAATAAAATTGGGCTGATTGCTGAGCCCTGCGGGACCCCATGTTGAATAGCTGTCTTCGGAGATGTAAAAGGTCGAATGCTTACTAACTGTGATCTATCCGTTAGATAAGACTGAAGCCATATTAAGGCCTGGCCCTTAACTCCGTTGCTTTCTAGTCTGTTCAACAGAATACTATGGTTAACCGTGTCGAATGCCGCTGACATGTCCAGCAGCACCAGCACAGCTGCTTGGCCATTGTCAGCGCGCATTCTTAAATCATCGAACATAGTTACCAAGGCTGTTTCGGTACCGTGTTCAGGGCGGAATCCGAATTGCAGCTCGTCCAGTAGCCGGTTTTCCTCTAGATATTGAGACAGAGATTTACTCACTATTCGTTCGAGAATTTTTACTGGGTAGGGCAGCAATGAAATCGGTCTATAGCTGGACATCTGAGCTGGATCGAGCGTTGTTTTTTAAGTAGTGGGGTAACTATTGCCTGTTTCCAACAGTCTGGGACTTCTCCGATAGTTACTGATTGACAGCATATCTGATGCAGCCGGGGAAAGAGTTCCGTCTTATATTCCTTCCATATTCTCTGAGGGAGGGGGTCCAGTGGAGACCCGGAGGAGACTGTCATAGCTATATTATAAAACACCTCCTCTGGGGATACTTGGAAGCGTTCCAAGGTAGGCTGGCTAGTTCTCTCTAGATGCTCATCTTGCATCTTCCGGGCAGTAAATTCATTCCCCACCTTCAGGGGTAAGTTGTGGTCATCTTCCGCTCCAGTCTGATCCTTCAAGCTGAGGCCGTTGATGATTTTATTGATCTTTTCATTAAAATAAGTTGCTAGATCATCACATAGCTTTTGTGTAGCTATGATCTTATTACCTGTACACGTAGGCTTGGAGAGGCCCTTAGCTATGCTGAAGATAGCTCTGGTCTTGTTTGGTGCTAGCAAGATGGTTTCTGCAAAGTAATCTGCTTTTGAACTATCAATTGCCTCCTTATATTTATTTAGTTGCGTCTTATAACTTTTTCTGTCTATTTCAGCATATAGCCGCCTCCATTTCCTTTTGGCCAGTTTACATCCTTACGCTGAAGCCTCAAGTCCTCCTTATACCAAGGGGCAGATGGCTTATCTCTATTTTTCAGCCTCTTTACTGGAATTCTTTGATTCAACGTTTCCACTATTTGATCATGGAGAGTGAGGTAGTTCTCTCCCACCGATTTTTTATGGTCAAATAAGTTTGGCCCCGTTATTAGTGGGAGTTGTTTGTTTTTTAGCAACTTGGGCCATTCCCTACCCTGTCGATAATTCTCAATATGGGTCCTTTTGCTAGTTGCTCTGGGTAGTGTTAGTAAAAAATGTACAAGCGAGTGGTCAGTCCAGCATAGTGGAAGGGTTTCAACCATTCTGGCTTCTGTAGGGTTAGCAAATATTAAGTCCAGGATGTGGCCTTTTTGGTGTGTGGGTTCGCAAATTAGTTGTTTCAAATTAAGACTCTCACAGGCTTGCATTAATTCCCTTAGAGGTGTATTGGATTCTCCCTTGTCCCAAAGGTTGAAATCACCTAATAAAATCAACCTTGAGTGAGAGAGTGACATATTGTATATGTGGTTCTATGAGTGCAATGGTAGTGCCTGGGTGATTGCATGAGTGCATGGGTGGTGCCTGAGTGATTGGATGAGTGCATGGATAGTGCCAGAGTGATTGGATGAGTACATGGGTAGAGTCTGAGTGATTCAATGAGTGCATGGGTAGTGCATGGGTGATTGGATGACTGCATGGGTAGTACCTGGGTGATTGGATGAGTGCATGGATAGGGCCTTGGTGATTGCATGAGTGCATGGGTAGTGACTGGGTGGTTCCATGAGTGCATGGGTAGTACGTGGGTGGTTCTATGAGTGCAATGGTAGTGCCTGGGTGATTGCATGAGTGCATGGGTAGTGCCTGAGTGATTGGATGAGTGCATGGGTAGTGCCTGGGTGATTGGATGAGTGCATGGGTAGTGCCTGGGTGATTGGATGAGTGCATGTGTAATACCTGGTTGAGTGCGTGGGTAGTGTCTGGGTAATTCAATAAGAGCATGGGTAGTGCCTGGGTGATTGTATGAGTGCATAGGTAGTGCCTGGGTGATTGCATGAGTACATGAGTACATGGGTAGTACCTGGGTGATTCAATGAGAGTATGGGTAGTGCGTGGGTGATTGTATGAGTGCATAGGTAGTACATGGGTGATTGTATGAGTGCATGGGTTGTGCCTGGGTGATTCAATGAGAGCATGGGTAGTGCCTGGGTGACTGTTTGTGTGCATAGGTAGTGCATAGGTGATTGGAAAAGTGCACGAGTAGTACCAGAGGATTGTATAAGTGCATGCGTAGTATCAGGGTGATTGTATGAGTGCATGGGTGGTTCTTGGGTGATTGGATGAGTGCATGGGTAGTGCCTGGGTGATTGGATGACTACATGGGTAGTGGATGTGTGAATGGATGAATGCATGTGTAATGCCTGGGTGATTGGATGAGTGCATGGGCAGTGCCTGGGTGATTGGATGAGTGCATGTACAGTGCCTGGTTCAGTGAATGAGTGCTTGGGTAGTGCCAGAGTGATTGGATGAATGCATGGGTAGTGTCTTGGTGATTCAATGAGTGCATGTGTAGTGCATTGGAGATTGGATGATGGCATGGGTAGTGCCTGAGTGATTGGATGAATGCATGGGTAGTGCCTGTGTAATTGTATGAGTGCATGGGTAGTGCCTGGGAGATTGGATGAGTGTATGGTAGTGCCTAGATGATTGGATGAGTGCATGGGTAGTGCCTGGGTGATTGCATGAGTGCATGGGTAGTCCCTGAGTGATTGGATGTGTGCATGGGTAGTACCTGGGTGATTAGATGAGTGCATGTGTAATGCCTGGTTGAGTGCATGGGTAATCTGGGTGATTCAATGAGAGCATGGGTAGAGCCTGGGTGATTGTATGAGTGCATAGGTAATGCATGTGTTGTGCCTAGGTGATTGAATGGGTGCATGGGCAGTGCCTGGGTGATTGCATGAGTACATGGGAAGTGTCTGGGTGATTGGATGAGTGCATGGGTAGTGCCTGGGTGATTGGCAGAATACACAGGTAGTGCATGGGTGATTGGCTGAGTACACACGTAGTGCATGGTTGATTGAATGAGTGCCTGGGTGATTGGATGAGTGCATGGGTAGTGCCTGGGTGATTGGATGAGTTCATGGGTAGTGCCTGGGTGGTTATATGAATGCATGGGTAGTACCTGGGTGATTCCATGAGTGCATGGGTAGTGCCTGAGTTGTTCCATGAGTGCATGGGTGTGCCTGGGTGATTGGGTGAGTAGAAGAGTAGTGCCAGAGTGATTGGATGAGTACATAGGTACTGCCAGGGTGATTTAATTAGGGCATGGGTAGTGGGTGGGTGAGTGTATGAGTGCATGGGTAGTGCCTGTGTAATTGCATAAGTGCAGGGGTAGTGTGTGGGCAATTGTAAGAGAACAGGGGTAGTGCCTGGGTGATTGAATGAGTGCAAGGGTAGAGCCTGGGTAATTGCATGAGTGCATGGGTAGTGCCTGAGTGATTGCATGAGTTTTTGGGTAGTGTCATAGTGATAAGATGAGTGCATGGGTTGTGTCTGGGTGATTCAATGAGTGCATGGGTAGTGCCTGGGTAATTGCATGAGTGCATAGGTAGTGTGTGAGTGATTGCAAAAATGCATGCATAGTGTCAGGGTGATTGTATGAGTGCATGGGTGGTTCTTGGGTGATTGGATGAGTGCATGGGTAGTGCCTGGGTGATTGTATATGTGCATGGTAGTGGCTGAGTGAATGGATGAATGCATGGGTAATGCCTGGGTGATTGGATGAGCGCATGGGCAGTGCCTGGGTGATTGGATGAGTACATGTGTAGTGCCTGGTTGATTGAATGAGTGCTTGGGTAGTGCCAGAGTGATTGGATGAGTGCATGGGTAGTGTATCTGTGATTCAATGAGTGCATAGGTAGTGCGTGGGTGATTGGATGGCTGCATGGGTAATGCCTGGGTGATTGAATGAGTGCATGGGTAGTGCTTGGGTGATTGCATGAGTACATGGGTAGTGCCTGGGTGGTTCCATGAGTGCATGGGTAGTGCCTGGGTAGTTCCATGAGTGCATGAGTAATGCCTGGGTGATTCTATGAGTGCATGTGGATTGCTTGGGAGATTGGATGAGTGTATGGGTAGTGCCTAGATGTTTGGAAGAGTGCATGGGTAGTGCCTGGGTGATTGCATGAGTGCATGAGTAGTGCCTGAGTGATTGGATGAGTGCATGGGTAGTGCCTGGGTGATTGGATGAATGCATGTGTAATGCCTGGTTGAGTGCATGGGTAGTATCTGAGTGATTCAATGAGAGCATGGGTACTGCCTGGGTGATTGTGTGAGTGCATAAGTAGAGCATGGGCTGTGCCTGGGTGCATGAATGGGTGCATGGGCAGTGCCTGGGTGATTGCATGAATACATGGGTAGTGCCTGGGTGATTGGATGAGTGCATGGGTAGTGCCTGGGTGATTGGCTGAGTACACGACTAGTGCCTGGCTGATCAAATGAGTACATGGGTAGTTCCTGGGTGATTAGATAGGTGCATGGGTAGTGCCTGAGTGGTTGTATGAGTGCATTGGTAGTGCCTTGGTGATTGCACGAGTGCATGGGTAGTTTGTGGGTGATTGTAAGAGTGCATGGGGAGTGCCTGGGTGATCAGATGAGTGCATGGGTAGTGCCTGAGTGATTGCATGAGTACGTGGGTAGTGCCAGAGTGATTAGATGAGTGCATGGGTAGTGTCTGGGGGATTCAACGTGTGCATGGTTAGTGCCTGGGTGATTTTATGAGTGCATAGGTAGTGTGTGCATGATTGTATGAGTGCATATGTAGTGTCAGGGTTATTGTATGAGTGCATGGGTGGTCCCTGGGTGATTGGATGAGTGCATGGGTAGTGCCTGGGTGAATGTATGAGTGCATACGTAATGGCTGGGTGATTATATAGCTGCCTGGGTGGTACCTTGGTAATTGGATGAGTGCATGGGTAGTGCCAGAGTGATTGAATGGTTGCATGGGTAGCGCCTGGGTGATTGGATGAGTGTATGGGTAGTGCCTAGATGATTTGATGTGTGCATGGGTAGTTCCTGGGTGATTGCATGAGTACATGGGTAGTGCCTGGGTGATTGGATGAGTGCATGGGTAGTGCCTGGGTGATTGGATGTATCAATGTGTAGTACCTGGTTGATTGAATGAGTGCATGGGTAGTGCCAGAGTGATTGATTGAGTGCCTGGGTACTGTCTAGGTGATTCAATGAGTGCATAGGTAATGCGTGGGTCATTGCATCAGTGCCTGGGTGGTTCCATGAGTGCATGGGTAGTGCCTCGTTGGTTCCATGAGTGCATGGGTAGGGCCTGGGTGGTTTCATGGGTGCATGGCTAGTGCCTGGGTGACTGTATGAGTGCATGGGTAATGCCTGGGTGATGTTATGAGTTAATGAGTTGTGCCTAGGTAATTGGATGAGTGTATGGGTAGGGACTGGATGATTGCATGCGTGCCTGGGCAGTGCCTGTGTGATTGTTTGAGTGCATAGGTAGTGCCTGGGTGATTGGGTGAGTGCATGTGTACTGCCTGGATGATTGAATGAGTGCATGGGTAGTGCCAGAGTAATTGAATGAGTGCATGGGTATTGTCAAGATGATTCAATGAGTGCATGGGTAATGTGTCAGTGATTGGATGAGTGCGTGGGTAGATCCCGCGTGATTGTATGAGTTTTTGGGTAGTACCTGCGTGATTGGATGAATGCATGGCTACTGCCAGAGTAATTGGATGAGTGCATGGGTAGTGCCTGGGTGATTCCATGAGTGCATGGGTAGTGCCAGGGTGGTTCCATGAGTGCATGGGTAGTGCCTGGGTGGTTCCATGAGTGCATGGGTAGTGCATGGGTGATTTGATGAGTGCATGAGTAGTGCCAGAGTGATTGGATGAGTGCATAGGTACTGTCAGGGTGATTTAATGAGTGCATGGGTAGTGGGTGGGTGAGTGTATGAGTGCATGTATAATTGGATGATTGCATCGGTAGTGCCTGGGTGATTGTATGAGTGCATGGGTAGTGCCTGTGTGATTGCATGAGTACAGGGGTAGTGTGTGGGCAATTGTAAGAGTGTTCAAATACAGTTAGCACTGTTAGAACTGGAACAGTGTCCCCATAAAGCACTCCTTTGGGGTAGAATTTCCATTAATTTTCAATTGAAGGTAAACAGAATTCAAACAAATTTTCCTTATATTCTTCGTATTTATTGTTAAACCATGTTACGTCACAATGGTTATCAGGAATATCATCATCACAAATTCTTATAGTTCATATATTCCAAAGTTGTTTTCGGTGCATGAATGCAACAAATTTTAAATCAGGGTTTTAGGTATCCATGTGTAGTACCTGGTTGATTGAATGAGTGCATGGGTAGTGCCAGAGTGATTGATTGAGTGCCTGGGTACTGTCTAGGTGATTCAATGAGTGCATAGGTAATGCGTGGGTGATTGCATCAGTGCCTGGGTGGCTCCATGAGTGCATGGGTAGTGCCTCGTTAATGCTCCCAATGCATTTCGGGACCAAGCCCTTCATCAGGGGAACGTTCTGTAAAGTAAAACAGGTTAAAGTTCAAGGGGATCATTGCCTCCGCGAGTTAACAGCATATAATAAATTATATGTACACGTGTGAAAGGTGTCTGTTTTATAGAGGAACACAAAATATAGTAGACTAGGGTGCATTAGTCAACAATGGCATCATTATATTAAACGAAGCCGAGAGATATTGAATCAAGTGCATCATGTGCAAATACGAGTGAGACATTATACTGAATAAAGCTGAAAAACAAGATGGTGAATCCAGCGCATCGTGTGCAGAACCGAGTTAAACGTTCAAATGTGTGGTTAAAAAGTGCAGCGGTGGAGCGTGCACATAACTTGAAAAAAGTAAGAATAACCGTGCTGAGTTTAAATCGCAAGAAGTGTACTACCAGTGTGTGACGAATTAACCAAAAGGTGCTGCCCATAAGTTATAAAAAACCGGGTGAGAACTTACTCAGATGGTCGAGTAATTCTTAACTGTATACAACGAGTCAGAAGTGTTCAACAAGAATCGTCCATTTCATTCCAAACTCTGGGTGAGTGCCTGAGTGATTGGATGAGTGCATGGGTAGTGTAGTGCCTGGGTGATTGGATGAGTGCATGTGTAATGCCTGGTTGAGTGCGTGGGTAGTATCTGAGTGATTCAATGAGAGCATGGGTAGTGCCTTGGTGATTGTGTGAGTGCATTGGTAATGCATGGGTTGTGCCTGGGTGATTGAATGGGTGCATGGGCAGTGCCTGGGTGATTGCATGAATACATGGGTAGTGCCTGGGTGATTGGATGAGTGCATGGGTAGTGCCTGGGTGATTGGCTGAGTACACAGGTAGTGCCTGGTAGATTGAATGAGTGCATGGGTAGTGCCTGGGTGATTAGATAGGTGCATGGGTAGTGCCTGAGTGTTGTATGAGTGCATGGGTAGTGCCTTGGTGATTGGATGAGTGCATGGGTAGTGTGTGGGTGATTGTAAGAGTGCATGGGTAGTGCCTGGGTGATCGGGTGAGTGCATGGTTAGTGCCTGGGTGATTGTATGAGTGCATACGTAGTGTCAGGGTGATTGGATGAGTGCATAGGTGCTGTCAGGGTGATTTAATGAGTGCATGGGTAGTGGATGGGTGAGTGTATGAATGCATTGGTGATTGGATGAGTGCATCGGTAGCGCCTGGGTACTTGTATGAGTGCATGGGTAGTGCCTGTATGATTGCATGAGTGAAGGGGTAGTGTGTGGGCGATTGTAAGAGAAAAGGGGTAGTGCTTGGGTGATTGAATGAGTGCAAGGGTAGTGCCTGGGTAATTGCATGAGTGCATGGGTAGTGCCTGAGTGATTGCATGAGTTTTTGGGTTGGGTCAGAGTGATAAGATGAGTGCATGGGTAGTATCTGGGTGCTTCAATGAGTGCATGGGTAGTGCCTGGGTGATTGCATGAGTGCATAGGTAGTGTGTGAGTGATTGTAAAAGTGCAAGCATAGTGTCATGGTGATTGTATGAGTGCATGGGTGGTTCTTGGGTGATTGGATGAGTGCATGGGTAGTGCCTGGATGATTGCATGAGTGCATGGGTAGTGGCTGCATGAATGGATGAATGCATGGGTAATGCCTGGGTGATTGGATGAGTGCATGGGCAGTGCCTGGTTGACTGAATGAGTGCTTGGGGAGTGCCAGAGTGATTGGATGAGTGCATGGGTAGTGCTTGGGTAATTGGATGAATGCATGGGTAGTGCCTGGGTGATTGGATGAGTGCAAGGGTAGTGCTTGGGTGATTGCATGAGTGCATGGGTTGTGCCTGGGTAGTTCTATGAGTGCATGGGTAGTGCCTGGGTAGTTCCATGAGTGCATGAGTAATGCCTGGGTGATTCTGAGTGCATGTGAATTGCCTGGGAGATTGGATGAGTGTATGAGTAGTGCCTAGATGATTGGATGAGTGCATGGGTAGTGCCTGGGTGATTACATGAGTGCATGGGTAGTGCCTGAGTGATTGGATGAGTGCTTGGGTAGTGCCTGGGTGATTGGATGAGTGCATGTGTAATGCCTGGTTGAGTGCATGGGTAGTATCTGAGTGATTCAATGAGAGCATGGGTAGTGCCTGGGTGATTGGATGAGTGCATGAGTAGTGCCTGGGTGATTGGCTGAGTACACAGGTAGTGCCTGGTTGATTGAATGAGTACATGGGTACTGCCTGGGTGATTAGATAGGTGCATGAGTAGTACCTGGGTGATTGGATTAGTGTATGGGTAGTGCCTAGATGATTGGATGAGTGCATGGGTAGTTCCTGGGTGATTGCATCAGTGCATGGGTAGTGCCTGGGTGATTGGATGAGTGCATGGGTAGGGACTGGGTGATTGGATGTGTACATGTGTAGTGCCTGGTTGATTGAATGAGTGCATGGGTAGTGCCTGGGTGATTGTATGAGTGCATGGGTAGTGTCTTGGTGATTCAATGAGTGCATGTGTAGTGCGTGGGTGATTGGATGACAGCATGGGTAGTGCCTGAGTGATTGGATGAGTGAATGGGTAGTGCTTGGGTAATTATATGAGTGCCTGGGTAGTGCCTGGGAAATTGGATGAGTGTATGGGTAGTGCCTAGATGATTGGATGAGTGCATGGGTAGTGCCTGGGTGATTGCATGAGTATACAGGTAGTGCCTGGTTGATTGAAGGAGTGCATGGGTAGTGCCTGGGTGATTGTAAGAGTATATGCATAGTGCCTAGGTGATCGGATGAGTGCATGGGTAGTGCCTGAGTAATCGCATAAGTTCTTGGGTAGTGCCAGAGTGATTAGATGAGTGCATGGGTAGTGTCTAGGTGATTTGATGAGTGCATGTGTAGTGCCTGGGTGATTTTATGAGTGCATAGGTAGTGTGTGGGTAAGTGTATGAGTGCATGTATAGTGTCAGGGTGATTGTATGAGTGCATGGGTGGTCCCTTGGTAATTGCACGAGTGCATGGGTAGTACCTGGGTGAATGTATGAGTGCATAGGTAATGAATGGGTGATTATATAGGTGCCTGGGTAGTACCTCGGTGATTGGATGAGTGCATGGGTAGTGCCACATTGATTGAATGAGTGCATGGGTGGTGCCTGAGTGGTTCCATGTGCGCATGGGTAGTGCCTGGGTGGTTCCATGGGTGCATGGGTAATGCCTGAGTGATTGTATGTGTGCATATGTAATGCCTGGGTGATTGGATGAGTGTATGGGAAGTGCCTAGATGATTGGATGAGTGCATGGATAGGGTCTGGGTGATTGCATGAGTGCATGGGCATTGTCTGGGTGATTGGATGAGTACATGGGTGGTGCCTGGGTGATTGGATGAGTGCATGTGTAGTGCATGGATGATTGACTGAGTGCATGGGTAGTACCAGAGTGATTGAATGAGTGCATGGCTACTGTCGAGGTGATTCAATGAGTGCATCGGTAATGTGTGGGTGATTGGATGAGTGCATGGGTAGTGCCTGGGTGATTGGATGAGGGCAGTGGTAGTGCCTGAGTGATTATATGAGTGCATGGGTAGAACCTGGGTGATTGGATGAATGCATGGCTACTGCCAGAGTAATTGGATGAGTTCATGGGTAGTGCCTGGGTGATTGTGTGTGTGCATGTGTAGTGCCTGGTTGAGTGAATGAGTGCATAGGTACTGCCAGAGTGATTAAATAAGTGCATGGGTACTGTCTAGGTGATTCAATGAGTGCATGGGTAATGTGTGGGTGATTGTATGAGTGCATGGGTAGTGCCAGAGTGATTAAATTAGTCTATGGGTGGTGCCTGAGTGATTACATCAGTGCCTGGGTGATTGCATCAGTACCTGGGTGGTTCCATTAGTGCATGGGTAGTGCCTGGGTGGTTCCATGGGTGCATGGTTAGTGCCTGGGTGATTGTATGAGTGCATAGGTAGTGCCTGGGTGATTGTGTGAGTGTATGGGTTGTGCCTCGGTGATTGGATGAGAGTATGGGTAGTGGCTAGATGATTGGATGAGTGCATGGGTAGGGCCTGGGTGATTGCATGCGTGCATGGGCAGTGCCTGGGTTATTGGTTGAGTGCATGGGTAGTGTCTGGGTGATTGGATGAGTGCATGTGTTTTGCCTGGATAAGTGAATAGGTGCATGGGTAGTGCCAGAGTGATTGAATGAGTGCATGGGTACTGTCAAGATGATTCAATGAGTGCATGGGTAATGTGTGGGTGATTGGATGAGTAAATGGGTAGTGCCTGCATGATTGTATGAGTGCATGGGTAGTACCTGGGTGATTGGATGAATGCATGGCTACTGCCAGAGTAATTGGATGAGTGCATGGGTAGTGCCTGGGTGATTCCATGAGTGCATGGGTAGTGCGTTGGTGGTTTCATGAGTATATGGGTAGTGCATCGGTGGTTCCATGAGTGCATGGGTAGTGCCTGGGTTATTGTATGAGTGCTTGGGTAATGCCTGGGTGATTGTATGAGTGCATGGGTTATGCCTGGGTGATTGGATGAGTGTATGGGTAGTGCCTAGATCATTGTCTAAGTGCATAGGTAGTTCCTGGGTGACTGTATGAGTGCATGGGTAGTGCCTGGGTGATTGGATGAGTGCTTGGGTAGTGCCTGGGTGATTGTATATGTGCATGTGTAGTGCCTGGTTGACTGAATGAGTGCATGGGTAGTGCCAGAGTGATTGGATGAGTACATGGGTACTGTCTAGGTGATTCAATGAGTGCATGGGAAATGCATGGGTGATTGGATGAGTGCATGGGTATTGCCTGGGTGATTGAATGAGTGCATGGGTTGTGCCTGGGTGATTGGATGAGTGTATGGGTAGTGCCTAGATGATTTGATGAGTGCATGGGTAGGGCCTGGGTGATTGCATGAGTGCATGGGTAGGGCCTGGGTGATTGCATGAGTGCATGGGCAGTGCCTGGGTGATTGGATGAGTGCATGGGTAGTGCCTGGGTGATTGGATGAGTGCATGTGTAGGGCCTGGATGGTTGAATGAGTGCATGGGTAGTGCCAGAGTGATTGAATGAGTGCATGGGTACTGTTGAGGTGATTAATGAGTACATGGGTAATGCATGGGTGATTGGATGAGTGCATGGGTAATGCCTAGGTGATTGTATGAGTGCATGGGTTGTGCCTGGGTGATTGGATGAGTGTATGGGTAGTGCCTAGATGATTGGATGAGTGCATGGGTAGGGCCTGGGTGATTGCATGAGTGCATGGGCAGTGCCTGGGTGATTGGATGAGTGCATGGGCAGTGCGGGGCAGTGCCTGCTGATTGGATGAGTGCATGGGTAGTGCTTGGCTGATTGCATGTGTGAATTGGTAGTGCCTGGGTGGTACCATGAGTGTGTGGGTAGTGCCTGGGTAGTTCCATGAGTGCATGAGTAATGCCTGCATGATTGTATGAGTTCATGTATATTGCCTGGGAGATTGGATGTGTATGGGAAGTGCCTGGATGATTGGATGAGTGCATGGGTAGTCCCTGGGTGATTGCATGAGTGCATGGGTAGTGCCTGAGTGGTTGGATGAGTGCATGGGTAGTGCCTGGGTGATTGGATGAGTGCATGTGTAATGCCTGGTTGAGTGCATGGGTAGTATCTGGGTGATTCAATGAGAGCCTGGGTAGTGCCTGGGTGATTATATGACTGCATAGGTAGTGCATGGGTTATGCCTGGGTGATTAGATGAGTGCATGGGTAGTGCCTTGGTGATTGGTTGAGTACACAGGTAGTGCCTGGTTAATTGAATGAGTGCATGGGTAGTGATTGGGTGATTGGATAGTTGCATGGGTAATACCTGAGTGGTTGTATAAGTGCATGGATAGTGCCTTGGTGATCAGATGAGTGCATGTGTAGTGCCTGGGTGATTGCATGAGTTCTTGGGTAGTGCCAGAGTGATTAGATGAGTGCATAGGTAGTGTCTGGGTGATTCAATGAGTGCATGGGTAGTGCCTAAGTGATTTTATGAGTATATAGGTAGTGTGTGGGTGATTGTATGAGTGCATCTGTAGTGTCAGGGTGATTGTATGAGTGCATGGGTGGTCCCTGGGTGATTGGATGAGTGCATGGCTAGTACCTGGGTGAATGTATGAGTGCATAGTTAGTGGCTTGGTGATTATATAGGTGCCTGTGTAGTACCTTGGTGATTGGATGAGTGCATGGGTAGTGCCAGAGTGATTGCATCAGTGCTTGGGTAGTGCCTGGGTAGTTCCATTAGTGCATGGTTAGTGCCTAAGTGGTTTCATGAGTGCACTGGTAGTGCCTGGGTGGGTGCATGGGTAGTGCCAGGGTGATTGTGTGAGTGCATAGATAATGCCTGGGTGATTGTATGAGTGCATGGGTTATACCTGGGTGATGGGATGAGTGTATGGGTAGTGCCTAGATGATTGGATGAGTGCATGGGTAGGGCCTGGGTGATTGCATGCATGGGTAGTACCTTAGTGATTGTATGAATGCATGGCTACTGCCAGAGTAATTGGATGAGTGCATGGGTAGTGCCTGGGTGTTTTCATGAGTGCATGGGTAGTGCCTCGGTGGTTCCATGAGTATATGGGTTGTGCCTGGGTAGTTCCATGAGTGCATGGGTAGTGCCTGGGTGATTGTATGATAGCTTGGGTTGCCTGGGTGATTGTATGAGTGCATGGGTTATGCCTGGAAGATTGGATGAATACACAGGTAGTGCCTGGTTGATTGAATGAGTGCATGGGTAGTGCCTTGGTGATTGAATGAGTAGTCTGTGGGTGATTGTAAGAGTGCATGCGTAGTATCAGGGTGATTGTATGAGTGCATGGGTGGTCCCTGGGTGATTGGATGAGTGCATGGGTAGTGCCTGGGTGAATGTATGAGTGCATAGGTAGTGTGTGGGTGATTGTATGAGTGCACGTAGTATCAGGGTGATTGTATGAGTGCATGGGTGGTCCCTGGGTGATTGGATGAGTGCATGGGTAGTGCCTGGGTGACTGTATGAGTACATAGGTAGTGTCTCGGTGATTCAATGAGTGCATGGGTAGTGCCTAGGTGATTTTATGAGCGCATAGGTAGTGTGTGGGTGATTGTATGAGTGCATGCGTAGTATCAGGGTGATTGTATGAGTGCATGGGTGGTCCCTGGGTGATTGGATGAGTGCATGCGTAGTATCAGGGTGATTGTATGAGTGCATGGGTGGTCCCTGGGTGACTGAATGAGTGCATGGGTAGTGCCAGAGTGATTGGATGAGTACATGGGTACTGTCTAGGTGATTCAATGAGTGCATGGGAAATGCATGGGTGATTGGATGAGTGCATGGGTATTGCCTGGGTGATTGAATGAGTGCATGGGTTGTGCCTGGGTGATTGGATGAGTGTATGGGTAGTGCCTAGATGATTTGATGAGTGCATGGGTAGGGCCTGGGTGATTGCATGAGTGCATGGGTAGGGCCTGGGTGATTGCATGAGTGCATGGGCAGTGCCTGGGTGATTGGATGAGTGCATGGGTAGTGCCTGGGTGATTGGATGAGTGCATGTGTAGGGCCTGGATGGTTGAATGAGTGCATGGGTAGTGCCAGAGTGATTGAATGAGTGCATGGGTACTGTTGAGGTGATTAATGAGTACATGGGTAATGCATGGGTGATTGGATGAGTGCATGGGTAATGCCTAGGTGATTGTATGAGTGCATGGGTTGTGCCTGGGTGATTGGATGAGTGTATGGGTAGTGCCTAGATGATTGGATGAGTGCATGGGTAGGGCCTGGGTGATTGCATGAGTGCATGGGCAGTGCCTGGGTGATTGGATGAGTGCATGGGCAGTGCGGGGGCAGTGCCTGCTGATTGGATGAGTGCATGGGTAGTGCTTGGCTGATTGCATGTGTGAATTGGTAGTGCCTGGGTGGTACCATGAGTGTGTGGGTAGTGCCTGGGTAGTTCCATGAGTGCATGAGTAATGCCTGCATGATTGTATGAGTTCATGTATATTGCCTGGGAGATTGGATGTGTATGGGACGTGCCTGGATGATTGGATGAGTGCATGGGTAGTCCCTGGGTGATTGCATGAGTGCATGGGTAGTGCCTGAGTGGTTGGATGAGTGCATGGGTAGTGCCTGGGTGATTGGATGAGTGCATGTGTAATGCCTGGTTGAGTGCATGGGTAGTATCTGGGTGATTCAATGAGAGCCTGGGTAGTGCCTGGGTGATTATATGACTGCATAGGTAGTGCATGGGTTATGCCTGGGTGATTAGATGAGTGCATGGGTAGTGCCTTGGTGATTGGTTGAGTACACAGGTAGTGCCTGGTTAATTGAATGAGTGCATGGGTAGTGATTGGGTGATTGGATAGTTGCATGGGTAATACCTGAGTGGTTGTATAAGTGCATGGATAGTGCCTTGGTGATCAGATGAGTGCATGTGTAGTGCCTGGGTGATTGCATGAGTTCTTGGGTAGTGCCAGAGTGATTAGATGAGTGCATAGGTAGTGTCTGGGTGATTCAATGAGTGCATGGGTAGTGCCTAAGTGATTTTATGAGTATATAGGTAGTGTGTGGGTGATTGTATGAGTGCATCTGTAGTGTCAGGGTGATTGTATGAGTGCATGGGTGGTCCCTGGGTGATTGGATGAGTGCATGGCTAGTACCTGGGTGAATGTATGAGTGCATAGGTAGTGGCTTGGTGATTATATAGGTGCCTGTGTAGTACCTTGGTGATTGGATGAGTGCATGGGTAGTGCCAGAGTGATTGCATCAGTGCTTGGGTAGTGCCTGGGTAGTTCCATTAGTGCATGGTTAGTGCCTAAGTGGTTTCATGAGTGCACTGGTAGTGCCTGGGTGGGTGCATGGGTAGTGCCAGGGTGATTGTGTGAGTGCATAGATAATGCCTGGGTGATTGTATGAGTTCATGGGTTATACCTGGGTGATGGGATGAGTGTATGGGTAGTGCCTAGATGATTTGATGAGTGCATGGGTAGGGCCTGGGTGATTGCATGCATGGGTAGTACCTTAGTGATTGTATGAATGCATGGCTACTGCCAGAGTAATTGGATGAGAGCATGGGTAGTGCCTGGGTGTTTTCATGAGTGCATGGGTAGTGCCTCGGTGGTTCCATGAGTATATGGGTTGTGCCTGGGTAGTTCCATGAGTGCATGGGTAGTGCCTGGGTGATTGTATGATAGCTTGGGTTGCCTGGGTGATTGTATGAGTGCATGGGTTATGCCTGGAAGATTGGATGAGTACACAGGTAGTGCCTGGTTGATTGAATGAGTGCATGGGTAGTGCCTTGGTGATTGCATGAGTAGTCTGTGGGTGATTGTAAGAGTGCATGCGTAGTATCAGGGTGATTGTATGAGTGCATGGGTGGTCCCTGGGTGATTGGATGAGTGCATGGGTAGTGCCTGGGTGAATGTATGAGTGCATAGGTAGTGTGTGGGTGATTGTATGAGAGCAAGTAGTATCAGGGTGTTTGTATGAGTGCATGGGTGGTCCCTGGGTGATTGGATGAGTGCATGGGTAGTGCCTGGGTGACTGTATGAGTACATAGGTAGTGTCTCGGTGATTCAATGCGTGCATGGGTAGTGCCTAGGTGATTTTATGAGCGCATAGGTAGTGTGTGGGTGATTGTATGAGTGCATGCGTAGTATCAGGGTGATTGTATGAGTGCATGGGTGGTCCCTGGGTGATTGGATGAGTGCATGGGTAGTGCCTGGGTGAATGTATGAGTGCATAGGTAGTGGCTGGGTGATTCCTGGGTAGTACCTTTGTGATTGGATAAGTGCATGGGTAGTGCCAGGGTGATTGAATGAGTGCATGGGTGGTGCCTGGGTGATTGTATCAGTGCAAAGGTAGTGCCTGGGTGGTTCCATTAGTGCATGGGTAGTGCCTGAGTGGTTCCATGAGTGCATGGGTAGTGCCTGGGTGGTTCCATGGGTACATTTGTAGTGCATTGGTAATTGTATGAGTGTATAGGTAATACCTGGATGATTGTATGAGTGCATGGGTAGTGCCAGAGTGATTAGATGAGTGCAGGGGTACTGTCTAGGTGATTCAATTAGTGCATGGGTAATGTGTGGGTGATTGGATGAGTGCATGGGTAATGCCTGGGAGATTGTATGAGTGCATGGGTTGTGCCTGGGTGATTGGATGAGTGTATGGGTAGTGCCTAGATGATTGGTTGAGTGCATGTGTAGTGCCTGGTTGATTGAATGAGTGCATGGGTAGTGTCATAGTGATTGAATGAGTGCATGGGTACTGTCGAGGTGATTCAATGAGTGCATGGGTAATATATGGGTGATTGGATGAGTGCATGGGTAGTGCCTGGGTGATTGGATGAGGGCATGGGTAGTGCCTGCATGATTGTATGAGTGCATGGGTAGAACCTGGGTGATTGGTTGAATGCATGGCTACTGCCAGAGTAATTGGATAAGTGCATGGGTGGTGCCTGGGTGATTCCATGAGTATATGGGTAGTGCATGGGTGGTTCCATGAGTGCATGGGTAGTGCCTGGGTTATTGTATGAGTGCTTGGGTAATGCCTCGGTCATTGTATGAGTACATGGGTAGTGCCTGATTCATTGAATGAGTGCATGCGTAGTGCCAGAGTGATTGGATGAGTGCATGGGCACTGTCTAGGTGATTCAATGAGTGCATGAGTAATGCATGGGTGATTGGATGAGTGCATGTGCAGTGCCTGGGTGATTGGATGAGTGCATGGGTAGTAACTGGGTGATTGGATGTGTGCATGTGTAGTGCCTGGTTGATTGAATGAGTGCATGGGTAGTGCCAGAGTGATTGGATGAGTGCATGGGTACTGTCTCAGCGATTCAATGAGTGCGTGGGTAATGCATGGGTGATTGGATGAGTCCATGGGTAGTGTCTGGGTGACTGGACGAGTGCATGGGTAGTGTCTGGGTGATTCAATGAGAGCATGGGTAGTGCCTGGGAGATTGTTTCAGTGCATAGGTAGCGCATGGGTGATTGGATGAGTGCATAGGTAATGCCTGGGTGATTGTATGAGTGCATGGGTTGTGCCTGGGTGATTGGATGAGTGTATGGGTAGTACCTAGATGATTGGACGACTGCATGGGTAGGGCCTGGGTGATTGCATGAGTGCATGGGCAGTGCCTGGGTGATTGGATAAGTGCATGTGTAGTGCCTGGATAATTGAATGAATGCATGGGTAGTGCCAGAGTGATTGAATGAGTGCATGGCTACTGTCGAGGTGATTCAATGTGTGCATGGGTAATGTCTGGGTGATTGGATAAGTGCATGGGTAATGCCTGGATGAATGGATGAGGGCATTGGTAGTGCCTATGTGATTGTATGAGTGCATGGTTAGTACCTGGGTGATTGGATGAATGCATGGCTACTGCCAGAGTAATTGGATGAGTATATGGGTTTTGCCTGGGTGGTTCCATGAGTGCATGGGTAGTGGCTGGGTGATTGGATGAGTACATGGGTAGTGCCTGTGTGGTTCCATGAGTGCATGGGTAGTACCTGGATAGTTCCATGAGTGCATGAGTAATGCCTGGGTGATTGTATGAGTGCATGTGTATTGCCTGGGAGATTGGATGAGTGTATGGGTAGTGCCTAGGTGATTGGATGAGTGCATGGGTAGTGCCTGGGTGATTGCATGAGTAGTGCCTGGGTGATTGTGTGAGTGCATGGGTAGTGCCTTGGTGATTGCATGAGTGCATGGGTGGTGTGTGGGTGATTGGATAAGTGCATGGGTAGTGCCTGGGTGATTGGCTGCGTACACGGGTAGTGCCTGGTTGAATGAATGAGTGCATGGGTAGTGCCTGTGTGATTGGATTGGTGCATTGGTAGTGCCTGAGTGGTTGTATGAGTGCATGGGTAGTGCCTTGGTGATTGCATGAGTGCATAGGCAGTGCCTGTGCAATTGGGTGAGTGCATGGGTAGTGCCTGGGTGATTGAATGAGTGCATATGTAGTGCCTGGATGATTGAATGAATGCATGGGTAGTGACAGAGTGATTGAATGAGTGCATGGGAACTGTCGAGTCGATTCAATGAGTGCATGGGTAATTGGACGAGGGCATTGGTAGTGCCTGCATGATTGTATGAGTGCATGGGTAGTACCTGGGTGATTGGATGAATGCATGGCTACTGCCAGAGTAATTGGGTGAGTGCATGGGTAGTGTCTGGGTGATTCCATGAGTGAATGGGCAGTGCCTTGGTGGTTCGATGAGTATATGGGTAGTGCCTGGGTGGTTCGTGAGTGCATGGGTAGTGCCTAGGTGATTGTATGAGTGTTTGGGTTGCCTGGGTGATTGTATGAGTTCATGGGGTATGCCTGGGTGGTTCCATTAGTACATGGGTAGTGCCTGAGTGGTTCCATGAGTGCATGGGTAGTGTCTGGGTGGTTCCATGGGTGCATTGGTAGTGCCTGGGTGATTGTATGAGTGCATAGGTAATGCCTGGGTGATTGTATGAGTGCATTGGTTGTGCCTGGGTGATTGGATGTATGTATGGGTAGTGCCTAGTGTGAGAAGTTGGCCTGGTATATGCTGTCCACTAGTTATAGTGGGCACCTTGTACCAGTCCAAACAACCCCTTTTTGGAGATAGGTTAAAGACAACCTTTATTGAAAGCTATCCTAGTGGTAGCTATGGAGAGCAGCCTTCAGGCAAAGTCTTGAAGGAATGTAAAGCAGCTTGTTTTACCAGTCTATAATCTCTTGAGTGACCAAATGAAAGAGGACCACACCAGGTATATATTTAAAATATATGTATTTAGTCTTAAACACACCCCTCTAGTCTCTTTATGAGGCTAGAGTTCGAAGTACATACTTTACAAGTCAAATATCAACAGTAATAGCACAAATACACGTTTGAGCCCTAGGGGCGTACCAAACCATATACCAATAAAGTGGTATAAGAACCACGACTGAGCTAGACACAAGGCCTAGAGCCTGTAGAAGTGCTTGGACCACAAGGAACCATCCAAGGTAGTGACACAGGGGACCCACGGGGACGCGTGCAGTGTGGGAACACAGCCGTGAATCACCGTTAACTTCTATGGGGAAAGTCGCGGTTAGGTTTTTAAAAGGAAAGGACACTTAGAAGAGGACTTGGAGCAAACCCCTTTAGAACTAGGTCGTTCTAGAGTCAATACCCACAGGAGCACCGGAGTACTCAAGTTACCTCACCCAGGGAAGCCGGGTGCATAGGTGTCTTTTGGTGTAGGGTTTCGTCATCATTTTCAATGGCGATCTGCTGAAGCAGGCTGCTGGCGGCCAAGTCGAAAGTGTCCAGGTGGATCCAAGAGTGGATCGAAGATCTGAAGGACCTGAAAGCAGAGGGGACAGAGTCTGGGTCACTAGCCAGTGAACAGGAAGGCAATGAGCAGATGCCCACCGATGTCGGGTGCTTCAGGTAGGTTGACATTTGTCTTGACTCTTCAGCCACGAGGTCCAGGAGGTGTCAATGACAACCAGGAGCTGGATTCGAGCTGTCCCACAACGTTTGTCGATTGCTGAGGTGTCGGCGACCGGATTGGACCCAACAAGCCTTGGCAACGTCAAGTCATGTGGAAACAAAGAAAGGATGTTGATGCAGACCAGCAAGGTCTGGGGGACTCACCCAGTGAGGGTAAGTCAGGGCACGTCTGGAGCAACCAGGGAAGCCCAAGAAGAAGAAGAGTTGCCTTCGGGAGGGCCCACTAGCCAACGGACTAGCGACCGCAAAGGAGCCTCAAGTGGATGCACTTGGAGCTGGCTCACAGGACACTCGTGGAGTGGAGGCCAGTGATCTTTGGTGCAGTTGGTGCTAGAGGCAGGGGATACTCAGAGCCCAAAGCACAACTTCGTGGGAGACCAGGAAGTGGATGCACTTACAAAAGTTCTTGGTGTCCAGGGGTCACAATTCCACGTTACCCACGACAGCTACATACCTCAGCTTCGCTGGGGTCTCAGGGCAGCCTTGGAGAAGTCTGGAAATCTACCTCTGGTGTTGCAAAGACTTTGGCATCCGGCGGGAGCTTCAGCGATGCAGACTGGACAATTGCTTCTTAGGTGCCTGCCAAGCAGTCACTCCTTGACCCCAAGGGAGATTCTTCAGTCCTCTAATCTTCAAGTAGAGCGTCGAAGGTCCAGGAATCGGCTTCAGAGTTTCGTCCAGGGTAATCTAAAGTCCTAAGGACTGGGGTCCCATACTTATACTAAGTTAGGGGGTTGGACATACTCTGGGGACCCACCTATGGGAGGGTCAGGGAAGAGGGGTGGTTACACCCATTCCCTTTGTCCAGTTTCACGCCAGAGCAGGGGCAGGTAGCCCCTGCAACCGGTTTGAACTGGGCTATGCACAGGGACACCAAATGTGCCCCCAGTGCAGGACTTCAAAGCACCAGAGAGTGCTCCCGCCCAGCCCCAATACACACTATCCTGTCTGGGGAGGTGGTTACACCTCCCTTCGACAGGAAACCTATTGTCCAGGCCTCCCCTGCCGGAGTTTCGGTCAGCAGCAGGAGGCCAGACCCGTGTCTGTGATACCAAAGGGGATGATGGACGGAGCGTTTGAGCTAATCAAACACTCACCCCCAGTCAACTGATCTGGGTTTAATCCATCATCATTCTTTAGCTCACTCCACCACCCCAGTTCAGACATGGCCATATGCAAATCAGTCTGACCCTGTGCCTCATGGGAACAGTCCAGCCCGAACTGCCAAGCCATGTCTTCCCTGGACCGGAAACAAGCATCCTGGGACCGGTTTCTGGCTATTCAGCCGTCATCAGCCAGGCTAGCTTGAATCCAGTGGCAAAGTGAGCAAGGGACCCACGTCTAGGCATACCCTGCCAACTTAGGGCGAACAAAGCGATACCAAAGGGGATGATGGACGGAGCGTTTGAGCTAATCAAACACTCACCCCCAGTCAACTGATCTGGGTTTAATCCATCATCATTCTTTAGCTCGCTCCACCACCCCAGTTCAGATATGGCCATATGCAAATCAGTCTGACCCTGTGCCTCATGGGAACAGTCCATCCCGAACTGCCAAGCCATGTCTTCCCTGGACCGGAAACAAGCATCCTGGGACCGGTTTCTGGCTATTCAGCCGTCATCAGCCAGGCTAGCTTGAATCCAGTGGCAAAGTGAGCAAGGGACCCACGTCTCGGCATACCCTGCCAACTTAGGGCGAACAAAGCGATACCAAAGGGGATGATGGACGGAGCGTTTGAGCTAATCAAACACTCACCCCCAGTCAACTGATCTGGGTTTAATCCATCATCATTCTTTAGCTCACTCCACCACCCCAGTTCAGACATGGCCATATGCAAATCAGTCTGACCCTGTGCCTCATGGGAACAGTCCAGCCCGAACTGCCAAGCCATGTCTTCCCTGGACCGGAAACAAGCATCCTGGGACCGGTTTCTGGCTATTCAGCCGTCATCAGCCAGGCTAGCTTGAATCCAGTGGCAAAGTGAGCAAGGGACCCACGTCTAGGCATACCCTGCCAACTTAGGGCGAACAAAGCGATACCAAAGGGGATGATGGACGGAGCGTTTGAGCTAATCAAACACTCACCCCCAGTCAACTGATCTGGGTTTAATCCATCATCATTCTTTAGCTCACTCCACCACCCCAGTTCAGACATGGCCATATGCAAATCAGTCTGACCCTGTGCCTCATGGGAACAGTCCAGCCCGAACTGCCAAGCCATGTCTTCCCTGGACCGGAAACAAGCATCCTGGGACCGGTTTCTGGCTATTCAGCCGTCATCAGCCAGGCTAGCTTGAATCCAGTGGCAAAGTGAGCAAGGGACCCACGTCTGGGCATACCCTGCCCAACTTAGGGTGAACAAAGCGATACCAAAGGGGATGATGGACGGAGCGTTTGAGCTAATCAAACACTCACCCCCAGTCAACTGATCTGGGTTTAATCCATCATCATTCTTTAGCTCACTCCACCACCCCAGTTCAGACATGGCCATATGCAAATCAGTCTGACCCTGTGCCTCATGGGAACAGTCCAGCCCGAACTGCCAAGCCATGTCTTCCCTGGACCGGAAACAAGCATCCTGGGACCGGTTTCTGGCTATTCAGCCATCATCAGCCAGGCTAGCTTGAATCCAGTGGCAAAGTGAGCAAGGGACCCACGTCTGGGCATACCCTGCCAACTTAGGGCGAACAAAGCGATACCAAAGGGGATGATGGACGGAGCGTTTGAGCTAATCAAACATTCACCCCCAGTCAACTGATCTGGGTTTAATCCATCATCATTCTTTAGCTCACTCCACCACCCCAGTTCAGACATGGCCATATGCAAATCAGTCTGACCCTGTGCCTCATGGGAACAGTCCAGCCCGAACTGCCAAGCAATGTCTTCCCTGGACCGGAAACAAGCATCCTGGGACCGGTTTCTGGCTATTCAGCCGTCATCAGCCAGGCTAGCTTGAATCCAGTGGCAAAGTGAGCAAGGGACCCACGTCTGGGCATACCCTGCCAACTTAGGGCGAACAAGCGATACCAAAGGGGATGATGGACGGAGCGTTTGAGCTAATCAAACACTCACCCCCAGTCAACTGATCTGGGTTTAATCCATCATCATTCTTTAGCTCACTCCACCACCCCAGTTCAGACATGGCCATATGCAAATCAGTCTGACCCTGATTCAAGCTAGCCTGGCTGATGACGGCTGAAATGCCAGAAACCGGTCCCAGGATGCTTGTTTCCGGTCCAGGGAAGACATGGCTTGGCAGTTCGGGCTGGACTGTTCCCATGAGGCACAGGGTCAGACTGATTTGCATATGGCCATGTCTGAACTGGGGTGGTGGAGTGAGCTAAAGAATGATGATGGATTAAACCCAGATCAGTTGACTGGGGGTGAGTGTTTGATTAGCTCAAACGCTCCGTCCATCATCCCCTTTGGTAGACCCGTGTCTGTGGCAGCGGCATCCATTTTGTGATGCCAGGGCTCTGTAAAGTTAATACCGGGTAGGCCGGTGTCTCTCCCTCTAGAAGGGTGGAATGCTACCCCCGCCGCCAGAACTGGTGGGCGGGTAGTATTCCAAGATGTTTGACACCAAACACAACATGTTACCGTGCAGCCATCCCAAAGTTAGCAGTTAACGCGAGGTTATAATGCACTTAAGAGTATATGGTCAGGCTGCACCACAAACAGCTTCAGAGGATTGGCTCCGAACGCTGCAGAGGGGCTCTGCTCATGCAGGGGCACCCTCTCACATAAAAACCAAGCACTCTGCCTTCAGGATTGTTAAGGCCTGCCACAGGAGTGACTTATAGGTTTATATGTGTGTGCAATGGTAGTGATGGTGAGCAGTCAAAATATCGAAAATTAAATATCGACCTACACTAATATCGAGGTGACAATATCGAAGGGACAGAATATCGATGTTAAGAATATCGATGGACAGAATATCGACCCAAAGGTAAGTAATATCGATTTTTTTTTATATCGATGTAAGTAATATCGAAGTTAGTAATATCGATATCAAATATATCGATGTTACTAATATCAATGTTACTAATATCGATATTTATATTATTGTTATGTATTTTGTTATGTATTTAATATGTATGTGTTATATGTGTTTTTGTTAAGTGTTCTACTTGTCTAAAAATATATGTATACAATTTTTATATGTTAATAATGTTTTTTAAGTAATTTTTGTTTTTTAGTACCGTAGCGGGTTGTGGGTTTATAGGGGAATAGGGTGGGAAGTAATTTAATTATACTAAATTAATTATTAATTTTTAGGAATTATAAATTAATTTTAATTATTTTTTGCGTTTAAGTTCTGTAGCGGGTTGTGGGTTTATAGGGGAATAGGGTGGGAAGTAATTTAATTGTAATTAAGTAATAATTTATTTTAATTAATTGGTATTGATAATTATATTATTGTTAATTAATTAATAATTGGGAATTAATTTTTATTAATTGGTTATTAATTTTTATTAATTGATTAATTGATCATTATGTTAAGTGTATTATTTTATTATTGGAGTGTGTTGTGCGTTTATAGGGGAATAGTGTTGGAAGTAATTGAAATCTAATTAAGTAATTATTAAATTTATTGTTGGGTATTGATAATTAATTTATTGGACATTAATTATTAATTGGTAATTCCTTTAAATTATAATTTTTTTGTTATGAAAATTAATTTATTGTTTTTATCATTAATTGGTCATTAAATATTATTTATTGATACATTTAATTAATATATTAATAAGTAATTATTAATTGGTAATGAATGTTTAATAATTATTATTATTGGTATAAAAAAGCATTTAATTGTTCAATATTTGTTAATTGGTAATTAAGCTTTAATAATTAATGCTTTTTGTTATTAAAAATATTTTATTCAATATTTAATATTTGGTAATTAATATTTATTAATTATTATTTATTGGTATTTATTATTAATTTATTGTTAATAAATTTTTCATTGGTAATTATGTTTTTTATAATTATTTATTGGTATTTGTAAATAGTTTAGAGTTATTTTTAACTTCTACGCCTTCCAGCGCTTTCCCTACTGTTGCACTTTCTGCAGTTGGAATAGTAATTTTTACCCCTACGCCATCCAACACTTTCCCTACTGTTGCACTTGCTGGAGTGGGAATAGTAATTTTTACTCCTGCGCTATCCAGCGCTTTCCCTACTGTTGCACTCTCTGGAGTTGGAATAGTAATTTCTACCCCTACGCTATCCAACACTTTCCCTACTGTTGCACTCACTGGAGTGGGAATAGTAATTTTTACCCTTACGCTATCCAACGCTTTCCCTACTGTTGCACTTACTGGAGTGGGAATAGTAATTTTTACCCTCCCGCTATCCAACGCTTTCCCTAATGTTGCACTCCCTGGAGTGGGAATAGTAATTTTTACCCCTACGCTATCCAACACTTTCTCTACTGTTGCACTCTCTGGAGTGGGAATAGTAATTTTAATCTCTACGCTATCCAACATTTTTCTTACTGTTTTTTTTTTGGGAGTTGGAATAGCAGTTTTATTCCCTCCGCTATTTAATATTTTTTGTATTATTTTAGTTAATGTAGTATATAATTAATTTTAAAAATATTAAAAGTAAATTTAATTTTTTTAATTTGTTATACATAATTATTTAACTTTATGTTATTGTTTTATGTGTATAGATGTATTTGTAATGTATAATATTTTTTAATAATTTATTAAAATAATTATTAAAACTGATTATTAAGTAAGTATATATATTATATATTATATGTATATGTTTAATTAATGTTTTGTTAAATTATATATATTACTTATTAATTTTAAACATTATAAAATATTTTTAACTATGTTTATTTTATTCATAAGTATTATTTTACATTTTTTTTAACAAAAAAACCCGATATTTTTAATAACGATAGTTTTGACATCGATATTTTTTTCGATATTTTTGTACTTACCATGTTGTAGATAGGATATCGATATTCTTGACATCGATATTCTTGCTCTGATATTTTTGTAGGTCGATATTTTGACCTTCGATATTTTGTCAGTGATGCGGTAGTGATATAGGTAGCCTATACCACAGTAAGGGGTGCATGCACCACCTTACCCAGGCTGCAGTAGCAGGACTGAGGTATCATTTTGGAAGGCCTCCCAGGGGTGGCATAATACATGCTTCAGCCCCTGGTAGGCCTCTGGGGTACCTATGCCCTGGGTACATAGTATACCATATAGTAGGGACTTATAAGGGCACTCCAGAATCCAATCAGAGATGTACCTAAGGTACATGGAAACCATTTTAGAGAGGAAGCAGCTAGGCTGGGGTCCTGATTAGCAGGGCCCCAGCCAGACTAAAGTCGAAAAACAGTGAAGCATCAGCAAAAAGTGGGGGTACCCATGTGAAGCAGCTCCTACTCTCCTACACAACCCCCCCAAATGCAGGGCCATTAAACTAACCTTGACCAGTTGAGTCTTCATGTTCTAAGTGGAAGTACCTAGAGAGTCCATCTGCATTGGCATGGTTACTCCCAGGTCTATGTTCCACTGTAAAGTCCATCCCCTGTAGGGAAATGGACCACCTAAGCAGTTTGGGGGTTTCACCCTTCATTTGTTTTAGCCATAAGAGGGGCTTTTGGTCTGTTTGAACAAGGAAGTGAGTACCAAACAGGTATGGCCTCAACTTCTTCAGAGCCCAGACCACAGCAAAGGACTCCCTCTCAATGGCTGACCAACGTTTCTCTCTAGGGGTCAGCCTTCTGCTAATAAAAGCTACTGGCTGATCCTGACCTTCATCATTCAATTGTGACAGTACAGCCCCTACCCCCAATTCAGATGCATCTGTTTGGACAATGAACTTCTTGGAGTAATCAGGACTCTGTAGAACGGGAGCAGTGCACATGGCCTGCTTCAGGTCATCAAATGCCTTTTGACAGCTAGCTGTCCACTGAACCTTTTTGGGCATTTTCTTAGAAGTTAAGTCATTCAGGGGTGTCACTATTGATCCATACCCCTTGACAAATCTCCTATAGTACCCAGTCAGGCCTAAGAAGGCTCTCACCTGAGTCTGGGTAGTTGGAGCAACCCAGTCCATGATGGTCTGGATTTTGCTCTGCAGTGGTTGAACCTGGCCTCCACCTACAAGGTGGCCCAGGTACACAACCTGACTCTGCCCTATCTGGCACTTGGTGGCCTTGATAGTGAGGCCTGCCTTTTGCAGGGCCTCCAAAACATTCCTTAGGTGGACCAGGTGATCCTCCCAGGTGGAGCTAAAGACAGCAATATCATCTAGATATGCTGCACTATAGGCTTCCAGACCTGTGAGAACTGTATTGATCCAACCTTTGGAAAGTGGCAGGTGCATTCTTCAAACCAAAGGGCATTACCACAAATTGATAATGCCCACTAGGAGTTGAGAATGCTGTTTTTGGCTTTGCATCATCAGCTAGCCTGATCTGCCAGTAGCCAGCTGTTAGGTCAAATGTGCTTAGATACTTGGCTGAGGCCAAAGTGTCATTAGCTCATCTGCCCTGGGTATTGGATGGGCATCAGTCCTAGTGACTGCATTGAGACCCCTGTAGTCCACACAAAACCTCATCTCTCTTTTCCCACCACTGGTGTGACGTTTTGGCACAAGGACCACTGGACTAGCCCAAGGGCTATCTGAGGGTTCAATAACTCCCAAATCCAACATTTTCTGGACTTCTGTCCTGATACAGTCCCTGACATGGTCAGGTTGCCTATAAATCTTATTTTTAATAGGTAGACTGTCCCCAGTGTCCACTTCATGAGTGCACCAGGTGGTCTGACTTGGAGTCAGAGAGAACATATGCCTGAACTGATTGAGCACCTGTCTGCAATCAGTTTGCTGCTGGGTAGTGAGGCTGCCTGCCAAGGCTACACCATCCACTGACCCATCATCAGGGTTCTGTGAGAGCAGGTCAGGGAGTGGGTCACTCTCTTCCTCCTGTCCCTCATCAGTAGCCATGAGCAAGCCCATGTCTGCCCTGTCCACATATGGTTTCAATCTGTTGACATGGAGAACCCTGTGGGGACTCCTGGGTGTTCCTAGGTCTACCAAATAGGTAACCTCACCCTTCTGCTCAACAATGGTATGGGGTCCACTCCATTTGTCTTGGAGAGCCGCTGGGGCCACTGGCTCCAACATCCACACCTTCTGCCCTGGCTGGTAAACAGTCAGTACAGCCTTTTGGTCATGCCAGGCTTTTTGGAGTTCCTGGCTAGCCTCAAGGTTTTTAGTTGCCTTTTTCATGTACTCAGCCATCCTGGAGCGGAGACCAAGTACATAGTCCACTATGTCCTGCTTTGGGGGCTTGAGAGGTAACTCCCATCCTTCCTTCACCAGGCACAATGGACCCCTAACAGGGTGACCAAACAAAAGTTCAAAAGGGTTGTAACCAACCCCCTTTTGAGGCACCTCCCTGTATGCAAATAAAAGGCAGGGCAAGAGTATGTCCCATCTTCGCCTAAGCTTCTCTGGGAGCCCTTTAATCATGCCCATCAAGGTTTTGTTGAATCTCTCAACTAAACCATTGCATTGTGGGTGATAGGGTGTGGTGAACTTGTAAGTCACTCCACACTCCTTCCACATTGCCTTCAAGTATACAGACATAAAGTTTGCACCCCTGTCTGATACAACCTCCTTAGGTAAGCCCACTCTAGAGAAAATTCCCATGAGGGCTCTTGCCACCACAGGTGCTGTAGTGGTCCTAAGGGGAATAGCCTCTGGGTACCTGGTGGCATGGTCCACCACTACCAGGATAAACCTGTGCCCAGATGCTGTTTGGGGATCCATGGGACCAACAATGTCAATCCCCACCCTTTCAAAGGGAACCCCCGCCACAGGTAGTGGTATCAGGGGGGCCTTTGTAGTGCCACCTGCCTTGCCACTGGCCTGGCAGGTTACACAGGAGCAATAAAACTCCTTGGTGTCTTCAGACATGTGGGGCCAGTGAAAGTGAGGGACAATTCTGTCCCAAGTCTTGTTCTGGCCCAGGTGACCTGCTAGAGGAATGTCATGGGCTAGGATCAATAGGAAGCCCCTGAACTTCAGAGGTATAACCAACCTCCTGGTGGCACCAGGCTTGGGGTCTCTACACTCTGAGTACAAGAGTCCATCATCCCAATACACTTTATGGGGACCACTAGCATTCCCAGCAGCCTCAGCAGCAGCTTGCTGTCTGAGGAGTTCAAGAGAGGGGCAGCTCTGCTGCTCCTGGCTCAGATCTGCCCTGGAAGGGCCCCTGTCCCTAAGAACTCAACCTGATCAGGCTCAAGCTCCTCTGGGACAGTTCCTTCCTCAGGACTGAGATCATCTCCCTGAAGAGACTGATCTTCCTTCTGAGCCAAGGGGGAAGGCACTGCCTTTACCCTACTACTCCTCCTCTTGGATGGCACTTGGTCCATTGTTCCAGGATCCAAGGCCTGTTCAGTGTTAGGCATTTTGCTCTGTGACCTTGTCACAGCAAACACATCTGCAGGGATGCCCAGCATTTCTGCATGGGTCCTGAGCTCCACTTCTGCCCAAGCTGAAGTTTCTAGATCATTGCCAAGCGAGCATTCAACTGGTAGGTCTACACTCACCACAACCTTCTTAAGGCCAGTTACCCCTTCCCAGGAGAAGTTAACAACTGCCAGAGTATGGTCTGTTCTGACATTGCTAGCATTGGTCACTTGGTACATTTCACCAAGTATAATCTGCCCAGGATCTACAAGATCTTGTGTCACCATGGTGACACTTGCTCCTGTGTCCCTAAATGCCATAGCCTCTTTTCCATTTATTAATGGCTGTTGCCTGTACTTGCCCAAATTACTGGGACTCACAGAGGAGGTCACATCCATGCCTCCATCACAGACTAGGACAGCCTGAGTGAGTTCTCTGACTAGGCCAGAGCTCATCTCATTACCCAGGGTCAACCCTACTAAACCCTTGGCTTGTGTACTCCCACCACCAATTGTAACTGCACTAGGGGAACAGGTGCCTTAGGGGCATTGGTGGGGGCTGGAATAGAGTCTTTGGACTTGGTGCAATCACTGGTCCAGTGTGTCTTTTGCTTACAGACTTTGCACCATGGTTTCTTTTGGCCTTTCCCTTTGTTAGACTGTGAATCCCCACCTGAAGAAGATTTTTGGGGGCCTTGTGAAGACTCTGGTCTTTACCCTTCTCCCCACCCTTGTCAGAGTTCTTAGAATCTTGCTTCTTTGGGTCACCACCTTGGTTCTGTACCTTCTGCCTCACCCTGGTTCTGACCCATTTGTCTGCCTTCTTTCCCAATTCTTGGGGAGAGGTCAGATCAGAGTCCACCAGGTACTGATGCAACAGCTGATTTTGACAGTTATTAAGAATCTGCTCCCTCATGATAAGATTGTGCAATCCTTTGAAGTCACATACCTTACTGCCCACTAACCAACCTTCCAGAGCCTTAGCAGAACAATAAACAAAGTCCACCCAGTCTTGATTCTGTGCCTTTTGGGTATCTCTGAACTTTAACCTGTATTGTTCAGTTGTTAGGCCAAACCCATCAATTAATGCACTTTTTAAGACTGGATAATTATCAGCATCCTCTTCTCTAACAGAGAGGAGCTTATCTCTACCTTTGTCTGCAAAGGAGAGCCACAAGATTGCTGCCCACTGCTCCTGAGGGACCCTCTGTACTTTACAGGCCCTCTCCAGTGCAGAAATCCATTTGTGGATGTCATCCCCACTCTGGTAGGGAGGGACAATCTTGCTCAGGTTTCTATGGTCATAAGACCTTTCCCTACCACTAGGGAAGTTGCTGCCACCATGGGACTCCAGTCCCAACTTTCTTCTTTGTCTTTGAAGCTCTAGGGACTCCCTGTCTATAGCCAACTCCTCTCTTCTGAGTCTCAACTGAGCTTCCCCATACTTGAGCAGTCTCTCTTTCCTCTCACTTGAGGATTCCCTCCTATGAGAGGAAACAGAGGTCCCTACTGAGGTGTCAGAGTGGTTAGACTCCTGAGAAGGAGATCTAGACCTTCTGGGTACACTCACAACTCTTCCTGGGTGGACAAAGGGGAGGTCATCCTGATCCTCCTCCTCATCTGCAGGAGGAGCTGCATTTTCCAGGGCAAGGTCATTGTCACCTTCCTGGCCAGTTTCAGAGGTCAGGTCCTGGGGATTTTCATCCCTGGTCCCTTCCTCATCTTCTGCCCCACCCTCTCTGCCTACCCTTCCAGACCCTATGGGTCTTCTAAGATCATCTAGCAGAAGCATCTCCAGGAGACGTTGGGTGTTGGCACTTTTGCCTGTCTTCAACTTCCTAATCTTGCACAACTCTCTCAATTCCACGAATGGGAGGTTGTCATATTTGGATGGCAGGAGCCCACTGGTTCCTGGTAGTGAAGACATTACTAGTGAGGTGTGGTGTATGCACTACCTACTCTAGTGTGGCCTACTAAACTCTCTTGACTTGTAGAAAGGGTGTGCTAGGCCCTTAACACACAACTCTAAGTTCAGTAGAACTTACTGTATACTAAGCTTGTTTTTATATGTACCTAAGGTACCCTTAGTGGTTTTCAGTTGATCAATTCAATTGAGATTATCTGGTAAAACAATAGCAAGCTGGAATCCCACACGCTGCACACCAATGTGAGAAGTTGGCCTGGTATATGAAATGAAATTTGTATGAAATGAAATTTGTACTTGTAAAGCGCACCCATACCCCCAAAGGGGTGTCCAGGCGCTGTACGCATACCGCTGTGGAACCCTTCCTGGCTTTTCCCTGTGAAATGTCCACTCCTGGGCACCCCCAGGGTGAAGCCAGGCATCCCAGCGCTGTTGGGGCCGTTGTGGAGATTAAGCAAGCTATTGCCCAGAGTTGCAGAGTGGGACCCATGATTAGAATAGGCACCGAGGCGCGAATTATCAGGTCCGAGGAAATTGAGCCCAAGACCCGCCGAGGCGGGAATTGAACCCTGGTCCCGGGCCAGATCTCTGCATCAGGGTCTGCCGCTCTAACCATTGAGCCACACTTCTCCACTTATATGCTGTCCACTAATTATAGTGGGCACCTTGCACCAGTCTAAACAACCCCTTATTGGAGATAGGTTAAAGACAACCTTTATTGAAAGCTATCCTAGTGGTAGCTATGGAGAGCAGTCTTCAGGCTAAGTCTTGAAGGAATGTAAAGCAGCTTGTTTTACCAGTCTATAATCTCTTGAGCGACCAAATGAAAGAGGACCACACCAGGTATATATATAAAATATATGGATTTAGTCTTAAACACACCCCTCTAGTCTCTTTATGAGGCTAGAGTTCGAAGTACATACTTTACAAGTCAAATATCAACAGTAATAGCACAAATACACGTTTGAGCCCTAGGGGCGTACCTAACCATATACCAATAAAGTGGTATAAGAACCACGACTGAGCTAGACACAAGGCCTAGAGCCTGTAGAAGTGCTTGGACCACAAGGAACCACCCAAGGTAGTGACACAGGGGACCCACGGGGGACGCGTGCAGTGTGGGAACACAGCCGCGAATCACCGTTAACTTCTATGGGGAAAGTCGCGGTTTGGTTTTTAAAAGGAAAGGACACTTAGAAGAGGACTTGGAGCAAACCCCTTTAGAACTAGGTCATTCTAGAGTCAATACCCACGGGAGCACCGGAGTACTCGAGTTACCTCGCCCAGGGACGCCGGGTGCATAGGTGTCTTTTGGTGTCGGGTTTTGTCGTCGTTTTCAATGGCGATCTGCTGCAGCAGGCTGCTGGCGACCAAGTCGAAAGTGTCCGGGTGGATCCAAGGGTGGATCAAATATCTGAAGGACCTGAAAGCAGAGGGGACAGAGTCTGGGTCACTAGTCAGTGACCAGGAAGGTGATGAGCAGATGCCCACAGATGTCGGGTGCTTCAGGTAGGTTGACGGTCGTCTTGACTCTTCAGCCACAAGGTCCAGGAAGGGTCGACGACAACCAGGAGCTGGATTCGAGCTGTCCCACGACATCTGTCGATTGCTGCAGTGTCGGCGACCAGATTTGACCCAACAAGCCGTGGCAACGGTAAGTCATGTGGAAACAAAGAAAGGACGTTGATGCAGACCAGCAAGGTCTGGGGGACTCACCCAGCAAGGGTAAGTTAGGGCACGTCTGGAGCAACCAGCGAAGCCCAAGCAGAAGAAGATTTGCATTCGGGAGGGCCCACTAGCCAACGGACTAGCGACTGCAAAGGAGCCTCACGTGGACGCACTTGGAGCTGGCTCACAGGACACTCGTGGAGTGGAGGCCAGTGATCTTCGGTGCAGTTGGTGCTGGAGGTCAGGGCTACTCGGAGCCCAAAGCACAACTTCGTGGGAGACCAGAAAGTGGATGCACTTACAAAAGTTCTTGGTGTCCAGGGGTCATGGTTCCATGTTACCCACAACAGCTATGTGCCTCAGCTTCACTGGGGTCTCAGGGCAGCCTCGGGGAAGTCTGGAAATCCACCTCTGGTGTTGCAAAGACTTCGGCATCCGGCGGGAGCTTCAGCGATGCAGACTGGACAATTGCTTCTTAGGTGCCTGCCAAGCAGGGGAGTCACTCCTTGACCCCAAGGGAGATTCTTCAGTCCTCTAATCTTCAAGTAGAGCGTCGAAGGTCCAGGATTCGGCTTCAGAGTTTGGTCCAGGGTAATCTAAAGTTCTAACGACTGGGGTCCCATACTTATACTAAGTTAGGGGGTTAGACATACTCTGGGGACCCACCTATGGGAGGGTCAGGGAAGAGGGGTGGTTACACCCATTCCCTTTGTCCAGTTTCACACCAGAGCAGGGGCAGGTATCCCCTGCAACCGGTTTGAACTGGACTATGCACAGGGACACCAAATGTGCCCCCAGTGCAGGACTTCAAAGCACCAGAGAGTGCTCCCGCCCAGCCCCAATACACACTATCCTGTCTGGGGAGGTGGTTACACCTCCCTTCGACAGGAAACCTATTGTCCAGGCCTCCCCTGCCGGAGTTTCGGTCAGCAGCAGGAGGCCGGACCCGTGTCTGTGGCAGCGGCATCCATTTTGTGATGCCAGGGCTCTGTAAAGTTAATACCGGGTAGGCCGGTGTGTACATGTCTCTCCCTCTAGAAGGGTGGAATGCTACCCCCGCCGCCAGAACTGGCGGGGGGTAGTATTCCAAGATGTTTGGCACCAAACACAACATGTTTCCGTGCAGCCATCCCAAAGTTAGCATTTAACGCGAGGTTATAATGCACTTAAGAGTATATGGTCAGGCTGCACCACAAACAGCATCAGAGGATTGGCTCCAAATGCTGCAGAGGGGCTCTGCTCATGCAGGGGCACCCTCTCACATAAAAACCAAGCACTCTGCCTTCAGGATTGTTAAGGCCTGCCATAGGAGTGACTTATAGGTTTATATGTGTGTGCAATGGTAGTGATATAGGTAGCCTATACCACAGTAAGGGGTGCATGCACCACCTTACCCAGGCTGCTGTAGCAGGCCTGAGGTGTCATTTTGGAAGGCCTCCCAGGGGTGGCATAATACATGCTTCAGCCCCTGGTAGGCCTCTGGGGTACCTATGCCCTGGGTACATAGTATACCATATACTAAGGACTTATACGGGCACTCCAGAATCCAATCAGAGATGTACCTAAGGTACATGGAAACCATTTTAGAGAGGAAGCAGCTAGGCTGGGGTTCTAATTAGCAGGGCCCCAGCCAGACTAAAGTCGAAAAACAGTGAAGCATCAGCAAAAAGTGGGGTACCCATGTGAAGCAGATCCTACTCTCCTACACCTAGATGATTGGATGAGTGCATGGGTAGGGCCTGGGTGATTGCATGAGTAGTGCCTGGGTGATTGGATGAGTGCATGGGTAGTGACTGGGTGATTGCATGAGTTCTTGGGTAGTGCCAGAGTGATTATATGAAGGCATTGGTAGTGTCTGAGTTATTTGATGAGTGCATGGGTAGTGCCTAGGTGATTTTATGAGTGCATAGGTAGTGTGTGTGTGATTGTATGAGTGCGTGCATGCATAGTGTCAGGGTGATTGTATGAGTGCATGGGTGGTCCCTGGGTGATTGGATGAGTGCATGGGTAGTACCTGGGTAAATGTATGAGTGCATAGGTAGTGGCTGGGTGATTATATAGGTGCCTGGGTAGTACCTTGGTGATTGGATGAGTGCATGGGTAGTGCCTGAGTGATTGAATGAGTATAAGGGTGGTGCCTGGGTGATTGCATCAGTGCATGGGTAGTTGCCGGTTATCATGCCGTCGGAAACCTTTTACGCTGGAGAATAGTTGACCTCTTGAAATTCAAAGAGAAGTGCGCCTTCTGGGACTCCTTATTTTCGGACTCCCTCATTATATTGAATCAATCTAAAGGAATATTTCCTAAAGACCTTTTTTATAAGTTGTCTTGACTGTATCAGGGAACGTACGATTTTGATTTTGAAACGGTACACCGTGATAACAATTGGATCTGTGGCTGGGTTGTGTACGTCCTGTTTATATTATCAATAAGCCCTGACGAAGTTCCCGAGGCACTAGGGGACGAAACGCGTTGGCTGTGTGCCGGTTTTAACCAAACAACGTAAATAAAGAGAAGAATTTTGGATAATACATGTTTCCTGATTGATTTTACTTAGAGTGCACCTTCCTTTCTTATGGACTTTCACTATTATTGACATCTCCCAGCAGCGGATGCCGGAAGTAGTCGCACTTGAATAATATTTTATGAAACTGGTGGGATTTAATGTGCTTGGCCTTGGTCTGCTGCTGTATGCTTCTTTGTATTTTGTAATCCAGTGCATGGGTAGTGCCTGGGTGGTTCCATTAGTGCATGGGTAGTGCCTGAGTGGTTCCATGAGTGCATGGGTAGTGCCTGGGTAGTTCTATGGGTGCATGGGTAGTGCCTGGGTGATTGTATGAGTGCATAGGTAATGCCTGTGTGATTGTATGAGTGCATGGGTTGTGCCTGGGTGATTGGATGGGTGTATGGGTAGTGCCTAGATGATTAGATGAGTGCATGGGTAGGGCCTGGGTGATTGCATGAGTGCATGGGCAGTGCCTGGGTGTTTGTATGATTGCATTGGTAGTGCCTGGGTGATTGGATGAGTGCATGTGTAGTGCCTGGATGATTGAATGAGTGCATGGGTAGTGCCAGAGTGATTGAATGAGTGCATGGGTAATGTTGAGGTGATTCAATGAGTGCATGGGTAATGTGTGGGTGATTGGATAAGTGCATGGGTAGTGCCCGGGTGATTCGATGAGTGCATTGGTAGTGCCTGCATGATTGTATGAGTGCATGGGTAATACCTGGGTGATTGGGTGAATGCATGGCTACTGCCAGAGTAATTGGATGAGTGCATGGGTAGTCCCTGGGTGATTCCATGAATGCATGGGTAGTGCCTCGGTGGTTCCATGAGTATATGGGTGGTGCCTGGGTAGTTCCATGAGTGCATGGGTAGTGCCTGGGTGAATGCATGGTTGCTTGGGTTGCCTGGGTGATTGTATGAGTTCATGGGGTATGCCTGGATGGTTCCATTAGTGCAAGGGTAGTGCCTGAGTGGTTCCATGAGTGCATGGGTAGTGTCTGGGTGGTTCCATGGGTGCATGGGTCTTGCCTGGGTGATTGGATAGGTGCATGGGTAGTACCTGGGTAGTTGTATGAGTGCATGGGTAGTGCCTTGGTGATTGCATGAGTGCATGGGTAGTGTGTGGATGATTGTAAGAGTGCATAGGTAGTGCCTGGGTGATTGGATGAGTTCTTGTGTAGTGCCAGAGTGATTAGATGAGTGCATGGGCAGCGGTTCAGAACACAGTTGATTACAAGAATGCCCCGCCCCCCAGAAGTGAACTCGGAAGACGGAGGAGAGTGAAGACCGGAGGTCGGAGCTGCGGAAACCACGGTGCTCTGAAAAACATCTGCCCATAGCGGGGAAATTCGGCTGAAAAGACTGCGCTACCAGGGGCTACCAGAAGCTAAACTGGGGCTCTTTGAAAACTATACGCAAGTGAAAGCACCCGTCGCTGCTAGTAACGCCATAACCGGTCGAGGCAAACTGCAACAGAGTACGAGGCTCGGTAAAGGCAACGACTCAACGAGGCAAAGTAAGGACGGACAGCCACGAGGAACGGCTGCGTGAATCCCTTAGTTCTCCTCTCCAGTGAGCCTGCTTCATCCTAGCGGAGTCCGAGTGGCACCTATCAATTATTAAAAAAGGCTAAATAGATATAGTTCCGCTTTGCTCTTGCTGCTTGAACTGAGGCTGAACTGAGGCTCACCTGTTGATCTGTCCGCTCCCCAGGGGCCATAACGCTGTTTCCTGCTCTTGCCGCCTGAAGGAACAAACACGGTCCGAGGGGACCGCAACTACCGTCATCCCCCTCGTTGCACGCGGCCACTCACGTCATCTGTCGACGCCAGGAGGTGCCTAAAGCGGACGCGGGCTCCCGCAGCTCACGGGCGGGCCCTTCCGTGCCCGTCAGAGCCCGGAGGAGGCTGGGCTGGGCCACATTATTTTGGTTCGTGCTCTGGGCAGGGTGTATTCATCATGCTACAAAGGCCTGTGTCGTGGAAGTTAGCACACTGATCGAGGTTCAAGACTGAAAGACTGAGACATAAGATACAGGATGATCACAGTATTGTATTGTGTGTAAATTATTCAATTTTTAACGGCACTATGGTGCAGAAGGAACCAGCCAAGAAGAAATTGCTAGCAGGTCAAGGGATGGTAGGGACTCTTGATGCCTTCCTCCAGAGGGCTGAGTCAGTCCTTATTCACGAAATTTCCCTCACCGAGCGTAGACTTTCTCTTGAACCCCAACTCCCTCTTTTACAACATGATACTTCCGGTTGCACAAACACGGGTGTTCATATTAATCCAGGTTCTTCTGTCAAATCCCCTCCACTTCCAACAACCATCATTTCTCCCACTCAGGTCCCTGTGTTAAGTGCTGCTCCACTCACAAGTGAAATGGTCGTTAGATCAAAAGTGCATACTAGAAGCCAATTAAGTAAGACTACATATGGGGGCAGTTGTTTACCCCAGTCAAAGAAAAGGAAAGGGTCAGGTCCTAGTAAACAACCATATCCTCTATCCAAAAGAGGGCGTAGAGGTGCAGTAAGAGAGGTTGTTGAGGAAATGGAGGATATAGCTGGAAATACTGTGGTCAATATTGCTTCCTCTCCATTACCCTTACCCTCGATGTCAACTGTTGATAGTGAAGGGTTCTGGTCCAAATTGGGCGACGTTATATCAGTCTTACTGAATCCATTAATACAAAAGTTGTCCAAATTGGAGAAGGAAATTGATAAACTATCAAGTGTCGTTTCCCTAGACACGCAGAAGCAGCCAAACCTTAAGATTACCCACTCTTCTCAGTCAACCCAGGCTAGACCTGCCTGCCCTAAGCCTGCTCAGCATATTGGGTCTATCTGTAGTTCTAATAGTGGACCCACTAAAATTGGGTCAGGTCTTGTTATGGCTCTCCCTGTGGTCTCTCCCAAGGGCAAAGACTCCACCTGTGCAGGGGCAACATTATCGAGGGCCACGGACCTAACTAACATCCCAAGTTCACAAGAACAGTGCCAAGACACCCAGAAAACATCTCTCCCTAACATGCACAAACACGTTTGTTCTGAGGAAATACAGTCCCAAAGGAATACGGACGCCCATAAAAAATCAGGAAGAGAACTCATAGGAAATGATGTACTTGATTTGCCCCCGGAAGCTACGCCTTACACGATTGTATTAGCCAATGTCCCTAAACTGTCCCTGGGAGCTTCGGAACACTGGTTTAGCTTGTAAAACAAATCTTTATACGAGTTAAACCGGAGGACAAGGTTAGGAAACCCACTCTATTCCAACTTTAAAATGGTGAGACGGGTTGGCTGGGTGGGAAATTCAAACAAGTCTCGAGAAGGCGACTGTGTAGTAGTCTCCTTCGGTTCACCTGACTTAGTTCATGCGATTTTAGAAAGGGCAGGTAATTGGTCATTGGCACATTCAGGGATCAGTGTTTTACCCTTAGGATATTTTTATCAACATCACTGTATGACACAGGCACCATTTGGGGAGTTTTTAATGGGGGGGCGAAGGCACGCCAGATATACAATTCCAGTCAATAATCTGTTTGATATTTTTAAACCCTTAGATGAAAACGATTGACTGATCCCTCTGATCCCATTGGATAGTGGAAGATTGGAGAACGTAGTCACGGCAAGGGGTAACTTGCCCAAAATCCAACTCAACATTAGAGAGGAAGATTTGGGGATCATTAATTCGAGGGAGATGACAGGGGCCTTAACTGCAAAATCTACTACTGGTAGCCCACACTCGGAGTCTGTACACACCCTGGATACACATACCATTGTGTTACCTGCAGATTCTCCGAGCATTGACAGTGTTTTAATCCATGAGCCACAGGATGGTAATCCTTATATTGGACAAGTAGTTGGGATTTTTTTTTAAATATGGTCACTGAGGATAGAACTGTGCATATAATCGATGGTGCTGTAGATATTCTCGAGGGTGTCTGAGTGATTTAATGAGTGCATGGGTAGTGCCTAGGTGATTTTATGAGTGCATAGGTAGTGTGTGGGTGATTGTATGAGTGCATGCATAGTGTCAGGGTGATTTTATGAGTGCATGGGTGGTCCCTGAGGGGGGGCGTGGCTAAGCCAGCTATCATGGTAGACATGCTTCGGTAGAGCTCCGTCGGGGGCTCCCTGCTCTAGCCACATTTCTCCATCGACAAGGATCCGCGGTGGTCGCGGGGTGGCAGCTGGGTGCCCGGATGCCTGCTGAAGCTCCGTGGCGGTTTTCGTGCCCATTGAAGATTGTCCGACGCGCCGTGGCCCTGTGGTGGGCTGAGCGAGGGTACGGGGAGCTGGACACGCAGACTACGCAAGCCCGTGGTCGGACCCCGCCCACAGGGCCAAACTCAGTGGCGCAGACGACCTGTGAAGCCGTTGCTGGGTGAAGTCGGGGACGCCCTGCGCAGCCGGGCTCGTGCGGTGCCCTAGATGTCATGAGCCCAAATACTGCTTGACTGGCCAACCGCTGCACTAAAGACCCTGGTGTTCAGCCGCGGAGGGCTAACGAATCGAGAGCCAAGCTGAACTGCGAAGACGCCCGATCTGCCCGCCATACATCCCAGGAGTTGGGGAAGTGTATCCGGGGGCTGGCGTCCCTTGCCTGGGGGCTGCTGTGGAGTTGTCGAGGCTCTGCGCGGAGGTGCGGCACCTGGGGGCTGCGGTGGTCTGGCGGTGCCCCGCTGCACAGTGCCAGCTGGGCATAGAGGTGAGGTGCGAATGTGCTGACGCAAGTGGGAAGTCCTGCGGGTAGCGGCACGCCTGGGCGTCCCTGGGCGATCCGCCCCCCACTTCTACTCCTTTTCTTCCCCACCCGCTGCACTCGCCTTGGCCCCACCACTATCGACCTACACCGTGAGTCGCCCTTGGTCTGGGATTGTGGGCCCACTCTGCTGTGGCCCTGCGGAGCGGCATCGGACAGCGTCTGCCGGACACAGGTGGTCTCCCGTGTCGTCTGTCTGACTGGATGCCCACTCCGCTCTGGCCGCCACAACCTCCTCTTGCATAGCCAAATCCTTGCAGTCCTGCAGTCCTGGAGAGACTCCCCCCTAGCTGGCCTACGGCCGGACCTCGCCTGTTGAACTGGGCAGTGGACAGCTGATGTGACATTTGCTGGCGGCGACGGAGCGCTGATCAGAGACCCGGAAGCTCCAGTGCCACCAAACTGCGCCACGATAGAGGAACTGAGTCGGCGAGGCACCCCGGGGGTACGCGGCGCTCCCTGCAGTCTGTGCGCTGGCGCCCCTCCTGGTACTCGGAGCGCTAACGATACCCGGAGGTGGGTGTATAGGTGCAATTAAAAGACGGTGTGCCATGGATATATTGCTCCCGGATACCGTCATAACGTGGTAAATCTGTTCCATCCTGGCCCAATTGCAGCGATATGGAGCTGACGCCTGCATAAACGCACAAACTGCCTGATGTATTGACTCTCTGTCTGTGCCCCTCGACGCACGGAGTCGCCTTGTGAGTACAGCTCTCCAGAAGGAACGGACACGCTGCAGTTTTTAGGTCAGTGATCACCAGGCACGCTTGGCAGGGGCCTCATGTCACAGGGCACCCCCGCCAAGATGGGAGCGGGAGGCGCCCTTATATCACCTCTGTCTTTTAGCAGCAAAGCAGGCAAAATGGCGACGCAGGTCCCCACCGACACGACCTCCAGCAAGTTGGATGCAGTGCTTGCGGCAGTGGAGAAACTGGGTGAAACCGTGAATCAAACCCGCGCCTCCTTAGAAAACCAAATTGATAAAGTTGCAATTGACCTCACGCATTTACGTGCTGACCACCGCAAGCTGGCTGACCACACCACTGCCGTGGAAACTCAAATAGCTGACATCACTCCACAAGTTGCAACAACAGACAAACATGTGCAAAATCTACTGAATAGAGTGGAATTCCTCGAAGACAAGGTCGAAGATGCAGAGAGGCGGCACGGCGAAACAACATACGAGTGGTGGGCCTGCCGGAAGGAAAGGAGGGGAGAGACCCAATTGCATACACTGAAACCTGGCTCCGTTCTCTGTTGCCTGAGGGTTCTCTCTCGCCTTGCTTCGTTGTGGAAAGAGCGCACAGGGTGCCAGCGCGACCCCTGCCCACAGGATCTAATCCGCGACCATTTCTAATCCGCCTTCTTAATTATAGAGACAGAGACGCAATATTGCACGAAACCAGAAAATTACAGGACATTCAAATAGACAATCATAAAATAATAATTTTCCCGGATTACACGCTGCACGTGCAGAAGCAGCGATTTTCCTTCATGGCAGTCAAAAAGCGCCTTCGACAACGTAGTCTCCAATACTCTCTGCTGTTCCCGGCACGACTGCGAGTGATCGCGAGTGGGAAGTCTCATTTCTTTGATACCCCGGAACTGGCGGAAGAATGGCTCGATGCTAATGCACCCACAGCCGCTGGGACTACAGCTGCTAACGCGAAATCATAGGCGGGAGCTGCATCTTCTCGCCGTCGCCACACTAGCAAGAGGCGGAGACGGTCTCAGCTTTCTTCACCTGTGGGACCAGACCGGAGTCAAGTACTAAGTGAACGACATGAGGCCCTCCGGGCTGCCGCAGACATCACAGGCTCTTTGACAGATGAAGCTGCCTCCACCTTGAGCCGGCATGAGCAGGCTAGCGACGATGACCTCTCTGAAGACCTGCAAGAATCACAAGACTCATGCGAACTGCCTACTGTTACTCCTCAAACGTCTGATGAAGTGGCTTGAAAGGACGCTCACGGACTTTCCTGGAAAGACACCGATTTGCCATTCGGCAAGGCCAGAAAACATAGCCTGCTGCTCACTGTGTCATCCTAGGCAGTGACTGCTGGTAAATCTGGCATAGTTGAAGCACATCCGGACTAAGGTAACTGGTTGGGGGTTGGTTGTAAGATCCTGACTGTCATCAGCGATAGTGCTTGCACACATTCTGCGCACTGCTGGGAGCTGACTGGCCGGAGCGCCGTGGGACATGATTCCCGCCTCTCTATAATTGGCTAGCAGTAAGGGGGCTCCCGAGAAGAAGCCAAGTCAGTTGCATATTCATTTTTCGTAATATAGTGCATAGTACACCCCCCCAGCTATTGTGTAAATGTTGTCCTGGTATGAAGTTTGGACGATTGCCTGTTGCACACTCGCCCATTTGGAATTGTATATTTGTCATATTTTGTTTATGACGCCATCTAGGGTAAACTGTTACATTTATTTTCAACGATCTGCCTCGAAGGGGCCAATGGAGCTGAAGCTTTCGATAAGAGTGCAGTTTACTTCTCCAGTGCGATGCCCACTCGCCCTTTACTTGATCGCAATCTCAACGCACAATGACCCCGGTTAAAGTAGGCACATGGAATGTGCGGGGTATACATACACCAGCCCGTAGATACCAAATATATTCCTACCTCAAACGTCACCCTATACAAATAGCACTACTACAGGAAACACACTTAATCAAATCAGAATTGCCACACTTGCATCGTCGCTGGCGGGGACAGTTGTACGCCACGGGTCATTCGGCATTTGCGCGGGGGGTCTTAATATGGATCAGGCCGGGAGTTCCTTTTAAGGTACTAGATACAAAAATAGACACAGAGGGCAGATACGTTGTAGCCAGAGGCATATTGGACGGCAGGCAAATAGTGATCGCTTCCTTATACGCGCCTAACACAGAACAAGGGGCATTCTTAGACACCATCTCACAGATACTAGCACCCTGGCATGATACCCCTATGTTATTAGGAGGTGACTATAACAGTGTATTAGACATAGCGTTAGATCGTTCGTTCCCCCCTCTTGCAGGTACAAATATCACCACCGCCATGAGAGCATTACACGACTGGGCGACTCAATGGCACCTGGCAGATGCATGGAGGCATCAAAATCCTATGGACAAGGTGTACTCCTATTATTCGGGTGCACACGGGCTGCATGTGCGTCTAGACCGTTTCATGATTTCCAATAATCTCCTGCCATATGTTATTTCGACACATTATCTGGGGCGGACACACTCGGATCACAACCCCCACACCTTAGACTTAGAATGGGAGCATGTTAGACCACCGATCCCAGTCTGGAGAATGCAACCTGACACTCTACTAGATGCACCTTTCCGGGGATCACTGGCCACTGCCATCAATCAATATTTCGATGAAAACACTGACACAGCCTCAACGCTCCACTTAGAATGGGACGCCTTTAAGGTGGTGGTGAGGGGCCACTGTTTACACACGCAGGCGGGTATGCGTAAACAACTAGAGAGGGACCTGCTACGCATAGAGCAACGGTTGGCCACAATTGAGCGTGGGGAGTATGAAGTTGATGGAGATGCTCTTTCTAGGGAGCGCGAGGAACACTCTCAGTTACTAGACAGGTTGCGCTGCTTAAACTATGCAACGCACTCTGCAAAGACCCATCACCAGGGCGATAAGGCGGGCAAACTCCTTACATGGTTGATCAGGCAGGAGTTGATGACCTCGCCGGTCACATCCATACGCACACTACAGGGCGAAACGGTATACACCCAGACAGCCATTCATGACGAATTCACATCTCATTATGACATACTATACAAATCCCGACTACAAGCCACACCCACTGAGATACGGTCCTATTTAGCAGATCTTACTCTATTACAGCTCACCCCTGACCAGCAAGAGGAACTAAATGATTCCGTTTCGCAGGAGGAAATCAGAGACAGCATATTTTCCCTTTCTAACGGTAAATCACAGGCCCAGATGGCCTACCGGTGGAATTTTACAAAGCATACTCAGATGCACTAGTTCCGCAACTGCTGAAGTTATATGAAGCCGCCATCGAGGACTCTACACTTACAATCACACAAAATGAGGCAACGCTTATCTCTTTACTCAAGCCGGGCAGAGACCCTGAACTCCTCGGCTCTTATCGACCCCTAGCGCTCCTCAACATGGAGTACAAAATATTTGCATCTATATTAGCCAAGCGTCTAGCCCCGTTAGTACGGTCACTAATCCATCCCGATCAAAACGGATTTGTTCCTAAGAGAAGCACATCCCTTAATATACGCAGACTGTTTCGAGTACACACATATGCCCCAGGTGAATGGCCTCGTTCGGGTTGCCTGGTTCTTGATTTAGAGAAGGCTTTTGACTCTTTAGAATGGCCTTACCTTGTTGCAGTGTTGCGTAAATATGATCTAGGTGAGAGTTACATACAGATGGTGAGTCTCCTCTATCAACACCCTACTGTGCGGGTTAAGACGGGGAAATTGATCTCTGGTGCCTTGCGAATAAACCGGGGGACGAGGCAAGGATGCCCGTTGTCCCCATTGCTTTTTTCCCTTGCGATGGAGCCCTTGGCGGCACTCCTCAGAGACAGCGGAGAAAATTGGGGCATACCATTAGGTGATGGTCTGCACGTGGTTTCGTTGTATGCAGATGACCTGCTACTGTATATAAGAGATTTACAAGCCATCCCCCCGTAATAGCAGACATTTTTCGACAATTCGAAAAAATGTCAGGTCTTAAAGTGAACTGGACAAAATCTGGCGTATACTCCTTTACTGACGCTGTAGCTGAAACGAATATCACTATTAATGGAGCCACCTTGACCTGCTACCCGTCCATGTTCAGGTACCTAGGCATTTATATATATAGATCCCCCGCTGATATACTAGATGGCAACTTTGTTCGGGCCATAACTGCGATCAGAGCGCAAGTACACTTTTGGAAAACACTGCCCTTAAGTGTAATGAGTCGTGTCACCTTAACAAAGATGATACTTCTACCACGACTGCTATATTATTTTTCAAATCTCCCAGTGTATGTGCCTGTTGGGCTCCTCCGCACTCTGGAAGGCATCTTTCGCAATCTGATCTGGAATACCGGCAGACCGCGAATAGCTTTAAGTAAATTATATGCACCCACGCGCAGTGGTGGTCTGGCGGTCCCAAATATGGAACTATACTACCTAGCATCCCAGCTACAATGGTTGACAAAATGGATGAGTGGGAAGGGGCTGGAGGATACTGCAGCTAGAACACCACCGTGGTCGCAATCCCAACTACACTACTTTTTTCACCCCATCACCCGAGCTTCATGCCTGCCTCAGATATATATCGCGTTAGCTCACAAATGTTACAGAAGAAGCCTTTATTTAACCCGCGATACACCACCCTATGCCCCGCAGTTACCATTGGCAGGCACTCCCAGAGGCACAGGGAAAATATCGGAAACTGAACTATTGACCTGGCATGAGGCAGGCCTCGATGCGCTAGGTGATTTATACGCGGAGGGCACCCTTCTCACATTTGACAATCTGGCTATGGAAAATGATATCCCGCAGGTCAATTTCTCCTTCACACTGCTATAGTGCGGTCCTTGACGTCTGCCTGGGGAGACATGACAGCTGAGCCGCGAACACACTTGGTCATACAATACCTACATGTCATGGGGGAAGGATCACACGTGGTACACTGGCTGGTGGAGGCACTCCTTACGCATACACTGAAACCGCTATCGAGGCTCCGTGTGAAGTGGGCTGCAGACAGGGGACATCCATGGACGGACAAAGAATGGGATACAATAATCGCCGGTTCCACATACATACCACGCAGTTCCAGATTCAAACTTATACAGACATATATACTGCACAGGGCGTACCTCTCCCCGGATAAGCTCAATGAATACTTTAATCTCACTAACTCTGCCTGCCCCAGATGTAAGTTCGCTGGAGCAGATCTTCTGCATATGTTGTGGTCTTGTCCCTCGCTTCAGCTGTATTGGCATGCAGTCCTAGAAACATTAACGAAATGCACTGGGTCATCCCTACAGTCCAACTGGGAGGTCTGCATACTGGGGTTGTATCCACGGACAAAGCAGAACAGGGTGATCTCCAGGTTTAGAGATCTGGGTCTGATAACAGCAAAACGCCTCATCATGAAAAGGTGGAAGCACAGCGATCCCCCAGCTCCGGGCAGCTGGGAGAAATCCCTTACAGTGTGGGCACAAGCTGAAAGTACCACGCTGCATAGAGAGGAGACTGCGGGGTTCCGTAAATACCCAATAGCGCAGGCCTGGGATGACTTGCTTAAAGCACTTACACGGTCATATTCTGCAGGGCACGAATTGCCGACCCCCCAGTAACGCGGAGGGAGTCATGGAGCAGCAAGATAATTCCCCCCCTCGCAATATGGGATATTATGAGTCACTGCTTAGCTCGACTGTACTGTACGTAGTCACGTGTATTGTTAGACTTCTCATTCTTCCCATGTCACAGCAACGCACCGGCTCTGGTGTACTTAGGCAACTGCATCATACCACAGCTGATTACAGTTTTGGATGGCGTTCTTTCTTTTCTTTTTTTTATTTATAGTTAGTTTAGATAATTAGCGGAATTTATATCGAGGGTCTTGATACATTTATTGTACACAGGGACAACAGGATACACATACACTGCAGTAGTGCAAACACATGAGTACAGATGTAGTTGTGAGTTACATTTATATCTGTAATTGCTGATTTATTGGCAAATGACACTGTATTCTCAGTAATGTTGACGTATTATTGTTGTCATGCAATTCTGATTTCTAAATATATCATCTGTATCTGAAAAAGAAAACCCAATAAAGATATGTTACAAAAAAAATGGGTGGTCCCTGAGTGATTGGATGAGTGCATGGGTAGTACCTGGGTGTATGTATGAGTGCACAGGTAGTAGCTGGGTGATTATATAGGTGCCTGGGTAGTACCTTGGTGATTGGATGAGTGCATGGGTAGTGCCAGAGTGATTGAATGAGTGCATGGGTGGTGCCTGGGTGATTGCATCAGTGCATGGGTAGTGCCTGGGTGGCTCCATGAGTGCATGGGTAGTGCCTGGGTGGTTCCATGGGTGCATGGGTAGTGCCTGGGTGATTGCATGAGTGCATAGGTAATGCCTGGGTGATTGTATGAGTGCATGGGTTGTGCCTGGGTGATTGGATAAGTGTATGGGTAGTACCTAGATGATTGGATGAGTGCATGGGTAGGGCCTGGGTGATTGCATGAGTGCATGGGCAGTGCCTGGGCGATTGGATGAGTGCATGGTTAGTGCCTGGGTGATTGGATGAGTGCATGTGTAGTGCCTGGATGATTGAATGAATGCATGGGTAGTGACAGAGTGATTGAATGAGTGCATGAGTACTGTCGAGTCGATTCAATGAGTGCATGGGTAATGTGTGGGTGATTGGATGAGTGCATGGGTAGTGCCTGGGTGATTGGACAAGGGCATTAGTAGTGCCTGCATGATTGTATGAGTGCATGGGTAGTGCCTGGGTGATTGCATGAGTGCTTGTGTTGCCTGGGTGATTGTATGAGTTCATGGGGCATGCCTGGGTGGTTCCATTAGTGCATGGGTAGTGCCTGAGTGGTTCCATGAGTGCATGGGTAGTGTCTGGGTGGTTCCATGGGTGCATGGGTCGTGCCTGGGTGATTGGATAGGTGCATGGGTAGTGCCTGGGTAGTTGTATGAGTGCATGGGTAGTGCCTTGGTGATTGCATGAGTGCATGGGTAGTGTGTGGATGATTGTAAGAGTGCATGGGTAGTGCCTGGGTGATCGGATGAGTTCTTGTGTAGTGCCAGAGTGATTAGATGAGTGCATGGGCAGTGGTTCAGAACACAATTGATTACAAGAATGCCCCGCCCCCAGAAGTGAACTCGGAAGACGGAGGAGAGTGAAGACCGGACGTCGGAGCTGCGGAAACCACGGTGCTCTGAAAAACATCTGCCCATAGCGGGGAAATTCGGCTGAAAAGACTGCGCTACCAGGGGCTACCAGGAGCTAAACTGGGGCTCTTTGAAAACTATACGCAAGCGAAAGCACCCATCGCTGCTTGTTACGCCATAACCGGTCGAGGCAAACTGCAATGGAGTACGAGGCTCGGTAAAGGCAACGACTCAACGAGGCGAAGTAAGGACGGACAGCCACGGGGAGCAGCTGCGTGAATCCCTTAGCTCTCCTCTCCAGTGAGCCTGCTTCATCCCAGCGGAGTCCGAGTGGCACCTATCAATTATTAAAAAAGGCTAAATAGATATAGTTCTGCTTTGCTCTTGCTGCTTGAACTGAGGCTCACCTGTTGATCTGTCCGCTCCCCAGGGGCCATAACGCTGTTTCCTGCTCTTGCCGCCTGAAGGGACAAACACGGTCCGAGGGGACCGCAACTACCATCATCTCCCTCGTGGCGCGCGGCCACTCACGTCATCTGTCGATGCCAGGAGGTGCCTAAAGCGGACACGGGCTCCCGCAGCGCACGGGCGGGCCCATCCGTGCACATCAGAGCCCAGAGGAGGCTGGGCCACATTATTTTGGTTCGTGCTCTGGGCAGGGTGTATTCATCATGCTACAAAGGCCTGTGTCATGGAAGTTAGCACACTGATCGAGGTTCGAGACTGAAAGACTGAGACATAAGATACAGGACGATCACAGTATTGTATTGTGTGTAAATTATTCAATTTTTAACGGCACTATGGTGCAGAAGGAACCAGCCAAGAAGAAATTGCTAGCAGGTCAAGGGATGGTAGGGACTCTTGATGCCTTCCTCCAGAAGCTGAGTCAGTCCTTATTCACGAAATTGCCCTCACCGAGCGTAGACTTTCTCTTGAACCCCAACTCCCTCTTTTACAACATGATACTTCTGGTTGCACAAACACGGGTGTTCATATTAATCCAGGTTCTTCTGTCAAATCCCCTCCACTTCCAACAACCATCATTTCTCCCACCCAGGTCCCTGTGTTAAGTGCTGCTCCACTCACAAGTGAAATGGTCATTAGATCAAAAGTGCATACTAGAAGCCAATTAAGTAAGACTACACATGGGGGCAGTTGTTTACCCCAGTAAAAGAAAAGGAAAGGGTCAGGTCCTAGTAAACAACCATATCCTCTACCCAAAAGAGGGCGTAGAGGTGCAGTAAGAGAGGTTGTTGAGGAAACGGAGGATATAGCCGGAAATACTGTGGTCAATATTGCTTCCTCTCCATTACCCTTACCCTCGATGTCAACTGTTGATAGTGAAGGGTTCTGGTCCAAATTGGGCGACGTTATATCAGTCTTACTGAATCCATTAATACAAAAGTTGACCAAATTGGAAAAGGAAATAGATAAACTATCAAGTGTTGTTTCCCTAGACACGCAGCAGCCAAACCTTAAGATTACCCACTCTTCTCAGTCAACCCAGGCTAGACCTGCCTGCCCTAAGCCTGCTCAGCATATTGGGTCTATCTGTAGTTCTAATAGTGGACCAACTAAAATTGGGTCAGGTCTTGTTATGGCTCTCCCTGTGGTCTCTCCCAAGAGCAAAGACTCCACCTGTGCAGGGGCAACATTATCGAGGGCCACGGACCTAACTAACATCCCAAGTTCACAAGAACAGTGCCAAGACACCCAGAAAACATCTCTCCCTAACATGCACAAACACGTTTGTTCTGAGGAAATACAGTCCCAAAGGAATACGGACGCCCATAAAAAATCAGGAAGAGAACTCATAGGAAATTATGTACTTGATCTGCCCCCGGAAGCTACGCCTTACACGATTGTATTAGCCAATGTCCCTAAACTGTCCCTGGGAGCTTCGGAACACTGGTTTAGCTTGAAAAACAAATCTTTATACGAGTTAAACCGGAGGACAAGGTTAGGAAACCCACTCTATTCCAACTTTAAAATGGTGAGACGGGTTGGCTGGGTGGGAAATTCAAACAAGTCTCGAGAAGGCGACTGTGTAGTAGTCTCCTTCGGTTCACCTGACTTAGTTCATGCGATATTAGAAAGGGCAGGTAATTGGTCATTGACACATTCAGGGATTAGTGTTTTACCCTTAGGATATTTTTATCAACATCACTGTATGACACAGGCACCATTTGGGGAGTTTTTAATGGGGGGGGGGCGAAGGCAAGCCAGATATACAATTCCAGTCAATAATCAGTTTGATATTTTTAATCCCTTAGATGAAAACGATTGACAGATCCCTCTGATCCCATTGGATAGTGGAAGATTGGAGAAAGTAGTCATGGCAAGGGGTAACTTGCCCAAAATCCAACTCAACATTAGAGAGGAAGATTTGGGCATCATTAATTCGAGGGAGATGACAGGGGCGTTAACTGCGAAATCTACTACTGGTAGCCCACACTCGGAGTCTGTACACACCCTGGATACACATACCATTGTGTTACCTGCAGATTCTCCGAGCATTGACAGTGTTTTAATCCATGAGCCACAGGATGGTAATCCTTATATTGGACAAGTAGTTGGGAATTGTTTTTAAATATGGTCACTGAGGATAGAACTGTGCATATAATCGATGGTGCTGTAGATATTCTCGAGGGTGTTCCTGTTGATGGATATAGGGCAAATAATAGTTTAACTTTATTATCTTGGAACTTAGCAGGGATACATTCCAAACTCCAGGACCCCGAATGGTTTATTGCTCTAGGAAACATTGACATTTGTGTTTTTCAAGAAATGTGGGCTGTAGAAAAGGTGCATATTAATGGCTATACCTCATATTGTGTGGATGCCCTCCCCCCAAAAACGTCAGGTAGAGCCAGTGGCGGATTGTTAATATTGATTAAAAACACTGTAGCCTGTAGATACAAGCAACTTTTAATAAATTCACCTGATATTATGGGCATTCAGCTAACATTTCCGTCTGGTTTAGTCCTGACCGTGTTAAATGTTTATGCAAGGTCAGAACCTTTCAATAGTGAATCCATAGTAGTTTCATTATTAGATGATCTAGTGGAGGGTTTTCAAGCAAACTCTAAAATTTTAGTCGCTGGGGATTTCAATGTCGCGTTCGAGCCATCCACTATCTTAAGTGCCTCACTTGAAGAGGAGGACGAGATCTGGGGCATCCCCAATGTGGTAGCTGGTAAACATGGCCAACGCTACTCAAACGCTTCATTACAGATCGCTTCCCTAACTGCTGGTAGGAGTCTGAGGGCCTGTAATGGAAGAACTCCATCAGACATAGGACGGAAGGCTACTTTTAAGAGGGGTGCCTACACAAGCATCATAGATTATATCTTTTCTGATGTTAGAATATGGTCATTAGTAGAAGATATGATCATTGAATCAAGGACAGATAGTGACCATAACTCCTTGCTTCTAACATTGAAGGGTAAGGCTTTGGATAGGGATATCCATTGTTATATTTCCAAACTAATAGAGCCAAGTCCAACCAACAATCGTAGAAGAGTAACATGGCCGAAAATTTTAGCTGACCAGGGCCTCCATGCTAGAATATATAAGTTCTTAGTGGCCTCTTTTACTAACTTGTGTAGTCACAAGGATAGTACTGATTCACCCGATGTCCCGTATGTTATCTCAGCACACATAGAACTTTTTAAAGTTCTACAATCAGTTTTTTAAAACATAGTCGTGTTGAAAGGCCTACCAGTGCAAGGGATCGCAATTGGTTTAACAATGACTGCAAGATAGCTAAGAAGGCATTACAAACAGCAGTTAGAGAGCGCTCTAGATTGGATATAATTTCTGCTCGTAATACCTATAGAGTAGCACTCAGGAAAGCCAAGCGTGAATATGCTGATATGAATTGGAATGATCTGGTCCTAGCAGCCCAAGCCAGGGATAGCCGTATGTTTTGGCTTATTGTATCTAAGGGCACCGTGGAGAACTTCATTTCCAATAACTATCATATCCAACAGGAAGTTTGGGTGGAACATTTTTCGCGCTTATATTCTGATGATGTGGCTACTACTATCAATGAAGCTCCAAGATGGCGTCGGCACAGGAGTGCTCTTTGTGAGCTCCTGGGGTGGGGATCACTATCAGTGGAAATCCCTTCGTTACCCTGCCATCCAACCCCCAAACTGACCAACATTGAAGTATTCGTACCTTAAAGCTGATATTGGTCCGGAGAACCGTCGATGCCGAGCCTGCTACTGCAGATTAGCGGATTGAAGAGTACACCGCCACTGGGATGTGCAAGGGGTGAAGCTTTGCAGCCTGGACAGTCCGACCGCAGGTCCGATCTAAGCGGTGAGAGCGGAGCACCTTGACTGGCTACGAGGGTCTTCTGCGCGCTGGCAGCGGAGACGGAGAAGGGACGGGCTGCAGAGGGGCAGAGGAGAGCATCGGACCGCCATCATTGTGGCCCCAGAGGAGAAGGGCTCCCTGAGGACTCTGATGAGCGTAGCGTATTAATGACCAGAAACCCCGAACGTGTGGAGACAGCGCGGCTTGCTGATGTTGCCCGGTCTCCGCTGACACAAAAGGGGATAGGAGGCTCCCGAGTCCATGCCTGATTCTCTTCACCACTAACTACTCGATGAGCCTCGATGCTGCCCAGATGAGGTTCTCCGGGTAAAGCATGGAGAACACCTCTCCGGGACGTAAGGATCCTGGATGCGAGGCTGGTCTGAGGACTCGATCTGCCCCTCCGGCGGTGCTACCTTCCACCGCACAGTAAGGCGGGGATCAACACCGCCCCCTGCCGCCGTGACCCCGATGCTGTGCTGGTCTGAAAGTTCCCACCGGCGCTGCCTCCTGCCTCTGCACTGTTGGATTGTGAACACCCCCCCCCCCATACTGCCGGGTAAGGCGTCTGGGTGATACGCAATACCGGAATATAATTCCTGGCTCCCGCATGTTCTGCTCCATTCTCCCGGAGCTGGGGAGAGGAAGACATGTGGACTGCCGAGCTTCAGCAGCATATCAGTGCTAGTCGCTAAGGATCTGGCCTGCATACAGGCATTGCCTACCCTGCCTGCTTTTATTGTCATTGACTGTGGGTTACATATCAGTGCTTTTCTTGTCATTGACTGTGGGTTACATGCAAGCCTGATCGGTACAGACGATTAGTTATGGACTGTCATGGATTGGCTGGCTCGTTGGAACACTTGGGATGTAAATAAACAAAAATGGAAGATGTCCTCACATGCCCCTACTCACAGAAAGGGAAAGAACTGCTCGAAGCTTTAACAACAATAGAAAGAGGACTGAGCTAGAAGCCTTTCATAATAATAGGTCTCTTCTGCAGTGGCCATCTTGGCATGGGCATACCATTAACAGCCCTCTCAACTCTCTCTACTGAAAGTAACCTGGTAACCCCCACCGATCAGTTGATAGACCGATTAGATCCTCCAACCGATTCTTTAGATCCAGAATCTCTCAGTCATTAACTATGCCTCCGCCATATACCACCAGGAACTCTAAACTCGCTCGCCACGGACCAAACTCATGGTCCATTAATTGCCCAGAAAACCTGACCAGTAATGCTAAAAAGAACTTAAAGCATAGAACCCTAAAACAGCACCCAGAAACACTTATTGTTGACAACTACCACACTGCTACTAATGGCGTGACGAAAACTAACTTCATCTTTTTCACAAACCGCCCAACTAAGTGGAAAAACACCTTCCTTCCTCATTTTCTAGTCGCCAAGTCGGTTAATATTCCCTATGGCGAAAAATCTCCACAACTGTCTCCCCTACCTTTAAAGGAGAACTGACAATTTCCATCTTCAAAACAGGAAACATTCTCATTCAGGCCTCGGACTCGCACCTCACCACTTTTGATCGGCACTTCCCAACGCTACTCTCCTCTATAACTCATCAGTGCCTTCAAACCCAATCTTCCTTACCGCCCCTTACCCGGACAAAAACCCTAAACCGACCCAATCTCCCTCACCAGATGACCCACGTTACAACTCATGGACATCCACCATCACCAACTATAATCTCACTACCCCTATCATCACACTCCGCCGGCAAACACCCACTACAATGACGGCAACCGATACCACCAATACCAGCAAACGCACAACCAGGAATCTCCACAAGGCTGATCCCGTGACACTTACCCATCCTGCCCACACCCTTTCTACAGCCAATGGCACCAATGATCCCTTGGACACTGACCCCCCTCAAACCGCGGCAATTTCAACCCCCCCTGTCCCTCCGCCTCAGGCACAAACCACCCCCACTTCCAATCCTACTGCCAGTCCCCTGGACACGGACTTCCCCCTAAACATAGTACACTCACCTCCCTTGGTCCCAAAACCCACTACACCGCGACCTAACCTCTTGACTAGAAGCAACAACGACCCCTCACCTCACATCCAATCTATCCCTACTCCTAATCCTAATGCTACCTTAGGGACTCCCTTCCTTTGCTTTCCTCCTCTAACTCTCCTCCCATTGCTCAGGACGCTACCTTTGGGCCACCCTCTCCTCTGAACTCCGCTAAACCTACTGCTTCCTCTTGCTCTACACCCAGGGATCAGGATACTACCTGTGGACCACCCCTTAGACTTACTCAAGGGTGTACCCCTCAACCGCCGCTTATGATCCCTGACGCCATCCTTACCATTCACACTACTCCTTTGGAGACCACAACTGAGCTTAAGCAGGGGTCCATCTCCCCCTGTAAAAGCTGTATGGAGAAGGGGCATCCCCCTGCTCCCTATACTGGACGGCCACCTGATGTGGGCAGGCTTCGGCGGATTGAGGAAAGATTGGCCGAACTGAAGTGGGACCTCCTTTCTGTAAATGACAACCTCCAGATCCTCCTACAATACTCAATAAAGAATGAAAAGTTCCTCTCACCTTATCCGCCCGCGGGATCGGATCTGCCCCCGCACCCTGCAACTAATTTAAATGATGGAATGGAAAGGTCCTCTGTTACCTGCCCGAACTACCCTCGAGGGCCCGCTCCCGCTCCTCCCTACCTCCACTCCAGACCCTGTAGTTTACAGACGCAGTGGTCTGAGGTTGACACGCTTCGCACTCTCACTATCTTATGAGGACTACGCAATCTCGCCTAGCTCCATACCCACTATCTCCTCTGATCCTGATAGAGAACCAAGTATTAACTTGAGATCCTTGAATAAGGATAACTTACCTCAGGTAGTCACTTCGCACCTAGTGGAAGCAACTACAGATTCCCATATCAAATCGATGCTTCTCAACTGCAGATCAGCAGTGAAGCACGCAGCAGATATCTCCGAACTCATCTTATCACAAGATTTAGACCTCCTGATTCTTACTGAGACATGGCTCAATGACTCTTCCTCCCCAATACTTGACATTTTAATTCCTCCGGGCTATGACATTGTCAGATGTGATAGGGCTATTAAAGCTGGGGGGGGTATTGCCTGCATCCATCGGTCCAGCCTCATTTTGAAGCAGACTCATAAGGACTCGATGTCCACATGTGAGCTACTTGTCGCAGAAATTTGGAACAAGGGAAAGACTGTCTGTGTGCTTCACTCGATCTACCATCCTCCTGGGGACAACAACTTACTCTTCGTAGAACAATTAATGGAATCCATCTCTGCCAGCTCATCCCTCCATACTAATCACATCTTCCTCAGTGACTTCAACCTTCACTGGAATGACTCTAATGATCCAGTAGTCTGTTCTCTTAAGTCTTTCCTCTCAGACCTCAACTATATACAGGCCTGCAACGGGCCTACCCACTGCATGGGCGCTACCCTTGACCTCATCATAGCTAGAGAGCACATTATTCAGCTAGACGACATAGTACCATGTGATTGGTCGGATCATCTCCAAATCTCCTTTCGCATTCAGGAGAAGGTATTGCTTAGACAAGGGCAACCACTCAAAAACAAGCAATTGTCTCGTAACCTGAGAGATATCAACATCTCTAACCTCTCCATCTTGAGCAAGAATCTACTTGAACCTCCAACTAACATGAATAATCTGGAAGAGTTGACGGATCATTACTTCAACACTATGTCTAATATTCTCGACTCTGCAGCCCCGAAGCTACTTAAAAGGATTCCCTGCAAACAATCCAAACCTTGGTTCAATGGTACCCTTAATGACGAACGTCGCAAGCTGAGGCTCTCGGAGAGACGTTGGAGAAATGACCCCTCCACTTCTAGCCTCGAACAGTTAAGAAAGATGAGAAGCTCTTACAACAAACTCATTCGCATCTCTAAATCAGATCATTTCAGAGATCAGCTTGACAGCGCGAAAAACCGTCCCAGGAAACTGTTTGATATCATCAAACAACAGGCTAATCCTATTCCAGCAATTAAAATCGCTGGACCCAGTGAGGAGGACTTCTCAGAGCACTTCGCTGAAAAGTCTAGAAGTATTGAGCGAGAACTGCAACGGGCCGCTGAGAATTTGTTGCCTATGAGTTCCGAGGGTTTGCCTGGTTACACGGCAGTACACATCCAAAATCAATGCCTGTACACACCCAAAAACAATGCCTGCTGGAATACCTTCCGACCTCCAGACTTGGAGGAGCTGTCACTTTCCCTGGCTTCTCTGAAACCTTCCAACCATTTCAAGGACCCACTCCCCGCCAAGTTGCTCAAAGACCTCAACTTGGCAGTTCTGCCTCTCTGGTCCAGGATCATCCAACAATCTCTCTTACAAGGGAGGATTCCCGACTGCCTTAAAATGGGGCAAGTCACACCCATCCCCAAGAAGCCCAATGCAGACCTTACAGATCCCAGTAACTTCCGACCGATCACCAACATCATGTCCCTAGCGAAATTGCTTGAGAAATGTGTTCACACACAGCTTTGCGACCACATTGAGAAATTTCAGCTCCTAGACCAACATCAATCAGGCTTTAGATCAGGTCATAGCACAGAAACAGCGCTAACTCACATTGTTGATGACGCATTGAGAGCTCTGGACCAAGATACACCTTGTCTTCTAATCCTTCTGGACTTGTCCTCTGCTTTTGACACTATCAAACATGATAACCTGATTAACCTTCTTCAATACAGGATGGGGCTATCGGGCCCTGTCCTAAATTGGTTTTCCTCTTTCCTGCATAATCGAACACAAAGAATCAAAGTCAACCAATCTTTGGCGGCCAGCACTTCAGTCTCTATTGGGGTGCCTCAAGGTTCTGCACTTTCGCCCACGCTCTTCAACCTATGCATGGAACCTCTAACTGCCATTCTAAATGACTCAAACATTCAGTACCACATGTACGCAGATGACACTCAACTATATTTGAAGATCTCCTCTCCAGATGACATTAAAACTCTTAACGGAGCGCTTCAAAAAACTCAACAATGGCTAACACATAACCACCTGTTGCTTAACTCTCTCAAAACTGAATTTCTCCTGATTTTCCCACGCAACCACGAGGCCCCCACGCAAAACTGGATCAAAAAAATCTCAGCACTCAACTGCACCCCGCATTTGGTGGACTCCGCCTGCTCTTTAGGGGTCACCCTAGACAAATTTCTAAACATGCAAGGTCACATCAGTGCAACCATTAAGAGTGCCAACCATCAGTTCAACAATCTTAGGAAAATCAAACCGTTCCTACCTCCAGAAGACATGCAATCAGCAGTCCAATCCTTAGTCATATCACGAGTTGAATATGGCTTGGTGACCCTAGCTGGTCTTCCTAAATCTAGGTTAGCACCGCTAAGAGCTACTCTGAACGCCTCTGCCAGACTAATCACAGGCTCAAGAAAACATGATCATATCACACCTGACCTAATCCAGCTTAACTGGCTCCCCATTGAAGCTAGGATCCGCTTCAAGATAGCCTGCCTGACACATAAAGCTTTACATTTCAATAGCCCCGTTTACCTGGCAAAAAACTTGAGCTCTCCGGATCAAGAAGAAACCTAAGAAGCTCCAATACCCTTCTACTGAAACCACCGAAATTCAATAAAAAAAGAACTTACAATCGTACCTTCTCAGGACTGGCTCCAAGAATTTGGAATGCCCTTCCAACAGAGATCAGAGCCAATCCCTCGACTGCCTCATTCAAAAAACAGGTCAAATGGCTACTATTGGAAGAACTGCATCAACAATAGCCTCCATGTCATTTGCTAGTCAATTACCTGCATTCTTGACAAGCATTTTTACTTTGTTGTGTTGAAATTTATGCTTGACAATGTACTTTCACTTTATGTTTGTAACTCGTGCTTGACAATCATTCTCACTTGGGGTTTAAAACGTATCTCAGCTGTCTTAATAGTACGGTGATGATGAAACTGCTCGGCCTCATCTGGGTGGGCTGTTTATTGTTTGTTCATTTTCTACCTACTCTTCCCCTAGCGTCCTCATTTATTTTATGCCTCAGGTTCCTCTCATGTTGCCTTATGGGGGTGCTTGGGTGTGTTATTGTATGCTTAACAATTTACTTTCACTTTATGTTTGAAACTTATGCTTGACAATCATTTCTACTGGGGGTTTAAACTTACTTCGTTTGTCTTTGAAGTCAGTCTATGATGACACTGCTTGGCCTCATATTTGCTTTTTTGTAAGTGTATTTATATTGTCTCTGTACGTATACGTCAGCTTTCCTCTTTGTACAGCGCTCTGATACCCGGTTGGGTCTTATTCGCGCTTTATAAAACTTTTCAAATAAATAAAATACTATGGACCCATATATTGACCAGGTTGCCTCAACCTTATTTAACACTGTTCCTGATAAGACTATAAATAATCCTTCGTTAGTTTTTAGCTTAGAGGATACTGTGTCTGCAATCAGTAAACTAAAAGCAGGTAAAGCCCCTGGACCCGATTTGATACCGGGTGATCTGTATAAATCAGAACCCATGATATGGGGACCGTACATAAACCTTCTGTCTAATTGTATACTGGCTGGCGGGGATATTCCCGAAACTTGGAGGGGAGCAGAGGTAATAACTATCTTTAAAAAGGGTGATCCTGCTATCCCCTCAAATTATAGACCTATTAGTCTAATTGATAACCTTCAGAAGATTTTTGCCAGGCAAGTTTTAGAAAAACTTCAAGAATGGATGGATGTTAACATGGTATTGTCTCTTGCCCAAGCGGGCTTCCGCGCTAAAATCAGCACGTGCGATCAAGCCTTCAGGTTCTTCCTGCTAGCATGGAAGTATGTGCTACTTAGGAAACAGCGGCGCTATGTAGCATTTGTGGACCTGTGAGCCGCATTTGATTTGGTTCCGCGCAATTTGTTGTTGAAGACCATGCCGGAAAATTTGGTGTCCATGATTGCCAGATTGCACAAGGACAATTATGCCCAGATCAGGTGGGGGAAAAACGGGGAATTGACAGAGAGGATTTCGATTCAACGTGGGGTGCACCAAGGGTGTGTTCTCGCCCCCACACTGTTTTCCCTGTTCATCAATGATGTGGTTAGTAGCTTAATGGGTTGTAAGAACGATGCCCCCTCGATGAATGATGCAAAAGTCCCCATCTTGCTCTTTGCAGATGATTCTTTATTAATATCTACAACTCCCATGGGCCTACAGGCACTATTGGACAAATTCCTGTGCTTTTGCAAAAAGAGGAAATTGGAACTGAACACCTCTAAAACAAAATTCATGGTGTTCGGAAAAGTACGGGGCGGTATACGAGAGGTTAAGATCTTACATGAACCATTGGAGCGGGTAAAATGTTTTGATTATTTAGGCATAGGTTTAAACGAGCCATTTAGTTGGGAATATCAGTTGAGAAAGAGTTCTCTAATACTATGCCAAAGATCTAAATCAGTACTAAGATTTTTAAAACAATCTTATACCCAACCCCTCTCACCGGCCCTTGAAATTTATCGTGCAAAAGCCCAAAGTGGAGCTCTGTACGGAGCAGAGATATGGGGATTTACCTCTGTAAATAAATTAACAGTTTGCGAGAATAATTTTGCAAGGGCTCTCATCTCGCTACCTGTTACAACACCACTCACCCCACTCTTTTGTGATCTTGGGATAAAGAGAATAGGCGACCTGGCAGCCTTGAGACCACTAACATATTGGTTGCGTCTATGGACTACTCCACAATTAATTGATTATCGTAACTGTTTACGGGAGGTCCTAGCACTTAAAGGGGCAAAACAACTACCCTGGTTCAGACATATTGCCAAATGGTGTAAACTATTGAACCTGACGGGCCTGTGGGAGTACCCAGAAAGGGCCACCAAACGTGACATCTCGACCCTCAAAGCTACGTATTGGAGTGTAGTTGGGGAGCATTACACCAATAACCAAACAAGTGGACAGCTGACATCTACATTTTTAAATATCAAATCTTGTTCCTTGTTCGAATCTTTTCTTGACTTGATTTCACCCCCCCTTGCCAAAAGCTTGTACATTAGGTTTAGATACGGTAATCTGCTATTGAAATTTCCGGGAAAGAGGCGATTGGATTAATTTTAGATCTTTGCCCTGCTTGCCGTGAAGTTGATGAAACCGAAGAGCACATTTTGTTTTTTTGCACAAAGTATCGGCAGTTACGCAGGAGATGGATTAGACCGCTATGTCTTAATCTGGGTGCTAGGCAGCACCAGATTGCGTTTAGGATTTTAAAAACTGATACTTCGGGGCAAATAGTTTTTGCTCTTAGCCGTTTTTTATTCTCTTTCTGGCTGATTCGCAAACAAAATTTATTAAGGGAATGAAGTCATTTTCCAATCCTTTCCCACCTTATACTGTATACGTACCTTAAATATCAGCTTGGTATACATGGCTCAGTATTCCAAATTTTTGGTGGCTGTTTAGTATCCCCTTTTAGCTTGACTAGGTCGATTGTATTCATGTATATTTGTATTTTGTATTTTTTAACCTGATTCGGGATGTCACTTGTACTTGTATTCGAAACTGTTTAATACTATTTTAATTGTATATATATTTATGTTTTATCTTTGTATACTTTGATGGTGTTTTGTACAAATGACCGAATAAAGTTATAAAAGAGAAAGAGAGTGCATGGGCAGTGTCTGGGTGATTCAATGAGTGCATGGGTAGTGCCTGGGTGATTTTGTGAGTACATAGGTAGTGTGTGGGTGATGGTATGAGTGCATGCATAGTGTCAGGGTGATGGTATGAGTGCATGGGTGGTCCCTGGGTGATTGGATGAGTGCATGGGTAGTGCCTGGGTGATTGCGTGAGTGCATAGGTAGTGGCTGGGTGATTATATAGGAGCCTGGGTAGTACCTCAGTGATTGGATGAGTGCATGCGTAGTGCCAGAGTGAGTGAATGACTGCATGGGTGGTGCCTGGGTGATTGCATCAGTGCATGGGTAGTGCCTGAGTGGTTCCAAGAGTGCATGGGTAGTGCCTGAGTAGTTCCGTGGGTACATGGGTAGTGCCTGGGTGATTGTATGAGTGCATGGGTTGTGCCTGGGTGATTGGATCAGTGAATGGGTAGTGCCTAGATGATTGGATGAGTGCATGGGTAGGGCCTGGGTGATTGCATGAGTGCATGGCCAGTGCCTGGGTGATTGGATGAGTGCATGGGTAGGGCCTGGGTGATTGGATGAGTGCACGAGTAGTGCCTTGATGATTGAATGAGTGCATGGGTAGTGCCAGAGTTATTGAATGAGTGCATGGGTACTGTCGAGTCGATTCAATGAGAGCATGGGTAATGTGTGGGTGATTGGATGAGTGCATGGGTAGTGCCTGGGTGATTGGATGAGGGCAATGGTAGTGCCTGCATGATTGTATGAGTGCATGGGTAGTACCTGGGTGATTGGATGAATGCATGGTTACTGCCAGAGTAATTGGGTGAGTGCATGGGTAGTGTCTGGGTGAATCCATGAGTGAATGGGTAGTGCCTCGGTGGTTCCATGAGTATATGGGTAGTGCCTGGGTGGTTCCTGAGTGCATCGGTAGTACCTGGGTGATTGTAAGAGTGCTTGGGTTGCCTGGGTGATTGGATGAGTGTATGGGTAATGCCTAGATGATTGGATGAATGCATGGGTAGTTCCTGGGTGATTGGATGAGTGCATGGGTAGTGACTGGGTGATTGGATGTGTGTATGTGTAGTGCCTGGTTGGTTCAATGATTGCATGGGTAGTGCCAGAGTGACTGGATGAGTGCATGGGTACTGTCTAGGTGATCAATAAGTGCATGGGTAATAGGTGGGTGATTGGATGAGTGCATGGGTAGTGTCTGAGTGACTGGATGAGTGCATGGGTAGTGTCTGGGTGATTCAATGAGAGCATGGGTAGTGCCTGTGTGATTGTATGAGTGCATAGGTAGTGCATGGGTGATTGGATGAGTAAATAGGTAATGCATGGCTGATTGTATGAGTGCATGGGTAATGCCTGGGTGATTGTATGAGTGCATGGGTTGTGCCTGGGTGATTGGATGAGTGTATGGGTAGTGCCTAGATGATTGGATGAGTGCATGGGTAGGGCCTGGGTAATTGCATGAGTGCATGGGCAGTGCCTAGGTGATTGGATGAGTGCATTGGTAGGGCCTTGGTGATTGGATGAGTGCATGGCTACTGTCGAGGTGATTTAATGTATGCATGGGTAATGTGTGGGTGATTGGATAAGTGCATGGGTAGTGGGTGGTTCCATGAGTGCATGGGTAGTGCCTGGGTGATTGTATGAGTGCTTGGGTTGCCTAGGTGATTGTATGAGTGCATGGGTTATGCCTGGGTTATTGGATGAGTGTATGGGTAGTGCCTAGATGATTGGATGAGTGCATGGGTAGTTCCTGGGTGATTGCATGAGTGCATGGGTAGTGCCTGGGTGATTGGATGTGTGCATGTTTAGTGCCTGGGTAATTGGATGTGTGCATGTTTAGTGCCTGGTTGATTAAATGAGTGCATGGGTAGTGCCAGAGTGATTGGATGAGTGCATGGGTACAGTCTAGGTGATTCAATGAGTGCATGAGTAATACATAAGTGATTGGTTGAGTGCATGGGTAGTACCTGGGTGATTGGATGAGTGCATGGGTAGTGCCTGGGTGACTGGATGAGTGCATGGGTAGTATCTGGGTGATTCAATGAGAGCATGGGCAGTGCCCGGGTGATTGTATGAGTGTATAGGTAGTGCATGGGTGATTGGAGGAGTGCATGGGTTGTCCCTGGGTAATTGAATTAGTGCATAGGTTGTCCCTGGGTGATTGCATTTGTGCATGGGTAGTGTCTGGGTTATTGCATTAGTGCATGGGTAGTGTCTGGGGCATTGGATGAGCGCATGAGTTGAGTAGTACCTAGGTGATTGGATAAGTGCATGGGTAGTGCCTGGGTGATTGCATGAGTGCATGGGTAGTGCCAGAGTTATTAGATGAGTGCATGGGTACTGTCGGGGTGATTTAATGAGTGCATGGGTAGTGAGTGGGTGAGTGTATGAGTGCATAGGTAGTGCCTGGGTGATTGGATGAGTGCATGGGTAGCACCTGGGTGATTGTATTAGTGCATGGGTAGTGCCTGGGTGATTGGATGAGTGCATGGGTAGTGCCTGGGTAATTGGATGAGTGCATGTGTAGCGCCTGAGTGATTAGATGAGTGCATGGGTAGTGGCTGGGTGAATGGATGAATGCATTGGTAATGCCTGGATGATTGGATGAGTGCATGGGCAGTGCCTGGGGTATTGGATGAGTGCATGTGTGGTGCCTGGTTGATTGAATGAGTGCTTCAGTAGTGCCAGAGTTATTGGATGAATGCATGGGTAGTGTCTCTGTGAATCAATGAGTGCATGGGTAGTGCGTGGGCGATTGGATGACTGCATGGGTAGTGCCTGGGTGATTGGATGAGTGCATGGGTAGTGCCTGGGTAATAGGATAGGTGCATGGGTAGTGCCTGGGTGGTTGTATGAGTGCATGGGTAGTGCCTTGGTGATTGCATGAGTTCATGGGTAGTGTGTGGGTGATTGTAAGAGTGCATGTGTAGTGCCTGGGTGATCGGATGAGTTCTTGGGTAGTGCCAGAGTGATTAGATGAGTGCATGGGCAGTGTCTGGGTGATTCAATGGGTGCATGGGTAGTGCCTGGGTGATTTTGTGAGTGCATAGGTAGTTTGTGGGTGATGGTATGAGTGCATGCGCAGTGTCAGGGTGATGGTATCAGTGCATGGGTGGTCCCTGGGTGATTGGATGAGTGCATGGGTAGTGCCTGGGTGAATGTATGAGTACATAGGTAGTGGCTGGGTGATTATATAGGTGCCTGGGTAGTACCTCAGTGATTGGATGAGTGCATGCGTAGTGCCAGAGTGAGTGAATGACTGCATGGGTGGTGCCTGGGTGATTGAATCAGTGCATGGGTAGTGCCTGAGTGGTTCCATGAGTGCATGGGTAGTGCCTGGGTGGTTACATGGGTAAATGGGCAGTGCCTGGGTGATTGTATGAGTGCATGGGTAATGCCTGGGTGATTGTATGAGTGCATGGGTTGTGCCTGGGCGATTGGATGAGTGCATGGGTAGTACCTAGATGATTGGATGAGTGCATGGGTAGGGCCTGGGTGATTGCATGAGTGCATGGGCAGTGCCTGGGTGATTGGATGAGTGCATGGGTAGGGCCTGGGTGATTGGATGAGTGCATGAGTAGTGCCTGGATGATTGAATGAGTGCATGGGTAGTGCCAGAGTGATTGAATGAGTGCATGGGTACTGTCGAGTTGATTCAATGAGTGCATGGGTAATGTGTGGGTGATTGGATGAGTGCATGGGTAGTGCCTGGGTGATTAGACGAGGGCATTGGTAGTGCCTGCATGATTGTATGAGTGCATGGGTAGTACCTGGGTGATTGGATGAATCAATCAATCAATCACAGAATTTGTAAAGCGCACTACTTACCCGCGAGGGTCTCAAGGCGCTAGGGAAAAAAGGGGGGGGTGCTGCTACTGGTCGAACAACCAGCTCTTGAGTAGCCTCCTGAAGGTCAGCAGGTCTTGGGTCTGTCGTAGGCTTAGTGGAAGGGTGTTCCAGGTCTTGGCGGCGAGGTGGGAGAAGGATCTGCCGCCGGTGGTAGTTCTTCGAATGAGAGGGACGGTGGCGAGGGAGAGGTCGGCGGAGCGGAGTTGGCGGTTGGGGACGTAGAAGAGGAGTCGTCTGTTGAGGTAGGCTGGGCCAGTCTTGTGGAGTGCCTTGTGTGCGTGGATGAGGAGTTTGAAGGAGATTCTCCTGTCGACGGGGAGCCAGTGCAGGTTCCTCAGGTGGGGGGTGATGTGGCTGTGGCGTGGTACATCGAGGATCAGGCGTGCGGAGGCATGGCTACTGCAAGGCTACTGCATGGCTACTGCAAGAGTAATTGGGTGAGTGCATGGGTAGTGTCTGGGTGAATCCATGAGTGAATGGGTAACGCCTCGGTGGTTCCATGGGTATATGGGTAGTGCCTGGGTGGTTCCATGAGTGCATTGGTAGTGCCTGGGTTATTCTATGAGTGCTTGGGTAATGCCTGGGTGATTGTATGAGTGCTTGGGTTGTGCCTGGGTGATTGGATGAGTGTATGGGTAGTGCCTAGATGATTGGATGAGTGCATGGGTAGTTCCTGGGTGATTGCATGAGTGCATGGGTAGTGACTGGGTGATTGGATGTGTGCATGTGTAGTGCCTGGTTGATTGAATGATTGCATGGGTAGTGCCAGAGTGACTGGATCAGTGCATGGGTACTGTCTAGGTGATTCAATGAGTGCATGGGTAATGCATGCGTGATTGGATGAGTGCATGGGTAGTGTCTAGGTGACTGGATGAGTGCATGGGTAGTGTCTGGGTGATTCAATGAGAGCATGGGTAGTGCCTGGATGATTGTATGAGTGCATAGGTAGTGCATGGGTGATTGGATGAGTAAATAGGTAATGCCTGGGTGATTGTATGAGTGCATGGGTAATGCCTGGGTGATTGTATGAGTGCATGGGTTGTGCCTGGATGATTGGATGAGTGCATGGGTAGTGCCTAGATGATTGGATGAGTGCATGGGTAGGGCCTGGGTGATTGCATGAGTGCATGGGTAGGGCCTGAGTAATTGGATGAGTGCAGGAATAGTGCCTGGATGATTGAATGAGTGCATGGGTAGTGCCAGAGTGATTGAATGAGTGCATGGGTACTGTCAAGTCGATTTGTGAGTGCATGGGCAATGTGTGGGTGATTGGATGAGTGCATGGATAGTGCCTGGGTGATTGGACGAGGGCATTGGCAGGGCCTGCATGATTGTATGAGTGCATTAGTAGTACCTGGGTGATTGGATGAATGCATGGGTGCTGCCAGAGTAATTGGGTGAGTGCATGGGTAGTGTCTGGGTGATTCCATGAGTGCATGGGTAGTGCCTCGGTGGTTCCATGAATATATGGGTAGTGCCTGGGTGGTTCCATGAGTGCATGGGTAGTGCCTGGGTGATTGGATGAGTGTATGGGCAGTGCCTAGATGATTGGATGAGTACATGGGTAGTTCCTAGGTGATTGCAAAAGTGCATGGGTAGTGCCTGGGTGATTTGATGTGTGCATGTGTAGTGCCTGATTGATTGAATGAGTGCATGGGTAGTGCCAGAGTGATTGGATGAGTGCATGGGTACTCTCTAGGTGATTCAATGAGTGCATGGGTAATGCGTGGGTGATTGGATGAGTGCATGAGTAATGCCTGGGTGATTGTATGAGTGCATGGGTTGTGTCTGGGTGATTGGATGAGTGTATGGGTAGTGCCTGGGTGATTGGATGAGTGCATGAGTAGTGCCTGGATGATTTAATGAGTGCATGGGCAGTGCCAGTGTAATTGAATGAGTGTATGGGTACTGTCGAGGTGATTCAGTGAGTGTTTGGGTAATGTGTGGGTGATTGGATGGGTGCATGGGTAGTGCCTGGGTGATTGGATGAGGGCATTGGTAGTGCCTGCATGATTGTATGAGTAATAAATACATTTACAAAACAATAATTCTTTTAAACTAGAAAATATTTACAAACAAAAAATTAATTAAAACATAAATGTATTTATTTTATTTCCTACCCTATAACACCCCACCAATAACAAAACACTTAAACATTTTAATAAAATGTATTTACATAATTAATATAATTATTAATCAATTAAAAAATATTATTAATAAAAGAAAGTAATAAACATTAATTGACTACACACACTTTAACACTATAATATCCACAACACATACCTAAATTAAACTATAAAATAATAAAATAGAATTAAAACTTATTTAAAAATTAAAAACTATTACCATTAACAACTAATAATTAAATAATTACATTTTATTTAATACCCACCCTTTACACCTTTAAAAATAAAAACAACACACACAAAAATAAACATTCGCCCAAAATAAATATCAAATAATTAACATTAATTAGCAACGATATATTAATTATTAAACACAAATTACTTCCCACCCTTTACTCATATAAACACCACAACACACACCTAAAATTAATTACACAATTACCATAATTATTTACCAATTAATTAATTAACATTAATTATTAACCAATTATTAATTCTTCAATTAAAAAAAATTTACTTCCCACCCTTTCCATCCTTTACACCTATAATTAATAAACTATTATCTTTAATTTATTTTAAAACTTTGAAATTATATAAAAATAAAATATATATATACACATAATTTAAAATATAAAAAAAAAAATCTAGAATAAATTAAAACATTTAACAATGAAAAAATAATTAAACTTAAAATGCCCAATACAATCAGTGCAACAGTAGGGAAAGTGTTGGATAGCAAAATAATTAAATTTACTATTCCAACTCCAGTGAGTGCAACAGTAGAGAAAGTGTTGGATAGCGGAGGGGTAAACATTACTATTCCCACTCCAGTGAGAGCAACAGTAGGGAAAGTGTTGGATAGCGGAGGGGTAAAAAATACTATTCCCACTCCAGTAAGAGCAACAGTAGGGAAAGTGTTGGATAGCGGAGGGGTAAAAATTACTATTCCTGCTCCAGTGAGAGCAACAGTAGGATAAGTGTTGGATAGTGGAGAGGTAAAAATTACAATTCCCACTTCAGTGAGTGCAACAGTAGGGAAAGTGCTGGATAGCGGAGGGGTAAAATTTACTATTCCCACTCTAGTGAGAGCAACAGTAGGGAAAGTGTTGGATAGCGGAGGGGCAAAAATTACTATTCCCACTCCAAAGAGTGCAACAGTAGGGAAAATGTTGGATAGCGGAGGGGTAAAAAATACATTTAACAATGAAAAAATAATTAAACTTAAAATGCCAAATACAATCAGTGCAACAGTAGGGAAAGTGTTGGATAGCAAAATAATTAAATTTTCTATTCCAACTCCAGTGAGTGCAACAGTAGAGAAAGTGTTGGATAGCGGAGGGGTAAACATTACTATTCCCACTCCAGTGAGAGCAACAGTAGGGAAAGTGTTGGATAGCGGAGGGGTAAAAATACTATTCCCACTCCAGTAAGAGCAACAGTAGGGAAAGTGTTGGATAGCGGAGGGGTAAAAATTACTATTCCTGCTCCAGTGAGAGCAACAGTAGGATAAGTGTTGGATAGTGGAGAGGTAAAAATTACAATTCCCACTCCAGTGAGTGCAACAATAGGGAAAGTGCTGGATAGCGGAGGGGTAAAATTTACTATTCCCACTCCAGTGAGAGCAACAGTAGGGAAAGTGTTGGATAGCGGAGGGGCAAAAAGTACTATTCCCACTCCAAAGAGTGCAACAGTAGGGAAAATGTTGGATAGCGGAGGGGTAAAAAATACTATTCCCACTCCAGTAAGAGCAACAGTAGGGAAAGTGTTGGATAGCGGAGGGGTAAAAATTACTATTCCCACTCTAGTGAGAGCAACAGTAGGATAAGTGTTGGATAGTGGAGAGGTAAAAATTACAATTCCCACTCCAAAGAGTGCAACAGTAGGGAAAATGTTGGATAGCGGAGAGGTAAAATTTACTATTCCCACTCCAGTGAGAGCAACAGTAGGGAAAGTGTTGGATAGCGAGGGGCAAAAATTACTATTCCCACTCCAAAGAGTGCAACAGTAGGGAAAATGTTGGATAGCGGAGGGGTAAAAATTAGTATTCCAACTCCACTGAATGCAACAGTAGGATAAATGTTGGATAGCGGAGGGGTAAAATTGCTATTCCAACTCCAGTGAGTGCAACAGTAGGGAAAGTGCAGGATAGCGGAGAGGTAAAAATTACTATTCCCACTCCAGTGAGTGCAACAGTAGGGAAAGTGCTGGATAGCGGAGGGGTAAAAATGACTATTCCCACTCCAGTGAGTTCAAATAATAATACAAATTAATAGGATCTATCTTGACATTTACATACACATGCCTTTTCTACATATCTAGGCTAGGCACATTTAGGTAGGCTATGCATCGTAGGAGTACGCCAATACTATTGTCTTATATAATCTGTTATTCATCTTATTAGCACTATGATAGAAATGTATTTACTATTTACGATATTGGTGCTAGCGATCACATTTGTCTGCTCATGTCTTTTGATTGTCGCAGCTAATATGTTTCACACTAGACTGACGCTTGAACAATAAATACTTATTGAAACCGTTCCAATCGTCATTCTATGTGTATTCTGAAAAAAGTAAGCTTGAGTGACTGAGCAAAAGATACAGTATTGTTTTCCACAATACATGAGGAATCAGGGTTGTCATGTTCAGTGGTTGCCAGAAACTACACACACCACTGTAGAATACAGGGGGGTGGTAGTGGCACCGAAGGGCTAGCTGGTCTAACAGCTGACTCATCCTGTGGGAGTGTCCAGAGTCTGTCTGCACACCAAGCCCTCAGTTTAGGTCATCCAAAATGCGCAGGTCATGGGGGGGCCTAGGAACTACATGACACCACGTCGACAAAAAAAACCTCTGAATTTCACCTGTTATAATTTACTGAGCTAACTATAACTTGCATCCCTGTCATTAACTGCTTATGACCTCAGCTATTACATCACTCATGACATATTAAATGACATCATGGATGACATCACTGATGACATGAAGCACCAAAAGGCAAATGTAACTAGTCTGTCAAGACTACAACAGGGAGCTCACACCTAGGGAGTTACCCATATATTGGAAACCCCGCTGTCCAGGAGTATCTCGAAATAGATAGAACCAGGAAGTACACAAAATTGTACAGCATGGCCTTACACACCTCCCTGGGTGTCATGCTTCATTATCAACCCGTCTCATTTTCTAGATAATTCTTTAGTGGTGAAAGGGCTCCCTGTGATTACAGGTAGTTCTTTGTATGAGGGGAGATGGTTAAAAACATATGTGATGCATGAGAGTTATTATTGCTCTGCATAAAATGGGTCAACATGTTTCAGCCTTTAAAATGGTCCCTGGCTTTCATAATCACCTGGATCCCTGGTCTACTAATTCAAATAGCCAACTACATTCATTCAAGCACCAGCATGCATAAACTCAATGCCTAGTATTATGATCCTTCTGGGCAATGTTTGCCTAATCTGCGAAATTAAAATGGTGTGATGCAGCAATATCAGAAATAAAATTAAAGACACACAAAGTAATAAATACCCTCTTGTCAGAGGTTGAATTAGCTCTTACGCTTCTGCACTCATAATAAGTGATGGGTATACATTGCAAGATACCCCAAACAAGTGGAAAAGTGCCAAACATTGTAGGAAGGAATGCCATACAGTGGATGCACACTACCTTACCGTAACTTATGTTCAATAGGGCCCTATGGAGGAGTTCACGAGGGAAACCTCATAGTCACACTCTGTAGGGGGAGAAATTTCAGTTTTTAAGAAGTGCAACTTACAACTACCATGAAGAGACTGAGAATAGTTTACTTTGTGCCCTGAGTATCACCGTACACTTACTTTGTCAAAGGTCTGCAGCTGTAGCTAGATCAGTGGCTGAACCCTCCGGATGTTGATGCATTACCGTATTGTTTTCCACAATACCTGATGGACCCTTGATTGCACGCAGTGGCGTGATGACTCTAGGAAATGTAGAATATGGCTGTCGTTTATTGGAAAAGAATATGAATGGGCGTGCCTGGCATTTCCAATATGAAAATGTTATAAAAATGATCCCGCCTTTCCTCTTATTTCACGTCCAGGTGGGAATATTGCTGGCCGCTCCGCCTGGTGAGGAGCGCCAGCAATATCGAGGGCACAGGAGGGAATACTGGGCTTCGTGAGGTGGCGCGCAATTCACACATGGGACACAGAGTTAAAGTGTACCCGGTCGAGGCACAGGTGGTCTCCCTCACCCCGCCTGGCCGCACCGCCCTTTATTAACTGCGGCCCACATGACAGCGGAACCCCACCAACACACCCGTGCCGCAGGTGATATCTTAAATCTCCCCCTTCTGGATCGGTTCCTCCCACCGACATGCCTACCAGTTGCTTCACTGGTAAACATTACAGTGGGAATGTGTGTGTGGTGTCTAGGTTACCTGTACCTTGGTAACGTGATGCCACAGGTTCTGGAATGTTGGATCTGTGTGCACCAGCTTAAGGATTGTAGAGATGTGGTGTTCCGGTAACTGACACTGTTAACAAGCGACAGGCAGGTTGCTCATGCCGGTACATGACATTCCAGGTGACATCACATTAGAAACATTCCACTGGCGTCACCACACCTCCCTCCTTTTGACAAAAGTATTCTTGTATACACTTCCCACATGTATAAGTAAACACAATCTCCCAACAGGAAAGGGGATGATGTAGTAACTACTGTAATACAATTTCGCACAGATAAAACGTTAAACACTACCCCTTTTTGCAAATGTTACTTTTGAAGAACATTTGATGTGACATAAGCTTGGAACTTGCTAGGTCTGACACAAACTCTTGTGCTTCTCCTGTTTGTTATCATTTTACCATGGTAATTTGTGGAGGTATAAACTTCCTGACACTCACCCCTGGACCCGTTTACACTCTTGAGGTGTACACTAGGGTCCCGTGCCACACGAGAAGTACTCCACCAGTTCCCATTGAACAGTCTCACTGTGTTCCTATGCATTTCACATACCTGTTGTGGCTCCTGAAACTTAGATAGGCCTTTTCTTACCAATGTTAGATTCTTAACTCTAACCCAATCCCCAATCTGCAATTTGAGTATCTCCCTGCAAGTTCTAGATTCACAATCCTTTTTATTGACATCATTTGACTTTCTATTCGCTAACTCCCACACTTGTTTCATATTGCACCCTTCATGGAAAGTCTTGACCATCCAAAACGGATACATCTGTGTGGGAGCCTTCCTACCCCTCATGAGCTCAAATGGACTGATGGTTGTGGCCACATGTGGTTTTGCGCGGTATGACCACACCAAGGGGTATATTCACAAGAACGTGCAATAACTACCGCAAGAGTAGCGTAACGCAACTTTCTATATTGCAGCCTATCGCGGGAAAATAACACAGTGTCAACGTGGAATTCACAACAAGGCGGTAGCAAGTGATAGTCTGCCTAAACCGTGGACAATGTCCGCGATACAACTACCACGATGGAGATAAAAACACAAACCACAACACCAAAAAACACACGATGGGCCAAAGCGCGATGAGGAAACCAGCGACAAGCAGCGCCAGGCCTGCAACACACACCTGGCAGGCGTCAAAAATCACCATAAAAGTAGAAAAAACAGCCACACACAAACTGACCAACACCCAAGCACCACGGAGGCAGCCGGAGCAGGCGCAGAGGACAAGCGCAACCCACACAAGCACCCAGGACAACCAGCCTGGGACCTCGGGGACAGGGAAGGGCAAGGACAAGAAGACGAGGAAGACCAAGTTCAGTCCGCAGGCGAACAGGATCATAGTCACTGAGGTGATGGAACACCATCAACAACTCTTCGTCACCTCCAACGTGTCATTGGGCACCAAAAATGGAATATGGCGGGACATCATCGACAAGGTGAATGCCATCGGAGAGCACAAGCGGACAATGGACGAGGTCAAGAGGCGATGGAATGACATCAAGCGGAAGATCAAGGAGAAACTCACCGCCAACCAGAAGGCAGCAACGCAGACCAGAGGTGGGGGCCCAGCACCACAGCTGGAGCTGGATGACATGGCGGAGCTGGTGTCGACAGTCATCAGTGTGGAGACTGTGGCTGGAGTCGGGGGACCAGACACTGCTCGACAGGACACAACACAACCGCAACAGGGTGAGTGACCACCAGGTACTGGGGGGACGGGGGAGATGGCCACAATGGCACACATGCACAAGCAAGCAGGGCACAGTGCACACCCACAATGACCCTGGGTCCTCGCCCAGACCCACAGACTGTCACAATGTACAATGCCATGCTGTCTGAATATCAACCTGTACCATGCGGCTACATACATGTGGACAGATTGTAATACACCATCTCCCTTCACATCGCAGGGGCATCATCAACACCTCCTGCAGAGCAGTCCCAGCCACTCTCACTGATGACGAGGAGGACAACACCAGCATCGACACCCAAACCATCCAAGACATCATTGACCTCATCCGCCACTCACCTCCAGGAGCAGGGCAGCCCAGCTACATCGAGGAGACCCCACCCACCACCCAAACCACCCAGCAGGAGGCACCCACAGCCCCGGCACCCTCCCAAGTCCCCCAGGAACATCAAATGGCCTTCCAACGTCGTGTGCTGGAGGCCCAGAGGGAGACGGCTGAGCAGCTGTGGGTGGGGTTTGACGTCATGGCTACCAAACTGGATGCCATCCTTGGGTGTCTATGTCCGCCCCATGGTCTCCAACGAGCCCTGACTGACATCACTCGAGTCATGACGCGGAGGGAAGAATACCTGTCCGCTCAGAGTGGCTCCAGCGATCCCAGCCATGAGCTGGCACACATGCGGAGGCTCATGGAGGACATGGTGCGGATGGAGGCGGAGAGGATGGCAGCCACCGCTGCACATCAGCGAAATGTAGCTGGCATCTACCAGGCCCTGCATGTCCTCATCATGGCATTGCTGCCACAAGGCGTGGCGATGATGAATGCTGCTGCCCCCCCAACATCCACATCTCCGCCCCCTGGTGTGTCAGTGCCTCCCAGTGTGGCAGGAGTATCCATTCCGGCACCTGATGTGTCACTGCCACACAGTGCGGCCAACAATCCTCCTCCGGCCCCTGATGTGTCAGTTGCACACAGTGCCGCAGCTGGTACTGCAACACCCACAGGTGGGGCAGAGCACACATCCGAGGACGTGGATGGGCTTGAGTTCAGAAGGAGGCACTAGCATTCATTTCCGCCACCTTGCCTGTTTCTGCTTGGTGCCGCACATGGCCTCAAGACCTACCACTGACCCCCGATACACTCCGATGCACTCACCTTGGACAGCGACAAGGACTGCCACATCCTGTTTGACGACCAATGACATGGCGGACAGACTGCGGACTGTACCCTTCCTCTTCCGCAGTACAGGTCATCCCCGGATGGACACTGGCTGGCCCTCCACGGGCCCATATTGTGTAGTGTGCTCGGCATTGCCCTGTACCGCTCCAGCTGCATGACTGCACTGGATGTGCAAATAAACATCCAGTGACGCACTGCTGTGTAATGTCTTACTTCATTCATGTATGGATGTGTGGATGAATGTGGGGACAGTGCCTTCCCTTGCGTCAATGATGTTCATCCTGTGGGATGCCAGTCAGAGGGTGCGACATTGCATGTTGTGTACCGGGTCCTGTGAACACTACAACAGGGACACATGCATCAGTCACTTCCTTGTCCGGGCATGGACTGGACCACGCCCAGAGCCCACAAGTCATTGTTGCAAGCCCTGCACTGGTCTGGCGTACGGCAGGCCAGACCACTCCGCTAACTCCCCGAGGGGGGGCCCTCATTGCTACCCATCTCAGCCGTACTCGCTGGTGGTGTGCAGGTCACTGGTCTAATTGTCAGCATGTCACAGCCACTCCCTGAGGGCAGGTTTTCACACACACCACAACCATCCGGCACAGGCGTCACAGGCCATGTGACTCCGCCAATTTAAGGGGCCGACGACGTCACATTCCCCTCTGCCAGTGGTGACTGGATGACAGACGCTCCACGGTTTTCACTCATATAGGGCCCATGAGTTGTTGCGCACAGGGTTAGTGGCATCCGAAGCCTTGAGTACGGCATGGGCCTACTACCACGTGGCGCAGACTGGGGTTGCACAGTGTTAGTGGCATACGAGGCCTTGCGGACGGCACGGGCCTACCACCACGTGGCGCAGACTGGGGTTGCACAGGGTTAGTGGCATCCGAGGCCTTGCAGGTGGCACAGGCACCCCGCCACGGGACGGTGACTTTGGGTGCACTGTGTCAGTGGCACCTTGAGCTGCTGAGCGGGTGTGCAGCCTGCGATGATGCCCCGTCCTGGCGGTCTGGACAGCTCAGGTTTTGTGTGCCCTGCTGGACCGCAGTGTAGGCCAGAGCCAACGGGCAGCACGGGCCTACCACCACGTGGCGTCGCTTCCGGGATCCCAGAGTTGGTGGCACCCATTGGGCTGAGCTGGTGTGCAGCCTGCGATGGTGCCAGGTGCACTGGTATGTCCTATGGAATATGTGATGTTACAACGCGATCAAAATGATCGCGGTGTGTAACATCGCAGTTTTTACAACGCAAGTCATTACAATGACTTGCGCTGGAGGGCGCTGGACTTAGGAGTAGTAAGATTTACTATTCCAACACCAGTCTACGTACAGTAGGGAAGGTGTTGGAATAGTAAATCTTACTATTCCTTAGGTTATAGCGCCCTCCAGTGCAAGTCGATGTAATGCTTGCGTTGTAATGGCAGCGTTCTAAATGCATCGCGGTGTAATCACCGCGATGTAAAGGATGTTTCCCGTCCTATGCCATGGAGTAATCAAGACCCAGCACCGAATGTGAGACCTGGTGGCCTGCGGAGTGGGGCTGCATGATGTGGAGGGTGCCATGTCCGCGGGTCCCGGGCTTGTGGCTTGCAGGGGCACGTGGTGGGACCTCCTGTCTACGCGCCGGTGGCAGAAGGTGAGCACTGAGGCCTGGGTGTGCATGGGCGGGCATGCTCCGATGGGCGGCTGGAGGGGTTGGGGTGCCTCTGCCTGGGTGTGCATGGGCGGGCAGGTGATGTTGTCTTGTGCAAATGTGTGTACTGTGCCAGTCATGTATCTGGACTCTGTTTCAGCTGATGGCTCTGACTCAGATGTGTGACCTGGTGTCCTGCTATTCATACCAGCATGTGGTTGGAGACACACCGGTGGCAGCAGGTGAGCAGTGTGGCCTGGGTGCACAGGGGCAGCACTCTCTCTCTCTCTCCTCTTCTCTCTCTCTCTCTCCCTCTCTCTCTCCTCTTCTCTCTCTCTCTCTCCCTCTCTTCCTCTCTCTCTCTCTCCTTCTCTTCCTCTCTCTCTCTCTCCCTCTCTTCCTCTCTCTCCCTCTCTCTCTTCTCTCTCTCTCTCTCCCTCTCTTCCTCTCTCTCTCCCTCCCTCTCCTCCTCTCTCTCTCCTTCGCTCTCTCTCTGTCCTCTGATGTGCGCAGGACACACCTTCTCATCATGTTTTTTGTCTTACAGGCTGTGACCTAAGTATTGTCCCGAGGGGAGCGGCCATGTGTCTTCATTTCATTTCGGTGTTCATTTTAATAAAGTTTCATTTGTTGCTTCGGAAGTGAATGTGTGCTGCTCATTTCTGTGACGACACATGCATGTCACCAGTTGTGATTGTGCGGCATCAAGCGGAATATTTTGTACATGTTTAGGTGTGGCTGATGTGGCATGTCTTTGGTCGGGGGGTGCCAGGGAGGGCTGGTCCTGGGGGTGGTGGCGGTGGATGTTGTGGCCCTCTTGGGTGTCCGGGCCGCATGATGGGTGGCTCCATGGCATCTGTTGCCCTTCCGATGTAGCCCTGGGCTGTGCTCCCTTTTGGTTTGCAGGCTGCCGTCCGACTTTACACCAGGTCAGAGCAGGTGTAGATTTTCTGGTGCTAACGCGCCTTATCGCCTGTTTTGTGTTTTTATCGCCGATGTGGCTGGTCGTTGAGAATGTTGAGGTGTGATGTTGTCGCGCCTTTTGGCACGGGAACGCCCACTCAGAATCTCATTAGCGATAGTTGCGGGGGTCCTCTGTGGCGATGTTTTTTGCGGCTGCTATCGCGGGTAAACTGGTGCTGTGGGCTGTTAACACCGGCTTGTGAATGGGGAGGTAAATTTATCACGACTTTGGCTGCGATAAAGTGCCGTTAATTCGGCGATAGCTCCTTGTGAATATGCCCCCAAATCTTTTATAGCCTGAAGAACACATGCATTGCTCCTGTAGGCCGCTTGCACACACTCCACTACCACTTTGTTAAACCGCTCTACTTTGCCATTGCTTTGTGGGTGATAGAGAGGGGTCCTGATGTGCCTAATTCCACAAGTACGTAAGAATTAATTAATTTCTTCCAAAACAAATTGAACTCCATTGTCTGTCAAAATCTCCTCTGGAAAACCTTCTCTGAGGAATATTTTATTCAGGCAATTGATCACACTCTTTGTAGTTGGAAAGCTGATAGGCTCCACTTCAACCCACCTTGACAGATGATCTACTATAACCAGGAAATATCTCATGCCCTGGGGTAGTATGTGAAACGGTCCCAAAAAATCCATTCCTAACTTCTGCCAAGCCCTTTCAGGCAAAGAAACAAAAGACTCAACAACCCCCTCTGTGACCAATGTTTTATCACTAGAGTTGCATCTCACACACTCTCGTACATACTCATCAACCTGGGTATCCATTCTTGGCCACCAAAAATCATTCCTGATTTTTCTTTTCATAATGGTAGACCCTAAATGACCCACATGAGCTGCAGAGACTATTTTGTGTCACAAGCATTCAGGTGGAACCAGTTTGTCTCCCCTAACTACCTCACCTCCCTCAACTGACAATTCATTAAATATTTTCCAATACATTTGTAATTCTGGTGACAGATTCTTCTCTTTGGACCAGCCCTTCCTAATCAAGGACGTGACTTCTTTTAGAATCATATCATTATCCACCGCAGTTATCCACTCTGCTTCACCAATAGACAGATTGCTTTGATTAATGCAGGCCACAAAACATTCTTCAATTTCCATCTCCCAATCTTTTTCCTCAGTATCTATAATGGGCAACCTAGACAGACAATCCGCCCTACAGTTTTTTCCACCTGCAATACATTCAACTGTGAGAGTATATTCCAGGAGCTTGGCAGACAATCTTGCTAAGCGAGCAGTAGTGTGTTTCACCTTTTCATCAGACAAGATGTCAACTAACGGTCGATGATCCGTCTTCAATACAAAAGGTCTGCCCCACAGATATTGTTTGAACTTCTCAACACTCCACACAGATGCCAAAAACTCTTTCTCTATGACAGAGTATTTGCATTGCACAGGAGGTAGTGTTCTTGAAGAAAACTCCACTGTGTGTTCTTTCTTACCCTCGCATTATGAGAGTACTGCCCCCAAGCCATATTAACACGCATCCACTGTTACAACAGCCTGCCTACCCTCCACAAAGTGCTTTAACTATGTGATATTTTATTGCTTGAAATACCTTTTCACACTCCTCAGACCACAGAAATGCTTCTCCCTTCTTTACCAATGCCCTAAAGCATTCAGATGCCTTGGCAAAGTTCTTCATAAATTTGGCATAAAATTCACACATGCCCAGAAATTACATGAGTTTTTCCCGATTTTTTGGTGCCGGGGCCTCAACAATACTTTTGACTAACCCAGGTCAAGGTTTAATGTCATGTTCTGAAATGATATGTCCTAGGTATTCTATTTCTTTTGCTTTGAATGTACATTTATCTTTCTGTAAAGTCACACCTCTTTTCTCCAAGATGCTAAAAAGATCTGAGATCCAATTTCGTAAACCAACTGGAAGACCCTACTTTGGATATCAAATCCTCAATTCTTGGTAAGGGAAAGTTGTCAACCCAGATGGCATCATTCAAACTTCTTAAATCAACACACATTCTTAGATCCCCAGACCTTTTCTTTGCGAGAACAATGGGTGAAAGCCACAAAGTTGCTTCCACTTTTTCATTTATACCTTGGTCACACAAATCCTTCAAGAGTTTAGACAAATCCGTTCTAACACTTAGTGGAACATTGCGCAACTTGTGCTTAGCCGGATTAACATTCTCTTTCACTTTAATAGTCTGTTGGAAATCAGTTATTTTGCTCAACCAGTCTTGAAATATTTTCTCTAACTTTTGCTCCAACTCGCTCCCTGTGCTGGTGCTAATCAATGAGTTAATATCTCTTTTATTTATGAAAACAGGCTTGTCCCATTAGGTTTTATGGTCAAATTAAACTCAGCTTGATGTACCAAACAAAGAACGTTAATACCTTTTTTTGCGACGTAGACTTTACCCTTAATAACTTCTCCCAGAACTCCAATGGTGGCCCAAAAATATCCTAGCAAATCTATTTTGCTGCCCTCAAATGCCACAGTTAGTACATCCGGTGGCAGTAATTCTTTCTTATCCCAAAACCAAAAATATTTATCCTGTGACACAATGGTAATGTGCGACCCTGTGTCTACCAGAAGTTTAATTTGGACACCTTCAATCATAGCATCAATATCTGGATCAACAATTAGTGTTGCGTTTTGTCTCTCACTGTCTTTTACTACTAGAACATATTCTAGAATAGCATTGTTTTCATTGTCAAAACCATCAGGTTCACTCAACACACAACTGTTATTTTTTCTTTTCGCACCTCTACAAACTCTTGAAAAATGACCCATTTTCCCACATTGTTAGTTAACAGCCGGGCAATTCTTAAAGGAAGAAACATGTAAAGGGCAGCCACATCTGTAACAACTAATTTTCTGACCAGAAGCTCTATTTTGAACAAAAGTTCTCCCCCTCTCATCGCATTTTGTTTCCTAATATCATCACTTCTGCTTACTGAAGCTTTATTAACGACAACTCCTGAGATAGTGGTGTTGGATAAAGCAGCCTCTAATTGTTTCGCATTTTCCAAAGAACTTCTAATACTTTTTGCAATATCTACAGCTTTGTCTAAAGATGGATCTTTACATGTCAATAACCTTTCTTGTATTCTTTTGCAATGGCATCAGGCTACTAGTTGGTCTCATTAATTGTGACGTAAAGTTCTCAAATTCACAATTGGTTGCTAGAACTTTTAACGTAGCAATAAAAGTATCTATACTTTCTGTGGGTTTTTGTACTCTTGTGAAACATTTGTAACAGTGTACAACAATATTTTTTGTTTTCGTAAAATACTGGTCTAATTGAGCAAGAGCTATTTCAAATTCATCAGGATCTTGACCTTCTGCAGGTTAATGTGGTGGCAAATGATCAAAAACATTTTGACCTTCAACTCCTAAATGATAATAGATTATGTTTTTCTTTCTTTCAGATCTAAATCTCTGGCCGTCAATGGCTCCTAAGTAAACCTTGAAAGACCTAAACCACAGTTTCCATTCTAGTGGTGGGTCCCCTGGTTCCTGTAGAAAAGGTGCAGGGGGCTGTTACACTTTGCATGTTATGCTCAATGATATGGTATTTTAAGCAAAATGGTCTAAGTACCTGTAAAGCAAATTTGGTCATCACAAATTGGTTACTTTGACTAAAAAAGAAAAATATGCCTCGAGTGTCTGTGAAGTAAAACTAGTTATTATCCTAAGTTTCAAAGTTTGCTACTGCAATAACAAAGGAAGAAAAGGCAAGAAATAAAAATGAAAAGAGTGAGAAAAGAGTGAGAAAAGAGTGAGAAAAAAAAATGTTCTTCACTCTTTTTCTTTTTTTTAAAATGGATCTAAACAGTGTTTGAATATTGTCAATTGAACAACAGCTTATATACTGTTGTGTAAACAATTTCGTCTTATGTTTGTTTCTTGGATTAGGAAGGTTTAACTCTGAGTTCTGATTGGTTGAGGGCAATCAGCTGGTTGAAGCAGGGAAGCCAAATGTTCAATCGGAAACAGGAAGTGGTTCCTGCTGAAGACGCTGCGTGACATCGATCAAATTCGTTGCTGAGGGAGCCCCTTGGATGAAGAAATGCCGGAAACACTGTCCCGAAGACTCAGCATACCACTATCAGCAAATCCGTCTGACAACGAGCAATCTCCGAAGATCACAGGCAGACAGGAGCGCAAGTCTGCTCACTCCTTGATGAGAGAGAATCGTGCACAGAGGACAGCGCGCCGGCTTGCCTCTGTAACCAGGTGAATGATGCTTGAGACAATCGCGCACAGGGGACAGCGTGCCGGCTTGCCTCCGTAACCAGGTGAGTGACGCTTGTGATTGGCAATCCACAGGAATGGTACTGGCTACGCAGCGTGAGGGAACTTCCTCACCCGCCGTTAATTCCCAGACCAGCTACCGTAAAGTACACCGACAATATGACAAGAAGTAGCCAATAGTCAATAGAACAGGCTGTTCAAAGGTATGGTAATTCCGAAGACAATGACTCGTTTTTTTTGGGTTTTTTTAAATTTGAGCTGCAGTAGTCAAATTAAATGAAGGACGCATTCTGTACTCATGAGCTGTGCCTCAAAAGGGTAAAAAACACGCGTACACACAAGAGAAGAATGAACGCGTGCCTTAAAAATAAACATACTCACAGCACCACAGTGATCAGCTTGGTACTTACGCTACCACAGTGTCCAGCTTGTCACCATCCCATCCTCTGTCGCCACAGTGGAGATGTGGTGTTCTGATAGAAGCAATGCCAAGAGTCCAGAGATCTCTTTAAAGTATTTATTCAGGGAGTTCAGAGAGCCGTCCAACTGACAAGAGGCACAGGCGGTAACTGACAATGTCAACACGTGACAGGCAGAGCGCTCGTGCCGGTACATGACATTCCAGGTGACATCCCATTAGAAACATTCACTGGCGTTGCCACAAGGATGCAATTCATTCTACTATGTATTGGGTTCTTGATTTTTATTGTTTTTTGGATTAGGAAGGTCGATGGGGCTGCTGATTTTGCTAGTGCATTACCATCTTATATGAGTCACATTTTTTTTCCTTTATTATCTATTTATTTATTGTTAGTCTAAAGATTGTTATGATTAAGAAGGGGCGATGTGGTACCTGTAACTTGGTCACATGATGCCACTGGTTCTGGAATGTTGGATGTAAGTGAGCGGGTGGTGGCAGTTTGGAGGAGATACCTGAGGCGCTGGTTGCTACAGTCTTGCTCTTGAATAAATCCTCAACTTACCTCAATGTGTACAAGCCATCATTACAGTGTGCATTGTTAGATTACCGACAATGCTCATAGTCCTTTGATCACTCAGTGCGTCCCAGGGGAAATGAAGTATCAGAGGTAGCTGGAATGTATCCTATCATTAACCAGGTCCTGATGCTTGATGGGATTTGAAAGCCAACAGGTTGTCACTGGTTTGAACACAGTAGCATAACTTAATGAGGGAAACATTGTGGTTTGGAAACTATACAGGTGTGCAATTGTATGTATAATGCTGGTGCAGTCTAGGGATTCGTTTTTGAGTTAAAACACAAGTTTAGTAGAGTGTGACAGCAGTGTCCATTATTTCTTCATATGTTAACCCTTTCTCTGCTAGGCCTCCCCCCATGCCACACCCTTTTTTGACTATTTGGGGTAGTTCATGCTTCGGCCCTCATAATTTTTTTTTCCTAACAAATTTTAGTGTATTTTTATGGCCATACAGTCCACTGGGCTACACATACATTGACATCATTCCATGAGTAATAGTGCATCATATTATATTAAACAAATGGTAACAATGTAACCTGTGCACTTTTGCTGATCTATGTCTAATAGGAATGTTTCACTAAAAGGATTTCATGAGATATGCCGTGTTACTACGTCATAAGTCTGAATTTAAGTATCTATGGTGTTTGCCATCGACATCTGTTGTTCTAGGACAATGCCACGTGGCCCACCGCTGCCATATTTTCATAAGTTTTTCAGGCACCTGCATGCCCGAAAGACAGGTATTTCTAATCCCATGCATAAATCCATTCCTTTCTTCCATGTCCCTACTCCATGGCTTAGCCATATCTCGTTTGGCGAGAGTTAGGCCCACCATAGGAGATGTCGCTTATATCTATTACCCCCGATCTCGTCAGTAATATGAAGGAGTGTTAATCTAGGGGATTTAGGAAGCTCCCATCCCAGCACTTCTGCCAGGCATGTGATCACCCCCGACCAGAATCTATCCAAGGCTGTGCATGTCCACACGGTATGTATAAAGGTCCCCTCGTCATTCCGACATCTTAAGCATATGGGGGTTTCTATCATTCCCGCTGTCCATAACCTATATTGTGTGTAATAGGCCCTAATGGGTATTTGAATTGTATCAGGCGTAAACGTGATGAGATGGCTGCCCCCCGGGGAGACTCCAGTGCCTCCAATCATCAGTTTCGAAGGGGACCTATATCAGTCTGCCATGAAGTCCTCAGGGTGTCGAGTGTGGTGCTGCTATGTGTGATAAGGGACTGATATATTTTTGAGATCTTATGATCACCTAAATCACCCATTAGAAGCTTACCCTCTAGTGGATTAAAATCTGGGAGTGGGCGCCGCACGGTTTCCCAGCATTGCTCTTCGGCGTTCCAGTGACCTCCGCACGTCTGTGTCTGGCTGTCGGCTCCTGGAGTGCCGTCGAACAGGCACTGTAAATGCCTCAGTCTCTGTGTTGCCACAGGTTAGTCTGGTTGGTGTTGACTGAGGTTATCTGTGCCTCCGATGCTTGTTAGGAAGTATACATAGGGTAAAGGGCAGTATCTGGCCCGAATTCAGAAGGATTATGTTTTGGGCTGGCGGAGCTAGTCTAATGCACGTCCGCTATGTTGGACCGCTCGGCCACACCCCGCCCCCATAACTTTTTGTTCCATTAAGGTATCCGTGCCAAATTTGTGTCCTTTACTTTCAATATCCTGAGGATTCTAAAGGTACCAGAGGTTTGTGCATTCACCTGGAGGGGACCGAGAAATTAGGCAAAATACAATTAAATTTGGGGGTCTGGGGGAAAAATGGGAGAAAAGTGCAGCAGAACAAAGCGTCTGGTTTTTTCCTTGCAAATGGTATCAACAAAGGGTTTGTGGTGCTAAAATCACCATCTTTCCAGCCTTCAGGAACAGGCAGACCTTTGTCAGAACACCAACATTTTCTACACAGTTTTGACATTTTATTGGGACATAGCCTATTTTTCCAAATATTTGTCCTTTCAACCTTCTTGCAGTTAGTGGTAGAAATAAGTGTGAAACCAATAATAGATTCCGGAAAACTATACATTTCTGAAAAGTAGACAAAATTCTGAATTCAGCAAGGGGTTATTTGTGCAGATCCTTCAAGGCTTTCCTATAGAAAGTAACAGTTGAAATAAAATAATAATGACATTTAGTTGAAAAAAGAGCCATTTGTGCCTACATTTAAACCTGTAACTTGTTCTAACTATGGTAGATTTTTAAAGCTATATACCGTTATGTCTGTGGGACGCTTCTGGTTGCGGGGATATATGAGGCTTGTAGGTTCACCAAGAACCGGAGGTACCCCTGGCCAATAACTGAGTTGCACATTGTAACTCATTTGGTAAAATATAAAGAATGAAAAATAGGTATCAAGGAAACCTATGCATTTCTGAAATGGGAACAAGATATGGAGTTCAGAAGCAGTGGTTATTTGTGCATCTCTGAATTTGTGGGTACGCATATTAGCATGTGAATTAGAGGGTATTGTTCAAAATGGCTTCTTTTTTTTACTGTCTTTTTTGTCTTAACTGTCTTACATTTGGAAGGCAGAAACGCATAGAAAGACAAATGGTAATAACACTTGTTCTACTATTCTGTGTTCCCCTAAGTCTCCCGATAAAAATGGCACCTCACTTGTGTGGGTAGGCCTAGTGTCTTCGACAGCGGAAAAGCAACTTGGACATATCACATTTTTTCACTGAAAACTGACCCTTTTTTCGCAATGTGCCTAGCTGTGGATTTTGGGCCCTAGCTCAGCCGGCACCGAGGAAAACCTAGCAAACCTGTACATTTGTGAAAACTGGACACCTAGGGGAATCCAAGATGTGGTGACATGTGTGGCTCTCACCAGGTTCTGTTACCCTGAATCCCTTGCAAACCTCAAACTTTGTTAAAAAAAAACACATTTTCCACACATTTCTGTGATGGAAAGTTTTGGAATCTGCGGGGAGCCACAAACGTCCACCCACCCAGCATTTCCCCAAGTCTGCTGATAAAAATGGTACCTCACTTATGTGGGCAGGCTCACTGCCCGCGACAGGAAATGGCCCAAAACGCAATGTGAAAACATCACATTTTTCTAGTGAAAACTGACCCTTTTTTGCAATGTGCCTAGCTGTGGATTTTGGGCCCTACCTCAGCCGGCATCTAGGGAAACCTAGCAAACCTGCACATTTTTAAGAACTAGATACCCCGGGGACTCTACAATGGGGTGACTTGTTTGGCTCTCGCCAGGTTCTGTTACCCAGAATCCCTTGCAAACCTCAAACTTTGTAAAAAAAAAAACATATTTTCCTCACATTTCTGTGATGGAAAGTTCTTGAATCTGTAGGGAGCCACAAACTTCACCCATCCAGCATTCCCCCAAGTCTGCTGATAAAAATAGTACCTCACTTGTGTGGGTAGGCCTAGTGCCTGCGACAGGAAATGGCCCAAAACGCAACGTGGACACATCACATTTTTCCAGTGAAAACTGACCCTTTTTTTGCAATGTTCCTAGCTGTGGATTTTGCGCCCTAGCTCTGCTGGCACCTAGAGAAACCTAGCAATCCTGTAAATTTTTGAAAGCTAGACACCCAGGAGAAGCCAGGATAGGGTGACTTGTGTGGCTCTCACTAGGTTCTGTAACCCAGAATCCCTTGCAAACCTCGAACTTTGTAAACAAAAAACACATTTTCCTCACATTTCTGTGATGGAAAGTTCTAGAATCTGTGGGGAGCCACAAACTTCCACCCACCCAGCATTCCCCCAAGTCTGCTGATAAAAATGGTACCTCACTTGTGTGGGTAGGCCTAGTGCCTACGACAGGAAATAGCCGAAAACGCAACGTGGACACATCACATTTTTCCAGTGTTGGCATTTTCCCACTTGTTTGGGTGTCCAATGCAGAATCGCCTAAAAACGTATATAAAAAAACATAGCACGTAGAGCTCGCTGAGCTATCCCCTCAATCTCTATGTTTTTGGCCTTTCCCAGTCACAGCCTCTAGGCCCACCCACACAAGTGAGGTATAATTTTTCTCGGGAGACTGAGGGGAACGCTGGGTGGTAGGAAATTTGTGCTGGCGCTGTGATCCCAGGCAGAAATGTGAGGTTTGCAGGGGATTCTGGATAAGAAAATGATGGGGGATCCATGCAAGCCATGTCTCCCTGAACTCCCCCAGGTGTCTCCCTTTCAGAAATGTCCGGGTTTGGTAGGTTTGCCTAGATGGCTGCCTAGCCCGGGACCAAAAACGCAGGTGCCCCACTTGCAAAACCAGGTCATTTTGTGATACATAATTTTGATGTCTCCACAATATGTTTTGGGCCCTTCCCTGTCGCAGTTACTTGGCCCACCCACACAAGTGAGGTACTATTTTTAGCGGGAGACCTGGGGGAATGCTGGGTGGTAGGAAATTTTTGTCAGCCTGGTGATCCCACAACTTTCCCACACAGAAATGTGAGGAAATTTTGATTTTTTAAAGCTAGATTTGAGGTTTGCAGGGGATTCTGGGTAAGAAAACATTAGGGGATCCACGCACGCTACACCTCCCTGGACTCCCCCGGCTGTCTAGTTTTCAGAAATGTCTGGGTTTGGTAGGTTTTCCTAGATGGTTGCCTAGCCTGGGACCATAAACGCAGGTGCCTCCCTTGCAAAACCAGGTCGTTTTTTGATAGATAATTCTGATGTCTCCACAATGTGTTTTGGGCCCTTCCCTGTCGCGGGTACTTGGCCAACCCACACAAATGAGGTATCATTTTTATCGAGAGACCTGGGGGAATGCTGGGTGGTCAGAAATTTGTGTTGCCCCATTGATCCCACAAATTTACCACACAGAAACGTGAGAAAAATGTGATTTTTTTTTGCTAAAATTGAGGTTTGCAGGGGATTCTGGGTAAAAAAACTTTGGGGGATCCATGCGAACCACACCTCCCTGGACTACCCCGGTGTATACTTTTCAGAAATGCCTGGGTTTAGTTGGTTTCCCTAGATGGCCGCTGAGCCCGGGACCAAAAAGTTGGGTGTCCTCCTTGCAAAAACAGGTTGTTTTCTCATAGATAGGGGGCACCTGTGTTTTTGGACCAGGGCTTGGCGGCTATCTAGGGAAACCTACCAAACCCAAACATTTCTGAAAACTAGGCACCCAGGGGAGTCCAGGGAAGTGTAGCTTGTGTGGATCCCCCAACGTTTTCTTACCCAGAATCCACTGCAAACCTCACATTTAGCTAAAAAGTCACATTTTCCTCACATTTCTGTGTGGGAAGGTTGTGAGTTCACCGCGCTGGCACAAATTTCCCGCAACCCAGCATTCCCCCCAGTCTCCCATAAAAATGATACCTCACTTGTGTGGGTGCACAAAGTAGTGTCAGCCTAAAAACGTATGAAAAAAACTGTCCTACTGTGAGGTATAATTTTTTTCAAGAGACCGAGGGAAACGCTGGGTGGTTGGAAATTTGTGCCAGCGCCGTGATCTGACAAATTTTCTACACCAAAATATGAGGAAAGTACGAATTGTTAGCTAAATTTGAGGTTTGCAGGGGATTCTGGGTAATAAAACGCTGGAGGATCCATGCAAGCCACACCGCCAGCCAAGCACCATTCATGCATACCACCAGCCAAGCGGCATTATGCACACCACCAACCAAGCACATCGCCAGCCAATCAACAGTCCATACACACCGCCAGCCAACTGACAGTCCACGCATACCCCATACATGTGTCATCCACGCAGACTGCTAGCCAAGCGACAGTCCACTCACACTGCCAGCCAAGCACTAGTCCACACACACTGCCAGCCTAGCGCTAGTCCACACACACTGCCAGCAAAATGCAGGTTCACAAATAGCCAGCCAAACGCCAGTAAACACAGACCGTCAGCCGAACTACAGTTCACACACACAGAAACTTTCACTAGTGTCTATTGGTTTTATGCCCCCCTTGGAAGCAGATGTGCCTAAAAATATCACTGATCCGCCCCGCAGAAGCAGCCAAAATGTGTTCACAAAAAAAAGGGGAGCAACCCATGCCTAAGGGGCCGCTCCATGACAAGACCATAAACATATCTCTGGTGCCTAGTGGGCTTTCTGCCACCCCAGGGGCAGATTGGGGCTATTGCCCCCATCTGCCCCCAAGGGGGGGCAGAAAGACTGTGGCTTATTTTTGGGGGGGATTGGGGCATTGGCATCGCCCATTATGGGCAGTTCCGCTCTTTTATAAAAAAAAATCCTGGTGTCTAGTGGGCTTTCTGCCCCCTGGGGGCAGATCGGGGGTAATAACCCCCATCTGCCTTCCAGGGCTGGCAGAAAGACTGTTCCTTTTTTGTTTGGGGGTAGGGGCATTGGCATGCCCATTTCAGGCAGCCCCCACCCTTACATATTCAAAACAAAAAATCCCTGATGCCTAGTGGGCTTTCTGCCCCCCCCGGGGACAGATTGGGGGCTAGTACCCCCATCTGCCTCCCAGGGGGCAGAACGACTTCTGTTTTTATAATTGTGGGTGGGGGCATGGTCTTGCCTATTGTGGGCAGCCCCATCCCTCTTTTATAATAAAAGAAAATCCCTGGTGTCTAGTGGACTACACATGTAATAATACACATCTGCCCCCGGGGAGGGAGAAAGACTGTCCCTTTTGATTTGGGCGGGGGGCACTGACACACCCATTCTGGACAGCCCCACCCCTCTTTTAGGAAGAAAAACAATCCCTGTCTCTAGTGGGCTTTCTGCCCCCCAGGGGGCAGATCGGTGGTAATAACCCCCATCTGCCTCCCGGGGGGAGAAAGACTGTTGCTTTTGTGCTGGGGGTGGGGGCATTGGCAGGCTAATAGTGGGCAGCCCCCACCCCTCTTTTATAAAAAAAATACAATCATCCCTGGGGCCTAGTGGGCTTTCTGCCCCCCCTAGGGGCAGATCGAGGCTACTGCTCCCATCTGCACCCCAGTGGGGTCAGAAAGACTGTGCCAATTTGTGGGAGGAGTGGGGGCATTATAATGCCCATTTAGGGCAGCCCCCCACCCTTAAGTTTTCACAAAAAAGAATCCCTGGTGTCTAGTGTGCTTTCTGCCCCCTGGGGGGGCAGAAAGACTGAAAATGGCCACATTTATATGGGGGAGTAAATGCCCTTGCTCCCCCCTCCCTGGTGTCTTGTGGGTGGATCCCTGCTTGGGGATCACCCTCGTGCAATTATCCCCAAGCAGGGATCCACTAGGGAAGGGTACCATCGGAAAGGGGAGATTCTCCCCTTTCCGATGGTACCTCTCCCATCTGCCTACGTGCTCAGGGGGCTGAGATAGCCCCAGGAGCACGTAGGCAGTGAAAGTGAAATGAGCCAATTGGCTCATTTCACTGCACACCACGTGCGCCGATTGTCACTACAATGAAGAAAAAATGCCTTAGGCAGCTGGGCAAGCTCTTCCCAGCTCCCGAGGCTGAAAAAGAAAAAAAGAAATCCCTCTGCTGCTTACAGCAGAGGGATTTCTGACTGATGTGCAGAGGATGTAATGGTTACGTCCTTGGCATAGCAGCACTGCAGCTGAGGACATAACCATTACATCCTCGGCATGGAAGGGGTTATGGGTCGAGGATAAATAATCTTATTTTGCCACAGTAGAGGAATTGGGAGAGGGTGTGCCAATGAAATATGGGGTAAGTAAGAATGGGCATGTACTCAATTTTGCGACTGGCTAGAATTTACTTACACCATTAGCGCCATTTGATAGATATTCACGAAACTTTGCAAAAAATAGGTTCATCCACCTCGGCTCCTTCCTGGAAAGTTTCAGGGTGAACCATCAAGCAGGGACTGGGAAGAAGGGGGATCCCAAAACACTTTTCCCCATACAATTTTCATAGGAAATATTAGATAATACAGAAGAAACAGCTTAACAGATTTACCCCAAATGTGAAAAAAAGCTAGCTATTTATCCAGAAAGTGTGTTTTTGTGGTTTAAATGTCTTTATTATTTCAAAAGTCAGAGCAATTTAAGGCGATACAGGGCCATGGACCTTGTTAACCAATTGTAGAACCACCCCTCCCAACCATTCCCCCTTCCCTTATCCCCCCTCCCCGGAATCCACCATGTACAAAGAAGAAGATATCACCATGTCCTGTATAGAGAGCATAAGGACCTCCCTCAGTCAGTGTTAGGTGGAGACTCTGTGAGCCGTAAGAGGCGCAAATATTTAGGGTATCAGAGTTCATGGAACTCCGCAGTAAGTAATGATAGGAATGGGCGCCATAGGTCAGGGAAGGATGTCCCTTGATTTAATAAGGAGAGAGACAGAAGTTCAATGCCTAGTATATACCAAAGGCGATGTAGCCAGCCATGGTGAGTGGGAATATGCCCCATTCCCCAATGTGATAATATGTTCTGTAGGGTTGCTCCCAATGCTAGCCCAATCTGTCTCCCCCTACGGGATTTAAGTGGGAATTTAAGAGCATTGGTTAAATCTAGAACAGTGTAGGCTGGGATACCGGGTAGTTGTGTATTAAGATGGCCGTGTATATCATCCAGCACCTGTGCTCAGTAGGCTGCGAGTTTAGGACAGTCCCACAGTAGATGTGTTAGTGTCCCCACGGAACCACAGTCGCGCCAACACTCAGGCCTACGAGTGAGATTACCTTTATGTAGCCGGGGAGGAGTAGGATACCAACAGGTTGCAATTTTAGTCGCTGTTTCAATGCCAGCTACATTTCGGGCTGTATGTCTGGCGCTATAGTAGATGTCTTCTCATTCCCGCGGTGTGAATGTGTGACCTAATTCAAGCTCCGCGCGTTTCTGACTCCGAGATCTATGGAGAGAGATATGGGAGAACAAAGGAGACCATACAGTTCCGTTATAAGATGAGCGCCTGATGTTTTAGAGAGCAACCATTTTTCAAAAGGGGTGAGGTGTCGTCGTGCACGAAGACGAATCGAAGGGTGCATCACCCAGTGCCGGATCTGGTTGTATCGGTAAAGTTCCATTTCAGGTATACCCTGCCCCAAGCGGAAGTCCTCAAATGATAAAGGTCCCTCCTCATCAAAAAAATGGCCAGTATACCTACAACCCTCCCGACCCCAATGTCAAAAGGCCAGCGAGTCAAGGCCTGGAGTAAAGTCAGCGTTGCCCACAATAGGTGTCAGGGGTGAGGGAAAGGATGTGAATCCCCCTGAACGGCCACTGTGTCCCATACTGCAAGGGGGGCCCTAGTACTAGGAGATAGGTACAAGCTTTTCGGGCATGACGATTTGTGGAGGAAGGGAATCTTCCATAGGGACTGTCCCGCCACCACTCTATCCATGAAAAACCAGTGTTTTTCAGATTGAGAGTGAGACCACTCCACGAGAGCTCTGAGTTGCGCAGCTTGGTAATACCAAAGCAAGTTTGGTATGCCCAGGACTCCCTCACCCGGTGGTGTGTAACAGAGATCCCAATGTATTCGGGGCCTTTTGTCCGCCCATACAAAGCGATTGATCTCCTATTGGAGAGTACGTAGTATCCCAGGAGAGGCTCTACCGGAAGGACCTGAAAGAGAAATAGAATCTTTGGCAATATAGTCAACTTCACCGCTGCTATACGGCCCAGCCAAGAAAGGCTATATGGTCTCTATTGATGCAGATCCGACTGTATCTGCTGCAGTAGATTTTTATAATTAAGGGATACCGTTCTTTGGGTTTTTGCTGTTAGCTGAAGCCTGAGATAGGGAACTGATGCGGAGGCCCACTGTATGGGGTAGAAACGCTGTTGCTGAAGGAGTGTGAGGGTTTGAAGTGAACGATTGAGAGCTTGTGACTTGTGTATATTTACTTTGAAGCCCGCTGCTCGAGCGAACAACTCGAGTTCAGCTAGGAAAGCTGGAAGAGAGACTAAGGAATCCTCCAGGGTGGCTATACATCGTCTACATAGAGACTGATGGTGTGTCTCTCCCCCCAAAGCGGACGCCGGATATGAGAGGGTTTGGGCCATGAGCTCCATGTAGGGAGCGAACAGTACCGGGGAGAGAGGGCAGCCCTGTCTCGTGCCCCTACAGATTGAGAGGGGGGGCAGAGAAGTGTCCATTCATGCGCACCATTGCTAAAGGCTGTATGCAGGTGCTAAGGACCCATTTAAGTAATCAGTCATCAGAGCCAAAGAACAGAAGGGTCTCCCTCATGTATGGCCAATGAACCCTGTTGAACGCTTTTTCAGGGTCAATGGTTAGTAGCATGCTCTCTGTGTCAAAACGCTGCGCTTTATCAATAAGGTGGAGCACCCTTTTCGTGTTGTCGATACATTGGCGATTGGGAACAAACCCTGCTTGATCTGGGTCTATCAGCCCTGATAACAGAGGGGTCAGACGAGCAGCCAGGATACCGGTAAACAGTTTAAGGTTGACGTTTAATAGAGATATCAGCCGGTAAGAAGCGCAGTGTTGCCTATCCTTACCGGGCTTGAGAATGACCACAATGGAGGCTCTTAGCATTGACCGCGGGAGTGCTGCAGGGTCTCCTATTGCATTGAATACCCTGGTAAGTATGGGGGCTATAATGGGGCAAACCGTCTTATAGAAAAGCATGCGAAAACCGTCCAGGCCGTTGCAACTCACCGGTACGTTCTTTAAGGGAGAGCGGGGGGAGGGCACAGCAGCGATCGTGTCTTCAATCCTCACCCGCCGGTCCAAGGTCCAGCACCGGCAGCTCAAGGAGGGCCACGGGCCATCAGGTCTGTTCACTCGACCCCGCTCTCGGGCACCAGCCAGGCCTCCGCAGGCCACTTTAGAGACAGCGGGGGCACCTTAAATCAGCACCCCCAGAGCAGAGCCCTGATCGCAGCCAGGGCTCTCCGCTTGGCCCAAGCAAGCCAGCTCAGCTCGGCAAGGCCCCAATCCCTTCTGAAGGGAGGGACCACTTGAGGTCGGGGTTCCAGGCTGCTGCGCAGGCCACACCACGCCGCGTCAGACCCAGTCCCAGCGAGGCAGGTCTATCGCTGCTTCTCTGAGTGAGCACACTCCAAATTGTCACCAGGAAATACCCAGCGGGATACCAGGCCAGCCGCCCTGCAAAGCAGACCCCCACTTTCTGCTACACAATGCATAGGCATATGGGCCCAGCGGCTTGAGTGGGAGTGATGGGAGATGCATCTCTCCTGATCGCCATCTTGGCTACCAGCGTGCTTTTTTGTGATTTGGTGCAATTCTATTTAGCCGTTTTAGAGAAATTAAGGTTAAAAATGTATAGATATCTGTTGCCATGGGACTCCTGTAGGAGTTTGTGGGAAAAACACCAAAACACGCATTCTGATTGGTTGGTCCTGCAGGACCGGGCGATATGATTAGCAGCCACAACATGAAGAAAAATCTTGTAGTCATCGTTTTAGGACTCAGGGACTCAAAAGAAAGCATAAGGGGCCATGGTAGGAACCCCATGACCCTTTGCTGAAGCCAAAAAAAAAGGAATTATCTGGAGGATGACTGTGGTCCCAGGGGAGCGAGTGCAGTTCCCTTGTGTGGTCTACTCGGAATCGTGCATGAAAGAATTTTTTTTTTTTTAAATTAAAAAATTAGGAGTGTGGGTCTATGTGGTCTGTGGCCGGTCGGCCGCTTGTAGGGGGTTAGCCTCCTGTAGGAGGTTAGGCGCAAGTTCAACCCAACCCTAACCGCACACTGTGAAACTTATGTCAGTTACATATAACTGGAAAATGTTAGTGTTTGTTTGGTCTTTTTAAACAGTGAATTTCTACTTTTGTTAGGTAAGTTAAAACCTTTCTCACCTAAAACTCCACTTAACCTTTGTTTTTTCTGTGAATATATATATAGATATATATATATCCAAACACCTCACCATTCCCCTTTTCCTTCATTCATGACGGCGGCACGAGCGGGAATTGCCCGTATACAATCCCTCCTGTAATCTTTGGAGAGGGACTCATGCTCCGCTGGCTGGTATTGACAGGGTTGACATACCTACCAGAAGGGGAGGCAGAGAGAAGCTGTTATGCATTATGGAGTCACATCTCATCATTGGCTTGGATACGAAGGTCCCCTGAGGGCTTAATATGGATGAAGAGCTGACAGTGCACATTTAGCTCGAATATTGCTTGTTCATTAGTCTCCAGTATAATAAAGTCTATTGGCCCACAATGTCTCTGTATGTCATTCTCACTGGGGTCCCACACAGACCAATTTTGAATCTGATTTCTAACATCTTTCATCTTTACCTTGTCTTTCTTTTCTTATGTTATCATTACTATTTTCCATCATTCTCTTGGTTTTAAAATGTTTTTGCCACTATGATGATCATTATTATATGTCTAGTGTGGTGTAAAGTATTATCATCTATGCCCACTGGGGCCAGATAATAACTACAGAGCTTGTTCTCATGTATTAATGACATTTATGAACGCCACACTATGCACCCAGACAAGGGAGTCATCTTTCCTGAGGTTCTCAAGTGCCTTTCTTTCATCTACAGTGATGTTTTGTTTATGATGGAAATTTTTTTAACCAAATTTATCTTCCAATTTATATAGATCAAGAAAGACATTCTGCTGAAACTTATCAATAGAGTTGGCCCACGGTAAATGGGGAGTAAATCTAGATTTTTGCCTCAGTCCACTATCCACTTTGGAGAATGTATCCAAGTCTAACTCTGCTGCCACAGTCTGCAATGAGGGGCTCTCCTCCTGATCATCTAAGGATAGTAATAAATGCACATCTTTGATGTCCCTAATAGAAGGAATTAAATCAATGTTGTCTAAAGCTGTGGTCACAATGTTTGTATTTTGTCTATCTTGAAAATATTTGTAAAGCTTTATTTTTCTTACAAACTTGAAACAGCTTATATGTAATGATGTGAAGTTGGGCACCGAACTTGGACAAAAACCCAGTCCTTGCTAAACAAATTTATTTCTGCATCAGTTAGAATGTGACTGGACAAATTAACAATGTTAATATCATCAGACAATTCAGTAGTATTCAGATTGTTTACATTTTCTGATTGCGTGCACCCGATCTAGTAGTGACACCCACTTTTTCCTTTTCGCTTGGGTCTAGATCTTGATTTGCCCCTCCGTGTCTTTTTTGGCCCATATCTTTTTTGTACGCTTGTTTGTTCCCTTTTCTGAACCTCTGCAGCTCTAAAAAAAACAGATCAGAACCCTTGCCAGTCGCTCGCCCCTGTGCATTAGAAGATTCGCCACTGGTCATGCTACTAACACTAAATTAGACGTGATGAAAGAGATTATCAGAATGGGAGAGTGTACACGTTTGCCAAGAAGTTTGACAACATCAAAACTGGCATTAATTAAGAAATGTTGGAACGCACCTCGCAGACAACTGAGGCAACCAGCATGTCTGATACTTCCAGTGTTAGTAGCATGACCAGTGGCGAATCTTCTAATGCACAGGGGCGAGCGACTGGCATGGGTTCTGATCCGTTTTTTAAGAGCTGCAGCGGTTCAGAAAAGGGAACAAACAAGCGTACAAAAAAGATATGGGCCAAAAAGACCTGAATATATCGACATATTTCTGCAACCTTTGGTGGCAAATCTGCCATCCTACATCAAGGATACGTGTGACATCCTGAGCAAAATTGTGGATGTGGAGTGGGTAAAGGGACACTAGCTAGTGACACTGGATGTATGCTCCTTATACACGAGCATACCGGGGGAACTTGGACTTAGTGCGGTGCAGCAGTTTTTGGATACGCGACCAGTCCATATGTATGAACATACAATCATGTTGCTAGATCTCATTGAACTAGTCTTAAATAACAACATATTTGTACATAATGGTAATTGGTATCGTCAGATAAGAGGAGTGGCAATGGGGGTGAACTTTTCACCATCTTTTGCCAACCTCTATATGGGGCAATTTGAACAGACTCACATCTGGCGAAAAGGTCTGTCTGCCCTAATGGAAAATGTTCTATATCTAGGGTGATACATTGATGACATTCTGATGTTTTGGGCAGGGACGAGTGATGCCCTAGAGGAATTTTTCATGTATATCAATGACAATGCCTTTAATTTGACTTTTACGAAAGAACAAAGCACCACCCAGATCAATTTTTTGGATATCACCATTGTGGTAATTAATGACAAACTAATGACAGTACCCTTTAGAAAACCTATGGCATGCAATGCTACATTACATGCCAGTAGTGCTCATCCTCCATCACAAATAAGATCTATTCCATTTGGAGAAATGATAAGAACCAAAAGGAACTGTAGCGATGCAGTGAGGTTAGATGAAGAACTCAGTTTGGTGGAAAAAAGATTTAGTGCCAGGGGGTACAATCAGGATAATGTTAAAATAGCTCGCCACAAGATCGGCAGGATTAACAGAGAAAGTTTACTAACAGGACACACTAAAAAGAAAACACAGAAAGGCAGGAAAATCAGATTCATCACACCTTATTCCTCTGTGAGCACTGAAGTGTATAAAATTCTTAACAAACATTGGCACTTACTGACAGATGATATTAACCTACATGGAGTAGTGGGCACAAAACCAACAATCACACACGAAAGGAGCAGAACATTGAGACAATCGTTGTGTCCAAGCTTTATACCAGCAATGGCAAACAAAACATGGCTACCATCTGCTCCAAAAGGTTTCCATAAATGTGGCACATGCAATGTATGTTGTTTTGCTATGAATAAGACGGTTACATTCAAATATAATACTGAGAGAGTGTACACAGTCAATAAGTTTATCAACTGCAATACGAAGTTTGTAATATACTGCATAAAATGTATCTGTGAAAAAATATACATTGGAAGCACTGTGAGACCTTTCAAGGAGAGGATACAAGAACACATAAGAGCTATACGTAGCAACCACGCTCAATACCCTCTGGCTGTCCATTTTAATACAGTACACAAGACAATGGAAATTCTGAATATAGGCTTCCATGGTATTGATGTGATATGTCCAGGTCCGAGAGGTGGCAATAGAACAACAAGATTGCGCCAAACAGAAAGTAAATGGATCATTAACCTAAGGGCTGTGGAACAGGGTATAAATGTGGATAAAGAGATGTTTGAATTCCTGTAACCTAAGAACAATGTAACAACATAGGCACTGCAAAAATGTTCCATCTTTTAAATGACTGGTGGTGGTGTCTGTCTTACATTGGTAACATTTATCATATATGCTCGTATCTACGAGTAAGTATTATTATGGAGTCAATTTTGTAAATGATTACCACAGAACATCTGATGCCCCCTACTTATAATGAGTGGGACACTGTACAGGCTAATTAACCTGTGATAGCTATCTCTACTATCCTTCTGGAGCCATGCTGACTTTGGGTGTGTGAGTTCTTGCTGTCGGATCCCGCTTACTAACTTGGGGTATTATATCGCGGTGTTTAAATATGGGTACTCTCTGTCTCCTTCTCAACACTAATGGATATGGGATCCTATGAATGAACGATCCCTCTTAGGATTTATCATGTCTGTCATACAATCTGAAATAAGTTTTCAACAGACGATAATTCATATAATATAGATATTACGTAGATCTGCTTGAATTAATTTTTCCCTGACGTTTTCCTATTATACATAAGAATTATTATACTATCAAATAATGACTCAACCTGAACAATATGGCCGCCACGGTGAGATACAAACAGGACCGTTTGAATGCTTTGGTCCTTTCTTACTGTTCAGTATATGTGGTGACGTGCATATATTCATCTGAATGGCGCGGGCTGTAGACGCGAACAGGAGCGGTTTACAGAAAGACGCTTTCGGGAACTGGGAGACATGCGGTAAGTTTTAAAGATATCGAGCAGAATGCGCTTTCGAGCACAAGAGTGCGCAATCTCTGAATTCGAGTAGGAGGCTTAATAAGTCTTTGAACTAAGAACAAATACGCTGGTTGCCCTCTGGTTTAGGCTATAATATGGTCTTGTATTTTTCCTTTTTATCTTGCAAGAGCGGGCTTATCATGGTCCTTGCCTCTACAGATTGATGGGGCATTGAATGACTGGAGGAAATGGGTCTGAGTTTACGACTTAAATAGAGTTCACATGACATACTGCGATACATTAGGTAAGATGTAAATGCCTATGCATCTCTTCTTCTTTTTTTCTTTGATTCGCAACAAACAGGAAAATTGACCATCGCTTTTGGGTCAATGAAAATCTTTCTCTTGTTTCATACTTTTGGACTACAGATGAATTTTTATAAAAGAAACCCTAGTGGCAAACTGAGATTTCGTTTGAGAGGACTGGTTCTGAACATATAAGACATTTATACAGTTGAAGCGAGGTGAATATTCTCACATACCCCCCTTCTTTCTCACGATCAGGAGTGGGATAGATACACTATGGCACAGATGTGTGTAGCAAGCAAGTTGGACGTTCAATTAATGATGGAAACATATTCACTCATTTGTTCTGTGAGTGATTATGATCAAACTTGAACGCATGGTGTTCAATTGATATGGACAGATAAGCATGAGTAGGGCACATGGTGGCATTGAAATTGGTGTGTCTTCTTTTTCTAGTGCACGGGTGATAATATCTCTATGATGTACTAACCGCTCTTAAGGTACTCTGATTGTGGGACTGGCGCTTATACCGAAGGCTATAACATCCAGTAGGATATTGGTTTTTAAGTGTTTTATTGTGTTTTAGCTTTATTAAAATGGAATGTTACAACCATGTTTTTACATGTAATTTTGCAGCCTTGAGGAAGCCCAGGAGGGCGAAACGCGCGTCGGCTGCCGATTTCTATGAAATAAAAAGTGATAACGGAACATTTCTTCAACTATGGATCATTTATTGTAGACTGTGTGTTCTGACAGTATAGATGGGATTGGACCTATGATCTTGGACTGTCTTGTAAATAGTGTGTAACACACTAAGGAGTTTAGTAACTATATTCTGGTGTGCTCTGGTGATTTTTTATATAAAGTTGTATCTAGACTACAATTTTAGATCTAGTAGTTCAATACTCAAGGTGGGTGAGTATTCAACACCATGGGAGCACCCAATATGAAATGAAATGTTATTGATCTAATGCGATATATACTATCAATGAGTACTTGTTGATGTGCAGGTCGAAAAAGCATATCCACCAATTGTTTTTGATATATGACTAGTTTGCACTATATCTTCTTTGTAGGCGATTGAACCTGAACTTGAGAAGGACTGTAAAGCCAAAATGCGTTGTCCCCGATATCGAAATAAACTTGTGGTCTTTTTATATATATATATATATATATATATATATATATATATATATATATATATATATATATATATATTATCTACTGGCGGTCGCCAGTAGATAGTTATAGTTACAACCTATTATCCATAGGAAATCCGCGACATTCTATTTGAAATAACTCTCTTGCCGGTTGACGTATCTTCGCGAAATTTTCAAACTTTGTGGCCCGCTCCGGTCCGCTCCTACCCTGAAAGTCTCGGGGGGATTCGTCAAGCGGGGGCCGAGAAAAAAGGGGGGTCCCAAAACGCGTTTTCCCCATGCACTTTTCCCATAGGAAACTTTAGCCACGGCTACAGCCCGAACTGCTGAACGAAATTACACCAAATTTGGCAAAGAGGTAGTTCTTGGTTCAGAAAGAACCCTTTTTGTTAAATGGTGTAAATCCGTTCAGTAGTTTCTGAGAAAATCTAAAGTAAAGTCACATATATATCTAGGGCCGAGTAGGGTCCGCGTACCCTCCCGATCACGAGCTGCATGCTAATTGGCTGTCAACACTCCAAATCAGGAAGTGTTGGCAGCCATTTTATCCCTCGGTAGAACCGAGGCACAGAAACAAGTGCGCAAAACGCACAAAGGGGCATGGTAGAAACACCCTGACCCCCTAGGTCTGCTCAGGGGGTCCCACAAGGACCCCCTGGGCAGAAAAAAGCATTTAAAAAAAAACTTTAATTTTTTTTTTTTAAACGATTATGCTGCAGGCCCCGCCCCCTTCCTTTACCACTCTGCAAACGTGCCCCCTGGCGCATTTGCAGAGGGGGAACGAATTCCCCTTGAATACTGGGGGTCCCTGGGGGCCAACTAGCCCACCAGGAACTTCCAGTATGCGCCAGGGGGCTGCGTTGCAGAGAGGTGTACAGAGGCCATGCCCCTTTTTACACCTCTCTGCAACGCAGCTCTGTGGCGCTTTTTGGAGGTACATAATGGGCTAGTTGGACTCCAGGGACCCTCAGGATTCAAGGGGACTTAATTCCCCAACTTAAAACGCGCCACGGGGCGCGTTTGCACAGTGGTGAAGGGAGGGGGCGGGGCTTCAGGTGACATGTGTGCAAACAGGCCCCATTGCACGTTTTAAGATGGGGAATTAAATCCCCTTCAATCCTGAGGGTCCGTGGGGGCCAACTAGCCCACCAGGTATGTCCAGAAGCGCCACAGAGCTGCGTTGCAGAGAGGTGCAAAAGGAGGTGGCCTCTGAACACCTCTCTGCAACGCAGCTCTCTGGCGCATACTGGAGGTATCTGGTGGGCTACTTGGCCCCTAGGGACCCTCGGGATTGAGGAGGATTTAATTCCCCATCTTAAAACGCGCCACGAGGCCTGTTTGCAGACATGTCACCTGAAGCCCCGCCCCTCCCTTCACCACTGTGCAAATATTCCTCTAAAATCAGCCGAACTACGAATTCCGATTTACTCACCTGTTATCAGGAGAGACCTCAGTGCTGCATCTTTAAGCCCAGTACTGATCCTGAAAAGTAATTTTAACCGTACTTACCAGTAACTTGAATTTCCTTCCATAGGCTAACATTGACTAGTTTCACTTGGAAATTCTTCTAAGTGTGGAGTTTTGGAACTTTATAATATTCCTCTAAAATCAGCCGAACTACGAATTCCGATTTACTCACCTGTTATCAGGAGAGACCTCAGTGCTGCATCTTTAAGCCCAGTACTGATCCTGAAAAGTAATTTTAACCGTACTTACCAGTAACTTGAATTTCCTTCCATAGGCTAACATTGACTGGTTTCACTTGGAAATTCTTCTAAGTGTGGAGTTTTGGAACTTTATAATATTCCTCTAAAATCAGCCGAACTACGAATTCCGATTTACTCACCTGTTATCAGGAGAGACCTCAGTGCTGCATCTTTAAGCCCAGTACTGATCCTGAAAAGTAATTTTAACCGTACTTACCAGTAACTTGAATTTCCTTCCATAGGCTAACATTGACTGGTTTCACTTGGAAATTCTTCTAAGTGTGGAGTTTTGGAACTTTATAATATTCCTCTAAAATCAGCCGAACTACGAATTCCGATTTACTCACCTGTTATCAGGAGAGAACCCAGTGCTGCATCTTTTAGCCCAGCACTGACCCTGAAAAGTAATTCTAACCGTATTTACCAGTAACTTGTATTTCCTTCCATAGGAATCCATTGTCTGGTTTTCAGCAGAAAAGTTTCAAAGTGTCGATTTTCACAAACTACAAATATTCCTTAAAAATCGCCTGTATGACTTAAACGCATTCTTTCAACTGTTTACAGGAGATGCACCAGTGCTGGATCCAGGATCCACCACTGAGTAAGAAAAAGTAACGATAACACTACTTACCTGCTAAGTGAATTTCCTCCCATAGGATAACATTGGTGATTCTATGTGAAAAAGTTTCTAAGTGTCAACTTTTAAAATACAATAATATTCCTTAAAAATCACTACTGTAACCAAAACGCTTTTACTCAACTGTTTACAGGAGATGTCGCAGGACTGAATCTAGGATCCAGTCCTGTGGTTAGAAAAGTAATCCATAAAGTAACTAATTGCATTTAACTAGAAATTCACATTGAGCTCAATGTTGCATTGTGTTTGAAATTGTGTTGCCCATTGCAACAACTGTAACTACTGTACTTAAAAGTCTATTGCCTATTTGCAAAGTATTTAAACTAAAGTAATTCATTCTGAGAAAGTATATTTTGTAATGTAATGTATAATGTAATTACAATGTAATTTAAAAAATAAAATATCTAAAAATAAATAGTTTAAAAAAATGTAGTAAATCAGTATCAAAAAAATAAATATAACAATTAATACATTTAAAAATTGTCATTTACAAAACCTTTGAAATTCACTGAAAAAAACCATAGGTTTCAGACATGTTATAGTTAGGAATTAGCATTTAAAAAACCTTTGAAATTCACTGAAAAAACCATAGGTTTCAGGCACGTTATAGTTAGAAATTAGCATTTAAAAAACCTTACAAATTCACTGAAAAAACCATAGGTTTTAGGGACAGTTATAGTTAGTTGGACATTGCACTCGTACAAAACCCGTGAAATTCCCCCGTTATAGTTAGTTCAGGTAACTATAACTCGCGCCCCATAATGCACTCCTGATGACGTCACATATTACATCACTCATGACATGGTCAGTGACATCACTGATGACATCACTGATGACATCTCAAATGACATCACTGATGACATCACTGATGACATCATCCATGTGATAATTTGATGCATCTTCTCAAACCCTAATATAACTTTTGATACACCCACTGTAAATTACAGACTGCCATTGTCAAAACCATAGACACTCCAACACCAATTACTATATACACACTCACTGATTCTTAGGTCTACACACACACATCTACTCACTCACCCGTACAGTCACTCATACTTATAGTCACTCAGTACAGGACTATTATATGCACTCATACACCTATATAAACACTCACACACCGCCACTCATCCAGAGAGGTACTCACACACCGAGTCAGTCATGCAAAAATTAAGCACACACCCATTTACTCACCTATACAGTTATACACACACCAGCTCACTTACTCATACAAATACTAGCACATTCTTACGCTCTTATACAATCTCTGATACAAGCACACACTCATCCATACAGTCACTCTCACAATCACACACTCTCGCTTATAGCTATTTATATACTCCAACACACATATATACTGCCTTTCACATATGTAGTTACTCACACATGTACCACTGGGACATACATTCACTCACTAACACACTCTTACACACACTTACCCACCCATACAGTCTATCACAGATGCACTCTTGAAATCATCCACCCAGTGAATCACCCACTCACACATCGATGCACAGAGTCGCACACACCCCACCCACACAAACACTCAGGCACCCATACAGATACTCAGACAACCAATCAATAACTCATATAGACACTCATGTAGCTATTCACAAACCCATGCAGCCACTTACACAGCAACAGACAGACGGATACAGACATTCACCCAGTTTAGTCACTAACCCATGCATTCAGTAAGATACGTTTAATCACTCACTTATAGAGTTAGTCACGCACCTACTAAATCATCCATTCAGACACTTATACACCCACTCATTCGTCAATACGCCTTTCCCTATATATATTAAACATATTTAAACTTTACAGAAACACACAGTCACTGGATGATGTCATCAGTGATGTCATTTGAGATGTCATCAGTGATGTCATCAGTGATGTCACTGACCATGTCATGAGTGATGTAATATGTGACGTCATCAGCAGTGCATTGCGGGGCGCGAGTTATAGTTACCTGAACTAACTATAACGGGGGAATTTCACGGATTTTGTACGAGTGCAATGTCCAACTAACTATAACTGTCCCTAAAACCTATGGTTTTTTCAGTGAATATATATATATATATTACCTACTGGCAGTCGCCAGTAGGTAGTTATAGTTAGGACCTATTTTCCATAGGAAATTCACAACATTCTATTTCCAATAACTTTGCCGCCGGTTGATGAATCTTCGCGAAATTTTCAAAACTCGTGGGGCGCTCCGGTCCGCTCCTATCCTGAAAGTCTCGGGGTGATTCATCAAGTGGGGGCCGAGAAAAAAGGGGGGTCCCAAAGCGTGTTTTCCCCATGCAATTTTCCATAGGAACCTTTAGTCGCAGCTACAGCCCGAACTGCTGAACGGAATTACACCAAATTTGGCAAAAGGTAGCCCTTGGTTCAGAGTCGTGCCTTTTGGTTAAATGGTGTAAATCCGTTCAGTAGTTCCTGAGAAATATGAAAAAGAAAACACATATATATCTGGGCGGAGCCTAACCACACATGTCATCGTGAGATCTTATTGGCTGTCAGCACTTCATCCTGGAATTGCTGGCAGCCATCTTGGGACCAATATAAATGATAGTACCCCATTGAAATGCATTGTAGTGAATCGAAGATTTTGAGGGTTACCAAAAGGAGAACTATAAAGGGTGATAACAGACTTTAGTTACATTAGAATTCATTTGTTGATGGTACCATACTAATTTCAGGAATTGTGGTGTGTTCTAAGGTGATTTTACCCTGTGAAAAACCTTCTGCTGGGATATCATGAATCATGTTTGAGAGAAAACTATTTTCACATGCTTGTCCCATACAGTTTTGGAAGGTGCTCCAGAAGCTAAAATGAGAGCATATTTTCTGTAAATTCACATTATCTTTCTCAGTCATGTGAGAATGAAGTCTGACATTCTCAGTAAAACATGTACATCCAACAAGGGCAGAGACTGTCAGTTGATTCCTTTGTGTTCTACTGCAGCTTCCCAGAGTGTTCTAAAGAACAACTAGAGTGCTAACAGCCTTACTTATGACAAAAGTATGGCACACCTGAAGCCATCTTGATTGGAATAAACTGGTAACACTTAAAACATTTAATTTAAAAAGGAACAAAATGATGGGGTTCATTTTGTCATAGAAATTATGGTTAGTGCTGTAGAAAGAAAAATTAGGACATGTTTTAAGTGAGATCTCAAATATCTTCCTGTTATATTTCAACAGGAGCAGCCTGTCAGTTGATGCCTTTGTGTTCTACTGCAGCTTCCCAGAGTGTTCTAAAGAACAGCTAGAGCGCTAACAGTCTTACTTATGACAAAAGTATGGCACACCTGAAGCCATCTTGATTGGAATAAACTGGTAACACTTAAAACATTTAATTTAAAAAGGAACAAAATGAGGGGGTTCATTTTGCCAAAGAAATTATGGTTAGTGCTGCAGAAAGAAAATTTAGGGCATGTTTTAAGTGAGATCTCAAATCCTCTTCTATTTCATTAGAAAATTCTGACATGCAGACTGAAACAATCACTTTCAATACCAGCAGTAGACTTCCAGTTAACTCTCTGGTGAGCAGTGGCTTTACTACAGTGATCTAATGAACAACTAGAGTGCTAACATTCTGAATTTATGGCAAATGTGTGACACATCTGAATGCCTTCTTGATGGAATCAAAGTAAAAAACTGAAAGCATTTCCTACTGAGGAGACTGCAGTAAATGACGAAATTAGGAAACTTCATAACAAATAAGTCTCCCAAGATGGCCACCAGAGAAAAAAGAGCCCAAATGTAGCACAAATATCATCCAGATGTAGCCCACATATAGCCCAATGACAGAAGTGTGCAAAACACTTTTTATTTTTAGTTTTTCTGCAGTTTTATATAGTGCAAACTGGTCAGGTATTGGAGCGTTACATCTTACTTGGACCCTTTATTGCGTATTTTGCACGAAGTACATGAGATTGATCTTGCGAAACATTGAACTTTACGATTCTGTTAACCTGAAGTTGCTCTGAACCGGGCTTTGTAACACCCGTTTTTACCTACTGGTTTTAATTAATTCTCACTGTATTGTATTAGGAAAGAGGATTTACTGTTTTTATGTACACTTTTATGATCTATGTTTCTAAATCAGATCAAATAAAGTTTAATGAATTCTATGGCAGGACGGAGGCGAGGATTATGCATATCTTTCCTCACTTTATTTGCATAGCAGTTCAAAGAAAACGTAACACAACAATCATTAAACAAAAGACTACACAACCCATGAACCATTAGGGGGGTAGTCTCCAAGGCAAATATAGTCCAATCATATCACAGTCCATCGTATATAATATCGTGACGCCCCTTCCGCTTTCTTCACTGCTCGTCAGTTAAGTGCATTCCTTACATTCTTGGCTTAATCTGACGTTGTTGCTGTTTGTATAGCGGTTTCTTGTGCACGTTATTAGCATTATTGCCTTGGTATTGTTTCATATTCCCTGCGCAGCAGGCTCTTGCCCGAGCGCGTTCTCCCCCTCGCAGTTTCTCCCGCTGTGTGCTCTGCGCGCGGTGAGATCCTGTCAGGTGTGTCTGGTCCGAGCGAGGCAGCTTCGTCGAGCGCTCCCGCTGGTCTTTACGCGCGTTTGGGAATCCGGTCACTCATTTAGTGTCCGCTTGATTCCCGACCAACCCTCGCCTAATTTTGACACCGCTATGCGGTGATTTCCCCACACGGCCACGTTAGTGACCAGCGACACCTGGTGGTGGTAATTGGTATTGCGTCTCAGTCTATTCTTATAACAGCTTCGGGGAAAGCCCAGCTGTTGGAGCACCGGCGAGGGGGCTGTCTTAAGGATTTTAAGGGCATTTGTTCTGTGCTCACACCCTCTGCTATCATGTCTTCTCCAGAAGACCATTTTTACTCCTCCTACCAGGAAGTGGAGGAGGAATGGCCCCCCAACTTCTCCCTCCAGCAGTGGACCAAGCCCTCTCTCTGGCTATTTCTAGGGCGCTGGCTCCTCTTAGGTATCAGGTTGATAAGCTGGCGAAAAGCATCCCTGGGGTGTGCAGTGACCCAGATCTGGTGGTGGCAGGTCCAAGTAGCTCCAAGATGGGGAATACAAGGGCCGTTAAGCATAACGCGGGGCACTTGGAAGGATTTGATAAACTTACGGAGACCTTCCTCAAGAGTGCGCGAACGCTAAAACATGCACCCTGCCGGGAGGAGGAGGGGCCCAGAGAAAATTGCGACACTGTCACCACTATTGTAGACCCCGACGGCGGGTTTCCCTTAGAGGGAGAGGGTGTATCGGAGGATGATTTCTCCTCCGATGAGGATAAGGACTCGGGGCATCCCTGGCGTCCAGAGTCCCACTCCTCTTAGTCCCCGGTTGGGGACGGGGTCCACTCGGACATGTTCGAGCCTACCCAAATTTACCATCCTAGGTCGGCAGAGTGGACACCTGACGCCAAAGTGGCAGAGTATGTGGTGGGGAAAATCCATCAACCCCTTGAAAGGGAGGTCAGGAATAGGATGAGGGGAGAATGCCCAAGGCCCTCACTGAAGGGGAAGGTGGCGCACACGCCTGAAATTGATGAGAAACTATGTACCTTTTTCTCCAAGTATATGAGGGATCCCAAGAAAGGAATTGATAGGTCTTGGATGTGGTAGGGCCCTTGACCCAAATTATTCAATTCACGCAGCGTTCCAAAGAGTCAGGATCCCATTTGTCCATGGATATTGTGGCTGGTTGGGCGCACTACCCTAAACCCTAAAACACTACCCCCTCCACTACCCAAACACCACTGCACTACCCTAAACCCTAAAACACTACCCCCAGCACGACACCCTACACTACCCAAACATAACTGCACTACCCTAAACCCTAAAACACTACCACCAGCACGACTCCCTACACTACCCAAACACCACTGCACTACCCTAAACCCTAAAACACTACCCCAGCACGACTCCCTACACTACCCAAACACCACTGCACTACACTAAACCCTAAATATACCCCCAGCATGACCTCCCACACTACACAAACACCACTGCACTACCCTAAACCCTAAAACACTACCCCCAGCACGACTCCCTACACTACCCAAACACCACTGCACTACCCTAAACCCTAAAACACTAACCCCAGCATGACCCCCTACACTACCCAAACACCACTGCACTACCCTATACCCTAAAACACGACCCCCTACACTACAAAAACACGACTGCACTACCCTAAACCCTAAAACACTACCCACAGCATGACCTCCTTCACTACACAAACACCACTGCACTGCCCTAAACCCTAAAACACTACCCCAGCACTACCCCCTACACTACCCAAACACCACTGCACTAACATAAACCCTAAAACACTACCCCCAGCACAACCCCTACACTACACAAACACCACTGCACTACCCTAAACCCTAAAACACTACCCCCAGCATGACTCCCTACACTACCCAAACACCACTGCACTACCCTAAACCCTAAATCTACCCCCAGCACGACCCCTACACTACCCAAACACCACTGCACTACCCTAAACCATAAAACACTACCCCAGCATGACCCCTACACTACACAAACACCACTGTACTACCCTAAACCCTAAAACACTACCACCAGCATGACCCCCTACACTACTCAAACACCACTGCACTACCCTAAACCCTAAAACATTACCCCAGCACTACCCCTACACTACCCATACACCACTGCACTACCCTAAACCCTAAAACACTACCCCCAGCAATGACCCCCTACACTACTGCACTACCCTAAACCCTAAAACACTACCCCCAGCATGACCCCCTACACCGACCCAAACACCACTGCACTACCCTAAACCCTAAAACACTACCCCCAGCACGACCCCCTACACCACCCAAACACCACTGCACTACCCTAAACCCTAGAAAAGAAACCCCCACCCCATGCCCAATCCCCCTTACCTCTCACTCCTCATGGTTCCTCTCTCCTTGTGGTTCCTGCTTCACGTCATCTCTGAGGGCGGTGCACGTCATTGTGAGGAAACGGAACAGCCTCTGTTTCCTTACAACGACATGGATCGTCTACATGTTTTTAGAACGCATGGTCATTTACCATACATACCTTTACAACAAAATTTGTTGTAAAGGCATGCGTGGTAAATGACCATGCGTTCTAAAAATGCGTAGTAATGACTTCGTGATGTACAACGCATGCGTGGTAATGCATGCGTTGTAATGGTATCGCAAAGTAAAAAGTCATTGTAACGGCTGTTTACCGATCGAAGCTGGCCCCTGTTCTTCAGTGAGACGTTTATTTGATTAATTAGGAGGAAGGAATGTGTTTTTTTACCGAAAAGTGCATTTCCGGCTGTTGTATTGTGAAAGTGTCCGCGTGGCCTGGTTTCACTTCCGGTGAGAGAGTGGAAGAGTCTGTTTGGATCTAAAGGAGTTCTGTTGTTGGACGGGGCCGGCGCGACATGTCATCAGAAAACATAGCTAATGGAAAGCGTCCTCCCTGAAGTGTGGAGCAGTGCCATGAGAGGTCAACGAGTGCGCATCCCACCGCAGTATGACCGTACCGCGTGACCCATGTGTCGCCTCCAGGGTACGGGAGGCAGAAGCGGCATCACAGGTCCTCTTGAAGACCGTTGTAGCACTAATTCTATATTTTGGTACTAGGGCATTTTAACTTCGTTGTTCCTGCCAAATACAAAGAGAAGATCCTGTGTTATTCAGTGCCCTCGTTACCTTTTTTGTGGGTTGTGGTGCTTGTCACTTCGCTGCCCCGCCGGTGCACACGACTGGGCACCCCACCTTGTGTGCCATCTGCAGGGCCTCTGCCCTCGGATCACTGGTTTCGGTTTCTGGAGTGGCAACATAAACAGTTGCTCCCAAAGGACTAGCCTGAACACTTAGGTGAATATCCCCTGCACCAGCATTCCACGGAAATTCTTTCCTAGCTCTCCCACGTCAACGAGCACGGCTCCGCTCGCGACACCTTATGACGTCATCGGAGCCATAAGAGGACCTCGTCGGCGTGTTGACGTCAGTTCCACCCATTTTTTCCTTGCCACCGAGGCAAACAGGGGACCAAGACATTTTCACATGTATACATAGTATAATAAATATATATATATTCACTGAAAAAACCATAGGTTTCAGGCATGTTATAGTTAGAAATTAGCATTTAAAAAACCTTAGAAATTCACTGAAAAAACCATAGGTTTCATGCACGTTATAGTTAGAAATTAGCATTTAAAGAACCTTAGAAATTCACTGAAAAAACCATAGGTTTCAGGGGCGTTATAGTTAGTTGGACATTTCACTCGTACAAAACCATAGAAATTCCCCCGTTATAGTTAGTTCAGCTAACTATAACTTGCGTGCCCGCAATGCACTGCTGATGACGTCACATATTACATCACTCATGACATGGTCAGTGACATCACTCATGACATCACTGATGACATCTCAAATGACATCACTGATGACATCATCCAGTGAATGTGTGTTTTTCTGAAAATTAAATATGTTTTATATATGTATATCTAAAGGTCGATGGAAGAATAAATGGGTATATAAGTGTCTAAATGGATGATTTTTTTTGTAAAATTGATTGTATAACTGACTAAGTGTATCTTAGTGAATACATGGGTTAGTGAGTAATGTTTAAATATGAAAATATCTGGATCAGTCTCTCACTTTGTGTATAAGTGACTGCATGGGTTGGTGAGTATCTACATGAGTGTCTATATGGGTTATTAGTTGGTTTTTTGAGTATCAGTATGAGTGTCTGAGTGTCTGTATGGTTCGGTGGGGGCTATTACTTAGTGCATAGATGCATGAATGAGTGACTCACTGTTTGTATGTGTTGAAGGCAGCATGTGTGCAGGACTGTATAGGTGGATGAGTATGTGTATGGGTGTGTTAGTGAGTGAATGACGGTCTCATAGTGTCTTTATGAGTAACTACATATGTTTTAAACTAGTATATGTGAGTATTGGTGTATATAAGTGAGTATATGTGAGAGTGAGAGATTGGAAGAGTTCCTGTACAAATAAGTAGGTGTTTCTATAAGTGATTGTTTAAGAGAGTAAGTATGTGTAAGTTTCTGTAGAAGTAAGTGTGGTAGTATGTGTATAACTGAATATGCAAGTAAATGGATGTTTGATACTTTGTTTGCATGTGTGACTATGTGTGTGAGTAACTCTATGGATGAGTGGCGGTGTGTAACAGGATGTATAGGTGTATGAGTACATATGATGAGTGAGTACATGTATGAGTGACTGTATAGGGACTGTTGGTGAATGAGTGGATGTGTGTGTAGATCTTGGAATTACTGAATGGGTGTGTTGTAACTGGTATTGGTATGTCCATTGTTTTGAAAATGTTAGTTTGTATTTTTGAGTGTGTGTATCAAAGGTTATATTAGGGTGAGAGGAGGTCTGCCACTCTATCACAAGGATGATGTCATCAGTGATGTCATCAGTGATGTCATTTGAGATGTCATCAGTGATGTCATCAGTGATGTCACTGACCATGTCATGAGTGATGTAATATGTGACGTCATCAGCAGTGCATTGCGGGCGCGCGAGTTATAGTTACCTGAACTAACTATAACGGGGGAATTTCTATGGTTTTGTATGAGTGAAATGTCCAACTAACTATAACGCCCCTGAAACCTATGTTTTTTTCAGTGAATATATATATATATATATATATATATATATATATATAATTTCAAGCATTGCTGGGGCTTTTAGCCTTCGGGCTTTGAGGGTGCAGGTACATTTGTTATTAGGTCCTGAAGCTGTAGCAAAAGTAAAAAAGAATACTTGTGCACACGGTACATTGTATATTGTATTGCTTTATTAAGAACGATAGTGATACACTAAATATATTAATTCATGTCATTTTAAGATGGTACCATACTGAGAAGTTTTAATGTTGGTTGTATTAGGTTTCAAGGAAATGTTTATGTTTTTACTGTAGTGGTGACACCCTGCCGAAGGCAGCATGCCTGACTTTTCAGAACTGCACCATTTTATATCATATTCAGTGTATGGGGGAGTATTGTGGTATTAGGGCTTAGGGCTTGCTGTGGGGTACATTGTTACAGGGGGGTCACATTAGGCATTTCCACCTGTCAATTGGTATATATTTGTGAATTAATACATAGTTTTGAATAGTGTATATGTAATAAAGTGCATTTGCTTTTATAAGTAAATGCACTGGTTGGGCAATGATTTATTAAGTGCTGTTGATTGCGTGCCTAAGGACTGTCATACTAGCCCATACCACTTCCCCTAAGTAAGCCTTGGACTGATCTGCCCTGCAAAAACCAAGTACTACAAAGGGGCACTTGGTTCCTAGTAGAAGGAATTTGCAGTCTTATTACTTGTAAAAGAATCAAATCCTTCACAACTAATTACCTGATTTCTTTATTGATGACATTCCCAAATGTTTGCCTCATGATTTCAGCTCCATCCCTGCAGGGTTGGTCTCAATAGGCAGTAAAACACACAGAAGCAGAGTTATAATGAGCTGGGCATGGAGACAGCTTGTGAAGTCTCAAGTCTGGTACGAGGCTCATAGCCATGACACAGGAAGCATTTGTTGTGATGGCTTGACTGTTGTTGCCAGCTGATTGATTTATGATTATGCCTCACGCCAAGCTCTTGATTATTTCCAGCCCTCACACTAAAAGACCAGATTACAGTGGACTCTCTGGCTCTGTGGTTCTTGATATCTTGCTTTGGCCCTTGGAGACCAAGTGGTGAACCAGGTAATCCAACTTTTGTTGCAGAAGGTGTTGGGGGCCTGGAGGATAGATGGAGGAAGATGTGCCTAATGCTTCTTTTAAGAGGCAGAGGAGAACTGCAAAAGACAGCACTAGGCTTTGTTTAAAAATTGATAGACTAAACTCTCCCCCTCGAGATCTTTTTTTTTGCCTAGCCAGTTACAAAATGGTTAGGTCTAAGCAAATAATATGAGTGAAATGTTTGAACTGAAAAAAGAGCTAAACAGCTGCCTTCACTAGGAATAAGTAGAAGCACAGACCTCCTTCAGAGGGAAAAGACAATTTCAGGAGGCAAATTAAAGGTGATGCTGGAGGGTAAAACTTCTGATCTAGGATAAACTGTAACATCTCCAACATCCATTCTCTTTTCAATGAAGGTTCTACCATCTACCACCTCAGAGTTAGAGATTGCCACCAACTCTCATGAAGAGGAACTTAATTTGAAAGGAGCCGCATCAGTTAATATCTCTTCATATGACTGCATCAACAAGTAGGAGAAACACAGTTACATCTTACAATCAAAAAGCCCCCCATAAGATGGTAAAGAGATTCAGGGAGGCTCAGATACAAAACTATTTACTATTTCAAATATTTTCCCAGACAAAGACTCATATATGAACCTTTCTATCCCTCTCAGCCTCCAAAAAAGACAGTTATATCCAAGGGGGGGGGGGGGCATACATGAAGAGAGCAGATTATTATCTCTATTATCCATACTTTCTGCAAACTACAGAGCTGAACTAAGTAAGGTTAGAGAAGTCTGGTGTCTAGATGCTCTGCCATTCATAACTTCAAATTAGTATAGGCCAACCAAAGATCAGGACCAGAACACTCAAGAAAGTGAAGACATTTGAGTGTTACAAATGGAATGTCAATCTGAAGCTAAGACATCTGCTATCTTTGTTAAAATCAATACAACAGTTGTCCTTGCCTCTCTCGCCTCGCTTGCTCTATCTCACCTGATTCACTCACACATGCTTTTTTTTAAATGTTTTTCTTGGCACTTGATCATGTAGCGGGCATTTCAATACATATAATGAAACATTTGGACAATAATTATACATTTCTAATCTCTTATGGAACGGTCATCCGACCACAAGCAATCCTTTTGCTTCTTCTCACCACGTATAATTACATGCCATTCTTCGAGAATACCCTCTTGTCAACATAACCATTTAACTCCCCTGCATACCCCCCCTCCCACCCTCCCTCCTCTGAGTCTGAAGGCTACCTATAGTCTAGGTTTGATTCCTGCTTCCGGCTCCACTTCTATCCTGCTCCTGGTTCGTCGAAGTGTGTTAATCACAATTCTATTCTCTATGGATTGTTCCCAATATCGGAGTTCGGGGGCAAGGAAGCTCCAGATGGTTGTATTTCCCTAAGTTCTTTGATCATTGCTTCCCAGGCCTGTACATCATCCTCAACTTTCTCATCGTGCCGTACTTGTTTCATCCGTACTGCCTCTGCTGTTGCCCATTCATAAACATCCTTAACCCACATTACTACTCTTGGCGGGGCATGGCTCATCCAGGATATAGCTAAGCAGCGCTTTGCAAGGACTAACCCCAACATCACAAATTTCCTACTCAGGCTTTTGCGCTTAGGAGTAGGGAGTAATCCCAACAGGACCGTACAGACCTCCCCAGGAATCACCCACCCAGTGGCTTCTTTTAGTTTTGCTAAGATTTCTGTCCAGTAAGGGACCAAAGTTGAGCAAGCCCAGGTCATATGTATAAAATCCGCTTTTCTTTCACCACAGCGGGGACATCGCCCCAGCTTATCTGGTTATATTCTATTTAGCGTTTTGGGGGTAAGGTAGGTTTGATGCACAAAGTTATATTGTATTAGTTTAAACCGAGTATTCGAGCTCACTCGATTAACCCCCTCATGTATTTTGATCCAATCTTTTTCTGTTAGGGGAGCTTCCATTACCATTCCCTATTTTGATTGAATGGGGAGTACCCGGATCATCTTATCCTCTTGAATCGCCCAATACAAGTGCGAGATCAGATGGCTTCCCTGTGCCATACTTAAGATTACTTGTAGTACATTTGTAACAGGGAGTTCCTCCGGTAACGAAGGCCATATTTCCCGGACTACTTGGGATATTTTCCTGTATTGCAAGAACTGGCCCCTCCCCAAGTCAAAAGCAGTCTCTGCATTTTCCTGTGTGATGAATTGTTTATTTTCAAATAGATCCCCCATTGTTAGGCATCCACCCTCCTTCCACCTGCGCATGGACATGGAGGCTGCAATTTTAGAGAATGGCTGAATCACCCAAAGCGACATTCCCGGGGCATATGGTGCACGACCCATGACCTTCCTAACTGTATGCTCCCAGAGCTCTGCGACATGAAGTATTATGTAGGGGCAGTCAGGTGGGACCCCTCTACCCAGCATCAAAAGCTCAAGAAGTGAGCCCCTAGGGAAGGTGCCGGTCAACAGTCTCTTCTCCCAGTTCTCGGCATTATCCAGCCAGTGAACCGCATGCAGCAGTTGAGAGGCCAGATAATAAAATTCAAAACACGGTACCTCCAATACCCCGGTCTGCCATGTTCTCTGTAGAGTAGTCAGACTCACCCTCTTACGTTTGTTACCTCATAACAGGTTATCCAATATTTTTAAAAAGTATTGCAGAATTCTACACAGGGAATGCTGCATCGCATATAAACATCGGGGTAAAATTATCATTTTTGTAATAGCAATTCTTCCCATAAGGGACAAAGGCAGTTCCCGCCAGAACTGCACTGAGCCTCGTATTCCTTCTATTACCTTCCCTATGTTAAGGTTCAGGTACCTCTCCTTCGTGGCCGCCAGACTAATTTCCAAATATCTGGGCTTGGTCTCCAAGGGAGTCCCACCCCCGGCAGTGTCTCTCGTGGCTCCGAGGCCAGCGGTCCAATCGGGAGTAGTTTTGATTTGCCCTGATTCACTTTTAATCCAGATATATCGCCAAATCCCCGCAGCGTATCTAGAAGTATAGGAATCGCCTGCACCGGTTGTCGGATGTACACTAATGTACCATCCGCATACATTGAGACAACATGGTTAGTGTCTCCCAGGGGGATCCCCCATGCGCTCAATTTCCTCCACAGAACCCCTGCCAGTGGTTTCATTGCTGCTGCGAATAAGAGTGGCGACATCGGACATCCTTGTCTGGTGCCTCGTTGTAGTACAAAGGCCCTCGAGACCAGCCTCCCCATTCGCACTCTTGCGTGGGGAGCCGCGGAAAGCAACTGTATCCATTTAAGGAACCGCTCTCCCACTCCCATTATTCGCAGAACCTCCCAGATGTAGGACCAGTTTACCGAGTCAAAAGCTTGCTCTATATCTAACAGCACCAGAGCATGGTCATCCCGGTTTATAGCGGGGGAATGCCATATATGAGCCAATCTGCGTAGATTATGAGTCGCATTACGTTGGGGGATAAACCCCGCCTGGTCGGGATGTATCAGGTGCTGCATATGAGGCAACAGCCGGGCCACTAATATTCCACTCAAGATTTTTATATTTATGTTTAACAAATAGATTGGCCGATATGAACTAGGTATCTGAGGGGCCCTGTCCACCTTAGGGATCATAATCACCATGGCCTCTCCCATAGAGGTAGGTAGGATTTGCATCTGAAACACTCACGCAGGCTTTATTCACACTACATCCAATACGGTAGTTTCTATACGTTCTAGAGCTTATCAGCAAATAAACTGGAGTAAGTTCATGGTTCCTCACTAGCAAAAGCATCCCCTAACACAAGGCAATGCTGCTACTGTCTTAATGCTACAAGGGCGCCTCTAGTATGCACAGAAGCCTGGAATTCGTTCTAAAGCCAAGCAACAGGAACTACTTAGGACATCAAAATCATTGGCAGTACAAAACAACTCAGACACACAAACTCAATATGCAATTTATGCTCTGCAAGGAACATCTAAGCATGAAAAACACTTGGGGAGACTTCATATAAACCAATATGAGATTCTGGACCTTTCAAATAGTAACGCAGATTTTAGGCAGTGTATATAGCTGATGCATCCAAACATCAGCCTTCTTCGTTCCCTGCATGGTTATAAGATCGAGGTGAGCCACTGAGTTTAGAATCCTTGACTACTATATCAACTGCCTCAAATAAGACAATGTTTGAAACCATCTTGAGAGACGTCAGAGCTAATAGAAAGTGCCAATTGGATCAGTCACCAAAGACAGAAGTCCTCTCAGATAACGTCCAGACTATAGATGACCACTTGGTCACATGCAACGGAGTGTGCTTCTTAATCTGAAGCCAGAGTTTCCTTGTTAGACATTACTGTGAAAGTACACCAGAATAGATTTCAGAAACAGAAAAAAGAGATTTCAGGAAAATATGAGGACTTGGAAAACAGATCACGTGGCTCAAACTTATAAATTTTAAGAATTCCAGATGGGGGCTGAGGGTAATCCAAAACTTAATATGATCCTGTGGGTATTGACCTCCTTGCATTGTACCCACTAGCTAAATGTCAAAGGAGGCAAGCTCTTTCCATTGTCAGAGCTTATTGTGTCCCTGCAGGCACTCCACATTCAGAAAGCAGGCAACACACAATCATTGTCCACTTCCAAAACTTGTGTGTCATAAAGAAGATTCTGTCCACTGCCAGGGAAAGACGCAGAGTTACCCATCAAGGAGGGTTTCACCTTCTCTGTGTTTCCAGGCCAGGCAGGTGAAACCTCAGTACTTCAGCAGGAAATAAGAGCAATTATACCCGAGTTCCATGTTCTATCCCCGCTATACTGGTCGCCCGCTCTTCACTGAAAATCAACTACCAGGGGTCCTTCCAAATGTATTCAGAAGTTGCCCAATCTAAACTTTTTCTCTCCCAAAAGGTATCTTTCCAAATAACTGTCACTCTGTCTCTTTTTTTAAGCTTAGGCATAACCATCTATAAACATAAATCTAAAACGGTATGATCAGTGGAGGGATCAGCGAATTGACCTCATCCATACTGCTGGGATGCACTCCGGTACCCCCAAGTGTGGAAGGCAGGACCTTACTAATTTGGTGGGGTGAGTTGGGAGGAAATGGGGGAGGCACTGGGGGAGTGACGAGGTGCTGGGGGTAGGGGATACAAGAGGAGGCAGGATTAAGAATTGTGGGGGTGGGGTTACTGAAGAGGGGTTTGCAGAAAAAGAGCAGTATTTTGAGTAATGTAACTACAGTCAGTATTTTTTTTTTCCTGTTTCATTTCTTTTTTTGTTCTTTTTTCTTTTTGTTTTTTCCTTTCCCGTCCATCGCAAAACCATGAAGAATAATTACCCTTAATGTAAAGGGGTTAAAGGTTAAATGCATGTTATAAGCAAACCAGAGTGAAGGCTAAACTCCAACATTTAATGCCAAGAATAGCTTGTCTTCAAGAGTCGTAAATATGTTTGATGTGCTAATTTATGAAGCGCAAGCAGCTTCAAATACTTTTGGATGCTTTTAATACTTTCATTAATGATTTGGGTCTTAAAACTAATTTATCTAAATTTTTTATAATGAAATTAGGGCCAACAAATTCAAAAAGCAAGGAAATTCCAATTAGGAGGGGTTGAGATAGCTAAGGTGCAAAATGTTACATATTTGGGTATTCCTTTGGGCTACCATATGAATTGGGAGTTTCTACTCAAATCTAGGACACACCAACTTCAGAGATCTATAAAGTCTGTTTTTAATTTTACCAGAAAATTGGGCCATAAACCGATGAGGGAGGTTATTAACATCTATAACAGTAAGTGTGTAGCCATAGGGAGCTTCAGTGAAGGGGGTTGAGAGTATAAAGGAGCCCAGCAGCTACAAAGAATAGAAAACACATTATTATGTAGATTGCAGGTAATCTCAAAATCTTCCCTAGCCTTCATGAGTCTTTCTCAAACTGCACTGGATTATGGGGAAGATAAAATCAGATTGAGCTCCCTATTATTGCGGTTAAGGGTGCCCCAAAAGCAAATTGTACCATGAAGATTACATTAGGTTGTCTCCCGATGGATAATGCCTTGGCTTTGATACGTAAAATCAGTTTTTAACCCGATGTGTGGGCGTGCCCAGAGGATGGCTCCAAGCCTTCCTTGCACCTGCCAACAGGGGAAGCGCTGACACCCATCTAAAGGCCCCCACCAGGGATGGCAGAAGAAGCGCTTCCGTTGCCACCCCAACACCCCACTTGGCGATTTGATGACAACCCCATGCTCATAACGGGCCGACGTCATCAACTGCAGCCAGATACCTGCTGGAAGCCATTTGCTTCCTTCGTATCAGGAGAAAGGAACTCCCATAGGTGAGTCCTTCTCCAGAGGGTTTCTAAAAAAACAGACATAACACAAGTTTTTCCTTTCCTCATGTTTGGAGTGGATTCTTGCTCCATGATCGTGAGTGGGGACCACCAGGCATGTATTTTTCAGCATTATAGGGAAGCAACCCCTTAGGCATGAGTCGTTCCCCTGGGGGCATATGATATCCTTGTTTTGGCCCCCCTGGGGGCTGGTTCAGCCACTTTCAGTCAATCTGCCCCCTCGGGGAGGGGGGCGAAACCCACTAGAAGCACAGGATTTTTATATGATGACGATTATGGAGAGCGACTTCTTGGGCAATGGTTGCTCCCCTTGGGGGACACTTTTTTGGGGGAATTCCTTCCCACGGGCCGTTTTTAGGCTGATCCGCCATCTGTGGGGGCGGAAGCCTACTAGAACCCATGGATTCTATTTTTTATATGTCGGGGAGTGGCCCCTTGGGCAAGGGTCTGTCCTCTTTAACGGGAACATATTTGGGTATATTTTTGGCCATTTTCTGCCCCCCGGGGGCAGATTGGCTATATATTCAGGCTGATCTGCCCCCAAGGCAATAGACACCAGGGATTTGAACACTTTTATGTCTGGGAGTGGCCCCTTTAGCAAGGGTAGCTCCCCTTTATTGGGGCAATGTTTTGGCCATTTTCTGCCCCCTGGGGGCAGATCAACCATATTTTCAGGCCCATCTGCCCCCACTAGACACCAAGCAGTTTTACATTTATATGTCTGGAGTGGCCCCTTGGGCAAGGGTCACTCCCCTTTATTGGGGCAATATTTTGGTTGTTTTTTGCCCTCCTTGAGGGCATATTGGCCATATTTCTAGGCCCATCTGCCCCCAAGGGGGGCAGAAAGCCACTAGACACCATTGTTTTTCTTATTTATATGTTGGGGAGTGGCCCTTTGGGCAAGGGTCGCTCCCCATCATAGAGTCAACATTTTGGCCATATTTTTAGGCCCACTAGACACCAGGGAAAGTTTCAAAGTGTGCCTAAACCGGAGTTCAGCTGAAGGCCTTTTTGTACAGCTGATTGGCTGGCTTTTGTGTATTGGCATTTGGCTAGTGGTGTGTGTAGACTGGTGCTTGGCTGGTGGTGTGTGTGGACTGGCACTTGGCTTGTGTGATGTGTGGACTGGTGTTTGGCTGGATGTATGATGTGAGAACGAAAGCCATTAGGCCGACGGTTTTTACAACGAAAGCATTAGTTCGAAGGTGGCATTATCATGCCAGTTTGTAGAATGAAGTACATCAGTATGCTGGCACGTAGAGTGCTACCTAACATACTGCAACCATGAATGCTTAAATCATGCCACATACTAGCCAAGTTAGGTGGCTTAGTGGACTAATGCGTCCACTGCAGGGGCCTATGTTCGACCTCATGGTCACAGGTTCAAATCCCGGTGGGTCCACTCAGCCTTTCATCCATCTAAGGTCGATAAAATGAGTACCGTTGGGTAACAATAAACATCTTTTTTTCAGCACCAAGATACCCAAGGGTGAACGTGCGCTTTACAAATACACATGTTATGTTACTATTTCTTCTTTTAGTAATTTAACAGTCCACTTACTTGCTTTTAGGCTATCTTTCTAAGACCAATTTACTCACCGCTTTGATCATCGGTATATAGTTTAAGCTCCGATCTTCCTCTCACCGTTGACTGCAGACATTGCGGGCATGTCTGGTAGCGGGCCGACAGTCCGCTGTCCATGCCACAGCCACGGTCTGAGTCAGGGAAGGCGCAGGCTGCTCATGCCTCATGGGTGCCACTGCGCCTCTGGGATGGCGCCAAGTGTTTTGGGCAATCACGTTGCACCCCCATACCCTATACCCCCTCTTACTCTAAGCCCTAACCCCCCACACCCTCAGCCCTAAAACCACCCCCACACCCTTAGCCCTAAAACCACCCCCACACCCTTAGCCCTAAAACTACCCCTTCCTTTAGCCCTAAACCCCTCCCCACACCCTTAGCCCCAAAACCACCCCTTCCCTTAGCCGTAAACCCCTCCCCACACCTTTAGCCTAAAACTGCCCCTTCCCTTAGCCCTAAACCCCTTTGCACACCCTTAGCTCAAAAATCGCCCCTTCCCTTAGCCTAAAACCACCCCTTCCCTTAGTCTTCTGGCGTGATAGTGAATGATTTGGCATAAAGACGGGCATACTAATGACACCGTCGCAATACCGCTTTTGTTCTAAAGGTTTTTCGTAATAAAGCCTTCATTCAGAAGGACGTTTCCTGTTTGTCTGGTGTTTGTCTGGCGGTGTGCGTGGGCTGGCATTGGACTGGTGGTGTGTGTGGCTGGCAGTGTGTGGACTAGCGCTTGGCTGGTAGTGTGCGTAGACTGGCGCTTGGCTGGCAGTGTGTGTGGACTTGTGCTTGCCTGATAGTGTGCGTGGAAGCTTGAGTGGGCTGGTGCTTGGCTGGAGGTGCGCGTGAACTGGTGTTTGGCTGGTGGTGTATGCGGCTGGCGGTGTGTGTGGACTAGCACTTGACTGGCAGCGTGTGTGGACTGGAGTTTGGCGGTTTTTATTTTGGGGCGTTTAGTGTGTGTTTGAACTGGGGATTTTGCAGGCAGTGTGTGTTGACTGGATTCTGGCTGACAATATGCGTGGCTGGCATCTGGATGGTGATGAGCAGACTTCATAGTGTTTTATAGTGTTAACTGTTTTATTTCTTGTCATCGTTTGCATTTGTGATCGTAATGTTTTATTTCTCCTTTTTATTCCAGTGCAAAGCTTTTGATTTCCTTTGCTGTGACTCCTGCTTGCGTTTTCGGCACTGGTAGATCTGCAGTTTGTGTAGTTGCATGTGTTTAGTAAGAAAAACCTTTTTGTACTGTTTACTTCAAATGAGTGTCATTGCCCTGCATGAATGCAGTTTTTGTAAATGGTGTGATAATAGCAGCAATTTAGCTTCTGTTTTATTGTGTGTCAAATTCTCCTTGGATTTGTGCAAGATGTGTATTGCGTTGTTTCTGTGTGTAATTTTGTTTTGTTTTTCCTTTCTAGTGGGTTATTGTTGGTGCTTGCTGTGTCTGTGTAGAGTAGGTGCAGGTGATCCTCAGTCTAGCTGTCTCTGGCAAGTGAGTGGTATCGTTTTTGAGTATATAGGTCTTTGTTTGCTTTGTACTGATTGACTTTTCCTTCCAGATTACTATATACCAGTAGTTTTACTTTCTGTTGGATAAAGCAACACTTAGTTTATTGCTTATTTTACACATTGTTGGTTATTGTTGACTCATTTGTTGTGTTACTTTTATTAGAAGGTTTATGGCTAGCCACAGGATTACAGCTCAGCAGGTTGTTAGCTTGCTTTTTGAATCTTCCTCTGTCCATGGTCTGAGACTGATTATGCATCAGAGGCAGAGGAGGAAGTCCAAGAGTCTGGCAGTGAATTTTCTGTCCGAGAGGAATTATCTGATGATGATGCCACTCTCAGTGCAGAGGAATTGCCTCTTTTAGAGGAAGACACTGATATGCCGATAGTGCAGCAAGAGGCATCTGGATTGCAGACTGGGCTGAAAGGCTTCCCATTGGAAGTGCTGAACTCTGGGTTGCTCCAAACATGGTGCAGCCGGTGTTGCCTGCTTTTAGTGATGTTGCAGGGTGTAGAGTCAATACTGAAAACTTTTTGCCTATCTCTTTCAGCTGTGTGTGGACGATGTATTTTTGGATGAGATTGTTGAACAGACTAATTTGTATGCTGAAGAGTATTTGAGGGACAACAGTGCCAGACTTAAGCCCCGCTCTAGAGCCGGCTGGTCGACTCTCACAAATCTGGTTGAGCTGAAGAAGTTCTGGGGTTTAACTTTTTTCATGGGATTGATAAGGAAGCCGTCGCTTGCTTCATATTGGTCTACTGGTCCCTTGATGGCAACTCTGGGTTGCTCCAAACATGGTGCAGCCGGTGTTGCCTGCTTTTAGTGATGTTGCAGGGTGTAGAGTCAATACTGAAAACTTTTTGCCTATCTCTTTCAGCTGTGTGTGGACGATGTATTTTTGGATGAGATTGTTGAACAGACTAATTTGTATGCTGAAGAGTATTTGAGGGACAACAGTGCCAGACTTAAGCCCCGCTCTAGAGCCGGCTGGTCGACTCTCACAAATCTGGTTGAGCTGAAGAAGTTCTGGGGTTTAACTTTTTTCATGGGATTGATAAGGAAGCCGTCGCTTGCTTCATATTGGTCTACTGGTCCCTTGATGGCAACTGCTATATTTCCTGCAACCATGAGTCGTGATCGGTATTTGCTTTGGCTTTGGATGCTGCTTTTTGTTGATAATGCCTCATCATTGCCACAGGATCACCCTGATTGTGACCGTCTCTTCAAGATTCTGCCTGGCCTTGATCATTTTGTAGATCGCTTTTTAGAGATCTATGTTCCAGGGAAAGAATGAACTGTGGATGAGTCTTTGGTCCTGTTCAAGGGCCGTTTGGTTTTTAAGCAGTACATTCCTAGCAAGAGGTCACGTTATGGAATTAAGATGTATATGCTGTCTGAGAGTAGTACTGGATATGTCTATAATTTCAGGGTGTACACTGGTAGATTCTACTAGTGACCCCCCTGGTTGTCCATCCACTTTTGGAGTCAGTGAGAAAATTGTGTGGGAACTTGGTAGAGGAATTTTTAACAAAGGCCACCATCTATACATAAATAACTTCTACACTGGTGTGAATTGTTCAAGCAATTGTTCAAAGTGGACACTGTTGTATGTGGCACAGTCCGCTCTAACCGCAAAAGTTACCCTAAAGAGCTAGTTTGTAAAAAAAAAACTTCAGAGGGGACATTGCAGTGCCTTGCGTAGTGATGAACTTCAGCTGTAAAATTTTCAGACAGGAGAGATGTCTACATGCTGACTATCATGCATGATGAAAGTACTTCACCTGAGACCGTTTGGGGTCAGGTTGCTGAAGTGCGCAAAACTGTGTACATTTTATACTACAGTAAGCACATGGGTGGTGTAGATAGAGTAGATCAGACAGTGGAGCCTTACAGTGCTGTCATACATTTGGTATAGGAAGTTGGCTGTTCATCTGTTTCATTTGGCAACCTTCAATGCTTTTGTTGTATTGAGGTTTGCAGGGCATTCTGGGTAAGAAAACGTTGGGGGGGTCCATGCAAGCCACACCTCCCTGGACTCCCCTGGGTGTCTAGTTTTCAGAAATGTCTGGGTTTGGTAAGTTTCCCTAGATGTCCGCCGAGTCCAGGATCAAAAACGCAGGTGCCCCCTTGCAAATACAGGTTGTTTCGTGATGAATAATTTTGATGTGTCCACAATATGTTTTGGGCCCTTCCCTGTCGCGGGCCCTTAGCCCACCCACACAAGTGAGGTAGCATTTTTATTGGAAGACCTGGGGGAATGCTGGGTGGTAGGAAATTCGTGCCGGCTCAGTGATCCCACAACTTTCCAACGCAGAAATGTGAGGAAAATATGACTTTTTATCTAAATTTGAGGGTTGCAGGGGATTCTGGGTAACAAAAGGTTAGAGGATCCACGCATGTCACACTTTCCTGGACTCCCCCAGGTGTCTAGTTTTCAGAAATGTATGCGTTTGGTAGGTTTCCCTAGATGGCCACAGAGCCCAAGACAAAAAATGCACGGCTCCCACTCGCAAAACCAGGGCATTTTGTGTTAGATCATTTTTGTGTGTCCACAATACGTTTTGAGCCCTACCCTGTTGTAGGCACTTGATCCGCCCACACAAGTGAGGTAGCATTTTTATCGTAAGACCTGGGGGAACACTGGGTGGTAGGAAATGTGTGGCTGTTTGCAAATTCCAGGACTTTTCCTCACCGAAATACAAGAAAAATTTGTTTTTTAGGCAAGGTTTGAGCTATTCAGGGGATTCCGGGTAAAATATTTCCGGTGAGAGTCATGCAAGTCACCCCATCCTGGATTCCCCTTGGTGCCTAGTTTTCAGAAATGTGCTGGTTTGGTAGGTTTCCCTAGGTGCTGGCTGAGCTGGGGCCCAAAATCCACAGCTACCCACATTGCAAAAAACACACTGTTTTTCAGTGGAAAAATGTGATGTGCCTATGTTGCGTTTGCTGCCCGTTCGTGTGGCGGGCACTTGACCCACCAACACAAGTGAGGTAGCATTTTTATCAGGGGACCTGGGGGAACGCTAGGTGGTAAGAAACTGGGCGTGGCCTTACCCGCCTCCCACAGCGTGTCTTGATGCTGCACCGTACCCTCGTTAATGCGAAAGTAATTATCGAGTTCTTCCCCAATTCCCTTTTTGTAGTCTGGATCTTGAAGAAACCAGGTGTTAAGTCGCCTCGCCATACGGGTCGTAGGGCTCCCGTGGGGCCTCCCACCCTCAAAAGGAGCGGGGAGTGGTCGGACACTTCGCGTGGCAGGGTTTGAAATTCGGAAACAGTTCGACAGTCTGGGGCTGGCATAAAGATTAGATCTATGCAAGAGTGGGTATGGTGCGCCGCAGAGGTGTGCGTGTATTGCAAAGTCTTAGGGTGCCTAGTGTGCCAGACGTCGCAAAGGCCTAGTGTGGAGGCCCAATCTCCAAGGCGCCTGGCTCCTAGTTTCCTATGAGAGGATGGGGCACCCGTTGCATCGGTGGTTGGTTCAGGGACAGCATTAAAGTCTCCCCCAACTATGGTCAAGCCCTGAGGGAGAGCGGATATCGTCTCCATTGCAGCCCGAAGGGCGGGTTCTAGGTTCGCTGGGGGGGGGCATATAGTGACATAAGGTTGACAGTGGATTCCCCAAGAGTACCTGTGAGGGCTGTAAAGCGGCCTTGAGGGTCAGTAATCATTTGAGTAGGTGAACAGGGAAAGGAGCGCCGCAGGAGGATGGCCGTCCCGTGCGCCCCCTTGGAAAACCCAGAGTGCCATACTCTGTCGAATCCCTGACGCGCTAAGAAGGGGCACTGTTTGCCCATCAGATGCATTTCTTGTAACAGCAGGACGTCTGGGTTATCCCTTCGGGCATATTTAAGAATTCTTGGATATAGTGTACGGTGCTGTCATAACATAAAGTAATACAACTGAAGGTTGGGAGAACGGTCCCAGTCAAAAACCCCAACCAACCCCCCACCCCATACTTCCCCAATTGAAGCATCTGCCATCCAATGAACTAGGCTTGAAAGACAACTAGGCAGTTAGTTAGTTGTGGGGCGTAGTGTAGAGTTACATATTGGATCCCTCAGTGTTCAAGGATTCTCGTTCCTCCAGATGAGTTTCTCATAGTGGCAATGCTCGTGTTCAGATTTGGGGACTGCGTGATAGATCAGTGTTGATCCAGCACGGCTAATATAAATTCTTCTCTTTGGACATAACATCCAGGTAAAGATCATTCACTAACAAATATACCATATGACGGTGGGGCCCATAACACCGCATAAACATACACTCTCTCAGATTTTCCCTGGGTCACATCCACTTTCACCAAGGAGAAGGATTAAATTGCTGGAGGAACAGAATACCTTGTCAAAGTTAACAGGATATTACCTTAAACGTCATACATAATCAGTTTTAATCCTGTCAGTTCTAAACATCAAGGTATTCCGCTCTTTGGTCGATGGACCAACTAGTAGAATAAGTTGATGGTGATTAAGACCAGCTCAATCACTTTTAAAACCTATTAATCATTACACTTAATATTGAGCTAAAGAACCACAGACTCGTTGCTTTAATTAGAATAAAGTTTTATCTATTTTCTTAAATGCATGAGTCAGATTCAAGTTTATTAGTCATTTAATACTTTTCAATAGCATATAAGAAATACATTTTATAAAAGAGTTTTATGCATACCCCTCTCAGATGGAGAATGAAAAGTTCACCAAAGCAGATAAAATGTCGATCACAGCATGGAACTCCCAAAACTGACTGTCTGTCCAGCTAATGACCTCCTCGACGGACCTCCCATACAGGTTCCCGCATCGGTCTCGTTCCTTTTCCCAGTCAAGTTTAAAGTCCAAAATGAATATTTCTATAAAGAAAATGGCCTCCAGAAGATAGCAGCAGCTTCTCCAGCACCAACGTTCAGTGCTCAAAATTATGTAGGAATAGCGCTCCTCCTACTTAAGAGTAGTTCCTCTTATACCCTACTACTAGCTTACTAAACAAAAAGTTGCTATCTTTGGGGGCGAGAATCACGCTAATTGGTCCATTGGAGGGGTGGCAAGAATCACCTCATTGCCCTCCTTGTTCAAACCGGTTCTAAAAAGGTTTATGGATCATACTTTCACACGACCTTTGGGTAATAGCAGTCCAATTGACAGTTCAGCAAATGTTTCACTTTTGTTGCTCATATTTAAACAGTCCATTGTTAATTCGTTGCGGCTCATCCCCTGTTCTCACGGATGCATGCTGAGTCTTTCTTGGCATTCTCCTCGTGTCAGGTCAGCCTGACCTTGACTCTTCTCACTCTGGGCTCGAATAATAACCACGTGGTTTAGTTCTGCGGCTTTCTTCTGCTTAGAAGCCATCTTTGCGTCTGTGCATTAACCTCATCTACCTCGGCAGCCATTTTCACAGCACGGCCTAGCAGGCCCGAACGAACTAGCATAAGAACAAACACAACCATAATTAAAATAAAGAAAATAAACCTTTCTGTTGCCCACCCATCATTATAAGTACCCAAGTTAGGTGTTACCTAGCAGAAGCGACATTTAAAGCCATGTTTACTTACCATCCGCATTCTTTTGCCACAATACAATTTTACTACATAGCACAAATCATGCGATTTTGCTCTAATTAGTACGCAAATCACTATGGGGCACATGCATCAAGCTAGGCAATTGCGATTCCTTAATAGCGATTATTAAGGAATCGCTATTAAGGAATCGCAATTGCCTATGCATGTAGAAATCGCTCAATAAATAGCGATTCCTAAACCTTCCTTAATTGCTACTCGCAAATTGCGAGTCGCAATTAAGGAATACCTACCCATTCATTCCTATGGGCCAGGAGGCCCATAGGAATGAATGGGAAGATATTCACTATTAGCGATTCGCTATTAAAGAATGGCTAATAGCGGGAGCTATTTCAAGGGTGCCAGGGTGTCAAAAGGACACCCTGTTGCACCCCTGAAATCTGCATATGAGTACATCTTGCACACACACATGCCCCAAGGGCATGTGTGTGTGTAAAATGGAAGTTTGAAAAATGAACTTTAGTGCATTTTTCAAAGTTTTTGCAAATTACCATGCAGTTTAACTTCATGGTAATTTGCTCCCCCTAATAGCGAAATCGCGAATTTTTTAACTTTAATGCATTGCATTTAAGGAATCTCAATTTGTGATTCCTTAAATGCAATTGCAATTTAAGGAATAGCAATTTTGCGATTCCTTAAATTGCGATTTCTGCATTTGGGATGATGCATCCCAAATGCAAAAATACTGGTCGCAACGGGGCAGATTCTGAGAATCTGCCCATTTGCGACCAGTATTTCGGTTGATGCATGTGCCAGTATATTAATATTATTTTACTTTACAATTGTAAATAAGTTAAAATTTGCACATACATAGCAATTACCACTTGTATAAATGTTTACTAAGGGTGCAAATTGTTAGTTAGTTCATCAAATAATTAATATCGTTAAATTATTATCCCTATTATGGGGTGTTACAAATTTATTTCATTTACCTTGCTCCATCAATCCCCCTTTGGTGATTTTTAATATCACCACAAAAACCCATGTTACACAATTTTCAGATAGAATGCTTCTTGTCCACTTGCTTTTGTTAGTTTATACGCCAGTGTCCCTTTCATCTTGTCTTTTTGTTCTTTCGTACATGTTTTCTTTTAATTCTTCTAATTCTATTTCTCCCATCTCTCGTTCTCTTTCTCTATTTACCTTATTTTCTCTTTTCATCTTATTTTGTCTTTTTCTCCTTTTAACACATACATAAACTAATTTCACTACTAACACTACTAATATTACTACTGTTGCTGATATTAGAACTTTCCCTATAATTGAACCACCTATCTCAGTGAACCATTTCTGTATTGAGGAAAAACTCTTACCAAGTTTCTCCCAGGCACCTTCAACCTCCAATGGGGCAAGCTCTTTGTGCAAATCAGTAATATTCTTTATATACTTCTCTATATTTTCACTTTTATCTGGAATGTAAGTGCAACAATGTTGGACTTTCAGCATTCCACAGACTCCACCCTCTTTTGTCAAAAGAATGTCAAGGGCAAGTGTAGGAGAGTAGGATCTGCCTCTTATGTTGCCCCCACTTTTTTTCTGATGTTACACTGGTTTCTGGCTATAGTCAGGCTGGATCCCTGCCAATCAGGGCCCCAGCCTCCCTGTTCTCTCTAAACGATTTGGAGTGCACTCTAGGTGCACTAGTGATTGGATACTGTGGTGCCTTATGAGTCCCTAGTATATGGTACCTTAGGTGCCAAGGGCATAGGTACTTCACAGGCCTACCAGGGGCTGAAGCATGTATTATGCCACCCCTGGGAAGCAGACTAAATCTGACACCACAAGCCTGCTACTGCAGCCTGGGTGAGGTGGTGCTAGCACTCCTCACTGAGATATAGGTTCCCTATATCTCTCCTGCACACACATTTAAACCTATCAGCCACCCCTAAGGCAGGCCCTATCAATCCTGAGGGCAGGGTGCTTGGTCTCTAATGTGAGGGGGTGCCTCTGCCGGAGCAGGGCCGCTCTGCAGCTCTCAGAGTCCATTCACTGGTGCTGTTTGTGGATGCGGTTAAACCATATACTCTTAAGTGCATTATATCCTCGCGGTAAAATGCTAACTTTGGAATGGCTGCATCAAAACATGTCGTGTTTGGTGTCAAACATCTTGGAATACTACCCCCGCCAGTTCTGGCGGCGGGGGTAGCATTCCACCCTTCTAGAGGGATAGACATGTACCCACTGTGGAAACACGGTAGAATCCTGAAGAGCCCTGGCATCACAAAATGGATGCCACCAGCCACAGACACGGGGCTGCCCTCCTGCTGATGACCGAAACTCGCAGTGGAGGAAGCCCAACAAAGGTATCCTGTCACAGGGAGGTGTAACCACCTCCCAGACAGGGTTTAGTGTATTGGGGCTGGGTGGGTGCACTCTTAGAGTGCTTTGAAGTCCTGCACTGGGGGAGCAGAAGGCTCCTCTGTGCATATGCCAGTTCAAACCGGCTCAGGGGCTACCTGCCCCTGCTCTGGCGTGAAACTGGACAAAGGGAAGTGGGTGTAGCCACCCACTCCCCTGACCCACCTATAGGTGGGGTCATAGAGCTAGTCCCTCCCTTCTTTACAGTATAAGATAGGGAACCCTTGAACCTGAAGGTTAGATATCCCTGGACGACGCTCTGAAGAAGAATCCTGGCCCTTCGACGTTCCACTACCTTTGGTAGACAGAAGAATCTCCCTTGGAGTCAAGGAGTGACTCCCCTGCTGTCAGGGCACACAGAGCGTGAGTGCACTGACTACGGAAAAGGCGAAGAACGGGATAAAGACTACCACTCCCGTCATCCGCCAGTGAATGCACGCACACGCTGACGCTGCACGCTGTGAGACGTGCCGTCAGCAGTTCCGGTAAAAAGGAGAAAGCGCCTTCACGAAGACGCCGATTATCCTGAGGATCCCCGAGTGTCCAGAAGTACGGTCGGGTAAGGGTACAAACACGCACCAACTGATCTAACAGTGTTCTGTTGTTTATTGCTAGGGAAGCTGTCCGCAGCGCATTTCCCTGGTTCCTCCCGTTGGAGAGACACGTGATTCCCTACGATCTCATGCGGGAGGAATTATAGCAACTCTGTTTGTGTGCCACCAGAATTCAGGCATTCACTACGCTCTTACTTTAAGGCAAAAGTAGGAGCGCTTAATACCTTATTTTTTGTTACTCCTTCATACTATGGTGATACTGGAAGTCCCTCCTCTCACTGGTTTATGCGGAGGACTTCCTGCTCCTTGAGAATTCTCTTCAATGTGAGTGGAAGGGAGATACCGGCTACCTCTTGGAATTTATGATTGCTATACCAGAAACGCCACACTCATGCATGTGTGCCGTTAACCTTGGCTTTTGTGTTGTGTCTTCGTTCTTTAGGGAGATCTGTTGGGGGTGTCCAGTACTGAACTGAAATAGTCCGGTGGGGGCCAAGCACATTCTATGCAAAGGTATTGGCCTTTCCTTCTAGAAAGTCTTCAGTACAACAGAGGGTGCATTTCTCCATTCAATGTATGACCTGTTGTTGATTAACCCTGTTCCTTTATTAGACTAAGAATGTGCTGTTGCCATGTACTCACCCTCACATCTCGCCCGGCAGAAGGCACTCCTTGTTTTCTTTACAGGTAGAGCGAGTTCTCTTTTTGTAGGGTTTACTGGAACACCGTGGGTCGAGTATATAGAGTATCCTGTATAGTAATAGCTGTTCTCTCTCTCTTTATCTGTTCTCAGGTCTCCCTCCCCGCTGTTCCTACCCTTTCCTTCCCTCGCTTGACCATCCCATTAGTCCGAGGGGATTTATTCTATCCGGACTTGGGGCTGTCGAGAGGGGGACCCTTTTTGCTTCGAGCCGATCCTGAGGATAACCTGGTGACCGTGACAGAATAATCGGCCCACGTTTACTTATCCTCCTGGTCGGGTAGAATCTGGGATGGCAACACTTGAGGACGTCTTAGCTGCACTAGTACTGGTGCAGTCAGAGCTGGCGGCTTCACGTACTGAGACCGCCGCTTTACAAGCGAGGGTAGAGCGCATGCAGAGGAATCCTTTCGATGCTGGCAGTTCTTCCCTTCCTCCGACTAGTGCAGTGATAGTGGAAGTACCCTCACAAATCCCGTTGGCCCCTCCTGAAAGATATTATGGGGATATACAGAAAGTGCAGGTATTCCTAACCCAAATAATGCTCCATTTCCATTGTAAACCCAAGATGTTTGCGACTAACCAAGCACAAGTCGCTTTTCTGATCTCTTACTTAGCAGGGGACGCAGCTCAATGGGCAGTCCCTATAATCCGACGAGATGACCCTCTCCTCCATGACTGGGAAGCTTTCAAAGAGGAGTTTGAGAAGTCATTCGATCGCAGGGCTGAAACCTTTTCGGCGGACAAGGAACTACTTGAACTGAAGCAAGGTAGCAAGGATTTGTTAGTATACCTGAACTCTTTCCGTCGATTGGTGGCTGAGACGGAGTGGCCAGAGTCGAAACAAGCCGCACTGTTCTATCAAGGGCTTCAGGACGAACTAAAGGACGTTATAGCGCAAGTGGACCCTCAACCCAGAACCTGTCCTGCGCTAATCGAACTAACCTTACGCTTAGACCATCGCTTGAAGGAACGCAGAGGGGAGCATAGAAGAAGGGAACGGATCCCTCAGCGCTTTGACCAGCCAAAAACCTCCGAACCCAGATTGACTCCTTCCAAACCAATGGAGATAGGGGCGGTCAGGGCCTCTCTCACCCCTAACGAACGAGAATACCGGCGGAAACAGGGGTTATGCTTATACTGCGGGAAGAAAGGGCATTACCTCCGTGAGTGCCCCGTCAAGCCGAGAAACAGCCGTCCTAGGTTTGGACAAGTGGCCACTGTTGCCGCAGGCAAGTCGTCGGAAAACTGATACGCTCGAGGAGGAAGGAAGGGGAACCCTTGAGCTTCAGTGAAATCCCTTCAGTGAAGAACGATCCCAGTGACAGCCCAGAACACTTCTTCGTTAACATGGATATTGTTGTGGGCCAAGAAAAGAAGCACATCCAGGTCATGGTAGATTCTGGGGCCACTGGCTGCTTTATGGACGAAGAGGCAGCCCTTCGATTAGGAGTAGAATTGGTTACGAAGAACACTCCGGAACGGGTGTTTGCAGTGGATGGCAAACAATTGGAATCCGGTCCCATTCGGTTCCAAACGAAGGAGCTCGAGATATGGTACAAGGATAACCACTGCGAGTCCCTTGTCTTCAACATCATCCAAGCACCCAAATACGGGGTGATTTTGGGGTTACCTTGGCTCCAGAAACATGACCCGTCTATTGATTGGCCTCGCCTGACTATGCAGATGGATTCCGAGTATTGCGGCACCCACTGCATATATCCCCCTGAGGTTCCATCCAAAGCCTTAGCGTTACGCCACCACATCGCCACGGCCGCGGAGAAAGAAGTGGATCTGCCTGACTGCTATCAGGAATACGCTATGGTATTTTGTGACAGCATGGCTGAGGTATTACCCCCACACCGGATCTACGACTGCCAGATCGATCTTATACCAGGTGCAGTGATTCCTTGTAGCAGGATATACGCCTTAACAGAGCCCGAGACTCTACATCTACGACAGTACTTAGAGAAGTACCTTTCTTTGGGTTTTATCCGTCACTCTCGGTCTCCTGCAGCTTCCCCCCTTTTTTTTATACCGAAAGCCAATGGAGAGCTCAGGACATGCATCGACTTCAGAGCGTTGAATGCCATCACGGTGAAGAACCGGTACCCTCTCCCCCTTGTATCGGTGTTGTTAGAACAAGTAAAGGGGGCTACGATCTACACAAAACTCGACCTCCGAGGAGCCTACCATCTGGTACGGATGCGAGAGGGAGATGAGTGGAAGACGGCATTCAAAACTCGGTACGGGCTTTACAAATATCTTGTTATGCCTTTCGGCCTTTGTAACGCCCCAGCCGCCTTCCAGTTCTTCCTGAACGACGTTCTCCGGGAGTATCTGGATCGTTTTGTGGTTGTCTATATAGACGACATTCTTGTCTTCTCTATGAACCCGGAGGAGCATAAGGAACACGTCAGGACTGTCTTACGAGCCTTACAAAGAAATCACCTCTACTGTAAGATCTGCAAGTGCGAGTTTCATGTCACCACCGTGGAGTTCTTGGGAGTCATGCTCACCCCGGCAGGCCAAATCATGGCTGAGAGAAAGGTGACAGCCGTTATTGAATGGCCCAGACCAACAAATGTACGTGACGTACAATGCTTTTTAGGCTTCGCCCTATGTGGGAAGGGTATGCCCAGACGTGGGTCCCGTGCGCACTACGCCACTGGAGTCAAGCTATCCTGGCTGATGAAGGCTGATAGCCTGAAACCGGTCCTAGGATGCTTGATTCCAGTCCAGGGAAGACATGGCTTGACAGTTCGGTCTGGACTGTTCCCATGAGGCACAGGGTCAAGACTGATTTGCATATGGCCATGTCTGAACTGGGGTGGTGTGGTGAAGCAAAATAACGATGGATTAAACCCAGATCTGTGACTGGGGGTGAATGTTTGCCAATGTGCAGCATTCCGTCCATCATCTTGTGTGTTTTGCATTTCGCCCTAAGTGGGAACCGGCCTCCTCTGTACATGCTCCCCGGCTGGTGGCGGCGTTTCATAGGAGGTTCCCGGATAAACCTTGCACCTGTCAGTGCTCGCCGAAGGGGGGGATGTACTGTCAGGGCACACAGAGCGTGAGTGCACTGACTACGGAAAAGGCGAAGAACGGGATAAAGACTACCACTCCCGTCATCCGCCAGTGAATGCACGCACACGCTGACGCTGCACGCTGTGAGACGTGCCGTCAGCAGTTCCGGTAAAAAGGAGAAAGCTCCTTCACGAAGACGCCGATTATCCTGAGGATCCCCGAGTGTCCAGAAGTACGGTCGGGTAAGGGTGCAAACACGCACCAACTGATCTAACAGTGTTCTGTTGTTTATTGCTAGGGAAGCTGTCCGCAGCGCATTTCCCTGGTTCCTCCCGTTGGAGAGACACGTGATTCCCTATGGTCTCATGCGGGAGGAAATATAGCAACTCTGTTTGTGTGCCACCAGAATTCAGGCATTCACTACGCTCTTACTTTGAGGCAAAAGTAGGAGCGCTTAATACCTTATTTTTTGTTACTCCTTCATACTATGGTGTTACTGGAAGTCCCTCCTCTCACTGGTTTATGCGGAGGACTTCCTGCTCCTTGAGAATTCTCTTCTTCAATGTGAGTGGAAGGGAGATACCGGCTACCTCTTGGAATTTATGATTGCTATACCAGAAACGCCACACTCATGCATGTGTGCCGTTAACCTTGGCTTTTGTGTTGTGTCTTCGTTCTTTAGGGGAGATCTGTTGGGGGTGTCCAGTACTGAACTGAAATAGTCCGGTGGGGGCCAAGCACATTCTATGCAAAGGTATTGGCCTTTCCTTCTAGAAAGTCTTCAGTACAACAGAGGGTGCATTTCTCCATTCAATGTATGACCTGTTGTTGATTAACCCTGTTCCTTTATTAGACTAAGAATGTGCTGTTGCCATGTACTCACCCTCACATCTCGCCCGGCAGAAGGCACTCCTTGTTTTCTTTACAGGTAGAGCGAGTTCTCTTTTTGTAGGGTTTACTGGAACACCGTGGGTCGAGTATATAGAGTATCCTGTATAGTAATAGCTGTTCTCTCTCTCTTTATCTGTTCTCAGGTCTCCCTCCCCGCTGTTCCTACCCTTTCCTTCCCTCGCTTGACCATCCCATTAGTCCGAGGGGATTTATTCTATCCGGACTTGGGGCTGTCGAGAGGGGGACCCTTTTTGCTTCGAGCCGATCCTGAGGATAACCTCGTGACCGTGACACCTGCTTGGCAGGCACCAAAAACTACAAATGACGGTCGCAAACTACGCCGCTCCCGCCGGAGTCCGAAGTCCCTGCAGCCCAAGAAGTGGATTTCCTGACTTCTCCAAGGCCATCGTGAGTCCCCAGCGAAGCTGAGGCAAGTGGACCCCACGAGTGACGAGGAACCGCAACCCCTGGGTACCGTGCACTATTGTCAAGTGCAACCCCTCTACAACGTTCTAAGACCCTGTGCTTTGGACCATGTATGGTCCCAACCTCCAGCAAAAATCCCTCCGAAGATCAGAGGCCTACACCGTCCCGAGTGAGCGTGGGCCCCTGTTGAGTGAATCCTCCTGAGGCGTCTTCATGATCCCTTGCCAGCTGGCTCGTGGGTCCACAGAAGACTTTTCCAAGAAACCAAAGGGCTCCCCTGGTTGCTCCAGGCCTGCCCTGACTTACCCTTGCTGGGTGAGTCTCTCAGACCTTGCTGGTCTGCGCCATTGCCTTTTCACACCTTCCACAAGACTTGCTGTTACCAAGGCTTGGTGGTTCCAATCAAGTTGCCGACACAACAGTAAGCTGCAGAAATTGTGGGACACGCCAAATCCAGCTCCTGGTCATCGTCGACGCCTCCTGGACCTCGTGGCTGAAGAGTCAAGGCAACCGTGATCGACCTGAATCCTGCGACGACGGTGGGCATCCATCTTCCTTGCCCCGAGTCACTGCCAAGTGACTTTGAACACTGTCCCCTCTGCTTTCAGGTCATCCTTCTTCCGAATCCAGGCTTGGATTCCACCGGACACTTCTTCGGACATCACAAGCAGCAAGTCTTCTTTGTTCGCCATTGAAAACGACGCCGCGACCCGACAGCAAAGGACACCTATGCACCCGGCTTCCCTGGGTGAGGTAACTCCAGCACTATGGTGCTCCTGTGGGTGTGGGCCCTAGAACTACTTACCCTGTAAGTGACTTGCTTGTAGGTCCTCCCGAAGTATCCTAAAACTCTTTATTTCCAACCGCGACTTGCCCCATTGAAGTCAACGGCGATCCGCGCCTGTGTATCCACACTGCACGCGCCCCCCTTGGGTCCTTTACTTACCTGCCTTGGGTGGTTTCGTGAGGCCCCAGCACTTCTGAAGGCCCTATGCCTTGTCTCCCTGCAAGTCGTTGTTTCTAAGTCTCTTTCTTAGTATATGGTCTGGTACGCCCCTAGGGCCCCAGCCATATTGTGCTTAATTTATTGTGAAAGGTTGATTTGTGCATATGTTCCTGACTTCTAATCTCATAAAGAGATTAGTAGAGAGTTGTTTATTAATAAATACATATATATTTGATATATATACCTGTGTGGTGTCTTTTCACTTGGTGATTCAAGAGATTGTGTGGTAAAACAAGCTGCTTTACATTCCTTCAAGACTTAGCCTGAAGGCTGCTCTCCACAGCTACCACTAGGATAGCTTTTTATAAAGGTTGTCTTAAACCTATCTACCATAAGAGTCGAATTGTACTGGTGCAAGGTGTCCACTTTAATTAGTGAACAGCATATACCAGGCCAACTTCTCACATTGGTGGGCAGCGTGTGGGATTCCAGCTTGCTATTGTTTTACCAGAAAATCTCTATTTGAATTACTAACTGAAAACCACTATAGGTACTTAAGGTACATATAAAGTCAAGCTTAGTATCAATAAGTTCTACTGAACTTAGAGCTGTGTGCCAAGGGATAGCACACCCTTTCTACAACTCAAGCTAGGATCAGTAGGCCACAAACTAGTGTAGGTAGTATAACACTGCACAACACTAGAATGTCCTTAAAAGGTGGAGACAGTGGGTCCACCCAGCCTCAGTATAAGGACATGACTTTCTCTGACTTGAGAGCCATGTGTGTTGAAAGACACCTGAAGCTAGGACAGAGTCCCTCCACCCTGCACCTGATAGATCTGCTAACAACAGATGATCTTAGATTAGCTCTAGGAGCTAAGGGGTCTGAGTCAGTGGGTGGGTCAATTATAGTATCTGGGTCAGATGATGAAAATACAAATGACCAGGACTCTGTGATTGAAGGGCAAGGCTCCAAGGGGCCTGAAAAGGACAGAGGAATTCTCCCTAAGAGAACTGACAGAGAGGAGGAGAGGCACAGGTCCCCTTCCAGGGAATCTGAACACTCTTATCACTCTGGCAGAGAATTTGTCCAGCAGAGGAACTCATACTTTCCCATAAGAGAGACCTCCTCTGAAAGAAGGTGCAAACTACTCCAGTATGAGGAACCAAGAATTGCCCTCAGAACCAAGCAGTTGGCACTGGATAGGGAAGCCCTGGAGATCCAGAGAGCTTCTAGAAGAGAGGGGTTAGAACCCCCTGGTTGCAGCAACAGTGTCCCTAGAGGCAGAGAATATATTCCAGACCATAGGAACCTGAGCAAGGTTGTTCCTCCCTACCAGAGTGGGGATGATATCCACAAGTGGATAACTGCTATGGAAAGGGCCTGTAGAGTACAGCAGGTCCCCCAAAAGCAGTGGGCAGCTATCTTGTGGCTCTCCTTTTCAGATAAAGGTAGAGACAAGCTCCTCACTGTTAAAGAAGAGGATGCTGATGATTATGAAGTCCTGAAGAGTGCACTGATAGATGGGTTTGGCTTAACCACTGAGCAGTACAGGTTGAAGTTCAGAGACACCCAGAAGGCACAGACTCAGGACTGGACTGACTTTGTTGATTGTGCAACCAAGGCTCTGGAGGGTTGGCTGGTTGGCAGTAGGGTTACTGATTTCAAGGGATTATATAATCTGATAATGAGAGAACAGATCCTTAATAATTGCCAGAACCAGTTGTTGCATCAGTACCTGGTGGACTCTGATCTGACCTCTCCCCAAGAATTGGGAAAGAAGGCAGACAAATGGGTCAGAACCAGGGTGAGGCAGAAAACCCAGATCCAAGGGGGTGACACAAAGAAGCAGGATTCTAAGGGCTCTGAGAAAGGTGGGGATAAGGCAAAAAGACCAGAAGTCTTCACAAGGGCCCCAAAAATCTGCATCTGGTGGGGAGTCACAGTCTAACAAGGGAAAAGGCCAAAAGAAGTCCTGGTGCAAATTCTGTAAACAGAAAGGGCACTGGACTTCTGATTGTACCAAGTCCAAAGACCAAACCACCACGACTCCTGCCCCTAAGGCAACTGCTCCCCCTAGTCCAGCTACTGGTGGAGGTGGTACTCAGACTAAGGGTTTAATAGGGTTGACCCTGGGTTCTGAAGTGGACTCTGACCTAGTCAGAGTACCCACTCAGGCAATGCTGATTTGTGATGGAGACATTGACATGTCCTTCCTAGTAAGCCCCAGTAATCTGGGCAAATACAAACAGCAGCCTGTAATAAATGGCAAACAGGCTTTGGCATTTAGGGACACAGGTGCTAGTGTCACCATGGTGGCAGAGGATCTTGTGGACCCTGACCAGATCATCCTGGGCGAAATGTACCAGGTGACCAATGCAAGCAATGTCAGGACCAACCATAGTCTGGCATTTGTGAATTTCTCCTGGGGAGGGGTAACTGGCCTCAAGAAGGTTGTAGTCAGTGCAGACCTCCCTGTAGAATGTCTGTTGGGCAATGATCTAGAGACTTCAGCCTGGTCTGAAGTAGAGTTATGGACTCATGCTGAGATGTTGGGCATCCCTGCAGAGGTATTTGCTGTGACCAGGTCACAAGCAAGAAAGCATAACACTGAACCAGATCTGGATCCTGGAACAATGGACCAGATGCTTCCCAAGAGGAGGAGCAGTAGGGTAAAGGCAGTGCCTTCCCCTCTGTCTCAGATCACAGATTCCCCTCCAGAGGGAGGTGAAGTAGATCCTGAAGAAGGAACTGCCCCAGAGGGACTTGAGCCTGATCAGGTTGAGTTCTTGGGGGCAGGGGGCCCTTCTAGGGAAGATCTGAGTAAGGAGCAACAGTGCTGCCCCTCTCTTGAACCCCTCAGACAGCAGGCTGCTGCTGAGGCTGCTGGGAGTGCTAGTGGGTCCCATAAAGTTTATTGGGATGAGAGACTCCTATATTCTGAGAGTAGAGACCCAGCCCCTGGAGCGACCAGGAGGTGGGTAATACCTCAGAAGTTTAGGGGGTTCCTCTCGACCTTAGCACATGATATCCCTTTAGCAGGTCACTTGGGCCAAAACAAGACCTGGGACAGGCTTGTTCCACATTTTCATTGGCCACATATGTCAGAGGACACAAAGGAGTTTTGTTGCTCCTGTGTCACATGCCAAGCCAGTGGTAAGGCAGGTGGCACAACAAAGGCCCCCTGATACCACTACCTGTGGTGGGGGTACCCTTTGAAAGGGTAGGGATTGACATTGTTGGTCCCCTTGACCCTCAAACTGCATCTGGGCACAGATTTATCCTGGTGGTAGTGGATCATGCCACCAGGTACCCAGAGGCAATTCCCTGAGGACCACCACAGCCCCTGTGGTGGCAAGAGCCCTCATTGGAGTTTTCTCCAGAGTGGGTTTTCCAAAGGAGGTCATATCTGACAGAGCTACAAACTTCATGTCAGGATATCTGAAAGCAATGTGGAAGGAGTGTGGTGTAACTTACAAGTTCCCCACCCCCTATCACCCACAATGCAATGGGTTGGTTGAAAGGTTCAACAAAACCCTGAAGGGAATGATTAAGGGACTCCCAGAGAAGCTTAGGCGGAAATGGGACCTTCTTCTTCCTTGCCTGTTATTTGCATACAGAGAAGTTCCACAGAAGGGGGTTGGCTACAGCCCATTTGAGCTTCTGTTTGGGCACCCTGTAAGAGGTCCATTGTGTTTGGTTAAAGAGGGCTGGGAGTTACCTCTCAAACCCCCCAAACAGGATATGATGGACTATGTACTTGGTCTCCGCTCCCGGATGGCTGAGTACATGAAAAAGGCAACCAAAAACCTGGAGGCCAGCCAAGAATTACAAAAAGCTTGGCATGACCAAAAGGCTGTACTGACTGTATACCAGCCAGGACAGAAAGTGTGGGTGTTGGAGCCTGTGGCCCCAGCAGCCCTCCAGGACAAGTGGAGTGGCCCCCATACAATAGTTGAACAGAAGGGAGAAGTCACCTATCTGGTGAATCTTGGAACTCCCAGGAGCCCCCTGAGGGTGCTCCATGTCAACAGATTAAAACCATATGTTGACAGGGCTGACATGGGCTTGCTCATGGCAACTGATGAGGAACAGGAGGATGAGAGTGACCCTCTCCCTGACCTGCTCTCTCAGAACCCTGATGATGGGTCAGTAGATGGTGTTGCTTTGGCAAGCAGCCTCACTGACCATCAGCAAACTGAGTGCAGACAAGTTCTGCAACAGTTTAGACATATGTTTAGCCTGACCCCTAGTCAGACTACCTGGTGCACCCATAAGGTGGACACTGGAGACAGTCTGCCTGTCAAGAATAAAATCTACAGGCAACCTGACCATGTCAGGGACTGTATCAGGACTGAAGTCCAGAAAATGTTGGAGCTAGGTGTAATTGAGCCTTCAGATAGCCCTTGGGCTAGCCCAGTAGTTCTGGTACCCAAGCCTCATACCCAGGGTGGTAAGAAAGAAATGAGGTTTTGTGTAGACTACAGAGGCCTCAATGCAGTCACTAGGACTGATGCCTATCCCATACCAAGGGCAGATGAGCTGATTGATACTTTGGCCTCAGCCAAATATTTAAGTACATTTGACCTAACAGCTGGCTACTGGCAGATCAGATTAGCTGATGATGCAAAAGCCAAAACAGCATTTTCGACCCCTGGTGGGCACTACCACTTTGTGGTGGATATATAGTGACCCCCTTGAATGATCTGTCCTCAAAGAAAATGCCAAAAAAGGTTCAGTGGACAGCTAGCTGTCAAAAGGCATTTGAAGACCTAAAGCAGGCCATGTGCACTGCCCCCATCTTACAGAGTCCAGACTACACCAAAAAGTTCATTGTCCAAACAGATGCTTCTGAGCTGGGTGTGGGAGCTGTACTGTCTCAACTGAATGATGAAGGTCAAGACCAGCCAGTAGCTTTCATTAGCAGAAGGCTGACCCCTAGAGAGAAACGTTGGTCAGCTATAGAGAGGGAGGCCTTTGCTGTGGTGTGGGCCATGAACAAGCTGAGGCCATACTTGTTTGGCACTCACTTCATAGTTCAGACTGACCACAAGCCCCTCCTATGGCTTAAGCAGATGAAAGGTGAAAACCCAAAACTTTTGAGGTGGTCCATTTCCCTACAGGGGATGGACTATTTAGTGGAACATAGGCCTGGGACCCAACATGCCAATGCATATGGACTCTCAAGGTATTTCCACTTTGAACACGAAGACTCAACTGGTCAAGGTTAGTTTAGTGTCCCTGCGTTTGGGGGGGGTTGTGTAGGAGAGTAGGATCTGCCTCTTATGTTGCCCCCACTTTTTTTCTGATGTTACACTGGTTTCTGGCTATAGTCAGGCTGGATCCCTGCCAAACAGGGCCCCAGCCTCCCTGTTCTCTCTAAACGATTTGGAGTGCACTCTAGGTGCACTAGTGATTGGATACTGTGGTGCCTTATGAGTCCCTAGTATATGGTACCTTAGGTGCCAAGGGCATAGGTACTTCACACGCCTACCAGGGGCTGAAGCATGTATTATGCCACCCCTGGGAAGCAGACTAAATCTGACACCACAGGCCTGCTACTGCAGCCTGGGTGAGGTGGTGCTAGCACTCCTCACTGAGATATACTGCACACACATTTAAACCTATCAGCCACCCCTAAGGCAGGCCCTATCAATCCTGAGGGCAGGGTGCTTGGTCTCTAATGTGAGGGGGTGCCTCTGCCGGAGCAGGGCCCCTCTGCAGCACTCAGAGTCCATTCTCTGGTGCTGTTTGTGGATGCGGTTAAACCATATAGTCTTAAGTGCATTATATCCTCGCGGTAAAATGCTAACTTTGGAATGGCTGCATCAAAACATGTCGTGTTTGGTGTCAAACATCTTGGAATACTACCCCCCCGCCAGTTCTGGCGGCGGGGGTAGCATTCCACCCTTCTAGAGGGATAGACATGTACCCACTGTGGAAACACGGTAGAATCCTGAAGAGCCCTGGCATCACAAAATGGATGCCACCAGCCACAGACACGGGGCTGCCCTCCTGCTGATGACCGAAAGTCGCAGTGGAGGAAGCCCAACAAAAGGTATCCTGTCACAGGGAGGTGTAACCACCTCCGAGACAGGGTTTAGTGTATTGGGGCTGGGTGGGTGCACTCTTAGAGTGCTTTGAAGTCCTGCACTGGGGGAGCAGAAGGCTCCTCTGTGCATATGCCAGTTCAAACCGGCTCAGGGGCTACCTGCCCCTGCTCTGGCGCGAAACTGGACAAAGGGAAGTGGGTGTAGCCACACACTCCCCTGACCCACCCATAGGTGGGGTCATAGAGCTAGTCCCTCCCTTCTTTACAGTATAAGATCGGGAACCCTTGAACCTGAAGGTTAGATATCCCTGGACGACGCTCTGAAGAAGAATCCTGGCCCTTCGACGTTCCACTACCTTTGGAAGACAGAAGAATCTCCCTTGGAGTCAAGGAGTGACTCCCCTGCTTGGCAGGCACCAAAACTACAAACGACGGTCGCAAACTATGCCGCTCCCGCCGGAGTCCGAAGTCCCTGCAGCCCAAGAAGTGGATTTCCTGACTTCTCCAAGGCCATCGTGAGTCCCCAGCGAAGCTGAGGCAAGTGGACCCCACGAGTGACGAGGAACCGCGACCCCTGGGTACCGTGCACTATTGTCAAGTGCAACCCCTCCACAACGTTCTAAGAACCTGTGCTTTGGACCACGTATGGTCCCAACCTCCAGCAGGAGTCTCTCTGAAGATCAGAGGCCTATACCGTCCGAGTGACCGTGGGCCCCTGTTGAGCGTATCCTCCCGAGGCGTCTTCACGATCCCTTGCCAGCCAGCTCGTGGGTCCACAGAAGACTTTTCCAAGAAACCAAAGGGCTCCCCTGGTTGCTCCAGGCCTGCCCTGACTTACCCTCGCTGGGTGAGTCTCTCAGACCTTGCTGGTCTGTGCCATTGCCTTTTCACACCTTCCACGAGACTTGCTGTTACCAAGGCTTGGTGGCTCTAATCGAGTTGCGACACCACAGTAAGCTGCAGACATTGTGGGACACGCCGAATCCAGCTCCTGGTCATCGTCGACACCTCCTGGACCTCGTGGCTGAAGAGTCAAGGCAACCGTGATCGACCTGAATCCTGCGACGACGGTGGGCATCCATCTTCCTTGCCCCGAGTCACTGCCAAGTGACTTTGAACACTGTCCCCTCTGCTTTCAGGTCATCCTTCTTCCGAATCCAGGCTTGGATTCCACCGGACACTTCTTCGGACATCACAAGCAGCAAGTCTTCTTTGTTCGCCATTGAAAATGATGCCGCGACCCGACACCAAAGGACACCTATGCAACCGGCTTCCCTGGGTGAGGTAACTCCAGCACTACGGTGCTCCTGTGGGTGTGGGCCCTAGAACTACTTACCCTGTAAGTGACTTGCTTGTAGGTCCTCCCGAAGTATCCTAAAACTCTTTATTTCCAACCGCGACTTGCCCCATTGAAGTCAACGGCGATCCGCGCCTGTGTATCCACACTGCACGCGTCCCCCGTGGGTCCTTTACTTACCTGCCTTGGGTGGTTTCGTGAGGCCCCAGCACTTCTGAAGGCCCTAGGCCTTGTCTCCTTGCAAGTCGTTGTTTCTAAGTCTCTTTCTTAGTATATGGTCTGGTACGCCCCTAGGGCCCCAGCCATATTGTGCTTAATTTATTGTGAAACGTTGATTTGTGCATATGTTCCTGACTTCTAATCTCATAAAGAGATTAGTAGAGAGTTGTTTAGTAATAAATACATATATATTTGATATATATACCTGTGTGGTGTCTTTTCACTTGGTGATTCAAGAGATTGTGTGGTAAAACTAGCTGCTTTACATTCCTTCAAGACTTAGCCTGAAGGCTGCTCTCCACAGCTACCACTAGGATAGCTTTCTATAAAGGTTGTCTTAAACCTATCTACCATAAGAGTCGAATTGTACTGGTGCAAGGTGTCCACTTTAATTAGTGAACAGCATATACCAGGCCAACTTCTCACAGCAAGTCTATTTTGCATCACCATAGCTCTCATGGCAACCATCTCGGTATTTACCATCAAGAACCCTCCAGCAGTATTCGTTGATAAACGATCTACTACTGTGGACAGTTTCCGAATTTTAAATGCATTCAAAGATATACCCACTGCTGGTATCAATGCTCCAAAAATGTCACCAACTATTTCTGAAAAACTTTCCCTTTTCCTACGTGTTAATGTTTCACCCATTTCATGTGTTCCTTTCTCTCCTCTCTCCACATGAAAAATCTTTGGAAAGACCAGGCCTAAATAGCACGACCCATACCAATGATCCAGCAACCTGTAATAAGCTCTATTTCCACAAATATAATAGATCCCTGGAAATATTGGATCTTTACCTCCTTTGAATCCCCATCCTCCTAAAATTTTGTAATTGTCTCGGCATTCACTGGAACCCACGAAATAGTTATCATACCTAGTCCTATTTCTACTAATGCACAACTTTCCCTGTTGGGGCCAATTTAAAGTCATAGCTGCATTTGTCTCTCTCTTATCATGATTTTCTTCTTCAAATGCCAAAAGGGGTGTTTTTGTCTCTTCTTCTATTACTTTTCTTTGAAACTTAACTCTTCTGTTTTCTACCATCTCTAAAAATACCTTTTCTTCTTTCTTTAATTCACAGGTAAGATTGTGCTTAACCACATATTCTAATGTTAAATCTTTATTTTCTAGGAAAAATTCACCAAACATTCTTGCTTCTTTCACCTTATTCAATTCAGGGATTATAGGAACCTTCGCAAAAACTTTATTTATGTCAGTATAATAATATTCTAATCTACCTGTTTTATAAAATAGACTAGCTAAAACGCTACATGTTATCCCATACGTCAAAGGAAGGTGATGATAGGTCACACCTTCTGTGACAGACGCAGGTAATTGCATACAAACATAACAATCCCATACATCCATTGTTTCTACATATTCATATAACAATTTTGTGAAAACGTTCTTAGAATAATCAGTAATGGATCTATCCTTATGTAACTCAGTACTATCTATTAATGTTGCTGTGTTCTGTGTGTTGGCTTCTTTGCCCTTCTTCGTGTTATTCCCTACTATGGATGTTTCCTCTACAGCTAATCTAATTGGAATTGTGATTGCCAAAATAAGCCAAATAAACATTAATAAGCCTGTACAAAAGAAACACATTCTACACCATCTACGTAAAAACTCACATCTAGATTCCCTGTTCTCTGTGTCTACCATTCTGTCCTATTACCTAACTATTTATATGTACAGAAAATGTGTCACCACACCTCAGAATGACGTATCAGCCACTCTACCCTTTCTTTTGTCTCGTTTGGTACTTTCTTCAGTTCTTTTCAGAACTCTTCCTTGTCTCGTTCAGGTTTTGATGTCCAGTCCGGGATTTTCTCTTTACCTTTTCACACTTGTTGCACTTCACTCTCACCCATTGGTTTGCAGCTTTCTTCTGGGCTTTCGTGAGTGTTATCTTCTTCTTTGATGTCAGTCAATGCGATGTATAGCCACTCAGGTGACTTATATTTCAGGTTAGGTTTCTTCGTTCTCTTTGTTTTCTGCAATTGTTTTCCACCTTGTTTTCCTGGTTCTTTTTGACTTGTTATCTCATTTACCTGTTCTGCATTATTTCTATTTAAGTTTATTATTTTGTATCTCAGTCTTTTGACTTCGTGGGGCCAATTGTCTCCTTTTCTTGGCCTTTTTGGTTCACTTTCCTTTTCCTCTCTTTCTGCTCTCCAAGTCCTCTTTCTTGGTCCTAGCCTCTGTTTTCTCTCTTCTTCACTTTCTTCTGATTCTGTTTCAGACCTTATTTCACTTCCTCTTATTTTGAACTTTATGATTTCGCCTTCATTGTCTAAATCTGAACTTTCTTGTGTCTTTTCTGTTGGGACACTTGTTTCTATCCCTCCTCGAGTTTCTTCCGGATTCTCGTTGTTCTCTCTGTCTGTTTCTAAAATTTCCCTGTTGTTCTTCTATTTGTTGGTCTGTCGCTATTGCTCCTCGGGGTTCTTCCGATTCTTTTTCTATCTCTCTATCTGAATCTAACCCTCCCTCATCTAATTCGACAATCTTTGAAGGAATTCTACCATAACTTGTGCTTGGCTGATCTTCTTCACTGTCTCTTGGTTCAATTTCTTCGCTTATAATGTCAGTTTTCCATTTATTCTTTTGCTTTTCATCACAATCTGACTGGTCTGTTTCAGATGCCGAACTAATATCTGATATTTCCAGATGTCGACTTACAGGTCGATCTTCAAGTTCTGGAAGTTTTGTCACTTCAAGTTCTTCTGTTGTCAAATTTGTACCTGGGTCTTCCAGATGTTGACTTACAGGTCGAGCTTCAGGATCTGGAACCCTGCTTGTTTCGACTTCTGCATCAGATGCTGAACTGGTATCAGATATCTCCAGATGTCGACTTCCAGGTCGAGCTTCAGGATCTGGAACTCTGATAGTATGGCTGGCATGCACCCAGTTTTTCACTCCAGCACACTTGACAGCAGTTGTTGTCACCAGGATCACTTGACGTGGTTTATCCCAGCGAGGAACCAAACAGTTTCTTCTTCTGTGGACTTTTATGCAGACCCAGTCTCCTTGACTCAAATCATGAGCTGGTTTTCTTTCAAGAGTGGTCGCATCCGGTCCAACCTGATGAAACACAGAATGTACCACATCAGCCAATCCTTTGCAATAATCCAATACGAGATCATCAGTTATAGTCAGCAGTTTGTTGACAGGTACTTGTCTCATTGCTCATCCCATGATTATTTCGTGGGGACTCAGACCTGTTTTTCTGTCAGGTATGCTTCTGATAGTCATTAGCACCAATGGTAGGGCATCAGGCCATTTGAGTCCTGTGGCTTGACACATTTTCCCTAACCTATTCTTTATTGTTCCATTCACTTGCTCTACTACTCCAGAAGCCTCTGGTCTGTAAGCACAGTGTAATTTCTGTTGAATGTCAAGAGCTTCACATATCAGTTGAATTAGTTCATTTTGAAAATGTGTTCCTCTATCTGTTTCAATCGTTACTGGAAAACCATATCTTGGAATGAATTCTCTCAGCAGGAGTTTAGCTACAGTAACTCCATCATTCCTTCTTGTCGGATAGGCTTCCACCCAATGAGAAAACAAACAAACAACCACAAGAACATACTTCAGTCTATTGCTTGGGGGCATTTCAATAAAGTCTAGTTGCATTCTGGTAAAAGGACCTCCTTCCCGCCCTATTGTTCCTAGACTCACTACTGTTTTTCTTCCTGGATGTATCTGTTGGCAGATGAGACATCTTTGACAAAGACTCTCAGCTATCGCTCTGAATTTTGGATTACACCAGGTTTGTCTGAAAAGTCGGATCATGGCGTCCCTTCCAATATGAGCTTGTCCATGGTACATCCGTGCCATGTTAGAAATCATGCTATCAGGCATAACTGGTCTTTCATCTCTATAAACCCAAACGTCATCTTCCTCCCTTTTTCTGCATCCTGCTTTTATCCAACCATCTTTCTCCTCATCGTTTGCTTCTTCCTGTAATTGTCTTACTTCATCCCATGTTTCAACAATGTTAGTATACAGCAAGGGACATGGAACATGCTCTCTTTCTCTTCTTCTATTTAACGAAACCATATTCTAGCACAATATTGAGCTATTTCGTCAGCATACCTGTTACCCACGGTAATGTAATCCGCCTCATTTTTGTGTGCAGCACACTTTACCACTGCGATCTGTTTAGGCAGCTGTATCGCCTCAAGCAATTTCTTCACCATTTCTAATTGGAGATCCTGCAGACGTCAAGAAACCTCTCTGAGACCAGATCTGTCCAAAATCGTGGACCACTCCGAAGCCATACTGGCTGTCCGTGATCACCGTAATTCGGACATTCTTTCCCAGTTTGCACGCCTGAATCAGAGCAACAGGCTCAGCCACTTGGGCTGAACGTATTCCTCTCAAACAAGATGCTTCCATTATTGCAGCTACTGTACACACCGCATACGCCGCACTCAAAACTCCTTCACTTGTCCTCAGACATGAACCATCCACAAACATCACATAATCTGATTCTTTCAAGGGCTCATCTTTTATATCCAGCCTAGGTTTCGTACAGAATTCAAGCACATCCAGGCATTTATGATCAACTTCATCTTTGTCTTCTACACTCCCTTCATCTGGCAATGATGTCGAAGGATTCACACTTGTGCATCTGTCAATGGTTACATTGTCTGCACTCAAAATCACCTTTTCATACCTAGTCAGCCGACTTTGTGTCATGAATTGAGTTTTGGTTCTTGTCAAAAGAATTTCAACAGAATGTGGAACATATACTCTCAGTGGATACCCCATCACAATACCTTCACTCTGTTCCAGACTTACACAAGTAGCAGCTACTGCTTTCAGACAGCCAGGCAACGCTTTTGCCACTGGGTCTAAAACAGCTGAAAAATATGCAATAGGTCTTTTCATTTTTCCATGTCTTTGCACTAAAACTGAGAGTGCACATCCATCCCTCTCACTACAATACAGCTAAAATTATTTTTCATAATCAGGCATTCCCAGTGCCGGTGCTTCACACAACCTTGTTTTTAGTTCTTTGAAAGCTTTCATTTCTTCATCATTCAATTCAAACGGATCTTTAACATCCTTTTTTTGTCAATCGCTGTAAAGGTTTTGCAATTAATGAGAATCCACTTATCCATTGTCGACAATACCCAACCATTCCAAGGAACATTCTCACCTCTCTCTGTGTCATCGGAGCTCTCATTCCTCGGATAATCTTTATTCTTTCTGTGGTCACCTTCCGCATCCCTTTCTCAATCTTGTGACCTAGGTATTGAACTTCCTGCTGACAAAATTGTAATTTAGACGGAGACACTTTGTGTCTTCCTTCAGCTAAGTGGTTCAGTAAAGCAATTGTGTCAGTAACACATGCTTCTTTGGTTTTTGATGCCACCAGTAGGTCATCAATGTACTGAACCATCACAGACTTTTCTGGTATTTTTAAATCTTCCAAAGATTTCTTTAGGATCTGATTAAAGATTGAGGGGCTTTCTGCGTACCCCTGAGGAATTCGGCACCATGCCAAAATACGCTCTCCGAACCGGAACGCAAATAATGGCTGGCTATCTGGATGTAATGGAATAGAGAAAAATGCATGGCACAAATCAATGACTGTGTACCATTCTGCATCATGTGGAATCTGATACAGTATTACAGCGGGGTTTGGCACAATTGGACAACAAGGAATAACAATGTTATTGATCTTTCGTAAATCTTGTACTATCCTGTATGTACCATTTGGCTTTTTCAGTCCCATTATAGGTGAATTACATGGACTGCTCATTATTTCTTTCAAAATTCCCTGCTTAATCATTTTATTGATTACGGGTGTTATTCCTTCAATAATTTCTGGCGTCAATTTGTACTGTGGAGTATTTGGGTAATTTGTTCCTTCTCTTACAGTAATTTTTACAGGGTCTACTCCTTTCATTAACCCAATGTCTTCGCCTGTAAAATCTCATACATCAGATCTGACTATTTCTTTTAACTCAATTGGGATTTTCTCTACATCAAACACAGGAAACATGTCATTTACTCCTGGCTCTAGTTCTGCCATTGTCATTTTATATAGTACATCTTCATCTGGTGTCTGGTGTCTGGAATGCAACCCCATCAGGGGTACAATAAATGGTGCAATTCATTTTACAAAGTAGATCGCGTCCTAGCAAGTTTACAGGACTGCAATCACACACCACAAATCGGTGCATTTCTCTGAATGGTCCAACTTTCACTTCTACTGGTCTGGTAAGAGGCGCCTTAATCTGTTGATTCGAAACACCTACGACTTGGATATATTCACCTGAGAGAGGAAGGTTTGGAATTTCCACTGACCTAACAGTAGAACGGGTAGCTCCAGTGTCCACAAGGAATGTAACATTTGCACCATTCACTTCTCCATCCACAAATGGACCTGTCTGGTCTACCTCTAGAGTTGCGCCAAGTACGCACTCTTCTTCCTCTCCTAGGCACCGTCATAAACTTTCATCCGATTCATTCCCATCCTGTCGCAACCAATACTGCGATATTGCGGCTGCGCGCGGCAATTTTGTTACCTGCTCTCCTCCGTAGAATCCTGTCTCTGCACTGTATCTCTGGGGGTTTACACTCTTGGGAAGAGGTGGTTGTGGCACCTGACTCTGTTGAGTAACTACCTGCGGTTGCTGCAGCTGTTGGTAACTCACCTCACTCTGCACCTGTGGATTTAATGATTGATTTTCCGTATTAGCTTTTGGAGGAAATTTACACTCGTTTCTCCAATGCCCTAATTTTCCGCAGTTGTGGCAAGGCCATTTCTTTTTGGCCTCTTCTATACTCATTTGACCTTTACCTTTACCTATATTCGGTTTGGATTTAGTCTGTCCTGTCTCACCAGTCTGATTATTCGTTTGAGCTTCTTGTTTTTCTGCAACTTTTACTTGTGCCCACATCGCCTTTTCTTTTAATTTACGCTGTCTACACTCAATGTCATCACTACAATATTTTGCATACCTCAACACTTCGTCCACAGTGCTGTTTTGCCAACACAACATATGCTGCTTAATCATTTCACTTATTTCTGGTTTCAGTCCATAAACAAACCTATATACAAAATGACTCATGTCCTTTTCCCTCAAAGTCTCATAACCGCTATACTGTTTGAAAACCAAAAGTAGCCTTTCATAGTAGGCGTGTACAGACTCCTTACTCTCCTGTGTAGTTCTGTCAATTTTTACCCAATCAGTTTCTTTGGGTGGAATTTTGTTTTTCAAAAATGTAATAACCTGTTCATACTTCCTCATTACTTCTGGACCTGGCGCTCCAGTTTTTGCATCTCTTGGGTATTCTACTGTTGGCCAATCAATGGTAATCTTACATTCTGTCCATAAATCGGCTGGTACTACAATGTCAAACAATCCATCCAAGTCTACCCACAACACTTTTGAAACTTTGACAAACCTTTCCACTTGTCTGTACCATTCCACTGGCTTTTCTCTTAACTTCGAAAAATCATTTGTAAATGACAGTATATCTTGTCTGGACCATGGGAACATGTACATAACTACCTCTTGGAGTTTCTCTCATTGGATACTCCCTTACAATTGATTCCCTGTCTTTCACCGTAAAAGCCAAAGATGCTTTGTCGGTTGTTCCCTCTTTTCTTTTGGTCCACCTGCTCCTCCATCTGTCCACATCTCCCCATTTTCTCAACAAAACGATCAGTTCTTTTATCTGGGTTAATCGTCCTGATGTGTTCAGATTTTCTATATCTTTCTCACAAAAATCTACCCTATATGGTTTCTGCAAACTCCTGACTTTTACAAATTCTACTCCTAGTTCATTCGCTGTCTCTTCCAATTTTTCATGTAAATTTCTAGCTCTCCAAGTAATACTCTTGCATAGGAACATGATCTCTTCATCCTGATATGTTTTCAATTTTTCTGTACCAATAGTCCCTAAAATCAACTCTTCCATGTCTATCTTTAACCTGATTACATCCAATGGTTGCGGTTCTGTATCTTTCTTTTGAAAATTTCTCATCCATTCATTTAATTCTTCTGGAGTTGGACCTACAGGTGTACTATTTATTTCTATCCAATTTTTGTTCCTCTCTGGCGTTTCAGATGCGGACTCGGTTCCCATAGGAATCCTTTTTATCTCACTCTCATTTACTGTCAGGTTCGTAGGCGGACTCGGTCTATATGAGCTGACCAAATCTCTGGTATCTTTAGTTTCTGTAATTATCCCTTCTCTCATTCTTTGCATATTCGAGTTCATTGGGATGGTTAAGGAATGCTCATCTATTCTCTGGTTCTCAAAAACTGGTATTACAGGTCCTATTGTCACTGGCACAGTCACTGCTTCCATGTTCATTGTTAACTCTCTTATTTTCTCAGTCAATTCTTTTGTGGTTTTTGCTAACTCACCTGCATTGCCACTGTCAGACTTCTTACTTTGTGGAGTTTCTAACTGTTCATTTGACCTGTTTATATCGTATCTTCGTTCTGGACTTTTATTCCTCCCAGTTTCCATTGGCGGGGCATTGGGTGTCACCGCCGCAGAATTCTGTTGATATGGAGGTGGTTTTATGTTTAAAATATCTTCCAGCAATTCATCCTCAGTTTCACTACCTCCATACCCATACCTTTCTGTAGCTGCATGTTTCTTTTTCTCTGTACACTTCCTCCCTGCAACCTCTTCAACTGTTATAGCTGGAAACAAACCATCTGTCAAATTTGCATATCTCCAACGTCTCATTCTGTCTTCATGATTCACTCCCCATACTCTTCCATGCACTAAACTATAATTCTTTGCACCTCTGTGTCTTTCTCTTTCATACATCTCGTCTTCCCATTCACCTAGCGCTTCAAACTGTGTCGGTCTAGGTCTTGGCTCAAGTTTCATCAATTTCTCTCTCAAATTTCGAAGTACAGCTGTGCTAAAGGAACCATTTTCTGGAAAAGTCAATACTCCATCATTCTGAGTATATTTTGTCCAATTTTCTAACCAAATGCAAGTATGATAACCATATTTCAGCATCATATGAGAAGCTGGCGTTTTCGGCAGAGGAATTACCTGTCCTTCTCTAGTCACTACCTTTTTGTCCTTCTTGAAACAATTCCTAATTTTCGTCATCCATGACGGTTTCTCTCTACAATACTCATAATAAGCCATATTTCACAATTCTTTCTCTTCGGCAAACTCACAACTCTGCTCTGTTCACTATGTGCTATTCGGACCTATCCCAGCGCGTCTCACACCAACGCACCAATCCGAGAGTTTCTATGTCACTCACAACTGACCAATACGAGTGCGTCTTCACATCAACTTACCAATCAGCAAGCTCTTTGTTTTTCCAGGCACTGGCCAATCCCAGCGCGGTCTTTTGTCAACGTCAGTTCTACTCCTGACCCCTCCTTTACAAAAATTATCGGCAACTTTTTCTTGACTGAATTTTATTAGTTACGACATAAAACACATTTCCATTGTCTGTTTTCGCTAAACAAAAGAGATAGCTTATTCTATCTTGCAAGAATACTGTTTTGTTCGATAAGTGTAGCACTTCCCTCTACCTTACCCTTCTTTCAAGCAAGGGGTAAACCCGTTTCTCAGGGGATAAAACACATGTGGAGACTACACTGCTCCTGAGAATTAAGGCCAGAGTTTCACAAGAAAACTGGTTGCTATTTCACTCATACACGTTTTATACATGAAATGTCCCTATCATAACACAACCTGTGTTATCACCAATGTGAAATTCAGACAATGCACTATTCCATGTGACTTCTCTTGCCACACGTGTCCACTTCCTACTTCCCGGAAGCTTCAAAATTTCCGACTTACATATAACATAATACAATTTGACATAAAGTGTTAGACATGAAATAATCAATAATCAATAACCAATAATCACCAAACTAATCTATAGTAACCATAACTCTGCTACCAAGAAATCTGATCCAGCGCGGCTAATATAAATTCTTCTCCTTTGGACATAACATCCAGGTAAAGATCATTCACTAACAAATATACCATATGACGGTGGGGCCCATAACACCACATAAACATACACTCTCTCAGATTTTTCCTGGGTCACATCCACTTTCACCAAGGAGAAGGATTAAATTGCTGGAGGAACAGAATACCTTGTCAAAGTTAACAGGATATTACCTTAAACGTCATACATAATCAGTTTTAATCCTGTCAGTTCTAAACATCAAGGTATTCCACTCTTTGGTCGATGGACCAACTAGTAGAATAAGTTGATGGTGATTAAGACCAGCTCAATCACTTTTAAAACCTATTAATCATTACACTTAATATTGAGCTAAAGAACCACAGAGTCGTTGCTTTAATTAGAATAAAGTTTTATCTATTTTCTTAAATGCATGAGTGAGATTCAAGTTTATTAGTCATTTAATACTTTTCAATAGCATATAAGAAATACATTTTATAAAAGAGTTTTATGCATACCCCTCTCAGATGGAGAATGAAAAGTCGGTCTCGTACCTTTTCCCAGTCAAGTTTGAAGTCCAAAATGAATATTTCTATAAAGAAAATGGCCTATAGAAGATAGCAGCAGCTTCTCCAGCATCAACGTTCAGTGCTCAAAATTATGTAGGAATAGCGCTCCTCCTACTTAAGAGTAGTTCCTCTTATACCCTACTACTAGCTTACTAAACAAAAAGTTGCAATCTTTGGGGGCGAGAATCACGCTAATTGGTCCATTGGAGGGTTGGCAAGAATAACCTCATTGCCCTCCTTGTTCAAACCGGTTCTAAAAATGTTTATGGATCATACTTTCACACGACCTTTGGGTAATAGCAGTCCAATTGACAGTTCAGCAAATGTTTCACTTTTGTTGCTCATATTTAAACAGTCCATTGTTAATTCGTTGGGGCTCATCCCCTGTTCTCACGGATGCATGCCTAGTCTTTCTTGGCATTCTCCTCGTGTCAGGTCAGCCTGACCTTGACTCTTCTCACTCTGGGCTCGAATAGTAACCACGTGGTTTAGTTCTGCGGCTTTCTTCCGCTTAGAAGCCATATTTGCGTCTGCGCATTAACCTCATCTACCTCAGCAGCCATTTTCACAGCACGGCCTAGCAGGCCCGAACGAACTAGCATAAGAACAAACACAACCATAATTAAAATAAAGAAAATAAGCCTTTCTGTTTCCCACCCTTCATTATAAGTACCCAAGTTAGGTGTTACCTAGCAGAAGCGACATTTAAAGCCATGTTTACTTACCATCCGCATTCTTTTGCCACAATACAATTTTACTACATAGCACAAATCATGCGATTTTGCTCTAATTAGCACGCAAATCACTATATTAATATTATTTCACTTTACAATTGTAAATAAGTTAAAATTTGCATATAAATAGCAATTACCACTTGTATAAATGTTTACTAAGGGTGCAAATTGTTGGTTAGTTCATCAAATAATTAATATCGTTAAATTATTATCTCTATTATGGGGTGTTACAAATTTATTTCATTTACCTTGCTCCATCAGTGTCCTCAGAGCTGAGCCCCGGGGAGTTATTGGAGTCCACCGCAGTCACCAGGTCTAGGCTGCTAGATTCGTTTCGGAGTCTAGGTGATCCGCTCCTCCCCAGGGGGGATTCAGCCGGAGAGGTGGACGTCGTTCCGTGGGCGTTGCGCCTTCTTCGGGACCCAGATTGCTGCCCACGGGAGGTTGCAGGTGTGCTTCCGCGTGGCTCCTTCTGAGAGTCTGTCATGGTGGTAATCTTCGTTGGGCGGATCGGGCATTCTTCAGTTGCCCAGGTCCATGCCGCCTGCGGCGTATCAAAGAAGTACGATTTGCCCTAGAGCATCACTTTGAGGCGAGCTGGGAAGAGGAGTCCGTAAGGCAGATTGAGGGCCCGCAGCTTCTGCCTGTGGGCCTGCACTTCCTTGGTGTAGTCAGGAAAGATCATGATCTTGACCCCTTTGTGGAGTAGCTTCGGTCGTGAGCAGGCTTCTTGCAGGATGGCGTCCCGATCTCTGAAGTTTAGGATTCTCATAATGATTGGACGATGTGGGGCTCCCGGTGGCAGTCTCGGGGCAAGAGCGCGGTGGGCTAGTTCCACAACAAACCAGGGGGACAGGGCGTCCGCAGGCATCCAGGATCTGATCCATTCTTCAATGAATGTGTGGACTTGAGTGGGCTCCGTGCCCTTGGGAAGGTCAACTAGGCGGAGGTTGTTCTGGCGGGTGCGGTTCTCAGCGTCTTCGGCTCGCCTGTGTAGATCGGAGGTACGAGATAGGATCACTGACAGAATATCGATGAGAAGAATATCGACCTACAAAAATATCAAGGTAAAAATATAGAATGCCAGAATATCGAATCCCTATCTACAAACAGGTAAGTACAAAAATATCGAATCCAAAATATAGTTGTAAAAAATATAGTTAGTCAAAATATCGAATTTTTTAAATATCTTAAAAGTAATGTAAAATTAATGAAATAATATATATAATTAACTAAAGCATACTTAAAAATACTTAAATAACTTTAAAATTAATAAATAATTAATGTAAGTTAAAAAATAAATAAACATACATTTTTATTTTTAAATTCATATATATATTAACGTAATATTTATAAAAAATATTCAATAATTTTAGCGTAGGATAGCGGGAGGGTAAAATTTACTATTACCACTCCAGTGAGTGCAACAGTAGGGAAAGCATTGGATAGCGGGAGGGTAAAAATTACTATTCCCACTCCAGTGAGTGCAACAGTAGGGAAACGTTGGATAGCGTAGGGGTAAAAATTACTATTCCCACTCCAGAGAGTGAAACAGTAGGGAAAGCGTTGGATAGCGGGAGGGTAAAAATTACTATTCCCACTCCAGAGAGTGCAAAAGTAGGGAAAGCGTTGGATAGCGGGAGGGTAAAAATTACTATTCCCACTCCAGTGAGTGCAACAGTAGGGAAAGCGTTGGATAGCGGGAGGGTAAAAATTACTATTCTCACTCCAGAGAGTGCAACAGTAGGGAAAGCGTTGGATAGCGTAGGGGTAAAAATTACTATTCCCACTCCAGAGAGTGCAACAGTAGGGAAAGCGTTGGATAGCGTAGGGGTATAAATTACTATTCCCACTCCAGAGAGTGCAACAGTAGGGAAAGAGTTGGATAGCGTAGGGGTAAAAATTACTATTCCCACTCCAGTGTGTGCAACAGTAGGGAAAGCGTTGGATAGCGTAGGGGTAAAAATTACTATTCCCACTCCAGAGAGTGCAACAGTAAAGAAAATAATGATTTAATATTTTAATAAAAATAAAATAATTATCAATACCAATAAAAAATTAATTAAAATTACTTACCAATTACAAAATATTTAATAATTATTTCTAAACACCAATAAATATTATTTCTTAAAAATTAATTACCTATTAATTATTAATTAACAAAGAATTAATTTTAATACCAAAAAATAATAAATAATAAAAAATACCAAGTAATAATTAATTGACAGTAAATTAATTATCAATACACCAAAATATTTTCAATTATTAATTAATTACAAATAAATTACTTCCCACCCTATTCCCTATAAACCCACAACCCACTCTGAATAATAAATTAATACAATTAATATAATTATCAATAAAAAAATTAATAAAAATTAATTACCAATTAATAAAAATTAATTACCAATTAATAATTAATTAACAATAAATTATTTACCAATACCAATAAATAAAATTAAATAATTACTTAATTACATTTAAATTACTTCCCACCCTATTCCCCTATAAACCCACAACCCGCTACAGAACTAAAACGCAAAATTAAATTAAATATAATTAATAATTCCTAAAAATTAATATTTAATTTACTATAATTAAATTACTTCCCACCCTATTCCCTATAAACCCACAACCCGCTACAGAATTAAATTACGCAAAATTTAAATAACATAAAATTCATTACTTTAAAAAAATTAAAACATACATTACAAAAATAATACATACTTTTAACACATATACTAACACTTAAAACACTATAAAAAAAATCGATATTTTTAACAACTATATTATGACTGTCGATATTTTGACAATCGATATTTCTTACCTGAATTTCGATATTCTTAACCACTATATTTTGGCAATTTGATATTCTGTCCATTCTATATTAAAAACTCGATATTTTGGCAATTCGATATTAAAAATTCGATATTATGTCTGTTTACCACGAGATAAGAGTTGCTTCACCTGCGTTTTTAGTGTTGAGACATCGTCTTCCACTTCTGATAGGCGGGAATCCGCTGCTGTTACGCGGGCAGTCGCGTTGCGGAGGTCCTGGCGAAGAAGGGCCATGTCCACCTGGACCTCACCTATCTTGGTCTCCATAGATTCTTGGCAGGTCTTGATGGCGTGTAGTATGGTAGCTAGGTCTCCGGTCAGGTGGCCAGTCCCGGAGGGCGCAGTCTCGTTCTGGGAGGGGCCGCTGCTTGCATATTGCTCCATTTTAATCTGAGTTGGCTGGGCCTTCGCACCTTTATCTTTCCCCATGGTGGAATGGGTCTTCAAGAGATTGGCCTTATCAGTCCCGTTGCGTATCTCTCCACTGGGGTCCCTGTGGCACCACTTGGTTCAGCCAATTAGGCAGGGCGAGCCCGCTGCTCCGGGTCAGGTCTAGGCAAGGGTCGGGCCGGCCGTCTGACACCACCACAGGGCTCAAGGATGCGCACTGGAGCAGGTGGTCTAATATTCAGAGAGGAGAGAGAGCGCAGGACCAGCAGTATGGGTTTGGGCTTCTAGTGGGTAGGATGTAGAACTATGCAGCCGCATACATGTAAGTTGCAATGCCCCGCTAGTCTCTTCCACTGGGCGCGGATCGGGCCACGGGTCTTTCACTTTCGTCAAGCCTTCTGTTGAGGTCAGGCCTTCTTCTGGCTGGATTCTGGCATCCCTTCTCCCACCACTGTTGCACCCAAGACGGCAAGTAGATTACTGGTCCCTAAAGACAACTATATATTCATCTCTGAGAGTCTGCACTGGGTCCACCTGGTTGGACGGGTGTGAAAAAGAAAGGGGGAAAACCCTCCAAACAGGTGAGTGGGAAGGTTTTTCATTGGAGGAGCAGTCTATCTTCGCTCTGTATTGTGGTACGGACAACTTGGGTTCAATGGAGTGGCAGGCCCTCTGATATAGTTTGTGGACTGCTGGCCCCTGGCTTTCATTGGCGTGGGGGCCCAGAGGAATGAGGCAGCTGCTCTGATGTTCTGTAGGGGTCCCTCCCCGCCGCCCAGCGGCCCACCGTTATGCCGCAGTCATAGGGAGGGCCTTGCGTGTCATACAGACTCTGCAACTGTGATCACCTCCAACAGGCAGGTAGGTGGAGGGCATCGCCGCGCCGAGGTGGAGGAGCAACCGAAGCCTCTGTTGTCAGCAGGGCACTGCCGACCGCTCGGGGGGCCGCCTCAGGCCACGAGCCCTCACACCCCCATGCCAATGAGGCGTCCCGCCGGTCGTGGGCTGATCAGTCTACCAGCCAACGGTCAATAGGTGTAGCACACCCTTGGATTTGGGCCGTCCCAGGGCGTAGCACATCAGTCTCGCTCCCGCCGCAAGGCCCCCACCGGCCCTCTCAGTAATCGTGGCTGGGGTCGTGCCCACTCTGGATGGCTCCGCAACTCCCTCCCGGGGCCCCACGGCAGCAGGCCACACCGGAGGGAACCACAAGCAGCCGGCACAGGATGCCTCTGCCGGCTCACCACCGCCACCAGGCCCCCGCATGACGTCCTGCTGATTGCGGGCCGATCACCTCACCAGTACACCACCGGGAGCCATGTGGCGCTCCCACCGCCACAGTAATTACCCCCGCTCACCTCGTGTGCCTGCGGCGGGTGTTCTGCTCACTCCTGGCCGGCGGGACGCCGCCGGAACCTCAGGGTGTCACAACGTAGCCGGGGTCCCAGCAGCCTTCACTGGATCAGGGCTCCGATCTCTCAGGGCAGTTACAATAGCGTGAGCCCAGGGATCATCAGGGCTGTCCCCCGGCTAGTCTCTCGGGCACTGGTTAATTGGGCGCCATTTTGTCGGGCCTCGCCGCATCTTCAGTGATCTCCGGCGGCTCCTCACCGTCAATCGTGGCTTCTCCCTGAAAGATTAGGATCGCCACAGACACGGGCACCTTGGCACTCACGGCGTCCCTGCTGATTGTTGGGCGCTGGAGGATTAGGATGGCATCGGATCGCAGAGGGGTCCGGAGCACTCTCAGAGTGCGACTGCCATCTTGGCTTGCCAAGCCACGCCCTACATATTATCCATTTCTTAGTGCCATTCCCAAAGCAGGGTTCGTGGTTCCCATATCTTCTAAATGATCCCTGTGATAACACTTCTAAACAAAGCGCAGTGCACTTTATGCTTTTCTACTCATTGTATGCATGTCATCAGAATCTATTTTTAATTCCAATCCTACGAGAAGACAATATAAATTAGCCATGTTATTTTTGAAACCACTTGGCTCTTTGCACGCATGTTATGCCGTAATTAACTTTTTAATATGTTCTCTTGCCACTAGGAGGGACAGGTTCTTGGTTTGATTGTATTAACTTGCTTCCTCCTTTTATGTTTTTTCCATTATAAAATATTTGTAATGAACTTCACCTTTTCTGTGATGTAATGAATGTTTGTTTTTAGAATTCTATTTTTATTCTGTTTGTGCTTTTATGACTATTTATAACCAAAAAAAGTAAGAATGATAATGATGAAAGTGCAAACTGTTCCTTACTAGGGGTATCCTGGCACAGAGTTTATTAGATTCCTGACACAGAATAGCTTCTTAAAGAGGGTGTTGAAAGTGCCAAGTTGTGAGCTGTTTTTTTGAAGGTGAGGTAATCAACTAGCGGGCATATTGATAGAGGAAGCTTGTTCCAGTTTTTTTGCAGCCTAGAAAGAAAAAGAGCGACATACTGCTTTAGCATGATGGATGCCAGAGATGCTCACTTGAAGAAGATTAGCTAAGCAAAGGCACAAGAAGGTTGAAAGAGTCTCTTGATGGGATATGTAGGGCCTGTCCTATACAATGCTCAATTGGCAAAAGCAGAGGATTTTACATATGGCCCGTTGCCTCATAAGGAGCCAGTGGAGGCTCATCAGATGTTCAGAGATGGCAAACTGAGGTTGCAATTTAAGAACAAGGTGAGCAGCCGTGTTTTGAACCACCATTAGACGGTTGATGAGGTAATGGGATGTGCCCATATAAAAAGTATTTCTATAGTCCTGATGTGAGGTGACCAATGCCGGAATGGCTGATCTATGAGACAGGAAAATCATTTGCAGAGCATTTTAAGGACAGCAAACAGCTGAGACTTGGTTGATTTGAGGTAGTAATGGGTAGTCAAAAACACAAGAGAGAGAAAGGGATAACCACAAATGTGGAGGGGTATACTCCTGATCCCCTTTAAATTTCATAAACAAACAATAAGAGGAGTACAACCAGGAGACTCGGTAAAGTCTCCAAAGTATTGGGATAAAGGGCACAAGAGAGGAAATATCCTTTCTTAAGAAGACCCCTCACTCACCAACCTAGTTGGTGACATGCTTCATCATCGGGGTCCCACCCGAATGGCCGAATGCCATCCGGGTGTGCTTCAACACCTGATTACAGTGGAGCAGGTTTGTTTTCTGTGTAGGTGAGTGAAATAGTGATTTAAAAATTGGCCAAATATAACTCAAAATTAGTATTTTAATAATAGAGCACCTGGACAATATTAAAAGAATCATAAGACACCCTTTTTGGTTAAATTGACCAACTGGTATCTTTAGGTAAAAAAGTGCAAAAAGTGCGAAGAAAAAGGTCTACATGTTTCAACCTAATGTCGGTATTACTAGGTTTTCGTCAGGACCAAGAGTACGTGACCCGGGCGGTCTACACATGCTAAGGTGTACCCTGCCCTTGATCACTGTTTCCTAACTCTGTACTCACAGTTAGGAGACCTTTCATCCTAGTAGTTGAAAGGAAAGAACTATGTAACGCATGATTGCGGGCCTCATGGGAAAGGGGGTCATGGTGCTGGACCTGCAGCCGCTCGGGGAGCGGCTGCAGGTCTTTAGTATAGGCGTAGCAGCCGGTGACTGGTGATTCGCTATTACGCAACAGAGCCAGCACCATGACCCCCTTTCCCATGAGGCACGCAATCATGCGTTACATAGTTCTTTCCTTTCAACTACTAGGATGAAAGGTCTCCTAACTGTGAGTACAGAGTTAGGAAACAGTGATCAAGGGCAGGGTACACCTTAGCGTGTGTAGACCACCCGGGTCACGTACTCTTGGTCCTGATGAAAACCTAGTAATACCGACATTAGGTTGAAACATGTAGACCTTTTTCTTCGCACTTTTGCACTTTTTACCTAAAGATACCAGTTGGTCAATTTAACCAAAAGGGTGTCTTATGATTCTTTTAATATTGTCCAGGTGCTCTATTATTAAAATACTAATTTTGAGTTATATTTGGCCAATTTTTAAATCACTATTTCACTCACCTACACAGAAAACAAACCTGCTCCACTGTAATCAGGTGTTGAAGCACACCCGGATGGCATTCGGCCATTCGGGTGGGACCCCGATGATGAAGCATGTCACCAACTAGGTTGGTGAGTGAGGGGTCTTCTTAAGAAAGGATATTTCCTCTCTTGTGCCCTTTATCCCAATACTTTGGAGACTTTACAGAGTCTCCTGGTTGTACTCCTCTTATTGTTTGTTTGTAGTAATGGGTAGGTCATGATCAAGAAGAATCCCTAAGTTTCTGACAGATTTGGTTTGACTGTGGTGTCTCCCATGATGGCTGACCACCATACAGAGGGCCAAACATGGTTGTATTTGCCAACCAGGACAACTTTGGTCTTTTCTCCATTCAGTTTTTGACAAGTACTTTCCAAATCTTTCAGAACCACAGCTCAATTTTTAGAACATTAAATGTTCGCGACCTACCTAGCTTTAATGGAAATGAAGCGGGCGAGTCTTTAATATAACTAAGGCATCATGTGGTAGAGCACTGTCATTTACAGAGAGCACATTTCCCACTGAAATGGCCACTAAATTTGCCCATACATTTAATGGAATTGACTAGTTAACTGATTTTTTTCTTGAACTGATAGTTTGGTTGCTGCTTGTATGTGGCTAGACAGTCTCTTGCCAATGGTAAATGGTGTACTACCACACCATCGTTATATACTATCCTGAAACAACTCTATTTAATTTACATAATGCTATAAAGAAATATGATATGCTCTAGTTAAAAATATATTGACACTTAATTTTCTATAACATTTCAAACACTTTTCATTAACACTTAAGCACAAGCAATCACATAGTACACTCATGCGTTAATAAGATACATACTCAAAAATGTATTCCTGATGCACAAATTACATGCACAAAAATCAGTTACAATTTTTGGCTCCTGTAAATATTTTTGGGTTTCTCTACAGTCAGGGATCTCACATCTTCATGTGGAGGTTTCTCCTCTACATGCAGAGGGTTCCCTCACAGGGGCAGAGTTCTCCAAAGTCGAGGAGGAGATCTCCGCTTAACACAACATATAGGAAATTACATACAGGAAGAGGAAGCCAGCCATTTTCTGGTCATTCTGAGCCAACCTTTAACCAGGACAGCATCCTCCTCCATCACGCTGCTCCTTACTTTATCAAAACCTCCAACATGGCTGAAAGACAAGATGAGAGGGGCTCCCATTTACTGAGGCCAAATTAGAACTCATTCGTAAAGGCATCCTCCACAGGTATCCTCAACTTTATGGGGGCCCAGAGACGCAGCTGAGCAAAGCAGCAGGGGACCAAATTTGGAGGGAGTTCACACCTGAAGGAGGAAGGAATGCAAGAACCTCTGCGAGGATCTTTGTTGCGGGACCTGTATCAAAGGCTTAGGACATTACTGGTCTGTCCTCCCAACCACGTTCTTGGTACCCCCGCATGACACCACTGTACAGGAGGGACCAGAGAGCAATCTAGCCAACCCTTCTTGCTCAGCTATAACAGTCTGAGCAGAAGACTAGCAGTAAATGTATTATTTGTATATGCTCTAAGAGCACATGAGTTTTGAGAGTGGTGTACAGTCAAGTGTACAGTCTGACCTTTGTTTTAACATTCAATTTTGTATTTAACCTGTGTGGAAGAAATTAAAGTTTACAAATAGTAACATGCGCATATTGTAGTTTTGTTTAGATTTACTAATAATCTTATCTGGACATAAAGAAAAGCTTTTCAAATGTTATATTTTGTGACAACATAACAGTTTAAACACAACTTCAACATCTGGGATCTGTTACTTTTTCATTTTGTCAAGGTTATTTTATAAAAAATGATTTCCAAATTCCCACAATTACTGAACAAATTCTAAACTTTTATACATTAATCAACACAATGCTTTAAAATGCTTTAATTCTTTAAAAATGTACTCAAATCGGAGTTAAAGATGTTGTAAAACTTTAAAAAATAGAATCACAGAAAAATGCACAATAAACAACCCTCTTTGCAAATTCTTTATCTTTGAATGCCTGAATTCAAAGAATTATTTGGAAATTATAATTTCTTGCAATTTAGAATTTGGTAAAACTTAATATATACTCACAGGCTTGCTAAAAGTCTGGTAAAGATGGCACAAGGTTAGTTATTGTATTTAGGGACATAATATGCCTTTTAAATTAAGTACATTTGATATGCCATATTGAACCAATGAATACAAAATGTCTTTCTATTTTTTTTACATTCATTTTCAGCGGAGCGGGCTAGTCAAACATCATCATAGTAGGACCCAGACAAAGAAGATCCTCAACTATGAGGGCGACTCACAGCTATCCACCACTAACAAAGGAGAGGAACCCCACAAAAGCAGAGAGGGTGCACCTGTCCGGAGACAAACAAGATCTGTCACAAAAAAACTCCAGGCAGGGGCTGTAAGCCAACGGTGTGGGTGGGGAATGGAGAATGGGGACACTACTAGCAAGGACGAGGCAGATACTGGGGCTCCTCCTGGCCTTGAGGAAGACCAACCATGGGTGTCAAAAGAGCAGGGCCCACCACAATGTGATCATGAATCCACCCCTCCTTAACTCCAGAGCCTTCCCATACCATCAGGCCCTCCAGGTAACTCCCTGCACAGCTTTCATCTCGTCCTCCAAGGGCGTGCCCAGAGCAACACAAGCAGTTGAGTGACACATTAGCCCCCAACACCCCAGAGCCCGCTTATGTAGCCCATTCCCTTCCCACAGAATATATGTCATGGGCTGGTCTCAAGGAGGTCCCGAGGCCAATCGGCGAGGTTCAGGGATCGAGCCCTCTGGACATCCAGCACTTAGTTGGACAGATCCTGATACTCCAAGAGACAGTAACTGAACAGCTCTGAACTGTATGTGGCCTCTGACCTCCTTTATAACAAGTCTAAAGTTGCATTAGTCTCTGAAACCTGCACCACCTTCTGTTATCCCACCTCCCAATTCATCTATCACTCCTGCTTCCCCTACTACTCCTGTGTTCCCTTCTTACCATGGGATGTCTTGTCCTGCCAAGACCAGTCATTCAATGTTCACATAGAAGGAGGACTTTACCACTGTTGTGGTGAAGAGTGATTCAGAGGATGGCCAGGAACTTTTGCCCCCAAACCAGGAGCTTGACTCAGACAACCCTTCTGGCTTGGGCAAAGGACCTTATATTATAATTTAGCACAGTGGAGTTTGCTATGAAATTTTTTCAAATATAATAATTATTTTTATGGACTGATTTAAAAAAAAAGAAATTATGGACACTTTTTTTAATTCACCTCTTTGTATATAAACGTGTTCCCTTAATGTTTCCATATGTGTTTTTATTGTTTGCCCACCCCCTCCAAGTTTGCATTTCCACTCAAACACGCCACTGTTTCATTTAATTTTGCCCATTTTCCAAGGGCAGTTTAAATAGTTCCCCCAAACATTTTTTTCAACAACAACCAGATGTTGTTTATATATAAAAAACATCTAAAATTTCAAACATTAAAATTTCCATTTTTTTCTAGAAAAATGCAAATTAATCCATTGCATGTCATGTAAAAGAAACATTTAGGGCCTGATTACGATGTCGGTGGGTCTGATACCGACGGCTCATTGGTGTCGGAACCACTGACATCTGCCCCTGCGGTCCGCCTGCCGCATTAAGATGCAGCGGGAGAGGGGACCGTCTGCCGCGCTTCCGAGGAGCTCAAGGAGCCCATTGGTGCGTTGTAGGGTCAGTAATCCCTACAATAAGGGCGGTGCCTGCTCACCCGCCATGAAAAGGCAGGTGGATAGTGGCGCCCTTCCCCCCTGGCCCTCCTCTATGGGGTCTGGGGGGGCACCTCTGGTGCCTCCCTAACCATCGCTGCACCATGTTTCAGGTACCACATGGTGCATGCTACACGGTGCAGGGATGTTTTTAGAGTGTTTATTATCTTATGAGGCGTGTGCTGCAGCCCACAGCACATGCCGCAATAGAAAATATACACATTGCGACCGCTGTGAAGGTGATCGTTTTGTAATTCGGGCAGCGGGACCGCAGACTTCTAGTCAGGCGGTCCTGATTCCACTACAGTGTCCGACCGGCATCGTAATCAGGCCCTTAGTTATTTTGAAGATGCTTTCACTATCACAATTAGATTGTTTTAATGCAATACACTTTGAAGGTAAACAAAGAACAGAACATGAATAACATGTATGTGTTGAAACTTCAACAACAAGCTGTGAGAAGTTGGCCTGGTATATGCTGTTCACTAATTAAAGTGGACACCTTGCACCAGTACAATTCGACTCTTATGGTAGATAGGTTTAAGACAACCTTTATAGAAAGCTATCCTAGTGGTAGCTGTGGAGAGCAGCCTTCAGGCTAAGTCTTCAAGGAATGTAAAGCAGCTTGTTTTACCACACAATCTCTTGAATCACCAAATGAAAAGACACCACACAGGTATATATAACAAATATATATGTATTTATTAATAAACAACTCTCTACTAATCTCTTTATGAGATTAGAAGTCAGGAACATATGTACAAGTCAATTGTTATCAAAATAAGTTAGCACAGTAAATATCACAATCTTATCTTGGCTAGACCGGGGTCTAGAGCACATAGAATCGAGGGACCCCCAGAGAACCACCCAGGTAGTTGTAGGAGACCCACAGGGGATCGGACGCGGTGTTCAGACACTGGTGTGAGTCCTGTACGAGTCTATGCAAGCGGACGCGATTGAGTTATCAATGTTACAGGCCCCTGGCGTGTTCGAGGCGAACACACCGATCGGTCAGTACGAGTCGAAGGACGCGGTTACTGGTAGATTTACTAGGGAGTTGGACGCGGTGTGTCTAACACAGCCGCGAACCCTGTACGAGTCAGTGCGAGAATCGCACGAGGAAAATAAGAGTTTTAGGATACTTCTGGTGAACCTACAAGCAAGTCACTTACAGGGTAAGTAGTTCTAGGGCCCACACCCACAGGAGCACCGTAGTGCTGGAGTTACCTCACCCAGGGAAGCCAGGTGCACAGGTGTCCTTTGGTGTCGGGTCGCGGCGTCGTTTTCAATGGCGAACAAAGAAGACTTGCTGCTTGTGATGATTTGTAGAAGTGTCCGGTGGAATCCAACACTGGATTCGGTGGAAGGATGACCTGAAAGCAGAGGGGACAGTGTTCAAAGTCACTTGGCAGTGACTCGGGGCAAGGAAGATGAATGCCCACCGTCGTCGCAGGATTCAGGTCGTTCACGATTGCCTTTACTCTTCAGCCACGAAGTCCAGGAGGTGTCGACGACAACCAGGAGCTGGATTCGGCGTGTCCCACAATGTTTGCAGCTTACTGTGGTGTCGGCAACTCGATTAGAGCCAACAGGCCTTGGTAACAGCAAGTCTCGTGGAAGGTGTGAAAAGGCAATGGCGCAGACCAGCAAGGTCTGAGGGACTCACCCAACAAGGGTAGGTCAGGGCAGGCCTGGAGCAACCAGGGGAGCCCTTTGGTTTGTTGCAAAAGTCTTCAGGGGACCCACGAGCCGGCTGGCAAGGGATCACAAAGACGCCTTGGTCGGATTCGCTCCACAGGGGTCCACGGTCACTCGGGTCGGTGTAGGCCACTGATCTTCGGAGGGATTCCTGCTGGAGGCTAGGACCACACGTGATCCAAAGCACAGGTCCTTAGAACGTTGTGGAGGGGTTGCACTCGACAATAGTGCACGGTACCCAGGGGTCACGGTTCCTCGTCACTCGTGGGGTCCACTTGCCTCAGCTTCGCTGGGGACTCACGATGGCCTTGGAAAAGTCAGGAAATCCACTTCTTGGGCCGCAGGGACTTCGGACTCCGGCGGGAGCGGCGTAGTTTGCGACTGTCGTTTGTAGTTTTTGGTGCCTGCCAAGCAGGGGAGTCACTCCTTGACTCCAAGGGAGATTCTTCTGTCTTCCAAAGGTAGTGGAACGTCGAAGGGCCAGGATTCTTCTTCAGAGCGTCGTCCAGGGATATCTAACTTACAAGTTCAAGGGCTCCCTATCTTATACTGTAAAGAAGGGAGGGACTAGCTCTATGACCCCACCTATGGGAGGGTCAGGGGAGTGGGTGGCTACACCCACTTCCCTTTGTCCAGTTTCGTGCCAGAGCAGGGGCAGGTAGCCCCTGAGCCGGTATGAACTGGCATATGCACAGAGGAGCCTTCTGCTCCCCCAGTGCAGGACTTCAAAGCACTCTAAGAGTGCACCCGCCCAGCCCCAATACACTAAACCCTGTCTGGGAGGTGGTTACACCTCCCTGTGACAGGATACCTTTTGTTGGGCCTCCTCCACTGCGAGTTTCGGTCATCAGCAGGAGGGCAGCCAGGTGTCTGTGGCTGGTGGCATCCATTTTGTGATGCCAGGGCTCTTCAGGATTCTACCGTGTTTCCACAGTAGGTACATGTCTATCCCTCTAGAAGGGTGGAATGCTACCCCCGCCCCCAGGACTGGCGGGGGGTAGTATTCCAAGATGTTTGACACCAAACACGACATGTTTTGATGCAGCCATACCAAAGTTAGCATTCTACCGCGAGGATATAATGCACTTTAAGAGTATATGGTTTAACCGCATCCACAAACAGCACCAGAGAATGGACTCTGAGAGCTGCAGAGGGGCCCTGCTCAGGCAGAGGCACCCCCTCACATAGAAGCCAAGCACCCTGCCCTCAGGATTGATAGGGCCTGCCTTAGGGGTGACTGATAGGTTTATATGTGTGTGTTGGAGAGATATAGGGAACCTATACCTCAGTGAGGAGTGCTAGCACCACCTCACCCAGGCTGCAGTAGCAGGCCTGTAGTGTCAGATTTAGTCTGCTTCCCAGGGGTGGCATAATACATGCTTCAGCCCCTGGTAGGCCTGTGAAGTACCTATGCCCTTGGCACCTAAGGTACCATATACTAGGGACTCATAAGGCACCACAGTATCCAATCACTAGTGCACCTAGAGTGCACTCCAAATCGTTTAGAGAGAACAGAGAGGCTGGGGCCCTGATTGGCAGGGATCCAGCCTGACTATAGCCAGAAACCAGTGAATCATCAGAAAAAAAGTGGGGGCAACATAAGAGGCAGATCCTACTCAACCCCCCCCAAACGCAGGGACACTAAACTAACCTTGACCAGTTGAGTCTTCGTGTTCAAAGTGGAAATACCTTGAGAGTCCATCTGCATTGGCATGTTGGGTCCCAGGCCTATGTTCCACTGTATAGTCCATCCCCTGTAGGGAAATGGACCACCTCAAAAGTTTTGGGTTTTCACCTTTCATCTGCTTAAGCCATAGGAGGGGCTTGTGGTCAGTCTGAACTATGAAGTGAGTGCCAAACAAGTATGGCCTCAGCTTCTTCAGGGCCCACACCACAGCAAAGGCCTCCCTCTCTATAGCTGACCAACGTTTCTCTCTAGGGGTCAGCCTTCTGCTAATGAAAGCTACTGGCTGGTCTTGACCTTCATCATTCAGTTGAGACAGTACAGCTCCCACACCCAGCTCAGAAGCATCTGTTTGGACAATGAACTTTTTGGTGTAGTCTGGACTCTGTAAGATGGGGGCAGTGCACATGGCCTGCTTTAGGTCTTCAAATGCCTTTTGACAGCTAGCTGTCCACTGAACCTTTTTTGGCATTTTCTTTGAGGTCAGATCATTCAAGGGGGTCACTATAGATCCATATCCCTTGACAAACCTCCTATAGTACCCAGTCAGGCCCAAGAAGGCTCTCACCTGTGTCTGGGTGGTTGGAGCAACCCATTCCATTATGGTTTGGATTTTGCTCTGTAAAGGTTGAACCTGGCCGCCACCCACAAGGTGGCCCAGGTACACAACCTGACTCTGCCCTATCTGGCACTTGGTGGCCTTGATAGTGAGGCCTGCTTTCTGCAGAGCCTCCAAAACATTCCTGAGGTGGACCAGGTGATCCTGCCAGGAGGAACTAAAGACAGCAATATCATCTAGATAAGCTGAGCAATAAGTTTCCATTCCTGCCAGAACTTTATTCACCAACCTCTGGAAAGTGGCAGGTGCATTCTTCAATCCAAAGGGCATCACCACAAAGTGGTAGTGCCCACCAGGGGTCGAAAATGCTGTTTTGGCTTTTGCATCATCAGCTAATCTGATCTGCCAGTAGCCAGCTGTCAGGTCAAATGTGCTTAGATACTTGGCTGAGGCCAAAGTATCAATCAGCTCATCTGCCCTTGGTATGGGATAGGCATCAGTCCTAGTGACTGCATTGAGGCCTCTGTAGTCTACACAAAACCTCATCTCTTTCTTACCACCCTGGGTATGAGGCTTGGGTACCAGGACTACTGGGCTAGCCCAAGGGCTATCTGAAGGCTCAATTACACCTAGCTCCAACATTTTCTGGACTTCAGTCCTGATACAGTCCCTGACATGGTCAGGTTGCCTGTAGATTTTATTCTTGACAGGCAGACTGTCTCCAGTGTCCACCTCATGGGTGCACCAGGTAGTCTGACTAGGGGTCAGGCTAAACATATGTCTAAACTGTTGCAGAACCTGTCTGCACTCAGTTTGCTGATGGTCAGTGAGGCTGCTTGCCAAAGCAACACCATCTACTGACCCATCATCAGGGTTCTGAGAGAGCAGGTCAGGGAGAGGGTCACTCTCCTCCTCCTGGTCCTCATCAGTTGCCATGAGCAAGCCCATGTCAGCCCTGTCAACATATGGCTTTAATCTGTTGACATGGAGCACCCTCAGGGGGCTCCTGGGAGTTCCAAGATTCACCAGATAGGTGACTTCTCCCTTCTGTTCAACTATTGTATGGGGGCCACTCCACTTGTCCTGGAGGGCTGCTGGGGCCACAGGCTCCAACACCCACACTTTCTGTCCTGGCTGGTATACAGTCAGTACAGCCTTTTGGTCATGCCAAGCTTTTTGTAATTCTTGGCTGGCCTCCAGGTTTTTGGTTGCCTTTTTCATGTACTCAGCCATCCGGGAGCGGAGACCAAGTACATAGTCCATCACATCTTGTTTGGGGGGCTTGAGAGGTAACTCCCAGCCCTCTTTTACCAAACACAGTGGACCTCTCACAGGATGCCCAAACAGAAGCTCAAATGGGCTGTAACCAACCCCCTTCTGTGGAACTTCTCTGTATGCAAATAGCAGGCAAGGAAGAAGAAGGTCCCATTTCCGCCTAAGCTTCTCTGGGAGTCCTTTAATCATTCCCTTCAGGGTTTTGTTGAAACGTTCAACCAACCCATTGCATTGTGGGTGATAGGGAGTGGTGAACTTATAAGTTACACCACACTCCTTCCACATTGCTTTTAGATATCCTGACATGAAGTTAGAACCTCTGTCAGAGATGACCTCCTTTGGGAAACCCACTCTGGAGAAAACTCCAATGAGGGCTCTTGCCACCACAGAGGCTGTGGTGGTCCTCAGGGGAATTGCCTCTGGGTACCTGGTGGCATGATCCACTACCACCAGGATAAATCTGTGCCCAGATGCAGTTTGAGGGTCAAGGGGACCAACAATGTCAATCCCTACCCTTTCAAAGGGTACCCCCACCACAGGTAGTGGTATCAGGGGGCCTTTGTTGTGCCACCTGCCTTACCACTGGCTTGGCAAGTGACACAGGAGCGACAAAACTCCTTTGTGTCCTCTGACATATGTGGCCAATGAAAATGTGGAACAAGCCTGTCCCAGGTCTTGTTTTGGCCCAAGTGACCTGCTAAAGGGATATCATGTGCTAAGGTCAAGAGGAACCCCTAAACTTCTGAGGTATTACCAACCTCCTGGTGGCTCCAGGGGCTGGGTCTCTACCCTCAGAATATAGGAGTCCCTCATCCCAATAAACTTTATGGGACCCACTAGCACTCCCAGCAGCCTCAGCAGCAGCCTGCTGTCTGAGGGGTTCAAGAGAGGGGCAGCACTGTTGCTCCTTACTCAGATCTTCCCTAGAAGGGCCCCCTGCCCCCAAGAACTCAACCTGATCAGGCTCAAGTCCCTCTGGGGCAGTTCCTTCTTCAGGATCTGCTTCACCTCCCTCTGGAGGGGAATCTGTGATCTGAGACAGAGGGGAAGGCACTGCCTTTACCCTACTGCTCCTCCTCTTGGGAAGCATCTGGTCCATTGTTCCAGGATCCAGAGCTGGTTCAGTGTTATGCTTTCTTGCTTGTGACCTGGTCACAGCAAATACCTCTGCAGGGATGCCCAACATCTCAGCATGAGTCCATAACTCTACTTCAGACCAGGCTGAAGTCTCTAGATCATTGCCCAACAGACATTCTACAGGGAGGTCTGCACTGACTACAACCTTCTTGAGGCCAGTTACCCCTCCCCAGGAGAAATTCACAACTGCCAGACTATGGTTGGTCCTGACATTGCTCGCATTGGTCACCTGGTACATTTCGCCCAGGATGATCTGGTTAGGGTCCACAAGATCCTCTGCCACCATGGTGACACTAGCACCTGTGTCCCTAAATGCCAAAGCCTGTTTGCCATTTATTACAGGCTGCTGTTTGTATTTGCCCAGATTACTGGGGCTTACTAGGAAGGACATGTCAATGTCTCCATCACAAATCAGCATTGCCTGAGTGGGTACTCTGACTAGGTCAGAGTCCACTTCAGAACCCAGGGTCAACCCTATTAAACCCTTAGTCTGAGTACCACCTCCACCAGTAGCTGAGCTAGGGAGAACAGTTGCCTTAGGGGCAGGAGTGGGGGTGGTTTGGTCTTTGGACTTGTTACAATCAGAAGTCCAGTGCTCTTTCTGTTTACAGAATTTGCACCAGGGCTTCTTTTGGCCTTTTCCCTTGTTGGATTGTGACTCCCCACCAGATGCAGATTTTTGGGGCCCTTGTGAAGACTTCTGGTCTTTTGACTTATCCCCACCTTTCTCAGAGCCCTTAGGATCTTGCTTCTTGGTGTCACCCCCTTGGTTCTGGGGTTTCTGCCTCACCCTGGTTCTGACCCATTTGTCTGCCTTCTTTCCCAATTCTTGGGGAGAGGTCAGATCAGAGTCCACCAGGTACTGATGCAACAACTGGTTCTGGCAATTATTAAGGATCTGTTCTCTCATTATCAGATTATACAATCCTTTGAAATCAGTAACCCTACTGCCAACTAGCCAACCCTCCAGAGCCTTGGTTGCACAATCAACAAAGTCAGTCCAGTCCTGAGTCTGTGCCTTCTGGGTGTCTCTGAACTTCAACCTGTACTGCTCAGTGGTTAAGCCAAACCCATCTATTAGTGCACTCTTCAGGACTTCATAATCATCAGCATCCTCTTCTCTAACAGTGAGGAGCTTGTCTCTACCTTTATCTGAAAAGGAGAGCCACAAGATTGCTGCCCACTGCTTTTGGGGGACCTGCTGTACTCTACAGGCCTTCTCCATAGCAGTTATCCACTTGTGGATATCATCCCCACTCTGGTAGGGAGGAACAACCTTGCTCAGGTTCCTATGGTCTGGAATATATTCTCTGCCTCTAGGGACACTGTTGCTGCCACCAAGGGGTTCTAACCCCTCTCTTCTAGAAGCTCTCTGGATCTCCAGGGCTTCCCTATCCAGTGCCAACTGCTTGGTTCTGAGGGCAACTCGTGCTTCCTCATACTGGAGTAGTTTGCACATTCTTTCAGAGGAGGTCTCTCTTATGGGAAAGTATGAGTTCCTCTGATGGACACATTCTCTGCCAGAGTGATAGGAGTGGTCAGATTCCCTGGAAGGGGACCTGTGCCTCTCATCCACTCTGTCAGTTCTCTTAGGGAGAATTCCTCTGTCCTTTTCAGGCCCTCTGGAGCCTGGCCCTTCAATCACAGAGTCCTGTTCATTCTGATTTTCATCATCTGACCCAGACACTGTAATTGACCCACCCCCTGATTCAGACCGATTAGCTCCTAGAGCCAATCTAAGATCATCTGCTGTCAGCAGATCTATCAGGTGTAGTGTGGAGGGACTCTGTCCTAGCTTCAGGTGTCTTTCAACACACATGGCTCTCAAGTCAGAGAAAGCCATGTCCTTATACTGAGGCTGGGTGGACCCACTGGCTCCACCTTTTAAGGACATTCTAGTGTTGTGCAGTGTTGTACTACCTACACTAGTTTGTGGCCTACTGATCCTAGCTTGAGCTGTAGAAAGGGTGTGCTATCCCTTGGCACACAGCTCTAAGTTCAGTAGAACTTATTGATACTAAGCTTGACTTTATATGTACCTTAAGTACCTATAGTGGTTTTCAGTTAGTAATTCAAATAGAGATTTTCTGGTAAAACAATAGCAAGCTGGAATCCCACACGCTGCCCACCAATGTGAGAAGTTGGCCTGGTATATGCTGTTCACTAATTAAAGTGGACACCTTGCACCAGTACAATTCGACTCTTATGGTAGATAGGTTTAAGACAACCTTTATAGAAAGCTATCCTAGTGGTAGCTGTGGAGAGCAGCCTTCAGGCTAAGTCTTGAAGGAATGTAAAGCAGCTTGTTTTACCACACAATCTCTTGAATCACCAAATGAAAAGACACCACACAGGTATATATATCAAATATATATGTATTTATTAATAAACAACTCTCTACTAATCTCTTTATGAGATTAGAAGTCAGGAACATATGTACAAGTCAATTGTTATCAAAATAAGTTAGCACAGTAAATATCACAATCTTATCTTGGCTAGACCGGGGTCTAGAGCACATAGAATCGAGGGACCCCCAGAGAACCACCCAGGTAGTTGTAGGAGACCCACAGGGGACGGACGCGGTGTTCAGACACTAGTGCGGGTCCTGTACGAGTCTATGTAAGCGGACGCGATTGAGTTATCAATGTTACAGGCCCCTGGCGTGTTCGAGGCGAACACACCGATCGGTCAGTACGAGTCGAAGGACGCGGTTGCTGGTAGATTTACTAGGGAGTTGGACGCGGTGTGTCTAACACAGCCGCGAACCCTGTACGAGTCAGTGCGAGAATCGCACGAGGAAAATAAGAGTTTTAGGATACTTCTGGGGAACCTACAAGCAAGTCACTTACAGGGTAAGTAGTTCTAGGGCCCACACCCACAGGAGCACCGTAGTGCTGGAGTTACCTCACCCAGGGAAGCCGGGTGCACAGGTGTCCTTTGGTGTCGGGTCGCGGCGTCGTTTTCAATGGCGAACAAAGAAGACTTGCTGCTTGTGATGATTTGTAGAAGTGTCCGGTGGAATCCAAGCCTGGATTCGGTGGAAGGATGACCTGAAAGCAGAGGGGACAGTGTTCAAAGTCACTTGGCAGTGACTCGGGGCAAGGAAGATGAATGCCCACCGTCGTCGCAGGATTCAGGTTGTTCACGGTTGCCTTGACTCTTCAGCCACGAGGTCCAGGAGGTGTTGACGACAACCAGGAGCTGGATTCGGCGTGTCCCACAATGTCTGCAGCTTACTGTGGTGTCGGCAACTCGATTGGAGCCAACAGGCCTTGGTAACAGCAAGTCTCGTGGAAGGTGTGAAAAGGCAATGGCGCAGACCAGCAAGGTCTGAGGGACTCACCCAACAAGGGTAGGTCAGGGCAGGCCTGGAGCAACCAGGGGAGCCCTTTGGTTTGTTGCAAAAGTCTTCAGGGGACCCACGAGCCGGCTGGCAAGAGATCGCGAAGACGCCTTGGTCGGATTCGCTCCACAGGGGTCCACGGTCACTCGGGTCGGTGTAGGCCGCTGATCTTCGGAGGGATTCCTGCTGGAGGCTGGGACCACACGTGATCTAAAGCACAGGTTCTTAGAACGTTGTGGAGGGGTTGCACTCGACAATAGTGCACGGTACCCAGGGGTCGCGGTTCCTCGTTACTCGTGGGGTCCACTTGCCTCAGCTACGCTGGGGACTCACGATGGCCTTGGAGAAGTCAGGAAATCCACTTCTTGGGCTGCAGGGACTTTGGACTCCGGCGGGAGCGGCATAGTTTGCAACCGTCGTTTGTAGTTTTTGGTGCCTGCCAAGCAGGGGAGTCACTCCTTGACTCCAAGGGAGATTCTTCTGTCTTCCAAAGGTAGTGGAACGTCGAAGGGCCAGGATTCTTCTTCAGAGCGTCGTCCAGGGATATCTAACTTACAAGTTCAAGGGCTCCCTATCTTATACTGTAAAGAAGGGAGGGACTAGCTCTATGACCCCACCTATGGGAGGGTCAGGGGAGTGGGTGGCTACACCCACTTCCCTTTGTCCAGTTTCGCGCCAGAGCAGGGGCAGGTAGCCCCTGAGCCGGTTTGAACTGGCATATGCACAGAGGAGCCTTCTGCTCCCCCAGTGCAGGACTTCAAAGCACTCTAAGAGTGCACCCGCCCAGCCCCAATACACTAAACCCTGTCTGGGAGGTGGTTACACCTCCCTGTGACAGGATACCTTTTGTTGGGCTTCCTCCACTGCGAGTTTCGGTCATCAGCAGGAGGGCAGCCCGGTGTCTGTGACTGGTGGCATCCATTTTGTGATGCCAGGGCTCTTCAGGATTCTACTGTGTTTCCACAGTAGGTACATGTCTATCCCTCTAGAAGGGTGGAATGCTCCCCCCGCCTCCAGGACTGGCGGGGGGGTAGTATTCCAAGATGTTTGACACCAAACACAACATGTTTTGATGCAGCCATACCAAAGTTAGCATTCTACCGCGAGGATATAATGCACTTTAAGAGTATATGGTTTAACCGCATCCACAAACAGCACCAGAGAATGGACTCTGAGAGCTGCAGAGGGGCCCTGCTCAGGCAGAGGCACCCCCTCACATAGAAGCCAAGCACCCTGCCCTCAGGATTGATAGGGCCTGCCTTAGGGGTGACTGATAGGTTTATATGTGTGTGTTGGAGAGATATAGGAAACCTATACCTCAGAGAGGAGTGCTAGCACCACCTCACCCAGGCTGCAGTAGCAGGCCTGTAGTGTCAGATTTAGTCTGCTTCCCAGGGGTGGCATAATACATGCTTCAGCCCCTGGTAGGCCTGTGAAGTACCTATGCCCTTGGCACCTAAGGTACCATATACTAGGGACTCATAAGGCACCACAGTATCCAATCACTAGTGCACCTAGAGTGCACTCCAAATCGTTTAGAGAGAACAGAGAGGCTGGGGCCCTGATTGGCAGGGATCCAGCCTGACTATAGCCAGAAACCAGTGTATCATCAGAAAAAAAGTGGGGGCAACATAAGAGGCAGATCCTACTCTCCTACACAAGCATTCAATACAAATAGAAGACCGAGGGTTTTTTTTATGAAAAAAAGGTATACAGTATTTTATTTTTCAAAAATATTTTCAGTGAGTGTGTTAGGGATAGAGTAACCCAATTTAACAAAATCAAAGTTATTTTGGGGGGTTTGTCCTACTACTCTGCCTATGCAATACTGGTGGTGAGAATGTTTGAGAGTGTACTTGTTGTGAGAAGTTGGCCTGGTAAATGCTGTCCACTAATTAAAGTGGGCACCTTGCACCAGTCCAAACGAACATTATGATGTATGAGGTCAAAGATAACCTTTAGAAAGCTATCCTAGTGGTAGCTGTGGAGAGCAGCCTTCAGGCTTAATCTGAAGGAATGTAAAGCAGCTTGTTTTACCAGAATATCACCTCCTATATTGACTAAATGAAAGGAGAACCACACAGTAGTTATATAAAAAATATGTATTTATTAATATAACACTCTCTAGTATCCTCTGCACGAGGATAGAACACAAAGCACACAATACGAGATCAATAGAACAGTTGTAAGTAGCACAATACACAGTGGGCTAGAGGGGGAGACCAAACCATATACTAAAATAGTGGTATAACAACCCCGACACAGGTCAAGACAAGGTCTAGAGCACGTAGAATCGCTGGGACCCCAAAGAACCACCCAAGGTGAGTAAATAAGGACCCCACGGAGGACGGGTGCAATGCGCTAACACGACCGCGTGCTCCGTACAATTCTATGGGGAAGTTGCGGTTGCAATTTCACAGTTTAAGGACCTTTCTAGGAGGACTTCGAGGAAACCCTTTGGAACTTAAGAGGTTGAAGAGCCACCCCACCCGTGGATACTGTAGCACCCAAGTTACCTATCCCAGAGGAGCCGGGTGCATAGGTCTGGAGTGGTGTCGGAAACTGTCGTCGTTCTCAATGGAGGGCTGCGAAGAAGTACTGCTGCTGTGAAGGTGAAAAGGGTCCGGGGGAATCCAAGCCTGGATTCTGGAAGGAAGAAACCTGAAAGCAGAGGGGACAGAGTCTGGGTCACTTCAGGGTGACCAGGGGCTCGGGAGACGAATGCCCACCGATGTCGGTTGCTTCAGGTCCGAAGAAGGGATGCTTGACTCTGCAGCCACGAGGACCAGGAGACGTTGATGATGACCAGGAGCCAAATGCGAGCTGTCCCACAAAGGATGTCGAGTGCTGAGGGGTCAGTGTCTGGCTGGAGCACCAACAAGCCTTGGCAAAAGCAACCCATGCAGGAAGGTCAAGCAGGTTACGTGTAGACCAGCAAGGTCCAGGGGACTCACCAAGCAATGGGGAGTCAGGGCACATCTGGAGCAACCAGGAAAGCCCAACAGAAATCAAGATGACCCTCAGGAGGACCCACAGGCGGAATGACCAGGAGTCGCGAGAGGACTTCGAGCAAGATTGCAAAGTACCAGCCCACGGAGCACTTGGTGCAAGGAGGCCAGAGTTCTTTGGTGCAAATACTGCTCAGGGTCAGGAATATATGGAGTCCAATGCACAAGCTCGGGAATCGCCAACAAGCATATGCAACTGCAAATGGACGCGATACACAGGGGTTCATGACATGCAGTCCCCACGAGGGATACTGGCTTCAAACTTGTTGAGAGGGCAGATCAACCTCAGGCACCTTTGTAACCCACCTCCTGTGTTGCTAAAATCTTCAGAGTTCGCAGGAGCTCAAGAGCAGCAGACCGGTCAGTTGCATTGAGATGCCTGCTAGAGCAGGGGAGTGACTCCTTCACTCCAAGGGAGATTCTTCAGTTGTCCTTAGTGCACCACAGGTCCTGCACAGAGCCTGTATGGAGCAAGGGCACAGACAAAGCTTTGGACGGAGAGGGAGATGAAGTCGGGCCCAGTCGAAGTCCAGCGAAGTCCAGAGTGTCCAGACGGTCGAAGGTCAGTGGTTTCTTCTGGTAGAATCTTGTCCACGTAAAATATAAAGTCTTACAGCCAGGTAAGCCCTTTTGTACCCATGGGAGAGGGTTGGACAGATTCAGGGGACCCTCCTAGGGGAGGGTCAGGACAGAGGGGTGGTTACACCCATGTCCTTTGTCCAGTTTCATGCCGGAGCAGGAGCCAACGGCTCCCAGAACTGGTTTGAGCTGGACTATGCACAGGGACACCAAATGTGCTCCAAGTGCAGACTCTCAGGCACTCTCAGAGTGCACCCACCCAGCCCCAATGCACTAAATCCTGTCTGGGAGGTGGTTACACCTCCCTGTGACAGGATGCCTATTGTGCTGCCTTCCTCTGCTCGAGCTTGGCTCAGCAGCAAGAGGGCAGAAATGTGTCTCTGGTCGGCAGCATCCATTTTGTGCTGACCTGGTCGAGATGGCTGGCACCGGATAGACCAGTGACCCCACGAAGCTTGCTTCAGAAGGGTAGAATCATACCTCCCACACCGGTTACTGGTGGAGGTATGATTCCAATGTGTTTGATACCAAACACGATATATTTCTATGCAGCTGTTTTCGAGATAGCATTTACCGCGAGTTTATAATGCACCTCTACCTATATGTCCGGCTGAGTCACAGACAACCCGGGAGAATGGTCTCCGAAGGCTGCATGCAGGGGCACCCTCTCACTAAACACCCAGCACCCTGCCTGCAGGATTGATAAGGCCTGCTGTAGGGATGACTTATAAGTTTTAAGTGTAGTGACCAATAGATATAGTGAACCTATATCTAAAGTAAGTGGTGCAAGCACCAGCTTACACAGGTTGCAGTAGCAGACCTGTAGTTCCATTTTGCATGGCCTCTCATGGGTGGCATAATGCATGCTTCAGCCCATGGGAGGCCTCTGGGGTACCTATGCCTTTGGTACATGGGTACCATATACAGACCCTCCAGCATTGCGCAATTTCGCGATTCACGAAAAAATCACGAAATCAGCTGGCAAGGGCAATGGCCGCGATATTTACCAAACCGGCCGCAAAAAAGGTCTCCCGGCAGGCATAAAAAAAAAATTATGCCATTTTATTGGCTGTACGCGCATACGTCACCACGGTGAACGGCGCTGTACAGCCGTAGCTGCCTGCTTCCTCCATTACAATATTGATGAAAGAGGAGCGAGAAAAGGAAAGTATTGCTTCTCTGCTCTCCAGCTTGCAGGCTCGACTGCTGTTTATGTAATTGCAGGAAAGAATGTCAAAAATTAGGATCCCAGCACGAGGACGGGCGGGGCGGGCAGAGAAGGAAAAGGACTGTCTTTTCCTTCTTGCGCAGAGAATACAATGACAGTGTCCACTTCTGCTCTGCCGCTTCAGCTGCCCCCTCTTTTCTTTCTTCCTCCCTTTTCTTTCTTCCTCCCTCTTATTCCCTCTCTTTGTCTAGCAGCTCCTCCTCTCTTACTGAAAACCGTGACTTCAAAAATGGTTCTCACCCTCTCTTTCCTTCTTTCGTTTATTTGTTCCCCTGTGAAATGGATCCAAAAAAGAAAAACACTGGAAATGTCGTCTTTTTCTGTCATTTTTCTATTCCAAAGCAGTGCTTGAAATGGAAAAATAGAAGTGCAGGTACTCTGTACCAGAGTACCTGCTTGTTTCTGAGAAGTGCTGGTACTCTCCAATTAAAGGTATTGCATTTCTCTTTCAAAATAAAAAATTGCCGGTACTCAAGTGCTTTAAATGGGCCGGTAATGTCCGGTACTGAGTAAGGGCACTTTTATATTTTGAGAGGGAGAGTACCGGCAGGTACTCTGGTACACATTACCTGCACTTTTATTTTTCCATTTCAAGCACTGCCGGTACTCCGTACCGGACAGTACCGGCCCATTTAAAGCACTGTTCCAAAGTGCAGCTGCTGGAATAAAAGGTTCCAAATATGAAAAATAACTAAATGAAGCCAGACAGAAGGTAGCAAAGTGGCCAGATTGATTTTATTCACACCCAAACACATTTGCGCCACTCGACAGAGTTTTCCAGTGAAGCGCTACTTTTGTTTTCTAGTCTTTCTTTGAATAGCATTGTTTTACCCCGGGCGCGGAACTAGTGCACCAATCCTGGAGGTACTGCAACACGTGGATTGGAAAACAAAATGTGTACTGCGGCTCGGTGTTCAGGGAAGTGTTTTTTTTACCATACTGCTTGCGTTCTGTAAGGATATAAGCAATGGACATTGAAATGGGTCCATTCCGTGCCCTGTAGTCATGTCCTTAACTTTTCAGGCAAAAGTACTCACTGATTTCTGAATAGTGAGTGTAAAAGCGTTAAAGTAACCATGTTGTTCCTGCTTACATTTCATATGCTTTACTTAATTTTGCATTCTCTATGAGTGTTTGCTTTTTCCAGGATGTTGTTACTTTTTTTTGTAGGCCGCATATTGCTCTTCTCTAATGCGTAATTTAAATTGAGCCGCATCCAGGTGTTTATAGCGGTGCACAATTGGGTTGTAGTTGACGGAAGTGCGTGTTTCTCTCAGTGGGGCAGTATGGTGTTTAGTGGGGGAGGGGGTGTGACACCATGGTCAGAGCTGCCAAATTTGGAACTAGGTAACCTAGTTCTGAAGGATGATTATTGCAAGATGTCTGTCCTGTCAGCACTACCCATAAAAGGGTGTCAGTGCACACGACACAAGAGGAGGCTGTGTGACTGCACCCAGGGAGCGAAGGGGGGCTGTGTGGCTGCACCCAGGGAGCGAAGCAGGGCTGTGTGACTGCACCCAGGGAGCAAAGGGGGGGTTGTGTTACTGCACCTAGGGAGCAAAGGGAGCTGCGTGACTGAAACCAGGGAGCGAAGGGAGCTGTGTGACTTAAACCAGAGAGTGAAGGGAGCTGTGTGACTGAAACCAGAGAGTGAAGGGAGCTGTGTGACTGAAACCAGGGAGTGGTGAAAGTGGTGCCCTGGCAGGGGTGCATACATGGGCGCCACAACATCACAGGGAGACATACGGCCCCCTCCCAAGAGGTTAGTAGATTGGAGCTGTGCTTTCGTAGAGATGCAGAAACTTTAAACATGCCTATTTCAAAGTGGAATACTATGCTAAAACAGGTTCCATTGATTTAGGGCTGAAAAGGAATGGTTACGAGTAAAATAAAGTGCCGCAATAATGCCGCTAATTTTTCATTTTTGTGCTGCTAAATTTCAATTTTTGTGCCGCAAAATTTCCAAATCTATGCCGCAATATCCTGGGAGGTCTGCATATACTAGGGACTTATAAGGGTACCCCAGTATCCAATCTGGAGTGTACCAAAGTACATGCATGTCAATTTAAAGGAGTAAGCAGATAGACGGGGTCCTGGTTAGCAGGATCCCAGTCAGACTAGTCAAAAACAGTGCAACATCAAGCACAAAGTGGGGGTAACCATAAGAAGCAGATCCTACTTTCCTACACAACCCCCCCCAAACGAAAGGACATGAGACTAATCTTGACCAGTTGAGTCTTCATTTTCTAAGTGGAAATATCTGGAGAGTCCATCTGCATTCGCATGGTTACTCCCAGGTCTATGTTCCACTGTATAGTCCATCCCCTGTAGGGAAATGGACCACCTCAAAAGTTTGGGGTTTTCACCCTTCATCTGTTTTAGCCATAAGAGGGGCTTATGGTCTGTCTGTACAATGAAGTGAGTGCCAAACAAGTATGGCCTCAGCTTCTTTAGAGCCCAAACCACAGCAAAGGCTTCCCTCTCAATAGCTGACCAACGTTTCTCTCTGGGGGTCAGCCTTCTGCTTATAAAAGCTACTGGCTGATTCTGACCCTCTTCATTTAGTTGTGATAACACAGCCCCTACCCCCAACTCAGGTGCATCAGTTTGAACAATGAATTGTTTGGAAAAGTCACGACTTTGCAGAATGGGAGCAGTGCACATGGCTTGCTTCAGGTCATCAAATGCCTTCTGACAGCTAACTGTCCACTGAACTTTCTTAGGCATTTTCTTAGAGGTCAGATCATTTAAGGGGGTCACTATAGATCCATATCCCTTAACAAACCTACTGTAATACCCAGTCAGGCCCAAGAACGCTCTGACCTGAGTCTGGGTAGTTGGAGCAACCCAGTCCATGATGGTCTGGATTTTGCTCTGCAATGGTTGAACCTGGCCTCCACCCACAAAGTGTCCCAGGTACACAGCCTTACTCTGCCCTATCTGGCACTTTTGCAGGGCCTCCAGAACATTTCTTAGGTGTACCAGGTGATCCTCCCAGGTGGAACTAAAGACAGCAATATCATCAAGATAAGCTGCACTGTAGTCTTCCAGGCCTTTGAGAACTTTATTCACCAACGTTTGAAATGTGGCAGGTGCATTTTTCAACCCAAAGGGCATCACAATAAATTGATAATGCCCACTAGGGGTTGAAAATGCTGTTTTGGGTTTAGCATCCTCAGCTAGTCTGATTTGCCAATATCCAGCAGTGAGGTCAAATGTGCTCAAGAACTTGGCTGAGGCCAAAGTATCAATGAGCTCATCTGCCCTAGGAATAGGGTGAGCATCAGTTCTAGTGACTGCATTGAGCCCCCTGTAGTCCACACAAAACCTCATTTCTCTCTTACCACCCAGGGTATGAGGTTTGGGTACCAGGACCACTGGACTAGCCCAAGGGCTATCTGAGGGTTCAATCACTCCCAATTCCAGCATCTTTTGGACCTCAGTCCTGATGCAGTCCCTGACATGGTCAGGTTGCCTGTAAATCTTATTTTAACAGGCAGACTCTCACCTGTGTCCACTTCATGGGTACACCAAGTGGTCTGACTAGGAGTCAGGCAAAACATATGTCTGTACTGATTGAGGACCTTCCTACAATCAGTCTGTTGTTGCTCAGTGAGGCTGCCTGCCAAGGCTACACCATCTACTGAGCCATCATCAGGGTTCTGTGAGAGGAGGTCAGGGAGTGGGTCACTCTCTTCCTCCTGCCCCTCATCAGTAGCCATGAGCAAGCCCATGTCTGCCCTGTCAACATATGGCTTGTGCCTATTCACATGGAGCACCCTGTGGGGGCTCCCGGGAGTTCCAAGGTCCACCAGGTAGGTGACTTCTCCCTTTTGCTCAAGAATGGTATAGGGCCCACTCCACTTGTCCCAGAGAGCTGCTGGGGCCACAGGCTCCAACACCCATACCATCTGTCCTGGCTGATACACAGTCAGTACAGCCTTTTGGTCATGCCAAGCTTTCTGTAATTCTTGGCTAGCCTCAAGGTTTTTACTTGCCTTCTTCATATACTCAGCCATCCTGGAGCGGAGACCAAGTACATAGTCCACTATGTCTTGCTTAGGTGGTTTGAGAGGTAACTCCCATCCCTCCTTCACTAAACAACAGTGACCCCTAACTGGATGCCCAAACAGACGTTCAAAAGGGCTGTAGCCAACCCCCTTCTGTGGGGCCTCTCTGTAGGCAAAGAGAAGGCAGGGCAACAGGACATCCCATTTTCGCCTAAGCTTTTCTGGGAGGCCCATGATCATGCCCTTCAGGGCTTTGCTGAACCTTTCAACTAACCCATTGCATTGTGGGTGATAGGGTGTGGTAAATTTGTAAATTACTCCACACACCTTCCACATAGCAGTAATGTAACTAGACATGAAGTTTGCACCCCTGTCAGTTAAGACCTCCTTAGGGAAACCCACTCTAGAAAAAATTCCCAGGAGGGCCCTGGCCACCACAGGAGCTGTGATGGTTCTAAGGGGTATTGCTTCTGGGTACCTAGTGGCATGGTCCACCACCACTAGAATATATCTGTGCCCAGATGCAGTTGGAGGATCCATGGGACCAATTATGTCAATCTCAACCCTCTCAAAGGGAACCCCCACCACAGGTAGTGGTATTAGGGGGCCTTTGTGGTACCACCTGCTTTACCACTGGCTTGACAGGTGGTACAGGAGCGACAAAACTCCTTTGTGTCCTCTGACATGTGAGGCCAGTGAAAGTGAGGGACAAGCCTGTCCCAAGTCTTACTTTGGCTTAGGTGTCCTGCTAAAGGGATATCATGTGCCAGTGTCAGTAGGAAGCCCCTAAACTTCAGAGGTATGACCAACCTCCTGGTGGCACCAGGCTTGGGGTCTCTACCCTCTGAGTAAAGGAGTCCTTCATCCCAGTAGATCCTGTGGGACCCACTGGCACGCCCAGCAGCCGCAGCAGCTTGCTGTCTGAGGGGTTCTTGAAAGGGGCAGCTGTGCTGCTCCTGACTCAGATCTGCCCTGGAAGGGCCTCCTGCCCCCCAAGAAATCAACCTGTTCAGGTTCAAGTTCCTCTGAGACAGTTCCTTCACAGGGACTGTGATCATCTTCCTCAGGAGACTGATCCTCACTCTGAGTCTGGGGGGAAGACACTGCCTTATCCCTACAGCTCCTTCTCTTGGAAGGCACCTGGTCCATTTTTCCAGGATCCAGGGCCTGTTCAGTTGAAGACAGTTTGGCCTGTGACCTAGTCACAGCAAACACATCTGTAGAGATGCCCAACATTGCTGCATGAGTCCTGAGTTCCACTTCAGCCCAGGCTGAAGTTTCTAAATCATTGCCCAACAAGCATTCCACAGGGAGGTCTGAGCTAACCACAACCTTTTTAGGGCCAGTTACCCCTCCCCAACTGAAATTAACAACTGCCAAGGAATGGTCTGTCCTGATATTGTTAGCATTGGTCACTTGGTACATCTCACCAAGTATGATCTGGTCCGGGCTCACAAGATCTTCTGTAACCATTGTGACACTTGTTCCTGTGTCCCTATATGCCATGGCCTCCTTACCATTGATCAAAGGCTGTTGCCTGTATTTGCCCAGACTACTGGGGCTCACAAATAAGGAAGCAATATCTATGCCTCCATCACAGACAAGTACAGCCTGAGCTGGAGTTCTGACTAGGCCAGAGCCCATCTCAGATCCCAGGGTTAACCCTACTATACCCTTGTTCCTTGTACCACCACTTGGAGCTGAACTAGGGGGAACAGTTGCCTTAGGGGCAGTGGTGGTGGTAGGAGGATCCTTGGCCTTTAAACAATTGGCATCTCTTGTCCAATGGGTTTTCTCCTTACACAGGAAGCACCAAGGTTTCTTTTTGCCTTTACCTTTATTAGACTGTGACTCCCCCCCCAGATGCAGGTTTTTGGGGCCCTGATGAAGACTTCTGGTCTTTACCCTTTTCCCCACCATTATCTGAAGGTTTAACATCTTGCTTCTTCTGGTGGTCTGGTTTTTCTGCTTCACCCTGGTTCTGACCCACTTATCTGCCTTCTTTCCCAATTCTTGGGGAGAAGTCAGATCAGAGTCAACCAGGTACTGATGCAACACTGATTTTGGCAATTATTAAGGATCTGCTCCCTCATAATCAAATTGTACAATCTCTTGAAATCATTCACTTTGCTGCCAAGCAACCAGCCTTCCAGAGCCTTAGTAGCACAATCTACAAAGTCTACCCAGTCCTGTGTCTGTGTCTTCTGGGTGTCTCTGAACTTAATCCTGTACTATTCAGTGGTTCAGCCAAACCCATCAATGAGAGCACTCTTCAGGACTGAATAGTTGTCAGCATCCTCTTCTCTAACAGTGAGGAGCTTATCTCTACCTTTGTCAGCAAAGGAGAGCCACAAGATAGCAGCCCATTGCTCTTAAGGGACATTCTGTACTTTACAGGCCCCCTTTGTGGATGTCATCCCCTCCACGGTAGGGAGGGACTATCTTGCTCAGGTTCCTATGATCATAAGTATATTCCTTACTTCTAGGGACACTGTTGCTGCCACCATGGGACTCTAGTACCAATCTTTTTCTAGCCTTCTGGAGTTCTAGGGATTCCTTATCTAAGGTCAAATGCTCTTGCCTGAGCCTAAGCTTGACTTTCTCAAGCTCTAGAAATTGGCACTGTCTGTCATAAGAGTTGTCCCTCTTATGAGATATGGAGGTCCCTGCAGACTGTCCTGAATGGTTAGATTCTGCTAGGGGGATCTAGATCTCCTAGGTAAACTCTGCACTCTTCCAAGAGAAGTAAAGAGAGGTCCACTGGGGCCTTCTCCACCCTCTTCCTGAAGATCTGAGTTGTCCAGGTGGGAATCATCTTGATCCTCCTGGCCAGGGTTTGCATCTAGGTCATAAAAGGTGTCACCTCCTGACCTGTCTTCATTCCCTGCCCCACCCACTCTTTCTACCTCATCTGACCCAGGGGTCTTTCTAAGGTTATCTAAGAGTAACACCTCAATGAGACGTTGGGTGTTGGCATTTCTCCCTGTCTTCAGCTTCCTAGAAACACACATGGCTTTCAATTCCTGAAATGCAAATCCATTGTACCTAGAAGGCAGAGAGCCACTGGCTTCTCCTTTAGAAGACATAACTAAGTGTGGTGTGGTGTATGCACCTACCTAACCTAGTGGGAACTAAACTCTCTTAGGTTGGAGAAAGGGTGTGCTAGACCCCAAGTTCAGTAGAACTTACTTATTGTAACCTTAAGTATTATATGTGCCTAATACTTTAGGGGTTTTCAGTTAATCAATGCAAAGAGATTTATCTGGTAAAACAATGCAGGCTTGAATCCCAACCGCTGCACACCAATGTGAGAAGTTGGCCTGGTATATGCTGTTCACTAATTAAAGTGGGCACCTTGTACCAGTCCAAACGACCCTTATGATGTATGAGGTCAAAGATAACCTTTAGAAAGCTATCCTAGTGGTAGCTGTGGAGAGCAGCCTTCAGGCTTAATCTTGAAGGAATGTAAAGCAGCTTGTTTTACCAGAATATCACCTCCTATATTGACTAAATGAAAGGAGAACCACACAGTAGTTATATAAAAATATGTATTTATTAATATAACACTCTCTAGTATCCTCTGCATGAGGATAGAACACAAAGCACACAATATGAGATCAATAGAACAGTTGTAAGTAGCACAATACACAGTGGGCTCCAGGGGGAGACCAAACCATATACTAAAATAGTGGTATAACAACCCTGACTCGGGTCAAGACAAGGTCTAGAGCACGTAGAATTGCTGGGTCCCCAAGGAACCACCCAAGGTGAGTAGATAGGGACCCCACGGAGGACGGCTGCAGTGTGCTAACACGACCGTGGGCTCCGTACAATTCTATGGGGAAGTCGCGGTTGCAATTTCACAGTTTAAGGACCCTTCTAGAAGGACTTCGAGGAAACCCTTTGGAACTTAAGAGGTTGAAGAGCCACCCCACCCGTGGATACCGTAGTACCCGAGTTACCTATCCCAGAGGGGCCGGGTTCATAGGTCTGGAGTGGTGTCGGAAACCGCCGTCGTTCTCAATGGAGGGCTGCGAAGAAGTACTGCTGCCACGAAGGTGAAAAGGGTCCGGGGAATCCAAGCCTGGATTCTGGAAGGAAGGAACCTGAAAGCAGAGGACAGAGTCTGGGTCATTTCATGGTGACCAGGGGCTTGGGAGACGAATGCCCACCGATGTCGGTAGCTTCAGGTGCGAAGAAGGGATACTTGACTCTGCAGCCACGAGGACCAGGAGATGTCGACGACAACCAGGAGCCAGTTGCGAGCTGTCCCATGAAGGAGGTCAAGTGCTGAGGGGCCAGTGTCCGGCTAGAGCACCAACAAGCCTTGGCAAAAGCAACCCATGCAGGAAGGTCAAGCAGGTTGCGTGTGGACCAGCAAGGTCCAGGGGACTCACCAAGCAATGGGGAGTCAGGGCACGTCTGGAGCAACCAGGAAAGCCCAACAGAAATCAAGATGACCCTCAGGAGGACCCACAGGCTGAATGACCAGGAGTTGCGAGGGGACCTCAAGCAAGATTGCAAAGTACCAGCCCACGGAGCACTCGGTGCGAGGAGGCCGGAGTTCTTTGGTGAAAACACTGCTTGGTGTCAGGACTACACAGAGTCCAATGCACAAGCTCGGGAATTGCCAACAAGCATATGCAACTGCAAATGGACGCAGTGCACAGGGGTTCAGGTTATACAATACCCAAGGGGGAATACTGGCCTCAAACTTGTTGAGAGGGTAGATCAACCTAAGGGACCTTCGTAACCCACCTCCTGTGTTGCTGAAATCTTCAGAGTCCGCAGGAGCTCAGGAGCAGCAGACCGGTCAGTTGTGTTGAGGTGCCTGCTAGGGCAGGGGAGTGACTCCTCCACTCCAAGGGAGATTCTTCAGTTGTCCGTAGACGATGTTGGGCACAGTCGAAGACCAGCGAAGTCCAGAGTGTCCAGACTTTCGAAGGTCAGTGGTTTCTTCTTGTAGAATCTTGCCCACGTAAAATCTAAAGTCTTACAGCCAGGTAAGCCCTTTTATACCCACGGGAGAGGGTTGGACAGATTCGGGGGACCCTCCTAAGGGAGGGTCAGGACAGAGGGGTGGTTACACCCATGTCCTTTGTCCAGTTTCGCGCCAGATTAGGAGCCAACGGCTCCCAGAACTGGTTTGAGCTGGACTATGCAAACTACTCAAACAAAAGTTCTCTGCCTATATGGGTCTAGATGCGCTAAAGAGTCGCTGATTTATATACACCCATGAAGCTGGCCTACTGACAAAAGTATACCACAAAAGGGATATCAAAACATATCAAAATGTATTAATAATTAATACACATTGTGCAATTGTTAAATAAGATATAAAGAGATAAATCACATCCACCTCACAATCACTCGACCAATCAAACAACAACAACTCATACTCACACGTACTCATACGTCCTAAAATTCAGAAGTCCATCCATACACAAAGCACCAAGGTCAGCACAATAACAGATGGACCAACTGTGCCATCCGCTGTTAACATCAATGATGATTGTTTAGGGCATATAAATCATTTTATACAAAAATGGCATAACAAATCTGACAAAAGAAATAGAAAAACAATACATAAATAAATCCATGAGGTTCAGATCAGCATGTACAAGCAATTTTGAAATGTAATCAAAAGTTTTTTTATGTGGTCCAACAAGTATTTCAAACGCCGACGCGCTTTTCGGTGTTTGACCCAAATGCGGGTCTCACCTTCCTCAGGGCGAATGTCAGAGGTAGTGGAGATGGGATGTGCCTGGGTTCCAGGCTGAGCAAACAACGAACAGGTTCACCAAAATAGGAGGCAGAAAGAATTCAAGGGGAAACCGAATAAGGCGGGTGGCGCTCCAAGTTGCAAAGTGGAGAATAATCGATGGTTCTCCGTACAGATATTAGAAAAAATGTGAATGGCTTCATAGAAACATCAAGGCGATTTAGAAGACTAAAATATGAGCAGGTCACGGACGCCTAGTGTGCTCACTGTCCGAAGGCAGGTAGTGCCGGCGTCTGTCTATAGGCAGCGCGATTAGATTAGATTAATGGTTCTAATCCCCGGTGTTAATTCCCAGAACGTGGCGTCATAAGGGCATCTGGGCGGTTCAAGGCAGTCACGCATCGGCTGATGCACAGCATGGGCAGAATGCTCGTAGGACAAGGTGCTAATGCGACTCGGGTCGGTCGTCACAGCGTGCCGCCTCCAGATAGACCCGAGTCGCATTAGCACCTTGTCCTACGAGCATTCTGCCCATGCTGTGCATCAGCCGATGCGTGACTGCCTTGAACCGCCCAGATGCCCTTATGACGCCACGTTCTGGGAATTAACACCGGGGATTAGAACCATTAATCTAATCTAATCGCGCTGCCTATAGACAGACGCCGGCACGACCTGCCTTCGGACAGTGAGCACACTGTAGGCGTCCGTGACCTGCTCATATTTTAGTCTTCTAAATCGCCTTGATGTTTCTATGAAGCCATTCACATTTTTTCTAATATCGGTACGGAGAACCATCGATTATTCTCCACTTTGCAACTTGGAGCGCCACCCGCCTTATGCGGTTTCCCCTTGAATTCTTTCTGCCTCCTATTTTGGTGAACCTGTTCGTTGTTTGCTCAGCCTGGAACCCAGGCACATCCCACGGCCACTACCTCTGACATTCGCCCTGAGGAAGGTGAGACCCGCATTTGGGTCAAACACCGAAACGCGCGTCGGCGTTTGAAATACTTGTTGGACCACATAAAAAAACTTTCGATTACATTTCCAAATTGCTTGTACATGCTGATCTGAACCTCATGGATTTATTTATGTATTGTTTTTTCTATTTCTTTTGTCAGATTTGTTATGCCATTTTTGTATAAAATGATTTATATGCCCTAAACAATCCTCATTGATGTTAACAGCGGATGGCACAGTTGGTCTATCTGTTATTGTGCTGACTTTGGTGCTTTGTGTATGGGTGGACTTCTGAATTTTAGGACGTATGAGTACGTGTGAGTATGAGTTGTTGTTGTTTGATTGGTCGAGTGATTGTGAGGTGGGATGTGATTTATCTCTTTTATATCTTATTTAACAATTGCACAATGTGTATTAATTATTAATACATTTTGATATGTTTTGATATCCCTTTTGTGGTATACTTTTGTTAGTAGGCCAGCTTCATGGGTGTATATAAATCAGCGACTCTTTAGCGCATCTAGACCCATATAGGCAGAGAACTTTTGTTTGAGTAGTTTGCTTATTTCCCCTGTTGTTCTCTTCCTACATACAATTTAAGGGGCCCCCTCTGTGAGAGTGGTGTTTGAGCTGGACTATGCACAGGGACACCAAATGTGCCCCAAGTGCAGACTCTCAGGCACTCTCAGAGTGCACCCACCCAGCCCCAATACACTAAATCCTGTCTGGGAGGTGGTCACACCTCCCTGTGACAGGATGCCTATTGTGCTGCCTTCCTCTGCTCGAGCTTGGCTAAGCAACAGAAGGGCAGAAATATGTCTCTGGTCGGCAGCATCCATTTTGTGCTGACCGGGTCGAGAAGGCTGGCACCGAATAGACCAGTGACCCCACGAAGCTCGCTTCAGAAGGGTGGAATCATACCTCCAACACCGGTTACCGGTGTGGAGGTATGATTCCAAGGTGTTTGATACCAAACACGATATGTTTCTATGCAGCCGTTTTCGAGATAGCATTTACAGCGAGGTTATAATGCACCTCTACCTATATTTTTCGACTGAGTCACAGACAACCCGGGAGAATGGTCTCCAAAGAATACAGAGGGGCTCTGCTCATGCAGGGGCACCCTCTCACTAAAAACCCAGCACCCTGCCTTCAGGATTGATAAGGCCTGCTATAGGGGTGACTTATAAGTTTTAAGTGTAGTGACCAATAGATATAGTGAACCTATATCTAAAGTAAGTGGTGCAAGCACCAGCTTACATAGGTTGCAGTAGCAGACCTGTAGTTCCATTTTGCATGGCCTCTCATGGGTGGCATAATACATGCTTCAGCCCATGGGAGGCCTCTGGGGTACCTATGCCCTGGGTATATGGGTACCATATACTAGGGACTTATAAGGGTACCCTAGTAAACAATCTGGAGTGTACCAAAGTACATGCATGTCAATTTAAAAGAGAAAGCAGATAGACGGGGTCCTGATTAGCAGGATCCCAGTCAGACTAGTAAAAAACAGTACAACATCAAGCAAAACGTGGCGGTAACCATAAGAAGCAGATCCTACTTTCCTACACTTGTCTTGTAACTAACTGAGTTGGTGGTGGTGGCGAGTGAGGTGTGGGGGAAGTGGTGCAAGTGGTAGTGGCAGAGGTGTTAAGTTGGCAGATGCTGTGTCCTTCCTAGGTTGTGTTACCTCTGTAGAACCTGCATGCATTGTCAGTGAAGGATGATTCTGGTATTCTTTGCTTATTGCCTGTATTATCTTGATGGTCAAGGCATGTTACCTCGCACTCTCTTCCTTCAAAGTTTGAAGATGTTCTTCAGTGCATCTTTGCCATGTCTTGGTAACATTTTGCTGTGTTATTCAAGGCATGGTTCTACCTCTCCATCATCTGATGGAGTCTTTTAAGGAAGAAAGCTATCCCATGGAGTATGAATATATTCACACACATTAGACTGTTGTTGGAAAAAGTATCTGGCATGGCCGCACACACTCAAAGTATCCCACCCGGTTGCACTATAATAGCGGGAACTATTCTCTCAAAAAAGGCGTTTATTATCTTAATTGCATGCGGGGAGGCAATACCTTTTTGTTAGAAACCCTCACACACTCTAGTAGTGTCATGCTTCATCATTGGGTTCACCCCGACTTCTAAAGGTCAGGGTGGGCTCAACCGTATCTCAGGGAGCACTTAGAAGAATAGGCCAGGGGGTTAAAGATTAAAAATCCTCCAGAAACGTTATTGTTGGGAGTTTCTGGGGATATTAAAACTAGAAAAAACGTGGGGTCGTGAAGATTTTATGGTCCTATGACCCTTGTACAATTGCCAACATGTTTCAGCCTTTGTAGTGGCCCCTAAGGGGTCCTAGGCTTTCTTCAGGGCAAAACAAGAGAGAAATCCCTCCCTGGTATGAAAAAGCGTGTTGCTTGTGTAGTGCAGATAGCTGTCTCTACAGTCCCGGTTCTTGGATATACTTATCCTGGATCCGGTGATTTTTATAAACTTGTTTTCAACCTAAAAGGAGAGAAAACTGTGATTTGTAATAGGTAAATGTGTCCATCTGGCGCTGCGTACGCTTCTTATTTAGAAAAACATTCTTGATTGTCTGCGCACTTCCGTGCAATCAAAAAACATGCAACGTGACTTCAGGATTAACGTGGCCAAAATGGCAGACCAAGGGTCTCCCACAGGTCACTGCTCCTGTTGGATTTCTGTGAAATGCACTATTACCGTGTCTAGGTATTGAATCACAAGCTGATCGATTGAGATCGCATTCTTACTGCCATGCACCATATTCAGTTTAAAATTTTACTTCACCATCGACATGATTAAAAACTCAGGTAGACCCATAGCATAATTATGTGAGAAAAATCAGGACTCAGTGAGTAGTGGTCAAAGTCACAGTGTTGTGTCCCCTCACCCAAGCGATTACCAAAAAACATGCGTATCTTACCCAATTTGGGAGGACAACCCGTATCTCTTGGGGATGCAGATTGAGGGGTGGTCCTGTAGTCACACACTGTCTTGTGACCAAGTGAAGGATAGGCAAGACAAGGTAACCAATATTTTAACCTTCCATCGTTTTGAGGCACACGTACAGCACTCCAAAGCAGTAGGCTCACCCACATATTCTCCGTTCATACTGTACTCATGTCATCAAGGATCCCAGCCCCACTCAACAACCTATTCGGTTCCGCATCACCCGGCTTGTGGAGATTCCGGGAGACTGCGGCGTGTATGTTTTTATGCACCGGGATCCGGCATTGTGTGCGCCTCTGGGTACTGGACGCGGCCATACCCCTGTCGCCGCCACACTATATGGAGATGGGACACTCAGACTCTGATCTCAAGTGGACCATAATTGAGAAAGTCCAGGGAGGTCCGGGACTCACAAAGAGATTACTTGAGCAAGAGCAGAGATGGGTCTATCATCTCAAGATCTACGAACGAGGCCTCAATGATTCGATTCCATGGGGCCAACTGATACATACGTAAATGAGCCTGACTCCGCCCAATAATATTACTGACACACTATATGAAGCTGTTAGTTAGGAATCCCCTCTAACAGAACCTATATCCTCTCCAAACGCAACATAGGAACAACTATATCTAGGCACCCAATAACTGCGAATCAGGGGCGATTAGCCTTCCTTCCACCTAACTTACGGCATAGAAAAATCTCAGAATAGAATAGCCATGTTTCATATAGAGTAAGATACACTTTTTCGACCCTTTTTCGACACCCTGGGCAAGCACTCAGGTGAGACAGACATATGCAGTGGTTAATCTCTGAGGCACAATTATCCAACGGACTTTAGGTCGGTTTCAACCTCTTTAATGGTTTTTAACCGTACCTGAGACGGGCACCTATCACCGCCGCCAGACAAACGGGAATTGAAGTTTTGTTCGTGTGCCCCCCCTTTTTTTCACTAATGCCTTTTTCAGAGAAAATATATATAATTTTGTATATATATTTCTCTATTATAATATTTTTTTTGTCTAAAACCTCCATATTTAAATCAAATAAAAAAAGGTAAACGGCTGATTTTAAGGAATCCTCCTTCATATATTCGGATGACACTCTTTTGTCCCAAAAACCTCAAATCCCATGACTCCCCGGGGCTGCCTTCCGCCGGAGTGTGCCGTCGGGCGCACTGACGTCACACGCGACGACAGGGGCGTGGCCGCGTCCAGTACCCGGGCGTGCACACAATGCCAGATCCTGGTGCATAAAAACATACACGCCGCAGTCTCCCAGAATCTCCACAAGCCGGGTGATGCGGAACCGAATAGGTTGCTGAGTGGGTCTGGGATCCTTGACGACGTGAGTACAGTATGAACGGAGAATATGTGGGTGAGCCTACTGCTTTGGAGTGCTGTACGTGTGTCTCAAAACGATGGAAGGTTAAAATATTGGTTACCTTGTCTTGCCTATCTTTCACTTGGTCACACGTCAGTGTGTGACTACAGGACCACCCCTCAATCTGCATCCCTAAGAGATACGGGTTGTCCTCCCAAATTGGGTAAGATACGCATGTTTTATGGTAATCGCTTGGGTGAGGGGACACGACTCTGTGACTTTGAGCACTACTCACTGAGACCTGATTTGTCTCACATAATTATGCTATGGGTCTACCTGAGTTTTTAATCATGTCAATGGTGAAGTAAATTTTTAAACTATGAATATGGTGCACGGCAGTAAGAATGCAATCTCAATCGATCATCTGGTGATTCAATACCTAGACATGGTAATAGTGCATTTCACAGAAACCCAACAGGAGCAGTGACCTGTGGGAGGCCATTGGTCTGCCATTTTGGTCACGTTAATCCTGAAGTCACGTTGCATGTATTTTTGATTGCACGGAAGCGTGCAGACAATCAAGACTGCGTTTCTAAATAAGAAGCTTGTGCAGCGCCAGATGGACACATTTACCTATTACAAATCACCGTTTTCTCTCCTTTTAGGTTGGACACAAATTAATAAAAATCGCCAGATCCAGGATAAGTATATCCAAGAACTGTTAAGGCAGCTATCTGCACTACACAAGCAACACGCTTTTTCATACCAGGGAGGGATTTCTCTCTTGTTTTGCCCTGATGAAAGCCTAGGACCCCTTAGGGGCCACTACAAAGGCTGAAACATGTTGGCAATTGTACAAGGGTCATAGGACCATAAAATCTTCATGACCACATGTTTTTTCTAGTTTTAATATCCCCAGAAACTCCAACAATAAAGGGATACCGGGAGTTTCCGGAGGACTTTTAATCTTTAACCCCCTGGCCTATACTTCTAAGTGCTCCCTGAGATACGGTTGAGCCCACCCTGACCTTTAGGAGTCAGGGTGAACCCGATGATGAAGCATGACAGTACCAGAGTGTGTGACGGTTTTCTAACAAAAAGGTATTGCCTCCCTGCATGCAATTAAGATAAGAAAACACCTTTTATGAGAGAATAGTGCCCGCTTTTAAGTTCAACCGGGTGGTATACTTTGAGTGTGTGCGAATATATAGTCGGAAGGACGTATCTCTCCATTTTCCTTCCAGTACGGGGGAAGACCCTCTCTACCCTTCAGGCATCGAGCTATATGTTTTGAGCATCTGGCATGGCCAGCAGGTTGACCATCATGGAGAAGGAGATATCCTTATAAGGTATAATACAGTATCCAAAGCTTTCCTATGGAACAGATAACCCTGGTACAGTGAAAATAGCATTTAGAGCCTTGTCACTATAAGGACACTGTTTAACATTAAACCTTTACATGTCCTACTTTTAAATACCATGCACCCTGCAGTATGGGCATGTAAGGCCTTCTTAGGGGTGACTTATTAATACTTAAAAAGAGGGTTTAGGCCTGTAAAAAGGGGTTATTTTGATAGACCAAAATTACTGTTTTAAAACTGCACAGACCTGCAGTCATGATTTGCACTGCAACTCTAGGGGTGGCAAAGTCCTTCCCATGGTGATAGATGTGTACCCCTGCCCTGAGTGCCCTAGCTGCAACAATATCTGGATCACTAGTGCTGATATTTGTTGTTATGGGTGATCATGGATCAAGCGTGTGCCCCATGGCATAGGCTTGTCTTACGGATTGCAGTTTTGCTGGACTGGGAGGGGCACCAAAAGAGTCACCCTCATGATGGTGAAAAGCTACTGGCTTCACCAGGAGTTAAGTAGCACTAGCGCGGTGGTGGCAATATACTGTGTAATGATCAACCGGTGTGATCAGGCCTGTGTTGCTGAAATGAAGCCAACAGGCTTTCTTTCATTCCTGAACCCTGGCACAATAGAGTGCTCAAACAAGGTGGTCACATAATGCGAAAAACATGAGGTGGTGATGTGTATATAGGTAAACAAGTGACTATGGACTCCGGAAGATGCATAGGGAGGCATGGTCAATGAGTCCAAATGTATATCAGTCGATGGCATTTCGACTTCTCATGTGAATTTGAAATCATCATCGGGACTAGAGATCAATTCCGAGGACTCATGGAAAAGAGCTGACCACTCCTGAGAAGGAGTTTTTCTTGTATGGGCAAGACATGTCATGAGGCAAAAAGTTTCACAAAACTAGAAGCAATGGATTATTGCAAGAGACTTGAAATTGGGACATGAACTGCTGTAGAATGAAGCTTTCAAAAATATGTGTTTTGTCATTGTCTAATGTCCCAAAAGCATACTCCACTGCCTGGATATAGAAAGCCACAGGTGTAGGGCATTCATTAAATCAATTGTGCCCTTCAGCAGAATGTGCCCTCTAAGGAAATGCCTGAAGGAAAAAGTATGAAGCAGAAAAAACCTCCAGGATTCACTACAACAACAAAAGCACACAGCGCACGGAGAAGAAAGGCCAAGAAAAAACCGGAACAAGGACATCCGGGAGCATTACGACTCGCCAAAGGACCCTTTCGAGAGATTTATATAGGAAGAAATTACCTGGAAGGAAGGAAGAAATTAAGGAAGTAATTCATTTATCTTAGATTGGGAAAGCTCCATAGGAATCAACGGGAAGGCAGCCATGATGGATTGGGCTAAGTAAAAAGGAAGTTCCACCCAATGGCGCCATCACTTGCTGCCAAGACCTTTCCCTGTAGGAAGCATGGTGCTCCACGAACCTAAACCCCCATTCCTCACTGAACAGCTGTCAACATGGAGGACCTAGAGGCAACCTTGACCACAGCAGGTAAGAAAGAATGCGGTGCGTTTGAAAAGTCTGTCTGCTCCTGCGGATGTGGCGCGCTTGGCGGGCTAGCCTGATTCTTAGATAAGGGTGCGTCCTGCAAGCGGGCCCGACAAACCCACACATTTTCTGCAATGGCAGGCATATACCTTCTTGGTGGAGGGACCCCTAGCTGCCAAAATAACATTGCTGCCACTTTTGGCAGAAGGTCGAAAGCTGTCAACTGTCGCCGCTCAATCTCCACGTATAAAGGCAAAGCGTTTTCAGGTTTGGGTGCAGAATCCTGCCCTGTTGCTGTCACAGAAGATCCTCCTGAAGAGGCAGCCTGATCGGAGGACCTATGCTCATGCTCAGCAGCTTCGGATACCAAACTCTCCGTGCCCAATCCGAGCCGCACGAATTACTTGGGCCCATCATTCCTGATCTTCTTGAGAACTCTGGGCAGGAGTGGTATTGGCGGAAAGGTATACAAAACTGCTGACATTGTGCGTTCTTGGTGATGGCAAAGAGATCTAATCCAGGCTCTCCCCACTCTTGAAAGAGGCCTTGTGGCCCCTCCAGATGAAATGCTATTCGTTATCCGCTAGGCATCGACAGCTGAGTTCATCCATTTAGGCGTTCAGACAGCCCAAAAAGTGTCGAACCACTAGTGATATGCCCTGGTGTTCCAGCCACATCGAGAGGCACAGTGCCTCTTGACAAAGGGTTTACGACACCACTCCCCCCTGTTTGTTGCAGTACCACATGGCAGTGGTGGTGTCCGTAAACACCTGTATCAGCCTTCTTCTGATCGAAGGAAGAAACACTTTCAACGCCAAATGGATCACCCAAAGCTTCAACAGGTTGATGTGGAGCCCATGATTGCATCGGAGACCTCTGATCTCCTCCTTTCCCAAATGGCCGCCCCAGCCCAGGAGTGATGCATCTGTCACTACAGTCAGCTCTGGTTAGGGAAGGGAGCAGGGTCTGATGCTAATCCAATCGTAGTTTGTCACTCACCACTGCAGATCTTTTGTAGTTACCTCCGAGATCTGGGCCATGCCGGAGATATTCCCCTGATGCTGTGCCCACTACAACTTCAGGTCCCACTGCAGAGCCTGCATATGCCAAGGGGCATGCGTCACAAGGAGGATGCAGGCGGCCAAGAGGCCCAGCAGCTTCAATCAGTCTGACCGAAATCCCAGATAGAGGCTTAAACAGCAGTATCATAGCCTGAATATCCTGGACTCGCTGCTCGGAAAGATAGGCCCGAAATTGCTCTGTGTCCAGAACAGCTCTGATGAAGGGAAGCATCTGAGAAGGAGTCAGGTGTAACTTCAGGCATGTTTGTAGTGAACTCCAGTGAGTGCAGGAGGTCCGCCGTAGTCCGGAGGTGGGAGATGACTGCCTGGGCAAGTTCGCCTTCAACAGCCAATCGTAGAGATAAGGAAAGACTGGCACTCCTGACCTCTGCAGATGACTGCAGCCACCACCATCACCTTGATGAACACCAGAGAAGTGCAGGTAAGGCCAAAGGGGAGCATAGCAAACTGAAAGTGCTCTTGGCCCACCGTGAACCACAGGTAACGTCTGTGGGCACGCAGGAGGGGGTGTAAAAATATGCCTACTGCAAGTTCAATGCCACCATCCAGTCTTCTGGGTCCAGGAAAGATGGAACTTGAGCAAAGCTGAGCATTTTTAATTTTTTCTTCTTGAGGAAGAGATTGAGAAGGCACAAGTCTAGTATAGGGTGGAGGCCTCCATCCTTTTTTGGCACCAGAAAGTAGCGGGAATAGCAACCACAACCTACTTCTGATGCTGGCACCTTCTCTATGTCTCCCTTGGCCACAGAGCCGACACTTCCTGACAGAGTATGCAACTGTCATAGGAGCTCCTGTGCAGGGCCTGGACCATGCCTCAAGCAGGACGTCTGTGAAGGCTTCATTGAAAGGGAGAGGTGGTTCGGATGGGATGACTCCTGGTTGAAGCACCCCATAAAGACATTCGTCTTCACTACCACTGACAGCAATTGAAGGTCCAAGACCTCAGCCACCCTCCTCACCACCATAGCGAATGAGGCACCCTCCTTTGTAGCCACGTAGGGGGAAAGACCACGCCAATGTCTGGTGACGTGTCCAGTCCACTGTCCCTCACCAGATCCTCATACCAGGTGTCCTCAGGGTCTTCTAATGGCTGGCAACCATAAGGGTCCTCAAACCCCTCCCATTCATTACACAATCCAGGCCTGTCATTCGAGTAAGGCGCTGGCTCCGACATGAGGGTCTGCCTCTGGTCAGCGACGGAACCGGCATGGGGCGCCGCTCGTCTAGCTCCGTGTTGGAGTCGGAAAAGACAATGGGGGCTGCGCCACTGATGGGCATCGGTGCACCGGGGATGGTGGCACTGGAGCAGGTGCTGGAGAAGGTCGAGGTCGTTGGATACCGGGGGCCCAACTGACATCAAGTAAAACCAGTAGGGGCTCTTATCAAACCAGTGGGGCCCAAAGGTGCTCCAGAGGGGTCAGTTGGCCCAAGGTAGAGGTGCATGGCCTCGTAAAAAAAAAAAAATCCTGCGCAGGAGTTGCTCCCGCACCGTCCGGAGACTTGGACAGGGAAGTTGAAGACCTTTTCAACTTCATCTTTTTGCAGGACTTACTGGATTTTCCCGACAACTTCGAGTGGGACGACCATCGGCAGGAGCGGCTCCACAAACAATCTCAGGACCTTCCTCGCAACCGAGATCTGGAACGTCAGTGTCAGGTGGCAAGGAGCTTGAGGGACCGCCCAGCGCCTTCGGATGCATGGCGCGGCAATCCTCACACGTCTTGACGTCGTGATCGCGCTCCAGACACCAAAGGCAAACCAAGTTCAGGTCCGTCACCGACATCTGACGGTGACAGGCGCTGCATGCTTTAAAACCTGCCTTTTTGGTGGACAACTTCACACTAGGGGACAAAGTCTCAAAAAAAGATTCGACAAAAGACCAAAAATTGTCAGTCAAAAATTGACTGTGGGTAGCACTTCCAAGATCTGTGCTGACTGGCGCAGAAAGAGAAGAACTGACGTGAGCGTGCTGGGGTGGCGCCTATATAGGCACCGTGCACATCATTTCCTGCTTGGACAACGCCACCTACCGGTGCGCAGGAGTACTGCTCGTCAAAACGTTTTGGATCCAGTCTGACGCCTGGGTAATTTTTCAAGGTGAGGAATCTGCGGCCAGAAATCTCTATCAGATTTTTTTAGACACACGTTTCCTACCTTTTTAGATGTCTCTTATGTGGATGGTGTAGTTCTATTGTTTTTGAATTTCTCAAAGTGTTGTCTGCTGATGGGATGTTTTTCTTTGCTCTATTGTTTCTCTGCTTTGCACTTCACTCCTGTTTGCCGTAGCTCTGTTAGGAGGGAAACTATGAACAGAGTTGTTGTGAAATGGCTGTCATCTTTCTTAAAATGGTGGATGAAGCCCATATCAAAAAGTCACCTCACCAGCTTATTGTTGTATAATCCCTGAAGTTGTTGCATTATTTGCTGCCCCTAATAGCCCCAAGCCAACTTGCCCTGGCTCTTCAGCAACAATGTCTTTTTCAAGCAGGCTTCTATCATCCGTCTACTTTAACACATTTGTTAGAAGTGTATTGCTTTTAAAGTGGATATCCTTGATCTTATTTTGCCTTTGTTTTCTCCCACATTTTCAAATGTTTCCCTTATCTTTTGTATCACATTTCTTCTATCGCTGCAGCTCCTGAAGAGCTCTTCTGCTTGGAATGGATTGTAAGAAGATTATGATTTGGCTATTAGGGGATAGTTGGATCTACTGGATTTATATTAACCACAGTACTATCAGCATCTCATTGGGTTTTTATAAATTGAACAGTCCGTGGTTTGACATTAGAGAGACAAAGTGGTGTGATGTTTTTGGAGTGTTGCAAAGCATGTATAATAGTCAACATCCTGATGCTCTCCTTATCCACAGTGGTGCTAACAGCTTCAGTATTTGAATTGCTCTTACTATGACAATTAGCATGAACAACACATTTAGAGATGATATGGCTATTTTTCCTTTAACAACAATTGCGATTTCAAACATAATGCTATGGAAAAGTGGCTGTGAACTACCATGTATTGTCTCCAATTTGAAAAAAGTCAGAACAAATTTGAATAAAGCTGTTTCATGTTCTTCTAGTTTCACTGTCCTCCTTTTATAATTTATCGTCCTTGCAATATGTCTTTTTCACTGTTGCAATCCTTTGCAAGTCAAGATCTTTGCACATGTGCAAAGATTTCGATGTGCATTCAGGTTAAACTGGCAGACAATGGCAGCTTTTTTAAACAAGCATTGGAAAAGGCAATAGGTTTCGGCAATCCGAGAGCTAATGACATTGTTAATGTCAATGTTTGTCAGCCATGTTGAATAGCATGGCATAAAGTCATGGAAAAAAGCATTATGATGCAGCTAGTGCTGGGTGCATCATAGCGCTACTCTTTAATTTGAGAGTAGCTGTAAAGAATAGAACAACTACCAGTGTGAGCCATGTGCAATGTGCTGCATGGGTGTCTGTACTGTTTGTAGTTTGTGTCTCTGTGGTGGATGTGTGCTTGTGTTTGTCTCATTTACAGACAGCTGTACTGTATGTAATGTGTGCTCTGTGCCAATGACAGTGTGACTGACTGTGTAAGTCAGATGGAGGGCGGAGGGCTCAGCCCCCATTGCCGAGATGTCGCTGGGCACCTCCACAGGACGAGGGCCTCGTACGGACCACCCAGTTCAGATGGCCAGAGCTCAAAGTGGGCGAGTGAGCAGCTGCACCCAGAATCAGAGCGGAGGATGCAGCAAAAAGCTGCACTAGGATGGTGGCCCAATAGGCATAAGGCTGGAAGAAAACAGTGCAAAGTAGCATAGCACTGCACCACAGAGACTTGGGGCCATATTTGTGAAATTTGTGGCACAGGGCACCACAGCAAGTTACCATGCTGCGCTGCCCTGCTTCACAGGGAAAGGGCAGGAATGAAGCGTATTTATCCAATATGGCGCATTCCTGTCCTTTTCCCCTTCTCTAGTGACGCTTTGGCAGCCTAGCACCAACGAAGGCATCCTTTCACTATGGTGCAAGGGGGCCTGTGTTCTAGGCAGGATTGTTTTTGTGCAGGAATCGACACATTCCTGCACAAAACAATCCTGTTAGGCTTTTTTTCTCTTTCTATGTCAGCAGACATAGAAAGAGAAAAAAACGAGTGGAAATAAAGATATTTCTCCTCATTACGCCTCTCCTGGGGAGGCCTATCTTTTTGGTGTATTCCCAAGTTTATAAATCCTCGTAAATCTGGGAGTGCATCAAAATTCCTTGGGAGTTGCATAGAAACACCCACCGCAATGCCCAAGGAACGCCTCCCTGTTACAGAGTAAGGCAAAGAAGCATTTTTGCTACGTTGCCTTACTCCAGATTTTTTAAGCCTTCCAAAGCCTCGCAAAGTGGCTTTGCGTGGCTTCAGAAATCTTACTTACAGGTTTGGTCACGCATGTACCATGTTGCGTGGTGCAAAAATGACTCAAAGCTCTCATAAATATGCCCCTAAGTTTGCTGTGTGACCAGTGAGAAGGAGCCTGAGGGATCTTTCAGCAAACTCTTTTTGAATGTTACCCATGCGAAACGGGTGGATAAAGCGGCGGTCATGAAGGACAATGTATCAAAGACATAGATTATAATGAATAATCATGTGCATGTTTCACCACATTATATACAGCTCCAGAGAAGGGAGTCAGTGGTCATTATTTTAATACCTACAGTTTTTATTGTGGTTTCATTAATTGCGATAATCCGTTCTGCACCTTTCGAGCCTGCCAAGTCACTGTTCGCCAACCAAGTTAGTAATACGTTCATCATGCTAAGAGACTAGTTCAAGACAAAGAGGGATGTGATCTAGATAATTTCTTGAAAAATCCACAGCACAGTCAGGCCCCAAAATAAGAGGCACAGTGCGAGGGTAGTCAATACATAAACAATATCTTTAGGATTGCTTAAATCAGTATATCAGCTTGCTAGTGGTGAGTTTTTAAACAGCAAAGCCACTCATCTGCTGGTTTCGGCGGTAACAGCCCGGGCAATACTGGAAGAGATTGTAATACCAGCCCTGTATTGTGTGAGTGAGCTTTAAAATGCCGAGTGGGTGGGGGGAGTGTCAATGATGGCACCCGAGTAGCCATGACTTCACAGAGATCTGCCACCCGCTTTTGTAAACTATTGGATGTGGCGTGCCCCGGGCCACCATGAAGCACCATGCCATGGAGGAAGTGATTTCTAGCCATAGAGCCACGTTTCCTGGGAATTGAGAGGCTACAGAGAGGCGCAGTGGAGAGATTGCTGGCCTGTGGAGTGGAGCGCCAATGCAGCCAAATTGGCGGCAACCACGGGCCTTGACTGTTACTGCCTCGGTGGGCCGCATTTTACGGGCTCCGCTTCTGCAGCCACTGCTGAGAGCTCTTGAGAAGGAGCCGGTGAGACCCAGGGCAGTGTTTGGGCAGGCAGAGTGACTGGCGTGTCTTGTGGAAAGCGGGAGTGACTCGGCCGCCAGAGCTGGGCCCCGCTGGTGACGGCTGCGGTGGAGGGCCGGGGAGGACCTTGCAGTGATCCCTCATTCCCCTAGTACACCTAAGGCAGCCCATGGAGACGGGGTGCCACCACGGAAGAGCTTGAGGGCCCCCACAGCGCAGAGCAATACCTGTGGCTGAGGCAAATGCGGAGCAATGCATTGAGGCCGTAAGAGGTACCCTGAAGTACCTGTTCACTACCCGGTAGGTCCAGGAACCAGGACATCAATCAATCAGGGAATTGTAAGCGCGCTACTCACCCGTGAGGGTCTCAAGGTGCTGAGGGGAGGGGGACCGCAGATCTGTTTAGCCGAAGAGCCAGGTCTGAGGGTCTTCCTGAAGGTGTTCAGGGAGGGGGCGCGTCTGATGTCTGCCGGTAACTCATTCCAGGTCTTGGCTGCAATGTGAGAGAAGAATCTTCTGCCTGCTCTGGCTCTGTGGATGCGCGGGGTTTTGGCCAGTGCAAGGTTGGAAGATCGGAGGTTTCTTTTGGGTACGTGGAAGTTGATTCTGTCGTTGAGGTATTTGGGTCCGTTGTTGTGTAGGCATTTGTAGGGGTGAGTGAGGATTTTGAAAGTGACTCTTTTCTCCACGGGGAGCCAGTAGAGACTTTGTAGGTGTTGGCTGTGTTTGTGTCGGGGGATGCCGAGGACGAGTCTGGCGGCGGTGTTCTGTATTGTCTGGAGTTTGCGGAGTAGGGACTTGTTGATGCCGGCGTAGAGTGTGTTTCAATAGTCCAGTCTGCTGGTGATGAGTGCGTGGGTGACTGTCTTCCTTGACTCAGGGGGGATCCACTTGAAGGTCTTGCGGAGGATGCGGAGGGTGTTGAAGCAGCTGGAGGTGACGGCGTTGACCTGTTGGTTCATGGTGAGTGATGAGTCGAGTACCATGCTGAGGTTCTTGGCGCTGTCTGAGGGGGTAGGTGGGCTTCCGAGGGCGGTCGGCCACCAGGTGCTGTCCCATGCAGAAGGGGTGGTCCCGAGGACGAGGACTTCTGTCTTCTCGGCGTTGAGCTTCAGGCAGCTGTTGGTCATCCAGACTGCGACGTCTTGCATTCCTTTCTGGAAGTTGAGTTTGGCAGTGGTGGGGTCTTTGGTGAGGGAGAGGATGAGCTGGGTGTCGTCGGCGTAGGATACTGATGGAGCAAGGTCTCGTAAGAAAGAGACTTGCTCGGAGGCAATCCACTTGTTTAACTCATTAACAAGTTATTAAACGTAATCTGTGAATAACTAATACGCACCACATGAACACGCGGGTTAGTGAAGCTTGCTTATGTGTGTACTAATGCGGATAACAATGAAAACGGACTAATACCGCTTTAAACGGGAAACTGCTGTGCGAATGCATCAACTGCATCTACGCAATATGACGAGGTAACGCTTGGAGGGAAATTCTAGCGCATGACCAGAAGACACTAAAATGGAGTCTTGAAGACTCGCGTGCATGGCATCTGCTTAGCTGAAACTAAAACAAGCTATTTTACTAATGCTAATGCGGGAGAAGTATTAATAAGAAAAGGGGAATAGAGTAGAGGTGGGAGGTATACAGTGTTGATGGAGCAAGGACTCGTAAATTGGACTTGCTCGGAAGCAATCCTTTCGTTTTAACTCACTAACGAATTTCTAACGACGCGTTTGTAATTAATAATTCGCATTTAGAAAAAGACACGCGGGACAAGGAAGCTTGCCTATGTGTTTACTAACGGCAATAACATGAACGAAGGACTAAAACGCACTTTAACAAGGGATCTTTACTGCGCATGCGTCTACTACATCTACGTAGTATGACGTACTAATGCTTGGAGGGAAAATCTTGCGCCTGCGCAATAGACGATAAAATGGCTGCTTGAAAGCTCACATGCATGGCACCTGCTTGGCTGAAATAGAATATAAGTTTTATACTAACGCAAATGCAGAAAGGGTAATAATAAATGAAGTGGGTTAGAGTAGAGGTTGGGGGTGTACAGTGAAACCATTTATTTTTTAAATTAACATTTCTTCTTTTGACTTTACTATTAGTGCGCATTTGGGCCCTCTACTCTTGTCTGAATTGAGCTGACTGACTTGACCCTTGTCACGTGTCTAAGGCCAGCGAAGATGTGCCCTGGGAACATGAAGGTGAAGAGTTCATATGAAGGAGCTTTATTCATAACGTTGCGACATTTTGTATTTATAAAGTTTGGAGATGTATGGAAAGGAAATGATTTAATAAAGTTTGAGGGGAGGGATTTGAATACAATGGTTTAAAGAAATAAGTGAAATGTAAGCATGGCGTGACGATCATCCCCCCCTCGCTTGTCCAATCAGAGTTAGTATTTTGTAAAATTGAAACATTAATGGGTGGTACATGGATATGGAAAGGTATAATTGAGGTAGTTTTAGTTAGTTAGCTTAGCTTAACGGGAGCACAGAAGCAGAGCTCGGGATGTTGTCGGTGCTGGGGGTGGTGCTGAAGCTGTGAGACGCTGATGAAGAAAATCGAATGCAGAACCATCTACTTAACTTAATTGGGTTAGAAAGAAGATCGCGGAAGAACCATGAGGAGAAAGAGAGTGTCAGAGAGGGGTGCGACGCAGTCGTCGGTATTTAGAGAGGTGAAGTATCCTGTCCTGATTCCTGTCCTGAAGTCTTTGTCTCCTGATCTATCCCGGGGGACCCTTACCAGCCCTTTGGCCAGGGGGTTAGTCTTCACACCATACTTGGTAATTATAAATTCATCGTATTGATAGATGTTCTTCTCTCTCTGTCCTCTTCTTTCTGAGCATTGTTATTGTGTGGATCTGAATTTCTAATGCTTATTTGAAATTTGATTGATTTGACACTCTTGCGAATGAGGGTGTTTGTACTGAAACGTTTGAGATGGTTCACACACAACTAATTTAGATAAAGGTTTTAAAAACTTCCAGAGTCTGTGATTATTTCATTTTAGTCGAGAAATGTTTAATAAGTTATGTTAATTATCACCATCAACTAGTTCCAACTAATGGTCCATTGACCAGAGGAAAGAACTAATTGATCAGTCAAAGGTTTAGTTAGGGAAAAGAAATAACTAGATCTTGAAGTATGAAAATCATAAACTGAAGTTTTTCCAGCGGTCTACTTGGTGTTTTGTGTGCAAAGTAGTTATATGGGCCCAGGTGAGTATATGGTAGTGGAGTATCTGCTGTTAGTACACCGCTGGATCAGTTTTCTGGTAGCAGAGTTATGGTTATTATTGACTAGTTTGGTGATAAGTATAGATTATTGATTTATGTTTAACAAAAAGAGTTAGCGTCTTTGTTTTATGTCGTCTGGAAAATTCCCAGGGAATGAATAGCGGGTGGCGATAGAAACCACACTGCAGTGAGGTTACTCGTCTGTTGGAATAACACTGAGAAGCTAGGTAGGGCTGGCAGTGTTAAAGTAGGGACTAGTTTCTGTGTAAAAGTGAGAGTGATTGATAGCAAAGAGTTCGCTAGTGAAACTTTAGGCGTTATATCACCTAGAAAGAGTAACCCTGAAGGAGTAGCAGGTTCTTCTAAGCTAGATTGACAGCAAAAGGCGTTCGCTGGAGAAACTTTGGTCTTAAATTTCTCAAACGGGTGACACCGGAGGAGTAGCAGGTTCTCTGGAGCTTATATGAAGTGTAAGCGGAAGGTTTTACTCGCAGTTAAAAGAAATAAACTATCCTTTGATTTAGCGGAACAGACAGAGTAGCGAATGTTTTTATGTTGTTAATAACAAAGAATTTTAAGGAAAATTTTGAGAAATAAACTTTTTGTATTACCTTGTGAAGGGAGGGTCAGTTGCCGGAGTGGTACTGACGTCACAGTGATCCGCGCTGGGATTGGTAGAAACAGCGGGCGTGTGACAGGAACAGCCTTGTAAAGGAGGGGTCAGTAGTAAGGAGCAGAACTGACGTCAAGAAAAGGCCGCGCTGGCATTGGTCAGATCACGGGCGTGAGCCTGATTTGATTGGATAGCTAGTTAGAAGCCATGCTAGGATTGGTGGAGAGAAAGATTGTATGCAGGATTTTGATTTGACTGTTAGTGCAAGACGTACAGGTAGAAGATTTCAAGGGTTTGCAGAATACAATTTCCTACATCGTTCTTCAAGGATGTATGGAGAGAAAAGAAAGATGTTATTTTTAAAGAAAATTAAGAATTTCTTTGTAAAGGATAAGCCTGTGTTGACTAGAGAGGGAATTCCTATTCTGCCACCGAAGACACCAGCATCTTTTATGATGATGGAAAGAGGATATCATACTTGCGTGTGGTTGGAAAACTGGATAGAATATACAAAGGATGATGGTGTGTTGGCATTTCCTAAAGATGGTACATTTAATGGGAGGATTCTTCAGAATTTGAGTTTGAAAATGAATGATTTGGAACCTAGACCTAGGTTAACTCAATATGAGGCTTTGGAAGAATGGGAGACTGAGTCATATGAACGAGAGAAATGCAGAGGTGGAAGGTATAGAGGATTTTTTCCGAGACACTTGCATGAGTCACGCGAAGGGCAGATGAAACAGTGGAGGAGAGCTATGGTATCAGAAGGGTTATATCCAGTGTTAATGGCTGAGGAACAGTCTGGAGGGAAGTGTAAGGAGAAAACAAAACATATGAACTCGGCAGGATATGGTGAATCAGATGACGAGTTGTTAGAGGATATTTTAATTAAAAATCCACCACCGTATCAAGAAGCAGCTAGTAAGGTTACCGCAAGTGCACCAGTAATGGGAATGACATTAACCCCACAGATTCTACATGAGGCGTCATATAACAGAGTGTTGCAGGATAATGAAAGAGATGCTTTGAATAAAACTAGAGAAGAACTAGTTCACAAGATAAGTCAGTTAAATTTGAATACTGAAGCCTTGACAATACCAGTGACCATTGGTCCGGTAATCCCATTGTATGGAGATAATAAGATTTGCCAGAAACCACAACCTGTGACAGTTCCATTAAATAGTCCTAGAAAAGAAATAATAATTACAGATGATCAGGTTAGTGAAAGTGAGTCAATTATTTCATTAATGGATCTCCCTAATGTGGAACCTTTGATGGAAACTCCAAAGAGAGTTACACCTATGAATTTGAGAGAAAGAAGACCTTTGGTTCCTGCTGGAACTGGAGGCGCAACAATAGTCACCTCTGAAGAAATAGAAAGATGGGCACAGGAAAGAGATAATCAGAACCCAACACCCAGGATTTTAGATATCGGCAGATTGAAAGTGGAATTGGAAGAGATGATGACAGGATGTGTGGGTACAGAAAGATTGAACGCTTACAATGATGAGGAATTATTATTTTTATGTAAGAGTATAACCAGAAGGGCAAGAGTATTTCATGAGAGATTGACTGAAGTTGCTTCAGAAATTGGAATAGACATAGGGAAATCAAAGTTGTTACAGAAACCATATTGGGTGGACTTTACTGATAAAGATTTAGAAAGTGTAAATGCTTCTGGAAAGAGACTACAGATAAAAGAATTAATGAACATTTTGCGAAAATGGGGAGACATTGATAAACGGAGAATTAGATGGATAAGAAAGAAAGAGGAAGTACAAGCGAGAGAAGCAGCAGCTGCATTTCCAGTAAGAGAATCAAGCAAAGTGGAAAAATTGTGTCCAATGAGAGAAGTTCCTGGAGGTGGATATGTTCATGTTCCTTGGAGTAGACAAGATATTTTGTCATTTACAAATGATTTTCCAAAGCTGAGGGAAAAACCAGTTGAATGGTACAAACAGGTAGAGAGATTTGTGAAGGTTTCAAAGGTTTTATTGAAAGACTTGGATGGTCTATTTGATATAGTGGTACCTGCTGATTTATGGACAGAATGTAAAATTACAATTGACTGGCCTAATGAAGAGTATGCTAGAGATGCAAAGACAGGAGCACCCTCGGAGGAGGTGATGAAAAAGTATCACCAAGTGATTACGTATTTGAAAGGGAAAATTCCTCCTAAAGAAACAGATTGGGTAAAAATAGATAGAACAACACAAGAACCAAATGAATCTGTACATGCATATTATGAAAGGTTGTTACAGGTGTTTAAGCAGTATAGTGGTTTTGAGAATATCGGTGACAAGGATATGGGACATTTTGTGTATCGGTTTGTATATGGTTTGAAACCAGAAATCAGTCAGATGATACAGCAGCACATGTTATGTTGACAAAGCAAGACAGTGGATGAGATTTTAAAGTATGCAAAATATTGCGGCGATGACATTGAAGCCTGGCGTAGGGAGCTAAAAGAGAAAATGATGTGGGCACAGGTTAAATTGGCAGAACAGCAAGAAGAGAAAACAAATGACCAAAATAATAATCAAGTGAAAGAACAGGGACAGAATAATCAAGGAGCGAATGGTAATAAATATAAGGGACGAATGGACAGAGAAGAAGCAAAAAAGAAGTTTCCTTGTCATTCGTGCGGAAAGCTTGGACACTGGAAGAACGAGTGTAAGAGTACTCAGAATAATAATAATAATAATGGGCCAAATCAAAATTTAATCCCACAGATGCAGAATGAAGTACTTATGAATCAGCAGCAGCAGGTAGTTACAACACACTATCAGGTGCCACCAGCTCCTATGCCAAATTTTGTGAATCATCAAAGTTTCAGTGTGAACACCGAATTTCAAGGATAAGTGGTAAGAATAATAGAACAATTACACAATATTTTTTACAGAATGATGAAGAACATTCAGATGCCGCACAATGACGGTGCCTGAGGGGGGAGGAAGAGGAGTGCGTGCTTGGCGCATCCTTGCCGGTAGATCAGTCAGGTCCATTTGTTGATGGGAGAGTAGAAGGTAAAGACATTACTTTCCTATTGGATACTGGTGCTACCAGGTCTACTGTGAGAACAGCAGACATCCCAAACCTACCCCTCTCGGGAGAATCAATCCAAGTTGTAGGCCTGTCTAACCAACAGATTAGAACCCCAATCACAAAACCAATGGAGGTGCACATTGGAAACTTCAAAGAAATGCATCGGTTTGTAGTTTGCGATTCCAGTCCAGTAAATCTGTTGGGGAGAGATCTTTTGTGCAAGATGAATTGCACAATCTATTGTACACCGGATGGTGTCGCTTTCCAAACCCCTGATGAAGACGTGGTATACAAGATGATGCTGGCCAAACAGGGAACAGAAGTAGATGAAATGTTTTCACTAATAACTGAGAATGAATTACCAGAAGAGTTGAGAACCACAGTTAATCCAGAAGTGTGGGATTTTACAGGAAAAGACATTGGGCTAATGACAAATATAGACCCAGTTAAAGTGACAGTGAAAGAAGGTGCAGTGTATCCAAACACCCGACAGTACAAGATGAGTCCAGAAGTAAAAGCAGGAATTATTCCAGAAATTGAACGAATGGTTAAACAAGGTATTTTAAAAGAAGTGATGGGTAGTCCCTGCAATTCGCCAAATAATGGGACTGAAAAAGCCTAGCGGAAAGTACAGAATAGTGCAGGATTTACGGAAAATAAATAAAATTGTAGTGCCATGTTGCCCAATAGTGCCAAATCCAGCAGTGATCCTTTATCAGATACCCTGGAATGCAGGTTGGTTTACTGTAATTGATTTATGCCAAGCGTTCTTTTCTATTCCTTGGCACCCAGACAGCCAGTATCTTTTTACGTTTAAGTTTGAGGATCATATTTACGCATGGTGTCGAGTTTCTCAAGGGTACACAGAGAGTCCTTCAATTTTTAATCAGATTTTGAAAAAGTGGCTAGAGTCATTGATTATGCCTGGAAAATCTGTTTTGGTCCAGTACATTGATGACCTACTGGTGGCATCAAAAACACGAGAAGATTGTGTCACAGACACAATTGCATTGCTGAACCATTTGGCTGAAGGAGGACACAAGGTGTCTCCAGAAAGATTACAATTCTGTCAACGAGAAGTTAGATATTTAGGGCATAAAATAGAAAGAGGAGTTAGAAAAGTGACACCGGAAAGAATAAAAATAATCAAAGAAATGAAATTGCCACAGACTCAAAGAGAAATGAGAATGTTTCTAGGAGTGGTTGGATACTGTAGGCAATGGATTAATGGTTTTTCGATGTTAGCAAAACCATTAATACAGATGATCCGGAAAAGAGCAAAAGATCCGATTGATTGGAATGATGACTGCATAGAGGCATTTGTGAAACTAAGAAACTGTTTGTGTGAGGCTCCTGCTTTGGGCATGCCTGATTATTCAAAAGACTTTGCTTTGTTCTGTTGTGAGAGAGAAAATTGTGCACTCTCAGTCCTAACACAGAGACATGGATTGAGTCGACGTCCAGTGGCATATTTCTCAGCTACATTGGACCCAGTGGCTTCAGCATTGCCTGGCTGCTTAAAAGCAGTAGCTGCTACTTGTATGAGACTGGAGCAAAGTGAGTCGATAGTGATGGGACATCCGGTAAAGGTTTTTGTTCCACACTCGGTTGAGATTCTTTTGACAAGAACAAGAACACAGCATCTCACCCCTAGTCATTTGACTAAGTATGAAAGAGTGATTCTGGGAGCTGAGAACGTGACTGTGATAAGGTGTACGATTATGAACCCAGTTACCCTACTGCCAGACCCCTGTGATGAGGAAGTGAGGGATGAGAGTGATCATTATTGTTTGGACGTGACTGAGTTATGTACGAAGCCCCGACCGGACATAAAAGAGACACCTTTGAAAGAGGCTGATCATGAGTTATTTGTAGACGGTTCCTGCCTTAGAACACAAGAAGGAGGACTAAGTGCTGCATATGCTGTTTGTAAAATATCTGGGGTAATTGAAGCATCCTGTTTACCTGGGGTCAAGTCTGCACAAGTAGCTGAATTGGTTCCCTTAACAATGGCATGCAAAAAGGGGAAAAATTGGAGAGTAACCATATTTACGGACAGTCAATATGGGTTCGTGGTTGTGCATGACTTCGGCCAGCTCTGGATGCAGAGGGGATTTCTGACTTCTTCAGGATCTCCTATCAGAAATAGCAAAAATGTGAAGGATTTGTTGGAAGCATTACAATTGCCAAAAGAGATAGCAGTTGTAAAATGTGCTGCACATCGGTCAGGAAATGACTATGTGACTGCTGGCAATAATTATGCTGACCAAGTGGCCAAATACTGTGCCAAAAATACAGTGGCCATAAACCGAAAAATTGAAACGGGTGAAACCAGATGCCAACTTATGTTTTTCTCAGTACCAAAAACATGGGATGAGATTAGACAATTGCAGGAAGAAGTTGAGGAAAAGGAAAAGGAAAAGGAAATTTGGATAAAGGTAGCTTGTACAAAAAGACTACATGATGAGGTAGGGGTGTATTTAGATGGAAGACCAGTCATGCCAGATTGTTTACTTTCAAAAATGGCAAGAGTGTATCATGGAGCAACACACATAGGGAGAGATTCAATGATCAGGCTATTCAGACAGAATTGGTACAATCCAAAGTTCAGGGTAGTCGCAGAAAGCCTTTGCCAAAGATGCTTAATCTGTCAACAGCAAAATCCAGGAAGAAAGACAGTGGTAAGCTGGGGAAAGATTGGAAAGGCAGAAGGACCCTTCACTAGATTACAGTTAGATTTTATTGAATTGCCCCCATGCAATGGACTGAAATATATACTTGTCATAGTATGCCTTTTCTCAAGATGGGTGGAAGCCTATCCCACTCGAAGAAATTACAGTCTTACAGTTGGAAAATTGTTGTTGAGGGAGTTAGTTCCGCGATTTGGTTTTCCAGTCACTTTGGAATCAGAAAGAGGCCCTCATTTTAATATTGAAATAATTTGATTAATCTGTGGTGCATTTAACATTGAACAAAAACTGCACTGTGCTTATCGTCCAGAGGCTTCTGGAATTGTTGAGCAAATGAATGGCACAATCAAGTCAAGATTGGGAAAGGTGTGTGCATCCACAAAGCTGAAATGGCCAGATGCATTACCTCTTGTATTGATGGGTCTCAGAAGTATTCCAGACAGAAAAACAGGAATGAGCCCACATGAGATCCTCATGGGAAGAGCCATGAGGCAGGCATTTATTCCTGGAAATAAACTAATGAGTATAACTGATGATCTGGTATTGGACTATTGCAAAGGATTGGCTGAAATGATGTGTTCTATCTCTCACCAGGTTGGAGAAGACGCAGTTGAAAGACAGCCAGACCAAGCGCATGATTTGAATCCTGGAGATTGGGTGCTAGTGAAGAAACATGCAAGAAAGTCATGACTAGCACCAAGGTGGGACAAACCGCGGCAAGTCATACTAGTCACTACCACAGCAGTGAAGTGTGCAGGTGTGCCCAATTGGATTCATGCCAGCCATACCAGAAGAGTTCCGAGCCCATCAGAACAACAAGAGCAACCACTGACTGAACAGGCTGAAGCGTCAGGAGTTGTAAGCTGTGAGATTGAAGAATCTAGAGTAATAGATTCTGAAAGACAACCATATGACGAACAGCCAAGTACAAGTCAGGAAGAGTGGATACCAGTGATTGAAGTAATTGATGATGTTATTGAAACAAGAAGAAGAACAGAACTGAAAAGACAGGAAAGTAGTCAGGAACAGACAGGGGAAGAAGAACACACTCAGGTGGAAAATAAAAAAGACTTACACGAACCTGAGGAGGGAAAAATAGAAGAACATGTTCAGGCGGAAGAAGAAAAGTTTGAATTAAGACCTGAACAGGATCAGATAGAGTTAGAAGAACAGGTTCAGGCAGAAGAAGAAAGGTTTGAAGTAAGAGCTGAACAAGGTCAGATAGAATTAGAAGAACAAGCTCAGGAAGAAGAAGAACAAAATACGGTAAGACCTGAGCAGGTGGAAACAAAAGAAGGTACAAGCACAGAAAACAGAGAATCAGAACAGATTGTGCCTAGAATAAATGAAATAAAAAGAACTTTACAAGGAGATAAAGAAGGTGAAAACGCAGTACAAATCAAAAGAATCAGAAAGGGAGACAATTGGCCAACTGGAGTAAAGAAACTAAAATATCATTTGAGAAAATCTGAAAAGAGACCAGAACAAGTAAACGAAGTCACAAGTCAAACACAATCTAAACAAACTTTGGCAAAAATAACTCGAAGAAGTCCAAGATTGAGAAATTTAAACAGGAGATACAAGGCTCCTGAATGGACGTACGTCATACTCGAGGAATTTGAATCCCTAGATCTGACTGATGAAACAGAAGAAATTCATATTGTCCAGATTGATGAAAGCAAATTGAGGCCTCCTTAAAAACGAAAAGCAAAATAAAACTGACAAAGAAAAGATAAGAGAAAATAAATTTTCTCAGGAGTAAAAATGGCAAAAATTGAAGTGACCGGAAAACCAAAGTGTGGATTAAAAAGAAAGTGTTTTAGATTTAGTTTTTGTAGTATTTTATTAGCAGCATTAGTATGGTTATTCCTAACAGTAGGAGTACCTTTGTTAATGAAAACAAGTGACAAGAATAATACAGATACTAATGTTAAGGTGGATAGAATAAAAGAAACTGAAATAGAAATAGGGGTAGAAGATGAAGCAAACTATCATAACGAATCAGACTATAATACGTCTTCTAATGTGTTTATTACATTGTTATTTCAATATGTTAGTACTATGGAGATTAATAACTGTTACGTGTGTATGAAGTTACCCTCATCAGTATCAGAAGGAATGACGTATCACCATATACCTTTAACGTATGGTGTTTCATGTAGTATTTTATCAAGTTTATTTTATGCTACAGGGAGACTTCAATATTTTTATTCAGATATGGATGTAGTATTTTCTGAATTACCTATTAGAAAGAATATGAATCCAGTAGCTAGTAGTAAAAATGCACAGTTTATGGGTGAATTTTTCATAACAATGAGTTCAATAGATTTAGTTCAGGCACATAAAGATAATCTAACATGTACATTAAGAAAAGAAGAAAAAGATTTTTGGGATTTAGTAGAGGAAAGGAGACAGGATTTAATAAAGAAGGCAACTGAACAGAAAACCCATGTACCTCCATGGGTTGGGAAAGAGGGAATCTATGCAAGTGGCAAGGCTCATGCTGCGATGTCCCTGGATTTTGTGAAAAGGGGAAAATTCTGCCTCCATAGATTAAAGACAGATTATAACAATAATTACATTGGTTCCAGTGAATGTGAACACAACTTCCTAATTTTAGGAGGGTGGGGACTAAAAGGGGGAACTGATCCTGGATTTCCAGGAGTGTATTATGTTTGTGGGAGCAATGCCTATTATAGGTTACCTGCAAGATGGTACGGGAGCTGCTACTTCGGAATAGTTTTTCCAAAGATCTATCATGTAGATAAAATCAGTGGAACGAATGGAAAATATAATGGACTAACACGTAGAAGAAGAGCTAGTTTTTCTGAAATTGTAGGAGACATTTTTAGTGCACTGATACCCTCAGTTGGAGTCATTCTGAATTCACAGAAAATTTGTAAGTTATCAACCATAGTTGATCGTCTTTCTACAGACACTGCAGGAGGATTCTTAATGATTAACACAGAAATGGTTGCAATCAGGTCTTTGGTTCTACAGAACCGTCTTGCTCTTGATATATTGTTAGCAAAAGAAGGTGGAGTCTGTGGCATGTTGAAAATTCAACATTGCTGCACTTATATTCCGGACAAGAGCAGAGAAATTAAAGGATATATTGAAAACATTACAAGAATGCATAAAAACTTGACCCAACTGGAGGTTGACAGTGTGTGGGGAAGACTAACAAAAAGTATAACATCAATAGGGAAATGGTGTGTTGGTTTTGGGAAGGGTTTTCTAGGTCAAATAATAATACCATTAGTTATGATAATAACAGTAGTGATGATAATAATGATCACATATAAGTGTTGTAGAAGAGGTAGGAAAGAGAAAGTACATTTTGACAGAAAAGGAAAGGGGCAGAAGCGAAAAAGAAAATATGATGAAATACAGCTGGAAGAAATGAAAGGCAGATTATATAAGAAGATGAGAGATTTAGAAGGAAACGTGTTGATTGATGAAAAATTGAGAGGAGAAATAGAGAAAACTGAGAAGTGTTAAAGTTGGTATCTGGGATGGGATGGGTAATTTTGTGATGGCTTAAGATGCCATCAGAGAGGGGATTGATGGAGCAAGGACTCGTAAATGAGACTTGCTCGGAAGCAATCCTTTCGTTTTAACTCACTAACGAATTACTAACGACGTGTTTGTAATGAATAATTCGCATTTAGAAAAACACGCGGGACAAGGAAGCTTGCCTATGTGTTTACTAAAGGCAATAACATGAACGAAGGACTAAATCGCACTTTAACAAGGGATCATTACTGCGCATGCGTCTACTACATCTATGTAGTATGATGTACTAATGCTTGGAGGGAAAATCTTGCGCCTGCGCAATAGACGATAAAATGGCCGCTTGAAAGCTCACATGCATGGCACCTGCTTGGCTGAAATAGAATATAAGTTTTATAATAACGCAAATGCAGAAAGGGTAATAATAAATGAAGTGGGTTAGAGTAGAGGTTGGTGGTGTACAGTGAAACCATTTATTTTTTAAATTAACATTTCTTCTTTTGACTTTACTATTAGTGCGCATTTGGGCCCTCTACACTTGTTTGAATCGAGCTGACTGACTTGACCCTACGCATGCGTACTAGAGAGAGAATACGAAAAGATGAGTAAGGACTTGTCACGCGTCCAAGGCCAGCGAAGATGTGCCCTGGGAACATGAGGGTGAAGAGTTCATATGAAGGAGCTTTATTCATAACGTTGCAACATTTTGTATTAATAAAGTTTGGAGATGTATGGGAAAGGAAATGATTTAATAACGTTTGAGGGGAGGGATTTGAATACAATGGTTTAAAGAAATAAATGAAATGTAAGCATGGTGTGATGATCATCCCCCCTCGCCTGTCCAATCAGAGTTAGTATTTTGTAAAATTGAAACATTAATGGGTGGTACATGGATATGGAAAGGTATAATTGAGGTAGTTTTAGTTAGTTAGCTTAGCTTAACGGGAGCACAGAAGCAGAGCTCGGGATGCTGTCGGTGCTGGGGGTGGTGCTGAAGCTGAGAGACGCTGATGAAGAAAATTGAATGCAGAACCATCTACTTAACTTAATTTGGTTAGAAAGAAGATCGCGGAAGAACCACGAGGAGGAAGAGAGTGTCAGAGAGGGGTGCGACGCAGTCGTCGGTGTTTAGAGAGGTGAAGTATCCTGTCCTGATTCCTGTCCTGAAGTCTTTGTCTCCTGATCTATCCCGGGGGACCCTTACCAGCCCTTTGGCCAGGGGGTTGGTCTTCATACCATACTTGGTAATTATAAATTCATCGTATTGATAGATGTTCTTCTCTCTCTGTCCTCTTCTTTCTGAGCATTGTTATTGTGTGGATCTGAATTTCTAATGCTTATTTGAAATTTGATTGATTTGACACCCTTGCGAACGAGGGTGTTTGCACTGAAACGTTTGAGATGGTTCACACGCAACTAATTTAGATAAAGGTTTTAAAAACTTCCCAAGTCTGTGATTATTTCATTTTAGTCGAGAAATGTTTAATAAGTTATGTTAATTATCACCATCAACTAGTTCCAACTAATGGTCCATTGACCAGAGGAAAGAACTAATTGATCAGTGAAAGATTTAGTTACGGAAAAGAAATAACTAGATCTTGAAGTATGTAAATCATAAACTGAAGTTTTTCCAGTGGTCTACTTGGTGTTTTGTGTGCAAAGTAGTTATATGGGCCCAGGTGAGTATATGGTAGTGGAGTATCTGCTGTTAGTACACCGCTGGATCAGTGTGACCATTTATTTTTTAAATTAATCTTTGTCTTTCTGGACTTTATTGTTAGTGCACATTTGGGCCTCTCACGCATGGCTGAATTGAGCTGAGTGGTGAAGCGACTGCGCATGTCCACTGAAAGTTAACCCGTAATGATGACATGGAGGTTGAACAGAAGCCAAGGTCGCAAATGATGTGTCCTGGGAACGGAGGGTGAAGAGTTCGGTGAAGAAGACTTTTATTCATAAACTAATAAAATTGTTTCAAGTAAATGTGGATATGTATGGGAACTTAAGACATGAATAAAAAATTAAGGGGATGGGTTTGCGAACAATAGTTTAAGGGCCAGATGTAGGTAGACAAATTGCGATCGCAAACGCAGAAATTAGCAGAATTTCCACGTTTGCGATCGCAAATGACCCATGTGAAATGTAGAGACAGAAAAACCTAATCGCAAAATAAAGAATCGCTAAAAATAAAGGAAAACAGTTAGCGAATCTTTATTTAGCGAATATGCCACACCGACTCCCTATTTAGCGATTCGCTAAATAAGAAATCGCAATACAAATTCGCAAACCAATGTACCAAAAATCGCAAATTGCAATTATTTGAAAAATCGCTATTTTGGAGTCGCAAATTAACACGGACTCAAAGCAGGTGGTAACCAGGTGCATTGATATAAACCGCCCCAGAATGCATCTGCGTGAACACAATGGCGGCCCTCTATGTCATTGCAAGGCGGATGCAAGCAGCAGCACTGAGGATCTGGAGACGACAGGAATGCGTATACAGAGTGCGCATTACACTATTCCAACTCACAGAGGCAGAAATCCATGAGAGGTACAGGCTTCACCCCACCACCATCCTAGACCTGATACGTGACCTGCACCCAATCCTGGAGCACCAGACAACAAGGGTGCACGCAATACCACCACATGTACAGGTACTTTGCTGCCTGCACCTACTTGCATCAGGTAGTTACCAGGGGGTTATAGCTGTGGCTGGTGGTGTCTCACAAAGTTGCCTGTCACGCTTTTTCAAAACATTCCTGGATGCCATGATGCAAAGAATGCACCACTATATCCGGTTCCCCAGCACACAGACGGAACTGCATAAGACAAAGATGGATTTTTATCAGAAGGCCCAGTTCCCACATGTTATAGGGTGCATCGATGGGACACATATTCCAATCTGCCCCCCCTCTGCTACTGAGTACATATATCGGAACCATAAATCAACACATTCAATAAACGTACAGGTCATTTGTGATGCGTCTCACATCATCACCAATATTGTAGCAACATTTCCAGGGAGCACGCATGACTCCTACATTTTCAGGAACAGTGAGATCTATACACGTCTGGCTGGGGGTGAATTTGGAGATACCTGCTAGGTAAATCAATGTGACACACCCTGATGTATCTGTTGCTGACTGTGAATAATGTTTCGTCCTTTACCACTTAGGTGATAGCGCATATGCGGTGCTGGCATTTATCCTGACTCCATACCTCAACCCATCTACCCCAAGTGAGAGGAGATTTAATGTGGCCCATAAATCAACGCGGAATGTGGTGGAGCGCACATTTGGACTCCTGAAAAGCAGGTTCCGCTGCCTCCACAAAAGTGGAGGTGCACGGCAGTACCGCCCTCTGATCTGCTGCAAAATAATAGCAACATGTGCCATGCTTCATAACTTGGCCACAAAGAAGGGAACAGCCGTGGAACTCACTGAATCAGAGGATGAGGAATGTCCACAGCCACTGCACCGCGCAGCAGGTGTTGTATCAGCGCCAGATGGGAGACACAGACGGGCTGAGATCACACGCAACTGTTTCTGAGTGAGTAATGAGACAAAGCGAATAATTGCAATTGTGTAACGGTGTTTTATTGACCTTACATCAGGCAATAGGAATGCACACCGCCGCACCATATTGGCCTCTCAGTGCCTCAACAATCCCAGCATGGCATTGATACACTGCATGCTCATTGTCATCCCTTATCATTTGGTTACATGGGTTACTTCACCCATCTCCCAATGTCAGCTGAAGCATGGTTTCATTTCCTGCGGCCACGCACAGCACTGCTCCGCTCACTTTGCACACTGCCCTCCCTAGAGGACTGTCCTGCGGCTGGACCTTGCCTTGCACTGCGCCTCCTGGACTCTGCAATTGGTGGAGTGATGCAGCTGCGGCTTGTTACCTCCTCATTATCCCCACCATCCCCAGACCCTGTGGCAGCGATGTGTGTTGTCTGGAGCACTTCTAACGCAGTGGAGACAGTAACCAACCCCCTAGCGACATCCTGGCTGCAGTGGGCCATTTTCAACTGCATGGCCACTGAGCGTCTGCTAAGGACAGAGGTGGCATTGAATAGGCGGTTCACTGCCTTTGTGTACCCTTCCATGCGCTGTTTGTCCCTGCGCCTTGCCCCACGTTCAATGTCCATTTTGCTGCACAACAGCCTTACAGCCTCAGCCATGTCCAGCATACCCTCTGCAACGGTGTTGTTCAGACCATTTATGCCCTCCTTCATGTCCCTCATGTGTTTGTTCAAGGCCACCATCTGACGTTGCATTGACCGCAGCCGCTGCACCTTCAACATGTTTCCCTCCAGACCTGCAAATACATTGGAATCTTCACCCTGTGCATCTGGACTGTGTGCCCTTGGTCTGCGTCGTCGAGCACTTGTGTGGCAACACTCCATGGGTGACTGTGTCTCTGGAGTCTGTTCTGCCTCTTCCTGCATGGTCTGTGGGGCTCCCGTGTTCTCCTCCTCTGACCCCTCCATCTCCTGAAGGCTACCCACTGTGTACCTCCTGGGTCTCGGTGTTGGTGGTGGTGGTGGTGGGACATCTGCGGGTGACAGAGTCTCTTCCTCCTGATTGTCGCGTCCCCTAGGTGCCTCTTCTGACTCCCTCGCAGCAGTCTGGGGTGTATGTTCGCCTGTGGGTACAGAATGTCAATTTACTGACTTGCCTTGCAGCATTTGTGTTTCATTAAATTACATGAATGCCATTCAAAATAACAGTCCCCAGCTTGCTCATTTACTGATGTGGGTCACATGCACTTGGGTTCAGTGGACTCACTGGTATGCTATGTGTTAATTAGGACTACATCTCCCAAGATGCATTGCTGGTTGTTAGCTAATCATGGATTGGAGTGGGATTCATACTTGCTCATTGGAGATTGGGGATTGGGGAGGGGGGGGCACATCATGCTGTGCATGCATCTTACCTTGTCTGTTGTTTCCTCTGGCTGAGCTGTCCGCGTCTCCAATGCCAATGATGGCCTTAGGCTGGAGGGTGGACTCCACCAATTCTTCCAGGGGTGTTGTTTCTGGCGCAGTGGATGTTCCGCCACCTGTCTGATTAGCTTGTTTGAGCCTGTCAGCCACCCTCTCCTTGGCACGTTTGCAGAGGTCATACCAGCGCTTCTTCAGATCGTCAATGGAGCGCTGGGTGACACCAATGGCATTAATCTTTCCTTTTATTTCTAGCCATATCTTACGTTTCTGCGATTCAGGAACATGCAGAGATTTCTTCCCAAACAACTGGTCGTGAGTCTTTACCACCTCCTCAATTAAAACCTCCAACTCCTTCTCGCTGAATTTGTGTTTCCTCTTCCTCTCTGCGGGCTCCTTTCCCTTCTCCTGTGTGTCCATACTTGTATTTGGTGTCTGCTTGGTAATTGCTGTGCAGCTCCTGGGTGTGTGGTCCTGCTCCCTGCCTCTCCCACAGCTTCAGGCTCAGTGAAACAGCATGTCAGGCCACTTCCTGGTTGTGATGTCATCAGGGTGCACCGGAATGGCAGATTCGCTAATTTGCGATTTTTAAAAATTGCAATTTCGCAAATACCGATTCGGTAATACGGATTCGGTATTGATTTAGCGATTATTACCGACTCGCTAACTTTTAGCGATTTTTTATCTACATCGAAGTTTGCGAGTTCTTAATAGCGATTCGGTAAAAATCGCTATTAAGAACTCGCAATTTGGTTTTTACCTACATCTGGCCCCAACTGATTTTGATGACATGTAAGTATTGTGTGATGGAGCTTCCCCCCTTGCCTGATCAATCATATTTCGTATTTTTACGATATTGAAACTTTAGTGGGTGGAACATGAAGAAACGAAGGTATAACTAAGGTAGCTTAGTTAGTTAGTTAGAGAGGAAGGAGACGCAGATGCTGTGAGTCGGAGATGCTGTTGCTGGGAGAGATGCTGTGAGATGCTGATGAAGAATCGAATGCAGAACCTGAAGCAGAACTTTCTATCCTAACTTAATTGGGTTAGATCAGAAGATCGCGGAAGAATCTCGAGGAGGAAGAGAGTGTCAGAGAGGGGTGCGGCGCAATCATCGGTATTCTAGAGAGGTCAACTCTCCTGTCCTGAATCCTGTCCTGAAGTCTTTGTCTCCTGACCTATCCTGGGGGACCCTCACCAGCCCTTTGGCCAGGGGGTTGGTCTTTCACACCATTCTTGGTAACTATAATTTCACGTTATTTGCAAATGTTCTTTTCTCTCTGTCCTCTCCCTTTCTGAGCATTAATTATTGTACGAGTCCGAAATATATGCTTGATGTTTAATCAAATTGAATTTTCTCTCCTAAGAATGATGGTGAATGCACTGTATTTTTGAAATGGTTCACATGCATTTAATTTAGATAAAGATTTTAACCTTCCTGAGTCTGTGATCATTTACTTCAAACAAAAGAATAGTTAAGGGTTAAGTTAATTATCACCATCAACTAGTTCAACTAATGGTCCATCGACCAGAGAAAAGAACTTTTTGATCAGTGAAAGGTTAGTTAGGAAAATTAAATAACTAATCCTGAATATTGTGAAGTATAAATATAAAACTTTGACCACTCCAGCGGTTTACTGAATGTGTGTGTTTTATGGGCCCAGGTGAGTATATGGCAGTGGAGTATCTGTTGTTGGTATACCGCTGGATCAATACGATGTTGAGGCCGTGTTGTCGGACGATGGCTGCGAGGGGGGCCATGTAGATGTTGAAGAGGGTGGGGCTCAGTGATGAACCCTGTGGGACTCCGCAGGTGATTTTCGTGGGGTCGGAGAGGAAGGGTGGGAGTCTGATCCTTTGGCTTCTTCCGGTGAGGAATGATCGGATCCAGTCCAGGGCTGTTCCTTGTATGCCTGCGTCGTGTAGTCTGGCGACTAGTGTGCGGTGGGAGACAGTGTCGAAGGCCGCTGATAGGTCGAGTCAGATGTCGACTGCGGATTGGCCTTGGTCCAGGAGGGTGCGGATGTCGTCTGTGGCGGCGAGTAGGGCGGTCTCTGTGCTGTGGTTTGTATCAGTGTGGGGTTTTTAGTATTGACAGGAATAATGGCGCTCAAGCTAATTCGCGCTGAGTTTATGTTATACTAGAAGTGTGAACGGTGCAAACCAGGTCAGGGGATATGCCCTAAAACCCCCGTGATGGTATGGATAGAAATCCACACAAATGAAGTAGGTACAGTCCCGGGCACACGTAACGAGGATATAATATCAGGAGAAATGTCTCATACTGCAGAAATGTAGAGGGTCTACACCAGAATGATAGTCATAGGTGTTTAATATAGTAACAGAGCATAAGCAACCAGCCAAAACAAAAGCAACCAGCCGACACGTGTTTCGTCACAAAGGGTAGTAACCCGTGACTCTTCAGGGCTGGGGAAGATACAAAACATAAGATAAACTGACAAGAAAGCAAACAAACGATGTATAGGTCGAAATTAAAAATCATAAATACAAGTGGAAACCTGGTTACATAACTTACACACAAAATGACAATGAAAGATCTTTGCACCAAGATCAAAAGGTCGAGCTGTGAATGTGTAGAGGAAGAAAAATAAATGGAATTGCAGACCAAGAGGCGAAATAATCAGAACATGGTAAATGAGAAGCGACACAAGCCAATGTGATAAAATTGAAAAGGCAGCCTGTAAAGATAACAATCACGCACTAAGCGGAACGTGTTGGAAATACATGCAATGGAGGGCGCCCAGTCATGGCAACGAACAGGTTCTAAAAGCAGCTGTAAACGCAAAATCAGTGTTGGTGAAAAGTACTCAGGCAGAAGACCAACTAGATAAACAAGAACTCCTAAATAGAGGATAGGTCACCCAGGGTTAAAAGGAGGACCTCTGGTACACAAAGGTAAGACAAAACCACATAGTGAACGAAATGGTGATCACGAGCAAGCTCCATTGTGAGCTAGACGAGTGCGACTGAAAGACATGCGGAGAAAGCGAAAGAACGATAAAGACACAGCCTAGTAGGTGGCTCTGGAGGGAATAGACGGCTGCCCTAAGTGTGTGCTACTAGTAGGTAAAAGAAAAGAAAAAAAGGGGGGGAAAGAGGGTAGAGAAAATACCTGAAAGGCGGTGCCAACAAGGTGGATTCTATGGAGAGGAAAAGGAAAACGGTAAGCGAAAGGGGTGAGCTGGAAAAGGAAAAAATACGTACAGGGAAACTAAAGTGAAACCTTACCAAGTGACCGTTCAAGAATCCAAAACGGCAATGAAGAGCAGTGCGAACCACGGTAGGTGGGCTACTGCCAAATGTAAGGAAAGGAAGACGGATATCGCCGGGCGGCGGATAAGCCAATGAGGACTATTGACCTGAGAGAAAACGGAAAATGGGAATGAAGTGAAGTGCCAAGTGTGGGAGGGAAAGGGGGAAGGGGAAAGACGAAAACACTAGAGTATCGAGGTGAAGAAGGCTTACCTTCAGAAAAGTCGATGCAGTCTGTGGCGACGAGATTAACCAAGTGCTAAGTAGCACAGGGGGGAATATAGAATTAGGCGTGCCAGGTCAGTAGTCCAGGACGACAACGGCGGATGCGCCGGAGTACAGGAAACTAGATAGTGAAAGAGGGGGAGAAAAGGTGTAAGCAGATACACCAGGGATAGTGAGCTAGCAAAGGTTGGCTCGTGTGGAGAGGACTGAGTCGCTTACCTGGGAGAAGTGTTGTTCAGGAAGGAAAATGGTTCCGGAAGATGGCCGGAAGAGGAGGGGCGGAGGCGGGGTTATATAGGCAAGGTGGAGAAAGACTAGACCGCAGAAGGACAAAAGCAGAGGTGGGCTACACAGGACGCCATGTATAGAGTGTGCCGGTGTAGGAATTGGTGCTGTAAAAGGGATGTACGCCCCAAGTTGAAAGCAGAAAAAAAGGAAAAAAGAAAATAACATAGACTGAAATAAAGAAAGAAAAAGGGAACAAACGTACATAAAATATAGACAAACCAATCGATGGAGGATTTTGAAAGGAGAGATGAAGGAGAAAATAGATGCAACATCTGAGAAAAAGTAGTGTAACTCCTGTGATATGGAGTGCATGTCAGATGCTCAAAACAGAGATGCTAAGACCTGGAGGGAAAAAAACATAAAAGTAGTATACCATAATAAATAAATGCTCTCTGGATTACACGCATATACCAAAACTTCATGAGTAACACTGTGAGAGAAATACTCGCATGAAGCTTAGCCTAAAGCTAACAACCAAGTTACATGAGAAATAATTCAGGTGACCATAGTGGGCGCCGCTGTGACATGACGTTCACCCGAATAGTAAAGCGAAGTGACATTATACCAAAAGTAGTGACATGATAGCAACAATAGTGGGTGAGAATCGCACAAGGTGACTAAAATCTCGAAACTCTATAATCAAATTAACAGATAGCTGTGAGATTCACGAAAATGTCTGGTTCATCAAATATTCCAACTGGAATAATGAGGTTCATGGTTCATGGAGTGGTCAGTAACCAGTGATTAATCCCCTAAAAAATAATGAAGCTCATGATCCGTGTTTAATCCGTGTTGCACCGTCTGAAGGCGCATAATCCATGTTGCTTCCAGACGTCTGAGCCTCAGTTCTCTGTTGCCTCCTCTGGCATTAGTGGCAGCCACATCAAATCCGAAGAACGAGAGGCGTTTTTGGAGGCTTGCGTGGGACAAGTGGCTGCATGGACTGCCATGGGGTATCTGGAATCCTGGCGTTGGAGTGCTCTGATGTGTTCACCAATGCGTTCCTTCAATGGTCTGATGGTGCTTCCTACATACCATAGTTTACAGGTGCACTCTAGAATGTATATGACAAATTTAGTGTTACAATTGATGTTGCAATTGATCAGGTATTTCTTCTTGTTGATTGCTGTGAGATTTTTGATGCCATTCTGGGCAAATCTGCAGACACCACAACAACCACATTTAAAGAAACCCAGTGTGTGTGTTTTGAGCCATGAGTGGCTACTGTGAGGACAAGGTACAGTAGGACTGAGTCTCGTTTTAAGAGTTCTACCACGTCTATAGGTGATCCGAGGTCTCGTGGTGATTACATCTTTAAGCGTAACATCTGCTAGTAGTACACCCCAATGTTTGTTAAGACTCCTTTTTATGGCTAGACCCATGTCACTAAAATCGGTAATCAATCTAACTGGTTGATCCTGTTTGGTAACTGTGTTTTTGTCACCTAAAGTTTCATGTCTCTCTAACTTTTGGATTCTTTTCTCAGCTTTATTTATGGTATGTGCATCATAACCTCTAGCCTTGAACCTAGATTTCATGTTGGAGATGCATTTCTGGAATTCTGGTTCCTCACTGCAGTTCCTTCTGGCTCTAACGAATTCACCGTAGGGTATCCCTTGAAGTTGATTAGAGGGGTGGGAACTTTCTGCATGCAGGATGGCATTGCATGACGTCTCTTTCCTATATAGTCGACTATGTAGTGTGTTAGACTTGATGTAGAGTTCCACATCGAGAAATGTGATGCTCGACTTGCTACAGACATTCGTGAACCTCATGTTCATGTCATTGGAGTTAAGGTAAGTGAAAAACTCTTCTAGTTTGTCTTGGGACCCTGACCATAGCAGAAGGCAGTCATCAATGTAGCGTCCCCAATAGATTATGCAGTCAACCCATGGAGCTCCCTTGATACCCCAGATCCAAATGGATTCTAGAACGCCCATGTAGAGATTGGCAAATGATGGGGAAAATTTGGAGCCCATAGCTACGCCTTTGGTCTGCTTGTACCATGCATTGTCGTAGATGAAGAAGTTATTATTGAGAATGATGTCCATCATGGCAATCAACATGTTGGTGTGTTGCCAAAGTGTGGCTGGCCTGTTGTGTAGAAGGCTGGTGATGGCTTTGAGACCAACCTCTGGTTCAATGGTAGTGTAGAGAGAAACCACATCTAAGGTTGCTAAAGTCATGTCCGGTTGCCATTGGACATCAGCTAGGATGCTCAAGATATGTTTAGTGTCCTGTATGTATGAGGGTAAATTCTTGACCATGGGGCCCAGAAAGAGGTCAACATATTGGGCAAGTCTCTCTGTGGGTCCGCCTATACCTGATACTATGGGTCTACCAGCAGGAAAAGGGCCCGGTTTGTGTATCTTAGGAAGGGTATACAGCCAAGGGAATGCAGGTCTGTGTACCTTCAAATAAAGAAGTTCCTGATCGTCAATAAGACCTAAAGTATGCCAATCAGAAAGGTATTTGTTGATCTTAACAATGAGGGTACCAGTGGGATTTTGATTCAATTGTTCATAACAGGAGGTGTTCTCTAGTTGAGTAAGGATTTCCTTGTGATAATCAGCGTGGTTCATAACCACAACATTTCCTCCTTTGTCGGCCTCTTTGATTATTAAATCAGGAGTGGAACTTAATGTTTTTAGAGCCACCCGTTCTTCTCTACGTAAGTTGTCTTTGGTCCTATGTTTCGAGTGAAGAGTTTTCTTTTCATGTTTGTCTATGTCCGTGAGAACTAGGTTGTAAAAGATATCCACAGAATTGCCCCCTGGGAGAATAGGAGTCCATCTAGACTTCGTCTTGAGACCACTGTTAAGAGTGAGGTCTGTGTCAATATCTAGTTCCAGAAGAAGATCTTCCATATTCATGGGAGGGTCGTCCATGTCCGTAAGGGACAGGAGTAAATGGGTGTCCTGAATATCTTTGATACTTTGTACACCCAAAGAATTGTCTGTGCAGATATTCTTGATGGTCTTAGTGGTGGTAGGGAAACTACTGAAATGTTTCCTGATCTTAAGACCCCTAATAAATTTAAAGAGGTCTATTTTGTGTCTACAGGTGTCTCCTTGTTCATGGGGATTAAAACTTAAGCCTCTGCTAAGAAGTGAGATCATCCCACTGTTCAGAGTATGTGATGAAAGGTTAACTACCTGCACACCTTGATCTTGTGAATCTATTTGTTTTTCCCGTCCCCAGACCTTAGTTTCTTCTTGTACTCTTCTGAGTCCTGACCTCTTCCCTCTACGGGTTTTCTGTCTTGGCCTCCTAGTCTTTGTTGTGTCCGGTTCTCCCTTCGTATCGTTAGGACCTCTCGTAAAAAAGATGATTTATTGAGGGTAGATCTGTTCAGGTCGTTTGTTGGGTTATCAGGTTCACTGTCACTGCTGGCAATAGTGTTGAGAGAGGTGGAACTGGATGAGATGGATGAAATGTCCGGTCTAATTGGTTTGTTACCAGGTGTGGCGGTCTGAAGTAACTGATCGTATTTTCTAGCGAAAGTGAAAACACGTCCCTCTCTGTAGTCAGCTTCGTCTCTTTTTAATTGTCGGGTTTTTCTGTCTTTTATTTCGTTCTGGTGTTTGGACAGGATATCATTTAAGATGACATAATTCTTTTCTGTAGCTTCTTTTAAATCTAGGTCTGCAATTTCTTTTTCTAAGTTGGAAATTTCAATCTGGAGATTTGCTACTTTGCGTTCTGCGTTCTCTATTAATATGTTGATGAGTGTGTTTGAGTTAGAAGTGAGAGTTTCTTCCCATTTGCCTAAAAGATCATCGTCCAAATCATCAAATGTGGGAAAAATCTGGGAGCGAAGTCCTCTTGGGACCCTGTTAAGTCTCAGATATTGTTTTAAGGTGGCACTGTCCCACCATCTGGAATTCTCTGTTCTCTTTAATCTCTCTAGTCTTACGAATTTCTCTTTGAGACCTTCTCTACGTAATGGGTTTCCACTGGTGGATGCTGCATTAATAGTGATACCTTTGGATAAGTTGTCAAAGAGTTCTGATGCGACCCTGTCTCTATCCATAGCCTAATCAACAGATAGCAATGAAATGGATATTTGAAGCGCTGCGGCTGCCTTTCCTGAAACCATAAAGTATGTATCAGTGTGGGGTTTTTAGTATTGACAGGAATAATGGCGCTCAAGCTAATTCGCGCTGAGTTTATGTTATACTAGAAGTGTGAACGGTGCAAACCAGGTCAGGGGATATGCCCTAAAACCCCCGTGATGGTATGGATAGAAATCCACACAAATGAAGTAGGTACAGTCCCGGGCACACGTAACGAGGATATAATATCAGGAGAAATGTCTCATACTGCAGAAATGTAGAGGGTCTACACCAGAATGATAGTCATAGGTGTTTAATATAGTAACAGAGCATAAGCAACCAGCCAAAACAAAAGCAACCAGCCGACACGTGTTTCGTCACAAAGGGTAGTAACCCGTGACTCTTCAGGGCTGGGGAAGATACAAAACATAAGATAAACTGACAAGAAAGCAAACAAACGATGTATAGGTCGAAATTAAAAATCATAAATACAAGTGGAAACCTGGTTACATAACTTACACACAAAATGACAATGAAAGATCTTTGCACCAAGATCAAAAGGTCGAGCTGTGAATGTGTAGAGGAAGAAAAATAAATGGAATTGCAGACCAAGAGGCGAAATAATCAGAACATGGTAAATGAGAAGCGACACAAGCCAATGTGATAAAATTGAAAAGGCAGCCTGTAAAGATAACAATCACGCACTAAGCGGAACGTGTTGGAAATACATGCAATGGAGGGCGCCCAGTCATGGCAACGAACAGGTTCTAAAAGCAGCTGTAAACGCAAAATCAGTGTTGGTGAAAAGTACTCAGGCAGAAGACCAACTAGATAAACAAGAACTCCTAAATAGAGGATAGGTCACCCAGGGTTAAAAGGAGGACCTCTGGTACACAAAGGTAAGACAAAACCACATAGTGAACGAAATGGTGATCACGAGCAAGCTCCATTGTGAGCTAGACGAGTGCGACTGAAAGACATGCGGAGAAAGCGAAAGAACGATAAAGACACAGCCTAGTAGGTGGCTCTGGAGGGAATAGACGGCTGCCCTAAGTGTGTGCTACTAGTAGGTAAAAGAAAAGAAAAAAAGGGGGGGAAAGAGGGTAGAGAAAATACCTGAAAGGCGGTGCCAACAAGGTGGATTCTATGGAGAGGAAAAGGAAAACGGTAAGCGAAAGGGGTGAGCTGGAAAAGGAAAAAATACGTACAGGGAAACTAAAGTGAAACCTTACCAAGTGACCGTTCAAGAATCCAAAACGGCAATGAAGAGCAGTGCGAACCACGGTAGGTGGGCTACTGCCAAATGTAAGGAAAGGAAGACGGATATCGCCGGGCGGCGGATAAGCCAATGAGGACTATTGACCTGAGAGAAAACGGAAAATGGGAATGAAGTGAAGTGCCAAGTGTGGGAGGGAAAGGGGGAAGGGGAAAGACGAAAACACTAGAGTATCGAGGTGAAGAAGGCTTACCTTCAGAAAAGTCGATGCAGTCTGTGGCGACGAGATTAACCAAGTGCTAAGTAGCACAGGGGGAATATAGAATTAGGCGTGCCAGGTCAGTAGTCCAGGACGACAACGGCGGATGCGCCGGAGTACAGGAAACTAGATAGTGAAAGAGGGGGAGAAAAGGTGTAAGCAGATACACCAGGGATAGTGAGCTAGCAAAGGTTGGCTCGTGTGGAGAGGACTGAGTCGCTTACCTGGGAGAAGTGTTGTTCAGGAAGGAAAATGGTTCCGGAAGATGGCCGGAAGAGGAGGGGCGGAGGCGGGGTTATATAGGCAAGGTGGAGAAAGACTAGACCGCAGAAGGACAAAAGCAGAGGTGGGCTACACAGGACGCCATGTATAGAGTGTGCCGGTGTAGGAATTGGTGCTGTAAAAGGGATGTACGCCCCAAGTTGAAAGCAGAAAAAAAGGAAAAAAGAAAATAACATAGACTGAAATAAAGAAAGAAAAAGGGAACAAACGTACATAAAATATAGACAAACCAATCGATGGAGGATTTTGAAAGGAGAGATGAAGGAGAAAATAGATGCAACATCTGAGAAAAAGTAGTGTAACTCCTGTGATATGGAGTGCATGTCAGATGCTCAAAACAGAGATGCTAAGACCTGGAGGGAAAAAAACATAAAAGTAGTATACCATAATAAATAAATGCTCTCTGGATTACACGCATATACCAAAACTTCATGAGTAACACTGTGAGAGAAATACTCGCATGAAGCTTAGCCTAAAGCTAACAACCAAGTTACATGAGAAATAATTCAGGTGACCATAGTGGGCGCCGCTGTGACATGACGTTCACCCGAATAGTAAAGCGAAGTGACATTATACCAAAAGTAGTGACATGATAGCAACAATAGTGGGTGAGAATCGCACAAGGTGACTAAAATCTCGAAACTCTATAATCAAATTAACAGATAGCTGTGAGATTCACGAAAATGTCTGGTTCATCAAATATTCCAACTGGAATAATGAGGTTCATGGTTCATGGAGTGGTCAGTAACCAGTGATTAATCCCCTAAAAAATAATGAAGCTCATGATCCGTGTTTAATCCGTGTTGCACCGTCTGAAGGCGCATAATCCATGTTGCTTCCAGACGTCTGAGCCTCAGTTCTCTGTTGCCTCCTCTGGCATTAGTGGCAGCCACATCAAATCCGAAGAACGAGAGGCGTTTTTGGAGGCTTGCGTGGGACAAGTGGCTGCATGGACTGCCATGGGGTATCTGGAATCCTGGCGTTGGAGTGCTCTGATGTGTTCACCAATGCGTTCCTTCAATGGTCTGATGGTGCTTCCTACATACCATAGTTTACAGGTGCACTCTAGAATGTATATGACAAATTTAGTGTTACAATTGATGTTGCAATTGATCAGGTATTTCTTCTTGTTGATTGCTGTGAGATTTTTGATGCCATTCTGGGCAAATCTGCAGACACCACAACAACCACATTTAAAGAAACCCAGTGTGTGTGTTTTGAGCCATGAGTGGCTACTGTGAGGACAAGGTACAGTAGGACTGAGTCTCGTTTTAAGAGTTCTACCACGTCTATAGGTGATCCGAGGTCTCGTGGTGATTACATCTTTAAGCGTAACATCTGCTAGTAGTACACCCCAATGTTTGTTAAGACTCCTTTTTATGGCTAGACCCATGTCACTAAAATCGGTAATCAATCTAACTGGTTGATCCTGTTTGGTAACTGTGTTTTTGTCACCTAAAGTTTCATGTCTCTCTAACTTTTGGATTCTTTTCTCAGCTTTATTTATGGTATGTGCATCATAACCTCTAGCCTTGAACCTAGATTTCATGTTGGAGATGCATTTCTGGAATTCTGGTTCCTCACTGCAGTTCCTTCTGGCTCTAACGAATTCACCGTAGGGTATCCCTTGAAGTTGATTAGAGGGGTGGGAACTTTCTGCATGCAGGATGGCATTGCATGACGTCTCTTTCCTATATAGTCGACTATGTAGTGTGTTAGACTTGATGTAGAGTTCCACATCGAGAAATGTGATGCTCGACTTGCTACAGACATTCGTGAACCTCATGTTCATGTCATTGGAGTTAAGGTAAGTGAAAAACTCTTCTAGTTTGTCTTGGGACCCTGACCATAGCAGAAGGCAGTCATCAATGTAGCGTCCCCAATAGATTATGCAGTCAACCCATGGAGCTCCCTTGATACCCCAGATCCAAATGGATTCTAGAACGCCCATGTAGAGATTGGCAAATGATGGGGAAAATTTGGAGCCCATAGCTACGCCTTTGGTCTGCTTGTACCATGCATTGTCGTAGATGAAGAAGTTATTATTGAGAATGATGTCCATCATGGCAATCAACATGTTGGTGTGTTGCCAAAGTGTGGCTGGCCTGTTGTGTAGAAGGCTGGTGATGGCTTTGAGACCAACCTCTGGTTCAATGGTAGTGTAGAGAGAAACCACATCTAAGGTTGCTAAAGTCATGTCCGGTTGCCATTGGACATCAGCTAGGATGCTCAAGATATGTTTAGTGTCCTGTATGTATGAGGGTAAATTCTTGACCATGGGGCCCAGAAAGAGGTCAACATATTGGGCAAGTCTCTCTGTGGGTCCGCCTATACCTGATACTATGGGTCTACCAGCAGGAAAAGGGCCCGGTTTGTGTATCTTAGGAAGGGTATACAGCCAAGGGAATGCAGGTCTGTGTACCTTCAAATAAAGAAGTTCCTGATCGTCAATAAGACCTAAAGTATGCCAATCAGAAAGGTATTTGTTGATCTTAACAATGAGGGTACCAGTGGGATTTTGATTCAATTGTTCATAACAGGAGGTGTTCTCTAGTTGAGTAAGGATTTCCTTGTGATAATCAGCGTGGTTCATAACCACAACATTTCCTCCTTTGTCGGCCTCTTTGATTATTAAATCAGGAGTGGAACTTAATGTTTTTAGAGCCACCCGTTCTTCTCTACGTAAGTTGTCTTTGGTCCTATGTTTCGAGTGAAGAGTTTTCTTTTCATGTTTGTCTATGTCCGTGAGAACTAGGTTGTAAAAGATATCCACAGAATTGCCCCCTGGGAGAATAGGAGTCCATCTAGACTTCGTCTTGAGACCACTGTTAAGAGTGAGGTCTGTGTCAATATCTAGTTCCAGAAGAAGATCTTCCATATTCATGGGAGGGTCGTCCATGTCCGTAAGGGACAGGAGTAAATGGGTGTCCTGAATATCTTTGATACTTTGTACACCCAAAGAATTGTCTGTGCAGATATTCTTGATGGTCTTAGTGGTGGTAGGGAAACTACTGAAATGTTTCCTGATCTTAAGACCCCTAATAAATTTAAAGAGGTCTATTTTGTGTCTACAGGTGTCTCCTTGTTCATGGGGATTAAAACTTAAGCCTCTGCTAAGAAGTGAGATCATCCCACTGTTCAGAGTATGTGATGAAAGGTTAACTACCTGCACACCTTGATCTTGTGAATCTATTTGTTTTTCCCGTCCCCAGACCTTAGTTTCTTCTTGTACTCTTCTGAGTCCTGACCTCTTCCCTCTACGGGTTTTCTGTCTTGGCCTCCTAGTCTTTGTTGTGTCCGGTTCTCCCTTCGTATCGTTAGGACCTCTCGTAAAAAAGATGATTTATTGAGGGTAGATCTGTTCAGGTCGTTTGTTGGGTTATCAGGTTCACTGTCACTGCTGGCAATAGTGTTGAGAGAGGTGGAACTGGATGAGATGGATGAAATGTCCGGTCTAATTGGTTTGTTACCAGGTGTGGCGGTCTGAAGTAACTGATCGTATTTTCTAGCGAAAGTGAAAACACGTCCCTCTCTGTAGTCAGCTTCGTCTCTTTTTAATTGTCGGGTTTTTCTGTCTTTTATTTCGTTCTGGTGTTTGGACAGGATATCATTTAAGATGACATAATTCTTTTCTGTAGCTTCTTTTAAATCTAGGTCTGCAATTTCTTTTTCTAAGTTGGAAATTTCAATCTGGAGATTTGCTACTTTGCGTTCTGCGTTCTCTATTAATATGTTGATGAGTGTGTTTGAGTTAGAAGTGAGAGTTTCTTCCCATTTGCCTAAAAGATCATCGTCCAAATCATCAAATGTGGGAAAAATCTGGGAGCGAAGTCCTCTTGGGACCCTGTTAAGTCTCAGATATTGTTTTAAGGTGGCACTGTCCCACCATCTGGAATTCTCTGTTCTCTTTAATCTCTCTAGTCTTACGAATTTCTCTTTGAGACCTTCTCTACGTAATGGGTTTCCACTGGTGGATGCTGCATTAATAGTGATACCTTTGGATAAGTTGTCAAAGAGTTCTGATGCGACCCTGTCTCTATCCATAGCCTAATCAACAGATAGCAATGAAATGGATATTTGAAGCGCTGCGGCTGCCTTTCCTGAAACCATAAAGTATGTATCAGTGTGGGGTTTTTAGTATTGACAGGAATAATGGCGCTCAAGCTAATTCGCGCTGAGTTTATGTTATACTAGAAGTGTGAACGGTGCAAACCAGGTCAGGGGATATGCCCTAAAACCCCCGTGATGGTATGGATAGAAATCCACACAAATGAAGTAGGTACAGTCCCGGGCACACGTAACGAGGATATAATATCAGGAGAAATGTCTCATACTGCAGAAATGTAGAGGGTCTACACCAGAATGATAGTCATAGGTGTTTAATATAGTAACAGAGCATAAGCAACCAGCCAAAACAAAAGCAACCAGCCGACACGTGTTTCGTCACAAAGGGTAGTAACCCGTGACTCTTCAGGGCTGGGGAAGATACAAAACATAAGATAAACTGACAAGAAAGCAAACAAACGATGTATAGGTCGAAATTAAAAATCATAAATACAAGTGGAAACCTGGTTACATAACTTACACACAAAATGACAATGAAAGATCTTTGCACCAAGATCAAAAGGTCGAGCTGTGAATGTGTAGAGGAAGAAAAATAAATGGAATTGCAGACCAAGAGGCGAAATAATCAGAACATGGTAAATGAGAAGCGACACAAGCCAATGTGATAAAATTGAAAAGGCAGCCTGTAAAGATAACAATCACGCACTAAGCGGAACGTGTTGGAAATACATGCAATGGAGGGCGCCCAGTCATGGCAACGAACAGGTTCTAAAAGCAGCTGTAAACGCAAAATCAGTGTTGGTGAAAAGTACTCAGGCAGAAGACCAACTAGATAAACAAGAACTCCTAAATAGAGGATAGGTCACCCAGGGTTAAAAGGAGGACCTCTGGTACACAAAGGTAAGACAAAACCACATAGTGAACGAAATGGTGATCACGAGCAAGCTCCATTGTGAGCTAGACGAGTGCGACTGAAAGACATGCGGAGAAAGCGAAAGAACGATAAAGACACAGCCTAGTAGGTGGCTCTGGAGGGAATAGACGGCTGCCCTAAGTGTGTGCTACTAGTAGGTAAAAGAAAAGAAAAAAAGGGGGGGAAGAGGGTAGAGAAAATACCTGAAAGGCGGTGCCAACAAGGTGGATTCTATGGAGAGGAAAAGGAAAACGGTAAGCGAAAGGGGTGAGCTGGAAAAGGAAAAAATACGTACAGGGAAACTAAAGTGAAACCTTACCAAGTGACCGTTCAAGAATCCAAAACGGCAATGAAGAGCAGTGCGAACCACGGTAGGTGGGCTACTGCCAAATGTAAGGAAAGGAAGACGGATATCGCCGGGCGGCGGATAAGCCAATGAGGACTATTGACCTGAGAGAAAACGGAAAATGGGAATGAAGTGAAGTGCCAAGTGTGGGAGGGAAAGGGGGGAAGGGGAAAGACGAAAACACTAGAGTATCGAGGTGAAGAAGGCTTACCTTCAGAAAAGTCGATGCAGTCTGTGGCGACGAGATTAACCAAGTGCTAAGTAGCACAGGGGGAATATAGAATTAGGCGTGCCAGGTCAGTAGTCCAGGACGACAACGGCGGATGCGCCGGAGTACAGGAAACTAGATAGTGAAAGAGGGGAGAAAAGGTGTAAGCAGATACACCAGGGATAGTGAGCTAGCAAAGGTTGGCTCGTGTGGAGAGGACTGAGTCGCTTACCTGGGAGAAGTGTTGTTCAGGAAGGAAAATGGTTCCGGAAGATGGCCGGAAGAGGAGGGGCGGAGGCGGGGTTATATAGGCAAGGTGGAGAAAGACTAGACCGCAGAAGGACAAAAGCAGAGGTGGGCTACACAGGACGCCATGTATAGAGTGTGCCGGTGTAGGAATTGGTGCTGTAAAAGGGATGTACGCCCCAAGTTGAAAGCAGAAAAAAAGGAAAAAAGAAAATAACATAGACTGAAATAAAGAAAGAAAAAGGGAACAAACGTACATAAAATATAGACAAACCAATCGATGGAGGATTTTGAAAGGAGAGATGAAGGAGAAAATAGATGCAACATCTGAGAAAAAGTAGTGTAACTCCTGTGATATGGAGTGCATGTCAGATGCTCAAAACAGAGATGCTAAGACCTGGAGGAAAAAAACATAAAAGTAGTATACCATAATAAATAAATGCTCTCTGGATTACACGCATATACCAAAACTTCATGAGTAACACTGTGAGAGAAATACTCGCATGAAGCTTAGCCTAAAGCTAACAACCAAGTTACATGAGAAATAATTCAGGTGACCATAGTGGGCGCCGCTGTGACATGACGTTCACCCGAATAGTAAAGCGAAGTGACATTATACCAAAAGTAGTGACATGATAGCAACAATAGTGGGTGAGAATCGCACAAGGTGACTAAAATCTCGAAACTCTATAATCAAATTAACAGATAGCTGTGAGATTCACGAAAATGTCTGGTTCATCAAATATTCCAACTGGAATAATGAGGTTCATGGTTCATGGAGTGGTCAGTAACCAGTGATTAATCCCCTAAAAAATAATGAAGCTCATGATCCGTGTTTAATCCGTGTTGCACCGTCTGAAGGCGCATAATCCATGTTGCTTCCAGACGTCTGAGCCTCAGTTCTCTGTTGCCTCCTCTGGCATTAGTGGCAGCCACATCAAATCCGAAGAACGAGAGGCGTTTTTGGAGGCTTGCGTGGGACAAGTGGCTGCATGGACTGCCATGGGGTATCTGGAATCCTGGCGTTGGAGTGCTCTGATGTGTTCACCAATGCGTTCCTTCAATGGTCTGATGGTGCTTCCTACATACCATAGTTTACAGGTGCACTCTAGAATGTATATGACAAATTTAGTGTTACAATTGATGTTGCAATTGATCAGGTATTTCTTCTTGTTGATTGCTGTGAGATTTTTGATGCCATTCTGGGCAAATCTGCAGACACCACAACAACCACATTTAAAGAAACCCAGTGTGTGTGTTTTGAGCCATGAGTGGCTACTGTGAGGACAAGGTACAGTAGGACTGAGTCTCGTTTTAAGAGTTCTACCACGTCTATAGGTGATCCGAGGTCTCGTGGTGATTACATCTTTAAGCGTAACATCTGCTAGTAGTACACCCCAATGTTTGTTAAGACTCCTTTTATGGCTAGACCCATGTCACTAAAATCGGTAATCAATCTAACTGGTTGATCCTGTTTGGTAACTGTGTTTTTGTCACCTAAAGTTTCATGTCTCTCTAACTTTTGGATTCTTTTCTCAGCTTTATTTATGGTATGTGCATCATAACCTCTAGCCTTGAACCTAGATTTCATGTTGGAGATGCATTTCTGGAATTCTGGTTCCTCACTGCAGTTCCTTCTGGCTCTAACGAATTCACCGTAGGGTATCCCTTGAAGTTGATTAGAGGGGTGGGAACTTTCTGCATGCAGGATGGCATTGCATGACGTCTCTTTCCTATATAGTCGACTATGTAGTGTGTTAGACTTGATGTAGAGTTCCACATCGAGAAATGTGATGCTCGACTTGCTACAGACATTCGTGAACCTCATGTTCATGTCATTGGAGTTAAGGTAAGTGAAAAACTCTTCTAGTTTGTCTTGGGACCCTGACCATAGCAGAAGGCAGTCATCAATGTAGCGTCCCCAATAGATTATGCAGTCAACCCATGGAGCTCCCTTGATACCCCAGATCCAAATGGATTCTAGAACGCCCATGTAGAGATTGGCAAATGATGGGGAAAATTTGGAGCCCATAGCTACGCCTTTGGTCTGCTTGTACCATGCATTGTCGTAGATGAAGAAGTTATTATTGAGAATGATGTCCATCATGGCAATCAACATGTTGGTGTGTTGCCAAAGTGTGGCTGGCCTGTTGTGTAGAAGGCTGGTGATGGCTTTGAGACCAACCTCTGGTTCAATGGTAGTGTAGAGAGAAACCACATCTAAGGTTGCTAAAGTCATGTCCGGTTGCCATTGGACATCAGCTAGGATGCTCAAGATATGTTTAGTGTCCTGTATGTATGAGGGTAAATTCTTGACCATGGGGCCCAGAAAGAGGTCAACATATTGGGCAAGTCTCTCTGTGGGTCCGCCTATACCTGATACTATGGGTCTACCAGCAGGAAAAGGGCCCGGTTTGTGTATCTTAGGAAGGGTATACAGCCAAGGGAATGCAGGTCTGTGTACCTTCAAATAAAGAAGTTCCTGATCGTCAATAAGACCTAAAGTATGCCAATCAGAAAGGTATTTGTTGATCTTAACAATGAGGGTACCAGTGGGATTTTGATTCAATTGTTCATAACAGGAGGTGTTCTCTAGTTGAGTAAGGATTTCCTTGTGATAATCAGCGTGGTTCATAACCACAACATTTCCTCCTTTGTCGGCCTCTTTGATTATTAAATCAGGAGTGGAACTTAATGTTTTTAGAGCCACCCGTTCTTCTCTACGTAAGTTGTCTTTGGTCCTATGTTTCGAGTGAAGAGTTTTCTTTTCATGTTTGTCTATGTCCGTGAGAACTAGGTTGTAAAAGATATCCACAGAATTGCCCCCTGGGAGAATAGGAGTCCATCTAGACTTCGTCTTGAGACCACTGTTAAGAGTGAGGTCTGTGTCAATATCTAGTTCCAGAAGAAGATCTTCCATATTCATGGGAGGGTCGTCCATGTCCGTAAGGGACAGGAGTAAATGGGTGGGACGGCGTTCTCTTCAATGAATTGTGTCAGTTTCCTGTTGACTGTTTTCTCTGCAACTTTAGCTGCGAAGGGGAGGAGCGAGATGGGCCGATAGTTTTTGAGGTCGGTGGGGTCAGCTGTGGGCTTCTTGAGCAGGGGTCTGACTTCTGCGCGCTTACAGTCATCTGGGAAGGTGCCTGTTTTGAAGGTGGTGTTAATGGTGCGTTGTAGTTCGGGTGCGATGGCGGCCACGGCACTGTGGTAGATGTGAGGGGGGCAGGGGTCGGCGGGTGCCCCCCGAGTGGATGCTTTTCATGGTCGAGGTGGTGTCTTCGGCCGTGATTGGTGTCCAGTTGGAGATGGTGGGCTGGCTGGTGTTTCTGGGCAGTGTGGGCATTTATACAACTGTGACTACAGAAGGGGTGAATCCGGTCACAGCAGAGACCCCAAGGGGGATCTGGGCACCCACTTACTGTCCACTGGAGTGGCAACCCCCACAGCACTTTCTGCCCTCCCACAGAAGAGCAATTGCTGACTGAGCACCCGCAGAGACTCTTGGGCCCTCCTGTCCCCGTTGGCCTCAATCTAGAGGAAATTTTGGCTGTCCAGCCTTGGCGTTATTTCTGGTGAGGCCTGCATTGCACAGGTCTTCTGCGCTGCTAGTGGGGCCACAAGGAAACATGCCTGGACGCCTGAGACAGGGGTGCCTGACTGGCCACACCCTCAGGACATCCTCAAGACGCTGTAATGGCTATGCACCGCAGCAAGAAAGAAAACACTCCGAAAAACATGCTGAGAAAGCATGCTGTCTCGGGATGTTTCACCCGCAGTGCCTTCTGGGAGATCTGGGCCAAAGGGTGGTCACTCTGAAACAAGCTAGCAACTCATGGGCAAAAGAACTCAACGCCCACCGATGTGAACTGATGGAACAGCGTGACACGAATGAAGAACTACGATATCAGCTTGAAGATCTTGAAAATAGGTCATGCCGCTCTAACATTAGAATTAAGGGAGTCCGGTTGCAGGCAGATTCTGGGAAGCTGGAGGACTATGTCACCTGCTTGTTCCAACAAGTGGCCCCAGAACTTACAGACAAGGGCATTGTATTGGATGGCACCCACAGAGCAGGTCATCCCGCTAAGTCCCCAGGCATGCATGCCGCAAAATATCCTTACCTGCCTGCACTCCTACCAACAGAAAGAAATCATCATGGCGGCAGTATGAGATCAGAATGCTATTACTTTTGAGGGCACGAAGGTGTGGCTGTTCCAAGATATGTCCCCATGCAGCGCTTGATCCAGCTACAACATTCCTATGAGAGCAAGGGACCTGGTAAAAGTGGGGGCACCCTTTCTGGCTTATCTTCATCTGGAACAAGGAGACCCATGTGGTTCACATGCTGGAGGAGGCGCATTCTATATTGGGCTTTGAGACACCACAAGGCGAGAAGAAGCAGCATCCCAAGCCACGCACCCCACCTCATTCCTCCATTAAATGACAGTGCCCCTCATGATCAGCAAACAAATATTTTGCAAAGCTTACAGAAGTTGAGAGCTGCAATGAAAGTATGGCCTTGTTACGCCAACTACAAAGCCTGATTAGCATATTGGACTCTGACAATGACTAAGAATGGACTACACTATCTCTGCCTTATTTGATGGACATTTTGCCCACGGTCACTTTATTCCCAGCTCAGGCTTGGCAAACCTAGCTGCACCACTGCCTCTTAATTGATGCCCTCATTTCAAGCAGTGGAGCTCCGACCTAACTTTTGGCTCAACTCGGTGATGATCATCCGCCGATGACATGGACCCCTTCCACTCTGTTTTTGGTATTCCCAGGAGAAGGAATGTCCAGTTATGACTCTTTGTACTTTCCCCCGTTATCCCCTACTCAATGACCCATGCATAGATACCCAAGCTACAAGGGGTGCTGTCTAGAACAATGTGCTGGCCCGACAGTGTCACTACTCGACCAGTCCCCACCTCTATGGCGTTTAGGGTATCATCCACCAAATGGTTAGGATACTCAGTCTAAACGCTCTGATAACGCACCTCCCTGCTTAGAGACTCCAAATGCAACATCTGCCTCATTCAAGAAACCCATCTCCTTAAAGCAGATTGGAAACGCTTATGATCACATTGGTTTGACCGCCAATACTTTTCTTCCGGCACAGGGAAACAAGTGGGTGGCAATTCTATTGACTACACACTTCCCGGGTCGAGTCACTCAGACAAAAGCAGAGATACCAGGTAGATTGATTGCCCTACGCAATTCAATAAACGCATACATATTCATACTGACTAACATCTATGACCCCAATGATCATCAAGAAGTCTTCTTATTAGAGGTCTTGGGCCAGGTGATGGCAGCCATAGAGAACAGGACAGACATGTGCATTCACTGCTACAGGCCTTCCATGGTTCAGGGACATGGGGCTGGTGGACATGTGGCACTTGCGCAAACCGACAGTAAAAGTCTACACATTTTTTTCAGCAGCACACCAAACCTATGCCAGGATATACCTCTTCCTTATTTCACCGCATTTTAAAGCAGCTGTTACAGCAGTAGACATTGGTGTTGCTGCCCTTTCCGATCATTTGCTACACATTCCAGACAATACATCACAGGTCTGCATCTGGCACCTCAATCAAAGGCTAATGATAAACGAATCCACCGTCACTGAAACTAATGACACAATCCGCTCCTTTGTCAACAAAAAATTACACACCAGGACCCTCTATCACCCTTCTATAGGACACACTGAAAGCTGTGATACAGGGTAATTTTATAGTTATAATTGCAAGGCTCAACAGGTAAAGTAAAGACAAACGTTTGTGACTGGAGGAACGAGTAAAAGAATTAGAGGAGGCCCATAAACAGTCCCGCTCTCATACAGTGTGATGTAAGTTCACTCTGGCCTTAGGACGTTGACAGGGCGGAATATGCCCTTCATCGTACTAAACAAAAATTCAATGCTGGAGGCAACAAGGCGGGGTGCCTTCTGGCACATCGGCTATGTGCCCAGGTGCTTAAACAGAGAATCACTGAGATCGAAGGGTCACAGGGAGACAGGATATCAGGGAACACAAATTGCACAAGAATTTTAGCACTTTTACTCAACACTCTATACAGCAGAGACATTAGCCCCGACAGACACTGAAACATATTTTGCCCTGGTCCACAATGACTGGATTCCCGCTGAAGATGGTGAACACTTGGATAGGAATATTCATCTCTAACAAAGTGGTCATGGCTATATCTCGCCTGCAACCTTGTAAAGCACCCGGTCAGGATGGCTACACCTCTGACTTCTATAAAACCTTTGCACCTGCCTTGGCCCCCGTACTGGGCCACCTTTATGATTCCTTTAGCAACTCAGGCACCCTTACAGGCACTAAGAGAGAAGTTCCCCAAGCCCGGGTAAGACCCAGTTTACTTCGTATCATATCGCCCCATCGCATTGTTCAACGTGGAAACCGAGATTTTCACCAGATCAGGCTGCGTTATTTCTCAAGAGAGGCTGCAGTGACAACACCAAGCGCCTCTGTCATCTTATAAAGTTCACCACTCCCACACGCCAGCACTTCTATTATCGGTTGATGCAGAGAAGGCATCTGACCGTGTACACTGGCTGTATCTTCAGTTGGTACTGGCCAAGTCAGGCCTTAGTGCCAGATTTTGGCACTGGGTGTGATGGAGTTACACTAACCCCAAGGCCAAGGTCAGGGCTATGGACTGATGTCGCAATCATTTAATATAGGGCGCAGCACGAGACAGGGCAGTCCCTTATCGCCACTCCTCTTTGCCCTTTACATGGAGTCGTTTGCTGAGCGAGTGCACGAGCACCCCCAAATATTGGGAGTTACCATGGGAGGCAGGGAGCACAAACTAGCTCTCTACGCGGACGATGTTATGATAGATGTTACACAACCCGTCACGCCACTCCCCTCACTGATGCAGGAGCTGGAAGCCTTTGAGAAAGTCTCTGGTTTTAAGGTTAATCTTCAGAAATCACAGACTCTTAGCCTTACCATCCCTTAGGCTGATCAGCTTCAATTAGAACGACTCTTGCCCTTCACATGGGCTTCTCAAGGGGTCACATATCTAGGACTCCAAATACACCACACATTAGAATGTACAGTAGAATGAAATATGCTGCACTGCTTTCCACGGCTAGATCAGATTTGCGTTCATGGTGGGAAGGTACCCTTTCCTGGCTGGGAAGGCTCGCGACAGTTAAAATGAACTTGCTACCTAAGATTCTATACGTGATGCAAAAGTTGCCACTACAGCCCCCCCCATTTCATTGGTAAGCTGCAACATTTAATTGAAGAATACATAGGGGCTGGTAAAAAAGCACGTTTTGCAAAGAAACAAGTATACTTGCCTATGACGGAGGGTTGTCTGGCTATTCCACATTTGGCACACTACTACCAGGCAGCACAGCTTTAGTACTAAGTAGAATGGTATAGGCCTAGCACTAAGAAACACTGGTGTTTTATAGACCAAGCGATAGAAGGGATTCACATTTGGAAAATACCCTGGCTTCCCAAACTGCCCGACTACCAGGGGTCTACATCTCCCCCATAGTCAGGACAACCATGGGCACATGGGATAAGGTACAGGTGACACAGAAACTCTCCAACTGCATATCACCACAGACACCGATCTTGGGGAATCCAGACTTCCCACTAGCTCTTCATGGGACAGCATTTTCACACTGGCAGGTCGCCAATTGTAAGAGGATAGGGGACCTATTCGTTCACAACGGCCTTATGGATTTTACACAAGTCCAGTCCACTTATGGTGTTCCCTCCAGTGTGCATTGGCAGTATGTCACCATTAGACACTGGATTACACAGCCACACATACAGCCACATGCCAGTCGACATCTCACGCCTTTTGAGAAATGGATTCTCACTCGTAGCATGGACAAGGGACTCCTCTCCGACATATACGCTTTCCTGAATGCCCTGACAGCTAATGCCAAATCCCCAGCCCAGCGAGCTGGGAATTAGAATGCGAATGCCCCTTCATTTCTAAGGAGTGGACAGACATTCTACATTGTGCCCACACATCTGCCTGTGGTGCCTCTGGTAAGGAAACCCTGCTTAAAATTGCACATTACTGGTATTACACTCCTGCTAGAACAGCTAAATGGAAGCCAGGTGGGGACGACGGCTGTTGGAGGCAGTACGGTCACGTAGGTACACTGACGCACATTCTCTGACATTGCCCCAAACTACAACAATATTGGGCAGATGTACAAACGATCATTAATGAGATGTATGACCTTGACCTCCCCAGGTTACCTAGCTTCATTCTGTTGGGCCTACTCAACGCACTCACTGACCCCTTACAGTTCGCGAAGGGCCGAGCTATTACCCTTGCCCTCTGCGTGACGAAACAAGTTCTACTGCCTAAATTGAGCACAGAGGACACACCAATGAGGCTGGATTGGCAGCATAAACTTTGGGGACTTCTTGGCATGGAGAAGTTAACAGCTGTAGTAGAGCGCAAATTACCACAGTTTGACAAGATGTGGGAACCATGTAGACCGTTCCTATCTCAGGAATTCAGGGAACTTTCCTGTCCAGCTTACCTCCGAATACTCTGCCTCACACATGCGGAGCATGGCATTGACTCAGAAGCACAGGCGAAGTCCTAACCTGTATTTCCTACCTTACAGTCTAGACACGCTGCATTCCTCACACATGGAGTTGTCGAGTAGACACTCACCTCTCTCCCTTTGCTGTCCTTCTGTATACCTTCCCTACACTCTTACTGACTACTTCTTTTCATTTCCTACCTTTGGTTGCTCATTCTTCTTATTCTACCTCACCGGCTTATGGATGTAGGAGAGGAGTTACTCTGTATTGTTGTTGCATAAAAATTCAATAAAACAGATTTAAAACTAAAATGCCGAGCAGGTAAGTTGTGTGCAGCACGGGACACTCCCCAGCCCCTCTTTCAAACAGTTGGGCAAACAGTACATTTTACGACAGATTTTTCCAATGAATCATATTAAAAGTCAAAGTGAGCCTTAAACTTACACCTTAATTCAGCATTTCAAAGTCTGTCACTGCACCCGGCACCACTGTTCCCGAGTGCCTGAAAATGCATTTATGTGCTCCTTACAAAGCTTTGTGCATGGCTGGATGCACAGCAGCTAAATGTTTGCACCCCAGAGAAATAGCAGTGCCTAATATCATGTGCCTCGGAGAAGGGAGGGCAGGAGTAGCACCCAATAGAGACGTTCTGCAACACGAAACAGTGTGCAGGGAGATACAACACTTTGCCATTAAATCCATCTTTGCTCCTGAAAGAAAATACAACTGTAACTCATGAGCATCTCGCAGACTCAAAAACCCCCAAGCTGGTCTCCCTTGGTCTAGGCCACACTTCAAGATATTAGGAGGGACAGGCACTCAGAGAATAGAGTGAAGAAGATGCCGAATGCATCACGCATGTCCCCTCTGTAACCTCACCGCCCCCTTGATATCTCCAGAGAGATCAGTAGTGGAAACTATTGTTTAATCATAACCTGCTGACTACAAAATACTTCCTGGATGTGGCAGTCAGTCGTGCATGATGTCTTGCCAGGTTTAATTTACTGGTAGGATTGGGAAAAGTCAGGCACAAGTTGGACTGGTATCCCTCAAAGTATGGCAGAACTGGGGCATGTTCACGCTTTCTTTGCAATGTCGGTAGGATTAAAGGTACTGCCAGTCAAATTGTCTGGCGCTTCAGGAAGTGTGCAGGGACTAGGAAAATGTAACTTAATAATAAATCAAGTAAGGAGACAATTGGAATGACTCAAACATGTGTAGTTGACATGGGGAGAGCAGTTGCCTAACGCCCAGCGCTGTAGGCTGTGGAACTGGGTAACCTGGTTCTAGTCTCAGTGCCGGCTTAATATCCTGTGATTCTGTGCAAATCACTTAATCTTCCTGTGCCTACACAAAATGAATGTGTGCTTGCGTATAGCGCTCCATCACTTTCGGGTCCAGTTTGCACTATATAAAAGCTCCAACAAAAAAAAAGTCAGAGGACGGGACAAAGGCATCTGGCCTCCCAGCTTATTTATTGTACTGTGTGGAGGCACGGCAATGGAAGGGAGGGGGAACAAGCAAACACAGACAACGGGAGGGAGTAGATGACAGAGCCAGCTACAAAAGGTGCACTCTGCAGAGTGGCTCAACAAAAAGAAAAAAATAGCTCCCAAAAGCACAAGCAGTGTAAGCACACACGTACCTGGGCCCTGGTCACATGCAAGAAGAGGGAAGTGGCCACCACAGAACTGACCAGCAAGAAGCAAGCAATTGAGAGTGGCTTTGCAGCCATCCAATCATAAGTAATGGGCGCCCTCCAAGCCCACTAACAGTAAACAACATGTCACGAAGACACAGCACTGTCTAGCCAAGACCTAAAAACGACAAGCAGCATTTGAGAAGGTATTTCTATTTTTCACCTTGAGCAGTGCCCTCGGGGCATCTTTTCGCAATGCAATTTACTACCTATCAATCCTTTCTTAAAATACTTGGAGAGTTTTTCCCTTTCCCCAAAATATTGCAGGACTGGAGTTAAAATACTAATTAGCCTCTTGGACTCTTTGGGAAAAGTTACACTTTCTATGGCTGGAGTTAGAATAGTACATTTAACCTTCTAGTGTCCGTCACGATTTCTGCTTAACAGGGTGTAGTTCAAAGTATGAAACACAAATGAGAGTCTGGCACGCTGCATGTCTTGTTTGATTTACAATACACCAAATGCCATTTTTTAAAACCAACCATTTAGGCTTTGTCGAGTTACAATCCCTCAAACATTGGAGAGTTCTTTTCGACTCTGCTTAAAATAGACAAAAAGATCTAGACAAATGGGAATCAAATTCAGCATAGGTAAGTTTAATGTCCTTTCTATGCAGCATTTATACTTCCAATTCTGGTTTTCTTCCTTTTTTCCACACCACCTCATATTGTATCATCATTATGTTTTTATACTACTCCATATACTTTAAATTCTGTGATCAGTAACATACCTACATATTCTTTTTCTTTTCTCCCTGCCTTTTTTCATTACTTTTTTTAAGTGCATATTTCCTTATGAATGTGTTTAAACATTTTACTTTTTTCATCATCACTCTATATTTAAGTATGCAAACTAAACACTTTTTGTTAATTTAATTAATTGTTTTGACAGTTTAACACATATTTCTTCTTTTTTTTTTTTTTACATTTTTCAGAAGTTTGCAGAGTCCAATATTGGTCAGCCTGTAATGTCGGGAGTGCCTCGATCAGCGAACATAGGTACACAGTCATCACCATCAGGTCCAGCAACATCCACACGTGTGTCAGACATCCTGCAAGTGTAGGGCGAGTCTGACGAGAAAGAGGAAGATGTAGAGCGTGGCACTTCATTTGGGCCTCTTTTCAGCGATCGGTGTGGGTTCTGATACTGGGTGTGGGCTGTCAGATCTTATCAGAGTTCTATAGTGACCTTGACTTGTGCAGCAGACACCTCTGATGGAGCAGGGTTTTGAGAAAATAAAACCTGCTCGGTTTGAACCCTCAGTAACATTCATTAACAGTGTGCTGTGATAAAAAACGCTAAAATAAGGGGAAATGCTTTTGCGCATGCGTAAAACTAATGTGTGTACTAATGCATGGAACTAGGCCACAAAAATTGCTTTGATATAAAGACTAATGCTGCTTTTGTGCACGTTAATAATATTTCGCTAGGAATAGCATGGGTTGTGCATGGGTTAGTGCAATGCTGGGATGGTGTGCAAAATGAAATTACATTTCATGAAAATAAAAATGTCTGTGTTTGTTTTGTGTAGAAAAAGCAAGCATGGGCCTACACTTCTGCATGTCAGTTTGGGGTTAAATATTTGAATGAAAATTAAAATGTCCAAAAGAAAGATTCAAATGAGAAGAGAGCGTGAAAAGGCATGAAAAAATTACCTTCATGGTGTACAGAATGTCTGCCAAGCTGCGAAAAGAAAAATAAGATTACAAATGGAAATGAACAGTTTCCTTCACGAGATGGCAGAGGCGAACAATAGAGGCGTAGAGATTTGCAACATGCAAAGCACTGCAGGAAATATTTACTACGATTGTGCTCAAAGTTGTTTCCTGGGATGAATCTGTCGTAATGCTGAATGTTTAAAACAAAAAGATGTTTAAATAAAAATGGTCATGATGAGAGTGGTGTGACAGTACACCCCCAATCTTAGCCAATGGGAGATGGATTTCGTTCTTATTTCGAAACATATGTGGGTTGGACATTAAGGTTTTAGGGTACAATTGAAAGTCCTCGGTGGGTGTGGTTTAGGAGGTGGTTTTGCTGGTGCTAGTTAGCGGGAGATCACAACAACAAAAGGATACCGCTCCAATCATAGATCAAAATAAATCTTTCAACACCAGAGATTACTTTTATTAACTCCGAACCTGTTCAATTAGTGAACTTTGTCTAATTATGTAATTTTCCCATTTCTCGAATTAAACCATACACCTCAAATGGTTGTCAATTTTTACTCATGTACCATAACCTTTTGGCTGTATCAAACAATTAAACATTTTCTAAAAAAAGAAAGTGGAACAGCGCATTAACACATTTGCACAATACGCAGGACACATTACTACAGTGTTCATTACAAGACTATGACATTAACGAATCAACAGATTTATCACTACAAATAAACACATTAAACATTACATACAAATCACAAACATATCAAGTTACACATTTTGTAAACTTAAGGAGTACTTGCAAGTCCTACTATACTTCTGGATGACGGGGCCTAATTATTTCGATCTCCACTGTACTTTTTAATTGTGTGGTCCTAATGAGGTCAGAGTACATGTATAGAACTCTTTGTCTGCGCCAATTTAATACAGCCCAGACTATTCATTGCTTAATGTGATAGTTCGATCTGGTTGCTCTTGGCCTCAGGAATGAAATGCCAACGCGTTTCAACCTTCTTGGAGGGACCTTAAAGTATTTTGATTGAAGGTCTTCATCAGGGCAGGAAAGTTTTTTGTAGGGCACTGCAATTACATAATAAACAATATAAAGGTTTTTTTCAATTAATTATCTCTTAATGCGTGTGTGCTCCACTTTAAAAAAAAATTAAGTTATATACATACCGAGAATTCATAGACAGGAGGTGAATAGTGTGTGGTGGCTTGGGTCTGTCAAAAGCGCGTCTCTCTTAAGCTTCTTGTCTCTTTACTTGTCAGGATGTCTAAAAATTGCATTGAAAGTTATGGAAAGACCTAACTGATTTTATTCTACAGGACTCACATGTAGCACTCTCTTAGCTCTAAGGGCTTATCATGCAGTGATGCTGGGAAAGTGTGTTGTTAAGGCGACACCTTGTCGGACTGTGGCATCGGAAAGTCTACATTGTGCCATACGGGTCACAACTATCTTAGGTATCTGAGAAGCAAACTTTGCATTACATAAATACGACTGTTTTAGCCAACTGGCAGGCGTGGAAACCGGCATGCTGGGAAACCCGTGTTGGATCGATACTGTATTGTCTTTCTATGTGCATGCACGGCTCATGGTGGCTCGAAAAATGGAACATTTTTACCTTCTTCGTTGTGTAGACTTTTCTTATAAGGAGTTCCACATATGCTCGAGGGCTCCAAACTCCTCCGTTGCAGGTAATGCCAACACTGGCTTAAAGAGAATGGCGTTCTTTAACCGTTTTCAATTTCCGTATTTTTGGGACGCGTCTGACATTAAAGGTCATCGGCGGTGCGGCAATTGTGCATCTTGCGCAAGTACCATTAAAGGAAAGCAATTCAATTATGGAAATAAAAGTGTTAAACATGAAGAATTTACCAACTGTAACACAACCAATGTTATATATTGCGTTATTTGCCTTTGCCAAATGGCCTATGTTGGAAAAACCACACAGCCAGTGAAGGAGAGAATAACTCAACACCGGTCCCGAATAAGATGCAAAGTGCCAAATGCACCTATGGTCCAACATTGCATCAATAGAGGGCATGGCCCGAACGATATTAAGTGGACAGTCCTTAAACATGTAACCAGCAAGAATATTGATACATTACTGGCCAGATTTGAAGCCAAAACCATCCTGTGCCTGGGCACTACAGAAAATGATTTAAATTAATTAAGCGAGATCATACACTGTATATAAAGGCAGTCTATCGGAATCCACCGTCAATATAAACAGCAAGAAGCCGTTCCTCAATCGTCAGTCTAAGAGTAGCATACCAGCTGGTTTTCTCTCTAAAGATACAACACCTCAAGATGACCGCGGGAGACACCTCCATAGAACAAATCCCAAGGAGCGCAGTGCCTACAAGTAATAAATCACCTCTCACGTCCATTAAAAAAAAAACAAGTCAATATCATCAGCAGGAAGCCGTGATTGAGCGTGCAGTATAGAGCATCATGCAAGCCGTTCATTCCCTCAAGACACCATGTCTCGAAATGATCGTGATGGAAGCGCCGCAATGAAACAGTTTTTGCTGGCAAACGGTAGTGAAACTTGTTTCTAGCTTCGAGTTTCCATGGCAACCATGGAGCATGCCAGGAAGTCAGGCGAAGTCAGGCATCTCACGTAGTTGCAGGAAATACATCAGACGCGTCCCAAAAATACAGAAATTGAAAACGGTTAAAGAACGCCATTCTCTTTAACCCAGTGTTGGCATTACCTGCAACGGAGGAGATTGGAGCCCTCGAGCATATGTGGAACTCCTTATAAGAAAAGTCTACACAACGAAGAAGGTAAAAATGTTCCATTTTTCGAGCCACCGTGAGCCGTGCATGCGCATAGAAAGACAATACAGTATCAATCCAACACGGGTCTCCCAGCATGCCGGTTTCCACGCCTGCCAGTTGGCTAAAACAATCGCATTTATGTAATGCAATGCAAAGTTTGCTTCTCAGATACCTAAGATAGTTGTGACCCGTATTGCACATTGTAGACTTTCCGAGGCCACAGTCCGACAAGGTGTTGTCTTAACAACACACTTTCCCAGCATCACTGCATGATAAGCCCTTAGGGCTAAGAGAGTGATACATGTGAGTCCTGTAGAATAAAATCAGTTACAACGTCTTTCCATCACTTTCAATGCAATTTTTAGACATCCTGACAAGTAAAGAGACAAGAAGCTGAAGAGAGACGCGCTTTTGACAGACCCAAGCCACCACACACTATTCACCTCCTGTCTATGAATTCTCGGTATGTATATGACTTAATAATTTTTTTTTAAAGTGGAGCACACACATTAAGAGATAATTAATTTTTTTAAAAACCTTTATATTGTTTATTATGCAATTGCAGTGTCCTACAAAAACTTTTCTGCCCTGATGAAGACCTTCAATCAAAATACTTTAAGGTCCCTCCAAGAAGGTTGAAACGCGTTGGCATTTCATTCCTGAGGCCAAGAGCAACCAGATCAAACTATCACATTAAGCAATGAATAGTCTGGGCTATATTAAATTGGAGCAGACAAAGAGTTCTATACATGTACTCTGACCTCATTAGGACCACACAATTAAAAAGTACCGTGGAGATAAAAAATAATTAGGCCCCGTCATCCAGAAGTATAGTAGGACTTACAAGTTCTCCTTAAGTTTACAAAATGTGTAACTTGATGTGTTTGTGATTTGTATGTAATGTTTAATGTGTTTATTTATAGTGATAAATCTGTTGATTCGTTAATGTCATAGTCTTGTAATGAACATTGTAGTAATGTGTCCTGGGTATTATGCAAATGTGTTAATGCGCTGTTCCACTTTCTTTTCTTAGAAAATGTTTAATTGTTTGATACAGCCAAAAGGTTCTGGTATATGAGTAAAAATTGACATAATCCATTTGAGGTGTATGGTTTAATTCGAGAAATGGGAAAATTACCTAATTAGACAAAGTTCACTAATTGAACAGGTTCGGAGTTAATAAAAGTAATCTCCGGTGTTGAAAGATTTATTTTGATCTATGGTTGGAGAGGTATCCTTTTGTTGTTGTAATTTAATAGATTCCAGCCTCTCCAGGCCTGAATTGAATCACTCCCCTATATGAGACTGAGTTAGCCGGAGATCGTCGCTGTAGTCGGTTTTGCTGTTTCCAGATAGAGGCATACCTGTTTCCTGATTTCCTGTCTTAAACTTTGCCACTCATCTCTACTTGAGTGGCCTTGCTGTCCTAACTGGCCAGAGGGGTAGATTTCCCTGATTCTTACTTGGGTTAGTATAGATAATCTCCTGAATTTGCATATTCATTTGCAAATGTATTTTGTCTCTGAAACTTTTCTCTCTTCGCCTATCCACGCCTTCAATGCATTGTTTATTGAAATGAGTTTGTTTTTACATTGCTAATGTTCTCTCTCTGTGATAATCTATGATATGCATTTGTGTAACTGTACTTGATGAGCATTTATTCTCACATTATTTTACGATAAATAACATAAACTACACACTGAGTCTGTTATTATTTAGTAGCATAGATAAGTACATATTATTGTCATCAACTTTTCAACTATAGATTAGTCGCCACAATTTTTACATATTATGAAGAGAAATGCAGGTTCTAAAGTGTATTTAGTGAGTTAGGAATAAACTTGCATCACACTGAACCCCAGCGTGAAGGGATTAGTTGGGTAGTGTAAATGGGCCTTTGTTTGTGAAACATTATCTATCCCTAATCGCTGTTTTGGTAGCAGAGGATGGTTAATTATTGATTAGTTTGGCAAGAATTATTAATTATTGATTATTAACATGAAAAGTTAGTGTTTTTGCTTTATGTTGTTTGGAAGTACGGGTACGGAGTTACCTAAGATCCTAGGATGATGCTATTTTAGCCTAAAGTGGCAGAGGAATAGTGTGGAAAAGGTATCACACTGCAGAAGTACTTTGTCTGTTATAATATCGAACAGGGAGAGGTTGTCAATGTTATTTTAGGGACATATTCGATTGAAAGAAGATTGCATGAAATAGTGAAAGGTACGCTTCCGAAACTCTGGCCTTACATCCCCAAAGGAGTACCAAGACCTCTTTCTGAAAGGAAAGTCCTCTTCCGAAACTTTGGCTAGTATCCCCAGAGGAGTACCAAGACCTCCTTTAACTTGATTGAGAGTAGAGTAGCGCTGGTCGTTATTTTACTAGAAGCGAAAGAATCTCTTTTTGAATAAATAAAACTATCTCTTTATTAGTGGAACAGACAAAGTAGCATTGTTTTGTGTTGTTTCTAACAAGAAATAGTTGAGAAAAACCTAGAAAATACATTGCCGTATTATTTTGTAAAGGGAGGGTCAGTAGCAGGAGTAATACTGACGTCACAAAAAGCCGCGCTGGCATTGGTCAGGCAGTGGGCGTATAGTGAGCCGTGATTGGTTGGTTGCTGTGAGCCGCGCTAGCATTGGTTGAGATAGCGGATACGTAGTGAGCCATGATTGGTTGGTTGCTGTGAGTCGCGCTGGTATTGGTTGAGATTTAGCGAATAGAGTGAGAGGATTTACGGAAGTTTTCCCTTGTTTATTTTGGTTTATTTAGCGAGAAAAAGAGTGTTTAAAAATGAAGATGGTAAAAAGAATAAAATATTTATTTTAAAAAGACAAGCCGATAGTTACTAGAGAGGGACTTCTTATACCTCCCCTGAGAACGCCTGCTTCTTTTATGATGTTGGAACGTGGGTATCATACGTGTACATGGTTAGAGAATTGGATGAGTTATACAGAAGATGATGGAGTTTTAGCTTTTCCAGAGAATGGTACATTTAATGTAAGGGTTTTGGAGAACTTGAGAGGACGAATGAATTCATTAAAGCCAAGTCCTAGACCTACGCAGTATGAAGCGCTTGAGGAATGGGAACATGAGGCTTATAAAAGGGAGAGAGACAGGAATGGAATTAAATACAGGAATATAATAACAAGATATTCTGAGGCTAGATGGGATGATCAAAAGAAAAAAATGGAGGAGAGATGTAATTGCAGATGGATTATATCCAGTAATAGTTGCTGAAGATCATACTGGAGGCAAAAGTAAAGAGAAAAAGAATAATTTAGAGACTTCGGAACTAGATAATGATTCGAATGAGATTGATGATGAGTTGTTAGATGAAATACTATTAAAGAGACCTCCACCATATCAGGAAAGTTCAGGGGAAACAGTTCTAAATGCACCACTAATTGAAATACAAGTTCCTCAGGTTCCACAAGCTCCACAAGTTTCACAGGTTACACAAGTTCCGGTAGCTTCACACACTCGAGTGTTGCAGGAGAGTGAGATTGACATGTTTAATAAGGCAAGAGAGGAGTTAACTCAGAGAATTAGTCAGATGAGTTTGAATGCAGAAGCATTATCGGTACCAGTAACGATTGGTCCTATAGTTCCATTGTATGGTGAGAATCAGAATATATCGAGAGTACATGCATTGACAATTCCCGTGAATAATGTCAGGAATGTTAGTGGGTCGGAACAAGTTGAGATGAGTATTTCATTGATTGATCTTCAAGTGAGTGAAAATGTAACTGAAACACCAAAGAGAAGTGTACAGATGGATCCTAGAAAAATAGTGCAGAATGTCAGTGGAACAACTCCAGTATCAGGGAGTTCAGTGGGTCCTTCGCCAGAGGAGTTAGATGACTGGATAAGAGGAATGGAAAAGAATAAGTCACAATCGAGTATAGATGTAGCTAGATTGAGAGTGGATCTGGAAGAAATGATTATTGGTACAATAAGTCCAGATATATTGAGTAAGTACCGAGTTGAAGAGTTGTTTTATTTTTGTGTAAGAATATTACATGGAAAGCAAGGAATTTACATGAGAGGTTGGCAGACGCTGCACAAGAATATGGAGTAGACATAGAGAAGTCTAAAGTTTTTCAAAAAACGTACAGACTGGATTTTACTGATAAGGATTTGGAGAATTTGAATACGTCTGGTAAACGGTTGAAAATAAAAGAATTAATGAATACTTTGAAGAAATGGGGTGATTTAGAACGGTGAAAAGGCAGATGGGCGAAAAAGAAGGAAGAAATGATTGCAAGTAAAAATGCGTCTTTATTTCCATTAAGAGAAACAGGACAGGCTGAAATGGTATGTCCAATGAGAGAAGTTCCAGGTGGTGGATATGTTCATGTTCCCTGGACAAGACAGGGTATATTATCCTTTACAAATGATTTTCCTAGGTTGAGAGAAAAACCTGTTGAGTGGCACAAACAGGTAGAGAGGTTTGTAAAAGTTTCAAAAGTTTTGTTAAAAGATTTAGATGGTTTGTTCGAGATTGTAGTTCCAGCTGACTTATGGACGGAGTGTAAAATTACTGTTGACTGGCCAAAAGAAGAATATCCTAGAGATGTGAAAACAGGAGCACCTTCAGAAGAAGTGATGAAAAAATATAATCAAGTAATTACTTACCTGAAAAGTAACATTTCTCCAAAAGAAACAGATTGGGTTAAAATTGACAGAACAACACAGGAACCCAAAGAATCAGGACATGCTTATTATGAAAGATTGTTACAGGTGTTCAATCAGTATAGTGGTTTTGAAAGTATAGGTGACAAAGATATGGGACACTTTGTATGTAGGTTTGTTTTTGGATTAAAACCCGAAATTAGTAACATGATTCAGCAACATTTGATTTGTTGGCAGAGTAAAACAGTTGATGAAATTTGAGATATGCTAAATATTGTAGTGATGATATTGAGTCAAGGCATAAAAAGCTGAAAGAGAAAATGATGTGGGCACAGGTGAAAGTGGCAGAACAGAAAGATGGAAACAACGGTTCTCAAACAGATTTTCAGATGAAAGGACAGCCATGCGTGCGGAAAGTTTGGACATTGGAGGAATAAGTGTAGATCTTTACTGAAAAATAATGGAATGAATCAACATTTCAATCCGCAGATGTAGAATGAAGTGGTTGTGAATCAACAACAACAACAACAGCAGCAGGTAGTTACACCACAGACACAACAAGTACAGGAGCCTCAAGCTCCTATGCCAAATAATGTGAATGCTCAAGTACAGAGATACAGTGCAAATTCTGGATTTCACATGGGTGAACATGTTGGTAAGAATAAAAATGTACAAGTGGTCTCACAATATTTGTTGCAATGTTCAGAGAGTGACTCAGACTCATCTCAATGACGGTGCCTGAGGGGGGAGGAAGAGTGCATGCTTGGCACATCTCTAGAGGTAGATCAGTCAGGTCCTTTTGTCGATGGAAAAGTGGAAGGTAATGATATTACATTCCTTGTGGACACTGGTGCTACCCGTTCTACTGTGAGAGTAGAAGAAATCCCAAACCTACCCCTCTCGGGAGAAACTATCCAAGTTGTGGGAGTTTCAAATAAATATATTAAGACTCCAATAACAAGACCAATAGAAGTTCACATTGGAAGATTCAGAGACATGCATCGGTTTGTAGTATGTGATACAAGTCCGGTGAACCTTTTAGGTAGGGACTTGCTTTGCAAGATGAATTGCACCATCTATTGTACGCCAGATGGTATTGCTTTTCAAACACCAGATGAGGATGTTGCTTTTCAAATAATGTTAGCGAAGCAAGGGACAGAAGTGAATGATTTATATTCATTGCTAACAGAAGATGATTTACCTGAAGTTAAGAAATGCAGTGAGACCTGATGTATGGGATTTTACAGGAAAAGACATTGGTTTGATGAAGGGTGTGGATCCTATTCAGGTTACAGTCAAACCAGGTGCAATATATCCAAACACACCTCAGTACAAGATGAGTCCTGAAATAACAGCAGGAGTAATTCCTGTAATTGATCAAATGATTGAGCAAGGTATTCTAAAAGAAATACTAAGTAGTCCTTGAAACTCACCTATTATGGGGATTAAGAAACCAAGTGGAAAATATAGAATAGTTCAGGATTTAAGAAAAATTAATAAGATCGTAGTACCTTGCTGTCCAATAGTGCCAAATCCAGCAGTGATTCTTTATCAAATTCCTTGTGATGCAGAATGGTACACAGTAATTGATCTGTGTCAAGCATTTTTCTCAATACCTTTGCATCCGGATAGCCAATATCTTTTTGCTTTCCGGTTCGGAAACCGTGTTTTGGCATGGTGCCGAGTTCCTCAAGGGTATACAGAGAGTCCTTCAATTTTTAATCAGATTTTGAAAAAATGTTTGGGGTCATTGATCATGCCAGAAAATTCAGTGTTAGTGCAGTACATTGATGACCTACTGGTGGCATCAAAAACATGAGAAGCCTGTGTGACAGATACAATTGCCTTACTGAATCATTTGGCAGAAGGTGGGCATAAAGTGTCACCAGCACAATTACAGTTTTGTCAAAAAGAAGTTCAATATCTGGGACACAAAATTGAGAAGGGAGTTAGAAAAGTAACGCAAGACCGAATCAATGTGATTTTACAGATGGGTCCTCCTAAAACTCAAAAAGAAGTTCGAATGTTTTTGGGAATGGTTGGATACTGTAGACAGTGGATCAGTGGGTTTTCACTGATTGCAAAACCTTTACAGAGGTTGACTCATAAAGATGTGGTTGATCCGATTGATTTGGACGAAGAGTGTATGAAAGCTTTTATTGAATTGCGAGATAGTCTTTGTCGAGCACCTGCATTGGGAATGCCAGATTACACAAAAGATTTTGCATTATTCTGTCGTGAGAGAGATGGGTGTGCACTTTCAGTCTTAACACAAAAACATGGAATGGCACGTCGTCCAGTGGCATATATTTCTGCTACTTTGGATTCAGTGGCTGCAGCGTTACCAGGTTGTTTAAAAGCAGTGGCTGCTACTTGAGTGAGTCTAAAGCAGAGCGAAACAATTGTTATGGGACATCCAGTGAAAGTATATGTGCCACATTCTGTTGAAATCCTATTAACAAGGACTCGGACTCAGCATATGACGTATAGTCGGCTGACTAGGTATGAAAGAGTGATTTTGGGTGCTGAAAATGTGACAGTGACAAGATGTACAACATTGAACCCAGCAACCTTGTTGCCACGTTCAAATTGTGAAGAGGTGAAGGATGAAGCAGATCATGATTGTTTAGATGTGACAGAATTGTGCACGAAACCAAGGCCTGACATAAAGGATACACCACTAGAAGAGTCAGATAGTATGATGTTCGTGGATGGATCTTGTCTGAGAGATGAAAAAGGTGCATTGAGTGCTGCTTATGCAGTGTGTACAGGGTCTATGGTTCTTGAAGCATCATGTCTAAAGGGGATAAATTCTGCTCAAATTTATGAACTGATTGCTTTAACTAGAGCATGTATAATTGGCAAAAATCTGAGAGTAACCATATTCACTAATAGTCAATATGGTTTTGGGGTGGTGCATGATTTTGGTCAGTTGTGAATGCAAAGAGGATTTCTGACCTCTTCAGGATCTCCGATCCGGAACAGTAAAAATGTGAAGGATCTATTGAATGCATTACAAATGCCCAAAAAGATTGCTGTGGTAAAATGTTCAGCACATAAGTCAGGAAATGACTATGTGACAAAAGGAAACAGATACGCAGACTAAGTGGCTCATTTCTGTGCACAAAATTCAGTTTCAATCAACAGAGGAGTGGAGAAAAGACATACACATTGCCACTTGATGTTTTCTTCTTTGGAAACATGGGAAGAAATTAGGCAGCTCCAGGAAGAAGCAAATGAGGAAGAAAAAGAAATTTAGATAAAATCAGAATGTAAAAAGAGAACAGAAGATGAAGTGTGGGTGTATGTTGATGAGAGACCAGTAATGCCAGATAGTTTACTTTCTCAGATGGCAAGGATGTACCATGGAATTGCACATGTTGGAAGAGATGCTATGATCAGGCTCTTCAAGCAGTCATGGTACAACCCAAAGTTTAGGGTCATTGCAGAGAGTCTATGCCAGAGGTGTATAGTCTGCCAGCAGCAAAATCCAGGTAGAAAGACAATTGTTAGTTGGGGTCGAATTGGAAAAGTAGCAGGACCATTTACCCGACTACAGTTAGATTTTATCGAACTTCCCCCTTGTAATGGACTGAAATATGTGTTGGTGGTTGTTTGTTTGTTTTCTCGCTGGGTAGAAGCTTATCCAACAAGAAGAAATTACAGCCTAACTGTTGCTAAATTGCTTTTAAGAGAGATAATTCCAAGATTTGGATTTCCAGTCTCTTTAGAAACAGATAGAGGAGCTCATTTTAATAGTGAAATAATTCGGATGATTTGCGCAGCATTACAAATTGAGCAAAAGCTTCATTGTGCCTATCGACCAGAAGCATCTGGAGTGGTCGAACAAATGAATGGCACTATTAAATCCAGACTATCAAAAGTGTGTGCGTCTACAACACTGAAATGGCCAGACACTTTCCCCTGGTATTAATGAGTCTTAGAAGTATTCCTGATAAAAAGACTAGATTGAGTTCTCACGAAATCTTGATGGGGAGAGCCATGGGACAAGCAATTGTACCAGCAAACAAACTGATGAATATTACTGATGATCTAGTGCTTGATTATTGCAAAGGATTGGCTGATCTGGTGCGTTCTGTGTCTCATCAGGTTGCAGAAATCGCAACCACAACACAGCCGGATCAAGCACATGATTTAAGTCCTGGAGAGTGGGTTCTAGTCAAGAAACACGTGAGGAAGTTGTGTTTAGAACCCAGGTGGAATGGACCATACCAGATTATATTGTTGACAATGACAGCAGTAAAGTGTGGTGGCTTGCCAAACTGGATTCATGCAAGTCATACAAGAAGAGTCCCAAGTCCACTTGAAAGACAAGAAGAAGAGCAGCAACTGGTAAAGAAAAGAACCAGAAGCTCAAGAACATGAAGCTATAGAATCTAGTGTTACAGATTCTGAAAAGGCTGAGCAAGAGGAAGAACGAAATACAAGTCGAATAAAGTGGGCACCAGCTACTGGGTCTCAAGGGACTGCTGCTGAGAAAGAAAAAGAGAAAGTGACTGATGAAAATCAAGAGCAAGTACAACAAAGAATAGAACTGAATAAAAAAACTTGCGAACTTGACAACAAAGGTGAAGAAGCAGTTCAAGTTAAGAAAGCAAGAAAAGGTGAAGTGTGGCCAAAAGGAGGGAAAAGACTGAAATACATTCTAGAAAAGAAAAGGCCAGATCAAGTAAATGAAATATCAAGTCAAACTGGACAAAGTCATTCAGAAGAAGAATTGGTATGAAAAACAAGAAGAATAAGAATTCCAAGTAAGAAATACACAGCTCCAGAATGGACATATGTGGTATTGGAAGAAATTGAGAACACAGATCAGAAAGAAGAAGAAGCTGGTACTGATCAAAGCAAACTGAAACCACCTTAAAAAGAACTGTGAAAATAAAGGTGCAACAATTTCAATGAAGAATATTCTGAAAGTTTCAAAAGATTTGAAGAAGAAGGAGATATAAAAGAAAAAAAAGAAAAAAGAGGGGGTAAAGAAGAGAGGCATAAAGTGTAAGGATACACTACTACAGATGTTTTTTGGTTTTTTTAAAACAAATTTTATTATGTCAAAAGTCATATACAGTGCAGTGCTCCTTAACCCAGGAAACACCTGCCACATCAGGCATTGCAGATTATTGTCTTTGACAATTAGTTGATACATTATTATCATCATAGTCATGAAATGCAATATAACGTAAACACATTGAACCCCCCCCCCCATTGCACTAACACATTGCTGCATTTCGGTTGCCACCACATCCCCCATTCCAGCAAATGAATTCCCTCACCACGTGTCCGGTCCCTTACCCTAGGGGCCCGCATATCAAGGTAGAAACAGATGCATCCACCGGGGGCACCGGGTCTAAGTGAATGAATGAATGAGGATTTATAGAGCGCATGGTTACCCGGGAGCATCCCAGCGCTAGCGGGCGTTAAAAAGGAAAAACACAGAAGGGGTTATGGAAATAGCCAAGTTTTCAGCTGTTTACGGAAGCTAAGGTAATTCACTTCGCTTCGAAGATGAAGTGGGAGGGTATTCCACAACCTAGAGGCATTGTATAAAAAAGCCTACCTCCTTTCTCGCTTTCTGGATTCTCGGAATTTTCGCCAAGTGAAGAGAGTTAGAGCGAAGGTGTCTAGGAGCTTTATATGGATAGATGAGATCCTTGATTATGGGAGGTCCTTCCCCTCTCAAAGATTTGTGGGCCACGCAAAGAGCCTTAAAGTGTATCCTCTCCTGGACAGGAAGCCAATGCAAAGAGCGCAATGCAGGTTGCGCCGAGCATCGCCGGCTAGTGCCGGTAAGCAATCTTGCTGCAAAATTCTGGACAATCTGAAGTCGCCCAATCACTGCCTTGGGGGCCCCCAGATAGAGAGCATTGCCAAAATCAATCCTAGAAAGGATCAGGGCTTGAATCACTAGTTTTTTTGCTGAGTGAGGCAACACAGACAAAATTTTACGAATCATTTTTAGCTGACCATAACAAGAGGCGACCGTCTTCCTAGCTTGGATTTTGAAAGACAGGTCTTGGTCCAGCCAGATACCAAGGCTTTTTAACTCTGATTTAAAAACCGGAACTGGACCCATACAAAATGGCCAAAGGGCATTCAGATTAACACTTTGAGAGTTACCAAGCATCATAATTTCGGTTTTTGCACCGTTCAGTTTAAGATGAGACAAACTCATCCATTTTGCCACTTCCTCCAAACAAGCGTGGAGGTCAGTGGATGACTTGTCAGCTTGATTCAATGCCACCACTAACTGTGTGTCATCAGCGTAAGACACAATATGGACTCCAAAGGGGGCAACCAAGTCCGCCAAAGGGGCCATATAAACATTAAAAGGGTTGGACTCAGGGAAGAGCCCTGAGGCACTCCACATATCAGGGGTAGAGGGTCCGAAGAGGTATCCTCTTCGAACACCTGGAAAGTCCTGCCTTCCAGAAAAGATTGGAGCCAAGCAAGAGCCGAACCTGACACTCCCGTGTTCCTGAGACGGTGAACCAAAATCTGATGGTTCACCGTGTCAAATGCGGCACTAAGATCAAGAAGAATAATAGCCAAAGAACCTCCTGAGTCAAGAATCTTTCTTGATTCCTCCACTACCACCAACAGAGCAGTTTCGACTCCTGGCGAGGGCGAAAACCTGTCTGGGAGGGGTGGAGCAAATCATGTGACTCGAGAAACGCAGAAAGGATGTTATTAACATGTTTCTCTGTGATCTTGCTCACTCCAGGAAGGAGCGAGATGGGTCGATAGTTTGTAAGATCCTTCTGATCCAGATGAGGTTTTTTCAATAGAGCTTTAACCATGGCTCTTTTCCATTCACAGGGAACCACACCTGAGATAAGAGAAGTGTTAATCACACTAAGAAGGTAGGGAGCAATAGTAGAGGCTACTAATTTCAAAGTGTTAAACGGCGCCGGATCAAGAGGCGATCCACTTTTAATAGAAGCTAAGATAGACAACAAAGAATCCAGGGACAAGGGTTCTAGGGCCTCCAGACTGGGTGCAGATTTATCTCGAAGAGGGGTGTTGGCATTGTCCTTCACAGGAAGGGTTTTTAGGATATTTTGCACTTTGGAGAAAAAGAACTGTGCAAGATCTTTGCACCGTTGTCCAGAAGAATCAGGAATTGGTGGAGGGTCAGACACTCTTAGCAAATTCTTGGCAATCTGGAAAATTTCTCTGTGAGAGTTAGCTGCCAGGAGAATCTTTTCCTCAAAGTATGAGGCTTGGACTTTTTTGATCTCAACTTTATACATCCGAAGAGCAGACTTGTATTCTAATCTCTTATTGGCGGAAAAATCTCTCCTCCAACTCCTCTCCAACCTTTTACATTGTTTTTTAAGGAGGCGTAATTCAGGTGAGAACCAACCTGATTTAAGGGTTCCTAGTTTTTTCTCTATAAGTCCAGGCCTCGATAATCTGCCCATCGTTTCCAGATTTTGGGGTGCTTTTGCGGGCAGCCCCTAGCCTTGAATATCGGGATCTCTAACCCCATGCAAAAATCCAGCCCATTTTTCCATGCCGAGAGAGAAGGGGGGGCAGTTGCCTTCCACAGCCTTGCTATATCTCTTTTAGCCAAGGTCAGCCCCAGCAGTAGTAGATGCCTCTTGTATACGTTACCTCCTATACCCTCCATGATATGCAGAATTGCCAATCTCGGTGAGGAGGGGAGCTTCCATCCCAACACCTCCGCCAAGCAGGCCAACACCCCTCTCCAAAATTTCGTGAGTGCTGTACAGTGCCAAATGGTATGAATTAGGGACCCCTCCTCCCGACCACAACGCAGACACATCGGGGATGTCACCAGACCCACCCTCCACAGCCTGAGCCTGGTATAATAAACCCGGTGAAGGTATTTAAATTGAATGAGACGCAACCGCATTGCTATCGCTGCTCCCCTAGGAGAGACCAGTGCGTCCATTCAATCATCTCCATCTAAATGGCCAACATCCCCAGCCCAAGCCTCTCTGAGTTTATCCAGTGTAGTGGAGCTATGGGTCACCAATGATTGATAGATCTTTGATATTTTATGATCCTGCAAATCACCCATGAAGACCATGGCCTCAATCGGACTGAATTCAGGGAGAGCCTCTAACCCCGAGATACTCAGATAAATAGCATGCCGAAATTGGAGGTATTTCTAAAAGTGGGTTCTTGGCATCTGGTACTCTTGCTGAAGATCTTGAAATGATTTGAGCACCGGGCCCCGCATTACATCCCCATACGTGGAAATTCCTATATTATCCCAGCCTCGAAATCCAGATAATGCCACCAGCTGCATCAGACGACCATTCTGCCACAGTGGGGTTTCCCTAGTTAGCTTATTCCACCATCCCATCCTGCGGAGGGACTGTTTCCACACCCGAAATACCACCGAGTGGCCGGCGGTAGAGAATTACTTAACGCCGCTGAGTACAAAATGATATGCAGGGTGGACTCCCCCATACACCTCCGCTCCACTGCGTAAGCGGGGTCTTCCCGGTCTCCATACCACCATTCATTCAGCGCCAGGAGATGCGAAGCCATGTAGTACGATTGGACATCTGACGTGGCGAGCCCCCACAATATGTTGACTGAAAGCAAGTCCGCAACGCCACTCTGGAAGCCCCCCTGCCCACAGGAATTGTCCCAGCGCCACATTTACCTGGCGAAACCACGAAGGGGGTACCGGGTATGGATGGTTCTGCAGTTGATAGAGCAGGCGCGGCAATGACACCATTTTAAAAATTGCCGATCTGCCATAGATAGAAAGGAGCATGTGCGACCAAGTTTTCATTTCCTCCCTTACCCGTGTCCATATTGGTACAATATTTCTATCCCACGCTACTCTCGGTAGATCTGATAGAAAAACTCCCAGATATTTCACTCCCTCTGTCGTCACCCGTACTGCCGTGGCCCAAGACCCCAGTTCCGCAGTTCCCCCCAGCACCCACAGAGTGGATTTACTCTGGTTCATAAACAGTCCCGATGATTCACCAAAAATTTGCATAATGCGGAGCAGCCTTGGCCCGTCCTATTCATGTCCGTTAAGAAGAAGAGGACATCATCCGCATACAAGGCAATGCGGTCCGAGAGCCCATGATCCCACTCAAATCCAATCACTTGCGCATCCATTCGCACCCACGCCGGCAAGGGCTCCATTGCTAGAGCAAAGAGATATGGCAACAGTGGACACCCCTGGCGGGTGCCTCTGCCCATTAAAAACGTAAAGGATATGGATCCCGCAACCCGTACCGACGCCGTGAGATCTGTATATAACAGTGTTAGATATGACAAAAATCGCGGGCCTATATTAAGACGGTCTAGAAGTGCGAACAAGTATACCCAACTGAGGGAGTCAAACGCCCTATCCATGTCAGCCAGCAAAAGGGCAGCCGGCACTCCTCTTCCCTGGATGGTAGCTATAGCGTTGTGCGCACGTCGGATATTGTGACGCATAGCCCGCTGAGGCATAAAGCCAGCCTGATCTGGATGAATCAAGGTAGTTATGTGAGATTGAAGGCGGTTGGCCAACATTTTGGCCAGAATTTTGGCCTCAACATTTAGTAGTGAGATGGGGCGATATGAGGCGTGTTGGTCCGGATGCCGGCCTAGCTTATGAAATACAACCACTTCCGCGTGTCTCCAATCCCGCGGCAGGCAGCCCCGATCTCTAGCTTAGTCGATAACTTGAAGATAGTGCGGCCCTAATTTGGAGAAATATTTCTTAAAGAATTCACATGGGAACCCATTCGGACCCGGCGCCTTTCCCGAATTCAATTCTCCCAGCGCAGTGCAAATCTCCTCCTCAGTGAACGGAAGTTCAAGGTCTGCTCGTACGTCATCTGAAAGGGCGCGAGGCGGTAAGTCGGCTATAAAGCGATGGATCACTTCTTCCTGAAGGAGTTCCCTGGGGGTATAGAGTTCTGCAAAATAATGTGCAAAACTCTCAGAAATGAGGGAGGGGTCACTCAGAACCCATCCATCTGGACCTGGTATGCTTGGGAGAACCTGGGGCTGCAAGGCACCTTGGCATAGTCTATGCAGTAGTTTACTGGACTTGTTGCCCCATTGGTAAATTCTGCTACGGGACGCTAGCCAAGCGAGGCGGGCCTCATCCATCAGGGTATCTGCATAGGATTGTCGCGCCAACACCAACTGTCGGCGCACCAGATTTTCTCCCTCCCCCCTACTACTCTGCTCTAACTTCATTAAATGGGCCTCCGACCGCAGAAGAGATTCCCGCTGGGTGCGACGTGCTGCCGCGCAGAATGAAATGTCCACCCCCTGCAGGGTGGGCTTCATGGCCTCCCACAAAGTCGCGGCCTCGGCCACCGTTCCCGCATTCGTATCCAGATAGTGTTCAATTGCCTGCCCCATATGCTCCCAATACTTCTCATCCTGTAGATGCCATGGGGAAAGACACCAACGAAAGGGCTGTTTCTCAGGACCCAACTGCGCCGTCAGAACCACTGGAGTGTGGTCGGATAGACCCCTTGGGAGAATCTCCACGGCCCTCACCCTCCCGACAGCTCTTAGGGGTACAAAAATATGATCAAGACGGGAGTACGAATCATGAGATGTCGAGAAATATGTGTAACCTAGTTCCGCTCCATGCAGCCGCCGCCATGAATCTACCCATCCAAGTCCCGTCGCTAAGGAGCTCAGTTTGGTACTATGGTGGACAGTGGAATATCCCACTGCCCTCCATCTGTCTACGGCCGAGTCCATTACGTCGTTCCAATCTCCCCCTATTATTGCCAACCCCTCCGGTATATCAGCCCACAGGGTTGTGAGACGCTCAACTAATGCCCATTGTAGCGGCGGGGGGGCATAAACACAAACCAGTACCACCTGTTCCTCATATATGGTACCCTCAATAAATACATATCTCCCCTGAGTGTCTGTCCATGTCTTGATATATTTGTATGGGACCCTACGATGAAGCAAAATCGCAACTCCTCGAGACCCCCTGGTGAAGCCAGAATGAAACACTTGAATATAACCATAGCGGAGGAGACACAATGCTTAAGTACCCTTTAAATGCGTCTCCTGAAGCAATAGGACATCCGCTCGTTACCGTTTGGCCTGTTGGAGTATAGCCCCTCTTTTGACTTTATCCAAAGCCCCTCTGACATTCCAGCTCACTATTTAAGATCTCCCGTGTGGAGTCGCGCCCTATCTGTGTGGCTTGCCATCGAAGGGTCTCTGGGCCTCGGTGTGTGGGACAACTATAAGCCAGTGTGCGAACGGTGACCATGTGTGGCAAAAGCGCAGTGCAAACATATAACATGTGTACCACAACTTCCCCCACCCCCCCTATACCTCAAAACAGCTGAAGTATCTGTTGCGGCGGCGGGGGTGGCTTGCAGACCCCAACGGGGGCCCCCCGCCCTCCCCCCAATGGATCCCCAATAACCTGCCCATAATCAACGGACGTTCCCTGTAACTATTGAGATTCGAACAGAGGTACTAGCCCCTGCTCACGTTTCCTCGGTCTAAACATAGGACACCATCAGTCCCCCATCCGAGAACGACCTGACGAGGCTATGATGCCGCAGACCCCTGCCGGGGCACCGATGTAGATCTGTTAGGATCACTGCAGGATTTGGAGCGGCGTCTTGATCTCGACCTCCTGGAACCTTTGATCTTGATTTTGGGTGGCCTGCGGACGACCTCACTGGACGAGGAGTCGGACTCCAAACTGGGCGGCGTGCGGAGCCGAATCTTCACAGTTTCATCTGTCCAGCTGACAACGTCCTCTGGTGATTCGAAGAAGAGAGTACGGGATTGGTACACCACCCGCAGCTTGGCGGGATACAGCAATGTGTAAGGAAGTGTCAGCTCACGGAGGCGGGCCTTGGCTGCCATAAACGATTGTCGTTTCTCCTGGACTAGTCTTGTATAGTCCAGGAATATGAGGATGCGAGTGTTTTCGTATAGCAGAGGTTCCTTGAGTCTAGCCTGTTTTAAGATCACATCCCTGTCATGGTAATTTAGAATCTTAGCAATGACAGGTCTCTGTCTGGCACCCGGGGGTGGTTTCTGCATCAGGGCCCTGTGTGCCCTTTCAACTACAAAGCAACAGGACAGCGACTTCGGAGGGAGCCAGCTCACCAGCCACCCAGTTAGGAACTGTTCCATGTCCCCCCCTTCACATCCTTTGGGGAAACCAACGAAGCGTAGGTTGTTTCTCCTTGCCCTGCCCTCCGCCTCCTCCACCCGCGAGGCCAAGCCTCTGGTGATCGACTCCAGCCACACAACCTTTTTCTGCAAGGTGGCGACCGAGTCCTCCACTCCCGAGACTCTGGTCTCAGCCTCCGTAATGCACTCCACCGCATTTCGAAGATCTTGTCTTAGGAGCATAACGTCAGAGCCCATCTCTCCAATCTTTGCTTCCAAGGCGGCCCTAGACTGTGTGATGGCTGCCATAAGTGCGGCATTGTCTGGAATGCCCCCTGTGCACCTCCCTGGTCTGTAGTAGAGGCCCCCGGACCGGCAAAGCAGTCCAACGTGCTCTGCTTGGCAGATCCTCCCGCTGTTTTGTCCTTCGTCATGATGACGTTCGGATGCCTGTCCCCCAAGGTGGCGGTTCAATAGCCCCCTAGTCAGGCCTCCAGCACAAATCACCGTGGCACTGCACGTGGCGTGCCAATCTTCACTCTCGCAGTCTCAACTGGCAATATCTTTTACCGCTCCAGGCCTCTTGAAGTGCAGGACATGGGTGGAAACCTCCTCCCCACAAGCCGCACCGGGAACTAACCCGGCCGCTTCCGCAGACAGTTGTGTCTCCCTGTACATGATCTGAGGATCTACAAGGTTTTCATTCTGATTGCATCACATTTGTATGTGTTGGCCAATGTGTACATGACAATAGCATTCTGTGATGGGTATACAGAATAGATGTAACCACATACAGGGGAATGTAGACATAGATGGGTGAGTCACACATACCCAATGTGTAGGAGAGTAGGATCTGCCTCTTATGTTGCCCCCACTTTTTTTTCTGATGTTACACTAGTTTCTGGCTATAGTCAGGCTGGATCCCTGCCAATCAGGGCCCCAGCCTCTCTGTTCTCTCTAAACGATTTGGAGTGCACTCTAGGTGCACTAGTGATTGGATACTGTGGTGCCTTATGAGTCCCTAGTATATGGTACCTTAGGTGCCAAGGGCATAGGTACTTCACAGGCCTACCAGGGGCTGAAGCATGTATTATGCCACCCCTGGGAAGCAGACTAAATCTGACACCACAGGCCTGCTACTGCAGCCTGGGTGAGGTGGTGCTAGCACTCCTCACTGAGATATAGGTTCCCTATATCTCTCCTGCACACACATTTAAACCTATCAGTCACCCCTAAGGCAGGCCCTATCAATCCTGAGGGCAGGGTACTTGGTCTCTAATGTGAGGGGGTGCCTCTGCCTGAGCAGGGCCCCTCTGCAGCTCTCAGAGTCCATTCTCTGGTGCTGTTTGTGGATGCGGTTAAACCATATACTCTTAAGTGCATTATATCCTCGCGGTAAAATGCTAACTTTGGAATGGCTGCATCAAAACATGTCGTGTTTGGTGTCAAACACCTTGGAATACTACCCCCCCCCCGCTAGTCCTGGCGGCTGGGGTAGCATTCCACCCTTCTAGAGGGGTAGACATGTACCCACTGTGGGAACACGGTAGAATCCTGAAGAGCCCTGGCATCACAAAATGGATGCCACCAGCCACAGACACGGGGCTGCCCTCCTGCTGATGACCGAAACTCGCAGTGGAGGAAGCCCAACAAAAGGTATCCTGTCACAGGGAGGTGTAACCACCTCCCAGACAGGGTTTAGTGTATTGGGGCTGGGTGGGTGCACTCTTAGAGTGCATTGAAGTCCTGCACTGGGGGAGCAGAAGGCTCCTCTGTGCATATGCCAGTTCAAACCGGCTCAGGGGCTACCTGCCCCTGCTCTGGTGCGAAACTGGACAAAGGGAAGTGGGTGTAACCACCCCCTCCCCTGACCCTCCCATAGGTGGGGTCATAGAGCTAGTCCCTCCCTTCTTTACAGTATAAGATAGGGAACCCTTGAACTTGTAAGTTAGATATCCCTGGACGACGCTCTGAAGATGAATCCTGGCCCTTCGACGTTCCACTACCTTTGGAAGACAGAAGAATCTCCCTTGGAGTCAAGGAGTGACTCCCTGCTTGGCAGGCACCAAAAACTACAAACGACGGTCGCAAACTACGCTGCTCCCGCCGGAGTCCGAAGTCCCTGCAGCCCAAGAAGTGGATTTCCTGACTTCTCCAAGGCCATCGTGAGTCCCCAGTGAAGCTGAGGCAAGTGGACCCCACGAGTGACGAGGAACCGCGACCCCTGGGTACCATGCACTATTGTCGAGTGCAACCCCTCCACAATGTTCTATGAACCTGTGCTTTGGACCACGTGTGGTCCCAGCCTCCAGCAGGAATCCCTTCGAAGATCAGAGGCCTACACCATCCTGAGTGACCGTGGGCCCCTGTTGAGCGAATCCTTCCGAGGCGTCTTTGCGATCCCTTGCCAGCCGGCTCGTGGGTCCCCTGAAGACTTTTTCAAGAAGCCAAAGGGCTCCCCTGGTTGCTCCAGGCCTGCCCCGACTTACCCTTGCTGGGTGAGTCCCTCAGACCTTGCTGGTCTGCGCCATTGCCTTTTCACACCTTCCACGAGACTTGCTGTTACCAAGGCTTGGTGGCTCCAATCGAGTTGCCGACACCACAGTAAGCTGCAGACATCCTGGGACCCGCCGAATCCAGCTCCTGGTCGTCGTCGACGCCTCCTGGACCTCGTGGCTGAAGAGTCAAGGCAACCGTGATTGACCTGAATCCTGCAACGACGGTGGGCATCCATCTTCCTTGCCCCGAGTCACTGCCAAGTGACTTGGAACACTGTCCCCTCTGCTTTCAGGTCATCCTTCTTCCGAATCCAGGCTTGGATTCCACCGGACACTTCTTCGGACATCACAAGCAGCAAGTCTTCTTTGTTCGCCATTGAAAACGACGCCGCGACCCGACACCAAAGGACACCTATGCACCCTGCTTCCCTGGGTGAGGTAACTCCAGCACTACAGTGCTCCTGTGGGTGTGGGCCCTAGAACTACTTACCCTGTAAGTGCCTTGCTTGTAGGTCCACCCAAAGTATCCTAAAACTCTTTATTTCCAACCGCGACTTGCCCCATTGAAGTCAACGGCGACCCGCGCCTGTGTATCCACACTGCACGCGTTCCCCGTGGGTCCTTTACTTACCTGCCTTGGGTCGTTTCGTGAGGCCCCAGCACTTCTGAAGGCCCTAGGCCTTGTCTCCCTGCAAGTCGTTGTTTCTAAGTCTCTTTCTTAGTATATGGTCTGGTACGCCCCTAGGGCCCCAGCCATATTGTGCTTAATTTATTGTGAAACGTTGATTTGTGCATATGTTCCTGACTTCTAATCTCATAAAGAGATTAGTAGAGAGTTGTTTAGTAATAAATACATATATATTTGATATATATACCTGTGTGGTGACTTTTCATTTGGTGATTCAAGAGATTGTGTGGTAAAACAAGCTGCTTTACATTCCTTCAAGACTTAGCCTGAAGGCTGCTCTCCACAGCTACCACTAGGATAGCTTTCTATAAAGGTTGTCTTAAACCTATCTACCATAAGAGTCGAATTGTACTGGTGCAAGGTGTCCACTTTAATTAGTGAACAGCATATACCAGGCCAACTTCTCACATTGGTGGGCAGCTTGTGGGATTCCAGCTTGCTATTGTTTTACCAGAAAATCTCTATTTGAATTACTAACTGAAAACCACTATAGGTACTTAAGGTACATATAAAGTCAAGCTTAGTATCAATAAGTTCTACTGAACTTAGAGCTGTGTGCCAAGGGACAGCACACCCTTTCTACAGCTCAAGCTAGGATCAGTAGGCCACAAACTAGTGTAGGTAGTACAACACTGCACAACACTAGAATGTCCTTAAAAGGTGGAGCCAGTGGGTCCACCCAGCCTCAGTATAAGGACATGGCTTTCTCTGACTTGAGAGCCATGTGTGTTGAAAGACACCTGAAGCTAGGACAGAGTCCCTCCACCCTGCATCTGATAGATCTGCTAACAACAGATGATCTTAGGTTAGCTCTAGGAGCTAAGGGGTCTGAATCAGTGGGTGGGTCAATCATAGTATCTGGGTCAGATGATGAAAATACAAATGACCAGGACTCTGTGATTGAAGGGCCAGGCTCAAAGGGGCCTGAAAAGGACAGAGGAATTCTCCCTAAGAGAACTGACAGAGAGGAAGAGAGGTACAGGTCCCCTTCCAGGGAATCTGACCACTCTTATCACTCTGGCAGAGAATTTGTCCAACAGAGGAACTCATACTTTCCCATAAGAGAGACCTCCTCTGAAAGAAGGTGCAAACTACTACAGTATGAGGAAGCAAGAATTGCCCTCAGAACCAAGCAGTTGGCACTGGATAGGGAAGCCCTGGCGATCCAGAGAGCTTCTAGAAGAGAGGGGTTAGAACCCCCTGGTGGCAGCAACAGTGTCCCTAGAGGTAGAGAATATATTCCAGACCATAGGAACCTGAGCAAGGTTGTTCCTCCCTACCAGAGTGGGGATGATATCCACAAGTGGATAACTGCTATGGAGAGGGCCTGTAGAGTACAGCAGGTCCCCCAAAAGCAGTGGGCAGCAATCTTGTGGCTCTCCTTTTCAGATAAAGGTAGAGACAAGCTCCTCACTGTTAAAGAAGAGGATGCTGATGATTATGAAGTCCTGAAGAGTGCACTGATAGATGGGTTTGGCTTAACCACTGAGCAGTACAGGTTGAAGTTCAGAGACACCCAGAAGGCACAGACTCAGGACTGGACTGACTGTTGATTGTGCAACCAAGGCTCTGGAGGGTTGGCTGGTTGGCAGTAGGGTTACTGATTTCAAGGGATTGTATAATCTGATAATGAGAGAACAGATCCTTAATAATTGCCAGAACCAGTTGTTGCATCAGTACCTGGTGGACTCTGATCTGACCTCTCCCCAAGAATTGGGAAAGAAGGCAGACAAATGGGTCAGAATCAGGGTGAGGCAGAAAACCCAGATCCAAGGGGGTGACACAAAGAAGCAGGATTCAAAGGGCTCTGAGAAAGGTGGGGATAAGGCAAAAGACCAGAAGTCTTCACAAGGGCCCCACAAATCTGCATCTGGTGGAGAGACACAGTCTAACAAGGGAAAAGGCCAAAAGAAGTCCTGGTGCAAATTCTGTAAACAGAAAGGGCACTGGACTTCTGATTGTACCAAGTCCAAAGACCAAACCACCACCACTCCTGCCCCTAAGGCAACTGCTCCCCCTAGTCCAGCTACTGGTGGAGGTGGTACTCAGACTAAGGGTTTAATAGGGTTGACCCTGGGTTCTGAAGTGGACTCTGACCTAGTCAGAGTACCCACTCAGGCAATGCTGATTTGTGATGGAGACATTGACATGTCCTTCCTAGTAAGCCCCAGTAATCTGGGCAAATACAAACAGCAGCCTGTAATAAATGGCAAACAGGCTTTGGCATTTAGGGACACAGGTGCTAGTGTCACCATGGTGGCAGAGGATCTTGTGGACCCTAACCAGATCATCCTGGGCGAAATGTACCAGGTGACCAATGCAAGCAATGTCAGGACCAACCATAGTCTGGCAGTTGTGAATTTCTCCTGGGGAGGGGTAACTGGCCTCAAGAAGGTTGTAGTCAGTGCAGACCTCCCTGTAGAATGTCTGTTGGGCAATGATCTAGAGACTTCAGCCTGGTCTGAAGTAGAGTTATGGACTCATGCTGAGATGTTGGGCATCCCTGCAGAGGTATTTGCTGTGACCAGGTCACAAGCAAGAAAGCATAACACTGAACCAGCTCTGGATCCTGGAACAATGGACCAGATGCTTCCCAAGAGGAGGAGCAGTAGGGTAAAGGCAGTGCCTTCCCCTCTGTCTCAGATCACAGATTCCCCTCCAGAGGGAGGTGAAGCAGATCCTGAAGAAGGAACTGCCCCAGAGGGACTTGAGCCTGATCAGGTTGAGTTCTTGGGTGCAGGGGGCCCTTCTAGGGAAGATCTGAGTAAGGAGCAACAGTGCTGCCCCTCTCTTGAACCCCTCAGACAGCAGGCTGCTGCTGAGGCTGCTGGGAGTGCAAGTGGGTCCCATAAAGTTTATTGGGATGAGGGACTCCTATATTCTGAGAGTAGAGACCCAGCCCCTGGAGCCACCAGGAGGTTGGTAATACCTCAGAAGTTTAGGGGGTTCCTCTTGACCTTAGCACATGATATCCCTTTAGCAGGTCACATGGGCCAAAACAAGACCTGGGACAGGCTTGTTCCACATTTTCATTGGCCACATATGTCAGAGGACACAAAGGAGTTTTGTCGCTCCTGTGTCACATGCCAAGCCAGTGGTAAGGCAGGTGGCACAACAAAGGCCCCCTGATACCACTACCTGTGGTGGGGGTACCCTTTGAAAGGGTAGGGATTGACATTATTGGTCCCCTTGACCCTCAAACTGCATCTGGGCACAGATTTATCCTGGTGGTAGTGGATCATGCCACCAGGTACCCAGAGGCAATTCCTCTGAGGACCACCACAGCCCCTGTGGTGGCAAGAGCCCTCATTGGAGTTTTCTCCAGAGTGGGTTTTCCAAAGGAGGTCATATCTGACAGAGGTACAAACTTCAGGTCAGGATATCTGAAAGCAATGTGGAAGGAGTGTGGTGTAACTTACAAGTTCACCACCCCCTATCACCCACAATGCAATGGGTTGGTTGAAAGGTTCAACAAAACCCTGAAGGGAATGATTAAGGGACTCCCAGAGAAGCTTAGGCGGAAATGGGACCTTCTCCTTCCTTGCCTGTTATTTGCATACAGAGAAGTTCCACAGAAGGGGGTTGGCTACAGCCCATTTGAGCTTCTGTTTGGGCACCCTGTAAGAGGACCATTGTGTTTGGTTAAAGAGGGTTGGGAGTTACCTCTCAAACCCCCCAAACAGGATGTGATCGACTATGTACTTGGTCTCCGCTCCCGGATGGCTGAGTACATGAAAAAGGCAACCAAAAACCTGGAGGCCAGCCAAGAATTACAAAAAGCTTGGCATGACCAAAGGCTGTACTGACTGTATACCAGCCAGGACAGAAAGTGTGGGTGTTGGAGCCTGTGGCCCCAGCAGCCCTCCAGGACAAGTGGAGTGGCCCCCATACAATAGTTGAACAGAAGGGAGAAGTCACCTATCTGGTGAATCTTGGAACTCCCAGGAGCCCCCTGAGGGTGCTCCATGTCAACAGATTAAAACCATATGTTGACAGGGCTGACATGGGCTTGCTCCTGGCAACTGATGAGGACCAGGAGGAGGAGAGTGACCTTCTCCCTGACCTGCTCTCTCAGAACCCTGATGATGGGTCAGTAGATGGTGTTGCTTTGGCAAGCAGCCTCACTGACCATTAGCAAACTGAGTGCAGACAAGTTCTGCAACAGTTTAGACATATGTTTAGCCTGACCCCTAGTCAGACTACCTGGTGCACCCATGAGGTGGACACTGGAGACAGCCTGCCTGTCAAGAATAAAATCTACAGGCAACCTGACCATGTCAGGGACTGTATCAGGACAGAGGTCCAGAAAATGTTGGAGCTAGGTGTAATTGAGCCTTCAGATAGCCCTTGGGCTATCCCAGTAGTCCTGGTACCCAAGCCTCATACCCAGGGTGGTAAGAAAGAAATGAGGTTTTGTGTAGACTACAGAGGCCTCAATGCAGTCACTAGGACTGATGCCTACCCCATACCAAGGGCAGATGAGCTGATTGATACTTTGGCCTCAGCCAAATATTTAAGTACATTTGACCTAACAGCTGGCTACTGGCAGATCAGATTAGCTGATGATGCAAAAGCCAAAACAGCATTTTCGACCCCTGGTGGGCACTACCACTTTGTGGTGATGCCCTTTGGATTGAAAAATGCACCTGCCACTTTTCAGAGGTTGGTAAATAAAGTTCTGGCAGGAATGGAGACTTATTGCTCAGCTTATCTAGATGATATTGCTGTCTTTAGTTCCTCCTGGCAGGATCACCTGGTCCACCTCAGAAATGTTTTGGAGGCTCTGCAGAAAGCAGGCCTCACTATCAAGGCCACCAAGTGCCAGATAGGGCAGAGTCAGGTTGTGTACCTGGGCCACCTTGTGGGTGGAGGCCAGGTTCAACCTTTACAGAGCAAAATCCAAACCATAATGGAATGGGTTGCTCCAACCACCCAGACACAGGTGAGAGCCTTCTTAGGCCTGACTGGGTACTATAGGAGGTTTGTCAAGGGATATGGATCTATAGTGACCCCCTTGAATGATCTGACCTCAAAGAAAATGCCAAAAAAGGTTCAGTGGACAGCTAGCTGTCAAAAGGCATTTGAAGACCTAAAGCAGGCCATGTGCACTGCCCCCATCTTACAGAGTCCAGACTACACCAAAAAGTTCATTGTCCAAACAGATGCTTCTGAGCTGGGTGTGGGAGCTGTACTGTCTCAACTGAATGATGAAGGTCAAGACCAGCCAGTAGCTTTCAATAGCAGAAGGCTGACCCCTAGAGAGAAACGTTGGTCAGCTATAGAGAGGAGGCCTTTGCTGTGGTGTGGGCCCTGAAGAAGCTGAGGCCATACTTGTTTGGCACTCACTTCATAGTTCAGACTGACCACAAGCCCCTCCTATGGCTTAAGCAGATGAAAGGTGAAAACCCAAAACTTTTGAGGTGGTCCATTTCCCTACAGGGGATGGACTATACAGTGGAACATAGGCCTGGGACCCAACATGCCAATGCAGATGGACTCTCAAGGTATTTCCACTTTGAACACGAAGACTCAACTGGTCAATGTTAGTTTAGTGTCCCTGCGTTTGGGGGGGGGGGTTGTGTAGGAGAGTAGGATCTGCCTCTTATATTGCCCCCACTTTTTTTTCTGATGTTACACTGGTTTCTGGCTATAGTCAGGCTGGATCCCTGCCAATCAGGGCCCCAGCCTCTCTGTTCTCTCTAAACGTTTTGGAGTGCACTCTAGGTGCACTAGTGATTGGATACTGTGGTGCCTTATGAGTCCTTAGTATATGGTACCTTAGGTGCCAAGGGCATAGGTACTTCACAGGCCTACCAGGGGCTGAAGCATGTATTATGCCACCCCTGGGAAGCAGACAAAATCTGACACCACAGGCCTGCTACTGCAGCCTGGGTGAGGTGATGCTAGCACTCCTCACTGAGATATAGGTTCCCTATATCTCTCCTGCACACACATTTAAACCTATCAGTCACCCCTAAGGCAGGCCCTATCAATCCTGAGGGCAGAGTGCTTGGTCTCTAATGTGAGGGCGTGCCTCTGCCTGAGCAGGGCCCCTCTGCAGCTCTCAGAGTCCATTCTCTGGTGCTGTTTGTGGATGCGGTTAAACCATATACTCTTAAGTGCATTATATCCTCGCGGTAAAATGCTAACTTTGGAATGGCTGCATCAAAACATGTCGTGTTTGGTGTCAAACACCTTGGAATACTACCCCCCGCCAGTCCTGGTGGCTGGGGTAGCATTCCACCCTTCTAGAGGGGTAGACATGTACCCACTGTGGGAACACGGTAGAATCCTGAAGAGCCCTGGCATCACAAAATGGATGCCACCAGCCACAGACACGGGGCTGCCCTCCTGCTGATGACCGAAACTCGCAGTGGAGGAAGCCCAACAAAAGGTATCCTGTCACAGGGAGGTGTAACCACCTCCCAGACAGGGTTTAGTGTATTGGGGCTGGGTGGGTGCACTCTTAGAGTGCTTTGAAGTCCTGCACTGGGGGAGCAGAAGGCTCCTCTGTGCATATGCCAGTTCAAACCGGCTCAGGGGCTACCTGCCCCTGCTCTGGCGCGAAACTGGACAAAGGGAAGTGGGTGTAACCACCCCCCCCCCTGACCCTCCCATAGGTGGGGTCATAGAGCTAGTCTCTCCCTTCTTTACAGTATAAGATAGGGAACCCTTGAATTTGTAAGTTAGATATCCCTGGACGACGCTCTGAAGACGAATCCTGGCCCTTCGACATTCCACTACCTTTGGAAGACAGAAGAATCTCCCTTGGAGTCAAGGAGTGACTCCCCTGCTTGGCAGGCACCAAAAACTACAAACGACGGTCGCAAACTACGCCGCTCCCGCCGGAGTCCGAAGTCCCTGCAGCCCAAGAAGTGGATTTCCTGACTTCTCCAAGGCCATCGTGAGTCCCCAGCGAAGCTGAGGCAAGTGGACCCCACGAGTGACGAGGAACCGTGACCCCTGGGTACCGTGCACTATTGTCGAGTGCAATCCCTCCACAACGTTCTAAGAACCTGTGCTTTGGACCACGTGTGGTCCCAGCCTCCAGCAGGAATCCCTTCGAAGATCAGAGGCCTACACTGTCCCGAGTGACCGTGGGCCCCTGTTGAGCAAATCCTCCTGAGGCATCTTCGCGATCCCTTGCCAGCCGGCTCGTGGGTCCCCTGAAGACTTTTTCAAGAAGCCAAAGGGCTCCCCTGGTTGCTCCAGGCCTGCCCCGACTTACCCTTGCTGGGTTAGTCCCTCAGACCTTGCGGGTCTGCGCCATTGCCTTTTCACACCTTCCACGAGACTTGCTGTTACCAAGGCTTGGTGGTTCCAATCGAGTTGCCGACACCACAGTAAGCTGCAGACATCGTGGGACACGCTGAATCCAGCTCCTGGTCGTCGTCGACGCCTCCTGGACCTCGTGGCTGAAGAGTCAAGGCAACCATGATCGACCTGAATCCTGCGACGACGGTGGGCATCCATCTTCCTTGCCCCGAGTCACTGCCAAGTGACTTTGAACACTGTCCCCTCTGCTTTCAGGTCATCCTTCTTCCGAATCCAGGCTTGGATTCCACCGGACACTTCTTCGGACATCACAAGCAGCAAGTCTTCTTTGTTCGTCATTGAAAACGACGCCGCGACCCGACACCAAAGGACACCTATGCACCCGGCTATCCTGGGTGAGGTAACTCCAGCACTACGGTGCTCCTGTGGGTGTGGGCCCTAGAACTACTTACCCTGTAAGTGCCTTGCTTGTAGGTCCACCCGAAGTATCCTAAAACTCTTTATTTCCAACCGCGACTTGCCCCATTGAAGTCAACGGCGACCCGCGCCTGTGTATCCACACTGCACGCGTCCTGCCGTGGGTCCTTTACTTACCTGCCTTGGGTGGTTTCGTGAGGCCCCAGCACTTCTGAAGGCCCTAGGCCTTGTCTCCCGTTGTTTCTAAGTCTCTTTCTTAGTATATGGTCTGGTACGCCCCTAGGGCCCCAGCCATATTGTGCTTAAATTATTGTGAAACGTTGATTTGTGCATATGTTCCTGACTTCTAATCTCATAAAGAGATTAGTAGAGAGTTGTTTAGTAATAAATACATATATATTTGATATATATACCTGTGTGGTGACTTTTCATTTGGTGATTCAAGAGATTGTGTGGTAAAACAAGCTGCTTTACATTCCTTCAAGACTTAGCCTGAAGGCTGCTCTCCACAGCTACCACTAGGATAGCTTTCTATAAAGGTTGTCTTAAACCTATCTACCATAAGAGTCGAATTGTACTGGTGCAAGGTGTCCACTTTAATTAGTGAACAGCATATACCAGGCCAACTTCTCACACAATGACATTGATTGATGTCATTAGCCGGGTCAAATTGTTGAGGCAGTGACACACATGGTTGGAAGACTTGCAGTACTATCTGGAAATTGTGAGTTTGGATGTCATTGAGAAGGGTGTAATCAGTTAGGTGTGATGCACATGTGTATTTGTGGAGGGTCATTCTGTGGCTGATGACATGCATAAGGGAGTGCAATGCTGAAATATGGGGTCATATGTGTGTGTGTCAGCATTCAGTAGTACATTGGTATTTGTGTTTGCGAGACAAGGAAGGTACAGTGTATTCCCTTCCCTTTTGGACACAAGTAAGACCTCTTTATGGACTGTATATTTCCTGATCCTCATGTACTTTCAGTGTTCTAATGGCATTGACATTTGCAATGTGAAAAAGGTGTGCTCCCGTGAACCAAGCTTGATTGTGGATGTTCCTAGGCAGACTCATGTACAATGTTTCTTTGTGCTAAAATCACACACCACTTGGAGCCACATTCTCTCCATTCAACTCTTCTGTACTACATGTGATACCTAGCTAAGCTTCTCATGTGCAGCTTTCAACTGCATCATCTAGAAGGGGACAGATGTTAAAGTGTCACTTGGGAAGTGTGACCAGCGTGGAATGGGCCCTTCTATGTCACCTTCTTCTTGGTGGTCACATGTTGCTGCAACTTAGCTGTAGCAGGAGCCCAGCAGTTCTACATGTTTTTTTCTGTTTTTTCATCAACAAATTATTTATTTAAATCTAACAAAGCCTAAACATTCTAATCAGTATACATTGTTAGCTCCACTTAGGAGAGAACAACTTTTTCATGCCCCAAAATAAACATGTAATGTAAAAATAGGTAATCTGTAATGTGGTCATATTGCCATCTCAGGGTTCCGGTGATATTTACAAACCACTCAACCTTCAGACTTGTGATTTATGATGCCATAAAAACCTCTTGATGGCAGCATTGGACCATTCCACGTTTGCCCATTCTGTAGTCTACATATGGAAACACACAAACACATATATAGATGTGGAATTAGATAAATGTATCTTAAAATATATATACTTTTTTAAATTTTAATTGTTTTAAAGTAGGGCATTTTAGCTCATACTCCTAGCTCTATACTGATTTATTATATTTTTATAAATACATAGTTATGTATCGTCCTATGTTTGGGATGATAAACATTTTTTTTAAACATATCTTTATTAGTTTTTGTTGTATGTACATTTATAGTTGCAAGATTTGTACTATATAGACAGTACTTTTACATGCTCATTTTTAACAAACTTCAAATCTGGATTTTGTAACGTACTTTACCCTTGATATATTACCCCTTGCAACCAATGCATATTGTTTGTTAAATACCGCTGTGCTATGGGATCCTGTCAGATTGCATCTTGCTACAACTGTTGGTTGGGGGCGTGTATCCCGTCTGGGACATGCAGTTTTCTGGTATTTACGTAGCCAGGGTATGTTATGATAGGATTAACGTAACACTAAAACGTAATAAAGAAATCAAAAGAAACTATAATGAACTCCGAGCCTACAGGCTCAACTGTGCAGGTGGGTGTATTGCGATATGAATGCCTGGTGTGTCTCGGTGGAGATGTATTACTCTGAAGTACAGGGGACACGGACTTGTGTTTAGCCTTGATGCCCATATTCCAGTTAGGTCTTAGTGCCTACCTCTTGTATGCGATCATCTTGGGAGGGCTGCTGTTCTGTTTAGTTATAAATTTACAGGTGGATTTGCAAGTATTATTGTCTCATCTCCCTCTTCATCACTGCTCATCTGCCCCAGGAACTCCCAGGTATGCATTAGTTCCCTCCACTGGTCTGCTATTGGATGCTGCCTCAGGCCCCTCGATTCCTCTTCGACAATGCGTGGCCTTCAGCTGCAGCCCAATTGGTGACGTCTCTTTTCCAGTCTTCCACCCGTGGCCCTACACTAGCCTTCCACGTCATAGCTATCCATCGTTTAGCCAGGGCCATGGTCAGATCTATGAACTTATTCCCCACCTTCTGCTTAGGTGGGCGTGCAAACAGGTCCAACAAGCATACTTCCATGGAATTGTCTAACGTTCTCCCCAGAGTCATTTCAACTTACATGGTCACTGCCCTCCAAAATGCGTGTATTACTTCAAAGTCCCAGACCATGTGTATAAAGTCCGCATTTGGAAGGGTACACCTCGGGCAATTACGTACCTCCCCTCCATGAACAGCCTGCAATCTGTGGGGGCATATAGGTCATATGTACAAAGTTAAACTGTGTGTATTTCAGTCTAGTGTTGCAAGACACCAACCTAGGCGAGGCCAGTACTCTCCCCGAGTCTCTATTGGTAAGTTCCCTACTTAAGGCCTGTTCCCACTTTGCCCTTATTCCGGCCAAGGGTGCCAGAGTGGCTTCCATTAGTGCCACGTAAAACCATTTTACTTGGTGCCCCTCTGTGCCTAGGGTAAGCAATGTGTGTAGGAGAGTGTGCGTCATCGGTTCCTCACGGCCTCTACCCCATAGTGCTCCAAATGTGCGTGTCAGAGCTTCATACTGCAGAAATTGGCCGTTGGGTAGGCCATTGATTTCTACTAAGTCCTCAAATGCGTTCTCGCAGTAGCAATTTCCTAATGTCTCTATCCCTACCTCTGTCCAAGCACACAGTTGTTCCAACCCAAATATTAAATGTGGAGTTCCATGAGGCAGACCTACCAATGGGAGGACCGGTGTGTATCTAGGAGAGTCAGCCGTTTTAGATATGCATCTTTTCCAGCACTGTAAGGCTGCAGTCTGCAACTGCAATCGATAGGGGGTTACTGTTTTGTAATCTAATATCTTGACTAACAGATAAGTGGGGCGTGTTCCAGGCATGGATAAGAATGTTCCCTCTGTATTCACCCCTTCTAACCATTGAGCCAGCCATTGCAGTTGGGAGGCTAAGTGATAGAATTCAAAGTTCGGCACTCCTAAGCCTCCTTCCCTCATCGGGCGCTGTAGTGTTTTCAGAGAAACCCTCTTTTGTCCTACCCCCCATACTAAGTCTCTCACAAGTGAATCTAATTGGGCAAACCATCTCCTGGGTAGTATTAGAGGGAGATTAACAAAGTAATATAGAAGTCGGGCAGGATGACCATTTTGGTCAATGAAATACGAGCCATGATCGGTAGTTTCAAGGAGTTCCAAAACAAGACACAAGATTTGAGCGAACGGAGCTCTCTGTCTAAATTACCCTCTCTCGGGTCATCTAGCGAATGATACATTTGAATCCCCAGGTATTTTAATGTGGTCTGTGCCCAATTCAGGTCTTCCGCGGGCCGAGGCAGGGGGCCAGGCACAGGAAACAGGTAGGTTTTAGCCCTGTTGACCCGCAGTCCTGACAGGGCAGAGAATCTATCCATGAGTGTCATGGCTGCGTCGGAGCCAGCCACTGCCTCGTTCAAATAAAACAGGAGGTCGTCGGCATAGAGGGAAATGCTGTAGGTCCATCCATCCAGTTCCAAACCCACTCCCTCACCTTCCTGGTGAAACAGCACAGCCAGTGGTTCCATCGCTAGAGCAAACAACACCAGAGACAGGGGGCATTCCTGTTTGGTGCCACAGAAAATTTTGTATTGGGTAGACACTGTCCTGCCCATTTTTACTCTTGCCGGGGACTTCGTGTACAGTAGTTTAACCCACTTGATCCAGCCCTCTCCCAACCCCATCCTTTCCATGGTCCCAAACAGGTAATCCCAGCTCACCGTGTCAAAAGCCTTCTCTATGTCTATTGACAAGATCGCCGCTTGTGGGTGCGTTCCCACATCAGGGTGGAATAATACCGAGTACAACCTTCTAAGATAAATGGAGTTATTCCGGGATGGGTGAAACCTATTCTGGTCTGTGTGGATTAGGGTATTCATGTGTGGGAGTAGTCTGAGTGCCAAAACATTATTTACAATCTTAAAGTCAATGTTTAACTTGGAGAGGGGCCTGTATTCTGTCACTCTGGCTCTCGAGTTTGTTGTCTTGGGGAGCGGAATCACCAATGCAATTTGCGTTGTTGCAGGAAGGCATCCCAGCTTTAGGGATTCTGCGTAGAGGGTCACCAGTCGGGGCGCAACCAGCGTGGTAAGTGTTGAGTAGAATTCTGCCAGGAGTCCATCCGGCCCGGCATTTTTCCAGTAACCACTGAGGCTATGGCTTGACCAACTTCCTCTAGAGTCACCGAGCCCCCCAACAACTCACGGGTCGATATATCCAGTGTTTCCAATTGAAAGGGCGCCAGGAAGTCTCTGATGGCTTCCTGGGCAGTCTGGGGCAGAGCCGCGTAGAGTTTCTCGTAGTATTTACAGAATAAATTGTTTATCGCTCCCGGTTCATGTACAGTTATGTTCTCCTCTGAACTAACATTTGTAATTTGGGTGCCCCGTAGCTCCGGCTTAATTAGCCAGGCGAGTAGGCGGCCAGCCTTCCCCTCTTCTTCCTGGATCCTATTGAGGTAATTTTTGTATTCATATTTTTGCAAGCGTTCCAGTTTTTCCTTATGCTGGGTTATAGTATCTTTATAATTTGCCTGCACTGCCGCATTTGTGCCCTGTGTATCCTCTAGTTCACGCAGTTTATCTTCAAGTATTTCTAACTCTCTGTGAAGTGTCCTTCGGACTCCCACGATTGCCCTAAGCAAAGCCCCCGGACCACCACTTTAAAGGCTTCCCATACCACCAATCTCAATGAGGCGAAGCTCATGTTGGCTGCACAGAAGGTCTCGACACAGGCGACCAGAGACTACCTAAAAGGGATGTCTTCCAATAACCCAGGGTTGAATCTCCATAAGGGGATCGGAGGTCGTGGCTCCAGTGAACGGTAGGTCATCAGCAAGGGGCTGTGATCAGAAAAGTGCAACCCAGATATTCAGTGTGAGTAATAGGCTCAATGAAGTCTGGGGTACAAAGGAAGGCATCTAGCCTTGTATGCAGTTGGTGGAGTGAGGAGAAAAAAGAGTATTCTTTCTCTATTGTGTGTTGTGCCCTCCAAGCGTCTACCAATCTCCAATGCTCTTTCCATTACTGGTAGCCTAGTGCCGTGCGGTGTGCTTGGGCCCCTGGCAAAGGGGGGTATGATCTGTTCAGTGTTATGTCTGCGACACAATTATAATCTCCCCCTAGTATCAAGGACTCCTGTGCAAGTCCAGCCAGTCTGGGCGAGAGTTTACATAGGAAAACCAGCTGATCATGGTTCGGGGCATATATGCTTCTGATTGTAATGTCTCGGCCATTCAGTTTTCCTGTAAGTAGCACATATCTCCCTTCTTTGTCAATCTGTGTGCCTATGGTCTCAAAGGGAACCCCTGGCCTCACCCAGATCAGGGCCCCCCTAGCATATGATGAGTAACCAGTCGCATATATCTGACCCCGCCATCTTCTCCTTAATTTTGCTATATCACTTTGCAGAAGGTGAGTTTCTTGGAGTAGGACGATTTGTACTCCTTGCCGCTTTAGATAGCTATGAATATTGTGCCTCTTGCTCTTCGTGCCCATACCCCTAATATTCCACGTTATGAATTTGATAGTGTGTGGCATATTTGTCACGCTTGGTGATTGGGCCCATCGTTCCGTACCCCTCGTCCCTCCCACCCAGTCCCCTCCCAATCGCTGGAAACCTTCCCCATCCTGCAAAAAAAAAAAACAACTGTTAACTTGGAACTACATTCCCCAAAGTAACTCCCACCCAGGGCAGTTCAGCAACGACCAACCGCACAAACCTCAGATGAGTCAACAAGTTCCAAAGTGGACCATGGTCTGATGTAGCACCGGTCTATTTGGGGGGGGAGCCATAGTTAAAGAAAGGTAATGCTTCATCTTGCTGGGGCGGCCCGACTCTCCCATTGGTCCAGGCAGATCTCCCGGCGGCCGGCAGTGTTCACCTTTCGACTTGTAGACTTCAGCAGCCATGTTGTCCTCCAACCTTAATCAGATTATCTCATCTCCAGTTCCTGGGGTGACAGATGGCAGAACCCCACCGCTGACCATAGAGCCGTCCAAGTCCGAGTCTTCCATTCCCTTTATCGATTGCGATTCCGTCTCCGATGGAGTCTTGGTGCTGTACAATAGTTCTGATACTGCTTGGAGTGCCGCAGCTCTCTCCTTTTCAATTTGGGAAGGGCTTGGCTTTTTCATTTGGCCACGTCTGGGTCGCCTTCTGGGTCGTTTTCTGGCTTCTCCATCAGTTTGTTTCCGGGCGCTTCCTCCCCTCCATGCCCGTCTTCCAGCCCTGTGCCCCTCAAGTCATTCCCATGCGGTTTGAGGATCTTCGCAATAGTGGGCTTGTCCGTCTAGTATGATACGGAGTTGTGCAGGGAACATCAGGGAATACTGCAGTCCCTCACTGCGTAAAGCCTTCTTTACTTCAAGATATGGGGTCCTCCTTTTCTGGACCTCCAAAGTATAATCGGGAAAAATGGAGACCTTGCAGTTGTTGACTGTATATGGGCCATTTGTGCGTGCTTTTTGCAATAGCAGGTCTCTATTTTGTAAATGCAACAGCTTAGCTACTACAGGTCGTGGGGGGCATCCAGACGCCGGCGGTCTAGGCGGGACTCGATGAGCCCTCTCTAAAGTGTAGAAGGGTGACAGGCCCTCTGGTGCAACCACTGTACGGAGCCACAGTTCTAAATGGCTTATCATGTCTTTAGCTTCCACTTTCTCGGGTAGTCCCACCACCCGGATGTTATTTCTTCTGTTACGCCCTTCCGCATCTTCTGCTCTACACTCAAGCGTTTTTACCCTGCTGGCCATCTCTGTCAATTGTTGTCTCATTTCCGCTTGTACCGGTGTGAGGTCTGGTACGGTAGCTTCCACTGTTTTCACTCTATCTGATAACTTGTGGTGGTCCGCTCTCAGGAGTCCCAGCCCTACCGAGACTGTTCCTATGTCCTGGTGCAGCATTGCTTTAGTGTCCGCTATGGCTTCTAGGATTTTGGCCAGTTGCTGCTGCACTGGGTCTTCCAATGGGAGGGTTTGCGGATTTAACTGGTGGGGTTTTGAAGGGGCAGCCTCCTGCTCCTGGGGTGCCCCGGTTGATTTCGTTTTATATTTGCCCATGACTGTCCACGTCCACTCATCGAGCGGGTTTGTTGTGCGTATCGGTTCAGGTGGAGTCGCCTGCGGGGGGAACCACCCTTCCGGGCCTCAAAGGTTTCCACTGGATCAGCTCAGATCAATTCCGCCCTTCTCTCACCATCTAAAGCGCTCAAGATATGTGGGTTCCCACTCTGGGCTTCTGTTTACTACTTGGGATCCATAAGCCCAATCACTAGGGCAGACTCGTGTGTCAGGGGCACAGGACAGAGGCCCGGAATAGTCTTCTTTCAGATCTTAGATTTGGAGGCACTCCGATGCTTCTCAGGTGGCCCCTTATCCCGCCCCTATCTTGCCGTCAGTCACATCTCAGACTGGGTGCAGCCGTTCTCTTCTCCCTTGGGTCCCTACTCCCTTGATGTGAAACCCTGCAAGGCCTCCCCTGTCAGTCTAGGACCTGGGGTTTACCGCTGGGATAGTCTACTTTCAGGCTTAAAAATTGGGAGTTCCTCTGCTCTTTCCGGGAGGTCTCCTGTCCCTCTGCCAGTCTCCAATCAGGCTGAAGTCAGTCGCTCACTTTCCCTGTGGGTCTCCGCTCCCTTGGTGTGCAGCCCAGCACGCCCCTCCCTGCCAGCATAGACCTCGGGGTTAACAGCACTTCTCACACCCAGGGGCACTTGTCTTGTGCTACGGAGCTCATCAGCAGTTCTACTCGTGTTCACCCAGTATTCCAGCCGCTTACCGCACCATTGCCAGTTGTCTCCGTCTCAGTGCTCCATGTCCTCTGCTTCTCGCTTCCAGCAGATTACGCCACCCGGAGCCGTACCGCATCTCAACACCGCTCATCCACGCGCTCTCGTCTGGCTTTATTTTTTACTCCGCTCAGAGCGGGGCGCGCAGTATACTTCACTCCGTCAATGGAGCGATCTGCCTGCCACACTCTGGTTCCACTCCGGGCTACAACGTGGCTCCGCGGTCGGCCGGACCAGTGCGGCTCCGTAAGGGCCTCTCACGGTCCCCGCCCACTCAGGGCATCGCGTTCCCTCAGGGCCTTTGGTCTTTTTCCTTAAAATATTCGGGCCGCCGGGTCTGTAGAGTTTCTGTTACCGCCGGCCGCCTGCGGTGTCCGCTCCAAACCTTCAGGACAACAGTATCCACAGGATATTTAACAGGCCGACGCAGAGCTTCAAGCTCACAAGTCCGCCATGCTCGGCTGCTAAGCCCTGCCCCGCAATTCTGCATGTTGTGGGTTAGGGACACCTGACCATTTGCTGATTGCTGGGCTTTGTGTAGACATCTAGTAATGCATCCCATGTGGACATCCCGTTTGAAGACATCAGGTAACTATGGTGTGCTACAAGGGCCTAGGTTGACAGGGTGATATCGCCTGCTACCCACATGAGGCTTGATTTGGAACAAGGTCACACATTCAGTTGGAGCAGACTGTGGTTATGACACCATTATGTGTGACTATGCACAGGTCATGCAGCATTCATGCATGTGCTCATGCCAATGTTGGAAGCAATGTAGTCATCCTTCTGCGTGTTGTGGTCTGTGTAATTGTGTAATGTGCTGTGTTAGGATCTGTTTGCCCAGTGTGTTCATGCAATTGCAATGAATCTATTACTACTATTATTTCACCATCAACCCAGGGCAGCAGAGGAGACAGGGCGGAAACTGTTGGGGAAGCAGCTGGCCACAGTGGTTCCCATTGCACCAGTGACACAAAGGGAACCAGTGGCCCAAAGGGAGATGGGAGTGCCATGGAGGAGAAGACGACACATCAGCAGCATCATCAGAGTTGAGCTCCAGTGGCCAATCCCTGGTGGTGGCAGACCCCCTGGACCTGCGTCCGCAACATCCATGTCCGCCATCCCCCGTTCCATCTTCACCCTACCTGCTGCTCCCCAGCTAGCTATCTGGGCCCACTCCCCTAAGATGGGAGGAGTCTCCTATGCAGCAGGCACCTAGTGCCTGCCTCCCCTGCTGCCCTGAGTGTGGAGGCAATTGACATCCTGAGGCAGATCTCAGTGCTGAATGCCATTCAGGTGCAAAGCCCCCAGCTGACGCAGATGGTGTTGTACCTGGAAGGCTTTCACACTGACATGTCTGCCCTGCAAAGATATTTTCAGGCCTGGCTTCCAAACTCACAGCAGCCTTCCACCAATTCCAGCTTTCTACCCCACCTCCTGCTTCTTTCCCATCCACAATCCCTATTCCTGAACCTAGCCAAACCACACGCACACATAAGCACGCCCCCACCTCAATGTCCACACGCAGCACACGACAACAGAAATATAAGACAAGAATTTGCAAAGCAATAGGTCTCGCATTACTGAAAGTTTGAGCTATTGGCAATGCATATTATTTGCAACGGCAATAGCTCAAACTTTCAGTAATGCGAGACCTATTGCATTGCAAATGCTTGTTATTTTGCAGCTTGTGCTTGCAATAAAAAAATTGACCACTGCACAAGCTTGCCAATGTCCGATCTGCTGGCTTTGCCAATGCTTGTTCTTTGCTGTTATTAGAGACCGTGTTCTAGTTTTGTTCTTTGCTGTTATTAGAGACCGTGTTCTAGTGGTGGTTTTATTAATAGTGCAACGCAAGAGCCCACAGCACCCCAGTTAGTGGCTGTTTATCTACATCCAAACTAGGAGGACGAAGCCCAGCTACTCTGTTTGTATAAGGGCCACGGCACTCTTGCACTGTGCTCCTTCCCGTCACCTTGCAGTTGCAGGGGAGTACTATCACTGGTGAAGCAGATGCAGGGGCACCAGGGCCCAAATGTTTGGGGGTGGCGCTGTTTGTTTAACTACTCATAGGTGGGACAAGCAGCCTTCTCATTCCATGTCCTCAAAGACAAAGTGAAGTGGTCACACTTTCAGGCAAGTGTCATGTTTTTCTTGCCATTAGGGCCCATGGTGCTAGGGTGACCACCTCACCCCACATCATCACCGGCACTGTTTCCACTCCTGGGCGTTTAACTTTCAAATAGGCTGTGTTAGCTCCAAGGAAGAAAACCAAGACTACAAAACCCGGCATGCATTTGGTTTTCACATGAAAGCCCAGGATTCTTAAAGATGCCTGTGATGGTATAGAGTGTGGTGAGCACTCTAGGTGGCACCCCTGCCGTGTCGCTGTGCAGTTCCCATATGCCTGCCCTACTTCCTTGCCTTTAGTGAGCGGTGCTCCATGCCGCTCTGCGGGCAGGGGGGACTGTTGGCTCAGCAGTGACTGCTGCAAGCCCATTCTCTTGGTTTACTGACCAACTTTCTCCATTTCTTCTGTGGATAATAGGCTCCTGTAGGTAATTAGTTGCACCAGCCCCAGCTCCCCAAGGCACAGCTAGAATGGGGTGTGTGCTGCATGGGTTGGAGGCCTCTCGCCCTGAGCCTGGTCTCACTGGTGTTGGGGGACTGCTATTGAGCAGATGATATGGAGGGGGAGGGGAATCCAGTGCAGTGAAATTGTGTGGTGCTAAATAGGTATAAAAGGTTTTTGCTGTGACTAGGGTCCAAGCCTGTGACCCAGTGTCAAATTTAGATGGTGGGCCTGGCGGGAGGAGCTGGTGATGCAGCACTCAGATCCCAGAGAGAAGGCTGGGAGCTAAGCAAAAAAAAAAATTACTATATTGAAAACATAGTTTGCCAAGCGGCGTCGAAGGAAAGAAAGGCAAGGCTCACTAAACTCTTTTTTTAATATTGTAAGTTTTTCGTAAGCAGCACAGCACGGAGCCCTCATGTTTAAGAATGGCGGGGGAAAGAAAAGTGCAGCCACCATTGTTAAAGTTGAAGGCGGCGTGCTGCTGCTTATGCGTAAATACGGCATCTGTGACAGGAAAGTGATGCCTCCTTTAACAAGCCATTACCCAAAGAACAAGACAATAAAGGCCAAGAGGAACCGCAGGACACAAACCACGGCTTTCCCCGCTACAACCCACACGGTTGGATTGGCGTGTGTACCTCAGGCTAATAGCCAAGGACAGACGCAGCATGAAATCTGACTCTTGCAGGTACTACCGGTGAATCCGTTGGAATCACGTGGATCACTGGTTTAGTATTTATCCATTTAATGCGCCGATGCATTGTTTATTTTACATTCTTTGTTTATACCGCCCACACACAGCAGTAGCTTCGTTAGAGATCCTGATGAAAGCCACAACACCACTTGGGTCTAAGGCTGAAACATGTTGATCACTACTTAGTGCGACTGCATCTAATGTTTGCAGCCTCACTACACGCTATTTGTTTTTAACCCTAGCACAGGGTAGCAAGAATAAACTGTATTAGGCTAACCTTGTAGCTAGTTTTAATAACTATTTCATTAGCACTGCACATCTCTCATCACACCCACTGCTCACATTGGGTTTTAGTAATACCCCTCAGCCTTGAAAACATCCCTGAGCTCCTCCCTCGTAGCGAGGGGGTCGTAGCACGCATCATGACCAGGCTTCATGATGCAAGGAGGTCTCCCCATGATGAAGCATGACACCTCTGGTGTGTGAGGGAAACCATCCTTAAAAGGGAAACCCCCCATTAGACCAGTTGTTCCCGCTCCCTCACTTCGTTACATCGGACCTGAGGGCTCTTTGTGTGTTCGGCAAGAGGAACAAGGCCAGGTTGACCAGTATTAGCAGGAACAGGAGAAGAATGACGAAGACCAGGGGTGAGATGAATGGCTACAAGGACGGACATGCGTAGGATTAGGGCTATGAAGCCCAAAGCAGAAAGGGGAGCATTAACAGACCTTGGCAGGAGTACAGAGCAGCAGACCAGGACTTGGAAGAGGACCAGGAGTCTCAAGACCAGTAAGTCTAAGTCCAAGAAGGACCTAGAGAACGTGTGGAAAGAGGATCGAGAGCATCAGGACAAGGACACAGACCAGGAAAATGAGGAAGAATACCTAGACCAGGAGGAGGATGAGAGCAAGGATGACGAGTTGCAGAAGGAAGAGGCCAGTGGAATGAGGATTAGTTATCTGAAGGAAAGTAACACAGCCCAAATGAGGACCAGAAGTATGAAGAGGGCAAGGAGGCTCAGGTCAATGTACACCAGGCAAAAGGACTAGGACTGGCACCAGTTGGAAAGTCAAGAACAGGCCTGGGAAGAGGAAAATCAGAAGCAGGAGTAAAAGGACAACAACAGCACCAGTGGGAGGTAGACAGTGGTGATTTTAATGAGGAGGAAAAGGAGTGTGAGGGGCGTGCCAGCAGAAGAAAGAGGAGGCAGCCAATGAAATTCTGGGCCAACATAATATGGAAATACCCATAGTTACAGAGTCACCACCTCTGAGTAGTGTTAGTCTTCTTGAGGGCAAAAGCTCTTTAGATACGCCCATATCCTCTTCAACCAACTGAAAAAAACAACTAAGCCACGCAGCCTGTTGGTGACCAATTAAATAAACCAGAGCAGCTTTATCACTGCACGTTGCCTTGCTGCAATTTCGTAGGGGGGCACAGTTTATAATATTAATAATAACAATAACAACAGTAATAATGCAAATGCTGGTTGTCATTGGCTCCACTCCTCATGACGCTGCTCCCTCAAAACTCTGCCCCCTTTTTGCAGCACCCAATTTATGAGATCCCAGAGAAAGGTGCCTTGATTTCCAGCACGTATTATGACGCAGACTCTTTCCCATGCACTGTTCCAATGCTGAGTTTAGGAGGGAACTCTGGGGGACAAAAGGTACACCGAAGCTGCAGTTACGCATTTTCAGTTAAAGGAAGGAAATGTCCTTTGATAAGGCTCCACTCCTGTCTGATCATCCTTAGTGACATTATTCATGTCACCCATCACCATCTGCGCCTTTGATTGCTTCTTCAGTCAGCCAGCGGGTATATATAGCAAGCATTCTGCTAAAGCAACAGTGGAGAGATAAGAATGTCTTGCTTTGCTGTAGGATTAACAAGGGACTTCATTTGACAAGAACGCAGTGTTCAAAATCGGAATTTTCATGTTATAATTTAGTGTATTTTGTAACTTTTAGTTCAGGAGCTAGCAATTAATGGAATTTAACATACCTGAAAGCAATAAATTTTGAAAGAAAAGCCTAAGATTGTGTAATTAGGTCCTCCGTGACAAGAAATATCATGGTAACCTTACTCTGACAGAGTCAATGCCCTTTCTCCAACCTACACACTAGTTTAAGAATTAGGTTATATGCCGCGCGATTTATACCCATTTCAATGTTTTTAAAAAAAAGCACAGCCGATAAACGAGCTGTTTCACACATTTTTTGTATAATGTTATTCCAGCTATTTATCAATTTTGCATCCATTTCGTCATTCATTGCTACTTACGGAAAAGCACTTCAACACCTCGTCAGGGCTAATACGCGCTACACAAATGCAATTATTTTTAGGATTGCCTGCTAACTTTGCTTGAGATAGAGTGCTGATGGGAACTCCCCTGGCATTCATAGACTTGGGTTGACAGTTTCCGGACTGTGACAGCCCCTACACATACACCCTGTGCCCCTTTACGAAGTCAATTAAAGAAATATGCTAAGACGTAAGCCACTGACCTTTCACACCCACGGGCAGCTCAATCTCAGCAGTGCCACCATGATGGGAGAAGAGAACTGACCGCCAAGGTTACCTCTTCAATCCGGAGGTAAACAACAGGGGTGTGCCCTAAAGTTTGAAAGAGAGCTTTAATGGTGGCTGGCTTCACTTCTGTTGCACCCCACCTTTTCTCACACTCCTTACATGGCCACAAAACAAGCATTCTGTGTTTTCTCGCAGCATTGCTCTATTGGTGATGAGTGTATGGCAGCGGATGAAGATGCTTTGAGGCAAAATAAGCGTTACTTAGAAAATATATACTAATCCAAGATGACGATTTCAATTATTATGAGAAGGTACGTTGTGATGCGTGCATCGTGATGCAATGCCAATGTGCACGTGTATTTTTTTCTAAAAAGTCGGGATGTGTACAGTTGAGTTTTTCTTGTGGCTCTAGCAGTGGCATGTGAAGGTCGTATTTCTGAATTAGCTGTTGTCACTGGGCACGATGGCCGAGTACACCCCGGGTATGGGGCTGCAGCAGCTCCAAAGAGGTAAATGCTGAGTTGCAGTCCAAGTTGGCTGCTAAGCAACATAGGGCACAGTTCACGGCACAGGTGTGAGCGTGTGGGGGACCTAGTGGGATAGGTGTGCCCTAGACCGGCGCTGCCGGATTAAACGAGTCAAGCACTGGCTTCAACTGAGAGTGTGATTTGTAGTTACGGTCCAGAGTGGGAGTTCTGTTCTTTGGGACAGAGTAATGTGGCGGACTACGGATAAACTAGACTCCTTTCATAGAACAAGAAGATAAAGCCACACAAGTAGCCTGCGCTTCCGTACTCGCTCCCACTACAATACTCCAGGGGAGTGAACTTGAGGAAAAAGGTGGGACATGCACCCACCATTAGCCATTTGCAGGCTACAATTTTCAAAGGACAGACACAAATGCCAATCCAAAGCATGGGAGGAGCCAGACCCCACAAATTATAGACAACAGATTGCCTAACAGCGCAATCGCTATTTAGGCTCGACCTAAAAAAAGACAGGCACACAACCACTCACCACCGCATCCAGTGACATACACTCAGACACCACACCCACTGCACTACATACATCCCCAACACACACAGATCCAGAGACCACACCAGCAGACACAGCCACTACACACACACAGTCAGACACCACACCACAAGATACAGCCACTGGTGACATCACACACCCAGACACCACACCCACACCACCAGCCACAAAAAACATCACACATTGGCAAGTGACAGGAACATTCATCAACCAAACACACACACAGACATGCACAAACAGCACGCAAATCCACACCTCAGACTTCACAGCTCTGTACCTCCAACACCCAATGACTTGGCTTACCTCGTCCCCAGTATCCCAAAGAACTTACCCTGTTTGCCCTTGACCTCTTCTCTGCCACAGTTGCCTCCCCCTCCCAAAGCCAAAAGATCTTATTTCCAACCCCTACCTATCCCTTCCACTTTCAAGTCCACCCCAAAAACACCAGCCCCCCCCTTCTAAATCCATCCATTCCCCACAAGGCCGTACAAAAAGGAAACCCATCCGTCTAGACATCGGCCCACCGCCCCCCAAAGGACCTCTTCCTCTCCCCACCGCAGATCTTCTAAGGCCATGCAAAAAACAAAAAAAAGCTGCTCCCACCCTCCCTATACCCATCACTAACCTTCATGCTTACCAAATACCCCGTATGGTCAAACCCAGCCCTCTCAAACCATAGCCCTGCACCTCCCACAAACCAACCCAACCCTCCCATTCCGGAGCCCAGCCCTCCCAAGGATCAATCCAGCCCTCTCAATCCCAACCCCAGCCCACCCAAATAACAGCATTCCGGTGCCTGGACAGCCCACTAGATGCCCCTTCCTGGGGTGGTTTCCCTGGCATTGTTCTGGTAGGCAAGTTAGGTGGCATAGAAGTGTGCTGGACCACATACTGGATTTTGGACTGACCATTGGCCTTTATTTTTGGATCCCAATTTGTACTCCATAATAAACAACTTGCTTTGTTTAGAACACCTTTGTCTGGCCATTACTGCTGATGCTACCTGTTGGTATTGGCTAATTTGGGATGTGTGACTACAGTTGTGTTTGTTTGACCATGATAGCTGATCCATTTGCAGTGGTAAGTATGGACAGACCGTAGGACAAGTTATGAGGTTACAGAGGACAAGGGTCAATGTTCAATGGATGTATATGTGGGATGAGGTCCAATTGGGGCGGACATTGCATTGGGTGGAATCTGCGATGGTAAGTATTGCAGCTTGTCTTGACCAATATCCACATCTTTTGCCTTGCTGTACTACCTGAGATGTAGGGTGGATATGTGCTTAATGTGTGCAAAGTAGGTATTTGTTTCCTCACACATGGGTGGTGTTGTATTGTCATACCTAATTGGTATTTTGGATGCACATGTATCCTTTTTCATGAGTGTTCTTTACACATCCTTTTACTAGATGCCTGACAACTGCTGTTTCTGCAGTGTTTTGTTCAGGACTTGCAGTTACACATTAGCCACATGTGCGTGCCACTTTGTGGCAATATTAGTTGTCCCCGATATACCTCATGCCACAGGTCCTGTGCACATGGAGACATTGAAGCAGGTGCAATATGGACTGTGGCCCTGGCCTGTTGCCTTCTAGTAGTCCCCTGGTTTGGGTAACTCAAATCTGTAGGGAGTCTTTACATTGTGGCCTTTAAATGTATGAGACCATAGTTTGCGGTAATCCCATTTACTTGACTTTCCCTTTTCATGTGGGTGATGTGTGAAGGCCCGTACTGTGCTTTAGCAGTGGAGGTGTGATTTATTTACCTGAGACAGTCATACTGACGTATGCTCAATGTCACAACAGGACCTAGCTTATGAGCAATGTCAGGGTGTCACAGATGGTGATTGCTATGTTATTCATGAGGAGGTGCTGTTTTGTGACACTGTTTATTGCACACATCAGTACACCAGCTTCTGAGATGTGCACACATGTAGAGTTTGCGAGAGTGTGCCTGTACATAGTCATTGACCTAGACATAGAGGGCATTAAGCAGATGTGATGGGAATATACATTCTGTGATGTTACATACTGGGGGCCCACAAAATATATTTGGACACGGATAATACGCCCCTAGCCTTATCCACGGTGTTGTGGCTCCAGGGGGGTGTATGTAGTGTCAAAACCCCATGATTGATGTATTGTGTGGAGCAAAGTTGGCTAGGACTGCTTTCAGTCAGGTGATGTGCAGTGTCTGTAGATTTTCACCAGGGATGTTTGACCTGCCTACTCTGATACATATATATGTTAATGTTAAAAATATTTGTAGAGCGCATGGCTGCGCCAGCAACGGGGCGTCCCAGCGCTAGCATGAGCACCAAAGAGATAACAGCACAAAGAAAAGTTAGATTTGGGAGAATAACCATGTCTTCACCAGCCTTCTAAAGGTGAGGTGGTCAGGGGTGCTGCGAATATGAAAGGGAAGGAAGTTCCAGAGGGCAGGAGCTAACCACCTGAAAGAGCGCCCACCTGCTCTGGTCCTCTGTATCCTAGGAACTCTGGCCATGAGTAGATCAGCTGAATGCAGCAGACGTGTGGGAACATAGTGAGAGCATAAATCACTCAGGATTCTGGGGCTAGCGCCCCCCAGGATTCTATGGGTAATGCACAGTGTTTTGAAGCACACTCTCTGTTCAAGGGGAAACCAATGAAGTCGACAAAGGAGACTGGAGACATGAGTGTTAAGGGAGGGCAAAAATTGCGCGAGCAGCAGCGTTCTGCACACGCTGTAGCCTTTTTACAAGGGATTTATTAGCTTCCAAAAGTAGCACATTACAATAATCTAGTCTGGCAAGGACAGATGCTTGTATGATCAGTTGACGGATCTTGGAATCAAAGAGACCCAGTAAAGGTTTAAGACCTCGCAGAAGTCCAAAGCATTTCCCTGCCACTGATTTGGCATGAGACTCAAAAGTAAGGTCACTGTCCATCATTATTCCGAGGTTTTTCACCACCGATTTAGGGGTGGGGGGGCTCCAAGAACATGAGGCCACCATTGATTACCCCAGTGATGGCGATCTTTGCCTATCAGAAGAATCTCGGATTTGGACGAGTTGAGCTGCAGATAGTTAACGGCCATCCACTCCGAGATTACTATCAAATCCTGCCCAAATTTCACTGAATCCTGGTCTTGGTTGTTAGAGAAGGCAAACACCAGCTGGGTGTCATCTGCGTATGACACCAAGGAGATGCCCCGGGTTTTGGCCAGCAGCGCCAGCGGCCTCACGTAAACATTAAATAAAGTAGGGCTTAATGCTGAGCCCTGGGGCACCCCACAGCGCAGTGGATGAATGCAGGAATAGAAGGGGGGGCCCAAACTTGGAAGGTCCAATCCTCCAAAAAAGAGGCGAACCAAGAGAGGGCCGAGCCCTTGACACCGATCTCCTTCAACCGGAGAAGCAGGATCTCATGGAAGACGGTGTCAAAGGCTGCGCTCAGATCCAGCAAAATTAATGCTGTAGTTCGGCCTGCGTCCAAAGAGGTCCGCAATTGCTCCGTGACAGCCAGCAGAGCAGACTCGGTGCTGTGCCGAGGCCGGAATCCATTCTGAGAAATGTCAAGAATGGAGTTGCTCTCTGTCTTCGGTGTTGTGGTGGACTTGTACAGTGTGGTGAACTTTGTGTTTCATGGTGTTTTTCGTCTTCTCCACAAGAGGACTTTGAGTGGGATGACTGTACAGGGGGGTGGGGGTCTCTCACAGGGGCATGGCTGATGTACATGAGAGCATGGCTTATAAGCATGTAAGCAGTACATCTGTGATTGGCATATTGTCCTGCACAAACAATATATTCCTACTTCTGTCATTACACAACATCAAGTTATCTGATACGAGATACATTGCACTACAAGAAGCCAGGAGTATTGGATTTGCCAATGGTTGTTAGTTGCATTAGTTATAGGAGCAACAACTGTGACTTCATTGCATAATATTATGATAATGCTTGAGTTCTGACCGGACAACACTGGGAATGGAGTATTACGAGTCTCTTTGCACTTACATCTGCAGCTGTGGAAGGTGGTACTGCTGCAGAGTTGAATTTAATTTGCACACTGAGGATGAGTGCCAATATGGAGAATCCGATGGAACCATTCTCTGCATCTGCTGTTTTGACCTGCCGGTGCTAACAACCGTCAGATCCCGGACCACTTCAAGCCCTGCTACACAACTCTCACTCTTTCCACTGTCCCTTCAGGTCCCCTCATGTCCTGCTTCTCATGAAATATGTATTGGCAAGATGTCCCAGCGTGATGACTTGGAAACATGCTTCTCACACACCCTCAATCATACTTAGCAAGCTACGCCCCTGCTTTTCCATGGTGGTGCATCGATTTGCTGAGGACTCCATGTACACGGGTAGGTATGACACTTACCGGTGGTTGCGTCCATGACGGTGTTGATTTTGGGCGTCATCGAGCAAGTACAGCAGCAGCAGGACGTGTACAATAGGCTTCATGACGGCACAGGACGTGAGAAGCTGTGTAAAAGTGAGTGTTGGCCTTCTATCCCTCCCTTTCTGCCAGCTCTGATAAGGTGGTTAGACAGGTCAGCTTGTCGGAAAGGTGCATTGTAATTGGGCAGGCAGTTCATAAGGCGGTCCGCTCTCCGACTGGCTCCATTGGTCCTTTTCGACACCAGCATGGTAAAAAATTTCCTGGCGGAGTCGGAAGGACTGCAGCAGTCAGATTTCTGTGTGTACGCAAGCATTGAGAGACTGCTTCCAATGAGACCGCAGCGGTACGACCACCTCCGACAGGACCACGGAAGCCGATCTGACCAGCATTGCAGTGAGGCCCATTGTTATTACCACTGTAAAAAAACAAGAGATTTTACTGTTAATCTTTGTTGACTATAGAAAGAAAATTGTTAGGTTGGGTTATGCCAAGTTTAAAAAAAAACATTTACCTGAAAGTATTACTGTCTTTTTATGCACTGGGTGTGTATTGAAGTTTATTTCCTGATTTCTTTGTAGATTTTCAAATTCTTTGACAAGAATGTAAGGTCTGTGCAATAGAAAAAAAAGTAAGTCATTTGTACTGTATCTTTACTGATTTCTCCCCAGCCACTGTCCAACACCTGCCCTAAGGTAAGTACCCGGCGGAGTTAGAATAGTAATTTATGTCCCAAATCACTGTCCAGCACCTTCCATGAGGTAAGTACCCAGCAAAATAAGAATAGTAGTTTTGCCCCCCAACCACTGACCAGCACCTTCCCTGAGGCAAGTACCCGGCGGGATTAGAATAGTAATCTTGCCCCCCAACCACCAGGGCCGGACTGGGAAGCGAAACCGGCCCTGGCAAACTGCTCGGCCGGCCCCCAGGAGGGGGTAGAGGGAGGTGCAGTCGAGCTGTTAGTAAGTGCCGGTTTCGGCCGGTTTTGTTACAGGGGGCCAATATTGCCGGCCCCCTGTAACAAAAACGGCTCCCCAGGGGCCCAAAACCGGCCCCCACCCTGGCGGCCCACCGGGGAAACGCCCGGTGCCCGCTACGGCCAGTCCGGCCCTGCCAACCACTGTCCAACACCTTCCCTGAGACAGTTACCCGGCGGAGTTAGAATAGTAATTTTTTGCCCCCCACCCCCACTGTCCAGTACCTGCCCTGAGATCAGTACATGGTGGACTTAGAGTTGTCATATAGTAAAAACCATGTCTGACAAAGTTATTATTATTATTTCTTTTAATATTATTAAAAAGGTCCTGCCAAATTCTGGATTAAAATACTCTATAAATGTTTTTATATTGACTTACATTTATCAGGACTCCAGTTATTGTATCCGAAATAAAGTGTGGAGATAATATGGAATTAATCTATACATTTCAAAAAAATAAATTAAAATGTTAATGGGATTTGGTTGGTTAATACTGAAAGTGTTTGATGGAAACATACTTACTTGTACGGATAGATGGCAGTCTGTGAAGAACAAACTGTTGTTGGTCTCCTCCTCTCTCTCAAGTGTGTGGTCAATAGCAAAGTCAGTGTACCACTGAGCACAAAAAGGTGGACGGCTGAATTTATATGTTTGGATGGGAAGGGGAGCAGAGAGATGGGCCTGTAGTTCTTGAGGTCCGTCGGGCCGGCAGAAGGTTTCTTCAGCAGGGTTTGTTTTTTTAAAATTCTTTTTATTGAGAATTTCATCAATTATAAACCAACATAAACTATATACAGGAGAAAACACACTGTGTATATGTTCACAAAGGAGAAAGGTTCATACAAAAGTATTTGATAATAGTACAAAAAGAGATCAGCCATAGCATCATTGACGTTGATGATATAGCATGTCCAGTATTATAACGAGTCCAGCAGAGTGATAGAAATAGGAGCAGGTCAGGCATTTCAGTCTCAGGGAGAAAAAGAAAAATAGAGCAAGAAGAAAAAACAAAATATAATGACATAACAAAATCATATCAGACAATGCAAATGCTACAGTGCGGACCTCTGCCCGTCCCCATAATCCAAGCGGTTAGGGCATTCAGTCCCACTTATCGGTCCCATTCAGTCCCCTTTCACTCCGTATCCTCTGGATCAAGCAACAGATAAGAACGGAGTGGTTCCCAGATATTCTTAGGTCTGGACGAGGGCGCCGGAATGACGTTGCGGTATCTACTTTGTCGCCGCCCCTGCACGCTGATGTCAGTTCTTTACACAACATTCCACGCCAGAAGCGCAGAGCCATGCAAGACACTGACCACTGGTGCACAAAACTAGGGCCCTGAAAGGGAGTCCATTACCCTAGAAGTCAGTTCGCAGAACGGGGAGGATGGGTGGGGCGGTGAGGAATCCATAACATATATATGTCTCTTACAGATATATCGTTACCGAAGGTAAGTAACTTGTTCATCTGAAAGAGACCATTAGTTATGGATTCCTCATCTTAGAATAGATACCCCAGCAATACCAACTCCGTAGGTGGGTCTGCGAACTAAGTTCACACCAGAAAGTCCTGGAGAACTGAACGGCCACAGAAGCAGTCTCTCCGGACTTGGCTGTCCAGGTAGTAGTGTTTAGTAAATGTGTGCAATGAAGCCCACGTGGCTGCCTGATATCACAGAGGGGGACTCCACGTCCCAAAGCAGTAGTGGCTGCCGTCGCCCTGGTGAATGAGCGTGCAACCCCACTGGAGGTTCCTTCTTCGCTAAGGAATAGAGTTTGATGCAAAGAACGACCCATCGAGAGATGGTCCGTTTTTGCACGGCCCGACCTTTCTTGGCACCCACATAGCCAACAAAGAGCTGGTCATCCACCCGGAATTGTTTTGGGCGATCCAGATAGAATGAAAGCTCACGTTTTGGATCCAGACGGTGGAGCCTCTCCTCCTCTTTAGAAGGATGCGGGGCGGGAAGAAGGTGGGCAAAGTGATGGTCTGTCCTATGTGGAAAGAGGTAACCACTTTGGGAAGATAAGAAGGCCTAGTGCGAAGGACAACTTTGTCCGGATGAACAGTCAGGAAAGGAGGCTTAGAAGAAAGAGCCTGAAGCTCACTGACCCTGCGAGCAGAGGTGATGTCTACCAGAAAGGCAGTTTTAAGTGTCAGAAGTCTGAGAGGACAGTTATGTAGCGGGTCAAAAGGAGCGCACATAAGGTAAGTCAGAACAAGGTTCAAGTCCCACTGGGGTATTACGAAAGTAATTGGAGGATACAAGTGAGTAATGCCCTTAAGGAAGCGATTTACAATAGGGGACTTGAAAAGAGAAGGCTGGTCAGGAAGCCGAAGAAAGGCCGAAAGTTAGCCTTTTAGAGTGCCCAGAGCAGAGCCCTGCTGGGCCAAACAAAGAATGAAGAGGAGAACCTCTGAAAGGGGGGCAGAAAGGGGATCCACAGCCTTTGCTGTGCACAATGCCACAAACTTGTTCCATCTACAGGCGTATACCGTTTTGGTGGAGGGACGCCTGGCTGCCAAGATAATGTTACAGACTTCGGGAGGATGGTCGAAAGCTGCCAACTGTCGCCGCTCAATCTCCACGCAAGGAGGTGGAGGCTGGACAGGTTCGGGTGAAAGACCGTCCCATGCTGCTGCGACAGAAGATCCTCCCGAATGGGCAGTCTGATCGGAGGATCGATGGCCATGTGCAGGAGCTCGGGATACCAGACTCTTCGTGCCCAGTCCGGAGCCTCAAGAATGACTTGGGCCCGGTCACGCTTGATCTTCTTCAGCACTCTGGGCAGAAGTGGTATAGGCGGAAAGGCGTATAGCAGACCGCAACTACACTTGCGCCGAAAAGCATCGCCTAGCGAGTGCCGCCTTCGAAATTCTAACACGCAGAACTGCTGACATTGCACGTTCTATTTGGTGGTGAATAGATCTAACGAAGGCTCTCCCCACTGCTGAAAGAGACCTTGCACCACCTCCGAGTGAAGACGCTATTCTTGATCCATCATGCACCAGCAGCTGAGTTCGTCCGCCCTGGCGTTCAGAAAACCTGCCAGGTGTTGAACCACCAGGGACATGCCCTGATGTTCCAGCCACTTCCAGAGACGAAGTGCCTCCTGACATAGGGTCCACGACCCCACCCCGCCCTGTTTGTTGCAGTACCACATGGCTGTGGTGTTGTCCGTGAACACCTGCACTACTCTGCCTTTGACAGAAGGAAGGAATGCCTTCAGTCCAAGACGGATCGCCCGAAGAGCTCCAGAAGGTTGATGTGGAGCCCGGACTGCGCCGGAGACCAGAGGCCTCTGATCTCCACCTCTCCCCTGTGGCCGCCCCACCCCAGAAGTGATGCATCTGTCACCACTGTGAACTCTGGCTGGGGAAGGGAGAGGGACCTGCCGTTGACCCAATCCTGGTTCGTTTGCCACCACTGCAATTGTTGTGCAGTGCCCTCCGAGATCTAGACGCAATCGGAAAGATTCCCCTGATGCTGTGCCCACTGGAACTTCAGGTCCCACTGCAGAGCCCGCATATGCCACCTGGCATAGTCCACCAGCAGGATGCAGGAGACCATGAGGCCCAGTAGCCTCAGGGTCATTCTGACCGAAAGCTGGGATAGAGGCTGAAAGATCGGAATCATAGCCTGAATATCCCGGACCCGCTGCTCGGGAGGATAAGCCCGAATCTGCACTGTGTCCAGATCCGCTCAGATGAAAAGGAGCTTCTGAGAGGGAATCAGGTGGGACTTCGGCACGTTGATGGTGAACCCCAGCGAATGCAGGAGGTCGGCCATAGTCTGGACGTGGGAGACAACAGCCTGGAGCGAGCCCGCCTTCAACAGCCAGTCGTCGAGATAGGGAAAGACTGGAACCCCTGATCTGCGCAGATGAGCTGTGACCATTGCCATCACTTTTGTGAACACCCGAGGGGCGCTGGTAAGGCCAAATGGGAGCACGGTAAACTGAAAGTGCTCGTGGCCTACCGAGAACCGTAGGTAACGCCGGTCAGCTGGCAGGACGGGGATGTGAAAATAAGCATCCTGTAAGTCCAACGCTACCATCCAGTCTCGAGGGTCGAGGGCAGACAGGACCTGAGCCAATGTCAACATTTTGAACTTCTCCTTCCGGAGGAAGCGGTTGACATTCCTGAGATCCAAGATAGGATGCAGGCCCTTGTCCTTCTTGGGCACCAGAAAGTAGTGGGAATAACAACCACAACCTACTTCTGGGGCAGGAAATCGCTCGATGGCTCCCTTGGCCAAGAGAGCCGTATCTTCCTGGTGAAGAAGGACCAAGTGATCCTCCGACATGCAATGGAATTGAGGCGGCATGGATGGAGGGGTAGTCTCGAAGGGGAGGGAGTAGCCCCTTCGGACTATCTACAAAACCCACCTGCCCGACGTGATGTTGAGCCAGTGGGGGAGATGATGGCGAATCCTGCCACCCACTGGCGAATGGTGGCCCTGAAAGATCGGACTAGGAGGGCTTGAAGGCTGCTGCAGAGGGGGCGCTGGTGGACTGGCCAGCCCGCTGACTCCCAGACCCACAACGGTGGGTCCCACGTCCCCGGCCGCGCAGAGGCTGGGCAGCTTGTGCAGGCCTGTGGCTCTGGGCGGAACGTGGCGGGGCACCCCTTCCTTAGCCACGAAAGGGGCGAAAAGCAGACTGCGCGGGGCGAGAGGTGGAAGCGAGGCCCAAGGATCTGGCCATAGCCCTGGAGTCCTTAAAGCGCTCGAGCGCATTCTCTGCCTTGTCACCAACAAGAGAACGGTCATCAAAGGGCATGTCCAAAAGAATAGCTTGGACATCACCCGAAAAGCCAGTGGACCTCAGCCAGGCGTATCGTCTCAGGGCTACCAACGTTAAAATCGTCCTGCCCAGTGAGTCGGCGGTGTCCAGCCCACATCTTATGGCAAACTTTGCTGCGTCTCTCCCTTCGGCAACTGCACGGGAGAGCACGGCCGGGCCTCCTCCGGGCACTGTGGCAGCACCTGCGCGACCGTGTCCCACACAGAGTGGGAGTAACAGCCTAAGAGGCATGAGGAATTCTCCGACCGCAGTCCTAAGCTGGAGGAAGAAAACATCTTCCCAAGGTGGTCCAGCTTCTTGGATCCCCTATCAGGTGGTGCAGTAGGGAATGCAGCCTTGGAAGACGAGGCTTGGACCAAGCAGCTCTCAGGGGTGGGGTGTTGGGAGAGAAAAATGGGGTCGCCTGGGGCCGGGCTGTGGCGTCGGGTAATCATCCTATCCACAGGAGCCCCTGTGTTGGGCTTGGACCAAGTGCCCAAAAGGATGTTCGTGAGGGCCTCATTGAACGGCAGCAGGGGCTCCGAAGAGGCTGCTGCCGGTTGAAGTACCTTGGTCAGGAGGTTAGTCCTAAAGCCACTGTAGGAAGCTCAAGGTTTAAGGCCTTAGCCACCCTACACAACACCACTGCGTATGATGCACCCTTCTGCGTAGCCACGGTAGGGGGAGAAAGCATGCCAAGGTCTGGAGAAGTGTCCAGACCACTGGCCTCACCCAGCTCCTTTCTCCAGTCCAGTTCTTCCAACTGGTCTGCCAGAGGGTCCACAGACCCTCCCAGTCCTCCTCACCCTCCTCTGGTAGCCACTCAGGCTGATAGGGAACACCAGGGGAGAACAGGGGTACAAAAGTATCAGTTGGCGCTGGTCCCGACGTCGGGCGATGTCGGTCCGGCTCCGTGTCCACATCGAGGGGGAGGCTGGGGTCAATGTCGGTTGGGAACACAACCGGCGTCGGAGGGGGCGGAGGTGTGGCCAATGGATTCGGCACCGGAGGAGGTGTCACAAGGTCGACCGGCGCTGATCCGGATCCAGGCCTGGATCCCTGGGGGCCTGTGGCACTGGAGTCGAAGCCGCCGGCATCGAAGATCTAGAGCCCCAGCCGAGTCCGCGGGGCCCGAAGGCGTGCCGGCGGAGTCGGGCTGGCCAAAAATAGAGTGGAGGGCTCGTAAAAACTACAAAGTTGGGCAGGGGTCGCTCCGGCTCCCGGAAAGGGAGGGAAGCTCGGAGTTGACCCAACAGGCTCCGCGGGCGGAGCCGGACGACTACCATCCGCATCCTGCATCGCGTCGGCCGACAGACGGGGAGAACGTGAAGAGCGATGGTGCTTCTTTGCCTTCTTTTTGTGCTTCGACTTACCCGAAGACAAAGACTTTGACGAGGAGTGGTGGTGTTGGCTCCGCGACCGGTCCTGCGACCTCCCTCTCAACCGGGACCTCGAGCGGCGCGGAGCCGACTGCCGGGCCTCCAGAAGCTTTTGGGACCAATCCCGCAAAGACTTCGGGGTCATGGCCCGGCAGTCTGAGCACGACTTCGGGTCGTGGTCGCGCTCCAGGCACCAGAGGCACACAAGATGGGGGTCCGTCACCGACATCAGCTTGTGGCAGGAGCCACAAGGCTTGAAGTCGGTCCGCCGAGATGACATCCCTGTGCACCAGGAGTCGTAACGACTCAAAAAGACATTAACAAAAGGTCACAAAAAGAGTCAAAAAGTGACTCGAGGTATCGCTCTCTCCGGATCTGCACTGGCTGGCGCAGAAAAAGAAAGAACTGACGTCAGCGCGCAGGGGCGGCGTCTAAGTAGATACCGCGACGTCATTCCGGCGACCACGACGCCAATGACGAATGCGGAGTCGGCCGACGCCACCTACCGACGTGCAGGGGTACAGCTGAGGAAAAAATTCTCCGGATCCAGTCTGACACCTGGGGGTAATTCTAAGGCGAGGAATCCATAACTATTGGTCTCTTTCAGATAGTGGGGACCGTGGGGGCACACCAGTGTTTGGAAATCTGCCTCTTGGCAAGAAGCAGGGCAATAGCGTTAAAGCGGCGAACCCCAGCACTCAGTGGCTTAACGTATCCCAGTAAGGCGAGCAGCGGGGAAGAACTTAAATCGGAGTCAGTCATTAATGCAAGATACCGCAAAATCTCTTGCCAGTACCTCAGTATGGGTGTATAGTTCCACGCCAAGTGAGTGAAATCTGCCTGTTCCGTCGCGCACCTAGGGCAGGTATGAGGTTTGGTAGGGTCCATCCTTGCGATCAGTTTGGGTGTGATATATGCTCTATGTAAGTATTTATAATGAAGGAGCTTACGTCTATGATTACCAGAGATAAAGAGGGTCTGTTAGTGGGTGCCCTAGGTCCTCTTCCCATGCTGCCCGCGCTCTCATCCCCACCGGCGGTCAGAGCATCTGGGCCAAGTTATATAACCGGGAAACCAAGTGTGCACTATCCACATATGTGATGACAAGAAATAACGGCCAAAAGTCAGCGGGCTCGGCTGTGGAGGAATGAAGCGTGGTGTACATGGATGTGAGCGTTCTATGCAATAGGAACTTCTCCATATAGGACACATTTTGCTCCCTTGCTAGACCGACGGCTGTGCACAACTGGTCATCATGAAACAGATCCCCCATAGTGTGTAGCCCATATCGACTGAGAGTCCTTTTGGTTAATGTTTCCATGGTGGGAGACAACCATGGGTTGTCATGAAGTGGCAACTACGGGGAGTAGAGGAGCCCAGCGTTCAGATAGCGGCACAATCTCTCCCAGGCCCAATATGTTGTCGGAAGTGTCTGTATTTCTGAGGATGTTCTTGGGAGGCCATGTGGAATAATGGTAGAAAGCGAACAGGGAGTTCCCTGCGACCACTCAGGTTGTAGGTACTGCAGTCTCGCATACGCATGGTACCAATAATACGCATAGTGCACCTGCGCCACTAGATAGAAATAGAAAGTCCGGAACCCCAAATCCCCCGCGCTGCTAGGGCATCGTCAACGTCTGCCACTTGATATGCGCTTGACCGCTGGCCCAGACCAATCTTATGAGCATACCCTGAAGTGTAGCAAAGAATTTAAAAGTGAGTGGGATAGAATGTTAAGAAAGAGATATAGGAACCGGGGTAATACTACCATCTTTATAATGGCAATCCTACCAGCAATGAAGAGTGGGAGCTTGATCCATCCATCTATTCGAGTCAACAGTTGGTCAATAGCTGGACCATAGTTGAGGCGAATGACCTCTGATGCAGTGCGATGTAAGAGGATGCCCAGACAGTGAGGGGGCTCATCACACCAGCGCAAGGGGAAGTCTGGGGTGAATTGGACCATAGCATCTGTTAGCGGAAATATTTCAGATTTGTTCCAATTTATAACTAACCCAGAAAAAAACCCAAATCGCACAGTCTCGCGGAGAAGAGGGTGAGATTAACAGCGGGGGTCCCTGACAAACAGCAGAATATCATCTGCATACAATGAGACCAGAAGGGGGCCACATGGCATCTTAACCCGCGTTGTAGATGGCACTCCTGTAGGTGGTGCACAGAGGGTCCATGGCTATAATAAACAGTAACGGCGATAGGGGGCAGCCTTGTCTAGTACCCCTCAACAGGGTGAATTGTCCAGTAAGCTAGCCGTTAACACAGAGCCTGGCCAGTGGGTCCGTATAGCGTAAGTGTATGAGATCAGAAAAACCCTTGGGAATACCCAACTTCCGTAATGCAGCATATAAAAAGGACCACTCCAATTAATCAAACGCTTTTTCAGCGTCAAGTAAGACAGCTGCAGCAGGAAGACTGGGATCTATTTGATTAATGATTGCGAAGACTGTGCGAAGATTTACAGATGTGGATCGATTCAGAACAAAGCCAGATTGGAACAGGGAAATGATTTGGTCCACTAATAATGATAAACATGTTGCCAGAACTTTAGTCAAAATGTTGTAATCCTGATTTAACAGCCAAAAAAGTCGATATGAGGCACATCGGTTAGGCGGTTTGCCTGGCTTAAGGAGAAGAGTAATGACGGCCTCTCGCATTGATGGGGGCAGTCGTCCACGCTCGAGAGACTCAGCTTACACTTCCAGTAGATGAGGAATTACCAATGACTTATATGTTTTATAAAAGACTCCAGTTAGGCCATCGATGCCAGGAGCGCGGGTTCTATTGAGACCGTCAATGGCCTGTGACAGTTCATCTGCTGTAATAGGTGATGCTAAAAATTGACACTGGCAGTCCTCAAGCTAGACCATCGCCACTTCTGCAAGATAATAGGCAATAGCCTCCCCAGAGGGGGGGGGGGGAGACAAGTGGCGTATAAATGAGACTAATAGGAAAGGAGGGCGGAGGCGATATCTGCCCCGTGCGTAAGTGAAACACCATCATAAAGCTGCAGCTGCGTAATGTAAGAGGATTGATGCAGAGGGCGGAGGAGTCTGGCCAATGTCCAGCCTGGTCTCATGCCCTCACCGTAATCTCTTGCACATGCATATTTGGCAAGATAATTAACCTCACGAGCAGCAAGGTCCTGGAATTCAGTGAGAAGCTTCGCTCGTTGGTGTAATGAAGGGGGAGGATCTCCTGTTAGAGCACGCTCGTCAAGATCTCGTAACGCACCTCTGTGGTCTCAAGATTTCGGCAGATAGATTGCAGCACACCGGCCTGCTTGGCGATGCATATGCACCGTATATATACTTTAAAGAATTCCCAGAGTGTATCATAGTGGGGTATGGAGCCAGCATTTAACTGAAAATATTCTACTATAGCGTCTCTTATGTCATTTTTGAACACACTGTTGAGTAGGGATTCCGCTGGGAAACGCCAGGGTATAGATGGACATGCAACTTGGGGACGGAGAGCGTCAGCAATACCGGTGAATGGTCCGAGAGAGTTTGGGGGGGGATGTTCCACTGAGAGAGTATTTATCAGTAGATTGGGGGGATAGGTACCAATGGTCTTTGCGGGACCAAGTCCCATGTGGAGCTGAGTAAAAAGAGAAACCTTTGTCAGAGGGATGTATGGTACGCCACACATCTCTAAGAAGTGAGGAATGCAATAAGGTATTGAGTGCCTGAAGAGAGTGCGGCTTGGTGACCTGTCCCGGGCCCGTCGTATCAAGCGCTGGGGTCAATGTAAGGTGAAATCGCCCCCCATTATGATGGAATCAACAGGGGGTTTAGAAATATGCGCAGTGATGTTAGCGAAAAATTCTGGTGCGTCTGTGTTTGGTGCATAAATGTTGATTAGAAGTATATGCTCCGCCCCAAGAGTCCCGGCCACCAGCAGGTATCGACACTCCGGGTCCGCGACTACTTTGTGTGCCTGAAAGGGTACTCTTTTGTGGATAAGTATGCATGGTCCCCTGGAATATGGGCTGGAGCTAGCGAAAAAGCGGTTTTCACCCCAGTTAGAGGCAAACCGATTGGTAGAGTTAGGGGCATAGTGGGTCTCCTGCAGAAACGCCATCTGAACCATATTTTGTGTAAGATACGATATCACCTGCCTTCCCTTACGGGGGTTAGAAAGGCCCCTCACATTACAGGACATGCATTTCAACTCCATCATCTGAGGACTTTTAACCGTTGATGTCATTTAAACCAAGTATCGGAAAATGGACATGTAGCATTGTGGGAGTAAATGCCAAGCTGAACCATAATGCATTCATTCTCCTGTAGAAAACAGTTATAAAACATAAAACACATAACCTGGGCCCACCCACATCGGATAGTAACCCAACCAGTATCCAGTGAATCCCATAGTATTCCCAATAAACAGTAGGAGATCTCCTTGGGGGGAGGTAACACTCAAGGAGACCGCCATCACCAGGGTGTAGACTGCTAAACAGAAGAGATAAAGTTGTGCACAGCCAACCAAGTCAGAATTCCGTGACGAGAGGGTACGGTGCTAAATCAGCTTCATATATAGCTAACAATCATGGTGTTCGGCAGTGGGCCTAACAGCGTTTACGGGTCAACAGAGGGAGAGTGCGAGTAGATGGACACCCCTAGGTTGGCCGGGGAGGGGGAGCTCTGCTTATGCTGCTTCCAGAAGTCCATCGCAGGTGACTCAAAGATGTGTTTTTCCGTTAAGGGTAATGCGTAGTTTCGCTGGATACATCATTGCGTACCGGACATTCGCCGTTTCCAATGTTCGTTTAACGTCTTGGAACTTGCAACGAGCTTCTTGTACAAGGGGGGTAAAATCTGGAAAAAAGGAGAGCGACTTGCCCTGATGTTGAATGGGTCCTTTTTCACGAGCCAGACGAAAATCTGCGTCACGGTCATGATAATTCAGCAACCGGACTATGATCAAACGTGGAAGGGTGCCAGGAGCTGATCTTGGCACCAGGGCTCTGTGTGCACATTCGACTGCAAATGTTGAAGAAAAGGCATCTCTGCCGAACAAATCCACCAATAGCCGCTCCACATAGCCATCTATAGGGCTTGTGTTGGTTGTTTCAGCCACCCTGGCTATGTGAATGTTGTTTCGGCGCGATCGCGCCTCCAAATCCTCTGCTTTGGAAGCAACCGTCTTGAGGAGACGCTCGGTTTGTTCCAGCCTCTTGATGATGGTAGGATATGCATCCTCCAGCTCCGATTTGTTTTTTAAGACATATTTTATTCAGCATTTCTTACATGAAAAAACAGGTACATGACATTAATGTCCTGAGGAACACTTCCCAGGTATGATTGCTAACATTATACTTCTTTCATCTAATAGCCAGTCTGGTGATACATCGTGCTCCTCAAACAATGTGGATCCTCATCCCACTGTTGAGGTCAGCGAGTCCCTGCTATCTATCATACAGCCAATGCTCATTCAATTAACTTCGGAATGAATATGCTATAACAGTTTCGGACAACTCTGTAACTAACTTACCTCCAGCTCTGATAAGCGTTGTTCAGTATTCTCTATACGGGTCTCTCTTTTTCTTTTTTTAAACAGATTTTTATTAAGCTTTTGAGCATACATTCAAGTAGTTCTTTAACAAATTATGACAATATTTCTAGATGCGGATATTCAGTCACGCATTCAACAAAAATACAATTACATGTCTAAAGCAGAGTGGTACATCGTGCTATCAGTAAATCCTCTACCACCCTCAGTCACTTAGTAAGGGCTCTGCGAGCTACATCACATTCAATCCACCTAGTTCCCTTCTGTTTAAACTGAGCATTTAATAAACGTAAATACTTAACACTATAAACTATCCCCATCTACTCCCCCATCCCTCGCCTCCCCCCAGGCATGTCGCGTGCAGGCAATTTCTTATTTTCCTAATGCGGGGATGTATAGCCATTTGTTCTGCTAACTGTCATTATGGGCCCAGAACTTGAGTCTTATCAGTCTGAGGAGTTGCTACCGTTATATATCTGCTCCCCTGTTCCTCATCCCTTGGTGTCTAGAATTGTGGGGTTCAGCTTTCACCTGCATGGGCATCCCCTGCCAGGTCCTCCCCTTCTTCATTCTCTGGGTTCCTTAATGAGTCCACCAGCGCTGCCCATGCTCCGGCTGCCTCCAGTGTTCTTTCGCTCCCTGTTTTCTTCGCTATTTGCAGCCTTACTGCTCCCTCACATTCTGCCCATTTAATGAATTCTTTTTTCCATCTAAGTATATTAGGGCCCCCACTTGATTTCCAGTGACTAGTAATGTCTCTTTTTGCCAATACCAGGCCGAGATCCTGGAATTTTCTTGTCACCTTATTTTTAGCCGTATGGGGGAACCAGTGTAGTAGACAATACCCAGGTGTTACTGCCACTTCTTTTCCCGTCACATCTGCTAAGGTTGCAGTTACTTCCTCCCAGAATTACCCCAGTTTCGGGCAGCTCCAGAACATATGTAGGAATTCTACTCCTTCTACGTTGCAACGTGGGCAAGCTGCTGTTTGTGTGTTGAAATATTGATTGATTTTGCCCGGTGTGAGGTAGGCTCGGTGCAAAACGTAAAAATGTACCAATTGAAATCTAGCATTCCTGATACTTTTCCATGCCCTCTCCATTAATTTTCCCCATGCTTTCTCTGCTATTGCCTCGCCTAAATCTTCCTCCCATTTCTGATGCAATTTACTCAGAGGAGGGAGCGTCTCATGCTGAGTCGCCTGTAGAGACAGGTGACCGCCTTAAAGGTTCCCGCTGCAGTTACTACATACTGACATCCCACCGACGTCTGTGGTTCTACGAGTCCCTCCCTCCAGTGTTTTTGTATCGCTGCTCTGAGGGCAGTGTGTAACAAGAAATCCCCCCCAGGTATGTCATATCTCTAAGGTCGTTAAATGGGTCCAGGTTGCCTTCGTCATATAAGTCTCCCATTTTGGACACTCCTAACTCTCCCCAGGCCATCAGGCCTCCAGTCTGCGCCAGTCCCCTCCATGAGGTAGTGCCACGCAAATAATCAGTGGGATCTCCGGGGCATAGGGGCACTTGGTCTTGGACCTTCGTAAGTTCCTGTTCCAACACTTTCTCGCTGTTTTCAGTTCTGTGGTCATTTCTCGGTCTTGTATAGGGAGACTCGCAACAATAGCCTCAGGCTTGGCGTCGTGTCCCCCTGTGCTACTGTCCCTCTTATTCTGCTTGCCATCAACTTCGTAAGCCACTGTAATTGTGCTGCAAGGTAGTAATACTTAAAATCAGGTACTGCCTGTCCTCCCTCTCCTCTTGGCCTCGTAAGCGTGGAGAGTGCTACTCTTCGCCTACTCGTTCACCAAAGGAACGCCGTCATCAATGTCTTTAGTTGAGTAAACATTCGCGCCGGGATCCAAACTGGAGGCACTCCCAAGTAATATAGGAGCCTTGGCAGAGTCACCATCTTCAATAGGGCGACCCTGTCGGCTACTGATATAGGGAGGGTCCCCCAGAATTCAAAGCGAGCTTTCACGCCCCTCAAGGCTCTTTCTACATTGCCTTCCAATAGGTCTCCTTGGGTGTGGTATAACTGTGTTCCCATATATGTTAAGCACCCGTTCTCCCACTGGACTCCCTCCGTCTCCTGTGGTCCTACTCTGCCCTCCTTAGCAGGGAAGAGGCATGATTTTGCCCAGTTCACCCTGAGGCCTGCTACTCTTTCCAATCTTTGTAGGAGTTCTTTAGTCCCCCGAAGGGCCCCTCCTGCATCTGCCAAGAACAGCAGCAAGTCATCTACATATAATGCAATGTGATGTGTTTGCCCTGTTACTTCTAGGCCTCGATAATGAGTCACTGTTCTAGCTCTGGCCGCCAGTGGTTCCATGGCCAAAGCAAACAGCAGGGGTGATAGCAGGCACCCCTGTTGTGTTCCCCTCTCTACTGGGCAGGTGTCGGAGATTAGTCTGCCCGTCTTAACTCTCACTGTGGAATCCCTATATAATAGAGCTGTCCACCCAACAAACTCAGGCCCCAGCCCGAATTTCCTCATCACTTGAAATAGATAAGTCCATTCAAGATTATCAAAGGCCATTTCAATATCTACCGCAAAGATGATCGCCTCATCTCTGCAATCAGAATTGGCCTCGAGAATATGCAATAGTCTTCTGACATTTAATGCTGTATTTCTGGTGGGAATAAACCCTGCTTGATCTTGGTGTATAAGTGTTGTCATGTGTGGGAGAAGGCAAATAGCCAGAACTCTGCTCAAAATTTTATAGTCCAAGTTAAGCATAGAGAGAGGTCTATATGCCTCTCTGTCATAGGCTGGTTTCCCCAGTTTCAGTAGCGGAATAATTACCGCTTCTCTCGTTGAACCAGGGAGCTTTCCCTCCTGCTTTGCTTGGTTATATACTTCTACAAGTCTGGGACCCAACAGTTCAATACATGTGGAGTAGAACTCCACAGGGAGTCCGTCTGTCCCTGGCGTCTTATTCCTGGCCATGGCCTTGATGCCCTCCCCTTACCTCACTCAGCTCTATATCTCTTCCCAGGGTCTCTGCTACTTCCTCCGACACTGCCGGCAACTCAATGTCATCTATAAATTCGTTGAGTTCTTCATTTGTGGGAAACATCCTACTTTCATATAAGTTTGTATAATAATCAAGAAATATGTCATTAATATCTTGCTGTCAGTGGCGTATCTCTCCCTCCTGCCCCTTCAGCTCGAATATGCAATGTTACATCGCATGCTGGTACAACGCATGCGATTACAAAGCGGTCGTTACAACGACCGCGTTGTTACAACGCATACCATTACATCGCAAGTCGTTTCTACGACTTGCTGTAGGGGGCGCGCTGGACTTAGGAATAGTATAATTTACTATTCCAACTCCAGCCTGCGCAACAGTAGGGAAGGTGTTGGAATAGTAAATTATACTATTCCTTAGTTTAGAGCGCATTCCCCGCACATTCCATGATATACATTTAAGATCTATAGGGGATGCCATTGTATTGGTCTCGCCCCTTCACCGTTCGCTTCCTTATCCTTGACACGCCTGGCCTCTAAAAACAAACCCTGATTTGAACAAGAACCCCAACTCCCCCTCCCCAGGACAGGTACAGGTAGCCCAGCTCCCATCCAAACTCAAACAAAGTTACAAGAAAGTCTCCTTGTGGTTTTGGGGTTATGCAGCTTACCCACCAGGTCCCAGAGCTCCGCCAGGCCATACCCCCCAAAGCTATAGTTCAATTTTCAGCCCCGGCTTGCATACTGCATATCTCTGTCCTTTCCATCAGGAGTTATGTCCTCAGTTTTTTCTCCCTCAGTCTCAGGCCAGCATGCCAGCGGTATATATGACTGCTTCATCCTCTCATCTCGTCCTCTTTACGCAATATCGTCCGCCGTCTGGGGTGTGATCTGTGGCAATTCAGATTCTGAATCCTCATTGGCAGTGGTGGCCAGTGATCCATCCGATCTATCCGCTTCTTGCCCACTCCTGCTTGATCTAGGACTAGAGCCACCTTGGCTGAGCTCCACAACTGCTTGCAGTGCTTTGCGTCGTTCCGATCTGACCTCCTTCGAGGAAGGCACCCGAAGCGTATTCTTGCTCTTTTCTCTGGTCGTCTGTGCCAGATCTGGTGAGGAATTGCGCCCTTCATGTCCTGCTCCAGAGTCCAACCAATCCCAGGCTTCTTGTGGTGTATTAACGAACTGCACACCCGCTTTACCAACTACTCGCAGTCTCGCTGGGAACAACATCGCGTAGGGGATCTGTAGCTGCCGCAATTTCTTTTTGAGTGCCAGGAACGATGCTCTTTGGCGCAGTACTTCCCTGGTGAAGTCTGGGAATACCATTACTTTGCTGTTATCAATCTGCAGGTTCTGGTTCTGGCGGGTCTGACGGAGAATGTGATCTCGATCTCTGTAATGAAGAAGCCGCGCCACTATAGGGCGAGGAGGGGCCCCAGGTCTGGGTGGTCTGGCTGGGACCCTGTGGGCCCTTTCCAACCTGTAAAAAGGCGAAAGACCCTCTGGTTCTATTTCGGCTTTGATCCACTCTTCAAGAAATTGCACCATGTCCGTTCCTTCTGCCTTTTCTGGCATAACTACTATGCGTAGATTATTTCTACGAGATCTCCCCTCACTGTCCTCTGCTCGTACTTCGAGAACTTTTACCTTGGCCTCTACTTCTCTGGGCGATTTTTGTAAGTTTATTACCGTCACAGGGAGATCATTAAGCGTCTTTTCAGTGGTTGTCCCTCTTTCTTTTAATTTGCAATGGACATCTTTCAGTAGGTTCAGATCTGTTCCAATTCGCCGATTTTCATCTCTAGCGCATCCCTGGAGGCCGTGATGGCCTGCATGATGTCCGTCAGGGTGGGCCGTGTAGCAGCGGCGTCCTTCCCCGATTCCATGCTTTCGTCATCCGTCTGGGTTCCGTGCTGAGAGCGCCGTATCCTTTTCGCTTTGAAACTTTCCCCATTTTTCTCGATGACTCTTTGCGTTCAGAGTGTGATTATTTACTGCCAGCACAGTTGATTTTCAGGCAGCGCCCGTAGCCCCTCCATGCGTCAATAAGCTGCTCCCTGCGTTGCCCCTTGGCGCGCCGCTGAATGCAGTCTAGCGGCCCACTACAGAAGCCTAATCTGGGCTTGTGTCTCGTTAAGTTCCTGGCCTATAATTCAGGATGCACTCCAATGGCTGTCCCTCTCGCGTAATCCTGCTTTTCACTTCCGACCTGTTCTATCTTCACTGTCCTCCCTTGGCCACCTCCAATCCAGCGCTCCTCACCTCAGGTTTCGCAGAGCTCATGGGTTATTCTCTCCAGCCCGCACTCGAGCTGCCATCTGGTGGCCTGCAAACTTGTCTCCTGCCTCCTCTTTGCTATACTGAACTGAAGAAGTTTGGGGTCGTTCTTGCTGTCTTATGCGGGGTTCCGCTCACCCAAATCATATTAGCCACGCTAACTCAGGAGTCAACGCTATCCTCTGGGCCTTCACTTCCCAGACCCTGTAATCGCAGGCCCACCGCTGGTCCTGAAGCCGGCCCGTTCCGCCAGAGCCACTGCCGGAGGGTTCTCTCCCGCCTCCTGGGTACACTAACCTCCTGTATTAGCGCTGTGGTCACCAGGTCCCCAGGGTCAGTGTTCGCAGGACTCCCTGCGAAGTAAGAGCCACCTCCCGCGTTTTATCGTCTCTGGTGCAGGCTTGACTGCCTCGCGGCGATGCACTCAGGCCCCACTGGCGCCACTCAGTAAATTACTCGGCTCCGCGCCCGCCTCTCTCGGCAGTTGGCTCTTGGGGTACACCTCCGGCATCACCGGGACACTTTTCCTTGCCTACGAAATGGCGGCCAGCCCCTTTGGTTTCTCTCCTTGTGGCTCAGAGCTCAGGGGTTTCCGCCTCCCTGCATCGCGGCCGCCATCTTCTTTTGCTCTTTGCGGTTCTCTTTGGAATAAAATCGGGCGATTTCACCTCATTTGACGTCCGCCGCTTCTGTTCACTGCGAGGCTCCGTGCTCTGGGGACCTTCCGCCTCATTGTTTTCCTAAAATTGGCATGCCCGGGGCTCAGGATAGTTGCAATCGGGGGTTATGCCGGCCGGAGCTCCGCAGACCGCTACAGACTACATCGGCGCCAGGCCACGCCCCCCCTCTATACAGGTCTCATGACGTTCGATGCGGCCATGCATATCATCAGGTGGACCGCCAAAGCATCAAATCTTGCGCCAATAGCTTTAAAGCCAGTTCGCAGTTCCGCCATAATGGCCACAATCCCGTCAGGGGGCGAAGACTCTGATTCTGCGTGGTCAGGGGGTTCTCCACGTGGTGGGCCATCGTTCTCTTCGCGTCAGGGCGTCTTAGCGGCATCAAAAGAGAGTTGACGCTGTTTGGGGTCACCACACCCCATGGCGGAGCAGGGGAAGAATGTGTCCCAGAGAAACCAGGGAGGGGTGGACTTGCAGTGCGGCAAAAGATGTGAATAATATGACGCAGGTGAGGTCCAGTTATAGCACACTGATCGTTCAATAATGTTCATGGAATAGCCCAGACACCAAACTGCAGCAGGTCTGCGCACTGGGAGACAAGCGCCGCGACTTCACAGACCGCGAATCACTTGCAGAAGTGGGTCTTTGAAAATCACTACAGCCTTTAAACACGCAAACTACAACGATTTACTCTTGGCTGCGTGTGTACAACAAGACGTTTATGTGACAGCCACACATATGGTGTGCGGATGTGCACCATTCAGCCCGGCTGAACGAGTTCATTATTTTTTGCCCTGATGATGACCTCCTAAAAATAGTTTGCAAGTTTGCAATTTGCCCCAAAACATTACGAGGTCGAAACGCGTTGGCATTTTCTCCTGGGGATTCATAAAGGAGTACCAGCTCAAGATAAGAACATTGTCTATGCCTGAAAAGTATCCAGTTCGAAAAGGACTATAAATTTGTTTGGAACAGGCAGTGTGGGAAGGCAACATTGACCACAAAAACTCAGCTATTTTGTTCAAGGGGCACAAAAGAGATATTTGTGAGCTAGTTTTGGACTTTTTGCCAACAACTCACGTGCTTTCATTTGATATTGTGTTTCCAAATAACTTACTGCTTGTTTTGTGTCATGTTTTGGTTTGACCCATGTAAATGTGTATGTTGTTTGTACCAAATGGAAAAGATTATTATAAGATGGAAAACAGTGAAAAAAATAACAAATTGTTAAATGAGATAAATTCTCAAGCACTTTAGATTGATCTGTAAGTTGTGCTTCTTTAACTAATTTTCATCATTGGCCTTGTGGGGTACTTGATATGATTTTGTGTTGTGATATTGATCCCTCCCCACTTATCAGGCCTTACTGGATAAAACCCCATTGCTTCTCGCAAATTTACTGAAGCCACTGTCCACTGTATTCTCCCCTTAAGACCATGGCATGCGACCCCCCGCGCAGTATGTAGATATTGAGCCCGCCTTTCAGATATATGGCACAATGGCGGTCAGATGTAGAGGCGCAGCCTCGCGCCAGTGAAAGGAAAAAGCGTCTTCTGCTGTGGGCACTTCAGTGTCAAAGTTACTCTTTCTGGGGGATCAGCAGGCCCGTGCTCAGCGAGAGCAATGATGCACATATGCCAAAAAACAGGAATAAAGCACTTCTTGCTAATTAGCGCTCCCACACATGGAGCGCAGTATGTTCTCCCCTCATATCAGCAGGCCGACTACCTCCCCGGCCTCAGCCCCTGTCGCCGCTGGGCATCCGAGGACCGCGTCAGGTCCTGGGAAGCGAGGGCCACCACGCTTCAGCCGTAGAGTTTAATTCACCGCCATGCTGCCTGGGGTGCTCCGCAACTCGGAGGGCATCCCCGGCTTTCGTCTTCACAGCCGCAACACAGGCAGAGCAGAGCACGGCGGCTCCGGAGCTTCAATGTCAAGCAGCCATCATGGTGCTCAGCTCGGCCATGCCCCCTCTTCAGCAGGGGTTGATCTCTGCGTGTTTCATGTCTTCTGGGAAAGTTACAGACTCAATGGAGCAGTTGATGGTGCAGCAGAGTTTCACCTTCTTCACATAGAACAACTGCCATTTTAATTTGGAACAAGCTGCACAGATAGGGTTAAAATAAAGGAAGGATTACTGTAGAAACAGGATAATTGGAAACATGTTTATTAAAGTTTTAGGTGTATTGCGACATTATTTATTATAAATGTTCAAATGTAAAATGTGTTTTGAAAAATATTACTGCGCGGCCCTATTTTACATACTTTTCCGTAATAAAATACATTTTTATAACATTTTTAATGTAAAAGTACATATATTTCAAAGATGCATGGTAATGGTATGTGTGGTAAGGGTACTTATAATGTACCCCTATGTAAGTTTATGGTAGTGGCATGCGTGGTAAAGACATGAGTTGTACTGATTGGTTCGTAGTAGACACCACGTTGCAAAGGCATGCGTGGTAAAGGCATGCGTTGTTCCGTCATACATCCCTTTGCTATATAGACCGACAGACAGCAACTGTATCAGTTGAGGCAAGGAAGTCTGTGGTCTGCAGATATAGCAGCATATTGTAAGCACAGAGGGATACCTTGTCCTCCAAATCCATTTGGCCCAAAAAATCCAGTCTATTGCTCATCTCTCATAATCCATTTCACCAATGGGTCTATCATTAGTGCAAAGAGGAGAGAGGGAACAGCCCTGATGTGTAGCGCATTTGATTGGGAAGGGAGGAGAAAGCATCTCGTTGACCTTACCTGTGCCTGCCGGACATTATGCAGGGTGGCCAAGTAATCCATAAACCTAGGACCAATATTCATCTTCTGCAGCACTTAGAGCAGGAAGGGAGAGTGCACTGTGTCAGAGGCTTTTTCGCAATCCCATAGGAATAAAGCTGTGGTACCCCTGAGCCCCTCTATATGGGACAGCGCCACATGTAGGCGGTGCAAACAGTGTCTCATACTTCTACCAGTCATAAACCTGTTTTGAGCCTCATGGTCCAAACGTCCCGACCACTCTGGCCAATCTAGTGGCTAGGACCTTAGCCAAAAGTTTTATATCAACGTAAAGTAAAGCTATGGGTCTGGACGAGGTGCAATCGTCCGGAGGCTTATTGAGTTTGAGATGGAACATTTTTATTATTTACAGCTGAGATACTGGGGGATAACACCCGAGAACTTTGAAAGGATCGACAAGAGCCTTTACACTCTTTCTGCTTCTCCATCAGACTCTCCTCTACCAACAGCTTAGTATGTAAGATATATACAGTACTAAAGTTGCAACAGGTATTGCTTGAATATGAAATACCTTGAAAAAACAAGAGGCATTTGGCAAAACAGGAACAGTTTGTTTAATTAAACAGTGCGGCCGGGAGAACAGTTACAGGCATAGGGTCTGAGGACTGTCTCAACTTACAATAGATCTGAATTGAGTTTTCTACAATTCATTGAATGCCATAAAATAGTTTGGCGATCCTTTTTTGGTAAGGAATGTAAAGCGCTGTCTTTGGAGCCATACATTAATGTATTCGATGAGGAATCCAAGTGGGCCTTGACCTTGTGTAGACACAATGTGGCCAGTAGGTAACGTGTCCAGATGTTCAGCATGGGTATCGCGTGATTACTGCGTGTACTGTGCCCTGATTGGCAATGTGTTCCTAACTTTAGATGGCATCTGACTTTATGGTGTTTTGGGAATGCACGTACCCCTCCATGTGTGCTTTCTTTGGGCCAATCTCCCTGGACCATTGTGGTGTTGCTGCGCCTATCTGTGGGATTGATCTGGGATTTCCTGTTGGCACATTTGTCTGCAGGCACGTGCCACCCCACCTGTGACCTGTCAATCAGTGACCTCGAGCCTGGGTTTCAGAGCCTGCCTGACTACGTACTTCTATTCGGGGTTGATGTGGAGTGCATAACGGGCAAATTTGTCAATAAAGATGCAATTTCGTTTTTATACATGAATGTATCGTTATTCACATTGACTTTTTCAATTTTGACACAGATACTCACAAAAAATTCCTATCAGCTAGAATGGGGAACAAATTTCTATATCACCCTTAATCTCAAACAATGGAAAAACATCACTACACAGGCAATCAACTATTCAGGACACTCCTAAGGGAAAGACGTGATATACAGCATCATTTATAGATGCCATTATAATCCATATCGGTTGCACAAGATAGACTACACTGAATTGTACAAATGTTGGAGGGGCTTCAGAGAGTCAAGCACTATCTGACACATAATATGCTCATTTCCTGAAACTATTCTGGGGGAGGTCCTGTACAGGATAACTAGGGTGACAGGGAGAGATTTATTTATATAGAGCAATGGCCCAAAACAGTTATCCTAAGTTGGCCAAACCAGAGGAGAGAACACGTGTGGCAGTGCAAAGTCTGAGCAAAAAATTTGTATACCCAGAATCCTTTTTATGTAGATATGCTTTCTTTGCTGACTCACAATTCCGTAGGGGTAAACTGTATTTGGGGTTAGAGCAAAGGCTATGCATACATAGAACCTTTTTGAAAAGAACTGCCCAGAATATTGCAGGGCAGCATTGCACATCCAGGTTTAGTTCCAAATATTTCTTCTATAATCACCGTTACAGGTTTTTAGGTCTGCCATGACAGTGCAGATATGGCCAGACCTTATGTGATCAAGAGGAAAAAGCTTTCAGAATTACTACTGAGAGATGGGCTTTGGATGCACCCAGATGTTGGTTACCTTGGGTGTAGTATTTGATGGGTCAGAAGTTGTGTGCTTCCTCTGAAAGGAGTGCTCATATTGAGCTCCTACTGGCTAGTGCAGTCACTCACCTAAAAGGGCCGCCACGTTTCAACATAATGACACAGTGGTGAGCTAGGAAAAACCTTCCATCGTGTTGCACTAGTATTGATGGCACTAATGTTGATGTTCCCTCACCTACATGAAGCACTTCCAAGAATGTATGCCCATCTGTGAGTGCATTTTAAGATGAACCTCAAACTACTACTTATAGGGAAGTCCATTAATCAAGGATAATGTCTGCTGTCCACTAGCTGTTACCCAATGACATTCATCGGTAATTTCAGTACTTCAGAATCGCCTGACAATGAATACTATGGCTGGACATATTCTGGGAGGAATCTAGGAGTGGGAGTGACTCGTTTTTTGTAAAGAGATCATGGATGGGTGCACTGGCTGAACCCCAGCCAATGCTAGCATGCTGAACAGAATTTCAAAGTGCTGATTGGCTGTGGACTCTGCGCATGCCTATGTGGTGCGTAAAAATTGTCCAGACCCTGCCCCAGCTGGACTTCGCTGTGAATTACCGAAGGCGAAGTCAGGCATGGATTGGACACTAAAGCGGAGCTTGGCCGTAATAGTCAGCCTGGAACGGGGCAGTCCCTGCTAGTGCTGTCACCCACATCCCGGATGTGAGGGAGGAGGGACAGTGCAGCAGTGACTCAAACACCACTCCTGCATATGCCTTAGAGCACTGTTGCCCAATACCCGTCTGGGGCCCAAGGTCATTCTCAGTAAGCCAGTCACCGAACTGGCCAAATCCCCTGTATCATGGGCAGGACTACAGGCATCAGCTGGAAGGGCCTGCCATGCTAGCCCTGGCTGAGTGCAAGGTGAGCAGTACCCGAGTGCAGCGTGAGCAGTTTGTGAGTGTGCAGGGTGAGCAGTTTGTAAGTGTGCAGAGTGAGCGGTGCATGAGTGTCCAGAGTGAGCGGTGTATAAGTGCAGGGTGGGCAGTGTATGAGTGCAGGGTGGGCAGTGTGTGAGAGCAGGGTGAGGAGTGTCTCAGTGTAGGGTGAGGAGTGTCTCAGGGTAGGGTGAGCAGTGTGAGTGTGTGGAGGAATAAGTGCGCAGGGTTAAAATGTGTGAATGCACAGGATGAGCAGTGTCTGAGTGGACAGGAGGAGCAGTGTCTGGGTGATCAGGGGGAGCGCTGTCTGAGGGTGCAAGGCGAGCACTGTTCAAGTGAAAATTGAGAAGTGTCAAAATGCAAGGGAAGCAGTGTCAGAGTGCAGGGTGTGAGAGTTTGAGTGCAGAATGAGCAGTGTATGTGCGGTGAGCAGTGTCTGTGTGCAAGGAGGTGCAGTCTGTGTGCAAGGAGAGGGATGCATGAGTGCTACTTGAGTGGTGTCTTAGTGCAGGGTGAGTGGTATCCGAGTATGCGGGTGTGCACTGTGAGCCATGTGTGAGCAGAGGGTGATCAGTGTGTGAGTACAGCTTAAGCAGTGTGATGGTGAGTGGGGTGCGTGTAAAGTGGGTGAGGGCAGGGCGAGCAGTGATTGCATTGTGAGCAGGGTGTGAGTGTAGAGTGTGTAGTATAAGTGTGCTGCATACGTGTGATGTGAATACAGGGTAAATGTAGGGTCAAGGTAGGTGAGAGGTGTATAAGTGCACGGGTGCTGTTTGTGAGTAGAGGGTAAAAGGAATGTGATTGCAGGATGAGCAGCGTGTCTATATAACTGCAGAGTGAGAGGTGTGCATATGTGAATCCAGAGTCAGCAGCATGCTTTTGTGTGTGGAAGGTACAGCACATTAAAGCCAGACCTGTTGTCATTGCCAAGGCTTGTTCAATCTGGCAGTTCTCTGCATAGGACTGCTTTGTTTAATAAAACAATATAGGCTTGTTTAAGTCCTGCAAGCTTGAGAACATACCTTTTACTGCGGAAAAAAAAGGCTCACCAGTACAGCATGTTTTTTCGTTTTGTGTTGAGTGGGTGCTTTCAGCTCATCTCTTAATGGCAATATGGCAACAGCTGGCTGCGCTTAGCCACACACCTTAGAGGGAGTAGTGCGTGAGTCTCAAAAGCCTTAAAAATGGCTCACATTATGGGTCTGGTTCACAAACGGCGTTTTGTAATATGCAAAGCAGTACTAAAGTAGTACTATTCACCTACAACAAAATGCAGTTCACAAACCAACAGCCAGAGACCTCCAACTCTCCCACGTTTTCTATGCGAAAGGCTCCGCCACTGTGGCGGAGATCTCCGCACAAGTAGGGGTACCAATTAGTAGTAAACGTGTGAGAGACCAGGGGTAGTGGTGGGAAAATGGGGAATAATTTGCACTAGATAAGAAAGGTTAAGCAAAATTAAAGGATGGGGTTGGGAGGAAAATGCTAACACAAAAGAGCATAAAAATTGCAATTCACAAATAAATACACTTCTAAGTTACTACAGCCCTAAAGGTGTCAACAGGTGTAAAGGTAAAGCACCACACAAGCCAACCACTGGTACAGAAAGACACTCCCACAGAAATCTATGGAGGCAGGGAATTAAAATAACACCCCATAGTAACTAAAGTTAACCAAATTAAATCTGTTCAACATTTAATATATACTTACTCTGTAGGTTTCTATATGTTTTTTTCAGAGCCGAAGTGGCACTAGCTTCTGACGGTTTGGAAGCTGATGTGGTCTTCAGTGCCAAAGCCTAAGGCTGGGTGTGTCAGCCTTAACAGGAGCCTTATCACCCTCATTTGCCTTGTGTCCATGCCAACCAGACCCTGCAGAGTGCAGTGGCACCTCACCAGTCTTTATTGCCCCACCGGTTCGGGGGGTTGAAGCCCTACACCCTTTGGAGTGGTGCTCATCGGCACATAGAAGAAACTTGCGTTTTTGTGTACTGACGGCTCTCAGTGTTGTTTTGGTCCGAGGGCCAGACTTTGGAACTGGTGTGGCCCACTGTTTGTCTTCCAATACGCTGGGGTGTGGGTTAGCGAGTGACTAAAGAGGGGCCAGCCTCTTCTTTCTGATGGCTGCCGAATTATTACTTCTGCCCGAAGATGTCCAGGGTCCCAGAAATGTCAGATTGTGTTGTCGTGGTCAGGCGACAATCACAGATAGCAGACCTGATGATGATCGGTCTATGGGTATTTAATGTGGCATCTGGGGAAGTACTGGAACAGGCATTGTTCCATAACCTGCATTCAGTCCCTGTAGGGTTGCCTCATGTGGAGAATCTTCGGTCCCCAGAGGGGCTAGGCTTAGACTGTGCTCAACCGTGACCGCGCGGCCAGTGTCTGTCGCTGGTGAAGTTGTCGGAAATGGGACTACTCAGAAGAAGGCATTGAAAGAATCTGATAAACACGTGTAGGCCATGCCAAACGTTGGCGCCTACCCAGTGGTAGTTCGAACCGAAGGCAGAAAAAACACAATGTAACATGGAATTAGTGCCCATGCACAATGTACCTCAAGAGAAGTCACACTGCATCTGGTGACTCAAGAACTTTCTTCCAACAAAAACAACTTGCACACGTTCAGTCCAACACTATGGGAATATTGTCCAAGAAAACAATGGCAGCCCCTTTCTTAAGAGTAGAATGACCTTGGAAGAAGGTGAAGTACTCATTTGGCTTTATTGTAGCAAGTCTGGATGCATATGATAATTCACTCGGCTATGCCAGGCTTGAAAATTGGTTGCGCCTTGTGAGGTTTGGTAAACGAAACGAATAGTTGGTTGGATTTCAGAAATGGCTTGGTTCTATCTATATAATACATAATGGACCTTTCCACATTTAATATGTGCAAAGGTCTTTCAGCCACAGATTGAGGCTGTGGGAAGAAACCTGGCAGCTCAATGGTTTGCTTGAGATGAAAGGAACTTGGGGTGGTTATGAGAACTACCCTATCCTTATGTATTCTGATAAAGGGCTCTTGTATGGTTAGAACTTATAGCTCGCTGATCTGCCTAAGGGAAGTGATAGCATCTAGGAAGGCTACTTTCCAAGAAAGGAATTGAAGGGGACATGAGTGCAATTGTTCAAATGGTGGCCCCATAATTCTGGTATGGAAAATATTCAGATTCCAAACTGGGGCTGCAGGGGCACAATAAGGTATTACCCTTTGAAGACTCACCATAAAGGCTTTAACAAATGGTATTCTGAACAGAGAGGAGTGCTGTCAATTTTGCATGTATGCAGCAACTGCCGTGAGGTGGAGGCAGCTGGATGTGTAAGCTAACTGCGCCTCTTACAATTGAAGAAGGAAGGAAACTATATTCTGTAAGCTTAGAGGGTCAGATTAATTAATAATGCAGTAATGGACAAATTATTTCCACTTTGCTGCATAGCAAGCCCAAGTAATAGGACTTCTAGCCTTCTTAAGGATAGACATACATTCTTGTGGTAGTTGGAGATGCTCAAACTCTAGGACCTCAGGTGCCAAATTACAAGACTGAGTTGTACTGGGTCTGGGTGCCTGATTTGGCCACGCCTATGGGTGAGTAGGTCTGGTCTGAGGGGAACTGTCTCGGGGGGAGGGGGAAGGAGGAGGGAGGCTGGGAGCTGCTGATGGACAGCTCCAATAGGGTGGAGAAGCAGGGCTGTTTTGCCCAGGTTGGAGCAACTAAATGGTGAGGGACGTCTTCCTGATGACAAACGGAAGCAGTGGGAGAGGTTGAAAGGCATAGGCAATTATCCCTGACCAGTTGATCTGTTGTGCATACCTATCGACTGTGGGTACTAACGGCAAGCCTGGACATTTTGCATTGTCAGTTGTTGGGAACAAGTCTGCTTGTGGAGTGCCCCAACATTGGATGTATGTATGGAGAACTTAGGGATGCAGTTCCCACTTGTGGACATATTGATGCGTCCTGCTCAGTAGGTCTGCAAAGCTGCTGTCTATTCCAAGATGGTACTCTGACATGAGGTGAATCTTGTGGTGAACTGTCCAGTGCCTCATGGTCTGTGCTAAGTGGGAAAAGCTGAGAAGAGGCATGCCTCCCTGCTTTTGTATATAATGCATCTGTCAAGCTGTCTGTTTTGACTAGGACTACCTTGTTCAAGATTTGAATTAAGACTTTGAGAGCAAGTTGTATAGCCAAAGTTCTAGAAAGTTGATGCTTTTCCCTTGATAATGAATTGGCCATTGTCCCTGAAGGGTGTGGTGATGTAAATGAGCACCGCACCCGTGGAGAGATGCGTCCGTGGTATTGGTCACATGGGGGAACAGGGTCTGCGAAAGGCCTGCCTTGCACCATGCTGGTGGGTGTCGACCACTGCAGAGAGCAGTGTGCTTTTGTATGAACCAACACTAGGTCTTCCCATTGACCCTGAGCCTGTGACCATTGGACTACCATAATTCTACAAGGGTCTCACATGCAACCTTGCATATGGGACTATAAAGTGATGCAAGATGCCATCATGCCTAGAAGGCGCATGAATTGGTACACTGAAAGTGGGTGATTTGGTTTGAAAAGAATTTGTGGGTGGATTTTCTTTGGGTAAGAGTCTTAACCTCTTAGGGTAACCCATGTTTAATGAATCTTTGATTAAAAATGTCAGGCCGCTAAAATAAATTCTATTTAAATTTGCAGTCCCTGAGTAATCACAGAAATAGACCTAAGGGTTGAGGTATCTCTTAAAGTAAGTGGATGATGCATTGTACATTTCATAGGTAATTACATTTGGCTGGTTTGAAGACAATGGCGATGTACAGCTTTCCATCTTGCACCTTAATCGGCCAGTCTTGGAACGTATTCTCTGGAGTGTTCTGGGTCATAGTAAACTGAATATCAAGAGGATAAATGTTAAGCCAGTTAAATATTTGTAGCTGCTGCTTTTTTTTTTTTTACACATTTACTACAACTCACTGTAATGAGGCAAGAAACACTGGGTTTGGTAGATTAAAGTAGAGGGTTTATTAACCCCTTCGATGCTCATGCCGGAGCGGTTCCGTCATGAGCATCAGTTGGGCTGTGCTTATGACGGAACCGCTCCGTCATGAGCACAGCCCCTGGGGGAAGCGCTGGCGCTCCCCCCCTGGGGCATCGATCTTGCCCCCACAGAGGGGGATGGCAGCGGAAGAGTTTTCGCTGCCACCCCCGGCCCCCCCCACGCTTCCCCATGACGTCAGCGCGCACCAACGTCATCAGGAAGCGCTGGAAATCATTTCTTTCCAGCGCGTCCATAGGGAGGGTGAGTGTTTGTTGGTGCGGTGGGGCGGGGGGGCTGTAACAGGATGCCTTGAGGCATCGGGGGAGAGGAAAGAGTATTTCCTCTCCCCTGATGTCTCAATGCAGGGCATTCCTGCTTCACGATCGCGCACAGCGTCGCGATCGTGGAGCAGGAAGGCCCCACTAGACACCAGGGATGTTTTTTTAAAATAAAGGAAGCGACCCCTTGGGCAAGGGTCGCTTCCTAGGGGGCCAAAATTTTATAAAAACTTTTCTGCCCCCCCCCGGGGACAGATCGACCGTTTTTCGGCCGTTTTTGGATCCAGGGGGCAGAAAGCCCACTAGATCCAGGGATTCATTTTTTATGAAATGGAAGCGACCCCTTGGGCAAGGGTCGCTTCCTAGGGAGCCAAAATTTTATCAAGACTTTTCTGCCCCCTGGGGACAGATCGACCGTTTTTTCGGCTGTTTTTGGATCCAGGGGGCAGAAAAGCCCACTAGATCCAGGGATTCATTTTTAAATGAAATGGAAGCGACCCCTTGGGCAAGGGTCGCTTCCAGAGGGGCATTTTCTTTGTTTGGACATTCTGCCCCCTGGGGCAGATTGCCCCTTTTTTGGCCTTTCTGCCCCAAGGGGGGCAGAAACCCCCACTAGACACCAGGGAGTTTCTTTAAATTGTGATGGGAGTGACCCCTTGGGCAAGGGTCACTTCCAGGGGGCCATTTTATTTTGTAATGGGAATTCTGCACCCCCTGGGGGCAGATCGGCCTGTTTTTTGCCTTTCTGCCCCCGGGGGGGGGGGGCAGAAACCCCCACTAGACACCAGGAAAGTAGTTTAAATAAAAATGGAAGCGACCCCTTGGGCAAGGGTCGCTTCCAGGGGGCAGATTTTTTTATATGTGTATTCTGCCCCCCCTCGGGGCAGATCAGCCTAGTTTTTTGCCCTTTCTGCCCCCGGGGGGGGGGGCAGAAAACCCCACTAGGCACCAGGGATTTTTTACTTTTCAAGGGGGCAAATTTCTGTCTGCTGTTTTCTGCCCCACCTGGGGGGGGCAGATTGGCCTGGCAGACAACCTCACCCGATCCCTTGGGCAAGATCACCCCCTATTTTTCTCAGCCCTATTTGAAGGCCCATCTGGCCGATTGACCATTTGGGTAGTAACATAGCGTGTTATAATGTTAATTGTTTTATTTTTTGTGAATTGCAATTGTAATGCTTTATTTCTCCTTTTTTGTTCTAGTTGAAGGCTTTTGCTCTTTAGACTGTTCCAGGTTGCGGTTTCGTTACTGGTGGCTCTGCTGTTTGTGTTGCACGTGTTTGGTAAGAGAGTTTTTTTGTACAATGTGAATGAGTTTCATTTCTCTGCATGAATTTGTTTTTTGCAAATGGTGTAATAATAGCAGTATGTTTGGCTTCTGTTTTTTGAGTGTCAAAAACATTTTGCATTTGTGCTCAATGTGTATTTTTGTTGTCTTGTGAGTAATTGTTTTTTTTTTTTTTCTTTCTAGTGGGATATCGTTTTTGCTGTGTCTCTGCAGAGTAGGTGCTGGTGAGTGTAGCTGTCTCTTGTAAGTGAATTGTATAGTTTTTGAGTATATAGATCTTTGTGATAAAGGCACACTTTTTTTACTTACTTGCTTTGCACAGTGTTGGTTGTTGTTGACTTGTTTGTGCAGTCTCCCTTCTTAGTAAGGATAATGGCTAGCCGCAGGATTACTGCTCAGCAGGTTGTTGGTATGCTTTTTGAGTCTTCCTCTGACCATGGTTCAGAGACTGACTCTGCATCTGAGGCAGAGGAGGCAGGGGACGATTCAGGCAGTGAGTTTTCTCTCCACATGGAATCATCGGATACTGAAGATACTCTTAGTGCGGATGAAGTGCCTGTGTTAGAGGAGGACATTGATGTGCCGATAGTGCGGCAAGAGGCATCTAGGCTGCAACCTGGGGCTGCAAGGCTTTCCGTTGGTGTAGTGCGGCAAGAGGCATCTGGGCTGCACCCTGCGGCTGCAAGGCTTCCCGTTGATATAGTGCGGCAAGAGGCATCTGGGGCAGCAAGGCTTCCCGTTGGTATAGTGCGGCAAGAGGCACCTAGGCTGCGGCATGGGGCTGCAAGGCTTCCCGTTGAAAGTGCTGACCTCTGGGTTGCCCCAGGCATGGTGCAGCCGGCATTGCCAGACTTTACTGGTGTTCCAGGGTGTAGAGTGAATACTGAAAACTTTTTGCCGATACATTTTTTTCAGTTGTTTATGGACGATGTGTTTTTGGCAGAGATTGTTGAGCAGACTAATTTGTATGCCGAACAGTTTTTGAGGGACAACAGTGCCTGTCTTAAGCCCCACTCTAGAGCTACCCGGTGGACTCCCACAAATCTGGAAGAGATGAAGAAGTTCTTGGGTTTAACTTTTTTGATGGGCTTGCTAAGGAAGCCATCAATGTCTTCATATTGGTCTACTAGTCCCTTGATGGCAACTGCTATTTTTCCGGCAGTCATGAGTCGTGATAGGTATTTGCTTCTGCTTCGGATGATGCATTTTGTCGATAATGGTTTAGCGTTGCCACGAGATCACCCTGAATGTGACCGTCTTTTTAAGATTCGGCCTGTCATTGATCACTTTGTTGATCGATTTTCTGAGATCTATGCTCCAGGGAAAGAAATTGCAGTGGATGAATCTTTGGTGTTGTTCAAGGGCCGCTTGGTTTTTAGGCAATACATTCCTAGTAAGAGGGCACGCTATGGAATTAAGCTGTATATGCTGTGTGACAGTAGAACTGGATATGTCTCTAATTTCAGAGTGTACACCGGTAAGGATTCCAGTATTAACCCCCTGGTTGTCCGTCCACTTTTGGAGTGACTGAGAAAATTGTGTGGGAACTTGGAAGAGGATTTTTAACAAAGGCCACCATTTATATGTAGATAACTTCTACACTGGTGTGCGGTTGTTCAGGGAATTGGCCAAAGTGGACACTGTTGCTTGTGGCACAATCCGCTCTAACCGTAAAGGTTTCCCAAAAGAACTTGTTTGTAAAAAGCTTGTGCGGGGACAGTGCAGTGCGTTGCGAGGAGCTTCTAGCTGTGAAGTTTTCAGACAGGAGAGATGTCTACATGCTGTCTACCATCCATGATGAAAGCACTGCACCTGTGACTGTTTGGGGTCAGGTTGCTGAAGCGCGCAAACCTGTGTGCATTTTCGACTATAATAAGCACATGGGTGGTGTTGACAGAGTAGATCAGAGGTTGGAACCTTACGCTGCTCTTCATAAGGCTTACATTTTGGAACAAGAAGTTGGCTATCCATCTTATCCACTTGGCAACCTTTAATGCTTTTGTTGTGTTCCAGGATTCTTGTCCTAAGTCAAAGATGACTTTTGCTAAGTTTCAAGAGTCTGTAATAGGCAGCCTTGTTTTAGTGGAACAGGCAAGTGTTCCTAGAGTTGGATTGGTGGAGGATGTTGCTAGATTGAAAGATCGCCACTTTCCTGATCACATTCCTCCCACACCCTCAAAAGACTTTCCCAGTAGGAGATGTAGAGTCTGTCGGCGAAGAGGTATGCGGAAGGAGACTCGCATGTACTGCCCCGAGTGTCCTTCTAACCCTGGGCTGTGTGTGCCTGCTTGTTTTAGAATGTACCACACGCAAAATAATTTTTGGGAGCATCCATGAGTGGTAAAGTGAACTGCCTGGCCTCTATTTAATATTTTTGGTTCAGTTTCAAGGTTGGCATTTGTGTAGTGTATTGAGTTTCAGATGTTGTGTTAGTAGATTTGTATCTATTTGCAATTTGTTTGTGTTTTCTTATTTTTATTAAAAGAAATCCTAAATGCGGTGGCGGTGTGCGTGGAGTGGCGCTTGTGTGGCGGTGTGCGTGGTCTGGCGTTTGGCTGGCGGTGAATTTGGATTGGCGGTTGGCTGGTGGTGTGCGTGGACTGGCGCTTGGCTGGCGGTGTGTTTGTACTGGCGCTTGGCTGGCGGTGTGCGTGGACTGGCGCTTGGCTGGCGGTGTGTTTGTACTGGCGCTTGTCTGGCGGTGTGTTTCCACTGGCGCTTGGCTGGCGGTGTGCGTGGAGTGGCGGTGTGTTTTGATTGGTGCTTGGCTGGAGGTGTGTTTTGATTGGCGCTTGGCTGGCGGTGTACGTGGACGGGCGCTTGGCTGGCAGTGTGCGTGGACTGGCGCTTGGCTGGCAGTGTGCGTGGACTGGCACTTGGCTGGCGGTGTGCGTGGACTGGCACGTGGCTGGCAGTGTGCGTGGACTGGCGCTCGGCTGGCGGTGTGCGAGTAGACTAGCTGCTGGTCACTACACACACTGCTAGCCAAACGCCACTCAACGCAATCCGTGAGCTGGTGTGGTTGCTGTGTCAGGAATGTGGGCGTGTGAAAGTGATGGGCCCTTGAATGGCGCTGTCTGCTGGTGTGAGTGTTGTAATGTGCTGGGCCCGCGGCTGGCGTGAATGGTTTTGTATGTGTCACACGTATGAAAGGTGTATGAATGGCCTGTAAAGAGGTTGGTGCCTTGTCGTGGCTTTACAGCTCACGAGCTGTGAGTCAATGGTTCAGTTTCTTGTCCTTTCAAGTAACAGTGCATTTCATTTTTGTGAAATCTCTGGTTAATACAACTGTATATACTGAACCATCACTCACCCTCGTGCCAAATCCAACCAGTATGTATGTGTGCTTGAGGAATAGGTGGTTGTGCATAAAAATGTGTCTTTTCTGTTTTTGTCAACGTAATGTGTTGGTTTTGTGCCTGGTGGTGTGAATGGTCTTGTGTGTTTCATGTATGAAAGGTGTGTGAACGGCCTGTAAAGCGGTTGGTGCCTTGAAGTGGCTTTACAGCTCACGAGCTGCGAGTCACTGGTTCAGTTTTTTTGTCCATTCAATTATTGACAGTGCATTTCATTTTTGTGAAATCTCTTGTTAATACTATTTTATATACTGAACCATCACTCGCCCTCGTGCCAAATCCAACCAGTATGTGTGTATGTTTGAGGAATAGATGGCGGTGCAGTAATCTTTGTCTGTTTTGTCTCTCTGCCAAGCTGTACATTTCATTTAAGAATAACCTAACAACTGTAGTTTTTGTTGTAAACTAAACACCCATGGGAGTGCATGGTGATGTCTCTCTTGTGGATCCCAACAAGTTATCTTACCCACAATGTCCTGCAAACCTCAAAATGTGACTGACATTTTCCTTGCATTTTTGTGCCCAAATTTTCACACTGCAGAAAGTAACAACAAATTTCCAACCCCCAGCATTTCTCCAAGTATCCCAATAGAAATGGTACCTCACTTGTATGGGTGGGCCAAGTACCTGCGGCAGGGAATGGCCCAAAACCTATTGATGTGACATCAAAATTACCTATCACAAACCAACCTGGTTTTGCATGGGGGTCCCATGAGTTCTTGGCCGGGGCTCGGCATCCATGTAGGGAAACCTACCTAACCCATATATTTCTGGAAACTAGACACCCGGGGAGTCCAGCGAGGTATGGCTTGCGTGGGTCCCCCATAATTCTCCTACCCATAATCCCCTGCAAACCTCAAATTTCGCTGAAAAATCCATTTTTTTCTCACATTTCTGTGTGGGAAATTTCTGGAATCTGCGTGGATCCACAAATTTCCTCCCACCCAGCGTTCCCCCAGGTCTCCCGATAAAAATGGTACCTCACTTGCGTGGGTGGGTGAAGGACTCGCGACAGGCAAGGCCCCAAAAGCTATTGAGGCAACATCAAAATTACCTATCACAAACCAACCTGGTTTTGCATGGGGGGTCCCATGAGTTTTTGGCCCGGGGCTCGGCATCCATGTAGGGAAACCTACCTAACCCATATATTTCTGGAAACTAGACATCCGGGGGAGTCCAGCGAGGTATGGCTTGCGTGGGTCCCCATCATTCTCCTACCCAGAATCCCCTGCAAACCTCAAATTTCGCCGGAAAATTCACTTTTTTGTCAAATTTCTGTGTGGGAAAGTTCTGGAATCTGCGTGGATCCACAAATTTCCTCCCACCCAGCATTCCCCCAGGTCTCCCGATAAAAATGGTACCTCACTTGTGTGGGTAGGCATAGTGGCTGCAACAGAAAATGGCCCAAATCGCACTGTGGAGACTTCAAAATTACCTATAGCAAAACTACCTAGTTTGGGGGGGGCACCTGAGATTTTGGCCCCGGGCTCGGCGGCCATCTTGGGAAAGTACCAAACCCAAACATTTCTGAAAACTAGACACCCGGGGAGTCCAATGAGGTATGGCTTGCGTGGATCCCCCAAAGTTTTCCTACCCAGAATGCCATGCAAACCTCAAATTTAGTTGAAAAAAACACATTTTCCACATATTTGTGTGTGGAATCACCGTGCCGGCACAAATGTCCTACCACCCAGCGTTCTGCTTGTTCTCCTGAGTAAAATGATACCTCACTTGTGTGGGTGTCCAAAGCAGAATTGGCTAAAAACGTATTTTTAAAAAATGTAGCGCTTAGAATTCTCGGTGCTATACTCTAAATCTCTATGTTTTGGGCTCTTCCTAGCCACAGGTCTTTGGCCCACCCACACAAGTGAGGTATCATTTTACTCAGGAGAACAAGGAGAACGCTGGGTGGTAGGACATTTGTGCCGGCACGGTGATTCCACACACAAATATGTGGAAAATGTGTTTTTTTCAACTAAATTTGAGGTTTGCATGGCATTCTGGGTAGGAAAACGTTGGGGGATCCACACAAGTCATACCTCATTGGAATCCCCCGGGTGTCTAGTTTTCAGAAATGTTTGGGTTTGGTACTTTCCCAAGATGGCCGCCGAGCCCGGGGCCAAAATCTCAGGTGCCCCCCCCCCAAAACCAGGTAGTTTTGCTATAGGTAATTTTGAAGTCTCCACAGTATGATTTGGGCCATTTCCTGTTGCAGCCACTATGCCTACCCACACAAGTGAGGTACCATTTTTATCGGGAGACCTGGGGGAACGCTGGGTGGGAGGAAATTTGTGGATCCACGCAGATTCCAGAACTTTCCTACACAGAAATTTGACAAAAAAGTGAATTTTCCGGCGAAATTTGAGGTTTGCAGGGGATTCTGGGTAGGAGAATGATGGGGGACCCATGCAAGCCATACCTCGCTGGACTCCCCGGGTGTCTAGTTTCCAGAAATATATGGGTTAGGTAGGTTTCCCTACATGGATGCCGAGCCCCGGGCCAAAACTCATGGGACCCCCATGCAAAACCAGGTTGGTTTGTGATATGTAATTTTGATGTCGCCTCAATAGCTTTTGGGGCCTTGCCTGTCGCGGGTCCTTCACCCACCCACACAAGTGAGGTACCATTTTTATCGGGAGACCTGGGGGAACGCTGGGTGGGAGGAAATTTGTGGATCCACGCAGATTCTAAAAATTTCCCACACAGAAATGTGAGAAAAAAGTGGATTTTTCCGCAAAATTTGAGGTTTGCAGGGGACTATGGGTAGGAGAATGATGGGGGACCCACCCAAGCCATACCTCGCTGGACTCCCCCAGGTGTCTAGTTTCCAGAAATGTATGGGTTAGGTAGGTTTCCCTACATGGATGCCGAGCCCCGGGCCAAAAACTCATGGGACCCCCCATGCAAAACCAGGTTGGTTTGTGATATGTAATTTTGATGTCGCCTCAATAGCTTTTGGGGCCTTGCCTGTCGCGGGTCCTTCACCCACCCACGCAAGTAAGGTACCATTTTTATCGGGAGACCTGGGGGAACGCTGGGTGGGAGGAAATTTGTGGATCCACGCAGATTCCAGAAATTTCCCACACAGAAATGTGAGAAAAAAGTGGATTTTTCCGCGAAATTTGAGGTTTGCAGGGGACTATGGGTAGGAGAATGATGGGGGACCCACGCAAGCCATACCTCGCTGGACTCCCCCGGGTTTCTAGTTTCCAGAAATGTGTGGGTTAGGTAGGTTTCCCCAGATGGCCGCCGAGCCCCGGACCAAAAACTCATGGGACCCCCCATGCAAAACCAGGCTGGTTTGTGATATGTAATTTTGATGTCACCTCAATAGCTTTTGGGCCCTTGCCTGTCGCCGGTCTTTGACCCACCCACGCAAGTGAGGTACCATTTTTATCGGGAGACCTGGGGGAACGCGGGGTGGGTGGAAATTTGTGGATCAACGCAGATTCCAGAACTTTCCACCACAGAAATGTGGGGAAAATGTGTTTTTTTGGACAATTTTTTAGGTTTGCAAGTGATTCTGGGTAACAGAACCTGGTGGGAGGCAGTCAAGTCACCCCATCCTCGATTCCCCTGGGTGTCTAGTTTTCAAAAATGTATAGGCTTGCTAGGTTTCCCTAGGTGCCAGCAGAGCTAGGGTTCAAAAACTACAGCTAGGCACTTTGCCAAAAAAGGGTAATTTTTCACTGCGAAATTGAGGTATGTCCACATTGCGTTTTGCGCCGTTTCCTGTCGCGGGCACTAGGCCAACCCACGCAAGTGAGGTACCATTTTTATCGGGAGACCTGGGGGAACGCGGGGTGGGTGGAAATTTGTGGCTCCACGCAGATTCCAGAACTTTCCAGCACAGAAATGTGGGGAAAATGTGTTTTTTGGGACAATTTTTTAGGTTTGCAAGGGATTCTGGGTAACAGAACCTGGTGGGAGGCAGCCAAGACACCCCATCCTGGATTCCCCTGGGTGTCTAGTTTTCAAAAATGTATAGGTTTGCTAGGTTTCCCTAGGTGCCGGCAGAGCTAGGGTTCAAAAACTACAGCTAGGCACTTTGCCAAAAAAGGGTCATTTTTCACTGCAAAATTGAGGTATGTCCACATTGCGTTTTGCGCCGTTTCCTGTCGCGGGCACTAGGCCAACCCACGCAAGTGAGGTACCATTTTTATCGGAGACCTGGGGGAACGCGGGGTGGGTGGAAATTTGTGGGTCTACGCAGATTCCAGAACTTTCCAGCACAGAAATGTGGGGAAAATGTGTTTTTTTGGACAATTTTTTAGGTTTGCAAGGGATTCTGGGTAACAGAACCTGGTGGGAGGCAGTCAAGTCACCCCATCCTGGATTCCCCTGGGTGTCTAGTTTTCAAAAATGTATAGGTTTGCTAGGTTTCCCTACGTGCCGGCAGAGCTAGGGTTCAAAAACTACAGCTAGGCACTTTGCCAAAAAAGGGTAATTTTTCACTGCGAAATTGAGGTTTGTCCACATTGCGTTTTGCGCCGTTTCCTGTCGCGGGCACTAGGCCAACCCACGCAAGTGAGGTACCATTTTTATCGGGAGACCTGGGGGAACGCGGGGTGGGTGGAAATTTGTGGCTCCACGCAGATTCCAGAACTTTCCAGCACAGAAATGTGGGGAAAATGTGTTTTTTGGACAATTTTTTAGGTTTGCAAGGGATTCTGGGTAACAGAACCTGGTGGGAGGCAGTCAAGTCACCCCATCCTGGATTCCCCTGGGTGTCTAGTTTTCAAAAATGTATAGGTTTGCTAGGTTTCCCTAGGTGCCGGCAGAGCTAGGGTTAAAAAACTACAGCTAGGCACTTTGCCAAAAAAGGGTCATTTTTCAGTGCGAAATTGAGGTATGTCCACATTGCGTTTTGCGCCGTTTCCTGTCGCGGGCACTAGGCCAACCCACGCAAGTGAGGCACCATTTTTATCGGGAGACCTGGGTGAACGTGGGGTGGGTGGACATTTGTGGATCCACGCAGATTCCAGAACAGAAATGTGGGGAAAATGTGTTTTTTTAAACAATTTTTTAGGTTTGCAAGGGATTCTGGGTAACAGAACCTGGTGGGAGGCAGTCAAGTCACCCCATCCTGGATTCCCCTGGGTGTCTAGTTTTCAAAAATGTATAGGTTTGCTAGGTTTCCCTAGGTGCCGGCAGAGCTAGGGTTCAAAAACTACAGCTAGGCACTTTGCCAAAAAAGGGTCATTTTTCACTGCGAAATTGAGGTATGTCCACATTGCGTTTTGCGCCGTTTCCTGTCGCGGGCACTAGGCCAACCCACGTAAGTGAGGTACCATTTTTCTCGGAAGACTTTGGGGAACACGGGGTGCGTGGAAATTTTTGGCTCCACGTAGATTCCAGAACTTTCCAGCACAGAAATGTGGGGAAAATTTGTTTTTTTGGACAATTTTTTAGGTTTGCAAGGGATTCTGGGTAACAGAACCTGGTGGGAGGCAGTCAAGTCACCCCATCCTGAATTCCCCTGGGTGTCTAGTTTTAAAAAATGTATAGGTTCGCTAGGTTTCCCTAGGTGCCGGCAGAGCTAGGGTTAAAAAACTACAGCTAGGCACTTTGCCAAAAAAGGGTCATTTTTCACTGCGAAATTGAGGTATGTCCACATTGCGTTTTGCGCCGTTTCCTGCCGCGGGCACTAGGCCGACCCACGCAAGTGAGGTACCATTTTTATCGGGAGACCTGGGGGAACGCGGGGTGGGTGGAAATTTGTGGCTCCACGCAGATTCCAGAACTTTCCAGCACAGAAATGTGGGGAAAATGTGTTTTTTGGGACAATTGTTTAGGTTTGCAAGGGATTCTGGGTAACAGAACCTGGTGGGAGGCAGCCAAGTCACCCCATCCTGGATTCCCCAGGGTGTCTAGTTTTCAAAAATGTATAGGTTTGCTAGGTTTCCCTAGGTGCCGGCAGAGCTAGGGTTCAAAAACTACAGCTAGGCACTTTGCCAAAAAAGGGTCATTTTTCACTGCGAAATTGAGGTTTGTCCACATTGCGTTTTGCGCCGTTCCTGTCGCGGGCACTAGGCCAACCCACGCAAGTGAGGTACCATTTTTATCGGGAGACCTGGGGGAACGCGGGGTGGGTGGAAATTTGTGGCTCCACGCAGATTCCAGAACTTTCCAGCACAGAAATGTGGGGAAAATGTATTTATTTTGACAATTTTTTAGGTTTGCAAGGGATTCTGGGTAATAGAACCTGGTGGGAGGCAGTCAAGTCACCCCATCCTGGATTCCCCTGGGTGTCTAGTTTTCAAAAATGTATAGGGTTGCTAGGTTTCCCTAGGTGCCGGCAGAGCTATGGTTCAAAAACTACAGCTAGGCACTTAGCCAAAAAAGGGTCATTTTTCACTGCGAAATTGAGGTGTGTCCACGTTTCGTTTTGCGCCGTTTCCTGTCGCGGGCACTAGGCCAACCCACACAAGTGAGGTACCATTTTTCTCGGAAGACTTTGGGGAACACGGGGTGGGTGGAAATTTGTGGCTCCACGCAGATTCCAGAACTTTCCAGCACAGAAATGTGGGGAAAATGTGGTTTTTTTGGACAATTTTTTAGGTTTGCAAGGGATTCTGGGTAACAGAACCTGGTGGGAGGCAGTCAAGTCACCCCATCCTGAATTCCCCTGGGTGTCTAGTTTTCAAAAATGTATAGGTTTGCTAGGTTTCCCTAGGTGCCGGCAGAGCTAGGGTTCAAAAACTACAGCTAGGCACTTTGCCAAAAAAGGGTCATTTTTCACTGCGAAATTGAGGTATGTCCACATTGCGTTTTGCGCCGTTTCCTGCCGTGGGCACTAGGCCGACCCACGCAAGTGAGGTACCATTTTTATCGGGAGACCTGAGGGAACGCGGGGTGGGTGGAAATTTGTGGATCCACGCAGATTCCAGAACTTTCCAGCACAGAAATGTGGGGAAAATGTGTTTTTTTGGACAATTTTTTAGGTTTGCAAGGGATTCTGGGTAACAGAACCTGGTGGGGGGCAGTCAAGTCAACCCATCCTGGATTCCCCTGGGTGTCTAGTTTTCAAAAATGTATAGGTTTACTAGGTTTCCCTAGGTGCCGGCAGAGCTAGGGTTCAAAAACTACAGCTAGGCACTTTGCCAAAAAAGGGTCATTTTTCAGTGCGAAATTGAGGTATGTCCACATTGCGTTTTGCGCCGTTTCCTGTCGCGGGCACTAGGCCAACCCACGCAAGTGAGGCACCATTTTTATAGGGAGACCTGGGGGAACGCGGGGTGGGTGGACATTTGTGGATCCACGCAGATTCCAGAACTTTCCAGCACAGAAATGTGGGGAAAATGTGTTTTTTTAAACAATTTTTTAGGTTTGCAAGGGATTCTGGGTAACAGAACCTGGTGGGAGGCAGTCAAGTCACCCCATCCTGGATTCCCCTGGGTGTCTAGTTTTCAAAAATGTATAGGGTTGCTAGGTTTCCCTAGGTGCCGGCAGAGCTAGGGTTAAAAAACTACAGCTAGGCACTTTGCCAAAAAAGGGTCATTTTTCACTACGAAATTGAGGTATGTCCACATTGCGTTTTGCGCCGTTTCCTGTCGCGGGCACTAGGCCAACCCACGCAAGTGAGGTACCATTTTTATCGGGAGACCTGGGGGAACGCGGGGTGGGTGGAAATTTGTGGATCCACGAAGATTCCAGAACTTTCCAGCACAGAAATGTTGGGAAAATGTGTTTTTTTTGACAATTTTTTAGGTTTGCAAGGGATTCTGGGTAACAGAACCTGGTGGGAGGCAGTCAAGTCACCCCATCCTGGATTCCCCTGGGTGACTAGTTTTCAAAAATGTATAGGGTTGCTAGGTTTCCCTAGGTGCCGGCAGAGCTAGGGTTAAAAAACTACAGCTAGGCACTTTGCCAAAAAAGGGTCATTTTTCACTGCGAAATTGAGGTTTGTCCACGTTGCGTTTTGCGCCGTTTCCTGTCGCGGGCACTAGGCCAACCCACACAAGTGAGGTACCATTTTTCTCGGAAGACTTTGGGGAACACGGGGTGGGTGGAAATTTGTGGCTCCACGCAGATTCCAGAACTTTCCAGCACAGAAATGTGGGGACAATGTGTTTTTTTTGGACAATTCTTTAGGTTTGCAAGGGATTCTGGGTAACAGAACCTGGTGGGAGGCAGTCAAGTCACCCCATCCTGAATTCCCCTGGGTGTCTAGTTTTCAAAAATGTATAGGTTTGCTAGGTTTCCCTAGGTGCCGGCAGAGCTAGGGTTCAAAAACTAGCTAGGAACTTTGCCAAAAAAGGGTCATTTTTCACTGCGAAATTGAGGTATGTCCACATTGCGTTTTGCGCCGTTTCCTGCCGCGGGCACTAGGCCGACCCACACAAGTGAGGTACCATTTTTCTCGGAACACTTTGGGGAACGCGGGGTGGGTGGAAATTTGTGGATCCACGCAGATTCCAGAACTTTCTTGCACAGAAATGTGGGGAAAATGTGTATTTTTTGACAATTGTTTAGGTTTGCAAGGGATTCTGGGTAACAGAACCTGGTGGGAGGCAGTCAAGTCTCCCCATCCTGGATTCCCCTGGGTGTCTAGTTTTCAAAAATGTATAGGTTTGCTAGGTTTCCCTAGGTGCCGGGAGAGCTAGGGTTAAAAAACTACAGCTAGGCACTTTGCAAAAAAAGGGTAATTTTTCATTGAGAAAATGTGGTGTGTTCACATTGGGTTTTGAGCCATTTCCTGTCGTGGGCCCTATGCCTACCCACACAAGTGAGGTACCATTTTTATCGGGAGACTTAGGGTAATTCAGATTTGTAAAGCAACTGTTATTACCTATTGACTTTCGATGCATTTCTGCCTTCCAAATGAAAGACATTGTGTAAAAAAAAGTCATTTTGAAAAATGACCGATAATTCTCATGCTAGTATGAGTATTCCCAATTTCAAAAATGTGCAAATATCTACTGTTTCTAAACTCTATAACTTGTTCCCATTTCAGAAATACGTAGGTGTCGTTCATACCAATTTTTCCATGTATACATTTTTCCACAATAATTGCTATATACCCGGTACATAATAAAAAGCCATTGCAAATTGCTGCTCAGTTTTTTACTCTGGGTTCGTCGGGTTCTTGGTGAACCTACAAGTCCTATATATCCCCACAACCAGTAAGGTCCAGCGGATGTAACGGTATATTGCTTTCAAAGAGCTGTCATAATTAGAAGAAGTTACAGGTGAAAACGTTGACACAAAAGGCTGTTTTTTTCAACTAATTTTCAATTTTTCCTATATTTAACTGTACGTTTCTATAAAGAAACCTTGATGGATCTACACAAATGACCCCTTGCTGAATTCAGAATTTTGTCTACTTTTCAAAAATGTATAGCTTTCCAGGATTCATTATTGATTTCATACCCATTTCTACCATTAAGTGGAAGGAGGTTGAAAGCACAAAAAATAGCAAAAATAGGCTATGTCCCAGAAAAATGCCAAAACTGTGTAAAAAATGTTGGTTTTCTGACAAAAGTCTGTCATTCCCTAAAAGCTGGGAAAATGGTGATTTCAGCCCCACAAACGCTTTTTGGATACCATTTGCAGGGAAAAACCCAGACGCTTTCATTTGCAGCCCTTTTTTCCCATTTTTCCCCAAAAAAACAAAATGTTGCTGTATTTTCACTAATTTCTGGGACCCCTCCAGGGGAATCCACAAACCCTGGGTACCTTTAGAATCCCTATGATGTTGGAAGAAAAGGACGCAAATTTGGCGTGGATACCTTATGTGGTCAAAAAGTTACAGGGGCCTAAGCGCGCACTACCCCAAATAGCCAAAAAAAGGCTTAGCACAGGGGGGGGAAAGGCCTAGCAGCGAAGGGGTTAACGACCCCATCCATCGAGGACTTGAGTCAACTGACTCTCCAAGAACACCCACACTCCACGTTCCATGTTCTAACATGGAACTTAAGCGACATCACACTTCTTCCTCTTTACAATTTAAAACGACATAAAATGAAATTAGAACATACAGATTCTAGGTACACCATAAGTGCAAAAGTATATAAATGTTGCCCACACCTTTCCTCCCATCTGATATGAAACAACAAAAATACAAGACCCAACTAAGAGTTTATAAACAATAATGTAATAAATGACTAACTTCTAATAAAATCCTTAAGATAAACTGGACATTTACAAGATCTTACACTCTTGCGAATGGGTTCAAAACACTTCTTTTGTGAAGAGAAACCACTTGAACTTTCTACACCACTTGCATCATCATGTTTGGATTTTACATGAACAACTCGGCTAAGATTCCAGATGCGACCATCATTTGTTTTCAGCGCATTCTTGAATATCTTTACCACTGTCCTTACATCAGTGAATTTCGACCAGTTGAGACAACCAACAGGTGCTTTAACTCTAACTTTGTCTCCCACTTTGAATTCCACAAGTTTAGCCGATTTCCGTGCGTCAAAATAACTCTTCCTTTTCCTTTGTAAAACCAATTCTTTGTTCCTCCACTGACCAATGTCATTATCCTTTATACCTTTATCCACAGTCATCCAGCCAGGGCAGATTATGGTATTTGCAGATCTTCCTTTGAATAATTCAAAAGGAGTCTTCCCTGTTGATGAGTGTGGCGTAAACCTGTAAGCTGTAATTCTTCTTTGCAACTCCTCTCTCCAATTCAAACTGTTAACTCTTGCTAACTGAATGCTTTCTTTCAATATCTTGTTCAATCTTTCTATGGCCCCATTTGTTTCTGGATGATAAAGCGATGTTTTTTTATGTACAATCCCACACTTAGTCAAATATTCCTCCATTTCACCAGAGCAAAATTGTGGACCATTGTCTGATAACAAAGAACCTGGAAAACTTTCACGTTTAAAAATAGCATCTAAAAAATTAATCACAGCTTGAGTAGAAATGTCACGTACAGAACTCACTTCAATCCAAGGTGAATATAAATCAAGTAAAACTATTAAATACGGAGTCTGATGCTCACCATGAAGAGGTCCAACAATATCAATGGCTATTTCATCCCAAGGACACATGGGTAACTTCCTGCAGACCATAGGAGTTTGTCTGGGTTTAAGAATCTTGTCGCTCATGGAACAGGGAACACAATCACGCACCAGGCGTTCTACCATCAAATCTAGGCCAGGCCACCAAAAGTCCTGCCTTATACGTTCTTTTGTTTTACAAATACCCATGTGACCCTCATGAGCCATTTTTATAATGTTGTCCCTCAAACCCACTGGGAGTATCAGCCTCATGCCTCTGGTTAAAATGCCATTAGCGATGGCTAGCTCGTCACACACCATTAGCCAAGGCTTCTCAAGCTTGCTCCCTTTATCTTGTGTAATCATATCCATCACTTTTAGCATTTCTTTGTCCTTTTTCACTTCTTCCCTCCATTCATCTTCCTTGATGGCTCCTGAAGTGATTTCACAAACTTTCACATCAAACTCATCCACCATGTCTTCAAACCCTATCACATCTTGACATTCTACAGTATCTACCAAACGTGAGAGGCAATCTGCCGAAACATTACTTGCTCCTGGAATATATTCCATAGCAAAATCAAACTCCTGAAGTGAAATCACCCACATCCTGATTCTCGAAGAAATTGAGTCCAACCCTTTTTTCTCAAAAATCTCTTTAAGCGGTTTATGATCCGACCTCACAATAAATTGAGTACCCCAAACAAATTTCTTAAATTTATTCAAAGCCCAAAAGATGGCTAACGCCTCCTTCTCAATGACAGAGTAATTTATTTCAGCTCCTCTTAAACATCTTGACGCACAAGCGACCAAACACTCCTGACTATCTCTTTTCTGGATCAACAATGCACCTAGTCCTTTCTTACTCGCATCCGTCACAACGTACGTCAATTCACCAGGTTTGAAAGCTTGTAAATCAGGTGCATTTTTAAGATCCAGCTTAACATTCTTGAACTCTTCCTTACACACTTCATCCCACACAAACTCTGTCTTCTTGCACAGCAAGCTTCTTAGATGGCACGTTTTATTCGCAAAAATGTTTATGAACTTGCCATAAAACTCAACCATACCCAAAAATGATGCTAGCTCTTCCTTCGAACATGGTTCTTTTAGATTTACAATAGTGTCTACCAACTCTTTTTTTGGTTTAACACCACTACCAGATATATGATGACCCAAATAATCTACTTCTGTCACCCCAAACTTGCACTTATCATAACGTAGGGTCAAGCCAGCTACTGTTAACCTGTTCAACACTTTTTCAACTCTCCCATCATGTTCTTCTATGGACTTACCGTAAATTAACAAGTCATCCTGATAACACCTTACGCCCTTAATTCCTTTAACCACATCGTTCATAATTCTCTGAAAAACAGAGGCGGCTGAGACCAGTCCGAAAGGCATCCTTAAAAACTTAAATGCTCCCATAGGTGTAATGAAAGCAGTAAGCTCCTGTGAACTCTTTTCTAAAACACACAAGATGATGGACGGAATGTTGCACAATGGCAAACATTCACCCCCAGTCACAGATCTGGGTTTAATCCATCGTTATTTTGCTTCACCACGCCACCCCAGTTCAGACATGGCCATATGCAAATCAGTCTTGACCCTGTGCCTCATGGGAACAGTCCAGACCGAACTGCCAAGCCATGTCTTCCCTGGACCGGAATCAAGCATTCTAGGACCGGTTTCGGGCATTCAGCCCTCATCAGCCAGGATAGCCTGACTCCAGTGGCGCAGTGAGCACGGGACCCACGTCTGGGCATACCCTTCCCCACTTGGGGCGAATTGCAAAACAATCAAGATGATGGACGGAATGTTGCACAATGGCAAACATTCACCCCCAGTCACAGATCTGGGTTTAATCCATCGTTATTTTGCTTCACCACGCCACCCCAGTTCAGACATGGCCATATGCAAATCAGTCTTGACCCTGTGCCTCATGGGAACAGTCCAGACCGAACTGCCAAGCCATGTCTTCCCTGGACCGGAATCAAGCATCCTAGGACCGGTTTCTAAAGGCACCTGATGATACGCTGAAGCTAAATCGAGTGTACTAAAATAACAAGCACCATCCAAGGTTGAAACCATCTCATCTATATTAGGTATTGGAAATTTGTCCACCACCACCTCCTTATTGAGTGCACGTAAATCCACACTAAGACGAATTTCATTATTGCTCTTTCTAGCCACAACTATGGGAGCCAACCACTCTGTCGCTTCCACCGGCTCAATCACACCTGCATCCAATAACCTGTTAATCTCTTTTTGTACAGGTTCTTGTACACTCAGAGGAATTCTCCTCACTTTTGCTGCAATGGGTTTTGCACCTAACTTCAACTTGATACAATGGTTGTAGCCCTTCAAACGTCCTAAAGAGTCCTTGAACAATTCTCTAAACTTGTTCACATACCTGTCACCAACATTCTCTATAGACTGCACCAATACAGGAGGATTCCCATTAGGATCAAGAATAATTCCAAGCCTCGCTTGGTGTGTCCAACTCAGTAGGTTATCCCCTTTCTCTGCTACATAGATCTTAGCATCCGTAAATCTCTCCTTGCACTCCAGGCAAGTCTGAAAGTATCCCAACATTTTTATCGGAGTTCCCCCATAACCTGTTGGCCTTACATCGGTTTTTAATAATTTTACTTTGTTTTTAAAATTTTCTTCAAAAATATCCTTAGAGATAAATGTGAGATGAGAACAAGAATCAAACTTCATCTTTATCTTCACATCTTCTATCTTAACCCATTCCGAAGGATGTTCCAAACCACACACCTCATTCACCTGAAAACTGACCTTTTTCACATCAATCTTCCCATCTCTTTTGTTTCTGAAACGACAGTTCTTTGAGAAATGCCCCTTTCTCCCACAATAGTTACAAACCACACTGAGTGCCGGACAAAAATTTGCATTAGCTTTATGACCACTTCTCCCACAACGATAACAAGTCCCCTGGAAAGGCAAAACATTTATTTTTATATCCTCACCAGGCTTGTTCCTTTTCTCATCCTCCCCACTCTTTTTATTATCAGTGTCAGTCTTATGTACCGCCTGACACACAACTTCCTCTACCTTTTCTTGAGCAACTGCAGACTTCCCTACCTTGCTCAATTCACTCACACATTTCAGCATGTGTTCAACCCTTTTTGCAATGATCATAACTTCATTTAAAGGTGGTTCATCTTTTAACCAAAGTTCCTCTCTTATTTTGTCACTACCGCATTTTAATACAAACTGGTCACGTATTCTTTCTTCTACCAGTTCCCCAAATTCGCAACTTGAAGCCAGTTTCCTAAGAGCAGTGACAAACTCCTCCACGGTTTCTTCCTTTCCTTGCTCTCTTAAACCAAAATAATATAGCTCCATAATGGTGCTCACCTTTGGCAGAAAATGTAGGTCTAATTGTTTTACACATACCTCATATTCATTCAATCCTCTTTGACATATTTGACTTAACACTGGCAGATTTTCTAATACTTCTTGCCCCTCTCCACCTAAACAGTGAAGTAAAAGTGCCTGTTTCCTTTCCGCACTTAAATTTGAACCACATACCCTCGCATAATTCTCAAAAATCTTCTTCCACTTCTGCCATTTCACCGGTGGTTCCCCTGGACTTGTCATGAAAAATGGTGGCGGAGTTACATTTTGCATTTTATCTTATTATTTTATCTTCACTTTTTTTTTTAAATACTAAGTGAATCACACCCTCCACAACTTTCCTAAATGTCTACTAATCTAAGACCAGCTTTAAATGTAATATTTGTCTTATTATACTGTAAACTAACATAAAATACAATACTCCGTAAGCCTACACCCAAATCAAATTTTTTTTTTTTTTTTTTAAAGGTGTGCTTGTCACCGTGTTGTCAAAACTTGCAGTTGTTCTTTTACGATGTGACAAGCTTGCCACAGTACCTTAAGGTGTGCTTGTCACCGTGGTGGCAAACTTGTAACTGTATCTTCATTGTTTTCCTCTTTCTTCTTTTTTTTTTTATCTATATGCCACCAAAATCCTCCTTTTTACTCCTCCTTTTCACAAATACAACAGATAAGATGGCCGCCGCTATCACCACTCAACCATTCCGTCCTTTTTTCTTTTGAAATTGCACTTGTTTCCTTTCCCCAATGCCTGACTCTAAAATGGCCGCCGCCGTCGTCACCACATAATCACTCGGTCTTCTTTTTTTAGGAAATTGCGCTTGTTTTGTCTGCGCAGCCCTTGCGTGCCATTCAGGCTCTTTTCTAAGGGCGAAAGAGCATGTCACTCACCAACCAACAGTTAGCGTGAAGCGCAGGCGCGATCTGCGTTCCAGCAGCCACTTCTTCCTCGCGCTTACCACTATTCACCAGGAGATCCACTTCTTCCCTGCAATGCGCGACAACCGCAGGTGACCGCTACACCGGTAAGATGTTTACGCGATCCTGCTTTGCCGCTTTGCGTCCTTTCCCTTTTTCTTTGATGAACTGCTCCTCTTTCACTATTCTCCTGCTTCCCAATGTTGGGGTCGGTTATCCCTCTTCCTTCACGCGATCGTCGCCAGTGTAATGAGGCAAGAAACACTGGGTTTGGTAGATTAAAGTAGAGGGTTTATTAACGACCCCATCCATCGAGGACTTGAGTCAACTGACTCTCCAAGAACACCCACACTCCACGTTCCATGTTCTAACATGGAACTTAAGCGACATCACACTCACATATATTTGTACATTTAATTTTTTGTTTAACTATTTGTCAAGTGGATTATTAAGTGATCACTAGTAGTATTCTATTTGTTTATAACTTGTTCGAAGGAACTCCCTTATTTCTGAGACTGTGCAAACATACCTAGATTAGTATGAATACCGGACAGTCCCTTGTTCCTATCTAATACTCAACATAGATGGGGCTGACTGAGGCTTCCGTCATGTTTCTCGTTCTGTGACCTCAGAGCATCGTTGAAAGATAGGATGGCATCCACGGGTTGTTTTCCCCTAATATCTCCTTAAAGAGTGACGATCTAGGCTGCTTGGTATGTATGGGGATAGTCAGATTCTCCGCTGACGTTTTAATTAAAACAGCAAAGTGAGATTTCATATGTGTAGCTGGCCCCTTGGCACTGGAAACATGGCCTCTGAAGATGTCGACACCTCTAGCATTTTACAAGCCTGTTTGTAAGGAAAAATCAGGATATTGTCCAAGTACGAGACTATCCACCTTACTGTCATCAGCCTCACTGCTGTAAAGTGCTGCGAACGGAAATCCTATCATGTCAAAATCGGAGCCAAGCCGAGCAAGAAAGCACTGGAAATGTTCAGGTATGTAAATGGGAAGCATTTGGGGAATCTCCTGCTTTTGGAGATAAGATTCTGACCTAGGAATGGCTGGTTTTTGAATCTTTACAGTGATTGACTTTGATAGAGCTGAGGCTTACCTTGGTAATGGTGCTATAGGGATAGCTTTTGATGTTCATGCTGTGGGTAGCCGTGGATTCTACGAAGGAAGACAAACCACTTACTTTGGAAGGTGCAGGGCCAACGACTGAAGTTGCTGGTACTACTGTGGAGTTGTTTAGCATCAAGAAAGTAATTAAAGACTTTGTAAATTCTAAGAGGTGCGCCAAAGGTTGAAGCAGCAAAATTACAAGCATAACCTTTTGAAAGGGTTCGTTCTGTACAGAAGCATTAGAAGTAGGAAAACCTGCTTGATGGGTCACAATTCTGGAATATATAGCGGGATATTCACAAGGAAGTGGCGGAGAGAGGCGTTAGCCCTCTTGGCTTAACGCCTCTCTCCGCCACTTCGGAAAAGCAAGGCTGCACCATATTCACAAGGACATGGTGCAGCCTTGCTTTTCCCCCTGTGATGGCGCTAAGTTTCACAACTTAGCGCCAACGCAGACACCCTTGCACCAGAGTGCAAGGGTGTCTGCAAGCATGGAGGTTTGTTTATGTACAGGAAGGTGTCCCTTCCTGCACATAAACAAACCTAAAATGCCAGTTTGTAACTTACATGTGTGCTGCTTCATGCAGCACACATGTAAGTTACAAAACGGCATTTAAAAAAAAAAAAGGTTTGTTTATGTACAGGAAGGGACACCCTCCTGTACATACACAAACCATGGCATTTTGCATTTTCCATGTGTGCTGCACAAGGCAGCACACATGGAAAATGCAAAAACAAGGAGAAATAAAGCATTTCTCCTCGTATCGCCAACTTAAGACCAGGGTTTTCCTGGTCTTAAGTTTGGTGTTCGCTCCTATTTACGCTGCCCTTGTGAATAGGGGGCAGTGTAAATATCAATGGATGTTGCGGTGGAACGCCCACCACAACACCCACTGCACGCCCCTTTCACGCTAAACACAGCATGAAAAGGGGCCTATTCACAAGGCAGCGTTAAGCCACGTTAAGTGGCTTAACGCTGGCTTGTGAATAAGGCGAGGCCCCTATCGCCACCACAACGTCACTGAAAGTGACGTTGTGGTGGCGATAGGGGCTTGTGAATATGCCCCATAGTCTGATGAAGGGGATGAGACTACTAGTGATTTCTAGTGCATTTTATGACAGAAGATGTATGTTATTCTTCTATTTCCTATGTATCCCTTTGGGACAAAGGCTCCTGGCGAGAATCCATTTTGGGTTTAAATGAGGGAGGGTCGAGTTACCCTTTAAGGAGGCTGTTAAAAGTTTAGCCTCCCATTCTCGAGTGGCCTTTGGGTACTTGAGAACAGAGCTGGCATAATGCTGCACTGCGTAATTTTTATGGGCACCAGAGACAGTCGTAGTGTAGATCTTTGACAGATATTTGCCGACATTTCCTTAGGTTTTGCGGGGGTAAAAAGATCACAAAACAACTATGACTATCTCAGTAGCTTCGGATTTTGTATCTGTTAAAGTGCTGAAAACAGGGAAATTACAAAAGAGCTGTCCTTTATGGAGCTGCAACGCTATTTCAAGTGGAGCCACACAACTGAAGAGCTGAATCCAGGCGCCAGTCACTTCATTTTGTTGCATAAAGTTTTATGCTCAGTCTGGTGCCTGAAAAGGCTTTCCTATAAGGGATGTGGTGATCGAGTATCCATTAGAAAGTAACATTTCAGGGCTTTGGTGTTCACCACAAAGTCTTTCATGTTGTGGTTTCAAAACACAACCCAGGCTAGCAACTACTGAATAGTATTCCCTTCTAGTTGCTGGAATCCCACCACGAGCGATTACGTCAATGGGTTTAGAACAATTCCACTGTGAAAGACTACTTCATCCTGCCATTAAAACATCTTTACAGCTATAACCAATCAACATTCTAGCAGGATTAAGTGATCTTGCAATTTTAACTCCTTTATTAAAAGCAGAACGCCAGTCTCCTTTCTGTACTCGTTCTATTATCAAAATACATTTTCAATTTCAAGTATTTTAAAGTGAACAGCTTTCCCCACAACATTCAAGATCAGCCCAAGTCCCCCATCAAAACTAACACTGCCAGAGTTTAAGACAACATGAACATGTTTATTTCGACATTTGAAAGATTGCATAATAGTGAAGTTCAGGATGTCCGTTCATGTGGGAGGGGCACCAATGTGTAAACTGAAGCTAGACATTAGCAGGAGCATTGAATATGTAGAGATAGCATGACTACCTTATTTACACACCAACTGGTTCCACTTGGTTTGGAATACAAGTAAAAACAGTATGGGGCATATTCACAAGCCCCTATGGTGGCGATAGGGGCCTCGCCTTATTCACAAGGCAGCGTTAAGCCACTTAACGTGGCTTAACGCTGCCTTGTGAATAGGCCCCTTTTCACGCTGTGTTTAGCGTGAAAGGGGCGTGCAGTGGGTGTTGTGGTGGGCGTTCCACTGCAACAACCATTGATATTTACGCTGCCCCCTATTCACAAGGGCAGCGTAAATAGGAGCTAACGCCAAACTTAAGACCAGGAAAACCCTGGTCTTAAGTTGGCGATACAAGGAGAAATGCTTTATTTCTCCTCGCTTTGCATTTTCCATGTGTGCTGCCTTGTCCAGCACACATGGAAAATGCAAATGCCATGGTTTGTTTATGTACAGGAAGGTGTCCCTTCCTGTACATTAACAAACCTTTTTTTAAAATGCCGTTTTGTAACTTACATGTGTGCTGCATGAAGCAGCACACATGTAACTTACAAACTGGCATTTTAGGTTTGTTTAAGTGCAGGAAGGGACACCTTCCTGTACATAAACAAACCTCCCTGCTTGCAGACACCCTTGCACTCTGGTGCAAGGGTGCCTGCGTTGGCGCTAAGTTGTGAAACTTAGCGCCATCGCAGGGGGAAAAGCAAGGCTGCACCATGTCCTTGTGAATATGGTGCAGCCTTGCTTTTCCGAAGTGGCGGAGAGGGGCGTTAAGCCAAGAGGGCTAACGCCTCTCTCCGCCACTTTCTTGTGAATATCCCCCTATGTTTCTTAATCCAACATCTGATGGTGTTTGTAATCTGCAACAAGTTCAATAATGCAGGGTTGATTTTATTAGATTACTTTTCTGGATAAAAGTTATGCTTTCCCACCAACACACTTCTCTGAGCATCACCAGTAAGCGGCTTGACTGCACAGGAGTAATTCATGAGTAATAGAAGGTCCACATCAATTACATTTTCTTAGCTGCAAAATCACAATTGATACTTTGAAGGTCTGTCTCCCACTTAAAATCTAGCTTTTATTTCTGCTGGCGTCAACCATGCTTGCTACGCAGTTAACAGGGAGTCATAGGGTGAGCAAATAGGGATTCTAAAGAAACTCAAATCCGCAGATATTCTGCTACAAAGACTGTGAGGATACGACATAGATTTTCCACGGTGGGAGGGTGGAGATTTTCCTCAGTATCATCCATGGTATGCCATACGTGCGGGAAGGGTGTAGCAATAAGGTGGAGAATGGGAACACCTAATAGAGAAAAAGACCACATGGAATTAAAGAAACAGAGCGGAAAATGTTCTAGAAATTAAATTGTGAAGACATTCTTTCATTTTTGCAGTTTCTAATCAGTGATCAATTTTATAGCTATTTTATAAAATGACAAGTCTTTATTGGTAAACAATTATCAGTACTGCCATGAACGAACAGAAAGATAAACAAATAACCATGTGCAACTCGTTTTATTGGTTGTGCAATTTATCATCTCCTGGAAATCAGCTAATAAACATGTTAAAAATAATTTTTATATTACAAAAATAATATCTATGATAGGTTTGTTTCAGTTAGCATAACCAGGCCACATTTTTAAAAAAGTGCATGTTTATTTTTTGTGCATGAGATGCACACGTTCATGTGTTTCATTTGCTTAAAGTAAATCACTGAAATCCAGCTGCAAGTTATGATCTCTGTCGCTGTTTAAGCAAAGTAATATTTTCATAGGTTCCTCGGCTGAAGCAAACTGTTGGAAATGACCATCTTTTGTGTGGTACCACCCCAGATTTTTGCCTTGACTGTTTTTGCTAGCTGTAGAACTCTGTGCACTTTACCCCCACTACGGTGGTAAAGCGCCAATGTTGCCCCTCTCAACATGATTTGATATTGGCATACACCTGATTGGCATATTTAACTTACCTATAAGCCCCTAGTATATGGTGCCAAGGCATAACCAGGGCCTGTAAGTTAAATGTCTCAAGTGGACTGCAGCATCTTTATGCCATCCACTATAGTGACAGCGTAACCATGGATGCAGACCTGCCACCCGTAGCCTGGTGTGAAAGTTTTAACTGCAAATTCGACCGGTCAAAATAAACCCTTTTGACAGGACTACACTTTCTTTGTGAATGTTAATAAGTCATCCCTGAGTAGGTCTAACTGCTCATAAGTCAAGGTGCATGGTATTTAAAAGTAGGACATGTGGAAGTTTAATGTTAAACATGTCCTTACGGTGAAAAAGCCCTAAAGGCTATTTACACTGTAGCAGTGTTGGCTGTCCTAATGGCAAGCATAGGGATACAATATTACATTTGATAATGCTATCTCAACCTGGGAAGCAGCTGCAAAGTTCATTCTTGGACTTTTTAAAATATTTATTAAAAGCTCAATTCACTGGTAAAGTCATATTTGTAATAAATATTTTAGAACAGGTACTTTTAGAAAATTACCGGTTACCTGCCTGAAGTCTCTAGAAGCCCATTTGTATGAGCTGCAAACATGGGTAAGGTTTCCTAGGAATTTTTACTTCACTGGCTACGGAGGGGCCAGGAGTCAATCCCACCCACAGGTTGGTAGCAGGTATAAATGTAGCACCCTCCTCAGAACATAATCTGGACTTATGGAAGAACAAAAAAGCACTGGACTTGTTGTCTATCACCGGAGAAGAGCCAATAAGACCAGACCAGCTCTTCCTCATGTACCCAGGGCAAAGAAGTGGACTCCAAAGGCCATAAGGCTGGCCTTCTGCTTCAACTACAGGAGGGCTATGATAAGCTACAAGAGGCCTTTCTTGAAATTTCCCAGCTGAACACTTCCAACTGGACCTGCCCTGGACCCTTGCCTCTCCTGGATTGAGTATTGACCCCAGAGTGCTGATCCCAAGGTCCCGGACCCTTGGCTGGTGTCAAAGTGTGCGCCTCCTAACAAATCCTGAAACCTGGGACTTTGAGCCTTAGGCCAGGACCAACCTGCCCAGCCGATTGGACGAAGGTGCTGGGCTAAAGATTCAGGCTGCTCCCACTCAGATCTTTTCCGCAGCAGCAAACCTGATTCAGCAGGACCTCATGGAGAAGGATTTCAGTCTCTTGGAGCCCTCTTCGGCTACAGCCTGCAACCTTACACCACTTGAAGATTCTGCGCTCCAAAAAGTGAGTTGGTCTGAAGGTAGAAATCTTCCCCTGGCACAGGCGCGAGAAATATCAAGTTGGTTCTCAGGGAGCGAAATTTAAAGTTCTTCTGCTTGGAGCTTTCCCACCAAAAATCAACGGCTTCACCAAGACCTCATCCAGCAGCTATCCGACAACGTGGAGCCCTCTTTGGCTACAGCTTGCTGCCTTGCCTCGGTACAGACTTTTGACTTCCATCTCAGAGATTAAGTCCGAAGGTACAACTTGCAACTGGGTCAAACCAGGTTTCTGTATCCGAACTGCACTCCATCGTGGCCAGCCTAAACCTGCACCTAGGTATCAGTCAAAAGCAAGCAGATGACCGCAGTTAGCTCTTAATGCTTTTTGGTGCTATTTTTAACCTTAAATTTTAAAAATTCAAAACTCCGGTTCCACTTATTGGATTTTTGTCGTTTTGGTGTTATTTTATGTATTAAAATGTACTCTGTTTCTCTAAATTGGTTTGAGATTTTGTTTTGTTTGGGGAGCTTCGATCCAAAGTGTACTCATTCTGAGTGAAACTGGCTACTGTCCCATCAACTCAGGTTATAGGGTGACAGGTCCTAGTAACAGCAGATTAATATTACATGGGGAAAATACTTTTAACCTGAATATTGCTTGTTCACAAGGAACAACTGCATGCCGGCCCAGGATGGCATCCAGGACACTGACGAGGCAGCTGCTCATCACAGAGGTGGTCTCCCAAACTAAACATTCGTCTCCTCTACAAGGGTCTTCCAAGACCACAATGGACCTGATCCTCAAAGAGGTAACTTCAGTGGGTCAAAGGTTGGAGACAATAAACGCGAAAATTATGGACCTCACCACCGAAACAAAGTCCATCTGAGCTGAGATCTCTGGTTTCCATGACAAGGTGTAGATGCTGGACCGCCACTTGTCATCTCTCGAAGCCAGGGTCAAGCTTCTGCCAGACAAGGACCTGGAACTTCGCGATTTGCACAACAAAAATTGTGGACCTTGAGGATTGAAGCCGCAGGGATAATGTATGCTTCTTCAGGATCCCTGAGAAAGCAGAAGGTGCAGATGTCGGAGGCTTCTTCGCAACTTCTTGCCAACCCTCCTTGGGATTGCCTTTTCACCCCTGCTTGAGATGCAAAGAGCGCATAGAATAAGATCACGGCAGGCCTCATCTCATCCGAGACCTATTATTGCCTGCTTTCTTCGGCACGAGCAGATAACTCAGATCCCGACAGCGGCAAGGGCTCATGGCCCTATGACTTTGATGGTCACAAGATTCAGGTGGCAGCAGATTTTTCCAAAGACACAAGTAATCGGGGAATGGCTTTCCTCTCCTTCCGGCCTCTCCTCTGAAAATTGGACATCAAATTCGGCCTCTTCAAGCCGACACGCATGTGGATCACCATGGATGGCAAATCCAAGAACTTTTTTGATCCTGGGGAACTGCAGGCCTTTTTGGATGGACTAAATGAAAGGGCCATGGACACTTCCCAGTGCGCTCCTGATCTCTGCTGTGGTGGGGGACCCTATCGTCTAGAGTGTAGTGTAGTTCCTATTTCCCTAATAGGCTCTGCGCATTGGAATAATATACCCTATAGGCTTGACATAGGACTGAGGTCAGTATGTCCCTATCAAGTATATTAAACTTAATTACTTTTGTGCCAGCTAGCTCAGAGGCCACTAGAAACTCCTTGAGAACAAGAAGGGAGTAGTTTCTGGCAACCGCATAAACATGACTACTTTGTTTCCCTTTAGAATCGGAACACGTCTCAGAATTGTGGAAACAATAGATAACATTTTCACCCCAGTCAATCGTGCATGCTTAGTTTCCGCAGAGTTACACAGAAAGAAAAGACGGGCGTTTCAATAAAGAGGTTTTATTGAACAGTCTTGTTTCTCGTGTAAGAGATATGTGCTGTTATGATCACAAGACAGTATGCAAGATAAAAAATGTACAGCGTAAGCAGTAGAAATAAATAATACTGCGCTAACATTATCTTTTAGCATATATTCACGTACATAAATAACATGAGCTAAAAATGCGAGTACTCATACGATGCGTCTCTAAGCTAGTTCTACCCCAATGTACCTAATCTAGTCTAGGTGTAGGGAAAGGTAAGAAGTAGGTGGAGTATTCTCTAGTATGGTATACTAAGAGTAAGTTAAGTCTAGTATGCCAGGAGTCCCTCTAGGTTCTAGTCAGCTCCATATCTTGAGAATGAGAGAGGGGGGAATCTCTTGCCAGATCTGGAACTCTAACACCCCGCGAAGGGAGTCAGAACACTGGACGCTGGATTCTTCTGCGAGCAGGAATGACAGCGTCTTCTCAGTGCGTCAGGCTGGGATACGGGCTCCTCTGAAGTCGAGGTCTCCTCTAACTTGCTTGGGCAAGGGAAGGTATATTTATACCCGATAGGTGCCTTGGAATGTTAGCATTGACGTGAAGTTCGACAGAGGAAGACGTCAGGAATGAACCCTTAAGGTATAACGGTTCATACATAATAGACGAGTTCTTGGAGAAATCAATAATCCTGTGCTAGGGGAACTCCCGAGAGCTTAAGGGTCTGGTTTCTAAGAACTCGTTGTGACGTTAGGGTGGACGGATGTCGGTGACCATGCCTGTATTTGGAGTGCACGGCTAATGCCTAAATAAGGACTGGGATTCTATGCCTATATAAGGGCAATGCGAATTGTGCCTACATAAGGACATGTTTCAGGAAAACCTATATACGGACACCTAAAGCGGAATACAACACCCATTCCACTTTCGAATGAACGATAATACTAAATGCTAAACATTAAATGCTAAACATTAAATCGAGTACCACATGTTGCTAAAAACATTCCTAAAAGCATATTAAAAAGAAGTTTAAAATAAACTGTTGAAAGCAATAGGTACTGTACATTTAAAGCATTGTTTTCATTCCAAGCATATAATTGAAATAAATGCAACATGAATGAATAAATAGAAATATATGCATATGATGAAATGGTTGACAAGTTTTCAAAAATCAAAGCCATTGCATATCATGGTATTAAATGAAATGTTAGACAAGTAAGGTGACAATGTGTCCCTGGAAGAGTTCAAAGAAGTCCGTTTTATGAGACTAGTTCTACTGTAAGCAGATTGTTTTGCCATGTATTTTCAAAAATTAAAAAAGAAAAAGTTAAATTCTGGGAAAAGTTCCAAGTTTCGAAAATATGAAGGCCAAATTTCAGTGCTTCCCTGGTACACTGTGAGCCGAATCAAAGTCAGTGTATGGGTCTGGTGTAAACATGAAATCATATATTTCCGTAGCCAAAATATCGTCCACCGAAGTTGGTGACATTTGGAACACCTCGTTCAGAAGGTTAATTGCACAGAGATGAGAAACATCGCCTTCAGCAGAAGATGCAATGTTCGTGTCCGTTGTTACCTGTGTGCCCGTTGATCCATCTCGTACCTCAGCAACTGCAGGAAGCATCTGTGAGATCTCAATGAATGCCGTCATCAGGATTGGTAGCCTCTGGGGACAACACAGAGCATGGGCCGTTATCGGGTCCAGCAGAGTATCGACATCCGTTGGCATGACTGATGGGAGTGTTAGACAGGTGTCTAGCACGCATTCTTCACCGCAAAGCAGGCAGCGTATAACAGGTAAGATGCAATCTCGCCAGATTGGTCTGAATGACAGGAACCACGTTGTATTAAGTTCCCGTAGACGAGGCATGCCCAAAAGCTGTACTATTCGCTCACGGCACTTCCGTTCAAGGAGAGCTTTCTCCACATTGCTCGGAGTGATGTTGGCGAATAGGCTTGCCATAGCATAGTAGTAGGAATAGAAATAGGATTCCTGCAACAAGTGCTAGAATTAACGGCACACCACCAAACACCGAATTTGCGAAGTTTGGGATGATTCTGAGGACTGCTTGGAAGGGTGCTAACAATCCTGAGCAGATGGTCTTAAATACATGTACAATTCCGCACGTATCAGACATGTTAAAGATACGCCCCATCATTTCTACGAAATGTATAGGGCAGTTTGTACGAATTAAAGCCTGTATCTCAGCCGAAGTCCTTGCAACTTGTAAATCATAGATTTCTTTGGCCGAGGTCAGAGGCACTGTTTGTTGTATAGTGCCTCTGACCTACTTTTCATTCTGCTTAAAGTATCAAATCGTATAAAAGAAACATTCAATGAAGGGCATAAAGGCGACTCCCTGACTGTGTCTATTGGGGGAACAATACTTGCATACAGCAAGTGACCCTGGAGTCCACCGTTACTAGATATGGGATGCCTGGCAACATGCCACAGCAACTCTGATCATTCAACATGAGGTAACTCCCGTTAGAAAGTTGGCCAAACGTTGGATTAATCACTGTAGCTGGTGTACCCTGCTGGTGGCAGGACAAATTTGCCACAGAACCATTACAAGCCCCGTGTAAAGGGATGTCCTGACACATGAGCGAACCGCGGAGTGCATTTTCACAGTGTGTACCGCTTAGAAACACTTCACGATCCCCACTCCAACATCTATATTTGTAAGGTAAAGTCCAGGATGTCTTAATGTATTCTTTACCCAACCTTTCATATTTGCCTGCTTGCATTTGTTTGAGGCAATACTGAAACTGAAAAGTAGTTACAGGCAGAGTGATTTTGCCATGAATAAGCCATTCTGTAGCTGGTTTTTCTGCCACTGTGAATGGTAATTTCTCCAGTTTTTCAATGCTCAGCACTGTATACTTCGCTCCTCTTTGTGCCAGTTCGATCTGTTTATCAGTTAGATTGTATTCTGCAAACAGAGCCGACGTGTTGATAAAACGCCAAGGCACATAGCCCGCACGCAAAGATTGCAGCGTCCAGCCTAATAACATAATAGAACGTAACTGAGATTGGCCTTGTTGTAACATGGCTAAATCTTGTTCCAGTATGTCAATAGCAGAGGATACAATGTTGTCCAATGAATACATTCTGGATGACAAAGTTGTTAACCCATTGTCGACAACAGTGTGAGTTTTCTCTAAGATAATAAGATCAAGTTCACGTATTCGTTCTGCGACCTCTGCCTGTGAAACCTTCCATGCTTCATTATAAGCAGCATAGATGCCGGCATATATGAAACGTTTTTGACGCGGTTTTCTTGGTCCAAGCAAGAATTCCCTAAGGTCTGCGTCTTCTTTAAGTAAAGATAAGTGTTGTTTCACATCCTTAAGTGCAGATTTTTGCAGCCAATCAAGGCATAATTTTCCTACACTGTATGTTGTTACTACCCCCGGATGTTGTCTTTGGACGTATCGTGGGTCTGGCCTATGGATAGTAAACCCCTATGTTTTATTCAGGAATCTTTCCTGACAGATGTTTGTGTCTGTGGGCCAGATCAACTATTTTCTCCAATCAGGATTTGTTCTGTTGATTTGTAGTATTGTGTCAACTGTAACCGCTGCCTGTGTATTGTTATTACTGGCAGGTGTTGGTACAGAAGGTGTTTTCATGTCTTTGATCTTGGCTAAACCAAGGCAAGACGTTTGTTGCACAGTGTCATTCAAAAACATAATTTGCTGAGGGACGATACACGCTCTAAACAAAGCTTCTATCCCCTGCACTTGCCAATCTTTAGAACCCCAGACAGATTTTGTGTCTATTGTGTCTTTCCACAAGTCGAAACCATGTCTAGACAGTTGGGCAATAAATGCTGCAGAGTAAATCTGTTTTGTATTAGTTAACATAATTTTCAGTCCTGTTTTGTTTACATTTTTATAGTAAAATGTTTCTGGATCAGATGTATTGTATCCTGAAAAATATGGAAACTTTTTAGCAAACTTTTTTGAACTACCTTTTGGTGGTGTAGGACAATGCTCCCATTGGTTAAATATAAACATTTCTAGGTGTTGCAGATTTATGCAAAAAATGATGACCATAGTGGTTATAGCAATACAGCTGTTCATAGTCTGATGAACCCTCTAAATATTCATTATTAGAAAATGCAGCAGATCTTTCTAGATCAAACATCATATCATTCACAGTTTCAAAGTCCCAATCATCAGAATAGGTACTGGATGAAATAAAATCACTTAGTGAAATCTTAAATAAATGTGGAATGTTCAAAAGTTCCGTAGGGCCGAAGATATCGAAATCTGTTTTGTCCCACACTATACCATCCTGTATAGGAACGGCTGTGATGTTCACTGCTGACAAGTCTCTTGCTTCACGATGGGATGACTTGTGTGGTTTTAAAAGTAAGTTCACATCTTTACTTTCAACGTCCAAATGGATGTATCTGCCATTTATAAGCACGCTCATAGTCATAACCAAAGCTAGCCAAAGCAGAAAGAAAAATATTCCAGAAATAATCAACAGTTCAATCCATGGTGAAACAAGATAAGTCTTTCTCAGGAAATGAAAAAAGTCTTGTACTTGCTGTTTAAAAGTTTTTGATGCTGGCGTCGTTTCAGGCTCACTCAGATCCTCAGAAAACGTATCAAAGTTAATGAAATAGCCAGAAGCAGTTCTGTCAATTGTTGGAATTGCATCAGGATTTGTCGAAATCGCTGGAACCAGTTGATCACTTGCTACATTGGTGTAGACAGGTGTATTTGGACGAACTGTTACTTGAGTTTCAAGAGGGATGAGTTCCATAGCATTGTTGCTTAGTCCTTCATCTGTTACTGCTGAATTCCTCAATGGTTATCACTCTTTCAGTCTGAACCTCTTGGATAGTAGCGAGAGGAGTGCGTCTGCTACTAGGTCGGAGTCCACGAGGGCTACTATTTAGTATTGGCCACATACTGTGGTTTGATGAGGTCGATTGACACAAATCTCTTCTCCTTTTTTCCAGCAAGGGGCGGCAGAAGTACTGTTCTTGTTCCGTGTATGGCCAGAACAGGTACTGGTTGTCTGTAAGAAGGTCCAAATTCCTTCTTGTCCGCAATCTTCTCTCTGACTAGATCCCCAACTTTTGGAATCCAGACAGGCCTTGCTGGAACTGCCGGTTTTTCCCCAGTGGTGGTTGGCTGCAGGAACACGTTGCTATGTTTCGATCTTAGTTCATTTAGATCCTGTAAAACAGCCAAACGATCTTTGATATCAAAGGGTTTATTTTCCACCACTGTGCCTTTACATTCGAGATCAGGAACCCACATTCTTGTCCCAAATAGGACCTCATATGAAGTGACCCCCCCTAGAGAACTTCTTGGCAAATTATTTAATGAGCGTTGGACCCCATAAAGATGTTTGACCCACCCATCACCTGAACCTAATACCCTAGCTGTTATAGACTGCTTTATGTCCCGGTTTTTACTTTCCACAACAGAATTTCCCTCAGGATGAAACGGAGAGGAGTACTGCAATGCAACGCCCAGACTGGCCATGGCTTCTTTGTAAGCCTGAGAGCTAAACGCAGGGCCCTGGTCAGAATGTAGCGTGCCTATTGCGTATGAGCCGATAAAGACTCGCAAATCTTTTATAACAGTTCGAGCGTCAGCCGAGCGCTGAGGCCATATCCATAGGAACCTTGACTTAGTAGTTGTGGGATTGCATTTGTCCATAAGGACGCCTGCACGTAGATAGTCTAATGCTGTCTAACAATGGTGTCTGTACTGGGCAGGCTACTTCGTAGCATGGTGTCTGGTGGCGTTCTGCATCACGCTGTACCTTACAGTCTATGCAGTCATTGATGAAGATGTGAATCTGTGTATTCATTCCAGGCCACCAGTACATCTCTTTTAATGTCAATATTGTTTTAGAGATCCCTTGATGTGACAGACCCTCCCCCAGATGTGCTTCATAAATCAAAGCTGCTCTACGTTCCATGTTTGGAATTACCCTATCCCCCACTCCAGGGATTCGAGCAAAAGGAACGTTGTTCGCATCAATTACATAAGAGTACTTGAGTGGAAACTTTTTGGGTAACGCTGCACCACTGCATTTGCTCGTAGCATTGACAGCCAACAATATCTCACTGTCTATTCTTGTTTTTGAACGAGTGATCGCAGCTACGGAAGCCGTCTGAACAGCCCCCTTTGCGGCTTCGTCAGCCAATGAATTCCCTGCAACGTGAACGCCATCACGTTGATGACTCAGTGTGTGTATCACGTGAACCTTTGGTAGTTCGTTTTTTAACTGAACTACTTGTTCCCAAATCGTTTTATGCTTTATTGTGCCACCTTTTGCATCTTTGAACCCATTTTCAAGCCAATTTTGTATATATTCATTATACGACTGCACACAGTAGAAAGAATCGCACACTATTAGTGTGGGGAATTTGCGATCTGTACTTTCAAGTGCCAGTTTGAATGCTTATAGTTCAGCTCGCTGAGCTGTACAATCTCCTAGAGATTGAGTTTTAGTGACCATTGGTCTGAAGTTACCATCGCGCATGCGACCTTTAACGATTGCGCACGCTGCACTGTAAGCTTGCTTACTCCCTGTAGCGGGTTGTGCGGATCCGTCAGTGTAAATTATAAATTCATACTGATCGAGAGGCAGAATTTCAGTGGGCAGAGGACATTCATGTTCATATTGCAGGAACGCTTGTGTTTTTAAGTCAGGATCAACAACATATTCAACATCTGTTGCAGCAAGAGAATTAACCCATTGTATCCATCTAGGATGTAATGCTTTAGCATTTGGAATGCTCGCTTTAGTTACCGCCTCTAAGGCCGGTACTGGGGTTTAGGACAATAATGCGTTTCCCTTGGGCTAGAGCTCTTTCTTTTGCTACTGCAGTTTGAACTGCTGTCAGTATTTTTTCAGTTGAAGTGAAGCGCATTTCTGCTTGTGTGTACAAATGTGATTTGTATGCTATTGGTACTTTTTCACCCTCATTAAATGTTAAGTAGGTGAACCCGCATTGACCCGAAATTATTTGGATCACTAAGTTGCGTTGATTTACGCGAGTTTGTAAGTGATTTGTTGCCAACATGTTAGCTTGGAGTGAACGCAAGATTTCTGTGTGTTCATGTGTCCAATTTTTGATTGAAAAATCAGGTTTAATTAATGCGTAGAGAGGTTTAACACTTTCTGCGTAATTTAGAATGTAAGTTCTTCCAAAATTTAGGAAACCCAGGATGGATTGTACATTTTTCAGCGTTTTTGGAGGTTGGAGCAGCGCACACCTTTCTAAAAAGTTGGCTGCCAAGCTCTTTCCTTCACTTGAAAGCTCATATCCTAGAAAAAAGACATTGAGATGGCAATTCTGGATTTTTTAAAGTTGAACTTATAGCCCTCAGAGGCGAAGCCCAATATAATGGTGCTTACCCTGTTCAAGTGCCTATCTAGGTCATCGTCTGTCAGATAGATGTCATCGACATATGACAATGCCTCATTATCATAAATTTGTAGTAACTCTGTTACCCTCGCTGAGAATAACCCCGGGCTGTTCTTGAACCCTTGTGGGAGTCGACAAAATTGACGCTGGGTCCCCATTATTGAGAAAGCTGTTAAGTACCTGCTTTCAGGTGCTATGTTTTGACAAAAGAAACCATTTGAGACATCCAATGTGGTTTTATATTTTTACGCACAATGTTATTCATTAATGCTGTACTATGTGCATTTTGCACTGCAAATGTTTTTGAACAAGTGTTTAAGTGTCTGTAATCCAAAACTAGACGATATGTATTGTCTAGTTTGGAGACAGGAAACAAAGGATTGTTCATTGAGGAGGTGCATGTTTCAATCACCCCTTGGTATTCAAGTTGATCTAAGATCTCCTGACCTGTTTTTTAGCTTCTTGCTTTATTGGGTACTGCCTTTGTGCAGTAGGTTCATTTTTAGATGTATTTTATGGTGAGGTGAGTCCTCATCCCATCCTACATGATTTTTGTATAATGCTGGGGCCTGGGCAACTGCCCATTTCCTGGCATAAGTATATTTTATGTGAATTGGAATATGGTTGGAGAAGGCAGGCATAATAATGTCCTCACCATGTGGGCACTCCCTGACATATTGTGGTGGCCAGTCTTTTTCTGCTAGAAGTATATCATAACCCCTTGAAAGTTTCTCCCAAAAGAGTGTTTTCACCTTTCTTGGTATGTCTCCCTCCATTCGGAGTGTTATTTCATATAACGTTTGTGGAGTACTAACCCTGGTGTCTACTTTCTCAACTGTGATGTACTCATTCAAGTCCACTGTCTCCAGAAGTTCCTTCAGGTTCTGGCGAGCTATTGTGACTTCTGCCGCACTGTCCAGCATTGTCTGAGCCCATTCTCCGTTCTTGAGTTGTGTTCTCAGTATCCTCGCCATGTCTGATCTTCAGACCTGCTACCTTCTTTTTTGAGAATTGAGGTTTTGATTTATTTTTCGGAACGTGTTTGTCGTCTTTTGATTTCATGCGTTCTTCTCCATGTTCTGACCGTCCTCTTCTTTCCGATGTCTGTGACGATATCTGAAAGGTACGAGAGGAACGTGTATCAGTATCTTGGTTATACCTCCTTTCAGAGGGCTCCTTTTGAGGAGACCTACCTCGGGATTGAGAACGTTTCTCGTTTGAATTTTGTTTATTAGTTTCCCACTTCTTTTTAGAAGATGTAGGAGTTTGTTTAATAGAGTCCTTCTCAGGACTTTCAGATAGTTTTGGCTTCAATGGTCTTCCACCCAAGCTATCTCTGCCTAATTCTGCATAACATTGTTCTATTATTCTGGGTAGTTCAGTTTGATGTTCTGTTACATCAAATTCCCTTAATCGTTGGCGGATCGACACTGCTGCTGCCTCTCCTTTAATATTAGATAATATTATTGTTGAGACCTGGTCGAAGTTTTTCAGTAATTTAATACCTAAATTCAGAGCAGGCTCTGCCCCGTATTCGTTTTGAATTTGTTTCAGGACATCTGGTATTACTGCAATTGACGGAACACCATGTGTTTTAGTATAGATGGCAGCAAAGACTGAGTTCCAAGTGGTGCAGTCTTCCAGTTGTGGTGTGATCCCCATTGGTAAACAGATTGTTAGGATTCTGTGTTTCTCATAAGGGCTAGTATTAGGAAATACAGCTTCGATTTGAGTAATTTTTTGAGCTATCCAGAATGGAATTTGCTCACGTTTTGTGGGCATTTTACCCATGACTGCGTATAAAGTCTGTGGTGTAATTTTTTGTGTATTCCCGTTGAGGGGTTTGATTTGGAATGGTCAATGGTGGTTGGACTGTGAAAGTCTGCATGACATATTGGACTAATTGTCTGTAAATTTTTATTAACTCTGTAAGTTGAGTAAGTAATTCCTCGTCTGACATATCGAGGTCAGGATGAGGAGTGTAGCCGGCTAGAATCGGCCATGTTGCTCCTGGTCTACCTAGTGGACCGAGCCTGGTAATGTTTCTGTGATGTTTTAGGGCGCCTTTAAACCAGAGCTGATGCTCCTGGTATGTTAGTGGAATTTCAATATCCTCGAAAGGAATATATTCCTCTGGTGGTTCATCTTCTTTGTAGAAGTGAAACAATTTTGTTACTGGATTTGATTCAGGGAATACTAGTCATGAATAGAATACCTCTGTCTGAAAGGATTCGTGTGCCTCTATCACGAAAACTGCTCTACCGCCTCTTGGTGGTAGGCCGTGTTTTATACGTTTTAGAGTGATGGCTCTTCTTAAGTTTGGATGGATGTCTATAACACCCTCCTCGGTTTCATTTAAACCTGTAAAGTTAAAAGCTGCTATGACTGGGTCAGCCGCAGCTACACCGTTCCCGGTGTTATTGTCCCCGTGTATGGACATTTGTTTTTGGAAAAATGTAGAACAAGTTTCAAGGAAACAAAAGATAAGGTGCACAATATTTTGGAACACTGTATCCTTCAACGTTGAACAAACCAAGCAACTTATAGGGTTTTTTGTCCTATTTAGTTTTGGCGGATATTTAACCCTACCCACTCCAGACGTCTTATGGAGTATGTGAGTAGGGGTCTCTGGGAAAAGCACGACTGAGTTACTCAGTATCTAGCGTTAAATTACTGCCTTACCAAACGTTTGGCGCCATGTAGTGTAGTTCCTATTTCCCTAATAGGCTCTGCGCATTGGAATAATATACCCTATAGGCTTGACATAGGACTGCGGTCGGTATGTCCATATCGAGTACATTAAGCTTAATTACTTTTGTGCCAGCTAGCTCAGAGGCCACTAGAAACTCCTTGAGAACAAGAAGGGAGTAGTTTCTGGCAACCGCATAAACATGACTACTTTGTTTCCCTTTAGAATCGGAACACGTCTCAGAATCGTGGAAACAATAGATAAGTTTCACTCAGCTATTCGTGCATGCTTAGTTTCCGCAGAGTTACACAGAAAGAAAAGACGGGCGTTTCAATAAAGAGGTTTTATTGAACAGTCTTGTTTCTCGTGTAAGAGATATGTGCTGTTATGATCACAAGACAGTATGCAAGATAAATAATGTACAGCGTAAGCAGTAGAAATAAATAATACTGCGCTAGCATTATCTTTTAGCATATATTCACGTACATAAATAACATGAGCTAAAAATGCGAGTACTCATACGATGTGTCTCTCAGCTAGTTCTACCCCAATGTACCTAACCTAGTCTATGTGTAGGGAAAGGTAAGAAGTAGGTGTATTCTCTAGTATGGTAGACTAAGAGTATGTTAAGTCTAGTATGCCAAGAGTCCCTCTAGGTTCTAGTCAGCTCCATACCTTGAGAATGAGAGAGGTGGGAATCTCTTGCCGGATCTGGAACTTTAACACCCCGCGAACAGAGTCAGAACACTGGAAGCTGGATTCTTCTGCGAGCAGGAATGACAGCGTCTTCTCAGTGCGTCAGGCCGGGATACGGGCTCCTCTGAAGTCGAGGTCTCCTCTAACTTGCTTGGGCAAGGGAAGGTATATTTATACCTGATAGGTGCCTTGGAATGTTAGCATTGACGTGAAGTCGGACAGAGGAAGACGTCAGGAATGAACCCTTAAGGTACATGTTAGATGAGTTCTTGGAGAAATCAATAATCCTGTGCTAGGGGAACTCCCGAGAGCTTAAGGGTCTGGTTTCTAAGAACTCGTTGTGACGTTAGGGTGGACGGATGTCGGTGACCATGCCTGTATTTGGAGTGCACGGCTAATGCCTAAATAAGGACTGGGATTCTATGCCTATATAAGGGCAATGCGAATTGTGCCTATATAAGGACATGTTTCAGGAAAACCTATATACGGACACCTAAAGCGGAATACAACAAGAGGAGCTCTTAAACACATCCACGAGGGCCCCGGCACAAGGACAAAAATCATCGCATGCAACGTGATAGGGAGAAGATATTATAAGTGGTGGCGGAACACACACAGGACAGAGGGCGCAACAAATCCCACTCACCACTAAAGCTGAGCCTGCCCGAGTCTGACGGCTGATGTATTGGATGCAAATATTGATCCCTCAGAATTCCCCTGGAATGAAAACTAAGTATAGTAGACTGCATGTTTTTTACTGATGGGGTCACTTTTCTCCCTGACTCTGACTCATTTGTTCATTGTAGTTCATTATTAAATGTTTGATACTCAAGCCCGCCAGTTGGTAGTTCGGCAAAAATAAACATGCACTTCCCCTCCACCTCCCCTCCTGCAGAATCCCATGCAATGTTATGCTCCACTTGGTCACACTGTACACAGATTGTGTCACAAAAAACTACCCTCCGCTTCATCCCCCCCCCAAACATACACCCTATGGGGTATGATTCATATGGCTGCATTTCTCGCCATTCCCGCCGGTGTATTGTCTCGCCTAGTGCTGAATTACAGTGTGTCCTGTCTCTTCATCAATTGCCCTTCCACTCAGCTTGTAGGCATTGGAGCAGGCCTGCTTGCAGCCTCTCTCTTTCACGTCATTGTCACCCACCCTCTGATCTTTGCCATTGTCAATGTCCTGAACTCTTTGTAGGGCCTGCTCCCTACAACCCTCGTTTCCTCTCGATCACTCAGCCTCGGTCATTCCGGATCTGATGGCCCCACAGGTGTAGACCCGCTGACCGTTGAAAGGACATGCAGTGCAGTTTACTTGATTGCATGATTGGTTTTTGGTTTTCGCATAGCATTGTGTTTATTCATGCATTGTTCTGCTATTTTTCCCCCTAATACTGTTCCTTTTCTCTTTTTCCACTCCATCTTTTCTGTTTCCACTTTTTTCATCCCTCTTGGGTATTTGGTTAGGTTCCCTCTCTCTTTTGCATGTTCTTTCTATAGCTTATTTCTCCCCTCCACCTGTAGGTTCTCGTCTGCCCTTTCAACATCCCGTAGACTGCCAGAGGGACCGGACTAACCTCCCTACCTGCCCAGCATCTTTCACGACCCTCAGACTCTCCCCTTGGTTCTCACGATCTTCATGTCCGTGCACACATGCATTCTTTCCTGGAACGTCAATGGCCTTACAAATTACATCAAGCGGAAAAAGTGCTGTTGTATCTCAATTCCAAATGCGACGACATAGCTCTACTCCGAGAGACGCACCTCACTGAGACAGAAGCTGAGACGCTCCGGCGGGATTGGATGGGCAAAGAGATACACAGTTGTTGTCCTCTGCGAGCGGCAGATAACTTGCCGGCACCCCAGAAACATGGAGTAGCCATCTCGAGTCGGAAGACATTGCCCTATGTAGTGCTTAAGACCTGGGTTGATCAGGAGGATCGCTATGTGTTCCCCAAACTAAAGATTAATGGGGAGGTGCTATGCATAGGTTCAGTGTATGCGCCCACATGTCCGAAGGGCGCCTTCCTTCTTCAACTTACCCATGTAATGCTGGAGACAGATACCCCTAACATCCTGATAGGCGGAGATTGGAACCTGGCCCAGTATGCGGTCTTAGCCCGTACCTGTCAAATTGACATATGCAATAATGCGGACAGAGCCCTCCTAGGAGATCTTGGGAATGATAATGACCTTCGCGACATATGTTGTCTCTTGCATCTGATGAACCAGGAATACACATACTTGTCCCCGGTTCATGACACACAATCATGGTTGGATTTTTTCCTGATGGCCCACTCCTTGCTACCCGTTCTCTGCGAGACTTCAATACCAGAGGGCGAACTTTTGGACCACTCCTCCATTGCCCTTCAAGCTCATGACCAATTTGCAAGCCCTGGCGTCTCAACTTGTCCCGCTACTACCACCCAGTGGACAAGAACCAGCTTAAAACCGACGTGCATACCTACCAGGAGCACAATGGTGGCTTGGTTGACTCTGCCATGACATTGTGGGTGGCAGCGAATGCAACCATCAGGGGCAACTGAAGAGGAACGCTGCCCTGTCCAACAGGCAGAGAGAGGGCCATCAGAAGGCATTGGAGGCAGATATAGCCAGCCTCAAGTGCACCTACATGGCCCACCCTTCCGCTATTACCAGGCACAGCCTTAAGAAGTTGCACATGGACCTCAATACCCTCTTTACCTCCAAAGCGGAGTATGTGTTTCAGAGGTTGAAGTACCAGCACTATGAACAAGGAGAGAAGGGAGTACGGCTATTGGTGGCACAGCTCAGGCAGAGGGAGGCGGGAATGGCCATTCCAGCTATAATCACAGACTCAGGGGCGCTGGTCACAAAGCCACAGGAAATCGCAGATGCATTTGCATCTTATTACAGGGTCCTCTACTCCCCGAAGATTGTCCAGGGAACAATGCAGGTGTATGCCTTCGTGGATGGTATTTACTTACAGTGCTTCTCTGAGGACGGCAGACAACTGCTTCAGGGCGCGATCACCAAGGAAGAGATAGAGCAGGCCATCTAGGATCTACCCTATCACAAAGCCCTGGGTGAGGACAGCTTCCCGGCAGAGTTCTACAAGTGGACCAATTCCAAGGTGGTGGATCTTCTTCACAAGGCCTTTGCTGAGGCTGATCACTCAGGCTCCTTGGGTTTACTATCCAACAGGGCGCTGATATTGGTCCTCCCCAAACCAGGAAGGGACCCTCGCTTTTGTGGCAGTTATCGCCCTATATCCCTGCTAAATAGAGATGTCAAGATATTGGCCAGCATTCTAGCTACTCGCCTCAAGCGAGTACTCCCCTCTCTTATTCACCATTCGCAAGTGGGGTTTGTCCCAGGCCGCTCATCATGCAACCATCTTCGCACGTTAGCTCATGCGGTCTGGCTAGCAGCGGACCTTCTGGATGAGGCCGTGGCGCTGTCGTTGGATGCCGAGGCAGCCTTTGACCGGATAGAATGGGACTACATATTTGCCACGCTCCGGAAATTTGGCCTTGGTGACAACTTCATCCCCAGAGTGAGATGGCTCTACGACTCCCCCTCAGCACTGGTTATTTGTGGGGGGCTTTCTTTTTGACCCCTTCCCGGTCCATAGGGGTACCAGTCAGGGTTGCCCACTCTCTCCCCTTTGATTTCTCCTTGCGATGGAGCCTTTACCAGTGTCCTTGCGTCAATCAGATCGGATCATAGGCATTCCTAAGCCCGGAGGTCCCTTGACACTGTATCTTAATGCAGATGACATCTTACTCACCTGAACGGTCTTACCCTCCTCCATTCCTGTGGTGTTGGAGACCATTGATGCTTCTCTGGCAATAACCAGCTACAAGGTGAACTGGGGAAAGAGCGAGGCCTTGCCGCTGTCATGGATCACCAAATGCGCCGCACTCGCCAGTTACCCATCCCAGTGGAAGAATTCCGGCGTCAAGTGTCTGGGCATTCTAGTTAATAGGGGCTTGGTGGCGGATAACCTGAACCCACTTATGGAGCGAATGCGATTAGACTTTGCAAAGTGGTCCCACAGGACACTCTCACTCTGGGGACGGACTCGAGCAGTGAAAATGGATACCGTCTCCCGATTCACATAAGTGTTGGGCGTGCTTCCCCAATTAATACACCTCTCAACCCTCCGTCAGATGGACAAGACACCATTAAGGCCTTCCTCTGGGGTTCAGCGAGACCTTACCTGGCAATTCGGAAGCTTATCACTCATAGATCAGCAGGTGGACAGGGCCTGCCTTCTGTGGAGCATTACTGTCTAGCGCTAAATTTGGCACAACTGGCGTACCTGCACCCCCTGGTCCAAGACCCCTCATTATGGGTTGTGATCGAACGCAGACTCCAGGAGGCCTCTTGGGACTACGGGCCCTTTATCTTCTTAGCCCCGCTTCCGCTAGGTCCTCCAACCCCATGCTAAAAGCCATGCATGCCACCTGGATGCGAGCGCAAAAGCTCTTTGTGGTGGATGCGCATCTCCATGACAAAGCTCCCCTCTGGAACAATACTGGTATTCGCATAGAGGGGCCATGCTTGATTGGGGCCCCTGGTGTAGAGCTGGGATCCTGGCTCTTACACACCTGATCTAAGGTGGCAAACTCAAGTCCTTTGAGATGCTATGAGACGAAATTGGTCTGTTGAATACTCAACAGTGGCGCTATTCACAACCACGTCATTGTCTGCTGAGAAAACTGGGTCCCCAACCCTGGATCATTCCTTGTTCCCAGGTGCTCTCTTACCTTAATACTTGGGGTCAGTTTAAAGGCATGATATCCGGATTCTACAACCTCCTGATTCGCCACCTCTACTCCCAGCCACAATTGGCTAGCCTCAGGACGGCCTGGCGGGCTCGCCTGCAGGTGGAATATGATGAGGATTGAGCAGAACATTTGGAGGCCCTGGAACGGGGAGTCTGGTAGGCAGAGATGAAGCTCAGTCTTTTTAAGATCCTTCCGGGCTGGCATTGGACATTGGCACGGCTTCAGGTTGAAGGGTTGCTTCCTCCTTCTGCCTGCTGGCGATGTGATCACATGCCCTGTGATATTGTTCATATCTTACTGGACTGTTCCGTCACTCGCCCCTTCTGGACACCAGTGGGGTCTACGCTCCAGGAATCTATGGATTTACCCTCACCACTTCCGGACCCCCTAATTCTCCTACATGATTTATCAGATCTTTCCGAGTTGACCCGCCATGCCCGTTGTTTGCTCGTCACTGTCCTGACAGCTGCCAAGATCTGTATTCTGCATCACTGGCATTCTCCACAATTGTCGTCACATAAGGACAGGCCTGCGGAGATGTACAAAACTGCTTCCTACAAAAAGGTCATTTACAATTTAATGGACAAAGCACATGGTCCCCCTTTCTGCAGATGCCCTCCCCCAATTTGCATTGAATCTTGATTCTTCCTCATCACTATCATTGCATCCCATTCCCCCGCCTTTTTTTTCTGCCCCCCGCATTACTATACTTGGGCTTCGACTGACGGGCCTTCTCGTCCATGCTTTGTAGTTTCGCCTTCCCGCCCTTCTTCCCTTTACTTCCCTCTTTCGCTTGCTAATTTTCTTACCCCTCTTTTTCTTTTCTCCTTTTCCTCTATATTAGGATTGTTTGTTATTAGTACATGCATTGCGGGGCGTGGCTAGCCAGCCAAGATGGCGGATGCATATTAGCGAAGCTGAGAGCTACTAGCTTCTTTATCTGCCATAATTTCTGTACCTGCCACATCATCCGCCATCCTGTAATACCCAAACAGGTTCCTGCTCGCCCTACCAGCCACTGCGTTACTCTCCTGAGCCGGTGGTCGCCGGGGAGGCGGGCCAGGTGGCGGCAACTGATGTAGATCTGCGTCTGCGTGGAGACGGGCCGCTGTGGATCGGGGCTGCAGTGCCGACTGACTGTGCGGAGACCGGCGGAGGTCCGCCACTACCAGGGAGATTGCTAAGGAGAAAAGGGCTTCCCCCCCAGCTGATGAGACCAGGGGGCACTGCCGACATACCTGGCCTGGCCGTAGATGAGGCCCTGCTCGGGTGGTATGGAACTACACAACGGATGCCCCCCGAGCACCAGAACCCTCCTGGTATCGTGGGGGGCTCAGGTGGCGGGGTCAGGTGGCGGGACCCTGATCGGAAGCCCGGAGGCCATGTCAGGCCTAGGGCTGCCTGTGCGAGTGGAGGCCGAGACGGTGTGACGAGCTTGAGGCCCTAAGAGGCCCCGGGAGCCTTGATCGCCGGCTCCTGGAGAACCTGACGGTCAGATGAGGCGTGCGTGCGCTCCCATGGCCCTGCATGCGTGCCCCCGGCTACGGCCCAAGTCTGAGGCCCGGAGGTCGTGTCGGGCCTAGGCCTGACTGCGGGAGGAGGGGCGGGGCCTGGCAGGTTGCACCGATGTACCACCTGGGCCATTAGACAATAGAAGGAATGCCTAAACACCCAGAGGGGTGCATGACGCGTGAGCGCTCCGGTCTTTACCTGTGACAAATCAAGGCCCACCGAAGAAGACAACACATAATTGGGGGCCTAGTTCCACAGCAGAGGCTAGCCTACATTCATAGTGCTGAAACTCACCACAACGCTGCTACCACTGGGGTGACCAGTCCTTGAAGCGTGGGGCACAGGAGAGGAGGCATGCTGCCGGTGAGCCTGCGCCGTCTTTATCATAAGATTTGCATTGAGCTGTGTGGCTGGGGGGAGGAATGGGGGGGGGCCTGGCCCAGTGGTGTGCCTGGTCCTTCAACGGACGCCTTGTTGACCCCCCACCCTGAGACTCACTGACTGCGGAACCGGCTGAACTACTTGGGGGCTGGCCTAGACCTGGCCCTTGTAGGGTTTTTCTTTACCCCCCCCCCCCGAGTGAAATGAGAGTGCTGGCTCAGGCCCTTTGCGCACTACACACACGGCCGCCGGCGCAGACACACTTGGCCCCTGCCCTGGAGCGCCGAGCCGGAGAGCAGGCGGCAGATGGCGCAACTAATTCTGACACATCCTTGGGGCCAAGCTTGACAGTCCTACAAACGGTGGATAAAATCGGCCCCACTCTTGAGCACACACACATCGCTCGAGCAAAGAATAGACAAAGTAGCTGCAGACTTCACCCTGCTGCATGCAGAACACCGCAAATTAGCAGATAAAGTGAAAGCGATGAAACACACTTGCTGAAATCAAACCAACAACCCACGAGACCACAACTATGGTTCAGACCCTAATGGCCCAAGTGCATGTTCTAGAGAGCAGGGCTGAAGATGCCGAAGGCTGCTCTTGAAGAAATAATATTCGCGTAGTGGGGCTCCCGGAAGGAGTGGAGGGTCAAGATGCTGTGGGATACACTGAGAACTGGATCCGTGCGCTGCTGCCTGACACCGAACTCACTCTTTTTTTACCGTTGAGCATGCCCACAGGGTGCCAACGTGTAGTTCACTGCCAGGTGCTAACCCCAGACCATTTCTTTTTCATCTACTGAACTATAAAGACCGCGACTCCATCCTTCGTGAGGCGCGTAAACTAAGAAGACATAAAAGTAGACAATGCCTCTGTCATGCTTTGTCACAATTACACAAAGACAGTGCAGAAACAGCGGAGCTCATTCCAAGGGGTCAAACGGCACCTCAGAGATCACAATGTCTGCTAATCCTTGCTCTTCCCTGCCCGACAGTGCAGTGGTCAACGGCAAGGTGCACTTCTTCGACTCCCCGGAGGACACATGGGTCTGGACGGAGGCCACTGGACTTGGAGGCTCACGCCCCACTCCCCAAGGGGCAGACAAGATGGGAGATGCTGTGGGAAACCGCAGCCGGAGGAATCACAGAAGGTTCACCCGAACTCTCGGATGCGTGCGATGCCGAACTTGGAGCAGGTGATTCTAGAGTGGCAGCAAGCCCTACAAATGGCCTCCACAATGCAGGACCTGGTCCCAGACCCGGATGCTGCCTCCACACAAACCTTAAGCGATGATGGCTCCCTTAGTACATGGCTGTCTGGTGCGGACTCTCAGGCTCCACCAGAAGTTACCCCGCAAATGGCAGACAACATAACATCACCAAATCAAGAGAAGTGATCCAGCAGCAGCGCTGTGGTGGCCAACACCTGCATCATATTTTAACTGACCTGCGGCGATGTACAAACTGATTCATCTCAACGTAGAACTGAGTTCTCTTTGCAGTTGCCAGCCTATAGCTGGGTACATGCACACAATACACACATGGGGCCCAGCATAGTTGGCCCTCGCGACCCCACACTCCCTTAAGTCAGCTTACAAGGCCGGTGGTTGCCAAAGTTTGGGCGGATACCTGTTGTACCTCTGCTCCAGAAATGTTGCATATGTTCAAGTTCTGTTTCCTTTCACAGGGTTTTATTAGTTGTCCTAGCATACCTCACTTCCCGAACCATAAACTCCAGATTGCACCGACGCCTACAGAAGACAATTTCTGCTCCCACGACCCCTGCGTGCGAGCCACTACCACATCTTACTCATGATGCACACTAACATTATCACATGGAATGTGAAGGGCATGCACACACCCTCATGCCGCTATGTGGTGTACTCTTACCTTAAACGTAGATCTACCCACATAGCTTTGCTGCAAGAGACAAACCTAACGCAAACCGAAGCCAACAGACTCAGACGCCGTTGGAGGGGACAAGTATTCGCCACAAATTAGTTCTCATACGCGCGAGGCGTTTTGATATGGGCAAGATCAGGGACCCCCTTCGTGGCGGATGATGTGATGATAGACATGGAGGTACGCTAAGTCCTTATCCAGGGTCGACTTAATGGTCATCAGATACTACTGGGGTCAATAAATACCCCCAAAACAGACCAAGCAACTTATCTACACAACTTATCCAGCGTGTTTGGTGCAGCATTCCATGGCTGCTGGGAGGCGGCTATAACTCAGTTTTACTACTACACTAGACCGCTCATTTCCCCCGCTACCTTGCACAGCAGCCACCACTAATGCGCTGGCACTGGGTGACTGGATAAGACACTGAGGCCTAGTAGATATATGCCGTGACCGCAACCCCAATGCACGTGTCTACTCTTTCTACTCCTCACCGCATGACCCGCACATCCGGCTAGATCAGATAGTAGGGACAAAGAACCTTCTCCCCATAGTCCAGCTGACTGACTATCTTGGTCACACACACTCAGACCACAACCCTCAAATTATACGCCTCGCCTGGAAGGCGGATACACCGGTCATACCCACGTGGCACCTGCAACGTTGGAGGACCCACCATTTAGGGAGTCTGGTTCATACGCCAGGACCAACCCCGGCACCCTATCATTTTGCTGCACTCTCATACTGGACAGCTTCTTCACACTCAGCACGAAATACACACAGAGCTCATGTGTCACTATTCTTCCCTATATCAGTCGGCCCTAGAGGTCGGGTCTGACCGCCTGACCACATTTTTTGATACCATCAGATTCCCTGTCCTTACCCCAGAACAGCGGGGGGAACTCGAAGAACCGATTACATAACTGGAGATACGCGAGGCCATTAGGGCTCTGGCGACAGATAAAGCCCCGGGGCCAATGGTCTCCCAGCTGAATTTTATAAGGCCTACTTTTGGACACTGACACCTCGCTTACACACCCTGTATAATGAGGCGTACACAGCGCCCAACCTCCCTACGTTGTTAAGTGAAGCCCTACTGATCTCGCTGCCAAAGCCAGGCAGTAATCCTACTGCTTTGGGATCCTACCGCCCCTTAGCACTGCTAAACACAGACTACAAAATACTAGCTAAGGTCTTGGCCGACCGGTTGGCTTCCCATGTCCCATCTTTGGTGCACCCAGATCAGAACAGGTTTTTCCCGGCCCGCAATACTTCACTAAACTTGCGACGTTTCTTTCACATCTCCAAATACTCAGCTGTTAGGTGGCCACATTCTGGGTGCCTGATCCAAGATTTGGAGAAGGCCTTTTATTACTTGGAATGGGAATTTCTTTTCATGGCGTTATCTCGTTACGGCATCAGATCGTTTCCTGCGCATGGTCGGGCTGCTCTATACTGCACCGGTGGCCAGAGTGAAGACTAGCACATATCTCTCAGACCCCATTGCAATCTGTTGAGGCATCCAGCAGGGATGCCCGCTGTCCCCACTGCTCTTCTCTTTTGCTGTGGAGCCATTGGCTGTTGTTATTTGAGCACACGGCCCGGCCTGGGGCGTTCTGTTGGGGGATGGGATACATATTACGTTATATGCAGATGATCTCCTCCTGTATCTCCGGGACATTCGGATGGCCTCTGCTGCACTCGCTCAAACGCTCAGCGACTTCGCTGACATATCTGGCTTAAGGGTCAACTAATCAAGCTTGTTTCTCTTCAACACAGACTGCCCTGAACCCGACTACACGCTCAATGGCATTCCCGTCACGTGGCAACCATCCGTGTTTAGCTACCTGGGGACTAGGATCTACCATCAATCAGCTGACCTGCTGGAAGGTAACCTCGGAACAGACATAACGTCAGTTCGGTCCCAGATGCTGTACTGGCGCTCACTTCCCCCCTCAGTCATGGGACGAGTGGCGCTTCTTAAGATGGTGGTCCTGCTCTGCCTACTGTACTATTTTGCTAATTTGCCCGTCTACATCGCGCCCCCCTTATTTAGTAAATTTGAAAGTGTCGCGAGAGAATTCATCTGGAATAAAACCCGTTGTCGCGTAGCTCTCACTAAGCTGTACTTACCCATCGATCAGGGCGGACTGGCAGTCCCCAACATGGAACAATATTACCCTGCCTCTCAGCTGCAATGGGTAGCCAGATGGATGACTGGTAGGCAGCTGGCTGATACTGCCACCTCTTCACCGGCCTGGACACTTCTAGCACTGCTCCAACTATTTCACCCCCGTGCTCACGAGAAGTTGCCAGATCTGTTGCTCCTGGGGGACGCACACCGTTGTTATCGGCGAGCCCTGTACATAACACGAGCCATCATCCCATGTGCACTGGCTCTGCTGTTACTGGGCACACCGAGGGGAAAATTCCCCACTGCGACTGCGAAACCTACCGCCTGGCAAGCTGCAGGAATCCAGACATTAGGCGATCTTTACTGGGAGGGTGCTTTACTAACATATAATTGCAAAAGGAACAAATGTTGGACGGAATGCTGAACAATGCAAACATTCACCCCCAGTCACAAAGATCTGGGTTTAATCCATCGTTCTTTTGCTCACCACACGAGCCTAGTTTGGACCCAGCCATAAGCAAATCAGTCTTGACCCTGTTCCTTATGGGAACAGTCCAGCCCGAACTGCCAAGCCAGATCCTCCCTGGACCGGAAACAATCATCCTGGGACCTGTTTCGGGGCATCACCCGTCATCAGCCAGGTTAGCTTGAATCCAGAGACACAGTGCCCGAAACCGGTCCCAGAATGCTTGTTTCCGATCCAGGGAGGATCTGGCTTGGCAGTTCAGACTGGACTGTTCCAATAAGGAACAGGGTCAAGACTGATTTGCATATGGCTGGGTCCAAACTGGGGTGGCATGGTGAGCAAAAGAACGATGATTTAATCCAGATCGATTGACTGGGGGTGAATGTTCGATTTGCTCTGCATTACGTCCATCATCTGTGTGTCTTTTGCTTACTAACATATAAGGCACTGATAAACGAGGAGCACCTACCCACGGGTCAATTCTTACTTCACGCCTCCCTGATAGTGGCACTGGGCGACAAATGGAGAGAGATGTCGGAGGAACAACAGACGCATCTGATTATCCAATACCTACATGTCATGGGGCCCGGGAGGCACCTCATTAAATGGTTTGCGGCCTCCTTACGCCTTCACACAGCAGTATCGTTCCTACCGCTGAAACAGTGCTGGGATACCGACCTGGCAAGCCATTGCACAGATAGGGAGTGCGCTGCAATACTGGAAAGTCCTGTCCGAGTTCCTCAGAACGCCTGCTTTCGCCTTATCCAATATTATGTCACACAGATGGCCTTACCTTACTCCTGTCAACATAAATAGATACTTCCATCGTGTAGATGCTGCCTGCCCCAGATGTCACACCCTTGATGCAGATCTCTTGCACATGCTGTGAACCTGCCCGCTCCTTGTCTTGTACTGGCAGGGAGACATAACTCAATTAGCCGAATGCACAGGCCGCAAGTTGGCACATACATAGGAGGTATGCATTTTTGGCCTTTTTCGTATAAGTAAATGACACAAGGTGACCTTCGCTTCATCGATCTAGGAACACTGGTTGCCAAGCGCTTTATCACTAAGAGGTGGAAAATGCCATCACCTCCTCCCCTAATAGCTTGAAGGCTATCGATGCTGACAATGGCCAAGGGTGAGAGTATAGCGCTGCGTAGGGAGGACACTCTGGGACTTCGCAAGATCCCTGTAGTCGCACACTGGGACACAATCCTGATGGACCTCCAAAATGGGCCACCCCTAGCACACAACGACCTGGACCACACATCGTCATCGGTGGGGGGAGAGGTGAAAAGTAGACACACTGCACAACAGCGAACACAAGAGAGGCTAGCTAACACCAATATGTCCACCTTGCAGGACACACACAAGCAGACACAATGATGGTTTGATATAATGCACGTTGTTGACATGACGGTTGGAATAGAGAGAGGTGTAGGGAGGGAGCGATCTTGAGGTTAGACATTGTTACCCTTTTAATTCTTATTTGTCCCTACCTTTTCCCCTCCGTTCCCCCAACGTTATTGGCACTGTTCATTGCGGACCCATTGTTAATACAACCAGTTGGAGCTCCCGCAACAAAACGCAAGACGAAGTTCCCAAAGGACCTTTACAGAATGAAAGGCATGTACCTTGCCCATATGCAGGGAAGAAATCATTAAAACCAAATGTATGTCCAAATGTTAATACCGAAACACGCAATGGCACGATCACATAGTAAGCCATTTTATTACATTAACACGTATTGCCCAACTGTTATTGTGTAAATCGGATTCTTGAATGCAATGGATCAATTATTGAACTTTGCGTGGACATGTCAATCTCTGTACTTGGGTAAAGTTTGTAAACCGCGTATAAAAATAAAAACAGATTCAAACAAAAATTGGTGCATGTATTGCAATCAACATTTAGTATCTCAATATGGATCCATGCTGGACTTGCATGTCACTGTATTCGCCGTTATTTTTCAGTACTTAATTTATGCCAATAAAAATAATTACTGCACAAAAAAAGGCCTGAAGGCTAACTTTAGACCTGAAGTTTAAGTGTAGACTTCAGGTCTAAGTTTAACTTTGTGAATTGGGCCCTCATTGTTTTCCTGCACTTCAATCTCTATTACGCGAGACTGAGATGAGAATAAAACACAGCCTTTCTTAATACCTTCTATCCAGTGGCAGCCGGCATGGATCGGGGGTGGGTAAGGGTGTAAAAAAGAAAACATATCTCCTCGCCGCGTCTCTCCTCCGTCGTCCTTCCCTCGTCTCTCCCGGCCAGAACGGAACAGAAAGCACCCAGGCTCCACTAAGCCAATCACAACGCTTGGCATTGGTCTGAGTTCTCTGGTTCGGCGCTCAGACAGGCAGTGGGAGCCTGGGCATGTTCTCCACCCAGGCTGTGATACAGCCTGGGTGGAGAACATGCAAATGTGCATGACTGTTTGGCTGGCCCCAGACGGCCGGCCAAACAGTCATGCGCCCTTACAGTGTGCCACCATTCCTCCCCCTGCTCCTCTGTCCTCAGAGCAGCCCCGCCCACAAGCTGCTGCAGCAGGAAAAAATAAAATGATAATAACCTGGAGTTATTTTTTTATTTTTCCTTTATTTTACTGCTGCGAAGCCCTGGGGCGACGCACCTCCACCTAGGCGGAGGAGCTGGCAATGCTTCTTTCTATGATGTCCCTTAAATGATGCACTTTAATACAAAGGAAGTATGACCAGAGTGAAAACATTTTCTCTTGTGAGTTTTTATGGGTGCTTCTAACATTATGACACGTTTCCTACATTGTATATTTAAGGTGGCATCCAACTAATCTATAAAATTAGAACTGAGCTAACTGCCACTGACAGGACATGATGGGGTATTGGAAGACCGTCCTTTAAAGGAGCAGTGCCAGATTTCCAGCTGCAAAATATCTGGCTACATTGTTCCTGCTCTCTATTACTTTTCCTTCAAAAAAGGTTTGCGAGTTGTGAAAACGAATAAAAAAAGATTTATTCCATAAAAAACGTTTGTGAATATTTTTTCTGGGCACTTTTAAATGGATAGTGCCTGTTTCTCCATGAACATGGCTATTTTTAAAGAAAACTAAAGGAAACATTGGACAAAATATAGCCTGAAATTAGGCTTCCAATGGTTTATTTTTACAATTGGACTTTTTTTTTATCAGACATGTTTTACATATCAAAAAGTTGTATTTAATTTGCTCTGAGACCCTGCACCTGGGCCGGTCTAATCAGTGCTTTGGCTACTAATGACTTTCCACTGGAAAACCGCTCTATCAGACTCATAATACCATTCTCAACAAATCATAAATGACAATGCTGTCTTAGCAGAAGGGCTATGAACAAAAGAAAATTGTCAAAATGGTTCACTGCCAATCTATTATTTTTTAATATTTTTTATTAATTTTCACATTAAACACAACTGTTCATCTACAGGTGCCATTCTTTCTAGTTACACAAAGCTAGTCTATTTATTTTTGTACATCAGCAAAGGGTCTAGGCCTCCATATCAAAGTCACCTTAAATTGTGGGTGTTACCTGATCCACCTCATTTCTATTTCACCTCTTTCTCTTGTGTACACCAGTGTCTTGGGTTCCCATTGTTATTCCTGTCTCTATCATAACCCTCTGTATTCTCCTCATAGACCCCGTATCTTCTCACATTTTTTCGGGCACCTCTTTACCTTATGTATATTGTTTTCAACCACCATACACCAGTCCATATCTTAATTCCATTCTTCTAATGACAGTCTCATTTTGGAACACGTATTGGTAAAGTCAGAAGGTCTTGCTTATAAGCAGATGTGCTTTGTCAGTGGTTGATTTTCATTCCGGAGTGGTGAGTGGAGGGATTGGAAGGATGTGAGAAAGATTCAGTGCTGGCATGCATAGGTAGATGTGTGAGTCCGTAAGTGGACGAACGGCTGAGTGATCCAAAGGACGGATGAATGCAAGTGTGCATTGGTGGATGGCTGGATGAGGGAATGAGCACAATGATGGATAGCTGCTTTGCTGGGTTAGGGCATGAATGGATGACTGGAGCAAGGGCAATATGGCAGAGGGGGGAGTGTATGGGAGAGTGGATGAGTGCTTTAAAGATGGTTGAACGGCTAGATGAATGGCTGACTGCCTGAATTGATGAAGGCGGTAAGTCTAGTGTAAGGGCAAAGTCATGGTGGTGAGGCATGGGCAGTCAGGGAAGAAGGGTGGGAGAAGAGGCGGCAAATGAATAAGTGTGAGTGCATGTTGGATTGCTGAGTGATTGCACGGATTGATGGTTACAGAAAAAGGTTGAGTGCTTGAATGGATGAGGGGCCAGAACAATGTGTGAGGGCAAAGGCAGTGAGGGGAAAAGCACAGTATGGAGCAAGTGTAGAGGGATGAGCCTGGGCCAGTGAGAGGATCAGTGTGGGAGAAAGGGCAATGTATGGTGTAGGAGCAATTGATGGCTGAATGAATACATGCATTGATTTATTTTTATTTTTTAGCATTTATAAAGTGCAAACCTTCACTCATGGGTAATTGGCGCTGAGGTTCTATGCTCCAACCAACAGCGAGTACATCTGTCATAAAAAAAGAAGAAAGAGTAAGGTCACGGGGGAAAAGCCAGGTCTTTATTAGTTTCCAAAATTTCAACAGTGATTTTTCCAGCTGAAGTTCGAGAGGGAGACTGTTTATAGTCTTGCCGCTGCCACTGGAAAATAACTTCCACCCAGTGTGGCTCTGTGGAAACTGGGTACATTCACCAAAGTAGCTTTTTTTTAGAACACAAAACTGCATTTTGGGATGTACAAAGAGAAGTTTTTAGTCGAAGGACATTGTCATACTATACTTTATGAACTACATAAAGCCTTAAATCTGGTTTCCTGCTGAACTGGGAGCCAATGCTGTTTGACTAACCCCAGGATGATGGATCTGATTCACCTGACATTTAGAATCAATCTGGCGGATGCATTCTGCACCATTTGAAGCTGGTTTGTCAACTTGGCAGGACGGCCAAGATAGGTCGAATTGCAATAGTCCAATCTAGTAGATATGAAGGCATTTGTTATCTGAAAATATGTCTGAAAATTTTCAGCGCTCCGTCCATCATCTCCTTGTGTTTGCCTAGTTCGCCCTAAGTTGGCAGGGTATGCCCAAACGTGGGTCCCTTGCTCACTTTGCCAATGGATTCAAGCTAGCCTGGCTGATGAGGGCTGTTAGCCTGAAACCGGTCCCAGGATGCTTGTTTCCGGTCCAGGAAAGACATGGCTTGGCAGTTCGGGCTGGACTGTTTCCATGAGGCACAGGGTCAAGACTGATTTGCATTTAGCTGTGTCTGAACTGGGGTGGCGAAGTGAGCTAAAGAATGATGATGGATTCAACCCAGATCTGTGACTGGGGGTGAGTGTCTTAAAATTTTCAGCGCTCCGTCCTTCATCTCCTTGTGTTTGCTTTGTTCGCCCTAAGTTGGCAGGGTATGCCCAGACGTGGGTCCCTTGCTCACTTTGCCACTGGATTCAAGCTAGTCTGGCTGATGAGGGCTGTTAGCCCGAAACCGGTCCCAGGATGCTTGTTTCCGGTCCAGGGAAGACATGGCTTGGCAGTTCGGGCTGGACTGTTCCCATGAGGCACAGGGTCAAGACTGATTTGCATATAGCTGTGTCTGAACTGGGGTGGCAAAGTGAGCTAAAGAACGATGATGGATTCAACCCAGATCTGTGACTGGGGGTGAGTGTCTGAAAATTTTCAGCGCTCCGTCCATCATCTTGTGTTTGCTGTACATTAAAAAGGCATATGATCGCTTGAGGACCTGTGATTGAAATAACTAAGACTTGGTTACAACCTTGATCTGTTCCTTCAGAGTTAAACCTGAGCTAGACTTTATCTCCAAATTTTTTACACTTGACACAGGTGTGGGTTGATGGCCAAAGGAGTAGGGCTAGAAAGCATGCTTCCACGCTGTTGTGTGGTAGAAAGACATTGCTAAGGGCCTTATTATGAGTACAGCGGTCCTAGGACCTATTGCATTGCAAATGTTTGTTTGATGTTGTGAACTGAGATAAAGTGCTGGGAACTAGAAGTGCAATGTTCAGATGAGGATTCAAGTTCACAATGAATTTCCTTTCAGGAACTCGAGACACAGGTAAGTAGGGTGACCAATTGGCATGGGTGCAAATTCAGGATGGTGAGGGTAAAAATTCAGGACAAAGGGTCAAAATTCAGGAAAAAAATTCAAGGCAGAAGGTCAAAATTCAGGACAAAACTTGGAACAAAAGGTACGGTTTACAGACACATCAGAGGATGGCGCGCAATAGTATATAAGTAAGTAAATAGACAACCAGCATAAGTACAAGTCAAAAAAAGTTTATATTCGGTTGAGACAATCGTGCACTTGATGGTTTTTCGGTATTGTACGCAGCTTTGAGCAACTGTGCAGGTCTTTTTGTGGTATTTTATATGATCATAATCTATTTATATGGTTACTGCACTGTGTTGATCAGTCTGATATTTCGTTAACAGTTCATGGGCCTAAGCAGGCATGTTTGGGGAGACAAGTGGTCGGGAAGAACTGCTCGGATGGACTTTGTTACTAGCCTCTCATATAGGAGTGCCATTGTGAGATGTAAAGCAGCACGCATAGAATGTAGCTATTAGGGAACTGCAGTGCTGGACTAGAGTGCAGTCCTCCGAGTGGTTAACTTTATGTGTCAGATCGCTTCAGGTATTCCATGTCTGTTCAGCTGGTGGTGACTGGTTTAGGGTTTGGTACAGTACTGAGTGATGGATAAGAGCCATAGTGGACAGGTCTTGTATGAGGGTAAGAGCATTAAGCAGGAAAGGGGAGTTATTAACCAGCCTGCATGAGCCATAATTGGCTGCACGTTATGGTATTATTGTGAGCCAGAACAGTGAGATAAGAGTTGACATTACTATATAATACCCTGGCTAGCTATATATCAGCTATCCTTATTTTACCTGTATATGGGAAATAGTATACTGATTGGGCTGTTTCATTTCTGTGAGCTTTAAACTGCAGATTCTCATTGATGCACAGAAGTGTGCTACAGACTAGAAACTGTATACGTTGTTGAGGCATTTTTGTAGGTCAGAAGGAGGCACTGTCTTTTACATACAGAACATTTTCTATTGAAATGGAAGCAAAATGCCAACATACAGTTTTACTGATAAAACTACCTAGCACACAAATAATAATGTGTGGAAATGTGTTTTCAGCAAATATGTATAATTTGAACATCACCAAGTAAAGTGTCTTGATTGTTTTGATCTTATTAAAACTCTGTTTCCAGCACACTTTTGAATTGCAAACAAGTGGTCGATTTGTGTTTTCCTAACTGCTGATATGTTTTGAAACATTTGCACAGTTCATTTTATTTTTGTTGAAATGTTTATTTGCTTACTTACAACAGGTTGCAAAGCATTATTGGCAATGAGCTGGGAGCTGCGCAGCAGCTTAGCATTTTACAACAACATGAATCGGGAGTCAATACAGGTGATATCATTAACATGATACAGATACTGAGTCTCCCCTGGCAGATAACACTAATCAGGCAAATACAGTGTGTTGGCTCCCAAATTGACCCAGTAAGGTTAATGTTTAGTAGAGGCAGCAATTATGGCATACATAGTGAGCATTAGCATGATACGTTTCAAATTACATCAGCTTTCTGTCATCTCCATGCCATCTCCCTCAGTCTCTCCCGTTTCCTTTCCCACCAAATAAGTTTGAAACGGTCCACAAATATCTTTAGGGTGGTTCTGTGGTAGGAGAAGATCATTGAAAACGTCTGATTGAGTATTGCAGTATATCACATCTTTATGCCAGTCCGTAAGAGTGGGGAAGACGGCCGCGGGGCCCATCACATAGCCACCCTGCGCTTGGCTAAGAGGAAGCCGACTGCCACCAATTTTCTTACCTCTTTCTTAACCTCTTTATTTAGACCCAGCAAGGCCAGTAGGGTGTCAGGTACTAGCGTGTACCCAATAATAAGCAACAGTTCATCGAATATCTCTACCCAGAATGCCTGGACACCCGGGCAGAGCCATGCCGTGTGTAGAAAGCCGGCGTCAGGTGAGTGGCAGCGGAGACACTCTGCTGAATCCCGCAGCCCATAACGGTGCAACCTCTCAGGGGTGTAATGAACCCAGTTTATGTATTTGAGGTGTATGAGTCGATGCCTACCGTTGAGGGAGATCTCATTTGTTCTCGCGCAACAGTATTGCCATCTTTTATCATCTAAGGGCGTCCCTAGTTGTCTGTGCCAGTCTAATTGTGCTTTAATCATCGTTGGGCGTCTCGACTCCTGTGTGTGTGCATAGAGTCGGGAAACTAACCTCTCAGGGATATCGCTACGAAACAAGAGAGACAGTGCAGCAATCTCCAACGGTTTCCTCATCTCATCACAAAGGAGATCTCTCAATGCGCTGCGGACCCTAACGAATTGGAATCTTGTCAAGGGGGTCTGTTCAGGCGTTTCATGGATCACCGTATCCCAGCTTTTAGCGACACCTTCACTAAAGAGGTCACCCATCCTGTGTATATCCAATGAGTGTAGGGCTTTAGTGACTGCCTTATCTTTTCCCACTGGGAACCACAAGCACTAATCCAACAGGATGTGGGGTGAATACAGTAGGGAGCCCGATTGTTGTACCAGCGTTTCATGCCAGGCCCGTACTGTCGGGTGCAGAGAGTCAAGTGTGCTGTGTGATCTGTTCGGTTCCCTGAAAAGAGTCTGTGGAAGAGTGTCTGGAAAGGCGGCATCTCGTCCCTCTTCATAATTACCCAGTCTAAAGAGCCGAAAGCCTTTTCGGTTTCTAAAAATACAGCCGCGGCTTCCACTTCCGGATCTACTTGTTGGACCAGGCCAAATAGGGTGCAGAGATTATAAGTAATGCTCCTGCCTGGGACAAAGCCCACTTGTTCAGGGCGGAAAATACCTGGCACAAGAGGGCCAAGGCGGTTAGCTAGTATCTTGGCAAACATTAAGTAGCGAAAGAGGCCTATACGAAGCACAGCTATTGGGGGGCTTACCCGGTTTTAAAAGGGCGACTACGAGTGCTTCTCTCATAGTGGGTGGCATGATCTCTACCATTTCCTCGAAGAGGGTGACCAAGTGGGGGATCAATAGTTCCTGGTAGGCCTTATAGAATGCTACTGTGAGGCCAACAGAGCAGGGAGCACCAGATGGATGCATTCCCTTGAGTGCAGTGCGTATTTCCCTGTGTTCAACCGTTAGCCATGTCGTGTATATGTTTCAAATAATCTTTCACGACATAGACATCAGGTACCATGTGGGGGGAGGTAGAGCTCGGCATAGTAACCTCGAAACCTCTCTGCAATATTTTCAGAGTTGTGTATTGGTTGATTGCCATCATCTAGTATTTCCATAATAATTCCCGGCTCTTGTCCAGGACGAGTAATTGCAGCTAGCGTAGCCCCCAGGCGTTCATCCCCCCCCATACACTCTAGCCAAAGCATATTTATCCAGATGCTTGGCTTCGAATCTGCAGTCTCGTTAAATTCTTCCAGTTTTGCTCTAATGTCTTTGAGCAAACGGGCATCACCTGTCCATTGATTTTCTTTTTCCAGTTGAGAAATTTCTCTCTAGTTTAGCCAGACTGGTTCTTTGGGACGTTAGTACCCCAGCGTGCTTCAAGATAACAGTCCCTCTAATATATAGATTGAAGGTTTCCCATACCGTGCTGAAATCGGATACAGAACCAATGTTATTTTGAAAGAATTCTTCAATCACTTGCGCAAGTTCTACCCTGAATACTGAATCTAGCAAGGAGTGTGGGGGGAAGTGCCAGGTGAATGCGGGGAATGTCCGAGTCATCAAAATTATATCCAGTACAAGAGGCGAATGATCAGAGAGGGTTCTCTGTGGTGGTTCCCATTTGGTAACTCTGGACACCAGACTTTTAGACACTAACCAGAAATCTATACGTGTGTGGGTATCATGCGCTGCAGAGTAATGAGTGTAGCTAGTCCAATCTGGAGATCAAAGGGCCAGATGTACAACCTTGGAAATAGCGCCTCGCACATTGCAAGTTTTTTGCGACTCGCAATTTGCGAGGCGCTATTTCCAATGTACAACAGTGTTTTTCACACTGTTAGCGATTCCCAATGGGGTCGCAAATAGAGAGGCTCATGAATATTAATGAGCCTCTCGCAATTTGTGACCCCATTGGGAATGGCAGGCCCTCCCAGGTATGGTGGCCTGCTGGGCTTAGCAGACCACCATGTCTGGGACTGCTTTTAAATAAAGCAGTTTTTTATTTTTAAATGCAGCCCGTTTTCCTTAAAGGAAAACGAGATGCATTTAAAAAAAGAAAAAAATGAAACGTTTTTGTTTAATTTTTTAAGGGCAGGTAGTGGTCCCTGGGACCACTACCTGCCCTTAAAAAATATTTCCCCCTGCATTTGCAAAGGAGAAGGGGTCCCCTGGGGACCCCTTCCCTTTTGCGACCCCATTACCACCCTCTTGAAGAGGGTGGTAATTTGCGAGTGTTTTGCGCCCGCAATTGCGGATGCAAAACATTCTTACATAGGGTTGCGCTCGCTATTAGGAAGGGAATGCCCCTTCCTAATAGCGAGTCGCAAAACCCTATTTTGCGAGTCTCAAAAAATTGTGACTAGCAAAATAGGGTTTGAACATTCCCCATGCTGTTTTTCCATGCGCAAACAGGTTTGCAAACCCGTTTGCGCATGCAAAAATGGTCGTACATCTGGCCCAAAATCTCTATATATCAACCAGGTCTAATAGTTCCATTGCCTCTATAATCGCTCTGGCTGCAGCTGAGGGTCGGCGGTGGGGGGACCTTGATGGATCTATTGCTGGGTCTATTATACAGTTAAAGTCACCACCACAAATCTGTCGTTAGACTCCGAGCCAGATTCCACCGCGCCAGAGTCCGTCTCCCTGTGTCTAGATGTCTTGCGGGGCTCAAATTGAATATTTTAGGCTGGGATTTATCTGTTTTGCCTATTTCGTGCAGTGCAGTTGGTATATAGAGAACTCAGTGTAGCAGGGCGCGGGGTAGCTATCTTGCCTTCGGGTAATTTTGCCACGATGTGATACAAGCCAGAAAAAATACGTTTGGAGGGCCAGGCTGTCTCCTCCAATAAATTAGCAGTGAGTGTTGCCAAACACAGTGAGAGGTTATGGGCAGCCTGTTGCCCCAGGAAGGGCAAGAGCAGACCCTTTGGGATGTTGGGGAGATGTCCCCGCTTGGGGATAGATTGTCGCAGCCCCCTATATATGTGTTGCCGCCAGGAATGTCCGGAGGTCTTGTCTGGGGAAAGGAGAGGATGGATGCGGCTCACCTTTTCACTGTCCGATGTCTGTAGCGCCCCAGGCTCTGGACAGGGCGAGTCTTGTGTCACAAACGCCTCGCAGCCTCTCCCAGCAACTTTGTTTGATGGCGGCTCCGCTCCCCTACTCCGAAGCGGGCGGCCCCGCCCAGGCGATCAAGGCCGCGGGACAGCCACAAATCCCTGCAAATCAGTCCGACGTCGCCACATTGCAGGGCCCGGATGAGCAATCGAGTCACCCGGGTGCGCTCCGCGATCCGCTCCCACTGGGGTCTCCCCTCCGGAGGAGAGATCACAGATGAGACCTCCGGAACGAACACCGCAGGGCGCCAGCAGAGCTACACCGTAAGTCAGCCCTCCGGGTTCCACTGCGGGAAAGGTCCCGTCTGCCTCGTCACTGATTGCTGCCCGCCGTCTCCGGTGAGTGTTTCAGGACTGGAAACTCTGCGATTGTGGGCTTATTTAATTACAGGGAGTGTCCACTTACATTGCGGGCTGAGGGGTTGTCAGATCGGGCTTGCAAAGCACCACTAGCTTGCAGTCAACTTGGAGCCATGCAAGCTCCGCCCCCCATTTGCACAGTTCATTCAAAGGTATTTAAAAGTTGTTGTGTGTTACAAAAAAACTGAGAGCTTACAGCCTTTGTTTTCGCACCCCCTAGAAAATTTGGGAAAACATGATGCATTCTACAACACATGTCATTATATATTCAATTGTATTAGCTTCTAAAGCATAGTAAATGATGACTTTACTGTGCACCAGGATGCAACAATCCTTGTTAGGGCTCTTCAATGATTTCCTCACTATCACCAACAGTTGCTTTCATCTCTCCATAATCCTTCTCTCACATTTATTTCCTTTTTTTTGTCCCGGAGTTTTACATAGCGCAAACTTGACCCGAAGGTATTAGAGCGCTTTACATTAGCACCAGTTACATTACAGACGGACACATTCATTTTGTTAGGCACAGGGAGATTAAGTGATTTGCCCAGAATCACAGGATGTTGAGCGTCCCTTGCAGACACTCGAACCCGGTTCCCCAGCTTCACGGTCGACCGCTCCAGCCCTTAGGCTACATCCTCTCCTCATTTGTATTGTATTGCTTTTCATAACAGTAGAAGGTGTCAGAGCACTTTACATCACACACACATACAGAGACAATGAATCATACGTGTGTAAATCAGTGTATAGAAAATGTTACATAAGGCAAAGGGGACTGCAAGGTGTAGGATGCACGTCACCCATACTGGTAGGCATTTTTAAGAGTGGTTGGTCTGGATAAGCACAAGCTCAGGATTCAGGACATAACACTGTGGTTAGTATTAACTTTAATCATAAGAATTCATTCCTAAACAAACAAACCTTTTTTTAGCAACATCAGGATAATGAAAAATTGAGAAGAAAATATAAATTTCTAACCTGTACCATGCAGTTTGCATGCAGTTCTTTGATGGCAGTTATGGCTCACTGTGCTAGATTACAAATGTCTCTTATGAATTGCACTGTAGCAAAAGAACCTCTGACAAAAGCAGTAACCCATTGAGCTTTGCACATAAAATACTATTCTTTGATATGCATGGTACACATTCTTTGCAGCAGGCATATTTATGCTCTGCGCTACCTTAGATGACTCAAAACTGCCACTAAACAAAACTCCCATCTCTTGCCAGCAGGTACATTATGATTTATGTATCCTCCACATCCAAGATGGCCACCTCCTACTCAAAGAATCCTTAATAACAGTAAATTACCTGGGCGTGTTGTCACTGTTTTCACCCACATCTAACCGAGCACAATTATTGGGGGTTCAAATGAATAGTCATTCTAGCACTAAAAGTGAAAACAAGCAGCTGTCAAGTTCTTCAATGATTCCTCAGTTTTACGTTTGTACATGCTTCACATTACATTATTTCCCAGGGATTAGGCATGAAGTGAGTTTATACCCTTCAGGATTATATGGTGTGGAAGTGTACTGTGTTGTATGTGACATGGGGGCCATCATGACAGCACACCCCCAAAGGTCACCTTACCGGGCGCAGTTTCTCAGCGTCTCTTGCGTGGAACTGAGAGATTAATTGTGGCGCATGAATATTTCCAACTGGCTCCCAGAATTTTACTTCTTTCCTAAATTCTTTCCTATCGATTTGGTAATGCAGTTTTTCTTTGATCCTTTTGGAATCTAAAATATTTTATTACCTCGTTTTGCAAGTGATTATTAATCAAAACTGGTAGTGGTGGTGGTGGGGGTGGTCCTGATCTACTATTTTCTGTGAATGGCTTCGACACCGGCAAGTGAAAAACAATGCACTTGTAGTTCTGGTGTTTGATCATGAATAGGGAAAGAGTAGGGCCGGCGCTTGGCATGGAAGATGCTCAGGGACCCACACCCAGCCCCCCAACTTGGGACCCCGCATCAATGCGACATAGCCAGGCCACGGCATGAAATGTGCCACCTTGCAAGTGCACCCACAAGAGGGGGCCTCCTACCCAGGCCTCGCTTCTATGGCGTTACGAGGTGAACCCGAGGGGTGGGAGGCAGTCCCAGTTGCAAGGAGACAAATTCCTCAGGTTTGCCCAGCAATTAGCCTCTGCCCCCATCCACGCAGAGGCACTGCAGGAAGACTATTGTCGTGCTGTTAGCTCCCTGGCAGTATTAACCTCTCCGATGATAAGCAACCCTCACACCTTCAGCACTCTATGAGCTGTTAAGAGGTGCTTGTAGGTGGCTGAGAGGGAGGGGCTGCAGACCAGGAGTCTGCACAAAGCAGCTTCAGGAGCAGGGGCATCTATTGAGATGCAAAGAGCCCTGAATGTATCACCTTGTCTACAAATTACAGGGGCCTCGCACATTCCCTTTCTGCTCGGGGACCCAAAAATGCTCGAACCGGCCCTAGGAAAGAGCCTAGACATTTTGGTTGACATTTACACGGTCCTGGTAACTGAAGATTACGAATGGACAAACATACTTGGTCTTTTGCTTCATATCGTGCTTCCTTGAATTGGTGTAGAGCTGTATGTTTTTTTGTACAAGTCCTGTGCTCCCTTTAGACTGATTTGCATATGGCCGGGTCTGAACTGGGGTGGTGAAGTGAGCTAAAGAACGATGATGGATTCAACTCAGATCTGTGACTGGGGGGTGAGTGTCTGAAAAGTTTCAGCACTCCGTCTATCATCTCCTTGTGTTTGCTTTGTTCGTCCTAAGTTGACAGGGTATGCCCGGACGTTGGTCTATTGCTCACTTTGCCACTGAATTGAAGCTAGCCTGGCTGATGAGGGGTGTTACTCCGAAACCGGCCCCAGGATGCTGGTTTCCGGTCCAGGGAAGACCTGGCTTGGCAGTTCGGACTGGACTGTTCCCATGAGGAACAGGGTCAAGACGTATTTGCCTATAGCCGGGTCTGAACTGGGGTGGCGAAGTGAGCTAAAGAACGATGATGGATTCAACCCAGATCTGTGACTGGGGGCGAGTGTCTGAAAAGATTAATCGCTCTGTCCATCATCTCCTTGTGTTCCCTTTAAATGATGCTGCACTTTTTTTTTAAAAGTATTTCCTTGAGATGCTCATGATGATCATTTACTGAAGGTACTTTACAGCTGTAAACGTCAGACTCCATCAGCAACATTTTGGAATGATTCCCTGTAAAGCAGAAAAAGAGAAAAACACTTATGGAGAAGTGGGTAGAGTTATAATAGGCAAATTCTGCATCAACCCAATCCGATGTTATTATGGCAAACAAATTGCCTAAAAATTGCTCCATTGTTTGGGTTGCATGCTCAATATTTCCATCTGTTTCTGGATGGAAAGCGGAGGACCATAAAGCATCAATTTGTAAAGTTGTTTACAAACTTCACCAGAAACAATTAAGGATGATAATCTAGGTAATCAAATTATGGGAGTAAGAAAGATATCTGGCAAATTCCTAGACATAAGGTGTTTCAGGAAGTGAATGAAATGTGCCATGTCTAGGTCTCACCAATGGCAGCGCTTGCACTGTCTCTTGCGAGACCCTTTGTGTTGCAGTTCTTTATTGGACAACCAAAAAAGCAATACAGAGGAACAATACAGGATTGGGGGATGGGGGAGGGTGCAGCCGGGAGGGAACAGAGCAGAGCATACATTACATACATTGACCTCACAATCGTTATATTTTGGCAATGGGTTCGGGTGTATCCAACTGACATAGAAGGGGCAGCACTACACAGTGTGTCAAACAGGGGTCACATAGTCCCACACCGGGGTGGGGGGGGGTCCCATGTTATTGACAGGGGTCGTGGAAGGGTGGCATGACTAGTAGCACAGCGGAGCAGGGCATGGCATGTCTGAGAGGGGGAGGGGGAGAAGAAAGGGGGGGAAAGGTAAAATAGTAGAAAGGAGGGAGCTGGGGGTGAGCGGGGGAGTGCCCAGAAGATTGGGAAGAGCGTCCTAAGCTGGGGACATACCATCCAGTGCCGCAGAATAGTCTGAGTGCTGCCATCCATTAGAGCCTCAAAAAGGAGGGGGGGGGGCTCAGTGCACGGTGTCCTGGAAGAAGGGCGCCCATGTCTGTATGAACATCTCCGCTCTATCCTGGGTTTATGTTTTATATAGTGCAAACTCAACGCGAAGGTATCAGAGCGCTTTACAAGAGCACCAGTTACGTTACAAACAGAGACATTTATTTTGTTAGTCACGCGGAGATTAAGTGATTTGCCCAGAATCACAGGATGTTGAGCGTCCCTGCCGAGATTCAAACCCAGTTCTACAGCTTTGAGGTCCACCGCTCTGGCCTTTAGGGCACACCCTGATCCGTTTGTGGGAGGCCGTCTGAAACATTGCTGCCAGCCACTCTTCTTATGAAGGGGGCGCGGGGAACGCCAGTTGCAGAGGATGCATATCTTGGCTGCTGCCAGGGCCATGCGCAAGAGCGGGAGAGGTCCGGGGATGCCCCCGGGTCATGCTAAAGAATCAGAGTATAGGGGAGAGGGGGCCTGAGCTACATGGTCTCACCTAGCATCGTCTCCACTACGTCCCAAAAGGGCTGGATCGAGGGACAGTTGCATAGAACATGCACAAGATCGCAAAGGGTGGCCGGGCATCTCCAACAGTTTGCGTGGGGCAGAAGTTCCACTGTACGCAGCTTCACCGGTGTCCAGTGCCAGTCGTGCAGTGTTTGGAAGAGGCAGAATTTCAAGTGGGCCTCCCACGTCCCTGGGTCAAGTGCCTACAGGAGTTTTGCCCAATCATCCGCCTTGTACTCTGTCTGCAGCCGGGTTGGTTCAGACGTTGTTAAGGAGTAGAAGCGACAATAAGTGGCACTTCCTGAGGTCGTAGAGCCCCGATATGACCAACCGGGATCGGCCCCACATCCTTAGGTCGGATACGGCCCGGGACGCCTGTAGGGCCCATGGTTGCGTTCCTAGGCTGTGTCGGAGGCAATGCTGCAGTTGGAGATGCAGCCACAACTGTTGGGGTGATAGGCCAAACTCCTAGTGTAGCTTCTCGAAGGGTTTGAGGGTCCAGTCTGCGATAACCTGTTCCAGGCTGTGAATGACTGCCGCTTGCCACTGTTTCCAGTTGACGACCCCCCTTTGATGCGTAGGCAAGCACTGCCCCTTAGAGGCACGTGCTCATGGAGAAGGGAATCCACTCAAAGGAGGCGATGCGCCATGTGTCAGGATTTCCGCATGGCCTGCAGCATCGGGTTGCCAGGGCGCATCAGGTGCGTGCCTCCCTTGTACAGAGGGTTAAGTCCGTGCCGGCTTGACAGCAGTGAACGCTCTACTAATACCCACTGTGGCGGGTCCAGCGTCCCGGGGAGCATATAAGCCATCTGAGAGAGGTGAAGAGCCAGGGCGTTGTGCTCGACTCATGGTAGGCCCAGTCCTCTGCATAAGCAGCATGCCAGAAGTTTGGTGTAGGCCAAGCGGGGGCAAGAGGATCCCCCAGACAAAGGAGCGAATCCCCGCATTCTGTGAGTGCAGCGTATACAGGGGGACCAAGAGAGGTAGCATGCCAAGGGCATAGGTAAACCGCGGGAGCGTGACCATCCGTACTTCCTGTACTTTCCCCCACATAGATAGGCTAGATGGGACTACTTTTTAAAGTCCAGTTTCATATGGGCTAAAAGGGGATCCTGATTGTCTGCTACCATACGGTCCAAGTCCCGGTTGATAAAGATCCTTAGGTACTTGAGGTGCAATGGTGTCCATCGGAAGGGATAGGTACGGATCGCCGCCCCTCTGGGTACACACAATAGGGGTAGCACCTCGCTCTTGTTCCAGCAAGGCCACTAGGGAGCGGTGGAGATCCGTGAGGGTGGGGACTATGTCATCCGCATACAGATAGATCCTGGAAGTCCCTTCCGGCAGAGGTACGTCAGTGAGGAGCGGCGATTGGCAGATGGCTGCAAGGAGCTCCATGGCCAACAGGAACAGCAGGGGCGATAACCGGCAGCCCTGTTGTGTTCCTCTCTATGGTGATAAATTGATCACCAAGGCCAAATCTTTTAAAAGCAGCGAAGAGGTACCCCCACTCAATGCTATCGAACACCTTCTCGGCATCGAGGGTAAGGGCCTCGTCTGGGTAGATCCTTGGCCACCCACAGGGCATGGGTGAGGTTACAGAGGTGGTTCGTGGAGGAGCGACCGGGGATAAACCCTACCCGCGTGTTGTGTATCAGGGACGGGATCACCTTTCAAAGGTGAGCCGCCAGTACGCCAGCGAGGATTTTTATGTCCCCATTAAGTAAGGAGATGGGCCTGTAGTTGTCGCACTGGAGGGGGTGCTTCCCCGGCTTTGGGAGGTCCGCTATCACCCCTCAGTTAGGGATGGAGCCCACGGAGCCTATCTAGTCAGCCTCTTAGAAGGCGGCATGAGGAGAATCAACAACATCCCTGCCTGCTGATTTGTAGAACTCAGCAGGAAAGCTGTCTTCCCCGGAAGCCTTATGATGAGGGAGTTTGGAGATGGCTTGTGCTATCTTGGTCTTCCTGATTTCTCCGTCAAGTAGGGCCCGTCCCTCCTCGGTGAGGCTAGGAAGGTGCACGCCCTCGTAGAAGGCCTCCAGTCGGTCAGCACCAGCTGTCGTCTTTGGGGCGTATAGTGTCCAGTAAAAGCTTGCGACTTCATTGACTATGTCTTGTGGGCGGGTGAGAATCTCACCACCTGCGGAGTGGATGATGGGGATGGCCAATGCAGCCTCCTTTTGGTGCACTTGCTCATAGTGGCGGCCTTTAAGCAGCAGTAGGACATACTCAGCCTTGGATGTGTATAATGCTTTGAGGTCCAGGTGAGCCTTCTCTAGTCTACGGCACATGGGAGGTGAGGGTTTTGCTGTGTAGCCGGTCATTATCTCACCCTTCAATTCCCTCTGACCAGTCAGTCTCTGCACGTTTGCCAGAGCTGTGTCATTCATGAGCTGGCCGCAGATGGTCGCCTTTGCGGCTGTCCACAGGATCCTGTGGAGGATACCAAGCCCCTGTTGTCTTCTAGGTATGTGGAAACATGCGCTCGCCGTTGGGCTTTAGCCTGGGGGGGTACGGTAGCATGTTATGTTGAGGCACCATGGTTTGCGACCCGGAGAGACGAGGCCTAGGGCCAGGGATAGCAAGACCGGTACCACCACCCGGTGGAAGACCACCAGTCTGGATTGGGTGTCATGTACCGGCAAGAGGAAGATATACCCCCTGTCCACCGGATGCCAATAATCCACCAAACCATGGACAGAGAGCACGTCCCCCAGGAGGGCCCTGTCCGCGTTGTTGCCCGCGTCCAGTGGGCCGGTTCGGTTGAGCACAGCATCCCGCGCTAGGTTCCAGTCGCCCCCGATTAAGTAGTGGGAGGCCCCGGTGCGTGGCCAAGCAACATGTCCGACAGGATGCGAGCCTTCTGAGCTCCCGGTCCGTCTGCCCATAAATCATGCAGTTATCCTATTATATGAGGCAGCAACCAACTAAAATAGCAGGAACTGATGAGCGTTGGCCCCCTGACCCTACGGAGCTGATTGAGGCGGACTGGCGGCGATAGCAGAGGGCAAAAAACAGTAATGTGCAGAGGCTGCTGTGTGAGCCTGTGACAGGGGACGGCCGTAGACTGATCCGGGTAGCCGCCCCCCTCCGGACGAATTGCGCTGGACGGGCGGCCAAGAGGTGGCTGGTGCCGGTCGTGCTGTCGTTGGGCCTCGGCTGCGCTGACTTGTAGTGCCCTCTGCTGCTTGAGGGATTGCGGCATTTAGAGGATCCTGCGCCGCGGCTCGCCCAGCAGGAGCGGGGGAGGAGCGAGAGAGGGCATCGGAGTCAGCACCGACTTGGGCCTGATAGCGGCTTATTGTAGCCTCCGATGGTGCTTCCCTGCAGCGGAGAATAGCCTGCGGTGGCGTCCTGCTGGGGTCCTGCACCCTGTCCGAAGAGATCGGCAGTGATCGGACTCGCCGCAGCGCGGCAGGAGGAGCGGACCTGCTGCGCCAAAAATAAGGAGACAGAGAGGAGCAGCAGTCTGGCGCTCGTGGCGGGCTCGGCCTGCAAAGAGAAATTGGTCCAGAACTTGATGGAGATCCTCTGCGGAGCCCTAATTGGAAATGGAGGTACGGGCACAATGGAGCGGAGCGCTGTGAGTGACGCAGTAATTAGGGCCGGGACATCGGTGAGGTCTGAAATTTATTTATCCCTCCAGCGATGCATTGTGGGCTGTTGGAAGCGGTAGAGAGTAGCGGCGGGGTCGGCGAACCCTTATAGTCCTGAAGCGGAAAGGCAGTTGTTGAGGTAAGAGTCTTGGGTTAGGCCCGGTCCGGCTCTACGGCGAGAGTATCTTCCCTGGTGGAGGAGGCTTAGATTCGCCTGCGGTATGCTCTTGGGGGCCCAGCTGTATGCAGCGCTGTGTGGTGTGAGAGCAGTAAAGTGAAACTGATGCCGACATTGTATCTCTGGGCCTGGAGGAGTGCCATCCCCAAAGAGGGGGTAGAAGAGGAGGGGGTCACCTCCGCGGCTGGCGGGTAAAAATCCTCCCCATGAACCAGGGGTTGTGTGTGAACAGTATTCCTGGCTGAGTGGGGCCACGGGTTGTCCCTGGAGGAGAGCAACGATAGGATAAACAACAATTTGGGTGGAACTGGAGCCGGAGGGAGAGAGAGCCTGGAACCCAACAGGGCTGAACTAATGGCTGCTATCCAGGGCTCTAGAAAAGCTTGGAGGATCGCATAGACACTGTCTCAATAGATGAAAATCTACTTCGAGCGGACTTACGAAAAGTAGCCGAAAAAGTTACGAACGCTGAAGAGGACATAGTAGAGCTGAGGGAGGACGTGGCAACACTCAAACAACAAGTGGCACAGATGATCGTGGCCACAAAAGCGCTTGAGAGCCGTGCGGAGGATGCGGAAGGGAGGACACGACGCAGCAACATGCGTGTGTTGGGTATCTCCGAGAAAGCGGCACTGGGAGCGGCGGAGCAATTCCTGGAGCACTGGATTCGAACCCAACTACGGCCCACTGGCCTGTCGGACATGGTTGTGATAGAAAGAGCCCATAGGGCCCTGGTCCCGCCTCCGGGTGCACAGCCCGAGCAATAATCGCAAAAATCCTTAACTACCGCGACAGGGACTGCACACTACGAGCGGCTCGGGAACAGCAGGATCTTCAGTACGAAAATAATAGGGTCGCTGTGTATCCTGATTATACAAAGCAAGTACAAGAACTACGGAAATCCTTCTTAGGAGTAAAAGACAAGCTACGTGACCCGAGTCTGCAATATATGCTACTGTACCAAGCAAAGCTAAAGGTGATTGCGGCGGGCAGGGCACATTTTTTCGATACCCCTGAGGACGTTTGGGAATGGCTGAAGATCAGGGGGGAAGGGCGGCCACCCGGTGAGCAGAGGGGGCAGAAGAGACGTTGGGGAATGAGATCTGAAAAGGGCCCTAAGCAGCAAAAGGGTCGAGTGGAAGCAAAGAACACAACGGACCCCGCACAGCAACGGATCACAGTACGCAAGGATGGATCACTGCAGTTGGATGCCCTGGGGGACGGGGGCGAGACGGCGGAACCCTGGGGAGATGCACCTGGAGGATCGGATGAGGAGTCGCAGAATCTGGGGCCGACAATAGACACTGTGCCTGAAACGCTGCTGGAGGAGCCCCGAGAGGGAGGAGGACTGAGAGGCGAATGGCAGGCCGGGTACTCTGGAACATAGCTTAACAGCGACATAGATGTATGGTAACATTGCATAAAGACATTGCTGGTGTATTGAGATTGTAGTTGTATGCCCGACTGGCGGAGCTGGACTGCTTATAGCGGCATTTAAATACGTGTGAGAGTGTGGCGTGAAGGGTACTGGATGCATGGGATGGTCCTAAGACTGTTATGGTTAAGAAGCTGCCGATTAGTAAAGGGGGGACGGACAGGGGACTAAAGCCATACTTGTTGCCCCTGTTGGGCTGTAGGGGATGCTTGGAGAGAGTCAGCTCCTTTGAATACCTGGGAATTAAACCTGGAAGTCCCATCTCAGTAAGGCCTTCCTCAAATTTTCCCAGGTAACCGGGGCTCTGCGTAAAAAACACTGCCTCTCCTACACTAAGCCAATTGCACCAGCACTGAAATTATATAGTTGCAAGGCCGTGAGTAGTGCACTCTATGGGGCTGAGTTGTGGGGTACGGCAAGAGCAAGCGACTTGACAACACTGGAGAACAAGTTCCTTAGAAACTTGGTTTCCCTGCGGCAGAGTACTCCTCTATGCCCACTATTGCTCGATATGGGCATTAAACCCATTAGTGAACTAGCGAAGATCCGCCCCTTGCCGTTTGGCAGCGGATGGTTACCACCCCGGAACTGTCGTCCTTTGCTGCTGCCTTCCAGGAAATTTGTGCTTTAGACACCACGCACAAAATAGGTTGGATTAAACATGTTAAATGCCTTTTGTCTAGCATAGGCCTCGCAGGTCACAATATTGTCTGTCCAACATCCTATACTAGAAGACAGATTAAAACACTTTATTGGGAAGGGTTTGAGCAAAATGTATACAGAGATGGCAGCCAGGGCAGATTGACTGAAGAATTTAGAAGCTGTAAGATCAATCGCACTTTAGAAAGCTACCTAGGCTAACTGAGAACCATCTACTGCTCAACACCTCCAAAACTGAATTCCTTTTCATCTCTCCTCCGAACTACATCCCTAATCTAGTCCCTTGGCTGAATCACCTTACTGCCTTCAATTGCACCCCTCTCATTATAGACTCAGCCAAATCTCTCGGAATCACCCTGGACAAACACCTGAATATGAAAAATCATATTAGCAAAGTGTGTATGGGAGCTAATCACTTGATGAGGACACTCAGAAACATCAAACCATTCCTTCCACAAAAGGACTTCAAGCAGGTGGTACAAGCTCTGGTCCTGCCGAGGCTGGACAATGGCAGCGCGACGCTCTGCGGCCTACCCAAATACACCCTGGCACCTCTAAGGGCATCACTGAACGCTGCGGCCAGACTGGTCACAGGTACCAAACGAAGTGAGCACATATCCCCAATCCTAAAATCTCTTAAATGGTTGCCTTATGAAGCGCGAATTCAGCTAAAGATTGCCGTTCTAGCGCACAAAGCCCTGCATTTTCAAAACTCCCAGGTACCTTGCCCAAAAGCTTGAATTATCCTGTGGTGGGAGAGCATCAAGAAGCACTATCACTCTCCTCCTGAAACCACCCATCCTTAAGAAAAAGAGAACTGCTCTCCGGGCCTTCTCCGGCGCTGCTCCAAGGATTTGGAACTCTCTTCCACCGGAAATTTGCAGAATCTCTTCAACGACCGTTTTCAAACTTGAAGCCAAAAGATTCCTAATGAACAAATTTTTACCTTAATTTGGGCTTGGATCACTTGCTCGAAACCTCTGTTCTTACAACCATGGTTCCCTCATGTGATGCTGCTCGTTCTTTACTACATTTTGTGTCCCCCCATCGTCGCCTGTTATATTCAGGTTTTTCATATTATTCTCCATGATTCACTTGTCTGGGAAACATGCGAGTATTCCTGTTATGTATTCATACATGTTGTCGATACTGGGTCTATGCTCTTTTTTCTGCATTGTATACCCCCTTTCTTAGACTGTTACATACTCGTTTATTGTACTATTCTCCTTGTGTCATTTGTCTGGAAAATATGCATTTACTTGTCTGGGATATATGCGATTATTCCTGTTGTATATTCTTACTTGTGGTCAATACTGGATTTATGTCCTTCCTCCCTACCTTTGTAAAGCGCTCTGATATCCCTCGGGATCTTGTTCGCGCTATATAAAACTTTATAAATAAATAAATACCTCGATATTATTAAAGTGCCGGCCGATAGGAAGTTATATATCCAGTTTAGGTGTGGTAGCTTGCCAATTAACGCATTCACTAATTTATGGTCGGTTAACATAGCGCAGCCAAAGGGCTGCCCCTGTTGTCCCAGTCCGCAGGAATATATTGCCCATTTCCTTTTTGCCTGCATAGCGTATGTAAAACCCAGGAGCAAATGGCTGTCTCCTGTTTGTAGGCAACTTGGCACCCAAGATCACAGAGTGGCCCTGCGCATACTGAAATCTGATGCAAGACCTCTATTTGCCTGCGCTACTGCGAAATTTCTGGGCCACTCATGGGCGATTAGAAGGAAGGCGCTGACAGTCTCCCGGCCTATTCCCGAGAGTTGCTGATATAACCATTTGTCTCATTAAGCGTAATTGCCACGATGATTAATAATTCTAAATTGCAAAGTGCTTTTTTTTATTTCTGCTCACAAGCAAATACTGTGACGACTGGTGAATGTAATCACTAGCATTAAATGCATTCGCACTTTAGAAATGGGATTTTGCCAAATTTGCACATTAATCCTTCTTGTTGGCTAGAACCTGCGATGTAAACCATGACTTGCACAGCACCTGCAGCTTTGAACCTTTTTACTGCTTGTTTTTATATTTTTAACGGATCGCCATATTTTTAATTGTGCTGTTCAAACTAATTATATGTATTGTCTGATTTTACACTGATAAGCATGAAGCCTATTTTGAATCTTTGTTTCTTTTATGGTATTTTACCGAAATAAAGAGTTTTTGATTGATTGGCTTGGGGCAGTTTTGATTCAAGTTTTTGGATAAATATAAGTTGTGTTATGCGAATGGGTTGGTTGAAACACTTGAGCGATAGATGCAGTGACAGTCAGAAAACGCAAGCAAAAGATTATGGCGAGAGAGGTAAAGTTCCTTAGTTGGAATATCAGAGGGTTGGGTACCTGTGCTAAGTGACAGAGTCCTTTCGTTCCTTAAGCAGATTGGCAAAGAAGTGGAGGGGCCAGGTGTTTCATTCTTCATACTCTACCTACGCTAGACGAACGCTGATCTGGGTGACTCCGGGTACACCCTTTATGCTCCAGTATATGGAAGCTGATGTTGGGGGCCGATATGTGTTGCTAAGGGGGAAACATGACGGAAAAGACATAACCATACTGAATACGTATTCCCAGAATACTGACGATCCTTCCTTTTTTTTAATGCTGCAGGACCTGATTACTGAGGACTTGGACTCCCCACTTATTTGGTTGGGTGATTTTAATTGTGTTCTTGATCCTGACTTGGACAGGCACCCGCCTAGAGGGGGCACCAAGCCGCACATGACTAAGCAATTGCAAAAAGTGATGCATGAGTTGGGTCTGAGGGATGTCTGGAGGATACAACACCCGACACAGAACACATAGCACGTACAGTAGACTGGATAGGGTCTTGGTAACGGAAACACCTGCATTAATAGCAGCAGGCATAACCCACTTAGAGCGATTTTTGTCGGCTCATGCACCTGGTGTGCTGTGTGGTACAATGGAATATCAGGGAGCAAGGCCCTCGAGGCTGGAGGCTTCCATCAGATCTCCTGGAAGACCAGGTGGGCAGGGAGGCGCTTTCAGAAGCTTTAACAAACTACATATCACTTAATTGCAACACCACTAATAGCAGAGCCACTGAGTGGGATGCCTTGAAGGCGGTGGTCCGAGGGGCAGGAATGGGATTAACATATGGGGTACGAAGGCAACTGCAATGCGAGCTGCGCGATAAAGAGGACTCGTTGGCGGAAGTTCAGACGGGTATGCAGGGACAGGAGGATGCCTGGGAGCGGGAGCTTATGCTGCAAGAGCAAATATCAGCTATATGGGATAGGCTAGACAAATACACACTTACTAAATACAAGCAATTGCTGCATGCACAGCGAGGTAAGTCTAGTCGTCTGTTAGCACAGATACTGCGCAGGGAACAGTCGGCCCCATTGATCACCTGTAGAAGTGCACAAACTGGTGAACTCGTCCACTTTAGGCTGGATTTTCTAGAACAATTTAAGCAGCATATCTTATGTTATGTTAATGCAGTTTATAACACGCACAGATACTCCACGGAGTGTCCCGGCACGAGCCTTAAGGAATGATGTGATATTAGTTAGTTAAACAGAAATGTTTTGAGCTGTTTTTTTAAAGAGAACATGATCCTGAATGCTGCGCAGAGTATACGGAAGAGCGTTCCAGGCCGTTGCAGCCCTAAAAGCAAGAGAGCTGCCCCCCCATTCTTTGGAGGCGAATACGAGGTATCTGGGCAAGCAGCTGGGAGGCTGACCTCAGTTGTCTAACTGGGGTATAAAACGCTTCCTAAAATAGACTGGGCCGGAAGCGTACAGGGCGTGGTGCGCCAAGACCAGGGCCTTAAACGTAACGCGCTTGGCGACAGGCAGCCAGTGAAGTGTGCGCAAATGTTGTCCAACACTGTTTCTAATTGGGATATTAAAAAGAAGCCTAGCCGCCGCATTCTGGACAACCTGCAATTTGTTAAGAATGTAGCCCGGTAAGCAGGTGTACAAAGCATTGGCATAATCAATGTGCGACAGTATCAGCGCCCGAGTAACCATTTCCTTAGCAGCCCTGGGAAGAAGCGGGAGAAATTTCCGAAGGGATTTAAGTATCCCAAAACAGCTCCCAGCGAGCTTCTTAATCTGGGTCGAAAAGATACGTTTTCTTCAAACCAGACTCCCAGATTCTTAACGGGTTGATGGTAGGGGATAATCGGTGGCCACAGTGTGTCCCTAAACTGGGGGGAGGAGTTGGGGGGAGGGGGGAAATTCACATAGAGGAGGATTTCCGATTTGTCTTCATTACACTTAAGCTGTGCCGAAGCAAGCCAGTGAAAGACAGCAGTTAAACAGTTTTTCGCCTCTAAAGTGGAATACTCAGCTTTGCCCCAAGTGAACAAAAGCTGAGTGTCATCGGCATATGCCACAATCTTGGCTCCAAGATCCTCCGCCAGCCGAACCAGAGGAGTGACATAAATGTTAAAGAGCAGGGGGCTCAAAGAAGGCCCCTGCGGCACTCCAGTGGACACCAACTGAGCCGAGGATGCAAACGGGGGGAGCCAAACCTGCTGCGTACGACCCTCCAGAAAGGATTTCAGCCAACCCCAGGCAGTACTTGAAATGCCTATGTCCGTTAAGCGGGCCAAGAGCAGAGAATGAGGGACAGTATCGAACGCTGCCGAAAGGTCTAGCAATATAAAGGCAGCCCTTCCGCCAGCGTCCAAGCAATCCCGGATAGCTTCAGAGACTTCAACTAAAGCAGACTCCGTGCTATGGGAGGCTCTGAACCCAGATTGGGCGGGATGGAGTAAGCCCCGAGCTTTCATTATAATCGGTGAGTTGTTTATTAACAGCCTTCTCGCATATTTTGGCCACACTAGGTAGGAGGGAAATAGGACAATAGCTCCCAGGGTCCAGTGGATCCAATAATGTTTTTTTTAAGAGTGGCAAGATTTTCCCCTGTTTCCACGCCGCCGGAACAAGAGCCTCGTGAAGGGACCAGTTGATGAGCCTGTCGACTTCAGGGTTGACTGTCTCTGCTACTGAGGCCAAAAGCCTAGCAGCGCAGGGGTCAGATGGAGAGCCTGATTTCAGGGCCATAAGAATCTTAAGTGAGTCCGATAAATCAACAGGGGTAAAAGACGCTAATAAGGGAGATGAAACAGGCAAAGCCTCCAAGGCTGACCTGCTGGTCAAGCCTGAACGCTCTTCCCCATTCCTGTAGGGCCTCCAACTGACGAAGCTTACTGCGGAGGCCAGTCAGGAGTTGGAAGCGCAATTAACAACTTAGGAAATAGCGGGGGCCATAGCAGACATGCCCAGGGCTAAGGCCCCGGGAGGAGATGGATTCCAGAGTGAATTCTATCAGGCGTAATTGGCAAACCCGGTCCAGCCCCTATTACAAACATTCAATGAATCCTTTGAAAACGGGGTATTGCCGGCAACAATGCGAGAGGGAGAGATATGTATGTTCCCCAAACCGGGTGGAAATAGTCAGGACCCTGCGGCATACAATGATTAATACTGATGTTAAAATATAGTGTAAAGTGCTGGCTAAGAGCCTGGGCCCACTCATGGGCCATTTGGTCCATGAGGACCAGTGTGGCTTTATCCCGGGTCGTAATACGGGTATGAATATTCGTTGCCTGGTACACATAATGTATGAGACGCAGATAAAAGCGGAGGAGATGGCACTAGTATCAATTGATCTTGAAAAAGCATTTGATATGGTGGATTGGGGGTATCTACAAGAGGTGTTGAGAGTGGCGGAATTTGGGCCCCGCTTCAAGTGGGTTCAGATACTGTATACAAAGCAGTGTGTCAGGATCCGGCTGGGTCAGACTAGGTCCACGCAGTGGTTATTAGAACGAGGTACACAGCAGGGGTGCCCCCTGTCCCCGTTGCTTTTTGCCCTGGGCATAGAGCCTATGGCGGTGTGGGCCAGACGGGATCTTGCTAGAGGGGGATTCGACTGGGGAATGTCCCTCACCTGGTCTCACTATATGCCGATGATGCATTGTTCTATGTTGAATCCCCACGGACAGCGATACCAGAACTGCTGCAGCTGTTGGATCAATTCGCAGAATATTCAAGCTTGCGCCTTAACAGGCTTAAGTCATTAGTGTTCCCGCTGGCTGGACTGAAGGGACATAGGGCCGAGGAGTTGCCTAATTTAGGGCGGAGATGGGAAATAGGTCATTTCCATTATTTGGGAATACAGGTAGCGCATGAGGATGTTCAGATTCTTCATCTGAATATATTTAAGGTATTAGAATCCCTGAAGTGCTCGGTAGCGTTTTGGAATACACTGCCGCTGTCCTTAATGGGCAGAATTGCGGTGGCAAAGATGGTGCTTTTGCCTCGATGCCTTTATGCATTACAGAATTCAATGTGTAATATTCCCATGTCGGTATTTCGGCAACTGAGATCAATCTTTGTGTCCCTATATTGGGCGGGGAAACGCAGCAGAGTGGCATTCCAGGTCCTTTCCAGACGTTATGAGGAGGGGGACTATAGGCACCCAGATTGGACTTATACTATTATGTAGCGCACCTTCAGCATGCGGAGCGGTGGTTGGACGAGGGAGACAATTGGGAGAAGCGCCTGCTTAGTGGACAAGTCCAGCCGGAGAGTCTTCCTGTTGTGTTGATGGAGGGGGCGGGTGCGGGTTCGGATTTGCCATAAGTAGGTAAACAAACGGCATTCTTATGGCAAACATTTGTGGAACGGGTGCTAAGGCACGCGCCATTCCATCGGGAGTTAAACCTTTGGCTCTTGGCCACAGTGCGTAAAATGGTCGAGAATATGTCCTTCCGGGCTTGGAGGGAGGGCGGGTGTCAGGTACTCGCGGATTTATATACGAATGACACTTTCATTACATTCGGGCAGGCGTGAGGGTTTTGATCTGGGACGAGGGCAGTATTTACAGTATGCAGGTCTGATGGAGCTAGCTAGGGTTACATGGCCCACGTATCCAAAATGCCTCAAACAACCGAGACATTGGATGTGTTGATCACATGTTGTAGTGGGCGCAGACTAGTTTCACTGTTATATAGGGCCATGAGGGTGGACTTGGGCTGCTGGTCCACAGGGCAAGGGATGGATGGAATGCGGATTTGCAGGTCCCGTTGACGGAAAAGTATTGGGAGAATGCATGCGCATTGACGTGCAAAGTATCCTGTAACACACGATTAAAATTGATAAATTATAATTTCCTGCAGAGGGTGTATATGACTCCTGTGAGACTGCACCGTATAGATCCAACTCGACCCCATGAATGCCCTAGATGTCACGGGGACTGAGCGGGATTCTTGCATTTGGCATGGGAATGTCCAGAAGTGCTACAATATTAGAATAGTATGGTGGCAAAGGTGTGTGGGGGGGATGTATCCAAGTGGAGGCCAATCCAGCGCAGGGTCTTTTGGGACAGATACCAAAGCATAGGAAATGTAAGATGGCCTATAAACTGCTATAATTAGTTATGGTGCTGGCCAGACGGTGGGTAGGCATATGCTGGATGAGCTCAAGAGTACCGACATTAGAGGGGTGAATGAGGGATGTGGGCGAGTGGTCCCTTGCTGAAGAGCTGCATATGAAGGCTTGTATAAAGGACGATAAATTAGCGGAGGATGTCGCAACGTGGGCAGAATTATGCAGAAAATTACTTAATCCAACGGGAAATGGAAGTGATCAGACTGACATCAGATAATGATAGCGATATGTAATGTAAAAGTTTTATTATGTTGACACGTGGCATGCTGGTAGAGATATTCGAATTTTTTATTATGATATGTGCCTCATTGTGTTTCCTTTTATCATAATGGATGTGCCTGATTGATGTGTCGCTGGAGATATGCTCCTTTCGAGAAAAGTCTTGATGATGATCACTCTGTAGTTCTGTGTACAACTGATCTGTTGGAGTTTAAAACTCAATAAATAAAGTTGTTAAAAAAAATAAAAATAAGTAGTGGGAGGCCCCAATCTTGGTAAGGAGGCGTTTGAGCTGGAGGAGATAGGAATGCTAACGCCTGTAGGGGCGTACACCGAGCCTACTCAGAGTGTCCGTTCCCTGAGCTTCAGCTTGAGAAAAACATACCGGCTGGCCGGGTCGGACCAGGACATGACTACAGTGACAGGCAATAACCTGCGGAGGAGAACTGCAACTCCACATTTCCTGGGGGGCCGCCTCCCGTCTCCACCAACACTGGGAAGATGCTGTGGACCACTCTCCCCACCCAATCCTGGCACAGCTTTTCGGATTATAGGCTGGTGAGGTGTGTCTCCTGTAATAGGGCCACATCCACCCGTTTTGACTGCAGATAGGACAGCACCTTCTTGCGCTTTATGTAGTGCGTTAGCCCGTTGACGTTCCACGAGATGACGCACGGGGAGGCTGCTGACGCGGCCATTACGGCAGTTTGTGGGTCTGGCAGTGACATGAGCAGCAAGGATCCGAAGGGAGAGGTCGAGGAGGCAGGGTTGTAGCCTGGAAAGGGTGATGGGAAGGGGGGAGACAGGAGAAGAAGAGAAGGGGAAGAGGGAAAGGAGAAGAGGGGGAAATACAAGAGGGGGTGAGGCAGCAGCCAGAATGCACGGACCCCTTAGACATGTCCCGGTGTGGGGTGCTAATTGCAGAAAAAAACGGGGGTAGAAGGAACGGAGGGGGAATGAGGAGGTATTAACTAACCGTCTCTAAGCCGAGGTCAGGCCTCAAGGGCCGGAGACTGTAGACCGCGGGTCTAGACTTGTGGCGCCAGTGCGCTGGGGGCGGCCCACAGGGAGGGGCAGGGCAGAAAGTAGATAAAAGATAACCAGGACGGGGGCAAGGCCGCAGTGGGAGGCCAGGTAGCGGCAGTTCGGGTCATACCCCCAATGTCTAACCAACAGTCAATTTTGCATCCCGGGGATGGTAAAGTATGGGGATCTGATTCATTATGATGTCTGGGCATCATCAATGATGGAAATGTGAAGTTTCATGATAACACGTGTAGATAATAGACACTCTTGTCCTGTATGTGCTAAGTAGTTTTGTGTAGTGATTTGTTGGCGGTAGAATCACAAACAGTTGAGTGTCTGGGTCTAATTAATCAACTAATACGGATAAATACTAGTACGACTGTCCTGTAGCCCTACTGCCTTTCTTTGTCCAATAACTGTACAATTCCCACGACATTGAGAAGAAGTACAGGCATGCAACAGGGTACTCATCCGTGTGCTGCTGGGAGGTCACGGCCCCCGGTAATCAGCGCCCAAGGCAAGGAGTCGACGAACTGTGAAGCCCGCCGAATGTCTCAACCATCGGGATGGGTGGGCTTCAATGGTGATCGGGATTTTTCTCTGCCCTGATCTTGCATGATGGCTGCCACTGATTTGAGGGCCTGGGAACGGGACGCCCTCTCTGGATCTCTGCCCGTCTCGTTTCCCGCTGTTGCGTCATTGGCTGCCAGAGGCGTGGGAGAAGCGGTGTGGTGGAGGGGCGGGTGTGAAACTGGGGGGGGCAGGGTCTATAGCATGAGCAGCGAGTCCTTCCAGAAAAAGGCTCAGACCTTACGTGTCAAAAAAGTCTTTGGACCTGCCGCCTTTCGTGATCCACATTCAGGCTGGTTCGAACAGTCCATACTTGATTGATGTTCATTTGACGGAGCTGGGGCCAGAGGGCTAGGAACGTCTTTCTGTGGTTGTTGGTCTCCAGTGAGAAGTCTGCGGCTATGCAGATTTCTTGCCCCTCATGGTCATAGGGGCTGTTTGAACTGGCCGCGGTTAAGAGCTGCCACACGGTTCGTGTCGGAGGAAGCCGGTGGGCCACCCAGTTTGGTCCTGGTGCACAGGCCCATGCGATGGGCCCGTTGAAGTTCCAGTGTTGGGGTGGAGGTCAGGACAGTGAGGGTGGGGAGGGGGCTCTTGAGGAAATCCTTGAGGTCTGCACCCTCGGCGCACTCAGGAAATCCAAAGAAGCAGACGTTGTCTCTCTGGCTTCTGTCCTCCAGATGGATGATCTTGTTCCTGAGGTATAACAGCTCATGGTCCCTTTCCGAAATGGTGCTGAGGCGATCCTCTACAGCCACGAGCCGTTGCTCCAACTGATCCACCCGGTCCTGGAAGCCTACTATGTCCGTGTGGATGGATTTGGTATCGGCCGCAAGGTCGGAAATTTTAGAGACTACGCCTTACAGGCGGAGACCTACTGCCAGGACCTCCTGCAGGATGAGCCCCATGGTGGACTCCTGGTGCCAGCCGGTAGGGGCCATGGCCAGTCCGGTGGCAGGGTCTGCTCGTGGTGCAGCTATGGTGCAGTGTTGGGCGACAGCCTCCGAGAAGAGCAGCCGTCGAGTAGTTTTGCCGGGGGCATCTCCAGTTCAGGAGCCCAAGGTGTGGGGGGAACGCAGCCCCTGGAGAGAGGGGGGGTGAGAAAGGACCCCACCGCCCCCCCCCTCTTCTAGCTGGCCACCAGCCAGTGGTACGGTCCCAGGAAGGTGCAGGGCTCACCCTGGTCAATGTTGCGCCTGTCTTTTTGTGGTGGGGTAGCCAGTCCTTGACTCCGAAACGGGGTGTTGCAGCCTGGCCGTCAGTCCGCTGGTCTGAGTCTCACCCAGACCAAGGGGGGCAGCGGGGTTGCTGGGGCGGGAGAGGGTCAGGAGCAGGATGCCTCCCATCTGGAGGGAATAAGTTCTTCAGAATGGCGTGGGCAGTGTGGATCACGCAGACGGTCAGGTCATCACCCCCCGGGTTGTCGGGGGTAGCAGTCTTGTGACCTCCACCAGTAGCACTTCTCTCCTCAAGGGCCCCGGCCAGTGACCACTGTGTGGGGCCTGCGCTGACAGCGTGGTTCCTAAGGAGTCGCTGGTGAGGGTTGTCCACCTTCCCCCAGCCAGGCGTATCTGGTACAGCCTGTTGCTAGAGGTGGGTATTAATGTGGCAGGCCCCATGGGCAGGCATGGCCCCGTCGGACAGTTCTAGGGCGAGCCCCCGGCCGTAGCGCGCCTGGGCTACTTCACGGTGGGTCCTCAGTGGCTGTCTTCAGTTGGGCTGCAGTCATGTGCAAGGTGTCTTTGCCCCTAAGCAAGTCTGGGGGGGGAAGGGTGCCTCGGAGGGCCCAATCCTGGGGCGGAGTTTAGCAGGGAGGCCTCAGGTGTGGTGGGGGGCGCCGGCCAGGCTCCTTTATAAATTTGAAGTGGCCCCCATGTGCCTCACTCACCGTTGCCCGTGTTGGGTGTGAGGCTGCACCATGAATCTCCTGCAGTTCGTCACGGGACCCTCTGGCCCACCTCAAAATGGGGGCTGGGCTTTTTCCATCCATGCCTTCAGCCCCAGCAGGCCTGCATGTGCACGGCAATGGTGGCTTTCACTGGTCAGGAGTGCATTTCAAAATGGCGGCTCGCTTTCTGCTGCATGCTCAGCCTCTGTCGCCGGTTGTGAAGCACCAGGCGCTGTGGCTCCAGGTACCCAAATAGGGGAGAGCGGGCGAGTCTGGCGTTTGGTCCCTCAACGGCGCAGGAAAACTGCCCAATATGCAATAGTCACAGGGTGGGGGGGGAGGCTTGCCGGTTTCCTGCACCTACTAGCGGCAGGCCCCCTTGTGCCTCTTGCGTGTGGGTGGGAGGGGGGCCGATGGTAAACCACCCACCAGCAGTTGTAGATGGGGTGAGACTGCCCCTTGGTTCCTCGCCAGGCCGTGGCGGATCCCTCCGGCCTGGTGTTAAAATGGCACCCGCCTCTCTTCACTCTGCTCGGCCGGCCTCTGCGTATGTGCTGTCGGAGTGGGCCGCTCACCTCCATGGATTCAAGGCAGTTGGGCCCGTGGACCGCACGTGCCAGAAGATAATGGCCAGGAGATCCCTGGGTATTCGTGCCCAGTATCCGCCCGCTGTTGTTGCAGGAGTGGCTACTGTAACGGGCCCTCCTGCCGATTCTCCATCCCCGGGGGGCAATGTTTGATCGCTGTGATGTGCCCCCGCGGCCTCGGATGATCTGCTGCTTCCCTGTAGGGCCCACCGGTGCACGGAGCTCCAATTCAAGTGGCCATCTTCGTTCGTGGTCAGACCCTGCCCCGCAAGACCTTTTGCTACCTTAAAGTGCGCTTGGAAGTCACCCACTGCTCACCATTGGTTGACTTCAATGTCACTCATTTGTTAACTTCTTATTCGTCAGCACCCATAGGCTTTCCTTCGTTTTGTCCTGTTTGACCCTCTCCTGTAGCATGGATGCATTACCTGTGTCCTTCCCCTGCTTGTACACTCCCTTGTGTACTTCTCCCCCCTCTGTGTCCCTCCTCATAGGCATCCCCTACCCTCCACTGTCCGTGTGCTGCTTCAGCCACTTCTGTCCAAACTCCGCTGTCCCAGCCCCTACCGCCTACTCTGTTGTCTGCATAGTTGCCCAAATCCTCCAGCCCATACTCCTTTGTCCGTGTACTTCTGTAACCCCTCCCGTCCTCCCTCATTGCCTGTCTGCTTCCCTCGCCCCTTCCACACATCGTTGTCCATGTGCTACCCCAGTACCTTCTGCCCACCCTCCGTTGTCCTTGCTTTCCCCAGTCCCTCCCCCCACCCTCCATTGTCCATGTTCTGTCCCAGCCTCTCGCGCCCACTCTCTGATGTCCATATGGTGTTCCAGCCCCTCCCAACTACTCTCTGCATGCTTCCCCAAGTCTTCCCGCCAAACATTTGTCCTTATACTTCCCCAGCCCCTCCCACACACCCACTGTTGTCTGTGTACTTCCCTCACCCCTTCCACACATTGTAGTTCGTGTGGTTCCCCGGCCCATCCCGCCCACCCTCCATTGTCCATGTGATTACTCAGTCCCTCCTGGCCACCCCCCATTGTCCATCTGCTTTTCCCAAACCCTTCCCGCCCACCCTCTGTTGTCTGTGTACTTACCCCAGCCCTTCCCACCCATTATGTTGTCCATGTGCTCCTTCATCCCTCTCACTTGTCCTCTCTGGGGAGTGGTTTGGGGGATGAGGCAATATGGAGGGAGGGCATGAGTGAAGGGCCTGGGTGGGGGAGAGGACAGGGGATGGAAGAGAACAGGCGACAGGGGATCAAGAGAACACAACTAAAAATAATAATTAAAAAAGTGTTATGATGCAGCCCGCTCCAGTGCATTTTGTTTACAGTACATTAGTCCTAGCTGTGTTATAGTGCTTTTAAAAAAATTATTTTAAGCCATGCTGCACAGCAAATCATTGCCAGAGCCAATAGCTCTCATAGGTGAGATTTATTGGCTTTGCCAATGCTTGTTGTTAAAGTATCTATAACTATCATCATGGTTGTGAATCCTTGAGTTTTGGGAAGCTCCTGTACAAAATCCATTGTGAGATTATGCTACGGTCTCGAGAGTCTAGGTCGAGGATATAGTAGACTCATGGGATGTTTGTGACTCCATTTATTGCAAGCACAAGTTGAGCATTCTTGCTGGAATTGGTGACCATCTCAAGACACAGTCTAATACCAACATCTTCTATGCAGGTTCTGCAAGGTTTTTGTGTCACCCAAAAGATGATTCCTGAGACTCCATTAAAGCCTTTTTCTGAAGTTTTTTCATTGGGAGATATATAACATTATCTTTCAAAAACAATCCATCTTGTGTTTTGTGAGAGTTATTCTCTTTCTGCCATTCTTCCAGATTTCCAAAAAGTTATATGAATCAGCCATCCCAATAACTGTCCCTCAGCTAGAATTGTGCTTGGTACAGAGCAAACTTGATCAGGTCTTGGTTCTCCGAGCCTGGATAAAGCGTTTGCTTTACATACATGGTTTCTAGGAAATGACAAAATCATATTCACTACAGAATGTCATCCATCAACACAGTTGAGGTGAAAGGGTTCTTGCGGATTGTATGAACTGCATGTTTCTGTGAGTTGAACAGATGGCGACAGTGTATCTTTCATCCAGGAGATAATGCCTACATTCCTGGAAGCCGATCCTGATTGCTAGCAACTTCGTCAGTTACGCCATAATTTAGTTCTGCAGGTAGTAATTTCTTTTTTTTTTTTAAAGCTACCAGATGAATATGATTCGGGGTCTCTTTGAGATAACACCCCACCCACAGCACAAGCTGAAGCATCAGCTTCTACTAGGTAAAACAATTCTGGTTTTGGGTGGCATACAATTGGGGCTGATGTAAAAGCTTTTATTAGGTCCTGTAGTGCTAAATCTGTTTCTGATGACCAGTTAATCTTGACTCCTTTCTGCAGTAATCTTGTGATTAGATTAACTATCATAAAATCTAGGAGTGAAACAAGAATAAAAATCTTCAAATTCCCAAAAACTGTTTCTCTTCAACACAAGTAGAAGTAAGCCAATTTAATTGCATCAACTTTTATTATGTCCATTTCTATCCCAGTTGGAGAAATAAAGCCCAACATTTTTACTAATGTCACATGAAAAAAAAATGTCAGTTTGCATAAAGGTGTTTTTTATGCACGCATTTTAAAACCTGACGTACATGTTGCACTTGCTCACTTTTGGTCTGGGGAAAAAAGTCAGGTTATGACAGATGTCAAGGAATTCACACGAAACCTCATTTATGAAAAACTGAAACATTACACGGGCATTACAGAGTTCAAAAGGCATAACATTTACTACTAAAGACCGAATTCCATCCTCCACTCGGTATTCCACTTATCTTCATCTCAGAATCTGACAAAATGGGAGGCCCAAGAAAATCCAGTTTTGAATAAATATTCGCTTATTGTACCTGGTCTAAAAGAATAGATATTGGTTTATAACATTCACCTTGTTCAGAGCATGGTCATCAATACATGTTCATAATTCTCCATTTTTCTTTGGAACGAAGAACAATGGAGAAGACACTGGGGATAAGGAAAGGCAAATAAAACCATTAGCCAGTAGTTCATAGAGATGTTTGTAAATGTTCTGCCTCTTCTGTCAGGGCGTAAATTTGACTACATGGGAAAGTCAGCCCTGGCAACAATCAGTACTTCAGTTGAAACTTCTATGTGGAGGTAAGAGTGTGAAGTATTGCTATTGTTCCGGGATTTTTTCAGAATTGGGACTCTCTAGATTCCCTACGGCAGCACAGAAAGTGGAAAAATAGCACTATTGATGACAATGGTGACAAATAGAAGAATCTAGAATCACTTTTCTAATTTGCCAATGAATCTTGAGATTGTGATGACTAAGGCAAGGACTCCCCAAGAAAGGTGTGCCAATTAAATCAAAGGTTATACTTTCACAATGTTTGTGTCACAAGTCACGATCAATACTTCAGTTTGGACAATAATCAAACCAGATAATTCTGAAAATCTACTGCTCATATGGGCTCAGATATCTTTCCTCATCAATGGTCCACAATGATATTTAGCTGAAGTAACTCTGATAAAATTCTCGGCAGCCACCAAGCCCAATAAGTATCAAAATAGGGACTCGCCACTGTGAGGAAATCAGTAAAACTATTGGCATAGTGTTTATAAGTTGCTTCCACAGCAAGGCCATATTAATAGATGTTTCTGACGTAGGGGGCTTAGTCTCAAGAGGGCTATCTAGCTTCCTCAATTGGTTGTACATTGAGTAACCACAGCCACTTTTGTAGCCTCAGGTTTTACTGAACAATCCCTGATGCACTGCCAGGGTTGCCCACAGTACAAACAAATTCAATTTTCTGCTTTTATCTTTCTCTTTTTTTTAAAAAAAAAGGGTCAACAAACCCCACCTATGTGTGCTGGTTCACTGGTGTCAGTGGCCTGACAGTCTAAGAGTCTTTTTCTCAGTTCTGACTATTACCTCCTTAGAATATGACTTACCTAAATCACCTATACGTAGGCTGTCCGGTTTTAGGTTTAAACCTATAATAACTGATAAAACCCCACTGAAAGGGAAATAGCCCTCACCAGTGTAAACATATAAACACTGAAAAAACACCTGCTGAACCACAAACTAAATACCATTCAAAGAAAGGAAAAGGAGAGTGAAAGAGTAAATTTTTTCTTCCTGAAGGGGCCAATACAATGTAACTTTTTAGGTCGAGCCTCGAGTAGCGCGCCAGCGCTGCTAAAGGCGAAGACTTTTAGTAAGTGAGTTTGTAAAGCAGTCCAAGAAACGCTCGTGCGTCGTGGCTGGCCTTTTTGGGATGGGTACGCGCGGCAGACATGTGTTTCCAATTATCGTGCCCAGACGCGGGCGCGATAATTGTAAACACATGCCGGCAAAAGGCCATGACGCACGAGCGTCTGGTCAGCTGAGCAGGCTGCCGCGCTCGCTTGCCCTCGCCCCCGCTCCTCTCGTCCCTGCTCCTCTCGTCCCCGCTCCTCTCGTCCCCGCTCCTCTCTTGTTAAAAACTGTTGGCGCTTTCTGCTGCTTATATAAACTGTTGCTTAGTCCAAGACTGAAACCCGTTAATGTGAAAAGTTTCAGGGCTCATTAATGGTAGGGGGCGGGTGGGGCCGTCAGGGACGGGCTGTTCTAGGGCCGTTAATATCATTGGAGACTTACCTCGAACTTGCCGTCCAAGTGGACGTCCTGCAGCCGGTCGTGCTGCGCGGGGGGCTCTTCCTGGGGGGCAGTGAAGGTGCTGTCCGGACGGGTCTCGTCTGCCATCTCCCTCAGTCAGGGATGTGGTGCCGGCTCAGCCTCCTTCCAGTGGCAGCAGAGCTCAGCTCTGTGATCTTCCAGCCGCAGCTGCTCCTCACCCTCCCTCGGGGCCGGGGGCCCTCCCTGCGGACAGGCAGCTTCCAACACAGATCCGCTGCCTCCTCCTCCCTCCTTCAGCGTCCCCTCCCTGTCTGCAGGCGGTGGAGCCCCGTGCACTGATGCCCCCTTCTCCTGGGCTCCACAGTGTGTGCCATTGGCTGGGTGGGGCGCTAGTTACCTTTGCCCTCGTTGCAAGGGGCTCTGGCAGGGGGTGTCGCTGGCATTGACCTCTTCTGCAACCCTTACTTTACATCCGGGACACCTGTCTCCGGAACTGCTTTTCTGATGGCACTTCCAACTTCTCGGTTCAAGCCCAGTACCTCTTGGAAGACTGCTCTACCCTTTCTCTCACCACTGGGCACCAATTTTCAACGGCTCTCTCCTTTCTTTCTTCACGGGACACTTCTTTTTAAATCGCCACCTTTTGCTTCTGTTCGAGGCACCTCTTTTAAATCGCTTTACCTTTTTTTCTCTCCTCAGGACACCCTCTTTTTAAAACGTTCCGCCTTTTATCGCTCCTCTACCCACCTCTTTTTAAATCGCTCTGCTCTTTCCTTTTCCTCGTGCCATCTCTATTTACACCACTCTACCCTTTCTCTCTCCCTGGGACACCTCTTGTTATGTCATGTACTGCTTCTTTTCCCAGGTGTGCTACTTACACAATGCTGCTCCCGGCTCTCTTTCGATACACACCTCTTGTTCCGTGCTGTACCCTTTCTCTAGGCAGACGCCCCCCTCCAGTTTAATGCTGCTCTGGCCTCCTTCTCAGCAGGGCACCTGGGCTGTTGTACAGTGATGTGCCTACGTGTCACCCCCTCTTGTGCGGGCACTTCTTTAATAGTGGCACCTGCACCTCCGTGGCCACCTATGTTGCATTTTAATCGCATCTTTCTCTTTTCTTCCTCGGGTTGTCTAGTTCAGACTTAGTTTGCTCGTGCATGAACCCCGTTTAAAGGTGACCTCTCTTGCTGCTCAGATAGCTCGGGTTCTATGCTCGCGCTCTTCCCGTCGGTGCACCCCCACCACCCTTTCAGTGACGTAGCTTTATTTCTGCGCAGACATCTCTCTTTTAACATCTCTCTTACTCTCCGTGCAAGCACCCATTCAGAATTAGACTCCCTCTTTTTACGGCGAAAACATCCTATTTCTGCATAGACAGCTCCTATTTTATTGTATGGATTGTAATTACTTTTATATAGTGCTACCTACCTCTGGCGAGGCGGTGAAGCGCTTTAGGCCGGGCCGCACGGGGCTCGGAAACCCAAGGTGATTGGTTAGTCCAAAGTTATGGTAATTTATTGTCCGTGGCACTTTGTGGTGTGCAGGCAGCTCTTGCATAGTGTCTCTGACATCCAACCTGTCTGAAATTAAATGCCCTCTTTGTTCTTAACAAGTGCAGACAGTTCGCTCCGAATGACGCGTGCTCACATAAGCCAAACACTGATCGTTTTACAAAACAGGACGCTGTGGTAAATCTTTTGTTACTCCGAAGGGGTTACCTGGGAAGCCGGCAGCTGGACAGCACACACAATGGACTACACTATCTAACAACCAATTATTTGATTTATGTGGCGAATAGCAGCACAAGGCGGAGAATACCTACTTTAAATGTGCACTACAAAAGATATATCCCTCCCGCCCCCTGAAAATCTATTTTTACACCACCTGTTGCTACGTCAGGCCACGGGGCACCTGTGGTCACGAGTGTGAGATTGAAGTGAATGGCGGCCATAATCGCGCCAGATAGAAGCAGACAGATCAGTGGGTCTCTCTCCTCTGCCCTTTAACGCCTGACTTTAAAATGGCGACAGGAATAGAATCTAATAGGCCTATCAAAATGGCACAGGCCACTGGCCTATAGCCAGAGTGCAGTGGGTGGCAAGCAACCAAACAAGCATTGGCATAGCCAATAGGTCTCGCCTTTGGGACCTTATAAGTGTTTAGTTATCCAGGACAATATCCTTGGTGCTACAACATCAAGTGTTGCATGGCTAAACACTTATAAGGTCCCAAAGGCGAGACCTATTGGCTATGCCAATGCTTGTTAATACAAGCTAGCAGCAAGAAAGACTGGGCTAACATTATTCTGCTTGAGTTTTGTTGTTTAGGGATGTCACTAAAATATTATTTCTTCTTCCTTTTGCTTTTTTCAGTTTTGTGGTCTTTGGTCTAAAGATGCAGGGTTTAGAAGCATGTTTTAGGTCTTATTTAATGATTTTATAAACTGTAGAGAATCAGGAAATATCAAAATCATATTTGACATTTTGGCTGCGTTTGATTCTTTCACTGATAGGTAAAATGACTGGTTTCATGAGAATCTTTCCCAATATGTGCCATCACAATTACCTACAGAGAATGGGTAAAAACCCTTGATACATCAGCCCTCAGTTTCTTGTGAGTCAGTATTGATTGTAGGTGAATTACCAACACCTCAGGCTTTAAACATTCAATGCAAGGTATAGTGACAAGTATATGTGAAAAGAGTGCTATCACCAAGCATCTGGGACAGTGGTGAAAACATGACACCAGACGTTTGGAAAACACGGAACGCAATGTCACTTGGAATGCTGCTGCAAAAAGGTTATTTCCAAGTTCAACAGAGATTGGAGTGATATTGTTTGTATTGCAGTGATTCAACTACGTATATGAAAAAGTTGTGTGATGACCTATCAAAATCGATACCTGAGCTGAAGTGCTTCCTTGTAAGAGATCCTTGCCACTTGTTAGATGATATGCTGAAAGCATCTTTACAATCTTCAGAGTTAATGAAAAATGCTATTGACGTTTTAGTCCATTCTGGTGCACTGTTTTGTTATGCGCGGGAACTAAGATGCAAATATTTCTCATTTTGTGCTTTGTGTGGCATCAAAGAAAGAGTCATCCCAACTGTGTCACTTAGCTTATGGTTCTCAGTCCAAGGGGCTGTAAATGCTATATTATCCATGTGGCAACCGTTTTCAGAATTGATAATGCCAAAGGCAAGAAATGTGAGGATCTATGGTCGCATATTCATAGTGATGTAAAAAAAGTACACTCGACTGCATTCTTAGATTTTTGCAGGAAAACATAACTGCTGTAGTGGACATAATAAAACAACTAGAGTCTGAAAACACCCTTGTCTGCCAAGTGTTCAGCATAATTGGTGTAGATGTGAAACATCTCCTTGCGAGTAGGCTGGGCGACACCATTAGTGACTTTGACACTGCAACATGTTCCATGTTAGAGTGCTTGCCACTTGGTAAGCAAAGCAATGTTGACAACAATTCAGAAACTTTCATTTTACAATGTATGAGAAATGGCTTGCAATGATGCATAGAAGTGTCCCTTCGCCAACCATGGCATTTGAAGTCAATGAAACCTCACTGTGGTACTCTGCACAAGTTCTAGGTCCCTTCAGTAAAGGGGAATTTTCTCCGTAGTTTCAAAAGTGTTGCTTCATTTTTGACCGCTTCAATAACTCTGAGGGCATAAGCGCCCAGTTCAACACAAAAGTTCCCGAACCTGCCAAGAGAATCGCAATTTTTAAGTGCACCACTATTGCCATCGAAAGCTATGTCAGTGGCCAGAGTTAGCAAATTGTGTACTGGCTGTTTTGGCGTTGCTCATCTCAAGTGCCAATGTTAAGAGGGCCTTTTCACAGAAAAAAAGTTTACACGGGAAGGAAAAAGTGAGCGCACATGACCAAAGACTCACTGAAGAAGTATTGTATGGTGTACTACAATAAGTTTGATTTGCAAAAATGTATATGGATCTCATATACACTGTACGTACATGGTCTATATACCATTGACTATCAGTGCAGAAAGCAAGCAATAATAAAAGCAAAACATTCTATAAACACCGGAAAAACACTGTTTCTGTTGTTTTTAATGGCGCGAAAATGTGTAACCACTGATAACCACTGTTTTTTAAGGTATGGAAATCACTTGAAAACACTGAAAAAACCCCACCAGAATTGACCAAAAATAGAAACTGAAAACAGGAAAGCCTACCTATACGCTAACTCAATCTGTGATCCAACTTTATAACCAGATTGGTCAGCTCAGAACAGGGTTAGGGTGGCTTTATGACCTGTGCTAAGACATCCTTTAAATAATCCTTCGATAAAATAGAGATGCTCTTTTATCTTCAGGCCAATTAGCCTCAGCGACCAACCAGTTAAAGGCTAAGAGAGATGACAAAAGAACTTGATTTCTCTGTTTATAATTCAGCAACCCATTGTCAACTGCCTGTATACCAGTTGGTGAGAATATTTTTTCATTGCATCTTGAAAAGTAGAGAAGTTATATAGCATGGGGGCGGTCACTATTTTCTACAAGAGGAGTAGATCAAAGGGCAGTGTTTATGTCCAAGTAAGATGAAATGAATGCCACTTTAATGCTATTGTCAGGGAACGCTGTTGGTCCGCGCAAAAAATAAAAATTATAATGGTTCATAAAAATAGCCTATTTTGAACTATCGCCATGAAATCTCTGAGGTTGGTCTAAAGGTACCAGTGGAGACCCTACAACAGTCACTGCCACTGGAGACTATGGTGTCCTTGTACTTTAGTCAGGGTGCATAGTCGCAGTTACATTTGCCAGCCCCTGAATCATCACCGGAGCAACCAATGACTGATCCTTTGCTGGCTGTCACACGGGGCGAGGATGAGACTCAGTAGGCAATGGTAGTCTCCACATTTCCCCTGAGGAAGGTAGATGCTCTATTTCAGAATTAAGAACCTAAATTATATATTTTGCGGCACTTAACTTTACTTGAATTGCAGTTAGAATTTTAGTCATATCTGCCATAGCTTGGTGAGTGACTCAATGTCGCTCCTGCAGAAAATAATTTGAGGGTTTGATCTTCTGTCAAGGGCTCTGTCATACACTGTCTCTTAATTATAAGAGAGTTGCTAACCTGTCAGCTCTGAAGAGCTACGGGAACGATTTGAAGTCCGTCCTGCCACAGAGCACTGCAACCTTTCACACAAATTCTTAAAGTTCCATAAGTACAGCTGTGGACCTTTGGGACAGGAGGGGCTTGTACAATTGGATAGTAATCTGGGGCATGAGGGAATAATTAAACTCCAATTTCCGTCTTTCTATGAGAATTACCTCTCTTTCTTATTCACTCTTGACTTTTCATTTTCTGTCAAGAAATTAATACTTGGAATGATCCGTTCGCCAATATCACATAAAATGAAACATTACATGCACTGTATTACTTTGAGCTGTTCACATAAAATCAAATCAATTTTAACATGTACCTTGGATACCAGATGATTCTGGGTTAACTTACCTCGTGCAAAACATGAGTTTAGGAAAAATATTTGTCCTAATTTTCCCCTTTTAACTCTATTTCTTGATCATCTAAACCTGTCTGTGCATTAAGTTCTTTAACAAAAAACATTCTTTGTGTCTTAATTTACATCAAGAATTGCTTTTCTCTTGACAAACTCTATAACCATTAAAGCAAATTAAACAACTGTTTCCTCTCTTACACAACTGTGCTTGCTGAAGCAAAATAAACAATGCTTTTTCCTTCTTTCACAACTCTGTAAGTACTGAAGCAAAGTAAATGAAGTCTATTGTTTGCATGTCTGCATCAAATATATTGGCTGTCCCTTAAAGCTAACCATGACCTTTCTTTCCTTCAGGTCTTTTCTGATTTCAATAACCAGGATTAAGTGCTGGGAAACAGAAGATAAATGTTCAGATGAGGATTTTGGGTCTGCACTGAATTTCCTTTCAAGGACTGGAGAAACAGGTAAACTCAACCATACTGGATGGCAATTCAATATCAAGCAACTGGGTGTGTCCTATATAGCATCCACATCAAATATGGCCAATACCCATTCAGTATCACAAGGTCTCACATGATAGATGGTTCCTCAATAACAGTATATTACCTGGGCGTACTGTCAATGTTTTAGGCCACATGTAACCGTGCACAATTTTTGGGGGTTTAAAAGAACAGTGATTCAAGCACTAAAAGTAAAAACACGCAGCTGCCAGGTTCTACAAAGATCTCTTGGGTTTAAATTTGTACTTGTTTCACATTACCCTTTTTTCCCCCCAGAGATTAGGCATGAGGCGAGTTAATGCCCTTTGAGAAGATTATGCCCTGTGAGGATTATAACCTGTGGGGAGTTAGCTACCCTTGATGCTGAAGGCTGGGCACAGTGAGGGAGCCGTGTACGACAGAGGTTTGAGACACACACAGTACGCGGCCGAAGGTCACGCGTGGCAGGGTTGTGGCCGGCTGCAGAGTGTTCTGTGCAGGGCATGGCCGCAGGCCATGCGTGGCAGGAGCGTTTGGCATAGTTACGTATGGTAATAAAGGTACAGAGTGGAGATCCAGCGCCCAAAAAAGTGATCAAAGAGGGAGAGCACTACCTTGAGACCCCCAACGGAGATTGGGCATCATATCGAGACCCCAGGGGGGATAGTAGAAATGGTGCGCACAAAACACAGCAAAATGACACAGGACATTGGGACTGTAACACAGACCAATGGAGAGGCAAACCTAGAGGAACATACAGAGGGAACTCTAGCGGCGATTAAAGAAACACAAGCAGCACTGGAACAAAAAATAGAGGCGGTAGTGCTCAATGTCGGCATAGTGCGCGCCGATCACAAAAGCAGCAGGGAAAGTGGCAGAGGCTGAGAGATCAATGGCCGGTCCAGAACATGCCAGTGGTCAAGGATAACATCACCAAACTGCACCAGCTGCAATCTGAAACAAAGACCCTAACACAGTGACTAGATGACGCGGAGAGCCACTCTAGACACAATAATGTGTGCTTGATCAGAGTTCCTGAGAAAGCCAAGGTTCCAAGCGCAGAGCTATTAGTGGAACAATGGCTTTTATCAATGGTGCTTGACGGACAGGCATAGACCCTATACACCAGTGGTTCCCAAACTTTTTCGACCCATGGCTCCATTGACCCATTGGCCATTGCCCGTGGCTCCCCACTGTTACTCTTTTTGGAGGGTGGGGGGGATGTAAGCCCGGCCTCGGAAGTAGTTGCATTTTTCTCCCTGAAAATAATTGGGATAAAGCTGGCTACACTCAACCTTATCAAGATTAACAACGCCCCTACTCATTCGGCAGGGCATATAGACCTAATTCTGACTAACTCCCCAAATATCCTCTGTGGAGAAACATGCCCTCTGACATGGTCAGATCACTCATTGATCGAATTTCAAATTAGTAGCCCCAAAGACCATTCTGCTCCTAATCTTCACTCTATGCGGTGGTATAGACAATGGCATAAACGTACACCTGATCAGTTCCAGAATTCAATTCCTTTCCGGAATCCTGATTTTGATAATGTGGAGGAACACCTGGACTACTTTAACACTATCATAAAATCTACAGTTGACCAGCTAGTCCCATTGAAACAGTGTCCTCACCCCCCTAAACGTCCCCAAACTACTTGGTATTCCCCCTCCTTCGGACCGAAAAGAGTCACTGTAAAAAACTAGAACGAAAATGGCGCCTCTCACATGACCTACAGGACAAGGAAAGATTTAAAGATGCACTGGCTTTATATCACAAAAACCTAAAGTCTGCCCACAAATTTTATATTGCGAGGCAACTTGAGCAGGCAGGTAATAATCCTAGGACCCTGTACCAGATCTTAAAGTCTTTTACAAACCCAAAGGCATGCAACAATGAAGAGGCCCCTTCCCAATCTTTATGTGGCAACATAGCAAATCACTTTATCCAGAAAATCAATACGATTTATAACAAAATCACTGCGGCTAGTGGTACCCAGAGAGGTCCCTCGACAGAACACTCGCCGACTACTTCAAATGCTTTGCTACTGAAGAACTTTCCGTCACTTACACCTGATGAGGTAGAATCTCTATTAAAGAAAGTTAAATCTGGATCTCCATTAGATGTCATCCCCGCAAAGACCACCTCTCTGCTCGCTAAGCAACTTGCTGGTCCTATTTGCACCATTCTCAACAGCTTTTTGAAGGATGGCAGACTCCCTCTTGAATGGAAAGCAGCGCAAGTTGTTCCCATCCGGAAAAACCTTAAAGCTCCCATGGACGAAGTATCCAACTATCGCCCCATTTCCTTGCTCCCCCTTCAGAGTAAGCTTCTGGAAAAACACATAAATAAATACCTATCTGAATTTGTGGAAGCCTCGAATTGCCTGGATGTCTCGCAGTCAGGCTTCCGGGCCAGACACAGCACCGAGTCCGCCCTGATAGCAGTAACCGATAACATCAGAATGGCGCTGGCAATGGTCAGGCAGCACTTCTAGTGCTGCTTGACCTATCAGCGGCTTTTGACACCATTTCTCACCGGATCCTGCTTAGGAGACTTCAGGACATCGGGGTCCAAGGGAATGCACTGAAATGGTTGGCAAACTTTCAGACTGATAGAACCCAGACGACTAACCTGGGTCCTTTTCGCTCCAAGACCACTAGAGTAACCAAGGGAGTACCGCAGGGCTCCTGTTTGAGCCATACTATATTTAACATTTATGTTACTCCCTTGGCGGGATTAATGAGGAAATTAGGATTTAGTCCTATTTCTTATGCTGACGATACTCAGCTTCTACTCTCTTTTGATAAATCTAATCCCAACATCCAAGTCATCTTCTCGGAGGGTTTGAAGGCCATTGCTGATTGGATGAGGGACAACTTCCTTCAACTTAACGTAGAGAAATCAGAGATTATGTTGTTTGGAGATGCGGCGGTGAGTTGAACTCCTAGCTGGTGGCCAGAGGAATTGGGCTCTGCCCCTACTCCTAAAACTGTGGTAAAAAAAATTGAGAATCCGCATAGACCAGAAGCTCACGCTAGAAGAGCATGCCACCACTACTGCGGGGGCATGTTTTCACACACTTAGCCTACTAAGGAGAGTTTTCCCTTTTTCACCCTCCTCTACACGGAAAATGTTGATCCAGGCACTAGTGTTAAGCCGCCTGGACTACTGCAATGCCTTGTTGGTTTCAGCCAACGAAGCTTCTTTAAGCAATTTGCAGGTAGTCCAGAATACTGCGGCCCGCCTAGTAGCCAATGCCCCTCCCAGAACTGCATCTTTACCCCTTCTGCAACAACTACATTGGCTCCCAGTGCGGAAGCGGATTAAATTCAAAATCTGCTGCACTGTTTTCAAAGCTCTCTATGACCTGGGTCCTAATTATCTATCTGACAAATTTGTAAGTTACTTACCTTCCAGGTCCCTACGGTCAGGATCTAAACCACTTCTTTGCACCCCTCGGTTCAAAAAAGCTCGCATAGGGGCAAAGCCTTTTCTCATCTTGCCCCCCTTTTTTGGAACCAATTTCCCCTTCACTTACGTCAATGTCCAGACTACTTGCAATTTAGAAAGCTGCTAAAGACTTATCTGTTCTGATGTGCGTTTGCTTGGCTGAAGTTAGCAGTCCTAGCACGGAGATACCCCTGACGGGATGATTCGGGCGCTATATAAATTATTAAATATCAAATGAAGGTATTATAATCATATATGCAGGGTGTTTTGTATTACTAAGTAGGCACCTCTACTAAAATATTCCTAGTTAGGCTTCTTTGCCCATGCCTTTCTTAGAGTACCCCCTCAAACTTTTTTAGCCCACTTACAGTGCTACATAGCATCCTTATGCATGTAGGCCCCATTGCCAAACTGTTTCTGAGCTTGAAGAATATTTGCATGCACTTCCATTTCCACCCGTCATACGTGCCAACACACCTGTCTCAGAATTTTTTTAAACCACATACAGCTTTATTTTTGCTGTCTCCGCCCTAAAATTGCCTCCAAATCAATGCAAGTGAAATAAATTCCTCTGATTATTTTTTTTTTTAAACGTCCCTCTTTCTTGCTTCCAAATGTTGGCATTATGCCATATATGGGGTTTTACTTCCCTGTGCTCAAGAAGAGAGCAGGCCTGTCTGGAAATGTGTGTGTACTGAAAGAAATGTGTACTGGAAGTACCTATGATTCAAGTACAAATGTCAATACTTAATAATACTCAGTGTGTTTAATAAACAGGACAACTGTACTTTCCTGATAACTTGCATTGGTGTAAAATGCATTTGGAAAAAAACAAAACTATTAACGAGTCTAACAAAAAAAATCAGGCATCTTCCGCTTACTTTGGGAGTGTTGGAACATGGGGATCCAGTGAAATATGGAGGTCAACTCCCTCGACATGCCATCAATTTAGCACTACGTTTACAGCTTTAGGCATGTCACTTACAAATCATCGACATCATGCGTTTAAGTCGAATTAGTTTAACTGAAGCCAACAATCCCTTCAACATTAAATGCATTAAAGTGCTTGGTGCACGGCTCCCCTGGCTAGGTTTGACGGCTCCTCCCCAGGGAGCCACGGTGCACAGTTTGGGAACCACTGCTATACACAATGGAGCAAGCTCGTAGTTCAGGACGGGTGCCAGTGCAAGGAGCACTGCCATTCCCTATCATAGCTAGACCGATTAATTTCAGGGATCATGATCACATCTTGCAGGTGGCACGATCACACGACCTCCTGACGGTCGAGGATTACTCTGTGAATGTCTTCCTGGATTATACTAATGTTGTGCAGCGGCAGCGAGAGACATTCATAATGGTGAAACGGCACCTTCGTAGACCTAGAATATACCCTGCTCATCTTGGGTAAATTAACGGTGTCCACACAAGAGAAGTCACACTTCTTTACCGCGGCGGTCCAAGTTTGGGACTGGCTAGAAACGCAGGAGTAAGCGTTGCCAGAATCAACAGAAACAGGGCTGATGCCGGAATGGCATGGTTGGCAATCATCTTGACGTGCTCAGTGGTGAGAGCATACAACTCTTACGAAAGACCAAGCGATTAAGGAGAGGGCCCGAGTGGTGCTGGAGATGCAAAAATGCTGCCCATGGACAACAGACATAAATGGTCCGCAACAAACATGATGACATTCCTCTCTCAACGTAATTATTTTTGATCCCGGCCCGCCTTCTGGGGAAGTGCCACACAGGGCTTTAAGTGGGATGAAAAAACTGGGGGGTCTCTCAAAGGGGCGTGGCCAGGGTAATTAATGACGTGGCTTAAAACACTTAATCTAAAAATTTGTGCTGAGCATAGTGTGCCGCCCGACTTGTATTTTGCTGTTTCTGTCATTGCATCTAGATATATGCTACAACAAGTAACATAATATCTACAACAAGTCAGGACTATTGGCTTTGTCAATGGTTGTTAGTTGCATAAGATAAATAAGCAGCAACTATGGCTTGTATATATTATTGAAAAGGCTCCCACTTAAAGCCCTGGTGACACCACAACAGTGTTGCTGCCCCTGAATTTCAAAGAGAAGGGAAATCCAGAGAGAAAATGACTCTCTTTAAAGGATTTCCCTTCCCCCTACAACGCTCACCTGGCATGATGTCATGCCTTTTTAACTTCTCCATTAGTGAGAAGTGAGCAGTGTGAGCAGCGCACATCGATGTGCCTGCTTCACTGCAGTCCGGAAAAAACGGACCGCCTGTGCCAGGGCACAAAACAGAGCCCGATAGAGACACGTTTCGAGGCCTCCGTAAAAAAACTGCCGGCGCTCAGACCCGGTGAGACCCGGCCCACTTAAAGCCCTGGTGCCACAATACACACTACCTACCGAGGTGGAACTAGGACCACTCGCCACTGTCTATTCAATCGTCACAACCTATCCCCCTCCCCCCCACTACACTGGGATGGAAACTAGACCCCTGGGATACGACATACTGGGTGACTAGACATTTCACTCAAGAAGCAGCAGAGGCATTCTTCCAGGAGAATAAAGGCACTGTGAAGTCAGATGAGTGGGCAGAGAAATGGCAGAAGGGCTATTAACACGAGAGGCACAATATGTGGCGCACCCAGACATAGCACTCATGGCCCAAATAGAGAAAACGAGGGGGGACTACTAGCGATTAATGCTGCAGGAGACCAGAATTTTATATAGATCCAAATAACACAAACTATATGAGCTGGGTAACAAGGCAGAAAAGCTGCTGGCCTGGCTGGCAAGGAGAGAGGAGGGCCAGAGATGGGTACAGAAGGACAGGCGTGAGGTTGATCCGTGACGGAGACAGCACGGGAAATTGCTTGTTTCTTGCAGCACCTCTAAAATTTTACGAGTTCGAACAAAAGGGTGAGATACAGACAGGCAACAAACGTTTGAATTCACAAGCAGTGGAAGTCCCCGGAATTATGCTCTTCTTATCGCCTGATCTCCATCCTGAATGTAGCAGTAAAAGCTATTTGCAAAGCTACTGGTGAACCGCCTGATGTAGGTAATCCACAACATCATAGCTCTGGATCAATTGGGCTTCATGCCCTACAGCTCCACTAGGCACAATCTTAGGCGCCTGTTTGGTTGCTTGGCACGAGAGAGAATAATAAGTGGACTGGCAGAGCTCCTGAAGATGGACACTAAAAAAGCATTTACTCTTTAGAGTAGCCTTACTTAATTGCATTGTTGGAATGGAGGGGCTTTTGGCCCGTCTTTTTGCATGGGATATACTGCAAAACACGCACCCTACAGCCTGGGTTCCGGTAAACGGCATGCTTGTTGGAGGAGTTTGCCCTAGGAAGAGGTACCAGACAGGGTTGCCCCCTTTCTCCCCTTCTCTTTGCGATAGCAATGGAGCCGGTATCCAACTGGGTCATTCGCAGGGACAATGAGTGGGAGGATGTCGCCTCGCTCTATGCGGAGGATGTCCTCTCATCGTTGGCAGATCCTGAAGACTCCATAGGCAGAATATTAGAGATTTCCGCACTGTTTGGCCCGTATTCAGGCTTCCGTATCAATTGGGAAAAGCTGTGTATGTACCCACTCGCCGGGTGGTATCCTAGGGCGAGCTGGTATTGCTCCGTACCCAGTATGGAGAGGGGGTTCAGATATCTGGGAATCTATATCATTTTAGAGTGGTGCCTCTTCTACGATCTAAACCTTGGCATACTCAGTTATTGGCACCACCTGCTCTTGTCCCAATGGGTAGAGCAGCTCTCTACAAAATGGTATGCCAACCAAAGTTTTTATATTCCCTCCAGAACTGCCTGTTCAAGATTCCTGAGCAGTTTTTCAGGACGGCAGCGGCTGAAACAAGGTACCTGCTGTGGAACGTGGGTGTACCACGAATAGCTATGGGGACGCTATGGGTATCAATTTATCAAACCTGTGCCTCTATTATTGGACAACCCAATTAGTGGTACTTAACGATTGGTCCTTCACAGACCAAAAGGGACCTTCACTAATGGGCTACAGGAAAGCTGTGTCTCCACAAGGATATGTTAAATGGATCTATGGGAAGGGGAGGCTGAACGCCCTAACAATCCTGAGAGCAATGATAGTTGAGACATGGAGAAAAGCCAAGAAACTGACCTGATGGCAGGGCATTTTGACCTTAGAGACTCCCTTGTGGGATGCAGTCACCCCAGCCCCCCTACAGGGGATGGAAGGCCACAGAAAATGGGATGTGCTTGGCATCTCGAGGTTGGGGGACATTTGGATAAACCAAGGGATTGTGACATTCGAACACCTCCAAGCTCAGTATGAGCTGACTGGGAGGCAGTACCTATGGTATCTCCAGATTAGGCGCCTACTTTGGGCCTGAATAGACCCAGATACGAGGATACCGAACAAGAGCCCACTGGAATATAGAGTACTAGGGGCCCCACTTCACTGCCACACCATCTTGGTAATCCATAGCACACTACTGGCTGATAGCATCTCCCCGTTGAGAGTGCAACGAGAGAAATGGGCGGGAGACATCGGCAAATTGTTGGACGATGACATGCCGCTACCCTGGAGAGGTGGAAATCAGAGCAGGTTTTAGGCTTATCCCGCTCAAAAACCTACATCGATCATACTACACCAGATCAAGGCTGTTTGCCATGGATAGGATCACAACGGATTGCTGCCTTAGGGAGATGCACGACAGGGTACACAGTATGGGACTACATGCAGACACGTTCATTTTGAAAAGGGGTCCAATACAAGATATCCCGGGACCTGGAGGAACCACTAGATCTGAACTTCCAAGTGGTGATGCTTGAAACATGGGTGGGACCAAATTTGGAGCAATATGTGCTCCTTTTCTGTAATGTGGCTCTAATGATAGCCAGGCAAGATGTCATACAGAAGTGGTGAGGGGGGTGCGACTGCCCTGATGGTGGGCCAGTGGGAGGCCAACATGGACTTGTGCATGAGAGCGGAGGAACAGATTTACATAGTTCATGGATCTGCCAGTAGATTTGCCAAGGTAAAAGGCCCGTGGAGGGGATTGGAAGACGAACCACCGAAGGACGGGATGGATGGGAGTGTCAAAGTTAAAGACCGTGGAGCCAAATTTAGTCATGAAGGGATACTTAATCGAATTATTTGACATGTGAGCCACCAGTTGGGGGTGTGTTCCTGCAATATTATGTACTTGTTTTGTACTAAAACCTGAATAAAATAGATTTTTTTTTAAACACTGCATGGCGAATATTAACATAACTGACATTTTCATCTTCCCAACATCACTTACTTGTTTTTTCAGTGACTATATACACATATATACACACACACACATATATATATATATATATATACACACACACACACACACACACACACACACACTATATATATATACATACACACACACACACTATATATATATATACACACACACACACACTATATATATATATATATATATACACACACACACACACACACACACACACACACGTATATGCATACATATCAAGCCTCGAGAAATCTACTCGCTCGCTCTGGCTAGCCAGATTTCATCGAGTCAAGCTATATTTCATACCTAGCGAGTTGACAAAGTACAGGTGTTCTGTTCAGTCACAAAGTGAAAGAGCAATAAAGAGATGCCTTTAAATCTTGTTTTTATCTTGTCACATTTGCTCTATGTTCAGAGAGAGAAGTCAGAGGGCAGGAGCAGCAAGGTGACCAAGAAGGGCAAGCCGGCAGGGGCAGTAAGCTAAATACAGAGGGCAGGCTGGCATGGGCAGCACAATTGACCACAGAGGGTAGATAGGAGAGGGCAGGACAATGCACACAGAGAACATAATGCGGCGGGAGGGGGATGGACCAGCAAGCTTACTGCTAAGGGCAAGCTGGCATGGGCAGCAAGCTGGCCATAAAGGGCAGGCGGAAGGTGGCAGGGGCATGCAGATGGAGAATGAAGAGCAGGTGGGAGTGGTTCAGGGCCAGCAAGCAGAGTATTCAGGGCAGTCCGGCAGAAGAAGCAAGCTAACCACAGAGGGCAAGAGGGAGACAGCAGTTGCATGCACACAGAGAACGGAAGGCAGGCAGAAAGCTGACCATGGAGTGCAGGCTTATGTAGTATGGCCACCTAAGGTTAGTGGGCCTGGGCCAACCCCTCCGTTGCATAAGGCCGAAGACTGTGTGCAGTTGGGGTTTTGGCTGAATCGGGTTGAAAAAAAACAGAAGTTCACTAAAAAAAAACAAAAGTTAGAGACGTTCTAGTTAGGCATGCTAATATGATCTTCACTTTCATTAAATGAAAACCCCAGAAATTCACTAAAAAAGCAAAGTGATGTTATTAATGATGACATTTAACATGCGATGAGTGATGTAATCTCTGATGTCATAAGCAGTGCATTGTGGGGGCACAAGATATAGTTAGTTCACTGAACTGGTATTGTGAACTGGTAGAATTTCCGTTTTTTTTTTTAGTTTATAAATGTTAGTTTTTAACCCATTTCAACACCTGACTGTCATTTTTAACCTTTGGTCCTTATACTAAGTAGTTACAGTTAGGTCATAGTTCCCATACGAAGAACATTTTTTGTTTTGCTTATAACTTTGGTGCAGTTTGACAAATCTTTATGAATGTTTACTAAAAACCAGTGCATCCACCTTAGCTCCGTGCTGAAATGTTTTGGGGTGATCCTTCAAGCGGTGTCTGAGTAAAATCGGGGACAGGATCCCAAAACATTGTTTTACCAAGTTTATTCCCATAGGAAATTTTGGGAAGCAATCCAGAAAACCAGCTGAACAAAATTCATCAAACATGCCAGAAAGTTAGACCTTTACTCAGAAAGCATACATTTTGCTTTTTAGCGTAAACCTCTTCAGCCGTTTTTGCGAAATTTGCATTTAAATTATAGTGATATCTGGACGGTTTGCCCTGTGACACTCCCGCAGGATTCCCGTGTTACAGCAAATTTAAAAAAACAAAGTGATCTGATTGGTCATTTTGGTCCCGCGGGATCAAGCGATCTGACTGGCTGGCTGCTACATGAAGAAAAATGTTGCAGCAGCCATTACAGGACTCAGGGACTCGGCCCCATGACCTGAAATTAAATTTTAATCAGATATAAGGTGGGAGGATATGGGTATCCTGGCCCCCTGGCACTTCTTGAGGGGGCCCAGAGAGCCCACCTAAGGTGCCAATAAGCTTGAAGCACAAGTCTGAAGCACAAGAGAATGAATCTATAATAATGATTTTCTATCAAGACAAGATATAGCTGAATGCCTATAGATTAATTCATCATTACGTAATCTGTAAAGGTGGATTTGCTCATTTCTCCCAGTAATCTTTTAGGATCACTTGTTTCTTTCAAGGATGTCTTTAAATGTAACTTGGAAACAAAACAGGACTCTTGGTCTGCTAGGAGTGAAGGTTCTTTGTAGTCACCTAAGTACTCTCTAATTTAATGCAAACATGTTATTTCCGTTTCATTATCTAGAGACAATCAATCTTTCAGGATTGCTGTAGAGAAAGACAATTCTTGATTTGACCAAATAGCAAACCACTACTGATCTGGCTTGTAGTGTAATGTGTCTTCTATAAAAGGAAACCCCGGTTCTTTGTGGCAAATGTAAGAAGATGCTGAACTTGGCAAGGCAAGTAATATAGAAAGAAATTTGTTCTCTTGGACTTGGATCACACGGTTATTTCCTTCACCCCACAACCCTGCCTCATAAAGAACCTTGGCTAGATATTTGTCATTATACATTGTCATCATTTCCTTAACCAGCTTTCTTCCCAATTTTGCTGCAAATATGAAAACTCCCTCCACTGTTCCAGTCAGTTTGTTGGCCTCTGTTTGTCTGTGTGAGACCCACGAATCAGTGGAACTAAAGAGAACATCCATATATCGTAATGCATCGTCTCTACACAGAAACGTCCCTCCAATGTGATGCCTGGTACTCCTCAGTCAGGCATTCCCACATATATCTGAGTCTTTCCCAGATTCACCTTGAGGTCCATTTCCTCCATAAAAGTAACAGATTAAGAAGTTGTTGTAAGCCCTACCCTTTCTGCGACATCAAGATGGCATCATCGGCGTACATCAAAATGGGGACGGTCAGGTACCAACCCTAGGTGTTTCTGCAGGTAGGGCCTGTAACCTGCCATCTCATCTATTTTGTTAATATATATGGAGAAAAGGAAGGGGGGCAAGCACGCAACCTTGTCTTACCCCCTGCTTATACAAAAAGAATCAGTACATTCCCCACCAGGTCAAAATAAGACTCTTCCAGATGTTCGGCTATACAAAGTAGCTAGTAGGGAAATGATTTCCTCATCCCCCAGGTTTCTTAAAACAAACCAACATTTTTGAGAGTTCACTAAGTCAAAGGCACTGCTTAAGTCTAAAACACAAAGTCTTTGCCCTAGTATACTTCCCGATAATAAGGCTAAGACATTGTTCCATCGTCCTAATCCCCTCCTGAACCCACACTGGTACACCGATAGGACAGAGCTCTCCTCCGCCCAGCTTTTTAATTCCTATTTGTAAAGCGCCAACATATCACCCTTAAGGGTTTCATGGCACTGGGGGCCGTCAGGAAGATTAAGTGCTCCTTTTAACCTCTCCAGAAGAAACCTGCCCATCAGCTTCACCGATTAGTCCAGGAGGGATATTGGTCGGCAGCAGGAGGGATTTCCTCTGTCACCTTTTTTTTGAAAATCGGGATGATAATGGAGTCTGATCAAGGAGAGGGAATTTGCCCTGCTCAGGCTGCACTAAAAACAACTGTAAGCAGTGGAGCCCATAAATCCATAAGGTTTTTATAACAGTCTATTGGCAACCCGTCAGGTTCTGCAGCCTTCCCTTTTGGACTTCTTTCCAATGCCCTAATGGCGTTATCTAGCTCAAACCTACCCTGACAGGATTTTAGTGTTGGTGAATCTGTATTTTCTTCTTCCACGCTATCATCTGAATTGCAGATTGTCGAATAGCGAGTAATCCAATCTTCTTGAGGCACCAGTGACTCAAATTTAGGGACATCATTTTCCCTAAGATAAGAGCCGTTTTGAGTCCCTGGTTTCTTCTGCTCGGAGCACATTTTCCCAGGCCTCACATTGGAGCTATTTTATTCCGGGTGTTTAAAGCCTCTTTGGATAAGTCTCTCAATTTTTCTATTACTACCAAGTTCCTTGGGCTGATGTTTAAAGCTAGTTTTAGGTTCTTGTGAGCCGTTGTACAGGCCCATTTAAACCAGCCACAGTGGAATTTGCTGTTGCCCCGAAATTGGTCTAGTTTTGAAGAAATTATTTACATAGATTTTCATGTGCCAACTTAATGTGAACAAAGTCCACAGTTTCATCCAGACAGATGTTTACATCAGTGATACACTTTTCAAGTATATCAAAAATGACTGTGCGGATAGATTCCTGCCCATTTTAATCTTGTGTCACCAGGTCTTGTCACAATTGTGTTACCTACTCCTGGCTCCCGGGTGGTTTCCATGTGCTGTACCTCTAAAGTCAGAACTAGAAGGATTATGATCACTGGTACAGTGTGAAGCTACAGAGAAATTCGCAGGTAGAATGCATGAGGATGTTGATATTAATACATAGTTTATTGAGCCATTTGCACCTCTCCCTATAAATGTTGGTAGTATCCTCTGTCTATAATCGCTGTAGTTACTAGTGAAAAGGAGATTACACTTTATAAGCATCTCCATATCTGTTATGTTAGAAGTGATCCAGTAGCTTGTTTTCAGGATCTACCATAGCACAGCCATTTTTTAATGGAAGTTTACATTCTGGAATATTTAAAAAACCAGCCACTCAATGGGCAGCCAATTAATGTCATTACAGCCTTCCAGCATTAAGAACCTATTTGTTGTAGCCAGATCACAGGGCAACTTATTGCTGCCACCGTAACCGGGGTTTCTTCTGAAATGCCTACTTACAACACTAAATGAGGGAACTCCCCTCTAGAAATAGCCAAATGGGACTGCTGAGATTTTAGCCCTATCCAGTGCATTCGGAGATTCCAACTATGATAGCAGAAAGCGGACCAGGCGGACCTATGCAATCACCTACATAGGTTTTCCTTCCCAGATCCACCCAAGATACTCATCTGAACATCAGCATTTATTTAAACAGTGTTTGTGTGTTGCCCACCCTTTTGGCAATCCAGTGAATGAATTTGTTTTTCAATTCCCACCAAGGCTCATTTGTTCTTGAAGAGAGTTGAGGGACAGCTGTAAGAACCAAGACTTAAGGGGTGGCATGAGGAGGCAAATTTAGGTATGATGATGGTTGCTGACTTGTTAGTCCTTACGTATGTCCTCCCTGTGCCATGTAGCTCGAGAGGCTGCAAGCTGTCTCCCTTATGTCGTTCATGATAATATCTTGTATATTCATTGTGCCTCTCCTTCCCGCTAGATGTTAAATCAGAGGTTGGGTTTTTATCAGACAGTAAGTGTGAGTTACAGGGCTTTTCATTATTACTACATGCCTGTTAGTTAGACCACTTGTCGTTCTGGTGTCATTCCTGTTATTTGATATAGCAATATCCTTAAACCAGTCTGACAGATCAAGAATGGTTGTTTGTAATAGGTCAAGTTTTTCTATTAACTTCCATTCGTGTGGATTTAATAAAGTTCTTCAGTGATTCCAGCCTATTTACCATTTCCCCTGAAAATTGATCAGTTTGTAAAGCTGTAGTTCTGGAACTAGCGGATTTACTGGTAGATCTCCTATTCCCAGAAGGCGGTTTCTGTTGGACTAAACTAGGTTTTGTGATTTTTGTAGCTGCCCTTTTTTCATCACCCAGAGAGAGTTTAGCAATGCAGGAGGTGAGGTGTTAATTAAAATTGGTTGGTTACTTATACAGAAATGAGCCTAAATTCAGGTGTGGCCGCACAGTGAACTAGGACAGTTGTTATATTCCATTTAGGAGAATTGCTCTGAACAGTATTTACAGCTGGTTGTGCGGCTTCTATCCTAGATTGAACACTTTCAATTTCACTATTTATGATGCAGATTGTATCAATAAGATCATTTTAGGAGGTTGAAGCTTTCCCTGTAGAATTCTGCTGAGCTTTCCTTTTCCCCATAATTAAACAATTTTGAAATCACCAAATAATGAGCAAATGTTAATACAATTTACTGTGAGTTAACAATGAAATGGCCTACACAGGGGGTGGAGCTACGTCACTTATGAAGATGGCAGCTCCTTCGTGAAACTCCAGAGCATCCCATCTGTATGGCTTCCTCCCCGGGTCAGGGGAAGCTTTCCCTGCTACTTTTCTCACCACACGGCATGCAGATGTCCTTCTGCCTCAGGCAGGAGCCCAAGAACGCCTGGGGAGGGCCACACTCACTGAACTCTGCCATCTGGCCTCAGGGGCTTGGGTCGCACAGTGTCTCCTCGTGCCGGTGGGCCTCACCCGTCACCCGGCCCGTCCTCGGCTCACAGTCCCCAGTGGTGCCGGCAATTTAATTCCAGCAAGTCCTCATCTGGGTGGATTCCTAGGCTACCTACTCATCGGCGGCGCGGTGCTTCCGCATTCCCCACGGCGAGCCGCCACGCTAGGCCTCATCCACCCGCCTCAAGCTCTGCTCCGTAACATCGGGTGACTCCTGCGATGGCCTTTGGATCCCGATTGGGGTTTCTGGTTGTCACACTCCTGCGACAGCCCTTACGGCGCCTTCTCCTGGACCCCGTGGACCCGGCTGCTTCTTCTGGGCCTGTCCCTGGCTCCTTCCTTCCAGGTGGTGCTGGGGCTGCTAGTGCATTGGCCTGGCAAACCGCCACCTGGATAGTCTTTTGGGGGTCCTTGGTCACTTCGTGAGGGGTGGTGCTTGCTGGTGCTGCTGAGGTGTGAGCCCAGCAAGTCGAGGCCTGAATGTCTTGGCGCACGGCCTCCTTGCGGACTAGACAGCTCCTGGTGCCCTCCAGCTACTGAATCTTTGGGACCGTCATCTCCTGTGATGCATGGGGGGCATTCTTTGTAGTGCTTCAGTTTGAACACACCCGGGGGGCACTGGTGCTGCCAGTGCGACCCACAAGGGCAAGCCGCCCCTGAAGGCCTCTCTCTTCCTATTGGCCTCTGTACTTTGGGCTCCCATTGTCCCATGCCTTGTTCTACAGGGCCGCCCACCCCACCCTTGCTTGAATCCAGTCTGCACCCCAGTGGCTGCACTTGGTCTGCACTGATTGGACCCCATCTGACCCTCCTGGCCAGTCTCTACTTGTGTCCACCTTGGCTTTGGGGAAGGCGGCCCAACAACTGACTTTTGCTGAGGCTACCCAGGCCACCAAGGCTACTCCAGCTTCCTCTCCCCCAGCAACGTTGGACGTTACCCTGGAATCCATCATGTGTACTCTGCAGGCTATCCAGACCTACATCACTACGGTAGAAGTAGCTACTATGGAAACAAATACGGAACTTAAGCTGCAGAAAGGCGACATCGGACAATTGCGGAACTGCGTGGATACAACGGAACACAGGGTGATGATCTTGATCTACGGGTGTCAGAGATGATGACTTGGAGCACTGAGCTGTGGAAGAACCAGAGAAAGCTGACGGACATGGAAGACTGCAGTCGCAGTAACAATGTCCGCATTTTCGGGGTCCCTGAGTTTTCTGAGTCCCAGGATGTCCCCCAATTTCTTCAGTCTCTTCTCCCACAGTTGCCAGGTCTGTTCTTCGCTTTTCCCTTGGACTTCGAACGGGATCATCGTACAGCCTCCCGTTCTGCTTCCTTCAGTCAGTGGCAGCGTCCAATTATTCCCAGCTTCCTTCACCATCAGCAGGCACGTATGAATCTTCTCTAGGCCCACAAACATGGCCGTACTCCTATACTGGCAACAGAGTCACTTTCTCTGCGGGTACTCCTATGAGACCCACCGTTTACAGAAAAAGTTCCTGGCCTTTAGCTGGTGCTCCGGAGCTTAGACTTACGCTTCGTCCTCCTGGAACTGGCTGTCATGTTAGTGACTGTCAATGGCATGGTGAAGGAGTTCAGGGACCCTGCTGAACTAGAACTTTGGCTTGAGGACATGGACACCCAATGGCACACATCCATAGATACCTCCCCAACCTCCTCTCTCCCCTCAGCAGTGCCACAAAAAAAAGAAGTGGCCCCCAGACCTCGGGACCTGGACAGAGCCATCCGACCAGATCACTGTGACAATAGGGATAAGTCTAGATATCCTCTTAAACCTTGATGGCGCTTTGCCAGTGTCTGGCTCCCTCCTGTTGTGCTCCCTTTCCCTCCCCTGGCCCGTTTGGTTCTTCTCCCTGCATCTTCATGGAGTGGGGTCCCTCGTAGTAACCTCTTACCCCTAGTGAAAGTTAGGTTGACCTTTGCTTGGTTTTCATGAGTACTGCCCTCTCCCTGTTCGTTTCAATAGGTCTCCTCAATGTGTGGCAAATCTCACTGTTTGGTTGCTTAATGTGAAAAACTTGACCCACTTCATTAAACTTAAAAAGACTAATCATCCTAGGCTCTAAGTGCCCTGACATTGCTCCTCTACAAGAAACACATTTCACGGCGGAGGAATCGGCTAAGGTCAGGCGTGACTTGGTAGGCACAGCTCTCTTCTCTGTGGGCTCTGACAAGGGCCTGCCTGCTCTGGTACATTCCACCCTAGGAAAAACGATGGTGCATTTCTGTTCCACATGTAGCTGCCAGTACGCATTCTCAAATCCTGGTCAAAATACCACAGTCGCTATGTCTTTGCAATAATCAGACTTGCGGATCAGACTCTGATTGTTGGCTCCATCTACGTCCCTGTGGGGGCGGAACGTTCTTGGCTCTCTCACCTCCATCAGCTTCTCACAAAAATATGCTCCCATAAACTCATTATTGGGGTGACTGGACCTTGATTTTCCACCCAGTTCTGGATATGTCAGGGTGCCCGGATCTGTACCGGGATAATGACAGGGCTGTGCTCTGTGACCTCATGGTCGACCATTCCTTACATGATGTGGGATGCCTCCTTCACCCTACAGCCCACGGTTCGGAGTCGCGGCTGGATTGGTCACTGGTAACCGGTGCAGCCCTGCCACTGGCTCGCACTTGCCACATTAATACTGGCGGGATATCGAATCATGCGCCCATTCCCTTCACTCTGGATCTTCAACTGACAGCTGCTGTCCTGCACCTGGCGCTTGAATACACTGTGACTTAGATCCCCAGAGGAGAAATTGAGACTTCAGGCTCTTCTTAGTGAGTATCTCGAGCTCAAAGCTACGACATCTTCTTCCCAACTCCTATGGGTGGCAGGGAAGGCGTACCTCCGGGGCATGTTGATTTACTTATTTATTAAACATCTTTTTATTGAATTTTTTAGAAAATACAAAGGGGATGGGGGAGAGAGAGGAAGAATGGGTACACAGAGCAGTATTCACAGAACTATCATGGACTTCAATATACAGCACACTTTAGGAGTTCAACTAAGAAGATACAAAAAAAAAAGTATAACAGTCTGTGCATCCAACATTGTGACTGCCTCAAGCGATAAAACAGTATGCTTCTCATAGAATAAGTTCTGCAGTGTAAAATGCATGTGTATATCAAGCTAAGGGAAGAGGCTATAACTGGGAGAGGAGGAGGCAGTGAGCATGAGAGGGTGGCAATTCAATATATCCATGGTCTTGTGGGGAACGCTGAATAGAAGGGTGTCTTAAAAAGGAATATAGCAGTATGTCAGAAGAACATGAGGGACGCACGGAAGGGGTATGATCTGGGTTAGAGAGGGGGGGTATGGGGAAGGTAGAAAGATACAAGAGTGGAACAAGATAGGCCTGGAAGACTGGGCGAGGGCATATGCAGTGTAGTCGCAGATGTAACAAGCTAAACATGGAAAGCTTCAAGGTGGTAGGTGATCGCTATGCACCTTCTGTTGGAGGTCATTCAATAAGGTAGCCCACTGCAGAGAAATGGGCCGTTTCTGGGCTGCGAGCTTCTTCACAACGGAGCGCCTCCTCTTCAGCCGCACCTCACTTGTGGAGAGCACAATGCCAGGCCTCTTTCGGTGGTGGGCTTGGCAAGCACCAGTGCATTGTGATAGTGCGTTTTGGAAGGAGGAGGGCCAATGCTGCGAACCGGGTGCACACTTAATGTTTCCTGCACCTGAAGATGCCAAGGGCACACACCTCCCAGGTTTGCAGGTCCGCAAGTCACATGACCTCTTGTAGCATTGTTTGTACTGAGTGCAAAAATCCATGTAATGCGTGCAGGGCCATAGGATATGTTTGAAATCTGCATCTGGGGGGGGGGGCAGCTTGGACAGGTAATGTGTGTGTGTCTGGATAATATTGGTTCAAAAGCGCAGGGGTGAGATACGCCTTCTGCAGAACAATATACTGGATATTCTTGAAACGTGAGTTTCGTGAAACCTGTTGGGGGTGTAATAATGCTTGTTCCCATTCCTTGTTGTGTGTGGCCCTCCAGAAATCTTCCTCCTACTTTTGCCTCAACTCAGTAAGGGGAACATCTAAGAGGGTGCAAATGGCTTCGTACAGCCAAGTGACGAGATGTCGGCCGGCGCCCATTGTCAGGATAGTCTGCAGCACCAGATGGGCGGGGTGTTCTGGATCCAAAGGGCCCCATAAGACACCTCAAGTGCTGCGTAGGTGCCTATATGTCAGGGACTGACCAACGGGGAGATTATATTCGGTGACAAGCTGGTCAAAGGTGAGGAACTGACCTTCAGAGTAAAGGTCACCAGTTGTGAGTGTGGAGTGGGATGTCCAAGATGCCATTTCCGTGGTGGAATAAAAGGCTGGGAATCGGGGGAAGGCCTACCAGGGGAAAGTTGGGACAGTGTAAGAGTGAGAGGTTCCTCGGCATCCATTTACCAGGAGTACCAGGTACCAGGAGTTGACAAGCCAACAATCAAGTTGTGCCCGATCCTTCCAGATTTGAGAGCCTATTGTGGAAAATGTGTACTTCTGCGGAAAATGTGTACTCCTGCACGTGGTACCTTTCACCAGCGAACTGAAACAGATAGAAAGTGAAAACACAAAGACAGGCACCAGTAACATTATCCAGGGGCCAACGTTAGGGGGGTAGCCCAGCACCAGATGGGTGAGAACGGGCGCAGACAGGCCTGTCCCCGGCCCAGGATCCGCCAGGTCACAGCCCGAGTGCATCCCACGCTGCGGGAGATGATGAGGCGCTTTTAACCCCTTGCATGCCGAGGACGTAATGGTTACGTCCTCGGCTGCGGTGCTGCTGTAACAAGGACGTAACCATTACGTCCTCGGCACAGCAATAAGAAATCCCTCTGCTGTGAATAGCAGAGGGATTTCTTTTTTTTTCTTTGAGCCTCAGGAGCTGGGGAAGAGCTTCCCCAGCTGCCTGAAGCTTTTTTTTGTTTCAGTGTAGTGACGATCGGCATGCATGGTGCGCCGACGTCATTACACTGAAACCAAAACTGAAAAAAGCTGATGGGCTCATTTCAGTTTCATTGCCTACGTGCTCAGGGGGTTTTCTCAGCCCCCCGAGCACGTAGGCAAACGGGAGAGGTATCATTGGAAAGGTGAGAATCTTCTCTTTCTAATGGTACCCTTCCCTAGTGGATCCCTGCATGGGGGTCGCCACAGGAGGGCGATCCCCAAGCTGGTATTCACCCACTAGACACCAGGGAGGGAGAGCGGGCCCTTGGGCAAGGGCATTTCCTCCACCCGTTAAAAGTTTGGCAAAATCAGTCTTTCTGCCCCCCCCCACCCCTTTGGGACAGATGGGAGCAGTAGCCCCCAATCTGCCACCCGGGGGGGGGGGGGCATAAAGCACACTAGTCACCAAGGATTTTTTTTTTGTGCGCAAATTTAGAGTAGGAGGCTGCCCTGAATGGGCATTATAATGCCCCCACCCCTCCAAAACATTGGGACAGTCTTTCTGCCCCCCCTGGGGCGCACATGGGGGCAAACGCCCCCAATCTACCCCCCCGGGGGGGGGGGGGCAGAAAGCACACTAGACACCAAAGATTTTTTCTTTATTGTGCACAGATTTTGGGGTGGGGCTGCCCTAAATGACTCTGCTTTGGGCACCCACACCAGTGAGGTATAATTTTTATCGGGAGACTGAGGGGAACGCTGGGTGGTGGGAAATTTGTGCCGGTGCAGGGATCTCACAACCTTGCCACACAGAAATGTGAGGAAAATGTAATTTGTGTTAGCAAAAATTGAGGTTTGCATGGGATTCTGGGTAAGAAAATGTTGGGGGATTCACGCAAGTCACACCACCTTGGACTCTCCCGGGCGCCTAGTTTTCAGAAATGTCTGGGTTTGGCAGGTTCCCCTAGATGGCCGCCAAGCCCGGGACCAATAGCTCAGGTGACTCCCTCGCAAAACCATGCCTTTTTGTGATCAATAATTTTTAAGTCTCCACAGTACGTTAGGGCCATTTCCTGTTGCAGGCCCTTGGCCCACCCACACTAGTGAGGTAGCATTTTTACCAGGAGACATGGGGGAACACTGGGTGGTAGGAAATTTGTGTGGGCTTGGTGATCCCACAACTTTCCCACACAGGAATGTGAGGAAAATGTAACTTTTTTTTTGCAAAATTCAAGGTTTGCAGGGGATTATGGTTAAGAAACCCTTGGGGAATCCACACAAGCCACACCTCCCTGGACTGGTTTTCAGAAATGTCTGGGTTTGGTAGGTTTCCCTAGATGGCAGTCGAGCCCGGGACCAAAAACGTTGCAAAACCAGGTTTTCTTGTGATAAATAATTTTGATGTCTCCACAATAAGTTTTGGGCCTTTTCCTGTTGCAGGCACTAGGCCTACCCACACAAACACAAGTGAGGTACCATTTTTTATCGGTAGACTTGGGGGGAATGCTGGGTGGGTGGAAGTTTGTGGCTCCCCACTGATTCCAGAACTTTCCGTTACAGAAATGTGAGGAAAATGTGCTTTTTTGGACTAAGTTTGAGGTTTGCAAGAGGTTCTGGGTAAAAGAACCTGGTGAAAGCCACACAAATCCCCACATCCTGGATTCCTCTGCGTGTCTAGTTTTAAAAAATGTACAGGTTTGCTAGATTTCCTTAGGTGCCGGCTGAGCTAAGGCCCAAATCCACAGCGAGGCACATTGCAAAAAAAGGGTCAGTTTTCACTGGAAAAATGTGATGTGTCCACGTTGCGTTTTGGGCCATTTCCTGTCGCAGGCACTAGTCCTACTCACATAAGTGAGGTACCATTTTTATTGGGAAACTTGGGGGAGTGCTGGGTGGGTAGAAGTTTGTAGCTCCCCTCAGTTTCCAGAACTTTCCATCACAGAAATGTGAGAAAAATGTTTTTTTTTTTTTTTTTTACAAGTTTGAGGTTTGCACGGGATACTGGGTAACAGAACCTGGTGAGAGCCACACAAGTATTCAAAATGTACAGGTTTGCTAGGTTTCCTTAGGTGTCGGCTGACCTAGGGCCCAAAATCCACAGCTAGGCACATTGCAAAAACAGGGTCCTTTTTCACTAGAAAAATGTGATGTGTCCACGTTGCGTTTTGGGCAGTTTCCTGTCGTGGACACTAGGCCTACCCACACAAGTGAGGTACCATTTCAATCAACAGACTTGGGGGAATGCTGGGTGGTTGAAAGTTTGTGGCTACCCACAAATTCCAGAACTTTCCATTACAGAAATATGAGAAATGTGTTTTTTTAACAAAGTTTGAGGTTTGCAAGGGATTCTGGGTAACAGACACCGGTGAGAACCACACAAGTCACCCCACCCTGGATTCCTCTGGGGGTCTAGTTTTCAAAAATGTACAGGTTTGCTAGGTTTCCCAAGGTGCCGGCTGAGCTAGGGCCCAAAATACACTGTGCCCACGTTGCGTTTTGGGCCGTTTCTTTTCGCAGGCACTAGGCCTACCCACACAATTGAGGTACAATTTTTATCGGCAGACTTAGAGGAATGCTGGGTGGGTGGAAGTTTGTGGCTCCCCACAGATTCCAGAGCTTTCCATCACAGAAATATGTGGAAAATGTGTTTTCTTGACAAAGTTTGAGGTTTGCAAGGGATTCTGGGTAACAGAACCTGGTGAGAGCAACACAAGTCACCCCATCCTGGATTCCTCTGGGTGTCTAGTTTTCAAAAATGTATAGGTTTTCTAGGTTTCCCTAGCTGCCGGCTGAGCTAGGGCCCAAAGTCCACAGTTAGGCACATTGCAAGAAAAGGGTCAATTTTCACTGTATAAATGTGGGATGTCCACGTTGCGTTTTGGGCCGTTTCCTGTCGTTGGCACTAGGCCTACCCACACAAGTGAGGTACCATTTTTATCAGCGGGCATGGGGGAATGATGGGTGGGTGGAAGTTTGTGGCTCCCCCAGATTCCAAAACTTTCCATCAAAGAAATGTGAGGGAAATGTGTTTTTTGTTTTTACAAAGTTTGAGGTTTGCAAGGGATTCTGGGTAACAGAACCTGGTGAGAGCCACACAAGTCACCCAATCCTGGATTCCTCTGGGTGTCTAGTTTTCAAAAATGTACAGGTTTGCTAGTTTTCTCTAGGTGCCAGCTGAGCTAGGGCCCAAAATCCACAGCTATGCACATTGAAAAAAAAGGGTCAGTTTTCTCTGGAAAAATGTGATGTGTTCCCGTTGCGTTTTGGGCTGTGCCCTTTCGCGGGCACTAAGCCTACCCACACAAGTGAGGTACCATTTTTATCGGGAGTCTTATGGAAACACAGAATAGTAGAACAAATGTTATTACTAATTGTCTTTCTATGCATTTCTGCCTTCCAAATGTAAGACAGCAGGTAAAAAGAAGTCAATTTGAACAATACCCTCTAATTCACATGCTAATATGGGTACCCACAAATTCAGAGATGCACAAATAACCACTGCTTCTAAAATCCATATCTTGTTCCAATTTCAGAAATACATAGGTTTACTTGATACCAATTTTTCATTCTTTATATTTTACCAAATGAATTACTGTATACCCGGTACACAATTAAAAAACATTGCAAGGTGCAAATCAGTTATTGGCTCTGGTTACCTCAGGTTCTTGGTGAACCTACAAGCCTCATATAACCCTGCAACCAGAAGGGTCCCACGGACATAACGTTATAAAGTTTTCAAAAATCTACCATAGTTAGAACAAGTTACAGGTGAAAATGTAAGCACAAATGGCTGTTTTTTCAACTAAATTTCAATATTCTTTTATTTCAACTGTTACTTTCCAAACGAAAACCTTGAAGGATTTACACAAATGACCCCTTGCTGAATTCAGAATTTTCTCTACTCTTCAGAAATGTATAGCTTTCTGGGATCCATTATTGGTTTCACACTCATTTCTACCACTAACTGGAAGAAGGTTGAAAGCACAAAAGATGGGAAACATAGTCCCAGTAAAATGCCAAAACTGCAAAAGTCTGCCTGTTCCTGAAAGCTGGGAAGATGGTGATTTGAGCACCACAAACCCTCCGTTGATACCATTTGCAGGGAAGAAACCAGATGCTTTCTTCTGCAGCACTTTTATCCCATTTTTTCCCCCAAAACACCAAATTTAGCTGTATTTTGCCTAATTTCTCAGTCCCCTCCAAGGGAATCCACAAACCCCTGGTACCTTTAGAATCCTCAGGATATAGGAAGAAAAGGATGAAATTTGGCGTGGATCCCTTATGTGGACAAAAAGTTACGGGGGCCTAAGCGCAAACTACCCCAAATAGTCAAAAAAGGGCATGACACCGGGGGGTAGGGAGGGCTGGCAACGAAGGGGTTAAAGGGCAATGATTCACAGTGTGTCTGCCAGTGTTGCTTTCTTTTTCTTTCTTTACTATGACAGTGGTTGAAGTCAAAATTCTGCAGTGAATCTCTTATAAAAATATGAGTCCTCAAAGCTCAGAGCATGGATCAACATGTGGTCGAGTGTCACACATTGCCACTATGAGATCTATGTATCTTAAATGTGCCTGTGAGTTATGTTTTCTAAATCTTATTAGTAAGGAAAAATGATTATGTAGGACTTGAATTGCTTTACGATTTAGTTCAACCTATTTTGTAATGTGTCTCAAGTTAATTTCATAGGTATTCTGTACTCAATTCCCTTTAGCATGGATAACAACAAACAGATTTAATAGATTACAGGCATACCCAACTCAGAGTGACCTTTAATTATCCTATCCCAACACATTGTGAAAATCAGTCAGGTAGTCAGTGTGGCCTATCATGAAATTAAGTTTCCCATTTTCACTCAACAATCCCATCAAAGTTTGGCACTTTCATCAAGACTAAGGACGGGGGGTCCTTTCTACGTACTCTATTCACCATTAAAGCACTGTCATATACCACAACACAGTGGTACTCTCAAGATTCTCTGGTAATATTCCACTCTTCCAACGAAGATGGTAATATTTTCTCTTTCTAATCCAATTTATTATCATAGCAGCCCAGCTGGAGGAATGGATGGAAAGCGCCCAACGGTTAGTTTGCTGGGTGGTAAAGCTACCTTCAAATTATGAGATGGTATTCTAATGTTAATGAGAGGCTTAATTTGTAAATTAATAAGTGCTGGAGCCCAAAGTTTTTCTCGAAGCTGTCAGACAGTGTTGATAGTTAGGATTGCCAAATAACAAGAATGACTTCTAGCACCAGACACTTTCTGCCCCTTTATTTCACTCTTGCAGATGCTTTTTCATCTGTGTTTTCACCTTTTGTTTCTGTTATTATGAATTTCTCTTACTCTTCTTTTGCTCCATTTGTGTTTTTGTGTTTCTTGACTGGTTGAAAGTGTCATGAGTTAAACATAAGTGCTGGTCCCCAAACATAAGTGCCAGTCCCCAAACATAAGTGCCAGTGGGTCCCATCTGCACCAATTGGCTCACATTAAGCACTGGCTGCAAAGCTGTTATAGGCACCATTCCTCAAGTCTTGGGAGAGCTTATCACATTTTAGTAATAAGTGGACGTTGGCAATATAACAGCAGCCATTTATTCATTTCTTCCTGCTCTTGCTGTGATTTATTTTGTTGTTAGGCAACACCTTTTGATTTTACTACAATTATATTGTAATTGTATTTATATAGCGCTTACTACCCCATATGAGGCGCTGAAGCACTTTTAGCGAGTAGCACACTACTCTGGAACTACTCTGGAACTACTCTGGATTAGTATAGGGAACTAAGTTAATTGGAGCAGTGAATAAGTTGGGCTGAATAGTATAACGGAGGAATAGAGGAGGGAAAGTCTTATTTGGGAGATCATAGTAGTAAAATGAGGTTTGGGATGTGTCAAAGGAGGGTCTAGAAGATGAAAGATTCTAGAAAAGTTTATTTGGGAGATCAATGTGTGAGAGTGCCATCCCAGGAGGCATGAGTCAAGACTGGTACGTGAGAATACTTGTTTCCCGAATGTCTCCATCTATTTAATTCAAGGTTGGATGGGGTGTTAGGAAACAAGTTTCGGTTCAGGCAGCTGGAGGATGCCTGTACTACTAAACTTGTCACTTGCCTGTTCACTGGAGGGCAATATACTGGTTTTGCCTAGGTGCCAAACAGCATATCAGTGAAGGCCTCATTAAAGGGCAAAAGAGGTTCCTGGCTAGTATGTCCTGAATTGAGGAACTCTGGCAAGATATTTGTTTTAACTTCCTGCATATGCAGGTTGAGATCCAGGACTTCCGTCGCACTCGGTGGCGTCGGTCACAGCGTCACAATCTGCTTCGGGTATTGCACTGAGGCTGGAGCCAGTGGCACCGGACACAATGACAAGCACTACCTTCTTTGGAGGTCATGTGGCACGGTCAGCGTCTGGGAAGGATCCACCGACAGGGCTCCAACTAGCAGCCACCTCAGAAACGTGGGCCCAAGGGCGCTCCAGAGGTATCTGGCTGGGTACCAAAAGTCTTGTTCATGTATAACATACTTACATATAGGGGCTTTCAGAGAGCTCTTTTAATCCATTAGTCTGTTCATCTGTAATTCCCATTTTGCTTCCACCCACTCCAGCGTAAGCATGGGACAGTGGATCAGCCTATTTCAGTCACTGGTTCTCTTAACCATGAGTGACAGCATTCTGCTAATTTATCATATGCATCCGCATCTGGAAAGGACAATGCAAACATGTGAAGAAGTATATTTTTCCAGACACACTCAGCACACTGTAGACCAGCTTTACAGGGAACATCATATGTGTGCAAGCAGTGAGGCTGGAAGTCGATTTAGTCTTGGCCTCCTGATATACGGCTGTAAAAAAGATTGTTGTCCAGAGATTTTCATGTTTGATTTGTGTTTTTGTATCATTAGAGAAGTAATTTAGCTTGGGTAGACATTGCTAATCCAGGCCGAATATTTATTGTTGACATTTTTTTAAATGGCGGATGTGTTGTAGTAATGACGTAATATTTCAGGAACCATGAAACCTATATACTTTATTTTGGTGTCAAAACATATCTTTTGTGGGTCAAGTAGTCTTACAGAGACAAAAAGAACTTCTCAGAACAACCCTTCTGCCATTTTTCAAAATGGCGGCTCTATAATGATGTGTTTTAACCATCATATTGGTAATTTATTTTAATATTGTTTTTGTTTCAGGTTTTCCGTTGATTTAAATTCGTAAACATGAGCGAAGCAGGTGGTAGGAAAGGACTTTTACCTCCTGACAGAGTGTTGCTATCTACAAAATCTGAGGACTTCTTCAACAAAGAAAAATGGGTCATATGCCATAATAATCCGAAAGAAAAGTTGACAACTGCGGCTGGACAGAAGAGAGTTCAAGATGCTGCAGAAATACAGCAAGACGAAGTTCACACAAGATTGAAACTGATGGATGAAGAGGATCAAATATTTTATCATCGTAACAAGTGCTACAAGTCGTATACAATGGAAAAAAGCCTGGAAAAAATTTGTCAAAAAATAGCAGAAACCAGTGAATTACAACAAGAATCCGAGTCTTCTGAGAAATCCATGACAACCAAATCCAACGCCCATCCACTCAGAAGATGGATGGCTACCCCTCGTCCACCTCCAACAACTGATCAGAAAGCAGAGGATCTTCAACGTGTTATCTGTGATTTAGCCAGAACATGGTCCAAAGGGATCGACGAAAGAACAAAGTAGAGAGTATGTGGGTCTCAAAGGGCAAACATGTTTTTTTCTGCAGCTAGTTTCTTCCAAGATGAAGTTTTCAGCCCAGCAGCTGATTTAAACAGCGAGGTAAATATATTTGCAGCGGTATTGTATGCCCACCCAAATTGCATGCAGTCGAAAATATGAATGTACAATGAGCTTCCAGCAGCAAAGGAACCGCCAGCCTTCATTCAGTTAAGTTTGCACTCTTTGAAAAAGCAAATTAAGTTTTAAAGCCACTCTTGAGTGCTGGCTACGGGTTCACACTCAGTGAGATCAGAGAAATAATAGTTAACATTGATGAAACTGTATTGATTCACAATAATACAATTAAGATTTTTATGGTGAGAATGTACAATGAAAGAATTAATTTGTGTCAGTCTAACAAAAAGAATGAGCCACTTATGGTGTTCTCAGCTGAGTTGACTCCTGAAGTTCTTGCTGCCAAAATAAGATCACAGGATGCAGTAAAATCAGCAGGAACCATTTTAAGAAACGCCCTGAGACATTTACATTTTGGACTTACTGATAACTTTTGTGATACCCCAGAGCTCCACAAATCATGGGAGTCAACAAGAATGGATATATGATTTAACAACTACTACTTTAACAACGAATTCCTAAACCACGAATGCTAAACCCCGAGCAATGCCAAACCACTACATTCTTAACAACGACTTCCTAAACAACGAAAAATATTCAATTGGCTCATTTCCTGAATATACCATTCTGCTCTAAAATAAAACGCATGTTTGAAACACGGAATAAAAACATGTAATTAAATTAAACATGTATTTTATATTAAGGCTGTTTCCCGGTTACACAAGCTCTTTTTTTTTATTGTGTGAATAAAGGCTATTCAGCAAACTGCCCCCTGACTGAGTGAACATCTGTGAAGATAACATACAAAGTGGTGATAGAAAGGCGAAAGCTTGTATGCGTGCAGCATAAATTGTACGAAACCAGTCGAGCCCTGAACACGATGGGGGTAGTCTATATTGGAAACTACAGAGGAAGAGGGGCGGAGGGTAAGTGGAGACACAGCACGAGGGGCAGGTTTACAGAGGAGAGATCAAAGGTACTGGGGTGAGGCTTACAGGCAGGCTCAGAGAAATGGGGGGAGTGTCCGAGCTCCGGATGATAAAATAGGCGGACTGGGGTCTCTTCAGACAATTGAGTACTAGTATAAAGGGTCTGCTCATATCTCCAAGTCACCCTCGAAGGTTCACCATGTCAGTCGTGGTATTAATCATTAAACACGTTGTGCTGCTCTACTTTGGTGCAGAGCCATTTTCGTCATTGAAAACACTGACGTGTAACGTGTCCTATTTAGCTGACCTGGGTCCTCTACTTGACATCCTTTTAGACAATGTTTGTGAGGCCGGAAACTCATTCTAAAGAGGCAGAACATAGACAATAGGCCTCAAGGAACTTGTATTTAATAATTTAGTAAATGACACCGTTAGCCAAAACGGCAATTATTCAATTGGCTCATATCCTGAATATACCATTCACAGATCATGTAAAAACGAAACCATCCAATTACTTACACCAGATTCAACGGCTTGAACAGAGAGAGGAACGCTGTGCAAAGAATACAAAGCGGTGGCATTTAAAAGGGATTTAAAAGCCTCGCTCAAATGCAGCCTTTTGCTCAGAAACAGAAAGCACAGAAAATCAAATGCCCGCACCTACTTGTTTTTTTGTAGCCGATCTCTCCCCCAGAGTTGGGGCTGCTTTCGCGGGCAGCCTTTGACAATCACGAGCTTGGTGGGTAGCTCTCTTCATGGGCGAGTCCAGGAACAGAGAAAACAGCCTCCTTGCGGGGTTGTCTGCCGGGGAGATGGCGATGCAAGGGGAAACTTTTAACATACCCCAGCGTCCGCATAGAAGCGCCAAGCAGAGAGATTTTCAACGCCATGTATTTAAATAAATACACATACGTTGCATATATTTGTGTTCGAGGAGACATGGTCCAGAGATTTCATATTTTCTCTATAGCGACTCTATAGACATATATGTAACTAATGCTAATTTGTGGGAGATTACAGGCAGTGCATCAGGGCATACAAATCTAAAACGTTTCAGGAGGAAGGGGATGATTGTGCAAAACCCTTGTTTGTTTGCTTTTTCCTTATGTTCCCCCAGATTTCTACGTCCAGCGGGGACGGTGCCGACTTCGTACAAGGTACTGCTTTTATTTCAATTTATTTTCCTCGGTCAGTGTCACCCCTGGGGGAAATGCTTTTCCTTAATTTTACTTTTTTTTTTGTTATACTTGACGGAATGCACCAGGCTCCAGCGTTCCGTTTGGGATTCCCATGGTTACGAAAAATAATAACAAAAATAAACATAACAATAGTGCCATCTATTGGCCAGTTAGGAGGTCGGTTTATTCGTGGTTTAGGAAAGTCGTTGTTCGTGTAAGTCGTGGTTAATGATGTTGTGGTTCATAGAAAGGTCGTTGTTTTGGATTCGTTGTTCAGGTCAGTCGTTGTAAAGGCTTCGTTATTAAGGCTGTTTCCCAACAAGAATGCCTGACGAGGTCTTAACATTTTTCCATCATTGTTTATTATCCGCAAAGCAAAACTGTTACAAACTAAAGTTCTTGAGCTCGGAACAGAAGCCAACAACATTGATGATGGCTTTGAATATGTAAGTGAAGAAGTGGAAGACAATCCCATGAACTGACAGGCTTATGCTGTGCAAATGTACTGTCTTTTCCAAATCTTGTTTTATGAATTACATCACGGCAAAAAGAAAACGCGGCTACACATGATGGCTGCCCACGCATCAATGACAGGTACAAAAGTAGAGAGCTAATCACTTCAATGAATAGGATTGGTTCATTAACAAGTTATAATGACATAGTACGGAGCAGGAACTTGTTAGCAGCTCAAGCTGTAAAATCTTCTGAATCCGACAGCACACCACTTCCAAGTCACTTTACCAGGAAAGGATTTACAATTGCTGCTCTTGGTAATTTTGATTTTGAAGACCGCTCTTCTTTGTCTGGCACATCCCGCACACATGATACTGCCATGGTGATTTTTCAAGACTGTACCAATGAAGTAGCTGCTGGAAAACAAGCTGTGTCAGCTGTGGGCATAAACAAACAAAGCTGCAAACTTATACCCCAACTGCCTTGCCAATGTGTGAAAAATCACTGCAAGCCATCAACACGTCCCAGTCTACCAGAAAGTTTCAAAGTGGCTGAGGACATGAATCTTCTTCTACCTGATGCTGCGGTCCGGAAAGCTGATTTAACTGAACTTATCATATTGTTTATTCGGTGCGGACTGAAGGATGAAGAAAAGCCATTTCCTCCGTGGGCTTGAATTCATGCTTTGATCTCCCAGAATACCGTCCCACTGGAGAAGGTTGGGATTTACCAGTAATACCATCTCCAGCCACAAATTATGCAACAGTATACACAGCACTACAAATTTCCAAAATGTGCGTGCTCAGCTTGAAGATTAGCTTATCCTGCCAATTGTCTGTGATGAAGGTGTATTCCGTATTGTAGCTGACATTTTTATGAACAATCCAGTAGAATTTGATTATCTTTATCCAATGATAAGCATTTTCCACATGACAAAAGTTGTGTTGCAGTATGCAGGAAGTTATCTCAGTGGATGTGGCATTTGCGATGCACGTATTGAGGCTGAAATCTTCGGAAGCAAAATTGTCCAGTTAGTATTGAGTGAAACTCATTATGTTCGTTGGTTACAAGCTATGCTCACCACATCTGAGGCTATAGAAACATTGTGCTAGAATGCTTTCTGGAACAAGAATGACAAATTAGGTTTTGCATATCTTATCTCAGAAATGAACAAGGCACAGGGTGCACTTCATTCAAAATACATAATGCAAATCCAGGCAATGTTAAATACACTCAGTTCAAAATCAGAAAACCTGAAAAACAAGTTCATAGAGTTTGTCAAAGAATGTGAAAACAAAAATCAGAACTTTGCAAGTAATGGGGAAATGCTTTACACATGATAGATCTAGTGAAAAACTTGGTACATGCTGATTGGGAAGGTGATTGGGAGCTGCACGTGAAGACTGTGGAGTCACGGATTACTGTGTTTCGCGAATTCGATTGCATAAACTACCTGAGATATGTGTCCCGGTATCTGGAAAGAGTGAAGTGGCTGGAGGTGGAAAAACCATACCTCTACAGAAAATTCATCCAAAGACATTTTGTGGTGAAAGACAGAGAGGGAAGGTTCAATGCTATGGCTCCAGGTATGAAACTGGAACAGACGATCCAGAGATCACAGAAAAGCTCTAAGGGAATTGTTGGCCAGACACGTAAAAGTGAATATGTTGCTAAATCGCAGCTAGTTTAACATGAAGTCCTTTCTATTTGCAATGTTTTCAGAGGGTTGACAAATTCAAAATTAATGGACCATTGTGAAACTGTTCCTCACCACGGACTTGTGGGGAAGAGATGGGAACATTTTAATAAACCTGTTGATAGCCTTCTTCATTTCATGCAGCAGCAAGGAAACCCCTTTGAAATGACTGAGCCTGTGTGACTACACAACTCTGTGACCAAACAATGTGGATAAAGATATAAAGACACATCTACTAGATGGTCCTGGAACATGGATCGAAACTATACGCAGAACTGAAGCAGGAGAGATTTGTATTGAAAGAGCAAAAGCTGTTTGACATAATCACTAAAGCTAAACTTCCACGCTTTAATTGCCATTGTAAGAGTTTTGTCCAACCAGCCACTACAAAACAGGTTACAAAAAAAAAAAACTTTCGCAAGTACATAGAGAGATGGATGTAGCAAAAGAAAGGGGTGGATTTATCAAGAACATTCTGTTGCATGATCTTCTTCCAACATACGCATTATTTGATGGAAGAGCTCGAAAAAAACCTTTCACCTGAAGAATTTCAATTCGAAAAGGTGTCCTCATTGAAAACTGCTGCTGTTGTGGACTATATGTCACAATTGCGAATGGTCAAGATTTCATCCATGCAAAAGTTCGGAGAGGTCGTTCAGACTGTTCTACAGATATCAAAGTCAGTGTGCACCTTGCAAGAACTATACATTATCTTGAACTATCTGTCAAAGAATGTGAGAGAATCAGAGGAATGTCTACAAGTGGAACAATTGACCTTGCCTGCATCAACAATTTGACACCTATACCTGTGCAACTTGATACATTCTGGTCATCAACATCGAACAAGATGAACTTGAAGATGTTAACTCGCCAAAACATTGCTAATGCTTCAGTGAACACTGAATTTCCAATTATTGCAAGTGGAGTGATTGTCAATGAGGGGTTGGATCTTGCAGAGATATATTCAAAAGGTACAAGCCATATTGTTCAAGAACTTAACAGTAAATTGGAGGAAGCTGACCATCATGTTGTGCCACATGTTGAGTGGGCTGTTCGAAATGGTTTAAATTGAGTGATTGTACTGTCAAATGACACAGATGTTATTAATGTGCTACTTAGATTTGCTGTACTGTTCATAAGTCAAGGATTGTCAGAGTTATGGATACCTTATGGAACAGGCGAGAAAAGATACTTAATCCCGCTTCATATTCTGTACAAGAAACTTGGCCCAGAGAAGCCCAGTGTTCTTATCAAGGCACATATTCTTAAGGTGACGACACTATGAGCAAAATTGGAACAAAGCTTGGAACTTCAACTGTTTAACCTGTGAAGTTTCTAAAAGGATTTGCTGAGACAGAAGAAGAATGTGACTTTAAAGTAGTAGAAAAATACCTTGTGCATGTGTGGAAAACGAGTTCTGACTATCACACATTTGACAATCTTCGGTACAGTGAGTTCAAGAGGTCAGTCTTGTTAAGTGACCTTCCACTGATGTCATATTCTGTGCGTGGATACATTTAAGGAGCATTCTACTTGATCAGAAGATGTGTACATGTATTTGATCATGCATATGTAGGGAAAGGTTTGTGTGAGTTTGGTTGGGAAGATATTGATGGGGTGCTAAAATCTACGAAATTTCTAAAGCCTCTACCCATAGAACTTACACGTACATGTGCTTGCAAAACCTGAGCTACAAAAAGAGGTCCCTGTCGATATGCTTTTCTCAAATGTTCAACATTCTGCAAATGTACCACAAACGATTGCCGAAACAAATAAGTAAAGTGAACTATGAAAATGTGTCTAAAACAGGAGTGATCAACATTCTTTTCTTCATATTCATGATCATATTTAAGATATGTTCTTCTCAAATGTTCAACACTCTGCAAACGTACCACAAGCGATTGCCGAAACAAAGTAAAGTGAACTATAAAAATGTGTCTAAAACAGGAGTGATAACAATAATTCTTTTCATATTCATGATCATATATAAGATATGCTCTTCTCAAATGTTCAACATTCTGCAAATGTACCACAAGCAATTGCCGAAACAAATAAGTAAAGTGAACTATGAAAATGTGCCTAAAACAGGAGTGATAAAAATTATTTTTTCATATTCAGATCTTAAACATTGTCTGGTGTATACCTAAAATGATTAAAAAACCATTATTGCTTCATTTCTATATATGTCTCTTCTTCCTCTATTATAGCCGCCATTTTGGAAATGGCAAAAGGGTTGCTCTGAGGAGTTATTTTCTGTCTCTATAAGACTACTTGACCCCCAAAACCTATGTTTTGACAGCAAAATAAAGTATATGGGTCTCATGGTTCCTGAAATATTACATCATCACTGCAACACATCTGCCATTTTTAAAAATATAGTTCAGAAAAATTTGGCCTGGATAAGCAATGTCTACCCAAGCAAAATTACTTCACTAATAATACAAAAACACAAATCAAAAATTAAAATGTCCGGACAACAATTTTGTTACGGAGGTATATCAGGGAGCCAGGATTAACTGCAGTTTCCCTCAACATGAACTGTAATTATGGCTTCATTTTATCGTGTTTGCAGAAAGAGCTTTCTGAGGCGCGCTCCTTGCCGTCAGTTATCAGGGTGTGTGACATCTCTTCCAACGCATGAGCACAACACATCCACTGTAGACAAGAGTCTGTACAGATCGACAGCTTCAGATTGTTTCACTCTTTGAAGGGCCTTATCCTTTTTGCCAATCGTCTGCTGTAATGTTCTTTCATCTCTATCATGGAGCCAGCCATCTCCTGTCTCTTATTCTTCACTCCCCAGAAAGAGTGAAAATAGTGATTTTGAGTCTTTTTCTGCCATGCTACTGTTGGTAGCTGCTGTCTCCTCTACACTAATGATTTTTCACCCCTACCAACTGCAACCTCAGACATCAACTGCTTCACGCTTCGTTGGTTTCTTTTCTACAATGATTTTTTTAATTATTAGTTTTTAGGTCTCGCATAGGGCAGCGCATGCGCTGCCTCTACGAGGCATGAAGTAATCAGTATTACTACTGAAACTCCACCCATTGCATTTGTCTTTGTTTCGTTGCTTGCCATTGGTGGAATCTGGCATTGCTGTTCTTATCTTGCTCATTGTTGGCTTGTGGTCCGATACATCACTTCCTTTTTCTTCGGTTTCTGGTGGTAGCAGCATGGACCAACTATAGTCAACTTACGCTGCTGGCTGTTATCTTTTTATTTAGGGACTACTTTTTTTCTTTGCTGCTGGCATTTCCACATCTGGCAGCTTCCTGCACTTACCCGACCCTGTTTATTTATTTACCTTTAATTTATTCATAATTAAATCACGCTTAAATGATGCAGCCCACGCCGAGGATCGAAACCTGTTTTCCTGCTCCAAAGTCAGCAGCGTTATTGTTGAGCCACCTCCTCGCACCATTTGTTGTATTTGGTTTCAGATGCTAAATTTGTCCCTCTCAACCGTGTTTTTTTTAAATTGTATCTGTTTCCCCCTCCATGTGTATTTTTTTTTTTATTTGTCTTTCCCCACCCCCTTCCCTCCCCTCACCTCCAAGATCGCTGTTTATTTTTTAAATAATGCAGCCCACGCCGAGGCTCGAACCCTGTTCTCCAGCTCCAAAGTCAGCAGCGCGCGCAGCCTGCCATCTGTGTTGTGTCAGGTTACAAATGCTTTCACTTTCGCGGCTTCGCCGCACACCACTCGTTTACTTTCTTGTTTATTAAAGCCCTTCTTTTTCTGTCTCTTGTAACGTCCACAAAGAGTCACGAGCTTGCGTGTTGCAGCACGTTTGTGACACACAGTGGCCAGGTAGTATTATTCTATATTTAACTGAGTGTCTGTTTTCTATCCTTTACAATGCTTTGCTTGGAAGGGAGGCTTACGGAGCAAAGTTTTAAGAAAACACACGGCTGACTGGAATGTGTGTATTAGCTGCACATTATTTCCTATTACCCGATTAGCTGCAAGGCTATTGGCTCAAAAAGTCTTTGTGAGTGTTTTGTTTTGTAACCGATTCATGCCATGGGAGAGAATTGCCGCCATAATTGGAAAGAAGAATTAGCTCTTGTTGCCATGGACACGGGAGTTCACAGTTCCATTGTTATCTTTAGCGCTCTAGATTGAGGTGGCACCGCCTGAGCCCTGGCTTTGTTAATGAAATCAGAGAATATGTTTATATTTGAGCCGTGAAAGTTCTCAAATACAAAGTATGCAAAGCCGATTTTTCTTCTACAGTGTAGCATTTAAATGGAAACCCTGTGCACGTGTTCTTATTTTAAGCGACTGCAGCAACAAGGTTGCCCAATCGTGAATTTTTATGCCATTTTCGCGTGTTACTGCACCTAGGAGACTTGTGTACTTAAAAATGAAGAAAAAAACAGCAATGACGTGACTTTAATAAATGTTTCAAAGATTGTTATATAAAAAAAAATCCCAATGTCACACAGTCCATCTTGCGAACAATAGCTGAGACCAAGGGCAACCAGCAATCCTGTAAGAAAAAAATATCGAAAAAGGTCAAGAGCTGAACTCGGCAGCCTAATAAAGCCGGTTTTTATATTACCCAGAGGAGGCATTTCATGCACTAGCGTCCTATAGTCTGACTCTTTTATGTCAACCCCCTCCTAAAAGATCATCTTTATTCTCCTCCTGTTCGGTCCCTGTGCTCCCATCGGGAAAGGCCTCTTACACACTGAAGTTTAGATGCAGATTCCTGTGTGTGTATTTGTGTTCCTGCACTGTAGTCTCAAGTAACAACGAAGTAAATTCAATATAATAAAACCCCTCCAAGCTGATGATCCTTCATTGTGTGTTTCTCTCATTGGACGCCAGGCTTCCCCTGCACACCTCACACATTGAGATGACCACCACCACCACTGCATGTCCGCTAGGACCCACATCAGTGCTGCTCCGTGTGTGACAGGCAGGTGGCATCATTTATCAGTTTCCACTAAGTTAATTCTCCGCGAGCAGAGAGCGTTCCCCCTGGAGCAGTACTGGCCCAGTCGGCTCCGGCAGGGAATAGATTCAAGCTCAGTTCCCCTGCAGTCCTTTAACATTGATCAAGGAAACTTATTTCAATCTGAAACCTGCTTGATTGTTTTTTTCCTGGACGTGAATTCTCACAATTGTGGACAGTGTGAGTGGATCTTGGCGAATGGGGTGTACAGAAGATTTAATAAATCTCTTTAAATGAGTCATTGGTAAATCATTGTTCATTGTGATTGTAATTATCCAGGTTACCCGTGGTGTAACGGGTTGCTCTTGTACATTTTGAGTTTGAATGGGTGGGACACTAAGAAAGATAGACAGGACAGTGTGGTACTCAAGACTTTGCCTCACGGTGCACGGCAGTTCTTTGTCCCAGTGCAGGCATCCTGTTGTTCCATTACACTTACAGTTGTCACATCTCCATGCTTTTTTAAACACTGCCAAGTCAAGAGTTAAATTCCAGGCAGCAACTTCAGCACAGCACTCTGCTTCCGTACTGTGTATGCCTCCATGGAGAGTGAGAGTTGTATCAGGTTATTTGTGCAGCTCTCACCCCTATCTATTCACCATGCCACAATTTCAGTACACAAATACACTACACACCACACAATTGCACCCCACACAATTCCACAACTAACAATTCCAATTCAACCCACGTAATTCCACTCCAAACCACATACATCCACTCCACTCAAAACCAAACACATGGGTAAAAGACATTGTCATTTACAACGCCAATAGCTCTAACTCTCGCAAATGCGAGACCTAATGCATTGCAAATGCTTGTTCATCTTCTCTTTTCTCTAATGTCCAGTTGTGTTCTAAAAGCTCCAGGGTGGGAGCCTTTTATTATAAGTCATTTGGTAGTAAATAGTGCTTGAACCTTAACCAATCCTAAGAAAGTCCCCACGCTCAGGTCATCACTCTTTTGCAGCGTTTCCTCTAACTTTTGGGGGGGGGGGGGGGTTCACATGGGACAGAAGAGAGAATATAACAGTAAAGAAAAGGAAAAAGTGACAACATCACAGTTCAGAACATATGGAGAAGTCATTGTACATAGCTCAAGTGTATGGGCTGATAAGTTACACAAGGGTTACAAATAATGATACTCATACAGTTATAAGCTGCATCATATAATGGGATTCTCTACTGGCCTGCTGAGTGAGGGGAGGCCTCCGACTCACCAGGTCTGATGAGGTAAGAACAAAACGGAGCCCATATATCGCTGGGATGGGCAGTGTGTTGTATTTCCTTGATATAATATTCCACCATTTCACTGCAATAGGTTATGTCTTGTAGCCATTGGCGCATCGTGATGCAAGTCTTCTATATATAAAACATGGCTAAAGGCCTTTTGGTCAATACCAGTACTATGGATGCCAGGCTCCATGTCACAGTCGGCAATGCAGAGGTATCACCAAGGAGAGCCATCTAAGGAAAAGGGTCAAGGGGGATCTCAAGCATGTCACAGAGGATTTTGAACAGACCTTGCCAAAACAGGAAAACTTTCGGGCAGTGCCAATCCATGTGAAGAAATGTTGTGTTAACCAAACCACGGCATTTGCAGGAGCACTAATTCTCCATTTGAAAAGCGAGAGCTTCATTAGGGAGTATAGTAATATTGGTGCAAGTATTTTAAATGTGTCAGTTTATGTTTGCAATTTAAGGGTGTCTCTTTCACTTGTGCGCAACAATAAGCCCAGGACTTGTCGGGGATCAAATGTCCTAAGGAGTCCTCTCATTTTTGTTTGGCCTCAGAGAGCTTGTCAGCTGTACAGGACATGAAAAAGGTTTACAAGAAGGAGCTAGAATGACAAAGGTCAACCCTTCCATTTGTAAGTGTTGATGAGGGACATTTCGGGCGGTGCTTCGGGAAATGTTGGAGGCCAATTTTCGCTGCAGAGTGTAGTCTGTGATACCGAAGGCACCCAGAGGAGAGTCGCGGCTACAGAGTTGAAAGTCTTGCTGGGATATGAAGGAGCCATCAACAAACAGATCGCTGAGCGATGTAAGCCCTAAGTGGCACCGCAGAACCTGTACTGCTTTTTCAGTAGTTGGGGGAAGCAGAGGAATGTCCACAAGGGAAAGTAGGGAGGAGTATGATATGCTCAAATCAATGCAATTCGCTAGTTTTCACCATGCACTACAGATCAAAGCCTCTCTATGTCACCTCTCACTTCGTATGGGGGGGTACACATATTCCTGCTAGAAAAGATGGCAAGTGAGCAATGGTGGGCTTGACTCCAACATGGGGCATTGGAGCTTGCGATGTAGCCCAATATTTTATTGAGTGTGCCTGTGCTATTACATAATAGATGTAAAAGTCTGGGATGGCGAGTCTGCCTTTCCGAAGAGGTCTGGTAAACACCTCCCAGCGTACTCTAGGTTGGCCTTTGCCCCATATATTGCGGCCCCTTGGGCAAGGGCCTTTGCTCCCCCCATAGATTCTTTCTGCCCCCCCCCCCCCGGAGAGCAGATGGGGGCAGAAAGCACCCTAGACGCCAGGGATTATTTTTTTTATAGGCCAGGGGTGGGAGCTGCCCAGAATGGGCATCCCAATGCCACCACCCTACCCCCCAAAGAAGGCAAAAGACTTTCTGCCCCCCAGGAGGCAGATGGGGGCAATAGCCCCTGATCTGCCCCCCGGGGGGCAGAAAGCCCACTAGGCAACAGGGATTTTTTCTTTTTTTTATACGTAGGGGTGGGGGCTGCCCAGAATGGGCATGCCAATGCCCCCACCCAGAAAACAAATGGTACAGTGTCTTTGCCCCCCCCGGGAGGCAGATGGGGCAATAGCCCCTTATCTGCCCCCCTGGGGGGGCAGAAAGCCCACTAGGCACCAGGGATTTTTCTTTTTCCAAAGGTCAGGGTGGGGGCTGCCCAGAATGGGCATGCCAATGCCCCCACCACCCCAAAGAAATGCCACAGTCGTTCTGGACCCCCCAGGATGCAGATGGGGCAGTAGCCCCTGTTCTTCCCGGGGGAGGGGGCAGAAAGCCCACAAGGCACCAGGGATTTTCTTTTTTATATACGTAGGGGTGGGGCTGCCCAGAATGGGCATGCCAATGCCCCCACCCCAAAACAAATTGCCACAGTCTTTCTGCCCCCCCCCCCTTGCCGGAGGCAGATAGGGGCAAAAGCCCCTTATCTGCCTCCGGGGGGGGGGGGGCAGACAGGCCAATAGGCACCAGGGAATATATATATTTTTTAATTCAGGGGTGTGGGCTGCCCAGAATGGGCATGCCAATGCCCCCACCACCCCCCAAAAAATGCCACAGTCTTTCAGCCCCCCAGGAGACAGGTGTGGGCAGTAGCCCCTAATTTGCCCCCCAGGGGGCGGCAGAGAGCCCACTAGGCGCCAGCGATTACGCTGGCTTTTTTTATGCGTGGAGGTGGGGGCTACCCAGAATGGGCATACCAATGCCCCCACCACCCCCCAAATAAATTGCGACAGGCATATCGGGGCAAACCCTAACCCCCCCCCCCAGGTCGGCAGAAAGCCCACTAGGCAAGGACTTGTTTTTAGCAATGTGCCTACCTGTGGATTTTGGTCCTTAGCGCAGCCGGCACATAGGGAAGCCTAGCAAACCTGTACATTTTTGAAAACTAGACACCAAGGGGAATCCAGGATGGGGTGACTTGTTTGCCTCTCACCAGGTTGTGTTACCCAGAATCCCTTGCAAACCTCAAACTTGGTAAAAAAAAAAAAAAAATCCTCACATTTCTGTGATGGAAAGTTCTGGGATCTGTGTGGATTCACAAAATTCCACCCACCGCGCATTCTTCAAAGTTTTCCGATAAAAATGGTACCTCACTTGTGTGGGTAGCCAGGAAACGGCCCAAAACGCAACGTGGACACACCACATTTTTACAGTGAAAACTGACCCTTTTTTTTTTTGCAAAGTGCCTAGTTGTAGATTTTGAACCCTAGCTCTGCCGGCACCTAGGGAAACCTAGCAAACCTATACATTTTTAAAAACTAGACACCCAGGGAAATCCAGGAAGGGGTGACTTGTCTGGCTCTCACTAGGTTCTGTTACCCAGAATCCCTTGCAAACCTCAAACTTGGTAAAAAAAAAAAAAAACATTTTCCTCACATTTCTGTGATGGAAAGTTCTGGGATCTGTGTGGATTCACAAAATTCCACCCAGCACGCATTCTTCAAAGTTTTCCGATAAAAATGGTACCTCACTTGTGTGGGTAGCCAGGAAACGGCCCAAAACGCAACGTGGACACACCACATTTTTACAGTGAAAACTGACCCTTTTTTTTTTTGCAAAGTGCCTAGTTGTAGATTTTGAACCCTAGCTCTGCCGGCACCTAGGGAAACCTAGCAAACCTATACATTTTTAAAAACTAGACACCCAGGGGAATCCAGGAAGGGGTGACTTGTCTGGCTCTCACTAGGTTCTGTTACCCAGAATCCCTTGCAAACCTCAAACTTTGTAAAAAAAATATATATATATTTCCCCACATATCTGTGATGAAAAGTTCTAAAATCTGCGTGGATCCACAAAATTCCACCCACCCCGCATCCCCCAAAGTCTTCCGAGAAAAACGGTACCTCACTTGTGTGGATAGGCCTAGTGCCCACGACAGGCAAGGGCCCTAAACGTATTGTGGAGACTTACAAATTGCCTATCACAAAACGACCTGGTTTTGCAAGGGGGGCACCTGGGTTTTTGGCCCCGGTCTCAGCAGCCATCTAGGAAAACCTACCAAACCCACACATTTCTGAAAACTAGACACCCTGGGGAGTCCAGTGAAGTATGGTTTGCATGGGTCAGTCAACGATTCCCTACCGAGAATCCCATGCAAACCTCAAATTTAGCTGAAAAAAAACAAATTTTCCTCACTTTTCTGTGTAGGAAAGTTGTGGGATTACCGAGCTGACACAAATTTCCTACCACCTAGCGATCCCCCAGTTCTCCTGATAAAAATGGTACCTCACTTGTGTGGGTAAGCATAATGGCTGCAACAGGAAATGGCCCAAATCGTACTGTGGAATCTTCAAAATTACCTATCATAAAACTACCTGGCTTTGCAGGGGGGGGCTGGTTTTTTGGGCCGGGGCTCGCGGCCATCTTGGGAAACCTACCAAACCCACACATTTCCGAAAAGTAGACACCCTGGGGAGTCTAGTGAGGTATGGCTTGCGTGGATCCCACAACGTTTTCCTACCCAGAATCCCCTGCAAACCTCAAATTTAGCTGAAAAAAGCACTTTTTCGACACATTTTTGTGTGGGATCACTGTGCCGGCACAAATGTCCTACCATGTAGCGTTCCCCTTGGTCTACCAAGTAAAATGATACCTTACCTGTGTGGCTGTTCAATGCAGAATCCGCTAATAACTTATTTGTTTTTAAATGTAGCGCTTAGAATTCGCTGTGCTTTACTTTTAATCCCTATGTTTTTGGCTCTTCCCAGTCACAGGCCTTTGGCCAACCCACACAAGTGAGGTATCATTTTACTCGGGAGAACAAGGTGGAACGGTGGGTGGTAGGACATTAGTCCCAGCAAGATACCCGTCAACCGCACTGCATCCACAGCATCCTTTGAGCATCTTCAGCATCCCTTGCATCAGGACCACTTCTATAAAGAAAGACCTGCAAGGGGATAAAAGTGCCTTCAGCTGTCTGATGACTGCTTCACCTGTTGAGGTAACTGCTTCGGAGGACCTTGCAGGTCCCCTTGACTGGCTCCCTACTGGAGTTGGTTGCCTAAAGTGACTACAAGTGACCTCATTAGAACTAGCCCAAATGTTTTAGTGAAAATGTTTTGCTAGTGTCAAATTATTTGAATTTGTCAAAGCTTGTTCATGGTTGAGTGAAGTGCTTTTATTTACTATACAGTGTAAATTCTAAATCTCCAGAACCCTCTGGTGGATCTATTTCGTTGTGGTGTCTAAAAATTCTTCAATTGTTTTGGTGCGGTTTAAATGCTTTACATTTGTTACTTTGCCTCTCTGAGCAGCAACGCTTACACCACTACCCAGGGTTGAGCTGAAGGTTTGACAAACAAAACCTAAGGGGTTGGTAAGTGTATTACACAGTGAGGTCACACAACTACAACATGTAACACACCCCATTTCCTCACACACGGTACTCAAGACTACCTATGAGCCAAACTCCAGTTCAGTACCTTGAGCCACATTTAATCTGTAATGCAGAATAAACGTAGACGGGACAGCCCAGGTGGCAGCCTTGTAAAGGTCTCTAATGGACATCCCTGACCATTTTGCCCAGGATGCTGCCATACCTCTTGTATAATGGGTTTTGATCGCATTCGGAAGCTCTTTACCAGCACCTTGATTTGCTAAGGAAATTACTGATTCCACCCACATTGCCAGGGAGGAAGAGGTAGGTTTTTCCCCTTTCCTTACTGGGTCAAAATTAACGAATAGAGCATGTAAGACTCGATAATCTACAGCCCTCGTCAGATAAATCCACACTTCTCTGACCACATTTAGAAAAGTATCAAGGGATATAAATGTCTGTACCCTGTTGTATAAATGGAAGGCAATTTCTTGCCTTTTGTGGAAGTCTGAATTGATCTTCAGGATAAACGTAGGATCAAGGGTGAGGACAATACGATCCTCAAATAACCTCAAGTAAGGATGCCTCCATACTAGAGCTCCTAACCGCCAAGTGATTAGCTGTCTTGATGGCCATCAAAAAGAAAACTTTCGGAGTGAGGAACTTCTCTGGAAAAGAATCCAAAGGTTCAAAGGGGGGGCGCTGTAGAGAAGTTAAGACTACATTCAAACCTCAGGAAGAAAAAAGATTTCAAACCCTAGGTCTCCAGAAGTCTAACCCTTTGAACAGCCTTGCTACTACAGGTTCAATAGGGGATAGGTCCACCCCATAAAAATCTGAATGCTCTAATAGCAGATCACTGCAACCGAAGTGCAGGAATTGGAGAATATTGGGAAATGTGGTGGTAACTGCAGGAAATTGTCTATCCCTACACTAGGAATCAAAGTACCCCCAATGGTGTTCGTAAGCCCTAGTGGTGGATCGTTTTCCGGAGGCCTGTAGCTAGGAAGAGACTGCAAGAGAAATACCACACCTCAAGAATGCCTTCCTCTCAACCAACATACCAATAGTTTTCACTGGGCTAGAGTCTCTCAAGATTAGGGGGATATACCAGGGGAGACTGGAAGAATACACTCTCTGGTTCTACCTGAAGGAGTTTCAGGAGAAGGACCCATGGTCTTCTTGTTTAAAAGGGGAGAACCATGAAGACCTCCACCGACTCTCTCTGGAGCCTGGCCAGGACACTTGGTATTAAAAGAATGAGAGGGCAGGCATAGAGGGGTCCAGGTGTCCAGGGACTGGTCAGGGCATCTATCCTCACCACTCACTGGTTGTGATACCTGGTCATGAACGCAGGGAGATGAGTTTTCTGTGAAGCAAAAAGGTCACCCAAGGAGCCCCCCATTTCCGTCAAATCTCCTGCATTATCACAGGACTTAGTACAAAATCATGAGAGCAAGGGAAAAACCTGCTGGGGTAGCCCACCTGGGAATTTAAGGAGCCCCTGATGACGGCTCTGAGGTGTAAGAGGCTGTCCTCTGCCGAAAGGAAGATCTGCGGTGTTATTTGATTGAGGGTTCGGGAGACTGCAAAACTGCTGGTTTAGATATGACATGGCTATTGTGTTGTTAGTCTGTATAACCACTGATCTCCCTTCTCAGAGACCCAGAAAATGTTGTATTGCCCTCCATACAGTCTGTAGCTCTCTCTAACTGGAGGATCTCTGTTGCTCCCCTACATCCTAAAGACCCTAAGCTGTCAGATTGTCTAAGACTGCTCCCCACCCTAATCTGCTGGCATTCGTAGTTAGGATACAAGGTTCAGGGTAGGAAAAGAACATCCCATTGTCCAGAGAAGGGGACTTTATCCACAAAGACAGGGCCTCTCAGGCTAAGGAAGTAATGGGAGGTAGCATGTTGTAATCCTGCTGAAGAGGAACCCATTAATGGAGAATGTGAGATACCAGCTGTTCCAAATGGAATCTCCCTCACGGGATGATGCTGAGCATTGCTGCCTACAAAAAGACATGGGAGAACGAGGGAGGGAAAGAAAAAAACAGAGTTAAAAACATCCCCTCTGTTGAGAGCCGCTCAAGAGATATGGTGCAAAACGAATAGTTTCTTACCTGTCGGTGTAGTTTTGCAGCTTGAAGACTTTCTGGATTCACTATGCTGTGCATTATTCCGCCATCTCGTGGTTGGGTCCGGATTCGTAGTCTTTTCTTTGTTTTTTTTTTTATTTTTTTAGTTGTTGGCCCAGGTGGGCGGCGACGCCCCACCATTTGGTGTTTTCGGTGACGTCGTCGCGCTTCCGGCGGAAGCTCCCACCTTTGGTAGCCATCTTCGGATTCTTTTTTCTTTTCCTCTTACAGTTTTTTGTTGTCTATGTCTTTAACCTTTAATCCTTCAATTATTCTTTGATCCCTTTAAACCTTGTATGTAGTCTAGTTGTACCCTTAACCTCCTATGTTATCTTCCTGGCGGAGGCGGGTGGGATCGCTAGTGAATCCAGAAAGTCTTCAAGCTGCAAAACTACACCGACAGGTAAGAAACTATTCGTTTTGCAGCGTGAATCTTTCTGGATTCACTATGCTGTGCATAGACTTAGTAGCGGTTTTGTTATTGCGGTGGTTGGGTGGAAGATGAGCATTGGTTGCTGAAAATGTGCTGTAAGACCTTCTGTCCTACTTGTGCCTCTTTGTTCATTTGGATATCAACACAGTAGTGTTTGGTGAACGTGTGCACGGAAGACCATGTTGCCGCTTGGCAAATGTCTTGTATAGGTGTGTTCGCTAGGAACGCAACCGTTGCTCCCTTTTTCCTTGTTGAGTGAGCCTGGGCGGCTCCTTGTAATTCTTGTCCTGCCTGCTTGTGGCAGAGTTGTATTGCTTGTGCAATCCACCGTGCAATGGTATTTTTTGTTACTGGTCGTCCCAGGAAACTGCTTGTGAAGGAAACGAAGAGTTGTTTTGTTTTCCTGCATTCCTTCGTCCTTTCTATGTAGTGCATCACTGCCCTTCTGGCGTCCAGCGTGTGTAGCGCCTTTTCTGAGGGTGTTGAAGGTTTCTGGAAGAAACTTGGTATCTGTATTGTTTGATTGATATGGAACCGCGACACCACCTTTGGCAGGAAGTGTGGGTCCGTTCTCATGACAATTCTGTCCTTGTGTATTTGCAAGTAGGGCTCTTGTAGTGTGAGAGCCTGCAGTTCACTGACTCTTCGCAGTGACGTGATAGCCACTAAGAAAGCAGTTTTTAGTGTGAGCATGTGCAGTGTGATCTTGTGTATGGGTTCAAATGGTGATTTCATCAACTGTGTCAGTACAGTGTTGAGGTTCCAGCTTGGGGCTGGCATCCTTTTAGGGGGGCTATTCTTTTAGCCCCTTCCAGGAATCTTTTGACCACTTGGGAGGTGAAGAAGCTTTTCACCGCTTCTCCCCTGGTGTAGGCCACTATGGCTGCTAGGTGAACCCTTAGTGACGAGTAGCTCAGCCCGCTTTGTAGTAGGTGTGTTAAGTATCGCAGTACTGTTGATTCTTTTGTGACTTTTCGTTGCAGTCCCTCTGTAATGCACCATTGTGAGAACCTTTTCCACTTTGCAATGTAGCATTTTCTTGTAGTGGGTCTCCTTGCTTCTCTGAGTACTGCCATGGTGCTTGGAGGTAGTTTGAGGTGTGCGAATTCTAGGTCCTCAGGAGCCATGCTGCTAGGCTGAGGCTGTCTGGTTCTGGGTGGAGCACTTTTCCGTCTTGCATTGTGAGGAGGTCTTTCCTTCTGCTGAACCTGTGTGCTGGTTCCTGCGCCATTTCCATTATCTGTGAGAACCATGATTGTCTGGCCCACTGAGGTGCCACCAATATCAGTGTCATGCTGCTGCTCCTGCATTTGCTGAGTACCTTGTGTAACAGTGGTATCGGGGGAAAAGCGTATGCAAATTCGTTCGACCAACTTACCCGTAGCGCATTCCCTAGTGACCTTTGGTCCGGTTGTCTGGATGCGTAATGTTGGCATTTTGCATTGTGGAGTGTTGCAAACAGGTCTATCCGTGGTGTTCCCCACTTTTGGAACAGCCGCTGCACCTCCTGCTGGTTGAGTTCCCATTCGTGGGATGCAGACGTCTGCCTGCTGAGTCGGTCTGCTTCCACATTGTCTATTCCTGGAAGGTGTATTGCTAGCAGGTCTATCCTTAGAGGGATGGCCCATCTCCAGATCTCTTGTGCCAGGCTTGATAGCGGTGTTGACTGTGTTCCACCCTGTTTGTTGATGTAGAACATCGTTTTTGTGTTGTCTGTTTGTATCAGCACTCGCTTCCCGTAAAGCTGCTTTTGAAAGGCTTTTAAGGCTAGGAACACTGTTTTTAGTTCTAGGACGTTGATGTGTTTCACTGCATCTTGTTGTGACCACAGCCCCCTGACGCGGAGTCTGTCCATGTGTGCGCCCCAGCCCTGCTGTGAGGCGTCCGTTGTGATGGTCACTGTTGGAGTTGGCTGTGTGAATGGCTTCCTTGTAATATGTTCTTTTCCTTCCACCACGCTATTTCTTGCTGCACTGCGTGTGTGACAACCACTAGATCTTCCCAACTCCCTGTCGCTTGTGACCACTGCTGCTGTATCCATTCTTGGAACGGTCTCATGTGCAGTCTGATATGTGGGACAAGGTGAATGCATGATGCCATCATTCCCATTAGTCTGCTCACCGTCCTCACTGTCAGAACTTGCCCCTTGCGGTAATGACGTGTTTCCCTCAGGAGCGCTATAGTTCTCTTGTCGCTGGGGAACACCTTGGACTGTGTGCTGTCTATTAGTGCCCCTAAGAATATTTTGATCTGCTGAGGTTCTGTTGACGATTTCTCCCAGTGTATTGAGAAACCTAGTGTGGACAGTGTTTGTATGACTTGTTCGATGTGGTCTTTGCAGAGTTTGTATGATCCTGCTTTCACAAGCCAGTCGTCGAGGTAGGGGTATACATGTATGCTCTTCCTCCGAAGGTGCGCAGCGGCTGCTGCTAGGCATTTTGTGAACACCCTTGGTGCGGACTTTAGTCCGAAGGCCAGCACTGTGAACTGGTAGTGTTCGTGGCCTATCACGAATCTTAATAGACGTTTGTGTTTGTGGTTGACGGGTATGTGCAGATATGCATCTTTCAAGTCTAAGGTCGCCATGTAATCCCCTTCTTGGATTTGTGGTATTACTTCCTGAAGTGAAGTCATTTTGAATTTTTGAGTTTTTATGAACTTGTTCAGGAATCTGAGGTCCAGTATTGGTCTTAGTGTTTCGTCTACCTTTGGCACAAGGAAGTATGTTGAGTATACTCCCTTGTTTCTTTGGTTTTTTGGGACTAGTTCTATTGCTCTTTTTGTAGCAGCTCCTCTGCTTCTAGACGGAGGAGGGCGCGTTCCCTTGCGGGTATTGTCCGATGTCTTGGTTTTTTCCCCGGCGGGTGTTTTAGGAGGTCTATGCAGTACCCGTGCTGTATGGTGTTTAGTATCCACTTGTCCGTGGTAATTTCCCTCCATTGTGTGAGGAATTTTCCTAATCTTCCTCCCACCGGTGTTGTATGCTCGGTGGTTATTTGTTGTATGTGTGTGTTCCTTATTTTGTTCCTTTGTGGACTTCTCCTCTCCCTTGGTGTTAACTGGGGAGGGTGTGGTTTGTGTCTGGAGTCACTTTGAGGTGGGCTGCTGGCCCCCTCTTCGGGCCTGTCCCCGTCCGTACCCGCGCCCTCGAAAGGACCGTCCTCTTGGTTGGTACTGCCAATTTTGCTGCTGTTGTCCCTGCAGGTTTTGGCCCTGGTTGTTCCCCTGATATCCTTGCTGGGGTGATTGGTGTGAAGTGGTGGGTGCATTGCCCCCTCTACCACTGGGTCGCCTTGAGGGGTTTCCTCTTCTCATGCCCCTGAACTGCAGCGCTCCCATGGACCTTGCAGTTTCGTTGTCCGTTTTCAGTTGAGTCAACTTGTTGTCAACTGTTGCCCCAAACAGTTTCTCACCGTCGAAAGGTGTATTGATGATGTTGCTCTGTACTTCTGGCTTGAAGCCGGAGATCCTGAGCCATGCGTGTCTCCTCTCAGTTACTCCTATCATCATTTGCCTGCTGGAGTTCTCTGCTGCGTCCAAAGCTGACTTTAAGCAAGTGTTAGCGATGGCCTTGCCTTCCTCCGCTAGGTAATTTGCCCTTTGTTGGTGTTCTTCTGGCAGGTGTTTAATGAGCTGACTCATTTCTGCCCAATGCTGGTACGCATGCCTGCTGATGAGGGCGTTGGAGTTGGCGATGCGCCAGTGTATGGCTGCGTTCCTCTCCACTTTTCGTCCTGTAAGGTCTATTCGCTTGCTCTCCTTGTCTGGAGGTGGGCCTGTGTTGGTGGGCACACCGGCCCTTTTTCTGGCCGTTGCAGTGATAATGGAGTCCGCTGGTACTGACCCTTGGATGTACGCTGGGTCTTTTGTAGAATGTTTATATTTCTTCTCGCTTCTAGGTGTAACCGCCTTGCAGACTGCCGGTTCCCTGAAGGCCTCCCTTCCCTGGTCGAGGACGCCAGGCAACATGGGTAGGAATTGGCTCCTTGTCTGTTGAGGGAGCAGGGTTTCGAAGAGGAAACCTGCCTTTGTTTTTTCTTCCTGCATTTCGACCCCATATGTCTTTGCAGCTTTCTGGACGACCTCATTGTAGACTCCGATGTCGTCTGGCGGCGAAGGCCTCGAGGGGTAAGAGTCTACCCCTTCTTCTGGTGACTCTGCGTCGAGGTCTTGCCAGTCTATGTCTTGTACCTCCGAGGACGCCGAGTCCCGGTAAGACTGCATCTCTTCTTCGCCTTCGGCTTCGAAGTAGTAGTCTTCTTCGTCCTGGTCTTCGAGTTGTTCAGGTGTTGTCGGGGGCTCGATGTATTCGGCTTCGAACTCCTCGAGCTCCTCGTGGGCTGGCTTCGATGGGATAGCGTATTGCTTCATCTTGTCGTCGAAGTCTTTTTTTCCGTTGCAGGATGCTCGCCATCTCTGCCTCGAGCCTCCTTTTCTTTTTCGCCATCTCGTGGGCCTTTTCGGCGTCGAGTGGTGCAGTGCTTCTCTTCGCGGTCGCGGTCGTCGAAACAGACGCCGGGCCTTCCTTTCTCGGTGCCGAGGCTTCCCTTTCGGAGGTGACCTTCGACGCCTTTGTTTTTTCGGAAGCTTTCGCCGATTGTGAGTCCTTGTCAAAGGATCCGCTCGACTGCTTGTCCTTGGACGCTGTTGCTTTCGTCGAGGGTTTCGGCGGCAACGCTCCCTTCGAGGACTTTGCTACACTTCTAGTAGTGTCGCTAGATGTTCTGGCTTCACTCTTTCGAGCGTCGCTTTGGTGTTTTGGGGTCGACGACTCACTTACCTCCTTCGACGTTTTCTTATGGACCTCGACGACAGCGCAGTCCTCTGGTCCCTCAGCGATGTTGTCTTCCTCTCCGCTCGAGAGGCCCAGGTCTCGGAGCGATGGTGCTGGTCCCTGGCCCTGCATGTTGTAGTTCGCCCTTCTCTGTCTGTCTCTCACCCGGAGGGTCTTCGGGGTGAACGCCGAGCACGCGTTGCAGTCTTCGCTGATGTGGTCGAGCGGCAAGCAGAGGTTGCAGACTGGGTGCTGGTCTTTTTGGGCGTACTTGTGGTGGCAGTTTTTGCAAAACTTGAACGGAGTCTTGTCCATAACCGCGCTCAGGGAGCCCCCTGCGAGCGCATTCTCCGTAGGCGTCGAGATTTCGGTCGTGGACCTTCTACCTCGTCGTCCTTCTTGTTGTCTCCGGTACTTGTGTCGTCGTCCGGTGTCTCAGGAATCCATCCTTTGTGATGATATTTCGACTTTTCGAGATTCTTCGTCCAAAATTTTCTGGAACTTCTCGGCAACGATCCAGACCCCACGGCGGAAAAAGAATCTGAAGATGGCTACCAAAGGTGGGAGCTTCCGCCGGAAGCGCGACGACGTCACCGAAGACACCAAATGGTGGGGCGTCGCCGCCCACCTGGGCCAACAACAAAAAAAAACAAAAAAACACAAAAACAAAGAAAAGACTACGAATCCGGACCCAACCACGAGATGGCGGAATAATGCACAGCATAGTGAATCCAGAAAGATTCACGCTGCAAAACTGTATAAAGACGTTACCATGGTCCCCTGAACACAAAGCTACTCCCTCACAGGTGTTTGCTTCTTCAATAGTATTCCCTGCAGTAGGCCTCTGAGCTTGTTTTTGCTAGACTCCGGTAGGAAAACTGCTCTCTGAACAGTGTTGAATTTGGCCTCTATGTTTTCCACACCATGAGTAGGATTAAGGTGCAACTTCTGCCAGTTTATAAAGATGCCAAAGGTCTGCAGTGTTAATAAGGTCTGGACAGTGCTCCACACCAATTGATTGTAAGAGGCTGCCTGGATCATAAGATGGTCTAAATAGGGGTGGAATACTGTCCTCTGGGAATGAAGCTGCCCAATTACTGGTGCAAGGATCTTGGTAAAGACCCTACGAAGGTCTGGAGTCCAAACAGGTGTGCTTGGAATTGTCAGTGCAGGCTGTCCACAGCATACCTGAGAAACCTCTGAAGAACAGGAGCTATAGGTACATGGAGATAGGTGTCCTGTAAATCCATCTTCATGAGAAAATCCCCTATGGCAATTAGAGGAATGACTTGTTGAAGAGTGTTCATCTTAAAATGCAAATTGGGAATGAACTCATTGAGAAAACAAATCTATAATCACACAATAATCTCCTGAGGTTTTATGGACCAGAAAAACTCTTGAGTAGCACGCCAGACCCTTCTCCCGAGGAGGCACAGGGATATTTGCACTCTTCGTTTCCAACAGTGTAATGTTGTCTTGGAAAACTCTTCTCTTCATGGTGCTCTACGGCCAAGGGGTCTGTAGAAAATGGGGTTCCGGAAATGTTTGAGAAAACTAAAAATAGCAATTCTGAGAATTAGTTTGATGAGTCCACTTGTCTGGAATGAACTGCTTCCATTTAAGATGAAAAAACAGAAGTCGACCTTCCACAGGACCAGGAGGATCCTCGGCATAGTCAAGAATTTTGTTTTTGATTGTCTTTCCCACCAGACTGCCAAGAAGCAGGACCCGATTGTGCTCCCTTTGTTTGGAAGCAAGCCCTGTTCTGAAAGAGGTCTGATCTCCTTTTCTTATTGTAATCAGATTTTTTCTCATCACCTTCCCCGATCTGTTCTTTCAGCAAAAAGGCTGCATATGTCTCTTGCTTGTAAAGAGCTTACAAAGCACTTCCCCCAATTCCTCCCCAAAACGTTTGGTGCCAGAGAAGCACATTCGCAAGAGGCAGCTCTTTTGAATTGCATCCACCTTCCAATTTCTTAGATGGTGACGTCAGCCTGAGACCGAACCTGCTAAAGCCATGGAATAGGCCTTTAGATTGTCAAACATAACATTAGACATGAATCTTGCTTCGATTTCTATTCTACTATGCAACTGAGAGAAATCTTCCCTTTCTTTGATGCTAATGGTCAACAATTAGAAATCTTTAACTAAAGATTGGGAGGCATAAACAGGGTACATCTCAGTCCTTAAAGACTAACTTAAACCCACATGAGATCTCTTAAGAGCTCTCTCCACTTTCTAATCCACCGGATCAGAGAGACCAAAACCCTCAGTTAACGAGGCCTTGCTTACCAGATTAGCCAGTAACAGATCAATGATTAGAGATCGTGGTAGTTCAGTTTCACCAGAAGCCAGTGGATACAGCTTACCCATAAACCTAGGTACGATGACCCTATCCGGGTCCTTACACTCTCTCTTCATAACGTGCTGGATCGCTAGAATTACTAGCACCTTAAGGTATGAAGGTCTCTGGAATTGCCTGAACCACTCACTGCTCGTTCCTGCCTGTTCCTCCTCCGCCGGGAGCTGGAGATTGGAAGAGAGAGAAGAAAACACAAGCGTCTTCCTTTACAATATAGTTCCCTCCGGGTACAAAAGGATCTCCATCGAAGCCCATTTCGGTTTCATATTAACACCAGGAAAGCCTGGAAGGAACAGGAGGAGGAAGTAGAAACAGAAAAAGAAGAGTCCTGAGGAGGGAGGCGTCCTCTTACTCTGTCAATTGTAGGCAGCAGAAAGTGACGACCATTTGCTGTAAATCCGTCTGTGAAACGGGAGAAGCGTGAACCCCTATTCTTGATCCCATGAAGATAAATCTCGGAAGGAGGAGAGAGGAAGTGCAATTTCCTTGAGTGTTTGCCCATGGTGAGAAGCTAGACAGATAACAGGAACACAGGCACAGACTAAGAGACCTAGAGGGCTAGCTCCTTAAATAACCCCCAGGTGTCCTAAAAGTAAGCTTGTCTCAATTTTCCTGAAAAAGAAAATACCAAGAAGGAAAAAGAAAGCCTTCTAAACAGCTTTTGAAACAGCCAACAAGCAGTTGTATATAGGTGGTAAATCAAAATTTAAAATGAGTATGCACACCCGCGATACATGCAAAACACAGGTCCTACCCTCAGATCATAAAATGGCCTGCCACCCAGAGCTCTGTAATACCGGTCAGGCTCACTGTGAGGTAAGAGCCCGAGCCGCAACAAAGTAGTTGCCCCCCCCCCCTTTCTCCACTGCACCGCGCAAGGAGAGAGAGGGGAAGAACTCTCGGCCCTACCGTAGCATAGTAGACCTCAGAGCTGGTGCTCGCATTAAAACAAAGAAGCAAGCACCCAACTCTGCTTGTGGCGTGACCAGAAGTATTCGGCCGTAGGCAGTGCCGAAAAGAACCACCCACTTCTCCGGGAAGAGAAATCCCTATAACACCGGAGGAGATGTTTTCTTTTATTAAATTTTACTTTATTTTATTGGTTACAGAAGTAAAACAGCATATTGAAAACAAGTCACCAGTAGTTTACCTCATGATGTATACACAGACCACGCTGCAGCAATGAACACGCAGGATACAAAGCCATCCACACTTTTCAGTATATTACACTTTGGAAGAGGCAGCAGACTGATAGCGAGACAGGAGGAAAGGATATCCAAGCTTCATGGCAAAAGGCAGTAGGTGATGTGGCAGCTATCATATACGTGTCGATACCCAGGTAGTTTGATGTGGGGGATACGAAAGCACGGGGCAACCACCACGAGGAGCCGCCAGCGGCGTCACCACTAACTCAGGATGCTTGCATCCTACAAAGTCAAGTTGGTGACCACTGGGATCCAAAAATCTATACGGCGAGATATGAAGAGCATGAGGTCCCAATTGCACTCAAGTTGCTTGCGGCAACACACCACATCTCTCAACCAGTCATGCAGTATAGAGACTGAACCCCGACCCCAGTGCACCACTAATCTGTGCTTGGCGAGAAGTAGCATCGCCATAAGGAGGCGGGCATCAGCTGGGATGTCTTCAACCCACTCCCGATAGCACCACAAGAAGGGTCCTCGGAACCTGAAAGTCTGTAATGGGATATATAGTATTGAATATGGATACCAGGAAACAAGGCAATCCGTGGGCACCTCCAAGCAAGGTGGATTAAGTCCATGTCAGGTGCCCGTCAGCGCACACAGCATGTATCCTCAACAAGACGCTTGATTCTGTGTAGGAATTTAATGTGTATTAAACTTAGTTTATAATAGGGTGAGAAGGCCCCAGTCTGGCAACAGCAATATCCAATCAGTTTCTCAGTAGGGGAGGAACTCAAGATCCCATTGTCACTCCAGCTGGGCCAGTGAGATACAAATGGGGGCCTTGGCTTGCATGTCAGTGTATAGGCAAGTGAATAGCCTTTTGGAGGATGAGAATCTCAGAAGCATCTCCAGAGCAGGCAGCGCGGCTGGGGCCTTTGGAAAACTGGCATGGAGAGTCCGACAAGTGGCCCTAGGCCGAAAATACATGAAAGTGTCAAGAGGCATGCAGAGTGGGCGCACCAAAATTGATTGCAGAGAAATAAAGCTGCCATTGGGATACAGGTCACCAAGGATAAGCAACTTGAGGTGGTTTAGCTGAAGGCAGACATCACAATACTTTTTCAATGGCAACGCTGGGTTCTGAAAGTTGGAGAGCTCAGCTGCAAATACAGAATCAAGCCTAGCTCAGTGCCTCAAGTGCTCCCAGGCCCAAATGGTGCATCCAACTGTGTAAATCTATCTTGTAGGATGCGTTACATGGGAAAAGATGACAGTGTTTAGGGGAAAAGGTGCCATGTTATCAGTTTTAATGGCAATGTGGGGTTGAAAGGGCGTGAGGTAGTGCCAGAAGTGTGCAAACTGTGCTTGAGAGCAGTAGTAAAACAACTTCACGTCTGGTACGCATGAGCCTCCCTGGTCGAAAGGTAATGAAAGCCTCTCAGGTGGTTCTGAGCTGTTTGTCGGCCCAAGCAAGACTGACACGGTTGGGTGAAGGCAGCGAGAAAAATTGTTTAGTAAGAGGGATTGGCACATTTACAAACAGGTAGAGGAATTTAGGGAGAACAACCATTTTGGCAATGGCAATCCTGACAGCCAGAAACAGAGGAAGCTTAGTCCAGGCAGGTACCCTGCCCTCTAATCATGTGAGCATCCTGCCATAGTAGAGTTATCACGGATAATGGAATCTATATCCCCACTAATACACACACCTAGGGGTACTTCACGGCATCGTCAGACCACCGCAACAGAAACTCTGGAACTAATGCAGTTGTAGCAGCTGTTACGTGGAAGATAACTGATTTAGACTAGTTGATGGTAGTACCTGTGAGGCATCCAAACTTAATGAACTCTTAGTCTTAGGGCGGCATTAGTTGCGGGTTTTTTTTTTCCCTTACATACAGCGTGACATCGTCAGCATACATGAATATGACCAGGCGACTAGTTGTAAAGTTTTGCCCTTTCTCAGAGTGATGTTGACATAGCCTGGCCGCAGGGTGTTCCATGGCGATTGCAAAAAGAGCAGGTGATAAAGGGCACCCTTTCTGGTGCCTCTTTCAATGGGAAAAGAAGGAGTTACAGCACCACTGATGCATATCCAGGCTGTGGGTTGTCTGCATAATAGCCTTATCCATATGATGAATGGGCAGCTAAGGCCTGGTCTAATACTATGAATGGGTACTTCCACTCAAGTTAATCAAAAGCCTTAGTGGGATCAAGGAAAATAGCAGAAGCACACACCTGGGGATCTAGGGAGTGCAGCAGCATGAAAAGGGTGCTTAAGTTATGGGCAGTGGAGCAACAGGTTATAAAGCCCGACTCATCTGGCCTGACAATGTCAGACATCACTGATGATCATCCCGTAATTGTGAGCGTTTCTAAACGTTTATGAGTTAAACATATATACTTAGGAACTACAAAAGTTAAATTAGTATACTTTGTGTACTACTAAGTGATACTATTTCTAACATATTATGTGTGTGACTGTATATCTGTGTGTGAGGGGGTGTCTGAGTAGCTGTAAGGGTGTGTGAGTGCCCGTCTGCGACCCGACCGCGGCCAGCGCCAGGAACTCTGGACCTCCCACTACCCATCGCTACGACACCACCACCCTCCTCGCACTCAACCCTGGAAGACTTAGAAAATGACAACAGGCCTCGCCGAATACGACCCATGGCCAGTTCTCCTGCCTCCACTGCCGCCAGACCCTCACCGCCACCCCGGCCTCCAACACCGCCGACGCCAGCACCGGCGACACCCTAAAATGCATCCTCCTCAACGTACGCTCCGTACACAAACACGCCATGGAAATCTGGAACCTACTCGACTCTCTTACGCCCGACATCGCCTTCTTCACAGAGACCTGGACCAACGCATCCTCCGCCCCCGACATCAGCACCGCCATCCCAGACGGATACAAGATCCAGAGGATAGACCGCCCCAACCACCCAGGAGGGGGCCTCGCCATCGCCCACAAGAGCACCCTCCGCCTCACCACCTCCAGCGAAACCTTCCCCTCCGCCGAACACCTGCACTTCAAGATCCAGACCACCCCCAAAGCCACACTCCGAGGAACCCTCGTCTACAGACCCCCCGGCCCCCGAACACCCTTCGCCGCCACCATCACTGACTTCATCGCACCCCACGCGATCGCCTCAACAAACTACATACTCATTGGAGACCTGAACTTCCACCTCGACAACCCCAGCGACCAACTCCACTATCCTTCGTGACAATCTCTCCAGCATCGGACTTAAACAACTCGTCAACACACCGACCCACAGAGCAGGACACACCCTCGACCCCATCTTCGCAGCAGGAAACAGCGTCCATTTCAGCCACACAACGCAGCCGCCATGGACCGACCACCACTGCGTACACTTCGCCATCAACAAACCCAAGGCACCCAAACCAGCCCCACGCCCACCACGAAGGAACTGGAGCAAGGTTACAGACGAGCAACTTAACTCCATCCTCAACCGAGACAACCACACCTGGGCACCTGACGCAAACGACACAGCCAGAGAACTCCACACCTGGATCTCCAACTGCACAGATGAGCTCGCCGCGCTACGCAACCCCGACAGACAACACCCCAGGAAAGCCGCCTGGTTCACAACCGCTCTCCAAGAAGCCAGACGCATCTGCAGACGCCTGGAGAAGAACTGGAGAAACACCAAGACAACCGAAAACCACACCACCTACAAGGACGCCATGACGGACTACCACAACCAGATCAGAGCCACCAAAAGGAACTTCATCCACAACAAAATCCTGGCCAACTCCACCAACTCCAAGGAACTTTTCAGTGTCATTCAAGAATTCACCAACCCACGCAGCGAAGCCACAGACATCACCCCATCCCAAGACCTCTGCGACAAGCTTGGAACCTATTTCCACCTCAAGATCAACAAGCATTGGCATAGCCAATAGGTCTCGCCTTTGGGGCCTTATAAGTGCTTAGCCAGAGCTATTGACTTTGCCAAAGTCTTCAAGCTGTGCTGTAGAGAAGTGTGGCTGCTGTGCAGCATGCTGAAAAGTTACAATAAAAAGTGTCAGAAGCATTTTTGTTACTTTATATATGACCAAGAAGGGCATTATGTAAAACTGAACGACCATATTAAAAAAAGTATTTACAATAAAAAATGTCCTCAGTTTTCTTTTGTTCTTGCAATGCTTGCAACTTGTTTCTGCCTATTGCAATGGTTGTTTGTTAAAGCTTTTTTTTGAGGGGGCATAAACAATCGGAGGGTGAAGGTTGGGAACTAGTACCTGTATTATAACACTAGCAGCGGCCAGACGCTAGGGGAGAATCAACAGATGCCAGATTCCGAGAGCAGGCTGAGGTGGTGCTGAGTGATGCTGAGGTGGTAGTGGTGGTAGTGGTGGTGGTGGTGGTGACTGTTGCGGAGACGATGCTGAGGTGATGCTGAATGATACTCAGGTCTTGCTGAGTGATACTGCTGTGGTGCTGAGTGATGCTGTGGTGGTGCTGAGTGATATTGTCTTGGCGCTGAGTGATGCTGTGGCGGCCCTGAGCGATGCTGTGGTGGCCCTGAGCGATGCTGTGGTGGCCCTGAGCGATGCTGTGGTGGCGCTGAGCGATGCTGTGGTGGCGCTGAGCGATGCTGTGGTGGCGCTGAGCGATGCTGTGGTGGCGCTGAGCGATGCTGTGGTGGCGCTGAGCGATGCTGTGGTGGCGCTGAGCAATGCTGTGGTGGTGATGAGCGATGATGTGGTGGTGCTGAGCGATGCTGTGGTGGTGCCGAGTCATCCTGTGGTGGTGCTGAGTCATCCTGTGGTGGTGCTGAGTGATGCAGTGTTGGCCCCGAGTGATGATGTGGTGTCGCTGAGTGAAGCTATCGTGGTGCTGAGTGATGCTGTGGTGACCCTGAGTGATGCTATGGCGGCGCTGAGTGATGCTGTGGCGGCCCTGAGTGATGCTGTGGTGGCCCTGAGTGATGCTGTGGTGGCCCTGAGTGATGCTGTGGTGGCCCTGAGTGTTGCTGTGGTGGCCCTGAGTGATGCTGTGGTGGCCCTGAGTGATGCTGTGGTGGCCCTGAGTGATGCTCTGGTGGCGCTGAGTGATGCTGTGGTGGCGCTGAGTGATGCTGTGGTGGCGCTGAGTGATGCTGTGGTGGCGCTGAGCGATGCTGTGGTGGTGCTGAGCGATGCTGTGGTGGTGCTGAGCGATGCTGTGGTGGTGCTGAGCGATGCTGTGGTGGTGCTGAGCGATGCTGTGGTAGTGCTGAGCGATGCGGAGTCATCCTGTGGTGGTGCTGAGTGATGCTGTGGTGGCCCTGAGTGATGCTGTGGTGGTCCTGAGTGATGCTGTGGTGGCCCTGAGTGATGCTGTGGTGGCCCTGAGTGATGCTGTGGTGGCCCTGAGTGATGCTGTGGTGGTGCTGAATGATGCTGTGGTGGTGCTGATCGATGCTGTGGTGGTGCTGATCGATGGTGTGGTGGTGCTGAGCGATGCTGTGGTGGCCCTGAATGATGCTGTGGTGACCCTGAGTGATGCTGTGGTAACCCTGAGTGATGCTGTGGCGGCGCTGAGTGATGCTGTGGTGACCCTGAGTGATGCTGTGGTGACCCTGAGTGATGCTGTGGCGGCCCTGAGTGATGCTGTGGTGGCCCTGAGTGATGCTGTGGTGGCCCTGAGTGATGCTGTGGTGGCCCTGAGTGATGCTGTGGTGGCCCTGAGTGATGCTGTGGTCGCCCTGAGTGATGCTGTGGTGGCCCTGAGTGATGCTGTGGTGGCCCTGAGTGATGCTCTGGTGGCGCTGAGTGATGCTGTGGTGGCGCTGAGTGATGCTGTGGTGGCGCTGAGCGATGCTGTGGTGGCGCTGAGCGATGCTGTGTTGGTGCTGAGCGATGCTGTGGTGGTGCTGAGCGATGCTGTGGTGGTGCTGAGCGATGCTGTGGTGGTGCTGAGCGATGCTGTGGTGGTGCTGAGCGATGCTGTGGTGGTGCTGAGCGATGCTGTTGTGGTGCTGAGCGATGCTGTGGTGGTGCTGAGTCATCCTGTGGTGCTGCTGAGTCATCCTGTGGTGGTGCTGAGTGATGCAGTGTTGGCCCTGAGTGATGATGTGGTGTCGCTGAGTGAAGCTATGGTGGTGCTGAGTGATGCTGTGGTGGCGCGGAGTGATGTTGTGGTGCTGCTGAGTAATGCTGTGGTGGCGCTGAGTGATGCTGTGGTGGCGCTGAGTGATGCTGTGGTGGCGCTGAGTGATGCTGTGGTGGCGCTGAGTGATGCTGTGGTTGTGCTGAGTAATGCTGTGGTTGCGCTGAGTGATGCTGTGGTTTCACTGAGTGATGCTGTGATGGCAATATAGCTTTGTGCTTTGCGCGAATAAATATAAAAAAAAAAACAGAGTGAGACAAAAATACTGGTAATTAGGCTGTGACTCCCAATATAAAACAAATAGCGATATAAGGTGAAATCAACCTACCGAAGCAATATTTCTAACTAGACAAAAAAAAGCTTGCATTTCAATGCTAATCGCTGTTGTTTTTCATGCGACTGTAGTCCAGGGCCGTCAGTTGGTAATGTGAGCTGCTGCTGCGATTGAAACATCAGAGTCCAGAGAGTTAATGAGCCATGACGAGGAAATGAGGAAGAGATAGGAAACCCAGATGGCAGCTGCGCGCGTGCACCCTATCATGAACGCAAGCTGGTCGCCAGCCGAATGCCAGTGGGTTTGCACTTCCAAAACCCGCTTACTAAAACTCTCGGCCAGACCAGCGCAAGCGCTGGTGCAGGTCGGCCAGACCAGCGCAAGCGCTGGTGCAAGCCGAGACCTAAAAACCTCTACGACAACTTCATCGACCATCCACCAGGCGCCACAGACAGCCCCCGCCCCCCAGAAACACCAGCCAGCCCACCATCTCCAACTGGACACCGATCACGGCCGAAGACCGCCTCGACCATGAAAAGCATCCACTCGGGGGCCCCCACCGACCCCTGCCCCCCTCACATCTACCACAGAGCCGTGGCCGCCATCGCACCCGAACTACATCAACACCACCTTCAAAACAGGCACCTTCCCAGACGACTGGAAGCGCGCAGAAGTCAGACCCCTGCTCAAGAAGCCCACAGCTGACCCCACCGACCTCAAGAACTATCGGCCCATCTTGCTCCTCCCCTTCGCAGCCAAGGTTGCAGAGAAAACAGTCAACAGGAAACTGACACGATTCATTGAAGAGAACGCCGTCCTCGGCCCGTCCCAATCCGGATTCCGAAGCAACCACAGCACAGAGACCGCCCTACTCGCCGCCACAGACGACATCCGCACCCTCCTGGACCAAGGCCACTCCGCAGCCCTCATCCTACTCGACCTATCAGCGGCCTTCGACACCGTCTCCCATCGCACACTAGTCGTCAGACTACACGACGCAGGCATACAAGGAACAGCCCTGGACTGGATCCGATCATTCCTCACCGGAAGTAGCCAAAGGATCAGACTACCACCCTTCCTCTCCGACCCCACGAAAATCACCTGCGGAGTCCCACAGGGTTCATCACTGAGCCCCACCCTCTTCAACATTTACATGGCCCCCTCGCAGCCATCGTCCGACAACACGGCCTCAACATCGTCTCCTACGCCGACGACACCCAGCTCATCCTCTCCCTCACCAAAGACCCCACCACTGCCAAACTCAACTTCCAGAAAGGAATGCAAGACGTCGCAGTCTGGATGACCAACAGCTGCCTGAAGCTCAACGCCGAGAAGACAGAAGTCCTCGTCCTCGGTACCACCCCTTCTGCATGGGACAGCACCTGGTGGCCGACCGCCCTCGGAAGCCCACCTACCCCTCAGACCACGCCAAGAACCTTGGCATCATACTCGACTCATCACTCTCCATGAACCGACAGGTCAACGCCGTCACCTCCAGCTGCTTCAACACCCTCCGCATCCTCCGCAAGACCTTCAAGTGGATCCCCCTGAGTCAAGGAAGACAGTCACCCACGCACTCATCACCAGCAGACTGGACTATGGAAACGCACTCTACGCCGGCATCAACAAGTCCCTACTCCGCAAACTCCAGACAGTACAGAACACCGCCGCCAGACTCGTCCTCGGCATCCCCCGACACGAACACATCAGCCAACACCTACGAAGTCTCCACTGGCTCCCCGTGGAGAAAAGAGTCACTTTCAAAATCCTCACTCACGCCTACAAATGCCTACACAACAACGGACCCAAATACCTCAACGACAATCAACTTCCACGTACCCAAAAGAAACCTCCGATCTTCCAACCTCGCACTGGCCGAAACCCCGCGCATCCACAGAGCCAGAGCAGGCGGAAGATCCTTCTCTCACATTGCAGCCGAGACCTGGAACGAGCTACCGGCAGACATCAGACGCGCCCCCTCCCTGAACACCTTCCGGAAGACCCTCAAGACCTGGCTCTTCGGCTAAACAGATCTGCAGACCCCCCCCAGCGCCTTGAGACCCTCACGGGTGGGTAGCGTACTTACAATTCCCTGATTGATTGATTGAGTGGGTGTGTGAGTGGCTGTATGGGAAATAAGTGGGTGTGTGAGTAGCTGTATGAGTGAATACGTGGGTGTGTGAGGGGCTGTATGGGTGAGTGAGTGGCTGTATGAGTGCATGTATTGGTGAGTGGGTGGGTGTGTGAGTGCCTGTATTGGAGTGAGTGTCTGTGTTTGTGGCTGTATAGGTTAGCGAGTGGCTGTTTGAGTGGATGGTTGGTTAACTCAGTGGGTGCGTAAGTGCCTGTATTGGAGACTGAGTGTCTGTGTGAGTGGATGCGTGGATGATGTCATCAGTGACGTCATTTGAGATGCCATCAGTGATTTGTGAGTGCCTGCATGGGTCTGTGAGTGGGTCTATGAGTGGCTGCATGGATCTGTGAGTGGGTGTGTGAGTGTCTGTGTGGGCCTGAGAGTGGGTCTGTGATTGTCTGTGTAGTTCTGTGAGTGGGTGTCTGAGTGTCTTTGTGGGTCTGTGAGTGAGTGTGTAAGTGTCGGTGTGTGAGTGTCTGTGAGTGGGTGTGTGAGTGCCTACATGGGAATGTGAGGGGGTCTGTGAGTGCCTGCATGGGTCTGTGAGTGGGTGTTTTAAGGCCTGAATAGGTCTGTGGGTGGGTGAGTGCCAATGTGGGTTCATGAGAGGGTCTGAGTGCCTACATGGCTCTGTGAGTGGGTGTGAGAGTACTTGTGTGGGTGTCTGAGTAGGTCTTAAAGTGTATTTTTTTTTTTAAAGAGCATCAAGATTTGCAGATCTGTCACGGATTTACAGGGGGGCCACGCACAGCAGAAATGGAAAAAAACGATATAACTCAATTTCGTACCCAACATAGATCACTCTGACACTCCTTTAACACACCCATGGGGTCAGGGAACCTCTACTCTGACACCTATAGTCATTTTGCAGATACATTTTAAGACCCTGGGACCGTTCCCCGATACCTAAAATGGTGGCCGCAACCTCCCAGTCAGGTTGTTGTCAGCCAATTATGGCATTGCTGGTGGCGCATGACTTTGTGGATCCACCATGGGGGATCCGTGGAGGGTCCGCATCGTAGATTTACAATTTTGGTTTTCCTTTAATAACTCCACAACTACTGAACGAATTTACACAAAAAGGGCTCTTTTGGACCAAAAGCTACCTCTCTGCCAACTTTGGTGTAATTCCGTCCAGCAGTTGGGGCTGTAGTCGTGTTCAAAATCCCTATGGGAAATTGCATGGGAAACACACACTTTTGACCCCCCTTTTTCTTGCCCCCTGCTTGACAGATCACTCAAACTTTATATGCAGAACTAGACAAATTGTGCCACTTGTTTTGGAAAATTTAGAGAAGATTCGTCAAACGGTGCTAAGGTTATAAACGAGTCAAAAAACGCTTTTCCTATGGAAACTAGGACCTAACTATAACTACCTACTGTTGACCGGCAGTAGGTGTAAAATAAATATCACTGGTAGGTAGTTATAGCAGGGCCGGCTATAGAGCTGGTGGCACCCGGTGCGACAATCATTTTTGGCGCCCACACTCCCCATGATCGCCTCACAGATTCTCTCACTACCACCAGGCAAAAGTGCCCCTCATCTCTCCAATCATAAGTTATTGCTAAACACAGTGTCCCCCCCTGAGGTCAGCGCCCCCCTCCACAGGTCAGCGCCCAGTGCGACCGCACCAGTCGCACTGCCCTAAAGACGGCCCCAAGTTATAGTTAGGACCAAAGTTTCCATAGGAAAAGCTTTTTTTGTTTTGACAATAACTTTGGCGCTACTTGATGAATCTTCACAAAATTTTCAAAAATGTACCCTTTCTTGCCTTAGCTGCTGTACTTGAAAGTTTCGGGATGATCCGTCAAGCGAGGGCCGAGAAAAAAGGGGGGGTCCCAAAAAACGTTTTCCCCATGTTATGTGTATGGGGATTTTTCATCTTTTGAACACGACTACAGCCCAAACCGCTGAACTGAATTACACCAAATGTGGCAGAAAGCTAGATATTGGACCAGAAAGCGTGCTTTTTGTGATTTGGTGTAAATCCATTCAGCAGGTTTTGAGATATTCAACTTAAAAAAATATAGACATCTGGGGACGCGAGTCCTTGCAGTAGACTCGCGAATCCTACTAAAATTTGATTGGCTGCCAACACTTCAACCAGGAAGCCAAGTCCCACAAAAAAAGTACAAAATAAAGAAAAGGGGGCAAGGTAGTAAATAGAAAACCCAACCTCTCCCCCCACCCCCACCCACTCCAAGAGCCCAAAAATGTTGAAGAAATAGTTATCACAAAAAAAAAAAAACAACAGAGCTGCACCAAGGCCGCAGACAACCAAATCCAGAAAGAAATAATGGGATACACCCCAGGGAAGATGAAGGAGGCGGGCAGACACCCTCTCTCTGGGGGAGATGGGTGGCCGAGAGCTCACTGGAAGACAGAAGCCCAATTCATTGCCTACAAAGCAGGCTCGGCACCTAGGGTACAGAACAGTTTCAGCCATTATAAGTGTCATTAGGCAGCCCAAGGAGAGGGAAGGCACACTGTGCCTATCAGCAAGAGGCTGTATCTCACAGTAACAGGAAAAAGAGGGCTCTAAACTAAGTTCAGTCATTGTCACTGAGACGGCTGCGAGCATCCTCCTCCATGGTGGCGCTCTCCACAGAAGCAGCGCAGCCATGCCTTCGGCAAAAGTTTATAGCCTGTTTAGGGTCTGTGAAGAGGCGACTTGCCATTTAGGTGTATCCTCAACTTGGCGGGGTACAGCAAGGGATTTTTAATACCAGCCTTCATAAGCATTTGTTTGGCGAGAAAAAACTCAGTTGAGCAGCATGGATGACAGTGGTAAAGTACGACTAGATAAAGAGGTGATTGCCCGAATATTATAGCTTGACGCACTCCTGGGCAGCCATGGCAGGAATACGTAGCCCCTGCAGGATCACGGACACCTCTGCAGCACTTCCTCCTATCTAGGGTGTTAGATCGGGGTTCTCAAGGCAGGATAACTGTTGGATTATATGCTTGGCCGGCAGAACCTCACCGATGGTGTGGCCATCTTGTGGCCCGGCTCACTGGTACCCCCAACATCGGAGGAGGCAAACATATAGGGCTGCAAATATGGCCAACGGTGCAGTGCCCAGCAGCTACGAGTTATAGAAACCTTCCAAGAAGGCTCCCCTGCAGCAAAAAGGAAGTCAAAGTAAGATAAATCTTACTTTACAGAAGAAAGGAAATCAGGGGCCCCATGCACCCCAGACAGAGAGGTTGCCCTTGCTGTCATCAAACAGCCTAAGGAAGGCAAGCGAAAAGGGCACAAGGGAAAAAATGGAAGTGTTTAAGGAGGCAAGGGAATTTATGGGTAGTTCCTCTACCAAGGGTTAGAGATTGAAAACCGCTTGGTGAGTAGTGATGGAAGGAAAGTGATTTCCTCATAGAGTATGTAATGGGACGAGTAAGGAGAAGAGGAGGTAATGTGTGTGATGGAGCAAGGTTTCGAAAATGAAACTTGCTTGTATGCAATCTTCCTCATTGTATTAATATTAAAATTTGTATTGTCTGTATTAAACTTTGCACACATTACACAAACAGAGAGGACGCTTGCCTATGTGTTTTTCTAACGAATAACGCTTGTTCCTAATCTAAAATGGCCGCTTAAGCACGGGATCCTATCTGCGCATGTCACAACCTGATCACATGGTGTGACGTCTTTCTTTGCTTGGTGGGAATTTCTGCTTCTGCGCAGTGTGTCTTAAAATGGCTGCTCTATGTTTAACATGCTTCAGCTTGCACTCGTGTCATAATTAAATTGTTTGTTTTTAACGCTACTAATGCGGGATAGAATTTTATGATTAAAAGGGATTAGAAATAAGATAGGTGGGTATACAGTGAAACGTTTTATTTGTGATTTTAATGTTTTCTTATTGCACTTTTAGTAATTCGTAATCTTGGGCCTGGGTTGGTGACTTGAAATCCGAGAGAAAAGTGCTCTGCGCATGTCTCCTGAACGACAGCCAAAATGAAGTCAACTTGGACACCGTACAAGGCCATAACCTATTGACCGAAGCGGATGTTCTACTTGTATTAAAATGTTGCTACATAATGTTGAAAATGTATAAAATCTGCCGTGAGACGGGTGGGAAATAAAGTGAATGTATTAATTTGAAGGGGCGGGAACGTAAATACAATAGGCTTCACAATTTAGTCTAGATTGTCATGATGCGAGAGTACACCCCCTGTCCCTGTCCAATCAGAAATAGTGGTCCCATATTTTAGCAACATTAATGGGAGGTACATGGGTGTAGAAGGGTATAATAGAATATAGCATTAGTAATTAGTTAGCTCAAGCTCAGACAGAACAGAAGCGCACTTGCTGAGAACAATCAGAAGAGAATCGAGGAGAAGTCGAGTGCCAGAGAGGGGAACGGCGCAGGCGTCGTCATAGAGAGGTCACCAGTCCTGTCCTGATCCTGAAGGAGGTCTTTGCTCTTCATCCTTCCTGAGTCCTATTCTTTCGAATTCCTTGGCTAAGGGGTTTGATTCTCGCATTAGGTAAATATATGCAACCTTTAGTTGCGCTGCTGTTCCTATCCTCTTTTTCCTAAACACCGTCATTTTATTAGAAATAATTATTCTAAACTTCCAAACGGGTATTCTGATCAAATACCGTGTCTTTCTTGTATTTTTAGTCTGCTAAAACTTTTAGATAAACATTTCAAAACTTCCTGACTCTGTGGTTATTTCAGGATTATGTATTATAGTGAATGTCACTCATTTTAAATTTCCCAATTAGCAAAGGATCCATTGGTAAGTTATTACTCTTCAATCAGAAGGTAATTGGTAGCAGGGAATTTTTGATATAAGAGTATATCTGACACCCAGCGTAAGTATTAGTGTAGTGTGAATGTATGGGCCTAAATGAGTATATGGTGTGTGAATGCAATTTGCTAATATAGCGCTGGATCAGTTTTCTGGTAAGCAGAGGACGGTTTGTGTTACTCTTTGGTAATTGGGTAATGAGAATTTTATTTTGTATTAATACACGTTATTTTTGAGTATTGTTTTATGTTGTCCAGAATACCCCGGGGAAAAGAATAGTGGGTGGCAGGTAGAAGCCATACTGCAGTGAGGTTATCTGTCAGGCAGAAATAGTACTGAAAAGTTAAGCAGGGCTATCAGTACTTGTTAGGGACTCTATGTACGTAAGTATAGCAGAAGGAGTACGCTGGTGGAAATTTGATGTTATATCACCTAGAAAGGGTAACATTAAAGAAGTAACAGGTATTTCGGAAACTTGTATGAAGAGTAGACGGAAGGGTTTTACTCGTAGTGTATGATTAGTAAAAGGAAAGGTTTACTAAGTGTGTGAGAGAAACTATCTTTTCGAATTAGAAGAAACTGGCACGATAGCGAATGTTTTATGTTGTTACTGAAATTTAATTAAGAATTGTAGAAGAATTAAGCTTTACGTAAGAAATTTGTAAAGGGAGGGTCAGTTGCTGGAGAGGGAGCTGACGTCATAAAACGCCGCGCTGGGATTGGTTGGATCCGCGGGCGTGGGAAAACCCTTGTAAAGGAGGGGTCAGTAGTCAGGAGTAGCACTGATGTCATATGTGCCGCGCTAGGATAGGTTGAATCAGCGTGGGAACAGAAAAGAGCAGATTGTAAAGGAGGGGTTGACAGAGAAAACGTCACCAAAAAGGCCGCGCAAGGATTGGTTTAGAATTAAAAGTTAGCAGACATTTGATTGGTTGAGAATTTAAAAGCGAAATTCTAAGTGGATAAGGATTGCATGTTAAAACGCGATCCGACTTTAACAGGGAATCGTCCAGATAGGAGATATTTAGGATTTAAAGAATATAATTTTATACATCGGTACTTGCCTAAAATTTACGGAGAAAAGAAGAAGATGTCAGTTTTACCAAAGATTAAGAATTATTTCAAAAAGGACAAACCAATCAAGACTAGGGAGGGAATTATTATTCCCCCAGCCAAAACGCCCGCATCATTTATGATGATGGAGAGAGGTTATCATACTTGTGTATGGATAGAAAATTGGAGAGAATATACCAAAAATGATGGAATATTAGAGTTTCCCGAGAATGGCACATTTAATGGCCGAATTCTTCAAAATTTGAGACAAAGGATGAATGATTTAGAACCTAGACCTAGATTAACTCAATATGAAGCTTTAGAAGAGTGGGAAACTGAGGCATTTGAGAGGGATCGATCTCGAAGTAATGGGAGGTATCCAGGATCTTTCCCCAGATATTTACGCGAATCAAGAGAAGGTCAAATGAAGCAATGGAGAAGGGCAATGCTTGTTGAGGGATTATATCCCTTAATTACAGAAAGGAGAGAAATCAGGAGGCAAGTGTACTGAAAAGACTAAACATTTAATGAGACCTGAAGACTCAGAAGATGAGTTTATGGAAGAATTGTTGAGACATCCTCCACCGTATCAGGAAGGGTCGAGGGGACTACCCCCTAGTGCCCCACCACAAACTCCAATGGTACCTCAGGTACTACATGAATTCACCCCGAATAGAATACTTCATGAGAAGGAAAAGGAAGCATTAGAAAAGACTAGAGCAGAATTTGTACGGAAGATATCTCAGATAAAAACGCATCCTGATTCATTAACTATTCCGGTAACAATTGGTCCAGTAGTGCCATTGTATGGTACACAAGGAAATTGTCCTCCACTGATACCTATATCTTCTCCTATGAATACTCCCGAAAATTTTCAAAAACCTGAAGCTCCAGTTATAATTGAAGATCATTTTAGTGACTGTGATTCTACAATATCACTTATGGACTTACCTATTAGAGGACCCGTAAAAGGTACTCCAAGAAAAGAAAAGCCTGAGTGTTCAAGAGATGTAAGTTTAATAACTTCATCAGGGGCAAAGAGTGCCACTATAGTAACACCGGAAGATTTAGAAAGATGGGTGCAGGGATCAGAGAAAATGTGCACACCTCCAAAATTATTGGATATTCAGAAATTAAAGGTTGAATTAGAAGAAATGATAGCCGGAAATATAGGAGTAGAACGTTTAAACACATATGGTGAAGAAGAATTGTTATTTCTGTGCAGAAGTATAACTAGAAATGTAAGGTTGTTTCATGAAAAATTATCTAATCTAGCATTACAAATGGGAATCGAGATAGGGAAATCCAAAGTATTACAGAAGCCCTATAGAGCAGATTTCTCAGACAAAGACCTAGAAAATATGAATGCTTCTGGGAAAAGACTACAAATACGTGAATTAATGTTAGTTTTGCAAAAATGGGGAGACCTAGATAAGTGGAGAACTAGATGGGCAAAGAAAAAGGAAGAAGCTCGCTCAAGTCGAACAGCTTCTGAATATGTTATGAAAGAAACAGAAAAAGTTGACAAAATGTATCCAATGCGAGAAGTTGCAGGAGGAGGGTATGTACATGTCCCATGGAGTAGACAGGATATTTTATCATTCACAAATGATTTCCCAAAGCTGAGAGAAAAGACAATTGAATGGTACAAGCAGGTAGAAAGGTTCGTAAAAGTATCAAAAGTGTTGTTGAAGGATTTGGATGGTCTGTTTGACATAGTGGTACCTGCAGATTTATGGACAGACTGTAAGATCACAGTAGATTGGCCAAATGATGAATATCCCAGAGACCCAAAGACAGGTGCCCCATCAAATGACGTGATGAAAAAGTACCAGCAGGTAATAACTTACCTGAAAGGGAAAATACCGCCAAAAGAAACAGATTGGGTAAAGATAGATCGAACTACTCAAGAAGCCAGTGAAACAGTTCATTCATATTATGAACGTCTCTTACAAGTGTTCAAACAGTACAGTGGATTTGAGGACATTGGAGACAAAAACATGAGTCAATTTGTGTACAGATTCGTGTACGGATTGAAGCCTGAAATATGTCAGATGATTAAGCAGCATATGCTTTGCTGGCAGGGAAAACCTATAGATGAAATCCTGAAATATGCAAAATATTGTGGGGATGACATTGAGGATAGACACAAGAAATTACAGGAAAAAGTAATGTGGGCACAAGTAAAAATGGCTGAAAAACAGGGAATCAATTTAGACAATCCCCATGAAAAACAAGAAAAAGATTCTGGAACTAATGGTGATTCTGGAAATGGTGGAAGAATGAAAGTACGAATGAGTAGAGAAGAAGCTAAAAAGAAATTTCCTTGTCATGGATGCGGAAAATTGGGGCATTGGAAGGACGAGTGTAAAAAGATACGAAATAATAATGGCCCAAATCAGAATTTAAATTCACAGACGCAAAATGACTCACAGCAAGGAGAAAATCCCCAGAGTCAGTTACCACCTCCACCTGTTCAGGGTAATATAAGCAGAGCAAAGCATGGTACAGACATCGGATACCCAGGGGGAAGTAGTAAGAATGATTATAAGACCTCACAATTTCTTTTACAGGATGATTTTTGCGGGTTCGACGCATGACGGTGCCTAGGAGAGGGGGAGAAGGAATGCGTACTTGGCGCATCCCTGCAGGTAGATCAATCAGGTCCATATGTTGAAGCAAAAGTGAAAGGTAATGATATTACTTTTCTTTTGGATACTGGTGCTACCAGGTCTACTGTGAGAACAGTAGATGTCCCAAACCTTCCTCTCTCTGGTGAAGATATTCAAGTTGTAGGAGTTGCTAACCAAAGAATTAGAACACCACTTACAGAACCAATGGAGGTTAATATTGGAAACTTCAAAGAAATGCATCAATTTGTAGTATGTGATTCTAGTCCAGTGAACTTGTTAGGGAGGGACTTATTGTGCAAAATGAATTGCACCATTTTCTGTACACCGGATGGTGTAGCAGTACAGACTCCAGATGAAGATCATGTATATAAAATTATGGTTGCAAAACAAGGAACAGAAGTAGACGGAATGTTTTCATTGTTAACAAAAGATGATTTACCAGAAGAATTAAAAAGTACCGTAAATCCTATAGTATGGGATCTTACAGGAAAGGAAGTAGGACTCATGGTTAAAATAGATCCAGTTCAAGTCACTGTAAAAGAAGGTGCGATTTTTCCAAATACTAAACAGTATAAAATGAGTGCAGAAGTCAAAGCAGGTGTCATTGAAGAAATCAATCGGATGGTCAAGCAAAACATACTAAGGGAAGTGATGAGTAGCCCATGTAATTCACCAATCATGGGACTAAAGAAACCAAGTGGAAAATATAGGATCGTTCAAGATCTGAGGAAAATAAATAAGATTGTGGAACCATGTTGTCCTATAGTGCCGAATTCTGCAGTAATCCTGTACCAGATTCCTTGGAATGCTGGATGGTTTACAGTCATAGACCTGTGTCAAGCATTTTTCTCAATTCCGTTACATCCAGAAAGCCAATATCTATTTTCATTTAAACTCGAAAACAAAGTCTACGTGTGGAATCGTGTTCCTCAGGGGTACACGGAAAGTCCTTCCATTTTTAATCAGATATTAAAGAAGTGTCTTGAGAAATTAGTGATGCCAGGAAGCTCAGTCTTAGTCCAATACATCGACGATTTATTGGTGGCATCAAGTACCAGAGAGGACTGTGTAGTTGATACTATAGCACTCTTGAATCTTTTGGCAGAAGAAGGGCATAAAGTCTCGCCTGAGAAATTACAATTTTGTAAAACAACTGTTAAATACCTAGGACATCAAATTGAGAGGGGAAAAAGAAGAATAACATCCGAAAGAGTAGCATTAATAAAAAGAATGCAAATGCCAGTAACACAAAGACAAGTAAGAATGTTCCTAGGGATAGTGGGTTACTGTCGACAATGGATACCAGGATTTTCAATGTTAGCTAAACCCTTGATTAACATGACTAAAAAGAAAGCCAAAGATCCTGTTGAGTGGGAAGATGAAAGTGTAGAAGCTTTTGTAAAATTGAGAAACTCGCTTTGTTCAGCACCTGCTTTAGGCATGCCAGACTACAAAAGAGAATTTGCATTATTTTGTCATGAAAGAAATAATTGTGCACTTTCAGTTTTAACTCAAAGACATGGTCAGGACAGACGTCCTATAGCATACTTTTCTGCTACACTAGACCCTGTAGCATCTGCATTGCCAGGATGTTTGAAGGCAGTGGCAGCAACTTGTTTGAGCATTGAACAAAGTGAATCTATTGTGATGGGACATCCTGTAAAAATCTATGTTCCACATGCAGTTGTGATTCTGTTGACGAGAACCCGAACACAGCATCTCACTCCTAGTCGGCTGACTAAGTATGAGAGAATAATAATGGGTGCTGAAAATGTGACCATGGTAAGGTGTACAATAATAAATCCAGCAACCTTACTACCAGATCCATATCATGAGACAAATAAGGATGACGAAGAAGATGAGCATGATTGTGTACAGATTACAGAACTATGCACAAAACCTCGCCCAGATATAGAGGAACAGCCTCTTAAAACCCCAGATAAAGAACTATTTGTTGATGGCTCTTGCCAAAGACATGAAGATGGTAAACTAACTGCTGCTTATGCAGTATGCAAATTAACTGGAATAGTCGAAGCATCCTATTTACCAGGGGTAAAATCCGCACAAGTAGCTGAATTGATTGCTCTGATAAAAGCCTGCAAAATTGGGAGGAATCAGAGAATAACCATATTCACTGATAGTCAATATGGTTATGGGGTTGTGCATGATTTTGGCCAACTGTGGATGCAGAGGGATTTCATGACTTCTTCAGGATCCCCCATTAAAAATGGACAATTTGTAAAAGAATTGCTAGAAGCAATACAATCACCAAAAGAATTGGCTGTGGTGAAATGTGCCGCACATCAGTCAGGAGATGACTGGGTAGTAGTTGGCAACAGATATGCAGATTTGGTGGCCCAATATTGCGCTAAAACCAGAACATCAGTGAATAAGAGGGTGGAAAGAATGGGAATCAGCTGCCAACTTATGCTATTTATGCCACCTGAAACCTGGAATGAAGTGAAAAGATTGCAAGATGAGGTTGACGAGGTTGAAAGAAAATTATGGATTAAAACTGGTTGTTCTCAAAGAAATGAAGATGAAGTATGGGTTAGTACAGATGGCAGACCAGTCATGCCAGATTGCTTACTCTCACAAATGGCTAGAATGTATCATGGAGACACACACATAGGGAGGGATGCAATGATTAGATTGTTCAGACAAAATTGGTACAATCCCAAATTCAGAGCTGTTACAGAGAGCCTTTGCCAGAGATGTCTAATTTGCCAAATGCACAACACAGGCAGGAAAACGATAATTGGGTTTGGGAAGATTGGGAAGGCAGAAGGTCCATTCATAAGACTCCAATTTGACTTCATACAGTTACCACCATGCAGAGGGTTGAAATACGTACTAGTCATAGTGTGTCTGTTTTCAAAGTGGGTGGAGGCTTATCCAACTAGGAGGAGTGACAGCATTACAGTTGCAAAGCTGTTACTAAGAGAGCTCATACCTAGGTTTGGTTTCCCAGTATCTTTGGAATCAGATAGAGGAAAACATTTTAACAATGAAGTAATCCTGATAATCTGTGAAGCATTTCAAATCAAACAGAAACTACATTGTGCATATCGTCCAGAGGCTTCTGGAGTGGTTGAACAATTGAATGGCACTATAAAGTCGAGGTTGGGAAAAATGTGTGCATCCACATCATTGGAGTGGCCTGATGCTTTGCCACTGGTTCTGATGGGACTCAGAAGTATACCTGATCGAACAACAGGTTTGAGCCCTTATGAAATCATGATGGGAAGAGCAATGAGACAAACACATGTTCCTACAAACAGACTGGTAAATATTTCTGATGATATGGTATTGGACTACTGTAAAGGATTGGCTGACCTAGTGCGTTCTGTCTCTCACCAGATTGGAGAAGACGCAGTTTCCAGGCAGCCTGAACTAGAACATGATCTGAATCCTGGTGATTGGGTGGTGGTGAAGAATCACACCAGAGAGACGTGTCTATCACCCAGGTGGAGCAGACCTTGTCAAATCATATTGACCACGAATACAGCAGTGAAGTGTGCCGGATTTCCGAATTGGATTCACGTAAGTCACACCAAGAGAGTACCAGACCCAGAGGAGGAAAACACTCAGACGACACTAATCACTGAAGAAGCTGAAGGTTGCCAAGCTGAAGAATCTCAGGCTCGAGGTTCAAGAGAAGCTGACGGAGAACAACCGAGCACAAGTCAGGATTGGATACCAGTGGTAGAAATTCCTGAGGTTTTCCACCGAACAAGAAGTCAAAAGAAATTAAGAGCAATTGAAGAAGAACAGATAGGTGAAGAAGAAAGGGTTCAGGATCAAGAAGACAAGCTAGTAAACGACCCTGAACCAGATCAGATAGGGAAAGAAAACTGGACTGAAAGCGGGGAAGAATTGATAGAATTCGAACAGGGAGAGACAGGTTTAGAAGAAGCAGGTCAGGCTGCAGAAGTACACAGTGCAATAAGACCTGATCAGAAGCAGTTAGGTCAAGAAGAAAATACAGAAGAAAAAGAGACTGAGAAAAGTGAAAACAAAGAACAAAGTGAATTATTGGAAACTCACAGTGGAGCCACAAATGAGAAACCAATAAGACCTGAAAAAGAACAATTAAACAAGTCAGAGATTACAGAAAACAAAGCAGTACAAAACAGTGAAAATAAAAAGACATCTGAAAACGAAATAAAAGAAATAGTACAAACAGAAAAGCCAAGAAAAGGAGACCATTGGCCAAGTTTCATCAAAAGAGTAAAGTGCCACATAACAACCAGAAGCGAAGATCCAGAGCAAGTTCCTGAAATAACAAGTCAAACTGAACAAGAGAAAAAGTCTGGAAAAAGAAAAAGTAAAAGATTAAGACTTGTAAATAACAAATTCAGGGGTCCTGACTGGACCTATATTGTTCTTGAAGACTTTGAAAACTCAGAATCAAGTGACAGTGGTGGTGAAGGAACAAGTACAGAATTAACATACGAGAAAGCAACAAGACCACCCTGACTAAACAAAAGAATACTCTAAAGAAAAGGAATAGAGATAAGAAGAGCAATCTTCCTTGTCGAAAAATGCCTGATGATAGAGATACTGGGAGACCAAAAAGAAAATGTTGTAGAAGATGCTGTACAATTTGCATATGTAGTCTAGCATTGACGCTTATAGTATGGTTAGTCCTGATTGTAGCAGTTCCTTACCTGATGATAATAGATAAAAAGAACAATAATGAAACTATAGGGAGGACAGCAAACATAAAGGGCAATAGAGTAGAGCTAATGGAAGAAGATGATGTAGGAATTCATCATGAGATAGCTGATAATGACACTAGTTTAAATGTCTTCACAAAGTTATTATTTCAGTATGTAGACACTATGGAAGTTAGTAATTGTTATGTTTGTATGAAATTACCCGAATCCGTAGCAGAAGGGTTAACATATCATCACTTACCACTGACATATGGCATTTCATGTAGCGTATTAACGAGTTTATTTTATAGTACAGGTAGATTACAGTATTATTATTCAAACTTAGATGTGATATTTTCTGAGGTTCCAATTCGCAAGAAGATGAATCCAGTACTTAGTGCTTTAGATGCCCAGTTTATGGGAGAGTTTTTCTTAACAATGAAGTCCATAGATATAACACATGCACACAATAACAATTTAACATGTTCTTTACATGAAGAAGAAAAAGTATTTTTGAATTTAGTAGAAGATAGAAGACAGGATTTTCAAAAGAAAGCTACAGAGCATAAGTCTCATTTACCACCTTGGGCAGAAAAAGAAGGAAGTTATACACCTGGCAAAGCTCAAGCTGCTATGGCTCTGGATTTTGAAAAGAAGGGAAAAATTTGTCTTCATAGGTTACAAACTGACTATAACAATGTTTTCATCGGTACCAGTGAATGTGAACACAATTTTTTAATAATTGGGGGTTGGGGACTCAAAGGAGGAACAGATTCAGTTTTTCCTGGAATCTATTATGTCTGCGGGAATAAGGCTTACTTTAGGCTTCCTGCAAGGTGGTATGGAAGTTGTTATTTTGGAATAGTTTTTCCAAAGATATACCACGTAAAAAGAAACACTGGAAGCAATGAAAACAGTGGTGAATTAATACGTAGTAAAAGAGCTAGTTTTTCAGAAATAATAGGTGATATATTTGGTGCATTGATACCTTCGGTGGGAATAATTCTGAACTCAAGGAAAATATGTAAATTGTCTACAGCAGTTGATCGTTTATCAACGGATACTGCTGGAGGTTTTCTAATGATTAATGCGGAAATGGTTGCGATTAGGTCTATGGTAATGCAAAATCGACTTGCTCTTGACATTATATTGGCAAAAGAGGGCGGAGTCTGTACATTTTTAAAGACGAAACACTGTTCTACTTATATCCCTGATAAGAGTGCAGAAATTGGAACGTATATTCAGAATATAACTAAACTTGAGAAAGAACTTAAACCACTGGAAGTTGATAATGTATGGGAAAGATTGACAAATAGTATATCGTCAATTGGAACCTGGTTTGCTAAGATAGGTAAAGGACTTATAGGTCAAATACTAGTTCCCTTAGCAGGAATAGCAATAATAGTTCTGACAATAGTATTTTGGTGCAAATGTTGTAGAAAGAAGGGAACGTTTAAAGTGACAGAAAAAGGAAAGAAGAGAAAGAGAGATGAAATAGAACTGGAAGAATGGAAAAGTGAATTATATAAAAAGATGAAAGGAAATAATAAAAGCAGAAAAGTAAAAGATGAAAATGAGAATGAAGTGATTTGCTAGAAGTTGGCATCTGATTGAGGGTAGTTTTTGATGGCTCAGAAACGCCATCAGAGAGGGGATTGATGGAGCAAGGTTTCGAAAATGAAACTTGCTTGTATGCAATCTTCCTCATTGTATTAATATTAAAATTTGTATTGTCTGTATTAAACTTTGCACACATTACACAAACAGAGAGGACGCTTGCCTATGTGTTTTTCTAACGAATAACGCTTGTTCCTAATCTAAAATGGCCGCTTAAGCGCGGGATCCTATCTGCGCATGTCACAACCTGATCACATGGTGTGACGTCTTTCTTTGCTTGGTGGGAATTTCTGCTTCTGCGCAGTGTGTCTTAAAATGGCTGCTCTATGTTTAACATGCTTCAGCTTGCACTCGTGTCATAATTAAATTGTTCGTTTTTAACGCTACTAATGCGGGATAGAATTTTATGATTAAAAGGGATTAGAAATAAGATAGGTGGGTATACAATGAAACGTTTTATTTGTGATTTTAATGTTTTCTTATTGCACTTTTAGTAATTCGTAATCTTGGTACTGGGTTGGTGACTTGAAATCCGAGAGAAAAGTGCTCTGCGCATGTCTCCTGAACGACAGCCAAAATGAAGTCAACTTGGACACCGTACAAGGCCATAACCTATTGACCGAAGCGGATGTTCTACTTGTATTAAAATGTTGCTACATAATGTTGAAAATGTATAAAATCTGCCGTGAGACGGGTGGGAAATAAAGTGAATGTATTAATTTGAAGGGGCGGGAACGTAAATACAATAGGCTTCACAATTTAGTCTAGATTGTCATGATGCGAGAGTACACCCCTGTCCCTGTCCAATCAGAAATAGTGGTCCCATATTGTAGCAACATTAATGGGAGGTACATGGGTGTAGAAGGGTATAATAGAATATAGCATTAGTAATTAGTTAGCTCAAGCTCAGAACAGAAGCGCACTTGCTGAGAACAATCAGAAGAGCTCCAGGCTGCCATGCTGATCGATTGCTGATCGAATCCCTATCCCGAAGAGGTCCTGAAGAGGGGGCGGCGGAGTTCATTAGACGGGAGAATCGAGGAGAAGTCGAGTGCCAGAGAGGGGAACGGTGCAGGCGTCGTCATAGAGAGGTCACCAGTCCTGTCCTGATCCTGAAGGAGGTCTTTGCTCTTCATCCTTCCTGGGTCCTATTCTTTCGAATTCCTTGGCTAAGGGGTTTGATTCTCGCATTAGGTAAATATATGCAACCTTTAGTTGCGCTGCTGTTCCTATCCTCTTTTTCCTAAACACCGTCATTTTATTAGAAATAATTATTCTAAACTTCCAAACGGGTATTCTGATCAAATACCGTGTCTTTCTTGTATTTTTACTCTGCTAAAACTTTTAGATAAACATTTCAAAACTTCCTGACTCTGTGGTTATTTCAGGATTATGTATTATAGTGAATGTCACTCATTTTAAATTTCCCAATTAGCAAAGGATCCATTGGTAAGTTATTACTCTTCAATCAGAAGGTAATTGGTAGCAGGGAATTTTTATATAAGAGTATATCTGACACCCAGCGTAAGTATTAGTGTAGTATGAATGTATGGGCCTAAATGAGTATATGGTGTGTGTATGCAATTTGCTAATATAGCGCTGGATCATGTGTACACTAGGGTACATGCTTACCCAAACCTCCCTCTGAACCCCAGAACCAAAAAGTCTTTGTTGATTCCAAGATTTTGGCGAGAAAGTAGAGCAAGGTCAAAATAATTACGTTTGTAAATGCCAGTTATGTTAGGAGGTATGCAGAGTGTACATCAGAGCTTTGGATACATACAGATTAAAGAGATAGTGGGTAAAGCAACTGATTTCTAGGCTTCTGGTCAGCATGGTCCGATCATGGTCTCAGCCAATATCATGCTACTCTTTAAATAGGTTGTGAAAGAGCGCATAAGCCACGGTGTCAAGTAAGGCACATGCAGGGAGAGGGAAGGTGGGATTTGTACATAAGTGGCAGTTGGAGGCCAGCCGAGGACAAGGTTGGTTCTCTCCAACATTCTTCAATCATTGGGGTAGCATGCCAATTGACACAACAGGGCTCCCCCTTACACTCAACTCGGTGAGTACAGCTAGGTTCCTCAAATATTTTACAGGTGTGTTTCACTGTATATGTTGCATGAGTGACCTTGTGTGGACGTCTCATTTTATACTATATAACAGATTTATGTCCAGGATCATCATTGTGTAGGATTAAGATTGTGAATATGGGATATACCCGAGAAATTATATCCCTGTTACCCTAACTGCTGGTATCAACATGTTTCAGCCGTAAAAAATTGCCCCTATGGGTCACTGGCCTTCTTCAGGATCCCTTTCAAATGCCACTTCCTCGTCACTGACACATGGAGAGGAACAAATTAATGTGTGTCAATACTTGCCCACTGTAAACACACTCCTGGAAATACCCGAGTTTCATTATTCTCATTCCGAACACAGGGTAAAAGTGGGAGCGTCGTCCTGTAGTCACACTTTCTTCATGGATCGACGCCCCGTCACAGCACAACTCTCTACCCTCCACCCTTCGCGTTGGTCTGCACCAGGGTGTGTCAGCGGCCCTATGATGAAGCATGCCACTATCTAGAGGGTGAGGGCAATTTTAAAAAACCAATAGGGTTTCTCAGGGAATAATGAAAGTCCTAGGTGTCTGTTAAAAGTTTTATAGTCCTTCTCTTTTTGTGTGAGTTTAAGTGAAATTTGTGGGAGATTTAGGGAAGGCTCAATCTCTCGTCTCTTCTTTGTTGGGTGTGTGTATAGTAATCCATTCTTGTAATCACCAAGCCTCTTATTACTTCTGCTTATTGTGTTATCTCTACGAGTGGAAGTATATTTCTATGGTTAGAAAACTAGACATTGGTAGCTTTAACATAGGTCACATAAGATACCAGTTTTTTTTTCAAATTTTGTGCAGACAATCAGGACAAGAAAGGGAATGAAAAAAGGAATGGGAATGAATCAAAAGAAGATGTGACAGCCGACACCTATTTGCAACAGTACACTACATGGAAAAGATAGGTCTTCACTGTTGTGCAGAACTTCAGACAGTCTACTTCAGAGTCGATATACAATGAAAGACTTTGAGTGGGGAACCTTGCAAGAGTACTGTTCTCCCTATGCAGCACTTATAACCAGTTTTCTAGCGAGAGAGCTGTTTCTGGGAGGACGATTTTAGGCATCCTTTTGGTAGACTTTCACAAGTTAAAACAGTGTACCAGTGAATTAGGAAGTTAGTAATCTGCTGCAAAGATGCGGTTTCAGACTTGCTTTGCTTCAAGTGACACTACTCCACTACAGTGCAGACATCACTAAGGCGAATAGATCCTTAATTTGTGTGAGCAAAATAGCCCTCCAGAAAAATAAAAAACAGCCACCCCACATCATCTCCCCAGAAATATATGAAACATAAGCATACCTCTGCGCAGGAAAGGCACATGGTCGTCATCCACACTCATGTAGGAAAGATCCCGGCGGAAGTAAACCTGCTCTGTTGGGTGGAAATGTAGGAGACGCATCTTGCGCAGACGTTTCTCTGGAAACAGAAAAGATGATGCTAAAAAGAACTCTGACGCTATCTGTGCAGCAGGTACAAATATGGTAAGAATTTGAAGCAGTGTGATTAGTTGAGCATCAAATGTATATGTCAGTTGCCAACACAGAAGCTCATATATTGGTCCAGCCCTCAGCACAAACAAGGTTTGATACATTTAGATACACTCTGTACAGTATTGTAGCTTGAAAGAGGCACTCTGCCCATAATAAATAACCTAAAATTAAACAGAGGGATTACACACCGTATGCAGAGCAAGAAAAAAATGCTTATTGAGTTTAAATAGTGCACTGTTACCAAGACCCCAATCCAAGTTGGCCATTATCTTTGCAGAGGCATATTAGGCTGAAATGTATGAATGATTCCAGCCTGTAACTCCCCTTACAGGAATAAGGAATAACACAACACTTTTGCTCAAGTTTTCCACAATTCCGGGCAGTTTTAAAGTGAGTGAATGGCAGCCTGTGAGGGTGTCATTGGGAAGAGGAGGCTGTAGCCTCTCAGGAGGTAGCACTGTCTGCCCCCTCTCACAACCACTGTCCCAAAAGCAGACCTCTTAGATTTGCAATTAGTATCTCTCCCAGTCATACTATGCTGCTACAGACATGTCATGACTTGGGGTAGGGCGGGCAGGGTGTGTTCAAACAACAGAAGAAAACAACAAAGAAAGTTGAGGACAATATTTAACTATTGAGGAATTTGTTATAGCATTACATGTTGATTTTCGTAACTTCAGAAGAGGTAGCAGAAGGAAGAAACGGTGATATGGCATTACATGTTGAGTTTCGTAACGTCAGAGAGGTAGCAGAAGGAAGAAAAAGCGATTGTTGGAAGGGGACTATAGCATCCAATCACGCAGGGTGATTAATAATGTCTGATAGGCTACAGCACATCTTAGTTGAAGGCGAGTCTGAAAAGTTCAGTTTTGGGAGTTTTCTGAACTTCATGTGGTTCGTTTCAACTCTTAGCTACAGGTCAAATGTGTTTCAGAATCTTGCCCTTGCACACCCAGGCATCTGCTGCTGTGTGTTTTTCTCCTGCAGAATCACTGGTTGATCTAATGGAGCGCGTAGGTCTTCGGTTAGGATGTAGTGAGGTGTCAGTTTCTGCATGTAAGTGGTATCTTTATCATAGCATGCTTTGTGGGTATTACACGTGACCTTGAATTTAATCCTGGCATCTACAGAACACTTTTGTGGAGCTTTAAGAGCAGGTTTGATGGGTTCACACATTCAGAGGTTAAGGCACATTCTGGCTGCTTGGTCCTTTGGAGCTTGGTAAAGAGTTTCTTGGCTATACCACAGTAGATGTTGCAAGAGCGTAGAGATGCCAGCAAGAGGGCTCCAGTCAGTTCATATCTGTGCTTTTGTGTGAAATAGTTGGGGGATTTTCCGGACTAGAAGAGGGCTGCATATTCAAAAATGTTACCACAGCACTGATTTGTGCGCAAAGGTGATGTTGGGGTAAAAAAAAGATTCCAATTTCACTCACCTTTGATGTGGTCAATGGTGTGTTGTCCCAAAGTTTATTGGTAGGGCAAAAGCAATGGACTAAGGGGTTTGAGTCCTTATTTGGCAACATTTATTACCAGGAAGCTTCTCCTTCATACAGTAGAACAAATGGTACAAGCACAAGGAGATGTTGGTTGGATTCTTAGATCTGTTTTTCAAATGGAAATGTATTTGGGTGTCATCAGGGAAATGCAGATTTTGGCAAATTAAAAGATGAGGTCTTTGCAGTGTTGCTATGAATTCCTTAATACACTTTTAAGCTGTAATTCCTGATTACAAAGGAGTAGCTATGTCATATTTTATATCTTTGGCATGGTAATGATAAATCCTCTTTACTGGTAAAGTTGGATTTAACATTACTGTTTTAGAAGTGCTACTTTTAGAAAGTGCTTATTTCTCTGTTCTTATGGCTGTGTGTGCCCTGCAGCCTGTACCCAATACACATCTGGGGTGAGTGAGAGGTTCACTTTGTACATTCCCTCTAGACAGCCACTAACACAGGAAGGTTAGGTGTGTCTGAGTACCCATCTGCTTTCTGATGGCTCATACTGGGCAGGATGGGAAGGAGGAGCTGACACTTACAACTGAATAGGCAGTGTCCTGTCCCCACACAAAGGGCTGATTACCCCCCACAGTTAGTCAGGTGCCAGGGTTGGGAAGAAAGGGCTTCTGTGCACTTCAAACATACTTCTTTGAAGTCACACCCTCCTTTAAAGGCACAGCTAGGTATAAGTACTGTGTTTCTGACTTCACCAAATCAGACACTTCGGGACCTGTAAAGAACCTCTGTCAGAAGAACTGCTGTGCTGCTACAAGGACTGACACTCTGCTGGACTGCTGATCTGGAAGACCTGCTTTTCTGCTGTGCTGACCTACTACTCTCTGACCCTGCTGAGGGAGAGCTACTCTGCTCTGCAAACAAAGTGATCTCCAAGGACTTGTTCGCTTGCCTCCTGTTGCTTGAGACTCAGGGCTATCACAGTCTCTACCCCTGCTCCTGTGCCTAGTTTACTGGAAGTGGACCCAGATACTCGCACCGGAGAAATTGACGCATCTCCAGGCTGCTTGGAGCAGAACCGGCGCATCAACCCTGTTGCAGGACTCTGACCCAACGCACGCCTCCAAAACCCAACGAATCGGAACCACACATCACTGCTTCAGCAGTGTGGAGAGATTGACACATCTCCTCTACTGCGCAGAGAAACCCGGCGCATCTCATCCGAACCAACATGCTTCAGCTTCGGTGATTCGTCTCCGGTACTGTAGCATTGCCACCACTGCGGGATCAACATTGACGCATACGGGATCGACATTAACGCATTGCTCGACTGCACCCCACATCTCGTCGTCTTGATCAAGGTACTCTGTTCACCAGGCCTCCATGGCTCCTGCACCCGACCTGCGCTCCATCGCAGATGGCCTGAACTGTTGACTTTGACCTGGCCCAGAGCGACCAGATAACCCCCAAAGGCGCTTATTGGTTCTAAGCGCTAGAAACACTTTTATTCTTTGAAAATTCATATCTCGACTTCTACTTATTGGATTTTTGTCGTTTTGGTCTTGATTTGTTTATAAAATTATTGTCTATTTTTCTAAACCAGCGCGGAGTCTTTTTGCAGTGTTTTCATTCCGTTATTGTGTGTTGTGCTGCACAGATACTTCACATATTGCCTCTTTCGATTAGCCTGACTGCTCTGTGCCAAGATACCAGAGGGTGAGCACAGGTAATATTTTAGTGTGTATCTGACTTACCCTGACTAGGATTGTGGTTGTTGCTTGGTAGGGTGCATACCTCTGCCAACCAGAAACCCAATTCCTAAAACTGGTGATCAGCGGTAAGGCTAGGACTTCTGTTTGTGCAATACCATATAGTGGCTCATTGTTCACTACTACTTTATACTAAAGACCAATTCAAACTCTTTTTCAATTCTCCTTAAATTGGCTTTTTGATTTTTTTTTTATAATCAACTTTATTGGCATTTTGAACAGAATACATCAGCAATAGTCAACATGTATCACATTACAGTACATATATATCGTCACTATCATATGTCCTTGGATGGTAGATACACCTTGCAAATCCTGACCTCATAAGGTCCCGTATAGAATACATTATCAGTGGGGTGAAACATTCATTCTATCTGACCCATCCATTTACCCCAGACCTTGCGATATTTAGCCGGGCATCCCCTGGCTTTGTACAGGGGTTTCTCTTGTGCCGCGCACCAATCTACCCCTCTGCGCCACTTCGCTATATTAGGTGGGGTAGGATTCTTCCAATTGACAGCAATGTCTCTTTTAGCTACAACCATGGCCGTGTTGAAGAATAACTTGTCAGATCTAGACCCGTCCAGCCCATCCGTGATCCCCAGGAGCGTGTTCAATGGATTGCGTGGGACCTCCCAGCCCAGGACCTCAGTGAGCTCTTTTTCTATTGAGTCCCAGTATTGCGTCAGGAGGGGGCAGGTCCACACCATGTGGAAGAAGTCTGCTTGGTCTCGATTGCAGCGAGTGCAGGACGCAGTCGGGTGCAGGCCAGCGCTGTGGAGGCGCTTTGGGGTTAGGTATGCTTCATGTAAGTAGTACAGTTGGATTAGACAGAGCCTGGCCGAGGTGGTGATCGTTTTGGGTGCCGTCAGTGCGTCTCTCTAATCTTCTTCTTCTAGGGGCCCCACTCAACTTTCCCATTGACTCCTGATTCGATCTAGTGCGGTTGGAGTGTTATTAGTTAGAAACAATAAATGCGTGAGATCCCTCCCTTTCCAAGATTTCCCATCATGGTTTGCGCCTCTGGGGGGCTATATTCTGGCAATGTCGTGCCAGTTGTTATATGTGCATGAAGGGCGTGGCGCAGTTGCAAAAATCTATAGAATTGTGAGGAGTGTAAGGAATGCCGGGTCTGTAGGTCGCGAAAAGTGCGCATGTGGTCGCCAATCCACACGTCCCCAAGCTGAGATATCCCAAGGAGGTCTCACGTCCGGAATCCCTCCAATTCGTTGCCCTGCCAGAGTGGTGTGCATTGGGTCAATTTGTTCGCCCATTGGGTATGACGCAAGGAAGCTCGCCAGGCCAGGAGAACCGCCCGCGTCACCACGGTAAGAGTTCCGGGTATGGGTCCCCCGTACATCATCGTCTGGATCTTAAGCAAGCCCAGGTCGCCCAATTCAATTCTATATGCCGGGTCAGACCAGCCCCCGTTGAACCAGTAATGTAGTGTGAGTAGGTGGGTAAGCCAAGTAGCAGAGGTATATATTGGTCATGCCCATGCCTCCTTCAAAGGATGAAATCTGGCATTGGGTTAAGGCTATACAGGGTCTTCGTCCGCTCCAAAGGAATTTAGTGGCTAGACTGTCTAGTTTTTTTAACCAAGTCCGTGGAAAATCAAATGGGGTATTTTGGATTATGGAGAGGAATCTGGGGAGGATCATTATTTTGAAGAGGGCAACTCTCCCCAGGGGGTTAAGCGGCAGCGCCGGCCATTTGCAGAGGTCTTCCCTAGCTCTCCTCACTAATGGCGTTATGTTGAGTGATCATGCGAGGTCGGGGATCAGTGCAACCCAAATTCCCAGGTATTTATACGACATTGCTTGATGGGTATTGAGGATTGCCAGTCGAAGCAGTCTTTCGTTATGTGTAGAGGGACCAGGACAGATTTGAGTTCAACCACAGGCCGGAGACCTGCCCGAAGGAGTGCAACGCCTGTAGGAAGCGAGGGCCAGATTGGGCAGGTTCCGCAAGGAAGAGCAAGACGTCATCCGCGTACAAGGCGATTTTGTCCTCTTCAGAGTTTGGCCATCTCCAGCCCTGGATCGAGTCGTCAGACCGAATGAGGCACGCCAGGGGATCCATCGCTAAGGCGAAGAGGAGAGGTGAGAGGGGTCAGCCCTGCCTTGTACCGCTTCTAATGGGAAACGCCTCCGATAGTGCCCCATTGACAAGTACCCGCACCTGAGGCCGGGAGTACAAGACCTTAACTAGGTTGCAAAAATCTTGACCTAGACCCATTGCGGCCAGCACGTCCGCCAAGTATTGCCAATCCACGGAATCAAAGGCCTTCTCAAAATCGATTAGGAGAAGTGCTAGATAAGGAGTTAGTGATTGGCTGTTTGCTAGGGCCAGATGGAGGCTTCGGAGGCAGTGCCTGGTCCCCCGTGATGGCATGAATCCACATTGGTCGAGATGGATTAATTTAGTAAGGCAGGGTCTCAGCCGATGGGCTAGGACTGAGGCAAATATTTTGATCTCTGTGTTTATGAGAGAGATTGGGCGGTGTTCAGCACAATTTGGTGAGGGCAGTTGTGATTTAGGAATGACGACAATGGTGGCGGTATCCGTTTCTGGGGGGAAAGAGCCCTTTTCGGAGGCTTCGGCAAATATATCAAGGAGGTGCGGGACGAGCATCTCCCGATAGATGGCATGCGGGAGACCGTCAGGGCCTGGGGTATTGCCCGGTGCAGTAAGTGATATAGCCTCGTTGATTTCTTCCGGGGTGATGGGAAGGTCAATATCGGCTGATTCGGTATATTAAAGTATATGGTCCAGAGCCTCTGATTCGGCTGGAGCGGTCGGAGACGGCCAGGTGCCGGATAGCAAGCCGCAAGTTACCGTGCTCGTTGGCGAGTTCCGGTGGAGTCCGGTCAAGCTGGACTCCACCGGAACTCGCCGACGAGCACGGTAACTTGCGGCTTGCTATCCGCTCCAACCGAGTCAGAGGCTCTGGACCATATACTTTAATATACCGAGTCCGGATACCATTGGTGCGACCCCTTCGGGTCCGCGCGGTGTCCCTCCGCACCGGGAGACCACCTTCTGGCAATCATTGGCCCCGGACCATCACACCTTCCGGCCGCCCGGTCATTCATCGCTACCACACTTCTACCATCCCGTGGCCTCACGCATCCGTGCTAGTACTTAGGACGGACCCTTCCAGGTTGCCTCAGAGCAACTTCCCAGGCATTTGCTTTATTGCTCAGTCCTGATGATGATCCCATAACCTTGTTGGGGATCGAAACGTCGTCGACACCTACATCTTAAACTCTAAACTGCAAATCAAGAATTATGTGGAGTATAAGATGGTTCTGTGATTGTGACTACTGTTAATTTGTAGCGATACCAAAGGGGATGATGGACGGAGCGTTAGAGCAAATCAAACACTCACCCCCAGTCAACTGATCTGGGTTTAATCCATCATCATTCTTTAGCTCACTCCACCACCCCAGTTCAGACATGGCCATATGCAAATCAGTCTGCATTCTGTCCATCAATTGTTGTTTTTGCATTTGTCACCCCGAGTGGGACGGGTATGCTCAGACGTGAGTCCCGTGCTCTCCATGCCACTGGAATCAAGCTATCCTGGCTGATGAGGGCTGAAAGCCCGAAACCGGTCCTAGGATGCTTGTTTCCAGTCCAGGGAGGACCTGGCTTGGCAGTTCGGGCTGGACTGTTCCCATGGGGCACAGGGTCAAGACTGATTTGCATATGGCTGGGTTCAAACTGGAATGGCATGGTGAGCAAAAACGATGGATTTAGGCCCAGATCTCTGTACTGGGGTGAATGTTTGACATTGTTCTGCATTCTGTCCATCAATTGTTGTTTTTGCATTTGTCACCCCGAGTGGGACGGGTATGCTCAGACGTGAGTCCCGTGCTCTCCATGCCACTGGAATCAAGCTATCCTGGCTGATGAGGGCTGAAAGCCCGAAACCGGTCCTAGGGTGCTTGTTTCCAGTCCAGGGAGGACCTGGCTTGGCAGTTCGGGCTGGACTGTTCCCATGGGGCACAGGGTCAAGACTGATTTGCATATGGCTGGGTTCAAACTGGAATGGCACGGTGAGCAAAAAAACGATGGATTTAGGCCCAGATCTCTGTACTGGGGTGAATGTTTGACATTGTTCTGCATTCTGTCCATCAATTGTTGTTTTTGCATTTGTCACCCCGAGTGGGACGGGTATGCTCAGACGTGAGTCCCGTGCTCTCCATGCCACTGGAATCAAGCTATCCTGGCTGATGAGGGCTGAAAGCCCGAAACCGGTCCTAGGATGCTTGTTTCCAGTCCAGGGAGGACCTGGCTTGGCAGTTCGGGCTGGACTGTTCCCATGGGGCACAGGGTCAAGACTGATTTGCATATGGCTGGGTTCAAAGTGGAAGGGCATGGTGAGCAAAAAAACGATGGATTTAGGCCCAGATCTCTGTACTGGGGTGAATGTTTGACATTGTTCTGCATTTTGTCCATCAATTGTTGTTTTTGCATTTGTCACCCCGAGTGGGACGGGTATGCTCAGACGTGAGTCCCGTGCTCTCCATGCCACTGGAATCAAGCTATCCTGGCTGATGAGGGCTGAAAGCCCGAAACCGGTCCTAGGATGCTTGTTTCCAGTCCAGGGAGGACCTGGCTTGGCAGTTCGGGCTGGACTGTTCCCATGGGGCACAGGGTCAAGACTGATTTGCATATGGCTGGGTTCAAACTGGAATGGCATGGTGAGCAAAAACGATGGATTTAGGCCCAGATCTCTGTACTGGGGTGAATGTTTGACATTGTTCTGCATTCTGGCCATCAATTGTTGTTTTTGCATTTGTCACCCCGAGTGGGACGGGTATGCTCAGACGTGAGTCCCGTGCTCTCCATGCCACTGGAATCAAGCTATCCTGGCTGATGAGGGCTGAAAGCCTGAAACCGGTCCTAGGATGCTTGTTTCCAGTCCAGGGAGGACCTGGCTTGGCTGTTCGGGCTGGACTGTTCCCATGGGGCACAGGGTCAAGACTGATTTGCATATGGCTGGGTTCAAACTGGAATGGCATGGTGAGCAAAAAAACGATGGATTTAGGCCCAGATCTCTGTACTGGCGTGAATGTTTGACATTGTTCTGCATTCTGTCCATCAATTGTTGTTTTTGCATTTGTCACCCCGATTGGGACGGGTATGCTCAGACGTGAGTCCCGTGCTCTCCATGCCACTGGAATCAAGCTATCCTGGCTGATGAGGGCTGAAAGCCCGAAACCGGTCCTAGGATGCTTGTTTCCAGTCCAGGGAGGACCTGGCTTGGCAGTTCGGGCTGGACTGTTCCCATGGGGCACAGGGTCAAGACTGATTTGCATATGGCTGGGTTCAAACTGGAATGGCATGGTGAGCAAAAACGATGGATTTAGGCCCAGATCTCTGTACTGGGGTGAATGTTTGACATTGTTCTGCATTCTGTCCATCAATTGTTTTTGCATTTGTCACCCCGAGTGGGACGCCGTGCTCTCCATGCCACTGGAATCAAGCTATCCTGACTGATGAGGGCTGAAAGCCCGAAACCGGTCCTAGGATGCTTGTTTCCAGTCCAGGGAGGACCTGGCTTGGCAGTTCGGGCTGGACTGTTCCCATGGGGCACAGGGTCAAGACTGATTTGCATATGGCTGGGTTCAAACTGGAATGGCATGGTGAGCAAAAAAACGATGGATTTAGGCCCAGATCTCTGTACTGGGGTGAATGTTTGACATTGTTCTGCATTCTGTTCAGCAATTGTTGTTTTTGCATTTGTCGCCCCGAGTGGGACGGGTATGCTCAGACGTGAGTCCCGTGCTCTCCATGCCACTGGAATCAAGCTATCCTGGCTGATGAGGGCTGAAAGCCCGAAACCGGTCCTAGGATGCTTGTTTCCAGTCCAGGGAGGACCTGGCTTGGCAGTTCGGGCTGGACTGTTCCCATGGGGCACAGGGTCAAGACTGATTTGCATATGGCTGGGTTCAAACTGGAATGGCATGGTGAGCAAAAAAACGATGGATTTAGGCCCAGATCTCTGTACTGGGGTGAATGTTTGACATTGTTCTGCATTCTGTCCATCAATTGTTGTTTTTGCATTTGTCACCCCGAGTGGGACGGGTATGCTCAGTCGTGAGTCCCGTGCTCTCCATGCCACTGGAATCAAGCTATCCTGGCTGATGAGGGCTGAAAACCCGAAACCGGTCCTAGGATGCTTGTTTCCAGTCCAGGGAGGACCTGGCTTGGCAGTTCGGGCTGGACTGTTCCCATGGGGCACAGGGTCAAGACTGATTTGCATATGGCTGGGTTCAAACTGGAATGGCATGGTGAGCAAAAAACGATGGATTTAGGCCCAGATCTCTGTACTGGGGTGAATGTTTGACATTGTTCTGCATTCTGTCCATCAATTGTTGTTTTTGCATTTGTCACCCCGAGTGGGACGGGTATGCTCAGACGTGAGTCCCGTGCTCTCCATGCCACTGGAATCAAGCTATCCTGGCTGATGAGGGCTGAAAGCCCGAAACCGGTCCTAGGATGCTTGTTTCCAGTCCAGGGAGGACCTGGCTTGGCAGTTCGGGCTGGACTGTTCCCATGGGGCACAGGGTCAAGACTGATTTGCATATGGCTGGGTTCAAACTGGAATGGCATGGTGAGCAAAAACGATGGATTTAGGCCCAGATCTCTGTACTGGGGTGAATGTTTGACATTGTTCTGCATTCTGTCCATCAATTGTTGTTTTTACTGTTAATTTGTATTCTTACCTAAATAGTCACTTTTAAGTCACCTGCCTGCGGTAAGGAAATCGGCTGATTTCCCAATACCCTGTCACGTCCTGCTCACTATTTGTTTATGTTTTGTCTTGATTTAATTGTGTTAATAAATTTCTATGACCGTCCATTCAGACACAAATAGACCCAATCTTGATTGTAATATTGTGGCTATTTATATTGATTCAACTTGTAAGGGACCGCTGTCTCTTAATAATTCCGGCAGTCAAGAGAGGGCATGAAAATGTTATCAATTCGTGCAGGAGTGTGATGCGCAGCTGAGGTGTGAGTAAATTGCCTGCTGTGGGGATGCCGAATCCTCCAGGTGTCGCAGATGCCCAAGGTGTCTGCCCAATTTGCTAAGTGCTTAGAGTGTGCGGCTCTTGTGGTGGAGGGCGCGCTTTCGGTGTCGAGGTCTGGGTGCATAACCGCATTAAAGTCGCCTCCAACTATTGTCATCCCCAGAGGTAGAGACGTAATGAGATCGGCAGTACGCTTCAGAGTCAGTGTAAGCATAGATGGGGGAGAGTATATGGAGATTAAGTTATGGGCGTTCCCTCCTATTGATCCACTTAGGGCCAGAAAACAGCTCGGGGGTCGTTAGTAGCCTGGGTGTGTACGAAGGGGAGATTGCGCCTCAGGAGAACTGCTACTCCCTGCGAACCTCGAGTAAATCCTGAATGCCAAATTCTATCGTATCCATATCTTGCAAGAAAGGGGCAGTTATTGCCCAGGAGGTGGGTCTCCTGAAGTAGGAGTATGTCGGACGCCTGGCGTTGGGCATAGCGCAGGACTGCTGTTCGCTTAACCCTGTCCAGCAGCCCGTTGACATTCCATGAAAGTACACAGAGGGCATCTCTTCCCTTACTCGTAGATGTCATGGTGGATGTAGGTGGGCTGGGGGTTCTACAGGGCCTGGGTTAGCCGTGGGCTTGGCCAGGGTATGCTCTGGCTGCAAGGTAGTGACTGTGACGCGATCTTGTGGGTGACATGTGCGACTATCATATTGTAGAGTGAAAAGGCTGGTGTGACAAACGTAGTGTAACAAAACTTCAGGACAACGGTCCCAACATCCCTCCCTCCCCCCCTCCCCCCACCCAACACTTCTTGAACGGAAGCATCTGTCGTCCCAATTAAGTAAGGTTAACTGACCAAACTAAAACGTTCGGGTTGGAGTTGTGTGGTGGACCCCTCCTTATATAAGGATACTAGCTGTTCGGCGGAAGAAGATCTGTGGATTTTGGTAGGACATGCCCGTTCTGGTGGGTCGCTGTTGGCAATGCTGTGGGCAGTACGGTTTCATTTGGGCCACTCACTCCAGAAGCGTAGGACTACGAGAGAGGTCTGACTCAGCGGAGTCTATGTGGGGAGTCTTAGGTGAGGTGCTTCTGATTTCTAGGTGGTCTACGGAGCTGGATCGCCAGTGAGAGTGAGAGCTGTTCAAGGGTGCTTGGTCTCCAGGGAGCAGATTGGAGCTAGTAGGTGAGTCTGATCCAGCTCGGCGACCCCCTCGCCCCCTGTGGGACAGTGTGCGCCTTCTGCGTGGTTTGGGAGATCCCGGCCGGACGCTTCCAGATCGGGCTCCCGGGGGTGGGATTGAGGCGTTTAGCTTAAGAGGACGTTCCTCGGTCAGCCAGGTCCAGGCTGTCTCAGGTGACTCGAAGTGAGTTTAGAACACCACCCGGAGGCGGGCTGGGAAGAGCAGCCTGTATTGGAGATTTAAGGTGCGTAGTTTTTTCTTCACCTCGACGAATGAGCGCCTCTGGGCTTGGACCTCCCGTGTGTAGTCTGGGAAGATCAAGATGGGGTGGCCATGATAAGTAAGAGTCTTTTGGTTGCGGGCCTCGCTCAGGATGGAGTCTCTGTCCTTAAAATTAAGAATCCTGGCAATTATGGGTCTATGTGGTGCTCCTGGTGGAGGTTTAGGGGCCAGAGAGCGGTGGGCCCGTTCAACCACAAACCATGTGGATAGGGAGCCTTTAGGCATCCAGGATCTGATCCAATGTTCCATGAAGTCTCCCATTTGCCCCTGCTCCGTTCCCTCCGGGAACCCCACTAAGCGAAGGTTATTACGCCTCAACCTGTTTTCGGCGTCTTCCGCCCTCTTATGTAATTCCTTAGTGTGGGTCTGAAGGCGAGCCACTTGCTCCTTTAATTGAGTCACATCGTCTTCAACGGTGGAAATGCGGGAATCAGTTTCTGTAAGGCGGGCTGTTGCATTTCGGAGGTCCTGCCGGAGGAGAGCCATGTCCACACGGACCTCTCCAATCTTGCTTTCGACTGAGGTCGGAGATGCATTGATCGCCTGCAGGATAGTGTTGAGGTCCGCAGCAGATGCAATAGATTTCTCAGCGGATCCGGCTGCTGTCCCGGGATCGTTAGTTGTATATTGGTCTAGTTTGGTATGTGTTGGGGGGGGGGGGGTTTGGGCCCTCGGTCTCTCCCCATGACGACGGCCGGCACAGGTAGCCACTGCGTTGGGTACTCCGGGGTGTTGACTTAATATGTCAGAGAGGGGGACCGTCGCCGTCTCCCAACCCACAGGCGGAAAGAGGGGAAGTGAGTAGCACCACCGGTGGTCGGGTCTATTTCGCCACTCCGTAGATATCTGCTGGCGTGGCACTTCCAGGGTGTCTCAGTGGTTCGAGCTTTTCGCCCTGTCCGATACAGTGCTCGCTGGGGGGGAGGGGGGAGAGGAGTGGTGACCCCCAGGGGTGTTGGATCAAATCTCTAGTCAGTGCCTGAGAGCGTGTCACTGGTGGGAGGGAGTCTGCTACCCGCGGCCGAACGGAGTGGGTGAGCTCCCGCAGGGTCCTGTCAAATCCTCAGTCTTCAAGCCAGGTAGCCGGGCCTGGCGTGGTCTCCTGCGTGCTGCGGCGCAGACCGAGTGGGGGACTAGGGGTGCGATGCAGCTACCGCGCGGGTCCGGAATGGGGTAATGCTTCGGCCCTTCAATTGATGTCTTGTTCTTCTGGACTTGGGGATCCCAGCTGGCCCTCACTTCGAAGTTGGCAACCTTCACTTGCGGGTGGGCGTGGAGATCGGCGTTAAGGCTCCCTAGTGCAGGACTCGGCTCGTGGTCAGCAGGCCGCTACTGGTCTTCAACGTTTCCCCAGTCCCTCTGAAGCGGCATAGGTATGACCAGGTAGTCTATATGGGGGGGGAGATACCCCGCCTCTGTCTTCGTCCCAGCCCCTGGTCCCACTGCTAACCGGGCTGCCTGATGAGGGAGGGAGGGGGATGCCTGTGGCGCTATTCGACCTCAAGAGCCAGACTCTTTGCTGTGGTTCAGCGGCCTGGGTCCGGCCAGCATTCAACCTCGCTATTTCAGGAGTCTCCACCCACCGCCTGGGGGTGCCGATACATGCCGGGGACAGAGAGAGAGGCGGGGGCAAGGTGGTTCAATGCCTCAAGTCTCTGTGTGTGGGGGTGCAGCTCGCTAAGTGCCATGGGTGGCAGAGGTCGTCGCAGCTCTCCTGGCCATAGTCGCGCAGCCACTAATTAGATTTGGAGGCTCGGTTCCCCGGAGGCCGCCCCTGCCACACCACACCAGACAGGGCCCCTCGCTCACCGTGCACCCAGTGGTGCAGATGCAGTTCACTGGGCCGTCTCTCCGTCATCCACTTGTCAGCCGCTGTGTGGCTGGCCGGGTCACCGTTGTGGGTTCTTGAAGCGACACTCGGATGCTGCAGTCAACGTCGGAAGCAGGGCTGCGATGGGCCGGGTCGCGTCCGCCCAGGCGGTGAGGCAGTCTGTGTCCCCAGGAGGAGGGATGTTTTTCAGCTGTGCCGCACAGGAGGGAGCCCGAAGGACGGAGCACGGGCCGCTGCAGAGCACACAAGACCCTCCTCTGTGGCCGGAGCACAGCCTCCAGGGTCCGAGTCCTCCCTCGGGCCGCGTACGTCGCAGCGGCTGCAGACGGGCTTCTCACCCTCGGATTCCAGCACGGCAGGGCCTCCTCCTCGGCAATCGCGGTCCGGTTCCAGGCCGGGTCACCCGCAGCACAGCAGAGCGGTCGTAGACGCCACCAGCGGGTCTGGAATCTTCGCGTGGGGCAGAAGGTAAGAGATGCCTTTGGTCAGCCTCACAGCCCTCGCCAGTTCCAGGATAGTTCAGCCTCAGGTCGTAGGCCGTGCCGCCATCTTGTGTGGGTTATCGGGCACCTGCCACCGCGAGACAGGCCGTCCTCAACCACTCCTGAGGTGGTCCGTGTCTTCTGGAGGGGGGATGTTTTTCAGCTGTGCGGCTAGGAGGGAGCCCGGAGCAAGGGCCACCGCAGATCACACAAGGCCTTCCTATGTGGCCGGAGCACGGTCTCCAGGGTCCGACTTCTCCCCCAGGGCCGCGTATATCGCAGCGACCGCAGGTGGGTTTCTCACCCGCGGGTTCCAGCACGGCAGGGCCTCCACCTCGGCAATCGCGGCCCAGTTCTAGGCCGGGTCATCCTCGCCTCAGCAGCGCTGCAGAGCGGTCGCAGGCGCCACCAGCGGGTCGGGAATCTTCGCGTGGGGCAGAAGGTAAGGGATGTCTTTGGTCAGCCGCACAGCCCTCATTGGTTCCAGGAGAGTGCGGCCTCAAATCGTAGGCCATGCCGCCATCTTGTGTGGATTACCGGACACTTGCCATCGCGACACAGGCCGTCCACAGCCACTCTGCGGTGTCCCCTCTTGCCAGGACACTTTGTGTGACTGCGGTAGGGTATCAGCTTGTAGTGGGCTGCATTAAGTGCACCGATGATAGAGGATGCTTGGGCGGATGACGGAGAGGTCCGGAGCACTCTTAGAGTGCAACGGCCATCTTGAAGCGCCAAGCCACGCCCCCGGCTTTTTGATTTTATATTTTAAAACTATGTCTCTATCTGAAGAAACAGAATCTGCACCTACACTGATTGATTTTGAGCTGGCCAAGTTGGAGACCTACACTGTGATCCAACTCAAGGAATTTTGCAAGAGAGTTGAACTGTCCACTAAAGGCTTCACCAGGTAGGTGGAGCTGCAAAAGGCACTGAGAGCCTGAGCAGATGCCCATAATGCAGGGGTTGTGACCCCAGAAGAGGAGGAGCAAGAGATTGATGAGGAGCTGATCTTGGAATCTGAGGTGGATCGGGGACTGCCTGTGGAGGGGGCCAACAACTTACCGGAAGCAATGGTGGCTCCCAGAGCAGGGCGCAGTGTTTCATCCAAAAACCTGTCCCCAGAGGAGCTGGACATGACAGGAGGAGAGAAAACTTAGGTTGAAGCTTGCTAAGTTGGAGAAAGAGCAGGCTCTGGCTGACAGGAGGCTAGCTCTGGAGGAGAAGAAATTGGCCCATGAGCTAAGCCTTAGAGAGCTGGCCATCAGAGCACTACAGGTGGAGTCCAGCAGTAATGGTGGCCGCATACCTATATTGCCCACTAGTGAATGCCAGAGTCTGCACACCTAAAGACTTGGTGCTCAGTTATGTGGTGAGGGATGACATAGAGAAGTGGTTTGCAGCCCATGAAGAGGCTCAAAGAGTGCACAAGATTCCAGAGGAGTCCGGGGAGGTGTTTGCGAAGGTACATGCCTTCAGTGGGGAGGGACACACTCCTAACACTAGAGGTGGTGTGATCAGGCACACTACACTGCAATAAAGGCCATACTAGTCAACAAGTGTGGACTGACACCTGAGAAATACAGGGCCAGCCACAAACTCTCATCACAAACCTGGTTGGATTTCTTAGATTATGCAAGCAAGGCACTGAAGGGCTGGGTGAGGAGCATGAGGGTTGATGATTTTTCAGGGCTGTACAACTTATTTTTGAAGGAGCACATGCTTGATATAAAACCTGGTGGATAGTAAGCTTTCTGATCCTAGGAAGCTTGCTGAGGATGCAGACATCTGGGACAGCACTAGAGTGTCCAAGAAGGTATCTGGGAGGGAATCCCAAAAGGATGGTCAGAGTTCCCATCAGAAGAAAGAGGGGGGTAGATAAAAAGGAGTTCTCTCAAGGCCCCCAAAACAACTCACAGGGGAAAGTGTTCCATTCCTAATCTGGCCACCAGAAGAACTACACTGACAAGAGTCAGCAGCCTAAATGCCCAAGTGCTGTGAGTGTTTAGAGTATGGGCACTACAAGGGGGATCCCAAGTGCCCAAAAAGAGCACAACCTCCTACTGGAGGAACAGTCCCATAGGTGGGGAGTATAGTGCTGGGGGAGTAGTTTGACCCAGTAAGTGGGGGCGGGGGGAGGTCAGTGAGGTTACCCTAGTGTCCCCTGTGTGACCGGGAGATGCTTCCTAAAATCCATGTGCCCTCTAATACTGCAAAGTATAGGCAATGAATTACCATCAATGGACTAGATTTTGAGGCTCTGAGGGACACAGGCGCCAGTAGGACTATGTTAAAGAGTTAGCTGGTGTCCCCAGAGAAGGCGACACCCAATGCATTCCACCAGATTGTGGTGACTGATAACAGGGAGGGTCACTGTCCAGTGGCCTGGTTCCATTTAAGTGGGGGGGCAAAAAGGCTGGAGCCTAGAAAAATGGCCCAGCCAGCTGCTAAGAAGGGGAAAGGCAGAGGGTGTGGTAAACCAGGGATAAGACAAGAACTTTGCAAGGCTTGTCCCTCACTTTTATTGCCTAGGATCAAGACTTCCTCAGATGCATTCTGTAGGACTTGTCTGCCCTGCCAGGCCCGTAGGAAGATAGGGCAGATGCTGAATTTGTCTCTTGCCTGTCGTTGGTACACCCTTTGAGAGGGTGAACATTGACATTGTTGGGCCTACTGATCCTCAGACTGCTTCAAGCAACAGGTTTATCCTGGTTCTGGTGGATCATGCCACTAGGTACTCAGAGGCCATACCGCTGAGGACCATTACTACACCTGCAGTGGCTAAGCCTCTAATGGGTATTTTTACCCGAGTGGGTTTCCCCAAGGGAGTGGTGTCTGACAGGGGCACCAACTTCATGTCTGCTTATATGCAGTCAGTGTGGAAGGAGTATGGGGTAAACTAAAAGTTCTCCACCCCTACCATCCATAAACCAATGGGCTTGCTGAAAGGTTCAACAAGACCCTGAAGGGCATGATCAAAGGCTTGACTGGGGCCTTGAGGCGTAAGTGGGACATCCTCTTGCCATGCCTTCTCTTTGCCTACAGGGAGGTATCAAGAAGGGAGTAGGCTTCAGCCCCTTTGAGCTTCTATATGGGCACCCTGCCAGAGGACCTCTGAGTTTGTTGAAAGAAGGGTGGGAGCAAGCTCCCAGGAAAATTACCCAGGATGTAGTTAGCTGCATGGTGGCTTTCAGACACCAAATGGCTGAGTTGTGAAGCAAGCTTCAGAGAACTTAGAAGCCAGTCAGGAAGGGCTACGACCAAAATTCTACCCCTGTGGAATTGCAACCTCAGCAGAAAGTGTGGGTTATGGAACCTGTGGAGCCCAGGGCCGTCCAGGACCGCTGGACTGGGCCCTATGTGGTTGAAAGGAAGGGTGAGACCACCTACCTGTGGACCTCCAGACCCCTAGGCACCCCCACAGGGTGCTCCATGTCAATCGTCTCAAACCCCACTTCGAGAGGTCTGAGCTCACCATGCTGTTAGTGACAGATGGAGAAGAGAAAGAGGAGAGTGAACCTCTCCCTGACCTCTTAGCTTCCAAGGTGAAAGATGGATCAGTGGAGGGTGTAATCCATTCCCCCAGTCTGACTCCTGAACAGCAGAGGGACTGCCACCATGTGATGGGGCAGTACTCACCTGTTTTCCCTCATCCCTGGGACTACCCACCTGTGTACCTATGATGTGGACACAGGAGACAACCTATCTGTCAAGAACAAATCTTACAGGTTGTCTGACAAGCTGAGGGCCAGCATTAAGGAAGAGGTTTCCAAAATGTTGGAGGTGATAGAACCCTCCAGTAGCCCCAGGTCCAGTCCTGCAGTACTGGTACCAAAAGCTGCCCCACACCTTAACTCGGGTTCTGTGTGAACTGTAGGGAGTTCAATTCCATCACCAAGACTGATGCTCATCCCATCCTCTGGGCTGACTGAACGGATAGGGGCTGCCCAGTACTTAAGTACCTTTGATCTTATATCAGGGTACTGACAGATGGCCTTAACAGAGGGGGCAAAGGAGAGGTCAGCCTTCTCTACTGCAAAGGGCCACTACCAGTTTAGGGTGATGCCCTTTGGACTCAAGAATGACCATGCCACCTTCCAGAGGTTGGTAAACCAGGTTCTTGCTGGAATGGAGGCCTTCAGTGCTGCCTTTCTGGATGACATAGCTGTCTTCAGTAGCAGCTGGAAGGACCACCTTCTTCAACTCCAGGACATGCTTCAGACTCTGCAAACGGCAGGCCTGACTATCAAGGCCAGTAATTGCCAGATAGGACAGGAGTCTGTGGTGTACTCGGGACACCTGGTAGGCAGGGGTAAGGTGCAGCTCCTCTAGGCCAAGATAGAGACTATCATGGCCTTGGAGCACCCCAAAACCAAGACTGAGGTCAGAGCATTCTTAAGCCTCACTGGGTACTATAGGAGGTTTGACAGAGCAGATTTCAAAGAAATAGCCCAGAAATGTGATTTGGACAGAGGCATGCCAAAAAGCATTTGACAAGGGTCGCTTCCAGGGGGCAGATATTTTTGGTATGTTTATTCTGCCCGCCCCCCCCCGGCCCTTTTTTTTGGCCTTTCTGCCCCCAGGGGGGGGGGGGGGGCAGAAAACCCCACTAGACACCAGGGACTTTATTTTATTTGAAATGGAAGCGACACGGTTGCTTCCAAGGGGGTAACATTTGGTTAATGTTTTTTCTGCCCCTCCTGGGGACAGATCTGCCCCTTTTTTGGCCTTTCTGCCCTAGGCGGGAGGCAGAAAACCCTGCTGGGCACCAGGGATTTATTTCTTTTTCAAGGGGGGGCACATTTCTGTCTGCTGTTTTCTGCCCCACCTGGGGGACAGATCGGCCTGGCAGACAACCTCACCCGATCCCTTGGGCAAGATCACCCCCCATTTTTCTCAGCTCTATTTGAAGGCCCATCTGGCAGATTGACCATTTGGGTAGTGACATAGCGTGTTATGTTAATTGTTTTATTTCTTGTGAATTGCAATGGTAATGCTTTATTTCTCCCTTTTTGTTCTAGTTCAAGGCTTTTGCACTTTTGACTGTTCCAGGTTGTGGTTTCGTTACTGGTGGTTCTGCGGTTTGTGTAGTTGCATGTGTTTGGTAAGAGACTTTTCTTTGTACAATGTAAATGAGTTTCATTTCCCTGCATGAATGTGTTTTTTGCAAATGGTGTAATAATAGCAGTATGTTTGGCTTCTGTTTTTTGAGTGTCAAAAACTTTTTGCATTTGTGCTCGATGTGTATTTTGTTGTCTTGTGAGTAACTGGTTTTGTTTTTTTCTTTCTAGTGGGATATCGTTGGTTTTTCCTGTGTCTCTGCAGAGTAGGTGCTGGTGAGTGTAGCTGTCACTTGAAAGTGAATCGTATAGTTTTTGAGTACATAGGTCTTTGTGATAAAGGCACACATTTTGTTTACTTACTTATTTTGCAGTGTTGGTTGTTGTTGACTTGTTTGTGCAGTCTCCTTTCTTAGTAAGGATAATGGCTAGCCGCAGGATTACTGCTCAGCAGGTTGTTGGTATGCTTTTTGAGTCTTCCTCTGACCATGGTTCAGAGACTGACTCTGCATCTGAGGCAGAGGAGGGAGTGGAAGATTCAGGCAGTGAGTTTTCTGTCCATGAGGAATCATCGGATGATGAAGCTACTCTCAGTGCGGATGAAGCTACTCTTAGTGCGGATGAAGTGCCTGTTTTAGAGGAGGTCATTGATGTGCCGATAGTGCAGCAAGAGGCATCTGGGCTGCAAGGCTTCCCGTTGGAAGTGCTGACCTCTGGGTTGCCCCAGGCATGGTGCAGCCGGCATTGCCAGACTTTACTGGTGTTCCAGGGTGTAGAGTGAATACTGAAAACTTTTTGCCGATAAATGTTTTTCAGTTGTTTATGGGCGATGTATTTTTGGCAGAGATTGTTGAGCAGACTAATTTGTATGCCGAACAGTTTTTGAGGGACAACAGTGCCAGCCTTAGGCCCCACTCAAGAGCTACCCGGTGGACTCCCACAAATCTGGAAGAGATGAAGAAGTTCTTGGGTTTAACTTTTTGGATGGGCTCGCTAAGGAAGCCATCAATGTCTTCATATTGGTCTACTAGTCCCTTGATGGCAATGGCTATATTTCCGGCAGTCATGAGTCATGATAGGTATTTGCTTCTGCTTCGGATGCGGCATTTTGTCGATAATGGTTTAGCGTTGCCACGAGATCACCCTGATTGTGACCGTCTTTTTAAGATTCGGCCTGTCATTGATCACTTTATAGATCGATTTTCTGAGATCTATGCTCCAGGGAAAGAAATAGCAGTGGATGAGTCTTTGGTCTTGTTCAAGGGCCGCTTGGTTTTTAGGCAATACATTCCTAGTAAGAGGGCACGCTATGGAATTAAGATGTATATGCTGTGTGACAGTAGGTCTGGATAGGTCTCTAATTTCAGGGTGTACACCGCTAAGGATTCCAGGATTAACCCCCCTGGTTGTCCGTCCACTTTTAAAGTGACTGAGAAAATTGTGTGGGAACTTGGTAGAGGACTTTTTAACAAAGGTCACCATTTATATGTAGATAACTTCTACACTGGTGTGCAGTTGTTCAGGGAATTGGCCAAAGTGGACACTGTTGCTTGTGGCACAATCCGCTCTAACCGTAAAGGTTTCCCAAAAGAACTTGTTTGTCAAAAGCTTGTGCGGGGACAGTGCGCTATGCGTATGCAGGAACTTCTAGCTGTGAAGTTTTCAGACAGGAGAGATGTCTACATGCTGACTACCATCCATGATGAAAGCACTAAACCTGTGACTGTTTGGGGTCAGGCTGCTGAAGCGCGCAAACCTGTGTGCATTTTAGACTATAGTAGGCACATGGGTGGTGTTGATAGAGTAGATCAGAGGTTGGAACCTTACACTGCTCTTCGTAAGGCTTACATTTGGTATAAGAAGTTGGCTATCCATCTTTTCCACTTGGCAACCTTTAATGCTTTTGTTGTATTCAAGGATTGTTGTTATGGTACCCCATGCTGTGGATACACTTTTGAATAAGACAAAGACGCAGCACCCCACCAGTGCATGTCTGACAGGTTATGAGCTAACGCTCTTTGCACAACATATTAAGATCAAACGCTGTGCCACTCTGAATCCAGCCACGTTACTACCCTTCCCTTTTGAGAATGAGGAGATTGACATACATGATTGTATCTTCTGGACGGAAGAAGAGACAAAAGGAAAGGGTAGACCTGACTGATGTTCCCTTATCTGACCCCCAAGGGGAACTATATGTCGATGGCTCGTTTTAAATTATCAGATGGCACTACAACTGCTGCGTACGCTATTACTACGCTGCGCACGGTAGTCGAGACATCACAAGTTCCCCATCAGTTGGCCCAAGCTGCAGAGCTCGTTGCCCTTATTCGAGCCTGTGAATTGAGTGAGGGACTAGTTGTCTATATCTATACTGACAGTCCGTACGCTTTTGGAGTCGCCCATAACTTTGGGCGGCTCTGGGCAGAGCGAGGGTTCCTTACTTCCCATGGGACAAGAATTCAGCATGGTCCTCTTATATATTGGCTTCTGTCCGCTCTGACACTCCCTAAGAAATTGGCCATAGTGAAGTGCAGCGCTCATAGGAAAGTTACTGACGATGTGGGTAAAGGGAACACTTTTGCAGATCAGACAGCTAAGGAAACAGCCCGAACTAAGATGAAAAGAATGTTTGTAGCAGGTCCTGCTAGGTGGGTGCCCGAAGACACCATGTTTGAGGATACAGTAGAGAATGTGAAGTAAATTCAGAGTGAGGCTACAGTGGAAGAATTAGCAGTGTGGCAAGAAAGTACAGCACAATTGAACGATGAGGGATGTTGGATTGACAAGTCAGGGAAGAAGCTGGATGTTGCCAGATGAATATGTTATTCCTGTAGTCACGATGGCTCATAGCCCAGCCCATATCAGCGCTAAGGGTATCTGCAAGTTGTTAGACCCCGTATGGCAAAATGATAGCATTTCGAAGACAGCTGCACATTTAGTAAAGTACTGCATGGTGTGCATGATGCACAATCCTGGCAAGGGTACCCCTACACCACCCGGCAATTTTGCACCTCCCACTTTCCCTTTTGAGGTCCTTCAAATGGACTACATAGAAATGGACAGGGTCAATAATTTGAAGTATGTGTTGGTGGTTGTTTGTACATTCAGTAAATGGGTTAAGGCTTACCCTACTAAAGAGAATACTGCCATTGCGACTGCATAGGTACTCCTAAAGAAGTTCTTTCCTCACTTCGGCTTGCCCAGTTTGATCTGGAGTGATAATGGAAGTCACTTTAATGCCAAGGTTATCCAGTTAGTTTGCAACGGTTTGCACATAAAGCAGAAGTTTCATGCTGCAAATCACCCCCAGTAAGCAGGTTTGGTTAAGAAGTACAATGGTAATCTCAAACTGAAATTGGCAAAGATTCAGGAGACTACAGTGTTACAGTGGCCAGATGCTTTACCATTGGCTCTTTTGTCAACAAGAACAATAGCACATTCTAGAACAGGATTGTCATCCTACGAGGTCGTGTTTGGACGCCCAGCAAATGTCTGAAATTGAGTACCCTTTATTGACAGACTACCTGTGCAAGTTAACTGAAAGTTTTTGTTCTATTCACCAACAGATTCGTGAGTCACTCCCACCCATACCAGAGGGGCCCGGTCACAGCATCTAGCCTGGGGACTGGATTCTCCTGCGAAATTTTCAGCGGAAGAAGAACTAGGAGCCCCGGTGGAAGGGCCTGAGCAAGTCCTCCTTGCGACTCGGACCGCTGTGAAAGTCGCCGGCCGAAAGAATTAGATTAATTCCAGCCATTGTCGCAGGATACCCTTACCCTATGAGCAATGGGTAAGGGATGGCATTGGGGATGCTGAGGGTGAGAATGTGCCTCAGTTCGTCCCTTTTGGTGATGCAAAGCTTACATAGACCCAAACGGATGCAGAGAATGATGACGTGCTAAATGCAGCCGTCCCTCCGGAGATCCGAGCCATTAAGGAACCATTATTTGTACACCCCTCTGTGCCTGGAGTCACCAGGTACAATTTGCGCCCTCGGCTGAGGAATAGTGCACCAAAGGAGAAGTCAGACTGGTCAGGGATGGACTGTGCAAGCTAGGGTGTACTTTGCTATAGTACCAACGGTGTTAGTTTAGGGTGAGGTGAGATTGGTGCACTGTTCTGACATTGGACAGGATAAATTGAATGTGCTCCCTCGGAGGGGGGTACATTATCCTGAGCGACGTGGGATTCATCGAGAGCTAGGACTGAGCAAGCTCCACCGCCGGTGCTCAAGAGAGCCAACGTTGATGAACAATAGGAGCCTGTACCAGTGAAGCTCAGACGGACACTGGGAACAATTGCCTTTGCTATCAGTTTTATTGCATTCCTTTTCTTGCTTTATAATGCATCCGTTTGGTCGACCTATTGAGGAGGAGGAACAGCCATTTGCATCACCGCGAATAGCGCAGGGTTGGTCCACAAAGAGTAAAATAGTTTTCATATTGATTTTTTTTTTTAAACAGAATTTTATTAGTTTTTCTGAGAAAGCAAACAAAAAGCTTCAGTGACAGCATACATTAAGGATTCGGGGAGCAATATATTACAAGTGCTATTAGTGCCATAACTGCAGGCTCCCCTAGGGTGCCGCCCAACGATTCCCCCTGGCCCTCATGCCCCGCTACTGTGTCCTCCCTCAGCCCCCGCTGTATGCAATTATACAGTCCCTAGCAACCCCATGCATAGTACCGTTCAGAGTGCAGGGTCATCATAAGCATAAGAAAAAAAAAAAAAAAGAAATAAAGCACCCAACCCCAACAACCCCCCACCCCAACTAACCCTCTAAGCCCCTTTAGCCCCACCCACTCCACCCATCCTCCCAAGCATGCCGCTAGCCACTAATTAAAAGGTTCCAGGTATTCCCAGGTCGTCCCCATGGACCGCCCGGTATCCCATCACACAAATCCGCAACCGTGATAGGGCAGAATCACCGGAGGCGATCCCCCGCAGCCCCGCCAGCGGGCGCAACATCCCTCCCTGTCAGTTAGAGCTCACAATATCAGGTGTCCTGAGTGCCCCCCGTTTCAGTCAGCACATTTTCCTCAGCACCAGGTGGATGCTTAGTTAATTCCACAAGCGCCATCCATGCCCTGGCCAATTCCATTGAATGCTCGTGCCCCGTGCGTCTAGCCATACCCATCCTGCAATTACCCTCACTCTCCGCCCACTTTACAAGCTCCCTTCTCCATCGCTCAAGGGAAGGTCCCTGCCTCGTCTTCCACCGGCTAGTAAGCTCCCTTTTCGCGAGCACTAATCCCAGGTCAATGTACTTACTGGTGATCTTGGTTTTCGCAGTGTGGGGATACTCATGCAGTAAACAAACCCCTGGCGTCAGTGCCAGCTCTCTCTCCGTCACAGTCGTTAAGGCAGCCATTATGTCCCGCCAGTAGTCCTCCAACTGCGGGCAGCTCCAGAACATATGCAGGAACCCCGCCCCCACTAGAGCACAACGAGGGCAGGCAGACGACCCCCCAAAATAGTCGTTCAGTTTGTTGGGCGTTAAGTAAGCCCTATGTAAGACATAAAATTGAATGAGCTGGAAGCGCGCATTTCGGGAACTCTTCCATGGCCTCTCAAGTACCGCCCCCCATGCTCCATCCGAGAAGGGCTCCCCCAGGTCCGTCTCCCATTTGAGCCGCAGCACTGTCAGGGGTTGACGCAGGTCCTGAGTAATCCGGCGATAAAGACAGGTCACCGCTTTAAAAGCACCCGCAGCCATCACCACGTATTGGCACGCAAGGGACGTAGCCGGTTCCAATAGCCCCCCGCCAATGCTTCCTCACTGCCGCAGCCAGGGCCGCATGGAAAAGGAAATCTCCACGCGGGAGATCATGACGCTCCAGGAGGTCATTAAACGGTAAGAGGTTGCCCTCCTCATATAGATCCCCCAAAGTGAGTATGCCCAGCTCCGCCCAGGACTGCAGTTTGCTCCAGTCACCCCCATGAGGCAACACCGCACACATTGTCAGCGGAATTTCAGGCGCATACAGGGTCCTGACCCGTAGCTTCCTGGCCATACGCATCCAGCACCGCCGCACCACGGCCAAGTCCGACGGCAGCGCCTCACCTCCCGGATGCACCCGCAGCAGAACACAGGACAGCAGGCGCCAGCTAGGATCCAATCCCCCATAGCCTCCGGATGTCTAATGTGGCCCGCCACCCACTGCGTAAACCATTGGAATTGCGCAGCGTGATAATAGACCTCCAGATCTGGCAGCGCAAGGCCCCCTCCATCCTGGGTCGTTTCATAGTGATCAGCGCGACCCTCCGTCTCCCCGTGCCCCACAGGAACCCCGTGATTAAAGAATTCAGCTGCGTAAAGAACCTGGTTGGTATCCAAATGGGGAGCGTCCCAAAATAATAAAGGAACCGTGGTAAGGTGACCATCTTCACCAAGGCAACCCTACCCGCGACAGAGAGCGGGAGGGATCCCCAAAACTCAAAATTAGTTTTGGCACTACGCAACGCTTGCCCCACATTACCCTCCATCAGGTCAGCACTGTCATGATAAATCCGGGTTCCCAGGTAGGAGAGGCAACAAGGCTCCCACGGTATCGCCCCCACAGTCTGCCTATCGCGCCCGCCTGCTTTGGTAGGAAACAAGCACGACTTGGCCCAATTCACGCGAAGTCCCGATACTCTCCCCAAAGTCTCCAAGAGCCGTTTCGCCCCTGGAGCGCATCCCGAAGGTCAGGCAGGAACATGAGCAAGTCGTCCGCATATAGCGAAATATGGTGTTCCTGTCCCGCCACCAAAAGCCCCGCATAATAACTGCCCGACCTGGCATGTGCAGCCATTGGTTCCATTGCCAGAGCAAACAGCAACGGGGACAGCGGACATCCCTGCCTCGTACCTCGAGCCACCTCACAGGCAGCAGAAATTAAGCCCCCGTCCTGACCCTGGCGGTAGATTCACTGTACAGCAGCGCTGTCCATCGGACGAACCGCTCCCCGAGCCCAAACTCCCGCAGTGCACCAGTAAGATAGGGCCATTCGAGGCTATCAAAGGCCTTCTCCATATCGACCGCGAAAATGCAGGCCTCCTCCTTATCATACGTGTCAGCCCCCAGGATGCGGACGAGCCGACGAACATTCATGGCGGTGTTCCGGGTCGGGACAAAGCCCGCCTGATCTCCGTGCACCAGCGTCGTCATGTGGGGCATTAGCCTGCTTGCCAGCACCCGACTCAATACCTTATAGTCCATATTGAGCATCGCAAGAGGCCTATACGAGGAGCGGTCCCACGCAGGCCTGCCCGGTTTGAGAAGAGGAACTATGATGGCCTCACGGGTGGACACAGGGAGAGCACCCTCATGATACGCTTTATTATACAGCTCCACCAAGCAGGGCACCAGAGTGTCTGCGTAGGTCGCATAAAATTCCACCGGCAGCCCATCCGTTCCCGGGGTTTTGTTCCTGGCCATGTGCTTTATGGCGCTGCGTATTTCACCCGCCTCAATGTCCCTACCAAGAGCAATCGCCTCGTCAGAGCTAACCTTAGGGAGAGCCGCATCCGAAAGGAACCTCTCGTCACCAGGGAGGCCAGAGCCCAGCTTGGTGCGATACAACTCGGAGTAGAATTGCAAAAATTGGTCGTTTATTCCTCTCTGAGTATAAACCACCTCGCCCCTCTGTCCCCGCAGTTCCGTTATCGCTGTCCCCCTGCGCGCCGGATTGGCTAACCATGCCAGCAGGGCACCAGATTTATCCCGATCCGCATGCATCTTGTCTGTGTACGCTTTAAAATCAAAGCAACGCAAGCGCTCGAGCTGAATCGCGAACTCCTCCTTGGCCACAAGCAGCGTAGCATGTGCATCTGGGCGCTCTGGGCGCTCTCGCTCTGACACACGCAAGTGTTGTTCCGCAGCTGCCACATCTTGCAGCAGTACCTTGCGGACTCCCACCATCTCTCCTATACAGCGCCCTCGGATCACCGCCTTAAAGGCGTCCCATTCCACAAGCAGAGTGGATGCCGTATTTGCATTGGCCCTAAAGTAATCCTCAATGGCCGACCCTATAGTGTCCTTAAACACTGGGTCGTCCAGCGTGTCTGGCCGCAGCCGCCATGTGGGAATGGCCGGGCGATCCCGCGCCCAATGCAACTGCACCAGCAGGGGGTTATGGTCCGAGGACGTTCTGGCCAAATACTCGCTATGCATCATTCCCCCATGGACATCCGGAGAGCAAAGGACTGAGTCCAGGCGAACATGCAGGTCATGTAATGAGGAGAAGTAAGAGTAATCCCTGTCAGTCGGGTGATGGGCCCTCCATGTATCCGTTAACCCCCAACGCTGCTGCCAGACCCTTCGTGCCGCCGCCAGTCTGTGTACCGGTGCATCCACTAAGGGGGTGTGACCGATCTAAATGGACATCAGTAATGCAATTGAAGTCGCCCCCAAGAGCACAGATCCCACCAACAGAGGGGCCAATTTCGCAGAGAGATGGGCAAAAAATGATACCTGGTCGGTGTTAGGTGCATAAATGCTACCCAACACTATGTCTCTACCATCTAAGCGCCCGACACTACTACAAATCTACCCTCAGGGTCCACCAGTTGGCCAGTACTTTGAAACGGGATTCCAGCCCTGACCCAGATCAGAGCACCTCGTGCGTAAGCCGAGTATGTCGTACAGAACACCTGCCCTCGCCACCTGCGCTGTAAAGCTAAACCCTCCTGCTTGGTCAAATGTGTCTCTTGCAACAACGCAATCTGTACCCCTCTCCTCTTAAGATAGGCATGGACCTTATGGCGTCGTGTCATATTATGCATCCCCCTTATATTCCAGGACAAACAACGGATACCTACGGCGGTTCCCATAGGGCGGCAGTTCGTAGTCCATTGTCCCTACTTAATACAGCGGCATGCTTGGCCCCGAATTCTCCCTCCCCCCAATACCCCTCTAAACCCCCAACTCCCCTTCCCCAGGACAGGTTCCCTGAAACTAGTTCCCATCCAAACTAATACAACCGTTAACTGTGCACCCAGCAACAGTGAGACGTGCGCCGAATCCTCAGGACCCAAAGCCCCGCCAGGTCCCCTCCCCCGTTACAGCACCAATAGGGGGCCCTCAATCAATAATAAGCAATAGACATCGCCCCTCTTTCACCGCAGGCCCAAAAACACACAATGAGCAAACCCAAACCAGGCCATTAGCTCAGTCCATGCAGGCAGCCGTCGCCCGCTCAGCCAAACAGGTCCGCCGTCTGCGGAGTGACCACAGGTAGTTCGATGTCAGAACTCGCTGTCGGGCTACAGGAGATAGAAGTCTCGGAGCCCCCAGGGGACTGCCAGAGGCAGCAGCACTCGGGCTCACCGCACCCCGACTGATCACTGCAACCGCCTGTACCGCTCTGTCCCGTTCAAGGCGGAGAGTCGGCATCAAAGGTGCCCCCACCGGACTAGAGTGTGCAGGGGAGCCACGCTCCATGGGGCTCGCAGCAGAACTTCGCCTGGAGCGCGTCCGTCGTGTTTCAAGCCATTGCCAGGCCTCCTGCGGCGCAGTGAAAAGTGTGTGCAAGTGGTGTCCACCACCCGCAGCCGGGCCGGGAAGAGCATGGCATATTGTAGACCAAGCTGGCGGAGTTTCCGTTTAAACGCAATGAAGGAGGCGCGCTGCCTCTGAACCTCCCTAGTGAAATCCGGAAATACCATTACCCTGGAATTGTCAATCTGGAGCTGTTGCTTTTCTCTAGCACACTGCAAGAGGTGATCCCTGTCCCGATAGTGCAACAGTCGCACCACCATCGGCCGCGGGGGAGCACCCGGTTTAGGAGGTCGCGCCGGCACCCTATGAGCTTGTTCCAGAGCAAAGAATGGGGACAGCCCTTCTGGGGCCACTTCAGATCTGAGCCACTCCTCCAGAAATCGGACAGCGTCATCCCCTTCTGCCCGTTCCGGGACCCCCACCAAGCGGAGGTTATTCCTGCGGGATCTCCCCTCACTGTCCTCCGCCCGGAGTTCCAAGATCCGAACCTTGGCTTCCACCTGCGTCAGGGATCTCTGCAGGATTGTCACAGCGTCCGGCACTCCCTCCATTGTTTTCTCCGCCGCCGATACTCTGTCTTTCAGTTTCCTGTGGTCATCTTTAAGCAGGGAGAGATCCACACCAATGGCGTCGATTTTTGCCTCAAGGGTTTCCCTGGACGAGGTAATAGCCTGCAGGATATCGGTCAGCGTAGGTCCCCCGGCGCGACAGCTCCCGAGCGCCCCGGCACCTCTTCCTCCTCTTCAGATTGTTGACTTTCCCCATCCCTCTGGAGGGCCGCAAATCCCTTCTTCCTGGACACCCGCCCCATCTCAGCAGGGCACTGCACCACTCGTTTTCCCAGTAGGAGGAGGGCTGGCGTCCCGATCCCCGAAGGCTCGTCAGTGTCCCAAGCGGCCGTCTAGTGTTGCTCGCTCCACGCCTAGCCTCCTTGTCCCCGCACTTAGGTCCACTCACAGGCCCCTGAACAGGTCCCGCCTGCAGTGCGTCTGCTCTAGTGCCTCCTCAGTTCTGCCGTGCCTGCATCCACTCCAGACCCAGAGCGTGCGATGAAATGTGCTCCTTGCTAGTGGTCCCCAGCACAACGCCGGGTTCCCCACCACCACAGTCGCTCACCAGGGCTCTCCTCCAGCCCTCCGTGCCGCCACTTTAATACCGCTTCCCAGAGCGGGGTCCCAGCGCGGGGTCTCAGCGCTCCGCCGCCGCCCCAAACGCCCTCTCCTCGGTGATATGGTCATCGGGCGCTGTGATCAGCCTCACCCCCAGCACCGCCGCCCTCAGAGGCCCCCGCCGATGTTGGGCTGCCTGCGCAGACCCAGGCTCCCAGCAATGGCCAGTCTCATCGCAGCAGGCGTCTTCTCTGCTCCTCCGTCTGCGACTCCACAGACCACCCAGATGCAATCATCCAGGAGGGAGACTGACCAGGCGCTCGAGGCACACCCACCGCATCTGGCAGCCCAGGGCAGCCGTCGTATCTCCAGCAGACGGCGCCGGTCCGGCTCCTCTCAGGCCCGTCTCCCAGCAGTCTTAAGGCACACTCACCCCTCCGGCAGCCCGGGGCAACTCCCGTACCTCCAACAGACTGCGCCGATCCGGTCCCTCTCAGCCAGTCCCATCGACCCCCGCAGCCCAGTAAGTCGCAGGCGTCGTCTGGGGTCCCAACTGCCCCACACTCAATCCTGCGCACTGAGCCAGCCAGGGCCGATCCCCACACTCCACCGCCGGTATCCGGCCAAGTGCACCCCTTGCCAGGGCCTGTGAGCACTCCAGAGCCGCCCGCTCGGCGTCACAAGATCGACGGGCAACGGCCCTCCCGCGTGATTTCCAGCCCCTCTCACCTCTTCTAAGCTGCTCAGTCCAGGCGCGGGGCCGCCATTTTAGCCTCCACTCACGGCACCCAGGTCAGCCGTGACCGCTCCTCCACCAGCCCCCCACATGCGTGGGTGACCGCAGGGCTCTCCACGGCAACCGGGCTCAAACTCCTCTCCGAGAGTCGTGGGCAGTATGCTGGGCTCAGATCAGTGAAGCCCGCAGCCGACCGCCACCGCCACCGCCATCTTAGGTCCCCGCAGTCATGAGCCGAGTCGTGCAGAAAAGTGGAGCTGTCTCCGCCGCACCGCCTCTCAGGTCGTCACCAATGCACCCACCAGGGCACCAGGTATTCCGATGCAATTTGGCCAAATAAGGGCCCCCTCAGAACATCAGGATAGTTTAGCACGAAGGGAGGCCACGGAGGAGCTCCGAGGTCCGCTACCTTCTACATCGGCGTCAGGCCACGCCCCCAGGGATCACTCTAGTTTTCATATTGAAAGTTGTGATTGCATTAATAACTGTACTTGGAGTAGCTTGGTTTCTGGAGGAAAAGTACCCTGTACATTCCTTGGTTGGTACAACGGCCACTTCCTCTGAGCATATTTTTGTTACTCTGGCGCCTCACAAAGGGGAGCATAGAAAGACTTACACAGACAATGTATTTATACAAATGTTGCATCAAGCCCATGTGTCCAATACAACTAATTGTTGGGTTTGTGGATTGCTTCCCTCAGTTACTCACAAGAGCGATCATTTGTTGTCCATGCCATTGTCATATATTGGTAGCTGTGAAGGTTGGTTTGAATTGCTTGTTATGGTGCACTACCATTTCCAACTCTCTACTCGGGTTATGACATTTGCTGGCTCTCGCACTGTGGTAGAGTATATACGTTTTCATCACAGATTTACTCCCATAGGAAAGGTGGGAAATGGGACCTCTGGTACATTGTCCCCAAAATCCTGTATGAGAATCTATGATAAAATGAAGAACGAAACATGGCTTAGGATGGAAATGGCTGATTTCCAAAGGTTCAACACCTCTGAATATTTCCAATCTTTCCAAGATCGTAATGTTACTAAGGACAAACCGATGCCGGTGTCCGTGGTCAACACAACAGCTAGTTTCTGTGTCCAGGGGACAGAGGAGGTAAAGGTGGGGGAAAGTAAATAAATTTTCACCTACAGACTGAGCACGATTAATAGTCCACCCATAATCCTACCTCAGAATGTCTATTTTGTCTGCGGATCCCAAGCTCACGTCTGGCTTCCGAGGGGGTGGTCTGGCAGATGTTACCTCTCTTTCCTTCTTCCCCCTGTGTATGTTGCCCCGTCCAATTACCATAAAGCTCATCGGCTGCAACATAGGAGTACGTACTTGCCCCGAGTCAGAAGGGTTGTTGACACCGAGGATGTAGATCAGACAGATACCACCTGGCAACAGTTTGACGATGCTGCAAGGGGTCCTTTACCTTTCTGGGGCCCCATGGCTAATAGTCTTCAGCTTCGTCGGCTAACAAGGGTTGTGGAGGGGGTTATTAATACAACAGCTGGGATACTGACAAACATCACTGCTGAGCTCCAGGCTATGAGATTAGTTACCTTACAGAACAGGATGGTATTAGATGTCATCCTCGCTGATCGGGGAGGGGCCTGTCGCATCATTGGCAGCAGCTGTTGCGTTTACATACCTGAACACACCCCCAGTGTGTATACAGCTATACAAAAATTGCATAGACTTTCGTCAGACGTACACCAAGAGACAGGTACTTGGACACTATCGGGGTGGTGCTGGAATATGCTAACTACATGGGATTGGAAGATCCTTGTCTTTTTGGTTGTAGTTGCCGGTATCATCTTTACATGTTGCCTCTGCATACACTGTCTCCCGGCTTATTGTACCAATTGTGTAAGTGCTCTGGCACCTAAACAAAAAAAATCCATTCATGATACTAATGCTGCGATCATGTTGCAAAAACATATTGATGAAATTATGCAAATTGACGATGGTATCTTTGAATACTGATTATGTGTGCACCAGCTTATAGTGATGGTTCTTATCCTTGCAATATGTTATTTGTTTCTGGATAGTAACATAAAGGTTGTTAGCGAACGCTAAAAGGAGGGTCTGTTGGAATCAAAATGTTTTAGCTGTGCTGTTTATGTATTGTACGTCTTAAGTTAGCGTTCGCGGCACAATTTTATGTTTAGCCGCCATTGAGTCATGATCGAAACTAATTTTCCTCTCTGTCTCTGCTGAAAGCAGCTGTGGTAGTTTTCGTTTCTTCAAGGTTGGGCCTTGCTGTACTAATGAATACACTGTTCTTATTAGCGCAAACCTTTCCCACTAGATAGAGGCCTGCTCCCACCTTTAGAGCAGCGGGCACAGGCAGAACGACCTTGGCAGTAAGATAGCGTGTGCCTGGTCTCAGGATCGAAACTCATCCTTCTGTACCTTCTTTGTCTAGCTGCCTCCAACTGGAAATTTCCAGTCGGGGCCGGTCTTCATTGGTTCTGAATTGTACATAATGTATCACCATGTTTGCTGAAGTCAGTCCCTCTGCAGCAATTCCAGAAGGCTGGTCAGACTGGACTCCGCTCGAGTGTACCTGAATAAATATACTTGGTTTGTATTCTCTACTGTCTGACCGACTCTTCATTTGTATGGGAGGCTGAGAGGTGGTCGCGAGTGACCTGGGTGGCCCTAATCGGGTCACTTCCTTCAGATGGTAGATAGCACCATCACTCGTTATACCTTTCTTATTCTCACATTTATTTGAGTTAGGTCACATTTACTTTCCAGTTTTTCTTGTCATGAAAGTGCCGATGATGACAAAGTGAGCACACTGGTGAGTACCTACCAGCAGCTCTGTGGTGGTTGCTTACGTGAGGCACTTTCTGACCCACCTCACATTTTTTCAACAAATAAAATTCACATTTTTTCCACATTTCTTATGACTAATGTGCCAGTATCATCCTTAATCCTTAGGATGATTGGGATACGTTTGTGGTTGAATGTTTTATTTGAAATAAATGTACAAACATGTGAGGTATGACTAAATAATATAAGCATAGCCTCACCCAGGAGGTATATTCGGTACCCAGTGGATTAAGAATACAAAAGTTCTTTGTATGTCAGTCGTAATCAGGTCTTTTTGTTGAGTAACTGTGTGAGTGGAGGGCGGCCTGGTTTTGTATCCCTCTGATGCTCCTTGTTTAAGAGTTTCCATGTTCTATCGCCCCAAGAAGGGAAGCCCATTGAGGTATGGATTGGTCTACCCTGGCTTTAGGTTGGAAGGGGGTTGTGTTGGAAATGGCCCTTTTTGCAGGGTTATCCCCAAACTTTTTGCTTCTTCCTCCTATTTTTTCCTGACCTGCTGTTGTTGGTTTTAGGACTCTGGGCACTTTACCACTGCTGATCAGTGCTAAAGTGCATATGCTCTCTGTGTAAATTGTGTTATGGATTGGCGTTTCCATGATTGGCAGATTTGAGTTACTAGTCAGTCCCTAGTAAAGTGCACTGAGTGTGCCAGGGCCTGTAAATCAAGCGCTACTAGTGGGCCTGCAGTACCGATTGTGCCACCCACATGAGTAGCCCTGAAAAGGTAACTCAGACCTGCCACTGCAGAGTCTGCGCGCAGTTTGTAACTGCCATGTCGACCTGAAAAGTGCACCCACTTGCCAGGCCCTAACCTTCCCTTTTCTTACATGGGAGTCACCCCTAAGGTAGGCCCAAGGTACCCCTGTGGGCAGGGTGCAGTGTATGCAAATGGTAGGACATGCCCTGGTGTGTGTGGCATGTCCTGATAGTAAAATACTGCCAATTTCATTTTTCACTATTGCAAGGCTACCTGTTTCCATAGGATAGAATGGGGGAGTTTGCTTATAACATCTTATAAACATAACTACCCCTGGGAACAAGGTAGAAAAATAAAGTTTAGTATGCCTGAACTCTGAATCTAAAGATGCATCTTTTAGTCAAGGTGATTTTTACATTCTGTGTTTGAAAATACCACTTTTAGAAAGTAGGTAATTTCTTGCTCAGCCATCCAGTGTGCCTCTGCTGGGTTTGTGGATTGACTGTCTGGCTTTGGGATGACAGGGGATGGGGAGGAGCAGTGGCTCCAGAGAGTCTAGATGGGTCAGGGATCGGCTGAATAGACCTTGGCTGCATTTAGAGTAGGGGGAGGAGATTTCCTTTCACCTGAATGGGCCTGGTCTGCCTCTGACAATGCTGTCTCCACCTCCTGCCAGGAAGCTGCACCAGAGAGGACAGAACTGGTTCTGGCTGGGCACAGACACTCTCTGCCCCCAGAGAACAAAGGATTTTGGGCTATAAAAAGTGGGGCCCAAACCCCTAAACTTTAGAACTCTTTTGGACCAAGAAGACTGCCAAGAAGAAGAGCTGGAGAAGCTGTGAGGAGGAACTACCGCTTTGCTGTGTTGGCCTGCAGTGGCTACTTCTGTCTTGGGCAGTGAAAGGACTGGACTGAACTTTCTGAAACTTCCTTTTTGTTAATTTCTCCAAGGGCTTGAGGTAGAGCTTGCCCCCTGTTCAAGAAGTCTCAGGAACAGCAAAGTTCTACTGCCATCAGCACTGGGGACTGTGTGTTTTGTGCTGCAACAGAAGAAAAGCAACTCAACGCCGTATAAGACGCTGCTGCCAACTCCGTGTCCTGAGGGCACCGCCGCACCGCAACCCTGGTCTCACCGACAACGCCACCTGACGCCGCCACCGAGCCACTGCTTGCACCGTGACATGTGGGCACCGCACTCTGCACTGCCTCGCTTCACACCGTCGCCCTGGTATCCCCGACACCGCTCCACGCCGACATCGACCCCGCTGCTTGCACGTGGTTCGAGGATAACGCTCGTAAGTTACATGACGCACCGTCCTCATCCCGCACTGCAGCCTTGGCCTACCGACACCGGCGCAATTGACTCCAGTTCAGCCAGAACTGTTTGGATTTGTGCCGCGATAGCCCCAGATGGAGCGATCGACTTCAAGGAACTTTTATTTCATGTCTATTTTGATTACTGAAGATCTCCAAGTACTGTATTGTGGATTTTTTTTATCGTGTTTGGTCTTGTCTTAAGTATATAAAAATATTGGATATTTTACTAAACTGGTGTGGTGTCCTTTTGTAGTGCTTACACTGTGTTACTGTTGGTTATGTGCAAATGCTTTACACACTGCCTCTAAGATAAGCCTGACTGCTCGTGCCAAGCTACCAAGGGGATGAGCAGGGGTTATTTTAGGAGTGTAACTCCCTTATCCTGACTAAAAGGAAGGGTCCCTACTTGGACAAGGTGCAAACCATCGCCAACTAGAGACCCCCATTTCTAACAGTAACACTTTTCGCCCTAAGTGGGATGGGTATGCCCAGACGTGGCTCCCTTGCTCACTGTGCCACTGGATTCAAGCTAGTCTGGCTGATGAGGGGTGATACCCCGAAACCAGTCCCAGGATGCTTTTTTTCCGGTCTAGGGAGTACCTGGCTTGGCAGTTCGGGCTGGACTGTTCCCATGAGGCACAGGGTCAAGACTGATTTGCATATGGCTGGGTCCAAACTGGGGTGGCATGGTGAGCAAAAGAACGATGGATTTAACCCAGATCTTTTGACTGGAGGTGAATGTATGATTCATTCAGCATTCCGTCCATCATTTGTTTGCGCAACACTGAGCATTAATTATGGCACTCACCAGACTCACTTTCAGTTTCACTCCTTCCCTTGGTACCTGATATTCTAAGTATAAGAAATGCACATTTTTCCTTTTGCAGGATTAAACCCGCCTTACCAATGCGAGTCAAGACTTCGCTCAATAACTGGTTGTGCTCCCCAACATTCCCCCCAAAAACAAGGGTATCATCTTGAAACACAATGGCCTTATGAAGCCCCGAAAGTACATTAGACATTAAGCACTGGAACACTGTCGCAGCGGAGCATAATCCAAAAGGATGTCTGCAGAATTGGAAAGTGCCCTCATTTGTTATAAATGATGTGAGATGCTTGAAGTGTTCATTGAGCTTCACTTGATGATACGCACTCCTCAAGTCAAGTTTTGAGAAAAATCTTCCACCAGACAGCATGAGAATCAATTCATTAATGTCTGGCAACAGAAAGTTGTCCATGATGACATTCTCATTTACGCTGGGCAAGTCAACACAAAATCTGAGTGAGCCATCAGCCTTCTTTGTAATAACAACAGGAGATAACCACTCGGCTGCCTCAACAGGTTCTATTACTTTGTCGTCCAGAAGTTGTTGAATTTTTTCTTTCACCTTTCCTCTCCCTGCCATGGGCACCCTTCTGGCAACGTGTTTCACCGGAACAGAGTTCTTCTTGAGCTTGATCACTTGCTCATAGTTCACAGCCTCTCCCAATCTGTTCTCAAAAACATCTTTGTGGAGATCCAAAAGATCTTTCAATCTTTTTCATTGATCACCATCCACAGCTCGCAGATTTACCTTTATATTTAGATAATATTGATGAGTCCAACTAAGAATGGGTGGACCTTCCCTAGTAACATATATTTTCCTTGTCGTCTGTCATCCTGCGAATCGGATTTGTGCAGACATGAATCCTATGACACCAATGTCAGCTCCCTAATAACCTTTCAGAACGACATCTGATGCCACCAACTCCTCCCCTGACTACATAGCATCAAATAACGTTTGTGGAACGATCGTGTATAGTGAACCTGTGTCCACCAACAAGGATACCATCTTTCCATTGATGTCAAAAACAGCCTTTAGTCGTGTTCTCCTCCCTTCATCATCTACTTCCCCTACAGTACTCTCTTCCTGTACCATTGGAACTCTGTATCCAGTTTGTTCTTCTTCTACAGTTGCAACTTTCCTCTCAGTTGATTTGCACATGTGCGCTAGATGTCCATTCTTGCTGCACTTATGACAGTCCTTGCCAAAAGCAAAACACTGCTTAGAATCAGCCATGTGATAACTCCTTGTGTGTTTCCAAATCCCTTGCAATTTCCATTTCTGTTACTACTACTTCCAGCCAACTGAGTTTTATTCTTAATTACATTGACACTTTCCATGTCATCCCCTAGTTTTGCAACATCACTCTTCTTGTTGTCATTGCCTGTAATTTTCATTTCACACATGCATTGTTCAGATTCCTCTACAACTTTGGCAATAGCTAGCGTCTCTGAGTGTGGGATTGCTTGCGGCCCACAATCTCTCTGATCATCTCGTCAGTCATCAGACCGAATTGGCGTTTAGCAGAGAATTCTCTCAAACGTGCAACAAAATCATCAACAGATTCATTGGTTGATTGTGGCTGCATATAAAATTTATGATAGCGCATCATCAAATTAACTTGTTTCGCAAATCTGGTCTGTAAACGTAATAAAGCTTCCTTGTAGACATCCTCCATTGCACCCCGTTGTGCATTTCCTACAGGCGGTACATATTTGAAAACATGGTGACCTTCTTTGCCCAAAGATCCTAATAGTAATGCTTTTTGTCTTATGGCTGGAAATCGGGCTCCATCTAAAGCTAGTAGATAATTTTCAAAACAATCAATCCAGTCTTCCCATTCAATGGGGGGGGGCTCTCCTGGCAACATAAGAAAGGGAGGTGGAGTTACAATAGCTGTACTTCAATCCATATTGAGAGATCCGCGTTATCAAATGTGACCACAAGGTGGCAGGGTTGTCAAAGAATGCCTAAATACTATTCCACTGAGAAGTGTGTGGAACCAACACCGTCCAATAAAAGCGTTGAACACAACAGCCAATCAGAGTGGAGAAAACTTCAATTGATTCACTTGTTTGTAAATTGTGGGCTATCAACGGAAGAAAGAGAATGGAGCAGGGGACTCCCGAAGCAGGTAGAATGTTTTCTTGTGCACGTATGTCTGCTGTGTTTGGATTTATTTTTAAAATGACTGTGCCTTTGATTGTTACTCAATCGGCTTGCTTCCACGGTTTCCCGCTGAGCCAACACTTCTTGCGCCGACCACAGGGCACGAGTCGGGGTACCACGCGGGTGGACGGCGTCCCCCCACTTATTTTCCAGGGTGGACGCCGTCCCCCCTGCTGATCAAAACGCCGTCCACCCTGCGCTGCTCCTTCAAAATGGGATAAAGCGCGCACCGACCAAACCACGCATTTCCGGGTGATTGCCTCGGACTGCCGATCACCACGCCCCTGCACCTAGGTGTTAGGTTAACTTGCCCGCCTATATTTAGCAATACGGCCTATCGCAGCTCTTGCTCTTTGAACCTGCCCCCACCCCTTCTTAACCTTTCCGGGGACTCGGACCTACCAGTTGAACAGAGACGATCTGCGATCAATCAGTGGTCATAGCAGACGTCACTGGATGGGTGTATCTGCAACTCAGCAGTCCCGCCCTCGTGCTCCATGCCCTTTATTTTTCGGGCTTTTTTTGCTCTGGCTCCTTCCCTTTTTTGGATGTGACCGGATCCGGATATCGACGCGGCTCGCCCTCACTTCCTGGCCTCGCCTGCTGCCTGACCTGCTGGAGACTTCCCTTCCTGCCTGGCTTCGCCTGCTGCCTGACCTGCCTTGCTTTTCCGTGGCATCTACGACCTACACCGTCACCTAGGAAACCATTTTCGGCTTGGCGACGTTGGCGACAGTTTCACTTTTAAGGTAAGTGTTCAACAACACGCCATTGAGTATTGTAGATCGTAGCGCTTTTTATAAGCACCATGCAGACTGACGAATTCATTTTTAGGCACGGGCCACGGGGAGAGATTAAGTGATTTTACACCAGACTCCAACCTGGTTCCTCAGCTTTAAAGTCGGCCGCTCTAGCCTAAAAAAGTAACCCTAACTTACTTTTGTAGGCTAGAGCGTCCGACTTTAAAGCTGAGGAACCAGGTTGGAGTATGGTGTCGGCTCAAACATCGTGAGGTTCTGGGCAAATCACTTAATCTCTCCCCGCGAGTCTCCTCAAACTGCACCCCCCGCATTCTCTGGATTATTCCCTATTGAAATTTTAGCATGTAAAAACGGCGAAATTTAGGGGTGGAAAGTCCCATTAAATATCGTTGAATGCTGTTTTTGGCGCAAAATTCGCATGCTGTGCCCCATTTTGTTTACGGGCAAACTCGTGGTTGGTGATGTTTATCGCACTCGGAGAATTCAGAACTTCTGGGTATCGGATTTCACTGGTTGCAGAAAAGGGCATTTTATTTGCAACATCTGAAACACATGGGTGTCTTGTCTAGATACTTACCAGAAGGGGCCCAATTACAAACTGGGGGAATCACAACGGGCACACTGTTGCCACACTCAAAATTATTGGGTGTTGGAACACCGGACTCACACATGCAAGCCATAAAATCTTTTACAGGGCCTATTGGCATTAGCATAACTCTTGGCACACCTGATGCCTGCAATTCTAAGGGGAGAGCATTGAGCCACTTTAAACATCCCCTGGACTGGCCACAGCCTCCACTGGTCTTTACAGCCCTAAGAAAAATCCGCTTCTCAAAAGACAGTGATTCGGATCCTGTTTACCTCCTGCTTGAAGCAAGAGGAAAGGAGGAAGAAAACAAGCAGTTTTCTTTTACCTGAATGAAGTTTCCACTCACCCATGTTCGGACCGGGTAAAAATGGGTTGACATGTTAGCTGGTAATTGATGGATTTGGGTGTAAGGATATCACCCACAAACAGTGTCAGTTTAGATTTACAATAAAAGGTTTTTCGATGATGCCCGCAAAGACCAACTGAAATGTATTCAAAATAAATTAACAATGAAACCGCTTTCCTGAAGAACTTTTTTTTCCATCTTGTCCTAGTTGGATCTGTTAATTTATTTGTTTAGAAAACGAATATTATAAGAAAACTTGATAGTGAACATTAGCAACATGTTGAGATGTAGTGATTATGTTTGTGATGTAATCGACAGGCTACTGAATGTTTCACGTTTGTTTCTTTACTAAAAACATATATTTGTTAAAAGGATTGTGGAGCTTCTCATTGCTGAATAGGGTGCAATGACGGATATCTATTACTTTGCACTTTGTAGCTTGGTTTTCACTGAGTGGAAAGTGTCACTAAGTGTCACACATACACACTGAAACCATGGAAATGTCACACATAAGTAGGGCTCCCCGTTTTATGGTATTTATTTTTTTAACATTTCCGTCTGTATTTACCCATATTTATCTTTTGGACATTTTATCTGTATTTATCCATAATTATTTTGTGCTTTGCATATAAATGAGGTTGTCAAACTGTACATTTCCATATTTATTTCACCGATTGACGCGCACTCATACTTTGCTGGCTGTCGAGTTTTAGCTATTTAAGCTGGCAATTATTACATAACAATCAATCCACTGTAAATACCAGCATTATACCATAAATGTATGTTGACATATGCCATTGTTTAAAGAAATGTCATCCTGTTTTTTAATTTCCATGCTGTCCAGCTGCTGGCCTATAATTCATGAAAGACAGCACGGAGAGTCACTTAAAAGTAGGGCAATTTTCTGTATTTATCTACTTTTAAAAATAAATGCAGGCAGAAAACACATTGTTTTCTGTCTGTATTTATCAGTGAAAAATCCTTAAACTGAACACGGGGAGCCTTACACATAAGCTTCCTGAAAACTTGGCAGCTATTTGTATTAATTCGAGTTATGCACTATTATCCCATCACTTTGCGACATGGAAGGCCAGCCTAACTGAAGTATACCATACCTACCTTGCATGGGAATCATTTCAACCCATTTTGTGCAGCTGCACTTTACAAGCCTGCAACATAGCTTGAGGGACTGCATCTTTTGCTGTGCTCTTGACCAATTCTCCTCCACACATCATGCATGACCTTTCCAATTAACTTTCCTCTTAGTTCCCTAGTGGAATTGTTGTTAGGGCAAGGAAGCATGGAGGTTTCTAAGTTTAGGGTTAAAAATGATCTCTTTTGAAAGGTCGCAATGCAGTCGTTAAAGGCAACCTGCTGTGCCGCCAACATCCAAAAGCGCTTTAACCTCTTCAAATATTAAGATTTGGGTGCTCAAGATTGATTGAAATCTATGGAATGCCTCAGAACCGTTTCTAAGAAATGAATGACCATGGTAGCAGGATGCCAACATTCCTTCAACTATGAAAATGCTTAGAGTTGCCTAATGTGGAATATTTTATTTGCACTACAGCTTACAGTATCTTGGGAGCCATCCTATTCAACAGATCTCCCTGCCTTGCATTTGTCCTGCTCACACCTGCAATGGTCCATCCTGCAACACAGCAGGGCCCATGCTCACCCAGGACACAACACAGATCACCAGGAAGTCGCACAGCCAGCTGCTGCCAGACCGGAAACTTTACCTTCTACCCCTAGCACGGAGGCTGCAACAGTGGTAGCCAAGAGAGGTAAAAAGCGCTGGTACTCCTTGCCAGAAAACGTTTGGTTCATTTATGACCACAAATCTTTTTAATTTAATGTTCATACAGATTCCAGAACTTTCCACCACAGAAATGTGAGGAAAATGTGTTTTTTGACAATTTTTATGGGAAACGAAATGAGCAATAGCACACCGGTAAAATTGAAGATCATCAATTGCTAATTGAGGGAATTTTTCTTTTTTAAAAGGGCATTGTGTGACTTTCTCTTTTTTTTTTTATTGTAATACCAGCACAAACCGGGATGGGTGGCTCATTGGGCCACAAACATTTTCCTAAGTGCCAAAAGTAATACAAAAAATATTTTTGCCAAGCAATTTTGCAATTTTTTCTTCTCACCAACCATCAGTGAATATGAGAGTGACCAATGCAAAAAATATAGCTGACCCAATGCTTTCTGCTTTCTACAGAAATAAGCAAACGCAAATCCAGCATCATGGATTTCTTTGCAAATGTGAACAAGAGATCTCGGTTCAATTCGGAAAGTAGCCTAGTACAGCCCAGTGCGTGCTTGAAAGATGTACCTGCACAACATACGGAGAGTATGATGCCAAGCCAAGGATCGATTCAACCTTCTCCACTGGAAGACTCTTCAACAAAGATCCTGGATGCGGGCGCCAGTTTTGAAAGGGATACCAGCTTGCCAGAGTGTTGGGACCACAATCAGTGGGCTCAATTTAAAGAAAAGTGAAAAACCAGTGAAACCAGTGAAAATGGCCGCCTTGGCTGCAACATATGCAGTGAGGTTAAGCTACTTGGAGCATCACAGGGTGTGGGTATGTCTAGAGAATGGGTCACTGGGAGCATTGCTGCATCTGGCCCAACAAAAGCGAGCCAGTTAGGCTCACTGCGGAAAAAAATACATAAGCATACAATTTCAGAAGCACATTGTAACGCATGTGATATCCGAGCTGCATCCAAGAAGGAGGTACTGCGGTCAACGATCCTGGAACAGCAGAGGCAGTGTCATGCTTCAACGGTTAAGGTGTTTCGCACGCTTTACTTTTGTGCAAAAAATAATCGCCCCTTTTCAGACTTTCCAGGTCTAGTAGCCTTGCAGGTTGCTAATGAGTCAGATATGGGCTCGATTCTACACAGCGATTTCACTGCAGCACAGATAACTGATTGCATTGCTAAGGAAATGCGGAGTAAGCTTTGCATTGGCATCGTTGAACAGGCTCCAAAAATCTCTGTTTATATTGATGAGTCAACAACCCATTCTTCCATGACTGTTTTAATTATTTATGTGCGTGCTGCAATCAATGGAAAAGAGCCCCTCACCTTTTTCCTTGACTTGCTTGAGTTGCCTAGGGCGATGCAGAGTGCATTGAGTCCTCACTGTTGAAATGTCTTGAAAAACATGGGTTTTGCAACAAGTTCCTTGCAGACAATTGGATAGGGGTGTGCAGTGATGGTGCCAGTGTAATGCTTGGGAGAAACTCTGGTGTTTTGGAGAGGCTATGTTGTAAATACCCTCGCCTTGTAAAATGGCACTGTCTATGCCACCGGCTTGAGCTTAGTGTAGCGGACACGGTTTATACAGTGCCTGGCCTTAAGCACCTTGCATCATTTTTCGAAAAACTGTATGCCGTGTACCACCAGTCTCCCAAAAATCAGCGAGAACTCTCTGCATGTGCGAAAGAGTTAGAAATTGCAATTCTGAAAATTGGGCGAGTATTTTCAATCCGGTGGATTGCTTCTAGCAAAAGGGCAATACGAGCAGTGTGGGAGTCATACCCAGCCCTTCACCAGCATTTTGTTCAGTCCAACTTGAGTACTTCTCGTGATGCCAAACACCGGGCTACTTTCAGCGGGCTGAATAAAATCCTGACATCTTCCGATTTTTTGCTGAATCTCGCCGGTGTTGCAGATGCGGTTCATGAAATTGGAAGACTGTCAGAAGCACTTCAAAGGGATGAAGTAACTCTGCCACGAGCTTACCAGCTCATCAATCGTTCAGTAAGGGCAATTGAAAAGCTTAAGGAGTTTCCAGGGACACACAGGAAGGAGGCTGAACAAGCTATTGAGAGTCGCTTATTTAGAGGAGTGCCAATCAGCTGGGAGGACTCACGTGGGCAGGTAAAAATAAACCTTCCCCAGTTTTATCAAAATCTGGCAGATAACTTGCGCTCCAGGTTGTATGCACAGTCTGCAAGCAATAGGTCGGCCACATCATCTCGGACAGATGAATTTTTAGCTCTTACATCAGAGATAGATGTTATCAACCCACAGAAGTGGCCAAACGACATTGAGAGCCCATGGTATGAAGGTGAGGAGAAACTACAAAACATGTGTAGCAGATTCACTCTTAATTATAAAGGCATATCTGAAGGCTTCAGAGACTATGTTGATAATGGTGGTAATGAGATTCCAGAGCAACTGCAACCTGTTTTGAGGGCTGTAAATACACTTCCTGTGACTTCAAGTGACTGCGAAAGGGGTTTCAGCACAAGGAACTTGATAATGTCACCCATACGAAACTGCCTTGGTATCGGACGTCTTTCTTCATTAATGTTTATAAACCTCATGGGCCCTCCTCTGCCTCTTTGGAATCCAATGCCGTATGTCAACAGGTGGTTGATTGCTCATCGCCATGCAGATGATACTCAGTCTAGAAAGGTAGATCCTACTGCCCAGCACAATAAAAGATATGCAGACGCATGGGCGTTTTTTAATTGATGGTTTTCAATGCTCTAAGCTGTCTCACAAATTTTCCATGGTCAAACATCCTGTGGCAATATAACATGTCCCATAATGTCTGCAATAACAGATGTACAGAGTATCAGGTTGAAACTGTACAGAGTGCACCTTGCATTTTTTTCTCACGGTCACAGTGTATTAAACTTGTCAGTATATTTAAATGTGGTGTTCTAGGTAGCGTAATAAATTTTATAGTTTTGATAATCACTATTGTAGTTTCTACCATGTGGTTTTCTTCGGGGTTTTTTCAACGCACAAACTCTGCTTTTGTTCAGTGTGCCATGTTTTAGTATGCCTCACTTACAGCACTTAATGGCTTGACTAATGTAGTTGTATGCCAAACTTCATCCATATTTGGGCTGTTAATTCCCCCATACAGGGACCTTAAGTCACAGGCTTAAGTACTGAGCAGCTTCAATTGTTAAATCTTGCAATATGTGCAAATGATAGATCTGCTGCACATGTGATGTCACTTCCTGCCGTGATGCCACTTCCTGCCGTGATGTCACTTCCTGTTGTGATGCCACTTCCTGTTGTGATGCCACTTCCTGTGACACCACCTAAATTGGAGAGTCCCCCCACTTCTTTTTTTAGGACTTGTGCCCTGGCCGACCATGCAGCTCAGCACATGTATCGTCGGTCAGAACGGACATGCCTTTAAGTGTAATTCAATCGGCTCGCTTTCACTGTCTCCCGCTGAGCCTTGCGCCAGCCCTGTCACATGTATCGTCAGTCAGAGGGACGGTTTCACTGTCTCCCACTGAGCCTTGCACCAGCCCTGTCACATGTATTGTCGGCCAGAGCAGACGACCTTACAGACGCTCTTGTGCATTTAAAATCTCGGGTCAGCTGGCTCGCTTCAAAATCTGACCTGCCTCCTGTCCGCTGTCTTTCATGCGCGCCGGCCTGCTTTCACACCAGTATCTATCACGCGGACTTGCGTGTTGGCCTGACTTCTCTCAGCTGCTTCGCAAACAGTCTTGCGCCGGCCTGCCGCTCGCTCTCATTGAAGGGCCATTTCACCACAGGTAATGTGGTACACACGCACTGACACGGCAAAGGTGCCGGCAATGTCTGACCTGTCATTCTTGTCGTAAACGATCCGCTGATCTGCTCCTCTACGCACGTATGAGTTCACGGTTGGGGTTATTACCTCAGGAACCACGTTGTGCCTGGCCAAATCGTCGCCAAAAATGTTGTGATGTATATCACACTTGAACACTGCTATGCTTATCCTCTCCCCCAGTGAACACCAAACTGCCCCACTGAGAGAAACTCGCGCTCCCTTCAGCTTCAACCCGATTGTGCCCCACTATAAACACCTGGATGTGACTCAATTCAAATTATGCACTAGACAAGAGTAACATTTTGCCTGAAAAAAAAGTAACAACATCCTGGAAAAAGCAAACCCTCATAGAGTGTTTTTGCCTGAAAAGTTAAGGACATGACTATAGGGCCCGGAAGGGAGCCATTTCAATGTCCATTGCTTATATCCTTACAAAATGTAAGCACTATCGTTTAAAAAGACCACATCGCTGAACACAGAGCCATAGTACACATTTTATAAACTAAACTAAAATAAGGAAAACAGCTGATAAGGATCACATTAAATGTTTTCCACTCCACACATCAATCGGGTATTGCAATACCTCCAGGAATGGTGCACTCCCCCACCTAGGGAAAACATTGCTGTTCAAAGAAAGACGAAAAACGAAAGCGCTTCATTGGCAAGCTCTGTAAAGTGGCTCTAATGCGTTTGGGTGTGAATACAACCAATCTGGCCACTTTGCGACCACTCGGTCTTGTTTTATTTAGTTATTTTTCGTACTTTTTACTTTTTTTTCTCTCCGTATCAAGGCTGCACTTTGAAATATAAAAATGTCAGAAAAAGACGGCATTTCCAACAAAAGTGTTTCATTCTCTTTTTGGATCCATTTCACAGGGGAACGAATGAAGGAGAGGATAGAGATGGCAGTCTCTCCTCCCTTGGGTGCTCCGGGTCCCCTCCACCCTTTTATTCCCCATCCGTGGGGCTGGCCGACGTGGGACCTCGGTCCGAACTGCCTTGGACCTCGGTCCTAACTGCCTTGGACAAGCTTCAGTCTGAGAGGGATTAGCCAGGGGCAGCTAACAAGCAGGAGCAAGAGGGAGGAGAGAGGCTGAGATCTGGAGTGAGATTCTCAATCAAGTGTCACTCCGGAGCAATGTGTTTTGTTGTTTAAATGGCATCCAGCCAACCTAGTGCCCAGGGTTAGATTGGGGGCCACAATTCAGCCCGGACAGCCCAAAAAAAAGTGGCCCTCATTCGCAGATCGCAACCTTTCGCAATACACTGCTTAGTTAGGATAATGGAGCTAAATGATGACAAAAATTTGCGGTAAAAAAAGTATTTTAAAGCTTATAGGGCTAGTACTTAAATAGGAAATTAACATTCCAATGAAAAAATATATACTTTAGGAGCATAGAATTAACAAAAATACTAGGAACTCACTTTTAACCGGTTAACTGCTTCGAACGTTCCGCGCCAGTGCGGAACGTTCTATTAAGCGGGCGGGGCCGCGTCGGCCAACGGACGTGCGCAGCACTACCGAGGTAGTACTCGCGACGGCCGTAGGCCGACAGAAGCACTTAACGGGTTAATTGTGTTTTTTTTATCCATACACTTGCTGTGGATGTTTTGAATAATATTCACTGGGGAACATGATATTGCACAGACCTAAATTGCCTTTTACACTCACCATGGGTTTTTATGATATTCATTTTATTTTTTGCAGTACTTAAGAGAGGCCCTTCAGTGTTCAGAGACTGGTGAAAGGCGCATCTGTGTTTTTTGTTTTACTTCTGGCTAGCCATGTACGTTCTGAGAAAGCAAATGATGCTAGTTTGTAAATGCAAAAATAAACAAAAAATAGTTTCACTTTCCCTACATGCAGTTTTATATAGCATGAACTAGGCCCAGAGACACTGGAGCGCTTCAAATGAGCACCAGATACCATTACAGAGGGTCATATTTTATTTAGGTTCATGTAGATAAGGTGATTTGCCCAGAATCACAGGATGTCGAACTGAACCTGGTTTTTCAGTTTCAAAGTCAACTAAGGCCACAACCTGTCCCTGTTGACTTCAGTAATTGTTATCTGGCAGACAAAGGAGAAGAGCAGGGACTGATTTATCTCCGCCCGTTGAGTGGAGGAGGACAAAAATAAACTGAGGAGCTCCCTCGCTGGCCCTCACAAACCCCCACCACCCAATGCTCCAGTTCTCTTCTCTGCTGCAGTCCCCTGAAAAGTAAGTGCTAATGTCTTCCCACCAGCAGCTCCTTGCAGACTCTGTCACACCTGGAGGGAGGCAGACACACCTCATGCTGTGACAGTCGGAGAGGAGCAGCCTATTGTCATTCTGCCTCTGACATTAGCCGCTGGCCTGACTTCACGTGCATGGGGTCATGTTTGTTAAGGATGTAACAACAGCTTTTCATGCTGTGCACCAGAAATGGAGTCCTTAGTAGACAAAAAAACGGCCCACCAACTGGCCTCAGCCAGAGGCCCTTCGGCCAATGCCCGATTGCCCGCCTTGCCATCCGCGGCTGCTAGTGCCACTCGCTGGTACGTGTCCGTACTTACAGTGCTGGGGGAAGTGAGGGAGGGGAGTGAAAGTGAGGTGGTGTCTCGGATGTGAATCCAGAAGAGTTGATGAAAACAAGGCGAGCGCCCACTTTTTGTGCTCGGCGCTCGGTTTTGCTGCTCCGAGTCTCTGTAAATTAAAAGTGAAAGTGCTTGCAAAATGGAAACAATTCATCCTCTCGTGCTCTAGAAGCTTTAATTGCTCATGAATATACAAATTTCGGATGCCGTTCATAAGAAATTTTAAAATGGGCAATGTATGAAAATTATTTTTTTATGTTCTTGGTGCACTGTTTCCAGCGGTGCAGGACAGGGGTTTCCAATGAGGCAAAACAAGCCCGTGCTAAATATACCAGGCTATCTTGTTAAGCAGGAGGAGGCAGCTGCAGCCCGAGAGGGAGCGAAGAGCAGCTGTTTAGAATAAAAAGCTGCGAGGGACGAGAGGTGCACGGGAGATTAAGTGAACTGGAAGCAGGGGCCAGGAGAGAGCAGAAAGACAAAGTAGTGCACTGAAGCAAAACATATGGCCCATAGTGAAAGGATCCATGTAGCAGGGGCAGTCTCCAGGACGGAACAAAACAGCCCAAAGGCAGGACAAATGTATGCTACTGACCAACGAAAACAAAGGAATTGGGGGGCGTGGCCATCCAAGATGGCCGAGCGGACCTAACCCTCCGAGGCGAAAACCATGAGAAAAGTCTCTTAAACTAGCCTGTGAGGGGAAAACTGGTTGCCAGCGATATGACGAGAGGCTAGTGACAGCGGGGGCACCAGTTACTCACTGGAGTGCAGCCGTAGGGAGGCCGGAACCTTCGGGGATGCGGAGCACCACTGGAGTCAGGGGAGCAGAAGGAGGGCCCAGAAATAGGAAGGAGCCCACGGAGCGACTTGGCGCCAGATCGTGAGCCTCCCCCAGCAACAGGAGCCAACAATATTTAGAGGTGCCGTTTACAGGTGTGCCCCCACCAGGAGGGAAGCCGAGAGCTGGGCCCGTGGAAGTGGTAGGAAACAGCCAGAGGGAGCGGCGCCCGTGGGAGAGTTGGGAGACGGGCAGAGGGGAAGACCGGACCTCTGGCACAAGCGAGCCTATGTGCATCTTCGACACCAGACGAGATCCGTGACTAGCTGGTGCCCAGGTGCGCAGAAGAGGAAGCGGGTAGTCCCCCCTCCCCCCCGATCCCGAGGCGGGCTGCGGGGGGACATGTGGCGGCCATTGCCTGATCCCAAAATGGCAGCTGCGTGAGACGCAGAGCAGCGCTGGAGCCTGGGGAGGCCAAATTGCAGGAAGAAGTCCAAGGAGTGATGCGGTGCCAGATCGAGAGCCTTCCTCAGCAGCGGGAGGCAACAGGAAGATAGAGGCGCCAGTACCAGGTGTGCTCCCACCAGGAGGGAAGTTGAGAGCTGTGCCCGTGGGAGAGGCAGGGAACATCCAGAGGGACCGGTGGCACAACTGATCTCTAGCGCACCACCGCCACCGGTTTGGAAACACAAATAGCCGGCAGGTAGGCGAACGGAGGTGGAAGCTGGTAGACCCCCCTAGGCCTTGAGGTAGGCCGCGAGGGGACACCGGCCGGCCGATGCCTGACCTTAAAATGGCGGCTGCATGAGCTACAGATGGACCGACAAGCTGTAGAAGCCGGGCGGGGCAAGCGGAAAACAGGAATCTGCCTTCAGGGCAGGAGGAGTTCGGGAGGGATTTGCACGCCTGGTACGGATGACACCCGTGGGCCCTTCAGCTTGGAGCCTGAAGCCCCTGATCGCCTGACCTCAATATGGAGACCTTCTAACAGGTACACAGCACCATCTGGAACAGCAAGAGACACTTGCAGTACTAGCTGCACATAGCTCAGCTCATAAGAAACCGAGGGTAGCTAGCCTCCTTACAGAGGCACACACAATGCAGGAGAAGCTCAACAGGCAGGGGGAAACGGCTTACGGGGTCCAACCAAGGCTTTTGACTGGCACGGGGTGAGAACCTAGCACGTCCTTCTCCGCAGGCTACTTCAGAAAAGTTCTCACTGGGTGGAGGAAGTGAAACAGAAGGCATGAAGATACAGTGACTGGGCTGACTCAACAAGCGCACTCCAAGCGATTGGGGGGTACACTGGGGCCACCGCCATACGCTGGGATCTGATAGGGTTTGCCGAGCAGCAGAGACACATCAGCCCAGGACGACTAGCCCAAACAGGGGGAATTCAGCATAGGGCGAAGCATCGCTTAGCTCCAGAAGGGACGCCCAGTGGCCACTGTGGACTCTATGCCATCCAAAAAGACACACACGAATAGTCTCCAGCTACTATACTCCTACGGAGACAAGAGGGACGACACCAGAAAACAGACAGAAGGGAGAGATGGCGCTCACTAAGGAAGATCTGCTGGCCCACTTGAGGGACTTCAAGAAAGAGCTCAGAGAGGAAATCAAGGCAGACCTCAAAGGCTCAATGGAGGCTCTGTGTTCTGATCTTCAGGGCAATCTCACATCCTTGCAGCAAGATGTTGACTCCGTCGGTGGTTGCACTCTAGAAGTCAAACCTAAAGTACAAGAAATAGAACAGAAAATGGCAGGGATGGAAAACTCCACGAAAGGGCTCCACGAACAACTGCAAGTCACTATCCTGAAATGTGAAGATCTCGAAAACAGGTCCCGGAGAGATCATGTTCACCAGCGGAACTTGGAGGAAGGGGCGGAAGGGACAGACCTGGAGGCCTTTATCTTGGGCCTGTTCAGAGAGGTACTTGGCTCAGGAAGCGTGAAGATAAAAATAGAAAGGGTGCACAGGGTGGGCCCACTGCTATCTGGAGGAAATAAACAACCACGGGACGTTCTAGCTAAACTACACTCCTACAAGATGCGGGAGGCAATCCTTCAGGCAGCAAGATCCAAAGACGAAGTGTCGTTCCAGGGCCTCAAGTGTGCTCTTTTCCAGGATGTAGCCCCTGCGACATTGGCGCGCCGGCAGCAACTTCGCCCAGTCACAGAAAAGCTACGACGAGATCACATAAAACATCGGTGGACGTATCCCTTTGGAATTGCTTTTTCACTACATAATAAGCACCACCATTGTACCTCTCATGTTGAAGCGGCAGAACTCCTGGGTCTGGCTCTCCCTGAAGAAACGGGAAATGGAAATTCCGGGGGTGCCAAACGGGGAAAGTCGAAGGAGACAGGCGGAGAAGGACAAAGGCAACAACAGAAAAGAACAAAGCCTCAAAAGAAGAAATGACTCAGCATGGTGGAAAAGAATCAGATGGAGATAGCGTCAAAGGGGAACACTGGACTTTTGGCCAAGTTCTGTCTTTTAGTGCCCTGGACCAGCTCTCCAGGAACTCTTAAGAGGTTTGGTGGTGTTCAGTGGGGGCAGGGGAGCAGATAACTGGCTTCTGTAATGACAAACAGTGGAAAGGGTGGCGATATCGTTTTGGAGAAGGGAAGAGGCGACTTATCCAAACACTCTCCTAAAGCTACCTACGAGTAAGTGACTTGATTATAGCACTCTATAGCTCGCCATAAGCGGTTATGGACCAGTACATCTACGTTCAGTTTATTACAAAAGTACGTTGCTAATGTACACTGTGGGAAGTTGGGTCAATTTGACCCTCAATGTCTTGTTCTGGGAATCTGTTCTTACTGTTGTTTTGGGTGCACGGGTGCTTACACACTCATTCGAATCATGTACGGAGGGGAGGGAGGGGCTGACGAGATGATGGTTGTCGTCGGGAAGAAGGGGGGGAATCCCCAGCAAAGGGTTAAATCTATAGAGCCTCTATTAGCGACACGTGCCACAAATTAAGTATTATGGTGTTAACCACCCTCACATGGAATGTGAAGGGCCTCAACCCCCCTTCCAAACGCCAAAAATTATGGAAATACCTTCTAGTTCAGAGGCATGATGTAGTCTCACTGAAGGAAACACACATGAAACGGAAGGAGGAACTCAGACTAAGACACAGGGCATATCCCATTATTTATCGCTCATCAGCTGTGACCAAACACAACGGGGCGGCCCTGCTGTTCCGCAGTTCTTTGAAGTTCCAGCCGGTAGGCAGCATAATAGATAAGGAGGGTAAGATAGTCATGGTCAAGGGGAAATTACAGGGCCGCCTCTGTACCTTTGCCACCATTTATGCACCCAACACCAATCAAGCCATATTCATATCAACGGTGTTCTCTTTGCTCATTGAGGAAGACATTTTCTTAATGGGAGATTTCAACTTAACATGGGACGTGGGCCTTGACAGCACGCAATCCCAAAGGGCGACCTCAAGCACCTTCACTAAAGCTTTGAGAAAAGAGTTTGCCTCATTGGGCTTAATAGACACATGGCGCACGATGCACTCGATAGATCGGGACTTTACTTTTTTTTCTCATACACATAGGTCCTACTCTAGGATCGACTATATTTTTGCAAGTAAGAACTTAGTCCCAGCGCTACAGGCCACTTGAATGCATCCAATCACCTTGTCCGATCATGCCCCGGCTACTCTGACATTGACCTGGGATAGTCCTCCCTCAAAATACAAAAGATGTTTTTTTCCAGTTGCTCTTACAAGGGACCGCCTATTTCGGGAGGAACTACGCAAGTCCATAAAGGATGATTTTCTTAGAAATTATCCCAGGGACACCTCCCAGGCTACCAACTGGGATGCCTTCAAGACAGTCTTTAGAGGTCAATGCATCACACTTAGTGCAGAGTTGACTAAACGCAGGGCCCAAGAGAGAATGGCACTGGAGACAGCACTGAAAGAGGCAGAACGGGAACACAAGAGACAGCTTATATTGAGCCTCCAAAGAAAGGTTGTAGATCTCAGGGGCAAACTGAATGCTATACATAGCAATAGAGCAGCACGAACTCTCCTACGGCTAAAATGCTCTTCCTACGAGAAAGGCAATAAGGTGGTCTCGCACCCGGCTATACAGTTGAGACACAAAAAGGAAAGAGAATACATTGAAGACATAAGGACACCGGGGGGACATAGAGCGACTACGGAACCAGACAAGGCGTTTGGTCAGTTTTACACACACCTATATAATGCAGAGGACTACGGAACAGCTGAGCAGACACAATACCTGGAGGAGGTGGAATTTCCGAAAGTATAGGTAATGCAGAATAACACACCGGGAGCCCCGATAACCACAGAGGAGGTGAGCAAAGCCATAGCGAATCTCAAATCACACAAATCACCAGGGCCGGACGGATTGACGGCCCAATTTTATAAAACTTTTGGATCAGATATAATCCCACAATTGGTAAAGTTGTATAACTCATTCGTGGAGTCAGGGTCGGTGACGACGTCTAGGGGGGAGGCCCTTATATCGGTGCTGCCTAAGCCAGGGAAGGATCTCCAATTATGCAGCTCTTACCGCCCGATAGCGCTCCTCAACTTAGACGCTAAAATCTACATGAAGATATTGGCCAGTAGACTGGAATCTTTAATGCCAGAACTAATTCACCCAGATCAATCCGGGTTTATTCAAGGCCGACAGACTCATGACAACCTAAGGAAGGTCTTCCACCTAGTGGAAAAGGCTAATAAAAAAAATCGATACCGGCGGTTCTCTTGGCACTAGATGCCGAGAAGGCCTTTGATCGAGTGGATTGACCCTTTCTCTTTCAGGCCTTGAGGAAGTACGGATTCTGTGACAGATTTATCGCCATGATAAGAGCGAACTATGTGTGCCCCAGTGCTAGAGTGCTAGTCAATGGGGTGAGCTCAGCAGCGTTTCACGTAGAGAGGGGGACTCGCCAGGGATGCCCCCTCTCACTACTTCTTTTCGCCCTCAGTATAGAACCCTTGGCCGCTAAAAATCCGTATGACGCCCGAGATACAGGGAATTACATTCGGGGTGGACGAACATAAGATTTCACTGTTCGCAGATGCGATGCTCATATCCTTGACTGCCCCGGAATCTTCACTAGCAACGATAATGGAGGAGCTGAGGCGCTTTGAACTAGTAGCGGGTCTACGGGTTAACCTCAGTAAGTCTTACCTGCTGAATCTCACACTGTCGCAGAGTGATATGGAATCGCTGGTTGACTCTACACCCTTCCAGTGGGCCAAAAAGGAGATCACGTACCTAGGAATAAAGATAACCCCAAGGCTCCAGGATCTATTTAAGGCAAACTATTCCCCACTCCTTCGGCAGGTGAAATCAGATTTACATAGATGGACTCCTATGTATCTCTCATGGATAGGACACATTCAGGCGACCAAGATGATGGTATTGCCTAAAGTCTTGTATCTTTTCCAGGGCCTTCTGATCGAGATTGAGCAGGGGTTCTTATCCACATTAAAATCAATGATCTTCCGCTTTATCTGGTGAGGACAAAGGGCAAGATTATCATTTCGACAACTCCGGCTCCCCAAAAACAAGGGGGGACTGGCATTGCCAGACATGAACCTATATTATAAAGCAGCCCAACTCCGAGTGATTACAGAATGGTCATCCAGGGTGCCTGATCAACACTGGCTACACATGGATAGAGCAGTGGCGGAGAGGAGCATCTGGAATCTATTGTGGAAATGTAAAACAGAGCGCCCACCCAATGTATACCTGAGCACGCCTACTAAAACTACCCTTAAGGCGTGGGATGATAGGCCCTCTGTCCTGACCACATTCCCATCACCCTTCACGCCAGTACACTTTAACCCAGCGTTTCCGCCCGCATGCACACCAGGACCCTTTGACGTGTGTAAAGAGGGAGGATGCTATACGATTTCCGACATGTTGCATACACTGTTGAACACTGCCAGAGGGAGTTCAAACTACCAACCACTGAATATTATCACTACACTCAACTTTGACACTGGGTCCTCAGCCAGGGAGTCAGAGAGGCAGCGACCAGGGAGCTCACGCCAATAGAGAAGCTAGCAACATTTGAAAAAGGCACAATCTCGTACCTTTATAAGATACTACAAGCTACGTTATATACTGAGCAACCTAGGCACAGGCCCTTCTGGGAGCGCACTTTGGGGGGGGTCATCACGGACAAGCAATGGGCCAAACTATATATGGACATCCACAAATTCAACCACTCAATGGGATTGCGAGAGGCCCATTATAAGGTACTATACGATTGGTACACGTACCCAACAAAACTTAAATTGATCTTTCCCAGGACCTCAGATTTATTGTTGGAGAGGTTGTGAACTCTAAGGAGATTTTAGGCATATTTGGTGGGACTGTCCAGCGATTCGTCCCATCTGGTCAGAAATTCTGGTGCAGATTAAAGACATACTGGGGTACCCCACCCCCGCGGACCTGGGATCGACACTATTGGGTCTCAGAGCTGACACCCTCAGATGCCAAACAGTTAGCGATAGATCTATTCTATAGTTCTGTCTAGGTGCAGCCAAAATGGAGTGGCGGCTGCATGGAAACGCAAAGAGGCACCATCCTTGACCCAATGGCACTCTCGCTTATGGCAAGCTCTCACCATGGAGAGGATGGCGAGCGTGCTAGCAGACACATTTAAAAACTTCGAAAACACATGGGGTCTTCTGGTGGAGTACTTATCTTGGGGCCTACCCCTTTTTGCGTGCCCCACACGGACGCGGGCGCTCCACCTCTTCCAATTTTAGGAAATACAGGGGGCGAGGGGAGACTGGGAGGGCGACATCGGCAGGACACTGACAGGGAGTCTCAGAATAGATTAGGCAATCCATACACTTAAACACTCTTCATTGGAATACCTGTGCACCCTTACTGTTTAGGGGGGAGGGGAGAGAGGGAGTTAAGAGGGGTTGCTGTCTTTTTTGTATTAGTTGAATATGCTACGAGGAGGATCAATAGTGCTATTTAGCTGATAATTTTGAAGATGACTGGGGTCCTCTTCTCCGGAACGAAGAAACTGTACCTCCTTATAGACTAACATTGTATGCAGCGAGAGAAAGTATTGGAACCGCACTATGTATTAATATGCCCTTGAAAATTTCAATAAAAAGATTGTTGACAAAAAAAACCAAAGGAATTTGTAAAGGACGACGAAAGAACCGATGGTAAGAGCTGGGCAGCCCATAGACTGAATACCACATGTCTAGAAGAGACAACGCATGCGCTGCCTAGGCGAGACCTGAAAACAAATGATGAATGATTGCTTTTTGCATACAATGCATCCACAAGAGAAATAATTTAATGTATGATGACTTTGTACTTTGGAAATGCAAAACAGTCAATCATGCATTCAAATACATGTACAGAATAGGAGGTGAAATCGTAAAGCAAATAGTCCATAGCATAAGTTGAGAGGAAAATCCTCCTCTGGGCAGAGTCAAAAGCCACTATATGTATAATTTAACCGCTTCGCTGCGCGGCCGATTCTGCCCAGGTGCTGGGCGTTCTAAAGACTGGGCGTGTCTCGGACGGCCCCCGCGCGTCCCGAGCACACGGCCACCGTGACTCATGACGGCTCCCGGCCGTCATGAGCATGGAAAAGGTTAAAGTGTTGAAAACAATAGGTTAACAAACAGCTACATTGTCCGAGCAAAACCAAAAAAAGCGCTAAGTCATCACACAGGAGACTATCTCTCCTCAAACATCAGTCGGGTAACACATTTCCAAAGTTCTACCTATACTAGCTGCTGCCCATCTTAGAATAATAGTGGACCAGCAGCTCTCCAACCCAAACACACAGTGTACCTCTATTGAGAATAAAGTTGTGTTTCCGAGAGGGACAATCCACCTCGTTTAAGCTACAACCTCTGTCTCACACAACTGTATGAGACCACACCTAATTTTTATCAACATTGTTTCACGGCATATAAAGGGTCAGGTTAGGGGTTATAGCCTCTCCTGTCCTCTACTATTCTGTATTTGACTTCCTCCCCTTCTTTCAAAGATATTCACAAAAAGATACACAAAATTAAAACAGTTTGATTTTCAACAAGCACTGCTGGCCTGCAAGATGACAAAGTAATGGATTTTGAGTCCATGTTTGACACCTTTCCCCAAAATCATTATCAAGTAGAACATATCCTGCAAATGAATAGTGAACACTGTGAATCGAAATGGAAAGGGTTGTTTGTGTGGTGGTATCATCTCTGGAAAACTCGTTTTGAAATATAAAGGATTCATGTCAAGACTATACAGTTGCCTTCCCGTAGAGTCTCATTCCAAAATGATGCATATGAAACAGTAGTGGCCGTAGGGTATGCCAATCTCACTGGATTAGAAGGATGCAACTCGGCAAACAGTTGGCTATTCATTTACTGTAGTGTGGTTATATCAGCACACCCTTCAAGATATTGCATCACTGACATTTAACCCCTGATAGCTTGTCAAAAAATTATCTTGGCTCTTCTGCCAGTTGCTCGTTATTTGTGGCATGAAAGAGGATTTAATTCAGGGAGGGACCAAGTGGGATTAAAGATATTACAGATGCTAAACCCCTGTTACATGAGGTTTTATTGAGGGTGCCACAATCACTGTATCAAAGGCTTTCAGTGCCTCAACAACTTTAAAATTCCTTGTAATAGCAGCAAGATTTGCAGATGGAAAAGAATCACTGTGCATAAACATCAGCAATTGAATACATTAGGTACGCGCAGTTCGTTGGTCGGCGGCGGTGGGAGCAGGACCACAGGCCCCAACATCCCTTGTGGCAGGAAAGCCGCCAGCACACTCAGCACCCAGAGGCGCCTATAACAGCCTGCTAGGGTTTGCGCTGCGCGGGACGCGCAGTTCTTTGGTCGGCGGCAGCGGTGGGGGCAGGACCACAGGCCCCAGCATCCCTTGCAGCAGGAAAGCCTGTAGCACACTCGTCAGCGCCTATAACAGCCGCGGGGGTTCCCGCTGCACGAGATGCGTAGTTCTTTGGTCAGCAGTGGGGGCAGGACCACAGGCCCCAGTATCCCTTGCAGCAGAAAGCCTCTAGCACACTCGTCAGCACCCAGAGGCGCCTTTAACAGCCTGTGGGGGGTCCCGCTGCGTGGGACGTGTCGGGGCACGTGCCCGGGCCAAGAGCGGGCCCATCTGCGCCCATCAGAGCCCAGAAGAGGCCATGCCACCCCTCGGAGGTCTGTCCTGCCAAGAGAAAGATACTTTTTCTTCTATTTTCTCTATGGGACTTTTTTGCCGCGCTCTTGGGACTATCTGTTGTGGTTTGTCGACTAAAGAGTAGTGAAGTCAGCTGATTTTTACTCCACGAGCTGCGAACTGTAATTCATCCGATGGAGAAAATGTGATAGTGAGACTATATTTTTATGAACTCTTGCCATTAAAGGGAACTGTGAAGTAATTCTCTGAAGAATTAGGGGGGAAGAAGACTTGCTGACATTGGCCTACTAGAGGATTGGGAGACTTGGATGTGGCCTTAAACAGGGGGGAGCAACTATTTTGTAACTACTCTGTTCTGTTATTTCATTTTGCTGTTTCACCTTGCACCCGAGTGCCTTGATTTTCTGGTATTTAAGGTGTTAGCTTCTTATACCTTCTGAGTATGGGTAAGAGAAAACATTTGCATTTGCCGGCAAGTAACAGTCCCACTGTCCCCAGACAAATTGCAACTATCTTTATTAAAGTACATCACAGGAGCTATAGGGGCAATTGGCAAGCAAATCTCCTCTTTTGAAGATACACTGCTAACTTGCGGTGACCAAGTAACGGCTCTGACAACATTGATCTATGCCCCCACTAATGATTCAGAAAACCTTATAAGTAGCAGTGAAGGTAGCGCCTTAACAAAGGACAATGGGGACAACGGGGATAATGGGTGTATTCAATATATTTCTGCAACTATTTCTCCATACAAATCTAATTCCCCACCACCACCTAAACGTATTATAAAGCCCCGAATCACCCTATAAATACTGGTACTATCAAGGATGCAACTCAGAATAAGCGACTAAACACTCAAAGTAAGTGCCTCAATCAAATAGCAACAGTTCAGGCTGAAACTAATCTGGACCCTAGTGACTTAACTAACAGTAAACTTGATGCCATATGCGAGGCACTTAAATCTCTTGAACAATATGTGAAAAACACGCTGGAGTCTATACACACACGCCTAACGCAAGTCGAAACTAAATCTAATACCTGCCTGGATCTGTTGAATACTATTGCAATCAGGCGAACATTAAATTAATCACACATTATGACTTGCCCTCCTCCAAATGAGGCTTCAACTAAGGTCATATCTAATAATAACATATTTGCAGGATCTACCTTGCGCCCTCCTGACCATGCATGTATCCAAAATTCTAGAGAGAACACGACCCAAGACATGTCTAATAATGGAACGGACGGTGGTAAAAATTCTCAAATAGTTGCAGTCACCCTAGTTACCGGTGATCACATACGAGAACCTACGGCACAGAAAACTAATTTTTTGGATCTCCCTCCGGCCGCTACCCTGTATGTGACAGTCTTGGCAAATGCCCCTTCCTTACCTTCATATAGGAAGGAGAGTTGGATTTATTAAGACATAAGTCTTTAAACTGGCTAGGAGCCCGATCGGGTTTAATGAACATCTATTCGAAGACATAAAGATGGTAAGGAGAGTTAAATGGGTGGGTAAGGGTCGGAAAACTCTGCCTGGCGAGTCCTGTCTTTTCAAACCCCACGGTTGGTGGAAACAATTTTAAGCAGGACAAGGGCTACTAATGTCTCCACAAGCTCCATCTCCTCCCTCCCCTTGGGGTATGTCTACCAACCTACAAATTTAATTGATGTCATCAGATGACAGAAAATATTTAATCCGAGACCATCGGCTAATCTAAATTATTCAGTACTAACTTATAATCGCTTCCAGAGTTTATCAAACCTGGACGGGTTGGATTGACTCAATGGGGAGGACTGTGTAGACATCGAGGGAGACCCAATGACTGTACCTTCTACAGACTTTCCTGATGACGGGAAAATCACTCAGCCATTGAGTGAGGTAAGCACATTGTTACATGAAACAACCCTCAAATTAACTAGTAGTAATACTCCATTTGTTTTGGCTAATAATCATAAACCTAATTCTCCCAAAGTCTCGTCTGAACACATCGGATTTATGTTTTGGAATGTGGCAGTTCTGCAGACTAAAAGACATAATGCAAAATGGCGGATCACTGACAGAATATCGACGGACAGAATATCGAGCTACAGGAATATCGAGTCTACAATATCGACGGACAGAATATCGACAGCCTATCTCTACAATGGTAAGTACAAAAATATCTAAACCAAAATATCGTTGTTTAAAATATTGTTGTTTAAAATATCGTTTTTTTAAATGTCTTAAAAAGAATATAAAAATAATTAAATAATAAATATAATTAATAAAAACAGTTAGAATTATTTAAAAATGTTAAAAACTGATAAATGATAAATGTAATATAAAAAAATTAAACACATATATATTTTATATATATATATATATATATATTAACTTATTAAAAAATAATTATTTTATTTAATTATAAAATGTTAGAAACATAAGAAAAGTTATAAACACATATATATATATATATATACACATAAACCTGTAATATAAATATAAAAACAAAATATATATATAATAAATTAAAATATTAAAATTAATATTTATTTAAAAGAAAATATTTTACACTACATTAACTATAAAAGTAGGGAAATGTTGGACAGCGTAGGGGATAAAATTACTATTCCCACTACAGAAAGTGCAACAGTAGGGAAAGTGTTGGATAGCGGAGGGGAATAATTTACTATTCCCACTCCGAGTGTAACAGTAGGGAAAGTTTTAGATAGCGGGTGGGTAAAAATTACTATACCAACTCCAGCGAGTGCAACAGTAGGGAAAGTGTTGGATAGCGGGTAGCTAAAAATTACTATACCAACTCCAGCGAGTGCAACAGTAGGGAAAGTGTTGGATAGCGGGTAGCTAAAAATTACTATACCAACTCCAGCGAGTGCAACAGTAGGGAAAGTGTTGGATAGCGGGTAGATAAAAATTACTATTCCCACTCCAGCGAGTACAACAGTAGGGAAAGTGTTGGATAGCGGGTATGTAAAAATTACTATTCCCACTCCAGTGAGTGCAACAGTAGGGAAAGTGTTGGATAGTGGGTATGTAAAAATTACTATTCCCACTCCAGTGAGTGCAACAGTAGGGAAAGTGTTGGATAGCAGGTGGGTAAAAATTACTATTCCCACTCCAGTGAGTGCAACAGTAGGGAAAGTGTTGGATAGCGGGTGGCTAAAAATTACTATTCCCACTCCAGCGAGTGCAACAGTAGGGAAAGTGTTGGATAGCAAGTATGTAAAAATTACTATTCCCACTCCAGTGAGTGCAACAGTAGGGAAAGTGTTGGATATCGGGTGGGTAAAAATTACTATTCCCACTCCAGCGAGTGCAACAGTAGGGAAAGTGTTAGATAGCGGGTGGGAATAATTTACTATTCCCACTCCACCAAGTGTAACAGTAGGGAAAGTGTTGGATAGCAGAGGGGAATAATTTAGTATTCCCACTCCTGCAAAATAATTAACATTAATTAACAAATAATTAATTTTTCAAAAATAATTTACCTTCCACTATATTCCCCTATAAACGTCACCACCAATATTGTAAAATATTACACAATTAACATAATTATTTAACAATTAATTAACTAATAACAATTAACAAGCAAATTAAAAACAATGAAAAATAAATTAGTTCACACAATTAACACTATAAAATAACTTTAAATAAATATTGTATATAAAAAATAATAAAAATGTCATTAAAATTAAATTACTTCCCACCCTACTCCCCTATCAACCCACAACCAACTCATAAAAAAATTACACAATTAACATATTTACCAATTATTTATTAATAATTAATATCCAATTAATAACTAATTAATAACATTTTTAGCACAAGTAATATAAAATATTAATTACATAAATATTAATTCGTAAAATTATTAATTATAATTAAATTACTTCCCACCCTACTCCCCTATAAAACCACAACCCGCTCCTCAAAAAATTACACAATTAACATATTTACCAATTAATTGTTAATTATTAATAACCAATTAATAGTTAATTAATAACAAATGAATTAACACAATTAACAATATAAATTATTAAATACAAAAATAATAATTAATAAAATTATTAATTAATTAATTTAAATTAAATTACATCCCACCCTATTCCCCTATAAACCCACAACCTGCTACGGAACTAAAAAGCAATATTTATGTTTTTTTTTTTTAATTAATAACTTCTAAAAAATTATGATTAAATATATTATAATTAAATTACTTCCCACCCTATTCCCCTATAAACCCACAACGGAACTAAAATACGCAAAAATTAATTAACCTAAAATTAATTACTTGTAAAATATTCAAACAGACATTACAAAAATAAGCTATACTTTTAACACATATACTAACATACAAAACACTAAAAAGAATTTCGATATTATTAACAATATTTTTACTAACGATATTACTAACATCGATATTAATTAAAACGATATTTCTTACTTGCATGTCGATATTCTGGTCGACGATATTCTTGATGGTCGATATTCTGTCATATCGATATTTAAACATCGATATAATGGTATATCGATATTTAGACATCGATATTATGTCTGCATACCCAAAATGGCTAGAGTTTGTAGTTAGCTTCCAGTGTATTTGCTTACAAGAGACTTGGCTTACGGAGCCCACTCATATAAATGGATATAGAACATTAAGGGCCCGATTCTGATGCGGGTTGAAAAAGCTTCCCGACCGATGGCCTGATTCTGATGCGGTTAGGAAGGCCTCCTAACGGCATTTGCTCCTTCCAAATCGGATCGGGAACGTGTCTTCCCGACCGAGGGCCCAATTCTGATGCGGTTAGGAACAAATGTTCCCATTGAAGTCAATGGGAGTTCAACCAAATCGTATCTGGAAACATCCGGATGCATCCTACTCTGCCGGTTGGACTTTCCCGATCCGAGTGGGTCGGAAACCATTTCCCAACCGATTCGGTCGGGAAGCTTTTCCAACCCGCATCAGAATCGGGCCCATAGTGTCCCAGCTACTACTATAAATCATAGTTGATCAAAGGGTGGGCTATGTACTTATGTTTCTAACAGTTCACAATTTACCAGAATAGCTAAGGAGTCATACAATTCTTATTATCAAATAATTTTTTGTGACTCGCTGGGTTCTGTTCGGTTAGTAATAATTAATTTTTATAATAATGCCACCATGCGAGAAATAACAGACATCTAATGGAAACTGAATGACGATTTGGAGCACATTGATACAGGCAGTAGCAAGTGCATGAAAATGTTATGGGGGGGTGATTTTAACACACGTTTGTGTAATATGCCGTCTGAAAACATATGTGGACTGACTAACTTAGAAGATGTTGACCAACCTTATTTTAATCACAATTTATATGGGGATAAGATCAATGAACTAATATTTACATTTGATTTGGCCTTTGCAAACGAAATCTCCTCTCCATACGCTTCACTTAAGAGCACCTTTAATGGAAGAAATGCCCATAGCATCATTGACTATGTTTTATTATCCAATAGGTGTGATGCCCACGCATTAAATTTGTATACTCATTCGATTTCATTAATTGGTCATTTCCCAAGCATTCAACTTTCCCTCGTTTTATTTTTTAATCAGCGGCGCAGTAAAATCATCCCACAGTCTGAAGAGATTGAACTGGCAACTCTGAATGGATATTCTCTGCGCTGGTTGCAGATTGTCCCGGAGGGGATCCTGAAACAGTTAATAAATAGTAAAAGGGAAGCCTTTAAGACTTGTTTGGATGAAACAACTACGCCTAATGTTATTATTAAGGCTTTCCTGTCGATTATCCAAGGGACAAAAGAGAGCCTCTTTGTTGCTAGAGAAAAAGCAAGACAAGAGGGGAAAGGTTGGTTTGATACATTATGTACTAAGGCCCATATGCCGTTAAAGGAGGCACTACATAAAACCCCCAGGTGTAAATATGAGGTTCAGGCATGTAGAACGGATTATAAACGGGCGGTGAAACAAAAGAAATTACGATTAAGGGAGACAGCCTGGGAAGCTCTACAAGAGACAAGTATTAACAACGATAATAATGCTTTTTGGTGGGTAATTAATTCCTCACCAATGAGAGCAGACAAAGGCCCTAGGATTGAGATGGCGATATTGGAGGAAGACTGGATAAAGCATTATTCTAGTATTTATTCCCTTCCTCTTGTTACATCAGCACAAGAGCGGGGAAACAGTCATAATGAAACTGAAGACTCCTCCCAAACCTCTGCTATTGTTCCTTTTAGCTTGGAGGAAGTTAATAATGCAATAAATGCATGTAAAAGTGCTAAAGCTCCTGGCCCAGACACAATTCCAGTGTACTTGTATAAGGCCAATATTGCCTTATGGAGGCTTTGGTATTGAGGGCATGCTGTAAAATTGGTTTCCTAACAAAGTGGGCAGAATCAACTATTGTCCCGATCTATAAAAAGGGAGATTGTCATAACCCTGCTTGCTATAGACCGATCTCCCTGCTTGATTCCTCAGTGAAGATAGCAGGTCGCATTATTCTCAATAGGTAAGATTGGGCGGAAACACACAATATCTTGTCAGACCTGCAATATGGTTTCCTCTCTGGCATTGGGACAACAAAGCAGGGTCTTAATTTAAGTATGCTAATTGGAAAGTATGTTAACATTAAGGAGGGGAATATCTATTTTGCTTTTGTCGATCTGTCTTCGGCCTTCGACTGCATTATCCACATCAAATTATGGTCAATAATGAGAGATCTGGGGGTGCAGGCATCGATTATTAGTTTCCTGAGGGATTTGTACTCGGGATGTAGAGCCAGGGTCAGCTATGGTTCCAGGGGAGAACGTACTGAAGCTTTTAGCGTGGAGAGGGGGATGAGACATGGCTGTGTCCTAGCTCCTTTCCTATTTTCACTATATATAAATAGTGTGGGTGCTGTATTAACTACACTTTTGAAAGATCTTCCACTGTTGGGAAGCCGCCCTGTCCCGGCCCTCCTCTTCGCTGACGACGCCATCCTTATGGCCCGAACTCCCCTTGGCCTCAGACCTTACTCACAAACCTTGTTGAGTACATGCAGGATCTTGGTTTGTTAATCAAACGAAAACATTTATTATGAAATGTGGGAGGAGAACAGCCACTTGGCGAAATATAAAAATAAACTGCACTAACATTGGTTTTACAAATAGTTTTTCATATTTAGGTATTTTATTCGATGAAGATGGCTCATGGAAACAAGCTATTGCCAGTAGGAAGCTACAATTCCATAAAGCATGCATGGCCCTCAGAAATTTTGCAAGACGATTGGGCCCTAATCCCACTGAGGCGATGATGAAGATCTATAAAGCTAAATGTCTTAATGTAGCACTTTACGGGGCGTGTGTGTGGGGGTATACTAAATGTATGGCCTTGCAAATTGTAGAGAATGATTTTTTAAGGTATCTTCTTGCTACCCCTAAAAGTGCTCCAGTATATGTATGCCATGCTGAGTTGGGAGCTCCGTTTCTCATAGGTCTAATAATGTTGCAGCCCACTCTACTCTGGCATAAAGTCTGGACTTCAGAACATACCGTCTTAAATCGTGCTATCATCAGGGATTGCCTCAAGTAAAGTTTATATTTGCGCATGCCGTGGTTATATATATCCAACAAAAGGTATGATGCACTTGGAGAATCTTAGACTGACTATTGAAATTCCAAAGCCAAGTGTTTTAAAAAATCAACTTATTTTAACTACGTTTGAAACGCAACCCTACCTCAAAGTTGTATCAAATCCCAGGCATAGGTTTGTCTTGACTCTCTTAAGACAGGATCTTTTTCATCGCCTGATTAGTTTTCCCAAATCGAATGACTGATCCACAAACCTAATTAATTGTCCTTGTGATTGTTTGATGGCACAGAATACTATGCATGTAGTTCTCTTCTGTAAATGTTATTGTCATTTGAGGAAGCACTATATTTTACCACTTTTAAGACTGCTCAATCTTACCCAATGTCACCCTGCTTATTTTTATTTACAATCATTGCCTACCATGGAGATCTGTTGCGGTATGTCATCCTTTTTGTGGGCGGTTTTTTACGCTAGAAAGAAAAAATTTCCTGCCCTTGCTTAGTACTGGGACACAGTGTAAAAGATATTAAGTGATTTGTGATGTATTATTTATGTTTTATTTTTAATAAGAAACTTGTTAATGAATGTGTAATTTATTGTACTTTTATGATTTTATTATGAAATTGCACAAAGTATTGAATGAATGAATACATTGGGATATCTTTGTACTACGAGGTAAGGTACTTTTGAAAATGTCTTGTACAGCTAACATCTCCCAATGTAGGGGTACCCTGATGCCCTGGCACTGGAGGAGAACCAGAGGGACCCCCTCCCCCAGGCTAAAATAAAAACAAATATTTTCCATGCCGTAGGTACTAAGGTCCTTCAGCGGGATCCAGTGTGGCCCATGTGTGTGGTACAGTGGAACTACCACATGGCAACAGCAAGCTTCACAAACTGAAGCTTGCAAGATGTTGCTGTACCATGGATTGGCTCTAGGCGGCAGTACCGAAAAGAAAATGAAAAAAATATGAACAACCTGAAGTGGGAGCGAGTGGGGGGGGGGGGATGTTGGGTGCCAGCAAGGGCTGACGATAGGACTTTCATGGTTGGTACATCCTATTGTAGTGGGCTTTAAAAGTATTTAAGGACAATCTGTCATCATAGAGCAGAATGTTCTTATACCTTTATAGTTCACTATAGCACGCCTCATTAAAGTTCAACTCTTGTTATGGATATTTATCTTTAGATTGCACATCTAACAGCAGACTGGCCCTGTGCACAACCCCTGATGGACAGCCCGCTCCCTTCAGACACCCAAGCCCCCCTTAGGTGGCTAAACCCCAAGTGTGCAGGGCCTCCACCCTGGGCCAAACCCTTCGCTGACAGCTAAAACCCCCATTGGCAAAGAACTGCACACGGGGGGGGTAAACCCCTTCTGACTTCACCCTGAAAATAACCAATCACAGACAGTATATTGCTTTCATATACCCAAGCCCCCTTTAGGTGGCCAAGACCCCAGTTTGTCCCTCCTTCGCCCTGTTCTGAACCCTTTGAAGACAGTCAACCCAGAGGGCAACTAACCACAGACTGGTCGGAAAGCCACTGCTGTGCACAAGATTTGTCCTGTGCACAACCCCACAAGGACAACCTGCTCCCTTCAGATCCTCAAGTTCCCTCACATTGTGCATTGCATATGTTACTTTGGGATACTAGCCAACACAAATCATGATTTGCGTTGGATAGTAAATTCATCCTTAACACTATGGGGCCGATTCCGATGTCGCCAAAAGTGCCTTCCCAATGCTATTCGTAGGCTTACCTTACGTCCGACTCGTATCCGGAGCTTTTTCCTACAAACTAGCAAGTACGATGCGTATAACAGGCAAATCTCCGACCGAATCGTCCGCTCCGATTCGTGCACTATGTCAGTAGCGAACAGGCTCAGGAAACACAGAAAGCGAGTCGTACGGTGGCGCAAACGAACCAATTTCCGGATATGCAAGTACGATGCGTCCCCAAAACGCGTCGCACAGGGCACCAGCTTCAGCACGTCACAGCATCCGGATGAGGCGTATGAATGAAAGCTCTGAGTCGCGCCAGAACACGAACAACGGGGACGAGACGGAGCAGCCATGTATCCAATCGCGCATGTCTTCCCTATACTGTACGCCCATCGTTACCGACGCGCACGACGCAGAAGGTAAGTCAGACACCTATCACACACCAAAATGTCACGAGTACACGAAAGGAAACACCACCATAGGGAGGTGGATGATTATCCCAAATAGCATATCCCACCCATAGGGGGGTGGATGCCTATCACTCCCATTAGTGTACACCCCAGAGGGTGGTGGATGCCTATCACCCACAGTATTGCCCACCCCAGAGGGGGGTGGATGCCTATCACTCCCAGCATATCCCACCCATAGGGGGGTGGATGCCTATCACTCCCAGCAAATCCCACCCATAGGGTGGTGGATGCCTATCACTCCCATTATTGCCCACCCCAGAGGTGGGTGGATGCCTATCACCCACAGTATTGCCCACCCCAGAGGGGGGTGGATGCCTATCACTCCCAGCATATCCCAGCCATAGGGTGGTGGATGCCTATCACTCCCATTACTGTCCACCCCAGAGGGGGGGTGGATGCCTATCACTCCCAGCATATCCCACCCACAGGGGGGTGGATGCCTATCACTCCCAGCATATCCCACCCATAGGGGGGTGGATGCCTATCACTCCCATTATTGTCCACCCCAGAGGGGGGGGTGGATGCCTATCACTCCCAGCATATCCCACCCATAGGGGGGTGGATGCCTATCACTCCCATTAGTGTACACCCCAGAGGGTGGTGGATGCCTATCACCCACAGTATTGCCCACCCCAGAGGGGGGTGGATGCCTATCACCCACAGTATTGGCCACCCCAGAGGAGGGTGGATGCCTATCACTCCCAGCATATCCCACCCATAGGGGGGTGGATGCCTATCACTCCCAGCATATCCCACCCATAGGGGGGTGGATGCCTATCACTCCCAGCATATCCCACCCATAGGGTGGTGGATGCCTATCACTCCCATTACTGTCCACCCCAGAGGGGGGGTGGATGCCTATCACTCCCAGCATATCCCACCCACAGGGGGGTGGATGCCTATCACTCCCAGCATATCCCACCCATAGGGTGGTGGATGCCTATCACTCCCATTACTGTCCACCCCAGAGGGGGGGTGGATGCCTATCACTCCCAGCATATCCCACCCACAGGGGGGTGGATGCCTATCACTCCCAGCATATCCCACCCATAGGGGGGTGGATGCCTATCACTCCCAGCATATCCCACCCACAGGGGGGTGGATGCATATCACTCACAGCATATCCCACCCATAGGGTGGTGGATGCCTATCACTCCCATTATTGTACACCCCAGAGGGGGGTGGATGCCTATCACCCACAGTATTGTCCACCCCAGAGGGGGGTGGATGCCTATCACTCCCAGCATATCCCACCCATAGGGGGGTGGATGCCTATCACCCACAGTATTGTCCACCCCAGAGGGGGTTGGATGCCTATCTGAATGACCATCCCCACTCATAGGGGGCAGGATGCCCATCAACACCAGGATACACACACATAGGGAGACTAAGCAAACCACCCCCTCTACCATCTTTGCATGTTTTAATGTGACAAATGCTCACAACACAGAATGTGGCAGTGGACATACAATGTGACTCACAACACATGTGTGCCCAAAATGCAAATATGTGTCACTAATACCCTGCTGCAACTGATCACCGTTGTAATGGGACATAAACCCCCCATCACCACAGTGACCAAAAGGTCATTGTGTCCCTGAAAATAGCAGCATCTCCAAAACAGCATGCATGAGTCCGTGTACAAATTGCACAAGCAATGTTGTGGCAATGTAGTGGATGTGTCACATACAAACATAGAATTGGTTTGGCAAATATTGCCGTATATCACAAGAACCACCCCTGCCATGTGCAGACAAGCAATGGCCATGACCCTTGACAATGACTCCAGTGAACAGTCAGACAATGTGCAAAGTGAGCACCATGAGGAATACACACATATCAACACCAACAGACACACACACTAAGGAATCCTGTGGAGACTGTAGATGTTATGTGAACAAGTTCCATACCATGTCAGCAATGGGAGATACCAAACATGATGAATGTGCAGGCCGATGATCCAGGAGACCCAGGGACACTAGGGTAAAACCTCCCAAAAACACACTGTCATTGGCTGGGAAAAGACATAATAGTGCAGTGTTGCTGTAGCACAAACCCAGACACCATTACAATAGCAAGTTCATGATACACATCATCAACATCATGTACATAATATGCAACACCACTGGATAACAAAAATGGCTTTATTCAGTAATAAAATCTCCATGAATGTTCATGCCACGATGCAAAAAGGCCAATGGCCAGTCCATCAAAGAGTCCAAACAGGGTAACAGTTGAAAACTTGTAATCCATTCATTGCCTGCACTGCTATGGACCAGGGACATCTCACACCTTGGAGGGGCATACATAGTGGCAGGCCAGGCACCGCAGGGACAGGATCAGGGTACAGGAGAATGGGGCAGGGGAGGTGTGGTGGGTGCAGGAGTGACGCCAGCAACTGCAGTGGAGGGGTCTGACGCAGTGGGCGCCGTCACCACTGTTGGGCACAAGTCAGATGTGGGGTCAACCTGCACCACTGCAGTGTGCAGGACAGATGTGGTGGACGGGCTCTCAATTGCAGTGCCCAAAGCAGACGGGTGTGATGTCCCTCCTCCTGCAGTGCCAACATCAAGAGGAGTGAAATGGGTTCAGATGAGGTGGGCAGGACAGAGGGGGGAGACACGGTTTCCACAGCAGTGGCAGGAACAGGCAGAGCATGTGAGGCGGGGTGGAAGTGCATGTGGAAGGGGGGGGAGGGCCTAAGCATCCTGGGTATGCGGTATGGGTGTGTGGGTGAACCTGGTGCAGGGAATGGCCGTAGGACCTGTGTATTGGCTTCCGGGGGGCTGCAGGATGGAGAGTGTGAGGTGGAAGCCTGTGCCTTTGGTGGTGTCTTACCCTTCCTGGTCCGGGAAGACTTGCGAGTGGGGGCCTCAGTGTCCATGCACCTGGGGGAGGGTGTCCGTTTAGCAGGGGAACTCCCCTCTGTGCGGGGTGACTTCCTCTTCCCCCTATAATTGGAGCAGATGGTTCTGTGGGGAAGAGGCCAAGGTCACAGAGGAAGAGCTGCTTGGAAGTGGGGGCAGTAGGTGAGGCAAGGGAAGGTGTTTTGGAGGGAGAGGCATCTGAGGAATGCGGAGTGCATGTGGATGCCTGTCTGTGTGTCTGTGACCCATCCCCTGTGTGTGTGTGCCATCAGTCCCCGGAGTGTGCGTGCTTGTGGCTCGAGACTTTGGCATGCGTGTCTGTGTGCTGCCATTGCCTGATGTAGTGCGTGCATGTGCGGGTGTGTGTGTCTGTTGGACAGGCAGGGGAGTGGTGACTGTGGATGTGGCAGAGGTAGCAGGGGTGAGGGCCTGTTGGATGAGGGACACTGCTGCCGTTTGTGTGGAGGCCATGGCCTGAATGGTCCGATGTAGGGCAGACATGCTTGATGAGATGCCCTCCATGAAGGACACCAGTTGTGTCAACAGACTGGTGTGGGAATGGAGGACACTCAGCATCGCTGTCTGAACTATATGGAGCTGCTTCAGTAAGTCCACAGACTCCACACTCAGGGCAGCAGGGGAGACAGGGGCAGGTGGTGCGGTGCCTGGCATGAAAGAGACATGCTCCCTTACACGGGAGCCTCCATGGACATCTGGAATGGGAGCAGAAGGGAGGGTGGAGATGGTGGTGGTGGCGGGGCCAGACCTGCTAGGTGTTGACTGGGGGCTGCTGGCACCCGCCTCCACAAGGGAGTCATCACTGAAGCTGGCGTGTTCCTCAGCCGAGGTGGACATAGCCGAGGTCTCCTCAGTGTGGCCCCCCTCACCCTCCGTTCCACTGGGTCCCTCCGAATCCTCCGCAGCGGACCCTGTCTGGCGCTCTGGCTCCTCATGGTCCGTGGAGCTGTCTCCTCCAGAGTCCATAGATGTAACTGCAAATCAACATGGCAAACAGAGAAACATCAGTCACCTGTATAGACATCACACATCACAGTCAGAACAGCACATGACAGTGCACGTTTGTGCATCATTTGCAGTAAATACTCTTAATTGCAGACACATATTTGCAAAACACACGTCAGTCTGCCAGCAAACCATGCCCCTCATATCCTACATGTCCATGGAGACATCAGTCTGGTGCATGTAGCCAGACACGACTCATTTGTGCACACATGCACCACATAAACAGTTGCATGAACTGCAGGATTTGTGCTGGAAATGTGTCAGTACACACATATACCATCTCCTGCCACTGAGTTTGTACATGTGTCAGGTAAAGGGATGGACAAGGTAATTGCCAGTAATATGGATATGCTTCCTTCACCACACACCATGATGTGCGCATGTCTTGCTGGACGATGGCAGAATTGAGTGCATGCAGGACAACTTCCATCACTGCAGGAAACACTAGAGCAATTTAAACAACATGCTTCAGGGCAGTCTGGGTAATCAGTCATTGCTGCCTTCTGTCACTTGGGCAGTGCATCACAAAACAAACAGTCTGCCCTGTATCTCAATCATGTATTTGTGGGGAATATAAGCCCAGCATTTGTCAAGTGCACATGTTGCCCCACTGCTACCGACATGTGAAGGCAAATGATGATCCCACTTCCAACATATGCCACAGTAGAGTGACAGCAAGCACACGTCTGGCAACATGAGCACATCACAGTCTGATGACAATGAAGTACAGCTGTCTGCACTTAAATTTTGGACACACCATCAGGCACAGTCAAGGGATTACACACCTATGTGTGACCCCATCGTGAAGATCCAACACCCACATGTCAGCTGTCTGACCACCCAAAAATATTTGACACCCCAGGAGTCTAAAAAGCCAGCCCACTCCACAATGAGACAGAGGCTGACACCTGATTGCACATTGCACAATGCATCCAATTTACTTTGACACACATGATTATGAAAACTGAGTGTACACCATGTCCGGAGTAGACATACCTGACCTGGTCCATGTGCAACATGGGATTAGCCCGAACAGTAGGCATGTGTCCATGCATGTGTGACACACATGATGGACATACTTCAGAGATCACAACATTGTCACACATGCTGCATGTGTGTGTGGCTAACACCCCAGGCACATATGGCGAGGCAGAGCATCGACTAGGACACGTATGTATGGCCCACACAGAGTGCATGTCCCATATCTGTCAATGTGCAGATACATGTCAATAAATTACACACTCCTGAAGGCTAATACATACTGCCAGTAGCAGATGCGGTCCCCCACATCAACCTTGGACAACAGCAGGCCCCCCGTGAGACATGTCACTGACAGAAAGGGACACACCTGTGTATCAGATGAGGAAGGGCCATTACAGAAATAAAGGACATGATTCTAGTTCAAGCAGGCAGACAAACTGCGGTAGCGTAACCAGGCTGAAGGAATGCAAAGATCATGTTAGACACAGTTCACAGATAAGGCATGCACTTACCCCCTCCTTGCTGCTGTCTGGCCTTTAACAGCCCATCCAGGTCAGGGAAAACCACTGGCAGAATCCGGCGCATGTGGGGGGTCAGGGTCCGGTGTCCGCCCCTGCTGCGAGGAGGCGACAGCTTCAGCAGGACTCTGGCAATGCGTCTGCTCCAGCCACGTAGGTCCTGCCACCTCTTCTGGCAGCTGCGGATGCGACGCCTGTGGACCCCACAGATCGAACTGCCCTGGCAATGGTCAGCCAGATCTCCTGTTTCTGATGGGCATCAACCTGTGAGGATGACAAAGTGAAAGGGCCATTAACACACATACAACATGTTTGTGCATCACACAGTTGGAGAAACATGTGCTATTCACAAGGGCATCTGATGTACACAGTTAGTGCAACTATGTGGATGGACACTTGTCCTGCATCACCAACATGGAAACATTGGCTGGGTATTATGACCGTCTCTAAATGCATTCTCACAGCACAGTACCTGTTCAGTGCAGGTACCTGCACACTTTGGGTGTGACAACTACAGAGTGAACATGCTAGCCAATGCTTCACACAATGCCATTAGTGGTAGTCAGACAAGATGCTAACTGAGAAAGGATGAGGACTGCACACTCACCTGCTCCCCTGGTTTCCCATACAGCTTGCTGTACTGTGGTAGGAGGCTGTCCAGCAGGGCCTGGTTTTCCTCCTCTGTGAATGCTGGTGCCCTCTCCACAGTATGTGCCATCCTTGGAGCCAGAGGATACAGAGACAGCAGCAGTGGTAGCAGAGATGTCTGTATGGAGCATTCAGTGCAGGCAAGTGAGCTCTCAGGGCAAGACACAGCCTTATATCAGTGCTGCAGAGGCAGAATCGGTCCATTGCGTACAAAACGATGGGTCAGACTCGTTCGCATCCTATGAATTTGTCCAATCCATGAGATAGGACGCATCGGATACGCCTACCGCAACTTTCAAAATACCTGCATCGTGACAGTTTTGAGTTTGATACATTTGTACCAAAAGTTAACGGAATCGTACCCTACGCGAATCGTGCATGATGCAAAATGCGCGTCGGTCACCATGACAACCAACAGGCAACCAGTGCGTCCGGCTCGCTCAGGATGTGGCAGACGCGTGTATTGAAAACTCACCAGGGTCGTACAGCATTGAATAAAGCATTCAATCGGTCAGTCAGGCTCGCTCAGGATGTGGCAGACGCGTGTATTGAAAACTCACCCATGTCGTACAGCATTGAATAAAGCATTCAATCGGTCAGTCCGGCTCGCTCAGGATGTGGCAGACGCGTGTATTGAAACCTCACCCGCGTCATACAGCATTGAATAAAGCATGCAATCGGTCAGTCCGGCTCGCTCAGGATGTGGCAGGCGCGTGCATGCAATGGCCACTCATCAACTCAGACAATGTATGTATGAATAATGGCATGCTGTATGCCCTGCACATGTCAAATGGGACAGACACAATAGACAAGACTACTGACATTATGATCCTAGCTTACAGTGCAACTATAGCAGTGTGTGTGAGGGACATGACTAGTGTGAGTGACCACTTCACAGATCATCCTCCTATGCTTGGCCACTGTCCCAGGGGATCAATGTGTTGTGTAGGTCATACATCACATCATGACAATGTCCTGACCATGATAGTGTTGTGCATGGTGACAAGCTGTCTGTATGTAGTGTTGTTGCTAGGTCGGAATACCTTGTCCATGTCTGTGTACATTCAATGCATGTGCAATTTGACATAAGAACCTATGGCTGATACTTAATGGCGTGTGTTTTGTGCATGTTACAATTGATCACATGGACAGTGTCAGAGAACAGTGAGTAGTCACAGTACTACACAGGAATATTTGGTAATACCTTAAATAATTGTGTGTATGTTCATGCTCACATTGCTGTAATTTTTGGATTAGGTCAACCTCAGACATCTGACTTCACTGTGTCATCATTGTAAGTGCCACGCAATCTGTGGATACTGTATTAATTGAAGTATAACTCATATAGTAATATGTGTACATACTTTGTCATGTGTTCCTCAGGGCACCAAATGTCTACAGACCCTTCCCAGATCTTGAAACCATGGTGGAGCGTGAGTGCATGAGGAAATACAGGTTCACAAGGGCATTCATTTTGGAATTGACAGACCAGATGTCACCACACTTGCTACCTGGACGCACATATGCCTTTGCCCTGACCCCCAAGGTGAAGGTAATGGCGGCACTAAATTTTTTTGCCACAGGTTCGTTCCAGTTTACTGTGTCTGATGCTGGTGGGATGTCCCAGACGATGTTCAGTCGAGTGCTCCTGGACGTGTGTGAGGCCATGTTGAGGTTCCTCGACCTGTACATACATTTCCCCACACCGCCACAGTTCCGTGCCATTAAGGATGACTTTTATGCCCTGGGACACATGCCACATGTGATTGGATCGATTGATGTGACACATGTGGGTTTGGTAGCACCACGAGCCCATGAACAGGTTTACAGGAATCGTAAACACTTTCATTCAATCAATGCCCTTGTGGTATGTCTGGCGGACCAGATCATTTCCCATGTATGTGTGCGTTTCCCGGGATCTGCACACAACGCATACATAACGAGGATGAGTCGGATCCCCCAGCTGATGTCCCACTTCATGAATGAGCGTGCCTGGCTTGTTGGTGAGTCAAGTTGTCAGTGTCAGTTGTGTGATCATTGTCTGTCAGGTTGTACCCTGTTGTTGCTCAACTGATCCTTCATATTTGATAATTTCAGGAGACTCTGGATACCCAAACATGCCCTGGTTGCTGACACCACTCAGGAACCCGGTCACACCTGCTGATGTCCGTTACAATGGGGCACATGGCCGGACCAGACGTGTGATTGAGCGCACATTTGGGCTGCTGAAGACCAGATTCCGCTGCCTTGACCGGACAGGAGGTGCCCTTCAATATTCCCCAGATAAGATGTGCAAAATCATCATAGTGTGCTGCATGCTTCACAACAAGGCTGTGAGGAATAAGCTACCGCTCATTCAGGATGACAGGGACCAACGTCCTCCCTCATGGGAGGATCCAGGCCTGGGGAACGTTGCCAGTGAGGAGGAGGAGGAAGAGGAGGTGGATGTCAGGAGACAGCTCATTGACAACTTCTTTGCTTGAGTGTAAGTATGCATGTATGTCTGATGATGCCTTTCCTAAGCGTGATGTGTATAAGTCGGACAATATGTTGTGATATGCGTGTGGGTCAGCTAATTCACAGGCTCCTTGCCGTTGTACAGTGTATGTTAAGTTATGATGCTCTCCACTACATTGTTGTATTCATCCCTAGAAATTGGTCAGAATTTACAATGGACAATAGTGAGTCATTGATTGGATATGTCATCATGGCAAGTTGTGATTAAGACTGTACTATGTCTCTCCTTCACAGGCTCCTTTGGCTGTTGTGTGGGTACACACCACTCCGTTCCATAATGGATTTTCAATTTGGACCAGTACTCTCTGACAGCCAATCTATTTGGTCAGATTTGTCTTTTATTTTTTTAATTTGGATACTTGGAACTGTAATCAGTTTGCTTTTGTGTTGAGCAGAACTTCTGCCTGTGTAATAAACCTGTTACACACATTGATGTTTGCCTTCTCCGTTGCAAAAATATGCTACAACCGTTCATATCATGTTTTTCTGCCATGGTGTTCATTTCATTAGACAATGGTCTTTGTGCGGTTCAGTGGATTTAATTTGACAACAGTGTGTGCAATGTTTAATGTTGCATGTGCTATGTGTGTTGTGCTCACCTTGCGTGGCTATCTCTGGTATGTAAGTGTAAAGATAGCGAGTGCACTCCTTCCCTTAATGAATGGTTAGTTTTTGCTTTAACTGCCAAATAAATGCGTGCATAACAGCGCTGTGACCGTCCCTACACAGCATATCAATGATACTGAAAAAAAAGGTGCGACAATTGCGCCACCACCTGCTGCGATGAGGAAAACTGTCCTCCACGAGTAAACCATTTTTACCAATATTAACCAAAGTAATCCATAGTGTCCCCATTATTATAAGTGTTCAGTAATCCATGTTTTCCATACTTATAGAATCACTGCAGAGACAGCTAAGTTGAACTGGAATGCTTTATTCCACTTTTTCAAATGTCGTATGCTGCCTATCCAAGCTTAAACATAGACACGTGCTGCCAACCATCCTTCGAGCCGGTACAGTGACGCTCAATAATTATAAATGATGAATTTTACCCATAACCCCCCCTCGTGAACCTCCCCCTCGCTCACAACCCTAAAACATTCTCATGCTAACACAAAAAGTGAAAAATAAAACTGCTCTAACAACCCCTTATTATTGATAACCACCACGGAAAACAAACAGTGCTCATTTACCTTAAGAAGCCGCAACCGGCAGTTTAACATGTGCATGTCTCCCTTCATATTCAGAAAATGATCGATTTCTCTCTCTCCCGCCATAGCTTTGTTTAAAGCCTACTTGCACACGTTTCCCCAATCAATCCCTAATTAAAACCAAGCCCCGTGACCCATTTTTACTTAACATGCTCGTGAAAAAACACTCCTGCCTAAAAGTCCCATAATGCACTAACTAAATTGTCAAAAACCGTGAACCCACAAAATACAAAAATCCATGATGAAAAATAAAACAAATAAATGTCAACATTGAATGCGTGAAAACATATACAATCATATATAATCCAGCGTGATACTTAAACCAATACAATGTCGTGACTTAAATCAATTATACATTTAACAAAGTCCATGATGTGTTGAACAGCCCTCTGGTTGTCAATTGTACTTCCTCTTCAGTAGAATGTTAAACAGTCCGAACTTAGTGTCACTTTCAACGATCCGCTCAAGGTCCTAAGATGTAATGCTGTCTCTTTCGTGATGCTTTAGATTGACTCAATCAATTTTGTTCGATAATCAGTAAACCTCTGGGGTGCTGCCTCGCGTTCGGGACGAAAGGAAATTGCGATGCAAGTGTAAAGATAGCGAGTGCACTCCTTCCCTTAATGAATGGTTAGTTTTTGCTTTAACTGCCAAATAAATGCGTGCATAACAGCGCTGTGACCGTCCCTACGCAGCATATCAATGATACTGAAAAAAAAGGTGCGACAATTGCGCCACCACCTGCTGCACTGCTGCGATGAGGAAAACTGTCCTCCACGAGTAAACCATTTTTACCAATATTAACCAAAGTAATCCATAGTGTCCCCATTATTATAAGTGTTCAGTAATCCATGTTTTCCATACTTACAGAATCACTGCAGAGACAGCTAAGTTGAACTGGAATGCTTTATTCCACATTTTCATTGTTTAACATTCTACTGAAGAGGAAGTACAATTGACAACCAGAGGGCTGTTCAACACATCATGGACTTTGTTAAATGTATAATTGATTTAAGTCACGACATTGTATTGGTTTAAGTATCACGCTGGATTATATATGATTGTATATGTTTTCACGCATTCAATGTTGACATTTATTTGTTTTATTTTTCATCATGGATTTTTGTATTTTGTGGGTTCACGGTTTTGACAATTTAGTTAGTGCATTATGGGACTTTTAGGCAGGAGTGTTTTTCACGAGCATGTTAAGTAAAAATGGGTCACGGGGCTTGGTTTTAATTAGGGATTGATTGGGGAAACGTGTGCAAGTAGGCTTTAAACAAAGCTATGGCGGAGAGAGAGAAATCGATCATTTTCTGAATATGAAGGAGACATGCACATGTTAAACTGCCGGTTGCGGCTTCTTAAGGTAAATGAGCACTGTTTGTTTTCCGTGGTGGTTGTCAATAATAAGGGGTTGTTAGAGCAGTTTTATTTTTCACTTTTGTGTTAGCATGAGAATGTTTTAGGGTTGTGAGCGAGGGAGAGTTCACGAGGGGGTTATGGGTAAAATTCATCATTTATAATTATTGAGCGTGCTTTGCTCTGGAACAGCTGTTTATGTAGCTCTTTCTGATCTATTACAGTACCCCTGACGAAGAACTTACAAAGTTCGAAATGCATTGGGTTTTTTCACTGTACCGGCTCGAAGGATGGTTGGCAGCACGTGTCTATGTTTAAGCTTGGATAGGCAGCATACGACATTTGAAAATGTGGAATAAAGCATTCCAGTTCAACTTAGCTGTCTCTGCAGTGATTCTATAAGTATGGAAAACATGGATTACTGAACACTTATAATAATGGGGACACTATGGATTACTTTGGTTAATATTGGTAAAAATGGTTTACTCGTGCAGGACAGTTTTCCTCATCGCAGCAGTGCAGCAGGTGGTGGCGTAATTGTCGCACCTTTTTTTTCAGTATCTCGGTATGTGTCATGTGACATTTCTTCATGAGGCGGTAGATGAATTGAAAGCTGGTCCCTAGGATCATGCTGTATTATGCTAAAGTTACCGGAGCCAAGCTGACATAATTGCTTTGTGCGTGACATTTTAGCACACATTCTTTCTGTGATTGTTGTGCAAGATGCCTTTGAGTCCACATGAGATCATTTTGGTACTGTTGAAGCACTGCACCACAAGGCTGTAAGACAGGACTCTTTGTAATGGTAGATCTAGTCAGCACGGATAGTGTCGCCATGAAATGCTACACTTTTTTACACATAAGTGGAATACTTGTATTACATTGACGCACAGGGCAATAATCTACACAGATGGAAGATCTACATATACGCACCAGCGCTTTGCTGTGCATATGCTGTGACCAGTACTCCTACTGTCTGAGGTGAGCGGTTGACCTGTACTGCCACAGAGTTCTTCAATGGTTTGTAGAATCTGTCACCATCACAGGGAGGGTGGTGCTTTCCACACTGAGGTTGTGAACACATTTCACCTGTACTATTATGTTTGATTATGGAATTGTATGTTGTTTGGGAATCATGTTTACTGCTGTAGGGGCTAGCTCGTATGCTGCATTGTAGGACAACAGTCAGAGATTGTTTCTTTCTCAGACGTGAATTATTGAACATTACACACACTCTGACTCCTGATTGGGTGGACAAGCATGGGTCAGTGAGCGTGAATGTGTGCATTGCTACCTTGCTTCGGAGATGTTGTTGGTGCTGGCTACTGGGTGGTAGACTCATTGGGTGTCTTCTGCATATATTTTGTTGAGATGATGAAACACCAGAGGTAGTAGGTCATTGGATTGTGTGTTCTGATGTGAAACTAATGTCCAGCCATCCTTCGACAACGGCCTATTTTGCTGTGCATACTTCTGTATGAGAAGAATCACTACCACAGAACTCATGCACCTCAGTGTGAGACAGTGCCAGGTGATACAGATCATGAGCTAAAAAGTGGGTACAGTGTACAATTCACAGATGACACAGGGTTTGTGTGAATATGAATTTATTAATGTGCATGTGACAAAATCTAACAGGTAAAGGTGATTGCATTCCCAAATTTATCATCCACAGTTCATAGAGGAGTTGGAAGTGTTGTCAGATGAAAATCCTTCTGAGCGAGATCCACAATCCATTTGGCATTTAGTCCAACTTACATGCTCCATCCCATGTGGGAGAGTCCAGGGACTGTCAACAAAGTGAATGATTTGCACACAGTGGAGGATATCCAGAGCATTTATTTGGTTCCAGGGGGGATGCATGGCCATCAATCTCTCACTTGCCATCCTTCCTTGGGCGGCCCCTCCTCTTCTTTGTTGGGGGTGGACCCTCAGTATCAGGCTGCAGCGGCGGAGGGGACTCTACGCCAGACTCCTCATCCCTTCCTGTGGCAGTTGCCGATGTAGAGGCAACAGGTGTGGAGTGCACACTGGGAGGTGTGGTAATGTTGGTGGTTGTCTGGCGTAGGCATGTAAGTATGTCCCTATGCACCGCCGTGAGATTGTCTATTTTCGACCAGTTGGACTCCATATGGTCCATGTGTTGGTCCATACGGTCCATGTGTTGGTCCACACGGTCCATATGGTTGTCCATCCGGTCGAAATGTGCAGCCTGCTGATGTTTCATGTCCCTGAGGATCCCGACAACCTGGCCAAAGTCTCCGGTACATTCGCGATATACATCGAAAATGCGTTGTAACTCGGGGTCAGCTTGTTGTCCAACACCAGCTGTGGGACGTGTCCTCCCACCCCGCACCCTCACACCACTCCTTTCCCTACCCGCACGGACATTGCCTGGCGTAGCACGCACTGACAGCTCCTGTCCTCCTTCATTGTTGACAGGGCTGGTATTTCCTGCCAAATCCAGATTGGGCTGTCTTGCTGTGCTCCCAGGGTTTTGTTGTCTGGGTGTGTCCGTGGGGATCCGGGGCGTCTGGATGTTACTGGACGTTGCAGGAGTGGTCGCTGGGGCTGCTGATCGTACTGGTGCCGCATGCTGACCCACACCGGAGGTGCCAGGTTGGTTCCTATCGCACGAGGAAGTGTGAGAGTCATCCACACTGGAGGTCTCAGTGTCTGACGTTGTGCTGGAGCTGCTGGTGGACTCTGAATCTTCTCCAGATAATGTCCTCTGTTCTGGAGTGCCTGTGGGTAGTAGAGAGACACAATGTTAGTTGTGTATTTTCAGATGTAATGTTGTCATGCACAGCCAAATGTGAAGATGTTGTGGATAATGTTGCACTTCCTTCTTATTTCTACTCATCAATCGTCACAGTCACTGAGCTTTTATGTAATTGGACATTGTTATTTAGGAGACATGTGGTTTATTGAGCATGTCCAGCTCTGTGCATCAATGTGCATGTATTTAAATACTTAACTGTTCTTATTAGTTGTTTGGCAAGTGTCACACTGTGCATGATCCAGGTGTGTTGTTATTTCACACATCAGTGTTTTCACTATGACATACATACTGTAACTAATCTTATGTTTGGCAGGAATGGGGCATCTGTGCTTGCCTTTGTGGAGTTTCTCACAGTTACATTGCTGGTGTGACATGCAAACTCACTCTCCTGAATATGTGTCATCATTAGATGTTTTTGCTTGGATGTATGTGTTGATGTGAGCAATCAATGACATTCACATGTGTAACCTCGTATGCAATAGCAAAGCGTTTCTTCTGACAAATGCATTGTTACATGGCAGGCCTTGAAACACAACTAATTACATTGGCATGCAGTAGGGGGAGTAACTGACATGAGTAGTTGTATTATGCGATAATAGTATGATCTGACATTCCCTAATGTTGCCCACACTGGACTTGTAATGGTGAATAATCCAAGTTTGTACTCCTGCGCAGAGACTACAGCAAGTTTGTGTGAGGTATCGCATTGTGCTGTTCTGCTATGTCCCAACATGGTGGTTGTTATGCGTGTGTATTTTTTGCATTGTTTGTGAACGTATGCAATGTGACTAGTCATATTTATGTCGATATTTTTCTTCACTTTGCACATATGTGTCTATCTTGATGTGGTGCTATTGGTTGCTGCATACTTTTGCGCATGGTCACTTCATGTACATTGTACTTGTTCTCCATGGACAGAGAGATCTTTCCCTGGCATGGTCTTTTGCCTTTTCATGGTCAGAGCTGTGAGGTACAGTGTGTTTAGTGCTTGAGTTAGGCTGTGTTGACTTCTAGCCCACTTTCCAATGGCTAACAGACCACCTTACTCCTCATTGTCAGAGGAGCAATGACAGTGAGGGTGGTATTTTTGAAGGATGCTGAGACCGCTGACTGATGTTGAATTGCAATGCTACACACAATGCCTTGTGCACATGACACAACGCAAGAGTATCAGCCGTATTGCATTACACCTCACATCTACTGTCTGTGGGCATTGTCCCAGATGTGTGTTTATCTGTGTGTGTTTTGTGTTATGTGGTGTGACAGCTAATTAGAGTGTGTCCTGTCCTCCACACACATTTGTAGCATGCACATTGAAGGCACATGTGACTGATCTATACCGGTCAGGGTGTGTAATGTGCAGTTAAGGTTATGGTCTGTAGTTGTGCGAGTAGGCCAAGAACTGGCAGTAGATATTTCTAGATTTCGTACAGGGTGCCACTGTGTAGCCATCTTGACAGGGCATTTGCATTCACTCTCAGGGACAGGATAGTGACTGGTGTGTTCTCGTGGGACTGGGGGGGGGGGGACTAGTGTGTGCTGGTGGCAGTAGTCATTGCTTCCACTCCTCCTCCCACCCAGGACAAATGGTCCAGCATGTTCCAGGGTTCCATGACAGTGTGTACAAAGTTACATTCAAGATGTCTGACAGTGGTGCCTGCAGTCATGCTGTACAGGACTGCCTACAGGGCCTTGTGTTCCCCACACCGTGGCCAGTGTCAGCCATCTTGACAGGGCATTTGCATTCACTCTCAGGGACAGCATAGTGACTGGTGTGTTCTTTTGGGACTGAGGGGGGGGGGGACTAGTGTGTGCTGGTGGCAGTAGTCAGTGCTTCCACTCCTCCTCCCACCCAGGACAAATGGGGCAGCATGTTCCAGGGTTCCATAACAGTGTGTACATAGTTACATTGAAGATGTGTTGCTGTGGTGTCTGTGGCTGTGTATTTGGGGCAAATTTAGACTATTTGTACATGTACTCACCAGGTTCAGGGATTCCAGCTAGTCCAGTTATGGCCTCCTGTGGGAGGAGGTCCCGCACCTTCACCTCCCAGGTGGTGAAATGCACCGGTTTATGACGTCCACCGCCAGTCTTGGTGCTCAGGGCATGTTCTCTGGCAATGAGCCTCTTTACCCTCCTGCGAACGTCATAATACCGGTTCCGGATATCCTCCTTTGTGCGCAAGGTATGTGAATGGGCATTCACCTTGTTGACAATCCTCTCCCACATCTTGGTTCTCTGGGACTGGGAGGTCTGTTGGGCCAAGCTGCCAAATAACTGTGGCTCAACTCGGATGATTTCATCTATCATCACTTCCAACTCAGCAGCTAAGAACTGTGGATTCTTCTTTGGGGGCATGGTGATGGGTGTTGGTGGAGATGTGTGTGTGTGCGAAGGTGAGGATGAGTGTGTGTGAGTGGAGGTGTATTTCTTTGGTGCTAGTTGTGTGGATGTTGTTTGGTGGATGGGATGTGTGTGTTTGTGGTAGCTAGATGGGTTGTCTGTCTAGTGGTGTGGTGTGCTTGCATGTCTGTCGAAGTAGCAAATGGTGTTGGGAGCTTTTGGCTCCCTTTATATTGGTTGTGTTGTGGGTGTGTCTTGTTATTTGAAAATGTCTTTTTTGGAGATGACAATGCGTTTTTGGTAGTCTTGTTTTTGTTTCCATTGTTTTTTTTTATTTTCATTTTGTAATTCGTTTTGACAGCACTTGATGCTTGTTCTTGAGTAATTTGTTTTGGACGAGTCTGTTCCATTCATACTGGGCTATGTGGCATCGTTCGCGTACAAGTCGGTCGGGTCGTGTTGATGCTTTGCTATGTGGCATCGTTTGCGTACGAGTCGGTCGAGTCGTGTTGATGCTTTGCTATGTGGCATCGTTCGCGTACGAGTCGGTCGGGTCGTGTGGATGCTTTTCTATGTGGCATCGTTCGCGTACGAGTCGGTCGGGTCGTGTTGATGCTTTGCGGCATCGTTCGCGTACGAGTCGGTCGGGTCGTGTTGATGCTTTGCTATGTGGCATCGTTCGCGTACGAGTCGGTCGGGTCGTGTTAATGCTTGGCTATGTGGCATCGTTCGCGTACGAGTCGGTCGGGTCGTGTTGATGCTTGGCTACATGGCATCGTTCGCGTACGAGTCGGTCGGGTCGTGTTGATGCTTGGCTACATGGAGTCGTTCGCGTACGTGTCTGTAGGTTGACGCTTGGCTATCTCGATTTCTGCACGTACGAGTCTATCGCGTGAGCCTCCTTTCCTGCTGACTCGGACGTATAATATATTTTCCGGCCGAGTCGGTCGTAACTTTCAAGCTTCGCATCGTACTCGGCTATTTGTATGGCGTGTGTACGGTTCGGTCGGAAAAAATGACGGGTCCGTGTCGGGTAGTACGTTTTACGGCCGAAATCGGAATCGACCCCTATGTGTTGAGTAAACCAAACACAGAGCATTAGTAAAGCTATGCACCAATCTCTTGTTGAAGATGTTTTTCTCTAAATTGAACCTCTAACAGTAGAGTGAGACTTTACTGGCCGGTATATCCTGCTACGGTAGGCTATAAGGCTATATATGGACATTCCGAGATCGTAGAGCAGAATGTTCTTCTACTTTTATAGGCCCAGGTTTGCAAACACTTTGCGCCAGGTTTGTGTTAGTTTTTTTAACCCAAAAGTGATGCAAAATGTTGTGGAGGGATTTACAATCCAACACAAATACAATGGATTGTAACCCAAAGTAAGGCGCTGGCTTCTGCTACTTTGCATCAAGGAATCTTTCTATGGGTGGTGCATGGACATTGGCATGCAGCTATCAATGGGTTTTGATGCAAATTTCTTTCTACTAAGAATTGCAAACATTGTTTTGCGCCAAAATCTTTTTTTTTTTCAATTTAGAGAGTAAAAACATTCTTAAGTGCAAATATTAGAAAATACCAGTTAATATTGTAGAAATTTCATACAACTGATATAAATTTCATATAAAACACACAGGTAGAAAAATTAGTAGAATACAATACAATAAGAAGTGAAGTAAAAACAGGTAGGGGAAGATAGTAAAAGATTAAATTCTCCTGCAGCAGGATTCCTGCAATTCAGGCAATACTACAAACCCAACCCTCCTTCTCTCAGCCATACAGAGCGAGCCAGTCCCTCCACCCTCTATACCTTGTGAGCCACTTGCTCATTGGAGCCCAGATCTTGCGACCTCTCCTGCTGGGGCGCCTACCCGTACAATTATATAAGGTTCTTTCAAGGTTGTATATGGCAAGTAAGCGGCCCAGCCAGGCCTGGTAAGTGGGGGGCTCAACATCCTTCCACCGCGTATCAATAAGCAACCGGGCTACGGCCACCACAATAAAGATAAAGTTAGTCTGAGATACATCAAATTGTTCTTTATTATCGTAGCCCAGAAGCATTAATAATGGAGTTATGCAAACCCTTCCACCCAATGCGTCGTGCAAGAACTCCTCGATACCTTCTTTTAAAAGTGACAGTTTCCCACAGATAAAAAACATGTGTATCAAGTCGGCTGGCCCTTGAGCCCACCTACGACATTTATCATCCTCCCTTTTACCCCAGCCAAAAAGCTTGGCTGGAATAAAATAGAGGTTGAAAATGGTTTGATAATGCTGAGCTTTTAAATTGGCTGAGAGAAAAAGTTCCCTACCTAATGCAATTGACTGATCTACATCCGCATCAGGATCCCCCAGTTTCCTAACCCAGTTGGCCTCTACCATTTCTAGGTCATCGGGAACTATATCCACTAAGATTTTGTATATATGTTTAATCCTAGACTGGGAATAGGCAACTGTTTCCATTAATGGGATTTTGTTTAAGGAGAGCTTTTCGGTCCCAAGTTGAGTTAAAATACTATTGATTTGAATATACTTAAAAAGAGACCCAGCAGTTACTCCATAACCCTGCTGCAGGTCTATAAATGAGCGGATTTGGATGGCCGAGTATAAGTCCCCTATCCTGATTATACCCTTTTGTTCCCATTGCCTACCCATCATTCATAAGTCGTTGCAGGAAACTAGGGTGATCGCCACAGAGGTGTGTATCTTTTGTACTTGTGTATCTGCATGAGTTTAATCACTTTACTACAGATTTTCCAGGTCACTATCATAATCTTGAACTGTGTTTTCTTGTAGTAGCTGGTCTCTACCTGTCGAAGAAGCATACCACGTGCAGATCTGCCTATAGCCAGCTCGTATATAGTGGGGATAGACATGCCAAGGTCCTGCTCCCTGATGCTCCTGCTAGTATTTTCTGTTGTAAACACTGCCATCTGCAGTAAAAAAAGCTGCATAATAATAATATCCTAAATTAGGAGCCGCCCACCCTCCGCGTACTTGCGGCAGGGTTAGTAATTTTAAAGATTGTCAGATTTTCTTATATCTCCAAATAAAATTAATAAAGATAGAATCTAATTTCTTTAAAAAATGGCCTTCGATCTCAAGGGAAATGGATCTAAACAGGTACAGGATCTTAGGGAAGATTGTCATTTTAAGAATATTACATCTTTCAATTATTGAAAGATGGAGCCTATCCATGTACCTTAAATCCGTACTAATCCTATTTAGCATGGGTGTGAGGAAAAACATATCTATATGTTTGCATCAGCCAAATAAGTGAATCAATCCCAAATTCTCCCCCACATTATCTCAGACCCACTGAGCTAACTATGTCTGTCTCTGACCAAACTGCTTGCTCTGTGCTCTTAAAATCACCCCTCCTTTACAAATCTATTCCAGCCTGACCCAAGGACCTTTATTGCCTTCTCTGACATGTCCTGGGTTAACAGCTGTCAAAAGCCTCTAATTCTTGCAGGTTTCGCTTAAACTTGCTTTCTGTTCCCTTGTGTCCTTATTTTGCTCTATGTCTTGTGCTTGCATGACAATTCTATTTGTATATATATAACCGTATTTGGCCTTGTCCACATCTAAGGATTTTACTGATGACAGCACTTTCTGCCCTATATATGCTCCCCTGAATATCTATGTGGGGCAGAAGAAGCTTGTTCCAAGACGTGACACTGGGATGTGCGTCTGCCTTCTGCCTTGGCATGCCAGTAAACAAAGAAAGGTGCAAATACATTTCCTGTGTTTTGTGGCTGCTGGAGTCTGTGTTTGCTTTGCGTCGCTCTGAGGAGGGTTGGAATATTACCCAACAATGGGGCTCAGATTTATTGACCAGATGGAGCTAATCCTACTGCTTACCCTGACCCCAAGGTAGACCGCTGCATCCTGCCTTCGAGGATCCAAAAAAGGGGTATTAGAATTACAAACAATCTGTGTTTTCCCCGCACTCAGTAAATAACCTGATTTCCGGCCATACTCCCCAGCCAAACTTTCTATTTGTATTATCGCGGCTGCTGGTTCTGGAGTCACTATGGCGATATCATCGGCGTATGCCATTACCTTGGTATCAAATCCATTACTACATTTTGGTTTTATTACCTGATCTTGGAGAATTTGCTGGATAAACAGATCGATATATAAGGCGAATAAAATTGGAGAACAGGGACAGCCCTGTCTTGTGCCCCTGGCTACCTGGACACAGCCTGATTTCTGGCCCATAATTTGTAGCCTGGCATAAGGTCTAAAATACATTGCACATATTGCCGTTATAAAACCAGGACCAAACCCCTTTTGAACCAAAATCCCCCATAGATACAGCCAGGAGACTCGGTCAAAGACCCTTTCTGCATCCAGGAGGATCATAGCCATCCTCTCTCCTGTTACCGCTGCTATATCGAATAAGGCTATGGCGCGCCTGATGTGATCGGTGGTGCCTCTGCCAGGTATGAAACCATGTTGCCATGGGGAGCAAGATGGGCTATGATCCTACCTAACCGAGTCGCTAAGATTTTGAAATACAGCTTGGCATCAGAATTTATAAGGGATATTGGCCAATAAGATGCAGGGTTATCTAAGGGCTTATCCTTTTTTAAGAAGATAACTATGCCTGTTCCCTGCCAGGATTCTGGAGGGACCCCACTATATTGTACACCTAAGAACAAGTAAAGAAGTAGGGGAGCTATCTCCACCTGAATTACCTTGTAAAGCTCCAGAAGAATTCTATCAGGGCCTGCCGCTTTCCCTGAGGCCATAGAGTGTAAAGCATGTAGAACTTCCTCGATTGTGATATCCTTTTCCAACTCCTGTCTCGTCTCTTCGTCAACCCCTCATAGGTCCCCCATGATTCTTTCAATCCCATTGATAGAACAAGGGCTAAGATTGTCATTGATATAAATCCTGTTAGAAACTTTCAAATACTTTAATAATATCCTTTAAGCTTGTTACATAGCGTCCATCCTGACCTTTAACACTAGGAATATTATTCCTAGCAAGCGTCTGCCTTGTACGAAGATCTAACAGCTTGCCCACCGACTCTCTGTACTCATTTCTCTCATTCTTGTGCAGCACTCTGCCTACTACAATAGCTACTGATTTCGGCTTTAACGATCACTATTTTTTACCGTAAAGCTTATTCGGTCGCCTCTTGATTCTGTCTAATTGCTAAGGTATGCTCCTTTTCTAATACCCCCAGCCTTTCAATCGGGCTATTAATTTCATCCCTTTGCTGCTTCCTGGTCTTTCTGACAAAGCTGATGGTTTCACCCTTTAAGCCAGCCTTAAAACTGTCCCACACCATGCCACATGAGGTGCTATATTGGTTTACATCAAAGTACTGTACCACCCAATGCCTAATGTGTTGGACAAATAAAGCGTTGGAAAGTAACTTTCTATCAAATGTTCACTTGGACTGGGTTTGAGCTCCCGCTTGTACTGCCAAATTTATGACTAACAGGTTATGGTCGGACAGTATTTTAGGTAGCTTCTTAATTCCCACTACAGCAATCATAGAGGAAGAAACCAGAAAATAATCCAGCCTGACATACTTTTTATGGGGACATGAGAAATATGTATACCCTGGGTCTGTGGGGTACTTGGTGGCCCATACATCAACTAAGTAATGACTAGCCTGTAAAGCAGTCAAGGCCTTATACACTTGCGGCTTCCTTCCATGATATTTATGTGTATGGTCCCTACTCACCTTCTGATTTATATTCAAATCCCCACAAATTACTAACGGGTCGGGCCAGGATGCCAACTCAACCTCCAGGTCATTGAATATCTTTGGGTCATCCTGGTTTGATCCGTAAATGGTACACACTGCCAGCCCCATGGGCAACGCCACAATCGCCCATCTACCCCACTTATCCTCCAACACTTGTTTTACAGAGCAAATGCGGTCTCTAATGTGAATAGCAACCCCCCTTATAGTGGAGGTTTGTGTAGAGCACGCTACCAGGGTGTAGCCTTTAATCATCAGGGTATCCCGCTTTCCCCACGGGATATGTGTTTTCTGTTGACAAATTATGTCAGCCCCTTGTGATCTTAGAACCTCGGCTACCCTTGTGCGTTTAATCCTGTCATTTAAGCCCCCCACATTGATTGAGCATATATTTATCTTACCCATTCATATAATAAAGGAGATTGCCATTCCTTATACTCTCAGATGCCTTTCCTATTTGGATCCTCTCACATGCCTTATTTTGCTCTCTCTCCAATGTTCCCACCCCTTTTTCCGTGCCCTACACCCAGTGAACCCCTCTCCCACCCCCCCAGCCCAACCCACCTCTCCCTAGACTTGCCCTCCCCCCTATACCGTGAGTCCTCCACCCCCACCCTACCCTCCCAAAATTGATAGGCAGCCAGACTGAATTCAGTCTGTGGTGATGTGTGCTCTCCCTAACCGACATTCCAACCGTACTCTTCATGGCAGCAACCATGACATCTATAAAAGGACAGAAAGAAGAAAGAATGGGAAAAAAAAGATCAAAGATAAAAAGTGAATAGCATATCCTTCGCATATCCCACACCAGCCCCTACCCTATTCATATCCATCTAGGGTTTTGGCCCACAGCCCTCTAAATATTCTTTTGCCTTAATCTCGGAGGTAAAGAACCGGATTTGATCCCCCTGAATCACTTTAAGGCGGGCCGGATTTAGCAAAAAAGCTTGTCCGCCCCCTTATCTTGAAAGGGTTTAATCATCTGGCGTAAATGCCAACGTCTCTCAACTGTAAAGTGGCAGAAATCCGGCCTGACAAAAGAAAAACTCTCCCCCACTCCGCTTTGCTTCTGGTCTGGCCTTCTCATAGATAGATTGGCGCAAGAGAAAGTTACCGAAGTAAACACAAATTGCACGGGGCTTCGTATCTGGTCTGACTGGTTGTTTTAAGTTAAATGGCACCCAATGGGCCCTCTGTACTTCCAGTGACCAGTTCCAGCCTTCCAGGTCAGGGAATGCTTTAGCCAACATTTTGACCATGTACGACCGAACATCAGAGCCCTCCTTGACCCCTGGGACTCCAAGAATCCGAAGATTAGTGGGGCGCTGCCGGTTTTCCTGGTCCTCCAGCTTCCATTGTATGTCAACCAGCTGTGCTTCATGAGCCGTCGTCTGCGCTCAGGTGCCAGCTAAGTCACTCTCAAAAGCCTCCGCTCTGGTTTCGAGATTAGACAGCCGTTCTCCAATTGCACTACATGTTTTCACCTCTTTCCTTACTGATCCTTGGAGCTTCCGCATGGCCGTCTGTGAATGCCGACTAATCTGCCGAGCTTCCGCATGGCCGTCTGTGAATGCCGACTAATCTGCCGCGTTTCTTCGCAATGGGAAAGTATGCATTGAAGGATAGTATCCCAGGTTGGGGGTATTGGGGCAGATGAATCTTGATGAGGAGATGTTACAGTACTAAGCAAAAGTTCTGCAGCTGAGTAAACCCATTTTAGATCTTTTTTATGGGGATTGGATCTTCCTAAGCATCTAACCTTTTTACGTGCTGTAGCAATCGGGTCAGTTTTGCTCATATCTGATATGTTCTCATCTTCACTAGACTTGGTTAATAAATCTGTCCCGGAGCCATCCCCCAACCATACCTCATCCGACATTGAAAAAAGCAATCATTAGATTCAAAGTCTTGCTCGCTAAGAATTGAACCAGTAGCTTGCCCCTTTAACTGTTGAGTGTCCTGAGGGACCTGTAAGATATTTGCCTCACTGACACCGTCTACCCCCCCACCTGCCTTGGAGACTGTACTCCAGGCGAGCCAAGAAAGTCTACACAGCTTCCTCCGGCCACTACTTCCATAGAATTAGGACTAGGAGGGGGTAAGATTAACTCATCGCACGCGGCTGACCCACTCTGCTCCTTCTGAGCTGTTGCTTTGTTTACCGCACAGGCGCCACTTCTCTGGCGTGGATTCTCCTCTTCCTGAGCCTCTGTTTGTTCCTGGGCTTGTTCTGGGGCTCTTCCTGCTGGTCTTGACCAGAGGAGGCAGAGCTCCCTCCCACTGGAGCGCACAGCAATTCCAGAACAGACGACCTGTTGGATGGAAGTGATGGGAGAAGCTTCAAGATATGTGTATGTTTTCATACACATATCTTGAAGCTTCTCCCATCACTCGTCAACTTGGGAAGGACCTATTTATATACCTCGTTCAAGCCTTGAAAAAGTTATGGAAGTAACGAAACACGTGTCGGCTGTTGGTTCTTTCTTCTTACCCAAAAGACTGTACTGATTCGCATGTTCAAACATTTCATGACCAATGTATAACTATTGATAACACGTGCACTTTTATATATTAATGTGTGTGAACTATTAAATACAAGTTTACCCAAGTGCAAAACAGTTTCTCCTGTGATTTGAGCTGCCTACGCTGTTTACAAGAATGATGTATTAAAAATAAATACAGTATTGGGAGTGCCGAGGTACAACTAATTGATTTAACTGTAACACGAGGATCTGGCTAGATGTTCGTGCACCAATACCCTAGGTAGTCGGGTGTTTTTATTACCTTGATTGGCACCGAGACCTCTGATCAATAGAATTAAATAATAATACTACATCACCCACATTGAGATTTACTTTTTTGAGGTGCGACTTCCGATGCCCCCACTACCCTCTGTTTATATTGTGGAATTTAATCATGAGGTGTTCGGTTGAATTTTGTAGCATGATGTGGATTATGTGGTTTGTATTGGATGTATGTGGTGTTATGCAATTGTGTTGTTGAGTTGAATTATGCGGTTTGTTGGTGAATTCTGTAGTGTGGAATGGAAATGTGTGGAGTTGAATTGTGTGGCGTGGAACTGTGTGGCGTTGAGTGAAAGAGCAATCTGATAAAGAGATAAGGGAAGGAAGGGAAGAAAGGGAGAAGGAATTAAGAGAAGGAAGGGAGGAAAGATGTGAGAGAGGAAGGGAGGGAAGGAAGGACGGAGTGAGGGAGAGAAAGCAAGAAGAAAAAAGAAAGGACTTGGTCAAAGGCAGAATTGCAAGATATGAGTGACTGGAATAAGTGAAGTTGAAATAAGGGTTGAGGAAATAAGGCTGAGTATAGGATCAAGGAGTGAAGAGAGGGATTAAGATGGGCAAGAACGAGGACAGGAGGTAATGAAGAAAGATAGGGAGGCAGAGAGGAAGATAGGCAGAAGGGACAGTGGAAGTAAATAGGAAGGAAAGGTTTGAGGGAAGGAGTAATTGAGGAAGGGGGAAGGGATGGTTTAAGTAATGAAGAGTGGGAAAAGGAGGGAGGGTTAGGAACGAAGGAAGGTAAGGAAGGAATGAAGGAAAGAAGTACGGGAGATTAAGGAGGCCAATAAGGAAGGGAGGAACAAGGGAATAAGGAGGAGAGAGAGAAACTGTGAAATTAGGTCTGGGATAGGCAGTCAATTAGTCAGTGCTGGAGTGAAGTGGTTGAAAATGCACCCATGTATTTTTGATAAAAGAAAATCGCATATATCAGTTGATGTGTTGCTCAGCCTGTTACGGCTCTTCTAGCCTCTTGTTGCTCTGTATTGTCATTCAGTTAGAAATGGTAGCATGACCAAAACACATGCTTGTAATACCATGAACATTGATACCGAAAAGTAACCCCCATAAAATATAATGAAGAGTTTATATGTTTCAGTGATGCAGGAGCTACTTTGATGCATTTGTGAACAAACTGCATACTCTTTTCTATTCATTTGCGACATAACTGCCTAGCTGCAAGGAGATTCTCTCCATAGAGACAATGTTAAGTGCTTGTTCTGCCGTGGTGGCACATTTAAGTTCGGCTTGGTTGTGCTATCTACCTAATATGAGGCCTAGCAAAGCCTTCTCATATCTCTCTCTCACACCACGCTAAATGGCAAATTAACAGAAGCACTGGGGATCACATGATACCCATTCTGTGCATTTTACCTCAAACAGCCACCTACAGGTACAACCTCTGGTACAAAACGAGGGACTGGGGAAATTAATTCCAAAGCTTATGCTTGTAACATTGCACCTCGTTTATTAACAATCGATCTACAATACACGTTTTACCAACACACAGTACTCAATACTAAAACACACTGTACATATCAGAATGAAGGATACAAAACAGTCGACAAGCATAGAAGCTCTGGTGGAGCTACTAATAAAGCTTTTTAAAGGCATTTTTAACAACAGGGTGGAACGAGGGACAAACACAAGTGATCTGGTTTCAATTAAGAAACACTTTGAGGGTAAATAAAATTCCATTTTTTTTCCCTTTTGAATTATTTATAGCGCGAACGTGACCCTCAGGTATCAGAGCACTTTGCATGAGCACCAGTTGCGTTATAGATGGACACATTTATTTTCTTTTTCGGCACGGGAAGATTGTGATTTGCCTAGAATCACAGGATGTAGAGCGCCCTGCCGAGCCTCGAACCCGTTCTCCAACTTCGAGGTCTACCGCTCTAACCATTAAGCCATCTCCTCTCCCAATGCTTATATATGTTTTCAATAGTGTAATGGAGTAACACTGTCAAAGGAAAACGTGGACGTTGTTTTGTGTCATTTATGACGATGTTTGAAAAAAAAGCTTGTGTTGCAGCTTACAGTCCTACAGGTGTCACCTGCAGCTGCACTGGCGCAGACTTGTAAGATTGTCATCTTTCTGTCACTCCTGCAATTACCCAGAGCGTCACTTCGGAGGGCGCTCAGTGGCAAGCGCCAGCCCACCACCGAAAGTGCAAATTATGTAACACTTGCTTAGTGGCACTTTCAGTTCCAAGAAAAGAAAAAGGGACTAGTGTCTTTCTTAAGAATACTTGACAGCAGCGTATGTAAACAGAGAAAAAGGAAAATGCCAAAAAATCCAGTCACACTTTACTCCCCTTAAAGAAGAAACGACCACGGTGTAAAGGCTCACGACATTTGACACCTCTGATCCATTAACACCATGTGACAACTATAAACGAGCTTCGGGTTTGTGTGGATCCCTGTGCAAACATGGGAAGAGGGCACAAGCTGTACAGCACGTCTGCTTCAAACAAACAACTCAAGGGAACTTGTTGGAAGCAAAATTACCAAGGGGGGAGGGAGATCAAAGGGCTGGTTTCATCCGCAGCTCGGTGTTCGGGCCCTTCATGCCCCGAAGGAAGAAACTCTCTTGCTTGGGACATCTGCCAGCTCTCCCACCAAGAAAGAGAAATATTTAACCCAGGGAGAGAAAACAACAAAAACAATGGACATGTATGCGGCCCCTCAAGAGCCGAACGCATGAAAGTACGTCTCAGCAGGCGCTGAAGCTAAGAGAAAGAAAGTGGCTCGTGGCAATAGCATAAGAAGCAGGAGCAGACGAGTCATCACGTTCCTGTACTGGCATTCATGACTTCCAAAAACAAGCACTAACCAGCGACAGCAGAAAGTAAACATTTAAAACAAGGCAGTGTGATTGTTGCGTAGGTCACTCTGCAAAGCTTCAAAGCCCAGAGGGGAGGAGGGCCATCACGTGCTGTGCGAGAAGAAAGCTGGGATGGGCAACAAAAACAATCCCTTAGTGAAATCGCCTCAGCTGAAACAGGCACCTAAAGGAGGGACAGCTGACAGGAATGGACCAATAGAAGGCCAGCATTGCGGATTGGCATGTGAAAAAGCCAATGGCAGTTGGTGGATTTGCCAGTGCCCATAGAAGAGGATACAACAGGTCGATCAGGCTCGACCTAAAAAAGACAATTTACTTTCGAGACAGGATCTAGTTGCAGATTCCTCATCTTAGAATCCTCCCCAGGCACCAGATTGGATCCGAACATTTTTTTCAGCAGTACCTGTGTGCGTCGGTAGAGGGCATCAAGCGACTCTGTAGCGACGTCGTCTCCTGAATGTGATGTCAATGGAGTCCATATAAGCCCCCCCCCGACGCGCTGACGTCAGTGTCTTCTGTGACTATTTTTGCGCCAACAACGCAGAGTCACTTAAGGAAACAGTCTCTGGAAACTGTGTGCCAAAGGAAAAGAACTGTAGTAGTATGCAAAGAGGGGTTCTTGGAGACAACAGGGCCTTCAGTTCACAGAGTGGGAAGGGTGGGTGGGTCGATAAGGAATCTGTGACTAGATCCTGTCTCTACCAGATAACGCGTTACAGAAGGTAAGTAACTATCCCATCTAGTAGAGACATCTAGCTGCAGATTCCTTATCTTAGAATCAGATACCCAAGCAATACCATCCTTAGAGGAGGAGCTGCGAACTGACGTCATTAATGATCCCCAAATAGGAGACGTTTTGATAGAAAGGGACCAGACAATCCCAAAATGATAGGTGAAGCAAGATGATCACCAAAAGGACTGATCTCCAAGAAGGACAATGGGAGCCCGTAGGGAGCAGAAAGCTATAAGACCGTGAGCACACGGTATAGAACCAGTAAAAGAGGCAGCCCCAAAAGTAGGATGCAACCTAAGATCGGGGAACGCAGAGGGACCAAGGACAAATAGTCTATAGAGTCCAGTCTCAAAACCAAATGGAAGGAGCATACATAGTGTGCTCAGCTGCAGCAACACAGACAACGAATAAGGAGCACCCCTGATCATCATGGAAAGTATCCTAAGAAACAGATTTTGAAAAAATATACCTCCAATGGAGACTGATGAAGAAAAGAGAAAGAACAATGAATGCTGAAGAGCATTGTCACGAAAACAACATGAACAGTAAAAGAAACCGCTTTTACATTGAGAACCTTGAAGATATATAAGGTATTCTCCGAAATAATGCAACAGAGATGCTCACTGGAGAGATGGAAAGAAATAGGCAAGTACAACCAAGAAGGCTGAACCAGGTCACCAAGAAGGCTGCAGGTAAAATGCAGCCAAGTACACCGTATAGAAGGCCAGACGACCATATGTGCACAACACACACATATATATACACCAGAAGTAAAAGACATCTACAAGAGATCCATACAAGAGATGGGTATACACGTGCAGAGACCTATACATCCAAAGATAAATATACATAAGGATAAATATGCATATAAAAAAACATAGAATTTCCCGTAGAGACACAAGTCATACAGGGTAAGTGAAAGTATATCCCCTCCACTGAAGATAATCCAAGTCCTCCGCCAGTGAGCGGCAGGACGAGAAGTGGAGGAACGAATGATACTCCAAGAACAGAGGTAGCCAAGGGAGAACGGAGATAATACATCCTACCGCTGTAAAGAAGAAGTTACAACAGTAACTGAGGTGGAGACAAAAAGACAAGGCTGGAGAATAGCAACCCAATGCCACATTAGAGTAGGAAGTGGAAGGCCTCGCCTACTGCAGGAAACAAGAGCAACTGTCCAAGAACCGATGCCACCAACTGAGGAAGGATGGCAGCAGGCGGTAACAGGTTAAGGAGAGAATAAACAGCATGTGGAAAATCCTCCATGAAGAAGAAAAAGGCCACCGGAGTGAAATAAAGGGCTGGCAGAAACTAAGGGCAACAGACATTCTATTTTGGCAATCATTCATTATCCAACCAATGGAAGCATGAGAAACAGGTAAGAAACCTGACCAACCCTCCATGGAAATTTGAGAGAAGATAGGACATGCCCAAAGAAAAGTAATGAAATAATCCCACCAAAAAAGAGGGGTAAAGGAACCTCTCCCATAGAAAAATGATGCCACAATGGTGGAAGTGGAGGGAGGAAAGAAAGGGAAACTTAGCCTCCAGTGAGATAAGGATACCAGACATGGATCCAAACAATTAAGGGGACTGGTGTTCCAGGGGAACAGGACTGAAAAGAACAGCAGACACAACAGCTACCCCACGGGTGCGATGGCAGATATGTATAAAAAAAACCCACACAGGAAGCAACATCAGGTGGCCATAACCCAATTCTTTAGGTAAGAACACCTAAAGGGTAAAACAGATACAAGTATACCAGACTGCTGAAGATAACAGCATCAGGAGCATGATAAAGTAGAAAAGGGGCTTACACAAGAAAGCGGTACCCAGGCGCAATTTGAACTAATATGCCACTTAGAGGCTGATACCACAAGGGCATTAGGGAAAATGAATACACCACAAGGGGGAGGTGGATTAATGGAACCCAGGTCTGAACCAATAGGAACACAAAGATAAAGTAGGAGTAAATCGGTGTGTCCCACAGAGTAAAACAGAACAAGGTGAAAGTCCACACCGAAGAGGGTCGAAGATCGGAAAGAAAGTTACCCAGGCCAAAGAGCATGCCTGCCTGTGGTACCATGATCGCCCATAGGGACATAAGGAGAAGAAAAAAGATGAAGTCAAGTCCCTATAAGGGGTACTAAGTGCATAGTTAGCTCACACAATGCCCCTAAGGCATACAACTTAAGGTCCCAGAAGAATGGGAAACAAGGATATAGTGCATTTGCACAACATAAACATTATATCCGACATAGAGTAAGTACACGGGTAGGAAAAATCAAGCGGCAAGAAGAAGCTGTAAGAACAGGCTCCCACAAGTCTGCAAAGTAAGATATGTTCCAGATGGTTAGAAACTAAACCTGTCACTGACAGCATAAACTAGAAGAAAAGCACCTGCAGCAAGCAGAAACACCACACTTGGTGTAACCCTGGAAGGGAGAGAAGTACTCCGCCTTATGTAGGCTGATAAGAGCCTAACAAGGGGAAAAAAATTACCCCGACGAACCTAGTACAACAAAAGTTAAGACTCTGTACCACCATGACTATCTCTGAACTGGCGTAAAGCAGAGTCAGCATGTGCACCAAAAAGGAGGCGCCATCAAAAGACATGTCAATCAAAGTAGTTTGTAAAGCCTCCAAAAACATGGAAGTACGCAACCATGCACGCCGACTTAGAGCTATGGAAGAGGCCATAGCCTGACCAACATAATCAATGGTATCATACGACAGCGGATGCTAAGTGTGGCAGCTTGTTGCTCATCTCATAGCAATGGAACAAGAGCATTCCGGGCTTCCTCCGGAAGGGAGGGCAAGAGACGTTCAACTGAGTCCCACAAGGCAATGGAGAAGCAGGCGAGGACACAAGAAGTGTTCAGAGAGCACAGGGCAGAGCTAGAAGAAGAGAAAATACGCCTACCAAAGCGCCTAATTTCCTGGCCTCTCTGGAGGGACAGGAGAGATACAATCAATATTCTGGGTGGCTAAAGCAGCCTGTACCACAAAGCCTAAGGAGACAGACGGGATCCTCTGGGGCGGGGAGATGCCTGTAAGAAATAGAGCGGTCCACTGGGAGCCCTGTTTTATGTTTAGCCCAAGCACCCAACAGGATATCGAAAAGACAGTCATTATAAGGAAGGACATGCTTACGTTAGACTGGTCAGGATGTAGAACGCCAAGTAAAGGGCCTGTTGACAATTCCACAGAAGGAAATTGTAAATCCAGTACAACCGAAACTTGATTGAGCATGTCTGCCAGAGCTGAACTCGCCTCTGTAGCCAAACCTGGAGGAGACAGGAGGTTGGAGACGATTCTAAGCCACTGGCGTCACCCAAGTCAAGTAACCAGCTAGACTGATAGGGGGTAGAACCGTGTCCATAATGGGAGGGGGACACATCACACAGTCTGTAGCACTTCCACTACCATAGTCCTCAGAAGGAAAAACCGTAGGAAGGGAGTCTGAGATAGTCGGCTCCATCGACGCCGCATCCGATGCCATAACCAAAGCTGGTCGACGCCAAGGCGATGCCTCTACATCGGAAGGAGCATCGATCGGCGTCAACGTCACCACCATCGGAGCTGGCAGACAAGAGCCCGATACTGACATTGGACTCGCAGACCAGAAGCCGGAGGTGGTAGCCTCAATGGGCTGTGCACCGGAATCGCTAGGAAGTCAGAAACACGAGGCTGACCTGAAGCCGAGGGAAAACCCGCCAGCTGGGGCATAGGCACGACCTCACGCACTTCTGTGGGGCTCAAGGTCGCTTGCCAGGAAGGCGACGACCCAAAAATAGAATGAAGAGATCGAGAATATTGTCTCATCTGGGTCAATGACACCACGGACCCGGGACAGCGACGTTCTCTTTGCACCTTCGATCGGAGCTGGCGACAAGAGTCGCACTCGTCGGAGTCATGGTGCTCACCCAGACACCACATGCAAACCGAGAGAGGGTCCGTGGTCGACATTTGTCATGCAGGGGACTCACAAGACTTTATCCCGAAGACACTGAAAAAGGGAAGGAAAAGGCACACTGGCCATTGACGAAAAACGTCAAGTAGGCCAAAAACATCCGGAGGAACTGAAGTGCGGATCCGCATTGCTAGTGCAGAAAAGAAGTAACTGACATCAGCGCTTCGGGGGAGGGCTTATATGGACTCCGTTGACGTCACATTCAGGGCACGATGTCGCTACTGAGTCGCTCGACGCCCTCTACTGACGTGCAGAGGTACTGCTGAAAACAGGTCCAGATCCAGCCTGGCACCTTAGGAGGGGAATCTGTAGCCAGATGTCTCTATCAGATGCTTGTGTTAAAAAAAAAAAAAAAAAAAACAGCAAAGGAATCATGTGTGGTAGTTTTTTTTAACCTTCCAGCAGCTGAAATAAAAAAGTAGTGCACAGGAGGTGACATGCATTTTGTCACAAAAGGCACTTCACAGAGGCAAGACTGGTCAGTATTCTGTGGGACCCACTGAAATGTGGAAGCAACTAAGGGCTATGCACCCAAACGGCATAGGGCATGCAGAGGTACAAAAGAAACGGGAGGTAGAAAGACAACCAACTGCTGCAGAGGAAGTGCTACAACAAGCAGAGGAAGAAAATGATGACAACATGCAGCATTTCAGGATAGACTGCAGAGAATGCCAACTTGTGGACGGTTGTCAAGAAAACAGAGGAATTTATACACAGGCTTTAGAACAGCACCCGCAAACAGAACACAAAGACTTGAGTAAACAACAAAAAAGTTTTAAAAAGCTTTAAATAATATCAAAAAAATATACAAAAACTATAGTAAATCTCTTACAACATTGGCCATTGGCCTGGGGAGGCACATAAAGGCCCCTCTGGTACTTTCCTTTATTTTATTTTCACCTCGCGCTGCTCGGGAAGAGCTTCCCGAGCAGCCTGAGTGGTTTGTTTTGCCTTCCTGTATTGATGGTCAGCACGCAGGGCGCACTGATGTCATTACAGCAAAGTGAAAGTAAAACTAGCAGATGGCCTCGTTTAACTTTCACTGCATCAGTGCTCCGGGGCATATCTCAGCCCCCCAAGCACTGATTATCTTGGACGAGGTACCATTGAAAAGGGGAGAATCTTCCCTTTTGAATATCTCTGCCCAATGGATCCCTGTTTGTGGCTCACCACAGGAGAGTGATACTCAAGCAGGGATCCACCCTCTAGACACCAGGGATTTTGGGGGAGCGGCCCCTTGGGCAAGGGCTTGTGCGCACCTCTATGCCCTAATAATTTCAGTCTTTCTGGCTCTCCTTGGGGGGCGGATGGAAGTAATTACCTCTGATCTGACCCTCCCCCCCCACCCCCCCGGGGGGCACAGAACTCCCACAAGACACCAGGGTATAATATAAAAGTAAATAGATGGGTTGGGGCTGCCCACTATGGGCATGGCATGCACTCACCCCCCAAAAAAGCTGGTGACAGCCTTTCAGCTCCCCACTAGACACCAGGGAATGTTTTAAAAAAAAAGTTGGGTTCTGCTAACCATCAATCAATCAGGGGTTTGTGAAGCGCAGTTCCACACCAGTTAGGGTCTCAAGGCGCTAAGGGGGGGGAGGCTCCGTTGGGGTCATCTGAAGAGCCAGGTCTTGAGGTCCTTCCTGAACTGGAGCAGTGTAGGGCTTACTGGAGCAGTGTAGGACATGGACATGGGTGGGGACATGCCCATGCCCCACCCCAACAAGAAGCCAGTCTGTCTGTCCCCGGGGGGGTGGCTGGATGGGGGATTGCCCCCAATCTGCTCCCGGGGGGGCCAGTAAGCCCACTAGACACAAGGGTATAATATAAAAATAAATATGGGGTTGGGGCTGCCCAATATGTGCATGGCCATGTCCCCACCCTTAAAAAAAAAATCTGGTGACCGTCTTCCTGAGCCCCGGGGGAGCGGTGGGGCAGACAGTCCTCTAGACACCAGGGAATTTCAAAACCAAAACAAATATAGGGGTGGGGGCTGCCCGCCATAGCCATGCCTCCACCCCAGAAAGGGCACATAAAGTCCTGCTGCCTCCCCTGGGGGGTGGATGGGGTAATTGCTCCCAATCTATCCCCCAGAGGGGCAGAAAGCCCACTAGACACCAGGGAACTTTATAAAAAAAAAAGGGGGGGGGGGAGTTGGGCTGCACACCATTTGCACGGCTATGCCCTTACCCCAACAGGAAGCCAGACAACCTTTCTGCTGCCCATGGGGGGTGAATGGGGTTGATTACCCCCAATATGCCCCTGGGGAGGCAAAAAGCCCACTAGACACCAAGGCATGTTTTAAAATAAACATAGGCGTGTGGGCACCAACAGTTTTTCTGTCCCCCCTGGGGGCAGATGGGGCCAATTACTCCAATTTGCCCCCCCACCCCACCCCGAGGGAAGAAAGCCTGCTAGACACCAGGGACTGCATTTATGCAGTATTTTTAGGGGGGTGCGGTCCCCCTGGGCATAGGTCTGAGCTCTTCCCTACCCCACAGGCCAATAGATTATCTGCCCCCCCCCCCCGGTGGGGGTGATAGAGGTATTCACACCCAATCTGCCCACCCGGGGGCGGGGGGCAGAAAGCCCACTAAACACCATGCATTTCAATACGAAGCCAAAACAAACAAAAGGAGGGTGCAGCCTACCCTGGCATCGAGCCATACTTCCACCCCAGAAGGGGCAATAGTGTCTTCCTGCATCTGCAAATTGAAGGCAAAACCCTGTCTGCCCCCCCCCCTCCAGGACCAGGCAGGGGGTTTGCCTTCAATATGCCCCTGAGGGGAGCAGAAAGTTCACAACACCCCATGGAATTTAATATGGCACCAAAACAAAACAAGCATTTGCAATGCAATAGGTCTCGCATTTAGGCGAGTTTAAGCTATTGGCATTGTAAATGACATGCCTTTTATTTATGTTTTAAAAACAAAAACAAAAATAAAAGGCATTGTCATTTGCAATGTCAATAGCTCAAATTCACGTAAATGCGAGACCTATTGCATTGCAAATGCTTGTTAACATTGGGTACTGCTGCCTGGACTCCAGGCAGCAGCAGGACGCTTCCGTCTGCACGGCTCCAGGCTCCCAATTAATGCCCTGTTGCTCGACTAAAATAATAAATCGACACCAGTGACATCATGCACCTCCAAGCTGCCTCCATATCGGGCTGATTAGTCATCACCTACGAGTTGCACCGTTAACCTTAGTAACTTCTGAGACGCACTTCAGTCACCATTCACGCCCGCCGATTGTAATCTTCATTTTCGCCGGCTGCCGGCTTTTATATTTCTCTGAATGCCTCAGCGCACCTCATTTTGATTCAGCTTGCTCACCTTGTCCTGATGATGAACCCCAATAATTGGGTTTGAAACGCCGTCGACCACCTAACAACATGAACTCCTTTCACTATGCATAAATCATTTGTGGAGTTCCTAATACTGTTGTCAATGCGATGCCTTTTTAAAACTTCACTATCACCCATCACGTCACGCTTTTTTTCACTTTATATGTGAGCACCTGAATCGTATACAGATTTGTAAATAAATGCTTGTCATTTCCATGACCTACATGACCCTCTGTAGATCCTTTCTTTCTGCTCCTACCTGAATTAATTTCATAAAAACACGGTGCCCCCTGTGGGGTACTTCTTGCTTTGGACCATTAAGGCCACACCTGAACCATTGTTCTCTAAATATATCTTACCTCCCCAGGTTCACATAATGGGGTACCCTTGTCTTCTTATAAACCTGTCTTTCTTAGAAAGACGCATGCAAAGGCCAATAGCGTGAAAAAGCACACGCACGAGCGTGTGGTCCCAGTTTGAAGTCCTCACTAGAAGCCTCGCAGGGCACCGCATGCGCGCTGGCTCAGGCGAGACCTAAAAATGAAATATACCCTTTTCAGGCCATACTGAAGTCAGAGCAATTGTGGAAGAATGGTGCAAGGATGAAGTTATCAAACCAATCAACACATCAGAGTGGTTATCTCCAGTCTTCACAGCCAATGAGAAAATGTAAAAATTAGACTTTGCATTGATCTACTTCAACTCAATCACTGTGTGGTGGCAGACTGTCAGCCCATAAGACTGATCCGCAATATGGCGGTGACCTTAAGTGGTGCTAAGATGCTCACTACAAATGACTTCAGTTCAGCATACAACCAAATACTTTTGTACAAGGACTCAAGAAAGCACAGTGCATTTATAACTCTGGATGGAGAGGACCAATTTTGAAGAATGCCATTCAGGGTCAGTTCTGTCCCAGAAGTTTTTCAACGTGTAATGATAAAGTACTTGATGGAATGCCGGGGTAAGAGCATTCCAGGATAATGGTTTGGTGACAATGAAACTATAAGTGAACATATTACAATACTAAAGCATGTATTGTGTAAAATACAAGACAGTGGGTTAACGTTGCAGAAAGAGAACACATTGGCAAAGCCAATAGGTTTCACCCTATGTGAGACCTACTGTTGTTGTCAATGTTTTTAAAGATGTTGCACAGCAGCGCTGGCCGCTTGCAACATAGCTTAAAGTAAACCAAAAATGCGCTATGACAAGGTCAATGCTGGACGCACCATAGCGCTTGTTTTCATTTACTTTGAGCCATGTTGCACAGCAGCCCGCACTGCTGTGCAACATCTTTAAAAACATTAACACCAATAGGTCGTGGATAGGCGAAACCTACTGGCTCTGCAAATTATTGTTTTTATTTTTAGGCACAGGAAGATTAAATGATTTGCCCAGAACCACATGATGTTGAGTCGACGCCGAGACTCAAACATGGCTCCCTTGTATGCAGCTCTGGCTATTGCACCACATCCTCTACCCACTGCCTAAATGGCTAGAAAATACAGTTGAAGAAAATAAAATGTCTCGTCCATATATTACATTGTCACCTTGCTATATTTTAATGACAATATAATATCCAAAGGGACAGCAGAGCCATGGCCCAATCTTTTGTCTGTTTCAGGAATCTGATAGGTGGAGGATGATAAATCTTTAAAACTAAAGTGGATGGGTACACCTTGTGAGGTTGTTCCAACTGCACCGTCTTCAGAGGGATCATAGAAGTCAGATTTTAGCAGATTCAGCACTAAATAGAAAACAGTCCAGCATCCTCCCTACCACCCGTATCGCTCACCTTGATGGCCCCTCAGTTCAATATACCACTAAAGGGAGTGCATGTTTTCCATTAGAAAACAAAGAAAGCCAAATAGCTTTTTAGCACAGCAGCGTGAGCTGCTGTGCAACATGGCTCAAAGTCAATAAAAACAAGGCGCTATGGTGCGGCCATCGTTGACTGTGTCATACCGCTTTTGGTTTACTTTAAGCCATGTTGCACAGTAGCCAGAACTGCGGCTTTGTTAATGATTTTAAAGATGTTGCACATTAGATGTTTTCTGAAGCCAGGAGGATGGGAGGCCACAGACGGCACCACATACCACTAAAGCACCTCACTAGCTGCTGGAGAGGCGGCACTCTGGTGGCCCCTGAGAAAACTCAAGTGGGCCAGGACCTCCTGTGAATTCACATGGAGAGAGCCGGACCAGGAACCCCAGTGACAGCTTACGGAAGCGTTACTTCAGTAATAAGAGGGTAAAGGCAGACGGGGAGAGGACGGCACCCTGTGCCTCCAGAGGGATGTAAAGCGAAAGTGAGACTCAACCAACCAACGAGGAGCCAGAAGGTCTCCAGTGACAGCCAATGGGGCGATGGTTTCCAGTGTGAAGTTCAGCCAATTAGAGGATGAATCCCACAGACAACAGAGACAGCCAGGAGGAGGAGGGATTCATGTAATCCCAGAGTTCATGGAAAAGGAGATGATCTTTTGTACCCAAGAGAACATTCAGTGGAAGGAAGTTTTGAGATGCGGAGGCCAGCCTATGGGAGAACGGAGCCAAGGGGTCCCAAATGTCAGAGGAGGGCAATATTTACATCACGTGATAGGCCACGAAACCAAGGACTCCAGTGGCCTAAAATTGTAACCAAAGAAAAGAGGGGCTAATTCCGTTCTAGAGTAACTCCCACTTAGTATGACGTAGTGAGGCTACGTACCCATACAGACAAGGCCCAGGATACTAGGAGTAACCCGTACCACCCATCACACAGGGCAGCCACCGACCGCCCCCTGCCCCCAGAGAGTACAGGTAACATCCCCTGCCATTACTCTGCCACTCAGACCACCCCTTAATTACTTGGTATATCAAAACAAAGGCGCAACAATTCACCACCCACAGCACATGCAAGTACAAAACTGCCACTACTGTTTGATAGATAGGGTAACATGCCACAAAATAACCAATGGACTTCCCCCTACGTGGTGCCCGGCCTCTTTCGGGGCGATTGGGTTCACGTCTGACTACTCATTTATATTTACCAGCATCTTGTCTAGTGAAATGTAGTGATCATTGTCCTATACAGTGTGCAAAACAGTACACAAGTGACCGCACAGCACCCGTCCCCACACACTAGCTTTTGCCCCTCCACATTACAACATTTTAGTGTTTGAGAGGAAACACCACTCGTCCAGCCCCATGAGAAAAGGCGGTAGACCCCAAGAACTGCCACATTTACTTATCTTCGGTGGTATCCAGGAAGATCTCTTTTCAGGTCCAACTCCCGCCGTGGTGCCAGGGTGGCACCGAGACGTGAAACACCCACCGAGGCATGGGCACCTACCTCAGGCCTCCTCTGATGCACCACTGCCTCTCCGAGGTGTCTGCCACAACAATGCACACTCAGATCACTAGAGACAGAAAAGTAAGCACGCGGACTCACAGTTTGTTTTGCCACTTTGTCAGGCGCTGGTAGGACCTGGGAGCAGCAGAGAGGCGAGGAAGTGCCAAAAAGGCTGTCGCACCAGGTGCCGCCAGCGCTAAAGCCGGCTTCGGTGCTCCTGTGCATAACGAGCAGCTCGTCAAAAAACCCACGGAAACGCACATAAACCACCGGCTGCAAACAGCAATATGCAGAATCCATATGCCCGAGTAGACAATAATAATCTGTTATTTACCCAACACCTTCCTTACACTCTGACGTCACCCTTTCCAGAATGCCAACCTGAAGATGTCAGCAGCGAGCGCTCAACTCGCTGAGCTAGCGGCCCGCCTGGGCTCTACCACGGCATGGAGTGGGGGTGAAACAGGCTGCGTCCGTCCAGCTTGTTGTTGCATTTGACCACCCCTCTGCGCACAAAGTTGTAAATTTTCAGCCCAAAGCTCTTTGCGCCCTGCTAAGAAGTCCAGAGCCGGGTGACCGAGGATGGAAGCCACATTCTGTCGCCGTGGAACAGGCAGGGCGCGCACGACCTTCTCAGTCGGTCCACAGCTCAGCGCGTCCCATCCATCACACCTCAGAGTGATTTGTTTTCCAGACACCCCTTCTGCCTTCAGTGTGGCTGCCACCTCGGGCACAGCAAGAGGCTGGGACTGCGGCCGCCCCATTAGTGACCCCCCACTCACCTTCCCGTGCTTCACTCTGGCGCCAAGTGCCTCGTTATTTCTGAAATGTTGGGAACGGGCCAGTGTGTCTAACAGCAATCTGCAGGTGTGGACGAGCGCCGGGGTGGGGGGAATCCTTTAAAAAAAAAGAAATTACAGCAAAACCAGGGCGCTCAAACAAGGCTCCAGAAATCTGTGGCACCACAGACCAGGCCCAGCTCAGCTCTAGAGTAGTGCCCAGGGGCCAGGCACTCCCAGGGAAGCCCTCTGGCCCCCAAGGCCCATCCACAAATAGAAGGATGTCCATATGTGCTATTTTTAATGTTTCACGTGTGCCTGCAGCCCCCGAATTCTGCGCCAACTCCCTTGCATAACTAGCAGGCACTTGGAATACTTTGTGTCTGTGTGACAGGGCAGTCACGTCAGGGCTGCAGCCGGGACTCTTAGCCCAAAGCCTGTGCGCCAAGGTGTCCCCAAGGGGTCTCGGCAGTGTTCAATTCTACGGAAAAAAACAAGCCTTGGTTTGCTGAGAGTCCCTTGGACAGCAGCTTCTGTGACCCTTGCTGGCTGCAGCCAGGGCTTTAACTGCGTGGGTTCTACCACTGCTCAGTCCAGCAATAATTAAAACAAGTGGTGCGCGCACGCGCGCCACAGCTAAGCATGTGATTTCAATTATCACGCCTGTGTCTGGGCACGATAATTGAAACCACATGGCCTATGGGTGTCTATTACGCGCACCAAGCGCGTAATAGACACCAAAAGGCCATGGGAGGAGCAATGCGCCCGCCTTTGGCCAATTGCGTGCAGTCTTTTATACAAAGACGCACAAAAAGGCCAATGGGGGAGCACAAAAGGAATCGCACACGCACGAGCGTGTGCAATTCCTAGGTCAGTGCTGAATCCCCGTTTTTCACCTACTAAATGTCTCGCGCTGCGTGAGGACTGCTGCGCAGTGCAACGCTAGGCGCGAGACCTAAAAAGGAGGGTGCGTTCTACCCTGGCATCGAGCCATACCCCAGGCCCAGAAGCAGCAATAGTGTCTTTCTGCCCCCCGGGGGCAGATAGGAGGTATGGAATGGATCAAACCAAGGTCAAAGGAAGTCCCCTCGCAAGGGCTCCCATTCATCTTTGTTTGATCCTTTCCTGTTGCGGGCACTAGTTCCAGCCACACAAGTGGTGCATCATTTTTATCAGCACAAGTGGGGTAACACTGGGTAGTGGGAATTTTGTGGATTCTGGAAGTTTCCATCGCAGAAATGTAAGCAAATGTGTGATTTCAAGCTAAGGTTGAGGGTTGCAGAGCACTGTGGGTAAGAAAAGCTGATGGGATGCACGCAAGCCACACCACCCTGGAATCATCTGGTTGTTTAGTTTTCAAAAATGTCTGTGTTTCATAAGTTTGCTTGGGTGGCGCAACAGCACGGCCCCAAATATAGCACCTACCCCGATTGCTTATCTCTAAACGTAGCGCTTTTGGGCCTTTTGTGTCGTGGTGTCGTGGACCACTCACATAAGTGGAGTACAGTTCATATTAGAAGACAAGTGGGAACTCAGGGTGGTAGGAAACAGTGCTTAAATTGAACCGGTGGATTCCGGTGCTCGGCACCGGCAGTTGATTGTCAACATCGGCGCCACAGTATGCCACAAGGTGGCGCTGTCTAGCTAATTTAAAGATGACCACAAAAACAGTTAATTATTACTTCAATATACATAAATAATAAATACGCATTTGCAATGCAATAGGTCTCGCATTTGCAAGAGTTTAAGGTATTGGCATTGTAAATGACAATGCATTTTATTTATGTGTTTGTTTTTAAAACAGATAAATAAAAAGCAGTGTCATTTACAATGCCAATAGGTAAAACTCTCACAAATGCGAGACCTATTGCATTGCTTCCTATTGAAGCGGAAGAGAGGGAGCGAATGGGGAGGAGGAGTCAACTGCAGTGAGCCACGCTGATTAAAAGAAAGGTGCAGCTCGCCAAAGTCTATTTTTTCAATATTGTAAGATTTTGGTAAGCAGCGCAGCACGCCACCTGTGGAGCGCTGCTTACTAAAAGCTTACAATTTTGAAAAAATAGACTTTGGTGAGCCGCGCCTTCCTTTTCTTCGTCGTGGCTCACCGAAGCCTATTTTTTCAGTATTGTAAGATTTCGGTAAGCAGCGCAGTATACCGCCTGTGGCACGCTGCTTTCTAAAAGCTTACAATATTGAAAAATAGACTTCGGTGAGCCGCAACAAAGAAAAGAAATGTGTGGTTTGCCGAAGTCTATTTTTGTAATATTGTAAGATTTTAGTAAACAGTGCAGCACGCCGCCTGTGGCGCGCTGCTTATTGAAGGCTTACAATATTGAAAAAATAGACTTGGGCAAGCCACGACCTTCTTTTCTTCGTGGCAGCTCACCGAAGTCTATTTTTTCAATATTGTAAGATTCTGGTACAGCGCAGCACGCCACCTGTGTTGCACTGTAGTGTTGTGTAGTTCCTATAAACCTATATAGAATCTGCGTGTTTAGACTACATAGACTGTAGGATTGGTGTCCAGACTGATTCTAGACACCCCCACCGGGTATGTTCGCATGTATACCAGCTAGCTCACAGTGCCATTAGAAACCCCTCTTACCAAGGAGAGAATAGTTCTTGGCAACTATGGAACATGACAACCCTGATTCCTCAGGATCGTGGAAACAGTGTATTACTTTTCGCTCAGACACTCGTGCTCACTTGGTCTCAGAGAGATACACAGAATAAATGGCGGGGACGTTTTTCAATAAGCATTTATTGAACCAGCGTCATTCTAGTGTAAAATAAGTGTGCGGAAACAACCATAAGACAGTAACAGATATAAATGATTATAAGCACCAACAAAGTAAAAGATGGTAGATTTCTACCATAGTGGTAAAACAATGAACACAGGCAAGTATTAGAATACATGATAGTAAAATGCGTACTCTTACGATGCGACCCAAACTAGATATACCTAAGTGTGCTTAGCATGTATGTAGGTGTAAAAGCCAAGAATTCCTCTAGGATAAAGTCAACCCCATTACCTGAAGTGAGAGACTGTGGGACCCCGTCTTGGTCTCGAGATGGACACCCCGCAAGGGATGTCCGACCACTGCGAGCTGGAGTGTCTGCATGGAGGAACCTCAGCATCTCGCGTCAGTGTGTCGGCATGGAAGCCCTTTTCTCCTCTGACTACCTCAGCAAGATATGGTTTTTAGGTACCCAAAGTGGTACCCCTCAGGGGTACTACCTTGCTGTGTCATGTTGGACTTAGGATGACGGATGGAATGACCCTTGTACATAGTTATTATGCAGGAGATGGTAGTCCTGCTGAGTTTCCAAGAATCCTCTTGCATAATGGATGAGGCTAGTTTTCAGGGAAAACCCCACGTCCTGTAAGCAGTACCATAACTAGGTAAAAGGTCAGTCCCAAGAACCGTTATGTAGTGTAATGGTAGGGGAGAATATAGGTGAAAGGTTAGGTGACTACCTGAGCCTATATTGGGGTACCTATATGGAACATAAGGAGAAAATCATTAAAGAAAATAGTGCTGACAGACTGTAAAGAAAACATACGTTTAACTACACAAGTAAAAGGGCCAGTCCTCATGGGAGGTTACGAATGTAGACAAGGTGGAACTAAGGAGGGACTAGTAAGCCTAATAACAAATCAGCAGAAGCCAACATTTACAAAGGACAATGACACAAGCCAATGAAAAATATGGGAGGAGAGTGGGCGGAGCTTCAAGTCCATACCTGAATAAAGCAAGCCTCGCAGAGCAGCACATGTGCTGCCCAGGCCCAACCTAAAAATGACTATGACCTGCCGCCCAAGCCATCCTTACTGCTTTGGAGGCCCAAAATAGTCCGAATTGTCACACTTGTAGGAGTGTGATGGTTAATAGTTGTATTGTATTATCATTGGCAGCATAGCAGGGGCAATGTGTGGTGCAAGTTGCAGTGGTCTCCTGACGTGAGCCCTGGCACTTATTTTTTTTACAAATTAAGCAGTTAGGAAATATGTGGTTCCCACAGATTCCAGAACTTTCGGTCACAGAAATGTGAGGAAAATATGTGTTTTTTTCCAAGGTTTGAAGTTTGCAAGGTCTTTCGGGGTAAATTACCTAGTAAGAGTCACACAAGTCATGCACCGCTATACTTCCCTAGTTGTCTAGGTTTAAAAAATGTGCAGGGAGCATGGCCAAGATGGTAGATGAGTGAGACGTGCCTTCATGTCTCTCCGCCCCCTCTACCGGGCAGGATCGCCATAACAGCTGATATCTGGGACAAAAGTTCTCCCATTCATACAGCAGAGGTGTGAGAGACTGTGGGGCCCTTTCCGGACTACTTTTAGAACACTACCCGGCTCGAAGATCCAGGCACTGCTGGAGGGGGGCTACGGCCTGCCCCACTCCATAGCGGCGCACTAATCGATGTCTCGCGGAGAGAGGAGCTGAGGATCTGGCACTGGCTCGCGGTTGAGACAGACGACAAAGCCCGCTGCCTAGGGGTCTGAAGACATGCCAGGGAAAAGAGAACAAACAGCGGCTCCTCCACATTGCCTGGGCCCCCAACTGCTCCGGCCTAGCCTGCGGCTTATATGCGGTGCCCCTTTCTAAACAGTGAGGCTTATCTGGGTCCCCACAGGCGCGGCATTTACACTGGGGGTAATTGGCACCATCAGGGTTGATCCGATTGATGGCACTGAAGGACCGTGGAGGACGGAGAGAGGACCCAAGCAGAGGCCCCTGGTCGAGCCTCCACCAGCGGACGTGACCCAGAGCTGATCTCGCCCCCACCCATGCCACCATGTGGTGGCAACGTGGTGCTCCTCCCCGGATCCCCAGGGCTTTTGCCCTCGATCCGCTGCTGTGCAAGTACAGGGGATACCATAGCGATGCCTGCAACTCGACGGAATTAGCTGGAGCTACGCAGCAAACGCAGCTGGAGACTCGGTCTCGTTCTGCGGAGAGGGCAGATCGCAGAACCAGCTGCCTGGAGAGCTGATCCACCAGCAAAGAAAAATGGATAGCACAGCCTAATAGAGTCCTCCGGATTGATGGCTGGGTACTTCTCGACTCTCGAGGACGCCTGTCCTTCTGGAGGACTGTGCGCCAATGCTCACCTCCCAGGCGACAAGGTATCCTTAAGCCCCCAAAGAAGACATACTTCGACAGAGAGACACGGTGGGACCCTTATTGTAGAGGCCTACTGCAAGACCGGTGACACAGGGGAAGTGGGATACCAGGAACACTGAACTGTCCCTTCAGTGATCCCTATATGATTTTACAACGACAATGAGGACCCAGAACTGATATCCACCCCCTCTCCTCAAAACATCTTAGGGCTAAGCTGAGGGATACTCGCCTAGCCCTTGGAGCTCCTGGCTCAGACTCTACACCAGGACAATAAGGTAAGCGCCATTGCAGCGCTGAGACGAGGAACACCTAACCTGGCGCAGCCTAGAAAAGGAGATAGTAACGGAACGAACTACGCAGCTCTGACATAAGATATACTGAGTATGTGACTTTAGTGACTTTCATATTTTACCCTCTCACTTTACATTTGTCTAGCGCACCACAGTAAAATTACTCAGGTACTAAGATCTCCTGATCCTCCGAGGCCCTTGTTCTGACTGGGAACACTGAACTATTTTCATATAGGGCCGTGGTGAATCCCTGTAAATGAAAACCCAGACACGAAACGATACCTACACTGGCCCTTGAGTTAAATCAACAAGGTGTTGTTTTTTTTGAGAATCGTGACTGGTGCAGGTGGGTGGCCCGTCCTCGCCTCTAGACAACAGGTCTAGCTACTCTGTTGACAACGTAGGAGGTCGAGTTGTGTTTCATCTCCCGCTTTGCTCTGACAAGACATTAACAATGAATTGTACATCGAACTGGCCCTGAATCCTTAGAATCATTGTGAAACCAACCATACAGCCAGTCCACATTCTGCCTCTTCAATAGGCTACCACCTCGATTGATACTATGGCTACAGGACAAGGTAAAAAGGACTGCACATTAAAAGAAATGTTGATTAAGCCAGGGGGACCTCAAAGTGATGAACAGAGACAACCTTTTCTAGAAGCGCTCTTTTCCTCCCTCAGAGAAGATCTTCAAATCCTCCGGAAAGATCTTTCGATAGAACTTAAGGACATCCGCCAAACGGTGGACAGCTTAGGAGATAGAATGTCATCCTTGGAAGACCATGAAACTACTCGGGAAGAGGAAATCAAACAGTTGCAACAAGAACTCCTTCGCCTCCGAGACCAAAACCTAGAACTCCAAGCCCACACCGAAGATCTTTAAAGCCGATCTGGAAGTAACAATATACAAATTAAAGGAGTAGCTCCTGGTGCTGAGGGATCGGATATCACCCTGTTTGTCACTGACCTTTTCCACATGATCCTACAGGTCCCCCCAGAGACAGACATTAAGCTGGATCGCGTTCATAGAGTAGGATCTAGGAAACCCGCTTCTGCCCCACCTGCAGACATACTGTCATGTGTTCATGACTATACTTTGAAGGAGAACATGCTATGTGCCACGAAAGAACAACATCCAATGCAATTCAAAGTGCACCGCCCAACACTAACCCAGGATTTGGCAGCCTCCACCCTTTAAAAGCATAGATCCTTTCACCCAGTCACAACCCATCTCCGCAACCAGGGCATTTTCTATACGTGGGGACATCCCTTTCGCTTAACGTTTCGAATACAGGGGAAACTACATCAAACCAGCTCTCTTGAGGAAGCCTGTAACCTACTTGATATAGAAAACACTAATGCAGAAGACTCTAGGACCAAGCCCAGAGCAGGGAAAAATGGCACACTTCACCAGAGACAAAATACAGAAACCTCAGTTGAAACGTTTTGCCCAGATTATGAGACTATAGCAAGGGAGATACGGGCAGTCTTGGACTCCCTGTCCGGAGACTCAGCAGCTTTAGACGAAACCTGACTCAGACTATCATGTATCCCTTTGCCTAGCAAGTTGGGCGGCCTGGACTGGGAGACCATATCCTTAGGCCACAGTGTACCCCCACCTAACTTCTTTTTCACCACATGGGGTTCAAGTATTGGGCCCCTGATGTTGGACGTTCTTTTGTTCAGTTGCATGTTTTATTATGATGTTATTTCTCTTTATTGGGGTTTCTGGAACTAGCAGACGATGATCTTTTATAGATATTTTTTAAGAGCTTTACAGAGCATTTCACAATTCATTATGACACCTAGTTTTGCATGCTGTGACAAACCTGGGGAGGACCAAGAGCCTCCTACTCTGTTGTCCCATTATGACCCAGACCTTACGAATTCTCTCCCTTATGGTTAAGGGGCTAAACAACCCAGTGAAACGAAAGGCCATACTATCCTATTTAGAGCTCTTCTGCGCTCACTTATGTTTACTCCAAGAAACACACCTAGTGACGTCAGACCTCCCTCGACTGCGCTCCCGTGCCTTTCCCCTTCAGTTTTTCTCTGCGGGCCCTTCTAAAACAGCAAGAGTCACTATTTTGGTATCTAGCTCTTTCTGAGGTAAGATAGGACCTAAGAGAGCCGGGATAAGGGGACGGCTCCTAGCTCACTCTGTTACCCTCGGTCCCCACACCTTCACCCTGGGAACCATTTACACCTCCAATGAAAACCAGGAAACTATTTTAAGACGTGCAATTGCAGCGGTACTAGATACCCAAGACCGGCAGGTGCTTATAGGAGGCAACTTTAACTTGGTATTTAATAATGACCTAGATAGATCTGCACATCGCCACAGCCAGGCGGGTGCGCTTTGGTTGCAAGATATGGGTCTGGTAGATATCTGGCGTCGATTACATCCCAATAGCCGAGATTATGCCCGTTATTCCCATGTCCATAAAACCTATACATGCCTTGATTATTTTTTAGGTATGCCTGACATACAAACTATGGTGGCAGATGTCAAAATAGAACTCGCTCACTCTCCAACCATGGAGGGAAATCTCTTACTCTAAACTTCCCCCAGACATCACCCCCTCTAAGCAATGGCGGCTACAGGATACACTCTTACATCGCCCAGCAGTTGTACAACAGATTAGCAAAGCAATAGTTGATTTATTTGCCATAAATGATACCGAAGATACTTCTATTTTAACATTATGGGAAAATTTCAAAGCGGTCATATGAGGCAAATTCATCGCTATTTCAGCAGCAGACAATAAGGCTCGCCGAGACAAAAGAGAGCAATTGACGCGTCAAGTCTAGGTACTTGAATGCATCCATAAGAGAACTGCTGCACCCCGGGTGTGGTGACAATTAGAGGCTACCCGCACACATCTCGCTGGTATTGACTTAGGGCAGAATAGGCCGCACTTCGCCTTCGGCATGCTTAAAACATTCGGGGTAATTAGATGTGGCCGATTATTAGCTAACAGATTAAGGGCACAGCGACAATCAAGTTCGGTACAGGCTAGTTTGGGTTCAGACCGTACTGAATATACACCTGATGCCCAGATTGCATCTACCTTCCAAGAATACTATAGCGAAATATTTCAATCCTAAGATCTGCCCCCTGAAAATCCAGGGCTATACCTTAGTGAGGCACACACTTCAAAACTCACACAAGATCAGGCCACCGAATTAGATAACCTCATCAGGATCGACGAGGTGATCTCCATCATCGTCCGAAAGAAACTGAATAAGTCACCAGGCCTGGATGGCTTTTCAGCATCCTTTAATAAAACATTCTGCTCCTCCCTGACCCCAAAATGAACCCGACTGTTTAAATCCATCCACAGCCCGGACTCGATGCCACCATCTATGCTTCGAGCGTCCATAGTGGTCATACCGAAACCCCGCAAAGATAAACGCCAATGAGCTTCATATCGACCAATTTCTCTCCTTAATGTTGATTATAAATTATTAACTGGGATTTTAGCAGCCAGATTGTGACCACTTTGTTCACCTACTATTGACCCAGACCAGGCTGGCTTTGATCCTCACCGCCAATGCCGTGATAACACAAAAAAATCCTTCATAATATCGATAAAGCTCTGATCAAGAGTGAATGTCACTAGCCGTAGACGCTGAAGAAGCGTTTGATTGTGTTAATTGGTCCTACATGAAAGAAACACTACACCATTTTGGATTTAGTACACAGTTCACCTCTTGGATCCTTAGTAAGTATGGCTCCAATTAGAGTCAATGGTCATACATCTACACCATTTTCTATCTCTAGAGGCACTTGCCAAGGATGCCCCCTCTCGCCTCAACTTTTTGCGATGTATATGAAGCATTTAGCCCAGCGGAGTAGAGATAATCCACGCATTCAGGGAGTATGTTTTGGTTGGGAGGAACACCTTATAAGTCTATAAGCTGCCCATGTGTTGGTTGTATTGAAATGTCCTGCTAGCTCTCTTCCCGTTTTTCTTGAGGAACTGGAGACCTTTGGACAGGTGGCAGGCCTCCGGATAAATGTCTAGACCTCACACCTGGCTTGGCCACTCAACTGGCCCTTTCAACCAAATACCCTTTACAATGGGTAAAAGAGTCCATCCCATATTTTGGTATACAGTTGGCATCCTCGGTACAAGCCACAGCGACCCTTAACTTTATTCTTTTACACCAGCAGATTAAGATGGATCTAGTGAGTTGGAGCTTGCACCGCGTTTCTTGGCTCAAGATGTCAATCTTGCCCAAAATTATTTTTTTATTTCAAGCTCTTCCAGCAGAACCACCTAATGGTATGCTTCAGCTAATGCAGCGCACTGTCAATCGCTGTCTCTTGGCAAATGGCCGACCCTGCATGCAAGACTGAGTTATAGAACTCCCAAAGAAGGGTGCATTGGAATACCGCATCTACTAAATTATTACCAAGCAGCGCAACTCCGGTTTATTCTTGAATGGACCCGAGAAGATTCAGAAAAGCATTGGCTTTTCATGGACAGGGCAGTATCGGGACAACACCTCTGTTTAAATATTCCAAACCCCGCAGCCTGGGACTGAGTAAGCACGTGTAAAGGCCTGACTTTATTCCCCTCCCCCTTAATTCCGATAGTGGGAAACGCAGACTTTACTGCAGGTTTAAATGCGACAGAATTTCACCACTGGCAGCGAAGCAGTTGTTGCTTCATAGGTCATCTATCTGACATGGAAGGTATTCTCTCCTTTGCTAGTTGTTGCTCCGAATTCAGATTGCCCGAAATGGAACGGCTTCACTACCTTCAAATTCGGCACTGGATAATGCACCCCGCAGTTTACCCCAACGCCCAGCGTCCACTCCCTGAGTTTGAGAAATGGTTGGTTTCCATGTCCACTGATAAGCGTTTGATCTATGAGCTTTATACAATTTTACAGCAATCCCTCCCACAGACTAAAAACAGGAGTCAGAGACTCTGGGAGATGGAGCTAGGCCGCTCCCTAACGCCCAAGGAATGGGAAGACATATACTATAGGGCCCGCCATACTGCTAGCAACGTGCCAGTATTGAAACAGCTACTAAAGTTGCCATGTACTGATACCTTACCCCTGAACTCTTACACCGTGGTATCTCTACACGTACATCGGACTGTTGGCGACAATGAGGTTCCCGAGGAAAATTGTTACACATACTATGGGATTGCCCCAAGATAACCACCTACTGATCCCAGATTTTATACAACATTGATTCTCACCTACATACTCAACTTCCTAGATACCCGGCCTATGCAATTTTGGGTCTTCCCAATCCACTCACTTTCCCCTGAAGTCTCACAGGGGACTACAGATAGGACTAGCCCTAGGAGCGGCAATACAGAACATTCTGACACATTGGGGTACTGATCGCCTCCCCACACATCAAGGGTGGCTACACCGTCTCTGGTATATACTGGGGATGGAAAAGATCACTCTCACACTTTCATCTTAAGCTATGACCTATACAGAACTATGAAGGATATAAAATACAGGAGTGAACCCGTTAACCCAGTTGAGACCGGGCGGAGTATATAGCAAAAACAACAGTGTCTCAACCGGTAATCATTGGCAAAGGCAATTATACAAGGTGTGTAAATCACTTGAGAAAGGGAAAGAAAGGAAGGGAGACCAGAGGCAGGTTTATAGACTATATGTATGTTATTAGTAAGTGGTTATATCAGCACTACAGTACAATTCAACTTGAAGTAACCAAAATAACCAGGTGTGCACTGGACGTGCTAGTGTGAGTGAACGGCGCAGTGACAAAAAGGTGGAAAAACAGTGTGAACGACGGAAAAAACAGTAAAAACAAGTAGTACGGAGGTCAATGTTACAAGACAGATCAACATAAGTCAAGTATTATGATTTAGGCAGAGTTGATTGACCCAGTGGGAGCCGCGATTTGCGCTAAGAAGTCGACGGCGTTTCGACCTGTTCAATATCAGGTCATCTTCAGGACGATGGTTACTAAATCTTGGATAGTGCTGGGCGAATAATGCAGTAATCCAGACTGCAGGGAAGTAGGCTGTGGAAGTCAGGCAAAGGGGCAACTGAATGCGCTCTGGAGGGGGAGGCTGTACAAGGATCCGGGGGTAATCAATGGGAAGTAGGATGCAGGCACAACCTAGGCGCTGAAGAAATGCTGCCCGGCGTAGGGCGGAATGAATCTGGATGGGTGTGCGGGTACGGGATCTCCGCTTCCAAGGGTAGAATAGGACCAGACGGGTTAGACGTCCGAGTGTGTAGCCAGGCGTGCTCAAAAAAGGGGATGACAGGGGGCAAGCGGGAGAATTAAACTTGCGTGGGACGCATGTAGTCAGACGTGCTCAATTAGGAGGAAGCGGGAGAATTAAACTCGCGCGGAACGAATGAAGCGTCCGGGGCCACGGCCAAGCGTGCACTGAGAGTTGAATTGTACTGTAGTGCTGATATAACTACTTACTAATATCATACATATATTCTATAAACCTGCCTCTAGTCTCCCTTCCTTTCTTTCCCTTTCTCAAGTGATTTACACACCTTGATTAATTGCCTTTGCCAATGATTACCGGTTGAGACACTGTTGTTTGTGCTCTATACAGAACGATGGCACCCCTTTATCAATCTATTGTCGACAGAATTTCCAGAACTCACCTGCCCTAAATATCTACGTCTCCTTCGCCTAACAGACGTCACGACTTCCGCACCTTCAGGAAATTCCAGTTAGAGAGTAACATATATTGCATAAGATCACATCACTCCGAACATCTGATATCATTTGGTTCCGGGGGAGGGGTTTGCTGGATTTGTTAACCATTTTATCTCTCTTTGAACTGCATAAAGCATCACAGTTATTTTAAATAATAATAACACTTGTTACAAACTATGCTCATTTAACTATTAACTTGTAACAATAAAAAGATTTAAACCATAAAAAATTTGCAGGTTGGCTAGGTTTTCCTAGATGCCGGCCGAGCTAGGGTTTAAAATCCTCAGCTACCCACTTTTAAAAAAAAGGGTCCATTTTGAGTTGAAAAATGTGAGGTATCCATGTTGAGTTTTGGGCCCTTTCCTGACGGGGGCACTAGGCCTACCTACACAAGTGAGGTATCACTTTAATCAGGAGACTTGGGGCAATGCTGTGTGGAATGAATTTAGTGGCTCCCCACAAATTACAGAGCTTTATGTCACAGAAATATGAGGAAAATGTGTTTGTTTAGTCAAAGTTTGAGGTTTGTGAGGGATTCTGGGTAAAAACACCTGGTGAGAGTCACACAAGTCACTCCATCCTGGATTACCCCAGATGTCTAGTTTTTAAAAATGTGCAGCTTTTCTAGGTTTTCCTAGGTGCCGGCTAAGCTAGGGTCCAAAATCCACAGCTACCCACTTAGGAAAAAAAGGGTCAGTTTTGAATGGAATAATGTAATGTATACATGCTGCGTTTTGGGGCCTTTCCTGTCGCAGACACTAGGCATACCCACACAAGTAAGGTACCATTTTTATTGACAGACTTGGAGGAATGCTGGGTGGAAGGAAGTTTGTGGCTCCCCACAGATTACCGAACTGTCCATCACAGAAATATGAGGAAAATGTTTTTTTAGTCAAACTTTGAGGTCTGAAAGGGCTTCTGGGTGAAAACACCTGGTGAGAGCCAAACAAGTCACCCCAGCCTGGATTCCCCCAGGTGTCTAGTATTAAAAAATGTGCAGCTTTGCTAGGTTTCTCTAGGTGCCGGCTGAGCTAGGGGCCAAAATCCACAGCTACCCACTTTGGAAAAAAGGGTCCATTTTCAGTGTAAAAATGTGATGCATCCATGTTGCATTTTGGGCCGTTTCCTGTTGCGGGCACTAGTCCTGCCCACATAAATGAGGTACTATTTTTATTGGGGACTTGGGGGAATGCAGGGTGGAAGGAACTTTATGGCTTCCCACATATTCTAGAACTTTCCATCACAGAAAGGTGAAGAAAATGTGTTTTTAGGCAAATTTTGAGGCTTTGCAAGGGATTCTGGGTAAAAAAAAAGCTGGTGGGAGCCATGCAAGTCATGAATTCCACCAGGTGTCTATTTTTCAAATATGTACAGGTTTGCTAGGTTTCCCCAGGTGTCCCTCCTGAGCTAGGTCCCAAAATCCACAGCTACCCACATCGGGAAAAAGGGGCCAGTTTTCAGAGGAAAAATGAGATGTGTACATGTTGCATTAGGGCCCGTTTCCTGTCGCTGGCACTAGGCCTACCCACACAAGTGAGGTACCATTTTTATCAGAAGATGTGCGAACACAGAATAGTAGACATTAGTTTTTACCAATTGGATTTGGCTTTATTTGTGCCTTCCAAATAGAAGGCCGTGTATAAGAAAACATCTAGAAAAATGCCCTCAATATCTCAAGCTAGTATGATTGCCCACAAATTCAGAGATGTACAAATAACCACAGCTTCAAAACTCCGTATCTGGTGCCCATTTCAGAAATGTATAGGTTTCCTTAATACCAATTGCTCACTCTACATATTTCACTATATGAATTGGTCTATACTCAGAACACAATGAAAAACCATCATACAGTGCAGCTCATTTGTTGGCTCTGGGTACCTCAGGTTCTTGGAGAACCTACAAACTCTATACATCCCCTAAAGCAGAAGGGCCTAGTAAATGTAATGGTATATTGCTTTTGTACGTCGGCCATTGTGACAAAAAGTTACAGATGAAAACGTTGTCACTCATTGCTGTTTTTTCCTACTTATTTTCAATATTCCTTTATTTCAATAGTTAGTTTCTTTGGGAAACATTGAGGGATCTACACGTATGACCCCTTGCTGAATTCAGAATTTTCGACTACTTATCAGAAATCTATAGCTTTCCTGAATCACCCATGGGTTTCACACTGGTTTCCACCACAAACTGGAAGAAGGTTGAAAGCACACAAAATAGGAAAAATGGGCTACCTCTTAGAAAAATGTCAAAACCATGGTTAAAAAAAAAATGTGTTTTTTTTAAAATTCAACTCTGCATGTTTCTGAAAGCTGGGAAGATGGTGACTTTAGCACAGCAAACTGTCCATTGATGCCAATTTTAGAAAAAAACAGACACTTTGATCATGAGCACTTTTTCCGATTTTTCACTAAAAACTCAAAATGTACCTGCATTTTGCCTATTTTCTCAGCCCTCTCCAAGGAAATCCACACCCCTGAGTAGTTTTAGAAACCACAGGATGTTGGGAAACAATCGCACATTTGCTGTGAATACCTTATGTGGAAATAAATTATGGAGGCCTAAGTGCGAAATACCCCAAATAGCCAAAAAGGGGCTCAGCATTGGGGGAGAAAGCCCCAGCAGTTAAGAGGTTAAAAACTGATAGAAAATATGCAAAACAAACAAATTAAAATTAAATTAAAAAGAAAACAAAAGCAGAAGTTGAAAACTGTAAAAGCAAATTGAGAAACAAAACAATTGTGCATGCGAAAAACACAAGAAAGTATCCACTCTTTTCTACAGATGGAGTTGGATGTTCCCGGAGGATTGAACGAAAGGCCTGGGAGCAGGCCAGGCCCTGAGACCTACCGCCGTTATCTATTGCTGCAAGCTCTGTGCAGCAGCGCTTTGCTGGTTGTGGGTGTTGGGTTCAGCACCAGGCCGAAAGGCTGCACCTGGCCAAAAGCTGTGCACAGTGGAGTGTTGACCACTTGCAGGGGTTGGGTGCAGGACCTGGCTGCAGTGCCTGTGGCCACTCCTCTGCCGTTCACATCCAAAAGCTGTGCTCAGTAGGAGAACAGGATGCATTTGATTTTTAAAAAAATACAAATTTTAAAAAAATCACTGAAATAAACAAAGGTTTAAGTGACGTTATATTTAGGTATGGTAATTATATCCAACTTTACATTAATAAAACCCCTAGAAATTCACTGGGGAAAAAAAGGTTATAGTGACGCTATAGTTGGCTGTTTTAATAATATAAAAACTAATGTTTTAGAAAACAAAAAACACTGAAATTGATCAGTTATAGTTAGTTTACTGAGCTAACTATAACTTGCATCCCTGCCATTCTCTCCTTATGACCTCAGATATTACATCACTCATGACATGATATATTACATCATTGATAACATCGCTGATGACATCTTAAATTAAATCATTAATGACATCATTCAACAGATATCTCAGTTTGCTATCAGCTTTTCTTACTAAAGGTGTTCAGTAGGGTTCACGTAGACCCAATATTCCATAACATCTGTAGCATTAATGGGCCTGATCTTTAGCAAGAAAGAGAAGAAGCAGACCATGAAGACATTGCCCACATTAAGTAGATGTTATGCTTTTTTTTGCTGGTATTTAGGTACGTAAGACATTTATTGGCTCTGTAGACAGCAACTTAGTAAATCTTGACTATTGTTCAAAAATACCTTTGGTTATTATTAACCCTAATGAAATGCATCTGTTAAATACCTCATCTGTCATAGAATTTCAAGTCAAGGGTTTCACTTATATACATTAGCCAATTATAAGGCATGAACAACCAGGCCCTATGGACAGGCGTCTGCAGTATGTAAAAATACTTTACACATATTCCTGAAAGTAGCAGAATGGTGTACACAATCTTAACAACGCTACAATCATACTGTGATTTGAACCGACTGTTAGTCACCCATACATTATACATTCTACAACGTCTCAGAATTTTCAATGAAAGTTTGGAAATAAATTTATAAATCTCTTTATAGAAATTTTATATAGCACTACATGACAACTCTTTAACGTCAGTATGTACACAGACATCAACAGAAGAATAATGTATTGTAAGAAGAAGCTTTAGTTTTTCTCACATATTTGTAGTAACAGGTCTTTGAATTAAGGTTCAACCGATTTGAAATGTACGACTGCAACTCACACTTGTTACACCCAAGTCTCTACCTTGCCTGAATTAAGTGTTGCTTGCACTTAAAACTTTACTGGTAACTTAAGTGTACACCATATGACTTTTACCATACTGAATGAAACTTTTCTCTAGTACTACACTGTTTATATTTGCAGAGCAGTTGCTTGCATGATGTCATCAGTGATGTTATCTGTGATATGATTAAGCTTGGATGGTGAACTCCGCTCTGCTCACCGAGTTTGCAAAGTTTTACGTACTCCGCGTTACGCGGAGCTTGCGGAGTTCCGAAAAAATCCGCTCCGAGTTTTTTTCCTTCCTCGCACTCGTCAACATCAAGTTGGCGAGCGCGAGCGAGGAAAATCCACCTCCCGGCGAGATTTTTCCTCATTCGCGCATGTCAACGTCAAGTTGGCAAGCGCAAGAGAGGGAAATCAACCTCCCGGCTAGATTTCTCAACGCGGGCGGTCGGATTTCTCATTGTGAGTGGTCGCGAATGCTCGCGACCGCTCGCGTTCAGAGACCGTCCGTTTGCGTTGAGAAAGCTGCCGCTCGAGTAGAAAATCTACTCGAGCAGCAGACGGAAGCAGCGCCCGCTTGCACTGTGCCGTTTGCGATAATTTCACAGCACGGACAAACACCCGGCGCTGAAAATTACAGCGAACTGCATTTTTCTAAAGCACTCCGCGTAGCACGGCTGAGGGTTTTTTTGCACTTTGCGGAGTTCCGCAAACTCTACCCAGGCTTAGATATATATGATCAATGATGTCATTTAACATGTCATGAGTGATGTATTATGTGAGGTCATTGCCAGAACCTGGCAGGGCAGAAGTTAAAGTTCACTCAGTAAAGTATAACTGGTAAATGTCAGAGTATTTTAGTTTTTCTAAATGTTACTTTTTAGATTATTGCAACACCTAACTATAATATCATTCTAACCTCTGTTTTTTCAGTGAATTTCTAGGGTGTTTACCTAAGTAAACCATCACTTTTCTTTTTTTAACTTGTTTTATTAATTTTCAAAATTAGGGCTTGAACATAGCAAACAAGCATGGCATTAACAAATATAAAAGTGAGTTTTCAATAGCCATTCAGGTACAACAAGCAGCTGGATGAAAGGTGAATAGTTTGGCCTATTTGCCATCCAGTTAGCAACAGGTGAACTAACAAAACTAAAAAGAAAGAAAGAAAAGTAAAAAGAAGGAAAAAAAAAAATATATCAATAGTGAAATCTGTTGATTCCTCAATATGTAAAAGAATAAGGTCGCTGAGGCCTGTTGGTCCGTGGGTTGCCATTAAGGGTAGTGAAAGGTCCCATGCTCTTGTGAGTTTAAAAAAACCCATGTTGCAAGAGGGGGTTATCACCAAGGAAAGGAAATCTGGGCAGGAAGAAGGGGGGGTGGAGGGGGGGGGAGGAAGAGAAGAGGAAGCAGCGGAGGGGTGCCCTTCTACATGTTACATATGGTAGTTTCGCCTCAAGGGGATTAGAAAGGAGAGAAAAATGGGGTGTCCCTCCCGTTAGCTGTGCTAGGAAGAGGTGGAGTAGAGCCTAGGGTCCTCAAGTGTGCGTTTTGTTTGTGGTAGATGGGACAATAAATAGGTGCATAATGGTTGGCAAATGTCTTTCGCTCTAGAGTTTAGCAATTGTACAGATGCATGTAGCTCGCTGGTGGTGTCGCAATATGACATACTGGCGAGCCAGTCGTTGGCAGTCGGGTGTAGACGTGCGCCCCAATGAATCATGACCTCAAGTTTAGCCAGAAGAAGAGCAAGTGCAATAAATGTTCTAACACTTTTGGGGAGATCCATCACATAGCCTAGTAACGCCATAAGTGGGCAGTTGCTCAGATCCATCTCCAGCATCTGGGATAGGTTGCAAAAAAATCTCTGCCCCAAAAAGTGCCACGTCTGCATAGCCAGGCCATGTGGAAAAAATCTGCATCTGGAGTATGGCATTTCGGGCAGTCGGAAAAACGAGTGTGGTCGTATCAGTGCTGGTCTGAAGTAGTCACATAGGCGCGTCTCAAAAATATTAAATGCAGGAGTTTATGGCGGTGGTTAGGTGAAAACAATAGTGTTTGGGCGCAGCATGCAGCCCATAACTTGTCTGTTATCGACCTTCTGAGGTCGAGCTCCGAATATCCTCTGAGCTTCTCATCATGTGTTGGGAGCAGTGCCACGCTAGCATGATATATTTTAGATACCAAACGTATCCCATCCGGAACTTCGATAATTAGCATCAGTCGGGAGACCTCCTCTGGCGCCAGGGGATAGGTGGGCATGAGGGATCGCAATGCAGTGTGCACATGGTGCATGATAAAATGGTCTATGATCGAGGCCTCTGCAAAACGAGGGTCCGTGGACTGGGTAATTGCATGTCCCCCCCGGAATAGGTCACCAAATGTATGGAGTTCATAGCGTGCCTGTGTGCACTTCACCAAGGTCTCGCAGGTGATGGGGAGCCATGGGTTATCTGCCAGAGTCAGGGCTGGGGAGTATAGGAGAGTTCCTCCCAGGAGTCACTGGGGTTTCCTCCATGCCCAGAAGGTACTGGATAGTGTTTAAATATCCACAGAATTTAAAGGGATCCCCTTTGGTAGAAGGGAGACCAGGGGGGGTGGGGGCAGCGAGGTCCCTTTCTGGTTTCGCATAAAGCAAGCGGGCATCAGCAGGTTACCAGTGGTGGGCATAGTAGCATTGTGCCGCCAGATAATAAAGCTGAAGAAAAGGGACTCAGAACCCCTCTTTCTCAGATGGGACCACTGATTTATCCCAGTCCATGAGTGGCCTCCGACCAGCCCAAATTAGTTTAATGAGTAAGCCATGGAGCGTGGAAAAAAAGCAATTGGTGAGTGGTATGGGGATATGTAGGAACAGGTAGAGAAAGCGAGGGAGAATTACCATCGTTATAATTGCGATCCTGCCAGCCATTTAGAGGGGTAGGCAGATCCATCTGTCAGTTTGCGTCAACAGCGTGTTCATTGCGGGCCATAATTAAGTTGTATCACCCTTTCCTTATGTGAGTGGATTATTACCGCTAGATACTTAACTTGCCTGTCGCACCAGATCTACGGGTACTCACACTGGTATTTCCGTGTGGCTGACGTGAGAGGGAAAAGATCGTATTTGGACCAGTTTAGTTGAAGATCAGAGAGGCTCCTGAATCGTGTCAATTCAGCCAACAGGGGGGATAAGTTCTCCTCTAGGTGTCTGACAAATAATAAAATGTCATCCGCATATAGAGAGATGAGTAGTGGACCAGGTGTGTATTGGAGTCAACAATGTAAGTGGGTCATAGGAAGGTGGTAGATGAAGGGATCGAAAGCAAGTATAAAACAAGCATTGAAAATGCAACAGGTCTCGCCTTTGATTAAGTTAAAGCCATTTGCTTTGCTAATGGTATTGTATTCTAGCTTTGCATTATTTAGTGTACATTTGTGTTATGTGCATCTGCCACAGTAGCAGGGGGCTAGGTTTACATTTCTGACAAGCTAAAGAATGACAGCTTGTGCTGTTAAGCGTCACACTGACATCCTGCAGCACCCGTTTAATGTACAGCGCTGTAAAATGGAAGCCTCGGTATTACGAGCTACTGCTACGCTCACTGTAGCTAACTGCAAGTAAGTCAATGTAAGCCCATGAACAGCGCAACTCTGGGGAGTTTGCTTTTGAATGTGGGGAAGGGGAGGGAGGAGCTGGTAGAATCCCCAATGAGGAGCCAGCGTTTCCGCTAGCAGCACACCCTCCTACGTCACGCCAAACAAACATGGCGTCGGCCTGTCCACATGGGCCGTCCTAAAAGTGGACAAGGCGGTAACCAAGAAGCCAGATTTCCAATCACGCGCCACCGTTTACCATAAACGATGACGTGAGCCAATGGGAAACAGGGGCGGGGCATCAAGTCCCTTCTGAATCCGTATCGATTGCAAAAAGCCCTCGCAGAGCGAGCAGCGCATGCGCGCTGCAACGCCAGGCGAGACCTAAAAAAAGTAGGGGGATAGGCATCCCTGACATGTGCTTTACGAAATGGGAAACGGTGCAGTGAGCGAGCAATTAACCCTGAGAAAAGGAGTGGGTTGTGTATAAAGCAGGTTGATCAAGGAAGAAAAACGAGCGGTATTCCCAATTTATGGATAACAGTGTTAAGAAAGGGCCACTCCAGGGAGTCAAACGCCTTTTCGGCGTCTAAGAGCACGATGACTGCAGGTGTGTTTGGGGAGATTCTATTCAGCACTGAGAACAACACTCTCAGGTTTAATGACGTAGAGAGATGGGGTACTAACTACTAAGCCCAACTACACAGGTGAAATTAATTGGTCCATCAATAGTGAGTCGATTGAAAAGAACTTTCACCAGTATTTTATTGTCTACTTTAAGTAGTGATAACGGTCTATAAGAACCGCAGGGTAAAGGATCCTTATCAGGTTTGAGGAGGAGGGTAATTACAGCCTCACGCATGGAAGGGGGAGGGTGCCCTCTTTGAGGGACTCTTTATATACCACGAGTTGTCTCGGCGTGAGGATGTGCTTGAAAAATGTATAAAATTGCCCTGTGTAGCCATCAAGAACAGGGGCTTTAGAGCCATCTAGGGAGTCTATGGTCTGTATTATTTCCTCACAGGTAATAGGTTCACTGAGAAATTGACATTGAGGATTAGAAAGCCAGTTCATGGCCACTTCTTCAAGGTACATTGTCTGAGTCTTGGCGGCATCTGTAAGACGGGAGGTGTATAGTTGAATATAATACTGGAGCAGGGTGTCCAAAACAACCACTTTAGAGGTAATTCGCTGGCCCTCTTCCGTGTGCAGTTTGGCTATGTATGAAGTCCCCCTAGGGGGACGGAGCAGATGGGTCAGTGTGCGCACAGGGTGTTTGCCTTCTCCATATCGGCGTGCCTGAGCGTATTTGCCTCAGCCAGGTCACGGCATTCAGTCAGGAGAGCTGTTCTGGCTTGTGGGTCGTGCAGGGCCGTGCCATTCGATATCCGGAGGTTTAAGTTGGTCAGAGCACTCTCCAGGCATTCAAGGCTCCTGCATAGGTCTCTGAGGACCCCAGAATGCTTTAAAATACATATGCCCCCTATAAAAGTTTTCAAGGCTTCCCAAAGGGTAGAACACGAGTCCACCATACCCTCATTGAGCTGGAAGTATTCCAGGATTGCTGTAAGTAGGTCGGTTCAGAATAGCTCGTCCTGTAACGGCAGCATAGGGAAAACTCCACGGTCGTTCCCGTCCACCACCGAAAGGAATATTAAAAACTACACAGACTGGTGCACAGTCAGAAAGTGTGCGGGAGAGGTGCTGTGCGGAGAGCAACCACTTGCAAAGTGTAGCGGAGATAAGGCAGTAATCTATGCATGACCACGTATTATGTGGGGCCGAGTAGTGAGTGAAATTTAGATGCGAGGTCCGTTGTAAGCGCAAGGCATTGCGTAGCAGGTATGTGTCGCAGATGTCTCGTAGTATCTGTAGATCCAAGTTTAGTGGCCGGTGAGGGTGCTGTGGTGTCAGTGGTAGGGTCTATGAGGAGATTGAGATTTCCAGCCATTATGAGTTAGTCGAAGTCCATCCAATCAATCAATTTGGGCACACAGGGACGAGAAAAACTCAGGAGAGTCCGTATTAGGTGCGTAGATGTTGGCCAGTAGGACTGAATGACCCGCAAGGACGACAGCAACCAGGAAGTAGCAGCCACTGTCATCTGCAACGATGACAGTGTTCCTTAAAGGGGGACTATAAAGCTATAGTTGGCAAAGAAACAGTGCGTGCCCCAAGCGCATGCATATGAAAATACTCTCCTACGATGAAGATTCGTCTCTTGAAGGAACGCTATGTGGGCACCGTGGCGTGCAATGTATTGCAGGACCTGTTTGCCCTTGTGTCGATCGTTAAGCCCTCTGATGTTGCAAGACACGAGTGTGAAAGGTAAGTGATTAATCCCATGAAAGGACGCCCAGACCATAAGGCAAAGCGGGTGTAGCTGGAAAATATGAAGAGTAAGCGACCATTGTGTACATAACAAAAATGAGGACTACAATAAGCATTATGACAAACTCATCCAACAACCTCCCACCCATACTAGGCGCAAAGGTGCCCAGTACCACCCTTTAATGTCAACCCCATAAACCAAAGGTACCAATATTATTAGCATGTGTTTTTTTTTTTCCTTTCTGTGCCCCCTTGATGCCCTGATTGTGCTCGTATTCCCTTCTGTGCCTGTTTCCGCCGCTGCGCTCTGCGGCCCCGCCCCTCACTGCCCATTCGCTGCCCCATTCCCTGCTCCTCCCTCCCACCTCCCCATTTATGGCGGCCGCTGCGTGGTAAAGAGAGCGACCCCTGTCCTTGACTGGTAGGTCGCTCCCCCACCACAGCTCCGTCTGTGTGCCCTGCTGCTGCCCCTGATTGTGCTCGTTTTTCCTTTGTGCCCCCTTGCTGCCCCTGATTGTGCTAGTTTTTCCTTTCTGTGCCCCCCTTGCTGCCCCTGATTGTGCTCGTTTTTCCTTTCTGTGCCCCCCTTGCTGCCCCTGATTGTGCTCGTTTTTCCTTTCTGTGCCCCCTTGCTGCCCCTGATTGTGCTCGTTTTTCCTTTCTGTGCCCCCTTGCTGCCCCTGATTGTGCTCGTTTTCCTTTCTGTGCCCCCTTGCTGCCCCTGATTGTGCTCGTTTTTCCTTTCTGTGCCCCCCTTGCTGCCCCTGATTGTGCTCGTTTTTCCTTTCTGTGCCCCCTTGCTGCCCCTGATTGTGCTCGTTTTTTCCTTTCTGTGCCCCCTTGCTGCCCCTGATTGTGCTCGTTTTTCCTTTCTGTGCCCCCTTGCTGCCCCTCATTGTGCTGTTTTTCCTTTCTGTGCCCCCTTGCTGCCCCTGATTGTGCTCGTTTTTTTCCTTTCTGTGCCCCCTTGATGCCCTGATTGTGCTAGTTTTCCCTTCTGTGCCTGTTTCCCGCCGCTGCGCCTGCGGCCCCACCCCTCACTGCCCATTCGCTGCCCCATTCCCTGCTCCTCCCTCCCACCTCCCCATTTATGGCGGCCGCTGCGTGGTGAAGAGAGCGACCCCTGACCTTGACTGGTAGGTCGCTCCCCACCACACAGCTCCGTCTGTGTGCCCTGCTGCTGCCCCTGATTGTGCTCGTTTTTCCTTTCTGTGCCCCCTTGCTGCCCCTGATTGTGCTCGTTTTTCCTTTCTGTGCCCCCTTGCTGCCCCTGATTGTGCTCGTTTTTCCTTTCTGTGCCCCCTTGCTGCCCCTGATTGTGCTCGTTTTTTTCCTTTCTGTGCCCCCTTGCTGCCCCTGATTGTGCTCGTTTTCCTTTCTGTGCCCCCTTGCTGCCCCTGATTGTGCTCGTTTTCCTTTCTGTGCCCCCCTTGCTGCCCATGATTGTGCTCGTTTTTCCTTTCTGTGCCCCCTTGCTGCCCCTGATTGTGCTCGTTTTTCCTTTCTGTGCCCCCTTGCTGCCCGATTGTGCTAGTTTTTCCTTTCTGTGCCCCCTTGCTGCCCCTGATTGTGCTCGTTTTTTTCCTTTCTGTGCCCCCTTGCTGCCCCTGATTGTGCTCGTTTTTCCTTTCTGTGCCCCCCTTGCTGCCCGATTGTGCTCGTTTTCCTTTCTGTGCCCCCTTGCTGCCCCTCATTGTGCTAGTTTTTCCTTTCTGTGCCCCCTTGCTGCCCCTGATTGTGCTCGTTTTTTTTCCTTTCTGTGCCCCCTTGATGCCCTGATTGTGCTCGTTTTCCCTTCTGTGCCTGTTTCCCGCCGCTGCGCCTGTGGCCCCGCCCCTCACTGCCCATTCGCTGCCCCATTCCCTGCTCCTCCCTCCCACCTCCCCATTTATGGCGGCCGCTGCGTGGTGAAGAGAGCGACCCCTGACCTTGACTGGTAGGTCGCTCCCCACCACACAGCTCCGTCTGTGTGCACTGCTGCTGCCCCTGATTGTGCTCGTTTTTCCTTTCTGTGCCCTCTTGCTGCCCCTGATTGTGCTCGTTTTTCCTTTCTGTGCCCCCTTGCTGCCCCTGATTGTGCTCGTTTTTTCCTTTCTGTGCCCCCTTGCTGCCCGATTGTGCTCGTTTTTTCCTTTCTGTGCCCCCCTTGCTGCCCCTGATTGTGCTCGTTTTTCCTTTCTGTGCCCCCTTGCTGCCCCTGATTGTGCTCGTTTTTCCTTTCTGTGCCCCCTTGCTGCCCCTGATTGTGCTCGTTTTTCCTTTCTGTGCCCCCCTTGCTGCCCCTGATTGTGCTCGTTTTTCCTTTCTGTGCCCCCTTGCTGCCCCTGATTGTGCTCGTTTTTCCTTTCTGTGCCCCCTTGCTGCCCCTGATTGTGCTCGTTTTTCCTTTCTGTGCCCCCTTGCTGCCCCTGATTGTGCTCGTTTTTCCTTTCTGTGCCCCCCTTGCTGCCCCCGATTGTGCTCGTTTTTCCTTTCTGTGCCACCTTGCTGCCCCTCATTGTGCTAGTTTTTCCTTTCTGTGCCCCCTTGCTGCCCCTGATTGTGCTCGTTTTTTTCCTTTCTGTGCCCCCTTGATGCCCTGATTGTGCTCGTTTTCCCTTCTGTGCCTGTTTCCCGCCGCTGCGCCTCGCGGCCCCGCCCCTCACTGCCCATTCGCTGCCCCATTCCCTGCTCCTCCCTCCCACCTCCCCATTTATGGCAGCCGCTGTGCGGCCGCGCAGCGGACGTGCGCAGCGGCCGCGCCGAAGGCGCGCCTAAGGCAAGCCCGTCTGCGCCCGTCCGCACCGTGACCGCGCCAGACCCCCTGGTCCGGGCATCCCCGCGCCCGCCACATCAACAGACGCCGATACGACGCCAGCACCCTCCACGCACTCAACCCCGGAAAAGATCACGCCTGCTACCAGGCCACCCCGAAGCGCACCCAAGGGCCCTTCACCTGCCGGAACTGCAGCTTTGCCAGCACCCGCCCCGCCAAACCACCGCCCAGGAAAGAACCCAACTACCTCAGATGCATCCTCCTCAACACCCGCTCCGCCCGCAAACACGCCATCGAACTCTGGGACCTTCTCGACTCAACCTCCCCAGACGTCGCATTCCTGACGGAGACCTGGCTGAATCCCGCTTCAGCCCCGACATCGCCATTGCCATCCCGGACGGATACAAGATCACCCGCAGGGACCGCACCAACGGAGTCGGAGGAGGCATCGCCATCGTCCACAGGAACACCCTCAGAGTCTCAACCAACACCGACGACACCCTCAGCACCGCCGAACACATGCACTTCCAGATCCACACCGATCCCAACACCACCCTCAGAGGAACCCTCATCTACAGACCCCCGGACCCCGACCACAGTTCAGCGATTCCATCACTGACTTCGTCCAGCACACACGCCATCGCCTCCACGGACTACATCCTCCTCGGGGACCTGAACTTCCACCTCGAGAACAACAAGGACACCAACTCCACCACCCTGATCGACAACCTCGCCACCCTCGGACTCAGACAGCTCGTGACTACACCCACCCACGCCGCCGGCCACACGCTCGACTCCATCTTTTCCGCAAGCCCACACGTCTCCTTCAACCACACCTCCGAACCCCACTGGACTGACCACCACTGCATCCACTTCACCTACAGGAAGCCCACCACGCACCACCGCACCGAACAAATGCCTCGCCGCTGCTGGAGCAGAGTCACGGAAGACCAGCTAACCACAACCCTCGCCCTGAGCCCACCCGCCAAACCCTCCGACCCCGACACCGCCGCCCGCAACCTCAGACAGTGGATCGACGACTGCGCCAACACCCTCGCCCCGCTCAAGAATCCGCCCAACAGCCACACCAGCAAGAAAGCCACCTGGTTCACCGAAGACCTCCAGGCCTCCAAACGAACATGCCGAAAACTGGAGAAGATCTGGCTCCACGAACGGACAGCGGACAGCTACGCCGCCCACAAGAGCGCCACCCGCAGTCACCATCACCTCATCAGATCCGCCAAAGGGCCTCACTCAAAGACCGCCTAGACAACAACGCACACAACAGCAAAGAGCTCTTCAACATCGTGAAGGAACTCTCCAACCCCAGCTCCAACACCAACGACATCCAGCCGTCGCGAGACCTGTGCGACTCACTGGCCACCTTCTTCCACCGCAAAATCGCTAACATCCACGACAGCTTCAACACCACGACCGCCCCGGCAACCACCGAGACCACTGCCCCCACAACCACCAACCGCCTGCTCTCCTGGACCAACATCAACGACGAGGACACCAGCGAGATCATGAACACCATCCACTCCGGTTCACCGCTAGACCCGTGCCCTCACCACATCTTCAACAAAGCCAGTACAGCCATCGCGCCCCATCTCCGGAAAATAATCAACATCTCCTTCGAGACAGCAACCTTCCCGGAAAGCTGGAAGCACGCCGAGATCACCGCCTTACTCAAGAAACCCAAGGCAGACCCCAAGGACCTCAAGAACTTCCGACCCATCTCTCTGCTCCTGTTCCCCGCGAAGGTCACCGAGAAAATCGTCAACAAACAACTGACCCGCTACCTCGAGGAGAACAACATCCTGGACCCTTCCCAGTCCGGCTTCCGCAGCAACCACAGCACCGAAACCGCCCTCATCGCCGCCACCGATGACATCAGGACCCTGCTAGACAACGGAGAAACAGCAGCCCTCATCCTCCTGGACCTATCAGCCGCCTTCGACACGGTCTGCCACCACACACTACGAACACGCCTTCACGACGCCGGGATCCAAGAGAAGGCCCTGGACTGGACCACATCCTTCCTTTCCGGCCAGAACACAAAGCGTCCGCCTCGCCCCCTTCCGATCCAAGGCCACCAAGATCATCTGCGGCGTACCCCAAGGCTCCTCTCTCAGCCCAACGCTGTTCAACATCTACATGGCACCCCTCGCCCACGTCGCCCGACAGCACAACCTCAACATCATCTCCTACGCCGACGACACCCAGCTGATCCTCTCCCTCACCAAAGACCCTCACACCGCCAAAGCCCACCTCCACGAAGGAATGAAGGCCGTCGCCGAATGGATGAGGACCAGCCGCCTGAAGCTGAACTCGGACAAGACGGAGGTCCTCATCCTTGGTTCCAACCCTTCAGCCTGGGACGACTCCTGGTGGCCAACATCACTGGGAACAGCCCCGCCACCCACCGACCACGTACGCAACCTAGGGGTCATCCTCGACCCCACCCTCTCCATGACTAAGCAGGTCAACGCCGTTTCCTCATCCTGCTTCAACATCCTCCGAATGCTCCGCAGGATCTTCAAGTGGATCCCCACCGAAACAAGAAAAACAGTCACCCAGGCCCTCGTCACCAGCAGGCTGGACTACGGAAACGCCCTCTACGCAGGAACGACGGCTAAGCTCCTGAGACGGCTGCAACGCATCCAGAACGCCTCTGCACGTCTTATCCTCGACATCCCCCGACGCAGCCACATCACACCCCACCTGAGAGACCTGCACTGGCTCCCTGTCAACAAGAGGATAACCTTCAAGCTCCTCACCCACGCACACAAAGCACTCCACAACTCCGGACCAGCCTACCTCAACAGACGACTCACCCCCACCCGCCAGCTCCGCTCCACCAGCCTCGCCCTCGCCACAGTCCCCCGCATCCGGAAAACAACCGCCGGCGGCAGATCCTTCTCCCACCTCGCCGCCAAGACCTGGAACACCCTCCCCACCAACCTCCGACAGACCCAAGACCTACTGGCCTTCAGAAGACTCCTCAAGACCTGGCTCTTCGATCAGTAGCAGCACCACCCCCCTCTTCCCCCAGCGCCTTGAGACCCTCGCGGGTATGTAGTGCGCTTTATAAGTGACATGATTGATTGATTGATTGATTACCATGTGGGGGTGGCAACACTACGGCGGAAAACCCATGTTCTACAGGATAAAGTGGATAAGTGAAAACTGGGATACTTAGTCAGTAGGCCGGCATCTGGACAGTGCCAAAAAGGAAATCAGGGAGGACCAGGCAGGCGACCATCGCCAGCTCCAGCAGCAAATGAGATGCAAAAAGGTGTCTGGACTGTCAACCAGTTGGGAAGAGATCAGTACTTGCCTGGAATGTATGTCCGGTGGCAACCTGTTTGGCGTAGTATGATGAGATGAGGAATGATCACAAAAATACTGTTGACAAAAGGCCTGCACGTCGGTTGGCACGTCAAACACGTGTAGCTTGACGTCCACCTCCAGTCTTAAGCGGCGGATAGAGCATGCCATAACAAAGCCCCAGATTACGGAGGGTGGCTTTCACACCCATGTATTTGCAGCACGCTTCTTGGACCAGGGCAGGGAAGTCAGGAAACATGGAGATGGTGGAACTCTGCCATTGCAGGGGACCCCTTTCCCTGGCCAGGCGTAGGGCAGTATCCTGGTCCCTGAAGATCAGCAGCCGAGCGATGAGTGGTCATGGCAGGCAGCTCGGGTTGGGATGTGGGCCAAGTGAGCAGTGAGCCCGCTCCACCACAAACTTGGGGCTGAGTGGTTCCTTACTGAACATGTCTGTTCTACAGATGGAGTTGGATGTTCCCGGAGGGTTGGACGAAAGGCCTGGGTGCAGGCCAAACCCTGAGACCTACCACCGTTATCTATTGCTGTAAGCTCTGTGCAGCAGCGCTTTGCTGGTTTCGAGGGTTGGGTTCAGCACCAGGCCAAAAGGCTGCACCTGGCCAAAGGCTGTGCACAGGGGAGTGTTGACCACTTGCAGGGGTTGGGTGCAGGACCTGGCTGCAGTGCCTGTGGCCACTCCTCTGCGGTTCACATCCAAAAGCTGTGCTCAGTAGGAGAACAGAATGCATTTGATTTAAAAAAAAAAAAAGAAAATCACTGAAATAAAGGTTTAAGTGACGTTATAGTTGGCCGTTTTAATAATATAAAAACAAATGTTTTAAAAAACAAAAAACACTGAAATTGATGTTAGTTAGTTAACTGAGCTAACTATAACCTGCACCCCTGCCATTCTCTCCTTATGACCTCAGATATTACATCACTCATGACATGCTAAATTACATAATTGATGACAGCGCTGATGACATCTTAAATGAAATCATTGATGACTTCATTCAACAGATCTGTTTGCTATCAGCTTTTCTTACTAAAGGTATTCAGTAGGGTACACGTAGACCCAATATTCCATAACATCTGTAGCATTAATGGGCATGATCTTTAGCAAGATAGAGAAGAAGCAGACCATGATGACATTGTCCACATTAAGTAGACGTTATGCTCTTTTTTGCTGGTATTTAGGAACGTAAGAAATTTATTGGCTCTGTAGACAGCAACTTAGTAAATCTTGAATACCATTCAAAAATACCTTTGGTTATTATTAACCCTAATGAGATGTGTCTGTTAAATACCTCATCTGACATAGAATTTTAAGTCAAGGGTTTCACTTATATCCAATCCAAAATACTTTATTTCGGCAACATGCCATAAAAGTTTCCTCCATCACAGCTCATCACAAGTTACCATACAAGGATTGTTTCCTGATTGGATATTTTAAAATACATCAACTATCATTTAAAAAAATTAAAGGGGGCGTGGCCAAGATGGCGACCGGGTGAGACGTGCATTCGAGTCTCTCCGGCGCCACCGATTCTCAGCATCGCAAATACAGCCCAGTGCCAAACGCTTCTGATGAGGGGGACACAACGGAGACACAGCAAAACACCCCCACCCTCTTACCGAGACTGAGCGGACTCCGTAGGCGAGTAATCCTGACGGATGGAAGAAGAGCGACGCAGGGCCTAGTAGCGTGGAGCTGAGACCTGCAACCCGAGGCGGCCTCAGACGAACAGAGCTCCCACTGATTGCTCCTCAGGTCAAGCAAGCAGCCACAGATGGGGCGCCGGAGAAACCGTCAGACTCTACGTTATAAATCCAGGCGGAGGCAGACGAGACGGAGTGGTTGTTGGGGCCAACACCTAGAGCCCCTGAGGCGGCGCAAGCTCCCGACACTGCAGTAACCGGATGAAAGGGCCACTGACATCTTAAAATGAGGGCCGCGTAGCATTGCCTGCGGATAGGCGTGGACCACCGATCCGCCCCCGCCCACAGCCTGGAGACTCGGCGGCTGACGAGGGCGGTCGAGGAGAGAATGGAAACTGGTGCGCAACCCTCCGTCAGAGCTGCTGAGCACTGGAGAAAGTGCTCCCGGCCAGGGCAGAGCAACCACGCGGGCCAGAAGTCCCCCTGGTCGATAGTCGCGAGCCGGAGACTGAGAGCTCCCAGAATCGATTTGCGACCAGTGAGTCCCCTGGCCCTGGAGGTGGTCTGCAGAGGGAGCACCGGGGTAACCCAGGGGTCTCCACACGATGGGCCGGACTGATGCTCCGTTCCTCCCGGCAGCCCCGAGACACCACTGATGACGAGGAGGAGCACAGAGAGACCAAAGATCAACAGACCCCCCGCTACTGAGATCGGTGAGTCCCAGTGTGACTGTGCGCCCGCAAGGAGCAAATGACGCTGCAGTGAGTCCTACAGAGTCTGCAGTGAGTGCGAGGGTGCGGCGAGGAATGAGTGGGCCCGGAGGGTCTTGGACAGGCCTGGAGAGATCCCCGCAGACCAGGGCGAATGACGCAGGCCTCTACAACGAGAGACTGACCACCGTTGAGGCCTACGTCTCAGAGCGTGGACAGCGCGCCTCCCCTGGAGGAGCTTCATAGTTTGGCTTGGCACGCTTACCCAGGTAGGAGACAGCTGCACGGGCAACCCAAAAGGGAGACGGGCGGATAGCGCGTCATCACAGGCACCAGCAAGAGGGATTCCCAGAGCGTACGACTCAGGGCCAGTGGGCAGGTCAGTCCAACTGCCTAACGTGCAGATGGGCAGTGCTTCCTCAGGAGCACCCAACGTAAGCACAACAAAGCACTAATATAAGACACCTAAAGACTGAATTGCATTCTTACAGCATCTTTTAACTCCACGGGAACAACCAGTCATAGGGGAGTCCCCCCCTTTGCTATCAATCGTGCCTGATATAATCAGGGACAAGACACGGGGAACAAGGCCTCAGGCAGGGCGGCTGGAATGGGGCTGGCTCTGTGCAAGTGAGCTGGGGTGACTGGACACCTCACTCTATGCCCACGAATACCCTGACGCAAAACAATAAGCAGGAAAGCAACACAGAGGAATAGTTAAATTCAGCGTGGCCAGCACTAGACTGAAAGCGACGACCCCTCTCCCCTCGGCAGCTGAAGCTGCAACAGCCATGGCGATGGCTAGGGTAAAAAAAGACCGATCAGTAAAGGACATGCTTATGAAGCAGTCTATAACAGACACCCCCTCAGGTGCGCCAGCAGGAGATGAAGACCACAGAGAAGGGATAGATGCCCCGGCGACCAAAGCCTTCATGACCTCGCTCTTCACCTCTCTCCGTGAAGATTTGCACTCCATGCAGTCCCAGCTCTCAGAAGACCTAAAAGAAGTGCGGAAGGACCTGGATGAAGTGGGAGATTGAGTCGCATCTCTGGAAGAAAGAGAAACTGGCAGAGACGAGGAGCTGGAGATGATGCAGCAGGAGATTCTGCGGCTACGAGAACAACACATCGAGCTACAAGTAACCGCTGAAGACCTGGAAAATCGCTCGCGGAGAAATAACATACGCATCAGAGGAGTGCCGCTGCAAGCAGAAGGGGAGGATATCCGCTTGTACGTCCTGGTGCTCTTTAAACAAGTACTGGGAGACGAGAGCCCCGCAGACATTCAAATTAACAGAGTTCATTGCGTCGGACTGCCCAAAAGCAGTAAAGCCCCCCCCCCCCGACATTCTGGTGTGTGTACAGAATTTGCAGATCAAAGAATCCATCATCCGCCAGGCAAGAAACGCTCACCCAGTACGATTCCGGGGCCACACGCTGCTTTTCTTCCAGGATCTCTCCTTGACTACACTTTTCAAGCACAGGGAATTCCAGGCCATCACCACGCACTTCAGAGAGAAGGGGTCTCGTACTCATAGGGTCACACATTTCGCATCATATTCCAATATGAAGGCAAGCTATGGCAGATCAAATCCCTAAAAGAGGCGCGAGAGGTCTTGGGTCTCGCAGAAGAGTCGCATCCGGAAGACCCCGGCAGACACATTAAGACGTCTAGAACCAAAGACTCCCGTTGGCACATAATCGGAGGGCCATCCGCTAGTCATTAACCAGATTTGGAGAGGATAGCCAATGAAAGAAAAGCAGTGATCAGTGCCCTGGCCAACTCGCAGGTCCCTCCGGATACCCCCTGAACTGTTCATCGTGGGCACCAGAAACTGGTAGAACGGTGGGCGCAGGGAGACATCCAACGGCCAAGACAGCCCTCCTTTACGAGTCAAACAGGCGACTCAGGTGAAGCCGCTACACTTAGGACACCAGACGGCAGTCGGCGCACGCCCCAGAGAGATTTCTTCTTTTGACGAACTGATGTCCTTTAGTGAGATACAAATGTTCACTTACTTTTGCTTGGGTGGGGGGGTTTGTTGGGGCTTGTTCTCATTTTTCTTTGTTTTCTCCTCCGCACCAAGGTTCGATAGTTCAAAGTAGCTATCAGGGCAAGAGCAATTATAGATCTAACGGGCCCAGCGCGTCACAGCATATACACAGGACAGCGCGCTTACCACTTCTCTCACACACTCCATGGTCAGAACCCTGAAGATCGTAAGCCTCAACGTTCGAGGCCTTAACCATCCAGTAAAGCGCGCAGCCGTTCTGTCCCTTCTGGAGAACTCTGGGGAGACATCTGCCTCCTCCAAGAAACCCACCTCCTGCAGCGAGATACACACCGCATGCGCTCCCGAAGGTTTCCCCTCCAGCTCTGGTCTTCCAACACATCCCAAAAAACTAACGGGGTAGCCATTCTCTTTAGTGTGAAATTCGGCGGTAAGCTATTCTCTACGATAGCGGAAATCAGAGGACAGCTATTGGCAGTTAAGATCCAGTGGGAAACTTACCAATTCACTCTCGCTAACATATACACCCCGAATAAACAACAAGAATCCTTCATATTCAAAGCCCTTGGAGAGGTTATAGCATCTGCAGCTATTTTAATAGGCTGGGATTTCAATTTGGTCATGGGTGCCGCTCTCGACCGCTCAGGGCAGCGATCGGCACAGACTGGGTCTTTCTCAGCAGAGGGTTTGCACTGGCTTGCAGAACAGGGTCTACAGGACATCTGGCATAGCCATCACCCAGGTACAAGAGATTACACATACTACTCAGCAGCGCACAAGACTTATGCCCGTATAGACCACTTCTTAGCCTCAGCAGCGCTGGCCCCGAACCTTCATGGTGTCACCATTGAGCCACGGTCTCTTTCCGACCATGCCATGATCACAGTTTCACTGAAAATGGTCACACCTCCCTCCAGCCCATCGAGATGGCGCCTGAGTGAAAGCCTCTTACAATCCAAGATAGTAGGGGCCATATGTATCAAAAAGTTTTGCGATTCTCAAATTGCGATTTTTAGCGAATAGCAATTAGAGAATCGCAATGTATGTAGGATTTGCTAAAAATTTTGCGAATCCTACATATTCCTTATTTGAGAATCGCAAATGGAGATTCGCAAATAAGGAATACCTTCCCATTCATTCCTATGGGCTAGGAGGCCCATAGGAATGAATGGGAAGACATTCTCAATTTGCGATTACCAATTAGAGAATCGCAAATTGAGAATGCAATTTCAAGGTTGCAAGGGTGCCAAAAGGACACCCTGTTGCACCCTGAAATATGCATGTGTGCACATTTTGCGCACATACATGCCCTAAGGGCATGTATGTGCGACATATGGCACTTTTAAAAAATCAAAATAGTGCTCTTTTAAAGAAAATCGCAAATTACCACCAACTTGAAGTTGGTGGTAATTTGCTAATTCCTAAGGCCTAATAGCACATTTCTGGTGCTTCCAGAATTGCATTTAAGGAATCGCAATTTGCAATTCCTTAATTGCATTCGCAAAATAGAGAATTCCAAATTTTGATATTCTCTATTTTGCGATGGCCTTTTGGGATGATACATCCCAAAAGGCTTTTTCCCATTCGCAAATGGGCAGATTCTGAGATTCTGCCAGTTTGCAAACTGGAAAAAGGCTTGATACATATGGCCCTAGAAGAGAAGATCTGTGCGCGAATCCTAGACTACCTGAGCATTAACGAAGTAGGGAATACGGCCTTGGCAGCAGTTTGGGAGGCTCTAAAGCTAGTAATCAGGAGGGAATGCATTGTAATCAGGAGGGAATGCATAGCAATCTCAGCGGGAGAAAACAAAATGCGCCATGAGAAAAGGCAGAGCATAGAGCAAGAAGTCGCAGAATTGGAAGCAATACATAAGCGAACAGGAGCTCCAGATTATGGAGGGAGTTAGAGAAAAAAGACTTCTCCTGAAACGTCTCGATTTAGACAGGGCTGAATACGCTCTTTTGAGACTTTGCCATAAATTCTTCTTAAGCGTTGACAATTGTGGAAGAATGCTGGCACAAAGGCTCAGAGCAAAGACAATAGCGACATCGATCTGTGCAATAAAAAAAAGAGGCTGGTGTCACAGTGCAGGTTGATCGGGACATAGCGGAGGCGTTCCAAAACGTTTATCAAAGCCTGTTCTCTGAGTCGGACACAACACAGGCATCATCCCGCGCCTACTTACAAAACATACCAGTCACCAGACTGTCACGGGCTATAGTAGAACAGATGGATCAGCCTATTCATATCGAGGAAGTTATCACAATTGCACGCCTTTACTTGCATAAATCCCTGGGTCCTGATGGATTTACGGTGCAATTTTACAAACTGTTCTGCTCAGAATTGGCACCCTTGCTGACACGACTATTTAACTCCTTTCTGGAGACCGGCTCTCTAACTGACTCTATGCTGGAAGCCTCGATATCAGTCATACTTAAACCAATGAAAGATCCAGCAGAATGCGGTTGCTACCGCCCCATATCTCTGCTGAATATTGATGCCAAAATATTCGCTGGAATCCTGGCGGCCCGGCTGAACCCACTGATGGCGGGACTAATAGATCTAGATTAATCCGGCTTCATCCATACCCGTCAAGGAGGAGATAACTCGAAGAGGCTGTTCCACCTCATGGATGTAATACGTAGGTCGCATAGAGAAGCGGTATTTTTATCTATCGACGCTGAAAAAGCATTCTATCGCGTGCAATGGTCCTACATTTTTGAGACGCTGCAGTACTTCAGTTCGAGGAGGGTTTTATTAAGTGGGTTAGCTGTATATATCGCGCTCCAAGGCCCTTCGTCCGAGTCAACGGAGTGTCCTCGGATCGGTTCCCCATAGCAAGAGGTACCCGCCAAGGGTGCCCTCTATCACCGCTCCTTTTTGCATTGTACCTAGAGCCGTTTGCTCAACAGGTTCATAATGACCCACAGATTAAGGGTATCCAGTTTGGAGCAGACACGCATACTATCAGTTTATACGCAGATGACTTGATCCTTTCCCTGACGCAGCTACAATCATCTCTCCCGGCACTATTAACAGAACTGAGAGACTTGGAGAGGTCTCGGGATTTAAAGTAAACCTAAGTAAATCCCAGATTCTGAACCTCTCAGTGGCTCCTGACCAGAAAACCAATTGAAGAGAACGAACCCACTGACATGGGCAGAGCAATCCATAATGTAGTTAGGCATTACATTGGCTACCACCTTACCCAAGTCTCTGACTTTAAATTACGCGGCTCTCACCGAGCAGACATCACAGGCCTTAAATTGCTGGAATCGGCTGGGTCTAGCCTGGTTCGGGCGAATATCGGCAGTCAAAATGATGGTCCTGCCACGCATTTTATACACCTTTCAGACCTTACCCTTAGCACCATCAATAGATCCGTATGGGGAGGCAATAAACCCCGCATAGCCCTTGCACAGATATCACAACCCAAAAGGGAAGGCGGAGTGGGACTACCTCTGATCCACAGGTACACAAGCAACACATCTCCGCTACATAGTGAAATGGAACCGGCCACTATCGGAGAAATATTGGTCCTTTATGGATCAAACTGTCATGGGAGTAAACATCTGGAGAGAGATTTGGCTCCTGCGTAAACATAGGGCATGGGGGTTGTACTCCTCTCCAGTAACATCACACACAATGAGAGTGTGGGACAGAGAGGCATGCGCCAAGAATTTGACGACATTCCCCTCCGCGATGACCCCAATAACAGGGAACCCCGACTTCCCTCCGGGACGTAACTCAACGGTATTCGATAGGTGGCGGGAACAGGGCTGCAAGCGTATAGGATCTTTATACGACCCCAGTGGTCTGATCCCTTTTGACCAACTACAACAGGAATACAAACTCCCCCGGACTGACGCATTTCAGTATCTTCAACTACGTCATTGGGTCACAACCCCGACATACCAGACAGCCACCTCGAGGAATATGACGGCGTTTGAAAAATGGCTGGTGTGCAAACAAGACGACAAGCACCTCATATCGGAACTATGCGTGATGCTGACAGGAGTTACAGAAGGTGGTTGTTTTAAGGGTCAACAGCGGTGGGAGGAGGAATTGGGGCACGCTCTCTCTGACAAGGAGTGGGAGGACATACATTTTAGAGCTCACCACACAGCACGGCAGGGACAGAGTCCGCGTATAAGGTACTAACATATTGGTACCTCACTCCCGCACACATCTACTGCTGGGACAAGAGTCACTCAGAAAAATGCTGGAGAGGGTGCGGTCAGACAGGCTCCCTGGTCCACTTGCTATGGCATTGCCCCAAGCTGGAACGCTTCTGGAACTCGGTCTTGGATGATACAGATAGGGCATTTAATACTGAAATCCCGAGGTTCCCAGCGTATACGCTTCTGGGATTACCGAACCCACTGACATTTTCCCTAAGCTCCCTAAGGGGCCGACAGAGGGCTGTTGGCCGCGAGACAAGTACTCTTAGCCAGGCGGGGCACACCGACTGTTCCGGACCATGTGACATGGCTACATAAGCTTTGGTTAACGCTGGCAATGGAGCGTATGTCAATGGTGGCGGATCACAAAGAAGAGAGCTATGCTGACCTATGGTCCCCATTTATTCAGATCCTATCGACTGAACTTCTGGAGGCCACTTTCCCCCAATATCTGCGCATTTTACGACTCCTCCCCTCCTGAGAGAGAAAGCACTAGACCTCTCCCGGGAAGTATCCTAGAGCAGGGATGTGGAATTTCTATAGCCCGATGCCCGGGACATATTGTTTGGGGTCAAGGGCAACAAGTTTTCATGTGCATTTTGTCCTTGGAACAAGTAGGGCCAACCACCTACAGTACAAACCCTTTGGCTGCCAGTTTACAGTACCACATTATGGATCAGGGAAAGGCATTGCCTGCAGTTAAGGTAATATTTGTGTCCATGTGTTAATGCTGTTGAAACTTGTATTTATTTTATTTATTTATTGAGAACATTTTATATAGCGCAAACGTGACCCTGGTAGGTATCAGAGCGCTTTACAGATAGGGTAGGTGGGGTAAGGGGGTGAGAAGGACAAGCATAACTAGAGTATACATAAAAACGAGCAAAATTGGAGTACATCACAAATAGGGTAGGGTGGATACGGTGCATGTAGAACAACATTCAATGCACAAGTGAGCAGAACAGGCGAGTGCTGCGAAACAAAGGTGCACAACAATCAGGAAGTCAATCAGTAGGTAGTCAATCAGCAATGGGGCCCGGGCCGTTTAAGGTAAGAACTTAGTCATTAGGATTTTTTTTACTTACTTTTTGAAGGAAGCAGTGGAAGAAATTCGTCGGACTTCCGGTGGAAGAGAGTCCCAAATCTTTGTTGCAGCGCCTGAGAAGGCTCTGCGACTTGTTCTTGTTTTGTGGAAGATCAGTGGTTTTAGGAGCAATGAGCTTGCATTTCTTGAATGTCTGCAACCTCCAGATAGTTCTAGTTTTTGAGCCAGATAAATAGGAGTCTTGAGATGTATGGCTTTGTGTGTCATGCAGGCTATCTTTAGCTGTATTCTTGCTTCGTATGGCAACCAGTTTAGGGATTTGAGGCCTTTCACACACTAGGCCTGTAGCTCCAGCCCTCCAAGTATATGACACTAAAGCCGTTAGCTCTGCCCTCTACGGAGCTGAAGTCTGGGATTTCGAGAAACTAGAAGAGCTTAGCAGGTCGGAACATAAATTCTTAAGAGATCTGGTCACGGCACCAAGATACGTTCCCCTCACCCCACTATTGCTGGATATGGGCAGGCGGTCGATAGCTGACGTAGCTAGGTTACGTCCCGTACTTTCTGGGCCCGCATTAGGCGGACTCCCGAGCTTCTTTTTTATGCTGATGCTCTTGCAGAGATCATCTGCCTAGATACCGGCTGTAAAATAGGCTGGATTGCCGGTATTAAAAAGACTTTGTCAGCCATAGGACTTTAAGCATGCTGGGTTAGCCAGGAACCCCAAGGAGAGAAGACCTGAAACGTCTATATTGGGAATGGGTGGACCAACGGGAGAACTCTAGGCCTAATGTAGGCAAATTAACAACAGAATTCCTCTCCCACAAACAAACAAGACATCTCGAACCCTTTCTTGATACAATTCAGACACCAAGAGACAGAATCTTGAATATACATTTCAGATTTGGAACCCTTCCCGTTCGTGAGGCGACAGCAAAGTGGGGCACTAACAACGAAAAAAATTGCCCATGCTGTAAGGCCCCCATAGAAAGCATTGCCCATTTAATTTTTGCCTGCCCGGCATATAAAACATCACGGGCCAAATGGCTGAAACCACTCTGTCAGCAATTGGGCACACGGGACCATTATACAGCTCTGCGCATTCTCAGGTCCGATCCCAGGCCGCTCTTTGCATGCTGTGTAGCAAAATTCCTGGGTCAAGCATGGCTTACAAGGTGGAAAACTCTTGCGGGATAGGCATAATTTTGACCTAATCCATGCTAGTTACAAATTCATGACCCTATATCGAAACCATTTGCACTTATTTGCACAGGCACCTTATTTGTCAACCTTTTGCTGCTATGTTTAGGACAATTTAACAATTTTTAGTGCACTGACTTTTTACCAGTTTGATGAATTGATTGCTTTTATATTGTTTTACTTGTAGAAATATACTTGACAAATTGAAATTGCGCACGTGCTAATGCTATCCCGTTTTTAATATTTACGAAACAATATATGTTTTATGGTACATAGGGCACATTTAACCATTTTGCTGTTTTAACTGATTATGCAAATCGGAAATGTTGTATATTCGTATTCTTTTTTAAAGGAAATTTGTGCTTTTATTCTAGCTTTTATGACATTTCTGTCGAATAAAGCTTATCAATCAATCATTCAATTTGAGGGCTGGGGAGATGTGGTTGTTTTATTTTGTACCTGTGATCAGCCTGGCTGCGGCATTAATGGATGCTCTTAGTGGGGCTAAGCTATATTTGGGAAGTTCTCATAGCGTGGAGCTACCATAGTCTAGCCTGGGCTGTACCAGAGCTTGTACCGCCATCTTGAAATCCTCCTCTGGAAGGAATGGTTTGAGGTTCCTTAGTATGTTCATCTGGTGTGTAGCACCCTTGCTTACATTGCTGATATGAGTCTGCATGTTCAAGTGCTTATCTAATGTGATTCCGAGGGATTTCGCAGAATCGATAATGTGGGGAGTGCAGTTGAATGCCGTAAGGTGTTTCAGCCAGTGGTCGATCTTGGGGGTGTGATTAGGCGGAGCAATGAGAAGGAATTCTGTTTTGGATGTGTTGAGCATGAGGTAGTTATCAGTTAGCCAGTTTTGAGTATTCATAAGGATAGAGTTGAGTGAGATGAAGTCTTCAGGGGAGGTGATTTTCAGATAAAGTTGAGTGTCATCTGCGTGCATATGGAAGAGAATGTTCGCGGAATTCAGAGTATTTGCCCACGGTTCCAGGAATAAATTGAAGAGTATCAGTGATAATGCAGACCCCTGTGGAACCCCCAGAGTAACTGGGGAGGGTTGGGAAAGGGCTTGATTTTTTGTGATCTATTGTGGAGGAAGGAAGTAAACCATTGCAATACCAGTCCTGAAAAGCCCATCCTGTGTTCTAGGATGGAAAGGAGATTGTCGTGGTTAACAGTGTCAAAAGCCGAGGATAGGTCAAGGAGAATCAGGAGGCATGATTTGTTTTGGTCTAGCATTTTTAGAATGTCATCCGTAATGTGAGTGAGAGTAGATTCCGTGCTGTGACCTCCCAGAAATCCTGATTGATGTTGGTCCAGGAGTTGGAACTGCTCCATGTATGCACAGAGTTGCGTCTGCACGCATTTTTCAAGCAGTTTTGCCAGCGTGGAGATGGTGGAGTTAGGCCTGAAGTTATTGAGGTCAGAGCTGTCTGCATTAGTGTTTTTTTTAGGATAGGGGAGACCTGCGCAATCGGGGATCGTGCCTTGTAACAGCGAGGTGTTGACGATCCATGTCCATAGTGGGATGAAGGTCTCCTTGATATCTTTGAAAATGAGCTGAGGTAGCGGGTCCATGAAATGGTTAGAGGGGTTGATCATCAGTAGAGTGTTGTAAATATCTCTTTTGCTGAGGGGAGTGAAGCAATTCCAGGCGGCGGCGTTCTTGATGCTAACTCTGGAGGGAATGAGCCGCTCATGGTGAGCTGGATGGGCAGCCTTCCAGGGGGTTGGGAGAAGCGCTCTCTTTGCTTCAAGTTCGAGACTGATGCTTTTTGTTTTTCCGGTGAAGAAGACAGCCAAGTCGTTGCATGAAGGAAGGCTGTCGCTGAGGTCCGAGCTGTTCGGTGTCTTGCCCGATTGTTGTTTAACAATTTCAAACAGTTTCTTGGGGCGGTTTCTGGCTTGATTGAGTTGGGATCTGAAGAAGTCAGCCTTTGCGTTCTTGGATTTTCTGTTGTATGTGTTCCTGACAGATCTAAGGTGAATTAGATGTTCCGTGGAGGGTACCGTTCTCCGGGATCTTTCCGCTATCCTTAGGTTGCGACGTTCCAAGTTTAGGTTGTCGTTGAACCAGGATTTGGAGATTTTGGAGGAGGCATTTTTCTGTTGTAGAGGGGCTATTTCGTCCATGATGCCAGAGATGGTGGAATTATAGAAATCTGTGAGGGCATGAACATCAGACATGACCGATTGGGGAGTCAAGGCCTTTCCACAACGCATTGCTAAGTAGGGAATACGGCCTTGGCAGCAGTTTGGGAGGCTCTAAAGCTAGTAATCAGGAGGGAATGCATTGTAATCAGGAGGGAATGCATAGCAATCTCAGCGGGAGAAAACAAAATGCGCCATGAGAAAAGGCAGAGCATAGAGCAAGAAGTCGCAGAATTGGAAGCAATACATAAGCTAACAGGAGCTCCAGATTATGGAGGGAGTTAGAGAAAAAAGACTTCTCCTGAAACGTCTCGATTTAGACAGGGCTGAATACGCTCTTTTGAGACTTCGCCATAAATTCTTCTTAAGCGTTGACAATTGTGGAAGAATGCTGGCACAAAGGCTCAGAGCAAAGACAATAGCGACATCGATCTGTGCAATAAAAAAAAGAGGCTGGTGTCACAGTGCAGGTTGATCAGGACATAGCGGAGGCGTTCCAAAACGTTTATCAAAGCCTGTTCTCTGAGTCGGACACAACACAGGCATCATCCCGCGCCTACTTACAAAACATACCAGTCACCAGACTGTCACGGGCTATAGTAGAACAGATGGATCAGCCTATTCATATCGAGGAAGTTATCACAATTGCACGCCTTTACTTGCATAAATCCCTGGGTCCTGATGGATTTACGGTGCAATTTTACAAAATGTTCTGCTCAGAATTGGCACCCTTGCTGACACGACTATTTAACTCCTTTCTGGAGACCGGCTCTCTAACTGACTCTATGCTGGAAGCCTCGATATCAGTCATACTTAAACCAATGAAAGATCCAGCAGAATGCGGTTGCTACCGCCCCATATCTCTGCTGAATATTGATGCCAAAATATTCGCTGGAATCCTGGCGGCCCGGCTGAACCCACTGATGGCGGGACTAATAGATCTAGATTAATCCGGCTTCATCCATACCCGTCAAGGAGGAGATAACTCGAAGAGGCTGTTCCACCTCATGGATGTAATAGGTAGGTCGCATAGAGAAGCGGTATTTTTATCTATCGACGCTGAAAAAGCATTGTATCGCGTGCAATGGTCCTACATTTTTGAGACGCTGCAGTACTTCAGTTCGAGGAGGGTTTTATTAAGTGGGTTAGCTGTATATATCGCGCTCCAAGGGCCTTCGTCCGAGTCAACGGAGTGTCCTCGGATCGGTTCCCCATAGCAAGAGGTACCCGCCAAGGGTGCCCTCTATCACCGCTCCTTTTTGCATTGTACCTAGAGCCGTTTGCTCAACAGGTTCATAATGACCCACAGATTAAGGGTATCCAGTTTGGAGCAGACACGCATACTATCAGTTTATACGCAGATGACTTGATCCTTTCCCTGACGCAGCTACAATCATCTCTCCCGGCACTATTAACAGAACTGAGAGACTTGGAGAGGTCTCGGGATTTAAAGTAAACCTAAGTAAATCCCAGATTCTGAACCTCTCAGTGGCTCCTGACCAGAAAACCAATTGAAGAGAACGATCCCACTGACATGGGCAGAGCAATCCATAATGTAGTTAGGCATTACATTGGCTACCACCTTACCCAAGTCTCTGACTTTAAATTACGCGGCTCTCACCGAGCAGACATCACAGGCCTTAAATTGCTGGAATCGGCTGGGTCTAGCCTGGTTCGGGCGAATATCGGCAGTCAAAATGATGGTCCTGCCACGCATTTTATACACCTTTCAGACCTTACCCTTAGCACCATCAATAGATCCGTATGGGGAGGCAATAAACCCCGCATAGCCCTTGCACAGATATCACAACCCAAAAGGGAAGGCGGAGTGGGACTACCTCTGATCCACAGGTACACAAGCAACACATCTCCGCTACATAGTGAAATGGAACCGGCCACTATCGGAGAAATATTGGTCCTTTATGGATCAAACTGTCATGGGAGTAAACATCTGGAGAGAGATTTGGCTCCTGCGTAAACATAGGGCATGGGGGTTGTACTCCTCTCCAGTAACATCACACACAATGAGAGTGTGGGACAGAGTGGCATGCGCCAAGAATTTGACGACATTCCCCTCCGCGATGACCCCAATAACAGGGAACCCCGACTTCCCTCCGGGACGTAACTCAACGGTATTCGATAGGTGGCGGGAACAGGGCTGCAAGCGTATAGGATCTTTATACGACCCCAGTGGTCTGATCCCTTTTGACCAACTACAACAGGAATACAAACTCCCCGGACTGACGCATTTCAGTATCTTCAACTACGTCATTGGGTCACAACCCCGACATACCAGACAGCCACCTCGAGGAATATGACGGCGTTTGAAAAATGGCTGGTGTGCAAACAAGACGACAAGCACCTCATATCGGAACTATGCGTGATGCTGACAGGAGTTACAGAAGGTGGTTGTTTTAAGGGTCAACAGCGGTGGGAGGAGGAATTGGGGCACGCTCTCTCTGACAAGGAGTGGGAGGACATACATTTTAGAGCTCACCACACAGCACGGCAGGGACAGAGTCCGCATATAAGGTACTAACATATTGGTACCTCACTCCCGCGCACATCTACTGCTGGGACAAGAGTCACTCAGAAAAATGCTGGAGAGGGTGCGGTCAGACAGGCTCCCTGGTCCACTTGCTATGGCATTGCCCCAAGCTGGAACGCTTCTGGAACTCGGTCTTGGATGATACAGATAGGGCATTTAATACTGAAATCCCGAGGTTCCCAGCGTATACGCTTCTGGGATTACCGAACCCACTGACATTTTCCCTAAGCTCCCTAAGGGGCCGACAGAGGGCTGTTGGCCGCGAGACAAGTACTCTTAGCCAGGCGGGGCACACCGACTGTTCCGGACCATGTGACATGGCTACATAAGCTTTGGTTAACGCTGGCAATGGAGCGTATGTCAATGGTGGCGGATCACAAAGAAGAGAGCTATGCTGACCTATGGTCCCCATTTATTCAGATCCTATCGACTGAACTTCTGGAGGCCACTTTCCCCCAATATCTGCGCATTTTACGACTCCTCCCCTCCTGAGAGAGAAAGCACTAGACCTCTCCCGGGAAGTATCCTAGAGCAGGGATGTGGAATTTCTATAGCCCGATGCCCGGGACATATTGTTTGGGGTCAAGGGCAACAAGTTTTCATGTGCATTTTGTCCTTGGAACAAGTAGGGCCAACCACCTACAGTACAAACCCTTTGGCTGCCAGTTTACAGTACCACATTATGGATCAGGGAAAGGCATTGCCTGCAGTTAAGGTAATATTTGTGTCCATGTGTTAATGCTGTTGAAACTTGTATTTATTTTATTTATTTATTGAGAACATTTTATATAGCGCAAACGTGACCCTGGTAGGTATCAGAGCGCTTTACAGATAGGGTAGGTGGGGTAAGGGGGTGAGAAGGACAAGCATAACTAGAGTATACATAAAAACGAGCAAGATTGGAGTACATCACAAATAGGGTAGGGTGGATACGGTGCATGTAGAACAACATTCAATGCACAAGTGAGCAGAACAGGCGAGTGCTGCGAAACAAAGGTGCACAACAATCAGGAAGTCAATCAGTAGGTAGTCAATCAGCAATGGGGCCCGGGCCGTTTAAGGTAAGAACTTAGTCATTAGGATTTTTTTTACTTACTTTTTGAAGGAAGCAGTGGAAGAAATTCGTCGGACTTCCGGTGGAAGAGAGTCCCAAATCTTTGTTGCAGCGCCTGAGAAGGCTCTGCGACTTGTTCTTGTTTTGTGGAAGATCAGTGGTTTTAGGAGCAATGAGCTTGCATTTCTTGAATGTCTGCAACCTCCAGATAGTTCTAGTTTTTGAGCCAGATAAATAGGAGTCTTGAGATGTATGGCTTTGTGTGTCATGCAGGCTATCTTTAGCTGTATTCTTGCTTCGTATGGCAACCAGTTTAGGGATTTGAGGCCTTTCACACACTAGGCCTGTAGCTCCAGCCCTCCAAGTATATGACACTAAAGCCGTTAGCTCTGCCCTCTACGGAGCTGAAGTCTGGGATTTCGAGAAACTAGAAGAGCTTAGCAGGTCGGAACATAAATTCTTAAGAGATCTGGTCACGGCACCAAGATACGTTCCCCTCACCCCACTATTGCTGGATATGGGCAGGCGGTCGATAGCTGACGTAGCTAGGTTACGTCCCGTACTTTTCTGGGCCCGCATTAGGCGGACTCCCGAGCTTCTTTTTTATGCTGATGCTCTTGCAGAGATCATCTGCCTAGATACCGGCTGTAAAATAGGCTGGATTGCCGGTATTAAAAAAACTTTGTCAGCCATAGGACTTTAAGCATGCTGGGTTAGCCAGGAACCCCAAGGAGAGAAGACCTGAAACGTCTATATTGGGAATGGGTGGACCAACGGGAGAACTCTAGGCCTAATGTAGGCAAATTAACAACAGAATTCCTCTCCCACAAACAAACAAGACATCTCGAACCCTTTCTTGATACAATTCAGACACCAAGAGACAGAATCTTGAATATACATTTCAGATTTGGAACCCTTCCCGTTCGTGAGGCGACAGCAAAGTGGGGCACTAACAACGAAAAAAATTGCCCATGCTGTAAGGCCCCCATAGAAAGCATTGCCCATTTAATTTTTGCCTGCCCGGCATATAAAACATCACGGGCCAAATGGCTGAAACCACTCTGTCAGCAATTGGGCACACGGGACCATTATACAGCTCTGCGCATTCTCAGGTCCGATCCCAGGCCGCTCTTTGCATGCTGTGTAGCAAAATTCCTGGGTCAAGCATGGCTTACAAGGTGGAAAACTCTTGCGAGATAGGCATAATTTTGACCTAATCCATGCTAGTTACAAATTCATGACCCTATATCGAAACCATTTGCACTTATTTGCACAGGCACCTTATTTGTCAACCTTTTGCTGCTATGTTTAGGACAATTTAACAATTTTTAGTGCACTGACTTTTTACCAGTTTGATGAATTGATTGCTTTTATATTGTTTTACTTGTAGAAATATACTTGACAAATTGAAATTGCGCACGTGCTAATGCTATCCCGTTTTTAATATTTACGAAACAATATATGTTTTATGGTACATAGGGCACATTTAACCATTTTGCTGTTTTAACTGATTATGCAAATCGGAAATGTTGTATATTCGTATTCTTTTTTAAAGGAAATTTGTGCTTTTATTCTAGCTTTTATGACATTTCTGTCGAATAAAGCTTATCAATCAATCATTCAATTTGAGGGCTGGGGAGATGTGGTTGTTTTATTTTGTACCTGTGATCAGCCTGGCTGCGGCATTAATGGATGCTCTTAGTGGGGCTAAGCTATATTTGGGAAGTTCTCATAGCGTGGAGCTACCATAGTCTAGCCTGGGCTGTACCAGAGCTTGTACCGCCATCTTGAAATCCTCCTCTGGAAGGAATGGTTTGAGGTTCCTTAGTATGTTCATCTGGTGTGTAGCACCCTTGCTTACATTGCTGATATGAGTCTGCATGTTCAAGTGCTTATCTAATGTGATTCCGAGGGATTTCGCAGAATCGATAATGTGGGGAGTGCAGTTGAATGCCGTAAGGTGTTTCAGCCAGTGGTCGATCTTGGGGGTGTGATTAGGCGGAGCAATGAGAAGGAATTCTGTTTTGGATGTGTTGAGCATGAGGTAGTTATCAGTTAGCCAGTTTTGAGTATTCATAAGGATAGAGTTGAGTGAGATGAAGTCTTCAGGGAGGTGATTTTCAGATAAAGTTGAGTGTCATCTGCGTGCATATGGAAGAGAATGTTCGCGGAATTCAGAGTATTTGCCCACGGTTCCAGGAATAAATTGAAGAGTATCAGTGATAATGCAGACCCCTGTGGAACCCCAGAGTAACTGGGGAGGGTTGGGAAAGGGCTTGATTTTTTGTGATCTATTGTGGAGGAAGGAAGTAAACCATTGCAATACCAGTCCTGAAAAGCCCATCCTGTGTTCTAGGATGGAAAGGAGATTGTCGTGGTTAACAGTGTCAAAAGCCGAGGATAGGTCAAGGAGAATCAGGAGGCATGATTTGTTTTGGTCTAGCATTTTTAGAATGTCATCCGTAATGTGAGTGAGAGTAGATTCCGTGCTGTGACCTCCCAGAAATCCTGATTGATGTTGGTCCAGGAGTTGGAACTGCTCCATGTATGCACAGAGTTGCGTCTGCACGCATTTTCAAGCAGTTTTGCCAGCGTGGAGATGGTGGAGTTAGGCCTGAAGTTATTGAGGTCAGAGCTGTCTGCATTAGTTTTTTTTTTAGGATAGGGGAGACCTGCGCAATCGGGGATCGTGCCTTGTAACAGCGAGGTGTTGACGATCCATGTCCATAGTGGGATGAAGGTCTCCTTGATATCTTTGAAAATGAGCTGAGGTAGCGGGTCCATGAAATGGTTAGAGGGGTTGATCATCAGTAGAGTGTTGTAAATATCTCTTTTGCTGAGGGGAGTGAAGCAATTCCAGGCGGCGGCGTTCTTGATGCTAACTCTGGAGGGAATGAGCCGCTCATGGTGAGCTGGATGGGCAGCCTTCCAGGGGGTTGGGAAAAGCGCTCTCTTTGCTTCAAGTTCGAGACTGATGCTTTTTGTTTTTCCGGTGAAGAAGACAGCCAAGTCGTTGCATGAAGGAAGGCTGTCGCTGAGGTCCGAGCTGTTCGGTGTCTTGCCCGATTGTTGTTTAACAATTTCAAACAGTTTCTTGGGGCGGTTTCTGGCTTGATTGAGTTGGGATCTGAAGAAGTCAGCCTTTGCGTTCTTGGATTTTCTGTTGTATGTGTTCCTGACAGATCTAAGGTGAATTAGATGTTCCGTGGAGGGTACCGTTCTCCGGGATCTTTCCGCTATCCTTAGGTTGCGACGTTCCAAGTTTAGGTTGTCGTTGAACCAGGATTTGGAGATTTTGGAGGAGGCATTTTTCTGTTGTAGAGGGGCTATTTCGTCCATGATGCCAGAGATGGTGGAATTATAGAAATCTGTGAGGGCATGAACATCAGACATGACCGATTGGGGAGTCAAGGCCTTTCCACAACGCATTGCTAAGTCCTTAGAGTTAATATTCCTAATGTTTCTCTTCCATTGCTTCGTTTTTTTGGGCTGAACCCTCTTCGGGGCCACCTCTTTGTTAATTAGGAAGAAGATGCAATAGTGGTCAGAGCAATTGCAGGGGATAATGGAATCAATTGAGATGGTTTTTCCTTTGGAAATGATGAGGTCCAGAGTTTCACCTCTATTATGTGTTGGGCTCTACCAGTATTGTGTTAACTCGTGTTCTATTATGAAGGCTTTGAGGTAATTTACTGCTTGATCTGTTGGGTTAGACCAGTGTAGGTTGTAGTCTCCCAGGAAGATTTGGGCGACAAGGGTGTCATCATTGGAGGAGATGATTTCCATTAATTGTTCAATGAAGGATAGATTGTCTCCAGGGGGGTGATAGAAAGTGTGTAATTTGCAAACAGGTCGGTGATTGCTTGCGATGTTGAAGCATAGGTACTCACTGGAGGTCAGAGTGGATGAGTCAGATTGTGAGACCGAGAGTGTATTTCGGTGTATACACGCTAATCCACCGCCTTGTTTTATAGGTCTGTCCAAACTAATTATGTAGTGGCTAGGCGGGACTAGAAGGTCAAGGATAGGGGTGGACGAGCAATTTAGCCAGGTTTCCGTGAGGATGATGATGTTAAGCTCACTGTTTAGAATGAGGTCAAAGCTATCGGATGTGTGTTTACTCGCTGATCTGCAATTTAGTAGTGCACATTTCAATTGTAGAGGTGTGTGGACAGTCGGGGTCTGAATGATATTCACATGCTTGAGGTTGTCGTTGTTTATAGCTCTAATGTTGTGGGAAGGTTTGTGGTACTGAAAATTCTGGACCTGTGTCATTAACATCATTGTAACATGACGATTTTGGTATCAGCAGACCGGTAATGACAGGTATGCTATATCTGAGTATTTGCGTCATATTCGAGTGACGGGATCACTCTAATATTAACGATTCCCTTGTGAACCCTCGGGTTCCATTTTGTGTACGGCAGCCATTTTGTGGTTGCCCTCACATAAGGCAATGTCTCAAGCCAAAACGCGCCTTAGGGGACACGTACACTTTCAGTGACCTGGGCAAGCTGACTCCACTGTCCAGAGCCAGAACCTGTTCGGCCAGTTTTAGTTCCCAGTGGCCGATCGAGATTAGGGGCCCAGGTGCAGCATGCCATAAACCCTTCATTGCACACATCTATATCTAAATCTTATTCACACCTGTCACTGCTCTTTCTTTATGACCTGCTTTACGAGGAGGAGGTGCCCGGTTTTATTAGGGGTCCAGATTATATCTGTTGCAGGTGTTGGGCCTCACTGGGTATTTGGTTGTGGGCTGGACAAACTGAAAATGGGCTTGTCATCATGAATCTGTTTTTTTTTGTTGGAAGAAATATGTGAATGACTCACTGTAAAAATAAGGAATGTTTGCCTAAAGCATAATATTCTGTATAAAAGAGATAGCTGGTTTGCATGATAAAGGCAGTCTCCTGAGAACATACACATTGTTGTACTTCTAGGATACCTGTTGTTGGCTGCAGCCAATAAATTGATCTTTGAAGCCACCAAGAAGACTCTGTGTTTCTGTAGTCTGAGACAGGAAGAACTCGAGGTCATTGGGTGTGTTCCCTGGCACCGCTGGGTCCAATAAAACCCAGTACTTCAATTGGCGCCCAACGTGGGGCGATTTCAGCGGTACCGGTCCAAGCCAGAGGTCGTGAGGAGCTTCGTGTAAAATTCTGGAGGAAGGCCAACCACTTCATCGACCCCTGTATGTCGTTCGTGGTCCGAAAGTCTTTGCTGCGAGGTTCCCCGCGTCCCGACGGCTACGAAGGACTGCTGCCCTGACTATCGCCCTGTCTTGGACCCTTTTATGATTTGTAGAGCGAGACAATAGACGAGTCTTCTGGTGACGTCATCGATACCTCAGTTAAGTATAAGTGGAGCGTCTCCCAGTCCTTAGTCTTGGTTCTTAGTTTTGGGTATCCCATGGGATCTTTGATTTGTTAGGATCTTTTGATTTGGAACTTGCAAGTACCAAAGCCGAAGGACTCGTGTATTCACGAGACTGTCGTATTCGATAATCCTTTGAAGTTTGAAGCTAGACTAGTGAGCGAAGATGCCTGGTCTTAGCAGACTTGGAAATTTGTTTTGTCTTGGTTGTAATAGGGATTCCCGATTGGAGGACTCGTGTCCGGTTCCTCCAATTGGAACTCCAACCTATGAGCTCTACGTGAAGCATGGAGTGGGCCCTATCACGTATAATAACGTATGGGTTAGGTACACAAGGAAAGATGGTGTCCTAAAGTGGCCCCAATATGGTAGTTTTGACACCGAAATTCTGGATAATTTAGAGGTTAGACTTTTTAAGAAGAAAGCCCGGCCGGCGATGTTTGACTCTTTCCGCCTATGGCGAAAAGAAGCCAAACAGAAAGAAATTAAATTAGTAAAGAAGAATAAAAGAGAAAAGGGTATTTCAATAATGCAAGCTGCTATGCAGTATAAGGATGATGAAGAGGAACAAGCGAGTGAACAGCTGCACAGGCAACGTAAATTGGCAATTGATAAATGTTATCCAGTTTTGCCACCTCTTCAGCAAGATACAGTGAAGGAACTTGAGAAGGATCCTTTAATGTCTCATTTGTTGAATTCACCACCTCCTTATGCGCAGAGTGCTACAGCACCTCCGCAACCTTTAGTTGTACAACCCCCAGTTGTTGTACCTCCGGTTCTTCCACAACCACCAGCTGTTTTTCAGTTGGCTCCTACTACTATGGCGCAGCCCCCTCAAGGGCTGCCACCTTTACTACCTGTTCCATCTTTACTTCCTATGACTTTGCCCCCTGCATCTATTTCCCTCCACACTATCCCTTCTGACACTGCCTCTGCATTTGCTTTGTCTCCTCCTGTTTTTCCTCCTGTTCATTTGTCAACTTCTCCTTCTGTCCGACAGAGAATGACAAACACTGTTACTAGTATTTTGTCTCCTTTCTTTGGGTCACCGACTACGACCCCCGTTTTAGAGCGTAAACAATTGCGTAGCCAATTGCCCGATTCTAGAGAGAAGGGAGTATTGGATCATTTGGCGCATAAATGGGTCACTGACCCTACAAGATATGAGTTAGAGTCTGTTATGGATGTCTTCCACCAATGGCAAGCACCGAAACAGAGATATGTTTTTGACAAAATGTGCGAAGTTCTTCTTGAAAGATTAAAAGATTGTGATATGGAGGCCAATCCGCCTGAGTTGTGTCGTGTACGGTTTGAGTTTTCCAAAGGCACGATTGTGGGTTCCGATATTGAGAAAGCAGTTGCGACATTATTATCATTTAGGAGTGAGGGTATTTCTCGACTGTTGTTTGAGCCAGAACCCTCTGTTAAAAGGAAGGTCAGACAGTATCCCATGAGAGAAGTTCCCCCAGTTTGGAAAGAAGGAGACCTAAATGCTGTTCCACCTATTCAGCCTCATTTTCAACGTGTGTGGGTACATGTTCCATGGAAGCGAACTGAAGTCCTGGCTCTTAAGCAGACTCTACCCGACCCCCGTAAAAACCCTGCAGGTTATTATAAGGAATTATCACAGACTGCAGACTCCTGTGTTATGAATTTAGCTGATATAGACATGTTGTTTGGAAATGTGGTCCCACAGCCTTTATGGAGAGTGATCCGTCACACGGATCATGCGCCGGAGTTAGGGGACACATGGATTAATATCAATGCGGCAAATGACAGACAAGTAGGCGGTGCTAAACCAGAGCCTTTAGTAGCAGACCTCCCTGGTAGGATCGTTACTTACATGAAGACTTTGATGCCTGCAATGCGTGTAAATTGGGATAAATTGTCTGCATGCAAGCAGAAGAAGGAGGAAAGTGTATCTGACTTCTTCACTAGGTTTGAAGAGACATTTATCGACCACAGTGGTCAGGATATGAGTACAGAAGGTGGTCAAAGGTTGTTTGTTGACAAGTTTGTGCATAATTTGCTTCCCGAATTGTGTAAAAAATTGAAAGATTCAGAGAGTTCTTGGGCCGTTTCCTCTTCAGCACAGATATTGGCTACTGCACAATACTACGAAAATAGAGATAAAGATGAGAAAGATAGAGCAGACAAGAAAACTAAAGAGTTAAAAACAAAGGTTCTTTTACAACAAGCGTATCCGCCTCGTAGTAATCAGCGTGACTATCAGCAACCTCAACAGTATCAGAGGAATTCGCAAAGGTTTGAGTATCCTCAACAACGTGCTCTGATAGGCACTAACCAATGTTCATATTGTAAGGAAGAAGGTCATTTTAAATATAATTGCCTTATTTTGTTGCAGCGTATGAATGGTATTTCTGGCGCAAGAGGTCGAGGTGTTCCACAAGCACCTAGAGCTAGAGGACGCGGAAATTTCACCCAGAACGCGCGCCCATTTCCTCCTCAAAATTCAATGAATAGTTTTGATCAGCAGAATAACGCGTCTGGTAGGACGACTCAGTACTATGCTGATGACTACTATGCAGAAGGTGAGAGTATGGAAGGTGATGATTGCTAGGACAGCCATAGACAAAGAGAGGGAGTTGTTTCAGTTCCAGTAGATCAGAGTGGACCTTATATTGAGGTGATTACATCAGGTGTGTCAGAGCCTTTTCTGTTGGATACTGGTGCTACAAAGAGTTCTATTATGCACTCTAAATTCCCTGGCGCACCTTTGTCTGGCGAAACTAATGTTTCAGTAGGTTTTTCTGGCGCCCTGGTTAGGAACCCGATTTCTAGCCCTATGTCTCTTTCTGTTGGACCTTGTGAAATCGAAGCACCACTTATTCTAACGACAGGTTGTGGTGAGAACTTGTTAGGATTGGATCTGCTGAAAAGATTGTATGCGACATTGTATTGTTCTCCTTCGGGAGTACAACTCACATTGGGTAAGACAGTGGTTTCACCAATATATTTGTCAAAGGACAAACTTCCAACAGAATTGTCGTTTCTCCCTGATATTCTTTGGGCTACTGGTCCCAATGATGTAGGTCTTTTGGAAATACCGCCATATGTTGTAACGTTGAAAGCCAATGTTAAAATGCCGCGCATTCCCCAATACAAGATCTCTAATGAAGGTGAAAAAGCGTTGCTAGCGATCATTTATGATTTGATTGAGAAAAATGTAATTGAAGAGACAAGAGGTAATGTTTGCAATAGTCCTGTTTTACCTGTCTTGAAGCGTACTGACTCTTCTCAGCCACCTGTTTACAGGTTTGTGATTGATCTTAGAGAGGTAAACAAGATAGTTGTGCCACAGTTTCCAGTCGTTCCCGATATCACTGCTTTACTGACAATGATTCCAGCCTCAGCCACTTGGTTCTCGGTGATTGACTTGAAGAATGCTTTCTTCAGCATCCCTATTGCCGTAGAGAGCAGGGATATTTTTGGATTCTGTTTAGGAGGCCGAAGCTTCCGATTTCAGAGAGCTCCTCAAGGTTTTTGTGAAAGTCCTTCTATCTATAGTCAGGCTCTGAAGTCTCAGCTTGACACTCTTGTGTTACCTGATGGCGCTACCCTTCTACAGTACGTCGATGATTTGTTAGTTGCTGCAGATACTAAGGAGATTTGTAAAGAAGCCACTTTGTCATTGTTGCGTCATTTGTCTGATTTACACCACAAAGTGTCTCTTTCCAAGTTACAGTATTGTCGACAAGAAGTGACCTATTTAGGTCACCTCTTATCGAAAGAGGGAAGAAGATTGACCCCAGAAAGAATTCAGGCAATTGCAAAATTAAGTGTGCCAATGACACAGAGAGAAGTGCGTGCTTTCTTAGGTATTACATCCTATTGCAGACAATGGATACCGAATTTTTCATTGATGGCTAAACCTTTGGTAGCATTGACCTATAAAGACACGCCGAATCCCCTTCCTTGGTCCGAAGATTGTCAGAAAAGTTTTTCCGAATTGCGTGATGCATTGTGTTCGGCTCCTGTGTTGGGTACCCCCGACTACAGCAAGCCCTTTACGCTGTATGTCCATGAGAGAGAAGGATGTGCATTATCAGTGTTAACACAGTCTTTTGGGGACAAGCAACGTCCATGTGCATATTTCTCGTCGATTTTGGACCCGGTAGCTAGAGCGTTGCCGAGTTGTTTGAGAGCCACAGCGGCAGCAGCTGTTTCTATTCGACAGTCTGCTGGTTTGGTGATGAATAATACGCTGGTCGTGATGGTCCCAAATGCAGTGGATATTTTGTTAAACAGGACCAAGACACAGCACTTAACTAGTGCTCGATTGTCAGGTTACGAGTTGACACTTTTAGCGAGCCATGTGCACATAAGAAAATGCAACACGCTGAACCCAGCTACATTGTTGCCAATTATAACAAAGACAGATGTTCCGGAACAGCATGATTGCTTTCTTAGGACAGAAGAAGAAACGAAAGGGAGAGTAGATCTTAGGGACACTCCTCTTGTAAAGTGTGATGGTACCTTATGGGTGGATGGGTCATGCTTCAAGCTTCCGAATGGTGATACGACTGCGGCATATGCTGTCACGACTTTACATACGATTGTTGAAACTGCACGTATCCCACATAATTCAGCTCAAGCAGCAGAGTTGACTGCACTTATGAGAGCGTGTGTATTATCAAAAGGAATGAAAGTGACCATATATACCGATAGCCAGTATGCGTTTGGTGTGGCCCATAGTTTTGGACGCTTGTGGAAGGAACGTGGGTTCCTCACGTCTCACGGTACGAAAATACAGCATGGTCAATTGGTGAATGAGCTCCTGGAGTCACTTACTTTGCCATTGCAAGTCGCGATTGTGAAATGCAGTGCACATAAGAAGATCACTGACGACGTTGGTCGCGGTAATATGTTTGCTGATGAAGTTGCGAAAGAAACAGCAAGAGATGTGATGAGTCGAATGTATGTTGCGGGCCCTGCAAGATGGATTGGTGACGTTGGAATGTGTGAAGATACGATAGAGAGTGTGAAGTCCATCCAAGCTGAAGCTACGGAGAAGGAATTAAGTACGTGGAGAGAGAGTACGGGTAAATTGGATGCAAATGGTTGTTGGGTTGAATTGTCGGAGCATCAGCGATGGTTGTTACCCGATACATATGTGCTTGCAGTGGTTACAATGGCACATGGGATGGCCCACATCAGTGTGAAAGGAATCTGTAAGTTATTGGCTCCAGCGTGGCAAAATGCTGGAATTCCCAAATGTGCAGAGAATGTGGTCAAAAATTGTATGGTTTGTTTGAAATACAATCCTGGTAAGGGAACCCCAACTCCAGCTGGTCATTTTGCGCCTCCAACGTATCCGTTCGAGGTTTTGCAGCTAGATTTCATCCACATGGAGAGGTGCAACAATTTGAAATACGTACTCATTGTTGTTTGTGCCTTTTCAAGATGGGTAGAGGCATATCCTCTGAAAGATAATACTGCCTTGTCCACAGCGAAAGCCCTTCTCAAAGAGTTCTTCCCTAGGTTTGGTTTGCCGAGAATGGTGTGGAGTGATAATGGGGGTGAATTTGTGGGTCAAGTGATGAAACGAGTGTGTGAAGGTTTAGGAATCCGGCAGAAATTTCACGCTGCAAATCATCCCCAATCAGCTGGATTAGTTGAGTGCTATAATGGCACTCTTAAACTAAAACTGGCCAAGATACAAGCAAGCTCTGGCCTTAAATGGCCTGATGCGTTGCCATTAGCACTGTTGTCAACTAGGATGACCGTACATTCCCGAGTAGGACTTAGTCCTCATGAGATAGTGTTTGGTCGCCCGGCTAACATATGGGGAGTGCCGAGGCCAACGAAATTCAGCGAGATTGAACACCCTGTACTGCTTGATTACTTGCATGATTTGACGGCTAAATTGCGTGTTTTACACCAACAGGTTCATAATACACTGCCTCAGGCTTCTAAAGATCCAGGGCATGCAATCAATCCCGGATCGTGGGTGTTAATCAAGAACTTTCAGCGGACAAAGAACGATCAGCCCCGCTGGATTGGCCCCTATTTGGTGATTTTGTCCACAAGATCTGCAGTGCGAGTACAAGGGAAGAAAAACTGGATCCACGGCGTACACTGTAAGAGGGTCCCTTTGCCTCTACCATATGACCGGTGGGTCCAGGAGGGAATTGCTGACTCGGAAACTGAAACAGTGCCTCGTTTTCTGCCTTTTAGTGACGCACGCGTCACAGGGACAAATTCTGAGCGAGAAAGTGACGATCTTCTCCAAAGAGCAATACCATCACCACTTCGATTGGACACTACTGAGCCTGAACTTTTGTTTTGCGACCAGACATTGCCTGGAAAAAGCCGTTATAACTTGCGACCGAGAGTCATGGACAAATAAAATGACATTTTGGTCCTCCCATCCGAAAACCTGTTTTTGAACCACCATCCGGGTTCAGCTGTAGGGTCGTGGTGAAAAGACTTGAGTGTGTAGCCTGCGGACACAAGGTCTACGGGTCTGGTTTGTTCTAGGGCGTTCCCTGGGACATTCAGAAACACTCTCAAGTGAAGAAAACCAACCGCCGCGAACAGCACGTTAGAGGATGGAGCCTTTTCAGATGGAGAGACCTGTTGAAAGAATAAGTTTCAAGAGGAAAATATGTGCAACCATGAGCAGAAAATGTTTTCTAATTATGTGTCTTTGTATTTTACTTAGTCTAATGATGTCTTTAGTGGGGTATATCATATTCTCTTTTCAAGTGACATCTGCACCCACTGTACAGCCCATGCCTTCCTCTACTATCTCCTCACATTCTTTTCACCCTCTACCTGAACACGAGTCCGTTAGAAGATTAGAGTTTATGAACAACTCCTTTGTTCAGCTCTTACACCAACACCAGCTAGTAGTGAACAGAACCAACTGTTGGGTGTGTGGCCTTATGCCTCATACTACTGAGAAAGGTATTCCCTACCTAGTGCTGCCATTCAGCTACAATGGTTCTGTGTGGGCATACCGAACGATGTTCATCTATGCTCGCGAAATCCACCCCCTACGTTCCGTCAAAGACAACCCAAAGAATAGTGCTCTAGTTAAGGGGATAGTCGACATGATAAGGGGAACTAGTTCCTACGAAACTATCCCGGAAGATGAGACACTAGCGTATATTGGATGGAACGTGACTGGATATGGAGCGAGTCTGAGCGAGAACCAGCAAGCAAAAAGATCCGCTCCAATTTGGATTGTACCCCATCAGGGTCATCTATGTCTGCAAGGTAATGGCAAGAATCCAAGAGCTCAGTTAGGGAAGAGTATCTGCACTGAAACGTATATTTTTGCGTCTCAGACTTCCCCTTTGTTCTTAGCAGCTAGGGGTACCTACTTTATCTGCCATGATAGGGCCTACACGTGGTTGCCCCCTGACTTCTCGGGCACATGCTTCGTTTCATTCCTGTTGCCTCCCACCTACACAGCTGCGGCAGATTACCATAAGATAAGAAGAATTAGGGGTGTCTTCAGCAAGGAAGACACTGCAGGACAAGAAGCGGGAGACTTCTTTAGGGGTTTTCTGCCGTTCTGGGGACCTATGGCTAACAACAGGAATGTGAGGCAATTGACGCGAGTGGTTGAATCCACCATAGTCGAAACTGTCGGTGCCCTTAATAATTTGACTGCTGAGCTCCAGTCGGACCGCCTTATGACCCTGCAGAACAGGGTCGCGTTAGACATCATACTTGCAGACCGTGGTGGGGTATGTAGAGTGATCCAATCCAGTTGTTGCATTTTCTTCCAGATTACGCTCCAACAGTGTACCAGGCCATCTCCAAACTACATAGGATCTCTGAATCCATCCATATAGATGAAGGAGACTGGTCGTTGATGGGATGGTTCTGGGAACTGTTATCCACCTGGGGATGGAAAGTTCTGATGGTCATTGGGATACTTCTAGCCATCCTTTTCCTGTTTTGTCTGTGCATACAGTGTGTTCCTGCCATATGCGGCCTATGTGTTACATCATGTGTAAGGAAACCTGTATCAAGGGACGAGCTAAGTAATAGGATGATGCTACAGCAACATCTCAATGAATTCATGAACATAGACCTAGACTCAGATTAGCATGAGTGTAAGTAAATTGCCTATGTAAGGGCAAAAGGAGGGTCTGTGGTACTGAAAATTCTGGACCTGTGTCATTAACATCATTGTAACATGACGATTTTGGTATCAGCAGACCGGTAATGACAGGTATGCTATATCTGAGTATTTGCGTCATATTCGAGTGACGGGATCACTCTAATATTAACGATTCCCTTGTGAACCCTCGGGTTCCATTTTGTGTACGGCAGCCATTTTGTGGTTGCCCTCACATAAGGCAATGTCTCAAGCCAAAACGCGCCTTAGGGGACACGTACACTTTCAGTGACCTGGGCAAGCTGACTCCACTGTCCAGAGCCAGAACCTGTTCGGCCAGTTTTAGTTCCCAGTGGCCGATCGAGATTAGGGGCCCAGGTGCAGCATGCCATAAACCCTTCATTGCACACATCTATATCTAAATCTTATTCACACCTGTCACTGCTCTTTCTTTATGACCTGCTTTACGAGGAGGAGGTGCCCGGTTTTATTAGGGGTCCAGATTATATCTGTTGCAGGTGTTGGGCCTCACTGGGTATTTGGTTGTGGGCTGGACAAACTGAAAATGGGCTTGTCATCATGAATCTGTCTTTTTTTTGTTGTAAGAAATATGTGAATGACTCACTGTAAAAATAAGGAATGTTTGCCTAAAGCATAATATTCTGTATAAAAGAGATAGCTGGTTTGCATGATAAAGGCAGTCTCCTGAGAACATACACATTGTTGTACTTCTAGGATACCTGTTGCTGGCTGCAGCCAATAAATTGATCTTTGAAGCCACCAAGAAGACTCTGTGTTTCTGTAGTCTGAGACAGGAAGAACTCGAGGTCATTGGGTGTGTTCCCTGGCACCGCTGGGTCCAATAAAACCCAGTACTTCAATTGGCGCCCAACGTGGGGCGATTTCAGCGGTACCGGTCCAAGCCAGAGGTCGTGAGGAGCTTCGTGTAAAATTCTGGAGGAAGGCCAACCACTTCATCGACCCCTGTATGTCGTTCGTGGTCCGAAAGTCTTTGCTGCGAGGTTCCCCGCGTCCCGACGGCTACGAAGGACTGCTGCCCTGACTATCGCCCTGTCTTGGACCCTTTTATGATTTGTAGAGCGAGACAATAGACGAGTCTTCTGGTGACGTCATCGATACCTCAGTTAAGTATAAGTGGAGCGTCTCCCAGTCCTTAGTCTTGGTTCTTAGTTTTGGGTATCCCATGGGATCTTTGATTTGTTAGGATCTTTTGATTTGGAACTTGCAAGTACCAAAGCCGAAGGACTCGTGTATTCACGAGACTGTCGTATTCGATAATCCTTTGAAGTTTGAAGCTAGACTAGTGAGCGAAGATGCCTGGTCTTAGCAGACTTGGAAATTTGTTTTGTCTTGGTTGTAATAGGGATTCCCGATTGGAGGACTCGTGTCCGGTTCCTCCAATTGGAACTCCAACCTATGAGCTCTACGTGAAGCATGGAGTGGGCCCTATCACGTATAATAACGTATGGGTTAGGTACACAAGGAAAGATGGTGTCCTAAAGTGGCCCCAATATGGTAGTTTTGACACCGAAATTCTGGATAATTTAGAGGTTAGACTTTTTAAGAAGAAAGCCCGGCCGGCGATGTTTGACTCTTTCCGCCTATGGCGAAAAGAAGCCAAACAGAAAGAAATTAAATTAGTAAAGAAGAATAAAAGAGAAAAGGGTATTTCAATAATGCAAGCTGCTATGCAGTATAAGGATGATGAAGAGGAACAAGCGAGTGAACAGCTGCACAGGCAACGTAAATTGGCAATTGATAAATGTTATCCAGTTTTGCCACCTCTTCAGCAAGATACAGTGAAGGAACTTGAGAAGGATCCTTTAATGTCTCATTTGTTGAATTCACCACCTCCTTATGCGCAGAGTGCTACAGCACCTCCGCAACCTTTAGTTGTACAACCCCCAGTTGTTGTACCTCCGGTTCTTCCACAACCACCAGCTGTTTTTCAGTTGGCTCCTACTACTATGGCGCAGCCCCCTCAAGGGCTGCCACCTTTACTACCTGTTCCATCTTTACTTCCTATGACTTTGCCCCCTGCATCTATTTCCCTCCACACTATCCCTTCTGACACTGCCTCTGCATTTGCTTTGTCTCCTCCTGTTTTTCCTCCTGTTCATTTGTCAACTTCTCCTTCTGTCCGACAGAGAATGACAAACACTGTTACTAGTATTTTGTCTCCTTTCTTTGGGTCACCGACTACGACCCCCGTTTTAGAGCGTAAACAATTGCGTAGCCAATTGCCCGATTCTAGAGAGAAGGGAGTATTGGATCATTTGGCGCATAAATGGGTCACTGACCCTACAAGATATGAGTTAGAGTCTGTTATGGATGTCTTCCACCAATGGCAAGCACCGAAACAGAGATATGTTTTTGACAAAATGTGCGAAGTTCTTCTTGAAAGATTAAAAGATTGTGATATGGAGGCCAATCCGCCTGAGTTGTGTCGTGTACGGTTTGAGTTTTCCAAAGGCACGATTGTGGGTTCCGATATTGAGAAAGCAGTTGCGACATTATTATCATTTAGGAGTGAGGGTATTTCTCGACTGTTGTTTGAGCCAGAACCCTCTGTTAAAAGGAAGGTCAGACAGTATCCCATGAGAGAAGTTCCCCCAGTTTGGAAAGAAGGAGACCTAAATGCTGTTCCACCTATTCAGCCTCATTTTCAACATGTGTGGGTACATGTTCCATGGAAGCGAACTGAAGTCCTGGCTCTTAAGCAGACTCTACCCGACCCCCGTAAAAACCCTGCAGGTTATTATAAGGAATTATCACAGACTGCAGACTCCTGTGTTATGAATTTAGCTGATATAGACATGTTGTTTGGAAATGTGGTCCCACAGCCTTTATGGAGAGTGATCCGTCACACGGATCATGCGCCGGAGTTAGGGGACACATGGATTAATATCAATGCGGCAAATGACAGACAAGTAGGCGGTGCTAAACCAGAGCCTTTAGTAGCAGACCTCCCTGGTAGGATCGTTACTTACATGAAGACTTTGATGCCTGCAATGCGTGTAAATTGGGATAAATTGTCTGCATGCAAGCAGAAGAAGGAGGAAAGTGTATCTGACTTCTTCACTAGGTTTGAAGAGACATTTATCGACCACAGTGGTCAGGATATGAGTACAGAAGGTGGTCAAAGGTTGTTTGTTGACAAGTTTGTGCATAATTTGCTTCCCGAATTGTGTAAAAAATTGAAAGATTCAGAGAGTTCTTGGGCCGTTTCCTCTTCAGCACAGATATTGGCTACTGCACAATACTACGAAAATAGAGATAAAGATGAGAAAGATAGAGCAGACAAGAAAACTAAAGAGTTAAAAACAAAGGTTCTTTTACAACAAGCGTATCCGCCTCGTAGTAATCAGCGTGACTATCAGCAACCTCAACAGTATCAGAGGAATTCGCAAAGGTTTGAGTATCCTCAACAACGTGCTCTGATAGGCCCTAACCAATGTTCATATTGTAAGGAAGAAGGTCATTTTAAATATAATTGCCCTATTTTGTTGCAGCGTATGAATGGTATTTCTGGCGCAAGAGGTCGAGGTGTTCCACAAGCACCTAGAGCTAGAGGACGCGGAAATTTCACCCAGAACGCGCGCCCATTTCCTCCTCAAAATTCAATGAATAGTTTTGATCAGCAGAATAACGCGTCTGGTAGGACGACTCAGTACTATGCTGATGACTACTATGCAGAAGGTGAGAGTATGGAAGGTGATGATTGCTAGGACAGCCATAGACAAAGAGAGGGAGTTGTTTCAGTTCCAGTAGATCAGAGTGGACCTTATATTGAGGTGATTACATCAGGTGTGTCAGAGCCTTTTCTGTTGGATACTGGTGCTACAAAGAGTTCTATTATGCACTCTAAATTTCCTGGCGCACCTTTGTCTGGCGAAACTAATGTTTCAGTAGGTTTTTCTGGCGCCCCGGTTAGGAACCCGATTTCTAGCCCTATGTCTCTTTCTGTTGGACCTTGTGAAATCGAAGCACCACTTATTCTAACGACAGGTTGTGGTGAGAACTTGTTAGGATTGGAGCTGCTGAAAAGATTGTATGCGACATTGTATTGTTCTCCTTCGGGAGTACAACTCACATTGGGTAAGACAGTGGTTTCACCAATATATTTGTCAAAGGACAAACTTCCAACAGAATTGTCGTTTCTCCCTGATATTCTTTGGGCTACTGGTCCCAATGATGTAGGTCTTTTGGAAATACCGCCATATGTTGTAACGTTGAAAGCCAATGTTAAAATGCCGCGCATTCCCCAATACAAGATCTCTAATGAAGGTGAAAAAGCGTTGCTAGCGATCATTTATGATTTGATTGAGAAAAATGTAATTGAAGAGACAAGAGGTAATGTTTGCAATAGTCCTGTTTTACCTGTCTTGAAGCGTACTGACTCTTCTCAGCCACCTGTTTACAGGTTTGTGATTGATCTTAGAGAGGTAAACAAGATAGTTGTGCCACAGTTTCCAGTCGTTCCCGATATCACTGCTTTACTGACAATGATTCCAGCCTCAGCCACTTGGTTCTCGGTGATTGACTTGAAGAATGCTTTCTTCAGCATCCCTATTGCCGTAGAGAGCAGGGATATTTTTGGATTCTGTTTAGGAGGCCGAAGCTTCCGATTTCAGAGAGCTCCTCAAGGTTTTTGTGAAAGTCCTTCTATCTATAGTCAGGCTCTGAAGTCTCAGCTTGACACTCTTGTGTTACCTGATGGCGCTACCCTTCTACAGTACGTCGATGATTTGTTAGTTGCTGCAGATACTAAGGAGATTTGTAAAGAAGCCACTTTGTCATTGTTGCGTCATTTGTCTGATTTACACCACAAAGTGTCTCTTTCCAAGTTACAGTATTGTCGACAAGAAGTGACCTATTTAGGTCACCTCTTATCGAAAGAGGGAAGAAGATTGACCCCAGAAAGAATTCAGGCAATTGCAAAATTAAGTGTGCCAATGACACAGAGAGAAGTGCGTGCTTTCTTAGGTATTACATCCTATTGCAGACAATGGATACCGAATTTTTCATTGATGGCTAAACCTTTGGTAGCATTGACCTATAAAGACACGCCGAATCCCCTTCCTTGGTCCGAAGATTGTCAGAAAAGTTTTTCCGAATTGCGTGATGCATTGTGTTCGGCTCCTGTGTTGGGTACCCCCGACTACAGCAAGCCCTTTACGCTGTATGTCCATGAGAGAGAAGGATGTGCATTATCAGTGTTAACACAGTCTTTTGGGGACAAGCAACGTCCATGTGCATATTTCTCGTCGATTTTGGACCCGGTAGCTAGAGCGTTGCCGAGTTGTTTGAGAGCCACAGCGGCAGCAGCTGTTTCTATTCGACAGTCTGCTGGTTTGGTGATGAATAATACGCTGGTCGTGATGGTCCCAAATGCAGTGGATATTTTGTTAAACAGGACCAAGACACAGCACTTAACTAGTGCTCGATTGTCAGGTTACGAGTTGACACTTTTAGCGAGCCATGTGCACATAAGAAAATGCAACACGCTGAACCCAGCTACATTGTTGCCAATTATAACAAAGACAGATGTTCCGGAACAGCATGATTGCTTTCTTAGGACAGAAGAAGAAACGAAAGGGAGAGTAGATCTTAGGGACACTCCTCTTGTAAAGTGTGATGGTACCTTATGGGTGGATGGGTCATGCTTCAAGCTTCCGAATGGTGATACGACTGCGGCATATGCTGTCACGACTTTACATACGATTGTTGAAACTGCACGTATCCCACATAATTCAGCTCAAGCAGCAGAGTTGACTGCACTTATGAGAGCGTGTGTATTATCAAAAGGAATGAAAGTGACCATATATACCGATAGCCAGTATGCGTTTGGTGTGGCCCATAGTTTTGGACGCTTGTGGAAGGAACGTGGGTTCCTCACGTCTCACGGTACGAAAATACAGCATGGTCAATTGGTGAATGAGCTCCTGGAGTCACTTACTTTGCCATTGCAAGTCGCGATTGTGAAATGCAGTGCACATAAGAAGATCACTGACGACGTTGGTCGCGGTAATATGTTTGCTGATGAAGTTGCGAAAGAAACAGCAAGAGATGTGATGAGTCGAATGTATGTTGCGGGCCCTGCAAGATGGATTGGTGACATTGGAATGTGTGAAGATACGATAGAGAGTGTGAAGTCCATCCAAGCTGAAGCTACGGAGAAGGAATTAAGTACGTGGAGAGAGAGTACGGGTAAATTGGATGCAAATGGTTGTTGGGTTGAATTGTCGGAGCATCAGCGATGGTTGTTACCCGATACATATGTGCTTGCAGTGGTTACAATGGCACATGGGATGGCCCACATCAGTGTGAAAGGAATCTGTAAGTTATTGGCTCCAGCGTGGCAAAATGCTGGAATTCCCAAATGTGCAGAGAATGTGGTCAAAAATTGTATGGTTTGTTTGAAATACAATCCTGGTAAGGGAACCCCAACTCCAGCTGGTCATTTTGCGCCTCCAACGTATCCGTTCGAGGTTTTGCAGCTAGATTTCATCCACATGGAGAGGTGCAACAATTTGAAATACGTACTCATTGTTGTTTGTGCCTTTTCAAGATGGGTAGAGGCATATCCTCTGAAAGATAATACTGCCTTGTCCACAGCGAAAGCCCTTCTCAAAGAGTTCTTCCCTAGGTTTGGTTTGCCGAGAATGGTGTGGAGTGATAATGGGGGTGAATTTGTGGGTCAAGTGATGAAACGAGTGTGTGAAGGTTTAGGAATCCGGCAGAAATTTCACGCTGCAAATCATCCCCAATCAGCTGGATTAGTTGAGTGCTATAATGGCACTCTTAAACTAAAACTGGCCAAGATACAAGCAAGCTCTGGCCTTAAATGGCCTGATGCGTTGCCATTAGCACTGTTGTCAACTAGGATGACCGTACATTCCCGAGTAGGACTTAGTCCTCATGAGATAGTGTTTGGTCGCCCGGCTAACATATGGGGAGTGCCGAGGCCAACGAAATTCAGCGAGATTGAACACCCTGTACTGCTTGATTACTTGCATGATTTGACGGCTAAATTGCGTGTTTTACACCAACAGGTTCATAATACACTGCCTCAGGCTTCTAAAGATCCAGGGCATGCAATCAATCCCGGATCGTGGGTGTTAATCAAGAACTTTCAGCGGACAAAGAACGATCAGCCCCGCTGGATTGGCCCCTATTTGGTGATTTTGTCCACAAGATCTGCAGTGCGAGTACAAGGGAAGAAAAACTGGATCCACGGCGTACACTGTAAGAGGGTCCCTTTGCCTCTACCATATGACCGGTGGGTCCAGGAGGGAATTGCTGACTCGGAAACTGAAACAGTGCCTCGTTTTCTGCCTTTTAGTGACGCACGCGTCACAGGGACAAATTCTGAGCGAGAAAGTGACGATCTTCTCCAAAGAGCAATACCATCACCACTTCGATTGGACACTACTGAGCCTGAACTTTTGTTTTGCGACCAGACATTGCCTGGAAAAAGCCGTTATAACTTGCGACCGAGAGTCATGGACAAATAAAATGAAATTTTGGTCCTCCCATCCGAAAACCTGTTTTTGAACCACCATCCGGGTTCAGCTGTAGGGTCGTGGTGAAAAGACTTGAGTGTGTAGCCTGCGGACACAAGGTCTACGGGTCTGGTTTGTTCTAGGGCGTTCCCTGGGACATTCAGAAACACTCTCAAGTGAAGAAAACCAACCGCCGCGAACAGCACGTTAGAGGATGGAGCCTTTTCAGATGGAGAGACCTGTTGAAAGAATAAGTTTCAAGAGGAAAATATGTGCAACCATGAGCAGAAAATGTTTTCTAATTATGTGTCTTTGTATTTTACTTAGTCTAATGATGTCTTTAGTGGGGTATATCATATTCTCTTTTCAAGTGACATCTGCACCCACTGTACAGCCCATGCCTTCCTCTACTATCTCCTCACATTCTTTTCACCCTCTACCTGAACACGAGTCCGTTAGAAGATTAGAGTTTATGAACAACTCCTTTGTTCAGCTCTTACACCAACACCAGCTAGTAGTGAACAGAACCAACTGTTGGGTGTGTGGCCTTATGCCTCATACTACTGAGAAAGGTATTCCCTACCTAGTGCTGCCATTCAGCTACAATGGTTCTGTGTGGGCATACCGAACGATGTTCATCTATGCTCGCGAAATCCACCCCCTACGTTCCGTCAAAGACAACCCAAAGAATAGTGCTCTAGTTAAGGGGATAGTCGACATGATAAGGGGAACTAGTTCCTACGAAACTATCCCGGAAGATGAGACACTAGCGTATATTGGATGGAACGTGACTGGATATGGAGCGAGTCTGAGCGAGAACCAGCAAGCAAAAAGATCCGCTCCAATTTGGATTGTACCCCATCAGGGTCATCTATGTCTGCAAGGTAATGGCAAGAATCCAAGAGCTCAGTTAGGGAAGAGTATCTGCACTGAAACGTATATTTTTGCGTCTCAGACTTCCCCTTTGTTCTTAGCAGCTAGGGGTACCTACTTTATCTGCCATGATAGGGCCTACACGTGGTTGCCCCCTGACTTCTCGGGCACATGCTTCGTTTCATTCCTGTTGCCTCCCACCTACACAGCTGCGGCAGATTACCATAAGATAAGAAGAATTAGGGGTGTCTTCAGCAAGGAAGACACTGCAGGACAAGAAGCGGGAGACTTCTTTAGGGGTTTTCTGCCGTTCTGGGGACCTATGGCTAACAACAGGAATGTGAGGCAATTGACGCGAGTGGTTGAATCCACCATAGTCGAAACTGTCGGTGCCCTTAATAATTTGACTGCTGAGCTCCAGTCGGACCGCCTTATGACCCTGCAGAACAGGGTCGCGTTAGACATCATACTTGCAGACCGTGGTGGGGTATGTAGAGTGATCCAATCCAGTTGTTGCATTTTCATTCCAGATAACGCTCCAACAGTGTACCAGGCCATCTCCAAACTACATAGGATCTCTGAATCCATCCATATAGATGAAGGAGACTGGTCGTTGATGGGATGGTTCTGGGAACTGTTATCCACCTGGGGATGGAAAGTTCTGATGGTCATTGGGATACTTCTAGCCATCCTTTTCCTGTTTTGTCTGTGCATACAGTGTGTTCCTGCCATATGCGGCCTATGTGTTACATCATGTGTAAGGAAACCTGTATCAAGGGACGAGCTAAGTAATAGGATGATGCTACAGCAACATCTCAATGAATTCATGAACATAGACCTAGACTCAAATTAGCATGAGTGTAAGTAAATTGCCTATGTAAGGGCAAAAGGAGGGTCTGTGGTACTGAAAATTCTGGACCTGTGTCATTAACATCATTGTAACATGACGATTTTGGTATCAGCAGACCGGTAATGACAGGTATGCTATATCTGAGTATTTGCGTCATATTCGAGTGACGGGATCACTCTAATATTAACGATTCCCTTGTGAACCCTCGGGTTCCATTTTGTGTACGGCAGCCATTTTGTGGTTGCCCTCACATAAGGCAATGTCTCAAGCCAAAACGCGCCTTAGGGGACACGTACACTTTCAGTGACCTGGGCAAGCTGACTCCACTGTCCAGAGCCAGAACCTGTTCGGCCAGTTTTAGTTCCCAGTGGCCGATCGAGATTAGGGGCCCAGGTGCAGCATGCCATAAACCCTTCATTGCACACATCTATATCTAAATCTTATTCACACCTGTCACTGCTCTTTCTTTATGACCTGCTTTACGAGGAGGAGGTGCCCGGTTTTATTAGGGGTCCAGATTATATCTGTTGCAGGTGTTGGGCCTCACTGGGTATTTGGTTGTGGGCTGGACAAACTGAAAATGGGCTTGTCATCATGAATCTGTTTTTTGTTGTTGTAAGAAATATGTGAATGACTCACTGTAAAAATAAGGAATGTTTGCCTAAAGCATAATATTCTGTATAAAAGAGATAGCTGGTTTGCATGATAAAGGCAGTCTCCTGAGAACATACACATTGTTGTACTTCTAGGATACCTGTTGTTGGCTGCAGCCAATAAATTGATCTTTGAAGCCACCAAGAAGACTCTGTGTTTCTGTAGTCTGAGACAGGAAGAACTCGAGGTCATTGGGTGTGTTCCCTGGCACCGCTGGGTCCAATAAAACCCAGTACTTCAGGTTCCCTGTTCGGGTTGGCAAGGATGGCTTGGATTAGACCTGTAGGGGCCGTGTGTGAGTCCAGAGGGGTCCTGTCAGTATTTAATGGAGGGCATAAGAGAGGAGAAGAGTATCAATATCAGTGGTCGATAGCTCGGTCTTTATCCTTCTGGGGCGGGAGGGGGCGTAAGGGAGGGGTGAGGTTTTCGAGGAAGTGTGAGAGGAGCGCTTGTCTGGGACAGGAGCTGTGCCTGTGGGGATCAAGGGCGGGTTCCCTGGTATACATAACGTTCTGAGTAGGGGAAGATGATCGATAGCGAGGGCTTTCAGTTCATGAAATGGTTATGGTTCATTAATGCAAAGGCTTTATTATTAGGGTGAGCGCTCTAAGTAAATGTAAACTCAGACTGCACTACTGACAGTGGTTATTGTATAAAAATGTGTACACACATTTTCAATGTTTAGCAATAAGAGGCTATGTATACTGCTCCCAGAATGTTCTCTGATTAGATGCAAATATTTGCAGAAGCTTGAAAGCAAGATTGATGATTCTTTGCTTTCAAAATAAAATGTTCACAAAAAAAATGCAAAAACATTTCGCTAAACTACTGGAAAACTTTAGGTACCATTTCTTTGCAGCATCATTTAGTAAAATGTGTTGATGTACGCTAGTATTTCCCAAAAATATTCATAATGGAAAATCAGTGTAACCAGTTTTAATAAGATTATGGGAAACATAAAAATAAACAAGCATTGGTAAAGCCAGTAGGTCTGAAATTGTTGGTCAGCCTTTTGGTTTTATCAAAGCGTGACTTGTTTTGGCATGGTTTTTGTAAAAGCTTACTAGTGTGGGAACTGCCGAGCCCTCACCATCATAACAAACTTTGGCAAAGCAAAAATTGTTTTGGTTTCAAAAAGCACACATTGCACAGTACTTCCTGGCACTGAACAAAACAACTGTGTGTCGATATGCTCTTTGTGAAAGAACAGAATGCTGTCACTCACAATGAAGCTAGCCGATAGAGAGAGAGAAACACAATTGTAATAAACACAATAGGTCATGGTCAACTCCAGACCTAATTAGGGGCCCAATTATTAAATAAAGTGCACCCATGTCCTTGGATTAAGAGCAGATATATAACTTTTGTGAATTCACAAGACTTTACAGAAGTAGGGCAATAAATAGTACTCCTAGAAAGTATTTGTGAACTGCATTTTAGTATGAGCAAATGTGCAGGTGAAGATTTGCTCATGCGAAAATTTGATTGTTTGCAAGTTTACTTTCCCTCCAACCACTTTTTTCCCAACCCTGGAAGACGTTTAATGCCTGCCATTGTCAGGAGTAAATATCCAACCTTTCTCAGTATGGGAAAAGATTAGAGAAGAGTCTTCGAAAACTATTCAAACATGCAAGTTAGTAGGTTTGCACAGACTCACAAGGACATTCCAACCCTGGAACTCTTGCTTACCATTACCTTCAGCCCCAGTATGTAGATCTGCAGAAACATGGAAACATAAGGGAGTTGCTAGTATTCAACCCTACATTCAGCCCTGGCATAATCAGAGAGGCTATTTCAGAGCTCTTACATAATGAGATTGCTGCCATAATTTGTCGCCGCATCACATGGCACAAAAGGGACAAGTGGATTTCGTTACAGGACAAGTAGATTTATGAAGCAACCTGCCCCATGGACAAGCAGATATTTTATTAAATTCCAAACCCCTGTAGAGACCAACTACTGCACGCTGATAGGAATAGATAGCCCTGCTCGCCCAACTGGGGCAAGGTAGTAATGGTGCGGAGGAGACAGGGAGGGGAGGGGGGGATGGGGTTTTCTTTGTAAGTTAGTTTGAGGATTTTTTCTTTTTCGTCTTTCTATTGTTTTCTTTCAAGAGATCCGCAAACGCTGCCGGCCTCAGGGTTGTAGGCATATAGCTGTGTATATTTACTCTTCATAACGTTGAGGCCAGCCCCAGGGTTGTTGGCAATTAGCTGTGTATGAAGCATGGATATTTTCAATAAAAAGAATGGTTCCAAAAAAAAATTAAAAACGTGAAGTTAAAAAATGCCTCAACTATTTTAAGAATTTTTACGATAAAACATATAGTTAAAAAGACATACAGTACATAACTGTAGCAGCTTTGCAGTTACAATAGAGGGACAATCCCTATAAAGTGACAGTGCAGCCTCACAACTTTCCGTCCAAAACTCTTCGCCTGATACGCCACATATAGCCGAGGAATTTAGCAAAGGTGCAGGCGAACAGTGGTCTTGCATCTGATTTAAAGAGTCTTATAGCCGCCTGGGGATCGAGTGTGCCCAATTGCCTACAAATTGGTTTTAGCCACTTCAGTCTGGGCTGTAAATAGGCCGGGCAAGCGAACATAACATGAGGCATAGATTCTTTATAGTGTTCGCGGCCAGGACAGTTTTTTGGCACTAATATATTGTTTTGCCACCCACTTTGGAAGTCAAACAAAGGAAGTGAGCCGAACCTAAACTGGATGTACAGTTTTCTGTCAAGCGGGATTGTGATTAAGTCTAGATAGAGCTCCAGGTAGATGGTTTGCTTGTGAAGGAAGTGACCCGACTAGGGCCACCCGGGTCACCACTGACCACCTCTCAGCCTTCCATGCTAAATGAAGAGTCAAAGAAACAGTGGAGAATATTCACTAATAATCATTATATGTGCTCAGAGTGGTGCTCCGTCTGCACAGTCTCGAGAGAGTACTACAAAGGGAACTGAGGAACTGTAAGCATAAGGATATATTATATGCATTGTATAGTCAACTAATATGCCCACAGTGGAATTTTCCCAACAGATGTGGGTGAACAGCGTAAAGACAAAAAAAAGTTTCTACTCTCGTATCTTGCACAGCTCAGAACACTTTCAAGGCCGTTCCACCCTGGGCTGCGATCAAACTGCCAGACAGGTGAGAGAGGTTCTTTATCGAGGAAAAGCTATGCACTGGCACAAACAGTTCCTCATTACAGAAACTAAAGTTAGCAAGGGGCATTTCTTGAAATCAAACAGGATTAGTTTCAAACAGTACATAAAATGGTGCTTGATAATAGAAAATGGCGTAGCGAATGCTAACTTATACATGACATTAAAGAGCATCAACGAGCATAATCTAACAAACCCTCCTTTTAGCATGAGCTAAATATATTTTCCATTTAGAAAGTAGGTAAGACTGGCACATATTCAGGGGCAACTGTGACATCATCATTATTTGATACAGCATCATAAGTAGACACGTGATCAAGGTGGAGCTGTGGGCACTGTTTACAGTTGACGTCCGATAGTGGGACAGCATGGAGAGATGCGTCTTCAAATATCCCCTCATCTATATTCATAAGATCATCAATATCATTCTGTAACATCATAGCGGCATTCGTAACAGAGGCAGATATTTTCTGTTTGGGTGTTAAAGCAGTGGCACAATAGGAACAACAAAGTGGGAGACACTGAATGAGAATACAACAGAATAATAATACTGCTATGAAATAAACTATTTCCTTTAGGATCCAACCCCAATAACCTAAGAAAGAACTCCAATTTCCGCTTTCCATGCCTTTGATATTATCAATGATATCCATAATGTGTTGTGTTATGTTCTTTTCCAAATTCACTATAACCATAACACACTGGTCGCCAATTATTGCGCAAACACCACCGCTCTTGGCCAACATAAAATCCACCACATATCTAGTCTGTTCCGAATACACACGCATGCTTTCCAACTGAGTAGAAATATCTATCAAGGCTGCCACTGTATTGTTGGATAGAATCTGCAATTTACATCAGAAATACTCTCTAGCTTTCTCACCCCTGGCCATAGCAGTGCCACCCAAGATAAATATGGAGGACAGGATTATCCAAATGTTATACCGTTGCTATAGCTATTCACTTCCAACTGTTACCCCTTCACAAAATCCTTATGTTAATGTCCTTTTTACCCATCTTGTTTTAGGTCGGACATGTTTACATGGAACACCTAAAGTCAGTACCATTCCGAGAGCCACATCATCAGTACCATTGTAGACATTTGAATAAGTCCCATTGACAGAAAGAAAAACCCTGGGGGGGCATATATCGGCCCCCCATAATCCACTGCAGCATATCTGTAATTCATTCCAGAAGTGTTTGGATCTGATTTATTTACTAAGGAAAGGGTGCTTTTATACAGTATTGTCCCTGAACAATTAATGTACAAAAAAGTATCCGTAACGTTCACTATGGGGCAACAGGCAGCATAATAACCAGCCTCTCGGGGTACTGTCAATTCTTTATAATGCCAACCCGCGAGAGTTATATTCTGTTCTTCCATATAAAAATTATCACAATATGTGTTATCACAGCCAGGGTAACCCTCACCCTGTGGTTTTCGGTGGCACAGACATGGTCCGGGGTAACCAAATCCGAACATTCCCTTTACCTTCACAAACTGTGGTGGCCGAGTGTATGTTTAGTTAACAAGTGACAATGGGTATGCAGCCCAAAGGCTAGTGACAGATAGGATAGCAGGTGGTCCCCTTCCCAAAGAATCTCCTGTGAGTTTTCACAAACACATTATTCGTGGCAGCCCTCCTATTGCGTCGCAGGGGAAAGTGTTCATCTATGTTGAGTGTGGGTACACTATGTGTATCTTCCAGGAACCATGATACCCCACATACTATTATTACCACCGTTACCAGAACAATGACACACGCAATCTTACTTTGTATAGACCAAATCGCACTGTGTTGTCTAGGGGCGATTGGCTGATCCTCATTAATTTGCCTACCAAAAGGATGCATAATGGAACAAAGGAAGAAGCGCAAAAATGATAATAAATATAAGCGTTCCCAGTGTCCATCAGAGCCTCACTGGTACAGGCTCCTATCGTCCACCAGTTGGCGCTCTTGAGCACCGGCTATGGAGCTTGCTCCGTCCTAAGCTCTTTCCTAATCTATCCCACGTCAATAAAGATGGTATACTTTTCAAAGTATACTTTTCTGACTAATGTTCAAACAACAAGAGCAAAACAGATGCAACTCTTTCGTTTATCCACTCCCTCGTTGGTACTGCTACTCAGCACTTTCCTACCTTGTGGAGTCCATCCCTAGTCTTTCTTTTTCTTGGACGCGGTGGTCCTCAGCCGAGGACGTAAGTTGTAGCTGGCAGCTCCAGGAACTGCATGATCACTGAACAGAGGCTCCTGGATAGCTCGTATTTCTGGTGGGACTGCCTCATTCAAAAAATCGTCGTTCTCTGTGTCCATTTGTGTCCAAACCAACTTTGCATCACTGAAAGGCACGAATCTGGGCACCTGCTCACATTCAACGTCTCCTATTCCCTCCTTAACCCACTCTACAGCCGTCTGTGTAGCCAGAAGGACTTGCTCAGGACCTTTCCATCTGGGTTCCAGATTTTTCTTCCTCTGGAAATTTTGGATTAGAATCAAGTCCCCAGGCTGGATACTGTGGCCAGGACCCTCTGGCTTAGGAGGCAAGGAACCTTGCACCTGTTGGTGAATAGAACACAAACTTTCCGTCAATTGCCCAAGGTAATCAAGCAATACAGAATATTCAATATCGGAAAACTTTCTCGGCCTAGGGACCCCCCAGACATTTGCTGAGCGGCCGAAGACAATTTCATAAGGGGACAAGCCTGTTCTAGAATGCGCTGTAGTCCTAGTGGACAAAAGGGCCAAAGGAAGAGCATCTGGCCATTGCAACCCTGACGTCGCCTGAATTTTTGCCAATTTCAATTTCAGTGTGCCATTATACTTCTCGACCAACCCCGCTGACTGCGGGTGATTGGCGGCATGGAATTTTTGTTTAATATGCAATCCTTCACATATTAGCTTATCACTTTTCCATTAAAATGAGAGCCATTGTCACTCCAAATAACTCTGGGCATTCCGAAATGCAGAAAGAACTCTTAATAAGCACCTTTGCTGTTGTGGGAGCCGTGTTGTCTTTAGTAGGGTAAGCCTCCACCCATTTACTGAATGCACATATGATCACTAGAACATACTTGAGATTGTTACAACGTTCTAGCTCAATGAAATCCATTTGAATGACTTCAAAGGGGAATGTAGGTAGTGCAAAGTTACCAGATGGTGTGGGGGTACCTTTCCCAGGATTGTGCATCAAACAAATCATATAACTTTTCACTAAGTGTGCAGCTGTTTTGGAAATATTATCATTACACCAAACTGGGGCCAATAGTTTACAAATACCGTTTGCACTGGTATGAGCTGGGCCATGAGCCATAGTAACCACAGGGAGTACGTATGCATCAGGTAACATCCATTTCTGCTTTCCGGACAAATCAATCCAACATCCTTCTTCATCTAAACGTGCTGTACTCTCTTGCCACACAGCTAATTCTCCTATTGTGGTGTCGCTTTGTATCTCTTTCACACTCAACTGTGTTTTCAAACATAGTGTTCTCTGGAACCCATCTAGCTGGGCCTGCAACAAACATTCTCTTCATCTTACTCTGAGCCGTCTCTTTGGCTGTCTGATTAGCGAAATCATTCCCTCTACCTACATCATCTGTCACTTTCTTGTGGACACTACACTTTACAATAGCCATTTTCTTAGAAAGTGTTAGTGCAGATAGTAATCATGATATCAAGTGTCCATGTTGTATCGTAGTACCATGCGAGGTAAGAAACCCTCTCTCTGCCCAAAGGCGCCCAAAGTTGTGCGCAACCCCAAATGCATACTGGCTGTCTGAGTAAATATTGACAACTAACCCTTCACTCAATTCACAAGCTCGTATTAGGGCAACAAGTTCTGCTGTCTGGGCAGATTGATAGGGGACTCGAGATGTCTCTACCACTGTGCGCAATGTAGTGATAGCATAAGCTACAGTGGTGGTGTACCATCTGATAATTTAAAACAAGAGCCATCGACATATAGTTCTCCTTGGGAACATCAGTCAGGTCTACCATCCTTTTGTCTATTCCTCTGTTCGGAAAATACAATCATGTTTGTCAACTGCATCATTCTCGGAAGGGAGGGGTAGGAACGTGGCAGGATTCAGAGTGCCACATCGTTTGATCGTAATAGGTTTGGCAAACAATGTCAATTCGTAGCCAGTAAGACGACCACTGGTGCGGTGCTGTGTCCTTGTTTTATTCAAAAGTGTGTCCACAGCATGGGGCACCTTAACTGTGAGGTCAGTATCGTGTACGAGTCCAGCCGATTGTCTGATGGAAGGGCCACAGCTATGACCGCTTGCAGACAATTTGGGAGGGCCCTTGCGACAGGATCGAGCAAAGCAGAGAAATAAGCGCAAGGTCTCTGTCTATCGCCAAATTTTGGGGTCAAGACAGAGAGAGCACAACCAGCCGTCTTGTGGACGTATAACACAAAAGGCTTGTTATAGTCAGGCGTGCCTAATACTGGAGCAGAGCAGAGCGCAGTTTTTAATTCTTCAAAAGATTGCTGACAATCTGGCGTCCAAGGTAAAGGCTCTTAGACGTTTTTTGTTGTTAATGCAAGCAGGGGTTTGATCAGTAAGGAATAGTTAGGGATCCACTGTCGACAGTAGGAACTGCTGCCTATAAAAGCACGCACGTCCTTTTGAGTTTGTGGACAGGGCATTATATTAATGGTACTGATGCATTCTGGCATTAACCTTCTACCCTTCTTCGACAGAAGGTGACCTAAATAGGTGACCTCCTGTCGACAGTACTGAAACTTCGAAAGTGAAACTTTATGACCATGGTGTGCCAGGTGTAACAATAATTTCACCGTACTATCTTTGCAACCTTGTTCAGTATCAGAAGCATATAACAAATCGTCGACATACTGTACCAATGCATTGCCTGGAGAAAGTGAGAGTGAATCCAACTGACCTTTCAATGCTTGGCTATAAATGCTAGGACTTTCAGTATAGCCTTGAGGAGCTCTATAGAATCGGAAACTTTTGCCAGCCAGCGAAAATCCGAACAAATGCCTGCTTTCTGGGTGTATGGGAATGCTAAAGAATGCATTTTTTTTAAATCAATGACCGAGAAAAACTTAGCGGTAGATGGAATCATTGTTAAAAGTGTGGTGATATCAGGAACCACTGGGAATTGTGGGACCACTATTTTATTGACCTCGCGGAAATCAATCACAAAACGATGTACATCACCTGCACTGTTTGGAGAGTCTAGGGGCGCCCTTTTTAGGACCGGAAGAATAGGACTATTGCATATGTTACCGGTGGTCTCCTCGACAACTCCCTTATGTATGAGGTCCTGAACAATATTAAGGAGAGCTTGTTCTCCTGCCTTTGGTATTTTATACTGGGGAATGCGTGGTAGTATGGCGTTGTCCTTCACTCGTATACAAACTGGGGGTATGTGCAATAAGCCTACATTGGTGTCACCAGTGGCCCATAATGTGGGTGGTACTGGATCAAATTCAGGTGGAAGGGGAACATCTTTAGATAGGCATTGTCTAGTACCCACGTCAGGACCCATGGTAATATAAACACCATCTCGCGAACAATATATGGTAGCATGGAACTTCTTTAGTAAGTCCAAGCCCATTAGATTTTCACCACAATTAGATGTTAAAAGGAATGGGGAATCCACAGTAAAAGGGCCAACAATCAATCAATCATGGAACTGTAAGCGCGGTACTCACCCGTGAGGGTCTCAAGGCACCGAGGGGGGTCCGCAGATCAATTTAGCCGAAGAGCCAGGTCTTGAGGGTCTTCCTGAAGGTGTTCAGGGAGGGGGCGCGTCTGATGTCTGCCGGCAGCTCGTTCCAGGTCTTGGCTGCGATGAGAGAGAAGGATCTTCCGCCTGCTCTGGCTCTGTGGATGAGCGGGGTTTCTGCCAGTGAGAGGTTGGAAGATCGGAGGTTTCTTTTGGGTACGTGGAAGTTGATTCTGTCGTTGAGGTATTTGGGTCCATTGTTGTGTAGGCATTTGTAGTCGTGAGTGAGGATTTTGAAGGTGACCCTTTTCTCCACGGGGAGCCAGTGGAGTCTTCCTAGGTGTTGGCTGATGTGTTCGTGCCGGGGGATGCCGAGGACTAGTCTGGCGGCGGTGTTCTGTATCGTCTGGAGTTTGCGGATTAAGGACTTGTTGATGCTGGCGTAGAGTGCGTTTCCATAGTCCAGTCTGCTGGTGATGAGTGCGTGGGTGACGGTCTTCCTTGACTCAGGGGGGATCCATTTGTAGGTCTTGCGGAGGATGCGGAGGGTGTTGAAGCAACTGGAGATGACGGCGTTGACCTGTCGGTTCATGGTGAGTGATGAGTTGAGTACGATGCCGAGGTTTTTGGCGTGGTCTGAGGGGGTTGGTGGGCTTCCGAGGGCGGTCGGCCACCAGGTGCTGTCCCATGCTGAAGGAGTGGAACCGAGGACTTCTGTCTTCTCGGCATTAAGCTTCAGGCAGTTGTTGGTCATCCAGACTGCGACGTCTTGCATTCCTTTCTGGAAGTTGTGTTTAGCGGTGGTGGGGTCCTTGGTGAGGGAGAGGATGAGCTGGGTGTCGTCAGCGTAGGATACGATGTTGATGCCGTGTTGTCGGATGATGGCTGCGAGGGGGGGCCATGTAGATGTTGAAGAGGGTCGGGCTCAGTTATGACCCCTGTGGGACTCAGCATGTGATTTCAGTGGGATCGGAGAGGAAGGGTGGTAGTCTGATCCTTTGGCTTCTTCCGGTGAGGAATGATCGGTTCCAGTCCAGGGCTGTTCCTTGTATGCCGGCGTCATGTAGTCTGACGACTAGCGTGCGGTGGGAGACAGTGTCGAAGGCCGCTGATAGGTCGAGTAGGATGAGGGCTGCGGAGTGGCCTTGGTCCAGGAGGGTGCGGATGTCGTCTGTGGTGGCGAGTAGGGCGGTCTCGGTGATGTGGTTGCTTCTGAATCCGGATTGGGAGGGGTCAAGGATGACATTCTCTTCGATGAATCGTGTCAGTTCCCTGTTGACTGTTTTCTCTGCAACTTTGGCTGCGAAGGGGAGGAGCGAGATGGGCCGGTAGTTCTTGAGGTCGGTGGGGTCTGCTGTGGGCTTCTTGAGCAGGGGCCTGACTTCTGCGCGCTTCCAGTCATCTTGGAAGGTGCCTGTTATGAGGGTGGTGTTGATGGTGTGTTGTAATTCGGGTATGATGGCGGCCGCAGCTCTGTGGTAGATGTGAGGAGGGCAGGGGTCGGTGGATGCCTTTCATGATCGAGGCGGTGTCTTCGGTGGTGACCGGTGTCCAGTTGGAGATGGTGGGCTGGCTGGTGTCTCTGGAGGGCGGGGGGCCGGCTGTGGCGTCTGGTCGATGAAGTTGTCGTAGAGGTTTTTGATCTTGAGGTGGAAGAAAGTTCCAAGCTTGTCGCAGAGGTCTTGGGACGGGGTGATATCTGTGGCTTCGCTGCGAGGGTTGGTGAATTCCTGAATGACAATGAAGAGTTCCTTGAAATTGGTAAGGATTTTGTTGTGGATGAAATTCCTCTTGGTGGCTCTGATTTGGTTGTGGTAGTCCGTCATGGCGTCTTTGTAGGTGGAGTAGTTTTCGGTGTCTTGGTGTTTCTCCAGTTCTTCTCCAGGTGTCTGCAGGTGCGCCTGGCTTCTTGGAGGGCGGTGGTGAACCAGACGGCTTTCCTGGGGCGTTGTTTGTCGAGCTTGCGGAGCGAGCTCGTCTGCGCAGTTGGAGATCCAGGTGTGGAGTCCTCTGGCCGCGATGTTTACGTCGTGTGACCAGGTGTGGTTGTCTCGTATGAGGGTGGAGTTAAGTTGATCGTCGGTGACCTTGCTCCAGTTCCTTCGTGGTGGGCGCGGGGCTGGTTTGGGTGCGTTGGGTTTGTTGACGGTGAAGTGTACGCAGTGGTGGTCGGTCCATGGTGGTTGCGTAGTGTGGCTGAAGTGCACGCTGTTTCCTGCAGCAAAGATGGGGTTGAGGGTGTGTCCTGCTCTGTGGGTCAGTGTGGTGACGAGTTGTTTGAGTCCGATGTTGGCGAGGTTGTCGCGAAGGATGGTGGAGTTGGGGTCGCTGGGGTTGTCGAGGTGGAAGTTCAGGTCTCCAATCAGTATGTAGTTCATTGAGGCGATGGCGTGGTGTGCGATGAAGTCGGTGATGGTGGTGGCGAAGGGTGTCCGGGGGGGTCTGTAGACGAGGGTTCCTCGGAGTGTGGCTTTGGGGCTAATCTGGATCTGGAAGTGCAAGTGTTCGGCGGAGGGGAAGGTTTCGCTGGAGGTGGTGAGGTGGAGGGTGCTCTTGTGGGCGATGGCGAGGCCCCCTCCTGGGTGGTTGGGGCGGTCCTTCCTCTGTATCTTGTATCCGTCCGGGATGGCGGTGTTGATGTCGGGGGCGGAGGAGGCGTTGGTCCAGGTCTCCGTGAAGAAGGCGATGTCGGGCGAGAGAGTCAAGTAGGTTCCAGATTTCCATGGCGTGTTTGTGTACGGAGCGCACGTTGAGGAGGATGCATCTTAGGGTGTCGTCGGTGCAGGCGTCGGCGGTGATGGAGGCCGGGGTCGTCGTGAAGGTCTGACGGCAGTGGAGGCAGGAGAACTGGCCATGGGTCGTGTTCGGCGAGACCTGTTGGCAGTCTCTGAGTCTTCCGGGGTTGAGGGCGAGGAGGGCGGCGGAGTCGTAGTGATGGAAGGTCGTAGATCCAGGGTTCCTGGCGCTGGTCGCGATCGGGTCGCGGACGGGCGCCGACGGGCTTGCCTAAGGAGCGCCTGCGGCGCGCCAGCGGTGCAACCGCGCAGCAGCCGCCATTAAGTAGGGGAGGTGGGAGGGAAGAGAGGCTGGGAGATGGGGTTTTCCGGGGGGGAGGGGCCGGGGGCAGCAGCGGCGGTACGGAGGAAACAGGCAGGTACTAGAATAAAAACAGTGGTGGAGTAACAAGCAGATGGAGACAAAGACAATGGCACAATATTGGAAAACAGTGGCGGAGTTAAAGCAACAATGAACACGATGACAGTGGCACAACAGGGAAAGATATTAAGGAAAAAAAGGCTGAAAAGTTATGGTGGCAGCAGGCAGTCTGGTCCCAGTAGGAGCGGGAAGCAGGCGCGGGCAGCAGGCGCGGGCAGCAGCCTCGAACCTCCCAAGGAGGAGGTCGGGTCTGGCAGGCAGGAGACGGCACAGCGGAGCTGCGGGGAGAGAGTGGACCTGGACCGGTGGTCAGAGGTCTTACTCACGCTCCCCCACAGCGGCCGCCATTAAGTAAGGGAGGTGGGAGGGAAGAGAGGCTGGGAGGCGGGGTTTTCCAGGGGGGAGGGGCCGCGGGGCAGCAGCGGCGGTACAGAGGAAACAGGCAGGTACTAGAATAAAAACAGTGGTGGAGTAACAAGCAGATGGACACAAAGACAATGGCACAATATTGGAAAACAGTGGCGGAGTTAAAGCAACAATGGACACGATGACAGTGGCACAACAGGGAAAGATATTAAGGAAAAAAAGGCTGAAAAGTTATGGTGGCAGCAGGCAGACTGGTCCCAGTAGGAGCGAGAAGCAGGAGCGGGCAGCAGGCGCGGGCAGCAGCCTCGAACCTCCCAAGGAGGAGGTCGGGGTCTGGCAGGCAGGAGACGGCACAGCGGAGCTGCAGGGAGAGAGTGGACCTGGACTGGGGGTCAGAGGTCTTACTCGCACTCCCAAGCAGCGGTTGCCATTAAGTAGGGGAGGTGGGAGGGAGGAGAGGCTGGGAGGCGGGAGCGGGGGTTTTCTGGGGGGGAGGGGCTGCGGGGCAGCAGCGGCGGTACGGAGGAAACAGGCAGGTACTAGAATAAAAACAGTGGTGGAGTAACAAGCAGATGGACACAAAGACAATGGCACAATATTGGAAAACAGTGGCGGAGTTAAAGCAACAATGGACACGATGACCGTGGCACAACAGGGAAAGATATTAAGGAAAAAAAGGCTGAAAAGTTACGGTGGCAGCAGGCAGTCTGGTCCCAGTAGGAGCGGGCGGAGCTGCGGGGAGAGAGTGGAACTTGACCGGGGGTCAGAGGTCTTACTCTACTGCCAACAGTAAGAGCAAGAGGGCGCGAGATGGGGCTTACAACCGGTACTCCTGAAAAACCCACCGAAACATTATTATGGCCAGACAGGGACCAGGTATCGGGAAATAGAGCTCTTTGTGGCACCTGTATCAACCAAGAATTCCTTAGTAGATCCTTGCAGATCCACTTTGACATAAGGGCCACGCTGATCTACAGGTATGTGAACTGGTCCCTTACCCTGTCCCTGGCTGTCCTAGCTGATAGACATCCCTGTCACGTCATCAACGTCATAATCGTCGTTGTGGTACTGTCCTTCCTTGGTGTCGTCGAAATATTTGTCTGTACGGCCTACAGAGGCAGTAGTGTGTTGTTGTCTATTGATGCCACGGCCCCTGTTTCCAGGACCCCTTCCTATAGTGGATGAAAAATTGTGCAAAAGTACAGGGCACTGGCTGCGCCAGTGACCTTCTTCCTTGCAGTAAGCACACTGATTCTGTCCCAAAGGTGTCATGGGTGGCTAACTAGTGCGTAAAAGTTGTAGTTGGGGTCCCCGTCCTCTAGTGTTACCTCGATATGCCTGGTGTAATAATACCTTCAGATCCTTATTTCTTTTATCAGTTTTGTCTTTCTCTTCATTATCCCTATGCTCATAATATTGGGCCATATTTAGAATCACAGAGGGGGAAGACGTGGACCAGGCGCTTTCAGATGCTTGAAGTTTAGACATTATTTCGGGAAGGAGATTAGTGACAAACCTATCCACAAATAAACTGACTCCCCTCTCTGTAGACATATCCTGCCCACTATAATCCAAAAACGTCTCTTCAAACCTGGTGAAGAAATCAGAAACACTTTCGTCTTTCTTCTACCGGCAGGCAGTCAGTATGTCCCAACTAACTTTCTTGGAAGGAATGAGTGTTTGCATGTATGTTATTATGCGACCGGGTAAGGCAAGCAACTCAGCACCTGGTTTGTCTCCTGGCTTTCTATCTCTGTCCCAACTCCTAATCGCGTCCCACGTTCCACCAAACTCCGCAATATGGAGTTGGGTATGTACCTGTCGCCAAATATCAACTGGGACTAGTGGCCAAAAAACATTTCAATATCCGCAAGTCATCACACTAGAAGAGGCAGCTTCTGTCAATTCTTTATAGTAAGCAGTAGGATTTTTTTCTAGAATCGTGCAATGTAGCCTTCAGGGCCAGAACTTCACTTCTTTTCCATAGAGTATAAACTCATTGTTCCTGAAAGCGGGCAGCCACAGCCGGTCTGGTAATCTGGCCATGTTGATCCACCACTGCCGGGATTTCCGGGTGGTAAATGGGATGAACTTCTCGCATTTGGAACGGAGTTATTTGAGTGAGGCTCTTATCATGTAGTCTGCCTCTTTAAGTAATTAGAGTGGAAATATTCCTGAACACTTGGGCCGGCTCCATGTTAATTACATAAGCGCCTTTATTAATATCAAATAGTATTTGGGGTGCTTCCGTTTTGATGTGTGTGCGCTTGAGGTCAATTAGTGTGGCGGACATATGTTTAAGGGCATGTTGCTGTATAAAAGGGTAGAAGTCTCGCATTAATTGCCATATGTCCTCAAGACTGTAAATTGGGTTGCGAGTCCACCGTATTGCCTTTTCCGCTATTACTTTTTTCTCTTCCTCCCCCACACCAGATCGCATTAAAGGACCTAACCATTCCCTGAATCCAGTTAAACCTCTATCTTCCGCACCGCGCGCTGATGGGTCAGTATCTAGTGTTAATGAAGGATGAGTGACTGTAACGGGAATTGCTGCAGTCATATGTTGTGATGAAAGGGAAGGAGTAGGGGTACGTTAACTGGGGCGGTAGGTGTAGCAGCTTTAGAGACTGATGCACCTGGTGTGGGTTGTTGTTGCTGATGGGAAACAACGGGAAATATCCGTTCTGGGGCATATGGTGGCGGGGGTCGGGTATCTAATAAGGTCTCCATAAAAGGACCACCATCTTCCTGAGCCATATAGGACTTATCAATTTGCAACCGAAATATTCTGTCTTCGAGTTCTATTCATTTCTCCTGCTTGTCCTTATCGAAAGCTACAGCCTTTTGTGTAAGGGTCTGCATATTTCGTTTTCTGGTATCTTTGTCCATTTTTGATCGCTTCAGCTTGGCCTACTTCTGCCAAGTACGAAGGGAGTCAAACATAGATTGTCTACTGCAACTTTTAAACAACTGTTTCTGAAGAAATCCTATCTTTTGTTTGTCAAAGGAGCCTGTCAAAGGCCACTGTAACTCTGCATTTTCCTCGTATATTTGTGCCATAATGTACTAAAAATAATAGGGCCAAGGCCATGTTTTATATACATATAAAAATTAGGACTACCTTCAGGAGGTGCAGGCTGGGATTTTTCCAACGGTGCATCTTTAGAACAACAATAACAGCACAAACTCCGAACCATACTGAAACCAGGCAGTGCAAAGAAACGAGAAACAAAATCCTTATTTTACCTGGCAAAGTATTTGCAAACCCTTTTCACCGAAACAATCCTAGTAGTGAAACAAAACCTATTTACAGTGGTACCACATGAACTGAAACAGACTCACCTGGTGTCAGGCGCACCGATAGACCGATTCTCCACTGCCGACTCTTCGGACCAAACAGTCAGATCACGGGTTCGCCATTCAGGACGCCAATCGGGATGACCGCTGGGCGAGGCAACTCCGGTGGGACAGAGGCAGCAGATGCGAGAAACGTATTTCTTTGTGCAGGGATCCCAGAGCCGTCAGTCCGACCTGTTGATGTCCTTGTCCTCCCCTCCGTCTGTGGGAAATGGATGGGTCATGCCCCGATGGAGTCCCTGTTCGGGCGCCAACTGAAGGAAGTGACCCGACTAGGGCCACCCGGGTCACCACTGACCACCTCTCAGCCTTTCATGCTAAATGAAGAGTCAGAGAAACAGTGGAGAATATGCACCAATAATCCTTTATTACATACGCTCAGAGCGGGGCTCCATCTGCACAGTCTCGAGAGAGAGTACTACAGAGGGAACTGAGGAACTGTAAGCATAAGGATATATTATATGCATTTTATGGTCAACTAATAACACGTCCACAGTGAAATTTTCCCAACAGATGTGGGTGAACAGCGTAAAGACAAAACAAAAATTCTACTCTCGTATCTTGCACAGCTCAGAACACTTTCAAGGCCGTTCCACCCTGGGCTGCGATCAAACTGCCAGACAGGTGGGAGAGGTTCTTTATCAAGGAAAAGCTATGCACTGGCATGAACAGTTCCTCGTTACACAAACGAAAGATAGCAAGGGGCATTTCTTGAAATCAAACAGGATTAGTTTAGAACAGTACATAAAATGGCACCTGATAAAAGAAAATGGCGTAGCGCATGCTAACTTATACATGACATTAAAGCGCATCAACGAGCATAATCTAACACTTGTGGAGTCTAAATTCAATCGTGAGCCTCCCCCAGGATGATTCCTGACAGACTTTCTGTGTGACCCAATCCCAGTAATGACGCTTGATTATACTCCTTCGTGGCAAGGGTGTACTATAGTTGTCCCAGGCTTTCTGCAGCCCTATTTCACTTATATACATTAGCCAATTATAAGGCATGAACAACCAGGCCCCATGGAAAGGCATCTGTAGTATGTAAAAATACTTTACACATATTCCTGAAATTAGCAGAATGTTGTACACCATTTTAACAACGCTACAATCATACTGTGATTTGAACAGACTGTGAGGCACCCATACATTATACATTATGTATGTCTAAGAATTTTCAGTGAAAGTTTGGAAATAAATTTATAAAACTCTTTAACGTCAGCATGTACACAGACATCAATAGGAGAATAATGTACTGTAAGGAAAAGCTTTAGTTTTTTTCACATATTTGTAGTAACAGGTCTTTGAATTAAGGTTCAACCTATTTGAAATGTACGACTGCAACTCACACATGTTACACTCAAGTCTCTACCTTGCCTGAATTAAGTGTTGCTTGCACTTAAAACTTTACTGGTAACTTAAGTGTACACCGTATGACTTTTACCATACTGAATGAAACTTTTCTCTAGTACTACACTGTTTCTATTCGCAGAGCAGTTGCTTGCATGATGTCATCAGTGATGTTATCTGTGATATGATTAAGCCTGGGCGGTGAACTCCCCTCCGCTCGCAGAGTTTGCAGAGTTTTCCGCACTCCGCGTTACGCGGAGCTCGTGGAGTTCCGAAAAAATCTGCTCCGAGTTTTTTTCCTTGTTCGCGCTCGTCAACATCAAGTTGGCGAGCACGAGCAAGGAAAATCCACCTCCTGGTGAGATTTTTCCTCATTCACGCTTGTCAACGTCAAGTTGGCGAGCGCGAGCAAGGGAAATCAACCTCCCGGCTAGATTTCTCAACGCGGGTGGTTGGATTTCTCATTGTGAGTGGTTGCGAATGCTCGCGACCGCTCGAGTTGAGAAACCGTCCGTTTGTGTTGAGAAAGCTGCCGCTCGAGTAGAAAATCTACTCGAGCGCAGAAAGGAAGCATTGCCTGCTTCATGTGCATGGTGCCATTTGCGATAATTTCACAGCAAGGACAAACACCCGGCGCTGAAAATTACAGCGAATGTCATTTTTCTAACGCACTCCACCACTTGCTGAGATCCGTATAGCGCAGCTGAGTTTTTTTGCACTTTGTGGAGTTCCGCACTCCGCCCAGGCTTAGATATATAAGATGTCATTTAACATGTCATGAGTGATGTATTATGTGAGGTCATTGCCAGAACCTGGCAAGGCAGAAGTTAAAGTTAGCTCAATAAAGTATAACTGGTCAATGTCAGTGCATTTTTGTTTTTTAAATGTTACTTTTTAGATTATTGCAACACCTAACTATAATATCACTTTAAATTCTGTTTTTTCAGTGAATTTCTAGGGTGTTTACCTAAGTACACCATCACTTTTCTTTTTTTAACAGTTTTTATTAATTTTCAAAATTAGGGCTTGAACATAGCAAACAAGCATGGCATTAACAAATATAAAAGTAAGTTTTCAAAAGCCATTCAGGTACAACAAGCAACTGGATGAAAGGTGAATAGTTTGGCCTATTTGCCGTCCAGTTAGCAACAGGCGAACTAACAAAACTAAAAAGAAAGAAAGAAAAGTAAGAAGAAGGAAAAAAAGAAAAATATCAATAGTGACATCTGTTGATTCCTCAATATGTAAAAGAATAAGATCGCTAAGGCCTTTTGGTCCGTGGGTTGCCATTAAGAGGAGTGAAAGGTCCCATGCTCTTGTGAGTTTAAAAAAAAACATGTTGCAAGAGGGGGTTATCACCAAGGAAAGGACAGCTGGGCAGAAAGAAGGAGGGGGAAGGAAAGAGAAGAGGAAGCAGCGGAGGGGTGCCCTTCTAAATGTTACATATGGTAGTTTCGCCTCAGGGGGATTAGGAGGGAGAGGAAAATGGGGAGTCCACCCGTTAGCTGTGCTAGGAAGTGGTGGAGTGGAGCCTAGGGTCCTCGCGTGCGCGTTTTGTTTGTGGTTGATGGGACAATAAATAGGTGCATAATGGTTGTCAAATGTCTTTCGCTCTAGAGGTTGGCAGTTGTAGAGATGCATGTAGCTCGCTGGTGGTGTCGCAATATGACATACTGGCGAGCCAGTCATGGCGGTCGGGGGTAGACGTGAACTCCAATGAATCTCGACCTCCAGTTCAGCAGGAAGAAGAGCAAGTGCAATAAATCTTTTAACACTTTTGGGGAGATCTATCACATAGCCTAGTAACGCCATAAGTGGGCAGTTGCTAAGATCCATCTCCAGCATCTGGGATAGTTTGCAAAAAAATCTCTGCCCCAAAAAGTGCCACGTCTGCATAGCCAGGCCATGTGGAAAAAATCTGCATCTGGAGTATGGCATTTCGGTCAGTCGGAGAAACGAGTGTGGTCGTATAGGTGCTGGTCTGAAGGAGTCACATAGGCGCGTCTCAAAGATTTTAAATGCAGGAGTTTATGCTGGTGGTTAGGTGAAAACAATCGTGTTTGGGCGCAGCCTGCAGCACATATCTTGTCTGTTATCGACCTTCCGAGGTTGCGCTCCCAGTATCCTCGGAGCTTCTCATCATGTCTTCGGAGCAGTGCCACGCTAGCCTGATATATTTTAGATACCACACATATCCCATCCGGAACTTCGATAATTAGTGTCAGTCGGGAGACCTCCTCTGGCGCCAGGGGATAGGTGGGTATGAGGGATCGCAATGCAGTGTGCACATGGTGCAAGATAAAACGGTCCATGATCGAGACCGCTGCAAAACGAGGGTCCATGGACTGGGTAATTGCATGTCCCCCCGGGAATAGGTCACCAAATGTATGGAGTTTATAGCGTGCCTGCATGCGCTTCACCAAGGTCTCTCAGGTGATAGGGAGTCATTGGTTATCTGCCAGAGTCAGGGCTGGGGAGTATGGGAGAGTTCCTCCCAGGAGTCACTGGAGTTTCCTCCACGCCGAGAAGGCAGTGGATAGTGTTTGAATGTCCGTAGAATTTAAAGAGGCTAGGTCTCTTTCTGGTTTCGCATATAGGAAGCGGGCATCAGCAGGATACCAGTGGTGAGCATAGTAGCATTGTGCTGCCAGATAATAAAGCGGAAGATAAGGGACTCAGAACGCCTCTTTCTCAGATGGGAGCACTAATGTATCCCAATCCATGAGTGGCCTCCGACTAGCCCAAATTAGTTTAATGAGTAAGCCATGGAGCGTGGAAAAGAAAGCATTGGTGAGTGGTATGGGGATATTTAGGAACAGGTAGAGAAAGCAATGGAGAATTTCCATCGTTATAATTGCGATCCTGATAGCCATTTAGAGGGGTATTCGGATCCATCTGTCAGTTTGCGTCAACTGCGTGTTCATTGCGGGGCAATAATTAAGTCGTATCACCCTTTCCTTATCTGAATGGATTATTACCCCTAGATACTTAACTTGCCCGTCGCACCAGATCTAAGGGTACTCGGGGGGGATTAGTTCTCCTCTGGGTGTCTGACAAATAATAAAATGTCATCCGCATATAGACAGATGAGCAGTGGACCAGGTGTGAATTGAAGACAACAATGTAAGTGGGTCATAGGAAGGTGGTGGACGAAGGGATCGAGAGCAAGTATAACAAGCATTGGCATAGCCAATAGGTCTCGCCTTTGGGACCTTATAAGTGTTTAGTCAGAGCTATTGGCTTTGCCAGTGTATTTATGCTATGTTGTAGAGTAGTGTGGCTGTTGTGCAGCATTTGCAAAGTTATAATAAAAAGCATTATAAGCATTTTTGTTACTTTATATATAATTAATAAGATATTATGAATAACTTAATGACCCTATCAAAAAAAATGTAACATAAAAGTGTTTTTGAAGATATACGAGTAAAAGTGATTATTGTTTTAAAGTAACTAAGGCCAAAATGCGACTTCACAAGCAAAATAAATTTCTATACAGCGGAATACCGCAAACAGTTTCATATTAAACCAATCAGTGATGGGAATTAAAAAACCTGCCATGGTTATGTTTTCCTTGAGGTTAGAGAAGCTCTGTGCCTTTTAATCAAGAAGGACCCTAGCACATGACAACCCTGCGTCTCTGCTTAAGGTGTTAATTGGCCGAGGAGAGCCTGTAGAGTCTCCTGTGAAGCAGCGGGCTGAGGAATGTCCGCATTTTACAGCCCCTTTAATAAAAGCTGTGGGGGCAGAGTGAAGGGGAGAAGGCTTTTTTTCTGAACTGCCTGGCACCCAAAAATTGTGAGCACTTTCAAACAAAGGCGATGTTGTTTTTTTTGGCGAAAGAAAGTAGAAAGGTCCTATATTTGGTAACAAAAACCAACTTATGCAACTACTTTGAAACAAAATAAACACAAACGCCTTTTAAATGTATAAGGGCGGGGTGGGTGGCTGGATGAATGCTTGTATTGTACTGAGGTCTCCTTCCAGTGTGCACGGTGGTGAAGGAAGGGTTATTAGTTGTAGAAACGCAAATAAATTGTTTACTTGATTAATAAGCCACTGGGCCTCAAATGAAGTGCATATTTGAAAACAAACCGCTTGTAACAGAGCCCCCACTAACACATTTTTTGCTTTTTTAAACTTAAATTTAGAGACTGGGAACTGCCCATGTTAATATTAATGTTTTAAATATTAACTGTATGCTGCCATTTGATATGAACATTGCACAACAAAAAACATTAGTGGTGTGAGGGAAGCTGGATTTGTTGGCGCTTGGGCCCCAGCCAGAATGAAGGCCCTTATAATACTGTTTAGTGTGTAGTCTGTAAATGTTTACTTTGTACATTACCCAGAAATACAGTAGTGCCCAAATTAATTCAGATGAATAATACACAGTGGCTAAAAATATTGCACAGGGATGTGCCCTGCTTTACCGTGCGCTGCAAATACATCACAGGAGCAATGTTTCTAGTGCAGCCTGCCTCAAGCGCTCCTCCCGAGCAGCCCTGCCTGCCGATCACAATCTCCCTGTGCCTGAATGTGCCCTTGTGTAACGTAACCGGAGCTCATGTAAAGCGCTCCAATACCTTCAGGTAGAGTTCGCGCTATAGAAATCTGCATAAAAAAAATAAAACACTGTGCCAGCCTGCCTCAAGCGCTCCTCCCGAGCAGCCCTGCCTGCCGATCACATGATCTCCCCGTGCCTGAATGTGCCCTTGTGTAACGTAACCGGAGCTCATGTAAAGCGCTCCAATACCTTCAGGTAGAGTTTGCGCTATAGAAATCTGCATAAAAAACACAAGTGGCGGCAAAAGTGAAAGCAGCTGCAGCGGGAGTGGTGCGCGCGCGCGGCTCGACCTAAGAGACGCGAGCACCATCTGTTTCCAATTACCGCCAACGCGATAATTGGAGACAGATGGGGTTGAAGCTCGCGCCCGAGGACCCTAGGCCATCCAACAAACAAGGCGGGACAATCACCCACCTTGCACCAATTGCGTGCTGTGTTTTTAAAAAAGACACATGCACAAGCCAATTGCGGGCTCAGAAAAACAAAGCACATGCGCGAGCGTGTGTTCAGAGCTCAAAAGCCCTTACTTAATGCCTCGCAGAGCAGCGCATCCGCGCTGGCTCAGGCGAGACCTAAAAAGTAGGGAGGATAGGCATCCCTCACATGTGCCTCGCGAAATGGGAAACGGTGCAGGGAGCCAGCAATTAACCCCGAGACAAGCAGTGGGTTGTGTATAAAACAGGTTGATCAAGGAAGAAAAACGAGCGGTATTCCCAATTTATGGATAACAGCGCTAAGAAAGGGCCACTCCAGGGAGTCAAACGCCCTTTCGGTGTCTAAGAGCACGATGACTGCAGTTGTGTTCGGGGAGATTCTATTCAGCACTGAGAACAACACTCTCGGGTTTAATGATTTAGAGAGATGGGGTACTAAGCCCAACTACACAGGTGAAATTAATTGGTCCATCAATAGTGAGAGTCGATTGAAAAGAACTTTCACCAGTATTTTATTGTCTACATTAAGTAGTGATAACGGTCTAAAAAAACCGCAGTGTAAAGGATCCTTATCAGGTTTGAGGAGGAGGGTAATTACAGCCTCAAGCATGGAAGGGGGGAGGATGCCCTTTTTGAAGGACTCTTCATATACCACGAGTAGTCTTGGCGTGAGGAGGTGCTTGGAAAATGTATAAAATTACCCTGTGTAGCCATCAAGAACAGGGGCTTTAGAGCCATCTAGGGAGTCTATGGCCTGTATTTTTTCCTCACAGGTAATAGGTTCACTGAGAAACTGACGTTGAGGATTAGAAAGCCAGACCATGGCAACTTCTTCAAGGTACATTGTCTGAGTCTCGGCGGCATCTGTAAGATGGGAGGTGTATAGTTGAATATAATACTGGAGCAGGGTGTCCAAAACACCCACTTTAGAGGTAACTCACTGACCGTTTTCCGTTTGCAGTTAGGCTATGTATGAAATTCCCCAAGGGGGACGGAGCGGATGGGCCAGTGTGCGCCCAGGGCGTTTGCCTTCTCCATATCGGCGTGCCCGAGCGTATTTGCCTAAATAAAGCACCTCCCTCTCAGCCAGGTCACGGCATTCAGTCAGGAGAGCTGTTCTGGCTGTGGGTCCTGCAGGGCTGTGCCATTCGATACCCGGAGGTTCATGTTGGTCAGAGCACCCTCCAGGCGTTCAAGGTTCCTGCATAGGTCTCTGAGGACCCCAGAATGCTTCAAGATACATATGCCCCCTATAAATGTTTTCAAGGCTTCCCAAAGGGTAGAACACGAGTCCACCATACCCTCATTGAGCTGGAAGTATTCCAGGATTGCTGTAAGTAGGTCGGTTCAGAATAGCTCGTCCTGTAACGCCAGCGTAGGGAAACACCACAGTCGTTCCCGTCCACCACCGAAAGGAATTTAAAAAACTGCACGGACTGGTGCACAGTCAGAAAGTGTGTGGGAGAGGTGCTGTGTGGAGAGCAACCACTCGCATAGTGCAGCGGAGATAAGGCAGTAATCTATGCATGACCACGTATTATGTGGGGCAGAGTAGTGAGTGAAATTTAGATGTGAGGTCCGTTGTAAGCGCCAGGCATCGCGTAGCAGGTATGTGTCACAGATGTCTCGTAGTAGCTGTAGATCCAAGTTTAGTGGCCGGTGAGGGTGCCATGGTGTCAGTGGTAGGGTCTATGAGGAGATTGAGATCTCCAACCATTATGAGATGGTCTAAGTCCAACCAATCAATTTGGGCACACAGGGACGAGAAAAACTCAAGAGAGTCCGTATTAGGTGTGTAGATGTTGGCCAGTAGGACTGAATGACCCGCAAGGACGCCAGCAACCAGGATGTAGCTGCCACTATAATCCGCAACGATGACAGTGTTCCTTAAAGGGGACAGTTTTATGAATGAGAGTGCACACCCCTCTAGCGTAAAAGCTATAGTTGGCGAAGAAGCAGTGCGTGCCCCAAGCGCTTGCATATGAAGATACCCTCCTACGATGAAGATGCGTCTCTTGAAGGAACGCTATGTGGGCACCGTGACGTGCAATGTATTATAGGACCTGTTTGCCCTTGTGTCGATTGCTAAGTCCTCTGATGTTGCAAGACAAGAGTGTGAGAGGTAAGTGATTAATTCCAGGAGAGGACGCCCAGACCAGAAGGCAATGCACGTGTAGCTGGAAAATATGAAGACTAAGCGACCATCGTGTACATAACAGAAATGAGGAATACAATAAGCATTATGACAAACTCATTCAACAACCCCCCACCCATACTAGGCGCAAAGGTGCCCAGTACCACCCCTAAATGTCAACCCCATAAACCAAAGGTAACAATATTTTTAGCATGTGTTTGTGTACCATGTGGGGGTGGCAACACTACGGCGGGCACCCATGTTCTGCAGGATAAAGTGGAGGAGTGAAAACTGGGATACTTAGTCAGTAGGCCAGCATCTGTACAGTGCCAAAAAGGGAAATCAGGGAGGACCAGGCAGGCAACCATCGCCAGCTTCAGCAGCAAATGAGATGCAAAAAGGGGTCGGACTGTCAACCGGTTAGGAAGAGATCAGCACTTGTGCTGGAATGCATGTCTGGTGGCGACCTGTCTGGCGTAGTATGACGAGATGAGGAATGTTCACCAGAATACTGTTGACAAAAGGCCTGCATGTCAGTTGACGCATCAAACACGTGTTTCACACCCATGTATTTGCAGCGCACTTCTTGGACCAAGGCAGGGAAGCCAAGAAACCTGGAGATGGTGGAACCCTGCCACTGCAGGGGACCCCTTTCCCTGGCCAGGCATAGGGCAGTATCCTGGTCCCTGAAGTTCAGCAGTTGATGAGTGGTCATGGCGGGCAGCTCGGGCTGGGATGTGGGCCTAGTGAGCAGTGAGCCCACTCCACCACAAATTTGGGGGTGAATGGTTCCTTACTGTACATGTCTGTCAGTAGCCACTCAACAAATAAATCCAGGTGGCTGGTATTAGTGGATTCTGATACCACTAGAACACGAATGTTATTGCGCCTGCTTCTAGCCTCCAGATCTTTATTCTTCATTGCCACCATCTTCAGGAGTTTTTCCAGTCAGTCCAGTCTCTTAGCTGTTTGGGCAGTGCCATCCTCCAAGACCGACACCCTCCCCTTAGTGGTCTCAAGCCAGTGCTCATGGCGGTCAAGGCGATCACCCATCGTTTCTAACCTCTTATCCAGGGTATCAAACCAGCCATCAATGGCTCGAAAATCATTATTGCGTCAGTAACCGTCTGTGAGATCAGTCCTGTGTCGTTCGTGCTACCCCCCTCAGCCATTGTCGGGGTTGTGTAGCATCAGGAGGCTTCTGTTTGTCGAATTTAAGGCAACGTTGTTTGGGGTCCCTTCAAACCATAGCCCAAAGGAAGAAGGCTGGGGGAGGAGACAGACCCAGAGAGGCAATATGGAGACATGTTGTGACAGTCACTGTGTGGTGCCGGCGTACCATGACCGATGGTGGAGTATGCACAAGCCCAAGGCGATGGTTATGGAGCAGCCCTTAAGGAGGCCATTGCATGTTGTTGTGGAGCACCACTGTATTCAGAGGTATACTGGGCCTCCCACTGGCCAGTCTAGGAGCAGACATGAAGGCAGGAACAAGATAGGGTCGCAACTGGCCAGGGCCACAAGAACCTACGTAGGTCCCAGTAGGGTACTGTTGGATCCTCACTGAACCTCCGGTCATGAGCAGTCTCGCAGCCGGTGCAGGTGCATTCCACAGTAGGCAGGCCGGGGGCAGAACTAATTGGAGACAAACGGAAGTGCCAGAAACTATGCAAGGGCCAGTCCAGCCATCCCAAGTGGAACACTGAAGGATCACCAGTGTCCCTGGTTAAGGGCAGTCAGGTAACAGGCACGGCCAGGTAACAGGCACAGGAACTCAACACGGTGGCCCTTAAGGGCTAGCAGGTGTCTGGAGCTGTGGGTCAGGAGATGCCAAGCAAGGCAGGGCACCTGAGGAGATCTGAGCTTCGCTACTACAGACGTGTCACTGCCCAAGGTTAGCGCTGGCTACAGTGGTGGTTATGGCGTGTCAGGAAGCTGGTGCATCTGTGCGTCACCGGTGCGCAGACTGGCCTCATGTCCCATACATTGCAGGGGACAAATGCCCCCATGGAGAACACGGCTGAGCGGGCAGGGGATAAATCGGGAAGGGCGATGGGTGCAAAAGGCAGCAGGCCGGCCAGGTGGCCGGCTCCCCTGGCTCACCCACAGCCCCCGTCACCGCGGGCCTCCGTAGAGACCTCGGCTAGCCTTTCCCCGTCAATGAAGCCACTCTGCCGCGGCAGCACTCCACCAGCTCCACGCGATGCGGTCCACACCCTCGTCGTTCCCGGCCCGGCACCTCCCAGTAGGCTGCAGCTGCACCTCTGCGGAGACAAAATCGGGAAGAGAGCCTCTTCTCCACTACGAGGCCTCCTGTGCAGCAGCAGACGATGACGGTGTGCCCAGTCAGCGGGCTGATGAAGGGCCGCACTGCTGCAGAAACAGGGGCAATGGGGGCCAGGAGGGGCATACCGAAAAATGGTGTCCCCGCCGGGGTGAGCGTTCAGGTGCAGCAGTCCGCAGATCACAGTGCACAGTCGCCGCAGCAACGTCGAGGTAGGCCACAGGCACGGGCCCAGCTAGATGTTCAGCTGGTATGCACTGATCTCCCTGGTGTCATCGCCGTCCCAGCTTGAATCAGGACAATCCCCAGAGTGCCGTCAGGACCCTCAAGGGTCGGATGGTGAAGGATGGTAACTTGTAGCCCAGTTACATCGAGGATGATGGGTGAATCAGATGGAGTTTCAACTCAGCACGGCCATTATGGTCGGTGGCTTGGCAACACCCCCAAGTATACCATCACTTTGGGCCCGATTCACAAAAGTAATCTGAGACAAAATTTTAACTTTACGACTTTCAGATTCACAGAAGGCATTTAGGAGTACTAAAGTTAGGATTTTGTCTCAATTAAACTTAAGTTTTGGTCTTAAGTTAAACTTAAGACCAAAACTTAAGATTGACAGACAAAATCCTAACTTTAGTACTCCTAAATGCCTTCTGTGAATTCCGAAAGTCGTAAAGTTAGGATTTTGTCTCAGATTACTTTTGTGAATCGGGCCCTTTAACTTTTTATTCCCAGTAAATATATATATGTATAGCAGTTGCCAGTAGGTAGTTATAGTTAGTACCTAGTTTCCATAGGAAAAACATTTTCTGTTTTGCTAATAACTTGGGCGCAGTTTGGCGAATCTTCACAAAACTTTTAAAACTAGTTTGCCACTCATTTCAGCTACTGTCTGGAATGTTTCTGGGAAATTCGTCAAGCAGGGTCAGAGAAAAAGGAGGGGTCCCAAATTGCGTTTTCCCCATGCAAGTTCCCATAAGCGTTCTTAGACATGACTACAGCCCGAACAGCTGAACGGAATTACACCAAATATGGCAGCAAGCTAGATCTTGGTTCAAAAAGAGTGCTTTTTGTAATTTGGTGTAAATCTGTCCAGTAGTTTTGGAGTTATTAAAGACAAATATTTATGTATATCTAGAGAAGCGGATCTACGCGCCAATAGCAATGTCATGATTGGCTGGCCGCAACTTGAGAGAAAGGTTTTGCCCGCCATTTTGTGATTCGGGACACGGTTCCTGGGAGGGGAAATAAAGTAGAAATAGGATATAAGGAGTCAGGATAGAGGGATCTTGAATCCATGGGACTGATGGAGAGGGTCTTTGAGAGACCCCTGATGGGCAGGAAATTCTCCCAAAAAGGTTTCTTTGGGCGCACGAGGATCCACGGATCCACTGCAGCGGTCAGTGTAGCTCCCTCATGTGAATCTGCAGCGGATCCAGATCCCAATTTTTAAAAAAATACACACACTCGCAGACCCACTCACACACTCTCTCATACCCCTACACAACTACTCACACATCCATACACCCACTCACACACCCATACAGTGACTCACACACCCATATAGTCACTGATACATCTACTAACAGATCCAGAGAACCACTCACGCACCCGCTCACAGACCCACACAGGCACTCACACACCCATACAGACACTCACAAACTGCCCTGTGTGAATCCACAACAGATCTGCAGATCCAGATCCCAATAAAAAAAATACACCCACTCACAGACCTCCACACAGCCACTCACACATCCACACCGTCACTCACACACCCAAAGTCAATGATACATCCACTCACAGACTCAGAGAACCACTCACAGACCCCCACACACCCACTCACACACCCATAAAGACACTCACACACCGCCCCGTGTGAATCTGCAACAGATCCGCTGATCTAAATCCCAATTAAAAAAACACACCCACTCACATATCGCCACACAACCACTCACACATCCATACACCCACTCACACACCTTCTCACACCCATACAGTCACTGATACATCCAATCACAGACCCAGAGAACCACTCACACACCCACTCACAGACCCACACAGGCACTCACACACCACCCATGTGAATCCGTGATGGATCCACGGGTCCAGGTCCTAATTAAAAAAAATACTCACAGACCCACTCACACACACCCCCACAAACCACTCACACACCCATACACCTACTCACGTACCCATGCAGTCACTCAGACACCCTCTCACAAACCCATTCAGTCATGGATACATCCACTCAGAAACCTAGAGAACCACTCACACACCCATACAGACACTCCCACACTGCACCAGCGTGAATCTGCAACGGATCCGCTGGTCCAGATTCCAATAAAAAAAATACATCCACCCACTCAGACCCACTCACACACTCTCTCACACACCCACACAATCAGTCACACACCCACTTATACATCCATACACCCACTCACACACCTATACAGTCACTCATACATCCACTCAGAGAGCCACAGAACCACTCACACACCCACTCACAGACCAACACAGGCACTCACACACCCACTAACACTCTCAAGTACACACGATACAGCCACTTATGCACCCACTTACACACACACACCCATACAGTCACTTACACACCTACTTACCCATCCACACAACCACTCACACACCTGGGTTACAGGGACTTCTAGTTAGGAAATAGCAATAAACTGTAGAAATCCACTGAAAAAACAAAGGTTATAGGGGCGTTATAGTTAGGAATAGCATTAAAAAACATAGAAATTCACAGAAAAAAAACTGAGTTAAAGGGACGTTATAGTTACGTTCAGATTTTACACACACAAAATCACAGAAATTCAGCAGTTATAGTCACAGTTATCTCAAGAAATTATTACTCGTGACCCAAGGTAACTATACCTCGCACCGTCGCCACGCACTGCTGTAGGAAAGTGCCTCTTTTTTATGGTTAGCCCCCACTTTTTGCCTGATGTTGATGCGGCTTCAACCTGTACGTGTGCTGGGGTCTTGCCAACCAGGGCCCCAACACGATCTCTTTCCCCAAAAATGCGTCACGATTGGCACAACTTCTGTTCCCCCTATAAGTCCTTAGTAAATGGTACCCCTGGTACCTAGGGCATGGGGACAGTAGAAGGTCCCCTAGGGACTCCTCAACTAGACAAGGGGGTGCTGCTATCGCAGGCTGCGTGTCCAGGTACAGGACAAACCGAAGTCTCGACATGGCACACAGCCCTGTGTGCCATGCCTCCCCGCACTGCTTGAGGTATAGGTAAGTCACCCCTCTAGAAGGCCTTAATAGCACTAAGACAGGGTGCACTATATCTCGGGTGAGAGCCTCTCTGCATGCGCAGGAGCACCCCTATAATGTCCAGTCCATTCTGGGGCATTGTAAGTGCACAGGGAAGCCATAAAGAGTACATGGGCTGGATACCCTTCCATGCGGGTTTCCTCGCCTCATGATGGCTTGAAGTGAAGTAAGGGATGTTTGGTACCAAACATCTTGTCTCAATAAACCCTAGCTGGTCCCAGTGATGGATTTTAAAAATAAATTCACACAGGAGATCCTGTGGTTCTTGTCTAGTTGTAGCCAGCCTGCCATCACCAGACATGTTTCTGGACTCCTAGGTAGAGAGCCAGAGCTCTTCAAATTCAGAGACGATGCCTGCTCTGGGCGGGGGTAAGCACACCTTCCCCCCCTGCAGAATCTGCCACTGCCAAAACAGGTGCTTCAAAGGCCCTGCCGCCTTGGAACTCTGCCCCCGAGCCACCGCTGTTAGAAGCAGATGGCGACCCCCCAGTCCTGCCCCACATTTGGCAGGAGGACTGGCAGGGAAAATTAGGTAAATCAGGAGGGGTGTCTACCTACCCCCTATACCACCCCTCAGGTGGGACAGGCGCGGGAGACCCCACTTTTGACTATATGCCATCTTGAGGATGGGGATAGTAGCCTATTAGGAGTCAGGGTATGCCCCCCCCCACGTGGGGTAAGCATAAATAGGGTGTAGGCACCCAACCAGTAAGCAGCCCATTTGCTACTACCTGGCCTCCCATAAAAATACCTCTAAATTCAATATTTATGTAGCTCCCCGAGAACCTGACTTCAGATTCCACCGACCAAAAGCAGACGACGGAAGACCGCTGACGGACCAGGAACTGAGCCCTGCTACAGCAAGAAACCAGCAAAAAACCTGCCAGTTGCAACCAAGACTTGACAACTGGACCAGCTGTCTTTCCCGAGAACTGCAAGACCTGCAAGAAACCCCGAAGTGCTTCCAGCCTTCACCAATTGCCAACAAACCACCTTTTGGTCTAGAGTCTCTAGTCCCCAGCGACTGCCGGTAAAGAACCATAGTGGATGAGAACCGGCACTTGTGTTGACTCGAATCACCACTGTAAAGAAACTTGCAGCACACCTCCATCACCTCAAGGGATCCTCTCACCACAGTGACCAACGCTGGCAACAGCCCAGCTCCTGAGAGCCTGCACCCTCCTGCTGGTGGCTTCGACAGCAAAAGCAGCAACCTTGGCAAGACAGCCTCTCCTCCGCGATGGTCTGCTCTGCAACCCACAGTGGCCTGGCCGCTGCCAGTGAACTCCAATCTTCAACATCCAAGGCTTCTGGTACTCCTGCTCCAGGTGCACATCGACTCCTGTTGTACTCGAGTCCTGGGCCTTCAAAGACCTTCTTCCTGCCAGTGAAGAAGACCTTCAACCACTCCAGGTAGCATGGTCATCTGAAATTCCTCGGGGAGTCCTTCTTCCAGCGACTGCAAGGGTAACTGCATCATCGGTACTCAGCCAGTCAGTCAAACCACTTTATTCGGTTAATAAAAACCATAAAGTACAACACATACAACATATTACACAACACAATAAAAACCTCTTACAATATAATTCATTAAATGTGGGCGACCTAAAAGGCATTACAGAATTTAATTTCATTCAGACGTAAAAAAAACTCGAGTTACCATTAATACATATGTGGTAACAAATAAGTAATATACAAGATTAGAAAACAGTTCACGATTAAAAGGCCAGCATTAAAACAGACCTCATTTAATCATAAGTGTACTCTCGAGATGCTTTTCAGGGGAAGCCGATTCCTCCTAAGTCTAACGGTTGCGACTAGGTAGCTTGCAATATTAAATATCTCCCATGGATCATTCAACATCTGAAGATATAAAAGAGCAGGTCTGACCTGTATAAAACCTTTTACCCTTAAAATTGGCAATAAAAACCTACTACAAATAACACTGTAATGATCACAGAACATTAAAAAGTGCATAGTATCCTGGGTTGAAAAGTTGTCACAGGTACAAGGGCCTAAATCGCACGCCCTACTCCAGCCATATGGATCGGCTAATAAAAAATGAATCTGATTAAAACGAAACCTAGTTAAAAGCATACGATGGAAGGGCTTAGTGACAATTTTCATAAAGGGTTCGATCTGGGGACCAGTTTTTAACAGAAAATAAGCTTTAACTGAGGGTTTTGTTAACTAAGTCTCTTCTCTCTCACCCGACAATAGAGTCATAAAATGTGTTTTTACCCAACCTAGATCTTCTTTTCTTATTTTGTCCGGAGAATCGAAGAGATCAGGCCGTCCCAATTTATATAAGCTTTGCCTAACATACTGTATCCACGGAATACGGCTAACGCGTTCCATGGAAAGACAATCCCTGATAATCTCATGATTCAAAGTTAGTTCTGGGTTAATCCAGGTCTTAAGCCAGCAAACCACCGGAGCCAACCTCAGCCAGTCTGATACATAACTAACGCCTAACTCTTGGTGTATTACAAAGGTAGAGGTAGATTGGGGGACCGACAAGAGAGTGCGTAAAAACTTATTTTCAACTGACTGTAGCCCCACCACCGGCTTGTAGCCCCAGATGGCAGATCCGTACATTGCAATGGCTAAACATTTGGACCTATTGATGTTGAGCATAGCTGCGATTGGCCTGGCCCCCAATCGCTGAGCAATTGTGGGACCCACGAGCCCCTCTCGTCAAATAGTACCCCCAGATAGGTGAAAGAGGTCACCCTAGACAACTCTGCACCTTCGCAATAAAAAGATATTTATCTTACCTGGTCTCTTACCCATGATCATTGTTTGCGATTTAGCTATGTTGACTACTAGGTCCAATGATTTCATGAAGCCCCAAAGGAGTCCAAAAGCCTCTGAAGCCCTACAGCTGTACGGGCCAATAAGACAGCGTCATCCGCGTATAGCAGCACAGGGATAACCCAATCTCCAATTCGTGGGATGTCTAAACTGGCAGAATCTAAGAACTTTCCCAAGTTATTTATGTATAAAGTAAAAAGCAAAGGAGCTAAAATGCAGCCCTGACGGACGCCTCTTCTGGACCTAAAGTACTTTGTGCAATTACCTTCTTGGTTGATTCTCACCCTTGCGGAGAGATCCCTATGTAAGTCAGCCAAGAAGTGAACTAAACTTTGATCTATTCCCATGTCTGTCAGAATGGACCATAGTTTTGATCTGTTTACCAGATCAAAAGCCGAGGAGAGGTCCATGAAGGCCAGCTGTAAAGTACCCTCTTTGGCCAGTGTGTATTTCCCTGCAAGTAAATATAAGTTTAGACACTGGTCCAATGTACATCTTCCTTGTCTAAAACCATATTGGAGATCTGTTAAAACACTATTCTCATTCAGCCAGTCCATTAACTTAATTAAAATCACTCTCCCTAGTACTTTTACGGCAGAGTCAATTAAAGATATCAGCCTGTAGCAACGTGGGTCCCCTCTCTGTCCTTTTTTAAAAACTGGGATAATAATGGAGGATGACCACGATGACGGGAAACCCGGATGACTTGACACATTATATACTTTTGCCAAAATTTTAGCCCAGAAAGTTGGATTTTGTTTATATAAGTCGGCCGGAACACCGTCCGGACCGGGGGCCTTGTTGCTGGACATTTGGATTATTGCCAGTTCTACTTTGCCTTCCTTAAAAACCATTTCAGGGGGGTTCCTAGTATGTTCTAAGCTAGCTGGTAAGTCCAAGGTGGCCGGGGCCTCATAAATGGACTCAAAATGTGAAAACCATTGTGCCTCCGTGATGTTACATTCTAGGGGGGTATTTTCAAGTCCAGAAAAAAAAGGTTTATTTACAATAGCCCAGAATCTAGAGCTGTCCTTCAAAACTTCCACTGCTAATAGGTCGTTCCAGGCCTCGTCTTTAATTTAATTTTTGCGGTTATTTAAGGCAGACTTATACAACTTTCTTAACGAGGCTATATAAGCCTTGTCTCGAGGGGCCTGTTTCAAAGAGGCTACCAACTTGCGGTTTGCTTCAGAACAATTACTGTTGAACCATCTCTCACCAATTTGTTGCCGGGACCTAGTGGGCAAAGAGAGGCCTAACGCCACCTGCGCGCAAATGCCTTCAAAAGCTGTAAGTACCTCAGCCCCCCCCATTGGATTTGTCGAGGCAGAATGCAAGCTTATCCTCTGCCTTCTCATAGAGATCCTGAAAGAAAAGATCCGGGGTAACTTTGGGCCCATTTTAGCCTCCGTCCCTGGTCAGTTGGTTGTAAACGGGTCTCAATACATTGCGTTTCTTGTTTACCATTTAGGCCACAACCCCTGACCAACACTAGTAGGACTGGGTTGTGGTCACTAAAATGGGACCACCTAGCATTATAAAAAATTACCTGTGATGATGAAACGGGGGAGATAAAAATAAAGTCTATTATGGTATCCCGCCCTCGAGCTTTAAAAGTGGGGGTCCTTACTTCTATTGCATTAGAGCTGGGTTCAGTGAGATCCGCTACGGCCAAAAGATCCTCCAAACATTCCCCTTGCTGTGTATGCTCGAAATGGGGCCCTAAAAAATCTTCAACCTGACAATTCATATCACACAAAGGAATATTAAAATCGCCCATAATTATAATGGAATAATAAGTGGTTTGCTTCGATCTATAGTCCTCTAAAACACATTTCAAATTGCATAGATGTTCATTTACAAAAGTGCACTCACCCGAATTATAAAAATTAACAAACAGTATTTTGGATGTATTAGTAGAGGTGAATTCAATTGCCAAACAATTATGAGAACCCATATCCACCCTACTATAAGTTCCTGACAGTTTGAGTGAAATTAACATTAAAAGACCCCCTTTTGCTCTGCCTGACGTAGAAGGCCGTGCTGGAACACCATAGGATCTAAACCCATCCACCCAGAAATTATTCTCCAGGTCCCAAGTCTCTTGTAAACTAATTATATTGTGTTCTTTTATGACATCAAGCCACCTGGGATCGTCTTTTTTACTTCTCAAACCCGCTATATTCCAGCTGATGAGCTTACAATTGGAGTTATCGATCACACTGGACCCCTGACCGCTAATAGTATCACTAATGGAGCTCTGATGACAGAGACCAGACTCCAGTCAGTCGTTTTCATCTAGGAGGGTTAATGGCAGAAATCTGTTTTGGCAGGTTAAGCTGTTTTCAACTTCTACCCTATCAGTGGGCAATGCTGGCAGTTTAGATAAGGTCGATGACCTACGGGAGGACTTACCAGGTAAAATCTCTTTCCTGGGACATGGACGGAGAGAAGGACATCCCCTTCTATCTGCTGAGGGCCCGGTCCCCCGCTGAGTTCTGCCAAATGGCAGAGCCCCCTCAGATGGTAAATAAAAGAAACCCAGGGGTAAGGCCCAGATGCCCCCCTGACCTTCCTTACGGCCTTCATGAAATAACTGCCCGCTATGTCTGCACTATCAAAATTGATGACGATGCAGTCGCCTGCTGCTAATTTGGGCCTAGGGCCAACCCAACCCACTCTTCTGGCCATTATGATATGAGAGGAAACCCTAACCCTACTGCTAGAATGTTGATCACACCAGTATTTAGTTTTACGTAACATCTCGGGTGTAGATTCCATGCAGTGCTCTCTGAGCAGGGGAACTCCTATGAGAATAGCAACTAGGGGAGTAGCTTCTGGTGGCAAGTTAAGTCGACAACTATTTGTCACTCTCTTGTCCTCCTGATTACTAGGCGCCCTTCCCTGATCTGCGGGCTCATAGGAGGGCGCTGGAGCTGACTCTATATTGTTGCAATTACTGCCCCCTACATTGCCCCCCCCCGAGGTTGCACCTACGTTTATTGTGGGAATAACCCCCAGGCTATTCTTGGAGAAAGTTTGATTAATGGATCCCTCAACCCTTTTGTTTGTTATAGAATGTATTTGTGGCTGGGTAGGACATGATAGGTAGACGGCGCACAGTTGGTTGTTAGACCTCCTAATTGGGTCTCAAGGCATTACCCCCTCCACAAGAGTGTTAAGCAAATCTATAATGTCCTTGGCGATAGTCGTGAAGATGGACTCCATCCATGATTTAAAATGTTCCTCCATAACTTTCCAGACTGCTGATTGGACGAGTGAATCCAGGTCGCCAGCAAAGTTAATGGATGTATCAGCATTTACATATCCGTATTTAAGGGGTCCCTTTATCCCCCTTTTTTTCTTCCCAGGGTGTAACGGTTGTGCCTTCTGCCGAGATGCGTCCATACTCAAAGTCTCTGCCCTGGTCTCTCTCACGGCTCCCCCTAGCACTCTAACATCAGTTATGGAGTCCTCCCCCTTTGTACCCAAGGCGCAAGCCGCGGCTCCTGACTCAATGATAGCAGTATTTAAGGTAGAGACAGCAGGTAAAGTATTTGACCCAGGATGGTCAGAGCTCAGGCCCAGTTCAACCTCAGCATTTTGAATTTCCTCGTTTAAAGCCCCCACTGCGGATGTCAAATAAGATATGATGGAAGCTGAATTCCTGGGCACCTTTATTCTTGATCTCCCCTGATCCAAGCTACAAGGTTGTTTGCGCTTACCCATTTTAGTAGCTGAAGCGTCGATGTTAATGGGGTGGCCCAGCCCAGCCTCCTCTGGACTCTAAAGGGCGCAGACGGGCCCGCCCTTGGCCCGGGCATGCCCGCGAGCATCCCGTGCGTGTGGGGAATGGAGTCCCCTGGCGCTACGGAGCAGTCAAGATGCAGGCAACAAGGTGAGAATGGGCTCCCCTCTTGTTCTTGTAACAGTTTCACAGAGGCTTCCTGTACAGAGGGTGTACAATCTCCGACAGGGTGCTCCGCCAGGCTGCGCGTTCTCCCCACCCTCGCGGAGGCTCCTTCAGTCTTGTGGCCACCAATGGTTCATTGTCCGGACGAACCTAAGATGTAGCGGTGTCCTGATCCATTGTCACTTAAAGTTGACACGTAATGCGTAAGGGGCTCCCAGATGTTCCTATGATGGGGTGTATGGCAAATCTGTGATGGAATCCCAGAAGTGAAGACGAAAAAAAGGGTAGGGAGACCCGTGCAGGTGAGTTTCTAGTGATGGGTCCCTTCCTTTCCTCCTGGCATTGCCCTGAGTGCGCTCTACATCACTTGCTTCGCTGGCATTGCACCAGTCCATGCCGAGCCCACAGCAGAGGCCGTCTCAAAGGTCAGGAAGACCTCTGACCGCGTCCCCGGTACTCCACTAACTAAGCCTGCAGCTTCATCCCAGCAACCGCGACCACAGGTTGGCGGTGCTCCCATAGACTTACAGTGACCTGTTGCTGGCGACTACGACAGTGACCGCGTTGACGATCCACTGAACCTAATACAAAGAACACAGCTCCATAGCTGTCTGCAGCAACCGCAATGGTAAATATTTGACAGTATTGACCGCTGAGTGTGCAGAGATTGAAAGTACTGCATCTCTTTTATTCCGAAGTTTACAGTCTACAACAATTTAATAATTTAAAGCTGTACAAAGTATATCTCTGATTTGAAGTCTTGCTTCTCAAAAATATATAAAGATTCATGTTATTTTTATACATTGTTCTCAAATTTATTCTTGAGTGTGTGTCTCACTTCTTACTTTTGTGTGCGACAACAAATGCTTAGCACGACCCAGAGATAAGCCTAACTGCTTTCCCACACTACCACAAAATAGAGTGTTAGCACTATCTATTGTACCACTGTACCGCTTCATGGGGATTCTTGGACTCTCTAAATAGTGTACTTCGTTTTAGTGCACTGTACTGAGAGCCAGCCTCCTACAACTGCTAATTACCCCACATATTAAATCAGTCATGTCATCATCTATAACATCATTGATAATATCATTGTAATATTTCCAATAAAATTATTCATGAGAAAACTATGCATGGGGGGCGCGAGTTATAGTTACCTTAGGGCCCGACTTATAGTTTCTTGAGATAATTATAGCTGCTAAATGTTTATGATTTTGTGTGTGTAAAATCTGAACCCAACTATAACGTCCTTGTAACCTTTGGCTTTTAGTGAATTTCTAAGACTTTTTTAAATTCTATTTCCCAACTATAACGTCCCTGTAACCTTTGTTTTTTTCAGTGGAATATATATATATAGTACAGTACAGGTACAGGAAAGAGTGATATGGTATATAATATTGAGGCACTAGTATTAGCACCTTATAAAGCACTTGCACTTTATAAAAGGAAATAACTTTGCACATGGTATATTATAATTAGGGGTGGGCGGAATTTGCGTAGTCGCGCTACGCAAAGCTCCGCGAAAGGGTAAAAAATCTCGGCGAGCACGCAAAAGTTCCGCGAACACGCGGAATTGCTTGTTCCACCCGTTCGCAATGCTTTTTTCCTGTTCGCGAACGCTTTTTGCGTGCTCGGGGAGAAATATCTCGCGAACTCGCAATTTGAAAGTGCGAACAAGCAAAAAATTCCGCAAAGCCGCGGAATTTTGGGCAATTCCACGTTCTCCGCGGAACGCGAAATTACCCAAATTCCGCGAGCGGAACGGAATTTACCGCCCAGGCCTAATTATAATATTATATATATATGAAATGTAATATATATACATTTTTTACCATGAAATATTTTGAAAAGTATTAGAACTGTTTAAAATACCAAAGAGTATAAGCACTTGCACTTTAATGTAAGGAAAGAATTTTCACATATGATGAATTCCAGTATGGAAAAAATGCCTAGTATAAGTACCATTCGGGGAATTATCTTTGTATGAGGTAACCGTAAAACATGAGAGGCAATCTAAACAGTATGCTTATGGTTATATTCAGCAGTAAAGTGATGAATTGGGCTTGCTGTGCAATCCACTGCGCAAATGCTAAAATAGTCATGAAATATGCTCAAAAAATGTTAAAACATGCACTTGCAACATAATGAGTGAAATCTGCATACAAAAAGTGTGATACTAATGCAAAAAAAATGTGTAAAAATGGTGCCCATACAATGTGAGGAACAACCAGGATGTAACAGTGCTGGTTTTTGGTGTCCTATGTTGCTGTTCATGACATATTGATGTGTTTTTTATTTAAAAGTGCTGGGAAAATGGCGCCATACATTGTGAACAAGACAGCAGGCAGCTGTCGAAACGCGTAGATGTTGCCGTTACTTTGCAAATAAAGAAGCGAGTTAAAATTATTTCACGGAGTGCTGGATCATTTCTGCGCGAGCGGAGAATAATTTTTCTATATATATATATATATACATACACACACACTATATACCCTACACATTTTACTGACAAAAAAAAAGTAATAATTGATATGACAGCACTTGTTCAGTCTTTCCTAAATCCTAATTCAATGTCAATGAGGGCTAGCAATTTCAATTGCCTGTAGGAGTCACTCCCATCTTATGCAGGGGCTCACTATGTCATGACCTTGAGTCAAATTCCAACAAACATACACAATGTTCTACTATCTTTCTGATGCCGGCACACATCTCAATAGATGAGGATGCAATCTATTAATACTATTCATCTCATAGGTCGAACCACAGTTCACCCTGTATTTAACATGACCTTATCCTACATATAAGGGAATCTAGCTATCTCTGTGTGCTGCTCATCAATGTGATAAAGGTCTTGCTGGGCTTTACAGTTTATGGCCTTCAGGAATTACACGGACCTCCCATGTCCGTCCACATGTTCCACTATTCAACTATAGATGTACATGCATTTCCACTTCTAAGATATGTACCCAAGGGTAATCTGTCCCAAACAACAAAATAAAGGAGGGCTTCTGCCTTCTCAATTCTAATTCCCGGTCCCCTCGTCTTGGGTGAGCTCTCACACGTTTAATCCCATAGTACTCCAAACAATCAATATCGCCTTGATGCTCTTCCCAAAAAATGTTGCCATGTTACTATTATCTTTGCTCTTTATCACTCCCAAGTGTTGTAGAATATGCATTTTCACTTTTTTTGTTGTACTCCCCACATATTGTTTCCTACAACTACATGCCAGGATATGAACTACAAATTCTGAATTGCAGTTGGTGGTCTCTTTTACAGGTATCTTTTTCCTTCAAATGAAGTGTAATACTTTGTGTTCTGTCCCATTTTACACACTTTGCAGGTTTCACATATCCAGAAGTCCTTATTTTCTTTCTATAGCCAAGTGGCTTGTTGTTTACTTCGATATAGGAAACTTGATGTTAATAAGTCCCCTAAATTTGGTGTTCTCCAGTAGGTTATGGGTTGGGATCCCGCAAAGCCTTTAACACATTTTTCATGCATTAACACATTTCAATTTTCTTATAACATTTGCCTCATTATTTGATGTTCCATAGTGTAATTCATGAAAAACCTATGGAACTCAGCATGTGTGTCTTCCCTTTTGACTGCGTCAGATTTAAACAGTAAGGCTTCTCTTTTTTTTACTTTACTATTTCGTAGGCATTCTGCAATACGTTCCTTGGATATCCCCTCATATAGGAATCTGGACATCATTTATTCAGCTTCCATATTAAAATCTTTGTCTGATGAGTAGATCATTTTGCTCGTAAGAGCTGGCTGTACCAAATACTCAATATAAGAGTTTTAGGATGTCTACTGTGTGCATGTAGCAAAGAATTAGCCGCAGTTGCCTTCTGCGTATTTTAATGTGTAGTGAATTGTTTTCAATATATAAGGCCACATCCAAAAACTATATTTGTCTTATTCTAGCTGCTGGTTAGTTGTATATTACCCTTGTTCCCTTTTGAGTTTCTCCACAAAGGATTCTAAGATCTTTTCCATTGTCTTACATGAATCACATATATTTCATTTTCTTCTGAACAGGCCACCACCTTCCCCCTCCATCCCATGAACAAGTTCACATAGATGGGGCTGAAGGAGATGCCCATGGCCGTACCTTGCTTTAAAGCATAGATTTTGTTGTCAAATGTGAATAAGTTGTGCGTCAGACAATATCTTAGCAAACCGAGTATCATTTGCATGTGTGTGTATATATATATATATATATATATATATATATATATATATATATATATGTCGTCACTTAAAAATCAAAGGTTTTATGTGGCGTTATAGTTAGGAATTGTAATAATATTTTACTTTATATTAAAAAAAAAACCTTAGAAATTCACTGAAAAAAACAAAGGTTAAAGTAATGTTATAGTTAGAGGAAAATGTTCAGTGACAACGTAACATTTTAAACTAAAAAGAACATTGAAATTCACCAGTTATGGTCACCTCTAGTAATTATAACTTGTGCCTTAAGTAACTATAGCTCACTCCTTCGCCATGCACTGCTAATTACCCCACATATTACATCACTCATGACATGATCTGTGACATTATTGATAACATGACTGCAACATCTGAAATTACATAATTGATGACAAGACTGTGCAAGGTATGTGTGTGAGTTATAACTAATTTAGGGCATGAGTAATAGTTACTAGAGATAAGTATAACTGGTGAATTTAAGTATTTTTTGTTTAGTTTAAAACATTACATTGTCACTGAAATGTTCACCTAACTATAACATTACTAATGCCACTCAATTTGAACTTTGGTTTTTCAGTGATTTTTATGAAAATAAATATTTTATTACCATATGTAAAGCAAAATCACGCCATGCACAGCTTAGGGTTGGCTGCAGGGCCAGGTCTGTGGCCGGGTCCTGCATCCAACCCCCCGCATGTAGCTAACCCCATCAATGGAACACCCATATAAACGGCCATGGGGTTATGACAGAATCCTACTTTATGAAGTCATGTAAGCTCATTGTTGACTGTTAGATTTGCTAAACAACTGGGCTTCAAACCCATAAGAGAAATATTAGCTATATATAAAAGCAGGTGCATGGGTGGTGTTCTATAATGGGAGGGTGTGTGGGGCTTTGATTCTAATTTGATAGTCTTAAGACAAGAGAACAAGATTCTTAGATACTTGCTTGCTTTGCTGAAATCTATCTCTATGTCTGTTATACACAAGGAGCTAGGTATACCCTTTATTGAAGACGTTTTATATGTTAAGCTGGCTCTTCTCCAGCATGCGGTGTGGCCAAAGTCAGAAACGTCCTTCACCAGAGTCATTCTAAAGGACTGCCTTGATTAAACCATGCCAATAGAACTCCTTGGCCACAAAATATTAAAACTTTTAAAAATAAATTGGATGATGACAAGTGCTTGCAAACACCAACATTGATAAACATTCTAGAAAGGAATTTAAGTAATTGTGTATTGCTATTAGAGAACAAGAGAGCGCTCATGATGAGTCACGTATAGATGTATTCACTATGGTTTATCAGGATGGTGTCCAACCCTATCTTTTAAACATTTCAAATACTTTTCATAGTTATATACTTACACAATTTCGCTTGGGTGTAAATCACCATCTGGTGGCATTCACCGGGATGACACTTTGGAATAATGTTAAGCTTTCCTGTCCTTGTGATGGAACATCATTACAATCCACTATGCACCTTTTATTATTTTGTAATTTGTACAGTGTTCCAAGATGGACATTTTTACAACCTCTACTTCTAAATATCAAATTTACTACATATAAGCCAGCAGTGATATATTTTCAGGAGATGTAATGGTCTGTAGTGCAATTCCAAATTTTGTCCTACAGGCTGTGCGTATAGGAAAACGTTTAACTCATTTGGAATGTATAAATTATGAATTATAGTATATACGTTTGGACTATATTAGGGTGCACCTATGTAGGTTTTATGGATTTTATTGATGTTATAATAATTTATGTAATTACATTTTAATGTATGTTCTTTTGTGGTTCATGTGTTTTACAAACCGAATAGAGATGTTTGACTGACTGACTGTGAGCAAAAACTATTATGGAAGTTAAAGGTCTATTCCGTACCCATGCTGGCATTTTGAATGATTAGTCGATTTTCGGCACAGTCTACAATGTTATAATAAGCACAGTCTCAACCCAGGCGATTGCTTGAAACCATTAATCCAATATCCACTTTTTTTACCATGAGACGGCATGGCCTATCCCTTACCAATAAACTATTTGATAGAATTTTGACTTAGGGCCTGATTTGTCGGAGGCTTTCTGAGTCACATCGTAGGCTTCACTTCCGACCGCCGCATTACAATGCAGGCGGTCGAAAGTGAAACCAGCCGGTCATTCCGGCTGGATTCCGACTGGCTCAAGGAGCCCATCTGCCAGTCGGAGGCCTCACCATAATCCCCAAGGATGGCGTTTCTGCCGTTGGGATTACGATGTCGGGCTTTCCAACATGGAAAGCCTGTCGGAAAGTGACTTTGGGGGCCCCTAGCCGGGCCCCCTTCTCCCTGCGGCCTCCGGTTGGGAGCAGAGGGGGCAACTATGATGCCCCCCGTTAATCCCTGCACCATGTGGCAGGCACCATGAGGTGCCTGCCACACGGTACAGGGATTAACAGAAACTCCCATTTCTCTATGGGAGCTTGTGCTACGGCCGGTTTATGGCAGCAGCACAAGCTCCCTAGAGAAATGGGAGTATGCGACCTCACCATGTGCGATCGCATTGTAATAGTGGTGTCGGGACCGCCGAACGGAGGCCGGTCGGTCCTGAGACCTCAACGGTCACGTCCGCCCGACATCGTAATCAGGCCCATAGTCTCCAGCCAAAGATTAAAACCCTAGACCTCAGATTATTGAACCAGTTGCTTGGTACTTTAAGACTTTGGGACTTATTTAGATTTTGGCGGCTAGGATACTCTATCACAAAAGTGGCTGATGTGAATCTCCTGTCCACTGTATTACAGGTGTATTTTAACCTCTGGCACTTTTAATATGGCAAATGGACTATCCGCCATGTTTTCATGGAGTATCCCATCCATCAAACCTCAAAATAGGCCCTTTATCTACAGTCTATGGGCCATGTATGTATTCACTCAATACAAAATGGACTGTTTAAAATGTTAATTTCTTTGGGCTGGACTGGTAAAGTTCTTGAACTCTGCAGGTGCTCGTGTCCAACTGAATTGGTACCTATGAAACCCTCGGTGAGAGGGATTGTATTGCTCATCAACAGTTGGGGTTCTTTAGCAAAGTTCTCAAGCACTCATCTAGAGTGGCTTAAGGTAGCATGAATATGAAGATGTTTCTTCCATGGATGCGATTTAAAGTCGTTTTGGGGACTATTCCCATTTTACTAGCTTGATTTGCCCCTTTTCATGATGGTCTTGACCATCATCCGATTTTAAGACAGAGGAAGAAAGATCTCGATGGCTGAGAGCGCTGCTAATACTCAACATTTGTGCGAATTCCTTTCCATGGCTATGGAAATTTAAATGGGTATTACAGAGGGAAAATGTACCCATAGAATCATTGTATTTGCTTCTTCCTTGTTGTGTCCTCAAAGAGATACGGAGTGAGAATGTAATATTTTATTTAATATTTTCCATCCACAGTATATTTCAATGGATGAATAAAATGTAAACGGCTTCACAATGAAGAGTCCCTAAAATACATCTCTGATTGATGGTCATGTTTGGCACATGGTGTTCTTTGGACAACAAAGCTGCATTAGCAGGACCACGTCCTTAAATATGCCTTCATTTTCAGTGCTCCCTCTGAACAATCAAAATAAAAGAGGGTATATTCCAAGCAAAAGGGTGCACAGCTACCCTTTTTATTTGTGCATTAATTCTGGAGCTGACATTAAGATTAACAGAAGACCCCATGACCTCAAGCACACACGCTCTAGTGTTGGCCTCTTGTTTAAACAGCCTTCTCCATTCTGGTAAATGTAGTGCTGATCCCCATCAATAAAACTGAGTGGACTTATCAACTATATTGGAAAGACTTTTAAAAGGAAAGCGAAGGACTACAGCGTTGTACCCTTGGAGATATCTGGTAACCTTAGTCAAAACACCTAACGTGGGGTATGAGGAAAATGTTCTTATGGGATGGTACTCAACTGAGTCACACTACTGATGTAGCTTTAATATTTGATTCTCACAATTGCTACAAAAAAAAAAAAAGCTAACAGTGGCAGATTGTTACCATCATGTTCCCATCGAGTCATTGGGTTAGTCGCCCACTATGTATTTAAGTAAAATGTGGTTTTTCTCTGGAGATGTTTTGAAAACTTCACACTCATACAATTAGCTTTCGTCTTTGCTGAAATAGCAGTTAAAATGTTCCAGAGTGGAGGGGGGATGAGAATATGCCGAGCCATGCTTCATTTCTAAATAAAACACTGAATGAGTTTATATTTGTGATGCTTTTCAACACTAGTTATCAGTTCACTAGAGTACCATTTACTTCTTCAATAAGCAGCCTTCGAGAATGTACTCACTCATTGTTACAGACAGTCCAATTCTTCAAAGACACATGTAAGATTGGCTGATTTTTGTTTTCAAAATTATATACTGAAAAATTACAATCTAGGAAAACTGAAAACCCACAAAAATGGCCTTCCAATTTACATTTCTACATTTAAATGCAGAGTAATGAAACAATCTAAAACAACATGCAATGACTGCATTGTTTTCAAATGTATTGAATGGGGATTTTCCAAAGTGTTTAAAATCGTCGTAAAACGAAAAACAAAAATTTCCATATGATAATGTGTGCTGTTTGTAGACCCTCATACTGGGGTCCAAATGTCAGTGTTTTATAGAGCAGACAAAAGTTGGCACAGTAATGACCATTTATTTTCGTAAAAGCAGAGACTAGGGAACATTAGAATGAGGTTTGAATAACTTCTACTGAAATTGGTTTTATTTATTTATTTTTACAAACGCGTACGTATATTTTCTTTCACATGCACTGTTCTCTTTTCTTTTCCAATGAATGCTTGAGGAAATCTCCAGTTATATACCTGACAAATATGTTCTCGCTTTGTTAAATTCATTTAGCACTGATGCACTGACCCACACTCTCTATGAATTGCATCTGTAGCTTTGAACCTAACTTTCTATGCAACGCAATATCTGTGTCATCCATTGCCAGGGTCCTGGTACGTTTCAGGTGCTGCCCGTCCACATGGTTACCGAATAAATGGCTCTTTCCTGACCATCTCCTCCCTTGACGTGCAGAAACTACGTTCTTTCATTGTTCCCAAAAAAATAAATAAAGGAACAGTTTAAATGTAGTGAACAAAGATGTTCTACGCATCCCTGGGGGTCATTTTAATTTTTAAATGGTGACTACCATTTTTTCCCCTAATCCTGCAGGAGTACCGCAGGATTGCAGCTTAAAAAAACAATTTAAAAAAACATTTGGCCCCTGGGTCATAGTATACCTACCCTGTCCCCTTATACATTTTTATAAAAACTTTTTCAGGACAGCCTCCGAGTCCTCTAATGACTGCCGCAACATTTTTGAGCTCTGAGAAAGCCCCCTCAGCCAATGAATTGGCTTGAATTTTTAAAATTTTGACCAATAGTCCAGATATACACATATTTTTTCAACTTAATTTCTCAAAAACTAAGAACAGATTTACACCAGATCAAAAAAAACATGCTTTCTGGACTAAGATCTAGCTTCCTGTCAAATTTGGTGTAATTCCGTTCAGCCGTTGGCTATAGCGCTGTTCAAATATCCCTATAAACTTCATGGAGATTTCGCATTTTGGGACTCCTTCTTTTTCTTGGTCCCACTTGACGGATCACTCCCAATACTTTCCATGAAGAAAGTAAGCAATAAAAATAAAAAAAACTTTTTTGAAACCTTTATGAAGATCTGTCAAATGGCACCAAAGATATTAGCAAACCAAAACAGGGATTTCCTATAGAAATGCAGACCTAACTATAACTACCCAGTGGCAACCACCGCCGGATTTAAAAAAAAACAAACTGATATACATATCAAAGCTATTGTCGTAGGGATTCTGCACACACAGAGCTATGCACAGGATAATAGGACCTCGGAATATAGTGGTGAGCCAACCATAGACCTTAGCGCCTAAAACCCCAACCCAACTAGCTTAGCGTCCCATTAGCACCAAGGTACCAATGATTGGACAACCCAGAACACAGTATCTCTCTCTCAGGACTCGCAGAAGCAAGAACACTCTTTCGTCACTCACTCGTACCTGTCCACAATGTGCGTAGGAAGAGACACAGTATAGGTTAAAATGTTTAGTTCAACTTACGTGCTCTAAGATACAGTACAAGTGTCAGTACTATCAGCATAATGCATAGAAATAATATAATCAGCATAGTTACAACTCCATAGAATACAAACGGGGAAAGCATCTCATAAAGCAGTGGATATATGTCTAAATAACATTGCCACCCTCCCCGTGTTGGAAGCTAGTTTATTATAAAAAGAGAAGACCTCTGGGCTTTGACTAGCGAACCCCCATACCTCAGCCTCTAGATGCAGAACTACATCAGCAGACAATCACAGCTCTTCTCCCTGGAAAGGATTTCTCCAAGTGTCTTAAAACGTGCAGAACACAATATTAAAAGCACCCAAAATTCTCCATGGCAGCTGTACCTAATGTTATGGCTAGGTGCGAGGGACTGGCCAAATCAGCAAGAACAGAAATACATTGTTATCCGACCTTGTACATGTTGTGCAGTCTGAGCCCATATCGAACAAGAGAAAAGGTGAAAGACAGTAAATGCAGACAGCGCTAGAATAACTTGGCAAGAGCAGAGGTCGATAGAACAACGGCTCAGAGCACCGTGTGCAAAGAAAAGCAGCATGGCAGCCAGGCCTAGGACAACATAGCAAGGCAGGCCACTAACCACAAGACACCCTCCCCTGGACAGTCCATCGGCCAATAAGAAGGACGAAGACAGAGTTCAAAGCAACCGAGCAGAACTGAAACCGTCGAAATGAAAAAAAAAAATGTCAGAGAGAGGACCAAAAATGAAAGGAAGAAAATGTCCACCCAGCGCGCCATCGCGCAGAGAGCGAAGGCCAAGTCAATCCACCAGGGTGTAAGTGCAGAAAAACGCCACACCTTCCAAAAGGACATCATTGGAATCGTCAGAAAACATAGATGCCATCCAGTCCAAAAGATCGAAGGAGCAGGAATGTTCCTCAGTGGAAGGAGCATCCAAAAGCAATGCGGGACAGCTTGCGTGATACTCAATAAAACTTTGTTGTAGGAGATTCTGAGCAGCCACCCAGATATCCCATTGTGCCAAAATCCCCAGTGCAGCCGCACGCGTCATACAGCCAGCAACGGAACAGTCCTGTTCATGGGCCTCTAAGGGACCCACCAACTGAACAAAATCCGGAACAGACAACGACGAATTGGAGAGGCAATAATCCATAGTCCAGGAGAAGGTACAGCGGATGCAAGACATCACAGGTTGCACGCAAGTGATATACGCAAAGCGAAAAGAAAGAGTATATGACACACTCAGCGTCGCCAATGGCAGAACGCCGAAACCAGCTAAGAGTCGCTCACGGAGCAGCTGGAGGCGTCCTAGATCTAGAAGGGCCCATTGGGGAGCAGCCATTGCGGAGGAAACAGACCAACAGCAGGACACCAGCCGCTAAGGCGAGGATCAATGGGAAGCCACCAAAGACGCTGGAAAAAATAGAATGAATGAACGCTGGTATGACACCAAAAATAGTTTGGAAGGTGGATACCAGGCCTGACCCCACAACCTTAAAAAAGTGCACCAAACCCTCAGTGTTTGAAGCGTTAAAAATACGATGAATCAACTCCCCGAAATGTTGGGGGAGGTTAGTGTTCAAAAGGGCCTGTATTTCACTGTGGGTACTTGCCACCTGGAGAATGAATGTCTCCCGGGTGGACGTGAGCATAACCTCCTCGTTCAATAATAGCGCCTTTATTCTGCTCAGTTTATTGAAATCTGCCTCCATGGTAGGAATGGAAGGCCAAATAGAGTTATCAACGATGTCGTGAGGGGGAGGAAAAAGTACATTCTTGCAGCAGACAACTCTGTGCGAAACCGTGACAATATACGGAACGCCGGCCTGTAGGCCACAACAGTCTTCGTTATTCAAAAGCAAATAGCTACCATTAGTAAGCAAAGTAAAGTTAGGAGAAATAGCAGGAGCGGGAATACCTTTCAATACACAGGCAAGATTCGGAGCGGAAACGCTACAAGCTCCGTGCAGCTTAACATGTTTACAAATAAGCGAATGACCCACAGTGGAATCGCATGACTCCCCCGTGAGAAAAACTTCCTTGCCGTCTCTAAGGCATTTATACATGAAAGGCAAGGACCAGAGTTCATGCAGGAAAGCACTACCCAAGGGCTGGTAACGGCCCACAGGATAATGTTTCATGCACGAGTCAAATTCAAACAAGGAAAAAGGTAAAGCGATAACCCCATGAACTAGCCACACAGCAGAATCAAGTTCCGCCATAGAGAACGGTAAAGGATCCACCTTCTCGATATGTAACAGAGTGTAAGTTGCATCTTTCATGGACATGAACTGCTGTTTTTCAGTTAAATTAAAAGGCAGAAATAAAGCAGTGGTGTTTAAAAAGTGCCAAGGAACTTTACCCACTTTAAGGGTCTGCAACGTCCATGCAAACTGCATAACTGACCGTAACTGATTTTGACCATGATACTATACAGAAACATCATCTTGTACAATATCAACAACAGAGGACACAATATTATCCAACGTGGAAATGCGGGAAGACAGGGTATTAATACTGTTATCAACAACAGCAAGCACCTTTTCCAAATTTGCCTGGTCTATTTCCCGAAGACGGGAAGCTGCTTCAATTTGCGATAGCTTCCACAATTCATTATAAGTTTCATAAATGAATCGTTTCGGTCGTGGACCACGAGGGCCCAAAACAAAGTCGGACAGATCAATATTGCCTGATAGGAGGGACAAATGTTGCTTAATAGAGTCTAGGGACGAATGTTGCAGCCACTGTGTACATAACTTACCAACAGAATATGTGGTGACAGTACGGGTGTCAGAAAACCTAGGAGCAGGCCTGACCTGTTTGTAGCCAGGAACTGAGCCGTGAAAACGCAGTTGGCAAGCATTAGATGATATGGGCCATACTAACCAGGGTGCCCGAACCAGTGCAGAAACATTAAACGTATTGTTCTGAAACAGAGCCTGCAAAGACGAAAGGGACATATTAAAACGCAAGCTATCATTGGGAGAGCCCGACAGGGATGGAATGGAAGGCGAGTTTAATTGTTTAGTGGTAGCTAAACCCCAACACGTAGCCTGATAGATGGAAGCATTCAGGAACATAATCTGGGCTGGGATAAGGCAAGCACGGTGCAAGGCCTCAGTGCCCCGCACCTGCCAAGGCTTTGAGCCCCAGATTGATTTTAAATCCACATTGTCCTTCCAGTACTCATAACCATCCACGGCTAAGGCACTTAAAAAGGAACCAGAATAAAGTAATTTGGTGTGGGTCAACATGATTTTCTGAGTGAATGGGGAATTCAATTTAAAATAAAACGATCCAGGGTTTGATCGATTGAAATCAGTGAAATAGGTAAATTTATTTATAAGAGTCTGGGAGCTACCCGGTAAGGGGTTTGGGCAATGTTCCCATTGGGTGTAGGCAACAGAGCTGCGCAGGGTACTGGGTTTATGGAGAAAATGGTTGCCCCAATGCTGGTAACAACACAAAGCGGCATAATTCGCAGAATTCATATACAAATCCTCAGCATTAAAGGAAGCATAATATTTCAGATCAGCAAACAATGCTTCAACGGCATGCACATCCCAATCGTCAGAATGAATATTACTTTTTACTACATCACCCATTGAAACACGAAGGACATTTGGTACATTAATAATTTCTGTTGGACCATGGATTTGAAAGTTTACCGCATCCCATACGATGCCATCAGCCACTGGAAATGCTGAAATGTTCACAAATGTGTGGTCACGCTTCATGATGTGAGACGAGGAATGTGGAGCCAAAGTTCCAGCAACACGGTTCACAGCAGAGCGTTCAGGTAAATAGTGACCATTGATGAGTAGAAAAAACACTGTGACAAAGCCAATGGACATGAACAAAAAAATCAAGAAAAGTACCAACCAGATGTATGTCCAGGGTGGAACCAAAAAATTGTCTCTAAACCAGGAAACAAAAATACTGAACTTGGACGGGACAATTGAAGAAGTGGAATCCGAGTCAAAGGAAAAACGTGTCGGGCTCAGTGGCGTTGTAGGTTGGTGTGCCACCGACTCTGTTGCGGGATAGGTATACTCGTCCTCGTCGATGCAGGGGGAGACTTGGGGTTCGAATATATTTTCAGGCAAATCAACCATCTCAATTGCAACATCAGTGACCGTTCGGGCAGATGGGCCACGAACACATGTCCGGTAAATGGCAGGACAAGAGACCGCTGGTGTAACACTATTCAGGATCGGCCAGACGTTGTAGCTTGACATTTTCCACTGAGATGTATCTGTTCTCTTTGCGACCAGGAAGCGGCGGTAAGATGACTGTACGTGTTCCCTTCAAGCCCAGAACTGGAACCGGTGCACGATAAGAGGGGCCGAATTCTTTTTTGTTCTCCACCTTCTCTCGAACCAGGTCACCAATCTTCGGAAGCCAGCCGGCAACCGGAATCTGCAAAGCAGGGTCTGTGGCTGAAGGTAAATGTGCAATTGCAAGTTTGTCTCGGGCTTCTTGTAAGTCCTGTAACATAGTAGAATGGTTATCTACATCAAACTTGGCGGATTGCGCCGCCATGTCTAGACCATCAAGGTCAGGCACAAACATTCGTATGCCAAAGAGCATTTCGTATGGGGTCCGCCCACCCAGAGGTCTTCTAGGGAGATTATTAAGTGCACGTTGTACGGTATAAAAGTGGGCCAGCCAGTTCCTGCCAGTACCTATAACTCTAGCTGTCAAGGATTGCTTTAAGTCACGGTTCATTCGTTCAACGATAGAGTTGCCCTCAGGCCTATACGGAGACGAAAATTTCACCCGCACCCCCAATGAACCCATTGCTTCCTTGTAAGCCTTAGAGGCAAACGCTGGACCTTGGTCCGAATGGAAGGTGCCGCATGCAAAAATTCCCACAAAGACACGCAAATCCCTGATGACATTTCGAGCGTCAGCACTACGTTGTGGCCAGACCCAGATGAACCGTGTGCACGAGTCCACAGCCACTAGAATATATTTATAGGCAGTGTCTGAAGAGAATGGACCGCAGTGATCCAGGTAAACACACCCAAAGGGTCTGTTAGAAATGCAGAGCGAGGTCTGTGGTGGTCGTGTAACCGTGGAAGGCTTAATCTGTTGACAAACGTCACAAGAAAGCACATAAGTACGGGTGTCTTCATATAAACCACGCCACCAGTAACGCTGCTGCAAGATGGAAACCGTCGCTGACACACCAGCATGAGCCGAAGCCATACCTTCGTGTGCAGCAGTTATCAAGGAACGTCTGCGGTCCGCGTTGGGGATCAGCCGATCACCAACGTTTGGTATTGTTACATAAGGAGCCTGTTCGGGACCTAATTGGTAAGAATATTTGGAAGGAAAACCCCTAGGGTAATTAGCTCCTTCCTTGGTTGCAGCAATAGCTGCCAAGATATCGGTGTCTATTTTAGACATGGATCTAGTAACTGCTGCTACTGAACACGTGAGTACTGCGGACCTGGCAGCTTCATCTGCCAGGCTGTTACCAACAGCGTGTGCGCCCACCCGCTGATGGCCTAGGGTGTGAACCACCTGTGTGAGTGGCAGACGTTGTTGTAATTCTGCCACTCGAACCCAAAGCATTTTATGCTTGATTGTGCTGCCTTTAGCGTCTCTGTAGTCGTTTTGCGACCAAAAGAACAGATTGTCATTGTAAGATTGGACACAGTAGTAAGAATCGCATACAATTAGAGTGGTCACATCAGGATTTACGAACTCAAGCGCAAGCACCAATGCGCGCAGTTCAGCCAATTGTGCAGTACTGTCCCCGAGTGCCTGAGTGTGCACTACAGTGGATTTGAACTTACCGTTCACAAACGTACCAGCAACAATGGCACATGCAGCTGAATAAGCATGCTTGGACCCCGTGGCCGGTTGTGCCGAACCATCGGTGTAGATCACACAGTCGTAATCCTCAAGCGGCAGTAAAGACAGAGGAGGAGGATGAACAAATTCATACTGTAGAAACTCCTGAGTCTGAAGGGAAGAATCAAAAATAAAAGTGACATCCGGAGATGTCAAAGATGTTGCCCATTGTATCCAACGGGGGTGCAAAGCTTTAGAGTTCGGTACACTCGCTTTTGTCACTGCCTCTAGGGCAGGATACGGTGTTACCACCATAATGCGCTTTCCCTGGGCCAGTGCGCGCTCCATCAGGATCGCCATTTGCACTGCTGTTAAAACTTTCTCCACAGATGAAAAGCGCAGTTCTGCAGAAGTGTACAGATGTGACTTGTATGCGATGGGCACTGTGTCACCTTCGTTAAAGGTTAAGTACGTGAAACCCACTGCCCCTGGAATTATTCTAATCACCAGGTTTGTGCGGTTATCACGAGTCAAAAGATATTTAGACTCAAGAAGGTCTGTCTGCAAAGACTGCAGAATGGAGGTATGCTCTGGCAGCCAGCAAGACCTCGAAAAGGTGGGTTGTATCAAGGCATACAGGGGCTTGATACGCTGGGCGTATTCGGGAATGTAAGTACGCCCAAAGTTCAGGAAACCCAGCAACGACTGAAGCTTCTTCAGAGTATTAGGAGGGCACAAAAGTGCACATTTTTCTAGGAAGTGGGGGGCTAAACCCTTACCTTCATTGTTGAGCTCGTAGCCCAAGAACAAAACGGTAAATTCAGCTATATGAGATTTTGCAAAGTTAAATTTGTAACCTTGCACCGCAAATTCAAGAATAATGCGGTCTACTCGGGACAGATGCGGGAATAATTCGTCGTCCGTCAGATAAATGTCATCGACGTACGAACATGCATCTGGATCAATGCCGTCTAACAAAGACAACACGGGCGGCGAAAACGCCTGGACTGTTCTTATAGCCCATGGGTAAACGCCTAAATTGGAATAATTTTCCACCGGAAGTAAAAGCGCTCCATTGGCCACTCTCCGGGGCTAGGTTGTGCGTGTAGAATCCATTTGAGAGGTCAAGTGTTGTTTTATATTTTTTACGAACAAGACTGTCTACAAGCGCAGAACTGTGTGTATTTTGCACCGCAAAGGTCCGACAATGAGAGTTCAAATGCCGGTAATCCAAAACTAAGCGGTACAATCCATCGGGTTTAGAAACCGCGAAAAGGGGATTGTTCATAGGTGATATACAGGGTTCGATTACTCCCTGATATTCCAACTGAGTCAGAATTTCGGAAACGGGGCCTTTGGCCTCACGTTTTATGGGATATTGGGGTTGTGGCTGCGGTAGTGACCGCAAAGGTATTTCATGGGGGGGAGATTCCTCATCCCAACCCACGTGATTGCGGTATAACGCAGGAGCCAGGGACACAGCCCACTCAGCTGCCAGAGCCTCCGCTTTGTCCTTTGGGACATGTCGAGAAAAGCTCGGAAGGATTACCTCCTCTCCTTTGTGTGCCGCAAGAACGAATGGGGGTGGCCAATCCACCTCCGCTAACAAAATATCGTAGGAAGAAGTTAGATTTTCCAAAAAAATCCCTTTAATTATGCGCTGTATATCACCTTCGATTTGAATGACAATATTATAAAGTCGGTCAGGGGGTGCCACTCTGGTGTCAGCTGTCTCGACGGTAATGAATGTTTCAGTTGCTGTCGCCTCCATATGAGGACGTAGCGCCTCCCGCACTATGGTAACTTCCGCGGCGCTGTCTAGGAGGGTTACTGCCCACGTCCAATTCAGGAGTCTCGCTCTCACCGTCTGTGGCATATTTCGCTGTTACAGCGGCAACTTTCTTCTTCTGAAATTGCGGACGAGAACGTTGAAAGTCTTCTGCTTTCCCTCTGACTTGTTGTCGAGGCTGGTCTCGTCCCTGAGGAGCCTCGCGGCCCCTTCCTCTATCTTGCCGTTCTCCTCCACCGGCCTGTGACGACGTCTGTGCCTGTGAAGAACGAGGAGAACGCGTGTCAGGGATCTGAAACCTATCCGGTGATTTAATTCTCGCCCTATCGCGTAAATCATAAGTGCGTTCAGAAGAAACTGAAACCGGGGATGCACCTCTCGACCCCGGCTGTTTTTGTTGCTTACCCTGTTTTTTCAGCCTCCAGCTCTTTTTAGTGAAGACTGGTCTCTCATCTTTCTCAGATTGAGGTTTAGGTTGTGGTTGTGTTTGAAATTGTGTTTGCTGTTTTACAAAAGGTTTGTTGCCCAGGCTATTTCTGCCGATTGTTTTGTAAGCCTGGGTAATAATTTTAGGTAATTCGCGAGGCTTGTCCAACTCTGGGACTAAAGCCAAAGCATTTGCTACTTGAAAGTTCACTGCATCGCCCTTGACATTCGCAAGGATCAGTTCAGCTACTACATTAAACACTCCCACTAGTCTCATCCCTAATTCCACAGCCGCTTCAGGGCCATGTTCATCCTGTACTTTTTTAATTACAGAGGGGAGAACTGTCATGGAAGGAGTACCAAAACATTTAGAATATACTGCTGCGAATACCTTACCCCAGTTTTCACATGCTGTCAACTCGGGTATCAAGTCTTTTGGCAAACTAATCGTAAGAATGCGGTGTTTATCCACTGGGGTTGTGTGTGGAAAAACCGCCTCCAACTGGTCAAATTTTTCTGCAAGCCAATAAGGAAAGTCATCCTTATTTTGTGGACGTTTGCCCATCACTGAGTTCACCATGACAGGACTTATGGTCACTCCGCTTGCAGCAGCTGGTTGGCCGGCAACTCCAGGGGCGGCTCCATGGAGACTGCCTGTAACATATCTTACTAAGGCTCGATGCACATGCACCAAAGCCGCATACATAGTGCGCAGTTCCGCGACTGGTATAGTCATATAACGCGGATGTGGGGTGTACCCGGCCAAAACAGGCCAAGTGGCCCCCTCTATAGATAAGGGGCCTAAACGAACCGTGGTAGTCGGTTGTGGGAGGGCGCCATTGAACCAAACACGGTGCTGCCAAGCCGTGAGCGGTACTTCGAGATTAGTATAAGGTCGATAGACAGCAGGAACAGCAGTGGGTTCATATTCATGAAACAGATTATCAGTCGCATCCACTGCTGGAAAAGTGATCCAAGAGTAAAACACTTCAAAGTGGAAATCCGGGTCGGCTTGGACCACAAAGACTAGATCGACTCCTGTATCTGGCACTCCGTACACCCGTAAGTGATCACGGAGTGCTCCGCGGCTATGCGCCGCTATATCTATACCCGCCATTATGAACGGGATAGTAAGACAACCTAACAGTAGGCAGCACAATTAGGGTTTTGATTAAGAAACCTTTTTTAACAACTTCAAGCTTGAAAGAACCTACAAAAACTTCAATATAGGAGGTATCACCGACACACACGCTTCCGGAAGCGTACGTGAGGGGATTGTGGACAAGCACAAGTACTACTCAAGCGTCTCGCAGATAAGCCGCCCCACACGTTGGTCGCGCCATGTCGTAGGGATTCTGCACACACAGAGCTATGCACAGGATAATAGGACCTCGGAATATAGTGGTGAGCCAACCATAGACCTTAGCGCCTAAAACCCCAACCCAACTAGCTTAGCGTCCCATTAGCACCAAGGTACCAATGATTGGACAACCCAGAACACGGTATCTCTCTCTCAGGACTCGCAGAAGCAAGAACACTCTTTCGTCACTCACTCGTACCTGTCCACAATGTGCGTAGGAAGAGACACAGTATAGGTTAAAATGTTTATTTCAACTTACGTGCTCTAAGATACAGTACACGTGTCAGTACTATCAGCATAATGCATAGAAATAATATAATCAGCATAGTTACAACTCCATAGAATACAAACGGGGAAAGCATCTCATAAAGCAGTGGATATATGTCTAAATAACATTGCCACCCTCCCCGTGTTGGAAGCTAGTTTATTATAAAAGAGAAGACCTCTGGGCTTTGACTAGCGAACCCCCATACCTCAGCCTCTAGATGCAGAACTACATCAGCAGACAATCACAGCTCTTCTCCCTGGAAAGGATTTCTCCAAGTGTCTTAAAACGTGCAGAACACAATATTAAAAGCACCCAAAATTCTCCATGACAGCTGTACCTAATGTTATGGCTAGGTGCGAGGGACTGGCCAAATCAGCAAGAACAGAAATACATTGTTATCCGACCTTGTACATGTTGTGCAGTCTGAGCCCATATCGAACAAGAGAAAAGGTGAAAGACAGTAAATGCAGACAGCGCTAGAATAACTTGGCAAGAGCAGAGGTCGATAGAACAACGGCTCAGAGCACTGTGTGCAAAGAAAAGCAGCATGGCAGCCAGGCCTAGGACAACATAGCAAGGCAGGCCACTAACCACAAGACACTATCCTTCAGTGCATGTCACGCACAAAACAGGCACGGACTCCATATATTACGGTGCAAAGCTTTTAGTTTTTTATTGTTGTTACAGCGTGCAGCCCATGACGCATTTCAGCCACGTCCTGTGGCCTTGATCACATGATCGCGCTACGTTCTGAGTGCTTATTTAAAATGGAACACCACCATGTGACTGATAGCTTTTTAAAGGACATCGACAAAAGACTACAATGTCAGTATTGATAAACGCACAAATGCTTGACATAATAAACTGAATAAGACAAAATTCATCATACCTAGTCAAACTACTCAAGGGATTATTTACAGATAAATTAGGTAAATGAATAAATACATACATAATCTTCAGTCAATAAATAAATGTGCAAATACATAATCAATGGCTTAAATATTCAACAGTGGTTGATGCCTTATTATAATTTGAAGTTATTCTTTTATCTAGTAACATACGCATTTCAAACTGGGCAGTGTTATACATGTAGTTCCTTAATAGGCTTAATTTGCAAACAATTCCACTATTCAATATGTATAGTACTAATACTAAATAGATAATGCAAACGATAAGCAGTTAAAAGGTCATACTTGAATGATACAATAACTAGAAGGTTACCAACCAGTGCTTAATTTGTGCCAGTGCTTTCCGGTGCTTAGCACTGGCACTTAATTATCAGGGCCGGGTCTACACGCATCTGCTGCACATCACATATTGCCTTGATGATATTGGTATATTTACCTCACTACTGGACTCGGAGTCGGTGCTGAGTATTCTTCTCGTCTCCCGAGTGAGTCCCACTGAAGAGTTTTGCGGCTGTGAGATTCATATGCAGTACTGTTCATATGCTATGTTGATGGCGGCCCGAGTTCAGTGTTGGCGGTGAACGAGACACTGATTGAGCTGGATTTTGGTTCTGCTGGGGTGGGGGCTGTACGGCAGCGTGCACAGATTTTTTTTAAGATTGCCACGCCCCAGCACACCCGCACCCCACGAGTCATTCAAGTCAGCCCGACGACGTTGAGGGCAGGCAGCAGCAGCACCAAGCCCAGGACTAATCAGTTAATAAAGGCAGGCAGTGCAGTGTCCTGGCCGCTCTGCCCACCACGAGTAACGGACGGTAAGTACTAACTAAGGCAACCATAAATGGTATTTATGAGCCCATTGTCATAAGGGCCCTTTAATGAGGAGAGAAGGGGTGTGGGAGTTTTGCGAGTAGATAACATACAGCTGACTGAAGCGGCCTGAAGCCAGCTATTGCAGGTACGAGCCGAGTAGCCGATGTCATTCCGTCTTGGTTTTCAGTTGGCAGGAGACAGGCGTTCCCAAAGCAACAATGCTCCCGAAACTGAGGTACTGCACTGAATTCCACTTGCTTTTCTAGCCAGACAGTATGTGTATTCAAACTAAGTATCTTCTTTGTGTTAGAGTGGAGAGTGGCCCACAATTTACTTATCGGACTGCCTGCCAGTTGAAAGCAACTCATGAAAGACTAGTTGCAGATTTTCACTACGAGGGTGTCCACTATTTGCCTCCAGTGTTTCCAAGCACAGTAGTAACACTAGTAACAGTTTAAGAGAGGCTGCGCTGGGTGAAGGCCGACCTGTGGCATAAAGCAAAATAATGGGCCCCCTGCAGTATTTTTTTGTTGTTGCAGTTTTATGTAGCACGAACTTGACCCGAAGGTATCGGAGCGCTTTACATGAGCACCAGTTGCATTGCAGATGGACACATTTATTATTAGGCACAGGGTAATTAAGTAAATTGCCCAGAATCACAGAATGTTTGAGCCTGCCGCCGAGACTCGAACCAGTTCCTTAGCTTCAAAGTCGGCAGCTCTAGCCTCCAAGTCCTGTATCTCACAGATATTCATTGCCCCCCTCCCCCCGTTACACCCCTGAGGCTGACGTCTCTCAAAAACTGTATCACAGTCGTGCAAGCGTGAAATCCTGTTTGGCTTCGCCCTTTTGCAACCATATCTACCGGCAAGAGGAATGTGGGGAGGTGGGGACAGGTGAGCAGCTCCAGGGCACGGCCCCCACCGCCCCTCAACAACCACATCTCATAACTCTTAGCGATAAGCGGAGGAGGGCTCTTGGTACGATTCTCCACCTGTGAGACTGAGCCTGATCCAAGAGGAGATTCATATGTAGTACTATGCATATGCTATGTTGATGGCGGCCCTTAGTTCAGTGTTGCGGGCTGGATTTTGGTTCTGCGGGCGTAGGGGCTATGCAGCAGCGTGCACTGATTTTTTTTTAAAGATTGGCACGCCCCATCACACCTGCACCTCACGAGTCATTCAAGTCAGCCCAACGATGTGGTTGAGGGCAGGCAGCAGCAGCACCAGGCCCAGGCCCAATCATCAGTTAATAAAGGCAGGCAGTGCAGTATCCCGGCCGCCTGGCCCACCACGAGTAACGGACGGTAAGTACTAAGTAGTAGTAGGCGCGCGTAGCCGTGCCAATATGCCATGCCCTTTTTTTGGGGAGCGTGGTGACGTGACGGTCATCACTGTGGTGGTAGCTCCGGCTCCACAAGATTTGATGATGATGATGCACTGTCAGTGCCTGCCTGGCCTAGTAGCCGCCGCCGGCCGACGCTGATGGTACACTTATATCACGACAGGGCCCGGCCGGCGTTAAGTTAAAGGCCCTGCCCTTTGAAGTATCCTCCCCTGCTTCAAAGTGGCTAAATCCGTGCAGGCTGGCAAAAACGGGCTTGTCTCGCTGCTCTCGCAGACTGGAATGCCCGCTATCGGGGATGGCACTGACAGTGAGTGTATACTTTTTAGGTCTCGCGCCTAGCGTTGCAGTGCATAGCACTGCTCGCGCAGCACGAGACCTCTTGTATGGGCTTCAGAAAGCTAACCACACGCTTGTGCGTGTGGTTTTGCTTTCGCAGGCTGGCATTGGCTGTAGCGTGCTTTTTTTTTTTTTTTTTTAAACGGCACGCAATTGGGCAAAGGCGGGCGCATGTCCCGCCTTTGCTCCGCCCATTCCCGTCCGTGTCTAGGATGCGCATCAGCGCGCGGCACCGACGACAGGCTCCCTCGCCCCCCCGCTCCTCTGTGGTGCGCGCGCACCACTGGTTTCAATTCCCGCGTTCGGCTGTAGATGGAATCAGTAAAAGGACTTGGGCGCTTTTACCCACCGATATCCGGGTCAAACTTTAACTTCTCTTCTGACATTCAGGCCAACTCCTCTTCGTTCAGATCAAATACTAATTGCAGTGCAGCTGAAGTTATTGAACCAGGCGAGCCTTTTTCACTTACACTAATATGACCCAAAAATGTTTATAACTTTTATTACAGTATTTGCCATTTGAGCTCCAAATATTCACTTGTTATAAGTTTATACATTACGATTTTGGTCATTTTCACTCCTTAAGTATTAAATGCCGAGTCATTTTATTCAGTTATTTGGTTTACCACGAACCCCTAGGCCCAGCGAGCAGTGGGGCACTTTACTGAACCTTTTGTGCCAGGATCACCTCAGTCCTGAGCTGGTGAATATAAAACAGTGTGCGTGCAAGGGACCACTTTAAACCAGATAAGAGTAAACAAAACCGGACGTGATGGAGAAGAAGGTGGAAACGTATTTTGGTCAGTAACGGCACACTGCGGTTTTCTTTTGACATCACACATATTAACCATTTGAGGCGCACGTGAGAGAAAAATAAGATTGTTAGATGAGGAGCCTAATTCTGGACTAGAAGCAGCGGTATAACAAACCCCGCAGCCCTCACAGGGGAGTGTGGAGGGCATGGGCTATAGCGGGTTTCGATATGATTACTTGGCAGCTGCAGTCTGCTATGTGAAGTGTCGCGAGCGGTTATAAAAAGCTTCTTTCAGGAAGTGGCATGGAGTCGTGTTTCCGTAGAATTGCATGCTTTTTACAGGTACAAACCTGCCAGCGGCTGCCTCTAAGCTGGGCGTGCTGCACAAAGAGGTAACTAACAACTTTCTTTCAGGAAGTGGGTGGGAGTGCCCTTGGAAGTCGATGGGGGAGGGGTTTACTGATATTGGACATTGTGGGACGTCTGGAATGTGGTGGCATACGCACGAGTGATAACGAAACTACCATTATTGCAGTTGGTTTCGTTATTACAATTCCTGATGATGCAGAGTTTCTCCACGGGGGATTTTCGCTCCAGTTCGCAGCACGTCATTTGATTCTCTCTGTGCGGATTCCACAGACTCGGAACCTGCCCTTGTCAGCCCCTGCATCCGCCGATCTATAGTCCCCTCTGGCCAGTGCTGCGCGTGTCCACGCAGCGGAAATAAGGTGAGTTTGAGAGTAAGCCGAAAACCATATTCAGCTTCTGCCTCGTGCCGCGCTGTTGACCCCGTACTGCTCGCAAGTACCTTTTACAGACCTGAGAACAAGTAAAAACATTTTAGGTCTAGGCCTGCTAAGGGTATTATGTGCGTGCGAGACACACAGACACACACACACACACACACACACACACACACACACACACACACACACACACACACACACACACACACACACACACACACACACACACACACACACACACACACACACACACACACACACACACACACACACACACACACACACACACACACACACACACACACACACACACACACACACACACACACACACACACACACACACACTACACACTATAGTGTTTTGCAAACTAGGCATAGCACTGAATTTGACACACTGTGCAAGCATGCTTTCGGATGCGTGCAGTGCTTAATTTGACCCGGTGTTTGCAGGTGGGGCCCATGGCAAGTGTTATTATTATGCAATACATGGCACTCAATGTATTGACCACCACGGAAGGCTAGACAGCTACATTGGCCTTGGCAGGTTCAGACTCAGGGCATCAACCACCAAGCAGCTCACTGGCGCATTTTTATCTCACTGAGCTGTAATGCCAGCTTGACTGTGCCTAAGCCCACAACAGACACATTCCCTTATTTTCTAGCACCAAGACCCCTTTGCTAGAAATCCTCCCCTGGAGCCCCTGTTTAGATACAAAAACCACCCATCATTTAGGTACAATGGACCACTAAAATCCCTGGGTTCAGGCGCCAGCGTCACGCTCTCCCGACCTTTGCACAAAACAGAAACTTTTATGTTGTGTAAATTTCTAAAAGTAAAAAAAAAAACTGAAATAGGCCAAAATATATCTAAATATCAGGTTGCACCTCCTACGCAGCCCCTCTGTACTATTAAACTGTTGCAGTGTTTAATATTTGTTTAAATTAAATATACGTTTAACATCTGTAGCGAATTATTGCACTTAATGTACAGCAGGGGCTCGGGGATACTGTGCTTTCCTGTTAATTTATTTTGAACAATTTGACAGTTCATTTATAGATATTTACATGTTGTTGTTTGTTAGAAGATAGCCTAGACTAACATTTGATCTGTTTCACCTCCCAAGAAAAGAGATGCACCGGGGTTATAGCAGACAAAGCACTATAAGTACACTAGTGTAAATGCAATAGGTTTCGCATTTAAACTTTTTTTTAGCAATTGCCATATTAAATTACAATGCATTTTATTTGTTTTACAAAAGAAACAAAAAACAATGTCATTTACAATGTCAATATCTCAAAATAATGTCAGTGCGAGACCTATTGCATTGTAAATGCTTGTTATATATTATCACGACAGGCGGAGAGCCCGGCTGGGGTAAAGTTAAAGCAGCCCTGCCCGGCCCCTGCCCTTGAAGTATCCTCCCCTGCTCAGAGTGGCTAAATCCGTGCAGGCTGCCAAGACATGGGCTTGTCTCGCAGTCCTGTAATGCCCGCGCGCCGCTATCGGGGATGGTAGGCACGCGGGAAATCATGGAATACAGTAGCCAGCCACTAAGCCACGCCACCTTTGGTCACACTAGAAAACCTCTATCACAAGCTTTCCCCTGATACCACGGTCCATGATATTGAGTGCAATGGGCCGAGGGCAGGTGTATTTCTCTTCCGAACAAGGATCCACCCGAACAGAAAAACGCACCTGTCCCTGTGTGTAGCAAGCATTAATTATAAATATGAAGGACACGGCAAGGAAGCGCGCGGAACAGAGGATGAACCAAGAACGTCAGAGAAACAAATAGAAAATGAGTGGGAGACAAGGGGAGAGAGAAGAGATAAGGGGAGAGGGGATGGAAGGGAAGGGGAGATGGGGAAGGGAAAGGGAAGTGAAGTGAAGATGGGGAAGGGAAGTGAAGATAGGGAAGGCCTACCTTAAACTGCAATCCACCTTCGGTGCCCTGATACCTCCCCCCTTGCTGAAATTCAGATCGGGTATTACATCTGTCTTTTAGCAGTGCCAGTTGAGGTTTGTGGGTGGAGCTAACAGAGTAAGTGAATGGAGCCAGTGGAGGAAATGGGTGGAGCCGGAGAAAAGTAGGTGTGGCTTCCAACAAACATTTGAGCACCTGCACTTCATAACACATAATGTATAAAGAGCATAGTGCAATATAGTTATATACATGTTATGTTATGCAGCACTTATAGCGCGCACGGATACTCGAGAGTGTCCCGGCGCGAGAGCCATCTACAGGAGACAAGAGATAAGGCGTTAGGAGGAGCTGTAAGATTAGTTAAAAAGCAAGGTCTTTAACTGCTTTTTAAACAGCCCGAGATCCTGAGTGTTTCGCAGTTCATATGGAAGGGCGTTCCAAGCTTTGGCGGCCTTAAAAGAAAGAGCTACCCCCCGTTCGAGCACGGCGAAAACGGGGGATGACTGCAAGGCATTGTGCGGCTGATCGCAGCTGTCTTCGGGGCACATAGAAGTCAAAGCGTCTCCTAAGATATGGCGGCCCGGATTTATATAGGGCGCCATGGGCAAGGGTGAGGGCCTTGAACAGAACGCGTTGCACCACAGGGAGCCAATGCAAATCCCGGAGATGTTGCTTTGTACTTGATCTGCCAGGGATGCCAAGCAACACTCTTGCTGCCGCATTTTGAATCGTTTGCAGCTTTTTCTGCTGGTATCCGGGAAGGCCGACATATAATGCATTAGCGTAATCAATACGTGACAAAATGAGGGCACTAGTCACCATTTCCTTAGCCGATCTGGGCAGCAATGGTAGGAATTTTCTAAGTGATTTCAGTGTGCCAAAGCACACTCCGGCCAGTTTTTTTATCTGCGGTGAGAATCTGAGGTCCTCACTAAACCAGACCCCCAGATTCTTCACCGGACTGCCCGTTGAATTTGGCCTGGGATACTCTGCCGGCCAAAGGTCTTCCCTGAAATGGGGAGGAAAAGACCCATATAGAAGAACCTCAGACTTGTCCTCATTGCATTTGAGCTGAGCCCTAGCAAGCCAGCTAAAAACAGCTGAAAGACAATTTTTGGCTAAGTCCGGGGACAGATCTTTTTCCTTCCACGTAAAGAGGAGCTGAGTGTCATCAGCATAGGCTATGATCTTAGCTCCCAGCTCCTCCGCCAGATAGATTAGAGGCGTGATGTATACATTGAAGAGAAGGGGGCTCAGAGTGGAGCCTTGCGGAACTCCCGTGGTCACCTTTCTTGGGGTCGAGGAAAACGGGGGCAGCCATACCTGCTGTGTTCTGTCCTCTAAAAATGATTTAATCCAATACATGTGCAAATACTTCAATAGTTAAAGAAGGATATAAAATAACCCTGACTAATGCATAGATTTGTAAACTTTGTAGATAAAAGCCTGTCGTCCTTGCTTGAAACCGCCATGTAATGTATATTTGAGGATCCATAATACTAGTAACCAGTATCAGACTGATAACTAACTTATTAAGCCACAGCTATTATTGCACTGTAGTGATGTCCTAATTAAAGTGCTATCGTGTTTAAAGTGCCATCGTGTCTAAAGTGCCTTAAAGCAAAGTGCTATAAGCTAAGTGTTGCTGAAGTTCACTAGTTGGAACTAAAAAATTATTAAAAATGTATAAACAGAACATAGCAGCTCAGGAGTTCGATAAGAATTTGTTAGTATACAGGAACAACCAATCACGGTTAAAACTATGTTTAAAAACCATGAATCAACCCATGATTAAAAACAGGATTAAAAACCATGATTAAAAACACCTAGTGATTACAAAAAATTATGTAAATCATCACTAGTGTTTAAACCCATCGGGAATTTAGTATCAAGTTCCATAGTGTATTTGGATTCAAGTTGACGTAAGGTTTTTTCTCGATTGCCTCCTTTTTTGCGTGCCTGTACTGCCTCTATAACAAAATATTGAATACAATTTAAGTTGTTATTGTGTGTGGATTTAAAGTGTCTAGCCACTGGATATGTTGAATCAGAATTTACAATAGCTCGCAGGTGTTGCAAAATTCTAACATGCACCTGTAGTTTGGTACTACCCACATAATGTAGGCCACAGGTGCATTGAAGAACATATACTGCATAGTCAGTTCTGCATTTGTAATGTCCTTTCAATTCAATAGGTTTAGTGCAGAAAGTTGTGCAGTAAGAGGAGGTGTTAATCCCAAATTTGCACACACAGCAAGTACTACATTTAAAGAAACCATGAGTGGGCGTTAACCAGCTAGTCTTAATGTCAGTCTCAGGACTACTCTTAACTAGTTCACTCCGCATAGATGGAGCTCTACGAAAAGTGAACACTGGCCTGTCTGGTAGCGTTTGTCTGAGTGTGGCGTCTGTGAGTACAATAGGCCATTGCTGGTTGATGATAGCTTTAATGTTGTTAGCCTGTTTGCTATAAGTAGTGATAAGCCTAGCTGTGGTCTCCTTGTTGTCTGTTCTGTTATCTGGGGGATGACATTCAGCCAAATAAACAGTATCAATTGGATTAAGCAATTCTTTTCTATCCTTGCCATTAGCTTTTTTATGGCTTGTTCTAAAATGCTATTTTTGTATCCCCTAAGAGGGAATCTGTGTTTAGCTTTCTGCCGGTACTTGCCTAAATCTTTGTCAGAGCTACACACACTACGAATCCTAAGGAATTCCCCATAGGGGATACTATTGATAAGGTGTCTCGGATGGAAGCTGGTCGTATGCAATTTTGAATTGCCTGATGTTGGTTTGCGGAATAGACATGACTCAATCTTGCCTTGATCTACATAGATGTGGACATCTAAAAATTTGGTAGCAACTAGATCGATGTGTACAGTGAATTCGAGATTTAATTTGTTCGTATTGATTTTAGTAACAAATTCTTCAGCTTGTGTTTTTGTACCACGCCAAATAACACATCGTCTATATAACGCCACCATTGTACCACATGAGTGACCCAATCCAAATGGTGCTCCACTTTGAGGACCCGCTCCTCCACCAGCCCACATGTAAACATGCGTAACTGGGGGAGACGCAAGCCCCCATGGCTACACCCCTGAGCTGTTGGAAAATTGTATTATCAAATGTAAAGAAGTTGTTATACAAACACCAGTGGACCATCCTTAAAATCATTTTGTTGTGGCTATACAATTCCAAAATTCTATTGCCTAAGTAGCATTCAACAGCCTTAAGACCATCACTATGCTCAATGCTAGTGTATAATGTAGTGATTTCCATAGTCATCAACAAAAATTCATTTGACCAGGGTTGATTGGCAAGCTTGTTCAGGAAATCAGCGGTATCACGGATAAATGACGGGAGGCTCACAATAAAATCCTGTAAATAGTGGTCAACATATCGCGATGTGTTCTCAAATAATCTCTTTCTGGCTGAGATAATGGGCCGACCTGGGATAGGTGACACATTTTTATGAACTTTAGGTATGAAATATATTGTCGGCATAGCTAAAAACTCATTGTTTAGAAAGGCAAATTTGTCCCTTGATATTAATGCACAAGTTACTAACTTGTGTAACGATATATCTGTAAGAGACAGTAGTTAGTGACAGATTCCTTACCTTAGAATATCCCCAGGCGTCAGGCTGGATCCGGGAAAGTTTTTGCGTAGCAGTACCCTTGCGCGTCGGTAGGCGGCGTCGTGCGGCTCCGCGTCCGTCGTCGGCGTCGTGATCGCCGGGATGACGTCGCGGGCAGTACTTAGGCGCCGCCCCTGCGCGCTGACGTCAGTTCTGTACACGACTTTCCGCGCCAGGAACGCAGAGCCATGCAAGAAGCTGACATAGGTGTCTGAAAAATACTAGGGCCCTGAAAGGGATGTCCTTAACCCTAGAAATCAGTTCGCAGAACGGGGAGGATGGGTGGGGCGGTAAGGAATCTGTCACTAACTACTGTCTCTTACAGATATATCGTTACACAAGTTAGTAACTTGTGCATCTGAAAGAGACACGTTAGTGACAGATTCCTTACCTTAGAATAGATACCCCAGCAATACCAACCCCGGTGGTGGGTCTGCGAACAAAGATCAGACAAGGAAGTCCTGGAGGACAGAACGGCCAAAGAAGCCGTCCCTCCGGACCTGACTGTCAAGGCAGTAATGCTTTGTAAACGTGTGCAGCGAGGCCCACGTAGCTGCCTGACAGATAACCGGCAGCGGAACACCGCGGCCCAAGGCCGTGGTAGCAGCCGTTGCCCTGGTGGAATGGGCACGCAGCCCAACAGGAGGCTCCTTTTAGCCAAAGAATAGCAGGTCTTGATGCACAAGGTAACCCAGCGGGAGATGGTCCTCTTGTGCACCGCCCGACCTTTTTGGCGCCCACGTAGCCAACAAAGAGCTGGTCATCCACCCGGAAGTGTTTTGTGCGGTCAATATAGAAAGAGAGCGCACGTTTTGGGTCCAGACGGTGGAGCCTCTCTTCCTCTCTGGAAGGATGCGGAGGCGGAAAGAAGGTGGGCAAAGTGATGGTCTGCCCAATGTGGAAAGCAGTAACCACCTTTGGCAAGAAGGACGGACGCGTCCGAAGAACAACCTTGTCTGGATGAACAGACAGAAAGGGAGGTTTGCAAGATAGAGCCTGGAGCTCACTCACCCGCCGAGCGGAGGTGATGGCCACCAGAAAGGCTGTCTTCAGAGTCAGAAGACGAAGAGGACAGTTATGTAGAGGCTCAAAGGGAGCGCACATTAAAAAGGTAAGAACCAAGTTTAAGTCCCACTGAGGCATCACAAACGGAACAGGAGGGAAGAGGTGAGTAATGCCTTTTAAGAACCTGTTAACAACAGGGGACTTGAAAAGGGAGGGCTGATCAGGGAGCCTGAGGAAGGCCGAGATAGCACAAAGATAACCCTTGATGGTACCCAGGGCAGAACCCTGGTGGGCCAGAGAGAGAAGGAACAGAAGGACCTCAGAAAGAGGGGCAGAAAGGGGATTCACAGCCTTTGCTGTGCACCATGCCACAAATTTGTTCCACCTGCAGGCGTATACCACTTTAGTGGAGGGACGCCTGGCTGCCAGAATCACATCACAAACTTCGGGAGGCAAGTCGAAAGGAATCAACTGCCGCCGCTCAATCTCCACGCAAGCAGGTGTAGACTGGACAGGTTCGGGTGGAGGACCGTCCCCTGCTGCTGCGACAGAAGATCCTCCCGAAGAGGCAGACGGATCGGGGGATCTACGCTCATATTGAGTAGCTCGGGATACCAAACTCTTCGAGCCCAGTCCGGAGCCACAAGAATGACTTGGGCCCGGTCGTGCCGAATCTTCTTCAACACTCTGGGTAGAAGTGGTATAGGCGGAAAGGCGTACAATAGACCGCAACTCCACTCGTGACGAAAAGCGTAGCCGAGCGAGTGCCGCCTTGGAAATTCCAACGCGCAGAACTGATGACATTGCGCGTTCTCTTCGGTGGCGAATAGATCTAACCAAGGCTCTCCCCACTGTAGAAAGAGTCCTTGCGCCACTTCCGAGTGAAGACGCCATTCGTGATCCATCATGCACCTGCGGCTGAGTTCGTCCGCCCTGGCGTTCAGGGAACCTGCCAGGTGTTGAACCACCAGGAACATGCCCTGGTGTTCCAGCCATGTCCAGAGGCGCAGAGCCTCCTGACAAAGGGTCCACGACCCCACCCCGCCTTGTTTGTTGCAGTACCACATGGCGGTGGTGTTGTCTGTGAACACCTGCACTACCTTCCCTTTGACAGAGGGAAGGAATGCCTTGAGTGCAAGTCGGATCGCCCGGAGCTCCAGAAGGTTGATATGGAGCCGGGACTCCGCCGGAGACCAGAGGCCTCTGATCTCCGCCTCTCCCATGTGACCGCCCCATCCCAGAAGGGACGCGCCCGTCACAACTGTGTGCTCTGGCTGGGGAAGGGAGAGGGATCTGCCCATGACCCATTGCCGGTTCGAGAGCCACCACTGCAACTGTTTTGCAGTCCCCTCCGAGATCTGGACGTGATCGGACAGGTCGCCCTGGTGCTGCGCCCACTGGAACTTCAGGTCCCACTGCAGAGTCCGCATATGCCATCTGGCATGAGTGACCAGCAGGATGCAGGAGGCCATGAGGCCCAGCAGCCTCAGGGTCATCCGTACCGAAACCCAGGATAAAGGCTGAAAGATCGGAATCATAGCCTGAATATCCCGGACTCGCCGTTCGGGAGGATAGGCCCGAAACTGCGTCGTGTCCAGAACTGCTCCGATGAAAAGGAGCTGTGGAGAAGGAATCAGATGCGACTTCGGCACATTGATGGAGAACCCCAGCGAGTGCAGGAGTTCGGCCGTAGTCTGGAGGTGGGAGACGACTGCCTGGGACGAGCCCGCCTTCAGCAGCCAGTCGTCGAGGTAGGGGAAGACTGAAACCCCTGCCCGGCGCAGATGAGCTGCGACCACCGCCATCACTTTCGTGAACACCCGAGGGGCACTGGTAAGGCCAAAGGGGAGCACGGTGAACTGAAAATGCTCGAGGCCTACCGTGAACCGAAGGTAACGCCGGTGGGCCGGCAGGACGGGGATGTGGAAATAGGCGTCCTGCAAGTCCAACGCTACCAACCAGTCTCCGGGGTCGAGGGCAGTCAAGACCTGAGCTAGGGTGAGCATCTTGAACTTCTCCTTCCGGAGGAAGCGATTGACGTTCCGGAGGTCCAAGATAGGACGCATGTCCTCCTTGTCCTTTTTGGGCACCAGAAAGTAGTGGGAGTAGCAACCACGCCCTACTTCTGGGGTCGGAACACGCTCGATGGCCCTCTTGGCCAAGAGGGCCGTGACTTCCTTCTGTAGAAGCACCAAGTGATCCCCTGACATGCGGTGGAATGGAGGTGGCATGGCTGGGGGTGGTCTCGAAGGGGAGGGAGTAGCCCCTTCGGACAATGTCCAAGACCCACTTGTCCGAGGTGATGGGACGCCAGTGGTGAAGGTGATGGCGGACCCTGCCCTCGACTGGCGTGCTGTGCACCTGAAAGGAGGGACTAGGAGGGCTTGGAGGCCGCGGACGGGTTGGAGGTGGTGGCCTGACCCGCACGCTGGTTGCCCGAACCGCCACGGCGGTATCCACGTCCTCGGCCACGCGAAGGCGCTTGCTGCGCGGGCCGTTGGCCGGCCTGTGGACGTGACTGGGCGCCCCTTCCGTGGCCACGAAAGGGGCGAAAAGCAGACGTTTGCGGAGGGCGCACAACAGCAAGGCCCAGGGACTTAGCAGTAGCCCGTGAGTCCTTGAAACGCTCCAGCGCATGGTCTGCCTTCGAACCAAAAAGACCGACTCCATCAAAGGGCATGTCCATGAGAGTATTCTGGACATCCCCTGAAAAACCAGTGGTTCTCAGCCAGGCGTGGCGACGCAGCGCCACCGTCGTTGCAAGCGATCTGCCCAGCGAGTCGGCGGTATCAAGGCCACAGCGGATGGTATATTTAGCCGCATCACGCCCTTCCGCAATAGCGCGGGTAAGCAGTGTCTGGACCTCCTCAGAACACTGCGGCAAAACATCAGCCACCGAATCCCACAGGGAGTGGGTGTATCGGCCCAAGAGGCAAGCGGTATTAACAGACCGCAAGCCAGCACTGGAGGAAGAGAAAGCCTTCTTCCCAAAGTGATCCAGGCGCTTGGATTCCCTATCCGGAGGGGCGGTAGGGAAGGCTGTTTGGGAGGCAGAGGCTTGGACAACCAAGCTCTCAGGGGTGGGGTGTTGGGAGAGAAACAGGGGGTCGCCCGGAGCCGGGCGATGGCGTCGGGCCACGTTCCTATCCACAGGAGCCCCTGTGGTGGGTTTGGACCAGGCACCCAAAAGAACGTCAGTGAGTGCATCGTTGAACGGCAGCACAGGCTCCGAAGAGGAGGCCGCCGGCTGAAGCACTTCAGTCAGGAGGTTAGTCCTGACGGCCACTGTAGGCAACTGGAGATTTAAGGCTCCAGCAGCTCTACGCAACACCGTTGCAAAATTAGCCCCCTCCTCCGTTGCCACGGGAGGAGACAGCATGCCAGAGTCGGGGGAGGTATCCAGCCCACTGGCATCCCCAAGTTCCTCAACCCAGTCTGGGTCAAACTCGCACTGTTGTGTGAGAGGGTCGTCAGACCCCTCCCAGCTCTCCTGGTCCTCCTCAGGTTGAAAAGATGGAGGAGGAGGGACATAAGGGACCCAAGGTCTCATCGGCGCCGGAACCGGCGTCGGGCGACGCCGGTCCGGCTCCATGTCCGGACCCGGGGAGAACCGGGGAACGACGCCGCCCGGAGCCCCGGACGGCGTCGGAAACGGCACCGGGGACATCGGCGTCGGCGGAGGCGTGGTTAGGTCAACCGGCGTCGATGGGGTTGCGGCACCACCGGAACCGGGGTCGAGGCCGGGGCCAGAGCCGAGGCCGGGACGAAGGCTGGTGGGACAGGCGACGCCGGGACCGGAGTCGACGGCGACGCCGGAGCAACCCCATCAGGGCCCGCGGGGCCCGAAGGCGCACCGGAGGGACCTTGAGGCCCGAAGAGGCGGGCCATGGCCGACAGGAATTTCTGTATTTCGGCCGGAGTCGCCCCGAACCCGGGTAGGACGGGTAATGCGGGGGCAACTCGACAGGCACGTCCGGGGCCGCGGGGCGGGGACGGTGCTGACAGGGACCTCAGCCGAGTCGCGCGACCGGCGAGGCGAAGTCTTAGAGCGATGACGCCGCTTAGACTTCTTGTGCTTCGACTTACCGGAGGAGCGCGAAGACTTGGATTCCGACGAACGGCGGGGACTCCGCGTCCGGCCCCTCGACCTCTCCCGGGACCGGGGCTTGGTGCGGCGCGGAGCCGACTGCCGGACTTCAAGGAGCTTTCGAGACCGCTCTCGCAAAGCCTTCGGATGAAGTTTCCGGCAGTCAGGGCACGACTTCGTGTCGTGGTCTCGGCCGAGACAGAAGAGACACTCGAGGTGGGGGTCCGTGATGGACATCATACGACCACATTCCTCGCAGGGCTTAAAGCCGGGCATCCCTACGACACCTTAGGAGTCGTGAAGACTCGTTGAAGAAAACAGTGAAAAATTTCACAAAAAAGATAGTCAAAAAGTGACTAGGGCACTGCTCTTCTGGCGCGGAAAAAGAAGAACTGACGTCAGCGCGCAGGGGCGGCGCCTAAGTACTGCCCGCGACGTCATCCCGGCGATCACGACGCCGACGACGGACGCGGAGCCGCACGACGCCGCCTACCGACGCGCAAGGGTACTGCTACGCAAAAAACTTTCCGGATCCAGCCTGACGCCTGGGGATATTCTAAGGTAAGGAATCTGTCACTAACGTGTCTCTTTCAGATCCATCCCTCTTCCAGCCAACTAATTCATCTTTGAAGTCTTTACTTGTTTTCTTGAGACTTGTGCCATGTTGGTTTTCCTATAACAAAAAGGGTCATTAAGATGTCTATATGCCTCCTGCTTATATTTGTCCTTGTGCCATAAAACAACATGCCCCCCTTGTCAGACTTATTTATGACTACTGTTGAGTTGGTTCTTAATTTCGTCATAAGGTTAAAATATTGCATAGTGTGGTATTTGTATTTGTTGGGTTGTGTTTTAATGCGGCAATTGAGCTTTTTAATTTAGTCGATGACCCGGTCATGAAAGATGTCCACCACATCCCTCGGCATCATGGGTACAAATGTGGAAGTTGGTTTGAAGGGACATCGACTGGATGTCATAGGATTTATGCCTTCTTCACCTAAAATTGTTAGTGTGTCCATTGGAGAGTCAATAGTACCACTTTTATCATCTGATATTTCATTTAGCTTACGCACCTCACACCATAGCACCTTTAAGGGGATACTCCTCTATCGCCCTCCAGGCCCCAGGGGTGGATTTTTAGAACTGCTGGGGACACTGCTCGAAGAAGGGCTATGTGCAGATTCCTTTACGGTGCTAGGGGATTTTAATTTCTATCTGGAGGATCAATCCAACTTAGACACTATTACATTGGGGCAAGTGATGGAGGCAGGGGAATTGAAGCAGTTGATCGGAGTACCAACACACAATAAGGGGCACACGCTGGATGGGATCTTTTCCAATAATCCTACACTGGCAGTCTCATCAGTACTTCCTTTGGTGTGGTCCGATCATTGCGCCATCCTCTTTAAGGTGAAAGAGTCTAAGGACCACAAACTTAGATCAGAACCCTCAGGGACCATCGGAAAAAGAGTTTGGAAAAATGTAGACTGCGTAGAGTTAGGAGAGGCACTGAAAAATACCAAGTCTCCTCTCCCTGTAGAGGTAGACGAAGCTACCTCTGCATTCACGGAGTGGCTAGAAGTAGCATGTGACAAACTCGCCCCCGTTAAAGTGTGGACCCCTAAAAGGGCTCATCCATCTGCCCCCTGGTTTTCGGATGAACTAAAAAAAAAAAAACAGGCCTGTAAACGTTTAGAAAGGGTGTGGAGGAAATGCTACAATAACGTGGACAAAGAAAGTTATAAGCTAAGCCTTAGACAATACAAGGATAAACTGTTGGAAACCAAAAAAAAGTTATTTGCGGAACAAATCTCCCAGGCCGAATCCAATGCCAAAGAGCTCTTTAAAACCATCACCAAACTGGCGTCCCCAAAGGCCCCCAAGAGCCAAAGTAGCCCAGAGCTCTGTGAAAAATTGGCCAAATTTTTCCAACAAAAAGTGGAATCTATCTTTTCCTCATTTAGCCTAGCTCAAAGGGGGATAAGGACGATGCCTCCAAACATAGAACAAAACAAACCGGCATTAGTCAATTTCTCTCTGTTAGAGGCACCAGATACAATCAAACTTCTGAGTTCCATTCGGTCTGGATCCCCGATGGATCCATGTCCGGCATCGGTATTAAAGCAAATCCCAGAAGTTATAGGATCGACCCTTACACCATTGTTGAACAACATAATTACAACGGGCAAATTCCCCAGCAATTGGAAGAAGGATTCTATCCTTCCCCTATTAAAAAAACCTACCCTGGACCCTAGCGATCCAAACAATTATAGGCCAATCTCAAGACTCCCGCTTCCCACCAAGATTATCGAAAAGGCCATGAACACCCAGCTCAGCACAATTCTGCTAACTAACAATCTACTCGATTCATCGCAATACGGGTTTAGAGCAGAACACAGTACTGAGCTGGCCTTAATCAAATCCACAGAGGAGGTGCGGGAGGCGTTGGACAGAGGAGGAAAGGCGATTCTGATTATGTTAGATCTGTCAGCAGCCTTTGGCACGGTCCATCATGAAGTTCTGATGGACCGGTTGTCTGAAGTAGGAGTACATGGTGCCGCTTGGAACCTTCTACAGTCCTTCCTCTCTGGAAGAACGCAAACAGTGGAACTGGACAATCATAGGTCAAAGCCTTTCTCACTCCCGTGTGGGGTGCCACAGGGCTCATTGATAAGCCCGACACTCTTCAATGTGTATGTGATCTCTTTGGCGGGCCTAATTAAATCCTACTATATATCTAGGAAACAGTGGTTCAGGTGTGGCCTAAATGGTCCAAAGCGAGAAAGTGACCCAGCAGGGAACACTTGGTTCTAAGATTTTGAAATTAATTCATGAGGGAGCAAAGGAAAGATCAGAGGAAGGTCATGTAGGTCAGATAAATGATAGACATTTATTTTACAATTTTTCGATGCCAGCAAAGGCAGAAGCAGGACGCTCCCGTCTGCACAGCTCCAGGCTCCCATTTAAAGGCCCTGCAGTTCGTTTTCTAAAAAATACAAAACCAATCATACCGGCCAGCTGCCTTTCCATCCCGGGTTCCCTCCAAATAAGCAAACACGAGTCCTGGACAGACATTCCCACTCAGTTCTTTGGCGCCATTAATTCACGCCTTCAGCCCATTTTAAAAATCAGTACCAGCTGCCCACATCATTAACAGACGAATGGGCCTAGGATGATTTTCCTTTCTTCTAATTCAGCTTGCTCACCCTTGTCCTGAAGATGAACCCCACTTATTGGGTTCGAAACGCTGTCGACCACCATACAACATGAACTCCTATTACTCCTTGTAAAATAACTGTGGAGCTCATTATATTGTTGTCAATGCGATGCCTTTTTAAACCTCACTATCACCCTGCATGTCACGCTTCCTTTCACCTAAATGTATGTGAGCACCTGAATAATATACAAAAAATTGTAAAATAAATGTCTATCATTTATCTGACCTACATGACCTTCCTCTGATCTTTCCTTTGCTCCCTCATGAATTAATTTCAAAATCTTAGAACCAATTGTTCCCTGCTGGGTCACTTGCTCGCTTTGGACCATTTAGGCCACACCTGAACCATTCCTAGATATCTCGCCACCCCAGGTTCACATATTGGGGTACCCTTGTCTTCTCAAAAAACCTAATTAAATCCTACGGCTTCCAAATCACCTCCTACGCAGACGACACGCAAATAGTGTTGTCAATTAGAGACGGGGAAGAGAAGGAAACAGGGGCTCGCTTTCATGATTGCATGAGGGCCATCTCAGGATGGATGTCGTCCAATTGCCTGAAATTAAATTCAGGCAAAACAGAGGTTATTATGTTTGGAAACAACCCTAACCTGTGGACGCCAGATTGGTGGCCAGCAGAGCTGGGCCTCTGCCCTTCTCCCACCAGGAAAGCAAAAAACTTGGGGGTGATTATGGACAATAAGCTCTCTTTTGGCGATCACATAAGCTCGGTGGTCTCGACATGTTTCTTAATCCTGAGAATCATAAGGAAAATAAAGTTCTTTCTTCCGGAGAGCAGTCTCAGGACAGTGATCACGGCCCTTCTTATGGCATGGATTGACTACTGTAACAGTCTATATTTAAATGCCCAAAAACAGCATGTTAACAGGCTTCAAATTGCACAGAATGCTGCAGCCAGAATGCTGCCAGGTACTCCCAAATTCGTCTCTGTAAAGAAGGAGTTAAAACAACTACACTGGCTCCCCGTGAAGCTAAGGGTACGCTTTAAGGCCCTCTGCATGGCCTTTAAAGCCCTCAATGGAATTGGCCCCAACCATCTAGGGCAAAAATTCAAATGGTATGTCCCCGCAAGGAACCTTCGGTCTACAGGAGCAAAACAAGTCCTAGTTCCTCCGATTAAAAAGGCCAGTTGGGGGGGCAGAAGTTTCATCACTTGTGCCTCTAAGGCATGGAATGAGCTCCCATTTCATTTGAGGAACTCAGCAGATCTCCTTTCCTTCAGAAGGGGGCTGAAAACTTGGCTTTTCTCACAATAAAACCCCCATCACTGACGACCAGCAGGTATGCTCAGCGCCAGGACACCCTTGGGTAACCGTGCGATATATAAGCTCAAATAACATAACATGTAAGGTTCGTAGCAAGGAGGCATCTGCTACTTGAAGATTTGTAAGTCCAGTTTTCGGCTTGTCCACAGTGATCTCATTTGTTGATTGTTTAATCTTGTTATATTTTGTTAATTTGAGTTTCCTTATAAATTAAAAAATATGTCTACTCTCATTTGACAGTAATTAAAGCTGCTTTCTGGGCAGAAGGTGAGCCCCAGCGCCAATAGTTGTGTTTCCGCTTGGCTAAGTTGGATTCAGTGAGGTTGATGACAGTCTTATCATTTGATTTTACAGTTTCGTCCACCTGTATTCTGCTGCCTCATGTGTTTGTGGCACTTTCTCCTTTGGCGCCTTCTGTAGTTCCTTCTTTGTTTAGAAATACATTTGGATTCCTTGGTCTCAGAGATTGTTTTCTCGCTTTCCTTAAAAAGTCCAACTCTTCAGCTAATGTGAGGTTGCCTAGATATATATATATATATATATTATCTACTGGCGGTCGACAGTAGATAGTTATAGTTAGGACCTTTATCCATAGGAAATCCGCAACATTCTATTTGAAATAACTCTTGCGCCGGTTGACGAATCTTCGCGAAAGCTTCGAACTTGTTGGGGCGCTTTGCTCCACTCCTACCCTGAAAGTCCGAACTGCTGAACGGAATTACACCAAATTTTGCAAAAAGGTAGCGCTTGGTTCAGAAAGCGACCTTTTTTTAAAATGGTGTAAATCCGTTCAGTAGTTGCGGAGAAATTCAAAATATAAGAGTGAAAAAATCGATTTCCCATAGGAAACTTTATGCAAGGCTACAGCAAAAACTGCTGAACGGAATTACACCAAATTTGGCAAAAAGGTAGTGCTTGGTTCAGAAAGCACCCTTTTTAAAAATGGTGTAAATCCGTTCAGTAGTTGCTGAGAAAACCAAAATAAAAGTTTAGATATTTAGAGGCACGGAGGATCCGTGCACCCTCCCTACCACGAGCTGCATGGTAATTGGCTGTCAACACTCCAAACCAGGAAGTGTTGGCAGCCATCTTGTTCCTCGGTAGAACCGAGGAACAAGAAAGCAGTAAAACAACTGGTGCAAAAAGGGGCGTGGCCTCTGAACACCTCTCTGCAACGCAGCTCTCTGGCGCATACTGGAGGTATCTGGTGGGCTAGTTGGCCCCTAGGGACCCTCGGGATTGAGGAGGAATTAATTCTCCAACTTAAAACGCGCCACAGGGCGTGTTTGCAGACATGTCACCTCAGGCCCCACCACCTTCCTTCACCATTGTGCAAATATTCCTCTAAAATCAGCCGAACTACGAATTCCGATTTACTCACCTGTTATCAGGAGAGACCTCAGTGCTGCATCTTTGAGCCCAGTACTGATCCTGAAAAGTAATTCTAACCGTACTTACCAGTAACTTGAATTTTCTTCCATAGGCTAACATTGACTGGTTTCACTTGGAAATTCTTCTAAAGTGTGGAGTTTTGGAACTTTATAATATTCCTCTAAAATCAGCCGAACTACGAATTCCGATTTACTCACCTGTTATCAGGAGAGAACCCAGTGCTGCATCTTTTAGCCCAGCACTGACCCCGATAAGTAATTCTAACCGTACTTACCAGTAACTTGTATTTCCTTCCATTGGAATCCATTGTCTGGTTTTCCGCAGAAAAGTTTCAAAGTGCCGTTTTTCACAAACTACAAATATTCCTTAAAAATCGCCTGTATGACTTAAACGCATTCTTTCAAATGTTTACAGGAGATGCACCAGTGCTGGATCCAGGATCCACCACTGAGTAAGAAAAATTAACGATAACACTACTTACCTGCTAAGTGAATTTCCTCCCATAGGATAACATTGGTGATTCTATGTGAAAAAGTTTCTAAGTGTCAACTTTTAAAATACAATAATATTCCTTAAAAATCACTACTGTAACCAAAACGCTTTTACTCATCTGTTTACAGGAGATGTCCCAGGACTGAATCTAGGATCCAGTCCTGTGGTTAGAAAAGTAATCCATAAAGTAACTAATTGCATTTAACTAGAAATTCACATTGAGCTCAATGTTGCATTGTGTTTGAAATTGTGTTGCCCATTGCAACAACTGTAACCACTGTACTTAAAAGTCTATTGCCTATTTGCAAAGTATTTAAACTAAAGTAATTCATTCTGAGAAAGTATATTTTGTAATGTAATGTATAATGTAATTACAATGTAATTTAAAAAATAAATAGTTTAAAAAAATGTAGAAAATCAGTATCAAAAAAATAAAGATAACAATTAATACATTTAAAAATTGTCATTTACAAAACCTTGGAAATTCACTGAAAAAACCATAGGTTTCAGGCACGTTATAGTTAGAAATTAGCATTTAAAAAACCTTTGAAATTCACTGAAAAAACCATAGGTTTCAGACACGTTATAGTTAGAAATTAGCATTTAAAAAACCTTTGAAATTCACTGAAAAAACCATAGGTTTCAGGCACGTTATAGTTAGAAATTAGCATTTAAAAAACCTTTGAAATTCACTGAAAAAACCATAGGTTTTAGGGACAGTTATAGTTAGTTGGACATTGCACTCGTACAAAACCCGTGAAATTCCCCGTTATAGTTAGTTCAGCTAACTATAACTCGCGCCCCGCAATGCACTGCTGATGACGTCACATATTACATCACTCATGACATGGTCAGTGACATCACTGATGACATCTCAAATGACATCACTCATGACATCATCCATGTGATAATTTCATGCATCTTCTCACACCCTAATATAACTTTTGATACACCCACTCTAAATTACAGACTGCCATTCTCAAAACCATAGACACTCCAACACCAAAAACTACATACCCACTCACTGATTCTTAGGTCTACACACACATCCACTCACTCACCTGTACAGTCACTCATACTTACAGTCACTCAGTACAGGACTATCATATGCACTCATACACCTATATAAACACGCACACACCGCCACTCATCCATAGAGGTACTCACACACCTAGTCAGTCATGCAAAAAATTAATCACACACCCATTTACTCACCTATACAGTTATACACACACCAGCTCACTTACTCATACAAATACTAGCACATTCTTACGCTCTTATACAATAACTGATACAAGCACACACGCATCCATACAGCCACTCTCACTATCACACACTCTCACTTATAGCCATTGAAATACTCTAACACACATATATACTGCCTTTTACATAGGTAGTTACTCGCACATGTACCACTGAGATATACATTCACTCACTAACACACCCATACACACACTCACCCACCCAAGCAGTCCATCACAGATGCACTCTTGAAATCATGCACCCAGTGAATCACCCACTCACACATCTATGTACAGAGTCACACACACCCCACCCACACAAACACTCAGGCAGCCATACAGATACTCAGATAACCAATCAATAACTCATATAGACACTCATGTAGCTATTTACAAACCCATGCAGCCACTTACACACCAACAGACAGACGGATAAAGACATTCACACAGTTTAGTCACTAACCCATGCATTTAGGAAGATACGTTTAATCACTCACTTAGAGTCAGTCACGCACCTACTAAATCATCCATCCAGACACTTCTACACCCACTCATTATTCAATACACCTTGGCATATATAGTAAACATATTTAAACTTTATAGAAACACACAGTCACTGCATGATGTCCTCAGTGATGTCATTTGAGATGTCATCAGTGATGTCATGAGTGATGTCACTGACCATGTCATGAGTGATGTAATATGTGACGTCATCAGCAGTGCATTGCGGGGCGCGAGTTATAGTTAGCTGAACTAACTATAACGGGGAATTTCACGGGTTTTGTACGAGTGCAATGTCCAACTAACTAGAACTGTCCCTAAAACCTATGGTTTTTTCAGTGAATTTCAAAGGTTTTTTAAATGCAAATTTCTAACTATAACGTGTCTGAAACCTATGGTTTTTTCAGTGAATATATATATATATATATAAAGTCCCGGCCCGTCAATGCCCTCGACGGACCACAGCACACAAAGAAATGCAACCAACTCCAGAGTGCAAGTTCTCAAAGCAGTGATTTATTGTCCCAAAAAAAACACCCAAGTGTTCCAGGCATAGTGCCTGCCACGACGCGTTTCGATCGCTACTCGCGATCTTGATCACATATATATAACATTTGAGCATTATCCGTTTAGTATTTATTGATTGCATGAGACTGCAGATGTATCTGTTAATGTTTTGAGATGTGTTATTCCTAACAGATAATGTGCTAATATTTAAAATGTAATTTATGCAACAATGTGTATTATTATATATCAAATTTTAAATCGGAACGCGCATTGTAAGGAAATGAATAATATACATTCTAAAATGTGCTTTTCTTTTGTAGTACGTTAAGATTAGAGAGTAGGTTTAATGTGGGGTAGTGTAACTTTTTGCTAACAGGGTTCTGCGTTTACAATGTTTATTTTCACACACTGGAGAGGATTCATTGGTGCATCCTTGCATCAAGGATGTCCTGCACGGGTGAGCTTGTCAAGGGGTGCTGTTTAACGGTCTAAGAGCCCTGTCATTGTCATTTTCGTTAAATCTGCATAGGGAAGCTAAATATCCGGCAAATTAATTCAGCACTGTGAACTACGTCTTGAGTTACATGTGTTCCGGTTCAGAGAAGTCCTGGCTTGGCAGTTCTGGTTAGGCTGTTCATACTGGAGCAGGACCAAGACTAATTTGCATATGCTGGATCTAATCTGAGGTGACATGGTGGGCAGAATAAAGGTGGGTTGGAATGCTACCCAAGAGATTGCCGGAGGTTAAACTTACTGCAAGCATCCTCCCATCATCTTTTGTGTGTTTGGTGTACTACTCTAAGTGGCCAAGGGTATATTGAGACCTGGGTCCCATGCTCACTGTACCACTGGAACCAAGCTGCACCTGACTGACAAGCCTCAACCAGGGCAAAAAAGGTTTGGGGTTTCTTGTGTTCGGGTCAGAGAGGAGCTAGCTTGACAGTTCAGGATAGATTGTTTCTTCTTTAGCTGGACCAAGACTGATTTGCATATGGCTGGGTCTAGTCTGAGCTGGCAAGTTGGGAAAAAGAACGATGGGCTGGAATGTTACCCCGAACGATTGCCAGAGGTTAGACTTATAGTAAGCATTCCTCCCATCCACCTTTTGTGTGTTTAAAATTATGGCAAATAACTAATGTATGTCTCTTTTTTGTGAAAAACAAGCTTTGAAACCACTGGCAAACATTAAATAAGAAGGCTTACCCATATGTACATATATAATATATGACATGAACATTTGGTACAAACACAAAGGGGACAAACTGTAGTGTGCATGTTACAATGCATAAGTGAATGGAATATAATTTATTTTTATACAGTACCTATAGTGATGAGCTGATCAAACCAAAATGATGTCTGGGGGAAGTGGCTTACGATGAGTGTTTGACTGGCCCCAAGGAGATCCAGAAGGACAAACAAATTCTGCAAGAATCAAATATCAGGAATTAGGTATTTTAGAGAAAAACTTGAGATTCAATACAACAGTGGAAGTTACTGACTCATGTTGAAGTTCCTGATCCTAGTCGTACATTTTCTTTAATTACATTTACCAATAACACTGTAAGAACATTAATACCAGAATTCTGCACAAACTACAACAGAGGGGCTAGAGGTGTGTGCACGCCCTTCTCTGTGAACCACAGTCTTACTCCTGTAGGAGACACATACTTGACCACTAGAGCTCCTCTCCAAATGTTAGCTATGCCAGTGATGAGAGGATTTAGTGGTTTGTTGAAAATGGAGAATTTTTAGGACTTATAATACAAGAAGTACAGTTTCCTAATTATCATCATCAAGAGAAAAGATTCCAAAGCAGAGGGAAAATAGGATAATGGTGCTACTCTAGGCCATAATTAAACAAAGAGATGTGGTTATGGAGCCCCACCTATCCCAACTAAGCTTCCACTACTGATTCAGGTAAATATCTTTCCTCAAAATCCACCACTGTATTGAAGATCCATCACCCCCAAGCACCACCCTATCACACATTTACAACTCAAAGCGGCCCATCACCTTTACTCTTTACCACCCCCTGCCCCCTAGTTAACCTCACATGCAATAAGAGACGCAACTAAGATGTGATGAATGTCTGTGCATTATGCTGATAAAACTGCTACAATCATCTTGTAATGTCACATATCATCTTCTCTACCAACAATGGCATTTGTGAGGTCCAAAGCATACTATAGTTTGAATGTACCGGTTGATGAACTTCACCTGCTTCTTTTGATGTAGATAAAGATATTCTGTTCTTTACCTTTTCTTTCCCTCTTCCACTTCCTCCACAGGTCTTTTGCAGAAATTATTTTTTTCTTCCTCTCATTACTTGGTTCTCTATATTCTCTACCCTCAATTCTACCTCTGCAGTTCCTTTCCTGGTATTCACATCACACCTTCGATAGATAGTATCCGCTATTTTCTTACACTCTTTCTTGTATACCTCCGTAGCCATGGCTTACTCCTACCACCAAATCTGGGAATTTCTGTAAACTGAACTATAACTACTCCCTCCTGACTTTGCTCAACTCTTCTTCCCAAGCATGTTATGATTCTCCTTTACTGGCAGTTAAGTGACACCAATGTCAATTTATCATCTCTTTTTTCCTTCATTCATGTACTTATTTCTACTTATTTAGTAGTCTTTTCTCTCAACGCTTACCTGGTCTGGCTTTTCACTAACTGCTACCGACTTTGCTATATCTAAAACAGATATACTTAAAAACACATGTTCCCAATTTCCATTTAGAGATTCCTCCTATCATTTTCTGCCCCTTTACCAACACAGGACTAAGTTTGTGTCTCTGCTATACTAATCTTACGCAATCCGACGCAAATGTCTCTCTTCAATAAACTTTCATGCCTCTGACCTGTTGTCCTCTGCTACCCAAAGAATATTGTGCCCTTTAATCAATTTTCAGTAGCTCTTTCCTTAAATATTTTCAACATGGTTCTTGTGTCCGTGTATTCTTAAGAAGCCCACAGTTGATCAATCGTCTTCCACTATTTTTCTACCTGGTTTTTGCATGATGTGTACATTCAAGTTATAAAGATCAAACTGAAAATAAAACAAAAAAGGCATGTGAAATATAGATACCTCAAAAAAAGGTTGAAAGGGGGACCTTGTACGTCTTCATATTAATTGAAGAACACGTATAGCAGTTCTTGGGGAACATGCTGTAGAACTCTACTGGTGGGTGCCTAGATAAGCAGATTTGTGTAGGAAATTGCTGCTACTGTTAATGTCTTGAGAAAGGTGGCGAAAAAGAACTATAACCACCAAAAAACTGCATCAACTAACTAAGGATTTTTTATTTATTTTTATTTTTTTTTTAGAGTTTTATATAGCGCAAACTAGACCCGAGAAATCAGGTATCAGATCGCTTTACATGAGCACCAGTTTCGCTACAGAAAGACACATTCATTTTTTTTGTAGGGCACAGGGAGATTAAGTGATTTGCCCAGAATCACAGGATGTTTTAGCGTCGTTGCCGAGACTCGAACCCGGTTCCCCAGCTTCAAGGTCGACCGCTCCAGCCGTAAGGCTACATCCTCTCCCCTAAGGATTATTTCTTCATGGTGCATGTGGATTTGATGTTTACCCAAACTGTGCATTGATGAAGTACTACAGAATCTAAGAAAAACTTGTGAATATTGCTTTTGAGTTGTTAGGTTTGAGTGGTAGGAGTGATAAATTGATTTTTGAGTGTTTAACATTGAAGATAGAAGTGTATTGATTTTACATGAAAAGAGACGTTTTAATAAAATGTATTTACAATGTTGATCAATAACAAATGCATATATAATAAATAACATTTTGGACATTATCAGTGGATGGTAAATCATTGTGCATAAACAAAATATACTGCCTCTTCAGCTTAAGAAAAGGTGGTTGGAGTTAAGGGAAGAAACATTTTGTTTGGACAAGGGGGGGCTATATTTGTGCCAAAAATTGGGGCCTTAGTAAGCACAACGAAAATTGCAAATTCAGTGCCTGGAAGTAGTCCAGAGCAGATGTCAGAGGAACTAATGGAATCCATAAGGTATATTCAGAAATAATTGAAAATTCAAAAAGAAACTCAAACTGAATGTGCAAATGGTAAATCAAACTACAGTTTACATTAATTTGTATTAACAGTTACATACACATTCTACTAATCTGCATGAAAAACATTGGCAGATCTGAATCGTGGACTTTACAGGAGACCTTACTTCTAACTATCTAAAAGAAGTGCAAGATGCGGTACATAGTTTTATTTGGGATCAAAGACGCTCAGATTTTATCGCAGTAGCTATTGTGAGAAATATTATTTCTAAGATGCTAGGTTATTAAGTGGGAAAGATCCTGATCACAAGTACTATGTACGTACCATAGAATATGAATACGGATAACAAAGTTTGTTTTTTAGAACCTCCTTTTCATCACATCAAAAATGTGTGTCAATCCGAAATTGTGCATAATATGGAAACCTGGAAGCCAGATGTACCTGTGCAAATCTAAACTCCTGCCCTAATAGTCCATCTACCATGATCAGTACCATATTTAATTCCACTATCAGAAAAAAATACATGGTTAAAATGCATGAACTTTAAACGGAAAATATTATTTTGTGCCTGATGCTATCTAAGCTCTTTCTGGTATGAGCTACGTAAACATGCTTTGGAGGTTTGTGACATAGTTGTTAGTCGCCTTGAGCATGAAATGAAAACAATTGCAATTTTAGGGAACGATCGGTGGTTAGTTAGACCCCGATTATACTACATTAGTGTTACTTGTACACTGCATGAAACATTTACAATAATACACTTTTGTTGCCAGTGTCCTTCATCACGGTTATCACAGTTCCCCAAAAAACTGGCATATTAATCATTGAGGTCTTTCTCTTCTATGTGGCATTTAGCAAGCATGAAGGAGAAATAGTAGATGACTTTCATGATCAAGAAACCATAGTGGCTAATTTAGACTATTTGTAAGACACAATTCCAATCGCATACATCAATTGATTATAAAGAAAATGACAATGTCACAATAGACAATGTAGGTACATTGGCCATGATGATGAGATTATTTACAATATTAACTGGGCATATTAATTGGTTTGATTCAATCTGTAGTGATTATTTTCATACTTTCTTCAATGAGCCATTACGGCTTACCTCTACCATATACACACATCTTGTATAGTCACAGTTAGTTCCATCCAAGGGAATATTCTTCAAGATACCTCTATATAACTCAACATAAGCCAGTTGGGATTTTCCTATAGTTTGCCTTTCTCAACTTCACGATCCCATTAAGAGAGCAAGAAATTGAAAAGGGGGTAATCTTGTCCAGCATTTTAGAGGAAATCCATGGCCACACATGTTACTTAAAAATAAAAATGCAAAGATTGTCATTGTTGCTTCAGAAACAGCATCATTCAGTAAAGTGACATGTTAGGTGAGTGACAGACATGCAATGTGAGAAGATGGCTGTAAGGATTTCTAGAGATTTGAAACAATCTACTGGTAGTGCCTCGCTGGTGCATTAACTGTGGGTGGCTTAGTTACAAGGGAACTCAGGCTACAAATGCTAACAAATTCAATAACAAAGGATATGTAGGTAGGGAGTGAAGGTGTGTAGACAGACTAAATTCCTAGTTACATTTCAATATTAAAATTGAAAATGTGCCCCATTTTTTCGTTCTGTACCAAATAGGCCTTTGCGGAAAGCCCTATCCATGTCAATATCAATTTCATCATTGGAAATAACTTGGGAACTGAACTATAGGAACAGGTTAATACCATGTAGAGCAGCTGGTATTTTTCAGGATGTCCTTGGCGAAGTTCTACATGTATCTGCATAATTTCAATCTCACAAGTCACATATTCAATTAAATGGAAAGCTATATACCCTAAAAGAAGAGTGCAAAATATTCTGGTTTATGGGTCCTGCACAATACTGTTCAAAGCAGCAAACCTCTTTGATAAAAATGTAATGGCGGGCAAGTTTTATCTATTAAATTCATATTGCTGTGCATAGAACAGAAACATGGATGAGCTAATCGGTAACTACAAGGATCAGCCACAATTCTTATATTTTGTAAGCCAAAATAACGCATCCAGGACAAATAAATTGTAATTTAACTTGTATATGGTACAAAACAGTCAACATTTAAATTATTATAATAATCCAATATTTATGTGTATTAATTTGTAAACTCCGATTACAAACATCATAGGACTAACTAGGAGGTTCAGAATTATAATCTGCTCAAATCTGCCATGATAAATCAGTTAAGATAAAAAAAAGTAGGTAATTACACACGCAGGGGATATAGGGAAGGAAATACGCTCTTCATACTCTCTCTCTGCCACACAAAAGGACTCTGATACACAACAGGAACCTTTGCTCGCAGTCATACCCCACTATACAAACGGCTGTAAAAAAATTCTCTTTGATGATATCAGAGCTTCTGGTTGAAAGGTTGCGGTTTTAGAAGTACACTTTCTGCAGCGGGAAGAATTAGCAGCTCCTATCTGCACTATGAAGACATCATTTTTCACTCCTATCTTCTGTTTTCAGCCTGGCTGTTGATATTTTTAAACTTTGGATCTGTGAGTACTATTCTCTGAGATCGGTTAACCCCTTAACTGCTGGGACTTTTTACCCCCAGTGCTGAGCCCTTTTTTTGCTATTCAGGGGGTATCCACGCCAAATTAGCATCCTTTTTTCCTCAACATCCTGGGGGTTTTAAAGGTGTCCAGGGTTTGTAGATTCCCTAGAGGGGACCGAGAAAGCAGGCAATGTATAGCCAAAATTTGAGTGTTTTTGGGGGAAAAATGGGAAAAAAGAGCTCTGGATAAAAGTGTCTGTTTTTTCCTTACAAATGGCATCAAAGGACGGTTTGCTGTGCTAAACTCACAATCTTCCCAACTTTCAGGAACATGCAGAGCTAAATAAAAAACCTACCTTTTTACCACAGTTCTGGCATTTTTCATAGAGGTAGCCAATTTTTCCTATTTGTTGTGCTCTTAACCTACTTCAAGTTTGTGGCGGAAACCATTGTGAAACCCATGGGTGATCCAGGAAAGCTACATATTTCTGAAAGTAGACAACATTTCGAATTCAGCAAGGGAGGGGTCATATAGTTATAGATCCCTCAAGGTTTTCCCAAAGAAACTAACTGCTGAAATATAGAAATATTGAAAATGAGTAGGAAAACATGGGCATTGGAGACAACGTTTTTATCTGTAACTGTTTGTCACAATCGTCAATTTACAAAAGTAATATACCATTATGTCTGCTAGACACTTCTGGCTGCTGGGATATACAGGGTTTGTAGGTTTCTCAGGAAATGGCCCAAAACGCAAGGTGGGGTGGCATGCATGGCTTCCAACAGGTTTTTTTTTTTACCCTGAATCCCTTGCAAACCTCAAACTTTGACACAAAAAAATTCTCACATCTCTGTGATGGAAAGTGTTGGAATCTGTGGGGAGCCACAAACTTCCTTCTACCCCCAAAAATAACCAACACTTTAGGCGAAAGGACCCTGTATTTCATTTTTAAGGTATTGGCTAACGGCAAAGGATAAATTGGAGTTGCCCTTGCAATTCTTTTAATTAGGTTATATTAGCCATTGTATAGTTATAGTGCTACTCCCAGATCCCAAGAGCTTCATTAAATGTTTGTTTGATTGAAGTACATGTGTATGTCCACCATTTTCAAGCTGTCTTTGGTTTGTACTGACTAGGGTAGTTTCTGAATGCTGCCAAGATGAGCATCTTGCTAAAGGACGAAGTCCGGCCAGCAAGTACACAAGGTGAAATTCGGTGTCTATGTGCAATATTAAGTTGAGATAATTAGGCCAAATTAGCAGCCAAATAGAATTTTGATGCCACAAAAATGATGTGCTGTAAACCATTCAATGTTGAAAAAGCCACATCAATAGGATATATCCTAAGCAAGAAGTTGAGCCTACATGCCAATGTTAAAGCCCTAGCAAAAGGAGCTCAACACTAAATCAGACTCGTCAAGGGAATCAAAAATCTCATCCAGGTGGGACGTGGCCCAGTACCGACCACCATGTCCGCAGAACTTTAGGGCTCCCGATCCTGGCACCGTAATACCCTGAAAATCTGTCTCTATATCCGCCAGAAATTCCCACAATTGAGAAGAGAAGTACGGAGGAGATCTCTGGGGACATGTCTGTGAAATATGAGCAAGCTGAGGCAGAGTAACGAGGAGCAACGTGATGCAGCCTTGCTGGGCAAAGTAGCGACACAAGAAGCCCAGGTCCGAGGGGGTGGCCAGGGAGGCAGGAGTGCTGAGTATGGATCGGAGACCTTGTTGGCTCCCGGCATGGGCCGGTGGGTCCTGCCCCCCCCCCCAGGCAGATAGTATAGTCTGCCTAAATAATTAGCAAAGGCAGAGCTCACGGGGGCCTGCACCTGCTCGAAAAACCTGATAGGCACTTCGTATGACTGGACACAGACGCTGTGCATAATAGACAACTGGACAACTGAGATAGGCATCATAGCTTGAGACCCGGCAACAGGGACAGAGAAAGCCAATAGGCCACCAGTGTGGACACTGGAGAAAGCGAGGTGCAAATGTTTACTGGGACCCCCTTCCCCACCCTTCCCTGGTAGGCGGCAATGAGTATCTGATCCGGATTGCGCAGAGACCAAAGAGCTATGTAAAACCCTTCCTAAGAGAGTACCATAATAGAAGATAGGAAACCTACAGTGGCAGAGAACTGTGGTACTCCCCTACCCACATAAATAAAATTGGGCGAGACAGAGCTGGAAAGCTGACCCCACAAAGCAAAATGGATTGCTACGCATTTCTGCGACATAGAAATATAAAGAGCAAAGGAGAACTGCAGAACCCCCAAGGCCAAGAGGAAAAAGGACAAAAGAAGATGAAACCTCGCTAAAAGATATCATTATGGCAGTGAAATACACTAAACCATCATTAGAAAACAAAATAGACACTGTCAATAGAGAAGTCAACCTCTTGCAAACTGATGTCAATAAAATGAGTGAACGGATCGCACTGAATGAGCAGACAATCTCTACGCTCAAGAAAGAAGTTAAGCTCTTAAAAAGTGAAGTGGACAATCTACAGAAGGACAATGCAGTCACTCATGGAGAAACAAAATTCAAATTAAGTATATGCCAGAAAAGGGTGGAAAGCACAAGTGTAGAATTATTTGTGGAGGGCTGGATTATGAACACACTGAAAACAAAGGGTTTATCAAAATTCTTCTTGGTGAAAAGGGCACACCATATTGCTATGCTATCATCGAAACCTGGTGCACCACCCAGGACGATTATTGCCTGTATCTTCAAACAATGTGATGGAGACGTTATCCTTCAAGCAGCAAGAAAGAAGGGGCAACTACACTTTGAAAATACTACAATCAGAATCTTCCCAGGCTACACTCTAATGGTTCAGAGACAGAACTTCAAAGCTGTAAAAAGAGATCTCAAAGAGCGTGAGATAAAATACATGATGCTATTCCACATCAAATTCGCATCATAGCAGAAAACGAGATATGGACGTTCGAGTTCCCTGAGGAAACATGTGACTTAATCAAGGATTGGCAAACAGTCTCAAAGAGGCAAACTGTGTTGAACAAGGGAGGACAACAACAGAAAACAGGACAAGGTTCTTCAATGAATCAACCACTGAGACGGGAGGAAAAGAGCTGTAGTGTCTTGTGAATATGAACAGCAGGACTGTTCTGGTCCCTAATGGACTCCGTAGGATAATGACGTAATCAGTTGTGTGTGTGGTTAATAAAGTTTATGCATGCAGCTAATTGCACTCTGAAGAATAAAGATGTGAACTACAGAGCTCTGTGTGTGGCATGGTAATTTGCATGATACCAGGCTGTGGAGGATGCCACAACTGGCGATGAGTAGGGGATATGTGCTCCAAAGAAACAAGTTTGCTCTTTTTGAGAGTTTGCCGAGGTCCAGCAAGCTGCTCATGTGTGCCACTTGCACCTCAGTAGAAGTGAAGCAGGCTCCGGTTAGCGTATATGGAGTCGAAGAGCCACTCTAGCCAGTGCAAGATTTTTTGGTCTAGCCTAGCGCAGCGCGCATGCGCTGCTCTATGGGAGGCTTCTTGTGAGCACTCCAAACTTCCCCAAGACTTCTCCGTGTGGGTCTGGCAACTCCCACACATTCCATTGGCCTTTGCGTGTGACTTTCAATAATGAAAGCACGCAAGTGGCCAAAGATGGGTGCATGTCCCGCCTTTTCTCTAAACGTTCACTCCCACGGCGTTTGGGGCTCGGAGCGAGCAGCGGCGCGCAGTGTGGCATCTGCATTCCTCCCTCGTCGTGGATAATTAAACACAGCGCGGTCGCTTTCACTTTAGCGGCCGCGCTGGTTTGGGTTGAGGGTGGGCCGGGGTGTTTTTGACAGCCGTTCCGAGATGCATTTCGAAGTGATCCCGAAGGGCGCGTGTACTCTGCTTGCACCGCAGACGCAGAACAGTGGGCGGTGTTTCATCTCATCGTCGAGTAAGGCAATGAAATTGGATACTAGATTTTTATCTTTCTCTCCCATACACACATGCTTGGCACTGTCGCGTTCATGCACTCTCGGGCGCTCCCGCGCTCAGATTCCACCTCACTCCCAGCCTTTCCGCCTGCCTGGTGCGCCACTCTGGTTTCTCAGAAATACCCGCCCAAGCATCCGGATGGGACGTCAACGAAAGTGGCAGGTAAAGCATGGAAAAGTTAATTCTGCTGTCTGCTTGCTCTGGCCTCCATGTCACTGCTCCTGCACAAAGGAGACAAGCATGTATATATACTTTATGTTGTAATATTAGCATCCCTCCAGCGTTTTGCTTTTGAGATATTGAATTACTTAATGTTGTTTTTTTTTCTTTCCGTCTGCTCATCAGCACGGCTTCGCAGTCGGCGCACTTTATGTTTTAGACATCTTGATATCAGGGCAGCCTTCACATTCTCTTCCTTCGCTGCCTGTTTGTGGCTTTCCCCCCTCCCTCCCAGCACTCGGAGCCCTCCCCCACCCTCCAAGCACACATACAGCTGCGGGTTTCTCACGGCAGAGACCTCGCACTATGAACCCTCCCACAACCCAGCGTGCCCCTACTACTTTAATTTAATGCAAACCGTTCCCCTACTTTTTTATTTTAGAAATGCATCCCAGGACGGCAAAAATTAGCCAAGTCCTAGAAATAAGGCTCAGCTGTTTCTGGGATGGGCGGGGAGGGCAGAGAAGGCAAAGGACTCTGTTTTTCCCGTCTTGCCCAGAGAAGACAAGGACAGTCAGTGTTCCCTTCTCCTGCTCTGCTGCCTCCCCCGTCTCTCTTGTTCTTTCCTCTTAGTCCCTCTCTTTCTGTCTCGGTCTCGCTCCCCCTCACTTGCTAAAAACCGTGACTTTAAGAAACACTCTTACCCTCTCTTTTCCTTTATTTGTCACCTGTGAAATGGATCCAAAACAGAAAAGCCTATGAAATGCAGAGACTAGTGGAACGCAGACCAGTTCGTACATAAAAGTGTAAACTGCTGCGTTTCTGTGCAAATGTTATTTTTTTCTCCTCTGAACAAAATGCAACAAATAAAGTTCATGAGGGGGACACGAGGGAAGCTCGGGACATCCGCCCACCCTAGTAAACAGTTACCAGCAAACTCTTGAGTGTAACAGGTTGTTAGGAACAGGTGTGAAAAAAATCTACTTATAAAGCACCTGTGAGCCCTCCAGGTGCCCTTGTGCTGCAGCTGCACGGTAAAAACAAAGCATTAATATAAGTAAAGACTGTTTAGTGCCTGATGTGTAAATGGCTTGTCCGTTTAAATTGTGATCTTGGACAAATACTTTATTTCACCCAAACTCCTTGTGAGAGGCTGGCCTGGTATATGATGTCCACTTATGTAAGTGGGCACCTTGTACCACCAGTCCAGACAACCCCATACAGTGGTTTTAGAGGTCTTAGACAACCTTAGAAAGCTCTCTAAGTGGTAGCTGTGGAGAGCAGCCTTAAGGCTTAGTCCAGAAGGAGTGTAAAGCAGCTTGTTTTACCAGTATGCAATCTTATAGGTATAGATTGGATAAAAAGAACCACACAATGTACTTATAAAAATATGTATTTATTATACAGTACTCTCTAATACACACATATATCTCCTACCCTGAGATAAATACAATGCACACAACACATAGCGAAGAAATGATGTAAGTAGCACAGAATACACAGTGGGCCCCAGGGCGGGACCAAACCATATATTAAGAAAGTGGTATAAGAATCACGACTCGAGTTGACACACAGTCAAGAGGACATAGAATTGCTGGGGACCCAAGGAACCACCCAATGTAAGTAGATAGGGATCCCACGGAGAGCGTGTGCAGTGTGCGAACACAACCGCGGTCTCCGTACAATTCAATGTGTATATTAGTGCACTGTGCAAACAGTGCTCTAATGTGCTCTCTCCACCTCATCTTCATCACCAGCTCATCTTCCAGGTATACAGATTTGTACTTTAGTGCTACAGACTGTCACAGGTATTGACTCAGATTACAACAAGAACACAACTAGTGTACTGTGGGCAAAAGCACCTCCTTGTAATTTGATGCCTTCTTCATTACCCCCTTGTATTTGTCACGGTCTTTTCTTCCAGGTGTATTGGTTTATACAGTTTCTCCCATTATGTTGACTTGTCATGCATTGATGAAATTAATACATATGACTCTCTTCTTGGAAGTGAGCATGTTACATTCTACTTACAGGTGTATGTATGACCTATTTCTATAAAGCAGAAGTTATTTCTTGAAGATGGTAAAAAAACATCTCTCCCAGTTACTCCTGCGATCCATTTCGTGTTACGCCTGACCCGTTTCGTGTTACGCGTTATTCAGGTCTTTGCACCCACGCATATTTCTCCCTCTTATCGAAGTTGAAATGTTGGCATGTATGCTTGTTTGTATGTAAAATCTTGTAATAACACCTTGCCAGCAGAAGAGGGCTCTACCAGCTCTATTGCACATGTGCCAGGCGGGGACTGGTCCAGCCCGTCCTAACACAGACGCAATACATATCTGACATGCTGCACTAGCATCAGAAAGTGCAGCATGCCAGATAATGGTTATTTTGGGCCTGTCCGTCATGCGCTCTTATGTCCTATCAGAAGGCATGATATACGAAAAAGGATAGCCTCCCGTCCTCTCTGCACTTTTAATTGGGCATAAGGTAATGAGCCTTGCTGTGCCGCCGTTTGTTGAATCTCGAAGTTTGGTTGCGAATCGTGGTAAGTGTTTGAAGTGAAGCGCAAAGTGTGTTTCAGGTAAGTTTTCACCTCGGGTGTATACGTGTGTCCCTTTGCAAGCATATGCCAGTGTGTGGGTGTATTTGTGAGTCTTTGTGTGCGTGAGGTTGTTTGCCATTTCTCAGTGGGAAAGAATAGCGGACAGTGGATGTGTGAGGTCATTTCCGCTACCCTAGGCATTTTGGTGACTCGATGTCCATGTGTAACTCTAGGGCTTGTAGTCTACCTTCCGAATTGTTATAAATTGGCCCCGCATTGGCCCACCCAAACGCACCCTTGTCCCACCCAGATAAAAATTCCTAGAACCGGGCCTGGTACACAAACATTACAGACATCCCTTTGGGAACAATGCTGGATGGGTCCCAAAAAGCTTCTTACAGCAGTCAAGGGATTGACGCCTGAAAAAGCACCTCATTATTTCCCTGCATTTGGCTGCACGTTTTCCTCTGGAGTAGTTCAGTCAAGGTATTGCAGCCAATGTTTGTGAATAGCACACTCTGCCATTCGGACCATTCATGGTTCAAACGGTTTATAATGGTGCAAGAAGTCCAGGTCACCAAGTGCACAAGTCTGTGAAAGAAGATAGTTTTTCACTTTGTGCTTCGAGTCGGGAAGTTCTAGCACTCCAAGAGGGCCCAAAATCTGAAGTTATTTTGCCAACACAGCAAACAAGTTGTGAGAGCCCGCTATGAAATGAAGGTGCTTATGCTGCAAGTGTTAAACAGGTGAGTAAGCGTAAAAAGAGAAACAGAATAATTGTTTTAGGGTGGGCTATACCGAGCCTTTAAAATCCTGCTTTAATTTAGGTCCACATCCTCTTTGAGAATTTATGAAGGTTAATAGGTAGTCCAACGTATTGCAGTAAAGGTCACTGCAAACATGAAATTAGACAAAAACAAGCGTTAGCAAAGTCAGCAGACCTGGCAATTTAGCGTAACTTTTTTTTTATTGCAGTATGTGCCACAATAATGAGAAATAAATAAAACATGTTTCCATCTAAACGTAGAGGCAATATGTCTGCAACAGAAATGTTTAATTTAAAATACATTCATCCATTTGGCGATTAAGCTACAGACGTTTTTAAACAAGACTTTCAGATGCGCCATGCAGTTTATTATTATTTGTTAAAGGGACAGGGAAACATTACCATATAACCAAGCACTCAAATCACAGGCAGCTTTAATGTTACAATGCCACTTAAATTCTTTATAAATAACAACAACTTTAACAAGTAGACATAAAATAAATTGCCATCTAACTAGGCAAGCGAAATGCAGGCAAAATATACAGCTGGTATTTAAAGGCAATATAAAACTAACATAATAAAAAAGTACACTTTGAACCCTTTTGGTCGAAGACGGTGTCTCAAAAGCTAGACCTAATCATTAACACGTTTTTCACTGTTATGTATTGATAAATAATGTAGGCTTCTCTGTGCAATTGCTGTTTGCATATACTTATTTGAGTAGCGTTTCAAACTGAAATGTTAAACATGCTGTTAGTTATATATAACCAATTCCAATTTAAGCTAGAAGACCTAAGATGTCTTAACCTGTGTTGTGAAGGACCACCTTAGTATTCTACTAGGAAGCTTTTCCCTAAAGTCTCTCAACCAACCCACGGTTGATACCAAAAAGCAAGGATACTGTTGCATCCTTTGTGAAACTGTTAGGAAAAAATAATCACTACAGATTTGAATATACAGTTCCAACAGGTTTAACAAAAAAGAACAGAGATAAGAAATCATGAACTTTTGGCTTGAGATGACTTAAGCGAGGACCCTGACTGAGGCGGCTATACCTGAGTGTGTCTCCACTATAATCACAAGGCAAAGAGAATGGATTCTGAGGTAATTTTAAAATCAATGCAAATGCCTCTAATTGGGCTGAAAGAAAAAGGACGATTAATGATAACTGATCCAAAATCAATAGACCTGTGTTAGACCAGATTTAGTAATAAAGATTAGTGTTCATTTGTGCGGTCTTAACTTAGCACAAGTAGGCCGCAAAAACGAATTTACTGGGCCTTGGCCTGGTTACTCTGACAGCTACAGAAATGTGGCTCTTAAAAGTTGCACAGCGTGCATGATTTTCTATCTCATTATTTGTTTGTCTCTTTTCATAAAATAAACAGAAATGTGATCTATTCCTTGGTGTTGTAAATTTCTACTGTATCAACTAATGTGCTTGGAAGGGAGCCTGCATGTAATGTTGCAAATTTTCAAGATTGATGTTGCCTGCTGGTTCAACTGTGCTTTTATTCATTTGAATTCATTTTCATTGTCCATCACGTAATGTCATTACCCCTTGTATGTAGGGCAAAACGACTCACTGCCTATTGATTTTGGGAGGGTTTCTAGAGTAGCCTGTTTTATGCAATATAATCTTCTGAAAGGTTGATTGATTTTGTTCAATGTAACTTTATTGGATACAACCTCTTGTGCCACTTGACACCAGGGGGTTGATTCTCTACTACTGTGAAACTATAAAATGTGCCATTTGGGATGTTTGCCAGACTTTCCTTGAATTATAAACTGAGCAGTTACTATGTCAGTTTGCTCCATGATTAGGATATTGTTGAAGTTGGCCTTATGTTATCCTCTAGCATTTTATGAATTACTGAATTGCTTGACTAACCATTTACTTTTGCGTTCTGTAATGATACTTACATTTAAATAAAGCTTCATAGTTTGGAATTTGAATTTTGTCCTGTGTGGATTTTTCTTTATGTGCCTAAAGCCCTCGTCCTGTATGACTCACAGAGCATGATCCGTCCAATCTGATCTTTTATTAGTGAAAAGTGCAGACAGATTTTGGTAGCAGAGGATATGCATGGCAAATTCAATGGTTTACCAGATTGGAAAAAATGGTGCAAATTTTAGTGTGAATCTTAATTAAAATTTACACTTTGAAAAATTGTTATAGATAGGGAATCCTGGAATTATGTGGAACATGCTGATGTACCTGATCTGTTGAAGTCATCGGAAGCAGTATAACGTGAGTATAACTAGTGCTTTGTAAAGGGAGTTTTCTTGCGTGGTGACTTGCTATGCGAATTTTGATGGTGTATTCGTGTTGTACTGCAGCTTGTAGTTTGGAGTGAGTTATTTGTTCTATGCCGTGGTGGTAATTAAATTGTGGTGCTTTGTCAAGGATGTTTTGTGTTTTTGCATGCCTCAAAGTCAAAATTTGCACTGCATTGTGATGTTTTGGCGCAAACTGCTGTTTTTTTTAAATTGTTCTCTTGAGAAAGAAATATTATGAGACTTTGTGATTTTTGTACAAAGATTTTCTAGATTTACATGCAAGGTTAGAAGATTTATAGAAATCCAAAATCCGAGATAAAAAAATAATATTGTCTACTGAAAAGGCAGGTGGCATCAGGTCAAGTTATAGGTTAAAGCCTTATGAAGTCCTTAATGGCCAATCTGTGTATGTACTAATAAGGGTGGTGGTGTTCATTCCTTTGTGCACAGGAAATAGTTGCAAGGACTCAAAGTTGGGTTACCACTGGTTGGAAGGGTATCCGAGTGTGCCTGAAAGTGCTCTGAGTATTTTTCCCTAATCTGTGATGAGTTTGATTTTCTGTTGTGAGTTAGGTCGATAATACAATGGGTGTGCGTTTGAATTTCCACTAACTGAGGAGATGATCCACTCCGATTGGTACCACCGTCCATGAGATGCTGATGGATTTTGGATTAAAAACATGTTTACAGCTCAAAGAATGGAAATGAATTACTGCTGACAATAAAAAGCAACAGTCTCCTATATACTGTTCATTTCAAGTAAAAAAGATTGACAATTTGAGGCTCGCCTTGTTTGAAACGCAACCGCAGCCTAGACCTCTGCAGTTCGAAGCTTTGAATGAGTGCGATTACGTGGCTAAATAGAGAGCACATAAGAAAATGCTAACTGGACAGATCGGTAGGGCTGTCAATCAATAGATGGATGTGAGATTCCGTTTGAAGAAGCAAGCATGGAAGCAGGAAGTACTAGAAACTATAGCTGCTTACCCAGCGATTACTGAAAAGACAAACAAAAAGAAAACAAAAGATGAGAAAAAGGAGGACAAGCAAGAGATAGAGAAGAATGAGAGCGATTTTGAGGTAGAGGATGAGTTGATAGACAGACTGTTGACTAAAGAGAGTCCACCTACATTTAATGAGGGTCACGTGCATGCATAGATGCAGGAAGTAGGGTAGGCGAATAGAGCATCAGAAGAGATGATAGAAACAAAATTGCAATGTATAATACAGAAGTACTGGCATATCTGGGTGCAGAAGCAGGAAAATGTGCTCATCAACCATTTGAAAAACTACAAGAATTAGCCAGAAGTCTTAAAGTGTATTTGGCACAAAAGAGAATTTGATAATCACACAAAATGGGGTTGACAATGAGAGAATTATTGTTGGAACTGAGGTTACTGGCTGAGGGGGTGAAATCCTACACAATCAGCAACCACAATTCTTGTCAGGGTGAAAAAACCAGCGCACCTCAAATTAACCTGTGCTTAACCCTCTAGTAGCTTGGCATAACAAAGTCAGGCTTAGAGGCAATGTGAAAATATTTATGCAGCACTTCAAACAGTAATAAAGTGACAGCACACCACAAGGAAAATCCAGAACTAATTTACAAAAATAGAGTAAAATTTAACAAATTATTTAAGACCAAAATGACATAAATTCAATTGGAAGAACTGGAGATATGCAATTTTAAAGATTTAAATGAAAACCGTGCTTAGCGGCACAAGATGCCAATTGCAGTTATCTGGTTGCACCGGACCAGAACAATGTCACAAGTTCAGGCCGACTGCGATGGAGCACAGGCTGGATACAGGGAACCAGTTAGGCCTGCTGAACAAAGTACCTTAAATCCTGTATTGTAGAACATGGCGAGAGCCCGCGCCGAGGATGCGTCTTACAGCAGCGGTTTCAGGGAAGCTGCAGGGCTGCGATGTGGAATCCTGAGACATCGTCAAGGATGCTGTTGATGAACGTCTGAGATGCGCAGTCTGGCGTCGAGTATGCGTCAGACAGCGGAAGTTTCGAAGAAGCTGAGAGGCAGAGATACAAAGTCTTGTGTCATCATCTCAGAGATGCCATTGACGAGGGGCTTGCAATGTGAAGGCCTGCTTTGAGGATGCATCGCACAGCGCCGGTTTCGAGGACACTGCGGGCTGCGATGTGAGGTCTGGTGTTGGAGATGCTTCGCATTGCTGTGGTTCTGAAGCGTAGCTGTGAGAATATGTGTCGCGCTGCATTGCATCTGCTCACAGGACTACAGCTGGGCTGGCAGAGCACCTTCAGGCCCATTTCCAAGGGTCCAGGACTAGGGTGGCACCACTTAGGAGGCAAGACATACAACAAGCAGAGACCATGTGCTGGGTACAAGGTGGTTGGAGTCTTTTCTGTCCTTGAGGCTCTGATCAGGAGGCCAGCCAACTAGCCATTGGAGTCACTCTGGTGGTCCTGGATTCAAGAGGCAGGTCCAGTCCTTTTCAGTCAGACAGCAGAATAGCAGTCCTTCTTGCAGAGCAGCAAGCAGTCCTTCTGAATCTTCCACAGGTCCCGAGGTGTACTGAGTAGTTGCATTTGATGATCCCTTATTTATACCTGATGCCCACTTTGAAGTAGGAGATGGTTCTGGAGGTTTCCAACCCCAAGAGGTGTTTGAAATGTCCTGCCTCCATGCCCTGGCTCCAGCTTGTCTGGGGAACAAAAGACTAGTGTGAAGCCCTTTATGAGTGTGCTCAGGCAGAGCCTTTGAGATGTGCAAGTGTGGTGGGTGACAGCTCCCCCCCGCCATCAAGTCAGAGATAGCCCGTCCTGCCAAAACCTATTTCCCCTTTGTCTCACTGTCTGGGAGCAATACACAAAGACCAACTGCCAGCTACACCTAGTCATGTGACCCTGGATACAGGTTGCAGGCACCAAATGCTTGGGACAAGGAAATGCCATCTTTCTAAAAGTGAATCAAAAAACAGCGGTGATGCACTCAGTATCCTAATAGTAAACCCAATATACCATGGAATCAAGGTTTCTCAAAATTGGTGTGCGCCATCTGAGGTGGTTCCACCCTACCACCTATTCAACATTGAACAAACAATTCTAGGACATAAGTCTTAGACAGAGTGTGCACTACCTATTTAATGGTAAAGCCAGATTTTAAGTCCCAATTCTGAAAATGCCACTTTTAGAAAGAGTCAAAGGTGAGTGTTTCAACACAATGTTAAATAAAGTCTTTTAACATCAAGTGAAAAAAGATTAGCAAAGTTATCAAATATACAACAAAATCTTTTAAATTGTCAACAATAAAAAAATGGCTTCATTCAGCTGCATGTCTTCAACTTGCTTTATTCATAGATGAAAGCTTCGACGGACACTCCTGTTGGTCCATAAATCAAATAATGCATTCTAACGTGGATATCATCACTCCAAATGCATTTCGGGTGTACAATCACCCTTCGTCAGGGGAAATCTACGAATAAACATATATGCAGTAAAGCAACATCGTTGTCTGTTGCGTGAACAATAAAACATAAGACCATTACTTGGCCTAAAACATCCGGGATGATTTCAGTGGTTACGACTCCTAAAGATGGCCGCATATTCACGTATCTAATACACGGCCCTTCTACTTCTGCCTTATTTCTATTTCTATTCCTAATCTACCACACGTTCCTATACGCGTGACGCATCAGAGACACGTCGTCATGTTTAAATATAGCGCATGGAGGACTCATTGACACACCCAGGTTTTCTGGAGTTTCAGGGACACTTTAAGCATGCTGATTTGGTAAGTTTATTTCCACACAGGTTTTCGGTATACTTATGGCACGAGTCATTGATCTCATGAACGTTTCTTTTTTTAGTATGCGATGTGGTTAATGAGGAAAATAGTTATTTTCCACCACTACTTGGGCTGGTAGGCGTTCCCTGGGACTCTGCGAGCATTAGACTTTCGGTAAGATTTTAGTTATATTTATTCATAAATTGAGCCTCGGTATATCATTGGGTAACAGATAGGGTGCTCACTATCGTCTTTCTTCTTGACCTTTTCAGTGTAACATGCAGCGGACAAACAGGAGGGTAGTTTTTACTAGTACTTGGGCTCACTAGCGTTTTCCTGTACTTCGCATGCTACAGATTCATTGGTAAGCTTCACGTAATATCTATTCTCTTTTTGAGTTTAGTAATCGAATGGGTGATAGTTAGGGTGCTCACGTATGCTTTACTTTTCGATGTTATGCAGGATTCCTTGTTTTACCAGTTGCTCCGAGTTACGGGGCAGTCAACACATGCCTTCGGGCACGGGCAGCCGACCCGACTATAGCCTTTATGTGCATCACAGTGGAGGTATTGTGTCTAGTTTTTTTTAGTGATTCATTATTTGCACTGTAGTGTTCTCTTCCACGGGTGTTAGCACGCTATTCTTCAGAGGACTGATCTGACATGCACAGTTGGGTTTGATATTCGTTGATCTTTTCGGTTCTACCCAACACATCGCGATACTCTCTCTCTCTTTGATTATTCTCGCTATACTTCTGACATTCTCATGATATGGTTGTCCTAGATCAATCGTGTATTAACTTTGTTAGGACCAGTCACTTTCTTTAGGAGTCGTAACCACTGAAATCATCCCGGATGTTTTAGGCCAAGTAATGGTCTTATGTTTTATTGTTCACACAACAGACAACAATGTTGCTTTACTGCATATATGTTTATTCGTAGATTTCCCCTGATGAAAGGTGATTGTACACCCGAAATGCATTTGGAGTGATGATATCCACGTTAGAATGCATTATTTGATTTATGGACCAACAGGAGTGTCCGTCGAAGCTTTCATCTATGAATAAAGCAAGTTGAAGACATGCAGCTGAATGAAGCCATTTTTTTATTGTTGACAATTTAAAAGATTTTTGTTGTATATTTGATAACTTTGCTAATCTTTTTTTCACTTGATGTTAAAAGACTTTGTTTAACATTGTGTTGAAACACTCACCTTTGAATCTTTCTAAAAGTGGCATTTTCAGAATTGGGACTTAAAATCTGGCTTTACCATTAAATAAGGCTTTAAATTATAATTCTGTGAACACCAAACTCAACATTGGTACCTGCTCCCAATTTAAAGTTAGCGCTTATTAAATGTAATAAGTTAACCCAATGGTATCCTATGGGAGAGGCAGGCCTTGTAGTAGTGAAAAATTAATGTAATCGTTTTTCACTACTAGGACATGAAAAAGTTAAAAGAGCATGTCCGACGTTTTAAATTCACTGCACCCTGCCCTATGGGCCATATAGGGCCTACCCTTGAGGTGGTTTTTAAAGGAAGGTTTAGGCCTGGCAAAAGGTTTATTTTGTCCGGTCAAAATGGCAGTTTAAAACTGCACACACAGTCTGCAATGGCAGGGCCCGACATATGTTTAAAGGGCTACTTAAGCGGCTGGCACAATCAGTGCTGCAGGCCACAAGTAGCATTTAATTTACCAGACCTGGGTGCATGTAGTACCATTTTACTAGGGACTTACAAGTAAATTAAATGTGGCAATTGGATGTAAGCCAATTTTACCATGTTTAGAAGAGACAGCAGACGCACTTTAGCACTGGTTAGCAGTGGTAAAGTGCACAGTGTGCTGCGGTCGTCAAAAACAAGATCATAAAAAATGGGGGGGGGTAAGGCAAAAAGTTTGGGGGAAGGCCAGCCTCGGGCTGTCAGGTCTAACACATGTCCCCCCAGCTGAAAGTGGGGAGAGATACCCAACCTCCTGGGAGTTTTCATCACTAAGGCAGACGAACTTAGAGAGACCATCAGCTTTGACATGGTCTGACCCAGGATAGTTTTCCACTATAAAGTACATTCCCTGTAGGGAGATGGACACCTCAACAGCTTGGGATTCTTATCCCTCATTTGCATGAGCCATCAGAGGGGGCCTGTGGTCTAGCTGAACTCGGAAGCGAGACCCAAACAGGTATGGTCTTGGCCTCTTCAGTGCCCAGACCACAGCAAAGGACTCCCTATCAATAGCACTCCACCCCTGTTCCTGGGTAAGTAATCTCTTGCGCCAAGAGACCGCCCGGTGAACGAGAGCTTTAGAAATTATTAGTAACATAACATAACATGAAGGCTACAGGTTGGTGGGAGGGGGCCCTTTTTCTTGAGTGCATGTTCTTCCTTACTGAGAGTATTTATTATTATTTGGCCTTATGTTTGCCCTGGACTGCTTGCATGTCGCATTGATCCAGCTGCCTATCGGAGGTAGCACTCCGGATCTACCTCGTAGTTGCGCATTGACTTCCCTGCTATTCTGCTATCCAAGCAGTAGAGTTTACTACATCTCATAAAAGAGCTTTTCGACTGTCTTTTTTTATATCTGTTACCGGCTGGACAATGCACTTGGTATATGTATGATGTTTTTGTTTATAAAATAAATAAACATATGTTACAAAAAAAAAAAATGAAGGCTACAGGTTGGTCTAGGCCATCCTCATTTAACTGTTATCAGACAGCCCCTATGCCATGCTCTGAAGCATCCGTCTGCACAATGAACTCCTTGGAGAAGGAAACAGCCTTGAGTGCAGGTACTATACACATCACTTCCTTGAGAGAATCAACAGCTTTCTGACAGGCCTATGTCCAGATCACATTTTTGGGCTGCTTCTTGGAAGTCAGCTCAGTTAAGGGTGCTACAATGGTACCATATCCCCCTTAACAAACCTCCTGCAATATCCTGTGAGGCCCAGGAAGGCTCTCACCTCAGTCTGAGTTTTAGGGGGTTACCAGGCTAGGATGGTTTTGATCTTGCCCTGGAGGGGCAGCACCTTACCCCTTCCCACCATGCAGTCCAGATACACCACTGTACCATGCCCTATAATAATAATACTGGAACTTATAAAGCGCAAACAGCTACCTCAACCAGAGGTGTCCCAGCGCTCTAACAGCAGGCATTACGCGCATAGAGGTCCACGCACTGATCCCAAGCCTAGTCAGGCCTAAAGAGCCACGTCTTCAGCGCTTTTCTGAAGCAGGACTCTGAATCAGCTTTGCGGAGGTTCCCAGGCAGGGCGTTCCACATTTTGGCCGTCCTCACTGAGAACGCTCTACCACCCAGACGGGCTTTCGCAAAGCGGGGGGTACAAAGCAGATTTTGTGAGTTTGACCTCAGAGATCGATTTTGCTTATAGCAGCATAGCCTTTGTTTAAGGTATCCGGGGCACTTTCCCTTCAGAGCCCGGTAGGCCAGAGTCATGGCCTTAAATTCGATTCTTTTGGCTACTGGGAGCCAGTGAAGCTCGAGTAAATGTGGAGAGACATGATGCCGAAAAGGTATGCGTCTGATCAGTCTCGCAGCCGCATTCTGTGCCATCTGAAGGCGTCTAATCAAATATTTAGGAAGGCCAAGATATAAACCATTTGCGTAGTCCAGCATAGATGTCACTGTGGAATGGACTACGGATTTGCGGCAGTCTTCTGGCAGGAAATGTAAAAATTTCCGGAGGTTTCTCAATTTGCTAAAGCAAGTAGCAGAGACCTGCAAATTTGAGCTGAAAAGGAGAGATCAGCCTCCCAATTCACGCCTAAGTTTTTAGGTTGAGCCTCGAGTAGCGCGCAAGCGCTGCTTAGAGGCGAAGACTTATTGTAAGCGAGTTTGAAAAGCAGTCCAAGAAACGCTCGTGCGTCGTGGCTGGCCTTTTTGGGATGGGTACGCGCGGCAAACATGTGTTTCCAATTATCGTGCCCAGACGCGGGCGCGATAAGTGGAAACACATGTCTGCCGCGCGTACTCATCCAAAGGCCAGCCACGACGCACGAGCGTTTCTTGGACTGCTTTGCAGGCTGCCGCGCTCGCTCGCCCCCGCTCCCTGTCCCCCGATGCGCCCCGTAGTTTCCGGCTTCGCTCCCCTTCTACAGAAACAAAGAACACCTCACTTGTTTACTTAAATCCGGGGCAGATCAATCAGCTATACTAAAAGCGGAACAGCCTCATCTCCTAAATAAAAATCGGAGACAGTACCCTAGTTTTTTCCAGCTGACGACACTAAACCAATTGCGGCTACAATACCCAGCATTGCTGATAAATGCTGAAAAAAATCACACCAGGTTGCAAGGAACCCTCACGGCGTCAACCGACAATATGACTCTACATAGATAGCCACCAATTCGATGTAAATAGAACATAGCGGTACTTCGTCTATAATAGGTTCATAAACTACATGGTACATGATGACACCCCAGCCTGCTCAGCCCTTATCCCCACAAAGCACGCAAAGGCACCATTGTCAACCATCAACCCTGCAGCGCAAAGGACACAAGGCCATCCTACTTTCTTTTATTTTCAGCCCCTCTGCACACTTAGGCAATAAACCGAGCCCTCCAACACCATTCATGACAAACCTCCCTGTTCATTGTCTCAAATGTGAACTTTACCTCGCACCTTCCGGCGACAGACATCCCACATATTAATGCTCTAATTTGATTTCGAATCAACGTTAACATAAAACGAGCAGCTCCAGAATAAGAAAGCCCACGCATCCCCAAACAAACCTTGCATGCCCGGAAGAAGCCCCTTGATAGTAAACCGGAAGAGATAGTCCCGCTACTCCGGAACGCGTGGTACAGCCGCAAGTGAGCCGGCTGGCGCTGCTGGCTGGTTGATTCTCTCCACGAGTCGTTGTTGCCTAATGCCTAGCATACACGCAGGGCAAATGACCCTGGAGACGCAACCTCTAGCACGCGACAGGGAGACTCGCTTTTTTGCATCCTAAAGAAAGTCAAGATCAGCGCAGCTGGGTCCCCATGCGTCCTGTCTCACTGCCTTTGAGTTAGGTTCTCCTTGTCATGCAGCGGAGGGGAACATACATGCCAACATTTTGGTAAACGAAAGTGGGAGATCTAAAAAATAATCGGGAGAATCTATTTCTCCTATTAACTTCTTTTACGGCCTGCATCGTGTCTATTGGCATGCATGGAACCTGCAAGTGGGCTGCTGCAGAATCGGATATCAGAAATTCAAATAACAGTTTTTTAGGTCTTGGCCTGCACCAGCGCAAGAGTTTTAGTAAGCGGGTTTTGGAAGTGCAAACACGGGCTTTCGGCTGGCGACCAGCTTGAGTTCACGATGGCGTGCACGCGCAGCTGGCATCTGGGTTTCCTATCTCTTCCTCATTTCCTCGTCATGGCTCATTAACTCTCTGGACTCTGATGTTTCAATCGCAGCAGCAGCTCACATTACCAACTGAGGGCCCTGGACTACAGTCACATGAAAAACAACAGCGATTAACATTGAAATGCAAGGTTTTTTTTTGTCTAGTTAGAAATATTGCTTCGGTGGGTTGATTTCACCTTATATCGCTATTTGTTTTATATTGGGAGTCACAGCCTAATTACCAGTATTTTTGTCTCTCACTGTTATTTTTTTTTATATTTATTCGCGCAAAGCACAAAGCTATATTTAAGGTTACTTTTTCCGCATCACTTCTTCACTCTATTTAAACTCCACCCCCCACTCTTATTGTCTCTCTCCTTCTCTCCCTCTCCCCTCTCTAATTCTCTCTCTACTTAATTAACTCTCCCCTCTCTATCTTTTTTAGCCTTTCATTCTCTCTCACCCCTTTATCTGTTTCTCTTTCAAACTCCTTCATTCACTCTCTCTCCCCTTCTTTCTCTCTCTATCCCGCTCCACTCTTTATTCTATGTACACCCTTTCTCTCTCTTTCTCTCTCACCACCCTCTCTAATTGGGCATTATATCTTCACTCTATCTCTCACTCGGCAACACCACAGCATCACTCAGCGCAACCACAGCATCAATCAGAGCCAGCACAGCATCAATCAGAGCCAGCACAGCATCACTCAGCACCAACACAACATCTCTCAACGCCATCACAGCATCACTCAGTGCAACCACAGCATCACTCAGCACAACCACAGCATCACTCAGCACAACCACAGCATCACTCAGCACAACCACAGCATTACTCAGCACAACCACAGCATCACTTAGCGCCACAACAGCATCACTCAGCGCCACCACAACATCACTCCGCGCCACCACAGCATCACTCAGCACCACCATAGCTTTACTCAGCGACACCACATCATCACTCAGGGCCAACACTGCATCACTCAGCACCACCACAGCATCGCTCAGCACCACCACAGCATCGCTCAGCACCACCACAGCATCGCTCAGCGCCACCACAGCATCGCTCAGCGCCACCACAGCATCGCTCAGCACCGCCACTGCATCGCTCAGCACCGCCACTGCATCGCTCAGCACCGCCACTGCATCGCTCAGCACCGCCACTGCATCGCTCAGCGCCACCACAGCTTCACTCAGCGCCGCCACAGCATCACTCAGCGCCGCAACAGCATCACTCAGCGCCAAGACAATATCACTCAGCGCCAAGACAATATCACTCAGCACCACCACAGCATCACTCAGCGCCAAGACAATATCACTCAGCACCACCACAGCATCACTCAGCACCACAGCAGTATCACTCAGCAACACCTGAGTATCATTCAGCATCACCTCAGCATCGTCTCCGCAACAGTCACCACCACCACCACTACCACCTCAGCATCACTCAGCACCACCTCAGCCTGCTCTCGGAATCTGGCATCTGTTGATTCTCCCCTAGCGTCTGGCCGCTGCTAGTGTTATAATACAGGTACTAGTTCCCAACCTTCACCCTCCGATTGTTTATGCCCCCTCAAAAAAAAAGCTTTAACAAACAACCATTGCCAGCATTGCAAAAACAAAAGAAAACTGAGGAAATTTTTTATTGTAAATACTTTTTTTAATATGGTCGTTCAGTTTTACATAATGCCTTCTTGGTCATATATAAAGTAACAAAAATGCTTCTGACACTTTTTTATTATAACTTTTCAGCATGCCGCACAGCAGCCACACTTCTCTACAGCACAGCTTGAAGACATTGGCAAAGTCAATAGCTCTGGCTAAACACTTATAAGGCCCCAAAGGCGAGACCTATTGGCTATGCCAATGCTTGTTAATATTAGTGGCGGGGGTAGGGGGTGGGCCCATTTCTGACGGCCACCACAAATCTGGTGCTGGCACTGGGCCCTTTCCAAAAAACAGCACCTCTGTTTTTCCCGCATTGAGTTTTAGCTTGTTTTTATTCTTCCATAATGCTATATCTCTCAGACAGCCCTTAAAGTTCTTGAAGGCATCTACCGTCTGCTCTTGAAAAGGGAAAACCAACTGGGTATCGTCAGCGTAAGAAATCGCCTTCACCCCCCAGTTGGCAATCAGAGAGAAAAGCGGAGCCAGGTACAGATTAAAAAGCAGAGGGCTCAGCGCTGAGCCCTGAGGAACACCACACCAAAGGTGTTTAGGCTTTGATTCAAATGGTTGTAGGGTGACCCTCTGAGTGCGACCGCTCAGATATGATTTCAGCCAGGCCAACACCTTCCCCCCGAAGCCCATGTCCTGTCATCTCTGAACCAACATGGCATGATCGACTGTGTCAAATGCCGCAGACAGATCCAGGAGCACCAGCAGCGCTGATGCCCCTGAATCGAGCGACCCTCTCACTGACCCAGCCACCTCGAGGAGAGCAGGCTCCGTGCTGAAACCCGCCCGGAATCCAGATTGTGTGTCATGCAGAGAGCCCTGGCTCTCAATAAAGTTAGTCAGTTGGCGCTGGACCAACTTCTCTAACATTTTTCCCGGCGCGGGCAGCAATGAAATTGGCCTGAAATTATTGAGATCTCCGGGGTCTCCATTAGGTTTTTTCCTCAGAGGGAGAAGGGTAGCATGTTTCCAATTGTCTGGGAAAACGCGGGATTCAAGGGAAGTGTTCCAGATATGAGACAGCGCACCAATAAGAGAATGAGACAACACTTTCCAAAGTTTAGGAGGACATGGATCATCTGGGGCGCCTGATCTGCATTTTTGAATTTCTGCCAATGCAGCTTGCTCCGAAATTGGCGCGAAATTTGTGAGCGAGGGTTCCGCCGCAACTCCCACCGGCCTATCTGATTTCTCCGTTGCTACTGGTGTTGAGAAGGAATCATAAACCTTCGAAATTTTATTGTCGAAGAAACTTGCAATCTTTTCACACATAGCTGGGGAAGGTTGCACTTCGGTCTCTAATGCTTTATGCTTGAAAAAGGTCTGAACCACCTTAAAAACCTCTTTACTAGAGTGATCTGCCTTGTGGATACTAGTGCCTATGTGGTTTCTCCTGGCTACTTTTAGCAGCTTATGTAGTTCCTTCAATGCATTTTTATAAATTGCTTTTGCCAGTTCGCAGTAGCTCGCTCTCCACTGGCGTTCCAGGTGTTTACACCTGCTTTTAACTTCTCTAAGTGAGTCAGAGAACCATGGTGCAGAGGGGGAGTGTCTAAGAGACTTCACAACTCTGGCTGGAGCAATGGACTCCACAGCCGCGGAGATCCATTGATTTACAGCGAGGGCATGTGCATTGGGGTCTGAAGAAAGAAGTGGATAATTTTCTTGTAGAATCGGACTTAGGGATGCTGCGGTCAAGTTTTTCCAATTTTGTTTTATAATGGAGGGCTTGCCCTTAAACTGACCGGGTTTGGCCAGATTAACGAAAAAAGGAATCAAACAGTGATCTGACCAAACCAATGGGCAGGGAGTCTCCATACCTATAGACGCAATGTTAGAAAAAACTAAATCTAGGGTATGGCCTGCATTGTGCGTAGGGGAGGATACAAGTTGCATAAGATTGGCCCCTGCCAAGGAAGAGACCAGCTGAGCTGCTTGTGCACAGCTGGGGTCATTCACGTGCAGATCAAAATCGCCAAGGGCCGTAAAATTAGCATGTACTAGCGATTTTTGAGCAATATAATTGCAAAGATCCTGGCATACATTCGCTGCACAATCAGGCGGTCTATAAATAAGAATGCCCAAAAAGGAGGTTGAGGGGTTAATTTGGAGGCAAAAATTGAGGCCTTCTATGCCCTGCATGTAGAGTGGGACGGAGGAAACTAGCTCCCACGAGTCTTTAAAAATAATGGCCACCCGCCCCCTCTTTTTTTGCCCTCCCTATTAGCATAGCACATTTTAAAACCTGGCGGGATGGCGAGAGCTATTGCTGCCACAGAGTCCGCATTTAGCCAAGTTTCTGTTAGAAACATGGCGTTCCAAGTATTCTCCGCTAAAACTAGCCAATCATCAGCATGTTTGGGCAGAGATCTGCAGTTGACTAGGCACGCCCTAATTCTTTCAGTATGCCTGATCGCTGTGCCCTGGGGAGCAGCTCTACCTGTGCTACTGTTCCCCTGCAAGCCTGCGGCGTTATTAAACTCCCGACCACATGTGCAACATCTGTGTGGCAATGTATCCATTGCAAGGTTAATCTGGTGAGCCCCGGGGCAAACAGTACCTTTGTGTAACAACAGCTCGTCCCTAGACCAACGTATGGCCGCTTCGCCCTCCCAAGCGGCAGCATGGCTGGCTCTGGCCGCGTTCCGGTCGCGGACGGGCGCAGACGGGCTTGCCTTTGGCGCGCCCGCTGCGCTGCCGGGCCCTCATCTGCCCTAAATACCCGATTGAGTAGGCAGGAAGTGATGGAATTTGGGGGAGGAGTCGCTTCCCTCCGTTCAACCGGCACCAAGAAAGCCGTGACGGACCGGGGACAGCGGGAAAGGAGAGCAAGATAAAGTGCAAATACGCAGGAAGGAGCACAGTAGAATACTAATCCAAAGAGCAAAATTAAAAACACAACTATACAGATTTAAAATAAGTTCAAAATCGGATGCCTGGTAGCTTGTAGCCTCACGGCGCGCGCTACCTACTGCCCTATCTGGCACTTTGTGGCCCAGGTAGACAGGCCCACCTGCTGCAGGGCCTGGAACATCTCTTGAAGGTGGTACAGGCATTCACCCCAGATGGAGTTGAAGACAGCTATGTCGTCTAGGTAGGCGTAACAGAATGTCTTCTTTCTAGCCATGACCTTGTTTACCAACCTCTGAAAGATTGCAGTGGCATTCATTAAGCCAAAGGGCATTATCCTGAACCCGGAACTGGCCCTCTGGGGTTGAGAATGCAGACCTCTCTTTTACCCCCTCAGTCAGAGCAGTATGCCAGTAGCCTAATGAGAGATCAAGAGTCCTGAGGAATTTGGCAAGTTTGAGCTCATCTGCTCGGGGATGGGATGAGCGTCAGTCTTGGTGACTGAACTGAGTCCCCTGTAGTCCACATAGAGCCTAAGTTCCAGAGTGGCACCCAGTGGGGCAGGCTTAGGTACCAGCACCAAAGGGCTTTAACCAAGGATTGCTGGAGGGTTCAATCACCCCGAGGCCAGCATTTTGGAGACCTCTCTTTGATGTTAGGTCTCACCTTGTCTGACAGCATGCACATTTTGTTCTTTACAGGTATACTGTCTCCAGTATATAAGTCATGGGTACACAAATGTAAGCCCAGGAGTGAGGGAGAACAGAGAAGAAAATTGCCCCAGTAACTGGCAACAGTCATTCTGCTGTTCTGGGGTCAGAGCAGGAGAGAGGTTAACACCCTCTACTGACCCCACATACTCCTGGAGGAGGTCAGGGAGACGATCACTCTCCTCTTCCACCCAGTCATCTGTCACCAAGAGCATGGTGACTTCAGACCTCTCAAGGTGGGGCTTGAGGTGGTTTATGTGGAGCACCCGTAAGGGGTATCTAGGGGCCTTGAGATCCACTAGGAAGATGGGATTCCACTCCTTCACCACATATTGTATTGTAATTGCATTTATAGATCGCTTACTATCCCTGACGAGGCATCAAAGTGCTTTTTCTGTGAGTAGCATGCCACTCCAGAACCCAAAAAGGATTAGTGGTGAATTAGTATAGTGAAATATGAGATTAATTTGAGCGGTGGATATGTTAGTCTGTTATTTGGATTGAGTAGGATAGTTGAGGGACAGAAGAGGAAAAGGTTTGCATTTATATAGCGCTTGCTTCCCCTAATGAGGTGTTGAAGTGCTTTTCGGCAAGTAGCACGCTACTCCGGAACCAGATAAGGATTAGTGGCGAATTAGTATAGTGAAATATGAAAATCATTTGAGCGGTGGACATGTTAGTCTGTTATTTGGATTGAAAAGGATAGTGGAGGGATGGAGGAGGGAAGGGTTTGCATTTATATAGTGCTTGCTCCCCAGAGGGGGTGTTGTAGTACTTTTCGGCGTGTAGCAGGCTACTCTGGAACCCAAAAAGGATTGGTGGTGAATTAGTGTAGGGAAATATGAAATTAATTTGATTTGAGCAGTGGACATGTTAGTCTATTATTTGGATTGTAAAAGGAATAGTGGAGGGATAGAAGAAGAAAGGGTCGAGAAAGTTTTCGTTTTTTGTTGGGACTTCTTAGCAGTAGGAGGGGGTTTGGGTTGAGTAAGGGGAGGGGGAAGGGTTTAGAAAGGCTTGTTTGGGAGATGTGAATAGTAAAAGAGGTATGAGATGATGCAAGGAGTGGTAGAGGAGGGAAAAGTATAGAAAGGGTTATTTTTGGGGTCATAGTAGTGGTATGGGGTGTGGGATGAATGGAAGAGTGGGGGTTGAGGATATACTGAGAGAGGTATAGGGTGAGAAATAGGGTAGTGCATTGGAAAGGGTAGTGGAAGGAGGTTTGAGATGAGTCAGAATGGAGGTAGAGGATATATTGCGAGAGATATAGGGTGAGATATAGGGTAGTGCATTGGATATGCTGAACAGCACATGGAAGGTATATATGCATAAGGAAGGTAATATGTTGATTAAAGTTAACAAACTCAGACTTTCAAGTGTTGCTGTACTTTAAATTAATCTAGTTTTTATATTTTTATTTTTATATCAATAGTGAAGCAATTGTAGATAGATAGTTATGATAAAAGATTTATTTATTTATGCAGTCACTTATATGCATGTTAAACAGAATAATGTAACTATAAGATGTACATTTAAGCAGAACTTACGATTATCTATATCTTTAAAAACATAATTATTATACATGTTTATACAAAGCAATACACATATGTAGGTACACATCTATAGTCCAAATAAATGCTTATATACAGAGGGATATGCTGTATATTTATGTTTGAGTATGGTGGTTATGTGGGGCAGAGCCAATTCTTGAGTAGTCTTCTGAAGATAAGGTGGTTATCAGTCGATCTTATGTTTGGGGGTAAAGAGTTCCATATTTTGACAGCTTGAACAGAGAAGGACGTGCCACCCATGTTTTATTTCTTGTACGGTGGGATTTTGAGGTGAGGTGCCACTACAGAGCGGAGGTTCCTTTGTTGAATGTATTTTGTGATTTTATTCTTGATGAAGAGCGGTCCTGTTCCATGTATCGCTTTGTGGTTGGTACAAAGCAGCTTGAAAGTGGATCTTCTAGCAACCGGTAACCAATGTAAGGCTTTCAAGGCAGGGGAGATGTGGACTTGTGGTTTTATATGTAAGAGTAGTCTGGTAGCAGAATTCTGAATATGTTGTAGTCTTTTCATAGTTGTTAAATGTGATCTGTGGTAGAGGCTATTGGCATAATCAAGTTTGGACAGAACAAGAGTGATGGTAGCTTGGACTTTGTGTGGGAATCCCAGGTAGGGGAAGATGCATCGCAGAGTTTTTATAGTAACAAAGCTTGATCTTGCTAATTTGTCCAACTGGGCATTCATTGATAGCTTGGAGTCCATGGTCATTCCGAGGTTTCTTACTTCCTTTGATACTTTAGGCGGTGCTCCCAGATCATCAGGCCATGAGGCGAGTGGGTCATAATGTTTCCAATCGCCACACGTGAGTATTTCCGTTTTTTATGAAGCATTCAATTTGAGATGGCTCCACGTCATCCATTGATCCACAGCTCTGAGACAACTAAATATTGGTGAGTTTCCAATGTCTTTGGGACATTCCAGTTGAAGGAGTATTTGTGTCTCATCTGCATAGTTATAGCATGTGAGGTGAAATTGATTGATCAGTGTCGGTAATGACTTCATGTAGATGTTGAAAAGCATGGGTGAGATGATAGAGCCTTGAGTGACCCCTGCTTTTGTGAAATAAGGTTTGGAAGAGAAGGGGTATGGATGACATTAGTTCTGTTGTGAAGGTAGGATGTGATCCACTCGAGAGCAGTCTCCTCTAAGCCAGCTTCGTAGAGTCTTTGTACCAGAGTTTCATGGTCAACCGTGTCAAAGGCAGCTGAGAGATCCAAGAGAAGTAGTCCAGCAACCCCGTTCCGGTCAACTGTGTTCTTAAGGTCATCCCAGATTGCAACAAGGGCAGATTCTGTGCCTCTTCCTGGACGGAATCTCGTTTGGAAGTCTGAAAGTATAGCACTATCTTTAATGAATTGTGACATCTGGGCGAATGCTGCTCTTTCTATCAGTTTGCCCATGAAAGGTCCATTTGTAACAGTCTGTAGTTGTTGGGTTCAGCGGGTCCAGGTTTGTTTTCTTCAGTAATGGGCGTATGTAGGACTTCTTTAGTTCTTCATGAAATATTCCGGTAGTTAAGGAATTGTTGAAGATTATTTTTACGGTGTGGCAGCAGAGGTTGTTAGAAGAATTCACTTGAAGGTTTGTGGTGGACAGGGGTTAGAAGGGCTGCCAGCAGGCCTGCTTGCTTTGACCAGGTCCATAAATTCATAGTGTGAAATTTGTTGGAAGGAATGGAGAGGCTGGGTTAGTGTATTCTTGGATTGGTGTTTTGGAAAAGGGTCGGTGATGGTAGTTTTTATTTGTTTTAAATAGGAGTCCAACATGTCTGCTTTGGCAGTGTAATGATTTGCTAGTTTGTCTGTGATATCTTGAGTAATAGGACGAGCTTCTTCTAAGCAATTTGGTTTGCGAAATTCAGTGAGAATTTTGTAGAATTCTTTAGTTGCACATTTAGCCTTTTGAATTCTGTCTGAATAGTATATTTATTTTTGCTTTTTGATAGCTGACTTGTATAATCTGTTAAGTTTCTGTAGGCAAAGCTTGTCTTGATTGGTGTTTGTTTTGAGCCAGGCATGTTACAGCTTTCTAATTTGCTGTCATATCTCTTTTAGCTCTGTATTTCTCCAAGGTGCCCGTTTTCTTTTGTTCGGTTGTGTCGTTTTTAGTGGTATTAGGATATCAAAAGCTTCCTGTAGCCACTCATATAGTTTAACTGAATTTATTGTGTCTAGATCTGTACTGGATGGCAGCTGTGTTTCTAAGTGTTCAAAACTGAGTTTGTATCACGGTCGATAGGTGGATGCACGTAAGGTGGTTTTAGGTGTGTCGCTTAGTGTTGTTTTATTTTGGAAAGCAAGCAAATGGTGGTCTGACCATGTGAGTGGAGTCACTGTGTGAAAGGTAACTACTTCTGTATTTGCAAAAATTACATCTAGGATGTGTCCAGCAATGTGTGTGGTTTGTGGATGATCTGATGCAGGTTCAGTGTGTCTAGGCCGGTGATGATTGCTTTTGGATGGGGCATATTGGGTTTGTCAAACCCAATGTTGAGGTCAACCAGAATGCATGAGTTGGAGTGCAGTGCGATAAGGTTTGAAACCGGGATCCCAAAAGATCAGGAAACGTACTGTCCAATACTTTCAGGAAAACGAGGAGTCGGTTTAATTAGCCTGCTCCTTATGGGAGGCCTATAAGACGGTGATCCGAGGGTACGCTCAGGCACAAATCAGTAAACGGAGGGGGAGTGCGAGGAGCTAGAGAGAGATCTGCCGGATGGAGGCCAAGCTCTTAAATGGGGGGGCCCTGGAATCGCCTTTACGGCACCGGCTACGTCTTAAGCAACAGGAACTGAGGGACTCAGTCGAACATACAGCACTTGCACAGGCGAGAGCGACTCAGAGGAAGCTATATGATGTTGGGGACAAGGCCACTAAGATGATGGCCTGGTTAGAAAAAAGAGACAAGGACAGAAACTGGGTACTGGAAATCCGCACATCTGAGGGTAACATTCATCGTACAGGGAGGGACATAGCGGAGGCGTTTGCCGCTTACTACGAGAAGCTTTACACCACCTCCTTGACGCGAACTGAAGCGGACTGCACTGAGCTGCTGAGAGATATCAAACTCCATATCCTATCGGCCGAAGATAGGTCTGCAGTGGATCAGGACCTAACAGCAGAAGAAATAGCAAACCATCCGTGACCTGCAGTAGGTTAAGACGGCCGGTCCCAATGGGCTCCCGGTAGAGCTTTACAAGAGTGTAGCTAGCAAAATTGCTCCACACATGCTCAACATGTTCCAAGAGGCCAGGAAAGAGGGAGGCCTGCCCCATGACCAGAGACTGGCCACCATAGTGGTCATACCCAAAAAGGGTAAACCCCTGGACGACTGTAGCTCCTATAGACCAATATCACTACTGAACCTCGAAGCCAAGGTGTTGGCGAAGGCCCAAGTGACTCGGCTCCAAACTGTAATCTCAACAGTAGTCCACCCGGACCAATTGGGTTTCGCACTCCAAAGAAGCACCCAGTTAAATCTGCGACGCTTACACGGGGTGCTCCATATGACTCGAGCTGTTGAGAGCGAAGACGCCATGTTGTTCTCACTAGACGCACAAATGGCGTTCAACAGTATCAAGCGGCCGTGGACAGGCTGGGCTTTGGCCCAGGTTTTTGTGCATGGGTCAAACGCTTGTATCAGGATCCACAGGCTAGAGTGCGAGTCAACGGAGTGGTGTTCCGACTATTTACTCTCCGTAAGGGCACAAAACAGGATTGCTCACTCTCACCAATGATTTTTGCACTGGTGCTCGAACACCTTGCTGCATGGGTCCATCAAGACCCGCTAATATCAGGCATACGGGGGGGGATTGGGAAGAACGCATATACCTATACGGGGATGATATACTTTTATACGCTACTAATCCCTACTGATCGGTGCACAGGGTGCTCCATGTATTGCAACTGTTCGGCAGCTACTCCGGATACAAGATTAACTGGAAAGATCCCTCCTCTTCCCCCTGGTGGGAGAGATCCCCCCACAGATGGCAGAGAGAACACCGCTAATGGAAAAGGATAGGTTTACATTCTTGGGCATCCCGATAGCCAAGAAGAGGGAGGACTTTTTGGTATACAACTTACTCCCAAAACTCGAACGACTAAAAAGCGATGTGGCGCACTGGAGGAAGTTACCAGTGTCTCTGATGGGCAGGGCGGTTCTATTTAAAACGATGGCCCTGCCTTGCCTACTGTACGTATTACAAAATACCTCATATAAGATACCAGTGGAATTCTTTCAGTGTCAACAGCGAGTTGAGTAAACTCCTATGGGACAAAGGTAGCTCTAGAATAGCGTTGCGTAAACTAAAGAGTGAGTTCTTCGAGGGAGGACTGTCGGTCCCGGACATCAGAAATTACTACTGGGCCTCCCAGCTGATTAAAATAAACGACTGGGTATTTGCAGACAGCCATTAGCCCGCATTTCGAGCGGACCGCCTGGCGATGGGCAACGGAGGCTAACCTGCGGCGCTCTACCGCAGGAACCAAGAACGGCAGCTTCCATTCCATACTCAAACAGTGGTCCGGGTGTGAGGGGAGGCGACGAAATTCCTGGGCTGGGAGGGCAAGTTGATCGAGAGAACCCCACTATCGGACAGCTATTTGTTGAAGGAGGTGGGGAATCTAAAGGGATTTAAAAAGTGGGGACTTCTGGGCATTGACTGCCTGGGCGATGTCTGGAGGGGCCAGGCCATGATATCCTTTGATGACTTGAAAGTGGAATACACGATGTCAGAAACCGAACGGTTCAGATCCTTACAAGTGGGTCACGCTCTACGCAGGCATCTGCTTGAGGGGGAGCTACTACCCGAACACTCACCCGTAGGCTATTGATGGACCCTATGGTAGCCAAAGCCCCCTTCGTCACATACAAGAAGCTTATGAACAATTCACGGGACCCCCTGGGGCCCCTAAGAGAGGCGTGGGAGACTGATCTGGGGCTGCTGGAGGAGGATGATTGGGTGGAAGCGCTCCGGTAGGTAGCTATTCAGGCCTGTTTTCGCCTCATCCAGTTGCAGATCTTTCACAGATCCTACTCCTCAATAACACTCTTGTACAGACTGGGCCATTGTGATTCGGGACGATATGCCAGGGGCTATGAAGAGGTGGACTCCTTCTTTCACATACTTTGGGCCTTCCCCTATATCCAACACTACTGGAGGGAGGTTGCACAAGTTATGGCTGAGGTCACGGGGCTGGAAGTCCAGTTGGAGCCACGGTGGCTTATCCTTTGTGGAACGGGGGAAGCGATATGGCCCAAGTACCACGAAATATGGCTCAAGGTAGCAGAAATTGTAGCAAAACAGAACATGGCCAAAGCCTGGGGTACAAGCCACCCACTGGTACTGGTGGAGTGGGAAAATGACTTGGACTGGTGCTGTGGGACTGAAAAAGTGGTGTACAAGGGTAGAGGCCGTCTATGTAAGTAAGAAAAGGTCTGGGGCAAGTGGATGTCGTATAGGGGATATTGAACACACACCCTGGGGTGGCTTTGAGAGCATGAAAAATGTATACTGCTGACTGTTGGTAGGACCAGGGGGCAGGTGCCCAAACTGTAATGAACTCTGTGCCCGGAATTGGTGGCAGATATACAGGAGGTGGGAAGTTGTACCCCAGTACTCCTGTAAACAGGGACAAATGTGTTTGACTATCACTCTACGATAAGGAAAGGAGGGGCTGACCAACAGATCATTAATAAAGGGGTTGAGGATGGTAGGGACAGGGTGGGGACTCCGTGTTATTGCAAGAAGGGGTTTGATATCACTGATGGAAAACACAGCTCCATCTCATAGGACCGTTGGAAGGGGGGGGGGATTGATGCGATTTCCTATGACTGAAGTGTGTACTGTGTAATTGCCTTGCTTACTAAATTGGCTGTACGATGAGAACATTTAATAAAAAGATGTTTAAAAAAAAGAAAGTCCACTCTTTCTGCATCTTTTGGCTATCCCTAAATCTAATGTGGTAGTTCTCTGGGGTAAGTCCAAGCTTGGTGACGAGGATTTACTTGATCTGGTCCCCCACCTCCAGCGTAAGCAAGGTATCCCTCCCCACGATAGGCATGTGTTTCCAAGGTGATGCCCTCCAAAACTCTACTGGCACCCTTTACAAGTTAAGGGCCACCTCATAATCAGAAAACCACTTGTCTGTGTCATCCCCGATTACAAAGCTGAGCACCAATCTTTTGGGATAGAGAATCATCTTGTCCCCCTCACACACTGTGCGTATGTTGCTACCATTACCTCTGGAATCTACCTGCTTGGCTCTCAGCTCCAGCTCTCTCAGACTACGCTCATGGGTCATTCCTCTCTCCTCCATAAGCAGTTTCTTTTCCTCCAGGGCTATCTCTTTTTACATTTTGAACTTGGCCATCTGCAGCTGAAACTGTCTCTCGCTCTGGGGACAGGCCTTGTGAGGACACATCCAGCTGTGGCAGGGAGTTGCAATTCAGGAGACAAGTTATTGCCCTTCCCAGAGTGATGCATCTCAGGGCTTATATTCAGGACTTGCTTCGGCACCTCCAACTCATCCTCCTCATGTCCATTCTCTGTTGCTGTCAGTAATGGTGAACTTCTGTCTAGGCCCTCAGAGCTTTATGTAGCTCTAACGTCTTGGTGCCTTTCTTGGTTGGAAGTCCCCTTTCCTTGCAGAACTGCTTGAGCTCAACCATAGTGTAGCTGTCCAGGTTGGCTAGCTCAAATTCCATTACTGTAGGTATGGTCATAGACAGACAAGTAAAATGAGAGTGGATTTGGGAAAAACAAAAGAGCTAATCAAGGAGAATTTAAAACAACTGAAATTGGTATCAAATTATTTATCTTGGATTTTTAGTGTAGCACAAATTCACTGTATGGCACTGCACAAACAAGTCCTCCTCTCACCGCTGGGTACCAATGTTGGAAATGGGGTTACTGGTTGAGGGGGATGAAACCCTACTCAAGCAGCAAACACAATTATTGTCAGGGTGAAACACAAGCAAACCCCAAATTCACCTGTGCTTAACACTGTGGTAGCTTTGCACAAAAGCAGTGAGGCTTAACTTAGAGGAAATGCGTAAAGTATTTATTCAGCACTTCAAACAGGAATAAAGTGAAAACATAACACAAGGAAAACCTCACACCAATTTAGAAACATTGAGTAAAATGTAATAAATTATTTGAGGGAGAACATGGCGGCCAGCTAGGAGAGCGGGTCGCGAGCTCCGTGAGTTAGGGAAGTCCGCACAGGAATGTAACGGCTCGTAGGAGCAGTAACACATGAAGCGTCCTCGAGGGTGTATTCGGCTACCTTGGTTTGCTGCAGCACGGTCCGCGCACTTTGTTTTGCTTTCCTGGTTGGCGCCGGCGTTCGCGGGAATCATAGAACGCTGAGCCGCGGAGCCCGCAGCTGACCAGGAGAGCGGTCCCTTTTTTGCTTCTTTCTCCTCTGCTGCTCTGGAGTTTGGAGCCTGGGGTTGGCGGTTGTGAGCCACTGTTGGAGGCACGGTGGACGCGAAAACGGTGGCGGAGGAGCAGGCAAGACTCGGAGGAAAGCTGCCTTCGAATTCCCAGACACCTAGAGGAGGGAGGGGAGCGGTTTGGTCAGCTGCTGCAGCGGAATTACATCGGAGGAGAAGAGCCATAACAAAAGTACGTTTTAGAGGCCCCCCAAGTGGCTCCTTGTTACTGCCTCTGAAACTAAATGCTGAATTACCAAGCGAGGAACATAGTACCACTATAGTAACTCGTAAAGTAGTGTGTATGAGTTCAGCAAGAAGGAGGGGGACGGGCCAGGTAAAAGATTTGTTTTCACCCAAAAACACCAGTATTATAAAGTCATTACAAGAGGTTGTAACTGCAGAAGATTTTAAATTACAGACTTTGGATGGCATTAAAAAAACTGTTATAGACTTAAGGGATTCGGATAAAAAAGAGAGTACAAAAAATCGAATTCAAGATATAACCTATGCACTAAGGAATAGGAAATTTACAACCGTCCCGTCTAAAGCCGACGCTGCTCAATTAACGCATAAAGAATCGGACCAAGAACAAACTGCCAGCCTTAGCTATACCACAGTCATAAAAGCAACTAAGAAACAAGAAAACCAAAGAGTAAAAGCAGATACAGTAGCAGTAGTTTCTACTAGAGCAGCAAAGGCGGCGAAAAAAGAGCAGCTAAAAAGGGGCGCCAGTCTAAAAGTTACACCATCTCTTCGCTCCTTCTTTAAAGTTCAACAGGTGTCTAAAAATACACGATTAAAAGAGGAAAAATCTGTAGAGGGGTCCCTCAACATGCAAAAACCAATACCTATTGGTGTTATGCAAACAATAGAGATATCTAATCCGTTTCAAGTCCTCGGTCAGACAGATAAGGAGGATAATAACTATATCGAAGAAGAGGAGGATCATGAGAGGCATGAAAATCAACAACAAAAGGTTATAAACAAAGATCATTGTTTAGAGGTACCCCCGCATACCGAAATGGGGGAACTAATGGGGTCTCTCTTTAAAGAAATGAAGCTTGGCTTTGCCAAGTCTGAAAAAATTCAGGAGAGGATTCAGGCAACATGCGAGGCCTTAGAATCTAAGGTTAATGCCTTAGTCGTTAGGGTCTCTACCATAGAAGTATCTTTGGAACAAACGAAAACAGAAGTGAGATCCTGTCAAAATGACATTGAGGAGTTGAGATCTTCGGAGAAGGAACTTAGAGACAAACTTGAAACGTTGGAAAACAACGCAAGGAGGAGTAATTTACGGTTTCTAAGTATTCCAGAAGGCGCTGAAGGTTCAAACCTAAAAAACTTTATAATTAACTTGATCAAGGGAATCTCTCCAGAGCTAGATGAAAAACTGCTGGAGGACGACATCCAGAGGGTTCATAGGGACCCTTTTAGACTGAATAAACCAAGGAAAAATCTGCGTTGAATACTTGTTAATTTTAAAACCTACACTATAAAAGAGACTATCTTAAATGCTGCGTTAAAGTCTACCACTTTCATAAAGGATGGATATAACTATAAAGTCCGTTCAGACATATGTAGGGCGACAGCAGATAGACAATGGGCTTTAGGGAATTATATGAAAGAGTTGACAGCAGCAGGAGCCTCGGTTCAAATGAAATTTCCTGCCCTCCTGAAAATTATGTGGAATAACAAGACTTTTAATATTCGTGAACCAAAAGAGGTAGAATCACTGTTGGAGCAAATAAAAGCACATAAATAAATGAGACTGAAGTAAGAGCCAAGACACAATGCAATGAAGATAGGACAACCCTACAATAGCGGAGCTCAAACAGGGCAATAAGATTGCCCAAATGGAAGCTGGGAGGGTTCTCCAGGGAGGGGTGGGAGCTTTAGAGGGGCTAGAAGTGCTAGGTTTTTCGGGTTTTTTTGAGCACATTTATGACGTTTTGTTTTTAGTGGGTGGGGAGCATAGGGAAAAAAATCAAAAAAATGCATTTGTCCGATATGTACATTTTATGGTAAATAAGGCCACGATAGTTTGTAGGACCAAAAATCTCCTATAAGATGGGCGTAATGAAAGTTACAACATGGAATGTTAATGGGCTATGGGTCAGGAAAAGGCGTCAAAAGATCTTTGAATATCTTAAACTAATAAAGAGTGATGTTATAATACTACAAGAAACTCACCTATTAAAATCAGAATGGCATGAATTCACAAAATATGAAAAATGGATTGAGAGTAGTGCTTGTACAAATCAATCCTGTTGTATAAAAGGGGTTGCAGTGATTGTGAAAAGACCATCTAAAATAACTATGTTGGAAGAGTGTGGGGACCCGAAAGGTAGATGGATCCTAGTGAAAATGAAATCTGGGGATAACCTCTTCTCGATGGTGGGTTACTACGGCCCCAACTCCGATGACCCTGAACCACTTCAATCATTATATGCCCAATTAATTAATGTTTCTACGCCAATAATTCTTGGAGGAGATTTTAATATATTGTGAGATCCTAAACAGGACAGATATCCGCCTGGAAGAGGTCTCAATTTATTAAAAATGAGGGATTGGTTGAATAGGTTTAAAGAGGATTTGGGGCTGGTAGATATATGGAAGAGTAAAGGTGACCAAGGTAATAGATTTACTTATAGGAACCATAAATATGGTCACGCATCCAGAATTGATTTTTTTCTAATCGATAAACTATGGAGTAAAAAGGTAAAAAAGGTAGTACATATACCAGCACATCTGTCCGATCACTCCCTTGTCCAGATGGAATTAACTCAAGACCCCCCTCAGGGTAAGAAAAGATGGACTGTAGACCGTACTCTCCTGTCAGATAAACAACTAATTGAGAAGTTGAAGGGCGAGACATTAGAATATTTTTTAATAAATGCTAACGGTGAAGTACCTAGCCATATAGTGTGGGACGCATATAAATCCGTTACTAGAGGAAACCTTATTGGTCTTGCAGCAAGGAAGAACAAGGAAAATAGGCATAAAATTATGCAGTATGAGGCAGACATTTTAGAAATGCAAAAAAAGAGCGAAGACACTATTTCAAAGGCAGAACAAGGAAGGGCAATTGAGGAATTATTTAGGAAAAAGCAGGATTTGTCATTATATTTAGAAGATCGAGTTAGGAAAAGATGGGAGGCTAGTAGTTTGTCATCCTACGAGTATGGGGAAAATAGTGGGAAACTATTAGCATGGAAGCTTAAAACAGACTCCAATAGGAACAAGATAATGGCAATTTATAATGCTCGTAAAGGGGGGAGGGTAGAAGATAGCCTAGATATAGAAGAAGCATTTGTAGATTTTTTTCAGGAATTGTATGAGGAAGATTTAACACCGTCCGCCCAGGCGGTAAACTTGTATTTAAAAAACTCACAAATAACAAGCTTGGATTTTGACTCATGCGAGGCCCTAAATAAAGCAATAACTATAGAGGAGGTCAGGAGGGCGATAAATAAGATGAAAAAAAACAAAGCTGCTGGCCCCGACGCTATCCCCAACGAATTCTATCTAGCTCTAAAGGAACAACTAGCTCCCATTCTGACAGACCTCTTTAACTCCATATACTTGGATGACCCAACAGCTACCAAAATCATGGAATGATGCTACTATTAGTTTAATTTTGAAACCCGGTAAAGATCCTTATAAATGTGAATCATATAGGCCTATCTCTATACTAAATAATGATTATAAAATTTTTACCCAGGTTTTAGCCATACGGCTAGGCAACATAACTGATAAAATCATTCATAACGACCAGAAAGGTTTCACTAAGGGGAGGCAACTATATGATCTCACTCACCAACTTATAGGCGCTATTGATATAGCCACTCAAGAAAAAATCCCATTAGCGGTACTCACGTTTGATGCTGCTAAAGCATTCGACCGTGTAAATTGGTCATTTTTATACTCTGTTATCTCTCATTTTGGGCTAGGAGATAACTTTTTGAGAGCAATCAGAAACATATATAAAGCCCCCAAAGCAAAAATTCTGATTAATGGAAGTCTCTCGAAAGAATTTATTATTAACAGAGGCACGAGACAGGGGTGTCCGCTATCCCCTCATCTTTTTAATCTGTATATTGAGCCCTCGCAAACATGATCAGAAGGTCTCAAGAAATTATTCCTTTTACCTTTAAAGAATGGGTCATCAAGGTTGCATTATATGCAGATGATCTAATGCTGTACACAAGTGACCTAGATAAATCCCTCCACCCCATAATAAAGTTGTTATCAGACTTTGGCAGTGTTTCTGGCTATCTACTTAATAGCCAGAAGACCGAGATGATGCTCTGGAATATGAATTCACCACCAATAGGAGCTAATAATAAAATTAAATATTTGGGGATAGAGGTTTTAAAAAATATTGATGAAATTGCTCAAGTAAACCTCAATTCAAAAGTCAAAGAAATGAGGAAATTACTAAAATCTTGGAATAGTCTGTCTCTTACTTTTTTAGGGAGAACAAATGCTGTAAAAATGTCAATTCTGCCCAAATTCACTTTTTTATTCAATGCAATCCCACTGGAATTTAAGCCCATATGGTTAAAGAAGATCCAAAGTGAAATCAATACTTTTATTTGGGCTTCCAAAGGAGTAAGGATAGCGTGGAAGAAGCTCTCTCAGAAGAAAATTCGAGGAGGCATAGCTAGTCCAGATCTTTTGGCCTATTATAGAGCCTTTCAATTTAAGAATATTAGGATTCTTCTCAAACCTCGCGCTTTGTATCCTCCGTATTGGTATACTGTAACGGATGAGGATAACTGTCTTTATAAATTTGGTCATCCAAAATATTTCAAAAAGATAAAACTAAAAGTACTGAGATCAGCCTATAAGTTATGGTATGATCTAAGGAAAACTTGGAAAATCCCCTACTACAGTGATTTAGCACCTATATGGCGCTCACCCGGAACCCCGGATTGCCTAAAAGACTATCTTGCTGTTCCATTAATAAGTGCTGGTATAACTAGCTGGGGAGAACGTCTTGAAAATGGCACTCTTCAAAGTTGGGCCTCATTGTTAGAAAAAACCAACGGAGGCATCTCTAAGTTCAAATATTACCAGTTGGTGAGCTGGTCAAAAGATCAAGAGAAAACATCAGTTTCCACACAAAAATTGGAAGAAGAGATTCAAAAAGTTCCAACTCGGAAAGAAATATCTAAATGGTACTGGTATATGATTCAAGATGAAGAAGGCGATTTCACTACCCCAGACGACATCTGGAAAAAAGTCTTTCCCGATCAAGACTTGCAACAGTCATGGCAAGTATCCTGCACTTTTCTTTGGTATACTATTGCTTCTGCACCCCTAAGGAAAAACCATTTGTTTACCATACATAGGTCTTATTGGACGCCTGAGAAGTTGTCTAAAATAAATAACCGGGAGATGAAACACTGCCCGAAATGCAACAAGATAAAGGCAAACGATATTCACATGTTCCATCTGTGTACACACCTTGATGTCTTCTGGGAAGAAGTTGGTAAGAGTATTTCAAAAGCTCTAGATATTAACATCAAGGTAAGCACTTTTACAGTTATCTTTGGCATTTTGGATAATAACATAGTGGATATGGTATTAAGTAAAAATCAAAAATATTTACTATTTGTCTTGATCCTGTTAGCTAGACGGGAGGTGTGTATCAATTGGATTCTCTCTACTCCTCCTGGGGTGGCAGATTGGCATAGGTCAGTAGATAGAATCAAGAAATTGGATAAAGCTAGTGGGAAGAGTAAACGAATAAAATATTGGGAACTATGGGATAAGAATACATCTTAAATTAGGGCGGACGTCCAATGATTTTAACTAATGCGACATGGATGGAATTATCATGGTGGGACCATGATTGACCATTTTTCAAATTCTTTGAAGGTTCTTGAGACCTCTGTTAACCTTGTACCCTACGGGCGGTTCTCCTGTAAGAGTTTTGGGTATACAAGGTGACTTGGGCCTTACCATAACCACATTTAATCGCATAAATGAGGACAAAAGAAATTTAAAAAAAAAAATATTTTTTATTTGAGACCATAACAACAAAAATTGAATCAATAGAACCGGAGATATGCAGTTTTAAAGATTTAAGTGAAAACAGTGCTTAGAAGCACAAAGCCACAACTGTGGCTATCTGGTCACACCGGACTGACACAAAGTCACAAGATAAGGCTGACCACGATGGAGCGTGGGCAGGGTACAGGGCTCCAGATAGGCCCACTAAACAAAGTACCTTAAATCCTGGTTTTCGAGCGTTGGGAGATCCTAAATCGAGACTGCGTCGCACATCAGCAGTTCTGATTAAGCTGCTGGGCTGCGATGCGGAGTCCTGCGTTGTCGTTGAGGGGCCTGGCGTAGGGGATGCGCTGCAGCGGTTATGGAGCGGAGCTGTGAGAATGTGTCACGCTGCATTGGTTCTGCTCACAGGACCACAGCTGGGCTGGCAGACCACCTTCAGGCCCATTTCCAAGGGTCCAGAAGTAATTAGGACAGAACTAACAAGATGGAGGAATATGGGGATTATTTTGAGGAGGAGGAGGAGGTGCAATACCTACCCACTCACGATGAGTTTTGTGAGATTATGGATGTGTCTATATTTAGGGCTGTTACCCAGGTAGTGGCGCCCCTGGAGAGGAGAATCCAGGAGCTACAAGCTCAGTGCTCCAGACCCCTTGAGCAAAAGGAAGAACCTACTGGGCCTCAGGCCCCTTTACCTCCAGGGCAGCCCACACCGGACCCTGTCACCCAGCGCAAGCGCCCAGTGGATATTGGCATTGCTCTAGATGCCTTCGCCCAACTCAAAAAGGCGTTCATAGGATCCCAACCCTCCACCCACGCCTTATCAGACGCTTTGGGAGGTTCCTCCTTTCCCAATCCCAAACCTGCAGCAAGGTGGGGGGAGACTCTGGGCGGCCTTGGAGACCGTCTGGAGCCCCGCAATCCGTGGGGGATGAGGCTTTCGGAGATCACCCGGCTGGCCCCTCTGATATGCTTGATCCAGAGGACCTTTTGCACCTGTGTTACGCTGAGTGGGCCCCGGTCCCCAAGGTAGCTGCTATATAGCGGGACGGCTGCGCAAGCCATTAGACCAGGAGGTGCACAACTGTCTCTGGGAAGAATGCCCCAGGCGCTTCTCCCCCGGAGATTGACCCCAAAATAGTGACCTTTCTAACAAAATGTGTACGCGAACCTAAAAAAGGTATAGATCGGACTTGGTGATCCTGGCAAGATAAACTGCTGGACGTGATCGGTGATCGGCCCACTATCCAAGATTTTGGATATAGCAGAAATGCGAAGACCTCTGGGTCACTTATTGCCCCGGAAGCACTGTCCAGCTGGGCCCAGACGGCCATTCTGCTAGGGAATGGGAACTGTGCACTTTCTACCGAGCATCGCAAGTCTCAATTAAGATCAACCCCAAGCTGGGGGAGCTTGCGACCTCGGAGGCAGGTCCCATAGCCAAGGGGAAGTTATTTGGAGATCCTTTTATTAAGGAATTGGGGAAATGTGTGAACACATTCACATCCCAAGAGAAAGCCCAAACTTCCATTAGGCGCATCTTCACCCCGCGTGTTTTTGCCGGAGCCGGTCGTGGCAAAGTGCGCTCGACCAGCTGCGCCTCTTTTTAGCCCGCAGCCAATGGGGATAATCGCTGTAGACAGTGGCAGGGCCCAGCGAAGTTTGGTACCTTCTACAAGACCATAACCTATCCGGACGCCGTGTGTCGAGAGGAAGAGGCAACAGTACACATCAAGCCCAACAAGGTGAGAGTTCAATCTTACTTGGGGATGCGATTGGGGAGCAGGTTGGGTGTCTTCCTCCACAACTAGCGGAACCTCACCTCGGACACGTGGGTACGTCAAACGGCCCAAGGATTCCAAATCGAGGTTGCTGGTTTTCCCCTCCAGCCGACTCGCCAATTCCATTGAGTTTTTCTCCGGAACAGGCGGCCCTGGTGGAGGAGGAGATTCTCCAATTGCTAGAAAAGGGAGCCATCATCGAGACCAACATCCATCCCCATTGCTTTCTCAGCAACCTCCTTCTGGTGGGTACCGCCCGGTGATCAATTTGAAGGAGTTCAATGGGCGGTTAGTTTATCAACACTTCAAAATGAAGGGTATTCACCTTCTCTGGGATCTTCTGCAACCTCGGGATTGGACGGTTCGGTTGGACCTCAAAGATGCTTAACTTACGGTCCTGATTTTCCCTCCTCACCGGCGGCTACTTCAGTTCCGATGTAGGTCTTAGGTTTTCGAGTTCACCTTCCTTCTTTTTGGTCTATCATCCACTCTGTGATGTTTCACCATGGTTATGAAACCGGTGATTGAACACCTGCGAGCCCAGGGTGTCAAGTTGAACATCTATCTCAACGATATTCTCATCATGAATCAGTGCCCCTCTTGCCTAATCCGACAGCTACAATTATCAATAGACCTCCTGGAGTCTCTGGGCTTCATGATAAACGAGAAGTCCGCTTTAGTCCCTTCGCAATCAACCCTGTTTTTAGGATTTGTGGTAGACTCTATGACAGCCACCCTCAGTCTTCTGTCACGTAAGTTGACGAAGATCAAACATGTACTCCGCCGGACACTGTCCAAGTCCTCAATCACCCTCCGCGACTTAGCTCGAGTGGTGGGCCTGGTTTCATCTTCAATACAGACGATTTTCCCAGGTCCCTTACACTACAGGGAACTACAACGGCTGAAGATTGCCCATTTACATCCGGTCTCCGTTTGTCCCATTCCATTTCACTTTCGGAAGAGGCGAAAGAGGAACTACGGTGGTGGATAACTCATATGGGCGCTTGGAACAGCCGTGCTATTTTCGGCTCCCAACCCGATCTGGTTATAAAGTCGGATGCCAGCGGATCGAGTTGGGGTGTCCGCTGCGAGGAATTCTCCACAATAGGAAAATGGTCCTTCACTGAATAATGCCTCCACATAAACTGTTTGGAGTTACTGGTGGGCTCTTTTGCTGTGAAATGTTGGACTAGGGATTGGGCTCACGGCTGCTTTCTGTTAAAGATGGACAATGTGGCAGCTGTTCGATACGTCAACCATCTCAGAGGCACCAGGTCGAGGGCGCTATCGGATCTAGCGTGGGCCCAGTGGGACTATTGCTTGACCAACCATGTGTCTTTGTCTGCAGAACACCTGCCGGGTCTTTGGAAGCTTCACCTGACGGTGTTCCTCGCCCTTCAACAGAAATGGGGTCCTTTCTCCATCGATCTGTTTGCCTCTCGGCTGGATCATCAACTGGAGAGATACTCCAGTTGGAAGCCAGACCCCAATGCAGGGGCATGCGACGATTCTACAGGACTGGAGCAAGGAGGACGAATATGCCTTTCCCCATTTGCGATGATCATGCGGGTGTCCACTCAGGTACGTCGGCAGAGCGCGGAACTAGTGCTGATCATGCCGATATGGAGGTCTCAAGCCTGGTTTCAAGTTCTGATGGATCTTTCTTGGGATTTTCCAATCCCTCTACCCCAGTTTCAAGATCTCCTACTGGATCCCCAAGGAAACCATCACCTGGTACTCTCTCAGACCCTCCGTCTCATGGCGAGGTGGATTACAGGGAACAATGGAAAGTCCCGGGGCATTTCATCTTAAGCTGCGGCCCTACTTACTAAGGCCTGGGCGGATGGCACACATAAGCGATACCGATCTACCTGGTTCAGATGGTCTGATTGGTGTCATCAACGGCAACTTGATCCCGTGGGGGCAGACGTTGTGAGTATTCTACATTTTTTGGCAGAACTGGTGGCTGACAGTTTGGCCTATCAGTCGATCAATGCCTTCCGCTCCGCGATCTCTGCAGGCCATGCTTTCGTAGATGGACATACGGTTGGGGAGCATCCCCTGGTATGTTAACTCGTCTGGGGCATTAGGTTTTCTAATCATCCAGCACCGGGGGGGGGGGGGGGCGGAGCTTGCCTGGCTCCAAGATGGCCGCATTTTAGCGCAGCTCCGTAAGCCCGGTTTCCAATCCTACAAAATCCTCCTTTTCAGCCTGTGCTACTAGATACAACCGTAGCCGATTGCACTGCGGAGTGAAGGAGGCGAAAGATTCTGCAGCTGCGGCGTTCTGGGCTCGCTGGAAGCCCGAGATCGTGCTTCCTCTGCCTAGTGTGGAGCTGCGGAGCGAGGTGAATGGGTGGCGTACGTCTGCGCTGCATTGACCTGGCCCGGAGGGAGCCTGCGCCGAGCACAGCATACAACAGCTCCCGGCGATCAACGTGTCCTGGCTGCCTCTCCCGGTCTTTCCCGGGGGTCTGCCTGCCGAGACACGGGGAGATACTACTCCTCGCCGGGCCGGCGGCCTCTCCCAAGGTAAAGTGTCTGCCGCTGCAACGGGGGAGTCCGCAGGCCCCAGCGAGCTGTAGGGGTGATGGGACCCTAGGGAACAGATCATTCGTCCACACTGCTTGCCACAGCTGTGCCTTGGGACGATCGGAGCGGCCCCTCGTCCTTGCTGCGCATACAACGTGCAGAAATAGAGCCCTGCTCTCTGTTGGACACTCTGGAGGAGTACTGGGAAAGAGCGGGGGTACAACTGGCATCCGCTGGTGCCTGGCTCGCTCGCTGGAGGCCTATAGCCGGTTGGATCACAGCGGGGGCACGGCTTCCGAGAACCTGCTGCATTGCTCGGCTGAGGGGACGTCTGAATCTGCTCTGGAGGTCTGGGTGCCTGCAATCACACTGGGGGCAATTCTTGCGGTATCCACCTGAGTGGGGGTGCAATGTGGGAGCCCTTCCCTACTTGTTTCTGGTCCTTGGTCCCAGATTGGGCAACTCAGGGTCACGGCTGTAGGTCCAGGCGCAGGGTGCCTCAAGTGATCCTCACATTTCCCCTCGATTGGTAGCGCAGGCCTCATCTGCTGGATATTCACTGTCTGCCTCTGGGATATTCCCGGTATTCTTGGTGCCTTCGGGGCACTTGGCTATTGCTCTCCTTTGGTCAGCGGGCCGAGAGTGTCCGCTTACACCCACTCCCTACTAATAGTCAAGGTCTACATAATATAGGGGCACATACCACCGATACACGATGGGGTGCACGGACAAATCACAATCTAAACTGCAGTCGTGCCCTGTAAGTCGCCTCGACGGCAGGAGCCGGATAGGAACGCCTCAGAATCTGGCTCTGAGGTGGGTGACCCTACTGATGAACCAGACTTGAAACACATACTAACGGCGATGCAGCGTAGTCTGACCAAAATTGATGGCAAAATTGACGCACTAACATTTCGGATGGATAGAATGTCTGAGCGCCTTGATAAACACACGAACGGCTTGACTCCGTTGAAAAAAGGGTCTCAGATGCAGAAGATGGTGTGGCGGCAGGTTCGCTTGCCCAAGCCAAGGCAGATAAGATCCTACAAATGGTGCAAAACAAGGCGGACGATTTGGAGGCGGGATCCAGGCTCAATAACATCCGTTTGCTTGGTATAGCTGAATACACCAACATTCCGAATATGGAACTCTTTGTGGAGCATCTCTTGTTCACCCTCTTCGGCAGGGACATCTTCGCGACGTGTTCATTGTAGAACGGGCCCACAGATCCCTAGGCCAATACTGGGGTCCCCTCCAAGACCTATTATAGCAAAACTCCTCAATTACAGGGATCTGGATGCAGCTCTCCGTAAGGCTAGAGAGCTCCAAGAGTTACAATACGAAGGCATGGCCATTTCCATATACCCAGACTTTACACAACAAGTCCAACATGCCCGTCAACAATTTCTACCCATCAAGAGGAAATTATGTGACATGAACCTAGACTATAACATGATGTAGCCCGCTAAACTACATGTTCAAGCAGATGGGAAATCACATATTTTAACTGACCCAAAACAAGTTATGCCTTTCCTGAAGAAACGAGAACAAGGTAAAACACGGAAAGAGGATCCACGTTCAGCAGAGGCTGCAGGAGGAACGGACACGGACAATACTGAGCAATAATTTGTATAATGTATACTGGTTGTTATGAGCTGCTGCAGCCCCCCTCGTTGCTCTCTCAATCACTCCCGTCTTTGATGTCGGCTAGCAAGTTGACTGTCTTGCTCTCTATAGCTGTTGATCCGGGGAACAATGTGATCAAAATGTTTGTGGGCAGGGAATATGCCCAGTACTTGTCACAACGAAGTTATATTATACGTAGGTTGCTGTTGAGTATGCAAAATGTTGGCTTGGTTGCTGTTGCTGGTGATGGAGACACGGACCTAGGATATGCTTACTCCTATTGAGTTCCGTCTAAACTTTCCAGTCTATGGTCTGTTTTACTTAACTATTTGGGAACTGCTCTACCTTAGTGCCTCTCGTCATTGGCTTAAAATGTTAAGGCTGAAATGTTTTTTCACTGCATCACATGATTGGAGCCGGCGGAGTGGGCAAATGCTGCTGACAACATCTGCCCCTGTGTGTTACTCACTTAAGAATGAGGCTCTTGTTTTTCTTTGAGGGTCCCTTTCTTCCCCTCCTCCCTTTCCCCTCTGTTTTTTCTTTTTTTGTTCTTCTCACTTGCTTTATGATGTTATTGCTTAGAGTCAAGTTTTATTTGTGGATGGTGGGCAATGCATCGTCTATACCAGGTTGGGGTGGGCATGACGTGGGTGGGGGGTATTGTTCTGCTGTTAACTTTGCAGTGTACACATTATGCAGACAAAGTTCAGACATGGCCAAAGATGTATAGAGAATGAGGGTGGGCACAAATGGGATGGCATACTAGATGGCAACTAATACAATAACACCTGCCTCGGTGGGAGGATACGATTCCTGACCTGGAACGTTAGAGGTCTCAACGACTTTAGGTAAGTAGCAAAGTCATAGCTTATTTTAAGCAACATGAGGTAGACGTTGCACTTATTCAAGAAACACATTTGCCCCCCAATAGCAACATGTTAACACATAAGCGCTTACAGGGTCACTTTCATGCAACAGGATTCACCACACACTCTAGGGGTGTCCTCACATGGGTGAAACCAAAGTGTGGCATAACTTTGGAAGGGTTAGATATTGACCCCAATGGTAGATACATGACCACTCGCTGTCATGGGCAGGGAATGAACGTACACTTAATATTTATGGACCAAATTACGACAACCCACACTTCTATCACTCACTGGCGGCGCGACTGTTGGCAGTATCAGACATACCGCAGATATGGGGGGTAATTTCAATTGTGTCCTAGACCCTCAATTGGATCACTCAGGGGGACCACCTCGTCATCCCTCAGCGGCTGCTAGGGCTATTGAGGACATTATTGCCCAGCTGGATCTTATAGATGTATGGCGTTCTAGGTCGATCGGCGCAGGAGGCTTCACACATTACTCTGCGCCGCATAACATCCACACCAGAATCGATTACTGGCTGATCTCCATTTCACTTGCGCCTCGGGTGGTAGCCTGCTTATACCGCATTTCGTCATGTTATTTGAAGAAATGGTGGAGGGCGGAGTAATGCCCCCCTCGATGAGAGAGGTGATGATTGTGACCTTACTGAAACCAGAGAAACCTCCTAGTGAATGTTCGTCCTATAGACCGTTGTCACTTTTAAATGTTGATACCAAGCTATTTGCCAAAGTTTTGGCGAACCGACTTGCCCCCCTGGTCCCATACTTGGTGGGTCCGGAGCAAGCAGGTTTTGATCCGGGACGCAGACTAACATATAATCTGAAAACTGTGTTCGGTGCCATTCAACATACCAATCCAGAGGTCATACGCGGAGAAGGCTTTTGATTCAGTTGAATGGGAGTTTATGAAGGCAGACCTTCTCCGGGTTGGGGTGAGAGACGTTTTCCTTAAATTGGTCCCACTCTTATATAACTTGCCAGTTGTCAGGGTCGGAGATGCTGTCACGTCTCCTATTGCGATCTCAAGGGGAACGAGACAGGGCTGCCCGTTGTCTCCCATTTTGTATGCCATAGTGGCAGAACCTTTAGCACGCGTCCTACGCCAGTACCATGGGAATAAAGGTATTCGTTTTACGGGATACAATCTCATTCTATCATCATATGCCGATGACATGTTGTTGTACATCCGAGACCCAGGCAATAACTTAACTCCTGTTCTTAACGAGGTCATTCGATTTGGTGCCATGTCAGGACTTAAAGTTAACTGGGCCAAATCCATGATCTTCCCACTAGCCCCTGCTATGTCCCCGGTGTCACTAGATTTTCCACTGCAATGGACCACTGACTCCGTACGTTATTTGGGTATACAAGTACACACAAACTCAGACCTGGTGATCAGTGAAAACTATGGGAAGGCGATCTCCCAGCTTGAAGATGTCGATCGTTCGATTCGCCTCCCTCTGTCACTAATAGGCCGTATTTCTCTCATGAAAATGATTGTCCTACCCAGATTTTTGTTTTTATTTCTAAACATTCCAATAGTACTTCCGAAACCTATATTCCAGAGTATCCATACAACTCGCTTGGGCAGGAAAGCAACCTAGAGTCAGTTGGAGCACCCTTACATTACCATACTCTATGGGCAGCCTCAACGCCCCAGATTTAGAATTATATTGTAGAACTGCACAGAGTACCCACACCCATTACTGGATTCATGGCCCACAGAATCTTCTGCACTTACAGATCGAGCAGGTGGCAGTGGACCCTCTTACTCTCCCACAAAGGTTGTTTGCTCCCCCCATTAGGAAAATTGGTACACTGGACTCTATTAATTCAACTGTACATGCATGGCATGATTTATTAAACAGACAGTCTGGGGCGCTTATGTATTCTCCCCTAATACCCATGGAGTGGTGCCACTGGCTTTCAGTGTGCATGGACAAAGAAGTCATACAGGCGATGGCGAAACTGGGCATACACAAGATTGGTGACCTATTCACAGATCGGGGGTTGCGGGAGTGGGCGGATATAGAGACAGAGGGACAGGTTATCACTCCCCTCACGCAATACCATTATTACAGAGTATGACATGCTTTACATGAGTTACTTGGTGAGGACATGCTGGAACCTCCGGAACTACTCCCTCTGACTTATGTGCTGCGCTCGGTTTCCCCTTCAAAGAATATCACTATTATTTATGACTTGATGCAGGAGTCCAAGAGAACACAGTACACAAAGGTCAGGCTAGAATGACAAGGTGACCCAGGGATAGTATTAGATGACAGTACCTGGAGGCACTGCTGTGAGGCGACCAAACACATCTCACTCAATGGTAGGCATCGCCTCAAATTTTAAATTTCTGAACAGGGCCTATTACACTCCGGAGAGGCTATATCGTTATGGCCTCAGAGACTCAGTGGCTTGCTATTGCTGTGGGATGGATAAAGCTGGCTTCCTCCACGTGGCTTGGCAATGTCCAAAGATCGCAGATTTTTGGGATAAGATCATTGGCACACTTAATGAGGTTGCAGGACTCACACTATTAGATCCACTACTCGCTTTATTGGGTTTCACTAAAAATCTTTAAAAAGATGTTAGACGGCTGGTGGCCATGGGACTGCTATTGGCTAAGCGATGAATTGCAATATGTTGGGCAAAAGGGCCACCCCCGAAAATAAACGATTGGTCCAGGGATATGCTGTACTCTAACACGCAATCTGAAATTTACAATAAGTTATTACCGCCACAGAGTCTCCCTAAAACATTCTGGGGATTATATCAACAGTATTTAGTTGGTAAGGAAACTGGGGAAGCGAAAGGAAATGTAGTTGCTTAGACGGCGATGAGGTCTCAATCGTTTTCTCTCTTATGGGTTGTAGACACGGGTGATAACCGGGGAGAGATGTGCTTTATGTCACTGATGCAACTGCAGTTAATTTGTATGTATACAGTTGACGAATAATGTAATACCACCACGAGTACTATTATATGTATGCTATTCAACAATCTGCAATATGTTGATGCAACTGATGGCCGTTAATGCCATATACTGTCATGTACTAATGATATACTGTAAAAGTTTTAAATAAAATAATAAAATAATAAAAATCCTCCAGAACCGTGTTACTCTCAATTGTGGGACGTTAACAAAGTTCTTCGTTTGTTCAAGTCATGGCCAGCCAATAAATACCTTTCACGGAAACAGATGTCGGCGAAACTGGCTACTCTGCTCTTCCTCATTTCCTGCCGTAGAGTGTCAGATGTGAGGATGCTGGATCTTACCTGGAAGGGGTTACTTTTCACATATCTAGATGTACAAAATGTAACTTAAGAGTTGAGTCTTATCCCGCTTTTCCTGAGGCTACTAAATTGTGTTTGGTAAAGGCATTAAAAATGTATGAAGCTATGACTGAAGAAATCCGCCCTACGGGTGAGCAACAATTGTTTATTGCACTTACAAAACCTCACAAAGCTGTTTCTTCCCCTATCATTGCCAGGTGGGTCAGATGGGTTTTACTGGAAGCGGGGATTGATGTTTCTAAACTTGGAGCTCACTCGGTACGGGGAGCCATGGCTTCCAAGGCCTTCTCGTTAGGGGCACGTTTGGAGGACATCCTCAATGCTGCGGATTGGTCCGCAGATTCTACATTTAAGAGATTCTATTTTAACCCAATTACACATTTGGCATCTCTGGTGGAGGAGAAGCTTTAAACTAGTCTAATCCTCGCCTCCGGACATAGAATGAAAAATTTCCTAGCTATCGTATCTCACTCTTCCCACCCTAGAGTGTCTATTCTTCCTATGGCCTAAAGATGTAACGGATTGTTGAATCTGTATACGTTTTCTTTTTGATCTTATTATCAAAATGATGTTGGTGTTACAGGAAATGTGTTTCTTTGTATCAGCACTGTTAAGCTTTTGAATGAGTTATAGTGTTTTATTATCTGTTCAGTTCTTGCTCTTGGAGCTATTGGAGGTTGTTTCTTGTACCTCACATATGGTGTGTTTTCTCTCGGTAGGGATGGGCACGAATAAACAGGATTAGTTCCGGACAGGATTGGCTGGGTTCGCAGAAAGAAAAAGGAGGCTAGAGCGGCTGCGGACCCTGTTGATGGACTAGTGACGCTCTGGTGAATTGCCTTGTTTTTTTATCCCAAGGTTTGGTGGGAAACTTAGTGTTGGTACCTTGTTTCAAGACGGCTGCTGGTGAAAATAAAGAATTGAAAGTAAAGCCTAACCCTCGCCTCCGAGTCCTTAATAGAATTGAAACTTTCCTTTACGATAGCTAGTACATTTTTAATTCTTTAGACAACTAACTCAATATTCCCACCCGCTACCAAATGAAAGTTCTCAATTTTAAAAGTAGTAAATTAACCCACGGGTATCCTATGGGAGAGGCAGGCCTTGCAGTAGTGAAAAACGAATGTAAGAGTATTTCACTATCAGTACATGTAAAGTTAAAAGTGCACGTGTAACTTTTTAAATACACTGTATCCTGCCCTTAGAGAAGAACCTGATAAGTGGTATACAGAGGTGGAGCGAACTGTAACTATTTCAGAAGTGCTTTGGACACATTGTTATAGGGATTCTGCACATACACAGAGCTATGCACAGGATAATAGGACCTCGGAATATAGTGGTGAGCCAACCATAAGCCTTAGCACCTAAAACCCCAACCCGACTAGCTGTAGCGTCTCATTAGCAATAATACTACCAATGATTAGACAACCCAGAACACGGTATCTCTCTCTCAGGACTCGCAGGAGCAAGAACACCCTTTCATCACTCACTCATACCTGTCCACAACGCGCGTAATAAGAGACACAGTATAGTTTAAATATTTATTTCAACTATCGTGCTCTAAGATACAGTACACGAGCCAGTACTATCAGCATAATGCATAATGATAATATAATCAGCATAGTTACAATTCCATAGAATACAAACAGGGAAAGCATTTCATAAAGCAGTGGATATAGAGCTAAATGACTATACCACCCTCCCTGTACTATTAGCTAGTTTATTATATAAACAGAAAACCTCTGGGCTGTTAGGCGGACCCTCATACCTCAATCTCTAGATGCAGGTTTTACATCAGTAGACAAAAACAGCTCTTCTCTCTGGAAAGGTTTTTCTCCAAGTGCCTCTAACAGTGTAATCACCATATTAAAAGCACACAAATTTCTCCAGTGCAGCTGCACATAGTGTTATGTCTAGGTGCGAGGGACAGGCCAGATCAGCAAGAACAAGGGACGTTGTTTTTCGACCTTGCAGAAGCAACCCACAGGGGACAAGAGAAAAGGTGAAAGGCAGAAATGCAGACAGTCCTAATATAGCCGGGCACAAGCAGAGGCTTGAAAAACAAAGTCACAAAGTAACGTGTGCAGAAAAGGCATCATGGCTGCCAGGCCGCAGCCAACGTAGCAGGGCAGGCCATGAGGCCACAAACCACATGACACCCTCCCCTGGACAGTCCATAGACCTAGACGGAGTTCAAAGCGAATGAGCAGAACAGAAACGTCTGTTTGTGAAAAAGTCCCCATGAAGGACAACGAATGGGAGAGAAAGAGAAATAAAAATCCGCAGGAAAAATGCAGGGTGCAGCCGAAAGCGGAGGCCCGGTTCAATCCATCAAGGTGTAGGTGCAGAAAAACACCACACCCTCCAAGAGGACATCGTTGGAGCCATCATAAAAAAGAGACGCCATCCAGTCCAATAAATCAAAAACTACAGTCATGCTCCTCATAAGAGGGAGCAGTGAAGAGCAATGCGGGACAACTTGCGTGATACTCAATATAACTTTGTTGTAGGAGAGTCTGTGCTGCCGCACAAACATCCCATTGCGCCAATATTCCAAGTGCAGCCGCACGCGCCATATAGCCATCCCCGGAACAGTCCCGCTCATGTGCCTCTAAGGGACCCATCAAGGGGACAAAATCCGGGCAAGACAGAAACGCATTGGAAAGGCAATAATCCAAGGACCAGGAAAAAGGACAGCGGATGCAAGTCATCACAGGTTGCACGCAAGTGAAATACGCAAAGCGAAATGAAAGACTGTAGGACACACTGAGGGTCGCCAATGGCAGGACGCCGAAGCCGGCGAGAATGCGTTCACGGAGCAGCTGAAGTCGACCGTGGTCGAGAAGGGCCCAATGAAGTGCAGCTATTGCGCAGTAAACAGACCAAAAGCAAAATACCAGCCACCAAAGCGAGGATCAACGGAATGCCGCCGATACTGGAAAAAATGGAATGAATAAAAGCCGGTATTACACCAAAGATAGTTTAAAAGGAGGTCACAAGGCCAGAGCCCACAACTTTAAAAAAGTGCACCAGACCCTCGGTGCGCGATGCATTAAAAACGCGGTGAATCAGTTCACCGAAATGCTGTGGGAGGTTAGTGTTCAAAAGGGCCTGTATTTCACCTTGGGTACTTGCCACCTGGAGAATGAATGTCTCCCGGGCGGATGTGAGCATAACCTCCTGATTCAATAATAGCGCCTTTATTCTGCTCAATTTATTGAAATCCGCCTTCAAGGTAGGAATGGAAGGCCAAATGGAACTATCTATGATGTCGTGCGGGGGAGGAAAAAGCACATTTTTGCAGCAGACAACTCTGTGGGAAACTGTTACGATATAGGGTATACCGGCCAGCATGCCACAGCAGTCCTGATTATTCAGAAGCAGATAGCTACCATTTGCAAGCACAGTGAAAGTAGGAGAAATAGCAGGAGCAGGAATACCCTTCAAAACACAAGCAAGATTCGGAGCTGAAACGTTACAAGCGCCGTGCAATTTAATGTGTTTGCAAATAAGGGAATGACCCACAGTAGAATCACAAGTCTCGCCTGTGAGAAACACCTCCTTTCCGTCCCGAAGACATTTAAACATGAAAGGTAGGGACCACAGTTCATGCAAGAAGGCACTGCCCAAAGGCTGAAAACGGCCAACGGGATAATGTTTCATGCAGGAACTGAATTCAAACAAAGAGAAAGGTAAAGCGATAACCCCGTGTACTAGCCACACCGCAGAATCTAATTCCGCAACAGAGAACGGTAATGGCTCTATTTTCTCGATATGTAACAGAGTGTATGTGGCATCCTTCATGGACATGAACTGCTGCTTGTCAGTCAAATTAAAAGGTAAAAACAAGGCAGTGGTGTTCAGAAAATGCCAAGGAACTTTACCCAACTTAAGTGTCTGCAAAGTCCATGCAAACTGCATAACTGAACGCAATTGATTCTGACCATGATATAACACAGAAACATCATCTCGTACAATATCAACAACAGAGGACACAATATTCTCTAACGTGTAAATGCGGGAAGACAGGGTATTAATACTATTGTCAACAACAGCAAGCACCTTTTCTAAATTTGCCTGATCAATCTCCCGAAGGCGGGAGGCAGCTTCAATTTGCGAAAGCTTCCAGAGTTCATTGTAAGTTTCATAAATGAATCTCTTAGGTCGAGGGCCACGAGGCCCCAGTACAAAATCGGACAGATCAATGTTGCTTGAAAGGAGGGATAAATGCTGTTTCACAGAATCTAAGAAGGAGTGTTGCAACCACTGTTTACATAATTTTCCAACAGAATACGTTGTAACTGTACGAGAGTCAGAAAACCGCGGGTCTGGCCTATCCTGTTTATAACCAGGAGCTGAGTCATGAAAACGCAGTTGGCAGGCGTTCGCCGCTGTCGGCCAAGCCAACCAGGGTGACTGAACAAACGTGGAAACATTAAAGGAATTGTTCTGAAACAAAGCTTGCAAATCAGTAAGTGAAATATTAAAATGCAAGCTTTCATTAGTGGTGGAAGACAACACAGGAATGGAAGGGGCATTTAATTGTTTGGAATTAGCCAAACCCCAACACGTTGTTTGATAGATGGAATGATTTAAAAACAGAATTTGGGTAGGGATGAGGCAAGCACGGTGCAAGGCTTCTGTGCCTTGCACCTGCCATGATTTGGAACCCCAAATAGATTTCAGGTCAATGGTGTCCCGCCAGTACTCATAACCACCCACAGCCAAAGCGGCCAAAAGGAACCCGAGTACAATAATTTGGTGTGGGTCAACATGATCTTCTGCGTAGAAGAGGCGTTTAATTTAAAATAATAGGACCCAGGGTTCGATCTATCAAAGTTGGTAAAATAAGTAAACTTGTTTCTAAGAGTGTGGGAGCTGCCTGGCAAAGGGGTAGGACAATGTTCCCATTGTGTGTGATTAACAGGACCCCTAAGGGTACTTGGTTTATGGAGGAAATGGTTGCCCCAATGCTGATAACAATATAGATCGGCATAACTTGCGGAATTCATGTACAAATCTTCAGCATTAAAAGCAGCATAATATTTCAAATCAGTAAATAACGATTCAACGGCATGCACATCCCAATCGTCAGAATGAATATTACTTTTAACGACATCACCCATTGAAACACGGAGGACATTTGGAACATTAATAATTTCAGTAGGTCCATGAATTTGGAAATTTACCGCATCCCATACGATGCCATCAGCGACTGGGAAAGCTGAAATGTTCACAAATGTGTGGTCACGCTTCATTGTGTGAGATGAAGAATGCGGAGCCAATGTTCCAGCGACACGGTTCACTGCAGAGCGTTCTGGTAAATAGTGACCATTGATTAGTAGAAAAAAGACTGTGACAAAGCCAATGGATATGAACAAAAAAAATCAGGAAAAAGACCAACCACATATATGTCCAGGGAGGAACCAAAAAATTGTCTCTGAACCAGGATACAAACAAGCTGAATTTGAACGGGATTAGTGATGAGGTGGAATCCGAGTCAAAGGAATAACGTGTTGGGCTAAGGGGCGTAGTTGGTGCGTGAGCCACCGACTCGTTGGCTGGGTATGTATACTCAGTCTCCTCTTCGCAGGGGGAAGCCGGGAAGTCGAGTAAGCGATCAGGCAACTCTACCATCTCGATAGCAACATCTGTGACCGTTCGGGCAAGAGGGCCACGAACATATGTCCGGGAAATGACTGGACAAGAGACCGCTGGTGTTACACTATTCAGGATCGGCCAGATGTTGTAGCTTGACATTGTCCACTGAGATGAATCTGTTGTCCTTTCGACCAGGAAGCGGTGGTAAGATTACGGTACGAGTACCCTTCAAGCCAAGGACTGGAACTGGTGCACGATAAGATGGGCCAAATTCTTTTTTGTTCTCCACTTTCTCTCGAACCAGATCTCCAATTTTCGGAAGCCAGCCGGCAACCGGAATCTGCAACGCAGCGTCTGTGGCTGAAGGTAAATGTTCATTTGCAAGTTTGTCTCGGTCTTCTTGTAAGCCCTGTAACATAGTAGAATGGTTATCTACATCAAAGATGGCGGACTGCGCCGCCATGTCTAGACCATCAAGGTCGGGCACAAACATTCGTATGCCAAAGAGCATTTCATATGGGGTCCGCCCACCCAGAAGTTTTTTAGGGAGATTATTAAGTGCACGTTGTACGGTATACAAGTGGGCCAGCCAGTTCCTGCCAGTACCGAAGACTCTAGCTGTCAAGGATTGCTTTAAGTCACGGTTCATTCGTTCAACAATCGAATTGCCCTCAGGCCGATATGGAGACGAAAATTTCACCCGCACCCCCAGGGAACCCATTGCGTCCTTGTAAGCCTTAGAGGCAAACGCTGGACCTTGGTCCGAATGGAAGGTGCCACATGCGAAAACTCCCACAAAGACACGCAAATCCCTTATGATATTTCGAGCGTCAGCACTCCGTTGTGGCCAGACCCAGAGGAACCGTGTGCACGAGTCCACTGCAACCAAGATGTATTTATATGCACTGTGTGAAGAGAATGGACCGCAGTGATCCATGTAAACACACGCAAAAGGTCTGTTTGAAATGCAGAGCGGTGTTTGTGGTGGACGTGTAACCGTGGAAGGCTTAATCTGCTGACAAATGTCACAAGAAAGCACATAAGTACGGGTTTGTTTGTATAAACCACGCCACCAGTAACGCTGCTGCAAGATGGAAACAGTCGCAGACACGCCTGCATGAGCCGAAGCCATGCCTTCGTGTGCGGCCGTTATCAAGGAAAGCCTGCGGTCCGCGTTGGGAATCAGCCGATCACCAACGTCGGGAATACTTACGAAAGGAGCCTGTTCGGGACCTAATTGATAAGTATATTTGGAAGGGAATCCCCAGGGATATTTGGTACCTTCCTTTGTTGCAGCAAAAGCTGCCAAGATATCAGTATCTATTTTAGTCATGGATCTTGTAACCGCTGCGACTGAACACGGGGCTACTGCTGATTTGGCAGCTTCGTCTGCCAAACCGTTACCAACAGCGTGTGCGCCCACACTCTGGTGGCCAAGGGTGTGAACCACCTGTGTGAGAGGCAGACGTTGTTTCAAATCTGCCACTCGAACCCAAAGCATTTTATGCTTAATCGTGCTACCTTTGGCGTCTCTGTAGTCGTTTTGCGACCAAAAGAACAGATTGTCATTGAAAGACTGAACACAGTAATAAGAATCGCATACAATTAGAGTGGTCACATCCGGAGTAGCGAACTTAAGTGCAAGCACCAATGCTCGCAGCTCGGCCAATTGTGCAGTACTGTCCCCGAGTGCCTGAGTATGCACTACAGTAGATTTGAACTTACCGTTCACAAAAGTGCCTGCAACAATAGCACATGCGGCTGAATAGGCATGCTTGGAACCGAACCATCGCTATAGATAACACAGTCGTAATCCTCAAGCGGTAGCAAGGACAGAGGAGGAGGATGAACGAATTCATACTGCAAAAACTCCTGAGTCTGAAGAGAAGAATCAAAAATAAAAGTGACATCCGGAGACGTCAAAGAGGTCGCCCATTGAATCCAACGGGGGTGCAAAGCTTTAGAGTTCGGAACACTTGCCTTTGTCACTGCCTCTAGGGCTGGATATGGTGTTACCACCAGAATGCGTTTTCCCTGTGCCAGTGCGCGTTCCTTCAGAATCGCCATCTGCACTGCAGTCAGAACTTTCTCCACAGATGAAAAGCGCATTTCCGCGGAAGTGTAAAGATGTGACTTGTATGCGATGGGTACTGTGTCACCTTCATTAAAGGTTAAATACGTGAAACCCACTGCCCCTGGAATTATTCTAATCACCAGGTTTGTGCGGTTATCACGAGTCAACAAGTATTTAGACTCAAGAAGGTCTGTCTGCAAAGACTGCAGAATGGAGGAATGCTCCGGAAGCCAGCATGACTTCGAAAAGTTAGGTTGTATCAAGGCATACAGTGGCTTGATACGCTGGGCATATTCAGGAATGTAAGTACGCCCGAAGTTCAGAAAACCCAGTAAAGACTGAAGTTTCTTCAGAGTAGTAGGAGGGCACAAAAGTGCACATTTCTCTAGAAAATGGGGGGCCAAGCCCTTACCTTCATTGTTGAGCTCATAGCCCAAAAACAAAACGGTAAATTCAGCAATGTGAGATTTGGCAAAGTTAAACTTATAACCTAAAACCGCAAATTCTAAAATAATGCGGTCCACTCGGGAAAGATGCTGAAATTATTCGTCTGTCAGATAGATATCATCGACGTACGAACATGAATCTGGGTCTATGCTGTCTAACAAAGAGACAACACGGGCAGCAAATACACCTGGACTGTTCTTGTAGCCCATAGGTAAACGCCGGAATTTGAATACTTTACCACCGGAGGTAAAAGCGCTCCATTGGCTTCTCTCCGGGGCTAAGTTGTGCGTGTAGAATCCATTGGATAGGTCTAGTGTCGTTTTATATTTTTTACGAACAAGACTGTCTACAAGCGCAGAACTGTGTGTGTTTTGCACCGCAAAGGTCCGACAATGAGAGTTCAAATGTCGGTAATCCAAAACTAAGCGGTACGATCCATCGGGTTTAGAAACCGCGAAAAGGGGATTGTTCATAGGTGACACGCAGGTTTCAAGCACTCCCTGATATTCTAACTGAGTCAGAATTTCGGAAACGGGACCTTTAGCTTCCCGTTTGATGGGATATTGGGGTTGTGGCTGTGGCAGCGACCGCAAAGGTATTTCATGGGGGGGAGAATCCTCATCCCATCCCACGTGGTTGCGGTATAAGGCTGGAGCCAGGGACACAGCCCACTCAGCTGCTAGAGCCTCCGCTTTGTCCTTTGGGACATGACGAGAAAAGCTCGGAAGGATTACCTCCTCTCCTTTACGCGCAGCAAGTACGAATGGGGGCGGCCAATCCGCCTCTGCTAACAAAATGTCATACGAAGAGGTCAGATTTTCCCAAAAAATCCCTTTTATAACACGCTGTATATCACCTTCGATCTGAATTACAATATTATATAATCTGTCAGGGGGTGCCACTCGGGTGTCTGCTGTCTCAACAGTAATGAATGTATCAGTTGCTGTCGCCTCCACATGAGGACGTAGCGCCTCCCGCACTATGGTAACTTCCGCGGCGCTGTCTAGGAGTGTCACTGCCCACGTCCAATTCAGGAGTCTCGTTCTCACCGTCTGTGGCATATCTCGCTGTAACAGCGGCAACTTTCTTCTTCTGAAATTGTGGGCGAGAACGCGGAAATTCGTCTGCTTTTCCTCTGACCTGTTGTCGAGGTTGGTCTCGTCCCTGGGGAGCCTCTCGACCCCTTCCTCTATCCTGGCGATCATCGCCACTGGCCTGCGAAGTTGTCGGTGCCTGTGAAGAACGAGGAGAACGCGTATCAGGGACCTGAAACCTATCTGGAGATTTAATTCTCGCCCTATCTCGCAAATCATAAGTGCGTCCAGAAGAGACGGAAACCAGGGATGCGCCTCCCGACCCCGGCTTCTTCTGTTGCTTACCCTGTTTTTTCAACCTCCAGCTCTTTTTAGTAAAGACTGGTTTCTCATCTTTCTCAGATTGAGTTTTTGGTTGTTGTTGTTGCGATTGTGTCTGCGATTTAGCAAAAGGCTCAACTCCCAGGCTATTTCGGCCAATTGTTTTGTAAGCCTGGGCAATAATTTTCGGTAATTCGCGCGGCTTGTCCGGATCTGGGACCAAAGCCAAAGCATTAGCTACTTGAAAGTTCACTGCATCGCCCTTGACATTCGCAAGGATCAAATCAGCTACTACATCGAACACTCCCACCAGTCTCATCCCTAATTCCACAGCCGCTTCAGGGCCATGTTCATCCTGTACACGTTTAATTACAGAGGGGAGAACCGTCATGGAAGGAGTGCCGAAACACTTCGCATATACTGCTGCGAATACCCTACCCCAACTGTTGCATTCTGCCAACTCGGGGACTAAGTCTTTTGGCAAACTAATCGTTAAAATCCTGTGTTTATCCACGGGAGAGGTGTTGGGAAAAACTGCCTCCAGCTGGTCAAATTTTTCTGCAAGCCAATAAGGAAAATCATCCTTATTTTGTGGGCGCTTGCCCATCACCGAATTAACCATGACAGGACTTATGGTCACACCGCCTGCACCAGCTGGATGGGCCGCAACTCCAGGAGGGGCTCCCTGGATGTTGCCTGTAACATACTGTACTAAAGCTCGATGCACTCGTATCAAAGACGAATGCATATCACGCAATTCAACGACTGCTACCATCATATATCGCGGATGTGGGGTATACCCGGCCAAAACAGGCCAAGTGGCCCCGTCAATGGATAAGGAGCCTAAACGAACCGTGGTAGTCGGTTGGGGGAGGGCGCCATCAAACCAAACACGGTGTTGCCAAGCCGTGAGCGGTACTTCAAGGTTCCTATACGGTCTATAGTGATTAGGAACTACGGTGGCTTCATATTCATGGAACAAATTATCGTTCGCATCCACCGCCGGAAAGGTGACCCAAGAGTAGAACACTTCAAAGTGGTAAGCCGGATCAGCTTGTACCGCAAAGATCAAATCGACACCCGCGTCAGGCACTCCATACACTGTCAAGTGAGCCCGGAGCGCTGCACGGCTATGTGCCGCTATTTGAATAGCCATTCTAGGCTAAAAGTTGTCGACAACCTAATGTAAGGCAGCACAATATAGGGTATGATCTAAAAAACCTTTTAACAACTTCAAGCTTGAAAGAACCTATAAAAACGTCAATATAGGAGGTATCACCGTCACACACGCTTCCGGAAGCGTCTGCGAGGGGAGTTGTGGACAAGCATAAAACACTACTCAAGCGTCTCGCAGATAAGCAGCCCACTCGTTGGTTGCGCCATGTTATAGGGATTCTGCACATACACAGAGCTATGCACAGGATAATAGGACCTCGGAATATAGTGGTGAGCCAACCATAAGCCTTAGCACCTAAAACCCCAACCCGACTAGCTGTAGTGTCTCATTAGCAACAATACTACCAATGATTAGACAAACCAGAACACGGTATCTCTCTCTCAGGACTCGCAGGAGCAAGAACACCCTTTCATCACTCACTCATACCTGTCCACAACGCGTGTAATAAGAGACACAGTATAAATATTTATTTCAACTATCGTGCTCTAAGATACAGTACACGAGCCAGTACTATCAGCATAATGCTAATATAATCAGCATAGTTACAATTCCATAGAATACAAACGGGGAAAGCATTTCATAAAGCAGTGGATATAGAGCTAAATGACTATACCACCCTCCCTGTGCTATTAGCTAGTTTATTATATAAACAGAAAACCTCTGGGCTGTGTTAGGCGGACCCTCATACCTCAATCTCTAGATGCAGGTTTTACATCAGTAGACAAAAACAGCCTCTAACAGTGTAATCACCATATTAAAAGCACACAAATTTCTCTAGTGCAGCTGCACACAGTGTTATGTCTAGGTGCGAGGGGCAGGCCAGATCAGCAAGAACAAGGGATGTTGTTTTTCGACCTTGCAGAAGCAACCCCCAGGGGACAAGAGAAAAGGTGAAAGGCAGAAATGCAGACAGTCCTAATATAGCCGGGAAAAGCAGAGGCTTGAAAAACAAAGTCACAAAGTAACATGTGCAGAAAAGGCATCATGGCTGCCAGGCCGCAGCCAACGTAGCAGGGCAGGCCATGAGACCACAAACCACATGACAACATTTAAATACGTTATTTGAAATTAGTGTCCCAAAATATTTATGGAAGGAGAGTAAGTCAGTCGAAAATTGGCCAAATGAAGAGCCCCAGATGAAAGCAGTAAAGAATAAACCATCTCCAATGTATATGCAGAATTATAAAGAGGTGTTTGAGCACCTGAAAACAGAGGTTTCCCAGAAACAAGTAAACTGGTCAAAGATCATGAGAGCGACTAAGATCCAGGTGAATCAGTGCCTACATCGATCAATCACTATGATGTTGACATCGGGGAGTTTACTCCATACAACACACAAAAAATACAGTACAGATAAACTTCATAGATAATAAATGTATATAGAAAACATCAATTAAGTACAAAAAAGAAAAAAATGAGTTATTAAATAAGCATTATACAAAGTATTTTTAAAAAACACAAAAAAACCACTGATTCCTTCGAATCCATACAGCATATAAAAACTTGCTAAGGCCAAAAACAATTAATGCACTCGTATCAGACACACACTCTAGATGCAGTAAGATAATGTAATAATGTATAAAAGAACAAGTTACTTACCTTCGGTAACAATGTATCTGTAAGAGACATAGGTTAGTTGTAGATTCCTTACCTTAGAATTTCCCCCCAGGCGTCGGACTGGATCCGGAGAATTTTTTCTTAGCAGTACCCCTGTGCTTCGGTAGGTGGCATCGGTCGACTCCGCGTACGTCGTCGGTGTCGTGGTCGCCGGGATGACGTCGCAGTGCCTACTTAGACGCTGCTCCTGCGCGCGGACGTCTGTTCTGACACCACTTTCCACGCCAGAAGCGCAGAGCCACGAAAGACACTGACCACTGGTGCGCTACAACTAGGGCCCTCTAAGGAAGTCCCTCACCCTAGAAGTCAGTTCGCAGAGCGGGGAGGATGGGTGGGGCGGCAAGGAATCTACAACTAACCTATGTCTCTTACAGATACATCATTACCGAAGGTAAGTAACTTGTTCATCTGAAAGAGACAGTTAGTTGTAGAATCCTTACCTTAGAATAGATACCCCAGCAATACCATCCCCGGTGGAGGGTCTGCAAACTAACTTCACACCAGAAAGTCCTGGAGGACCGAATGGGCAAAATAGCCGTCCCTCTGGACTTGGCTGTCTAGGCAGTAATGTCTGGTGAACGTGTGCAAGGATGCCCATGTGGTCGCCTGGCAGATGTCAAAAAGTGGGACTCCACGTGCCAATGCAGTAGTTGCTGTAATAGCCCTAGTGGAATGAGCATGCAGCCCCACTGGAGGTTCCTTTTTCGCTAAAGCGTAACAGACTTTAACACAAAGGAAAACCCATCGAGAGATGGTACGCTTTTGAACAGCCCGACCTTTCTTGGCACCTACATAGCCAACGAAGAGTTGATCATCCACCCGGAAATCTTTTGTGCGGTCAAGGTATAAGGACAGCACACGTTTAGGGTCCAGACAGAGGAGTCTCTCCTCCTCGTTGGAAGGGTGCGGAGGTGGAAAAAAGGTGGGCAAAGTGATCGTTTGTCCTATGTGAAATGGTGTAACCACTTTAGGAAGGAATGAGGGCCTCGTCCTAAGCACCACTTTGTCCGGATGCACAGAGAAGAAAGGGGGCTTAGAAGATAGAGGCTGAAGCTCACTCACCCTGCGAGCAGAGGTGATGACAATAAGGAAGGCAGTTTTCAGAGTGAGGAGCCTGAGAAGACAGTTATGAAGAGGCTCGAAGGGAGCACACAAGATAGGTTAGAACAAGATTCAAGTCCCACTGGGGCATTATGAAAGGAGATGGAGGAAAGAGATGAGTAATGCCCTTAAAGAATCTATTTACAATAGGGGACTGAATTAAGAGGGTTGATCAGGCAGCCGAAGGAAAGCAGAGATAGCTGCCAAATAACCTTTAAGAGTGCCCAGAGCAGAGCCCTGCGGGGCCAAAGAAAGTATATACAAGAGAACCTCTGAAAGAGGGGCAGAAAGAGGATCCCCAGCCTTCGCTGTGCACCATGCCACAAACTTACTCCATCTACAGTTGTATACCGTTTTAGTGGAGGGACGCCTGGCTGCCAAGATGACATTACAGACTTCGGGTGGAAGGTCAAAAGCGGTCAACTGTCCTCCCTCAATCTCCACGCAAGGAGGTGGAGGCTTGAAAGGTTCGGGTGAAGAACCCTCCCCTGCTGCTGCGACTGAGGTTCCTCCCGAAGGGGCAATCTCATTGGAGGATCGAAGGCCATGCTCAGGAGCTTGGGGTACCATACTCTTCGTGCCCAGTCCGGAGCCACAAGAATAACTTGGGCCCGGTCGCGCTTGATCTTCTTCAGTACTCTGGGCAGAAGTGGTACAGGCGGAAAGGCGTACAGGAGGCCGCAACTCCACTCGCGACAAAAAGCGTCGCCGAGCGAGAGCCGCCATGGAAACTCCAACGCGCAGAACTGCTGACATTGCGCGTTCTCTTCGGTGGCAAACAGATCTAACCAAGGCTCTCCCCACTGTTGAAAGAGACCTTGCACCACCTCCGAGTGAAGATGCCATTCGTGATCCACCAGGCACCGCTGGCTGAGTTTGTCCGCCCTGGCGTTCAGGGAACCTGCCAGGTGTTGAACCACCAGGGTCACGCCCTGATGTTCCAGCCATGTCCAGAGGCGAAGAGCCTCTTGACACAGAGTCCACGACCCCACCCTGCCCTGTTTGTTGCTGTGCCACGTGGTGGTGGTGTAGTCGGTGAACACCTGCACCCCTTTCCCTTTGAGAGAGGAAAGGAATGCTTTCAGTGCCAGGCAGATCGCCCAGGGCTCCAACAGGTTGATATGGAGCCCGGACTCTGCCGGAGACTGGATGCCTCTGATCTCCGCCTCTCACAGATGGCCGCCCCATCCCAGGAGTGACCTGTCACCACTGTTAGATCTGGTTGGGGAAGGGAGAGGCATCTGCCTCTGACCCAAAATTGGTTTGTTGGCCACCACTGCAATTGTTGTGCAGTTCCCTCCAAGCTCTCTACGTAGTCGGAAAGATTCCCCTGATGCTGCGCCCACTGGAACTTCAGGTCCCACTGCAGAGCCTGCATATGCCACCTGGCATGATCCACCAGCAGGATGCAGGAGGCCATGAGGCCCAGCAGCCTCAGAGTCATTCTCACCGAAATCCGGGATAGAGGCTGAAACATCTGTATCATAGCCCGAATATCCCGGACTCGCTGTTCGGGAGGATAGGCCCAAAAACAGCACTGTGTCCAGAACAGCTACGGTGAAAGGGAGTGTCTGAGAGGGAGTCAGGTGTGACTTCAGCACGTTTATAGTGAACCCCAGCGAATGCAGGAGGTCCGCCGTAGTATGCAGGTGGGAGGCGACAGCCTGGGGCGAGCCTGCCTTCAACAGCCAGTCGTCGAGATAGGGGAAGACTGGAACCCCTGATCTGCGCAGATGAGCTGCGACCACCACCATCACTTTTGTGAACACCTGAGGGGCACTGGTAAGGCCAAAGGGGAGCACAGTGAACTGAAAATGCTCAGGGCCTACCGTGAACCAAAGGTAGCGTCTGTGGGCCGGCAGGACGGGAATATAGAAATAGGCGTTCTGCAAGTCCAGCACCACCATCCAGTCTCCAGGGTCGAGGGCAGACAGGACCTGAGCCAACGTGAGCATTTTGAACTTCTCCTTCCGGAGGAAGGAGTTGAGGGCTCAGAGTTCTAGAATAGGACGCAGGCCTTTGACCTTTTTGGGCACCAGAAAGTAGCGGGAATAGGAACCACAACCTACTTCTGTTGCAGGGACCCTCTCGATAGCTCCCTTGGCCAGGAGAGCTGAGACTTCCTGGCAGAGAAGCGCCAAATGATCCTCCGACATGTGATCGAAAGATGGTGGCATGGAGGAAGGGGTAGTCTTGAAGGGGCGGGAGTAGCCCTTTCGTACTACTGGCAAAACCCACCTGTCCGACGTGATGGATTGCCAGTGGGGGAGATGATGGCGAATCCAGCAGCCCACTTGCCACTGATGGGCCTGAAATGTCAGTGTAGGATGGTTTGGAGGCTGCGGCAGGGGGGGAAAGGGTGGACTGGCTCCCAGACTCGCGAGGTCGCTGGGTCCCACGTCCGCGGCCACGCAGAGGCTGGGCAGCTTGCGTGAACCGGTGGCTAGGCTGGGCCGGACGTGGCTGGGCGCCCCTTCCGTAGCCACGAAAGGTGCAAAAAGCAGACTGGAGTGGTCGGGAAGGCGCAGCGAGCCCCAAAGATCTGGCCGTATCCCAAGAATCTTTAAAGCGCTCCAGCGCTGAGTCTGCTTTGTCGCCAAAAAGACAACGGCCATCAAAGGGCATGTTCAGCAAGGGTGACTGGACATCCCCCAAAAAGCCAGATGTCCTCAACCAGGCGTAGCACCTAAGGGCAACCGACGTGGCAATCGTTCTGCCCAGTGAGTCGGTGGTATCCAGCCCACATCGGATCATGAATTTGGCTGCATCGCTCCCATCCGCCACTGCCTGGGAGAGAATGGCCCGGGCCTCCTCCGGGTACTGAGGCAGCACCTGCGCAACCGTATCCCATATGGCGTGGAAGTATCGGCCCAAGAGGCATGCAGTATTCACGGACCGCAGTGCAAAGCTGGAGGAAGAGAACATGCGCTTCGCAAGGTGATCCAGCTTCTTGGATTCCCTATCTGGAGGAGCAGAAGGGAATGTGCTCTTTGAAGAAGAGGCTTGGACTGCCAAGCTCTCGGTGAGGGGTGTTGGCTGAGGAAAACTGGGTTGCCCGAGGCCGGGCGATGGCGGAGGGCAATCGTCCCTTCCACAGAAGCCCCTGTGCTGGGCTTGGACCAGGTGCCCAGGAGGACGTCAGTGAGGGCTTCGTTGAAGGGCAGGAGGGGTTCAGAGGAGAATGCCGCAGGCTAAAGCACCTCTGTCAGGAGGTTAGTCCTGACTGCCACTGAAGGAACCTCAAGGCCCAAGACGTCAGCTGCCCTTCGCACCACCACAGCGTAGGACGCTCCCTCCTCCGTAGCCACGGTAGGGGGAGAAAGCATGCCAAGGTCTGGAGAAGTGTCCACACCACTGGCGTCACCAAGGTCCTCTCTCCAGTCCGGTTCTTTCAGCTGGTCTGCTAAAGGGTCCAGCGACCCTTCCCAGTCCTCATCGCAACCTTCTGGGCAGTAGGGAACACCAGGGAAGAACTGGAGAACAAAAGTACGCTCCCGCGTCAGAGCCAACGTCGGTATGGCTGTGGGTCCATCTCGGGGATGAGGATGGGGACGGCGCCGGCTGGGGGCAAGGCTGGCGCTGGGGGCGTCGTCACCAGGATCGGTGCCAGGGAAGGTTGAGTGAGATCGACCGGCGTCGATCCAGATCCAGGCCTGCCGGTGGGGTCGGACAGCCCAAAGACGAGGTGGAGGGCCTCCTAGAAGTTGCAGAGTTGGCAGGGAACGCTCCGGCTCCTGGAAATAGGGGGAGGCGTGGAGTCGTACCTGAAGTAGGCACCGGAGACGGAGCCTTAGAGAGATGACGCTCCGAGTCCTGTGTCGCGTCATCCGACCGACAGGGAGAAGGTGAAGAGCGCCGGTGCTTCTTCGCCTTCTTTTTCTTAGACTTACCCGAAGACCTCAAAGACTTGGAGTGCGACGAGGTGTGGGGGCTCAGCGAGCGGCTTTAAGACCTTCCTCTCGAACGAGACCGGGAACGACACGGAGCCGACTGCCGGACCTCCAATAACTTTTGGGACTGCTCCCGCAAAGACTTTGGATTCATGGCCCGGCAGTCGGAGCACGACTTTGGGTTGTGGTCGCGCTCCAGACACCAAAGACACATGAAGTGCGGATCCATCACAGACATCAGCTTGTGACAGGAGTCGCAAGGCTTGAACCCGGTCCGGCGTTGTGACATCCCTCGTGCACCAGGAGTTGATAGACTCGAAAAAGAAGTCGACAAAACGTAGAAAAAAGTTAGCCAAAAAGTGACTAAGGGGTAGCTCTCTCCGGATCTGCGCTAGGCTGGTGCAAAAAAAGAACGAACTGACATCAGCGCGCAGGGGCGGCGTCTAAGTAGGCACCGCGACATCATCCCGGTGACCACGACGCCGGAGTCGACAGATGCCACCTGCGCAGGGGTACTGCTAAGAAAAAATTCTCCGGATCCAGTCTGACGCCTGGGTGGAAATTCTAAGGTAAGGAATCAACAACTAACTGTCTCTTTCAGATCCCAGGTTCAAGTAAAGTGGTCTTATCCATTTCCTTTTAGCGTCCTTGTATACAGACAGAAAAAGAAAATATGATCAACATTTTCAGCAGCATTTTTACAAAACAAGCAGTACCTGTTGGTATCATGTCTACATCTCCAGCTGAATGTAAAACTATTGGTAAGTAAAGTTCCAAATCTAAATTTCACAGAGTATTTTCGCATGGTGAAGGAGGATATCATCCATATAAGATTCAAAGCGGGGGATGATTTCAAAGTCAAGAATGTATCAGTTAAGGTTTCAATTTGTGTGGAACAATGCACTGTACTGTAACATGGTTCCAAAAGGCAGCTTTCAAAGTTCCCTATGTGGCTCTTGTGATTGTTGATGGGTCAAGCCAAACTGTTTCCAACCCCAGACCATTCATCCATGATTTGACATGAGATAACCCCTGTAAGGGGTGAGTCTTATCTTATCTCAAAATCTCTTCAAGGACTCTCCTATACAAGGATTAACTCAGCTATGGACCAAATCCTACCAAATACATTCATGGTTTGAGAACTGCTATGTCCCATATTTTCTTCAAACCGAGGTCAAAATAGAGGTGTGTGGATTGGGTACTTTGTGGTAAATCTAGTACCGATCTCAAAAAACAAGACTCCTCTATATACCCCAACATCGGGGTCACTAGTTTAATAGTTGAGGTTCTATACATTTTTCCAATTGCTGCTGCTCTATGTAGCATTAGTGCCCTATTTTTCTGTACTTGGGCATTACACTGACGACAATTGTTGACTGTAATCCCTAAAAAAAAAAAAAAAAAAATCAAACTTGTCGACCCTATCTTGTGGTAATTCCCCCATCCTCCTACGACCCCTAAAAGACTTGCATGGTTTAAGGGTCATATAATTGGTTTTATTAATCTCTAAGCCCCTCATGCTACAAAAGTAAGTAAATTTGTCCAGCAGGTTCTGTAAACCCATGGGGGTACAAAATATGAGAAGAGTGTCATCAGTGAATAAAAGTGCTGGAATGGGATTTCCATCTTAGGAGCAGCATAAGCGCAGTTGTTTAAGAAGGCAATAGCTTATTAATACATAAAGAAAACTATGTTGGAGACAGGACGCACCCCTGCCCAACACCTCGCTCAACAGGGATGGCAGTCTGTTTGCTCGCCATGCGAGCCCAAGCGCACTTGGGCATAGCTATGTTTGTGAAGCCTAATTATAGTATCTAATTTATATGCTGGAATGCCCATTGACTGAATGGTGTCCCAGCGTTTATTTCTAAGAATGCAGTCAAATGCATCCCTAGAGTCAGCAAATACCACATAAAGAGACTATTATTTTAGCCTGAAATACTTCCAACAGATTATAGAAAACGAAAGATTTGGTCAGTAGTGCTTGTATTCTCTCTTATACCATCTTGGTAGGACGACAGAGCCTGTCTCTCTCGCATCCACTCCAAAAGTTTGTCTAAAAGCTGTCTGGCAAATCTTCTTTGCAAGTGTTCCAATAAACTAATAGGCCTGTAATTTCCAGGTTCAGCCATCTCACCCTTCCTAAAAATTGGGATAATTTCTGCCTCACAACAGGATTTAAGGATGCTAGCTACAAGAACTTTTCTGTTAGACAGCAGATTTATATAAGGTCTCCATATTTCCATCTCTGAACAGTAACAATCTCCCAGAAGTTTATCAGGACCTGGCATCTTCCCTAGTTCAACGGTTTCTATCGCTTTTAAGGTGTCAGATAATGTAAAAAAAGGAAATAGCAGTTACAGGGTTAGGCGTCATTGAACAGGGCTCTAAATCGAATATAAATTGGGAAACCTTTAATCCAGGTTTGGGCTGTATAATGTTCTGTACAAGTACTACCTCTGCTGTGTGCAAGGATTTTTCATAAGGCTGTAATATATTTACTTTCAGAAGCAGCCCAAAGGGCCTCTCAATTTGCATTGTCCCAGTTTCTCCTGCTAACTTCAAGAACACGTTTATAGTTCGCTCTTAATCTCTTACAATAGATGGATTGCAAGACTTAATCAATAGGATTCGAGCAGTTTTGGCATCTTAGTAGTCACTAATATATTATGGAGTAGACCATACCATTAAAGGAAAACTTGTTCTAATCGCTTTGTACTTAGTTCCGTCAGGATGCCATACAGAGAACTATGTATTTCATTAACTGTAATATCCAACATAGGGCAATAAATAGAAGGAATTAAGATGGCGCTTAAAGAATTCTAGATTTGTGTCAGAGCATGAAGCTTATTTTTTAAATGATGCTATTTCACTGACCTTCTATTGTTACCAACAGTACTACAGTAGAGCATCTTATTTCAGGTAGGTCACAATTCATGTTGCTCCCAAAGCAAGTTGGAGCGCAATATCATCACTTTCACCTTTCCTAAAATGATGTCTACTTCTGCAGAACCCTCTAACAAATGTGTATGCCATCTCATTATTGTGTTAGTGTGGCCATTACAGGCATGCAATTAGTGGCGGTGCTTTTATAGGTACAGCATCAAGATTTGTGATGCCCAAGGCTTCATCCTCTTGATCTGTTACATCACTCAGCATTCCAGGAGTTCATAAGTCACTTTAAATTCCCCCGCAAATATAATAGAGGGTCTATAAATGAAGTTAGTTAAGTGTCGGTCAAGGGCGACTAGAGTAGGAGTCTCTTTGTTCCTGGGCATGTAGCAATTATAGATATTGTAAAGGCTCAAAGACATATTTTTTCCCAGGATATTCATTCCTAAAATATCTAATTAACTGATCTCCAATTTTCAAATAGAACACTTTAGAGACATTTTAACCCAGATGAGCAGGCCTCCCAATGCACAACCTGCTTTTGATGAAAGTGCTTCTGTGCATAATGTTACGAGAGATTAAAACAGATTTACTGGCAGTATAGTGGTGTTGAAGCCCCCCAAGAAAGAGCCATTCCTGGAATTGTTTCAGCTTTTGTGTTGGGATTATATACAAAGATACGTTTGCTTGCTCAGCAAAGTGTGCTGTGTTGGCAGGCCAAATCTTTAGAGATTTTGGCCTATGCAAAGCATTGTAGTGACTGTTGAGATGCTCAGAAGAAAAGAGAAATTGATGATGGTTCAAACAGTTTTTCCCCAAAAATGTTCGTAGACAAGGTGGGTTCCAGGGATGTGGTTTTGGGCCTGGAGTTGGTTTTTGTACTGATTTTCATCCTGGTAATAGTGTTAGTGTGCAAGGTGTCAATGTATAAGGCAATGGTGTGCAGTTTGTGCAAAGTGGAAACGATGGTCCTCTTAGCAGTTGTAGAAGTTTTGTGAAACTACATGACTAATCTGAATGTTAATAATGCACATATGAGAATTGGCCCATGCACACCTGTGGAAAGAAAGGCCACTGGAAACAAGAGTGTAGGTTTAATCCAAATAGGTTTCAAAATGAGTTGCAAATGATTCTCCAAATGCAGCAGAATATGAATCATATGGCACAGAATGCTATGGTACAGCCAGATGTCCTAGCTCTACTGGCTTGTAAGCAGAACATGCAGTGCAAGGGTAATTTGCCTTCAGCTCCATCAATGCAGGAACAGAGTAACATGCATGGTTTTCAACAGAATTACAAATTATAGCAAAGACCTTCAATGATTAATGATCATTTTTCATAATTTTCAGGTTCACTCAGTTCTTACAGGACCGAGTTCGGCACAATGACTGTGCCTGAAGGGGAAGGAGGATTGAATGTTTGGTGCAGTCCTAGGGGCAGACCAGAATGGCCCTCTAGTGGAAGGGGAAGTGAATGGTCATCCAGATCACTATGAAACCAAATGCAGTTAATTGCCGAACTACTCAGTACAAGCGTACTTGTGAAGCAGAGATGGGGATTGCACCGATTACCGATAAAATGACTAACAGGGGATTCTAAAAGAAATATTAGGGAGCCCATGTGCCTCTCCGATCATGGCAATAAAGAAGCCTAGCGTAAAATGGAGGACAGCCCAAAACCTGCACAAAATTAATGACATAGTGATTCTTTGTTGTCCCGTGTTAAGGAATCCTGCAGTAATATTGTTCCATTTACACACAGATTGCCAGTGGTTTACAGTTATTGATTTGTTTCTAGCATTTTTGTCAATTCCTCTTCATGAGTCAATATCTCTTTGCATTCAGATTCCACAAAAGAGTTTAGGTTTGGTGTAGGATCCCACAGGACTATACAGAAAGTCCTTCAATCTTCTCCCAAATCCTAAAGAAGAATCTGGAAAATCTAAACCTGTTTTGTGACTCAGTGCTAGTGCAGTACATAGATGATTTGCTAGTCACAGCTAAATCAAGAGGATGTTGTAGACTGGTCCTAATTGCATTGCTAAAACACCTGCAAAATGTCTCTTACTAAGTTACAGTACTGCCAAGAAGAGGTGATTTATTTGGTACACCAGATTGAGAAGGGAGTGAGGAAGGTGTCCAAAGAACACAATACAATTCTGAAAATGAACCCAGAGAGAGTGAAGACTGCAGATGAGGTGGTAAGACAAACTACTAATTCACAGAGTAAAGCTTGAGTTTGCTATGAATGGGGAAAACAGAAGTTCAAGAACAAAGAATACAAGAAATTCAAGAACTAAGATAACAAAAAACCATCCCTTAAAAACTCAAATCCTGAAAACACCAATGGGAGTTCAAGGTATTCCAGTTGCAAGTTGTGCAAATCATGAGGTAGATGTCGAAAACTGAGAATGATGGCGATCAACATTGAATATTTTCCTGATTAAGTAATGAAACTGTATTTTTTTAGACACTGGGAATAAGATATTTGAATTTTGCTTTTTATTTTTTATAGTGTGCTGCATTAATTCTCTAGCTTTTTTATTGATAGATTTCTTAGTTCACGCCTGCTTTTTAGGAAGCTTGATTTTGTACCTCATATATACTCTGATGAAGAACATCGTTGTGCCTGCTTTGAACTCTATGAATTTTAAATTAAATGCCTGCATCCATTATTTTACTCACTTTAAGAAATGAAGAACTTGTTTTATATTTTTTTATTTTGCTCCTTTAGAGATTTAGTTATTGTTTTTTAAAGGTTTTCACAAAAAGAAAATATCTACCTGCAATAAAATGTGTTTAGCTTTAAAGTTAGCATTTATATTCTATAGAGTTTATATACTCCTGTTGGGTGTGCTTGTAAGGATCAAGATGATTCATATCATAATAATAATACTAAAGTCAGTAGATTAGCTCATTGAGATGTTTCTGTTGAGAACACTTATGTTTGTGTGCTTACAGGTTATGAAAAGATAGTGAATGTTTCTAACTGTTATGTTTACAAATGCTTGCCTGCTTCCGTTACAGAACAGATACAATACTATCAACTTCCATTGTCGTACTCATTAGCTTGGAGTTTGAAATGGATTTTGCTATGCCATTTGAGAAGGTGCCTGGGATTAAACATCAAGCTTTCATTAATAGTAATAACAATGTGCCCATTATGCTGTATAAAACAAGAGGAACACTGCTAATGAGAAGAGTGTGTGTAAATTGAGTGATGTGGAGCGTAATTTTATTAGTGAGTTTAATGAAAGGAAAGTGAAAATTAGTAGACATGCTGAAGACGTTAGGGAGATTCAATTGCAAGAAGAAACTGAGGAGAGATTCAGAAAGCAAAAGATGCATACTAGACTTCGAATTAATCAGGAGAAGAAGAGTTATTTGCAGGTAGTTTGTAAGGAATACATGTTGGGGTCATGATCCTACATTTAGAGGCATTTATCATATTTGTGCTAAAAAAAAGCTTTTTAACATTCCAAGTAACTGGGTTGACTCCTGCTACTTAGCCTTAGTTTTTCGGATAGTATATCATGCAGATTAAATGAATGAAATGAGTCTTAAAATAGTAAAGCAAGGTTTTGGTCAAGTGCTTATGGATGTATTTGGTGTGTGATTCCTCCTATTGGTGTTGATTTGAATATTGTGAAGATTAGAAAGTTGTCTACATTATTAAATCAACTGGCTATTAATATTGCAGGTACATTAATAAAAAAATTATAAATAGATGATTGCCATCCATGCCATGGTTGTCCAAAATCAAATGACTTTGGATATTTTGCTAGTGAAAGAAGGTGGTGTGTGCGTGTATTAAAGATCCAGCAGCGTTGTACGTATTTGCTAGATAATAGCATGTCAATTAATGATTATATTAATAAAATAACTAACATTTTGCATGAAGCTACAATTTTGGGTAAGTGCTGCATTTGAAGTGGTTCACGGTGCAGTGCGATTGTAAAAGGAATAGCAAAGATTGGTGAATGGTCTAGTGATGCGGTTGGAGGTATGGTGAAATTCTTCACAGAATAAATGGTGTATTTCTTCTACTAAAACTTCTTGAAGTCACCTGCTTATGGAAGACATTGAACTGTAGTTGTGAAAAGAAGATGACGACCAGGAAGAGAAAGAGAGAAGATATTATACTGGAAGTGGTCAAATCAAAGTTGTTTGATGAGCTAAAAGTCTTGAAGGAAATAAATAAGAAACAAAAACATATGAATCATGTATTGTAGAATAGTGTAGTGTGTAATGATCTAAAAAAAATCATCAGGGGTGGGGGAACAGATTTTTAAAATAAAGACTAATGTTCATTTTTGTCTGTTTAAGTTACCATAAGTAGGCTGCAAAATCTAATGTACTATGCATTTGCCTGTTTCCACTGTCAGCTAAAGAAATGTGGCTCTAAAAAATTTAACTAATGTACTTTGAAGGAAGGGTGCAAGTAATGCTGGTTTCCTTTGCCCGCAACCTGATCTGTGCCGCAGCGCGGGGACATACTGGTTAGTGTAACCAAGCGCTTTATAAGCTTGTTATTATTATTTATTAATGTTGCAAATGTTAAAGGTTGATGTCTGCTGGTTCAACTGTGCTTTTATTCATTTTAATAGTTCATTGTTCAATCACATAATGTAATTTGCAGTTCTATGTAGGGCAAAGGGACTCACTACCTATCAATTTTGGGGGGGTTTGTAGAGTAGCTTGTTTTATGTAACATATGTTCTGAAATGTTGAATGGTTTCAGTCAATGCAACTTTATCGGTACAGCCCATGGTGCCACTTCACACCATGAAAAGGGCATTATTTTCTACTTGTGTGAAACTATAAAATGTGCAGTTTTTGGCATGTTTGACAGACTTTCCTTACGTTTTAAACTGAGCAGTCCATATGACCGCTTGTTATAAAATTTCATACTAGAATATTTCTGCGTTTGACATTACGTTATCATCTAGCATATTATGAATTACTAAATTGCTTGAACTAACCTTTCACTTTTGCCGCCTACAATGATTCATACATTTAAATTCACCTTCATGGTTTGGACTTTGAATTTTGTCCTGTATGGGTCTTCCTGTGTGTTTTTTTCTTTATTTGCCTAGGGCACTTGTCCTTTGGGAATCACATGGCCGATAAGTCCAATTGGTCCTTTTGTTAGTGAAAAGCGCAGACACAAGCACATACACTGAAGGTGACCCAAAAGTAAAAAGTTTGCTCTTCGAGGATGGTTACTACACAGAACTGGGAAGAAGTAGCCATGTATTTCCAGAAATCTTGACAACATGTGGTCCATGATGAGGAGTTTTTGGCCACAAAGTGGAGAGTTTGATTTCACAGTAACTTCTAAGAGAGGCCCCTATTTGAGGCACAATTTACAGCCTAACAGCAACTTGAAAATTACCACCAGATTCAATCCTGAACTGTCTTACTGCCCCTACATACCTCTGCAAACTAATATTGTTTTGAAAATATGTACTGGATTATATAACCTAGAATCACCAAACTGTTCTTGCTAGTGGTTTTGAAACGTGGAAAGAGAACGGAAGGCGGACGTGGCCAGGCAGCCATCATGGTTGATACACACTTTGTAGCACAGGTCGTTGACAATAAGATCTGTCACGGGTGACCAGAATGGAGAAAAATCTGTACTCTGAGATTTTGAGGCAGGACACAGCAGATGAAAGCGATAGAGGGTTTGCAGCCTTTATGAAATGGAGGTAAAATTACCCTTGCCCCACTCTGAAATGTGAACTGAAATAAAAAGTAAAGATAGCTGCGCTGAGGCTCATGTGGTGAACAGGCCCAAAGATCTCTATCGCACACCTGGGGTGTCTGTGACAACGGGACTCTGGGGAATCACAAGGAGAGATGAGTACTGAAATCGATGAGCGAGGAGAGGAGTACAGCATGAAAAGGTAGTGGGAAAAAGGATAGAGGACAATAAGCTACTCGTGACTGAAGCACACATAGTTTTCTCCCAGCAACTGACTAAGTACTAACAGCAGATATTAGACTCAGGCAAGCAAAGGCACAAACATATGGGCAAGAGTCCATAAACCTTGTGGAACATGTTGAACAAGATGGAAGAGAATACCTCCCAGCTGCTCAAAGAATGTGAAATGCTGAGCATTTTGAGGAAACCACAGGTGGCCATGAGACATGGCTGGTGGGTCAGTTTGGCATGGAGGCATGCATGGAAATTATACCTGGCATTAGGGGGGTCTTTAAAGCTGGCATCACTCTGCCAGACTGAGAAGAGATCACTAAAAGGCACTGTTTGGGAATTTAGCATAACAAGGAGGTTATCTGCTGAACAGGCATTCCCGGAGATAGCTTTGCAAGCACCATGGGCCAATGAAGGCTTATTACGGGATGCTGCAGGAGATCCAGTGGAAGCATGGGGGTTGAAACAGACACTTGTCACTCTTACATCAGCAGAGACCCACAATGACCACAGACTCATCAGACAACATTCAAGAGAGGTGTTAAGATAACCCCTAGTTGCAGACCCAAATCCACAACAATTGAATGATGAACTTTGAAAATAAATTCATGGTTGTTGAGGCGATAGGGAGTCCCTTAGTCTACTGGAGTTAATATGGACATAATTGGGTGACAAAGTGACCATCATGCCACCTTCCACCTGTTTCATTGTTCCCATGTTCCTTCTGCACCCCATTTGGGGTGGCCACAACCCAGTCCTATTGCACTTCCTTAATCCCACCTGTTCTTTCTCACTGCCTCAGCCCTCCGTCCCGGACTACCCATTACACTGCCCATCCTTTCTGGTTATAGTTCTGGTTCCTAAACTCTACTGATCCCTATGATACACAGCGTAGCGCATAGAAGCACCTACCTAATTGAAAGATATGCGTCTGTAATGGCCACATTTTAATATCTTTGTTGAACATGAATTAAACTGGAGGACTATAAATGGGGTATGGATTGTCTCTGCATTTGATTGGCCTAAGGGCACTGAAATACTGTATCTATTTGCACTTCTACCTTTTAGGTGCAAGTTGCTGGTGGTTTCTTGAGGAGTCCCCGTAGGGCTTTTCTTCTTCTCTAATACTTTTTAACATATATATGCACCCTCTAGCCAAGGTACTTGGATCTTTCGCCATGGAATCTGTACTTTATGCTGATGACATCCCAAAATTCTCCACTTGAGCTTCAGGAATATATTTAAGCTTACCTTACTGTCATTCAGGTTTGGATGAACAGTAATCTAATGAAGCTCAATGACACGAGAGACTTGTCTTGACCTTCAGTCAGGACAATTTATGAATGCGTGCCTTCTTGCTGGATGGGACAGGCTCCTCTCCCTTATCAGTCACAAAGGTGAAAAGGCCTTGGCTATCAAGCTGGCAAGAACTCCAGCTCAGGGAGAAGGTGAATTTCGGGGTCTCTGCCTACTTCAAAAGATTGTGCTAATTTTCAGAATCTTGCCGTTTCTTCTACGGCAGCTGCAGGCACCAGTAGTGGGTTCTGGAATTCTGTCTAGAACAAACTACGGGAATGCTTGCTACCTTGGGTTGCCAGCTGGTATCATTCGCAAATTGCAGTGTGTTATAGCAGACAGACTGCTAAAGAGCTTGGAAAATGTGATCGGGTCTCTGAGGCTTGTTGGGGTCTACATTGGCTTCCAGCTGCTCAGAAAATCTTGTTAAGGATATTTTTGGCTTGGGGGGGCGTGGCCAAGGAGCCGTGAATGGCGGATGCGTGAGCTCGGAGCTCCGCGCCGGCCCGACAGTTATTAGCCTGATTCTGTGGTGCTGGAGGCCGGGGGACGCCGCAGCAGTTACCCGGACGGTGCTGGGTCGTCTGACAGCTGGTCCTGGTGATCGCGCTGTCGTAGGGGAGGGGGCGGGAGGACTGGATCCCCGACGCCCGCTGGCGCTTGATGCGGCACAAGATGGCGGCCCGGAGCCGACTCGCCCAGCAGAGTGGAGTTTGGCCTCCCCAGAGGATCGGGGTGTGGTCGGAAGCCCACGAACGGAGGGCGGCAGTGACCGGCTGGGCGCTGCGGGGGACACCCGGAGGACGAAGGCGGCGCCGGCGCAGCTGTGCGGCAGTGCGCCCACTGCGCCCAACGCGAGGTGAGGCGGTGCAGTGAGGGCCTGGTCGGGGCTTGAGGCCTGGGATGTGGGCTGCGTGGTCGGCTCCGTAGCGGAGGCGTACAGAAGCGGGAAGTCTGCACAGGGAATTGAAACCTCCATAGGACCGGGACCTGACAGGGGGGTGCCTCGTCATGGCGGGGCCCGTGGTCTGTTGGGGCATGCTTCCCCCCCCTGCCCGCTTGCCTTCAGGTGGAGCTGAACTGTGGTACCCCGTGCCCCCACATACGCTGGCTTGGGGAACGCTGAGGGCCGCGGTCGTGTCATAAGACGGGGCAGGTGTTCGGGGCCCGTATCGGGGCTTGGAGGATTGGAACGTGGGCCTTGCCACCGCCCCCACCCCCTTTTTTGGAAGAGGAGCACTCATCGTCCTGACTGGCCTGGGCTGCAGCCTGCCGGGGACCACCCGAGGCCACCCGGATTGACTGTTCACGCCCCGAGGAGCGGGGGAGCCGGGCCTTGGTGGGCCTCCTGCCTGTACGGCGGGGTGAGCATTGCCTCGGTGAGTGGTAGGCCCTCCTGCCTGGAACTGTAGCGCCCTGGACTGTGCCGGATGTAGTAGTGGGCGCGCCGCCATCTGGGGCTGTGTGGGGCCATGAACACTGGTGTGAGACCTGCCCTGAGTGACCACCTGGCTGCCGAGTGGGCACAGAAGAGTGAGAAATAGTGGGCTCATCGACGGTGGGATTGTCATTGCGGCTGGGGTGTTGGGGTCCTCCCGAGCACAGCAGATGTGGGCCCTGGTGCGAGTGGGGGAGTCACGGTACCGGCTGTCGGCTTGACTTCCTTCTCAGACAGGATTCAACGGCTGAGGAGCTGTTTGACGCCATGGGTAAACCACGGGGCCGGTAGGCCGGAGCCACACAAGACCCGGAAGACAGTGCCCAGGAGCAATCACAGACCGCGCCGGAGGACCCAATACAGCAACAGCGGGGCAAGATATTGGAACCATTGCGGATACGAAGGCTACCCTTCATCAGGACATCAGCACAGTGGCGGTAGGGCTGGGTCTCCTGCAAGAGGAGCACAAGAAGCTCTCTGAGAAGGTGAAGGAGACCGAGTCCAACATCACTGCAATGGCCCCGGGCCCAAAAAGCCCTGGAGCAGCAGATGAGAGCCCTCACAGACAGGGTGGGTGCGTTGGAGCGGAGAGCCGAAGATGCAGAGGGTCGCAATAGACGGAACAACGTTCGGATTCTGGGCCTGCGGGAGGGAGTCGAGGGCAGTGATATGGTGTCCTACCTGGAACATTGGTTAAGAGATGTGGTGGCACCTGAGGGTCTGTCGACCTTCTACACTCTCGAGAGGCCCCACAGGGTTCTGGCCAGGCCACAGGCCCCCGGCGCCGGGACGTCCTCCGCGACCGGTGGTGGCCCGCCTGCTTCACTTCAGGGACAGAGACCTGCTTCTGCGGAGGGCACGTGCGGAGGGCCCTTACGCAGTGAACAATAGTAAAGGTTTCCCTCTTTCCGGACTACACCCTAGAGGTCCAGCGGAAGCAGGCCTCGTTCCTGGAGGCCAAGAAGGAACTGAGGGAAGAGGGCCTCCAGTACTCCCTGATGTTTCCGGCCCGGTTGCGGATTGAGTTAGATGGCAGCACCCATTTCTGTGGCAGCCCCGGCGAGGCCTGGGACTGGATCGAGGCCTATAGGGCCAGAACCTCCCAGCCTGAAGGCCCTCAAATTCAGGTGCGAAACAAGGCTGAACATGGGAAGCGTTCACGGCGCCGCCCCCGTAGGGGAGCCCCCAAGAAACCGTCCTCGTCACAAACTGAGAAGGAGAGGGCTGAAGCCCTGCAGGCAGTGGTGGCGCTTATGCGGGGCAGGAGTCCCACCCCTGAGGCGGAGGCCCGCTCGTCGAGGGACACTGGGGCCAATGATCCCGACACATCCCGTAGTGGCAGCGTGAAGATGCCGGTGGTGACCCTGAACACGGCTGATGAAGTCATTTGAGGCTGCTTGGGGCCGGGCTCGTCCCTTGGGGTGTTGCTGGACTGTTGGTGGCGAACTCTGGTCTCGAGCTGACCTGCTCTAGTGGGGCCAGCACGCTCCGGATGGTTTGTGCGTCAGCTCTGTCTTTCCCCTACTTCTGCTCTTTCTGTCCACCCCCCTTGAGTACCTTACTAGGGTAGGGCCTCACTAAGGGATATGTTCCACATGCTGTTGTCAGGCTGTCCTGGGATCGGGGAGTTGTTCAACGTTGGGGGTTCATTTGTTTCTATTTCTTGTTTGATTGTTTGCGGGGAGCGCGGTTGTGTGCATGCGGGGAGCGGGCGGGGGGGTCCCCCCTACTGTAGCTGTAGGGCGATTTCCTGCAGAAATGGCGAATACACCTAACAGTGCGGTTTCTCACGTGGAACATTCGCGGGATGGGAACAATGGCTAAGCAACATAATATATACTCCTACCTGCGGCGCAGGGATGTCCACATTGCGTTCCTTCAAGAGACGCATCTTAATAAGGAGGAGGCCGGGAGGTTGAAGAAGAGGTGGCGGGGTCAGATCTTTGCGACCACCTTTCCGGCTTTCGCCAGGGGGGTCCTAATCTGGGTGAGGCCTGGGGTCCCCTTCGCTCTTGACCGGTCATGGCTTAACACGGAAGGGCGGTATGCCCTGCTTACGGGACGATTGGCGGGGCTGGAGGTGAAGCTAGGCAATGTTTATGCACCCAACCAGGACCAAGTCGGCTTCCTGGAGTCTTTCTCCACCTCCTTGGCTCACTGCCTAACAGGTTCTCTCATAGTGGGGGGCAATTTCAACTGCGTTGCGGACGCACCCTCCCCTACCGGGGACGCAGCCACATCGTACAGCGTTAGGCTTCCGGACCTGGATATCCTACTGGGGCCTAGAGGATACCTGGAGACTGCAGCACGCGGGGGATAGGGAATACTCCTTCTCGCCGGTCCACCAGGTTCATACCAGGCTTGATACATTCCTCTGTTGCCCAGCCTTCAATGGTTCTGTTTCTCACACTCTGAATACCTGGGGCGTACTCTGTCGGACCACAGCCCACTACTCATATTACATCAACCACTGGGACGGCGCCCTCCGATTCCTACAAGGAAATTAAATCCATTACTGCTTGATGATGTCCCCTTTCGGGCCTCCTTACTAGCACAGATTGAGGCATACTTTCCTGTCAATGCCAGCACTGCCTCCTCTCCACAGGTGGAGTAGGAGGCGTTTAAGGTGGTTGCGAGAGGTCATTGCTTGGCTCAGGCATGTGGGGCACACATTGAAATTAATAGGTAACTTTTGGACTTGGAGGGGACTATTCGTAGGTTGGACAATTTCCAGGGTACGGATGACTCGGCCCAGGTGTCCTTACAAGAAGCGCGTGCACGATATAATGACGCATTGGGCAGGCTGAGGTGCTACAGCTATAAGGACTACCTAGATAAAGTACAAAGAGAGGAGGGGAGGGCGGGTCGACTGATAGCCCGACTAATCAAACCCGAGTCAGGGGGAGCACCCGTCACGCAGTTGGGCTTGGACACTGGAGGCGTGGTGCACGACCCAGAGGCCATCAATGACTCCTTTTTAAAGTACTATGAGTGGCTGTACAGAGCCCCGACTATGGCCCCCTTGCCAGATATACAACACTTCCTAGCCCCCCTGCAGGTCCGTACGTTGGAGGAAGATGCATGGGAAGACTTGGGAGGCCCGATCACTGCGCATGAAGTCAAGGCTGCAATAGCGGCATTGGCACCTGGTAAGACGCCTGGGCCTGATGGCCTCCCGGCCAAGTTTTACCAACGGTTCACTGATGTACTGACCCCACGTCTGGTAGCGCTATATATGGAGGCATATGAGGGAGGAGGGGGGCTTGCCAGATTCCACCTAATCGGCACTTGTGATTCCGCTCCATAAGTCCAAGCAGCCTGACGCGGGAGTCAGAGAATATCGACCTCTCTCCATGCTCAATCTAGATTTTAAGATCTTGAGCAAGGTGCTGGCGGGCAGGCTGCTCCTGCATTTGAAGTCCTTGATCCACCCGGATCAAAACGGGTTTATTCCCTCTCATAACACCTCCTACAATCTCCACAGGCTCTACTCCGTGCTCTATCACGCAGATGCACTGGCACTCCAGCGGGCGGCGGTGTTGTCTGTCAACCTAGAGAAGGCGTTTGACACGGTGAGCTGGGAATATCTTTGAGGTGATGCGCCGTATGGGATTAGGAGATGATTGGGTGCGGTGGGTGCGGCTTCTCTATTCTTCGCCTACTGCGAGAGTCAAGACGGGCCGAACCATCTCTAGATTGTATAAGATCCCCCAGGGGTCCCGGCAGGGGTGCCCTCTTTCCCCGCTCCTTTTTGCATTGACTGTGGAGCCATTGGGAGAACGGTTTCGCCTGGGTGGGAGGGGGCTGTGGCTGACATTGGGCGGGCGTCGGCACCACGTCTCACTATACGCGGATGATTTGTTGCTGTACCTTACGGAGGCCGTCGAGGGGGCTGCAGAAGCTCTACGGATTCTGGGCGATTTTGCTCTCCTTTCGGGCCTTAAGGTCAATAAAACCAAGACTTATTTGTTCCCTATAGCTGGGCCTCTGCACAGACCGGAGACGCTGCCGACTGATACACTCTGGGCACAACGTACTTTTAAATACTTGGGCATAAATATCTTTCATGACCTGGATGATTTGAGGGATGGGAACCTGGGACGGGCATTGCGTTCCCTTCGTTCTTGTGTCCAGTTCTGGTGTACCCTACAATTGCCCGGATTACATTGTCCAAAATGGTTATGCTGCCCCCGCTGTTGTACTTCTTCGTGAACCTTCTGGTCTTGATGCCGAGAAGCTGGTTCCGACCTTTACATGCACTTCTGCAGCGCCTGGTTTGGAGGGACGGACGCCCGAGGGTGTCCTTGCAAACTTTACAGCGTCCCATGTCAGAGGGAGGACTCGGGGTTCCCAATTTTGAATTTTATATGTGGGCTGCCCAATTACAGTGGTTGGCACAGTGGGTGGAGGGAGTGAACGAGGAAGGAACGTGCCTGGCAGACCCGGCATCGAGTCGCGGGCTGGTAACGGCAAAGCTACTGCTGCCGGCCACGCCCACCCCTTCCTGCTCCTTGCTTCAGAGCACGGCCTTCCAGACGTGGAGGCGATGTTGCTGCGGAAGGCAGCACCATGCAAAATATTCCCCCATGCTACCCTGGTGGGGTTGCCGCATGGGACCCCCCAATCTATATTCACATGTGCTCAGCTGGCCAGGTGGTCGGCGGCCGGACTAGACAATGTTGGGGATTGCTACCTAGACATGGAACTGATTCCTTTCACAGACTTGGCGGATGGTAGCGGACTCCCCCCGGGTCTGTTCCTGCACTATGAGGCGCTGATGCGTACATTTGCGCACCTGTGGGGTTCTGGGAGGGGGGAGCCTGATACGCACCCTGTCCTTCATGTGTTGTTCACCCTTGGCACTGCAGGCCACCTGGTGAAATGGCTCTATGTCGCATTAGTGGAGGCTTCCACCGGTCCCCTTGATGGATTACGGGCGCGTTGGGAAAGGATTGGAGGCAGAGTCTTTACCGACGCTGAGTGGCGCAAGTTTCTGCGCTACTCGGGGAAGGTCTCCCGGAACACTCGGTTGAAATACATCCAATTCAACTACACTCATATGACCTATATGACGCCCCACCGGCTTAATGTGACATATGGAGGTGAGGTGCGACAGTGTCCCAGATGTGCTCACCCGGATGCCGATTTTGGCCATATGACCTGGGATTGCCAATGGGTGCGTCCTTACTGGGAGGCGGTGTTGGCCAAGATCAAAGATGTGCTTGGGAGGGAGCTGGCCTTAACGATTCAGACATGCCTGCTGGGTCTTTTCCCCCGGCCACCTAAACGTAAAGTGGGGAATCGTTTGATAGATCTTGCACTGGGCTTAGCTAAGCGCAGGATAGCAATGGAGTGGAAATCCTCAAGAGGACCACAGATCGCTGTCTGGAACAGAGATGTGTATTGCATGGGCTGGGGCGGAGGGCAGAGCATTGATATGGGAGGAAGCCAAGGGAGTGAGATTGCGCCAATCGCTGAACAGTGGAGAGAGGCGCTGCCTGAATGGGAGAAACTGGCGGGAGCCAGCAGTGAGGGGGGAGAGTCAGAAAGCGAACTGCAAATAGATGCCGTGGCTCGAGTCTCACATGCAGGGTCTCCTGGTGCCCCAGGGGACTGATCTTTGAGATGGGGATATTCGGGCCGGAGTAGTCCTCGAGAGTGTCTGGCCAGGTACAGGAGAGATGTCAGCTGTGGGGGGCGGAGGGGTCCCCCATTAGCCCCGCCCATGGGAAGTTTATGTTTAAATTTCCAACGGATGTCAGTGCCCAGACGTGTTCGCACCACTCCCCTGCACGAGTTGCTTAGTTTCCTCTATCCCTTTTTTTTCTTTTTTTTTTAATTTCCTTTCCTTTGCCCTATTTTTCTTCTTCTTTTTGTTTCTTGGTTTTGAGCAATGATAATGGCATGCTATGATTGCATTCTCAAATATATATATATACGTTGAACCGTGATTGGACGACTTCCCAGATACTTACCATGATGTAAATGGTTGGGTGGAGCATACACTCAGGAAAGTAGACAATAATTGATGATGCAACATGTTCTGTTTCTTTTTTTATCCTTATTGCACTCAATGTACAGATTTGCAAAACTGTCAATAAAAATATCTTTAAAAAAAAAAAAAGGATATTTTTGGCTTATAAGACCTGTTTTGGCAGTGGTCCTAAGTGCATTCAAGTAAAACTTCACCATCATTACCCTGATTGACTCTGGTTGTATGCTCGCCCTATACTTTATATTCTATACTTAAATCGTGCCTGCCTAAGTCAAAGATAATTTCCCTTTTGCTGATTTTCAAATGATTAATACTTTTCATAGGGCCTTGAAGTGACATCTTTGTTCAGATTGTTTTTCAGGGTGATTTGGGGCTTGCAGCCCTAGTGCTAAGATGGTCAACTTGAACGTTCACTTCTAAATGCCATACTCACTATTACCAACGGGCCTCATGCGGGGAGGATGGCAGCAATAATACATAGACACAGATTTCACATCACCACGGCATGACACTAATGCAATGAGAAAGCAGGACAGAAGTTATCAGTCATTCTGTACCACAACAAAAAATAAAAACCATCACATGCCATCCTCTTCCAGGCCCAGGTGCTAACTTTATAAACCATTTCTCCCCCATCATGACAAATTTATTTGTCGCTTCAAACCACATCCTAATTACAGGAGATGAGATTTCATTACCAATATTATATAAATATTTGTTTGAGCACACCATTATCACATTTAACATCACCCTCTCCATTTCTCCCTCACACCAGTCTGCTCCAACAAAAACCACCCACAAAAGTCTTCAAGACCAAAATAGAGGAAAACCTACAAGCCATCATCCACCATAGCTGATTTAATGACATCCCTAATAACCGAGCATAGTCCAAAAATTTAAGACATGCGCCCTCTTTATATCTCTCTCCCTCTCGACATATATGTATGTATGTATATATATTATCTACTGGCGGTCGCCAGTAGATAGTTATAGTTAGGACCTATTTTCCATAGGAAATCCGCGACATTCTATTTGAAATAACTCTCTTGCCGGTTGACGAATCTTCGCGAAATTTTCAAACTTTATGGCCCGCTCCGGTCCGCTCCTACCCTGAAAGTCTCGGGGTGATTCGTCAAGCGGGGCCGAGAAAAAGGGGGGTCCCAAAACGTGTTTTCCCCATTCATTTTCCCATAGGAAACTTTAGACACGGCTACAGCCCGAACTGCTGAACGGAATTACACCAAATTTGGCAAAGAGGTAGTTCTTGGTTCAGAAAGAACCCTTTTTGTTAAATGGTGTAAATCCGTTCAGTAGTTCCTGAGAAAATCAAAAGTAAAAGTACATATATATCTATGGCCGCGTCGGATTCGCGCACCCTCCCGATCACGAGCTGCATGCTAATTGGCTGTCAACACTTCAAACCAGGAAACCAGGAAGTGTTGGCAGCCATTTTGTCCCTCGGTAGAACCGAGGGACAGAAACAAGTGCGCAAAGCGCACAAAGGGGGCAGGGTAGAAACACCCTGACCCCCTAGGCCTGCTCAGGGGGTCCCACAAGGACCCCTGGGCAAAAAAAAAAATTTAAAAAAAATTAAAAAATCGGGCAGGATGCGCTCAGGGAGCGCGGATCCTGCCGAAAAATAAATAAATCGAAGCGCGGTCTCCCGCGCTCGATAGCTACTCTGCCCCCGGGTGGGCCAAGTCCCGGGGGCATGCTGGGGGGTTTATTTTATGTATGGGGGCCTCTAAGGCCCCCAAGCCCCGGGGACCACCACCCCCAAGGGCTTTATGTAAAATGGTGCGGGAGGGCTCTGAGCCCTCCCGCAGCCCCGGGGACCGCCACCTCCCCGGGGCTTCTTTTTTTTTTTTTTTTAAACCTGTGTGGGGGCTCCAGCCCCCCCACACGCCCCGGGGACCACCACCTCCACGGGGCACTAAGAAATTGAAAATGGGGGTCCGTTTTGACCCCCAAGCCCCGGGGACCACCACCTCCCCGGGGCTTTCTCGATGTGGGAGGGGGGCCGCGCGGCCCCCTCCTGAGCCTGTGGTGGCCTTGGGGACCGCCACCCCCAGGGCCGGCTCCTGCAGTGTCCCGGGGTGCCTACCCCCGGGACACTGCTGTTTGCAATGACAGGACGGAGCCTCGCGGCTCCCGTCCTGTCATTGCAAACTGCTTTGGATATTGGAAGAGAGAGCAAGGAAACCTGCTCTCTCTTCCAATATCCAAAGACAATTGCTTTTCCACACGGGGAGCAGCATCTTAGCTGCTCCCCATGTGGAAAGCAATGCCGGCTCCCGTAGGACACGGGGAGCCGGCGGTACTGTGGGGGTTTTGGGGACCCCCCCACAGTCCCCAACGAGAGGCCAGGCCCCGGGGGATGGGGTCCCCGGGGCCATAGTGGCCCGGGAGGGGGCCACGCGGCCCCTCTCCCTAGAAATAATTTAAATTAAAAAAAAAAAAGGCCTGCCCCGGGGGATGGGGTCCCCGGGGCAAAGGAGGCCTGAGGAGGGGGCCACGCAGCCCCCTCCTTAAAAATTAATAAAAGTGTGGCCATGCCCCGGGGATGGGGTCCCCGGGGCAGGATTCGGCCAGGGGAGGGGTTTTTTTTTAAACGATCGGGCCGCAGGCCCCGCCCCTTCCTTCACCACTCTGCAAACGCGCCCTGGCGCGTTTGCAGATGGGGAAGTAATTCCACTTCAATACTGGGAGTCCTGAGGCCAACTAGCCCACCAGGAACCTCCAGTATGCGCCAGAGGCTGCGTTGCAGAGAGGTGTACAGAGGCCACGCCCCTTATACACCTCTCTGCAACGCAGCTCTGTGGCGCTTTTGGATATACCTGTTGGGCTAGTTGGCCCCCAGGGATCCTCAGGATTCAAGGGGAGTTAATCCCCGACTTAAAACGCGCCACAGGGCGCGCTTGCACAGTGGTGAAGGGAGGGGGCGGGGCTTCAGGTGACATGTGTGCAAACAGACCCCGTGGCGCGTTTTAAGATGGGGAATTAAATCCCCTTCAATCCTGAGGGTCCCTGGGGCCAACTAGCCCAACAGGTACATCCAGAAAGCGCCACAGAGCTGCGTTGCAGAGAGGTGTAAAAGGGTGTGGCCTCTATACACCTCTCTGCAACGCAGCCCCCTGGCGCATACTGGAGGTTCCTGGTGGGCTAGTTGGCCCCTAGGGACCCTCATGATTCAAGGGGACTTAATCCCCCAACTTAAAACGCGCCACGGGGCGCGTTTGCACAGATGTCACCTCAGGCCCCCTCCCTTCACCATTGTGCAAATATTCCTCTAAAATCTGCCGAACTACGAATTCCGATTTACTCACCTGTTATCAGGAGACCTCAGTGCTGCATCTTTCAGCCCAGTACTAATCCTGAAAAGCAATTTTAACCGTACTTACCAGTAACTTGAATTTCCTTCCATAGGATATCATTGCCTGCTTTTTGCTGAAAAAGTTTCTAAGTGTTAATTTTTGAAACATACAAATATTCCTCTAAAATCAGCCGAAATACGAATTCCGATTTACTCACCTGTTATAAGGAGAGACCTCAGTGCTGTATCTTTCAGCCCAGTACTGGTCCTGAAAAGTAATTTTAACCATACTTGCCAGTAACTTGAATTTCCTTCCATAGGCTAACATTGACTGGTTTCACTTGGAAATTCTTCTAAGTGTGGAGTTTTGGAACTTTAAAATATTCCTCTAAAATCAGCCAAAATACGAATTCCGATTTACTCACCTGTTATCAGGAGAGACCTCAGTGCTGTATCTTTCAGCCCAGTACTGGTCCTAAAAAGTAATTTTAACCGTACTTACCAGTAACTTGAATTTCCTTCCATAGGCTAACATTGACTGGTTCCACTTGGAAATTCTTCAAAGTGTGGAGTTTTGGAACTTTATAATATTCCTCTAAAATCAGCCGAACTACGAATTCCGATTTACTCACCTGTTATCAGGAGAGACCTCAGTGCTGCATCTTTGAGCCCAGTACTGATCCTGAAAAGTAATTTTAACCGTACTTACCAGTAACTTGAATTTCCTTCCATAGGATATCATTGCCTGCTTTTTGCTGAAAAATGTTCTAAGTGTCGATTTTTGAAACATACAAATATTCCTCTAAAATCTGCCGAACTACGAATTCCGATTTACTCACCTGTTATCAGGAGAGACCTCAGTGCTGCATCTTTCAGCCCAGTACTAATCCTGAAAAGCAATTTTAACCGTACTTACCAGTAACTTGAATTTCCTTCCATAGGATATCATTGCCTGCTTTTTGCTGAAAAAGTTTCTAAGTGTTAATTTTTGAAACATACAAATATTCCTCTAAAATCAGCCGAAATACGAATTCCGATTTACTCACCTGTTATAAGGAGAGACCTCAGTGCTGTATCTTTCAGCCCAGTACTGGTCCTGAAAAGTAATTTTAACCGTACTTACCAGTAACTTTAATTTCCTTCCATAGGCTAACATTGACTGGTTTCACTTGGAAATTCTTCTAAGTGTGGAGTTTTGGAACTTTAAAATATTCCTCTAAAATCAGCCAAAATACGAATTCCGATTTACTCACCTGTTATCAGGAGAGACCTCAGTGCTGTATCTTTCAGCCCAGTACTGGTCCTAAAAAGTAATTTTAACCGTACTTACCAGTAACTTGAATTTCCTTCCATAGGCTAACATTGACTGGTTTCACTTGGAAATTCTTCTAAGTGTGGAGTTTTGGAACTTTAAAATATTCCTCTAAAATCAGCCGAAATCCGAATTCCGATTTACTCACCTGTTATCAGGAGAGACCTCAGTGCTGCATCTTTCAGCCCAGTACTGGTCCTGAAAAGTAATTTTAACCGTACTTACCGGTAACTTGAATTTCCTTCATAGGCTAACATTGACTGGTTTCACTTGGAAATTCTTCTAAGTGTGGAGTTTTGGAACTTTATAATATTCCTCTAAAATCAACCAAAGTACGAATTCCATTTGACTCACCTGTTATCAGGAGAGAACCCAGTGCTGCATCTTTTAGCCCAGCACTGACCCTGAAAAGTAATTTTAACCGTACTTACCAGTAACTTATATTTTCTTCCATAGGAATCCATTGTCTGGTTTTCAGCAGAAAAGTTTCAAAGTGTCGATTTTCACAAACTACAAATATTCCTTAGAAATCGCCTGTATGACTTAAACGCATTCTTTCAACTGTTTACAGGAGATGCACCAGTGCTGGATCCAGGATCCAACACTGAGTAAGAAAAAGTAACGATAACAGTGTTTACCTGCTAAGTGAATTTCCTTCCATAGGATAACATTGGTGATTCTATAAGAAAAAGTTTCTAAGTGTCAACTTTTAAAATACAATAATATTCCTTAAAAATCACTACTGTAACCAAAACGCTTTTACTCAACTGTTTACAGGAGATGTCCCAGGACTGAATCTAGGATCCAGTCCTGTGGTTAGAAAAGTAATCCATAAAGTAACTAATTGCATTTAACTAGAAATTCACATTGAGCTCAATGTTGCATTGTTTTTGAAATTGTGTTGCCCATTGCAACAACTGTAACTACTGTACTTAAAAGTCTATTGCCTATTTGCAAAGTATTTAAACTAAAGTAATTCATTCTGAGAAAGTATATTTTGTAATGTAATGTATAATGTAATTACAATGTAATTTAAAAAATAAAATATCTAAAAATAAATAGTTTAAAAAATGTTGTAAATCAGTATCAAAAAAATAAATATAACAATTAATACATTTAAAAATGGTCATTTACAAAACCTTTGAAATTCACTGAAAAAACCATAGGTTTCAGACACGTTATAGTTAGGAATTAGCATTTAAAAACCTTTGAAATTCACTGAAAAAACCATAGGTTTCAGACACGTTATAGTTAGGAATTAGCATTTAAAAAACCTTTGAAATTCACTGAAAAAACCATAGGTTTCAGGCACGTTATAGTTAGAAATTAGCATTTAAAAAACCTTAGAAATTCACTGAAAAAACCATAAGGTTTTAGGGACACTTATAGTTAGTTGGACATTGCACTCGTACAAAACCCGTGAAATTCCCCGTTATAGTTAGTTCAGGTAACTATAACTCGCGCCCCGCAATGCACTGCTGATGACGTCACATATTACATCACTCATGACATGGTCAGTGACATCACTGATGACATCACTGATGACATCTCAAATGACATCACTGATGACATCATCCATGTGATAATTTCATGCATCTTCTCACACCCTAATATAACTTTTGATACACCCACTCTAAATTACAGACTGCCATTCTCAAAACCATAGACACTCCAACACCAAAAACTACATACCCACTCACTGATTCTTAGGTCTACACACACATCCACTCACTCACCCGTACAGTCACTCATACTTACAGTCACTCAGTACAGGACTATCATATGCACTCATACACCTATATAAACACTCACACACCGCCACTCATCCATAGAGGTACTCACACACCTACTCAGTCATGAAAAAAATTAATCACACACCCATTTACTCACCTATACAGTTATACACACACCAGCTCACTTACTCATACAAATACTAGCACATTCTTACGCTCTTATACAATAACTGATACAAGCACACACGCATCCATACAGCCACTCTCACTATCACACACTCTCACTTATAGCCATTTAAATACTCTAACACACATATATACTGCCTTTTACATATGTAGTTACTCGCACATGTACCACTGAGATATACATTCACTCACTAACACACCCATACACACACTCACCCACCCAAGCAGTCCATCACAGATGCACTCTTGAAATCATGCACCCAGTCAATCACCCACTCACACATCTATGTACAGAGTCACACACACCCCACCCACACAAACACTCAGGCAGCCATACAGATACTCAGAGAACCAATCAATAACCCATAAAGACACTCATGTAGCTATTCGCAAATCCATGCATCCACTTACACACCAACAAACAGACGGATACAGACATTCACACAGTTTAGTCACTAACCCATGCATTCAGTAAGATACGTTTAATCACTCACTTGTAGAGTCAGTCACGCACGTACTAAATCATCCATTCAGACACTTATACACCCACTCATTCTTCAATACGCCTTTCCCTATATATATTAAACATATTTAAACTTTACAGAAACACACAATCACTGGATGATGTCATCAGTGATGTCACTGACCATGTCATGAGTGATGTAATATGTGACGTCATCAGCAGTGCATTGCGGGGGCGCGAGTTATAGTTACCTGAACTACCTAAAACGGGGGAATTTCACGGGTTTTGTACGAGTGCAATGTCCAACTAACTATAAGTGTCCCTAAAACCTTATGGTTTTTTCAGTGAATTTCTAAGGTTTTTTAAATGCTAATTTCTAACTATAACGTGCCTGAAACCTATGGTTTTTTCAGTGAATATATATATATATATATATATATATATATATATATGTGTGTGTGTGTGTATACACGCACATACTTAACTCAAAACCGCTAATCCCTGGTTTACTGATGGTAAAAAAAAAAAATTAAGTCAAGCTACTGTACCCTCGAACCAACCTAGCACAAACAACAAAATCCAGAATCACTTTCAGCTCTCACAGTAGCACACATACAAAAACAAGCAGCACTCTTCAACAAAAAAGAGAGTTACGTCTCAAACATGAGAACTGAAATAGTGAACAACCCTCAAAGACTTTTGAAGGCAGTTCAATAGTGTATTTGAAACAGTAAGGAACTGCCTTAACAGATTAAGGGCCAGATGTACGACCCATTTTTTCATGCGCAAACCGGTTAGCGACCTGTTTGCGCATGCAAAAACTATTAGGGCCATGTACAAACCCTATTTAGCGAGTCGCAATTTAATTGCGACTCACTAAATAGGATTTGCAACTCGCATTTAGGAAGGGGCGTTCCAAGGGCATCCCTTCCTAATTGCGTCACGCTACCCTATGTAAGAATGTTTTGCGACCGCAATTGCAAAACACTCGCAATTTACCGTCCTCTTCAAGAGGGTTGTAATGCACTCGCAAATGAGGTCCCCAGGGGACCCCTTCCCCTCTGCAAATGCAGGGGAAAATATTTTTTAGGTGCAGGCAGTGGTCCCAGGGACCACTACCTGCCCTTAAAAAATAAAACAAAAACGTTTCTTTTTCTTTCTTTTTTTTAAATACATCCCGTTTTTCTTTAAGGAAAACGGGCTGCATTTAAAAAAAATTTGCTTTATTGAAAAGCACAGGGTCAGACTGATTTGCATATGGCCATGTCTGAACTGGGGTGGTGGAGTGAGCTAAAGAATGATGATGGATTAAACCCAGATCAGTTGACTGGGGGTGAGTGTTTGATTTGCTCTAACGCTCCGTCCATCATCCCCTTTGGTATCGCTTTGTTCGCCCTAAGTTGGCAGGGTATGCCCAGACGTGGGTCCCTTGCTCACTTTGCCACTGGATTCAAAATAGCCTGGCTGATGAGGGTTTTGAACCCGAAACCGGTCCCAGGATGCTTGTTTCCGGTCCAGGGAAGACATGGCTTGGCAGTTCGGGCTGGACTGTTCCCATGAGGCACAGGGTCAGACTGATTTGCATATGGCCATGTCTGAACTGGGGTGGTGGAGTGAGCTAAAGAATGATGATGGATTAAACCCAGATCAGTTGACTGGGGGTGAGTGTTTGATTTGCTCTAACGCTCCGTCCATCATCCCCTTTGGTATCGCTTTGTTCGCCCTAAGTTGGCAGGGTATGCCCAGACGTGGGTCCCTTGCTCACTTTGCCACTGGATTCAAGATAGCCTGGCTGATGAGGGTTTTGAACCCGAAACCGGTCCCAGGATGCTTGTTTCCGGTCCAGGGAAGACATGGCTTGGCAGTTCGGGCTGGACTGTTCCCATGAGGCACAGGGTCAGACTGATTTGCATATGGCCATGTCTGAACTGGGGTGGTGGAGTGAGCTAAAGAATGATGATGGATTAAACCCAGATCAGTTGACTGGGGGTGAGTGTTTGATTTGCTCTAACGCTCCGTCCATCATCCCCTTTGGTATCGCTTTATTGAAAAGCAGTCACAGACATGGACGTCTGCTGAGCCCAGCAGGCCACCATACCTGGGAGGGCCAGCCATTCCTAATGGGGTCGCAAATTGCGAGTGCCTCATGAATATTGATGAGGCATGCAATTTGCGACCCCATTGGGAATCGCAAACAGTGTCTCTGACACTGTTGTACATGGCATTTAGCGACTCGCAAATTTTGACTCGCAATTGAGCGCAATTTGCGAGTCGCTAAATGCCCCAGACTTACATCTGGCCCTAAAAGTGTGAGCGGGGAATAACATCCTAAAACCGCTTGAACAGTATCTGGATCTCAACTTAATGTTAACACACCACTTGATTATCACCTGCACAAGTATGAAAGAGCAGTCCTTGAAGATGCAGCAATTTTTCATGCAGAGGGTTCACAAACAAAACAATTATGTGAACAGGAATCCCACAAAAGGATATCAACCATTTTGAGTACAAAATATCAAACACTGCACATCATATACAACAGAAACAATGCATACCAATGCGATTCCTGCCCTTACAGCTCTTTTCTCAAACTCCAGTAGCCACATAGTACCTTTCTCTCCAGGTAGACCAGTGGCACGGTACTATCAAATCTAAGTGAATAAAAACGGCCACCTCTCCCTCTTTGAGGAAATGCCTAAGCCAGACAACAGGAGCAAAATGTGTTGTCCCTGAAAGCAGAAGAAACCCACACGTTCAAGCAGGCAGCTGACTTGTCACCAACACCAAAAACCAACAACTTGAAACTTGTGCGTACAAAGACCAATAACTTACTATGGCCTGGATTTCGGTGCCACCATGGATGTGCTGTGTCTGCGCCATGCGCTCCGCCAGATGTCGAGCACCATAGAGTGAGTCTATGGCTGTCCACTGTTCAAAAGCTTCCTCTCCATCCAAAAACAGCAGCTGCAGAGTTACCTGCACATTCTGAGGCATGGAATATCAAGTAGTTTGATAAAGAGAGTGGGGAGAAAGAAATAATGTATATGAGACAAAGGCCACAAGGTTCAGCAAAGAATGGCTTGCAACACATATCAACTATTTAATATAATTCTCTAAAAGCTCCCTGGTGGATTCTATATTTTCGAGGGTTCACTAGGATTCCCCCAGACACAGTACAAAATGGTGATAACTTGAATTCCAGGTCTTTGGGTGGAAATTCTCAGGGAACACCATTTAGTATGGCTATAAGACGATTTACCATGAAAGGGACAGTTGAATGTATTGACTGAACTTACTCTCAATTATTTTTCTAAAGCCAATGGGGTTGTATTGACCTCTGTCTGCTGGACCAAGCTAGCTCCTAAGCTCCATAACAGAGAGAGCTTAACACTCTCTCTATTATGGAGCAACAAACTTTGGAATTCTAGGTCAGGACCGGAGGTGAGGATTATGCAGTCTTTCACCACTTTATTTTCAATCCAGCAGTCAAATGGTGCTCATACCAGCATTTTATTAACAGAACAGTAACAAAACTATCTTTTCTATGCACACCCGGGATAATAAACCCAAAGTTCCATCCAATCACAGTTGAGGCTGCAGCTCATAGTCCTATCGCTCCTTTCATGGCCTCTCTTTCTTTGTGTGATGGTGGCCACTTTGTCCCTTCATTCCCGTTTGTCCCTTCATTTCTGTTTGGTCATTCCTGTTTGGGTGTATCGCTCCCTGTAATCAGAATATAGGGGCTGATTACGATACAGCCCGTAGGTCGTAGCCTTTAGGGCCGCATCATAATGGGCCGGTCGGTTTCCTTTCTGACCACCTCATTTTGATGGAGGTGGTTGGAAAGGAAACTGGCCGGTCATTCTGGCTGGCTTCCGACGGGCTTGGAGAGCCCGTCTGCCTGTCGGAATGCGACCTGTAATCTCAAGGGCAGTTCTTTCCGCCCTTTGAGATTACAATGTACGCTTTCCGACATGGTTTCCATGCCGGTCTGTCTGACATGGAAACCATGTCGGAATGCGAATTAGGGGGCCCCCAGCGGGACCTGCTTTGGTGCACGGCATCAAATTGGAGGCCAAGGGGGCACCTATGGCGCCCCCCCTGTTGATCCTTGTGGCAGGCACCTAGTGGCATTTCACTATGGGGGCATGCATTACGGTCAGTTTACGTCCGTAATCCATGCTCCCATTGTGAAATATAGGAATGCGACCAAACAGTGTTCGTCGCATTCTAATCGGACGGTCGGGACCGCAGACCGGGTGTCGGACGGTCCCATGACCGTGTCGGGCGAAAGTGATTCCGCCCAACATCGTAATGAGCCCCAAAGTGTTATCTGAGGAACTTCCATCTGATGTAATATATGCCAAATAAGAACACGCTTGACATTTCTTTCAGGCTAAAGATCAACATTATTAACAGATACAGTAGCACTTCAACAGGTGGATGATCCTCGCCTCTGTGTCCTCAATAGAATTGAATTCCATTATGATAGCTAGGAAATTTTTCTTTCTATGTCAGGACCGGAGGTGAGGATTATGCTAGTTTAAAGCTTATTCACCCCCAGGGAAGCCATATCCATGCCAGCCTTAAAATAAAACCTCTTGAAGGAGGAATCTGAGGAACAGTCTGCTGCATTCAGTATGTCCGCCAGTCTAGCACCTAACACAAAGGCGTTGACAGCCATTGCACCACTAACAGAATGTGCCCCAAAAATGCTAGAATCAATGGCCACTTCTTGCATAACCCAGCAGTCACATCTGGCAATGCTAGGGAAAGACACCACCTTGAAGGGCTTCTTGATGGAAATTATTAATTGCTTAGTTGCATAGTTACGTACAAGACCAACCGCATTGTGACAATGAAGTTACATGCTAATGAATGTTTTATATACAATAGTATTATGGAAACTGTCATGATATTGTGTGTTGCGGCATTATAGGTGCAAACACTGAGGCAGTTTTTTAACCTCATAAATTTCTCTACTGTCTGAAGCATGAGCCTGTGAGTACTGGAGCCTAAAGCCAATAGGTAAAATAATAGACCAAAGTGTATTTGAAAGACTCATGTTCACCCCGTGGGTATCTTGGTGCCAAATAATAGACGTGTATGGATATCCAGCTGACTGGCACCCATGCTATCGACCTGAAAATGATGAGCATTTGAGCGGAACGAAGAGGGTCTGAAGCTGGAAAATTGATCAGTACTGATTGTCAGAGCTTGAGTCGTCAGTGATAGGTGGTCAACTTTTAAAGTTTCATGCATAACTGCTTTAAACTGAACAGAGAGCGAGAAGCAATAAGCCTGATTTCTTTCATGGGTTTTGGCAGTGGAGATGTGCATTTTGATATGCAATATAGCCAAATGGTGCTCATACCAGCACAGAAAGCAGGGCTTTTAAAAGGGCAACAGTAAAATATCCAAAAATAATTTGATTTTCCATTGAAGCCCTACCCTCCACTGGGGGCTTGAGAAAAGTGTAGCGAATTCTAAATTACACAAATCTCCAAATCACCGGCCATCAACAGCAGAGCTAGACAGATCCTAGATTTGCCTGCTTTCCCCCCCGTTTTTCCTTCTGTGCCCCTCGCTGCCCCACTGTTGTTGTGCCCGTGATTTGCCTGCTTTCCCCCCGTTTTTCCTTCTGTGCCCCTCGCTGCCCCACTGTTGTTGTGCCCGTGATTTGCCTGCTTTCCCCCCGTTTTTCCTTCTGTGCCCCTCGCTGCCCCACTGTTGTTGTGCCCGTGATTTGCCTGCTTTCCCCCCGTTTTTCCTTCTGTGCCCCTCGCTGCCCCACTGTTGTTGTGCCCGTGATTTGCCTGCTTTCCCCCCGTTTTTCCTTCTGTGCCCCTCGCTGCCCCACTGTTGTTGTGCCCGTGATTTGCCTGCTTTCCCCCCGTTTTTCCTTCTGTGCCCCTCGCTGCCCCACTGTTGTTGTGCCCGTGATTTGCCTGCTTTCCCCCCGTTTTTCCTTCTGTGCCCCCGCTGCCCCACTGTTGTTGTGCCCGTGATTTGCCTGCTTTCCCCCCGTTTTTCCTTCTGTGCCCCTCGCTGCCCCACTGTTGTTGTGCCCGTGATTTGCCTGCTTTCCCCCCCGTTTTTCCTTCTGTGCCCCTCGCTGCCCCACTGTTGTTGTGCCCGTGATTTGCCTGCTTTCCCCCCGTTTTTCCTTCTGTGCCCCTCGCTGCCCCACTGTTGTTGTGCCCGTGATTTGCCTGCTTTCCCCCCGTTTTTCCTTCTGTGCCCCTCGCTGCCCCACTGTTGTTGTGCCCGTGATTTGCCTGCTTTCCCCCCGTTTTTCCTTCTGTGCCCCTCGCTGCCCCACTGTTGTTGTGCCCGTGATTTGCCTGCTTTCCCCCCGTTTTTCCTTCTGTGCCCCTCGCTGCCCCACTGTTGTTGTGCCCGTGATTTGCCTGCTTTCCCCCCGTTTTTCCTTCTGTGCCCCTCGCTGCCCCACTGTTGTTGTGCCCGTGATTTGCCTGCTTTCCCCCCGTTTTTCCTTCTGTGCCCCTCGCTGCCCCACTGTTGTTGTGCCCGTGATTTGCCTGCTTTCCCCCCGTTTTTCCTTCTGTGCCCCTCGCTGCCCCACTGTTGTTGTGCCCGTGATTTGCCTGCTTTCCCCCCGTTTTTCCTTCTGTGCCCCTCGCTGCCCCACTGTTGTTGTGCCCGTGATTTGCCTGCTTTCCCCCCGCTTTTCCTTCTGTGCCCCTCGCTGCCCCACTGTTGTTGTGCCCGTGATTTGCCTGCTTTCCCCCCGTTTTTCCTTCTGTGCCCCTCGCTGCCCCACTGTTGTTGTGCCCGTGATTTGCCTGCTTTCCCCCCGTTTTTCCTTCTGTGCCCCTCGCTGCCCCACTGTTGTTGTGCCCGTGATTTGCCTGCTTTCCCCCCGTTTTTCCTTCTGTGCCCCTCGCTGCCCCACTGTTGTTGTGCCCGTGATTTGCCTGCTCTCCCCCCCGGGTTTCCTTCTGTGCCCCTCGCTGCCTATCGCCATTCCCGCCGCTGCGTCCCCAGCGGCCCCGCCCCCCTGACTGCCCATTCGCTGCCCCTGCCTCCCGCCTCCCAGCTGCTCCTCCCTCCCACCTCCCCATAAATGGCGGCCGCTGCACGGCCGCGCAGCGGACGTGCGCAGCGGGCGCGCCGCTGGCGCGCCGAAGGCGCGCCTAAGGCAAGCCCGTCTGCGCCCGTCCGCGACTGGACCGCGCCCAGCGCCAGAACCCCTGGATCCCACCGATGCAACACCACTCGACGGACCTACGACGCCGCCACACTCACCGCACTCAATGCCGGCCGGAACCCTGCCTGCTACCGAGCCTCACCGAGACGCACCCACGGACCCTTCACCTGCCAAACCTGCCGATTCACCTGCCCCCTGACGTGCACCACCTCCGCCAAGTCGAGCAACAGCAGCAACCACCTGAAATGCATCCTGCTGAACACCCGCTCCGTCCACAGGCACGCCGTGGAACTCTGGGACCTGCTCGACGCAACAGCACCGGACATCGCCTTCCTCACCGAAACCTGGATGAACGCCTCCTCAGCGCCTGACATCGCCATAGCCATCCCGGATGGATACAAGATCACCCGGAAGGACCGCGTCAACCAGACGGGAGGAGGCATCGCCATCGTACACAAGAACACCATCCGCATCTCGACTAACTCCGACGAGACCTTCACCGCCGCCGAACACCTACACTTCCAGATACACACGGACCCCAAGACCACCCTCCGAGGCACCCTCATCTACAGACCCCCGGGACCACGCACACTATTCAGCGAAGACATCGCAGACTTCATCAGCCCGCACGCCATGCCCTCCGCCGACTACATCCTCCTAGGGGACCTCAACTTCCACCTGGAGAACAACAACGACAGAAACACCACCGCCCTGCTGGACAACCTCGCCAACCTCGGACTCAAGCAACTGGTGAACACGCCCACCCACTACGCCGGCCACACGCTTGACCCCGTCTTCTCGTCCAGCAAGCACATCTCCTTCAGCCACGCCACCGGACTCCACTGGACCGACCACAGCTGCGTCCACTTCAGCTTCAGAAAGACTGCGACCCACCACCACCCGCAACAGGCTCCCCGCCGGAGCTGGAGCAAGATCACCGCCGAGCAGCTCACCGCCTCCCTCAGCCAGAACACACCCACCGACACAACGGACCCAAACGAAGCAGCCAGCAACCTCGCCAAGTGGCTGACCGCCTGCGCCGACGACCTCGCACCACTAAAAACCCTCCCAGCAGACCCGGAAGCAAGAAAACCCCTTGGTTCACCAACGAACTCAAGGAATCCAAGAAGAACTGCCGCACTCTCGAGAAAACCTGGCGACTCGACCAGACCACAGACAACAGGACCGCCCTCAAGCACGCCACCCGCAAACACCACCAGCTGATCCGTGCCACCAAGAAGTCGGCACTCAAAGAACGACTGGACAACAACGCCCATGACAGCAAGGAACTTTTCAGCATCGTCAAAGAGTTCTCCAACCCCAGCGCCGGAAACAACGACATCACCCCTCGCAAGACCTCTGCAACTCACTCTCCGCGTTCTTCCACCGCAAGATCACCGACATACACAACAGCTTCAACGCACAAACAACGCACCCTACCGCCGAACCAATGCCCGCCACCACCACCCTCTGCAACTGGACCCCGATCAACACCGAAGACACCACCCGCACGATGAACTCCATCCACTCCGGATCACCAACCGACCCCTGCCCACACCACGTCTTCAACAAAGCCGACGCCACCATCGCACCCCATCTCCGGGACATCATCAACTCCTCCTTCCGCACCGCCACCTTCCCGGAGAGCTGGAAGCACGCCGAGCTTACCGCCCTCCTGAAGAAACCAACGGCGGACCCCACCGACCTCAAGAACTACCGCCCCATCTCGCTCCTTCCGTTTCCGGCCAAAGTCATCGAGAAGACCGTCAACAGACAGCTTGCCGCCTTCCTCGAGACGAATGGATCCCTCGACCCCTCGCAGTCCGGGTTTCGGGCCAACCACAGCACCGAGACCGCCCTTATCGCAGCCACCGACGACATCAGAACCCTAACCGACAACGGGGAAACAGCTGCCCTCATCCTCCTGGACCTCTCCGCGGCGTTCGACACCGTCTGCCACCGCACCCTAGTGAAGCGCCTCAGCAACATCGGAATCCGAGAGAAAGCACTGGAATGGATCATCTCGTTCCTCGCCGGAAGAACCCAGAGAGTCCGCCTCTCCCCGTTCAGATCCGAAGCCACCGAAGTCATCTGCGGCGTTCCACAAGGATCCTCACTCAGCCCGACCCTCTTCAACGTCTACATGAGCCCCCTCGCAGCCATCGCACGCCGACACAACCTCAACATCATCTCCTACGCCGACGACACCCAGCTGATCCTCTCCCTCACCAACGACCCCACTACCGCCAGAGCCAACCTGCACGACGGGATGAGAGACGTCGCCGACTGGATGAGGAACAGCCGCCTTAAACTGAACTCAGACAAGACGGAAGTCCTCATCCTGGGCTCATCACCCTCCGCCTGGGACGACTCCTGGTGGCCCCCGGCCCTGGGCACCGCACCCAAGCCAACGGACCACGCACGCAACCTGGGCTTCATCCTGGACTCCTCCCTATCAATGACCAAACAAGTCAACGCCGTCTCATCTTCATGCTTCAACACCCTGCGCATGCTCCGCAAGATCTTCAGATGGATCCCCACTGAAACCAGGAAGACCGTCACCCAGGCACTCGTCACCAGCCGACTGGACTATGGGAACACCCTCTACGCCGGAACCACAGCCAAACTTCAAAAGAGACTCCAGCGCATCCAGAACGCCTCCGCACGACTCATCCTGGACATCCCCCGACACAGCCACATCACCGTACACCTGAAAGACCTGCACTGGCTCCCCGTCAGCAAGAGAATCACGTTCAGACTCCTCACCCACGCACACAAGGCCCTCCACGACCTGGGCCCAAAGTACCTCAACGACCGCATGTCCTTCTACACGCCCACACGCCAGCTACGATCAACCAGCCACGCCCTCGCCACCGTACCACGCATCCGCAGAACCACCGCCGGAGGAAGATCCTTCTCCTACCTGGCGGCCAAGACCTGGAACTCCCTCCCCACTCACCTTCGGCGAACCCAGGACCATCTCGCCTTCAGGAAGCAGCTCAAGACCTGGCTGTTCGAGCAGTAACTTACCCCCTCCCCCAGCGCCTTGAGACCCTCCCGGGTGAGTAGCGCGCTCTATAAATGCCGTGATTGATTGATTGATAGAGTATCCCACAGCAATGATTTTCTCAATTAGCTAGTTCTTCGAGGATCAGATATCAGAGAGATTGCATCAATCAACTTGTTTTTAAAGATATACAAAAAAAAGTCTACCTAGAGAAAAGTGCTTATATTTATTTATGTATTATGTATTACAAAATACTAAAAGTTATGTATATGGTTAATTTAAATTAAATAATTTTAAAATGTTACATTTATTTTTTACATTTAGAAACATTATAAAATATTGTATTAAATGAAATATGTTTAAAAAGTCAAAATAAATAAATTGATGTTAACATTATTTCCTATGGGGTTCTATTTTAAGTTTCTGCCATATGAAAATATGGGAGGGTGTTGCAGTACCAGTGGTTGGCTGTGTGTGGTACCTGACTTACTCCAGGTCTGAGCTGGAGTACATTTACAACTGTTCTGGGACCTTTTTGGCTGTAGTGCTTTTAGAAGAGCAGTTTGCAAACAGGAATGCAACTCCCCCCCCCCCAACCCTTCCTTGATGCACCCTGCGCCCCATCTACTTAGTAATGAGTATTTCCCATTTTCCAGTCACTTACCCCTGTTCCTCCAACATTTACTACTAAATCGTATACTTACATATGCGGAGATCTCTGCAGTCGAGGCAGAGATGTTCACAGACAAGATAGGCGAGGCGGAGACCTCCACACAGGTTTGTGAACAGCATTTTGTAGTATATCAGTAGAATGAAATACAGTTTGTAAATAGGCCCCAGTATCACCAAAAATTATTTCAAAATCAGCTTTTGGCATGATTGGACACCATTTGGTCTGTGAGCAAGGGCAAATGAATTATCACCTAAGCTAATGGGAGCTATTTAGTCATTCAACTGTGCTAATGATTCCCTTCAATGGTGGATTGAAAAGTAGTTGGACTACCACATCCTAGTGGGTCAGCCATCTCCAGCACTAGATATAGGCGTCTGAGCCTCCTCTTGATACAATGAGCAACTCTCTGGTACATGGGAAATAGAGGCGTCTTCGACCTTAAGTCATTAGACCTAACAACCTGACATATTGAGCACATATTATGACAAACTTGAGAAGAACCCCAGAGAGGCACCAAGAGCACACTGAACAAGACAGAAAAGCAGCACCCTGGAAGAGAGCCCTTAGTACAAAAGAGAAATTCTTAGATTTATTATTGGCATAAACCTGGCATATGCAGCAGCACCAAAAACCGCAGGTACTTTACTTAATGAAATGTACTTTGATGCAGTATTAACATTTATGAGAACAGCAACGGGCATTAATTCCTGATTGTATCTTTAAAACTGATATTATTTATTAAGTCATGACATTTCATTTCATTTTCAAAAGAAAGTTAATTCCAGTGCCTAAAAGAGGCAATCTGAGAAACAAACATTTCCCTGCTGTACATCCAGCAATTTTAATCGTCACCCATTTGTTAAGTTTGCTAGGTTTGTTGCTCTTATGTCCTGTCACAAACTATAAAATACTAGAAAATTTAATTAGTTTGCCTTCTGAACTGCCTGCAAAAACTATTGTTTCTTATATAATACATTCCTAAAATTGTGCCGTACAAGGCACCATGTAGTCCCATTTTCTAGAAAGGTTATTTGGGGGGAGCAGCAAATCTTTTAGAGAGGATTAAACTCACTTGCAATGCTCACTCAATTGAATAGGGGACTTATTAAAATATTGTCCACGAGTCCTTTTAGCTCCCAGTCTATCAGCTCGCCTCAATGTTACCTCGACTTCACTCTCAGTTCCATCGTTTTCCCTTATTGTACCTCACCTTAATTTCCCCTCAGCTCAATATCACTCATCTTAAGCTGACTTCAAATTCACATCAACCCAACCTGACCGTAAACTCAACCTTGTCTCAACACAACATCAGCCTCACCTTAAATAGCACAACACCTATCCTCAACTTTACAACACCTTTGCTGCACCTCTTCGCATTTTCAACTCACTTCTTACTAACCCTCTTCTTTCTCCTCTGATTCGGCCTCATCCACTCCTATTTATACATGTTAATGTGTGCAGATACCTGCTATTGCGCATCAGAAATTCGTCATAAGATTTGGCTTCAGTCACTATTCCAAACTTAAGTGCTCAAAAAGTTATTTTTTTAGTACCTCCTATTTGTGATTTGTAACATTTTGAGGGTATAATCATAATGTTTTGTGGCATAAAGTTTAGAGATAGTCATTCCCCACAGTCTCTGCCTCGATGTCAGCAATTAGTATTTAGAGGTAATCGTAATGCAGAACAATATTGCAAAGGCGTCGTATCTATAGTAGCTCTATTTTATGTCTTCATTACCCCTCAAAGTCACACCATGCTTTAATTACATATCTTTAAATCATAGTAAGTGTCCTGGAACTGAACTCAACACTCCAAATATGTCCCGGAATGCTGTGTGCATTTTAAGTGTGAGAGAAAGCATGCACTATTTTGCCCTAAAAGTAATAAGCCCTTCAATAAAAAGCTCAGAGTGATGAAAGATCTGAGGTTCGTTCTGAGGCCAAGTGGAAGGCGTTCTACATGGCCATTTGTAGTAAGTGGCTACAGATGTACTTGGGTGACTGAAACGTCATCCAGCCCACACCATTACACCATTGATTGCTTACAAGCTGTGACCTCTGGTCTCTGAAGCTAAATCTATCACTCTTGGAAAACGGGTAGAGGAGTCCATGAATGACATGACAACTGGTAGCCTGTCGGTGTTTGTTGCACTGGCTGAAGACCAACATATGCTCAGAGTCGAACTTTGTACCAAAGGGCAGGTTGTATGTAGGACTGATGTTTTGGGATGGGGAGATGAAAATGGAGCACTGATTATGGAAATGTACAGGATATTTGTCTTTGCACCCCAGGATTTTGGAACTGGTACTGCAAAGGCAACTATGACTGATGGCAGTGGGAATCAAAGTTATACATACTGCAGTGGAGTGAGGAAAGATAACTGAAAATGTATGTAATAGGTGATACTTGATTTCACAAGGACGTTACATAGAACATGCACATCAAATCCCTATATGCAGCGGAGTGACAAGTATTTGAATAGGTCAACAGAAGATCTAAATGCACTACAGAGCATTTCCTAATTTTATCTAAAGCTGCAGACATATACGGAGACAAGCACTGCAATCAGCTGCATCACCACACATTCACATGACCACTTCACTAGTCTGTCAATCCCAGAAAGAAGCTATGCACTGTAGTACTATGCGCTGCCACCACCCTCAGTTGCAGTATCTGCTCCCTGCAGGCACATGCACACTCTTCAGTAGCAGCACGGCACATGAAAACTGCGGAATATGCCCTTCTTCAACCTAGCCCCAGCACCTGCGCAATGCAGAAATATGCCCACCATCATCCCCAGTCCCAGCACCTGTGCACAGCAGGACTAAATCCTGACCTTTCCACCAGCCTCATCGCTGCGTCCCGCAGATGCATGGCTTACTCTTACTTAAATTGCAGCATTAGATGTACTACTGCAGGAGAGTGTGCATTGCCTTCACTCATCCAGCAGCCATTTACTCCTGTCTGTGCAATACAGAAGGAGCATGTTCCACTGTCACCTAAGTAGAAAGCATCACAACCTTGGTTCACCACGTCCACAATATCCACAGGATATCCTCTTTGGAGGCCTGATGGGTCCTGCACCTGGTTCCCCACGCCGAAGTTGCTCAAGGTCTTTAGAGGCTTTAAATACATTTCTCCAGCCTAGCTCTCTTAATCCCCAAAACTGCCTCCTAAATTACCCTCTCCCTCTTTTTCTCTCACATTTCTCTCCCTTCTTTTGTCTTTTCTCCCTCCTGTTTATATCTACTCATACTTTCTCTTGTTTTTTTCTCTCTCTCTCACCTTCTTACTTGTCGTCATATCACTGAGTGCTTCACTTCTGGGCCATGAAGCTTAGGCTACCAAGTTTTTAGTTTGCATAATGTTAGACATTTACATATTTGAGGTAGGTGGATGGTTGATATTTTGCTGAATTAGGCGAGATACTTTGAGTGACACTACATCATGAGTGCAACAAGGCAGTTATGCCTGGGTAAAGAGATTAAATTAAGAAATTACTCTCATCTTTGAAGTGCAAATGGCTAGAACATTTCTTAAAACAATTAGGAGAACAGAAGTGCTGATGTGATGTAAATCATGGCAATGGCCACCTGGGGCAGTTAGATACAGGTGATGATTTTATTTTAGACCTTTTTGTTGCTTCAAGCATTAGGCAAAATGCTGGAAAAATTGATAAACAGCTTTTGGAATGTATTAGGTTAATGATGCCTTGCATCCTATTCAATCGAGCATCCGTCCTGGACACAGCACGGAGACAGCCCTACTTGAGGTATCAAAGTTGGTTAAAATCAACCAGGGCCATGGTAAGAAAGCCATTGTGATTCTTCTAGATCTCTTGGTGACTTCCAAAACCATCTCCCATGACATCCTTCTACATCGTTTGGAGTCACTTGGTATTGAAGGGCAAGTCAAGAAATGGCTTCATTCCTACCTACTAATAGAGTTCAGGCTACCTTTTTCTCCACTTTTAGTTCTGGTTATAAAGAACTGGAATATGGGGTTCCTCAAGGTTCAACCTTGAGCCCAACTTTATTTAATATACACTTAGCACCACTGGCCAAAATAATTGAGCATAGGGGTTTTAATTTAGTGTCATATGCGGATGATCCACAACTTATGCACTCCCTTGTGCAAATTGATGTAGCATTGGCTGACAGTTTCCAGGCTGGCCTTTCTGAGGTGGCAAACTGAATGCAAAAGAACGGTCTAAGGCTCAACTCAGGAAAATCTGAGCTTCTTTCTTTTTTGGGAAGTACAACCCTGTTGACCTTTTACGTTGGTGGCATCCACTTTTGTGCTCTGACTAAAGTGGTTAGAAATGTAGGAGTAAAGTTCGATCAAGAACTCTCCTTTAAAGCTCAAATCAGTGCTGTGATAGGGACCTGTTTTAGCGTCCTGAAATCATTGAGAAAGGTTCTGAATATTGTAGGAGAGTAGGATCTGCCTCTTATGTTGCCCCCACTTTTTTTCTGATGTTTACACTGGTTTCTGGCTATAGTCTGGCTGGGTCCCTGCCAATCAGGGCCCCAGCCTCTCTGTTCTCTCTAAAAGACTTGGAGTGCACTCTAGGTGCACTAGTGATTGGATACTGTGGTACCTTATGAGTCCCTAGTATATGGTACCTTAGGTACCAAGGGCATAGGCACTTCACAGGCCTACTAGGGGCTGCAGCATGTATTATGCCACCCCTGGGAAGCAGACTAAATCTGACACCACAGGCCTGCTACTGCAGCCTGGGTGAGGTGGTGCTAGCACTCCTCACTGAGATATAGGCTCCCTATATCTCTCCTGCACACACATTTAAACCTATCAGTCACCCCTAAGGCAGGCCCTATCGATCCTGAGGGCAGGGTGCTTGGTTCCTATGTGAGAGGGTGCCTCTGCCTGAGCAGGGCCCCTCTGCAGCTCTCAGAGTCCATTCTCTGGTGCTGTTTGTGGATGATGTTAAACCATATACTCTTAAGTGCATTATATCCTCGCGGTAAAATGCTAACTTTGGAATGGCTGCATCGAAACATGTCGTGTTTGGTGTCAAACATCTTGGAATGCTACCCCCCCGCCAGTTCTGGCGGCGGGGGTAGCATTCCACCCTTCTAGAGGGATAGACATGTACCTACTGTGGAAACGCGGTAGAATCCTGAAGAGCCCTGGCATCACAAAATGGATGCCACCAGTCACAGACACGGGGCTGCCCTCCTGCTGATGACCGAAACTCGCAGTGGAGGAAGTCCAACAATAGGCATCCTGTCACAGGGAGGTGTAACCACCTCCCAGACAGGGTTTAGTGTATTGGGGCTGGGTGGGTGCACTCTTAGAGTGCTTTGAAGTCCTGCACTGGGGGAGCAGTAGGCTCCTCTGTGCATATGCCAGTTCAAACCGGCTCAGGGGCTACCTGCCCCTGCTCTGGCGCGAAACTGGACAAAGGGAAGTGGGTGTAACCACCCACTCCCCTGACCCTCCCATAGGTGGGGTCATAGAGCTAGTCCCTCCCTTCTTTACAGTATAAGATAGGGAACCCTTGAACTTGAAAGTTAGATATCCCTGGACGACGCTCTGAAGAAGAATCCTGGACCTTCGACTTTCCACTACCTCTGGAAGACTGAAGAATCTCCCTTGGAGTCAAGGAGTGACTCCCCTGCTTGGCAGGCACCAAAAACTACAAACGACGGTCGCAATCTACGCCGCTCCCGCACGAGTCCGAAGTCCCTGCAGCCCAGGAAGAGGATTTCCTGACTTCTCAAAGGCCATCGTGAGTCCCCAGCGAAGCTGAGGCCAGTGGACCCCACGAGTGACGAGGAACCACGACCCCTGGGTACCGTGCACTATTGTCGAGTGCAACCCCTTCACGACGTTCTACGAACTTGTGCTTTGGACCACGTGTGGTCCCAGCCTCCAGCAGGAATCCCTCCGAAGATCAGAGGCCTACCCCGTCCCGAGTGACCTTGGGCCCCTGTTGAGCGAATCCTCCCGAGGCGTCTTCGCGATCCCTTGCCAGCCGGCTTGTGGGTCCCCTGAAGACTTTTCTACAGAACCAAAGGGCTCCCCTGGTTGCTCCAGGCCTGCCCTGACTTACCCTCGCTGGGTGAGTCCGTCAGATCTTGCTGGTCTGCACCACTGCCTTTTCACTCTTTCCCCGAGACTTGCTGTTACCAAGGCTTGCTGGCTCCAATCGAGTCGCCGACATTGCAGTAAGCTGCAGACATCGTGGGACACGCCGAATCCAGCTCCTGGTCGTCGTCGACGCCTCCCGGACCTCGTGGCTGAAGAGTCAAGACACCCGTGACCGACCTGAACCTTGCGACGACGGTGGGCCTACATCTTCCTGGCCCCGAGTCACTGCCAAGTGGCTTTGAACACTGTCCCCTCTGCTTTCAGGTCTTCCTTCTTCTGAATCCAGGCTTGGATTCCACCGGACACTTTTTCGGACTTCACAAGCAGCAAGTCTTCATTGGCTCCCATTGAAAACGACGCCGCGACCCGACACCAAAGGACACCTATGCACCCGGCTTCCCTGGGTGAGGTAACTCCAGCCCTACGGTGCTCCTGTGGGTGTTGGCCCTAGAACTACTTACCCTGTAAGTGACTTGCTTGTAGGTTCTCCCGAAGTACCCTAAAACTCTTAATTTCCAACTGCGACTTGCCCCATTGAAGTCAACGGCGATCCGCGCCTGTGTATCCACACTGCACGCGTCCCCCGTGGGTCCTTTACTTACCTGCCTTGGGTGGTTTCGTGAGGCCCCAGCTCTTATGAAAGCCCTAGGCATTGTCCCTTTGCAAGTCGTTGTTTCTAAGTCTCTTTCTTAGTATATGGTCTGGTACGCCCCTAGGGCCCCAGCCATATTTGTGCTTAATTTATTGTGAAACATTGATTTGTGCATATGTTCCTGACTTCTAATCTCATAAAGAGATTAGTAGAGAGTTGTTTAGTAATAAATACATATATATTTGATATATATACCTGTGTGGTGTCTTTTCATTTGGTGATTCAAGAGTTTGTGCGGTAAAACAAGCTGCTTTACATTCCTTCAAGACTTAGCCTGAAGGCTGCTCTCCACAGCTACCACTAGGATAGCTTTCTATAAAGGTTGTCTTAAACCTATCTACCATAAGAGTCGAATTGTACTGGTGCAAGGTGTCCACTTTAATTAGTGAACAGCATATACCAGGCCAACTTCTCACATTGGTGGGCAGCGGTGGGATTCCAGCTTGCTATTGTTTTACCAGAAAATCTCTATTTGAATTACTAACTGAAAACCACTATAGGTACTTAAGGTACATATAAAGTCAAGCTTAGTATCAATAAGTTCTACTGAACTTAGAGCTGTGTGCCAAGGGATAGCACACCCTTTCTACAGCTCAAGCTAGTATCAGTAGGCCACAAACTAGTGTAGGTAGTACAACACTGCACAACACTAGAATGTCCTTAAAAGGTGGACCCAGTGGATCCACCCAGCCTCAGTATAAGGACATGGCTTTCTCTGACTTGAGAGCCATGTGTGTTGAAAGACACCTGAAGCTAGGACAGAGTCCCTCCACACTACACCTGATAGATCTGCTGACAGCAGATGATCTTAGATTAGCTCTAGGAGCTAATGGGTCTGAATCAGTGAGTGGGTCAATTACAGTGTCTGGGTCAGATGATGAAAATCAGGATGACCAGGACTCTGTGGTTGAAGGGCAAGGTTCCAAGGAGCCTAAAAAGGACAGAGGAATTCTCCCTAAGAGAACTGACAGAGTGGATGAGAGGCCTAGGTCCCCTTCCAGGGAATCTGACCACTCTTATCACTCTGGCAGAGAATTTGTCCAGCAGAGGAACTCATACTTTCCAATAAGAGAGACCTCCTCTGACAGAATGTACAAACTGCTGCAGTATGAGGAAGCAAGAGTTGCCCTCAAAACCAAGCAGTTGGCATTAGATAGAGAAGCCCTGGAGCTCCAGAGAGCTTCTAGAAGAGAGGGTTAGAACCCCTTGGTGGCAGCAACAGTGTCCCTAGAGGCAGAGAATATATTCCAGACCATAGGAACCTGAGCAAGGTTGTTCCTCCCTACCAGAGTGGGGATGATATCCATAAGTGGATAACTGCTATGGCGAGGGCCTGTAGAGTACAGCAGGTCCCCCAAAAGCAGTGGGCAGCAATCTTGTGGCTCTCCTTTTCAGATAAAGGTGTAGACAAGCTCCACACTGTTAGAGAAGAGGATGCTGATGATTATGAAGTCCTGAAGAGTGCACTGATAGATGGGTTTGGCTTAACCACTGAGCAGTACAGGTTGAAGTTCAGAGATACCCAGAAGGCACAGACTCAGGACTGGACTGACTTTGTTGATTGTGCAACCAAGGCTCTGGAGGGTTGGCTGGTTGGCAGTAGGGTTACTGATTTCAAGGGATTGTATAATCTAATGATGAGAGAACAGATCCTTAATAATTGCCAGAACCAGTTGTTGCATCAATACCTGGTGGACTCAGATCTGACCTCTCCCCAAGAATTGGGAAAGAAGGCAGACAAGTGGGTCAGAACCAGGGTGAGGCAGAAAACCCAGAACCAAGGTGGTGACACAAAGAAGCAGGATTCTAAGGGCTCTGAGAAAGGTGGGGATAAGTCAAAAGACCAGAAGTCTTCACAAGGGCCCCACAAATCTGCATCTGGTGGGGAGTCACAATCCAACAAGGGAAAAGGCCAAAAGAAGCCCTGGTGCAAATTCTGTAAACAGAAAGGGCACTGGACTTCTGATTGTAACAAGTCCAAAGACCAAACCTCCACCACTCCTGCCCCTAAGGCAACTGTTCCCCCTAGCTCAGCTACTGGTGGAGGTGGTACTCAGAATAAGGGTGTAGTAGGGTTGACCCTGGGTTCTGAAGTGGACTCTGGCCTAGTCAGAGTACCCACTCAGGCAATGCTGATTTGTGATGGAGACCTTGATATGTCCTTCCTAGTAAGCCCCAGTAATCTGGGCAAATACAAACCGCAGCCTGTAATAAATGGCAAACAGGCTTTGGCATTTAGGGACACAGGTGCTAGTGTCACCATGGTGGCAGAGGATCTTGTGGACCCTGGACAGATCATCCTGGGCGAAATGTACCAGGTGACCAATGCAAGCAATGTCAGGACCAACCATAGTCTGGCAGTTGTGAATTTCTCCTGGGGAGGGGTAACTGGCCTCAAGAAGGTTGTAGTCAGTGCAGACCTCCCTGTAGAATGTCTGTTGGGCAATGATCTAGAGACTTCAGCCTGGTCTGAAGTAGAGTTATGGACTCATGCTGAGATGTTGGGCATCCCTGCAGAGGTATTTGCTGTGACCAGGTCACAGGCCAGAATGCATAACACTGAACCAGCTCTGGATCCTGGAACAATGGACCAGATGCTTCCCAAGAAGAGGAGCAGTAGGGTTAAGGCAGTGCCTTCCCCTCTGTCTCAGATCACAGATTCACCTCTTGAGGGAGGTGAAGCAGACCCTGAAGAAGGAACTGCCCCAGAGGAACTTGAGCCTGATCAGGTTGAGTTCTTGGGGACAGGTGGCCCTTCTAGGGAAGATCTGAGTAAGGAGCAACAGTGCTGCCCCTCTCTTGAACCCCTCAGACAGCAGGCTGCTGCTGAGGCTGCTGGGAGTGCTAGTGGGTCCCATAAAGTTTATTGGGATGAGGGACTCCTATATTCTGAGGGTAGAGACCCAGCCCCTGGAGCCACCAGGAGGTTGGTAATACCTCAGAAGTTTAGGGGGTTCCTCTTGACCCTAGCACATGATATCCCTTTAGCAGGTCACTTGGGCCAAAACAAGACCTGGGACAGGCTTGTTCCACATTTTCATTGGCCACATATGTCAGAGGACACAAAGGAGTTTTGTCGCTCCTGTGTCACATGCCAAGCCAGTGGCAAGGCAGGTGGCACAACAAAGGCCCCCCTGATACCACTACCTGTGGTGGGGGTACCCTTTGAAAGGGTAGGGATTGACATTGTTGGTCCCCTTGACCCTCAAACTGCATCTGGGCACAGGTTTATCCTGGTGGTAGTGGATCATGCCACCAGGTACCCAGAGGCAATTCCCCTGAGGACCACCACAGCCCCTGTGGTGGCAAGAGCCCTCATTGGAGTTTTCTCCAGAGTGGGTTTCCCAAAGGAGGTCATCTCTGACAGAGGTACCAACTTCATGTCAGGATATCTGAAAGCAATGTGGAAGGAGTGTGGTGTAACTTACAAGTTCACCACCCCCTATCACCCACAATGCAATGGGTTGGTTGAACGTTGCAACAAAACCCTGAAGGGAATGATTAAAGGACTCCCAGAGAAGCTTAGGCGGAAATGGGACCTTCTTCTTCCTTGCCTGTTGTTTGCATACAGAGAAGTTCCACAGAAGGGGTTGGCTACAGTCCATTTGAGCTTCTGTTTGGGCATCCTGTAAGGGGTCCATTATGTTTGGTGAAAGAGGGCTGGGAGTTACCTCTCAAGCCCCCAAAACAAGATGTGATGGACTATGTACTTGGTCTCCGCTCCCGGATGGCCGAATACATGAAAAAGGCAACCAAAAACCTGGAGGCCAGCCAAGAATTACAAAAAGCTTGGCATGACCAAAGGCTGTGCTGACTGTGTACCAGCCAGGACAGAAAGTGCGGGTGTTGGAGCCTGTGGCCCCAGCAGCCCTCCAAGACAAATGGAGTGGCCCCCATACAATAGTTGAACAGAAGGGAGAAGTCACCTATCTGGTGAATCTTGGAACTCCCAGGAGCCCCTGAGGGTGCTCCATGTCAACAGACTGAAGCCATATGTTGACAGGGCTGACATGGGCTTGCTCATGGCAACTGATGAGGACCAGGAGGAGGAGAGTGACCCTCTCCCTGACCTGCTCTCTCAGAACCCTGATGATGGGTCAGTAGATGGTGTTGCTTTGGCAAGCAGCCTCACTGACCATCAGCAAACTGAGTGCAGACAAGTTCTGCAACAGTATAGACATATGTTTAGCCTGACCCCTAGTCAGACTACCTGGTGCACCCATGAGGTGGACACTCGAGACAGTCTGCCTGTCAAGAGTAAAATCTACAGGCAACCTGACCATGTCAGGGACTGTATCAGGACTGAAGTCCAGAAAATGTTGGAGCTAGGTGTAGTTGAGCCTTCAGATAGCCCTTGGGCTAGCCCAGTAGTCCTGGTACCCAAGCCTCATACCCAGGGTGGTAAGAAAGAAATGAGGTTTTGTGTAGACTACAGAGGCCTCAATGCAGTCACTAGGACTGATGCCTATCCCATACCAAGGGCAGATGAGCTGATTGATACTTTGGCCTCAGCCAAGTATCTTAGTACATTTGACCTAACAGCTGGCTACTGGCAGATCAGATTAGCTGATGATGCAAAAGCCAAAACAGCATTTTCGAACCCTAGTGGGCACTACCACTTTGTGGTGATGCCCTTTGGATTGAAAAATGCACCTGCCACTTTTCAGAGGTTGGTGAACAAAGTTCTGGTAGGAATGGAAACTTATTGCTCAGCCTATCTAGATGATATTGCTGTCTTTAGTTCCTCCTGGCAGGACCACCTGGTCCACCTCAGAAATGTTTTGGAGGCTCTGCAGAAAGCAGGCCTCACTATCAAGGCCACCAAGTGCCAGATAGGGCAGAGTCAGGTTGTGTACCTGGGCCACCTTGTGGGTGGAGGCCAGGTTCAACCTTTACAGAGCAAAATCCAAACCATAATGGAATGGGTTGCTCCAACCACCCAGACACAGGTGAGAGCCTTCTTAGGCCTGACTGGGTACTATAGGAGGTTTGTCAAGGGATATGGATCTATAGTGACCCCCTTGAATGATCTGACCTCAAAGAAAATGCCAAAAGAGGTTCAGTGGACAGCTAGCTGTCAGAAGGCATTTGAAGACCTAAAGCAGGCCATGTGCACTGCCCCCATCTTACAGAGTCCAGACTACACCAAAAAGTTCATTGTCCAAACAGATGCTTCTGAGCTGGGTGTGGGAGCTGTACTGTCTCAACTGAATGATGAAGGTCAAGACCAGCCAGTAGCTTTCATTAGCAGAAGGCTGACCCCTAGAGAGAAACGTTGGTCAGCTATAGAGAGGGAGGCCTTTGCTGTGGTATGGGCCCTGAAGAACCTGAGGCCATACTTGTTTGGCACTCACTTCATAGTTCAGACTGACCACAAGCCCCTCCTATGGCTTAAACAGATGAAAGGTGAAAACCCAAAACTTTTGAGGTGGAACATAGACCTGGGACCCAACATGCCAATGCAGATGGACTCTCAAGGTATTTCCACTTAGAACACGAAGACTCAACTGGTCAAGGTTAGTTTAGTGTCCCTGCGTTGGGGGGGGGGGGTTGTGTAGGAGAGTAGGATCTGCCTCTTATGTTGCCCCCACTTTTTTTCTGTTGTTTACACTGGTTTCTGGCTATAGTCTGGCTGGGTCCCTGCCAATCAGGGCCCCAGCCTCTCTGTTCTCTCTAAATGACTTGGAGTGCACTCTAGGTGCACTAGTGATTGGATACTGTGGTACCTTATGAGTCCCTAGTATATGGTACCTTAGGTACCAAGGGCATAGGCACTTCACAGGCCTACCAGGGGCTGCAGCATGTATTATGCCACCCCTGGGAAGCAGACTAAATCTGACACCACAGGCCTGCTACTGCAGCCTGGGTGAGGTGGTGCTAGCACTCCTCACTGAGATATAGGTTCCCTATATCTCTCCTGCACACACATTTAAACCTATCAGTCACCCCTAAGGCAGGCCCTATCGATCCTGAGGGCAGGGTGCTTGGTTCCTATGTGAGAGGGTGCCTCTGCCTGAGCAGGGCCCCTCTGCAGCTCTCAGAGTCCATTCTCTGGTGCTGTTTGTGGATGCGGTTAAACCATATACTCTTAAGTGCATTATATCCTCGCGGTAAAATGCTAACTTTGGAATGGCTTCATCGAAACATGTCGTGTTTGGTGTCAAACATCTTGGAATACTACCCCCCCCGCCAGTTCTGGCGGCGGGGGTAGCATTCCACCCTTCTAGAGGGATAGACATGTACCTACTGTGTAAACGCGGTAGAATCCTGAAGAGCCCTGGCATCACAAAATGGATGCCACCAGTCACAGACACGGGGCTGCCCTCCTGCTGATGACCGAAATTCGCAGTGGAGGAAGCCCAACAATAGGCATCCTGTCACAGGGAGGTGTAACCACCTCCCAGACAGGGTTTAGTGTATTGGGGCTGGGTGGGTGCACTCTTAGAGTGCTTTGAAGTCCTGCACTGGGGGAGCAGTAGGCTCCTCTGTGCATATGCCAGTTCAAACCGGCTCAGGGGCTACCTGCCCCTGCTCTGGCGCGAAACTGGACAAAGGGAAGTGGGTGTAACCACCCACTCCCCTGACCCTCCCATAGGTGGGGTCATAGAGCTAGTCCCTCCCTTCTTTACAGTATAAGATAGGGAACCCTTGAACTTGAAAGTTAGATATCCCTGGACGACGCTCTGAAGAAGAATCCTGGACCTTCGACGTTCCACTACCTCTGGAAGACTGAAGAATCTCCCTTGGAGTCAAGGAGTGACTCCCCTGCTTGGCAGGAACCAAAAACTACAAACGACGGTCGCAAACTACGCCACTCCCGCCGGAGTCCGAAGTCCCTGCAGCCCAGGAAGAGGATTCCCTGACTTCTCAAAGGCCATCGTGAGTCCCCAGCGAAGCTGAGGCCAGTGGACCCCACGAGCGACGAGGAACCGCGACCCCTGGGTACCGTGCACTATTGTCGAGTGCAACCCCTTCACGACGTTCTACAAACTTGTGCTTTGGACCACGTGTGGTCCCAGCCTCCAGCAGGAATCCCTCCGAAGATCAGAGGCCTACCCCGTCCCGAGTGACCGTGGGCCCCTGTTGAGCGAATCCTCCTGAGGTGTCTTCGCGATCCCTTGCCAGCCGGCTTGTGGGTCCCCTGAAGACTTTTCTACAGAACCAAAGGGCTCCCCTGGTTGCTCCAGGCCTGCCCTGACTTACCCTCGCTGGGTGAGTCCGTCAGATCTTGCTGGTCTGCACCACTGCCTTTTCACTCTTTCCCCGAGACTTGCTGTTACCAAGGCTTGTTGGCTCCAATCGAGTCGCCGACACCGCAGTAAGCTGCAGACATCGTGGGACACGCCGTATCCAGCTCCTGGTCGTCGTCAACGCCTCCTGGACCTCGTGGCTGAAGAGTCAAGACACCCGTGACCGACCTGAACCTTGCGACTACGGTGGGCCTACATCTTCCTGGCCCCGAGTCACTGCCAAGTGGCTTTGAACACTGTCACCTCTGCTTTCAGGTCTTCCTTCTTCTGAATCCAGGCTTGGATTCCACCGGACACTTCTTCGGACTTCACAAGCAGCAAGTCTTCATTGGCTCCCATTGAAAACGACGCCGCGACCCGACACCAAAGGACACCTATGCACCCGGCTTCCCTGGGTGAGGTAACTCCAGCCCTACGGTGCTCCTGTGGGTGTTGGCCCTAGAACTACTTACCCTGTAAGTGACTTGCTTGTAGGTTCTCCCGAAGTACCCTAAAACTCTTAATTTCCAACCGCAACTTGCCCCATTGAAGTCAACGGCGATCCGCGCCTGTGTATCCACACTGCACGCGTCCCCGTGGGTCCTTTACTTACCTGCCTTGGGTGGTTTCGTGAGGCCCCAGCTCTTCTGAAGGCCCTAGGCCTTGTCCCTTTGCAAGTTGTTGTTTCTAAGTCTCTTTCTTAGTATATGGTCTGGTACGCCCCTAGGGCCCCAGCCATATTTGTGCTTAATTTCTTGTGAAACGTTGATTTGTGCATATGTTCCTGACTTCTAATCTCATAAAGAGATTAGTAGAGAGTTGTTTAGTAATAAATACATATATATTTGATATATATACCTGTGTGGTGTCTTTTCATTTGGTGATTCAAGAGATTGTGCGGTAAAACAAGCTGCTTTACATTCCTTCAAGGCTTAGCCTGAAGGCTGCTCTCCACAGCTACCACTAGGATAGCTTTCTATAAAGGTTGTCTTAAACCTATCTACCATAAGAGTCGAATTGTACTGGTGCAAGGTGTCCACTTTAATTAGTGAACAGCATATACCAGGCCAACTTCTCACAACCACTCTTGCCACTTTCTCCACCCCTCTTTCCCCTTTCTGAATCTGTTGCTTCTTTCTGCACTTCTCTTGCCTCTTTCTGCACCTATCTTGCCTCTTTCTGAACCTCTGTTGCTTATTTCTGCACTTCTTTTGTTTCTTTCTGCACCTCTCTTCCTTCTTTCTGGACGCCTCTTGCCTTTCTCCACCCATCTTCCCCCTTTCTACATCTCTGTTGCTTCTTTTTGCACTTCCCAACTGGTAGCCTGTCGGTGTTTGTTGCACTGGCTGAAGACCAACATATGCTCAGAGTCGAACTTTGTACCAAAGGGCAGGTTGTATGTAGGACTGATGTTTTGGGATGGGGAGATGAAAACGGAGCACTGATTATGGAAATGTACAGGATATTTGTCTTTGCACCCCAGGATTTTGGAACTGGTACTGCAAAGGCAACTATGACTGATGGCAGTGGGAATCAAAGTTATGCATACTGCAGTGGAGTGAGGAAAGATAACTGAAAATGTATGTAATAGGTGATACTTGATTTCACAAGGACGTTACATAGAACATGCACATCAAATCCCTATATGCAGCGGAGTGACAAGTATTTGAATAGGTCAACAGAAGATCTAAATGCACTACAGAGCATTTCCTAATTTTATCTAAAGCTGCAGACATATACGGAGACAAGCACTGCAATCAGCTGCATCACCGCACATTCACATGACCATTTCACTAGTCTGTCAATCCCAGAAAGAAGCTATGCACGGTAGTACTATGCGCTGCCACCACCCTCAGTTGCAGTATCTGCTCCCTGCAGGCACATGCACACTCTTCAGTAGCAGCACGGCACATGAAAACTGCGGAATATGCCCTTCTTCAACCTAGCCCCAGCACCTGCGCAATGCAGAAATATGCCCACCATCATCCCCAGTCCCAGCACCTGTGCACAGCAGGACTAAATCCTGACCTTTCCACCAGCCTCATCGCTGCGTCCCGCAGATGCATGGCTTACTCTTACTTAAATTGCAGCATTACATGTACTACTGCAGGAGAGCGTGCATTGCCTTCACTCATCCAGCAGCCATTTACTCCTGTCTGTGCAACACAGAAGGAGCATGTTCCACTGTCATCTAAGTAGAAAGCATCACAACCTTGGTTCACCACGTCCACAATATCCACAGGATATCCTCTTTGGAGGCCTGATGGGTCCTGCACCTGGTTCCCCACGCCCGAAGTTGCTCTAGGTCTTTAGAGGCTTTAAATACATTTCTCCAGCCTAGCTCTCTTAATCCCCAAAACTGCCTCCTAAATTACCCTCTCCCTCTTTTTCTCTCACATTTCTCTCCCTTCTTTTGTCTTTTCTCCCTCCTGTTTATATCTACTCATACTTTCTCTTGTTTTTTTTCTCTCTCTCTCAACTTCTTACTTGTCGTCATATCACTGAGTGCTTCACTTCTGGGCCATGAAGCTTAGGCTACCAAGTTTTTAGTTTGCATAATGTTAGACATTTCCATATTTGAGGTAGGTGGATGGTTGATATTTTGCTGAATTAGGCGAGATACTTTGAGTGACACTACATCATGAGTGCAACAAGGCAGTTATGCCTGGGTAAAGAGATTAAATTAAGAAATTACTCTCATCTTTGAAGTGCAAATGGCTAGAACATTTCTTAAAACAATTAGGAGAACAGAAGTGCTGATGTGATGTAAATCATGGCAATGGCCACCTGGGGCAGTTAGTTACAGGTGATGATTTTATTTTAGACCTATTTTGTTGCTTCAAGCATTAGGCAAAATGTTGGAAAAATTGATAAACAGCTTTTGGAATGTATTAGGTTAATGATGCCTTGCATCCTATTCAATCGAGCAGCCGTCCTGGACACAGCACGGAGACAGCCCTACTTGAGGTATCAAAGTTGGTTAAAATCAACCAGGGCCATGGTAAGAAAGCCATTGTGATTCTTCTAGATCTCTTGGTGACTTCCAATACCATCTCCCATGACATCCTTCTACATCGTTTGGAGTCACTTGGTATTGAAGGGCAAGTCAAGAAATGGCTACATTCCTACCTACTAATACAGTTCAGGCTACCTTTTTCTCCACTTTTAGTTCTGGTTATAAAGAACTGGAATATGGGGTTCCTCAAGGTTCAACCTTGAGCCCAACTTTATTTAATATACACTTAGCACCACTGGCCAAAATAATTGAGCATAGGGGTTTTAATTTAGTGTCATATGCGGATGATCCACAACTTATGCACTCCCTTGTGCAAATTGATGTAGCATTGGCTGACAGTTTCCAGGCTGGCCTTTCTGAGGTGGCAAACTGAATGCAAAAGAACGGTCTAAGACTCAACTCAGGAAAATCTGAGCTTCTTTCTTTTTTGGGAAGTACAACCCTGTTGACCTTTTACGTTGGTGGCATCCACTTTTGTGCTCTGACTAAAGTGGTTAGAAATGTAGGAGTAAAGTTCGATCAAGAACTCTCCTTTAAAGCTCAAATCAGTGCTGTGATAGGGACCTGTTTTAGCGTCCTGAAATCATTGAGAAAGGTTCTGAATATACTACTACTTCAGTCTCGGAAGCCAAATGTGTTAGCTCTGGTAACTTCTAAATTGGACTATGCAAACTCCCTCTACTTGTGGGCTTCCTATTACCTAATTAGGAAGTTACAACTGGTCCAAAATGCAGTGGCCAGAGCTATTCTTAATATTGCTAAGACACAATCAATTTGTGTTGGCCTAAAGCAACTTCACTGGTTCCCTGTTAAAGAGTGGATTAGGTTCAAAGCCTTGTTAATCCTGCTCCGTGTAATTCAGAAAAAAGGTCCAGTCTACTTTAGGAATAGATCTTGCATATACCATCCCTCCAGACCTCTTCGTTCAGTTAATCAGTGCATTCTTCATGTTCCCAGATTCAATAAATCCAGGTTGGGAGGTTGATCCTATTTGTTATTTGTGCAATGCTCGACTTGGAAGTGCTTTTCAGGAAAAGTCTAAAGACCGTCCTTTTTGCAGACAAGTAAGATTCTGTGAATTTTATTCCCTGCAAGCTTGCGCTGGGATGTTTCATTGTGAAGCAGCAATAGAGCTTTATAAATGGGCAATTCAATTCAATGAGTAGGTTGACATATCAGAGCTACATGTGCAACAATTTGGATCCTATTCACAGCAGACAGACAAAGTACACAAGCTGAAACTGGGGGCTTTTCCTGTTGAGTTTCAATCTGTCAAATCAGACATAGAAGGAGAACACAGGGACAGTTCGGAGCAGCAGGGATCATGGGCTTCTGGCACTACTCACAATCCGAGGACACAGACACAGGAGATGAGCACAAGAGCATCCTGGAGGCTCCTGGCACCACTGACAGCTAGAGAATACATAATGTTGCCACTCGTAAATAGGGAATAACAACGATCCTTAGAAGGGGAAGGGGGACTCGAGAGCTGAGCCGGGTAAGGCTAGCATGCCGGTTTGCCTTATGAAGACTGTGTATATTGTTTGTGGTGTGCAGTATTGTACTTTGTTTTAGTAGATAAATACTATTTTTTACATAATAGCAAGTACTGGACTGGACAATCATTAATTGGCGTTGGTGGATGTATTTTGAGTTGTGAGCCTCTGTTCACCCCACACCTCCCTCCTCCCTGAGAAGCCTTGGACTGCTCGACCCGTGCTCTTACTGAGAGTCAGGTGCTGAAGGGGTACTTGGTACAATTGGTCAGAGTGCATAGTAGACCAGGCCCCGGGACATCAGGAGTGAAGGGTCTTAACCAAACATGGTTGGGCCCAGTAATGCCTGCTTGCCCTATGGCCCTCTAAAAGGGGCTCTGACAGCCACATCTTTCAAGGTTAGGTCAAGAGCATGGAGGTCACTGTCAACTCTTAGAATAATAACAACTGAAATCATATCCCCTTCTTGAAGCTATTGTCCACTTATCACAGAACCAACCCTCAGTGAATCAATCTCATTTAATGTTGGTGTACTCCTGGAATTATCTTATATTTGCTTATAGTTCTTACTCAGTAGTTTTGTCAGTCCTTCAGTAATAGGCATGACTGATGTAAAATCACAGTTATACTTAAACTGGATTCCTAAACCAGTTACCGGGGTAAAACACACATTTAGACCTACCAAATCTGTTACAAGCTTTGCATTAGTAATGTCTTAATACAATCATGAGTCTCCTGGGGACGCAATATGTTGGGCAGAGACTATATCCAATTGTGTGATCGAAAAACCATGCCTAATTTCCCTCATTCGGTTTATCGCCTTATTAATAAGCAAATCACTGCCTCATGAGTGTGGGAGCCCAGATTTGGAATCTTAGTCGTATACACTGGATCCCCAAACTCTTTGGATCACCATGTGCAAGTGAATGCAGTGCCATGCCTCTGCAGAAAAAGCAGTGAAGCGAGTGATGGCCTACCTCTATAGGGAGAATTACTTTGTCCCCGATTACCTATAAACAGGGCTTCATTAGCCAGCTGCTTCTTATAGAAAGGGTTGGGTGCCACATTCGGAGTAGGCTGCTCCTTTGTTGCATTCCACCTTCCCCATTCACCTATCTAGCAATATTGGGCGGTGGCCTGATAGCAGTGAGATTTGGAGGAATATGGAGTTTGGTTACTTGTCCCAAGATATTTCAGCATCACTCCCTCCCTTTATTCTCCTTTATACGTGGATAGATTATTGGAGCTACTACCTGTATGTATGGTAGCCCTCTTCAAAACTTCTTCAAATTTTTTAGTTAAGGTCAGGACCATATCTTTCACTTCATCAATTTCTTTCCATAATGTTTCTACCCTAGCGCAAGGTTATCGTCCTGACTGTGCCAGAAACATTTATAAATTCCACTCTTAGTGCAATACTATCCTCAACATTGTTGCACGTCAAAACACTGAAGCAATTTTTACTGATAACATTTGGTAGAAGGTAAGTCTCTTAAGACAGGGGGCTCAGCTCGCTTGAATTAATTTTTCTATTATCAGAGTTAGATGCAGAATTTGCCAAAAGGGATTTACCAAGTTTAGAACTGTTGCTTGCTATGGTTGTTCTGAAAAGAATTGCCCACCCTGCGAAAGCACTACAAACTAGTTACAAGTAAGAGATGGAAAGTAATCATTACCCGTCAGTGGGCTATACTAACAGACACTGCCCAAATTAAAGACGGTAAGACCTTTTGGAGAGCCGTATCAAACATGAGATCTTTAGATCAAGTTGGCACATCCATCAGATGCCATATAAAAGGTAAGGAATGTGTGGTACACTTTGAGAAGATCTACACATATACGGACTAATTGTTGACACCTAGCACATAGGGATCCACCCCCTTTTTTATCTGTCTCCCTGCAAGAAGTTATGGTTGCTATTCAGGAGAGCATGGGCGATAAAGCACGAGGACTGGATGGTGTCCCCATTGATATAATTAAGTGCAATGTGAACCTTTGGACCCCAATGATGACAAACGTTTACAATAGCTTGAGTCACTCCACGATTCCAACCTCTGGGGTCACCTCAACTATTGTCCCAATTTTTAATAATGGGAGTTGCTCTGAGACTAAATGCTACCGCCCTATCTTATTGATTGACAACCCCGCCAAAATCTTTGGCAGAGTCTTGTATAATAGAATATTGGAGTGGGTTAACAATAACAACATTTTGGATGCCTGCCAGTTAGGCTTCCTTAGTGGCATAGGCACTGTAGAACAGTGCCTCAATCTACATTTAATCATTGGGAAATATAGTGTGGCAAAAAATAGTCTGCCCTTTACTTTGCCTTCATGGATTTGTCGATGGCCTTCGACTACATTAACCGATCAAAGCTGTGGCAACTGCTAATTGAATTGGGAATGGATCCAACACTTGTATACTCTTTAATATCTCTGCAGGTAAAAAAGCCCGGGTTAGGTTCAGTAACAATGGGGAAGTGTCAGATGAATTTAGCATAGTACGGGGGGGTTCACCAAGGATGCGTGCCTGCTCCGCTGCTATTAATTTTGTATATTAATAACCTTAGCTCAGAGCTCACTAAGTGTACCCCTGATGTACCAATGATAAAGAGCACCCTCGTTCCTGCACTACTCTATGCGGATGCCGCTGTGTTAATCGCTTGCACTCCCAAAACCCTGCGCCTTCTGGTCCATTCATTTGTGCATTTTATGGCGAACCTTGATTTGTCAACCAATTTTGCCAAATCCTCTATAATGTCATTCTGCCTGAAGCGCACACAATTTTTATCTATCACTGTGGGTTTTAATACATTACTAAGCACCAGCACTTTCTCTTACCTGGGGGTCAACTTTAGTTGCACTGGTTCATAGGCTCCCCAATTTCACAGAGTAGGGCAAAGTTATCAATAGCAGTAGGCTCACTCCTTAGCTTAACATCTTCGCCAGGCGGAAGGGTACTCACAAATTTGTTACAAATATATTCCTCTCAGTGTGTACCTATTGCAACTTATGGGGCTGAAATTTGGGGACTTAGTGACCCAAAGACACTTCAAAGGGAAGAAAACCGGTTTTGCAGGAGAATCCTGACAGTCCCTGTATCGACTCCCCATTTTATTTGCCACAAGGAGGTGGGCCTAACTTACTTAAGTGATCTAATTCGCACTCTCCCACCCCTTTTGTGGTTATCCATTATGAGTACGGAAGAAGCCTCACTTACAAGGAGTAAATCTTTAACTGTCTGGCCCTTAATAAAGGCCTTTCCATCACTTGGTTGGCGTACGTGAAAAAATCTTTGGAAGGGATTGGCCTAACGAATATCTTCTCTGATACAGCCCACGAACTGCTTTAGACAGGAAGCAAGCGCAAGCTATATTGATAGAAAATTTACAAGCCAAAAGGTTAAGTGTGGAAGCCCGGAAACGAAATGTTGTGAGCTATCTGCACCTTCATTTCGGGGTTGTTTCCACCAGTTACTTGTGGAATATTAGCAGGAGCTGGGAGCGCTTCCTATTATCTCGCTTTAGACCTAGTACAATGAAATACTCTTTATGTTTCCGCTTGGGTACCAGCATAAACTTGACTCTAGAGTATGTCCCTGTAATAATTTGTCTAAACAATCAATGATTAATTTTCTCTTCTTCTGTGATTATTATAAACTTTATACCAAAAAGTTTTTAGTATCTCTTATGAGGCTTAGAAACTTCCGAAATGCTTCCAGGCTTTCCGCTTTTTGCAAGAATTACCAGATAATGAAATTTGCCACTGTGCAAGTTTGTATCTTCTGGCAGCAGTACATTCTAGGATCACTAGGCACTTTGAGCAATCATGTGTATCTGACTTTTAAACTATCTGTTTTTAATCACTTGATGATTTTATGAATTTTATCTGTGTTTATTGATATGGTGGGTCATTTGACTACTTTTATTGTTGTATGTATTCTTATACTTTTTAAGCCGAATAAAGTGGATTTTGATTTGATTTGAAAAGAATTGTGTATCTTTCTTAATCCGTCATGACTTTTCTTCTGTCTTTACTAGGTCAATATGATTTTAACTTCCTCAAAATGGCTGTCAATTTCTTTGAAGGTGCAATTTTCAGCTGTGTTACTGACAGTTCTTTTTAGATTTGTCGCTACCTCTAGGCTGTCTCCTGCCTTTCTTTTGTCTATGCTTGTTCTTGTAATCCAGATAATGCTGCAGGTCCTGAGTTAGCACAGAGTATATGACAACAACACAATATTGAAATGTTGATATGTAAGATTCTCAGTCCTAATCTAAAAAAACATTTATTTATACATATAAAAATTCCACACTTTGAAGATTGCATGTCCACATGTGGAAATTATAACAAGGCCATTAAGTGAAGAATGCTCGAAATCAAGATTAAAAGTAGAGTTGGCAAATACCAGTACAAGAGTTAGTCCGCCTGGACTGTAAGTCAAAGAGGGGCTACCAAGCGGCCCAATGTGGTCAAGGAAAATTACCACAAAGGGTTTGTCAGAAACAGTAAGGCGGGGCCTGCGCTGGGTTTGCAAAACTTGATTGCTTTATCTGTTGACAAAAAGGTGCATTGCTGCACATACGTTTTGTGAGCTTTAGTAAATCAGGCCACCAGTATTGTTGCTGTAGCACTGATAACATGAAGAACAGAAGCTATTCCCTCACGAGCTTCCCTGATCAGATCTATTCTAGCTTGATCATTAGGAATATACTCATCTCCCACTCTAGGTACAAATACTGTAGGAATGTTATCTGCAGCGAGGGTGTAGGAGTATTTAGAAGGAAACCTTCAGAAGGGTTTTTCTCTTTTCAACATTGCCTGTAATGCTACCAAAATGCCTGCATTGATCTTGGTTTGAGATTGGGATACAGCAGCTACCTTAGAGGTTTGCCCAGCTGTTTTCACAGTCAAGTCTGCTGCACAGTTCCCTTCAGGATTACTTCCTTCACTTTTATGGGCCATGGTGTGTTATACATGGACCAAAGGAAGCTTGTCCTGTAGAAAAGCTACCTTTCTCCAAAGTTGTTTACTTTTTATTGACTCTCCATTTGAATCTCTGAATCTGTTCAAGCGCCAATTAAGGTAAGTCCACATTATATCCTTGGACACAGAATGCCAAATTTGTCACTGTAAGTGTAGGAATTAACGGATCAACTTTCAGCAGGGCAAGTAACGACATGTATTTCTGCAGGTTTGCAGTAGAATCTCATATAACTTTAGTGTGTGGGTAGTGCTTTGAAGTCAACAAAACAACAGAGTTTGGGGGGGTCCTAGGGAATTTAAAGACCTGCGAGGATTGGATCCCTAAACAATAACAATGAACATATGAAATCCTCAGGTCTAAGAACACACATATGCCTGAAAAAGAGACAGCAGGGATGATCTCAACGTGCTACTAAGGGAGTTCCTTAATTAGGACGTAATCCCATCACCCACCGAGGTGGCATGCTTCATCATCTGGGATTCTCCTCTTGACGGCGAACCCTAGCCCCGCCAAGGGCTACTACCCCCTCACTGTGAGGGAGGAGCTTTGGGATGTTTTTTATTCTTGCGATGTTTAGGATATAATAAATCCTTCAGACGAGAAGACAACTAGGTAGGTGAGGATGGCGGGCGCAGTGCGAAACTAAAACAGTAATAATGTGAGGAAGTGATGTTAAAACTAACTACCAGGAGCAATATGAACTTTATTGAATAACATGCACCTACACTTTTATTTGCTCGGATGATATAGTACGCGTAGAAATAAGTGCATGCACATTATTTAGTGACAGGCATTCAACGCTGTTTAACTCGTACAGTTCTGGCTGTTTAAACTAAAAAAACTGTCCCTGAGTGCCGGTCTGAATTAATTGTAAATACTACCAACCTTGATCCTGGCACGTGGTTTATAGAAAACACTCTTAAAATTGTTGCAGCCATACCGCCCTGTAGAGCGTCACGTTACGGCTTCGTGGGCAACAGGGGACTGCTACAATTACTACTTTTTACTAAACAAACTGGCCAAGCTTTATAAACATGCATCAATACTGCAAATAGCCTTGATGATATAGTACGTGTAAAAATGTATGCATGCACATGATCCGGTGACAATTTAATTCTCACCGTTTGAATTGTGTATTTTATAGAACCGTTTTTGATGGCCGGTCTGTAAAAATAACAAATACAATCAGCAGCCTTCTTACACTCTAATCTTGGAGAAGCTTGTCAGGTCTTAAAAGTCTTCTACAATATTGTCGTACGCCCAGTGAGTTACACAATTATAACTGAACGCATTGATGACAGGGCTTATGATCAGCCTGAGACATGTACATTACGCTATGAATAGACCGAACAGAATTGTCATAAGCCTATCTTTCAGTGTATCTGTAAACTTGCACTAAGAGATGTAGTGTCTTCAGATATCAGGACACTGATTCTACAATGCAATGATACTCTTAAACCTTACACACATTTTTTAAAAGTGGCTGTTTCCGACTCTGATTTAGTGACACCAGCTAGCCTGCTGCCTAAACCTTGTGCTTTTGATTGACTTGTGAACAGTTTTTACTTACAAAATGGGAAGCCGTGTCAAAAAATTCACTATAAATATATGCTTTTGACACAGTGATAAATCCCCCCTTTTTTCACAGAGCGGTGCCCCTCCCCTGAGCTTTCGCCAGGTTGAGGTGAGGCGACTTATCCGTGCACTACGGGTAAGCTACTATTTTACTTTTTTGCTGTTCTTCGAATTTGTTATGACCAAGGATGAGAACTGTGTCTCGCACGGTGACACTGTTAACCTTTTCATCTGCTCTAAGTGACGTATGCATTGTTTGATCTCTTCTGTTATTTTTTGTCATTTACAGGTCTGACCAGTAAATCGAATACACCAAACGTGGAATTACTGGTTCTGTATACACATTATTTTAGTTCTGTATTTGTTATCACAGTTCTTTTTTTGACAACACTTTTTTCATCGCAGTAGCACATAATATCTTTTGGTCCCGATGAAAGCCGCAACACCTTGTAGGGTCCCTGAGGCTGAAACATGTAGACCCGGTTACGTTCACCACACGCAGTTATTATTTTAAACTGCAGGTGCTCTGTTTTTAATCCTGACACCAGGAACAAACCAATAAAGTTCATATTGCTCCTGGTAGTTAGTTTTAACATCACTTCCTCACATTATTACTGTTTTAGTTTCGCACTGCGCCCGCCATCCAACCTACCTAGTTGTCTTCTCGTCTGAAGGATTTATTATATCCTAAACAGCGTAGGAATAAAAAACATCCCTGAGCTCCTCCCTCACAGTGAGGGGGTAGTAGCCCTTGGCGGGACTAGGGTTCCCCGTCAAGAGGAGAATCCCAGATGATGAAGCATGATGAAGCATGCCACCTCAGTGGGTGATGGGATTACGTCCTAATTAAGAAACTCCCTTAGTAGCACGTTGAGATCATCTCTGCTGTCTCTTTTTCAGGCATATGTGTGTTCTTAGACCCGAGGATTTCACATGTTCATTGTTATTGTTTAGGGATCCAATCCTCGCAGGTCTTTAAATTCCCTAGGACCCCCCCACACTCTGTTGTTTTGTTGTTCTTGAGCAGCCTCGGCTGCGGGTCCATTCCTTTTTCTTTCTTTTTCTAAAACCCTTGCATTAAAGGTTGCTATTTCTCTAGCTCTGACTTAAACTGTTTACATCAGTCTTAGCACGCAGTTGCTTTTTCTTACATTTGCCATCATGACAGAAATAACAGGCTTGGCCTTTGATGAAGCCACAGTTCAGGCAATCCTGACATCACCAAGCATAATAGACACTATTCAGGTTGGGGCCTCCGCACAAGGAGATGATTGGGGTAAACTCCTTATTTTGAAGAGATCTCACTCACGCACACAGAAACATGGCGCAATCATGACAGAATATTTACGTGGGAATTGTGCGCCCACAGGTTTGTTAGTAACTGCTGTCTCTTTTTCAGGCATATGTGTGTTCTTAGACCCGAGGATTTCATATGTTCATAGTGCTTTGAAGTCGCCATCTTCAAAAATTCCCTGCACTGCAGCATAAGCCATAGAGCACTTCTCTTTTGTACCATTTGCAGGCTGTCCAAAGCTGTCTGAGTCGAGCACACTCTTCTATTATGAATGGGGAAGAATTCAAAATTTGTGGTTCGTGCTACAAATATTTCAAAACTTCTTGTGTGCAGAATGTAGAGTCATATTAAAATTTTGTGTCAATAGCATTTAAAGAAGAAGCCCACTGCACCCAACACAGGTGAAGAGTGTGAGCATTGGGAATACTTGCTTTTGTTGCCGTTGCTTGTGTAGATATAGGAGAGACCACAATAATTTGTTCCCCATCAGCCAAAGGGTGTTCTTTTAAAATGGATGTCCGCACTGCAGTGAGAATTCTCTTTGTGGGAGTGAGACACTCCTCAGAAGAAGAGTATATATGTCATATGTACATTACGGACGTTGTCAGTCCTTCATTGTAAACTAAATAGGTGTAGCCTGAAGTATTGGGAACAACTCTAATTACTAGATTTGTTCCATTATCTTGAGTGTGTTAATGTTTGGTGTCAAACATGTCTACTTGCAGTCTATTGTAAGATAGCTGTGTGTATTCATCCAATGTTTTCAGAAAATGTGGGAGTAATTAAATCATGCAAGTATTTCACTCATTAAGCATAATGTGGCAAGTAAGCTCGACTGAATTTAAGTAATCCCATAAGCGCTTGTAAATTGCTCAATGTGTTTGAAGGTTGTAAAGTAGCATACTTCTGTAGTCAGGTGCCAAGTCTTTACCCTCATTGGATAATTCATATCCAAGGAGAATGACATCCAAATATGCAATTTTAGATTCCTTAAAGTTAATTTTATACTTGTTTCTGGCCAGCAGAGTCACTGTTCTGTCCACCCTAGTCAAGTGTTCAGTCAATTCATCATCTATAATGTATATATCATCTATATATGATAGCGCCTATTGATCTTCATCTGCGATCACCCTGATTGTAGTCGCAAAATGCCTATGGCTATTCTTCTATCCCATAGGCAATGTTTTATAAGAATACTGGAAACCACTGAAAGAAAAAGCAGATACTGGGATTCAGACGCTATACGCAGACAAAAGAAGCCATTAGATATGTCCAAAGTTGTTTTAAATCTTTTCCTTAGTTTGTCATTAGTCCAGTACCATGAGTGTTTTGTTCAGCATGTGTGCATGTAAGTGCATTTAAATTTCTACAATCTAAAACGATTCAATATGAATTATCAGACTTCAATATAGGAAAAAGGAGTGTTCGTTGTAGAACTACCAGGCACTATAATACCTTGATGTTGTAGCTGACCTGAAATAGAGTTTATATCACGTTTAGACTCCAACTTCAAACAATATTGAGCCTGCACTTGGGGTTCCCTTCGTGAGGGAATTACGTGTTGAACAGATCACTTGTTCCACTACATTTGATTCCTATGCAACGCAGGAGCCTGTTTCAAATCCCATTGGCATGCGTATTTTTCCTGAGTTCTTCAGGTACTATTTAGCAAAATCCTTGCATTATCACCTCCTCACCTTGAGGTGCATTCCTTGCAAAAACCGAAGGAGAGTCATCCTCTGCAAGAATGATGGCATAAGCATCTGATAAATAAGGCCAAAATATAGCTTTTATTCTGCGTCATATGTCCTCCTCAATCTGCATTTCTACATTATGAAGCGTGTCTGGAGGATTTACATGTCCATTCAACCTCTCAACCTGTATGTATTCTTTAGTTGGAGTCCCCACCAGATGCTGCTTCAGAGTCTGGCTAACTACCATCTTTTCTGCTGTGCTGCCCAGAAGTCTGTTCCGCAGAAGTATTGCTGTTAGCAGAGCACGCCTTTTTGCTAGCTAAGCCATTTTCTTATTCTTAAAGTCATTTGAGTCCGAACCTTTCTCTCCTTTCTTTACATTAATCTCAGCTTCACATATCTTGATTGACTTTTCTACGTGACATACTCATCTTTTCTGTGATACTCAGCCCATCAACTTCTTTTTGCCCTTTTCCTGGCCCCGAAGTACTGAAAAGAACAAGAAGAATTGCTGTCCGGTACTGATACCAATCCGGTTTGTTGGCTTTATCATAGTCCCTCAAGTTATGTTCACCTCTTTTGGATTCTTGTGCTCAGGGAGATCCAGAACTTTTTTATTGTTTTGCTTTCTGCTTCTTTTAAGTCTGCAGTGTGGATTTAGAACCCTTGCTTTGAAATGCAATTAACAGCCACAAAACATTTAGAAGCTCCCTTTTACAATCCAAAAGGGGAACCACTGCCAACCGTCGGCGGGGTGTCAGAACTTCAGCTTCTCTGCGAACGTTACTCAGAACTATTGAGGAGACGGTCTCAAAATTGCCTTTCAATTTCATCACTAAATCAAGAGCAGGTGCAGCTCCATGCTTATTTTGTACTTGTTTCAATACTTCTGGTAGCACTGCCAATGAGGTGAGTGCCACACGTAGTGGAATATATACTTGCAAATACACTTTCCCAAGTGTTTCACATGTCTACTTGGACCCAATGTTACAAAGGGTGTCTCTGATTATTGTAATACTTGGTTTCTTGTGTGTGCCATCCAGAATTACTCAAGGATGTGGAAAATGTGTGCACAGCACCCAGGTGCCAAATGGTGCGTTCACTACATTGCTCTGAGAGTTTGGTTTTCTAGACCCCTGGCATTAAGAACTGCCAATACGAGACAGGAAACTAGTTAGACTGCAACTAACCTACAGAGCAATATTTGAGTGAGATGCGTTTTAGGTAATGAGCAAATCACATAAGACCCTACAGGGACAGGTAGTGGAACCCTAAACCCTCTTTCATTAAGGAGTAACAATGCATACTATAAAACGAGGACTATATTTTAAAGAGTATTTAAAAATCTACTGCACATAAAGCTAGTTTGGAGATTGCAAGCTGCAGTTCTCAGTGTGTTCCAAAAGCAAAAGGCAGAAGACTCACCTAGAGTTGATCCAGCGAATGCGCCCTCCACTTTGCACGGCTCGTTACTGCTGCTAGTCAAGGGGTCTTCTCACCGACAACTTTTCATGGCATGCTTCATCGTTGACAGCCCTTCACACCCGAGTAGGATGGAACAAGTCAGGTGGACTCAACCATAACAGAGTTCTTAAATATTTTATTTTATCAGGACAAAAGCAGAGGTCCAGATTTAGAAATTAAAATTTCCTAAGGGTACACCTAAAAGATTTCCTCTTATAGACAGGAGCCCTTGGTATGAATAAAAAGAAAGTCTGTTTGGTTCAATGGTGAAGTTAATGGATCACCTTGCCACAAATAAATGGAGACATGTTTCGACCAATTGTAAAGCCTATCCTGGTCTACGATCTTCTTTAGGGCTCATTCACTCCCTTTACTAGTCTACACTCAGTCTGTACACCATAATGAGGCATTAGGCTCTCATAGTTGTCTACTGTGATTCGCAATGATACCTGTTGGGATAGTCAAAATCAAATAAAAAAGTACTTAATAGCCATAATTGCATTCTTCTATAATATCAGTAATCTGTGTGGATGTGCACCAGTACAATTCGACTCTTATGGTAGGTAGGTTTAAGACAACCTTTATAGAAAGCTATCCTAGTGGTAGCTGTGGAGAGCAGCCTTCAGGCTGAGTCTTGGAGGAATGTAAAGCAGCTTGTTTTACCACACAATCTCTTGAATCACCAAATGAAAAGACACCACACAGGTATATATATCAAATATATATGTATTTATTACTAAACAACTCTCTACTAATCTCTTTATGAGATTAGGAAGTCAGGAACATATGCACAAATCAACGTTTCACAATAAATTAAGCACAATATGGCTGGGGCCCTAGGGGCGTACCAGACCATATACTAAAAAAGAGACTTAAGAACAACGACTTGCAAAGGGACAAGGCCTAGGGCCTTCAGAAGTGTTGGGGCCTCACGAAACCACCCAAGGCAGGTAAGTAAAGGACCCACGGGGACGCGTGTGCAGTGCGTGAACACAGGTGCGGATCGCCGCAGACTTCAATGGGGCAAGTCGCGGTTGGAAATTAAGTGTTTAAGGGCACTTCAGGAGTAGCTACAAGCAAGTCACTTACAGGGTAAGTAGTTCTAGGGCCAACACCCACAGGAGCACGGTAGTGCTGGAGTTACCTCACCCAGGGAAGCCGGGTGCATAGATGTCCTTTGGTGTCGGGTCGCGCGTCGTTTTCAATGGGAGCCAATGAAGACTTGCTGCTTGTGAAGTCCGAAGAAGTGTCCGGTGGAATCCAAGCCTGGATTCGGAAGAAGGAAGACCTGAAAGCAGAGGGGACAGTGTTCAAAGTCACTGGGCAGTGACCCGGGGCAAGGAAGATGAATGCCCACCGTCGTCGACAGATTCAGGTCGTTCACGGGTGTCTTGACTCTTCGGCCACGAGGTCCAGGAGGCGTCGACGACGACCAGGAGCTGGATTCGGCGTGTCCCACGAAGTCTGCAGCTGACTGCGGTGTCGGCAACCCGATTGGAGCCAACAAGCCTTGGTAGCAGCAAGTCTCGTGGAAAGCGTAAAAAGTCAATGGTGCAGACCAGCAAGGTCTGGGGAACTCACCCAGCGAGGGTAAGTCAGGGCAGGCCTGGAGCAACCAGGGGAGCCCTTTGGTTCTTTATGAAAGTCTTCAGGGGACCCACAAGCCGGCTGGCAAGGGATCGCGAAGACGCCTCGGGAGGATTCCTTCAACAGGGGCCCACGGTCACTCGGGACGGGGTAGGCCTCTGATCTTCGGAGGGATTCCTGCTAGAGGCTGGGACCACATGTGGTCCAAAGCACAAGTTCGTAGAACGTCGTGAAGGTGTTGCACTCGACAATAGTGCACGGTACACAGGGACTGCGGTTCCTCGTCACTCGTGGGGTCCACTGGCCTCAGCTTCGCTGGGGACTCACGATGGCCTTGGAGAAGTCAGGAAATCCTCGTCTTGGGCTGCAGGGACCTCTGGCTCCGGCGGGAGCGGCGGAGTTTGCGACCGTCGTTTCAGTTTTTGGTGCCTGCCAAGCAGGGGAGTCACTCCTTGACTCCAAGGGAGATTCTTCAGTCTTCCAGAGGTAGTGGAACGTCGAAGGTCCAGGATTCTTCTTCAGAGCGTCGTCCAGGGATATCTAGTTTGCAATTGCAAGGGTTCCCTACCTTATACTAGAAAGGAAGGGAGGGACTAGCTCTAAGACCCCACCTATGGGAGGGTCAGGGGAGTGGGTGGCTACACCCACTTCCCTTTGTCCAGTTTCGCGCCAGAGCAGGGGCAGGTAGCCCCTGAGCTGGTTTGAACTGGCATATGCACAGAGGAGCCTTCTGCTCCCCCAGTGCAGGACTTCAAAGCACTCTAGGAGTGCACCCACCCAGCCCCAATACACTAAACCCTGTCTGGAAGGTGGTCACACCCTCCTGTGACAGGATACCTATTGTTGGGCTTCCTCCACTGCGAGTTTCGGTCATCAGCAGGAGGGCAGCCCAGTGTCTGTGACTGGTGGCATCCATTTTGTGATGCCAGGGCTCTTCAGGATTCTACCGCGTTTCCACAGTAGGTACATGTCTATCCCTCTAGAAGGGTGGAATACTACCCCTGCCGCCAGAACTGGTGGGGGGGTAGTATTCCAAGATGTTTGACACCAAACACGACATGTTTCCGTGCAGCCATCCCAAAGTTAGCATTTAACGCGAGGTTATAATGCGCTTAAGAGTATATGGTCAGGCTGCACTACAAACAGCATCAGAGAAGGGTCTCCGAATGCTGCAGAGGGGCTCTGCTCATGCAGGGGCACCCTCTCACATAGGAACCAAGCACTCTGCCTTCAGGATTGATAAGGCCTGCCATATGAGTGACTTATAGGTTTATATGTGTGTATCTATGTAGTGATATAGGTAGCCTATATCACAGTAAGGGTGCATGCACCACCTTACCCAGGCTGCAGTAGCAGACCTGTGGTGTCAGATTTAGTCTGCTTCCCAGGGTGGCATAATGCATGCTTCAGCCCCTGGTAGGCCTGTGAAGTACCTATGCCCTTGGCACCTAAGGTACCATATACTAGGGACTCATAAGGTACCACAGTATCCAATCACTAGAGTGCACTCCAAGTCGTTTAGAGAGAACAGAGAGGCTGGGGCCCTGATTGGCAGGGTCCCAGCCAGACTATAGCCAGAAACCAGTGTAAACATCAGAAAAAAAGTGGGGGCAACATAAGAGGCAGATCCTACTCTCCTACACGAGGGTTAACACTTAAGTGCTGCGCGAGAGGAGCTGGACTAGTCTGCCCAAGAGCAGACCGCGCTTAAAACCGGAGTGAAGCGGAAGCTGCTTTCTGGCCGCCCCATGCTCGCTTGTCAAGTCTGCGGCTCCGTTAATCAAAGGGAGAATGAGATGTGCGCGCGCATCCAGGGTCGACAGCCAGGGTTCGAGGAACACCGACATCATTAGCAACAAGGTCTGGCGGCGAAAGTGAAAGCGCCTGCGATCACCAGGGCCAGCGCAACCACCATCTGTTTCCCACTAACGCGAATGCGAGAGCGGGCGCGATAATTGGAAACAGATGGCGCATGCTCGCTCCCGAGCACCCTAGGCCAGGGAACAAAGAAGGCGGGACAATCAACCGCCTTGGACCAATTGCGTGCTGTCTTTTTAAGAAAGACGCATGCACAGGCCAATTGCGGGTGTTCTTCGATGTTTTGAACTCTGAACACACGCACAAGCGTGTGTTCAGAGTTCAAAAGCCCTTACTAAATGCCTCGCAGAGCAGCGCAAGCGCGCTGGCTCAGGCAAGACCTAAAAAGGGCTCTTTCTGAACCAAGGGCAACCTTTTTGCCAAATTTTGTGTAATTCCGTTCAGCAGTTCGGGCTGTAGCTTTGTCTAAAGTTTCCTATGGAAATTAACATGGTGAAAACGCGTTTTGGGACCCCCTTTTTTCTCGGCCCCCGCTTTACGAATCACCCCGAAACGTTCAAGACAGGTGCTGACCGGAGCGCCCCACTAGTTTTGAAAATTTCGCGAACATTCGTCAACCGGCGCCAAAGTTATTGGGAAAAGTAAAAACGCTTTTCCTATGGAAACTAGGTCCTAACTATAACTACCTACTGGCGACCACCAGTAGGTTATATATATATATATATATATATATTTTCACTGAAAAACCATAGGTTTCAGGGACGTTATAGTTAGAAATTAGCATTTAAAAACCTTAGAAATTCACTGAAAAAAACACAGGTTTAAGGGACGTTATAGTTCGTTGGACATTTCACTCGTACAAAACCAGAGAAATTCGGCCGTTATAGTTAGTTCAGCATTAAATCAGGGACGTTATAGTTAGTTGGACATTTCACTCGAACAAAACCAGAGAAATTCGGCCGTTATAGTTAGTTCAGCTAACTATAACTTGCACCCCCGCAATGCACTGCTGATGACGTCACATATTACATCATTCATGACATGGTCAGTGACATCACTGATGGCATCTCAAATGACATCTCAAATTACATCACTGATGACATCACTGATGACATCATCCAGTGACTGTGTGTTTCTGTAAAGTCTAAATATGTTTTATATATATATATATATGCCAAGGTGTATTGAAGTATGAGTGGGTGTATGAATGTCTGAATGGATGATTTAGTAGGTGCGTGACTGACTGTATAAGTGAGTGATTAAACGGGTCTTACTGAATGCATGGGTTAGTGATTAAACTGTGTAAATGTCTGTATAGTCTGTCAGTTGGTGTGTAAGCGGCTGCATGGGTTGGTGAGTAGCTACATGAGTGTCTATATGGGTTATTGATTGGTTGTCTGAGTATCTGTATGGGTGCCTGAGTGTCTGTGTGGGTGGGGGGGGTGTGACTGTGCATAGATGTGTGAGTGGGTAATTCAATGGGTGTATGGGTTCAAGACTGCATGTGTGAAGGGCTGTGTGGGTGGGTGAGTGTGTGTATGGGTGTGTTGGTGAGTGAATGGATGTCTCAGTGGTACATGTGTGAGTAACTACATATGTGAAAGGCAGTATATGTGAGTGTTGGAGTATATAAATGACTATCTGAGAGTGAGTGATTGTGAGAGTGGCTGTATGGATGAGTGTGTGCTTATATCAGTGATTGTATAAGAGAGTATGTGTTAGTATCTGTATGAATAAGTGAAGTGGTGTGTATATAACTGTATAGATGAGTAAATGGGAGTGTGATTGATTCTTTGCATGACTGACTAGGTGTGTGAGTAACTATGGATGAGTGGCGGTGTGTGAGTGTCTGTATAGATGTATGAGTGCATATGATAGTTCTGTATTGATGAGTGACTGCATGTATGAGTGACTGTATGGGTGAATGAGTGGACGTGTGTGTAGACCTAGGAATCAGTGAGTGGGTATGTAGTAACTGGTATTGGTGTGTTTATGGTTTCAAAAATGGTAGCCTGTATTTTAGAGTGGGTGTATCAAAGGTTATATTAGGGTGTGAAGAGGTGCATCAGACTAGCACGTGGATGATGTCATCAGTGATGTCATTTGAGATGTCATCAGGGATGTCACTGACCATGTCATGAATGATGTAATATGTGACGTCATCAGCAGTGCATTGTGGGGGCGCGAGTTATAGTTAGCTGAACTAACTATAACGGCCGAATTTCTCTGGTTTTGTACGAGTGAAATGTCCAACTAACTATAAAGTCCCTGAAACCTGTGGTTTTTTCAGTGAATTTTTAAGGTTTTTTAAATGCTAATTTCTAACTATGCCTAAAAAGGTAGGACATGTGCAGAAAGAGGAAGAAAGGCGCAGAAAGAAGCAAGACAAATGCAGAAAGAGGCAACAGAAGTCCAGAAAGTCGAAGAAAGGTGCAGAAAGAAGCAAGAGATGGGCACAAAGAGGAGCAGAAAGAGGCCTTGTTGCAAAGTCATCCTGTGCCCCCAACTTTTTGCTGACTGGTACTGGTGGTAACTGACTGACTAACCAGGCCCTGAGCCAGTGCTATGCTGAAAGACACTTAGAATACAGTGAAAACACCTACATACACTAGGGTACACTATGGGTTGGGGTACCCCTGTGATTGGCATGACCTCCCCTGTATGGCCCTAGTACATAATAGGTCAGGGGGATTAAAACTACCTCTAACTAAGAGGTGCAGAAGGAGGCAAGAAAAGTACAGAAAGAAGCAACACAGGTGCCGAAAGAGGCAAGAGAGGTGCAGAAAAAGCAAGTGAAGTGCAGAAAGAGGCAAGTGAGGTGCAGAAAGAAGCAAGAGCAGTGCAGAAAGAACCAACAGAGGTTAAAAAGAGGCAAGTAAGGTGCAGATTGAAGCAAGAGAAGGCAGAAAGAACCAACAGAGGTGCAGAAAGAGGGGTGGAGAGAGAGGCAAGAGGGCTGCAGAAAAAGGTAGGATAGGTGCAAAAAGAGGCAAGAGAGGTACAGAAAAAGGCAGGAGGGGTGCAGAAAGAAGGAAGAGAAGTGCAGAAAAAGCCAAGAAAAGTGCAGAAAGAGGCAACAGAGGCACATAAAGAGACAACAGGGGTGCAGAAAGAAGCAAGACAGGTGCAGAAAGGAGCAAGTGAGATACAAAAACAGGCAGGAAAGGTACAGAAAGAGGGAAGAAGAGTGCAGAAAGAGACAACAGGGGTGCAGAAAGAAGCAAATGAGGTGCAGAAAGAGGGAACAGTCGTGCAGAAAGAGGGAAGAGAGGTGCAGAAAAAGAGAAGAAAAGTGCAGAAAGATCAATAGAGGTACATAAAGAGACAACAGGGGTGCAGAAAGAAGCAAGAAAAGTGCAGAAAGAAGCAAGTGAGATACAAAAATAGGCAGGAAAGGTACAGAAAGAGGGAAGACGAGTGCAGAAAGACAACAGGGGTGCAGAAATAAGCAAATGAGGTGCAGAAAGAGGAAACAGACGTGCAGAAAGAGGGAAGAGAGGTGCAAAAAAAGCAGAGAAAAGTGCAGAAAGAGGCAAAAGAAGTACATAAAGAGTCAACAGGGGTGCAGAAAGAAGCAAGAAAAGTGCAGAAAGAGGCAAGTGAAATGCAAAAACAGGCAAGAAAGGTACAGAAAGACGGAAGACGAGTGCAGAAAGAGACAACAGGGGTGCAGAAAGAAACAAATGAGGTGCAGAAAGAGGTAACAGACGTGCAGAAAGAGGGAAGAGAGGTGCAGAAAAAGCCAAGAAGAGTGCAGAAAGAGGTACATAAAGAGACAACAGGGGTGCAGAAAGAAGCAAGAAAAGTGCAGAAAGAGGCACGTGAGATGCAAAAACAGGCAGGAAAGGTACAGAAAGAGGGACGACGACTGCAGAAAGAGACAACAGGGGTGCAGAAAGAAGCAAATGAGGTGCAGAAAGAGGCAACAGACGTGCAGAAAGAGGGAAGAGAGGTGCATAAAATGCCAAGAAAAGTGCAGAAAGAGGCAAAAGAAGTACATAAAGAGACAACAGGGGTGCAGAAAGAAGCAAGACAGGTGCAGAAAGGAGCAAATGAGATTCAAAAACAGGCAGGAAAGGTACAGAAAGAGGGAAGACGAGTGCAGAAAGAGACAACAGGGGTGCAGAAAGAAGCAAATGAGGTGCAGAAAGAGGCAACAGACGTGCAGAAAGAGGAAAGAGAGGTGCAGAAAAAGCCAAGAAAAGTGCATAAAGATCAAAAGAGGTACATAAAGAGACAACAGGGGTGCAGAAAGAAGCAAGTGAGATACAAAAACAGGCAGGAAAGGTACAGAAAGAGGGAAGACGAGTGCAGAAAGAGACAACAGGGGTGCAGAAAGAAACCAATGAGGTGGAGAAAGAGGCAACAGACGTGCAGAAAGAGGGAAGAGAGGTACATAAAGAGACAACAGGGGTGCAGAAAGAAGCAAGAAAATTGCAGAAAGAGGCAAGTGTGATGCAAAAACAGGCAGTAAACGTACAGAAAGACAGAAGACGAGTGCAGAAAGACAACAGGGGTGCAGAAAGAAGCAAAGGAGGTGCAGAAAGAGGCAACAGACGTGCAGAAAGAGGGAAGAGCGGTGCAGAAAAAGGCAAGAAAAGTGCAGAAAGAGGCAAAAGAGGTACATAAAGAGACAACAGGGATGCAGAAAGAAGCAAGAAAAGTGCAGAAAGAAGCAAGTGAGATACAAAAACAGGCAGGAAAGGTACAGAAAGAGGGAAGACGAGTGCAGAAAGAGACAACAGGGGTGCAGAAAGAAGGAAATGAGGTGCAGAAAGAGGCAACAGACGTGCAGAAAGAGGGAAGAGAGGTGCAGAAAAAGTGCAGAAAGAGGCAAAAGAGGTACATAAAGAGACAACAGGGGTGCAGAAAGAAGCAAGAAAAGTGCAGAAAGAGGCAAGTGAGATGCAAAAACAGGCAGGAAAGGTACAGAAAGAGGGAAGACGAGTGCAGAAAGAGACAACAGGGGTGCAGAAAGAAGCAAATGAGGTGCAGAAAGTGGCAACAGACGTGCAGAAAGAGGGACGAGAGGTGCAGAAAAAGCCAAGAAAAGTGCAGAAAGAGGCAAAAGAGGTACATAAAGAGACAACAGGGGTGCAGAAAGAAGCAAGAAAAGTGCAGAAAGAAGCAAGTGAGATACAAAAACAGGCAGGAAAGGTACAGAAAGACGGAAGACGAGTGCAGAAAGAAACAGGGGTGCAGAAAGAAGCAAATGTGGTGCAGAAAGAGGCAACAGAGGTGCAGAAAGAGGGAAGAGAGGTGCAGAAAAAGGCAAGAAAAGTGCACAAAGAGGCAAAAGAGGTACATAAAGAGACAACAGAGGTGCAGAACGAAGCAAGAAAAGTGCAGAAAGAGGCAAGTGAGATGCAAAAACAGGCAGGAAAGGTACAGAAAGAGGGAAGACGAGTGCAGAAAGAGACAACAGGGGTGCAGAAAGAAGCAAATGAGGTGCAGAAAGAGGCAACAGACGTGCAGAAAGAGGAAAGAGAGGTGCAGAAACAGGCAAGAAAAGTGCAGAAAGATCAAAAGAGGTACATAAAGAGACAACAGGGGTGCAGAAAGAAGCAAGAAAAGCGCAGAAAGAAGCAAGTGAGATACAAAAACAGGCAGGAAGGGTACAGAAAGAGGGAAGACGAGTGCAGAAAGAGACAACAGGGGTGCAGAAAGCAGGAAATGAGGTGCAGAAAGAGGCAACAGACGTGCAGAAAGAGGGAAGAGAGGTGCAGAAAAATGCAAGAAAAGTACAGAAAGAGGCAAAAGAGGTACATAAAGAGACAACAGGGGTGCAGAAAGAAGCAAGAAAAGTGCAGAAAGAAGCAAGTGAGATACAAAAACAGGCAGGAAAGGTACAGAAAGAGGGAAGACGAGTACAGAAAGACAACAGGGGTGCAGAAAGAAGCAAATGAGGTGCAGAAAGAGGCAACAGACGTGCAGAATGAGGGAAGAGAGGTGCAGAAAAAGGCAAGAAAAGTGCAGAAAGAGGTACATAAAGAGACAACAGGGGTGCAGAAAGAAGAAAGAAAAGTGCAGAAAGAAGCAAGTGAGAGGCAGGAAAGGTACAGAAAGAGGGAAGACGAGTGCAGAAAGAGACAGCAGGGGTGCAGAAAAAAGCAAATGAGGTGCAGAAAGGCAACAGACGTGCAGAAAAAGGCAAGAAAGGTGCAGAAAGAGGCAAAAGAGGTACATAAAGAGACAACAGGGGTGCAGAAAGAAGCAAGACAGGTGTAGAAAGGAGCAAGTGAGATACAAAAACAGGCAGGAAAGGTACTGAAAGACGGAAGACGAGTGCAGAAAGAGACAACAGGGGTGCAGAAAGAAGCAAATGTGGTGCAGAAAGAGGCAACAGACGTGCAGAAAGAGGGAAGAGAGGTGCAGAAAAAGCCAAGAAAAGTGCAGAAAGAGGTAAAAGAGGTACATAAAGATACACCAGGGGTGCAGAAAGAAGCAAGACAGGTGCAGAAAGGAGCAAGTGAGATACAAAAACAGGCAGGAAAGGTGCAGAAAGACGGAAGACGAGTGCAGAAAGAGACAACAGGGGTGCAGAAAGAAGCAAATGAGGTGGAGAAAGAGGCAACAGACGTGCAGAAAGAGGGAAGAGAGGTGCAGAAAATGCCAAGAAAAGTGCAGAAAGAGGCAAAAGAGGTACATAAAGAGACAACATGGGTGCAGAAAGAAGGAAGAAAAGTGCAGAAAGAAGCAAGTGAGATACAAAAACAGGCAGGAAAGGTACAGGAAGACGAGTGCACGAAGAGACAACAGGGGTGCAGAAAGAAGCAAGAAAAGTGCAGAAAGAAGCAAGTGAGATACAAAAACAGGCAGGAAAGGTACAGAAAGAGGAAAGACGAGTGCAGAAAGAGACAACAGGGGTGCAGAAAGAAGCAAATGAGGTGCAGAAAGAGGCAACAGACGTGCAGAAAGAGGGAAGAGAGGTGCAGAAAAAGGCAAGAAAAGTGCAGAAAGAGGTACCTAAAGAGACAACAGGGGTGCAGAAAGAAGCAAATGTGGTGCAGAAAGAGTCAACAGACGTGCAGAAAGAGGGAAGAGAGGTGCAGAAAGAGACACCAGGGGTGCAGAAAGAAGCAAGACAGGTGCAGAAAGGAGCAAGTGAGATGCAAAAACAGGCAGGAAAGGTACAGAAAGAGGGAAGACGAGTGCAGAAAGTGACACCAGGGGTGCAGAAAGAAGCAAATGAGGTGCAGAAAGAGGCAACAGACGTGCAGAAAGAGGGAAGAGAGGTGGAGAAACAGGCAAGAAAAGTGCAGAAAGAGGCAAAAGAGGTACATAAAGAGACAACAGGGTTGCAGAAAGAAGCAAGAAAAGTACAGAAAGAGGCAAGTGAGATGCAAAAACAGGCAGGAAAGGTACAGAAAGACGGAAGACGAGTGCAGAAAGAGACAGCAGGGGTGCGCAAAGAAGCAAATGAGGTGCAGAAAGAGGCAACAGACATGCAGAATGAGGGAGGAGAGGTGCAGAATTAGGCAAGAAAAGTGCAGAAAGAGGCAAAAGAGGTACATAAAGAGACACCAGGGGTGCAGAAAGTAGCAAGAAAAGTGCAGAAAGAAGCAAGTGAGATACAAAAACAGGCAGGAAAGGTACAGAAAGAGGGAAGACGAGTGCAGAAAGAGACAACAGGGGTGCAGAAAGAGACAACAGGGGTGCAGAAAGAAGCAAATGAGGTGCAGAAAGAGGCAACAGACGTGCAGAAAGAGGGAAGAGAGGTGCAGAAAAAGGCAAGAAAAGTGCAGAAGGAGGCAAAAGAGGTACATAAAGAGTCAACAGGGGTGCAGAAAGAAGCAAGAAAAGTGCAGAAAGAGGTAAGTGAGATGCAAAAACAGGCAGGCAAGGTACAGAAAGAGGGAAGACGAGTGCAGAAAGACAACAGGGGTTCAGAAAGAAGCAAATGAGGTGCAGAAAGAGGCAACAGACGTGCAGAAAGAGGAAAGAGGTGCAGAAAGAGGGAAGAGAGGTGCAGAGAAAGTCAAGAAAAGTGCAGAAAGAGGCAAAAGAGGTACATAAAGAGACAACAGGGGTGCAGAAAGAAACAAATGAGGTGCAGAAAAAGGCAACAGACGTACAGAAAGAGGGAAGAGAGGGGCAGAAAAAGCCAAGAAGAGTGCAGAAAGAGGCATAAGAGATACATAAAGAGACAACAGGGGTGCAGAAAGAAGCAAGAAAATTGCAGAAAGAGGCAAGTGTAATGCAAAAACAGGCAGGAAAGGTACAGAAAGAGGGAAGACGAGTGCAGAAAGACAACAGGGGTTCAGAAAGAAGCAAATGAGGTGCAGAAAGAGGCAACAGACGTGCAGAAAGAGGCAAGACGAGGTGCAGAAAAGGCAAGAGAAGTGCAGAAAGAGGCAAAAGAGGTGCATGAAAGAGACAACAGGGGTGCAGAAAGAAGCAAGAAAAGTGCAGAAAGAAGCAAGTGAGATGCAAAAACAGGCAGGAAAGGTACAGAAAGAGGGAAGGCGAGTGCAGAAAGACAACAGGGGTGCAGAAAGAAGCAAATGAGGTGGCGAAAGAGGAAACAGACGTGCAGAAAGAGGGAAGAGAGGTGCAGAAAAAGCAAAGAAAAGTGCAGAAAGAGGCAAAAGAGGTACATAAAGAGACAACAGGGGTGCAGAAAGAAGCAAGAAAAGTGCAGAAAGAGGCAACAGACGTGCAGAAAGAGGGAAGAGAGGTGCAGAAAGAGGCAAAAGAGGTACATAAAGAGACAATAGGGGTGCAGAAAGAAGCAAGACAGGTGTAGAAAGGAGCAAGTCAGATACAAAAACAGGCAGGAAAGGTACAGAAAGAGGGAAGACGAGTGCAGAAAGACAACAGGGGTGCAGAAAGAAGCAAATGAGGTGCAGAAAGAGGCAACAGACGTGCAGAAAGAGGGAAGAGAGGTGCAGAAAAAGGCAAGAAAAGTGCAGAAAGAGGCAAAAGAGGTACATAAAGAGACAACAGGGGTGCAGAAAGAAGCAAGACAGGTGCAGAAAGGAGCAAGTGAGATACAAAAACAGGCAGGAAAGGTACAGAAAGAGGGAAGAAGAGTGCAGAAAGAGAACAGGGGTGCAGAAAGAAGCAAATGAGGTGCAGAAAGAGGGAACAGTCGTGCAGAAAGAGGGAAGAGAGGTGCAGAAAAAGAGAAGAAACGTGCAGAAAGATCAATAGAGGTACATAAAGAGACAACAGGGGTGCAGAAAGAAGCAAGAAAAGTGCAGAAAGAGGCAAGTGAAATGCAAAAACAGGCAAGAAAGGTACAGAAAGACGGAAGAGGAGTGCAGAAAGAGACAACAGGGGTGCAGAAAGAAGCAAATGAGGTGCAGAAAGAGGTAACAGACGTGCAGAAAGAGGGAAGAGAGGTGCAGAAAAAGCCAAGAAGAGTGCAGAAAGAGGTACATAAAGAGACAACAGGGGTGCAGAAAGAAGCAAGAAAAGTGCAGAAAGAGGCAAGTGAGATGCAAAAACAGGCAGGAAAGGTACAGAAAGAGGGAAGACGAGTGCAGAAAGAGATAACAGGGGTGCAGAAAGAAGGAAATGAGGTGCAGAAACAGGCAACAGACGTGCAGAAAGAGGGAAGAGAGGTGCAGAAAAAGGCAAGAAAAGTGCAGAAAGAGGCAAAAGAGGTAGATAAAGAGACAACAGGGGTGCAGAAAGAAGCAAGACAGGTGCAGAAAGGAGCAAGTGAGATGCAAAAACAGGCAGGAAAGGTACAGAAAGACGGAAGACGAGTGCAGAAAGAGACAGCAGGGGTGCAGAAAGAGACAACAGGGGTGCAAAAAGAAGCAAATGAGGTGCAGAAAGAGGCAACAGACGTGCGGAAAGAGGGAAGAGAGGTGCAGAAAAAGGCAAGAAAAGTGCAGAAGGAGGCAAGAGAAGTACATGAAAGAAGTCAACAGGGTGCAGAAAGAAGCAAGAAAAGTGCAGAAAGAGGCAAAGTGAGATGCAAAAACAGGCAGGCAAGGTACAGAAAGAGGGAAGACGAGTGCAGAAAGAGACAACAGACGTGCAGAAAGAAGCAAATGAGGTGCAGAAAGAGGCAACAGACGTGCAGAAAGAGGGAAGAGAGGTGCAGAAAAAGGCAAGAAAAGTGCAGAAAGAGGCAAAAGAGGTACATAAAGAGACAACAGGGGTGCAGAAAGAAGCAAGACAGGTGCAGAAAGAAGCATGGAAAGTGCAGAATGAAGCAACAGAGGGTGCAGAAAGAGGCAAGAGAAGTGCAGAAACAGGCAAGAGACGTGCACAAAGAGGCAAGAGAATTGCTGAAAGAAGCAACAGAGGTGTAGACAGAAGCAAGAAAAGTGCAGAAAGAGGCAAGTAAGATGCAAAAACAGGCAGGAAAGGTACAGAAAGAGGGAAGACGAGTGCAGAAAGAGAACAGGGGTGCAGAAAGAAGCAAATGAGGTGCAGAAAGAGGCAACAGACGTGCAGAAAGAGGGAAGAGGTGCAGAAAAAAGGCAAGAAAAGTGCAGAAAAAGGCAAAAGAGGTACATAAAGAGACAACAGGGGTGCAGAAAGAAGCAAATGTGGTGCAGAAAGAGTCAACAGACGTGCAGAAAGAGGGAAGAGAGGTGCAGAAAAAGCCAGAAAAGTGCAGAAAGAGGCAAAAGAGGTACATAAAGAGACACCAGGGGTGCAGAAAGAAGCAAGACAGGTGCAGAAAGAAGCATGGAAAGTGCAGAATGAAGCAACAGGGTTGCAGAAAGAGGCAAGAGAAGTGCCTGAAACAGGCAAGGTAAGTGCAGAAAGAGGCAAGAGAATTGCTGAAAGAAGCAACAGAGGTGTAGAAAGAAGCAAGAAAAGTGCAGAAAGAGGCAAGTGAGATGCAAAAACAGGCAGGAAAGGTACAGAAAGAGGAAAGACGAGTGCAGAAAGAGACAACAGAGGTGCAGAAAGAAGCAAATGAGGTGCAGAAAGAGGCAACAGACGTGCAGAAAGAGGGAAGAGCGGTGCAGAAAAAGGCAAGAAAAGTGCATAAAGAGGCAAAAGAGGTACATAAAGAGACAACAGGGGTGCAGAAAGAAGCAAGACAGGTGCAGAAAGGAGCAAGTGAGATACAAAAACAGGCAGGAAAGGTACAGAAAGAGGGAAGAAGAGTGCAGAAAAGAGACAACAGGGGTGCAGAAAGAAGCAAATGAGGTGCAGAAAGAGGCAACAGACGTGCAGAAAGAGGAAGAGAGGTGCAGAAAAAGAGAAGAAAAGTGCAGAAAGATCAATAGAGGTACATAAAGAGACAACAGGGGTGCAGAAAGAAGCAAGAAAAGTGCAGAAAGAGGCAAGTGAAATGCAAAAACAGGCAAAAAAGGTACAGAAAGACGGAAGACGAGTGCAGAAAGAGACAACAGGGGTGCAGAAAGAAGCAAATGAGGTGCAGAAAGAGGTAACAGACGTGCAGAAAGAGGGAAGAGAGGTGCAGAAAAAGCCAAGAAGAGTGTAGAAAGAGGTACATAAAGAGACAACAGGGGTGCAGAAAGAAGCAAGAAAAGTGCAGAAAGAGGCAAGTGAGATGCAAAAACAGGCAGGAAAGGTACAGAAAGAGGGAAGACGAGTGCAGAAAGAGACAACAGGGGTGCAGAAAGAAGGAAATGAGGTGCAGAAACAGGCAACAGACGTGCAGAAAGAGGGAAGAGGTGCAGAAAAAAGCAAGAAAAGTACAGAAAGAGGCAAAAGAGGTACATAAAGAGACAACAGGGGTGCAGAAAGAAGCAAGAAAAGTGCAGAAAGAAGCAAGTGAGATACAAAAACAGGCAGGAAAGGTACAGAAAGAGGGAAGACGAGTACAGAAAAGACAACAGGAGTGCAGAAAGAAGCAAATGAGGTGCAGAAAGAGGCAACAGACGTGCAGAATGAGGGAAGAGAGGTGCAGAAAAAGGCAAGAAAAGTGCAGAAAGAGGTAAGCGAGTAAAAGAGACAACAGGGGTGCAGAAAGAAGCAAGAAAGGTGCAGAAAGAAGCATGAGTGCAGAGGCAGGAGAAAGGTACAGAAAGAGGGAAGACGAGTGCAGAAAGAGACAACAGGGGTGCAGAAAGAAGCAAATGAGGAGGTGGAGAAAGAGGCAACAGACGTGCAGAAAGAGGCAAAAGAGGTACATAAAGAGACAACATGGGTGCAGAAAGAAGGAAGAAAAGTGCAGAAAGAAGCAAGTGAGATACAAAAACAGGCAGGAAAGGTACAGAAGGAAGACGAGTGCAGAAAGAGACAACAGGGGTGCAGAAAGAAGCAAGAAAAGTGCAGAAAGAAGCAAGTGAGATGCAAAAACAGGCAGGAAAGGTACAGAAAGAGGAAAGACGAGTGCAGAAAGAGACAACAGGGGTGCAGAAAGAAGCAACAGAGGTGCAGAAAGAGGCAACAGAGCGTGCAGAAAGAGGGAAGAGAGAGGTGCAGAAAAAAGGCAAGAGAAAGTGCAGAAAGAGGCAAGAGAGGTACGATAAAGAGACAACAGAGAGTGCAGAAAGAAGCAAGACAGGTGCAGAAAGAGAGCAAGTGAGATGCAAAAACAGGCAGGAAAGGTACAGAAAGACGGAAGACGCAGGTGCAGAAAGAGACAAGCAGGGGTGCAGAAAGAGACAACAGAGGTGCAGAAAGAAGCAAATGAGGTGCAGAAAGAGGCAACAGAGCGTGCAGAAAGAGGCAAGAGAGGTGCAGAAACAGGCAAGAGAAGTGCACAAAGAGGCAAGAGAGTTGCATGAAAGAAGTCAACAGAGGTGCAGAAAGAAGCAAGAAAAGTGCAGAAAGAGGCAAGTGAGATGCAAAAACAGGCAGGAAAGGTACAGAAAGAGGGAAGACGAGTGCAGAAAGAGACAACAGAGGTGCAGAAAGAAGCAAATGAGGTGCAGAAAGAGGCAACAGACGTGCAGAAAGAGGTAAGAGAGGTGCAGAAAAAGGCAAGAAACGTGCAGAAAGAGGCAAAGGAGGTACATAAAGAGACAACAGGGGTGCAGAAAGAAGCAAGACAGGTGCAGAAAGAAGCATGGAAAGTGCAGAATGAAGCAACAGGGGTGCAGAAAGAGGCAAGAGAAGTGCAGAAACAGGCAAGAGACGTGCACAAAGAGGCAAGAGAATTGCTGAAAGAAGCAACAGAGGTGTAGACAGAAGCAAGAAAAGTGCAGAAAGAGGCAAGTAAGATGCAAAAACAGGCAGGAAAGGTACAGAAAGAGGGAAGACGAGTGCAGAAAGAGGCAACAGACGTGCAGAAAGAGGGAAGAGGTGCAGAAAAAGGCAAGAAAAGTGCAGAAAAAGGCAAAAGAGGTACATAAAGAGACAACAGGGGTGCAGAAAGAAGCAAATGTGGTGCAGAAAGAGTCAACAGACGTGCAGAAAGAGGGAAGAGAGGTGCAGAAAAAGCCAGAAAAGTGCAGAAAGAGGCAAAAGAGGTACATAAAGAGACACCAGGGGTGCAGAAAGAAGCAAGACAGGTGCAGAAAGAAGCATGGAAAGTGCAGAATGAAGCAACAGGGTTGCAGAAAGAGGCAAGAGAAGTGCCTAGAAACAGGCAAGAGTAAGTGCAGAAAGAGGCAAGAGAATTGCTGAAAGAAGCAACAGAGGTGTAGAAAGAAGCAAGAAAAGTGCAGAAAGAGGCAAGTGAGATGCAAAAACAGGCAGGAAAGGTACAGAAAGAGGGAAGACGAGTGCAGAAAGAGACAACAGGGGTGCAGAAAGAAGCAAATGAGGTGCAGAAAGAGGCAACAGACGTGCAGAAAGAGGAAGAGAGGTGCAGAAAAAGCCAAGAAAAGTGCAGAAAGAGGCAAAAGAGGTACATAAAGACACAACAGGGGTGCAGACAGAAGCAAGAAAAGTGCAGAAAGAAGCAAGTGAGATACAAAAACAGGAAGGAAAGGTACAGAAAGAGGGAAGACGAGTACAGAAAGAGACAACAGGGGTGCAGAAAGAAGCAAATGAGGTGCAGAAAGAGGCAACAGACGTGCAGAAAGAGGGAAGAGGGGTGCAGAAACAGGCAAGAGAAGTGCAGAAAGAGGCAAGAGAGATTGCATGAAAGAAGACAACAGAGGTGTAGAAAGAAGCAAGAAAAGTGCAGAAAGAGGCAAGTGAGATGCAAAAACAGGCAGGAAAGGTACAGAAAGAGGGAAGACGAGTGCAGAAAGAGACAACAGGGTGCAGAAAGAAGCAAATGAGGTGCAGAAAGAGGCAACAGACGTGCAGAAAGAGGGAAGAGAGGTGCAGAAAAAGGCAAGAAAAGTGCAGAAAGAGGCAAAAGAGGTACATAAAGAGACAACAGGGATGCAGAAAGAAGCAAGACAGGTGCAGAAAGAAGCATGGAAAGTGCAGAATGAAGCAACAGGGGTGCAGAAAGAGGCAAGAGAAGTGCAGAAACAGGCAAGAGACGTGCACAAAGAGAGGCAAGAGAATTGCTGAAAGAAGCAACAGAGGTGTAGACAGAAGCAAGAAAAGTGCAGAAAGAGGCAAGTGAGATGCAAAAACAGGCAGGAAAGGTACAGAAAGAGGGAAGACGAGTGCAGAAAGAGACAACAGGGTGCAGAAAGAAGCAAATGAAGGTGCAGAAAGAGGCAACAGACGTGCAGAAAGAGGGAAGAGAGGTGCAGAAAAGTACAAGAGATTTGCAGAATGAGGCAAAGAGTACATAAAGAGACAACGGGTGCAGAAAGAAGCAAATGTGGTGCAGAAAGAAGCATGGAAAGTGCAGAATGAAGCAACAGGGTTGCAGAAAGAGGCAAGAGAGACGCAGAGGGAAGCAAGAGTGGCTTGCACACCATTAGTACCAATTTAACACCCACATTTAGCAATAAGTAACACGTGACCATTCTAGGTTTGCAAAGGGCCTTCCACCACGCTGTAACACTTGTCGCTGCATTTTTGAGTAACGTTTGACCCGTTTCAGCTAGAAACAAGGCATTTTTGTTCAAATCTGCAGATTAGGGTGCAGATGATGAATTATGTGGCTAATGCAGAAAATGTATAATTGTGCGAAAGTCGGTGCAGCCAAACAGTCACATAATTCCAGTGGCCCTGCTCATACCTCTGACTAGGTCCACAAGTGCTCCTCAGTGATTCCATCTTTTTTGTCTCACTGAGTTCATAGTTGAGCTTCTATGGAAATGAGGAAGGCTAAACCGGAGGTTACCACTCCACAACACAGACTACCATACCACATAATTACTCTCCATAACACATAATCCCACTCTACATAATTCCTATACACTAAATACCACATACTTTCTATCCACATAATTTCACTGCACAACATACCACATAATTCCACTACACACAACGTACATCCACTCCACTCCAAAAACATTAGTAAAAAACTTTTGCATTTACAACGCCAATAGCTCTAATTCTCGCAAATGCGAAACCTATTACATTGCAAACACTTCTTTAACTAGTAGTCGTGTTTGCAGAGTGGTGGAGAAAGGGTGCTGGGCCTCCGACCAGCGCTCATGAATTCCGGTGCGTAGGGCTTACAGGAGGTACCAGTAGGGCTTCTTGGCCCCCAAAATCCCTCAGGAGTAAATTGGACTTCATCCCCCATCCTGTAGTCTGCCAGGAGGCGCGTTTGCAGAATGGTGGAGAAAGGGGGGCATGGCCTCCGAAGACGTCTTAGCAATCCCACTGTGCGGGACTTACTGGAGGTAACAAGAGGAGTGGTTGGCCCCCAAGGACATCCTTGAGGGCCAATTGCCTCCTATTACCTCCAGTAAGACCCACACAGCAGCATTGCTAAGTTCGAAGAGCAGGCCACGCCCCCTTTGCCCACCACTCTACAAGCGCGCTCCCTGGCGCGCTGCTGGATGGGGATTGAAGTCCCCTTCGCTGCTGGGGGTCCTTTGGGGCCAACTAGCCTACCTCTTACCTCCAGTAAGCCCACGCAGTGGGATTGCTGAGAGATAGACAAAGGCCACGCCCCCTTTCTCCACCACTCTGCAACGCGCTCCTGGTGCGTTGTTGAGTAGAGGAATTAATTCCCCTTGAATACTGAGGGTCCCTGGGGCCAACTAGCCCACCAGGTACCTCCAATATGCGCCACAGAGCTGGATTGCAGAGAGAGGTGGTCCGAGGCCACACCCCCTTTACACCACTCTGCAAGCGCGCCTCTTGGCGCACTGCTGCTCGGGGATGAAGTCCACTTGTGTCCAGAGGTCCTCAGGACACAATGAGGACCTCATCGCCCACCACCAGTGCGCCAAGAGGCGCGTTTGCAGAGTGGTGTAAAAAGGGGCATGGCCTCGGACCACCTCTCTGCAACACAGCTCTGTGGCGCTTACTGGAGGTACCTGGTGGGCTAGTTGGCCCTCAGGGACCCTCAGGATTCAAGGGACTTAATCCCCCAGCAACGCGCCAGAGGTGCGTTTGCACACTTGTGATATCAGGCCCCGCCCCCTCCCTGCACCACTGTGCAAACGTGCCCCCCAGGGCCATCACGGGCTCCTGGAGGGGGGCCGCTCGGCCACCCTCCCATGTCTTTAAAGCCCCAGGGAGGTGGTGGTCCCCGGGGCTGGGGGTCCGTAACGGACCCCCGAATTTGCATAAAAGAGTGCCCCGGGGAGGTGGTGGTCCCCAGGGCGTGTGGGGGGGGCTCTTTCGCCGCCCCCCCCCCCCACGCATTTAAAAAAAAAAACAGAGCCCCGGGGAGGTGGCGGTCCCCGGGGCTGCGGGGGGGGGGTTCGGACCCCCCACGCATTTACTAATCAAGCCCCAGGGAGGTGGCGGTCCCCGGGGCTGCGGGGGCCCCCATGGGCCTCCACACAATAGTATTGCCCAAGGGACTTGGCCCACCGTGGGCTTTGAAAACGAAGCGTGGGAGACCGCGCTTCGTTTTTAAAGCTACCGGACGGATTCGCGCACCTGCGCGACCCACGCCAATTTTTTTAAAAATGGGTTTTTGGGCCTGGGGGTCCTTGTGGGACCTGAGCAGGCCTGGGGGTCAGGGTGTTTTACCCTGCCCCCTTTTCTTGTTTTTAATCTTTTTTTACCTTTTCCTTCTCCCTCCTCCGAGGCACAAGATGGCTGCCAACACTTCCTGGTTTGAAGTGTTGGCAGGCAATCAGAGGCAAGCTCGTGCTCGGGAGGTTAGGTTCCGCCCAGATATCGAAAGTTTTCTTTTCTTTAATTTCTCAGAACCTACTGAACGGATTTACACCATTTAACAGAAAGGACTCTTTCTGAACCAAGCGCTACCTTTTTGCCAAATTTGGTGCAATTCCGTTCAGCAGTGCGGGCTGTAGCTTTGTCTAAAGTTTCCTATGGAAATTAACATGGGGAAAACGTGTTTTGGGACCCCCCTTTTTTCTCGGCCCCCGCTTGACGAATCACCCCGAAACTTTCAAGACAGGAACTGACCGGAGCTTATCACTAGTTTTGAAAGTTTCGCGAAGATTCGTCAACCGGCGCAAAAGTTATTGGGAAAACAAAAAACGCTTTTCCTATGGAAACTAGGTCCTAACTATAACTACCTACTGGCGACCGCCAGTAGGTTAGATATATATATACACATACTGTCCCATATGACTATCACACTCACTGTTTCCTTCATGTATAATATTAAAACTATAAATTACCTAATGTACCATGTTTTGGTTACATTGTGTCTAGCGAAACGTTTTGTAGCTCCTAGTAAAGAAATTAGGAAGGAGGAGCTCAGGCCCTAAAACAGTGATAGTTATAAGAGAAATTGCTTAACGTTAGCCATTCCTAACTACATTTCTGTCCTCACATCAAAATCATAACAGTATGTTTTGTCTTCATTAGGATGACCAACTTGTAGCCAGACTGATGTCCAAATCTGGTTACTCTATTACAGTGAAAATGTGGGCCTTATCCATGAAAAATAAGCTCTGATACCTGAGGCAGTTCTTTCTTCAACTATAGAGAACAGAGACTCATAGAATGAATGGAAAGTATTATTTATCTCAAGATTGTCTTCTTTGAGGAACAGTGGCCTGTGGCTCTGCCCGTTGAATGTTCTTGTCTGTACACTCTTCTTGTGAAGCATCACAAACTGTGTTAGGGCTACAGCAGTGATTCTGGTACTCCAGCCATCATAAGACACTGCACATTACATTGCACCAGCTCAGTCAAGGCTTCTGCCACAGATTCTATTTAAGAGGGGGTGAAGGGATTCTTTGTTTAAAGAAACTTGGTGAGCCATGTAAAGAAACCTTTTAGCACAATATATTTGGAATTAATGAACTTTGTTTTAATATTTTTACTATGAGTTTCTGCTCCCTGGATGTTTAATCTTCATACTTAAGCCTATCTCCAAGACAGCAAAATTGAAAGCAAAAAAAAACCTAACTCCTCCCAAGTTCTTAAAAAGCCAAATCTAAATCATTGTGACACCATGGAGGAAATCAACTACTGTAGAGGCTGAGCACCTCAATCATAATAAAACAACATCCCCCTTTAGAGGCAAATCTGGAAAGGATTTCTGGTCAAGTTGCCCAAGCAGTGTGGTAGTTCAACAGCAATTATTTCTGCTCAGCAATCGATTAACTTTGAGCTAATCTAGCTAACTTGGGTTCAGAGTACTAATACTGAGAAGAATGCTCTAACACCAGATCACTGCCCAGGAATACTAAAACTAAGGATGATACAGACATTACAATCCATGCAGTAACATATTTGCAGTGATTAAGGATTTAAATGGGAATAGTTTCTGTTCCATATCTTTTGATCTTTCAAATGACTTGGAGGATCAAATGAGTCTGAGGGAACACTAGCAAATGTCAAAGTCACATCTGCAAATTCATGAATGATCTATAGAATCCCAGAGAGCCAAGAGCTTGCAAATAATTGCACCTGCAAACTACCCTGCAAGCTAGAGAATTGGCAAAGATTTCTACCTTAAGTTCCCACTTGTAGCAAACTTTTTGGGGAATTCCCTCTTGTGTTCTTAGTCCTATATACCAGAAATTGTCACTTCTATCTTGATTGTACATAACCACAGATTTATCACTTCAAAGCAGAGAATGTCTAAACAACCCCCCCACCACCCATTGTACACTCATTTTCATAGTGACATCAGGATTTGCACTTGACAGCTTTGTACCGAGGGGAGGAAAGCAATCAGTTATAGATCGACGTTCTAAGAAGTTGGGAAATGGAAATTCTTCTAAACTCAGCAACTTGTTCACAAGAAAAAGGTTCATGTGCAAGTCCACCCAAAAATTATTTTTCCATATTAACCAACATATAATCTGGTGCAATATGGTCTGAAAAGCTCACCTGCATGAAGATGCAAAGCCATGTTACCCTGCAACATCACAACGTCAGAAACCATTATGCCTGGAAGATGCATTTCGGATCACTCTTAAGATTAAAATGGGTCACTATCTAAGATGCTCTATACTTTTTCAGGAAGAAGAAAGGTTTCTCTTCATACTTGTCCAAGTCAGCACTTCTAGATGATATGGCAAACTAAGTTGTGGATTTTGAATATTTTAGATCCCATTTTCAGTTGGAAGTGAACTTTGCACACAGTGGGTCCATAGCTTCTTGGGAAAGGAGCTGTGGGGAGAATTAGCCCCATTGATTTTGTTATAGTTTGGGAATACTTCTTTGAAGATGTTTGTTTGCATAGCTTTAAGTTTCCAGGTTGAATTAGTTCCTCAGATTTGGCCTTAAAGTGTTTGAGAGTTGGACTCCCATCACGCAGATCGACAAACCTCTAGAAATCTTTAGGTTAACTCTGGTCTGAATGAGTAGATTGGTATAGCTGGACTTCAGAATGTAATTTGGTGTGTAGTGGAGGAACAGAACAAGGTATTTGGGCCTGGTCCATCCAGGCTTTGAAAACAGGACAGAGAAGTTTAATCTTTATTCTCTTCCATAGGAAAGCAATACAATTATTTAAGGAACAGTGTGGTATGATATGTTGTCTTTCAGTTGAAACAGATTTTGACTACATAGTTTGGCATTATCATGAGTTTCAATATCTCTTCTTTGGGGCTCCAGCATATATAGCATTGCAGTAGTCTAGCTTTCACAACATCAAAGCTCTAATCATTTCAATTTGGCGAGGCAGCTGAAATAACATGAGAATTTTCATCTGCAGCAAGAGATGGAACCTTACGTTTTTTTATCACATTTTTTACTGTTTTCGCTAGGGACGCTCGGGTGCCTAGCCTGTAAAAGATTTCACTCTGATCCATTCTGGCAGAGACAACTCTGCTTCATACAACTGTAAATGTGCTTACCGCAGAAGGTAACGTGTTCACAGTGATCATTGTCACTGCTCACATTGATATAAGGTTGGCAGTTGTCTGAATGCATTTAGAAGTATACTATATGTGGTACTGCAATATCAACTGTGCCAATGGTCTCATGTTTATGCTGAATTGTAGAGGAGACCATGGCAATCCAGGTGGCACCCAGCATAACATGAGTTTCAGACTTTAGCACAGGATTACACAAGCCAGACCCTTGCTGTAGCACTGCAATGCAAAGATTTACAGAAATGTGTTTCCTGGATATAAAAAAAAACAGACAGTACGTGAAGTTCCAGGGCTTGAAGAATTTTTGCTAGTGTCGAAATTTGTAATTATTGCTTAATTAAATCCTTAGTAAGGAAAGTCCAAGAAGGGGCAAAGTCCTTCAACTTTCTTGGTGAACAGAAATACCCAACAAGAACTGCTTCACTCAATGACAGGGGAGATTCATTCTAATTGTTCTTTCTAGAGCAAAGTAACAATTTCGGTCAGCAGAATGTTTGTGTGGAGAGTGGGGAAGGAAGGGAGTACATGGGGGTCAGGTACTTTTTATGAGACAAAACTGGAAGGGGGCACCATGATCTTATTATCAGGATGACTCCCATTTGGTTCGATGTGATTTCCATCCACTTTTATAGAAAAAATGACAACTGTTTCTCCACCAGGGATGCTCCCGGAGCAAACCCCATTCTAATACCCAACACGAGCCGGAGGGGCGTCACATCCCTCTAAGGTAGAGGAGCATCTTCCCCGTCTGGACCCAAAAGGAGCGTTGTCGTTGTACCCTGACCGCACTGAAAAGTTCCGGGTGGACGACCAACTCTTCGGAGAATATGTCGGAACAAAGAAGAGCAAGGCCGTGCAGAAACGGACCATACCCTGTTGGAACGTGCTCTGCATTAAGATCTGCTATGCATTGGCACAAAAGTAACCCCCAGAGGATTTGCGTGCTCATTCCACCACAGCAAAAGCTGCAACCACTGCGTTAGCAGGTAGAGTTCCAGTCTTAGATGTCTGTCAGCAGCAACGTGGGCCTCATTGCATATGTTCACCAAACACTACTGCCTGGACAATCAAGTCTGTCAAGATGGGCACTTTGCTGGTTAGGTCCTGTAGGACTTTTTAATCTGAAATCTGTCTCAGACCCACCTCCGGGTATCTATTCAAAGGTGAGGAATCTGTGGCTAGAGGGCTTCATCAGATAAATAACGCCTTATCTGGTAGAGACTATATCTAGCCGCAGATTCCTTACTGACCCACCCATCCTTCCCGCTCTGTGAGCTAATTCTAGGGTCAGGGTTATCCCCTGGGGAGAGGGGTGGGATGGGGAGGGAGAGGGGTGGTATGAAGGCAGGGAGAGGGGTGGGATGGGAGAGGAATGGGATGTGGGAGGGAGGGAGAAGGGTAGGAATGGGTCAGATAAGGGAGAGGAGTGGGAAAAGATAGAGGAGTGGGATGAAGGAGAGGAGTGGGATGAAGGAAAGGAGTGGGATGAAGGAAAGGAGTGGGATGAAGGAAAGGAGTGGAATGAAGGAAAGGAGTGGGATGAGCAAGAGGAGTGGGATGAGCAAGAGGAGTGGGATGAAAGATAAGTGGGATGAGCAAGAGGAGTGGGATGAGCAAGAGGAGTGGGATGAGCAAGAGGAGTGGGATGAGCAAGAGGAGTGGGATAAGGGAGAGTGTGGTATGTGGGAGAGGGTGGTATGGGGAGAGGGGTGGTATGAGGGAGAGGGACAAAAGGAGAGTGTGAGATGGACAGTGGGCGAAACAGTGAGCGGGATTTGATTTGATTTAAATATTTGTAGAGCGCAACTATCACTCCAAAAGGAGCATCCTGGCGCTATGCGGAAGAGAGCAGGGAGAGTCAGGTAGACCTGTACTGTATCTCAATTTATGGAATAACTCTTTTTATTTGTTTTACACGTATCACTTCAGCAAGGTATCATATTATTACCATAATCAGTAACCGGCAGTAGATTTAGCAGTTGTACAAGATTGACACAGCTGGAGCCTACAACCCGGAGGCTGGAAGCAAAAACAATGGGCAATAATAGGCTACTTATCCAAAATATGCATAGATATCTTCAACACCCCATCAGGGGTAACAAGCGCTATATAAATACAAACCTTTTTTTCCTCCTCTATCCTTCTGCTATCATTCCAAATCCAAATAACTGACTAACCTATCCACCACTTAAAATGTACTTGCATGTTTCACTATACTAATTCAACACTAATCCTCTATGGGTCCCGGAGTAGCGTGCTACTCGCCGAAAAAGCGCTTCGACGCCTCGTCAGGGGTAGTAAGCGCTATATAAATGCAATTACAATACAATACAATACAATATCTCAGTCCCTTTGGGCCTAGTCTTGTGGAACGTGAGGGGAGAAAGAACATCATTTAACTAAACTTGGGAACGTAAGCAGGGAACTCAAAAGACAAAAAGTGAAGAAAAACCCACCCTCCCACCCCTCCCAACTCCTCCGCAACCTGTAGTGTTCCTTTGTCGCGGCTCCCGCAGGGACTCCAGTTCATTCTTAATCAGCTCTAATGGGTGTCAATGTGTTCAGTGGTGTCAGTAAGACGGAGGATTTGCAAGAGCTTGGGGCAAGTTATTTCTCTAAACTCCTTGCTGAGGATGGTGATAAATGGCGCCCACATTTCTGGGTAAGCATCCGCTTTGTTTTCCGCCACCATGGATAGACGCTCCATTCCCAATACCAACCACAGCCGCCTCTGACCATGCTACATGATCTGGGACCCTGTCGGTGCCCCAGCGGGCCAACAGCTCTAATCGTGCAGCATTCAGGGCTAAAGCTATGTGCCTCCCTCTCAGTGAGCCCAAGGGAAAGGTCAGTGAATTAGGGAGCCCTAGTAGGGTGTAGGCAGGGAAGCGTGGGATATCAGTTTTGAAGGCGTTGTGTATATCCTGGAGTATCATGTCCCAGTATCTCCCTAATTTGGGACAATGCCATAGTAAGTGCACTAGTGAGCCTGTCTGTCCACAACCTCGCCAGCAGTAGGCCGAGTGGTCTTTGTTCCAGTGGTTCAGTCTGGCCGGTGTTAAATACCAGTATGTAGCTACCTTGTATGCTGCTTCCGTGCCCGGGATGTCGTGTGCTGTATGATGTGACCTGAAATAGATGTCCTGCCACTCCTTGTCTGTGATGGTTCTACCTAATTCCTCCTCCCACCTTAGTTGCCCTTTAGTTTTCGTGGGAGAGGTGTCCGCCGAGAGGAAGGCGTACAATTCTGTTATAAGGCGCTTGTCGTCTGCTTTAGTAAAGAGCCACTTTTCGAACTGGGTTAAGTGGCGGGAAGCCCCTAGTCTCATCTCCGGGGAGGTTACCCAGTGCCATACTTGGTTGTTTGTGTAGATCAGAGGCGGGGATCTCATAGTCTTCCCGAAGCTGATCAAAAGGGATGATTCCGTCCCAATCAAATAATGAACCTACCCTTTTGCAGCCCTGCTCACGGCACCGCCGAAGTGGCTACGATTTACACCCCGGTGGGAAGTCAGGATTATCAACCAACAGGGTCATCGGGGAGGGAAAGGAGGTGAGACCGAGACGAATCGCTGTTGCATCCCAGACCTTCAGGGTTGTCACAGTGACGGGAGAGGAGTATAGCCCCCGTGCCCTATGCCTACGCGGGAGCCAAATCTCTCGCCAAATGTTTATTCCTACGATAGTTTGGTCCATGAACGACCAGTGCTTCTCCGAGAGGGGGCGATTCCACTCCAAAATAAAGCGTAGTTGCGATGCTTGAAAATACCATGATACAACCGGGACCCCCTGCAATTTTAGGCTTTATTATTTGTGAGAAACTAAGTCGCGGTTGCTTCCCACCCCAGATGAAGCGGTTGATGGCGCGTTGAAGGTTCCGCAGTGTTGCCGGGGGTGGGGTTAGGGGAATAGTTTCAAAAATGTAAAGTATGCGTGGCATAATTGTAATCTTGACTGCGGCAATAGGGCCCGCCCAAGAAAGACCAGTCCGTGTCCAAGTGGCTAGAGTTTTACTAGTCTGCTCTAGGAGTGAGCCATAATTAGCTTTCAGTGTTGTGGTGGGTGTTCGCGCCCAGAGAATCCCTAGGTGTGGTATATGATTGCTAGCCCAGGAGAATGGAAATTGTCTAGCCAGGACCTCCACAGTGGGAGGGGGCAGTGGAGAGGTTTAGTATTTGCGACTTGAGCATCTTCACCTTAAATCCCGATACCTCACTAAAGTGAGAGAACTCTTCCACTAAGGCCGTGAGCAAGGTCGCGGGGTTCGTCAGGGAGAGAATCACATCAACAGCATATAGACTGATAGTATGCGTGTCGGCCCCCAAGCGAATCCCGGAGAGCGATGAATTGTTTCTAACTCTCTGGGCCATCGGCTCCATATACAGGGTAGAGTGGGCATCCCTGTCGAGTTCCTCTGCGTATAGAAAAAAGTCCGGAGGAGTATCCGTTGATTCTGACTGATGCCCTGGGAGTTTTATATATGCATCCTATCCAACCGAGGAATCTCTCCCCGAAGCGGCAGAGCGTCTCCATTAGGAATGGCCAGAGGACCCTATCGAAGGCCTTCTCTGCGTCAACTGACAGCAGGAGGGACTCCTTTGGAGAGCGGTCAATGAGGTCTGTGAGATGTATAAGGCGTTTGGTGTTGTCCCCACATTGTCTCGTCGGTATAAACCCGGCTTGATCTGGGTCGATGAGCCCTGCCATGTATGGGTTGATGCGAGCAGGTAATATGCCTGTAAATATTTTAGCATTGATGTTAAGTAAAGAGATTGGGCAGTAGGACGCGCATTCCAGGGGGTCCTTGATGGTTTTAGGATCACGGATATTGAAGCTTCCATAAAGGAATCAGGTAGTGCCTCGTGTCAATAAATGAGTTGAAAAGCCGTGTCAATATGGGAGCCAGAACCTGGCAGAATTTCTTATAGAACAAGGGGGTGAAGTTGTCTGGGCCCGGTGACTTAGCTGTTTTGAGACGGGCTATCGCTGTAACTACCTAGTCCACTTGGATGGGACGGTCAATGTGAGTTGCAATAGCAGTCGGCAGCGTGGTCAGCTGCACATCTTGGAGATAAGCAGCGAGGTCTCCATTGGGGGAGTCTCCCCCGCATAAAGCCTGGAGTAGAAGGCGCTGAAGAACTCTGCGATTTCTGAATCTGCATGTACTATAGTCCCGGTCGGGGCTCTAATTGCCGGGACCGACCCAGATACCTCCCTTTGGTGCAGTTTGTGGGCTAGCATGCGGCCTGAGCGTTTGCCACTGAGGAATAATTCTTGCCGCAGGCGTAGTAGGACGTATTCTGCTCTGTCCAGGTCTAGCCTGTGGAAGAGGAGTCGTTTCCTTTCTAGCTCCCTTCATATACGGGGGGCACCCGTGCGTTTGTGTATGGATTCTAGTTCTGCTACCTTTGCCTCTAGCTCCTTTCTGTGCTCTTTTCGGAGCCTGTTGTCTGGTCTGAGTGTAGCATTGCATCTCGGAGACGCCATCGTGAAGGGCATGGCCAGGAGGCGCTCAAGTTCAGCGATAACATGATCAGGGAGAGAACGAGGCTCGATCGTTGCCTCAACTACGCGACCCACTAGTGTATCTGTAATCAGGAAGTGATCAATACGGGCATAAGTTTGGGCTGCGGAGAAGTATGTGTAGTCTTTAATAGAGGGGTGTGTCTGCCTCCATATATCAATGAGGGAGCTGTCCGTAAGCCACTGATGTCCAGTCTGTGAGAGAGTCCTGGCTTGTGTTGTGCGTTGTCCGGTGCGGTCTAAGTTTGTGTTCATTACTAGATTCAGGTCCCCCCCAATCACCACCTCCGGTCAGGCGTTGCCAACAGTTGGGTAAGGTAGTTAAGCAGGAAGCGTTCTTGGTGCTCATTTGGTGCGTATAAAGATGCCACTGTGAACTGTGCATGGCCCCATTGTACTCTAAGCCCTAGTGCCCTGCCTTTGTGTTCGGCTATGACCTCAGAGACCTTTCCCTTGAAGCTCTGTGCAGTAGTATGGCTACCCCGTTTTTTTTAGATGAGTCTGAGGTCCAATACTGTCTAGGGAACTTGGGAGAGTGCATGCGGTGGGTGTCCCTGGCCAGCAGGTGAGTTTCCTGTAATAAGCAGATGTCCCCTCCGGAGTGCTCAAGATAGGATAGGATCGCTTTGCGCTTCACTGGGCTATTGAGACCTCGTACATTGAGACTCACCAGGCGGATGTTATGCATCCTAATAGGCCCACTTCGGTTGTTTGTCACCTTCTGCCAAACGGGTCGTTGGTGTTTAGGAGAGGTGGGTGGATCCTCTGAGTCTTCCTGTATAGCATTGTGTAGGAGAGCACAGGCCTCTTTGAGGGATCTGATCTGGTGCACCACTCCATGTCTGAAAATGATGCGGAACAGGTGACCACAGGCATAAGGTATCTTGGCTTTCCGCAGGTGCTCCGTGACGGGGCGAAAATCCCTGCGCTTCTGGAGGGTAATCCTGGCGAGATCCTGGAAAAAGGTCGGGGAGTGGCCTTTGAAGTGGACTGGGTGGGAGTCCCTTGCTTTACTAAGGATGTCTTCTTTGATCTGGTAGTCGTGGACACAAACCAGAACAACAGCTGGGGGTCCTGTCTTCGGTCTCTCAGGACCTACCCTGTGCACCCAGTCCAGTTGTAGTGATGAGGTCTCCGGGAGGCCTGAGCCATGTCGTTGGATGTCCGTGATATATTTGCGCAGGTTGGGGCCTTCTGCTTTGGATGGCACACCCCTTGTTGTTCCTCCTAGATCTGTTCTCCAGATCCTCATTGTGTGCCTGAAGGTCCAATTGCTGATCTTTCACCCTTAAGACCTCTTGCTGGAGACAAGCCACTTCCTCCACCCGGCTGGATTCTCTGTCTTCAAGGTCTGCTACTCTCTCGCCCACCTCGTCCATGTCCCGTCGCACTTCCCGGAGATCTGAGGCAATTTCGGCTTTCATCGCCTGCAGGTCCGTGCGCAAGGAGGAGAATAATGATTCCATGTATGCTTTGGTGATTGGGCCCTCACCATCATCTGAGTCCAGCCGGGCCTCCAATCCTTGTGTTGCAGGTTTATCATCTGTCCCTGAGCTGCCTTCTTTTCCAAACATTTCTTTGAGAGATCGCTCCTTTTTTGCCCTATTCCCGGCCATGATGTTCAGGTTTGAGGTTTTCACTGGGCGCGCTAGTCGGGGTACTCCCGCCGCCTGGGCGGCTGGCCGAGTTCCTGGGCCCACACGTGGATGCTGTCTCTTCTCGGCATCCTGTCCCGATAAGACTACTGGGGGGAGGCGCTCTGGCGGGTTTCAGATTGCTATTTGGCTTGGGAAGCGGTAGCGATGTCCGCCAGGGCCCTTTGTTTAGTCCGGTTGTGCTAGGGTCACCCGCTCCATTCCAAGCCCCGCCGTCCCTCCAGTCTCTGCCTCTGCTGCTAGGAGTCTCTTTCAAGGCAGGTCTCGTCCTGACTGGTGGTTATCCGTCTGCGCCCCGCCTGCTGATTCAGGATTCTGGTCCAGAGTGTGAGCAGGCTCCCGCGTGGCGCAAAGCCTATCACTCCACCTGGGGTCGTTCGATCTCTTTGTCTTGGCAGGCCCCTACCCCCACTACTGGAGGCCCCTTACTCTGCGGCAACTATAGAGGATTGGCTATCGATGGGCCCTTGTAGGGGAGGAAGAGGACAAACTGGTCCTACCTCTGTCTCTGGCCCGGCCGCCGCCACCAGGGGTCTCCACTCACTTTGGCAGTCTCAGGGCTGTTGTGGGTTTAGTGGGCCCTGGTCACAGAGTTCCTCGCCGTCTGCCTCTTTGCTTGAGAAGCACTCGCTGCTGGGGGGGGCAGCGTACAGTGCCTTCGGGTTCTCTGCCCGCGCCAGGGGCACAGCTTCAGCCACAGGGAAAATCGCCTCGCTGCCGGGGATGTGCCACGTGGTGCTGGCCGCTGCGCTGGGCCTACCTGTAGTGTGGTGTACACTAGTGGCCTCCGGTTTTCCACAGGGTTCCGCCCTGTCGTACACCGGGGCCTGGGAGTTGTCGCCGAATCCCGGTCACTGCTGTCTTGTAGGGCCGGCGCCATAGGGGGAAATCCGTCCCGCTCCTCGTGTTCTGCGGCCTCCTGTTGGGTCCTCTGTGGCACCGTGTGCTACTCGGCGACTGTGCCGGGGGGTGGCAGTATGCTGTAGACCACGCTCCACAGCTCCGCTGCGCGCCGACTCCCCGGGCTCTGGTTAGTGTGTCCCGGTGCCCCGGTCGCCTCCTCCGGGGTCCGGGCCAAGGTGCAAGCGTTGGGTCCTGTTCACCGCCTTCTGTTCGGGGACCGGTGGATTAACGTCACAGGGCGGGGAGGGCCGTCCCTCACCCCCAGCTCCGTAGCCCCTTGCTGGGTCCTTTATTCTGCCTCAGGGCCGCTCACCCTATGAGTCGGGGCAGGCGGCCGCGTTCGGGATCCTCCGCTCCGCTGCACGGTGCTCCTTGGGGCTCCGGCTGGCAAGTCTCGGGGCCCCGGACGATTCCGCCGAGGTCTGCTTGCCTCCCTCCTTCCGGTGCCAGTATTTACTCCCGGGGGAACTGGAAGTGGATCGGCGGGCGCGAATGGTGTGCTTTTTTAGATGGGGGCTCGGAGCGATATGGAAACACGTCCTAGACGTCCGCCATCTTGGCCACACCCCTGTATCTAAATTTATATAAGTGAAGAACAGAATGCATCAGTGGACCCAAAGATCCAAGTCTTCAAGGCTTTCCTGAATTGGGTTTCTGATTGCATCAGCCTTAGTTGTGTAGGCATGAGGTTCCATGCTCTGGTTCCTAAAACTGCCAAGGGTTTTCCTTCTTTAGTTTTGAACCTAAAGGCAGGAGGTTTAAGAAGGTTTGCTGAGGAGGATTTAAGTGTACTAGCAGTGGTGTAAGGAGTGAATCTAGCCGTCAAATATTTGGGACCCAAGTCTCTAAAGGCTCTAAAAGTGATTAAAAAGACCTTAAATAGGATTCTTATATGTATAGGCAGCCAATGAAGGGCTTTAAGGGCTGCCGAGGCAGATGATCGACGGGGCAGTTTTAGCACCAAACGGGGCGCTGCATGTTGTACAACCTGTAGCTTTTTTAGAACTTGTTTATTGACTCCTGCATATAGGCTGTTGCAGTAGTCTAATCTAGACAGAATAAGTGCCACTGCAACTGTCTTCCTTGTGGAGTAGGGAATGTAATCAAAAAACATTTTGAGAGTTTTGACGAGAGAGAAGGTTTCACTGCTTCTGTAGCTTTAAGGATAATTCCCACAAAGGAGCTGTACTATTTTGCGGGGAATTGGGGGCATACCCCTCATTAAATACCAATCCAGGAAAGTTATCAACCCCACTAGTATGCTGCAATTTGACTTAAAATTCATGCCTATATTTATAGGGAGGCAGCAGATCGTCTGCCTCCAAATCACAGTCTTCGTCATATGCAGTGTATAGTTCTTAATTCTAGCTCTCAAAGCCTGCAGCAAACAAGGCCTTCATTTTTGAGAATTTCTTTGTTCTAGTCTCCTCATCTAACTGAACTGCAGCCACACTTTTACTAACAGTATTTACGAAGAGGTAGGTGTTGGGAAGGAACTCAAAAATCCAATTTCAATTTCATTAGACAAGGTACCACTGCTATCCAAATCCACGTCATGCAAGGTGGAAGTCCTTCTGAACCACAAGCTCTCTAAGCTGTAAGTGGGTCCCTTGAAGTGACATCCCAACAAATGTAGCTCCAAAGGGTATGCTAGAGGTCTATAGAGGATTTGAAAATGTCTGCATGATTGCATTCAAGGTGTCACCCAAGCCACATTCAATGCTGCAGTGGGAAAAACATCAGGTTTTGGATGGAACTTTTTCACCACAAAATGAGCTTGAAGAAGTATCTGGACAAGGGTGCCATAGAATGTTGCTTCCTTTTTCCAGAAACTGTTCTACGTTACAAAGACAAATAACCTTGAGAATCCTGTATTTCACATCTTGAGTGCTTTGAGATCGTCCACTCTGGGCTGGGGACCAACTGCATATCAGGATAATACACCACTGAAAGGGGATTATCATTTGGCTCTTCACTCATGCTAGTGCAAGGCCAAGAAGGACAAGTTTCTTACCTTTGTTAGTGCTCTTTCTGGTCAATACTCTATCCACAGATTCCTACCCTTAGAAAATTCCCCAGGTGTCCGATGGATCCAGAGAATTTTCCAGCAATACTACTGTGTACCAGTAGGTGGCAATGTGCAGCTATGGCAGACTCCAGAGGCAAAAGCCTGCATGATGATGTCAGTTTCTTGACTGTTCCATTTCCACACCCTCAAACGCAGATCATAAACATTTTTCAGTGACAGTGGGCCAAACTCAAACTTAAGACCTTATTAGGTGTTCAATAGAGGCCACTCCACAGAACGGGGAGGTTGAAGGGCAATGAGGAATCTGCAGGGAGATAGATTATCCAACAGAAAGAGTGCTACAAAAGGTATGTAGCTTCTAGTTCTGGTGGATAATTCTAACCACAGATTCCTCACCTACGAATTGATACCAAAGCAGTACCTCCCCGTGGTGGGGGACCTGTTTAGTGAAATCATTTTGAAACATCATAAAAACGTTACCAGACCTGCCGATCTAGTGACTTGAATAATCTACTCGACCCAACTGTAATGCACTTGACCGATAAACTAGTCTGAAATTGTGTGATCTTGGGCAAATATTTTATTTCACTTCGTCACCTTTTACTTCATTCATGAGAGCACCTTTAAATATGTGAGTACAGCATATCCGCTGTACAAAAACGTTATTGTTTGATTTAATGGACTGAACGTTTGCTCCATATATAATAAGAATCTAGCGTACATATTGACCCCTGACTTGCCTCCAAGTTAATTTATAGCATTGTTATCAGGACAGGGACAGGAATGTTTCTCAGTTTATATTTAAAAACTCTTACTTTTAATAAATATATTACTAAAGCATGATGTGGTAGTGCAAGTCAGTTACAGACAATACATTTTACATTGAAATGGCCAAAACTTTCCCACTGACATGCAATTTTCCTGATAAATCTATAAAATGTACAAACGATATTGTATTTTTCATTTGCACTTTACCAAGTAAAGTGTTCTGATTTGTTTTGATCCTACTAAAATCTTTGTTTCCATCACAATCAAGAACTACTAAAAATGTGCTTTCCTTCCTGCTGATATATTTTGAAATATTTGTACAGTTCATTTACAAGCTATCTAAATGTTGTGTATTACATAAAAATATTGACATCCTATAGTCTTTCATTTCAAACTCCCTGAACCTCAGCTGGAGTCAGTCAGACAGTTCACGTCACTAAATCCTTTAACTTTGCAGTCAGAGAAAGAAATGTAAACACCAATCTCCAGGATAAAAAGCAGCAATTTGTAAGACTTAAGATGACATTTGGCCTCTGTCCTTGAACGCATAGCAAACGTGACAAGATAAAAACAAGATTTAAAGTATCTTTATTGCTCTTTCACTTTCTGAATGAACAGAACACACATTCTTTGCCAGGTCAAACTCTCACCAGAACAGGACATTAGGCCCTAAAAATAGTTTGTCGTGATAAAATCTGACTGACCATAGCAAGCGGTGAGTAGTTTTTTTGAGGCCTGGCCCTGTAGGACTGAGCAGGTGACATGCTTTTCCCGTCAAACTGGCTTCCAAGATAATAGTTCTTTGTGAACATATGCACAGGTGCCCCTGTCACAGTCTGGCAGATGTTCAGAACAGACACTCCCCTTGCAAAAGGTATCAAATTGGCCCTGGTGGAATGGGCTCTCAGATCATCAGTTTCTTGGCCAGTGCATAGCAGATCTTAGTGGAGAGAACCATCCATTGCAATAGGGAACTCTTCCGCGCAGCCTTCCATTTCTTTGTTCCAGACAAACCCCGCAAAGAGATGGTCAGCCTCTAGATGAGTTTTGGTACAATCATTATAAAAACTCAAAGCCCTCTTCAGCTTCAACCGATGGAGCCTCTACGCCTCTTTGAAGAGGTGAAGGGGAGCAAAAAACACTGGCATAATCATCGTCTGCCCAGTGTGGAAGGGAGTCACAACCTTAGGCATAAAGGCCACCCGAGTCGTCCGCATCAATTTGTTAGGGAAAAAGGTGTCTATGTTAGGTTATGCAGATTTGTAGAGTGCACTATCACCCGGGAGAGTATCCTGGCGCTAAGCAGGTGTGAGTCTAGGCACACCTAAGGCCAAGTGGGACAACTCGCAAAAACACCAGGTCTTCAGCTTCTTTTCAAGAAGTGAGGAGAAAGCTCTTATGTGTAGCAGCAGGTCGTTGCTTGCTTTACGAGAGATGCAGAGAATACTAGACTATCAGATTTGTGCAAGTTGGAGTCCAGAAGAGCGGAAGTGTCTGTAAGGTTTGTGAAAGCAGATGCGATTGATGAGGAATGCCGGGCTAGAATGTAGTGCCTTGAAAATGTGTGTGAGACGTTTGAATTGTGCTAGTTTGTGAATGATGTGGTGTGATGAGAGGTGTGGTGTGGGAAGTTGAGAGTGATTCTGTCCACTGAGTTCTGAATGGTATGCAGCCTTCCGGTGACTTTTTATGCTGATCCTGGCATAGAGGGTGTTCCCATAGTCCAGCTTGCCTGTGACTGGGGCATGCACAATGGTTTTCTAAGTGCTGATTGGGAACAATTTGAAAATCTTCCTCAGCATCTTCAGGGGATGGAAGCATGAGGCGTTGCCGGCATGGACTTCGGTATTCATGTCGAGTTGGCCGTCGATGATGATCCTGAGGTCATTGGCGTTGGTGGTGAGGGTAGGTGTCAGTCCTAGCTCTGTTGGCCACAAGGTGGAGTCCCACGGTGATCTGCTCTTCCTGAAGATAACGATTCCGTCATGTTGTTGTTCAGCTTTAGACAGCGGTCTTCATCCAGTGAGCAATTTCAGTCATCGAACTTGTACTGGGCATCTTGTCCTTGAGGGAGAGAATGAGTTGCATGTCATCGGTATAGTGGAGGACGTTGATATAGTGAGAGCAGAATACGCTGGCTAAAGGGATCATGTATGCATTGAAGAGTGTCGCGCTCAGAGAGGATCCTTGCGGAACTCCACAGATGAGGTCGAGGGTGTCCGAGGTATACGATGCCAGGCTGACCGACTGGGTCCTTCCAGTCAGGAAGGAGCAGATCCCTAGGCGTGCTTGCCCTTGGATTCCGATGTCATGTAGGCACTGAAAGATGATGGGGTGGGAGACTGTCAAATGTTGCGGAGAGGTCCAGGAGGATGAAGGCGGCCGTGTCTCCTCTGTCCAGAGTCATGCAGATGTCATCCGTGGCAGTCATGAGTGCAGTTTCCATGCTGTGGGTGGGTCTGAAACCAGATTGAGTAGTGTAAAGTAGCTGGTTTTTGTTGAGGTATTTGGTGAGGTATCTGTTGGTGATTTTCTCCAAGACCTTGGTCAGCAATGGTAGCAGGGAGATCATTCTGTAGTTGGGGAGGGTTGAAGGGTCCAGCACTGCAGGGCAAGCATGTGTCACCTGACATAGTTGACAAGGAAGATGCACATGGCAAAGAGACCAGCAGCTTCAGAGTCACCGACACTGTGATCAGCGATCGAGTCGGACATATACGGACCAGAGCCTGAATGCCTCTGAATCGCTACAGATTGACGGCAGGCGGCAAACTCACTTTATCCAGAATTGCCCCAAAGAATGGGAGCCTATGCATGAGGAGCAGGTGGGACTTTGGCTTGTTTATGGTCAACCCCAATAATGTTAGGAGGTTCTGCTGTTGTCTGTAGATGGTCTACGACTGACTGCTGGGAGCCCGCCTTCAGCAGCCAGTCATCAAGGTATGGGAATACAGGAACTCCCCACCTCCTAAGATGGGCAGCAATCACTGCCATCACTTTAATGAATATAAAAGCAGTGGAGGTGAGCCCAAAGAGGATCCCAGCAGATTGAAAGTGCTCTTGTCTCACCTTGAACCGCAAGCATCGCCTGTGGGAGAGCAGTACAGGTGTGCATCCTGCAAGTTCAAGGACACCATCCAGTCTCCTCAGTCCAGAACAGTAAAGATCTGAACTAATAGGAGCACTTTGAATTTACCGTTCTGTAGGAAGGCATTTTAAGTTTGACTGACCCAGGATAGGTTTGAGGTACCCTTCATTTTTGGAATGAGTAAGGAAGGTTCAACTGTTGTAGGGATCCTACTATAGAAAGTAGGACTGTTAAATTAGAAGACAGATCATCAAGATGTAGGGACTCTGTCTATATAACCCCTCCGAAACAGCTTACCCAATTCCTGAGTTGATCAGTGCCCTCACCTGAATTCCTAACCTTCCTAGAGTAAAAAGTGATTTCAGCAACCTCGAATATGACACTCTGATCCCCAAGGGAATCGTGGAAACAGATCTTACCCCTTATGTTGTTTATTCATGCATGCCCAGCGTAAACACAAGAAAGACATGAAGAGAGTTTACAATACATTTATTGCAGCTATTGTAATCTTGTATATAATATATGAGCTGCGATTGTTGGGCAAACAAAGCAGAATAATAAAACCAGCATTGTGAACATGGTAAAGAGAATAAATATTCCAACCATGGTAAAAGTATTTCCCTATCTATATCTAACCCTACTCAGAGTATGGTGATAGTGTTGTCTGGATCTTTGAGACAAGCCTCAGCTCCCATACCATGATACCACGGTAGCTTGGCAATCCTTCGTTCTGAGATGCAAGCTAAGCTTGCGCAGAGCTGCATGTCAGGTACTGCAGGTGTTCCAGAACGGTCATCCCAACCGGAATGCTCCTCTCGGACTTAAATTGGGACAAAGCACTTTTTATATAATAAAAACCACTGCATTAGAAACACTGCTCTGGCACAATTTTGATGTTAGAAGCTGTGCTCTCTTCGAACAAACAACAAAACAGTGGACTATCTTATTTTGTACGCTCTGACCTGGTTATGAATATTCAGACTACATGAGGGAAAAGGCTGGGAAAAACAAGCACCCTATACTGCTTACTCCTAGAACAATATTGCACAAAAACATATTTTAAAGAAAAGACCTTCCTAAACAAAGTCAGCTTAAAATGTTTAACCCCTTCTGTGCTCATGGGGGATTGGTTCCGTCATGAGCACAAGTGCAAGTGTGCTCATGACAGAACCATTCCGTCATGAGCACACTTGCAAAAAATCCCTCTGCTGTAAACAGCAGAGGGATTTCCTATTTTTCTTTTTTGCCTTGGCTGGTGTGGAAGAGCTTCCCCAACCTCCCAAGGCATATTTTTCGTTTTCCTTGTAATGACGATTGCGCACATGGCACACTGTCGTCATTACAACGAAAACGAAACTTAGTTTCAGGTTCACAGTTTAGGTGTTTGTGGGGCTATCTCAGCCCCCGAGCACCGAAACACTTGGGGGAGGTATCGTTGGAAAGGGAAGAATCTCTCCTTTCCAATAGTACCCTTCCCTAGTGTATCCCTGCTTGGGAATCGCCCCAGGAGGGCGATCCCGGAGCAGGATCCACCCACTAGCCATCAGGGAGGGGGAGAGGCCCCTTGGGCAAGGGCTTTGCTCCCCCATTTTATTCTGCCACAACCAGTCTTTCTGCCCCCCCTGGGGGGCAGAAAGCACCCTGAACGCCAGGGATTATTTTTTTATAGGCCAGGGATGGGGGCTGCCCAGAATGGGCATACTAATGCCCCCACCCTTCCCCCCCAAATAAGGCAAAGATTTTCTGTCCCCCCCCCCACAGAAGGCAGATGGGGTAGTAGCCCCTGATCTGCCCCCGGGGGGACAGAAGGCCCACTAGGCACCAGGGTTTATTTTATTTTTTTCATACGTACGGGTGGGGGCTACCCAGAATGGGCATGACAATGCCCCCACCCCAAAAAAAAATTGCCAGTCTTTCTACCCCCCCTCACCCCCAGGAAGGGCAGAAATTCCACTAGGCACCACAGATTTTTTTTCTTCCAAAGTTCGAGGTGGGGGCTGCCCAGAAGGGGCATGCCAATGCCCCTACCCCCCTCAAAAAATGTCACAGACTTTCTGCCCCCCCCCGGGAGGCAGTTGGGGGCAACAGCCCCAGATCTGCCCCACCTGTGGGGGCAGAGGGCCCACTAGGCACCAAGGATTACGCTGGCTATTTTGTACGTAGGGGTGGGGGCAGCCCAGAATGGGCATACCAATGCCCACACCCCCCCAAAACAATGCCACAGTCTTTCTGCCCCACCCATGAGGCAGATGGGGGCAGTAGCCCCTGATCTGTCCCCCCAGGGGGGCAGAAAGCCCACTATACACCAGGGATTATTTTTTTGTTTATATACGTAGGGATGGGGGCTGCCCAGAATGGGCATGCCAATGCCCCCACCCCAAACACAATTGCCACAGTCTTTTTGCACCCCGGGAGGCAGTTGGGTAATAGCCCCTTATCTCCCCCCTACCTCCCCCGGGGGGCAGAAATTCCACGAGGCGGCAGAGATTTTTTTCTCCAAATTTCGAGGTGGGGGCTGCCCAGAATGGGCATGCCAATGCCCCCACCCCCCTCAAAAAATGCTGCAGACTTTCTGCCCCTCCAAGAGGCAGTTCGGGGCAACAGCCCCAGATCTGGCCCACCAGGGGGGGCAGAGGGCCCACTAGGCGCCAGGGTTTACGCTGGCTTTTTTGTACGTAGGGTTGGGGGCTGCCCAGAATGGGCATACCAATGCCCCCATCCCCCCCAAAAAAATAGTCACAGTCTTTCTGCCCTCCTTGGGGCATATTGGGACAATAGCAGAAGGCCATTATGCACTGACCTTTTTTTCACAATGTGTCTAGCTGTGGATTTTGGGCCCTAGATCAGCCGGCACCTAGGGAAACCTAGCAATCCTGTACATTTTTTAATACTAGACACTAAGTGGCTAGTGTCTTGTGTGCCTCTCACCAGGTTCTGTAACCCAGAATCACTTGCAAACCTCTTAAACTTTGTAAAAAAAAAAAAAAAAAATTCCTCATATTTCTGTGATGGAAAGTTTTGGAATCTGCGTAGATCCACAAACTTCCACCCACCCCTAATTCTCCAAAGTATCCCGATAAAAATGATGCCTCACTTGTGTGGGTAGGCCTAGTGCCCGCGACAGGAAACAGCCCAAAACACAACGTGGATACACCACATTTTTACAGTGAAAACTGACCCTTTTTTGGGAAAGTGGCTAGCTGTGGATTTTGAACCCCATCTCTGCCGGCATCTAGGGAAACCTAGCAAACCTATACATTTTTGAAAACTAGACACCCAGGGGAATCCAGGAGGGGGTGACTTGTGTGGCTCTCACCAGGTTCTGTTACCCAGAATCCCCTGCAAACCTCAAACTTTTTTAAAAAGAACACATTTCTGTGATGGAAAGTTCTGGAATGTGCGTGGGTCCACAAACTTCCACCCACCCCGCATTCTCCAAAGTCTCCCGATAAAAATGGTACCTCATTTGTGTGGGTGGGCCAAGTGCCCATGGCAGGCAAGGGCCCAAAACATATTGTGGAGACATCAAAATTACCTATCAAAAACAACCTGGTTTTGCAAAGGGGCTCACTTGGGTTTTTGGCCCGCGCTCGGCGGCCATCTATGGAAACCTACCAAACCCAGATATCTTTGAAAACTAGACACCCGGGGGAGTTCAGGGAGGTATGGCTTGTGTGGACCCCCCAATGTTTTCCTACCCAGAATCCCCTGCAAACGTCAAATTTAGCTGAAAGATAGAAGTTTTCTCAGCCACCCAGCGTTTCCCCAGGTCTCCCGATAAAAATGGTACCTCACTCGTGTAGGTGGGCCAAGTACCCGCGACAGGCAAGGGCCCAAAACATATTGTGGAGACATCCAAATTACCCATCACAAAACGACCTGGTTTTGCAAGGGGGGTCACCAGGGTTTTTGGCCCCGGGCTCAGCGGCAATCTAGGGAAACCTAGCAAACCCACACATTTCTGAAAACTAGAGACCAGGGGAAGTCCAGGGAGGTATGGCTTGCGTGGATCCCCCAACATTTTCCTACCTAGAATCCCCTGCAAACCTCAAATTTAGCCGAAAAAGGAAAATGCTACTTACCCAGTATGCATCTGTTCTTGGCATGTAGAGCTGCAGATTCACATGAGTTGCATAAGTCTGCCATCTAGTGTTGGGTCCGGATGTTTGCACTTTGTTTTTTGTTCGAAGAAGTCTTTTCCAGTCACAAGGTAGGTGACTCCTCCTTTCGGTGATAGTGCGTATGGGCATCGACTCCATTGTTAGATTGTTTTCCCCGCAGAGGGTGAGAATGGAGTTAGTAAGATTAGAATAGAGATGTCCATGTGTATGTATCTAAGTAAGATAGTACTGGAACAGGTACAGGTACCCGGGGAGGTGGGTGGGCGCATGTGAATCTACAGCTCTACATGCCAAGAACAGATGCATACTGGGTAAGTAGCATTTTCCGTTCGAGGCATGTGAGCTGTAGATCACATGCTTTGCATGGACTATACAGCAGTAATCTCCCAAAGCGGTGGCTAACCTGTAGCTGTTGCAGTCGTTTGAAATAGTGTACGTAGAACTGGCTGGCCTACATTAGCTTGTTGTCTATAGTGTTTTGTAAATGTGTGTGGTATAGACCATGTTGCAGCTTTACAGATGTCATCTATGCGAATGTTTCCTAAGAAAACCATAGAAGCCCCTAGTTTGCGAGTGGAATGCGCCCTAGGAGGAATTGGTAAAGTTCTCTTTGCTTTTGCATAGCAAGTTTGAATGCATTTGACTATCCATCGTGCAATACCTGATTTAGAAATGGGATTGCCTTTATGTGGTGGAGCAATAGCAACAAAGAGTTGTTTAGTTTTACGAAAAGGTTTTGTCCTCTCTATGTAATAGAGTAATGCTCTTTAACATCCAAGGTGTGTAGAGCACGTTCTGCCACAGAATCTGGTTGAGGAAAGAACACAGGTAACTCAACAGATTGGTTGATGTGGAAAGCAGAAACAACTTTAGGTAGAAATTTAGGGTTAGTGAGAAGAACCACTTTGTTTTGGGGTACTTGTAAAAATGGTTCTTCTATGGTTAATGCCTGAAGCTCACCCACTCTCCTCAGTGGTGTGATAGCAATGAGGAAAGCAACTTTCCAAGTGAGAAATTGCAGTTCGCATTTATGCAATGGCTCGAAGGGTGCACCCATTAGTCTGGTAAGGACAATATTAAGATTCCAGACTGGGGCAGGTGGAAGTATGGGAGGAATAACTCTTTTAAGTCCTTCCATGAAAGCTTTAATAACAGGCACTCTGAAAAGAGACAGATGTTGTCTATTTTGAAGATAAGCGGCTATTGCAGCGAGATGTAAGCGTATAGATGTGTATGCTAAATTGGAGCGTTGTAAATGTAGTAAATAGCAAATTATATTTTGAACGGAAGTATCAAGCGGGTTGATATGGTTGTTATTACAATAAATAACAAACAGCTTCCATTTTGCTGCATAGCAAGCTCTTGCAGTAGGTCTTCTGGCCTCTTTAATGATATTCATACAGTCTGGTGGAAGATTCAGATAACCAAACTCTATGACTTCAGGTGCCAGATCGCAAGGTTGAGAGGTTTGGGATCTGGATGTCTTATCTCTCCATGGCTCTGCGTGAGGAGATTGGATGTGAGATGTAGCTTTTGATGAGGAGCTACTGAGAGTTCCAACAGTGTAGTGAACCAGGGCTGACGGGCCTAAGTGGGAGCTACCAGGATTAGTGTGAGGGATGTTTGCCTGAGCTTCCAAACCACTAGTGGAATGAGTGGGAGAGGTGGAAAAGCGTAAGCAAATATCCCTCACCAGTTCATCCATAGAGCATAGCCTTTGGATAACGGGTGTGGATACCTGGAGGCGAAGTTTGGGCATTTTGCGTTTTCATGTGTGGCAAACAGATCTATGTCTGGGAAGCCCCACATCTGAAAGAACGGGAGGAGAACTCGAGGGTGAAGTTCCCACTTGTGGATTTGTTGTCTCTGTCTGCTGAGTAGATCTGCGATCTGATTGTTTACTCCTGGGAGGTGTTCCGCTAGGAGATACATTTTTTGATTAATGGCCCATCTCTAAATGGCTTGTGCAAGGTGCGACAGTTGGAGAGAGAGTGTGTCCCCCCTAGTTTCTGTATGTAATACATGGCTGTCATGTTGTCTGTGCGTATTAGGACAGCTTTGCCTACAAGGTGAGTTTGGAAGGCTTTGAGCGCTAGCAGCTCTAGATGATTTATGTGGAGTTTTTCTTTTTGACTCCACAATCCCTGAATTGTGTGCGTTTGGAGATGAGCTCCCTAACCATTGAGTGATGTGTCTGTTGTTAGCACTATCTGTGGAATTGGGCTGATGAAAGGCCGCCCCTTGGAAAGGTTCTGAGGATTCCACCACTGCAGAGAGCGAGGAGTGCGGCCGTCTGCCAACACTAGATCTGTTAATCGACCCTGAGACGGATTCCATTGACGTGCTAAACATTCCTGAAGGGGACGCATTTGAAGTCTTGCATACGGAACTATCATGATGCAAGATGCCATCATTCCTAGTAACTGCATGAATACCCGAGCTGGTAATGAGCGGTTGGGTTGAAATTTGGAAATGAGTACTTGAATATTGTGGATCTTGGCTGGATTGGGACAGGCTAGAGCTTTATGTGTATCTAGAGTGGCCCCCAAGTAAGTTTGTGTGTTGGAAGGTTGAAGATGGGACTTTGACAGATTTACTGTGAATCCAAGGTTGTGCAGTAGGTGTACTGTTCTTTGAGTGTGCTGTATGCACTTTGTGAGAGTGCTGGCTTTGATGAGCCGGTCGTCTAAATATGGGAAGACGTAAACCTGTTGTCTTCGCAGATGTGCAGCGACTACTGCCAGGCATTTGGTGAATACTCTGGGAGCAGTGGTGACCCCGAATGGGAGCACTTTGAATTGATAATGTTGTCCCGCTACCACAAACCTGAGGTACTTGCGATGAGCGGGATGTATTGGGATATGGAAGTACACGTCCTTTAAGTCCAGAGTGGACATAAAGTCGCCTTGTTGTAACAGAGGAAGCACTTGTTGGAGAGTGACCATATGGAAGTGATCTGACTGTATGTATAGGTTTGATTCTCTGAGGTCTAATATAGGTCTGAGAGAACCATCCTTTTTGGGAATTGGAAAGTAAAGAGAGTATACACCCGTCCCTTGATATTGTAATGGGACGGGCTATATAGCCCCCTTTTCCAGAAGAGATTGAACCTCTTGTTTGAGTAGGTGTATATGTTCTGGAGATAGTTTGTGTTTTCGTGGTGGAATGTTTGGAGGTAAGCTCCAGGCAATAACCAGATTGGATAATTTGTAAAACCCATTTGTCTGATGTGATGGTATTCCAGACTGGGAGAAATTGAGTGAAACGTCCCCCGACAGGTGTTAAATGATTGGGGGGGGGGGAGGGGAGACAAGTCACTGTTTATTTGTGGCTGGGGAAGTACGGGGTGTATTACCCTTCCCTCTTCTTTTGCCATTGTTTCCCCGAAATCCACCTCGAAAATAACCTCTGGTAGAGGATGATTGACTATTGCCCCTATATGAGGTAGAGGACCCGTCTGCAGGCATGGTTTTTTAACCTCCCCTGTAAAAGGAGCGGCAAAAGGAACCACGGTTGGATGGTGTCTGTAGTGCTCCTATTGATTTAGCTACCTCAGTGTCTTTTTTTCATTTTTTCTAATGAAGTGTCGACTTTAGGGCCAAATAGCGGTTCCTTATTAAATGGTAAATTTAAAATGGATGCTTGAACCTCCGGTTTAAATCCTGATACTCTTAGCCATGCATGGCGTCTAAGTAGGATGTTGGTGTTAATTGCGCGTGAAGCAGTGTCTGCTGCGTCAAGAGCACACCTGATGGAGGTGTTGGAAATAAGCTTCCCTTCCTGGATGAGGTCATGAGCTTTAGCTTTATGCTCATCAGGCAGATATTGGATGAGCTGCTCTAGCTCATCATAATGAGCTCTGTCATACCTTGCTAAGAGTGCTTGTGTATTAGCTATGCACCACTGATTGGCTGGTTGCCCTGCTACTCTTTTGCCTGAGGCATCTATTAATTTAGAGTCTTTATCAGAAGGAAGGGCATCCCCTGTTATTTGAGAATTAGCTCGTTTACGAGCATTTTAGACCACTAAAGAATCTAATGGAACTTGGCCCCTGATATAAATTGGGTCTGTAGGTGCTGTTTTATATTTTTTGTCCACTCTAAGTGCGAGGACCCTAGCTCGCACCGGATCTTTAAATACCTCATCTGCATTTTTTAACATACCTTTGAGCATAGGTGATGTATGTGTAGTTTTTTGTGATGCACTTAGTGTCTCAAATAAAAAAATCTTCCTCAAGAGACTCCTTATGGAGTTCTACCCCATGGTACTGTGCAGCTCTATTAAGCAACTCAATGAACCCCACATTATCATCTGGAGGAGAAGGCTTAGATGGGTATAGGTCTGGGTCGTTATCATTATTGGGATCATTGTTGTAATCGACCCATGGGTCTGGAACATTGTCTTGTGGCACATCCCCAAGGTTGTCCCCATCTTGATCCCCATCATCTTGATGATCTGGAGATTGTGGCTGAGGAGAATTTGTGGGTGTTATGAGTAAATTAGGATCCATATGTGGAGAAGGTGAGGAAGGTGAAAGAGGTGGTGGAGAAGGTGAGGAAGGTGAAAGAGGTGGTGGAGAAGTGTTAGTAGCTATACTCTTTCTCTTTAAAGGGATATGATAAGAGTCCTCCAATTCTGGCTTTCTATTTGCTGGCAACTTTGCATAAAAGGAGTCCTGTTTTAGGGTTAATAACAAGTTCCTTCTGTTTGGGGTCTGTGTTGGCAGGCGGAACATCCAAACAAGGCTCCTTAGATGGTGTAGGGGCAGTTTTTAGGTCTCGCAGACCTAGCGCTGGAGCGCGCTCCTCGCTCTGCGAGGGCTTTTTGTAATCAACACGATTTCCGAAGGGGGCTTGAAGCCCCGCCCCTTCTTTCCATTGGCTTGTGTCATAGCTTATGCTAAACGCAGCCTTTCTATTGTGAAGGAGGCTTTTTAATCCCTCCTTGTTACCGCTCTGTCCGCTTTTAGCCCCGCCCACCAGGACTGGATCTTTTACTGGCGGTGTTAGATGTTGTCTTTTAACTAGTCTGTGCGCACTTTTTTTTACATCATTCGGGCAATGGCGACAGCTTGTTTATCCTCCAGCGGGCTCCAGCTTGAGTATTTTATGTCGCAATACCCCGGGGCAGCTGACGTGCACAAACACAGCGTGTCCCAATGGGAAACGGCCATTCTGTGCTCGCCGCCTTCTTGAGTCGTCATATGTTCACGGTGATGACTTTGTCCATGAAGAAACACATGTTGCTTTTACTAAGCAAGAAATAAAGCCTCTTTCCCACACAGGACGTTTGATATAAAGTATACACGAGTCGGGAGGAGAGTACGGAAGCTGTAAGATGAGATATTTATGCTAAGACCAGCCGCTTCTCACAGGAAGGTTAACTCTGATCGTGTCCATTGGTTGTTAGTATAACTCATTAGGGTGAAAGCACCGAGTCTCACCAAAGTATTCCTTCCGTACCTAGTGACGGGTTCCAGCTCAGTCCAGTATCTTATGTATTTCTTGCCCCGACAGTACTACAAAACTGTCCATAAACAGAGCACAGTTTAACACCGTATCAGGAACACATGATGTCATTAATCAGTCACTCGCCGACGAAGACGCACAGGGCGCAAGTTGAAGGGACTTTTTCAGGAATTTTCAAAATCTTTTTTTTAAACACTCTTTACTGGGAGAACCAAGCAGAACAGGTCTGGAAGCAGCAGCGGAGTACGATAACTGTTTGGCGTCCAATGGCAAGTTACCTTCCTTCAAAGCGCCTTGTCTTGTCCTCAACCTGCTGTCTGCTCTCCATCCCGCAACGTGTCCCGTCCTGCTTTATTTGCTCTCATTTGCTCACTTACAGTTGTAATTGTGTCCCTTTCCTTTTCCTTCATGGTTTAATCATTTAACCAAATTCTTATTTTATCGCTCACATTTTCCGGCCCTTATCTTTATAACCGAGCTTTGTTTTAAGAGTAATTATGCATGCATTTTACATTCGCATATTAAAACGTTTTCCTCGTGAACATTCCAATTGTGCGGTTACTAATGGTTTCTACTGTAATGCTGGCATACTGTTTTATGGGGTTTCTTATTTATTGGAGCAGTCTTGTATGGTTTTAAACAGAAATACTTTATATAGCGATATGACCAGAAATAAGACTGCTTTTAAGATTGGGTGAAATTATTAGGGGAGTATTTTTAACGCGTTCCTCGTGCGCTTGTATGGCGCAAACAGATTAAAGCGTTGGGTCGATTTAATTAACATTAAAAAAAAGTCCGCTTGGGCAACCTGTACTATATCTAGGCCTTAGAGGTCACGATGAGTGAGACAGAGACGGACATTACTTACCTGAAATATATAACACATAACGCTTCACATCCGTTGTATGATTTTACAGCACTTTTGTAAACTGGCCAGACTTTACTAATCTGTGGTACTCATTATCCGAGTCAAAGTGGTCACTTGAAATTGCATTTGGTTGTGTTTCATGTTGTTTAGATGTGTGTGTCTGCAGGTTAGTTGTGAAATCATGAATTGCCCTTTAAAGCATAGCGAGAGATTTATAGAACATCATTTTTAGAACTGGTCTAGAGACAGCTTTAGCTGCCTCGTCAGCCCATATAATAACAAGCATTTGCAATGAAATAGGTCTTGCATTTACGCGAGTTTAAGCTATTGGCATTGTAAATTACAATGCCTTTTATTTGTGTTTTAAAAACGAAAAAAAAAATACAAGGCATTGTTATTAGCAATGTCAATAGCTGAAACTCGCGTAAATGCGAGACCTATTGCATTGCAAATGCTTGTTTCTCTTGGGGTCAGAATTTTCCGTGTGGAAGATGTCGGTGCCGATGATTTCGGAGCCGAGGATTTCGGTGCCGAGGTTTTTGGAGCCGAAGTGTGTTTCGGTGCCGAAGTGTTCAAGGGATCACTTGGCTTGTCTTTCGGTGCCGAAGTTTTTGGTTCCGACCCCGAAGGAGGTCAACTCGGTCCTGAGCCGAAAGTCTGTGAAACGTGTTTCGGTGCCGGGCCCGAAGGCGGGGCGTTCGAAACATTATCTCGGTGCCGACCTGGGCCCGAAGGCAGAGGAGGGACCGGAGCCTTTTTAGATGGTACCTTTTGGGGCAAAGGAGTATCTTTACTCAGGGTATGCTGACCGGGCGTGTTGTCTTCCTCGATGTCGGAGCCTTCCTCGGACAAGTAGATGTGTTGTTCTTCCTCAGCCTCGGCTCCCTGTGCTTCGAAGATCTCTTCGTCGACATCTTCTCCGTAGAGATCTGGAGCGGAGTCTCTGTGTTGCTGATACATTTCGTGACGTCGAGCCCGACGGTCACGGAGCGTCTTTTTCGATCGGAACGATCGGCAGCCTTCGCAGTTTTCTTCGTTGTGTTCAGGCGATAAACACAAATTGCACAGATCGGTGTGGGGGTACTTTGGGCGGCACCCGGGGCAGAATTGGAATGGAGTCAGTTCCATCTACTGCGAACTCTGTCGACGCGGCTAGGCCCAAGGGCCTTGCACAAGACTTTCCGATTGAAGTTTTAGAATGGATACAATACACCAAGATAGGAATACGCGATCGAGAAACAATACCGTCTAGGGTAGAGGATTGCGCGCCGAGGGGAACCCGAAAACGGTGTCGAACCGGAGCGCAGCAATTCACATCCTAACCCGATGGCGGAAAAAAACAATCTAACAATGGAGTCGATGCCCATGCGCACTATCACCGAAAGGAGGAGTCACCTACCTCGTGACTGGAAAAGACTTCTTCTAACAAAAACAAAGTGAAAACATCCGGACCCAACAATAGATGGCAGACTTATGCAAAGCATGTGATCTACAGCTCACATGCTTCGAACATGAAATTTTTCTCAAATTTCTGTGTGGGAAAGTTGTAGGATCATGGGGCTGACACAAATTTCTTATCACTCAGCGTTCCCCCAGGTATCCCGAAAAAAATGGTACCTCACTTGTGTGGGTGGGCCAAGTACTCGCGACAGGCAAGGGCCCAAAACGTATTGTGGAAACATCAAAATTACCTATCTCAAGACGACATGGTTTAGTAAGGGGGGGCACCTGGGTATTTGGGCCTGGGCTCGACGGCCATCTAGGGAAACCTACCAAACCCACACATTTCTGAAAATTAGACACCCTAAGGAGTCCAGGGAGGTATGGCTTGCCAACGTTTTCCTGAGGTATCATTTTACTCGGGAGAACAAGGGGAACGCTGGGTGGTAGGACATTTGTGCCAACACGGTGATCCCACACAAAAATGTGTGGAAAAAGTGATTTTTTTCAGCTAAATTTGAGGTTTGCAGGGGATTCGTTGGGGTATCCACATAAGCCATACCTCCCTGGACTCCCCAGGGTGTCTAGTTCTCAGAAATGTGTGGGTTTGGTAGGTTTTCCTAGATGGCCGCAGAACCCGGGGCCAAAAACCCAGGTGTCCCCCCCTTGCAAAACCAGGTCGTTTTGTGATAGGTAATTTTGATGTCTCCACAATACGTTTTGGGGACTTGCCTGTCGCGGGTACTTGGCCCACCCAAACGAGTGAGGTACCATTTTTATCGGGAGACCTGGGGGAACGCTGGGTGGTAGGAAATTTGTGTCAGCCCGATGATCCTACAAATTTTGCACACAGAAATTTGAGAAAAATTAGATTTTTTTAAGCTAAATCTGAGGTTTGCCTGGGATTCTGGGTAGGGAAACGTTGGGGCATCCATGCAAGCCATACCTCCCTGGACTCCCCAGGGTGTCTAGTTTTCAGAAATGTCTGGGTTTGGTAGTTTTTCCTAGATGTCCGCCGAGCCCATGGCCAAAAACGCATGAAATAGGAAGTTGTACGGATGCATTGTGCCTCAGAGGCTGCCGCCAAGAAAGCACCTTTTATCATATCTCGTGGGACTGTCCCGAAATACGTTCTCTGTGGGGGAATGCAACCAAGAAAATGCAAGACACGTTGGGTAAACAGATCCAATTGACACCAAGGTTGGGGATCCTGAACATATGGGAGGCCACAGATTTGACGGAATTCTAGCAACAATGGGCCGCACTGGGGTACCTGCTGGTCAAACGGGCTATAGCGATGCTCTGGGGATCCAATAGACGGCCCTTAACAGTTGGCTGGGAGGCGGAGATGGATAGATGCATGATAGCGGAGAAGGAGGTCTACAAAATGAGGGGCTGCCCCAAGAAATGGGACAAGAAATGGGGTGGCTGGAATGCCTATAGAGGAGAAATTTGTACCTCACCGACAGCGGACATGGCAATGCTGAGACGGCCAGAACTATAACCTCTCAAGGTGCTGAATGAATACAGTCCATGAACATTGTTGAATTGTATTTCACTGCAGCAGAAGGACAATATTGCATTGTAATGATGTCTCTGTGTTTTCACTTTCAATAAAATGGTTATATAAAATGTAAAAAAAACGCATGTGCTCCCCTTGCAAAACCATGTCATTTTCTGAAAGATAATTTTGATGTCTACACAATATGTTTGAGGCCCTTGCCTATTGCACGTGCTTGGCCCACCCACAGAAGTGAGGTACCATTTTTATCGGGTGACTTTGGAGAATGCGGGGTGGGTGGAAGTTTGAGGAGCCACGCAGATTCCAGAACTTTCCATCACGGAAATGTGGGGAAAATGTGTTTTTTTTTTGTTTTTTACAAAGTTTGAGGTTTGCAAGGGATTCTGGGTAACTGAACCTGGTGTGCACCACATAAGTCACCCCTTCCTGGATTCCCATGGGTGTCTAGTTTTCAAAAATGTCTAGGTTTGCTAGTTTTTCCAAGGTGCTGGCAGAGCTAGGGTTCAAAATCCACAGCTAGGTACTTTGAAAAAACAGGGTAAGTTTTCACTGTAAAAATGTGGTGTCTCAATGTTGCGTTTTGGCCTATTTCCTGCCCTGTCGCGGGCACAAGGCCTACCCACACAAGTGAGGTACCATTTTTATCGGACGATGTGGGGAATGCGGGGTGGGTGGAATTTTGTGGATCCACGCAGATTCCAGAACTTTCCATCACAGAAATGTGAAGAAAATGTGGGATTTTTTTTTTTTACAAAGTTTGAGGTTTGCAAGCGATTCTGGGTAACAGAACCTGGTGAGAGCCAGAGAAGACACCCCATCCTGGATTCCTCTAGGTGTCTAGTTTTTGAAAATGTATAGGTTTGCTAGGTTTCCCTAGGTGCCGGCAGAGCTAGGGTTCAAAATCCACATCTAGGCACTTTGAAAAAAAAGGGTCCGTTTTCACTGTAAAAATGTGGTGTTTCCATGTTGCGTTTTGGCTGTTTCCTGTCGCAGGCACTAGGCCTACCCACACAAGAGAGGTACCATTTTTATCGGGAGATTTAGGGGAACACAGAATTGTAGAGCAACTGTTATTACCTATTGACTTTCTATGCATTTCTGCCTTCCAAATGTAAGACAATGTGTAAAAAAGAAGTCACTTTGAAAAAGGTCCTATAATTCACATGCTAGTATGGGTACCCACAATTTCGGAGATGTGCAAATAGCTACTGCTTCTAAACTCTACATTTTGTTCCCATTTCGGAAATACATAGGTGTCCTTGATACCTATTTTTCACTCTTTATATTTTACCAAATGAATTGCTATATATCCGCTACACAATGAAAAACCATTGCAAGATGCAGCTCAGTTATTGGCTCTGGGTTCCTTGGGATCTTGGTGAACCTACAAGTCCAATATATCCCCACAACCAGAAGGGTCCAGCCGATGTAACGGTATACTGCTTTGAAAAATCTGTCATACTTAGAAGAAGTTATAGGTGAAAACGTTGGCACAAATTGTGGGGGGTTTTTCCAACTCATTTTCAATTTTTCTTATTTTCAACTGTTAGTTTCTATAAGAAAAACCTTGAAGGATCTACACAAATGACCCCTTGCTGAATTCTGAATTTTTTCTACTTTTCTGAAATGTATAGCTTTCCAAGATCCATTATTGCTTTCATACCCATTTCTACCACTAACTTGAAGGAGGTTGAAAGCACAAAAAAAATAGCAAAAATAGGCTACGTTCCAGTAAAATGCCAAAACTGTGGAAAAAAAATTGGGTTTCTGACAAAAGTCTATCTGTCCCTGAAAGCTGGTAAGATGGTGATACCATTTGCAGGGAAAAAAACAGACTCCTTCTACAGCACTTTTTATCCATTTTTCTCCCATAAAAAACAAAATGTAGCTGTATTTTGGCTAATTTCTGGGTCCCCTCCTGGGGAATCAACAAACCCTGAGTACCTTTAAAATCCCCATAATGCTGGAAGAAAAGGATGCAAATTTGGCGTGGATACCTTATGTGGACAAAACGTTACAGGGGGCCTAATTGCAAACTAACCCAAATAACAAAAAAAAGGCTTAGCACAGGGGGGGAAAGGACTAGAAGCGAAGGGGTTAAAACGTGAAATCAAGGGCAGAACCAAAGTAGGTCCAGAAGAAAAATCACTACACAACAGTCTTCGCCTCTCTCAGAGTCCGGTGAATGTTTGATGCCACCCTTGAAGAGCAAAAGGTATACCTCCTGCAGCAGGAAGGATAAATGCTTCTCATTCTGGTGCGGGAGGAATGTGGGGTGGGGTAGAAACAAAAGGCTGGGCATAACCCTTTTGGACAGTCTGTGAGACCCATCTCTCGGACGTGAAGAATTGCAAATATAGGAGGAAATACTGAATACCACCTTCGAACCAGTAGGGTGTGAGCCACCGAGGATAAAATGAAGCAGCTTGGTAGCCACTGTAGCAGGGGAAGAGGAGTTGGAAGACTGGTGCCCCTGCTGACCTGTGTGATGTCTTCCGGTGCAAGAGCCACGCACCCGGCCACTAAAGGACTGGGCTGTCTGTTGCATCATTGGCTGGAAGCGTTGCTGTTGTCTATAGGATAACCCCATAGAGTAGTCCCTAAATTTGCAGCAGTGAAGAGAGAATTGCCTTGCTGTGGCCCTACTATCTTTCAACTGCTCCATTGTACAGTCTGTCATCTCTCCAAAGGGTCGAGACCCATCAAAGGACATGTCCATGAGTGATGACTGCACATTACCATAAAATCTGGTCAACCTCATCCAGCCGTGTCTGTGGAGCATGAAACGAGTCCTAACTGATGTGCCGATGCAACCTGTGGTATTTAAACCAGCATGGATGGCATATTTTGCTGCATCCTGCCCATCGTTGATTGTCTGACCCAAGAAGGCCCCAAGTTTTTCCGGGACCACTGGCAAGATCTCTCTGGTCATTTCCCATAGCACATATGTATAGCGGCCTAACAGACAGACTACTTTTATAGACTACAGTGCGAAGCTGGCTAAAGAAAACATTTGCTTGCCAAAATACTTTTAGATTTTCTATTCGTGGGGGTGGTTGGGAATGAGTTAGGATTCACCTTACTGATGGCAGCCTGTACAATGAAACTTTGCAGAGTTGCGTGCTTGGTGAGAAACTTTGGATCACCGGACGCAGGCTGTGTCACCTGCCCACCTGTCAACAACTGGCCAGAAAAGAACAAGATTTCGACCAGGTGGCCATCAAGACACCTGTGAGGGTGACATTGAATTTATTATTTACTTTATTTAGAGGGTTGTTATGTAGCGCTGCTGTACCCTAAGGTTGTTGTATTCCTCTTAGGGTGTCCATACACGGGCTTTCCTGTATCATGTCCTTATATAGGCACAATTCGCCCTGCCCTTATATAGGCATAAAATCCCAGTCCTTATTTAGGCATTAAACCGTGCACTCCAAATACAGGCATGGTCTCCGACATCCGTCCACCCTAACGTCGCAACGAGTTCTTGAAGAACAGACCCTTAGGCTTCGGGAGTTTCCCTAGCACAGAACTATTGATTTCTTCAAGGACTCATCTATTATGCATGAACCGTTATACCTTAGGGGTTCATTCATGACGTCTTCCGCTGTCCGATTCACGTCAATGCTAACATTCTGAGGTACCTCTCAGGTATAAATATACCTTCCCTAGCCCCTGTAAATCAGAGGAGACCTCGACTTCAGAGGAGCCCGTTTCCCGGCCTGACGCACTGAGAAGACGCTGTCATCCCTGCACGCAGAGAATCCAGCTTCCAGTGATCTGACTTCCCTTGCGGGGTGTTGGAGCTCGAGTCTGGCAAGAGATTCCCACCTCTCTCATTCTAAAGGTATGGAGCGGACTAGAACCTAGAGGGACTCTTGGCATATTTGGCATACTAGGCTTGACATACTCTTAGTATACCATAGTAAGGAATACTTCACCTACTTCATACCTCTCCCTACACCTAGGTTAGGTTAGGTACATTGGGGTAGAACTAGTTTAGAAACGCATCGTATGAGTACTCGCATTCTTAGTCTATGTTATTTATGTAAATGCATATATGCTAAAAGATAATGCTAGCGCAGTATTATTTATTTCTACTGCTTACGCTGTACATTATTTATCTTGCATACTGTCTTGTGATCGTAACAGCACATTTAACTTACACCAGAAACAAGACTGTTCAATAAATCTTTTATTGAAACGCCTCTATTCTTTCTGTGTAACTTTGAGGAAAACTAAGTATGCACGACTGAGCTGAGTGAAATAGTTATCTATTGTTTCTACGACTCTGGGACACGTTCTGATTCTAAAGGGAAACAAAGTTGTCATGTTTTGCGGCTGCCAGAAACTACTCCCTTCTTGTTTGTCAAGGAGTTTCTAGTGGCCTCTGAGCTAGCTGGCACAAGTAATTAAGTTTAATATACTCGATAGGGACATACTGACCTTAGTCCTATGTCAAACCTATAGGGGATATTATTCCAATGCGCAGAGCCTATTAGGGAAATAGGAGCTACACTACAAGGTATTATAGAATTTTAAAAGGAACAGTTACTACACAAGTAACAACATGATAGTGCAAGAATTCGAACAACAAACCATCATCAAAAATATGAAGAGGAAAAAAAACAAGCCATGAGGGAGGTGAGAATGGGTAGGAGGTATGGGATAGAGGAGGAGAGGAAGTGCCATGGGCAGGGTGGAGAGAGGGTGACAGGAGGCAAGGAATGGGGAGGTAGGAGGAGAGGAGGTGTAAGGGAATAGGACACATAGGAAGGTAGAGGGCATCGCTTAGAACAAAACAGGGGGAAGAGAGGGAAAAGGTGGATGAAGGAGAAGAAGGAAACCCTTGTAGGGACGAGTTAAGAGCAGGGAAGGAGGATGAGAGGCAAAAAATAAGGAGGAGAACGAAGAGAAGGCAAATGGACCGAGAGTAAAGAGGTAATAAGAGTTGGAACAAGTAAGTCAAGCACACTACAACAATAGAGAACAAATAGCAGCAGAATAATTACCCTAGGTGCAGATCAAGGGAAGAGGCGTGTATGCGAGATTACAGAAAAAGTGGTGGAGGTTAGACAGGTCGAGAATCTCCCACATAAATTGCAAACAGACAATTCTTTAGAGTTTTATGGAAAGCCAGTAAGTTCGGGGATAGACAGAGTTGTAGAGGGAGAGAATTCCTCAAATCCTGCTCCTCAATTGTTTAAGAGCACAAGAAGTGTGTGGTTTTTGGTGTCTCCAGGAGTGAATTCTTGCTCCTGGATAGTTTCAATCCACCAGAAATGTTAACAAAGTCGGCTAGGTACCTTGGTTTGCCCAGGCAAAGAGCATTCAAATGGCACAGCACACTTTTATTTTGATTACATTTGAATGAAATTATATTTGAATGGAAGCAAAAGCTCTGATGTCGCTGGTCCAGATAGGAGAACCTGTTAGAACATTTGTCTTAGACTCAATACACAGCAGCTACAAATCTAGGACCTCAGCTCCCCTACGAACCACCAGTACAAATGAGGTACTCTCGTCCGTTGGTGGCACATGTGGCAAGTCAAGTTCTGTTTCTTGGGAGGTATCAAGCCAACTGGCATTTTGTAAGACGAGGAATAAAACATTATGAGGGGGAGCAAGCTATCCCCATCACCATCATCAGTATCCTGCGGGCACTCTGTTCTTGCACAGGATCAGAGCCAAAGGTAAGAAGAGAATGCAGCATCTGCTGATAGTTCCATCATGCTAGAGGCAACGGTTTAGAGTCAAGTTGCCAAAAAACTAGTTACACTTTCTTGATTTTATACAGCGAAATCGTTCAAGCAGATGTCAGTTGGGGATCCAACATGCGTGTCAGCACCAGGTAGTCTATCATGCTAGAGGAATATGTATTGGTGTCAGTATGGGCCAGTTAATGGGTCCTTTGGGAAGAGACTGTATCGGGGAGGGTTCACTGCGATAACCTGACTGGAGACCCCTGCACTTCCATGGATCCAAAGGCACACCAAAGGGGGGCAGAAGCAAACTAAAGATTTGCAGCATTGCCTCCTTGAAGGTCTTGATTTGCTGCAGGGTCAAACGATGGCCCAAGAAACTTGCAACGCAGTGTTACCAGATGAGGTATCAGATCTGTGTCCAGTGACCTAGAGAGTGCAACTCAAATCTTGACCCTCTTGCGAGTCCCTTTGCAATCAGAGTGGCCGGATGGGGTCGAGTCCTCCTTTGCTTTTCCGTGCTTGCATTTGGACTTGACTTACCTTAAGACATTGAGGGGGTAGTGCAGCAGTCACAGTAGCGACCTTGTGCTGGTGGCTGGGACTGGGACAGTACCTTGAAGTTGGACCGGCGTGAAGACCGACACTACTCCTTATGCTCAGTGATGTACATCCTTGCCTCCCAACCTCGACTTGACTTTGTGGCCGGAACCCAGACACCAATGGTCCCTCTCGTGCATCACACTCAGCTACACAATAATCGGGTCTGGGCCCCTCCAACTCAACCTCTTATGCAACTTACAAAGTACCTTTCCAACAACATCTGAAGACTATCACTGTCTCTCCCATACCATGGATCACATCTTCAATATGCCCACTCAAGACCTCCACGCATGCCACAGGGGGATTGTCGAGAACAATTCAAGATCAACAAGCACCTTAACTGAGTTGCCACAAAAGCAAACATAGCCATTATCAAGACCAGTTTACCTCCCTCCATCCCACTGCAATCAATAGCCATCTCCCACTCCTGTGCACCTATATGCAAACAATTTTGCACCGAAAGAGATTCTGTTACTGCCTTCAACTCAAAGATTGCAAATTCATTAGACGTTCTGCTGTCTACCATCCACCCACTTCTACACTCTTTACTCGCATCCCTACCATCACCTCTTCACTACAAGTCTGTCCTCCAATGCCCCTCCTGAGCTTAATGGTATCCACTGGCTCTAACCTCCCAAATTCTATTCTGCCTCTCTAAACCTTTTAACCACACTCTGCTCATTGGCTCCTCCCATCCTGCTTCAAGAAAGCTGAAGTCCATCCCCGATTCAAGCAACATGTAGCCATTCCCTTGGCCGCTGCTAACTATCCTATCTCCATATTCAGATTCTTCTCCAAAACCTCTTAAGCGACTTCCCTTTTGCAGACTGATGGCTGAGTTCTCCTCAAAGTTCAGCGCATTCCACTCCACTGAAGCAATACTAACCTATGTTATCAACATATTGCTACAGTCCATCACATCTGCATCTTTTTAATTCTCGTTCTCCTAGAATCTCTTCACTGCATTCAACAGTAAGGATTAAACAGCAAGTTTCAAACTGCAAGATTGGCCTGTTGCTCACTGTGCTTCAAGGGCTCAGCGCTCAAATAGCTCTCCTCCTCCCAACCTCACAGTTCCAGGTCTATACAATGCTGCTCATCCCATACCCCTCCCAACCCTTCATGTATAGATGCCCCTTCCTGAACTGTAAAAAATGTGCAAGTATTTTAAATAGTAGCTGTTTTTTAACTATTGCTGCGGCAATTAGATTTCAGTTATTAAACTTCCCCTAAATATGCACTCTACTTCCCTCCACAACACCATATAACTGAACATCCCTCTTACACTGAACAACCTATATTACAAAAACTGTCTATTGGTCTGCCTTCCATAACACTCTCTTGCCCCCTGGGCAAAGCCAAACGTTGACATCCAAACCGTATCCAAACTTCAATGTCCCAATATCACCTCCTACCTAAATTATTATTTTTAAATATTTTTATTGGCTACATAGAAAACAAAAGCAACACATATGCAGAAGTATGCAGCAAATATATAAAGGTAAGTATCCTCCAAGCAATAGATATAAGAAACGTTCAATAGCAGCCCAATGGAAAGGCAACAGCAGGCACCGCCATCTGCGCCTGTGAATATCTACTTAGATATATATATACTTAGATCTGTCCAACACAGAAACGCTCCTGCCCTCACCCCCTTGTTACAGTGCTTACCTGCTCCTTCAGGCTCAGCAGCTCTTTGTCCAGGGCCGACACTACCTCCAACATTATTGAGCATGGCACAGCAGAGTCGATAGCACCAACAAACGACCGACCCAACTGGTCCCGTGGAAAGTACTTTGAGTCATAATGACAAGCAATCACAAGTCGTCTGTGAGCCATAGGATCTAGAGTGGCGATGATGTTGTTGAAGGGCAAAGAACCTCGGGGAGTGAGGCAATAAAAGGAGTCCAAGTCGACAGTCCATCCAGCATCTAGTGCACTGAGCTGATTTTTTATAAGCTAAAAAGAATGAGACATAGTCACCAATTGTATACGTCCAGAATTGCAGGCTAATTCATGTAGGAAAACAAGGCATACAGACCAAAGGTCACGCATATGAGTGACAACTGACAGACTATGGATGAGCTGGTTCTCATTCAGAAGTTACAATAAAACTGCATGATAGCAGTACAAACAACATTACCTTGGATAACATTCAATTTCATTAAATATGAACAGGACTAATGTAATGTCTCAGGTGAAAATAATTGAAAAGGGATATTGCAAACGTCTGTGTGTTAAACAATTGTACAGTAGGAGAAATATATATATATATATATATATATATATATATATATATATATATATATATATATCCACACACTCCTTTTCCAGGAAAGAGGTCGCACTCGCAGATGCAGTTTCCAAATGCATTTATTTTTCAATTCATTCCAGGTTGAAAGTCCAGACTTTCAACCTGGAATGAACTGAAAAATAAATGCATTTGGAAACTGCATCTGCAAGTGCGACCTCTTTTCCTGGAAAAGGAGTGTGTGGGATGTTTATTCGGCGTGGCTCAGCCTTGAGGTTTGCACCGGTTTTGAAGCGCCAAGGGTTCTAGCGATTGTGAGCCAGCATAGGAGGATATATATATTACCTACTGGCGGTTGGGACCAATATACATGATAGCACCCCATTAAAATGCATTGTAGTGAATGGAAGGTTTTGAGGGTCACCAAAAGGAGAACTTATAAAGGGTGATAAGACTTTGGTTAAATTATAAATCATTTGTTGATGGTACCATACTAATTTTAGGAATTGTGGTGTGTTCTAAGGTGATTTTACCCTGTGAAAAAGCCTTCTGCTGGGATATCATGAATCATGCTTGAGAGAAAACTATTTTCTCATACTTTTCCCGTAGAGGTTTGGAAGGTGATCTAGAAGCTAAAATGAGAGCATATTTTCTGTAAATTCACATTATCTTTCTCAGTCATGTGAGAATGAAGTCTGACATTCTCAGTAAAACATGTACATCCAACAAGGGCAGAGACTGTCAATTGATTCCTTTGTGTTCTACTGCAGCTTCCCAGAATGTTCTAAAGAACAACTAGAGCGCTAACAGTCTTACTTATGACAAAAGTATGGCACACCTGAAGCCATCTTGATTGGAATAAAGTGGTAACACTTAAAACATTTAATTTAAAAAGGAACAAAATGAGGGGGTTAATTTTGCCATAGAAATTATGATTAGTGCTGGGCTCGAGCCCCCCCACACGTTTTTTTTTTTTTAAAAGAGAAAGCCCCGGGGAGGTGGTGGTCCCCGGGGCTGCGGGGGGGGCTGTGTGCCCCCCCACAAATCATAAATGAAGCCCCAGGGAGGTGGCGGTCCCCAGGGCTGCGGGGGCCCCCGTGACATAATTACTCCCACCCGGGGGCTTAAATACAACGAAGTGCCTGAGCCCGCGCTTCGTTTTTATTTTAATCTGCAGTATTCGCGACACCAGCGCGAATTCTGCCGTTTTAAAAAAAAAACCCTGAGCAGGCCTAGGGGGTCAGGGTGTTTCTACCTTGCCCCCTTTTCTTGTTTTTCACGTTTTTTTTTCTGATTTCTTGTGACTCTGTTCTACCGAGTCACAAGATGGCTGCCAACAGTTCCTGGTTTGGATGTTGGCAGCCAATTAGAATGAAGCTCGTGGTCGGGAGGGTTCGCGAACCCACCGCGGCCATAGATATCGAAACTTTTTCTTTTTCTAATTTCTCAGGAACTACTGAACGGATTTACACCATTTAACAAAAGGACTCTTTCTGAACCAAGACCTACGTTTTTGCCAAATTTGGTGTAATTCCGTTCAGCAGTTCGGGCTGTAGCTTTGTCTAAAGTTTACTATGGAAAAACACATGGGGAAAACGCGTTTTGGGACCCCCCTTTTTTCTAGGCCCCCGCTTGACGAATCACCCCGAAACTTTCAAGACAGGAGCTGATCACTAGTTTTGAAAATTTAGCGAAGATTCGTCAACCGGCGCCAAAGTTATTGGGAAAACAAAAAACGCTTTTCCTATGGAAACTAGGTCGTAACTATAACTACCTGCTGGCGACCGCCAGTAGGATGGAGATGTATATCGAATCTTCGCTAAATTTTCAAAACTAGTGATCAGCTCCTGTCAGCTCCTGTCTTGAAAGTTTCGGGGTGATTCGCCAAGCGGGGGCCTAGACATAAGGGGGGTCCCAAAACGCGTTTTCCCCATGTTATTTTCCATAGGAAACTCTAGACAAAGCTACAGCCCGAACTGCTGAATGGAATTACACCAAATTTGGCAAGAAGGCAGCCCTTGGTTCAGAAAGAGACCTTTTTAGGTCTCGCCTAGGCAGCGCGCATGCGCTGCTCTAGGAGATGACCTTTAGAAATCGGTCAGCTCCTTTTCAAGCACACTCGTGCTTGTGGTGGCATCCACCTTGCGGGAGTGAGCAGCGGCGCACCGACCATCTGTTTCCAATTAGCATGGCCGCGCGCGCCGCTCCTCGCTCCCGCAAGCACGAGTGCTTGAAAACAGCTTACCCTCCCCCACCCTACCTCACCTCCCTCTCTCTCTCCAGTGTTTTCACCCGCTCCCCTGCAGGCTCAGAGACCTTTCCTAGTTTATATCATGTGTCTTTTGATGATAATTTCGTGTTGATTGCTTTCGTATTTTTTCTTGTGGTTTCTTAACATATTGCTTAGTTGCATGGATTTATTACCTACATCAAACGGTAAAGATCTACACAGCGCCAAAAGATAAATCACCATATGTCAGCAATGATTTGGGATTGGAGGCTCCAAGAGAGACAGCCAACAATTAGATAAAACTGTCCATTTTGTGGAGCGCTGGCAGCAGAAACAGCACACAAAACAGAAGCTTCACTTTTGCCCAGATGCAAAGTCAAAAAAAAAAAATCAATATGGAGTCTTTGACATGCCATCCGCCATGATGCACCCGGGGAGGAGGTAGGTACCTGTCTCTGTTTGGGTGAGAAAGCTGTCCTTTCAGCATGCCTTCTTGTACAAGGTACTCCTGACTCGAGCGCGCACACACACACACACGCGCACACGCACGTACAAGCACACACACTCTCCACCCACGCTCCCTCTGACTGGCTTTTCTCACTTCGTTTGTTGTTAGCCATGCAGTGCGTCACAACAATAACCCCACACTAATGGCCCCGTGATGGCCATCCGGCAGACAGAAGAAGCAGTCACTCTACCCCGTCAAGAGGCACATTCCAGGAGCGGCATTTAAATACACCCGGCGAGGGAATTAACTGGGTCGGGTCTCACGGGCCTTGAAGGGTCTGAGACCTGATGACTATTTCTGGAAGCTCTTCCCTGCGCCTCATTTGCACTTGGTGCAGTAGAAGGAAGTGATTTTTGTTCTGCCAATGTATACAATATATATGGCAGTGGGCAGTGTAATCTGACGTGCTCGTCACTGCTAATTTCCCCCCCCCACGCACTAACGCGCATTAAACTACAGGGGCTTAATAGTGGAACATGCGTTGGGTGGGCCAAGAGGCGTATAAGTGCTGTTTGTCCTGTGTTAGCCAGGAAGAAGGAGGTAAGGCTGTTCTTTTTCTTTAACATTTTGAACCAGCATTCTCCAAAACAGCTGTGATTTTCCAGCAAATGCTGACATCCTCTCCCGTCTTCTACGATAGCGCCCTGCTTTAAGTGGAAGTTTTTGATCACTCCGTACATGCTTGCAAATATGGGCCAAAAACTATACTTATGTCGCAATGCTAACATTGCAACCAAAAGGGGCATTTATATTTCTCTAATTGGAATTTTTTTTTTTAATTAAGTAGCGATTGCAGCACAAAGCAACAGTAGAGACAAATAAAAACGCGATAAATTACCAAGAGGCTGCTCCTGTTTTCTCTGCGCCCTCCCTTGATTGAGGCTTTGTTTGCTCCCTCCCCCGCACCTAGGCTTTGCCTTCCAGCCTCTCTTAAAAACCAGCTCCCCTGTTGCCGTAAGTGTAAAGAGCGGTTGAAAAACAAATTTAATCCAGTCGTCGATCTTCGGCCGTATAAAACTTGCAAACGGGCAGCTGTTAGGAAATTGCTACACGGTAGAACATGGAATGGTTGCGATATTGAACTTAAATGAAGGGATAGTTTGTTTAATCCTTATTGCACATAGCCTCGTCACGTCACCAGTGCCATGTGAAGTAACCGTTGATGTTGTAGCACCCAGGATAATGTGCTGCATTGCAAAACACTTATAAAGTCCCAAAGGCGAGACCTATTGGCTATGCCAATGCTTGTTTTTAAATGGTGTAAATCCGTTCAGTAGTTCCTGAGAAAATAAAAAAAGAAAAATATTGATATCTGAGCACCGAGGAGGGTTCGCGAACCCTCCCGGGCATGAGCTTCAATCTGATTGGCTGCCAACACTCCAAACCAGGAAGTGTTGGCAGCCATCTAGAACCGAGTCACAAGAAAAGAGAAAAAAGATGAAAAACAAGAAAAGGGGGCAGGTTAGAAACAACCTGACCCCTAGGCCTAATCAGGGCCAAAAAAAGCATTTACAAAAAAAAAAAAAAAACGCAGAATTCGCGCTGGAGTTGCGAATCTTGCCGAGAAAATAAAAAAATTAAGCGCGGGCTCCCGCGCTTCATTTTAATGAGCCCTCAGGTGGGCCAGGTCCCGGGGACCGCCACCTCCCCAGGGCTATGCAAATTATATGCGGGGGGCACGCGGCCCCCCACAGCCCCGGGGACCCCCACCTCCCCGGGGCTTTGTTAATAAATGCGTGGGGGGGTCCCAACCCCCCCACGCTGCCCCAGGGACCGCAACCTCCCCGGGGCTTTCAAATTTCAAACGTAGGGGGGCCTCGCTGGCCCCCCCCAAGCCCAGGGGACCGCCACCTCCCTGGGGCTATGCAAATTGAGGGAGGGGGGCCGTGCGGCCCCACTCCAGGAGCCCTTGATGGCCCTGGGGACCGCCACACCCCAGGGCCGGCTCCTGCAATGTCCCAGGTTCCCCACCCCCAGGACATTGCTGTTTGCTTCATTGAAGCGAGAGCAGGAAAATCTGCTCTCGCTTCAATGAAGCAAAGCAGGATTGCTTTTGAGCAAGGTGAGCTGCATGTCAGCAGCTCCCCTTGCTCAAAAGCAATGCCGGCTCACGCAGGAGGCGGGGAGCCGGTGGGCCCGTGGGGGCATTGGGGCTCCCCCCACGGTCCCCAATGCAAATGGCCGGCCCCGGGGGGTTGGGTCCCCGGGGCCAGGAGTGGCAGGGGAAGGGGGCCACACAGAGCATGGGCCGTTATCGGGTCCAGCAGAGTATCAATGTCCATTGGCATGACTGATGGGAGTGTTAAACAGGTGTCTAGCACGCATTCTTCACCGCAAAGCAGGCAGCGTAGAACAGGTAAGATGCAATCTTGCCAGATTGGTCTAAATGACAGAAACCATGTTGTATTAAGTTCCCGTAGACGAGGTATGCCCAAAAGTTGCACTATGCGCTCACGGCACTTCCGTTCTAGGAGAGCTTTCTCCAAATTGCTGGGGGCGACGCCGGTGGATAGGCTTGCCATAGCGTAGTAGTAGGAATAAAAACAGGATTCCCGCAACCAGTGCTAGAATTAATGGCACACCACCAAACACCGAATGTGCGAAGTTAGGAATGATTCCGAGGACTGCCTGGAAAGGTGTTAACAGTCCTGAACAGATGGTCTTAAATACATGTACAATCCCGCTCGTATCAGACATGTTTAAGGTACGTCCCATCATTTCTACGAAATGTATAGGGCAGTTTGTTCGAATTAGAGCCTGTATCTCAGCCGAAGTCCTTGCAATTTGTAAATCATAGATTTCTTTGGCCGAGGTCAAAGGCACGGTCTGTTGCAAAAGCATGGCTTTCATTCTGCTTAAAGTATCAAAACGTATAAAAGAAACATTCAATGAAGGCCATAGAGGCGATTCCCTGACTGTGTCTATTGGGGGGGAACAATACTTGCATACAACAAGTAACCCTGGAGTCGACCATTACCAGATATGGGATGCCTGGCAACATGCCACAGCAACTCTGATCATTCAACATGAGGTTACTCCCGTTAGTAAGTTGGGCAAACGTTGAATTAATCACAGTAGCCGGTGTACCCTGCTGGTGGCAGGCCAAATTTGCCACAGAACCATTACAAGCCCCGTGTAAAGAAATGTCCTGACATATGAGTGAACCGCTTAGTGCATTTTCACAGTGTGTACCGCTTAGAAACACTTCACGATCCCCACTCCAACATCTGTATTCGTAAGGTAAATCCCAGGATGTCTTAACGTATTCTTTACCCAATCTTTCATATTTGCCTGCTTGCATTTGTTTGAGACAATACCGAAACTGAAAAGTAGTGACAGGCAGAGTTATTTTGGCATGGATAAGCCATTCTGTAGCTGGTTTTTCTGCTACCGTAAATGGTAATTTTTCCAGTTTTTCAATGCTCAGCACTGTATACTTTGCTCCCCTTTGTGCCAGTTCGATCTGTTTATCTGTTAGATTGTATTCTGCAAACAGAGACGACGTGTTGATAAAACGCCAAGGCACATAGCCAGCATGCAAAGATTGCAGCGTCCAGCCTAATAACATAATAGAACGTAACTGAGATTGGCCTTGTTGTAACATGGCTAAATCTTGTTCCAGTATGTCAATAGCAGAGGATACAATGTTGTCCAATGAATAAATTCTGGATGACAAAGTTGTTAACCCATTGTCGACCACAGAGAGAGATTTCTCTAAGTTAATACGATCAAGCTCACGTATTCGTTCTGCGGCCTCTGCCTGTGAAACCTTCCATACTTCATTATAAGCAGCATAAATGCCGGCATATATGAAACGTTTTTGACGCAGTTTTCTTGGTCGTAGCAAGAATTCCCTAAGGTCTGCGTCTTCTTTAAGTAAAGATAAGTGTTGTTTCACATCCTCGAGTGTACATTTTTGTAACCAGTCGAGGCACAATTTTCCTACACTATGTTGTTACTACCCCCGGATGTTGTTGTTGAACATAACGTGGGTCTGGCCTATGGATAGTAAAGCCCTGTATTCTATTCAGGAATCTTTCTTGACAGATGTTTGTGTCTGTGGGCCAGAGCAACCATTTTTTCCAATCAGGATCTGTTCTGTTGTTTTGTAGTATTGTGTCTACTGTGACCGCTCCCTGTGTAGTGCTATTACTGGCAGGTGTTGGTACAGAAGGTGTGTTCATGTCTTTGATCTTGGCTAAACTAAGGCAAGACGTTTGTTGCACAGTGTCATTCAAAAACATTATTTGCTGTGGGATGATACATGCTCTAAACAAAGCTTCTATCCCCTGCACTTGCCAATCTTTAGAACCCCAGACAGATTTTGTGTCGATTGTGTCTTTCCAAAAGTCAAATCCTTGTCTAGACAGTTGGGTAATAAAGGCTGCAGAATAAATCTGTTTTGTATTAGTCAACATAATTTTCTGTCCTGTTTTGTTTACATTTTTATAGTAAAATGTTTCTGGATCAGATGTATTGTACCCTGAAAAATATGGAAACTTATTTGCAAACGTTTTTGAACTACCCTTTGGTGGTGTAGGACAATGTTCCCATTGGTTAAACACATTTCTAGGTGTTGCATATTTATGCAAGAAATGATGACCATAGTGGTTGTAACAATAAAGCTGATCGTAGTCTGATGAACCCTCTAAGTATTCATTGATAGAGAATGCAGCAGACCTTTCAAGATCAGACATGTCATTTACAGTCTCAAAGTCCCAATCATCAGAATAGGTACTGGAGGTAATAAAATCACTTAATGACATTTTAAATAAATGTGGAATGTTCAAAAGTTCCGTTGGGCCGAATATATCGAAATCGATTTTGTCCCACACTATACCATCCTGTATAGGAATGGCTGTGATGTTCACTGCTGACAAGTCTCTTGCTTCACGATGGGATGATTTGTGTGGTTTCAAAAGTAAGTTCACATTTTTACTTTTTGTGTCCATATGGATGTATCTGCCATTTATAAGCACGCTAATAGTCATTACTAAAGCTAGCCAAAGCAGAAAGAAACATATTCCAGAAATAATCCATAGTTCAATACATGGTGAAACAAGATAAGTCTCTTTCAGGAAATGAAAAAGGTCTTGTACTTGTTGTTTGAAAGTTTTTAGGGCTGGCGTCGTTTCAGGTTCACTCGGATCCTCAGAAAACGTATCAAAGTTAGTGAAATAGCCAGAAGCAGTTCTGTCAATTTTTGGAATTGCATCAGGATTTGTCGAAATCGCTGGAACCAGTTGATCACTTGTTACGTTGGTGTAGACAGGTGTATCTGGATGAACTGTTACTTGAGTTTCAAGAGGGATGAGTTCCATAGCATTGTTGCTTAGTCCTTCATCTCTTACTGCTGAATTCTCGATGGTTATGAGTCTTTCAGTCTGAACCTCTTGGATAGTAGCGAGAGGAGTGCGTCTGCTACTAGGTCGGAGTCCACGAGGCCTACTATTTAGTATTGGCCACATACTGTGGTTTGATGAGGTCGATTGACACAAATCATTTCTCCTTTTTTCCAGCAAGGGGCGGCAGAAGTACTGTTCTTGTTCCGTGGACGGCTAGGACAGTTACTGGTTGTCTGTAAGAAGGTCCAAATTCCTTCTTGTCCGCAATCTTCTCTCTGACCAGATCCCCAACTTTTGGGATCCAGACAAGCCTTGCTGGGACTGCCGGTGTTTCCCCAGTGGTGGTTGGCTTCAGGAACACGTTGCTTTGTTTCGATCTTAGTTCATTTAGATCCTGTAAAACAGCCAAACGATCTTTTATATCAAAGGGTTTATTTTCCACCACTGTGCCTTTACATTCGAGATCAGGAACCCACATTCTTGTCCCAAATAGGACCTCATATGGAGTGACCCCCCTAGAGAACTTCTTGGCAAATTATTTAAGGAGCGTTGGACCCCATAAAGATGTTTGACCCACCCATCACCCGAACCTAATACTCTAGCTGTTATAGACTGCTTTATGTCCCGGATTTTCCTTTCCACAACAGAATTTCCCTTAGGATGAAACGGAGAGGAGTACCGCAATGCTACGCCCAAACTGGCCATGGCTTCTTTGTAAGCCCGAGAGCTAAACGCAGGGCCCTGGTCAGAATGTAGTGTGCCAATTGCGTATGTGCCGATAAAGACTCGCAAATCTTTTATAACAGTTCGAGCGTCAGCCGAGCGCTGAGGCCATATCCATAGGAACTTTGTCTTAGTATTTGTGGGATTGCATTTGTCCAAAAGGACGCCTGCGCGTAGATAGTCTAATGCTGTCAAGCAATGGTGTCTGTACTGGGCAGGCTACTTCGTAGTCTGGTGTCTGATGGCGTTCTGCACCACGCTGACTATTGCAGTCTATGCAGTCATCGATGAAGATGTGAATCTGTGTATTCATTCCAGGCCACCAGTACATCTCTTTTAATGTTAATATTGTTTTAGAGATCCCTTGATGTGACAGACCCTCCCCCAGATGTGCTTCATAAATCAAAGCTGCTCTACGTTCCATGTTTGGAATTACCCTTTCCCCCACTCCAGGGATTCGACCAAAAGGAACGTTGTTCGCATCAATTACATAAGAGTACTTGAGTGGAAATTTCTTTGGTAACGCTGCACCACTGCCTTTGCTCGAAGCATTGACAGCCAACAAAATCTCACTGTCTATTCTCGTTTTTGAACGAGTGATCGCAGCTACGGAAGCCGTCTGAACAGCCCCCTTTGCGGCTTCATCAGCCAATGAATTCCCTGCAACGTGAACGCCATCACGTTGATGACTCAGTGTGTGTATCACGTGAGCTTTTGGTAGTTCGTTTCTTAACTGAACTACTTGTTCCCAAAGCGTTTTATGCTTTATTGTGCCACCTTTTGCATCTTTGAACCCGTTTTCAAGCCAATTTTGTATATATTCATTATACGACTGAACACAGTAAAAAGAAATCGCACACTATGAGTGTGGGGAATTCGCGATCTGTTTTTTCAAGTGCCAGTTTGAATGCTTGTAGTTCAGCTCGCTGAGCTGTACAATCTCCTAGACATTGAGTTTTAGTGACCAATGGTCTGAAGTTACCATCTTGCATGCAACCTTTAACGATTGCGCACGCTGCACTGTAAGCTTGCTTACTCCCTGTAGCGGGTTGTGCTGATCCGTCAGTATAAATTATAAATTCATACTGATCTAGAGGCAGAATTTCAGTGGGCAGAGGACATTCTTGTTCATATTGCAGGAACGCTTGTGTTTTTAAATCAGGATCAAAAACATATTCAACATCTGTTGCAGCAAGATAATTAACCCATTGTATCCATCTAGGATGTAAAGCTTTTGCATTTGGATGCTCGCTTTTGTGACCGCCTCTAAGGCTGGTACTGGAGTTACGACAATAATGCGTTTCCCTTGTGGTAGAGCTCTTTCTTTTGCTACAGCGGTTTGAACGTCAGTATTTTTTCTGTTGAAGTGAAGCGCATTTCTGCTTGTGTATACAAATGCGATTTGTATGCTATTGGTACTTTTTCACCCTCATTAAATGTTAAATAGGCGAATCCGCATTGACCCGAAATTATTCGGATCACTAAATTGCGTGTATTTACGCGTGTTTGTAAGTGATTTGTTGCTAACATGTTAGCTTGGAGTAAACTCAGGATTTCTGTGTGTTCCTGTGTCCAATGTTTTGCTGAAAAATCAGGTTTGATTAATTCGTAGAGAGGTTTAACCCTTTCTGCGTAATTTAGAATGTAAGTTCTTCCAAAATTTAGGAAACCCAAGATGGATTGTAAATTTTTCAGCGTTTTTGGAGGTTGGAGCAGCGCGCACTTTTCTAAAAAGTTAACTGCCAGGCTCTTGCCTTCACTTGAAAGCTCATATCCTAGGAAAAGGACATTGAGATGGGCAATTCTGGATTTTTTAAAGTTGAATTTATAGTCTTCAGAGGCGAAGCCCAATATAATGGTACTCGCCCTGTTCAAGTGCCTATCTAGGTCATCGTCTGTTAGATAGAGGTCATCGACATATGACAATGCCTCATGATCATAAATTTGTAGTAACTCTGTTACTCTTGCTGAGAAAAACCCAAGGCTGTTTTTGAACCATTGTGGGAGTCTACAAAATTGACGCTGGGTCCCCATTATTGAGAAAGCTGTTAAGTACCTGCTTTCAGGTGCTATGTTTTGACAAAAGAAACCATTTGAAATGTCCAATGTGTCTTTATATTTTTTACGCACAATGTTATTCATTAATGCTGTACTATGTGCATTTTGCACTGCAAATGTTTTGGAACAAGTGTTCAAGTGTCTGTAATCCAAAACTAGACGATATGTATTGTCTGGTTTGGATACAGGAAACAAAGGATTGTTCATTGAGGAGGTGCATGTTTCAATCACCCCTTGGTATTCAAGTTGATCTAAGATCTCCCTGACCGGTTTTTTAGCTTCTTGCTTTATTGGGTACTGCCTTTGTGCAGTAGGTTGATTTTTTAGATGTATTTTGTGGTGAGGTGAGTCCTCATCCCATCCTACATGATTTTTGTATAATGCTGGGGCCTGGGCAACTGCCCATTTCCTGGCATAAGTATATTTTAGGTGAATTGGAATATGGTTGGAGAAGGCAGGCATAATGATGTCCTCACCATGTGTGCACTCCCTGACAAAGTTTGGTGGCCAGTCCTTTTCTGCTAGAAGTATATCATAACCCCTTGAAAGTTTCTCCCAAAAGAGTATTTTCACTTTTCTTGGTATGTCTCCCTCCATTCGGAGTGTTATTTCATATAAGTTTTGTGGAGTACTAACCCTGGTGTCTACAGTCTCTACTGTGATGTACTCATTCAAGTCCACTATCTCCAAAAGTTCCTTCAGGTTCTGGCGAGCTATTGTTACTTCTGCTGCACTGTCCAGCATTGTCTGAGCCCATTCTCCGTTCTTGAGCTGTGTCCTCTAATTGAGGTTTTGATTTATTTTTCTGAACGTGTTTATCGTCTTTGGATTTCACTCGTTCTTCTTTGTGATCTGACCGTCCTCTTCTTTCTGATGTCTGTGACGATATCTGAAAGGTACGAGAGGAACGTGTATCAGTATCTTGATACCCGTCAGGTTTTCTTAAATTATGCCTATTCCTGAGGTTATACCTCCTTTCAGAGGGCTCCTTTTGAGGAGACCTACCTCGGGATTGAGAACGTGTCTCGTTTGAATTTTGTTTATTAGTTTCCAACTTCTTTTTAGAAGATGTAGGATTTTGTTTAATAGAGTCCTTCTCAGGACTTTCAGATAGTTTTGGCTTCAAAGGTTTTCCACCCAAACTATCTCTGCCTAATTCTGCATAAGATTGTTCTATTATTCTGGGTAGTTCATGTTGATGTTCTGTAACATCAAATTCCCTTAAGTGTTGGCGGATCGCCACTGATGCTGCCTCCCCTTTAATATTAGATAATATTATTGTTGAGACCTGGTCGAAGTTTTTCAGTAATTTCATACCTAAATTCAGAGCAGGTTCTGCCCCGTAATCGTTTTGAATTTGTTTCAGGACATCTGGTATTACTGCAATTGACGGAACACCATGTGTTTTAGTATAGATGGCAGCAAAGACTGCGCCCCAAGTGGTGCAATCTTCCAGTTGTGGTGTGATCCTCATTGGTAAACAGATTGTTAGGATTCTGTGTTTCTCATAAGGGCAAGTATTTGGAAATACTGCTTCTATTTGAGTAATTTTTTGAGCTATCCAGAATTGAATTTGTTCACATTTTGTGGGCATTTTACCCATGACTGCGTGTAAAGTCTGTGGAGTAATTTTTTGTGTATTCCCCTGTTGAGGGGTTTGATTTGGAATGGTCATTGGTGGTTGGATTGTGAAAGTCCGTATGACATATTGGACTAATTGTCTGTAAATTTTTTATTAACTTTTGTAGTTAAGTAATTCCTCGTCTGACATTACATCGATGTCAGGATGAGGTGTGTAGCCGGCTAGAATCGGCCATGTTGCTCCTGGTCTACCTAGTGGACCGAGCCTGGTAATGGGTTTGTGATGTTTTAGGGCGCCTTTAAACCAGAGATTATGCTCCTGGTAAGTGAGTGGAATTTCAATATCCTCGAAAGGAATATATTCCTCTGGTGGTTCATCTTCTTTAAAGAAGTGAAATAGTTTTGTTATTGGATTTGATTCTGGGAATACTATCATTGAATAGAATACCTCTGTCTGAAAGGATTTGTGTGCCTCTATCACGAAAACTGCTCTACCACCTCTTGGTGGTAGACCGTGTTTTATAAGTTTTAGAGTGATGGCTCTCCTTAAGTTTGGAGGGATGTTTATAACACCCTCACCGGCTTCATTTAAACCTGTAAAGTTAAAAGCTGTTACGACTGGGTCAGCCGCAGCTACACCGTCCTCGGTGCCATTATCCCCGTGTATGGACATCTGTTTTTTGAAAAATGTAGAACAAGTTTCAAGGAAACAAAAGATAAGGTGCACAATATTTTGGAACACTGTATCCTTCAACGTTGAACAAACCAAACAGCTACTATATATAAGATTTTTTGTCCTATTTAGCTTTGGCGGATATTTAACCCTACCAACTCCAAACGTCTTATGGAGTATGTGAGTAGAGGTCTTTGAGAGAAAAGCACAACTGAGTTACTCAGTATCAAGCGTTAAATTAGTGCCTTACCAAACCGTTGGGCGCCATGTAGTGTAGTTCCTATTTCCCTAATAGGCTCTGCGCATTGGAATAATATACCCTATAGATTCGACATAGGACTGAGGTCAGTATGTCCCTATCGAGTATATTAAACTTAATTACTTTGTGCCAGCTAACTCAGAGGCCACTAGAAACTCCTTGTAAACAAGAAGGGAGTAGTTTCTGGCAACCGCATAAACATGACAACTTTGTTTCCCTTTAGAATCGGAACACTCTCAGAATCGTGGAAACCATAGATAACAGTTTCACTCAGCTGATCGTGCATGCTTAGTTTCTTCAGAGTTACACAGAAAGAATAGACAGGCGTTTCAATAAAAGGATTTATTGAACAGTCTTGTTTCTCGTGTAAGAAATATGAGCTGTTATGATCACAAGACAGTATGCGAGATATATAATGTACAGCGTAAGCAGTAGAAAGAAATAATACTGCGCTAGCATTATCTTTTAGCTATGACACATATTCATATACATAGATAACATAAGCTAAAAATGCGAGTACTCATAAGATGCTTCTCTAACTAGTTCTACCCCAGTGTACCTAACCTAAGTGTAGTGCAAGGTAGGAAGTAGGTGAAGTATTCTATAGTATGGTATGCTATAGTCTAGTATGCCAAGTCTAGTATGCCAAGAGTCTCTCTAGGTTCTAGTCAGCTCCATACCTTGAGAATGAGAGAGGTGGCAATCTCCTTCCGGTTCTCGAACTCTAACACCCCGCGAAGGGAGTCAGAACACTGGGAGCTGGATTCTCTGCGAGCAGGGATGACAGCGTCTCTTGTCAGTGCGTCAGGCCGGGACACGGGCTCCTCTACAGTCGAGGTCTCCTCCTACTTGCTTGGGCAAGGGAAGGTATATTTATACCTGGTAGGTTCCTTGGAATGTTAGTATTGACGTAAAGTCGGGCAGAGGAAGACGTCATGAATGAACCCTTAAGGTATAGCGGTTCATGCATAATAAATGAGTTCTTGGAGAAATCAATAATCCTGTGCTAGGGGAACTCCCAAGAGCTTAAGGGTCTGGTTTCTAAGAACTCGTTGTGACGTTAGGGTGGACGCATGTAAGTGACCATGCCTGTATTTGGACAGCATGGCTAATGCCTAAATAAGGACTGGGATCTTATGCCTATATAAGGGCAATGCGAATTGTGCCTATATAAGGACATGTTTCAGGAAAACCTATATACGGACACCTAAAGCGGAACACAACACTGCCCTCGCACGAAGCAATGACAGCTACCATAATCTCGCCGTCTATTTTCGTTTTTGAAAGAGTGATTGCAGTAACGGACGCTGTGCGTACAGCCCCCCTTGCGGCTTCCTCAGCCAATGAATTCCCTTCAACGTGAACGCCATCACGCTGATGACTCAGTGTATGTATCACGTGAGCCCTTGGTAGTTCGTTTCTCAACTCCACTACCTGTTCCCATAGCATTTTATGCTTAATTGTGCCACCTTTGCATCTTTGAACCCGTTTTGTTCCCAATTATGTAATTAATCATTGTACGACTGTACACAGTAAAAGGAATCACACACAATTAGTGTGGGGAATTCGTGTTCCGTATTTACAAGTGCCAGTATCAGTGCTTTTAATTCTGCTAACTGAGCCGTGCAGTCTCCTAGATATTGCATTTTAGTGCTACTGGGATGGAAATTTCCATCGCGCATGCGACCTTTGACGATTGCACACGCCGCGCTGTAAGCTTGCTTAATCCCTATGGCTGGTTGAGCAGATCCGTCAGTGTAAATAATGTATTCATACTGATCTAGAGGCAAAATCTCATTTGGTAGAGGATATTCTTGTTCGTATTGCAGAAATGCTTGTGTTTTTAAACTTGGATTAAATCTGTATTCAACATTCGTTGCAGTAAGAGAATTAGCACATTGAATCCATCTGGGATGTAAGGCTTTCGCTTTTTGGAATGCTAGCTTTTGTAACAGCTTCTAAAGCTGGTACTGGGGTCACGACAATTATGCGTTTTTCCTGAGCCAGAGCTCTTTCTCTTGCTACAGCGGTCTGCACTGCCGTCAGGATTTTTTCTGTTGAAGTGAAACGCATCTCTGCGTTTGTGTACAGGTGTGATTTGTATGCGATTGTTACCGTTTCGCCTTTATTGAAAGTTAAATAAGTGTATTCGCTATTACTCGGATCACTAAGTTTTGCGTACGTTTACGCGCGCCTGTAAATGTTTTGAAGCTATTATGTCTTCCTGTAGTGAACGTAGGATGTTTGTATGTTCCTGTGTCCACTGTCTGACTGAAAATTCAGGTTTTATTAAATCGTAGAAAGGTTTTACTCTTTCTGCGTAATCCAAAATGTATGTTCGACCAAAATTTAGGAATCCCAGAATTGATTGTAAATTCTTTAATGATTTTGGAGGTTGGAGCAGCGCACACTTTTCTAAAAAGTTAGCTGCTAGGCTTTTTCCTTCACTTGACAGCTCATACCCTAAAAATAGGACATTGAGAAGGACAATTTTTGATTTTTTTAAATTACATTTATAGCCCTCAGAGGCGAATCCCATAATAATGGTGCTCACCCTGGTCAAGTGCCTCGGTAAGTCATCGTCCGTCAGATAAATATCATCCACATAGGACAATGCTTCTTCATCCAAATTTTGGAGTAACTCTGTTACCCTTGCTGAAAACAACCCCGGGCTACTCTTATACCCTTGGGGGAGTCGACAAAATTGCCGTTGTGACCCTAGCGCTGAAAATGCGGTCAGATACCTGCTTTCAGGCGCTATACTTTGGCTGAAAAATCGATTTGAGATATCAAGTGTTGTTTTGCATTTTTGTCGCACAATGTTATTCATTAATGCGGCACTGTGTGCATTTTGAACTGCAAATGTCTTTGTGCAAGTGTTTATATGTCTGTAATCTAAAACTAGACATTATGTGTTGTCAGGTTTTGATACGGGAAACAAAGGATTGTTCATAGGTGAAGTGCAATTTTCTATCACCCCCTCGTATTCAAGTTGATCTAGGATCTCCCTGACTTGTTTTTTTAGCTTCCTGCTTTATAGGATATTGCCTTTCAGCATTTGGTGAAACTTTTAACGGGATCACGTGGTGGGTTGAATCCTCAACCCAACCAGCATGATTTTTGTACAATGCTGGAGCTAGGGCAACCGCCCACTCCTGCGGATATGCACGTTTTAAATGTATGGGAACGAGGTCGGAAAATGCTGGAAAAATTACCTTTTCTCCCTTTGGGCACTCCATGACGAATGCTGGCGGCCAGTCTTGCTCTGCTAATAGGATGTCATATCCAGATGACAGATTTTCCCAAAATAGACCTTCAACTTTCCTGGGCTTGTCCCCCTCCATCCGGAGTGTTATCTCATGTAACTTATGTGGGACACTTACCCGAGTATCAGGTGTTTCCACCGTGATATACTCACTCAACTCCGCTGTCACCAGAAATTCCTTCAGGTTCTGGCGAGCTATCGTTAGTTCTGCCGCGCTGTCTAGCATCGTCAGAGCCCATTCCCCGTTCACAAGCTGTGTCCTCAGAATTCTGGGCATGTCTGATCTTGAGACCTGCTACCTTCTTCTTTTTGAACTGAGGTTTTTGTTTATCTTCTTTTTTAGGTGCGTAGTCCACAGCGCGTTGCGTGTCTCTGTACTTTGTACGCTCCTCTTGTCTGTGTTCTGACCGAGTTTTTTGATGAACCCTGAAAGGAACGAGAGGAACGTGCATCAGTATCCTGATATCTGTCAGGTTTCCTAATATTATCCCTATTCCTGAGGTTATACCTCCTTTCAGAGGGCTCCTGTTGAGGAGACCTACCTCTGGATTGAGATCTGTTGTCTTTAGACTTTTGTTGCTTTTTATTTTCCCACTTCTTTTTAGAAGAAGTAGGTGTCTGCTTTGTAGTGTCCTTTTAAGAACTGCCCACTAGTTGTGGTTTTAATGCTTTCCCACCTAAACTGTCTCTGCCTAATTCTGCATATGCAGTTTCAGTTATTTTGGGTAGTTCGTATTGTTGATCTACTGGACTGAACTCCCTTAGGCGTTGGCGGATCGCCACTGAAGCTGCTTCCCCCTTAATGTTAGCTAGTATTATGGCTAATACCTGATCAAAATTGTTTAGTAACTTCATCCCTAAGTTTAGGGCAGGCTCTGCTCCGTACTCATTTTGTATCTGTCTCAATACGTCTGGCACTACTGCTAAGGACGGGATACCATGTGTTCTGGTATATATGGCAGCAAAGACTGAACCCCAAGAGGTGCAGTCCTCTACTTGTGGTGTGATCCCCATGGGCAAGCAGATTGTTAGAATTCTGTGTTTATCATAGGTAGTAGTATTCGGGAATACCACACCCGAATTACAACACACCATCAACACCACCTTCAAGACAGGCACTTTTCCAGACGACTGGAAGCATGCAGAAGTCAGGCCCCTGCTCAAGAAACCCACGGCAGACCCCACCGACCTCAAGAACTACCGGGCCATCTTGCTCCTCCCCTTCGCAGCCAAAGTGGCAGAGAAAACAGTCAACAGGGAACTGACACGCTTCATCGAAGAGAACGCCGTCTTAGACCCATCCCAATCCGGATTACGAAGCAACCACAGCACTGAGACCGCCCTACTAGCCGCCACAGACGACATCCATGCCCTCCTGGACCAAGGCCACTCCGCAGCCCTCATCCTACTCGACCTGTCGGCAGCCTTCGACACCGTCTCCCACCGCACACTAGTCGCCAGACTACACGACGCCGGCATACAAGGAACAGCCCTGGACTGGATCCGATCGTTACTCACTGGAAGAAGCCAAAGGATCACACTACCTCCCTTCCTCTCCGCCCCCACGAAAACCACCTGCGGAGTCCCACAGGGAGCCCGACCCTCTTCAACATCTACATGGCCCCCCTCGCAGCCATCGTCAGACAACACGGCCTCAACATCGTATCCTATGCCGACGACACCCAGCTCATCCTCTCCCTCACCAGAGACCCGTCCACCGCAAAACTCAACTTCCAGAAAGGAATGCAAGACGTCGCAGTCTGGATGACCAACAGCTGCCTCAAACTCAACACCGAGAAGACAGAAGTCCTCGTACTCGGAACCACCACATCAGCATGGGACAACACCTGGTGGCCAAGTGCCATCGGAAGCCCACCCACCCCCTCAGGCCACGCCAAAAACCTTGGCATCGTACTCGACTCATCACTCACCATGAACCGTCAGGTCAACGGCGTCACTTCCAGCTGCTTCAATACCCTCCGCATCCTTCGAAATACCTTCAAATGGTTCCCCCTGGAGTCAAGGAAGAGAGTCACCCACGCACTCATCACCAGCAGACTGGACTACGGAAACGCTCTCTACGCCGGCATCAACAAGTCTCTTCTCCGCAAACTCCAGACAATACAGAACACCGCGGCCAGACTCGTCCTGGGCATCCCCCGGCACAAACACATCAGCCAACTCCTGTGAAGACTCTACTGGCTCCCCATGGAGAAGAGTCGCCTTCAAAATCCTCACTCACACCTACAAATGCCTTCACAACAACGGACCCAAATACCTCAACGACAGAATAAACTTCCACGCACCCAAAAGAAACCTCCGATCTGCCAACCTCGCACTAGCTGAAGTCCCGCGCATCCACAGAGCCAGAGCAGGCGGAAGATCGTTCTAGCACATTGCAGCCAAGACCTGGAACGAGCTACCGGCAGACATCTGACGCGCCCCCTCCCTGAGCACCTTCAGGAAGACTCTCAAGACATGGCTCTTTGGCTGAACGGACCTGCGTACCCCCCCCCCTCCTCCTCAGCGCCTTGAGACCCTCACGGGTGAGTAGCAGGCTTACAATTCCCTGATTGATTGATTGATTGAGGTGTGCCCACATTCAGCCCGCACCACCCCTAAGGTGGGGCAGGTGATGTGGACACTACTTTTCCAATTCCTCCATCTTGAGATGGCAGGATTAACCATTCAGGGCTAGGGTACTGCCCTGTCCCACAGGAAGTGTCACTTAGAGGATGTAGACACCCTAAAGGTAAGTAGTCCATTGGCCACTACCTGTCACTCCCTTTAATGCCCCTAAATTTAGTATTTATGTGGCATCCCTGGACCCTGAACTTAGATTCAACGGACACAAAGAAGACACGGACAAAGATGCTGACCCAAGAACCGAAGACCTGCAGCAGAATTTTGGTGCAAAACCCTGCCTGCAGCTCCCAAGACTCAAGCATCGTGGTGTGCTGTCTCATCCTGTTACTGTGAGGCCTCCAAGAATCCCAGAGCACCTCCAGCCCTTCGCCAATTGCCAGAGAACTCCCTTGGGGTAAAGGAACTACTTCCATGCAGTCCGCAGGCACCGAACCTGCAGAGTTCGGTTTACTGACTTGCTGCTCCCCGGCGACTCCAATGCAGCATCCAAGCAAGAAGAGGTACATCGGCCACTGAGTGTGAAGACACCAGGACCTCCCAGAGTCGTGCTGCAACAATACCCTCTGCACCCATCCCGCCTAGCCTGGGTACTGAACCAGCTGTGCTCCCGTGGTCCTGAGGCCCTTGCGACCTGCTCCCTCGAGTGGGACCCCCTCAGATTTACCTTTAAGTCCCCTTGTGCAGTGTGTTTTCTGGTGGGCCTCTTCTCCGTAGCAGCTGCTACCAAGGACTTCAGCACCCTTCTCCTGTCCAAATCTGAGACGCTCTGGACAATCCGCTGGTGGAACATTGGACCTGGCCTTGCTACTTACTTAAATCCAGATGGTGCGTAATTGTGCACAAGAGTGTGTTATTTTGCAAACTTTGAAAATTCATATCTTAAAAAGTATTCACCTTAGAACGAAGTTCTTGGGCTGAAAAATTATATAAAAATCGTTATTTTTACAAATTGGTCTTGGATTTATTCTTGAGTGTGTGTATCATTTATTGCCTCTGTGAGTACAACAAACGATTGGGTGCACCCCAAATCATTCTCCTCCATCTTGTGAGCTACAGCCTACCTGTGTCCCAGATTGCAGTGAGCAGAGTCCAGGAAGTGGTAAGGAGGCAGACTAGTGCTGTCTCTTCCCTAAAAAACAATTTTCCCTACCTGTGATTGCATCATCTTTTCTTTTTTTAAATTTCTTTAACTGTCTTTGCCTGTGGTTGTTACAGTTTAAAATTGTAGTTTTAACCTGCCCGTGATTGCATAATTTATCAACTGTTTTGTGTTTAAACTTGTGGTTTTTCCTGCCCGTGACTGCTTCCATTTAACCTGTTGAATTGTGGGATTTGCAGTACAAACTCTGTAGTTTTTCCCTCTCATTCCCCGTGTGTGAGAAGTTGGCCTGGTATATGCTGTTCACTAATTAAAGTGGACACCTTGCACCAGTACAATTCGACTCTTATGGTAGATAGGTTTAAGACAACCTTTATAGAAAGCTATCCTAGTGGTAGCTGTGGAGAGCAGCCTTCAGGCTAAGTCTTGAAGGAATGTAAAGCAGCTTGTTTTACCACACAATCTCTTGAATCACCAAATGAAACGACACCACACAGGTATATATATCAAATATATATGTATTTATTACTAAACAACTCTCTACTAATCTCTTTATGAGATTAGAAGTCAGGAACATATGCACAAATCAACGTTTCACAATAAATTAAGCACAATATGGTTGGGGCCCTAGGGGCGTACCAGACCATATACTAAGAAAGAGACTTAGAAACAACGACTTGCAGGGAGACAAGGCCTAAGGCCTTCAGAAGTGCTGGGGCCTCACGAAACCACCCAAGGCAGGTAAGTAAAGGACCCACGGAGGACGCGTGCAGTGTGGATACACAGGCGCGGATCGCCGTTGACTTCAATGGGGCAAGTCGCGGTTGGAAATAAAGAGTTTTAGGATACTTCGGGTGGACCTACAAGCAAGGCACTTACAGGGTAAGTAGTTCTAGGGCCCACACCCACAGGAGCACCGTAGTGCTGGAGTTACCTCACCCAGGGAAGCCGGGTGCATAGGTGTCCTTTGGTGTCGGGTCGCGGTGTCGTTTTCAATGGCGAACAAAAAAGACTTGCTGCTTGTGATGTCCGAAGAAGTGTCCGGTGGAATCCAAGCCTGGATTCGGAAGAAGGATGACCTGAAAGCAGAGGGGACAGTGTTCAAAGTCACTTGGCAGTGACTCGGGGCAAGGAAGATGGATGCCCACCGTCGTCGCAGGATTCAGGTCGATCACGGTTGCCTTGACTCTTCAGCCACGAGTTCCAGGAGGAGTCGACGACGACCAGGAGCTGGATTCGGCGTGTCCCACGATGTCTGCAGCTTACTGTGGTGTCGGCAACTCGATTGGAGCCACCAAGCCGTGGTAACAGCAAGTCTCGTGGAAGGTGTGAAAAGGCAATGGCGCAGACCAGCAAGGTCTGAGGGACTCACCCAGCAAGGGTAAGTCAGGGCAGGCCTGGAGCAACCAGGGGAGCCCTTTGGTTTCTTGAAAAAGTCTTCAGGGGACCCACGAGCCGGCTGGCAAGGGATCGCGAAGACGCCTTGGGAGGTTTCGCTCAACAGGGGCCCAAGTTCACTCGGGACGGTGTAGGCCTCTGATCTTCGGAGGGATTCCTGCTGGAGGCTGGGACCACACGTGGTCCAAAGCACAGGTTCTTAGAACGTTGTGGAGGGGTTGCACTCGACAATAGTGCACGGTACCCAGGGGTCGCGGTTCCTCGTCACTCGTGGGGTCCACTTGCCTCAGCTTCGCTGGGGACTCACGATGGCCTTGGAGAAGTCAGGAAATCCACTTCTTGGGCTGCAGGGACTTCGGACTCCGGCGGGAGCGGCGTAGTTTGCGACCGTCGTTTGTAGTTTTTGGTGCCTGCCAAGCAGGGGAGTCACTCCTTGACTCCAAGGGAGATTCTTCTGTCTTCCAAAGGTAGTGGAACGTCGAAGGGCCAGGATTCTTCTTCAGAGCGTCGTCCAGGGATATCTAACTTACAAGTTCAAGGGTTCCCTATCTTATACTGTAAAGAAGGGAGGGACTAGCTCTATGACCCCACCTATGGGAGGGTCAGGGGAGTGGGTGGCTACAACCACTTCTCTTTGTCCAGTTTCGCGCCAGAGCAGGGGCAGGTAGCCCCTGAGCCGGTTTGAACTGGCATATGCACAGAGGAGCCTTCTGCTCCCCCAGTGCAGGACTTCAAAGCACTCTAAGAGTGCACCCACCCAGCCCCAATACACTAAACCCTGTCTGGGAGGTGGTTACACCTCCCTGTGACAGGATACCTTTTGTTGGGCTTCCTCCACTGCGAGTTTTCGGTCATCAGCAGGAGGGCAGCCCCGTGTCTGTGGCTGGTGGCATCCATTTTGTGATGCCAGGGCTCTTTAGAATTCTACCGTGTTTCCACAGTGGGTACATGTCTATCCCTCTAGAAGGGTGGAATGCTACCCCCGCCGCCAGAATTGGCGGGGGGTAGTATTCCAAGATGTTTGACACCAAACACGACATGTTTTGATGCAGCCATTCCAAAGTTAGCATTTTACCGCGAGGATATAATGCACTTAAGAGTATATGGTTTAACCGCATCCACAAACAGCACCAGAGAATGGACTCTGAGAGCTGCAGAGGGGCCCTGCTCAGGCAGAGGCACCCCCTCACATTAGAGACCAAGCACCCTGCCCTCAGGATTGATAGGGCCTGCCTTAGGGGTGACTGATAGGTTTAAATGTGTGTGCAGGAGAGATATAGGGAACCTATATCTCAGTGAGGAGTGCTAGCACCACCTCACCCAGGCTGCAGTAGCAGGCCTGTGGTGTCAGATTTAGTCTGCTTCCCAGGGGTGGCATAATACATGCTTCAGCCCCTGGTAGGCCTGTGAAGTACCTATGCCCTTGGCACCTAAGGTACCATATGTTAGGGACTCATAAGGTAATACAGTATCCAATCACTAGTGCACCTAGAGTGCACTCCAAATCGTTTAGAGAGAACAGAGAGGCTGGGGCCCTGATTGGCAGGGATCCAGCCTGACTATAGCCAGAAACCAGTGTAACATCAGAAAAAAAGTGGGGGCAACATAAGAGGCAGATCCTACTCTCCTACACCGTGACTACCAGTTTTTCCCTCCAAATTTCTCCTTTGCACTGTGCTAAGACCTGTATGTTAAGCAGTGCACCCCCAGCCACCATTTTGTGTTAACAAGTCAGTGAATTGAAACCAGCCCCCCCCCCCCCCAGCAGCAGGGATATTCTACATCAAAGGGTGCTCTGAGACAGCAGTAATCTGCTGTGTGCTGTTTAAACTGCATTTAATAGGGACTGTGCACTTCGTTTTTTGGCCAGGAGAGGGAGTAAAGTTTTATTCAAACAGTATTGTTAAAGCACAAGTTTGTTAGGCCCTTACCTGCAGAAGTCCAAAGTGTGGAATGAGCCTGTCTGTCTCCTAGGAGATTTCTGAATAGAGCAGCTCCCAAGTCCCAGCCCCACCCCCAGGCCAGCAGACCTAGGACTGCTGATTGGTTTCCCCAGCTCCAAGCAAATCTGAGCCCTCCTCTCACACCTGCCCAGGCCCCTTAAGGCTTTGCTGGGTGCACCCCAAATCATTCTCCTCCATCTTGTGAGCTGCAGCCTACCTGTGTCCCAGATTGCAGTGAGCAGAGTACGGGAAGTGGTAAGGAGGCAGACTAGTGCTGTCTCTTCCCTAAAAAACGATTTTCCCTACCTGTGATTGCATCATCTTTTCTTTTTTTAAATTTCTTTAACGGTCTTTGCCTGTGGTTGTTACAGTTTAAAATTGAAGTTTTAACCTGCCCGTGATTGCATAATTTATCAACTGTTTTGTGTTTAAACTTGTGGTTTTTCCTGCCCGTGACTGCTTCCATTTAACCTGTTGAATTGTGGGATTTGCAGTCCAAACTCTGTAGTTTTTCCCTCTCATTCCCCGTGACTACCAGTTTTCCCCTCCAAATTTCTCCTTTGCTCTGTGCTAAAACCTGTATGTTAAGCAGTGCACCCCCAGCCACCACTTTGTGTTAACAAGTCAGTGAAACCTGCCCCCCCCCTAACCCCCTCCCCCCCAGCAACAGGGATATTCTACATCAGAGGGTGCTCTGAGACAGCAGTTATCTGCTGTGTGCTGTTTAAACTGTATTTAATAGGGACTGTGCCCTTCGTTTTTTGGCCAGGAGAGGGAGTAAAGTTTTAATCAAACAGTATTGTTAAAGGACATGTTTGTTAGGCCCTTACCTGCAGAAGTCCAACGTGTGGATTGAGCCTGTCTGTCTCCTAGGAGATTTCTGAATAGAGCAGCTACCCAGTCCCTGGCCAGCAAACCATGTCTGAGGTAGCTGGGACCTTATATAGTCTGCTATTGTTTGGTACATCTGTACACTGATTGGTGGCTGTATCTGGTGTTTCTATTGGATTAGGGTTAGTGTCCTCATTGGTTGGGTATTTGAGGGTTCTGATTGGTTTCTGGGTCTGTGATTCAATCAATGTAGGGTTGGGGCTAGGGTTAGGATTTCTATTGGAAGTAGGGACGAGGGCTTCCTGTGTTATTGGTTGTTGGGACTAGGGTGGGACTAGGGTTAGGCCTTTAATTGGAAGTCGGGATTAGGGCTTCTGATGTGATTGGTTGCTGGACTAGGTGTGGGACTAAGAGAAGTGTTAGGCTTTATATTGGAAGTAGGGACTAGGGCTTCCTGTGCCATTGGTTGCTTGGACTTGGGTTGGGACTACTGGTAGGGCTAGGGCCTCTATTGGACGTAGAGATCAGGGTTTTTTAAACTGATTGGTTGCTTGGACTAGGGCTAAGATTGGCTGTAAGGTCCTGGTCTCCTACTGGTTCCAGATTTTAGGGGTAGTGTTGTGATTGGATAGTGTTAGGTTTCCCATTGGCTGAAGGTGTCACCTGATTACTAGGGCTATAAAAGGCCAGGGTTAGGGCGTCTCAGCCCGGGCGTCGAGCCTCAGGGCGGAGAGGACAAGGGCAATTGCCTGTTTGAGCCTGTTCGAGACTGGTCGGACTAGGGCCAGAAATGCTGCCCATGTTCCCATTCAGTAATACCCACAATTTATTTTCAATATAGATATGTACCTATCTTTGTGTATTGCTTTGTATAAACATGTAGAATAATTATGTTGTTAAAAAAAAAAAAAAAATCTTTTTTTGGTCTACATGTACTTGCTTCCATTGTGCATCTATGTACCTCCATGTACTTGGATCTGTGTGTTTGTTACTTTTCTCCTGAAAAAGCATATCCAATGCACTACCCTATTTCTCATCCTGTACCTCTATCAATATCTTTAATCTACACATACTTACCTCCTTTATGCATCTATTTACTTTCAATGTACTTATGGATCTATATATTTATCACTTTCTTCTAATTTGGCATTTCCAATGCACTACCCTATTTCTCAGCCTTTACTTCTCTCAATATATCTTCTAGCCCAACTTTCTGACTCATCTCAAACTACTTTCTACTACTCTTTCCAATGCACTACCCTATCTCTCACCCTATACATCTATCAATATATCCTCTACATCCACTCTCATTTATCCCAAACCCCATACCACTACTATGACCTCAAAATAACCCTTTGTAGACTCTTTCCTACTCTACCCCTTCTTGCATCATCTAACACCTCTTTTACTATACCGATCCCCCAAAACAAACCTCTCTAAACTCTTCCCTCTGACTCTTCCTCTCCAAAAACTCTTTTTACTCATCCAAAAGCCTCCTCCTACTGCTATGACCTAAAAAAGAGAAATTAAAAAAAAAAAATCCTTCACTCTTCTATCCCTCCACTATACTTTTCAATCAAAATAACAGACTAACATGTTCACTTCTCAAATTCCATATTCCACTATACTAACTCACCACTAATCCTTTATGGGTTCCAGAGTAGCGTGCTACTCGCCAATAAAGCGTTTCAACACCCCATCAGGGTTACAAGCGCTATATAAATGCAAACCTTTTTTCCCTTTTCTACCCCTCCCCAACCCTTCTCAATCCAAATAACTGACTAACATATCCACCACTCAAATTACTTCATATTTCACTATACTGATTTTCAACACTAATCATTTATGGGTTCCGGAGTAGCGTGCTACTCGACAGAAAAGCGCTTCAACACCCATCAGGGGTAACAGGTGCTATATGAATGCAAACCTTTCTTCCCCTTCTATCCCTCCGCCATCCTTCTCACTCCAAATAACTGACTAATATCCACCACTCAAATTACTTTCATATTTCACCATACTAATTCACCACACCACTAATCCTTTATGGGTTTCCGCTACTCGCCGAAAAAAGCGCTTCGACGCCTCGTCAGGGGTAGTAAGCGCTATACAAATGCAATTACAATACAATACCCTCTGATAGGCCTAACTGCTCCCCCACTCTACCGCAAATAGAGCATTAGTATTATCTACTTTTGCCTCTGTATACCAACCAGGGATCCACTGAACTCTCTGCACAGTGTACTTCATTTTAGTGCACTATATAGAGAGCCAGCTTCCTACAAGGATGTATGCTGTTATTTAACAGACTATAATGTTGCTCCATGTACGAGTGGAATCCAAAACGCATTTAGGTTATACATGACATCTGACTTGCCTCTCCTCTCAGTCCACTGATTGCATTGTCAGGGTGGAGGGCTGGGATCTTTCTAAGTTTATGTTGAAAAACTCTCACTTTTAATAAATACTTCTCAATGTGTTAATATTATCTAATGTACAAGGTGAAACGCTTCGGAGTGTTGTATAAATACTCTTTTTTTAATGTTGAGGATACTTAATCATATTTTACATGATGTTTGGTGCATGAATTACATGCCAAATATTTGCAAGGGGTGCTTTGTGCACAGGCTCTTGGAGCCCAGCCAGACCCTCGGCCTCACCGCTGTCTCAGGTCTCCCTGTTAAGTTGCCCACCCCTTGTATCGTGTGGTACTGTTGATGTCCATAATTCACCCTTACCTGTCATGTAGCTTCAAGTCATGTGTGACACCTTCAGTTATACATGGTGTTTTAGAGAGTAGCACTTTGCTTGCTTCAAATTTTGAGGCCATACTTTATGTTGAAAGGTAAGCTGCAAGCCTCAGAATTTAGCTGGCTAAAGGATAAAAGTGAAAGCCTGACACATAGGATCACAAATTAACTAAAGGGTTTCTTGGAACACACATACATGATAAGCGCATTTAACCCATGGTGCAGCTTCCAATTTAAACTTTTTTATTAAAAAAAAGAAGGCAAAACTTTTTCTTTCTTCTGTGCTTTAACTTTCCAGCACCCTTTTCTCTTCTTCCAAGTTTTGTTGCTGTTTTTCTCCTTTTGGATTTCTTTTTTTCTGACCCTCTGCCTTTGTTTTCTTCTTTCATTCTTTTCCCCTTCATAGCTGCCAAGGATTCAGATTGCTTACGTGTCACATTTTCATATTTTCAGTGTAATTATGAGTGACATTCAACCATTATGAGTGACACTTTCTCTTGAGCAAAATGAAGCAATGACGAAGAGGGAAACGTAAATTTCAGAAATTACACCCATTTGAGCAACGAGAAATTCTAAGAAGATCTTAAAACTGCTGCAAAGCACCAGAAATGGAAGGGCACTTGTCGGACCAACTGTACCAAACAGGAGGTCAAAGGCCCTAGCGTGGATGATCTAAGCTGCCTGCTAATAAATTATCATAATTACTCAGAATCACTACAGTCAGCTGATTTGAGGACTCAGAGCGCTGCCCAGCCAGCCGCAGCACCAGGCAAGCTCAGCTGCTAGCTCTCTAAAATAAATAAAATCAATTTTACTGTAGGCAATAGGCCTGGTGAATTTATTAGAAAAAGCTATGCAAAAACACGAGGTCGGATATGTTTATTGTGAAAACCATATTGAAAAGTGACTTGGGATATAATATAGGTGGATAGCTATTACACCGCATTAATGCAAAAAGAACAATTGATGGACAGAATGCAGAACAATGTCATACATTCACCCCAGTACAGAGATCTGGGCCTAAATACATCGTTTTTTTGCTCACTATGCCATTCCAGTTTGGACCCAGCCATATGCAAATCAGTCTTGACCCTGCGCCCAATGGAAACAGTCCAGCCCGAACTGCCAGGCCAGGTCCTCCCTGGACTGGAAACAAGCATCCTAGAACCGGTTTCGGGCTTTCAGCCCTCATCAGCCAGGATAGCTTGACTCCAGTGGCATGGAGAGCACGGGACCCACGTCTGGGCATACCCGTCCCACTCGGGGTGACAAATGCAAAAAGAACAATTGATGGACAGAATGCAGAACAATGTCATACATTCACCCCAGTACAGAGATCTGGGCCTAAATCCATCGTTTTTTTGCTCACCATGCCATTCCAGCTGTTAGCCCGAAACTGGTCCCAGGATGCTTGTTTCCAGTCCAGGGAAGACATGGCTTGGCAGTTCGGGCTGGACTGTTCCCATGAGGCACAGGGTCAAGACTGATTTGCATATAGCTGTGTCTGAACTGGGGTGGCGGAGTGAGCTAAAGAACGATGATGGATTCAACCCAGATCTGTGACTGGGGGTGAGTGTCTGAAAAGTTTCAGTGATCCGTCCATCATCTCCTTGTGTTTGCTTTGTTCGCCCTAAGTTGGCAGGGTATGCCCAGACGTGGGTCCCTTGCTCACTTTGCCACTGAATTCAAGCTAGCCTGGCTGATGAGGGCTGTTAGCCCGAAACCGGTCCCAGGATGCTTGTTTCCAGTCCAGGGAAGACATGGCTTGGCAGTTTGGGCTGGAATGTTCCCATGAGGCACAGGGTCAAGACTGATTTGCATATAGCTGTGTCTGAACTGGGGTGGCGGAGTGAGCTAAAGAACCATGATGGATTCAACCCAGATCTGTGACTGGGGGTGAGTGTCTGAAAAGTTTCAGTGCTCCGTCCATCATCTTGTGTTTGCATTACACCGCATTAAAGCACACAGAGAGGTATTTTGTTACTCAGAATCTCACATATTACCACAGTACACTCATATTTTCCCTAGTGATTGGCTTTTGTAATAACAATGGTTTCAATGAAATAGACTAATTGGTGTGGCGTTACTCAAGCCAGTTTTAACTACAGCTTTTATAATAACAGGGACCTGCGATTAAAGGTTACATATGTCCAAAACATAAAATGTCACTTAAAATGCTATACATAGATTATGTGGATCAAAATCAAACACTCCTCTTGGTTTCACCTCCCCGTAGAAAGACTGAGCAGCATGGAGAATGCACGTGACCTAAAGTGCCTGCTTCTAAGCACTGGTAAAAGCAACAGCAGAGTCTGGGAGGGGGAGAGAAGAACTACAGAAATTATGACAGCACTATCAGTCTGAGATAGCAGAACCCTGAACTCACTGCAGAACATCCGTGGAGAGGGAAATAAAGAGTGTGAGTGTGGTGGGGAAGCTTGAATTTTTGTGACAGCATGGGGCGGGGGAAACATTTGTGGCTGTTTCTGGAGACAGATTAAATCTGTGTGCTTCCAGGCACTGGAGAGATTTGTGTGCTCTGAGAGTGTAAACACATCAATGTGATCCCAGGCACGCAGGATTCCTGAATGTATAAAGCGACCTCGGGCTGTTTGTAGAGTTGTACCCAGTGATTTCTGCTGAGCACCTGCCATCCGAGAGCGGAGAGCATTAAATGAAATGAGGCCATAAATGTGCTTAACCGCTTGCAGATCATGAGCCTTCCGAACTCGATATTTTGCACTTTATTATAGAGGCATTTTACCAACATTTCAATTTTTAAACGGTGCATACAGCCGTAAAAAGCAAATGCAAAACACTTTCTTAAATAGCAACATTTTCATTTCTAAACAGAGCATATAGCCATAGAAAACAAATGGTAGTGGATGGGTGGAGGGTAGTGGAGGGGTGGAGGGTGGGAGAGTGGAGTGGAGGGTTGTGGAGTGTGGAGTGGAGGGTGGAGGGGAGTGGAGTGGAGGGGTGGGGTGGAGGGGTGCAGGGGTGGGGTGGAGGGTGGTGGCGTGGAGGGTGGGAGAGGGGAGGGGTGTGGAGTGGAGGGTGGGAGAGGGGAGGGTTGTGGAGGCGGAGGGTGGGAGAGGGGAGGGTTGTGGAGTGGAGGGTGGGAGAGGGAGGAGTGTGGAGGGTTGTGGAGGGTGGTGGAGTGGAGGGTGGTGGGGGGTTGTGGAGGGTGGTGGGGTGGAGTGGAGGGTGGTGGGGGGTTGTGGAGGGTGGTGGGGTGGCGGGTGGTGGGGTGGCGGGTGGGGGGGTGGAGGGGAGGGTGGAGTGGAGGGTGGTAGAGTGGAGGGTGGGAGAGTGGAGGGTGGGAGAGTGGAGGGTGGCAGAGTGGAGGGTGGCAGAGTGGAGGGTGGCAGAGTGGAGGGTGGCAGAGTGGAGGTGGAGGGTGGCAGAGTGGAGGGTGGCAGAGTGGAGGGTGGCAGAGTGGAGGGTGGCAGGGTGGAGTGGAGGGTGGTGAGTGGAGGGTGGGAGAGGGTAGTGGAGGGTAGGGGAGGGGACGGGAGGGGAGGGTGGGAGAGGGGAGGGTGGACGAGGGGAGGGGAGGGTGGGAGGTGGGAGGGGAGTGGAGGGTGGGAGGTGGGAGAGAAGAGTGGGAGTTGGGAGAGAAGGGTGGGAGGGGAGAGTGGGAGGGTTGGAGTGGAGGGTTGGGGAGGGTTGGAGTGGAGGGTTGGAGAGGAGAGTGGAGGGTTGGAGAGGGGAGTGGAGGGTTGGAGAGGGGAGTGGAGGGTTGGAGAGGAGTGGAGGGTTGGAGAGGAGTGGAGGGTTGGAGAGGGAGGGTGGGAGAGGGGAGGGGAGGTGTGGAGGGTAGTGGAGTGGAGGGTTCGAGAGGAGAGGAGTGGGTTGGGGAGGAGTGGAATGGAGTGGGTTGGAGGGGGGTGGAGGGTTAGAGGGGGAGTGGGGTGGAGAGGGGTGGAGGGTTGGAGAGGGGAGGCAGGTGGAGGGTTGGAGTGGAGGGGAAGGGGTGGGGAGAGGATGTAGCCTTACGACTAGAGCGGTCGACCTCGAAGCTGGGGAACCGGGATCGAGTCTCGGCAACGACGCTCAACATCCTGTGATTCTGGGCAAATCACTTAATCTCCCCGTGCCTAACAAAAATGAATGTGTCCTTCTATAACGAAACTGGTGCTCATGTAAAGCGCTCTGATACCCAATGTCTCGGGTCTAGTTCGCGCTATATAAAACTCTCTAAAATAAAATAAATGCAAAACATTTTCCTAGATGGCCGGGTCCTGAGCGGAGGCCAGTTTACCTTGTGGTGGACAGGCTCAGTTCAAACTATTGTACTAGTCCAAGCAAGAGGTGAAGGCCTGGGTCAACCACTTACAACAGAGAGATTTCAGCCGTCGGGATTGAAAAGTACCGAGATGGACTTAGTCATCGAAAACGTAGGTGCAATTTTGAGGCCAGTCCTGTGTCACAGCCTCTCTCTGGATGAGGGCGGCAGGGTCGGATTGGTAACCCGGCACTCTGGAATAGGCCGAAGGGCCGGTAGCCGAGTTCTAGCTGTGGGCTGCTTTTTTGGACAGCCTGGGGGCTGTCTATGCTGTTAGGATGCCGCCAGCGGCCCAGTGGGTGCCTGAGTGACCTTTCTAAAGGCTGGTGGGCGGAGGTATCACTCCCTTTCTCTTGCTGGGCCGGTCCAATAATGTATGCTGATTGAGCGGGGGCAGGGGGCCTGAGCAGAAGTGGTCTCACTTGCATTCATGTGTGGTTCAGCAGTGTGAACTAATCTGCGCATTTTTTTTTATCTAACTGAAGTTAATAAAACATGCCCCCACCCCCTTTCTTTTCATAAAACTTCGCTGAAGTATTGTTTTGTGGAAAGGCAATACGCAAATGTGGGCCACTTTTTTTTGGTGTGCCCGGGCCGGTTTTTGATCCCAATACAACCCTGGAGGGCGGGAACCGGTATCTCGGCACGTCCGTGCTGGAACTGGGGAGAAGTGCATGTGATTGACTGAGTGCTGGAATTTTGAATCCCGATGCTACAGAGGGGAGGGGCCAGTCGCTCCAGGGAAACATGTGATATGGGCCGCCCATCACCTCGAACTGGCTGTGCTGATCTGCCTTGTGTTTGTTATTAATAGAGGAAGAGAGAGGACAGGATGCTGGCATTGGTTTTAACAAGGCACTTCGGGAAACAGTTCAACGCACAGCTTAATCTGATCAGCTGTGCGAGCTCTGAGAGTTGCCCCACTTTTGCATGACAATCTCAGGCATTGTGGTAATGCGGGGACATTGACGAAAATGCGTTATTCGCACGTGAGATGCGTGCCACTTGGCAGGACTGCCCCTTATGTGTATTTACTACTTTCCTTTCATTCAAGTATAATTTCTTCCACTCGATTTCTCTTCGCTTTCTTCTTCCATTTATGTTTTTTTTCTATATTTCTCTCAAACTTCTGTCAGACTCTTAAAAATTGTCATCAATAAAACGCACCGCTGATAAGGCTGGATTATTTACAAGCCTTGGAGCTCACGGTCCATCTAGTTCTAGTGAGAAGCCGAAAATTAAAAGTGAAACTATTCAAAAAATTAGAAAGGACTCAGCTCGACCTGGGCGTGTTTGCGAGGTTGCTCGCTGCTGCTGCCGCCATCCAACTAGACCGTCCAGTAGGAATTTCCACTGAATAACAGCAAGCACCCTGGCAACAGAGCTCAGCTGTGCTTCACTAGGGTGACCAACCATCGGTAAATTTCACGGACCGTCCGTAATTTGGACCTCACGTCCGTTGTCCGTGAGGATCCCTTTTACGGACGCCTTTTGTCTGCAACTTTGGGCCTTGCAGGGAGCAGAGCTGTTCCCCTGTGAGAGGCCTCAGCTCCCTGATGTCACCCCGCCCATTGTCATTCTGTATGCAGGCTGATTGCCACATACAGAATGACAATAGGCCAGTTTGGGGTGTTACAGCATGTGGTAGGCCTCCTGCTGCTGCGGTCTAAGGCAGGGGATTGTGTTAGGGTTAGATGGAAGAAATGTACAAAACAAATGTACAAAGTTAAAAAGAAGAGGTTATAGTTCTTACACAGTCTCATCATTTCAGAGCTGAAGCATTTTTATTATTACATAAAACGAAGCCATAGTTGCTGCTTTCTTATTTATTTTATGCAACTAACATCCATTGACAAAGCGAATAGTCATGGCTTGTTGTATGTCTAATGTTACTGGATGCAATGATAGAAACAGCAAAATACCAGTCGGGCGGCACATTATGCTCAGCACATATTTTTAGATGAGGTGTTTTAAGCCACACCTTTATTTACATCAGACATGCCCCTTGGAGAGACCCCCCAGTTTTTTCATCCCACTTAAAGCCCTGGAAACAACACCATGTCACAGTCACCTCGCGTCCTGGCACTGTGCATCATGCATGACTTCCAAGTTTTCAGATTGCCTATGTGCAGGGGCCTAGTGAACCCTCCCCCACCCCTTGCTTTAGGAACTAAAGCGAGGGTGAAGTTCTTGATGGGCCTCTTCTGTCTGCAACTGGATGGGTGGGTGGATGGGTGGCCAAGTGAAAGAGGAATGGAGAGAGAAAGGGCGGATGGATGGATGAGTGAAAGCATGGATGGGTGATTGACAGAATGGATGGGTGTATGAATGAGTGAAAAGAAGAATGTAAAGATGCATGAGTGAAACAATACCTACATGAGTGAAAGGGGGGGTGGAGAGCTGGAAGAAAGGATGGATGAGTGAGTGAGTGAAAGGGTGGATGGATGAGTGACTGGGTGGATGGATGAGTAAGTGAAAGGATGGCTGGATGGGTGAAAGGGTAAATGGTTGGATGGATGGGTGGAAGAAGAGATGGATGAGTGAAAGGATGGCTTGGGTGAAAGGGTAAATGGTTGGATGGATGGGTGGAAGAAGGGATGGATGAGTGAAAGGATGGCTTGGGTGAAAGGGTAAATGGTTGGATGGGTGAGAGAATGGGTGGAAGAGTGGATGGATGAGTGAAAGGATGGATTGGGTGAAAGGGTGGATGGCTGGATGATGGATGGATGAGTGAAAGGGTGGATGAAGGGATGGATGAGTGAAATGTTGGATGGAAGGAGAGATGATGGATAGGTTTGAAAATGGTTGAAAGTGTTTGGATATGGATGGGCACACAGATGGAAGGACAGAATGAATGGTGAAAGACTGAATGATGCATGAAAGAATTAATAGATGACATTCTGAGTGACACCCAACTGCTACTTGAATGTTACACTAGTAACTGTAAATGTTTGCATGTTTTGTTTTAGGTGTAAGGTTTTAGGGAGAGCCTTATAGTGCCATGAGCTGTGCTTGAGATGTATATTGGTTTGTAGCAATAGGCAAGGCGCCAAAAATAAACTATGTAATAGTGTATAGACACTGCCTTCTTTAAGAAAGCTGCAGGGAAAAGCACCTTTGTGACTTCCGTCAGCTAGTGCAACACTCTGCGAAGCCCCCATAAGCAAAGTCAGATTCCATATTTTAAGTTCCACTTGCTGAAACACCCATAATACGTTCCCTATAGTGGGCTCAAAACAGCAATCCTCCCTTTAGTTCACCTATGCATGCCGCTTTACATCTTACAAATGGCACTCAGATATGAGATGCTAGTAACAAAGTGTATCCGAGCAGATCATCCTGACCACTTCTCTCACAAAACATGCCTGCTCAGGACAATGAGTTGTAAACAGAATATCAGATTGGACAACCCAGTGCAGTAACCATATAAATAGATTATTATCATATGAAATACCACAAAAAGACCTGCACAGTTGCTCAAAGCTGCACGCATACCGAAAAACCGTTAAGTGCACGATTGTCTCAACCCAATATAAAATGTATTTTGACTTGTACTTAAGTGGTTGTCCATTTACTTACTTTTATACTATCGCACAACTTCCTCTGATTTGTCTGTACAACTTAACTTTTGTCCCTAAGTTTTGTCCTGAATTTTGACCTTCTGTCCTGAATTGTTGTCCTGAATTTTGACCCTCTGTCTTGAATTTTTACACTTACCATCCTGAATTTGCACCCATGCCAGTTGGTCGCCCTATGCTACACTCAAATGTACACAACAAGGTAACAAGTAATATCACAATTTCAATACTAATAATAAATAACATATTGATGTATACACAAGTACAGGCCAAATAGTATAAAAGCACAATACAACACTCGCATTTTCAGAAACAAACAATCGGAAACAGCTGTCTGTCAGCCATTCCAATCCTGCTATGCCCCGAGGGCGCATTTCAGGCAAAAAAAAACGACCCTGCAGACTGCACGTAGTACCGGCTACTAACTTACCTCAGGCAAACCTTATTTTAGCTCGAACTACTCCTTTTTTTTTAGCAACATGTAAATGACACTACATCCACACTGCTTCTTTATTGCTCGATCCAAAACACCTCAATATTTTCCTAACAAAGGCTTCTGTAGAAGATTTACTCCCCTAAATGCGTGTGAGCTATGAGCAGTCAGCCTCATGATCTGCAGTGTCAGGAGATGGAATACAGTGGACGGCGTTCTCACAAAAATTGCTATCATGAGGCCCCAAACTCGATTTTGTTTTAGCGAACACCATCATGCACCCCAGGCTTTTTAAACCTTCATTTATAATTGTAAAAGCAAAACTACTAATTCTACACTTCAAAGTACTTTTGATGACAACGCAGAAACTAGATGAATGCGTCATGCGTGACATGGGTGGATAGATCAATCTCATTTGAAAGGACGAGTGGAAAATTAAAATGCACACTTTTTTTTTTTTTAACAGAGATTTGCACACAATGCTCTCACCTGCTGGACAATCTGGCTTCCTGAGGTTCCTGGGTATCTCTCTATAAGCATAGGTTGTAACCTAGTGGTCCAAAGGCGTTGCAGGTTAACCTGGGACACCAGCAGCTTCACACGGGAACCAGAAAGCTTCTTGTGCTTATGACGGATCTTAAACGGGATAGAAAACAAAATGGTCAAACAATGATCTGGTTCCACCATAGATCAACAGCATCACGTCACCACTCACACTTTATAATGACCCACTCATCCATTACCAACAACAGGCACACCAAAACAAAAAGAGAAGGCACATCAACAGTATTTGCCAGTGGTCTTGGTTTAAAATGTATCTCGCCTGCAGTGAAAAAATACGGAACATCTAACAGCACATCAACAACACCAAACCTGCTTCTTCTTATTCACCCACCACTCCGTTCTGCATTCCTCAATGCATCCAACGCCTCAAACACTGCTTTCACCTCACACAGACCTGGATGTTCAAAACCTGCATAAAGCTCAGTCCAAAATTCTTGCGATTCACCAAGGACTACAAACAACTAGTGCAAACTTGGCTAAAGAACATGAAGCAGGACGGGTCTGAACTCCAGCTTTCACAGAACACCAAGTCACTCCTATTCACCCTGTACACAGAACTCATACTCAAGGAAAATATCAACAAGAAAACCAAGACAGCGGGGTACCAGCTCTCTCTACTAAAGAAAGTGAACCGAACCTCTCCTCCCAGAAAAGGACTTCAGAAATGCTGTTCAAACACTTGTGCTCGCAAATCTGGGTGGTAGTAATGCCCATCTCCAAGGTCTCCCAGACTCCAACACTGCCCCCCCACCCCCAACCCCTCCTCCTTAAGGGTATCCTATACACCACAGCATACTTCAGAAAAGGCCGAAAGAAATATGATCACATCACCCATACCAAGATGGACCACCACTGGCTCCACTTGTTGGCCACATTATCTTCAAGATCAGCTGCATCATCTACAAAGCCATCATGACCAGAACCCTAGCCTACAAGACTAAACAGCTTACTACCTCTGATGGTACTCCGCACACCACAGCCAAGATACCATAAGGCTCAAGATGAAGTGGGAAAAAAATGAAAAGCAAAAAACAAGGCAACAGACATTTTCTATCTATGCACACTGGATCTGGAACAACATTCATGTATTCATCAAGACCACCTGAACACTGACCAAATTTAGCAAGGAACTGCAGGCACATATCTTTAATACACTGCAATTAATTAAAAGTCTACTTCTACTTTCAGAGCCTGGTCACCTCTTCAATAACTCACTGACTAAATCTTAGTCTCTGACCCTTTAAAGCACTCCACTGCCTTTCAGCTAGGCTTACATTATATAAATAGAAAGACAAACAAACAACTTTTTTACTTTGTCATTCTATCCCTGAACATCAGTTTCTGCAACACCTCCGGCTACCTTGGTCGAGTCCTTTGGGGCCAAGATAGTGTCATACGCCAATGACACCCAACTACTCTTTACCTTTAAGAAAGATGATCCAATCAATCAAGACACCATTAAACCCTGTTTATCTGCAGTCTTTCAGTGGCTAGGTCTTAACCAACTTAAGTGTAACACTGATAAGACTGAGATTCTTAGCTTCAGACATGCTTTCACTTTCGACTTACAAACTCATTGGCCAGGTGAGGCGCCCTCTCCTCATGCCCAAACTGAAGTAGTGAAGAATCTGGGTGTCAAGACTGACAAACAACTGACCTTACAATCCCAAATAAATTAGGTAGTCGGTACATGTTTTGGTCTGCTGCGCAAGGCCAAAATATTTATGCAAATTCTCTCTCTGCCTGTTAGGATCACTGTTCTTCTAGCTCTGGTGGTCTCTCGACTGGATTATGCTAATGCCCTTTATGTAGGACTCCCACAATATTTACTGCAGAGGCTTACATCTTCCCAAGCGAGCCTCTATCACCTCTCATCTGAAGAACTTGCACTGGCTTCCTGTCAGAAATAGGATCTTGTTTAAGACCTTGACCCTTATACACAGGGCGATACACGATTCTGGCCCATACTATCTGTCTTCTAGAATTCAATTCTACTCTCCCTCGAGATCTCTGCGCTCTTCACATGGCCATCTGGCCAAAGTTCCGAGGGTAAAAAGAGCTTGATCTGGAGGCAGATCCTTTTCCCGTCTGGGCCCTCAAGCTTGGAACAAACTGCCAGTGGAACTCCGCCAAGTGAATAATGAACAATCATTTAGAAAACAACTTAAGACCTGGCTTTTCACGAGCTAATTAGATTTCTTCTAATCTTCTTTTTCTGACTCCCACTTTCCTGTAGCAATGGGTCACTTATCGGAGTAGCTGTGCGCTTTAGAAATCCCTCCATTCATTCATCACCTTACCACCCAAAAACCCATACTCACCTTAAACCCTATAAACCCTTTAACACCCAAAACCTCATACCCACCCTAAACCCTAAAATCCCCTTACCACCAAAAAACCCATACCCACCCTAAAATTACCCTTTCCACCCAAAAACCCACACCCACTCTTAAAACCCATACACCCCCTAAACCCTAAAAATGCCCTTGCCACCCAAAAACTCATACCTACCCTAAAACCTAAAAATGCCCTTACCACCCAAAAAGCCATACCCACCCAAAACCCACACCCACCCTAAACCCTTAAAACTCCTTACCATTTAAAACCCTATGCCCACCCTAAACCCTATAAACCCCTTAACACCCAAAAACCCATACCCACCCTAAACCCTGAAAAAAAGCCTTTACCATCCAAAAACCCATACCCACCCCAAAATTACACTTGCCACCCAAAAACCCACACCTACCCTAAACTGTAAAAAACCCTTACTACCCAAAAAACCATTCCCACCCTAAACCCTAAAAACCCTTACCACTCAAGAACCCATACGCAATCGAATCCCTAAAATTGCCCTTACTACCCAAAAACCCATACCCACCCTAAACTCTAAAAATGTCCTTAGTTCCCAAAAATCCATACACACCCTAAACCCTAAAAATGCCCTTGCCATCCAAAAACACAGCAAACACAAGGAGATGATGGACGGAGCGCTGAAACTTTTCAGACACTCACCCCCAGTCACAGATCTGGGTTGAATCCATCATCGATCTTTAGCTCACTTCGCCACCCCAGTTCCGACACAGCTATATGCAAATCAGTCTTGACCCTATGCCTCATAGGAACAGTCCAGCCCGAACTGCCAAGCCAGGTCTTCCCTGGACCGGAAACAAGCATCCTGGGACCGGTTTCGGGCTAACAGCCCTCGTCAGCCAGGCCATAAGCAATGCATTGCAGGGGGCACGAGTTATAGTTAGCTCAGCTAACTATAACTGCTGAATTTCACTGGTTTTGTATGAGTGAAACCTGAGCCTAACTATATCGTCCCTGTAGAACAAGTTACTTACCTTCGGTAACAATATATCTGTAAGAAACAGTTAGTTATAGATTCCTTACCTTAGATTTACCCCCAGGCGTCAGACTGGATCCGGAAAGTTTTTTCGTCAGCAGTACCTCTGCGTGTTAGAAGGTGGCATCGGTCGGCTCCGCGTCCGTCGTCGGCGCCAGGATGACGTCGCTGCATCTACTTAGACGCCGCACTCGCGCGCTGACGTCAGTTCTGTACACGACTTTCCGTGCCAGAAACGCAGAGCCATGCAAGACACTGACCACTGGTGCACAAAACTAGGGCCCTGAAAGGATGTCCTTAACCCTAGAAATCAGTTCGCAGAATGGGGAGGATGGGTGGGGCGATAAGGAATCTATAACTAACTAATGTTTCTTACAGATATATCGTTACCGAAGGTAAGTAACTTGTTCATCTGAAAGAAACACGTTAGTTATAGATTCCTTACCGTAGAATAGATATTCCAGCAATACCAACCCCGGTGGTGGGTCTGCGAACCAAGATCACACCAGAAAATCCTGGAGAACAGAACGGCCAAAGAAGCCGTCTCTCTGGACTTGGCTGTCCGGGCAGTAGTGTTTGGTGAACGTGTGCAACTATGCCCACGTAGCCGCCTGACAGATGTCGTTCAGAGGAACTCCTCTCCCCAAGGCAGTAGTGGCTGCCGTCGCCCTGGTGGAATGGGTGCGTAGCCCCACTGGAGGCTCCTTTTTAGCCAGAGAATAGCATACTTTTATACACAAAACGACCCATCGAGAAATGGTCCGCTTGTGTACGGCCCGACCTTTTTTGGCACCCACGTAGCCAACAAAGAGTTGGTCGTCCACCCGGAACGGTTTCGTGCGATCCGGATAGAAGAAAAGCGCACGTTTTGGGTCCAGACGGTGGAGCCTTCCTTCCTCTTTCGAAGGATACAGAGGCGGAAAGAAGGTGGGCAAAGTGATAGTCTGCCCAATGTGGAAGGCAGTGACAACCTTGGGTAGGAAGGATGGACGAGTTCTAAGGACAACTTTGTCCGGATGTACAGAGAGAAAAGGAGGCTTAGAAGAAAGCGCCTGGAAGTCACTCACTCGCCTGGCAGATGTGATGGCCACCAGGAACGCAGTTTTGAGAGTTAAGAGCCGTAAGGGACAGTTATGAAGCGGCTCAAAGGGAGCACACATTAAATAAGTTAACACCAGGTTCAAGTCCCACTGAGGCATAACGAAGGGAATAGGAGGAAAAAGATGAGTTATGCCTTTCAAGAAGCGGCTTACAACTGGGGACTTGAAAAGAGAAGGCTGATCTGGAAGCCGAAGGAAGGCAGAGATGGCCGAAAGATAGCCCTTGATAGTGCCCAGAGCAGAGCCCTGCTGGGCTATAGACAGAAGAAACAAGAGGACTTCAGAAAGAGGGGCAGAAAGGGGATCCACAGCCTTTGCTGTGCCCCATGGCACAAACTTGTTCCACCGGCAGGCGTATACAGTCTTAGTGGAGGGACGCCTGGCTGCCAAGATTACATCACAGACTTCAGGAGGCAGGTCGAAAGATGTCAACTGCCGCCGCTCAATCTCCACGCAAGGAGGTGGAGGTTGGACAGGTTCGGGTGGAGGACCGTCCCCTGCTGCTGCGACAGAAGATCCTCCCGAAGAGGCAGCCTGATCGGAGGATCGCTGGCCATGTTGAGCAGCTCGGGATACCAGACTCTTCTTTAGCACTCTGGGCAGAAGTGGTATAGGCGGAAAGGCGTACAACAGACCGCAACTCCCCTCGCGGTGAAAAGCGTCGCCTAGCGAGTGCCGCCTTGGAAATGCCAACGCGCAGAATTGCTGACATTGCGCGTTCTCTTCGGTGGCGAATAGATCTAACCAAGGCTCTCCCCATTGTTGAAAGAGACCTTGCACCACCTCCGAGTGAAGACGCCATTCGTGATCCATCATGCACCTGCGGCTGAGTTCGCCCGCCCTGGCGTTCAGGGAACCTGCCAGGTGTGGAACCACCAGGGATATGCCCTGATGTTCCAGCCATGTCCAGAGGCGCAGGGCCTCCTGACATAGGGTCCACGACCCCACCCCGCCCTGTTTGTTGCAGTACCACATGGCGGTGGTGTTGTCCGTGAACACCTGCATTACTCTTCCCCGGACAGAGGGAAGGAATGCCTTCAGTGCAAGACAAATCGCCCGAAGCTCCAGAAGGTTGATGTGGAGCCCGGACTCCGCCGGAGACCAGAGGCCTCTGATCTTCACCTCTCCCATGTGGCCGCCCCATCCCAGAAGGGACGCGTCCGTCACCACAGTGTGGTCTGGTTGGGGAAGGGAGAGGGATCTGCCATTGACCCAATCCTGGTTCGTGAGCCACCACTGCAGTTGACGTGCAGTGCCCTCCAAGATCTAGACGCAATTGGACAGATTCCCCTGATGCTGCGTCCACTGGAACTTCAGGTCCCACTGCAGAGCCCGCATATGCCACCTGGCATGATCGACCAGCAGGATGCAGGAGGCCATGAGGCCCAGCAGCCTCAGAGTCATTCTGACCGAAACCCGGGATAGAGGCTGAAAGATCGGAATCATAGCCTGAATATCCCGGACTCGCTGTTCGGGAGGATAGACCCGAAACCGCGTTGTGTCCAGAACCAATCCGATGAAGAGGAGCTTCTGAGATGGAATCAGGTGTGACTTCGGCACATTGATGGAGAACCCCAGCGAATGCAGGAGGTCGGCTGTAGTCTGGAGGTGGGAGACAACTGCCTGGGGCGAGCCCGCCTTCAACAGCCAGTCGTCGAGATAGGGGGAAGACTGGGACCCCTGTTCTGCGCAGATGAGCTGCGACCACCGCCATCACTTTCGTGAACACCCGAGGGGCGCTGGTAAGGCCAAAGGGGAGCACGGTAAATTGAAAATGCTCGTGGCCTACCGTGAACCGTAGGTAACGCCGGTGGGCCGGCAGGACGGGGATGTGAAAATAAGCGTCCTGCAAGTCCAACGCTACCATCCAGTCTTGCGGGTCGAGGGCAGACAAGACCTGAGCGAGCGTCAACATCTTGAACTTCTCCTTCCGGAGGAAGCGGTTGACGTTCCTGAGATCCAAGATGGGACGCAGGCCCTTATCCTTCTTGGGGACCAGAAAGTAGTGGGAGTAGCAACCACGACCTACTTCTGGGACAGAAACACGCTCGATGGCTCCCTTGGCCAAGAGTGCCAAAACTTCCTGTTGGAAAAGCCCCAGGTGATCCTCCAACATGCGGTGGTATTGAGGTGGCATGGCTGGAGGGGTAGTCTTGAACGGGAGGGAGTAGCCCCTTCGGACTATTTGCAAAACCCACCTGTCCGACGTGATGGTGCGTCAGTGGGGGAGGTGATGGCGAATCCTGCCGCCCACTGGCGTTTGATGGGCCTGAAAGGTCGGACTAGGAGGGTTTGGAGGCTGCTGCAGAGGGGGGGGTTGGTGGACTGGCCCGCCCGCTGGCCCCCGGAACCACGACGGTTGTTTCCACATCCCCGGCCGCGCGAAGGTTGGGTAACTTGCTGCAGCCTGTGGCTCTGGGCAGGACGTACCGGGGCACCCCTTCCGTAGCCACGAAAGGGGCGAAAAGCAGACTGAGCAGGGCGGGTGGAGAGTCCCAAGGACTTGGCCGTAGCCCGGTAGTCCTTGAAACGCTCTAGAGCGTTGTCTGCTTTGTCGCCAAAAAGGCGACGGCAATCAAAAGGCATGTCCATCAAGGTGTTCTGGACATCCCCTGAAAAGCCAGTCGACCTCATCCAGGCGTAGCGACGAAGTGCTACCGATGTTGAAATGGTCCTGCCCAGAGAGTCGGCCGTATCCAGCCCACAACGTATGGCAAACTTCGCTGCATCCCTCCCGGCAGCAACAGCCTTGGAGAGCACTGCCCGGGCCTCCTCCGGACACTGAGGCAGCACCTGCGCCACCGTATCCCACACCGAGTGGGAATAACGGCCAAAGAGACATGCAGTGTTTACCGACCGCAGTCCTAAGCTGGCGGAAGAGAACATTTTCTTCCCAAGGTGGTCCAGCTTCTTGGATTCCCTTTCCGGGGGAGCGGTAGGGAATGCGCTTTTGGAAGTGGAGGCTTGGACTACCAAGCTCTCCGGGGTGGGGTGTTGGGAGAGGAAAGTGGGGTTGCCCAGGGCCGGGCGGTGGCATCGGGCAATCATCTTGTCCACGGGGCCCCCGTGTTGGGCCTGGAGAACGTGCCCAAAAGGACGTCGGTGAGGGCCTCATTGAACGGCAGCAAGAGCTCCGAAGAGCTCGCAGCCGGCTGAAGCACCTCTGTTATGAGGTTAGTCCTGACCGCCACCGTAGGAAGCTCGAGGTTGAGAGCCTCGGCCGCCCTACGCAACACCACTGCGTATGACGCTCCCTCCTCCGTAGCCACGGTAGGAGGAGACAACATGCCAAGGTCAGGGGAGGTGTCCAAACCACTGGCATCCCCCAGTTCCTCTCTCAAGTCCTGTTCACTGTCCAACTGGTCAGTCAAAGGGTCACTTGACCCCTCCCAGTCCTCCTCCTCTGGGTGCCATTCTGGTTGAAAAGGGACTCCAGGAGTGAACAGGGGCACAAAAACCCCTCTCGGCGCCGGATCCGGCATCGGGCGGCACCGGTCCGGCTCCAGGTCCATGTCTGGGTGGAGCTGGGGTTGACGCCGGCCTGGGGGCCGACCGGCATTGAACGCTGTAGTGGTGCCGGTGGAAGCGGCGCCGGTGGAGGTGTAATGAGGTCAACCAGCGCCGATCCGGATCCAGGCCTGGATCCAAGGGGGGCCAGCAGCGCCGGGGCCGGAGCTGACGGCGGAGAAGGCCTAGGCCCCCCAACCAAGTCCGCGGGGCCCGAAGGCGCGCCGGCGGGTTCGGTCCGCCCAAAGATGGCATGCATCGCCTCGCAGAACGTACAAAGCTGGGCGGGAGTCGCTCCGGGTCCCGGAAAGGGAGGGGAAACACGGAGTCGACTCGACGGGCTCCGCGCGCGGAGCCACAGGAGGGGCACCACCCGCGTCCCTTGTCGGAGCGGCCACCCGACGAGGGGAAGTCGAAGGTGCTTCTTCAACTTCTTCTTATACTTCGACTCACCCGACCCCGAGTGCGAAGACTTTGAAGACTTGGACGAACGGTGATGGCTCCGTGACCGGTCCCTCGACCTCCCTCGCGACCTCGAACGGCGCGGAGCCGACTGCCGCTGCTCAAGCAGCTTTCGGGACCGCTCCCGCAAAGCCTTCGGCGCCATCGACCGGCAGTCGGAGCACGACTTGGGGTCGTGGTCGCGCTCCAGTCAAAAGAGACACACGCAGTGCGGATCCGTCACCGACATCATCCGATGACAGGAACCGCATGGCTTGAAGCCGGGCATCCCTCGTGCACCTTAGGAGTCGAAGACTCGAAAAAGAAGTCGACAAAAGTCGAGAAAAAGTCCGTCAAAAAATGACTGGCGGTACCGCTCTTCCCGGATCTGCGCTGGCTGGCGCGGAAAAAGAAAGAACTGACATCAGCACGCGAGGGCCGCATCTAAGTAGCTGCCGCGACGTCATCCCGGCAGCCATGACGCCGACGACGGACGCGGAGCCGACCGACGCCACCTTCCAACGCGCAGAGGTACTGCTGACGAAAAAACTTTCTGGATCCAGTCTGACGCCTGGGGGTAATTCTAAGGTAAGGAATCTATAACTAACGTGTTTCTTTCAGATACCTTTGTTTTTTCAGTGAATTTCTAAAGTTTAAATGCTAATTCCCAACTATAACGTCTCTGTAACCTTTGGCATCTTCAGTGAATTTCTATGTTTTTTTTAGGTAGTAGTCGCGTTTGCAAAGTGGTGGAGAAAGGGGGCTGGGCCTCTGACCAGCTCTCAGGAATCCTGCTGTGTAGAACTTACAGGAGGGCTTCTTGGTGCCCAAGGTCCCTCAGGAGTAAAGTGGACTTCATTCCCCAACCAGTAGTGTGCCGGAAGGTGCGTTTGCAGAGTGGTGGAGAAAGGGGTGTGGCCTCCGAAGACCTCTTAGCAATCCCACTGTGTGGGACTTACTGGAGGTAACAGGATGGGTAGTTGGCCCCCAAGGACGTCCTTGGGGGCCACCTACCCCTCCTGTAACTCCCATAGAGCAGGATTGCTCAGAGGTTGTCGGATGCCACACCCCCTTTCTCCACCACTCTGCATATGTGCCTGCTGGCGCTCTACTAGTAGGGGGATGAAGTTCCCTTGGCTATTGAGGGTCCTTGGGTGCCAACTACCCCTCCTGTTACCTCCAGTAAGTTCCACACAGTGGGTTTGCTGAGACGTTTTAGGTGGTCACGCTCCCCTTTCCCCACCACTTTGCAAACGCACCTCCTGGCGCACTACTAGTTGGGGGATAAAGTCCCCTTGGCTCTTGAAGGTTCTTGGGGGGCAACTACCCCATCTGCTACCTCCAGTAAAACCCACACAGCTGGACTGCTGAGAGGACGTTAGAGGCCATGCCCCCTTTCTCCACAACTCTGCAAATGTGCCTCCTGGCACACTACTGGTTGAGGGAAGAAGTCCACTTTAGGCCCGAGGCCTTCAGGAGTAAAGTGGAATTCATTACCCAACCAGTAGTGTGCCAGGAGGTGCATTTGCAAAGTAGTGGAGAAAGGGGGCCTGGCCTCCAAAGACCTCTCAGCAATTCCCCTGTGTGGGACTTACTGGACAGAATAGGACACCTTGTTGGCCCCCAAGGAGCCCCTGGAGCCAAGGGGACTTAATCCCCCAACCAGCAGCGTCCCAGGAGGCACGTTTGCAGAGTGGTGGAGAAATGGGGAAGAGCCTCTGGAGAGTTGCCAGGCTTTTAAAAAAAAAAACTAAAAAAAACTTTTTTTTTTTTTTTTAATAGGGAAGAGGAATGCATTGTCCCCCTTCCCTGGACCGATTTCGGACCCGGGGACCACAACCTCCAGAGCCTGTCTTTTTTTTGTTTTTAAAGGGAGGGGGGGCCACGCAGCCCCCCTCCCGGGCTAATTTTGGCCCAGGGGACCCCACCCCCCGGGCCAGGCATCTACTGTACTGTGGGTGCCCTGGGCTCGCCCCATTTGTTTCATTAAGTGCCCCTGGGAGGTGGTGGTCCCGGGGCTTTTCTAAAGCCTAGGAAAGGGCCCCATGAGCCCTCCTCCTTGATTGTAACATGCCCCTAGGATTTGGCCCACCTGGGGGCTTCTTATAAAACATGCGCAGGAGCCCGTGAATATGTGGTAAAATTATTTCAAAAAATGCTTTTAACCCTAGGCAGGGTCCCTGTAGGAACACCCTCCCCCCCTCCCCATATCTGGAGGGTCAGGGTATTCCTCTTTTCTTTTTACTTTTCATGTGGGACTCGGCTTCGAGCTGAGTCCCAAGATGGCTCCCAACACTTCCTGGTTGAAGTGTTGGCAGCCAATCAAACTTTAGTAGGATCCACAAGTCCACTGCAAGGACTCGCATCCCCAGATATCTATATTTTTTTAACTTAAATATCTTTGAAACTATTGAACGGATTTACACCAAATCACAAAAAGCACACTTTCTGGACCCACATCTAGCTTTCTGTCAAATTTGGTGTAATTCTGTTCAGCGGTTCAGGCTGTATTAGTGTTCAAAAAATGAAAAATCCACATAAACATAACATGGGGAAAACGCGTTTTAGGCCCCCCCCCCTTTAAGGATCACCCCGAAACGTTCAACAAAGCAGCTGTACCAAAAAGGGGACATTTTTTGAAAATTCCGTGAAGATTCGTCAAGTGGCGCCAAAAGTTACTGGCAAAACAAAAAAACACTTTTCCTATGGAAACTTCGGTCCCAACTATAACTACCTACTGGCGTCTGCCAGTAGGATATGGAGATATATATATATATATACATATATATCACTTAATACTTGCCTGTCCTTAACTGTGAAACCTTTACCATGCATATCCCTTTCCTATTCATACCTTTACAAAATAAGAAAAATAATACTTACTTTTAAAACCTTTAACACGCATGTGCCTTTACCATGCATGCCTTTAGAATGAAATTCGTTGTAAAGGTATTCGTGATGAAATCATATTCGTGGCAAAAGATTTGTGGTAACAGTCATGCGCGGTAAAGGTTTATGCATGGTAAAGGTATATGCGTGCTAATGGCTTCGTGGTAACGGTCACGCGTGGTTATGACCGCATTGGAATGGCTGTTTCCTTAGGAAAGGATATCATTTATGCTGTTGTCCCTCCACTTTTTACTGCCTGGTAGAAATTCCAAATAGGTCTGCCAGGAACTGCAAAGACTGATTCCCTGTCCCCCTTTAGACTTTCTGTCCATGTGACCAGCAAGTGGGAAAATCAGTTCTAGAACTGACAGAGGGGAGGATGCCTCATTCCCTTGGTGGAGTGGCTAGAAGGAGAACCAAGGCTACAGCAGAGAAGGCTAGAGCAAATTTGTCTGAGGGATTCTGGGAAGTTCTGCAGTAAAAAGAAAAATGTACTGTTAATTAAAGAGGTGGCAGTTCTGTGAGAAAGTAGCCAGGATTAGATGTAGAGAATACTCCAGTCACTGGCTAGTGTACATTATAAAAGTGACAGTACACCACCACCTTCTCACATCCTGGACCTGGGAAGAAAACATCTTAAAAAAGAAGATTCTGCCTGACTGTTGGAAAACAAATACTCAGGGACTACTGACTCCTTTTGGCACCCAGGGACTGGAACTTCTCTGCAAGAATCAATCAAGTGGTTGGCCTCCTGTTACCTCCTTTACAGGGACATGAAAAGCAGCTCTGAGCTTTTCGCCGCAGTGAAAAAGTCTTCAGCTGGGCCTCCCTGCAAAAGGTATCCAATCTAGCTGATTCTAGCCCGGAACCAAAAAAGTAACAGTCTAAAAGTAAACCTTGGGACCGGGACAAGTTGGCAAATCTACCCCCATTTAGAAGCAACCATAGCGACTACAAACTCGAGCTCTGTTCTGCTCAGAGCTTTGTTGCCAAAGCAAATGGATTCAGTGGGTATTTTCAGATGTTTTACTTGAACAAGCCGGTCTGATGACATGTAATTTGCCCACATGCTCCCCATTGGTGTAGAAACCTACTAAAATAAATACAACTCTGTCAGCGCTTATGATGAACGAGAACATTTATTATGTGTAAGATGGGGACAGACAGCTAGCGGCTGTGAGAAGTTGGCCTGGTATATGCTGTTCACTAATTAAAGTGGACACCTTGCACCAGGGCAAATCGACTCTTATGGTAGATAGGTTTAAGACAACCTTTTAAAGAAAGCTATCCTAGTGGTAGCTGTGGAGAGCAGCCTTCAGGCTAAGTCTCGGAGGAATGTAAAGCAGCTTGTTTTACCATATAATCTCTTGAATCACCAAATGAAAAGACACCACACAGGTATATATATCAAATATATATGTATTTATTTCTAAATAACTCTCTACTAATCTCTTTATGAGATTAGAAGACAAACATATGCACAAATCAACGTTTCACAATAAGTTAAGCACAAAATATGGCTGGGGCCCTAGGGGCGTACCAGACCAGTTACTAAGTAAGAGACTTGGAAACAACGACTTGCAAGGAGACAAGGCCTAGGGCTTTCAGAAGTGCTGGGGCCTCACGAAACCACCCAAGGCAGGTAAGTAAAGGACCCACGGGGGACGCGTGCAGTGTGGATACACAGGCGCGAATCGCCGTTAACTTCAATGGGGCAAGTCGCGGTTGGAAATAAAGAGTTTTAGGATACTTCGGGAGAACCTACAAGCAAGTCACTTACAGGGTAAGTAGTTCTAGGGCCCACACCCACAGGAGCACCGTAGTGCTGGAGTTACCTCACCCAGGGAAGCCGGGTGCACAGGTGTCCTTTGGTGTCGGGTCGCGGCGTCGTTTTCAATGGCGAACAAAGAAGCCTTGCTGCTTGCGGGAGCTGAAGAAGTGTCCGGTGGAATCCAAGCCTGGATTCTGGAGAAGGATGACCTGAAAGCAGAGGGGACAGTGTTCAAAGTCACTTGGCAGTGACCCGGGGCAAGGAAGATGGATGCCCACCGTCGTCGGTCGCTTCAGGTCGGTTGCGGGTGCCTTGACTCTTCAGCCACGTGGTCCAGGAGGTGTCGACGACGACCAGGAGCTGGATTCGGTGGGTCCTCGACGTCTGCAGCTGACTGCGGTGTCGGCAACTCGATTGGAGCCAACAAGCCTTGGCAGCAGCAAGTCTCGGGGAGATGAAGAAAAGTCGATGGCGCAGACCAGCAAGGTCTGAGGGACTCACCCAGCGAGGGTAAGTCAGGGCAGGCCTGGAGCAACCAGGGGAGCCCTTTGGTTTCTTTAAGAAGTCTTCTGGGGACCCACAAGCCGGCGGGCAAGGGATCGCGAAGACACCTCGGGCGGAATCACTCAACAGGGGCCCACGGTCACTCGGGACGGTGTAGGCCTCTGATCTTCGGAGGGATTCCTACTGGAGGTCGGGACCACACGTGGTCCAAAGCACAAGTTCGTAGAACGTTGTGAAGGGGTTGCACTCGACAATAGTGCACGGTACCCAGGGGTCGCGGTTCCTCGTTACTCGTGGGGTCCACTTGCCTCAGCTTCGCTGGGGACTCACGATGGCCTGGGAGAGGTCAGGAAATCCACTTCTTGGGCTGCAGGGACTTCGGACTCCGGCGGGAGCGGCGTAGTTTGCGACCGTCGTTGTCGTTTGGTGCCTGCCAAGCAGGGGAGTCACTCCTTGACTCCAAGGAGATTCTTCTGTCTTCCAAAGGTAGTGGAACGTCGAAGGGCCAGGATTCTTCTGTAGAGCGTCGTCCAGGGGTTATCTGCTTTGCAATGGCAAGGTTCCCCCTCTTATACTAAAAGAGGGAGGGACTAGCTCTATGACCCCACCTAGGGGAGGGTCAAGGGAGGGGTGGCTACACCCACTTCCCTTTGTCCAGTTTCGCGCCAGAGCAGGGGCAGGTAGCCCCTGAGCTGGTTTGAACTGGCATATGCACAGAGGAGCCTTCTGCTCCCCCAGTGCAGGACTTCAAAGCACTCTAAGAGTGCACCCACCCAGCCCCAATACACTAAACCCTGTCTGGAAGGTGGTTACACCTCCCTGTGACAGGATGCCTATTGTTGGGCTTCCTCCACTGTGAGTTTCGGTCATCAGCAGGAGGGCAGCCCAGTGTCTGTGACTGGTGGCATCCATTTTGTGATGCCAGGGCTCTTTAGGATTCTACCGCGTTTCCACAGCAGGTACATGTCTTATCCCTCTAGAAGGGTGGAATGCTACCCCCGCCGCCAAGATTGGCGGGGGGGTAGTATTCCAAGATGTTTGACACCAAACACGACATGTTTTGATGCAGCCATTCCAAAGTTAGCATTTACCGCGAGGATATAATGCACTTAAGAGTATATGGTTTAACCGCATCCACAAACAGCACCAGAGAATGGACTCTGAGAACTGCAGAGGGGCCCTGCTCATGCAGAGGCACCCCCTCACATAGAAGCCAAGCACCCTGCCCTCAGGATTGATAGGGCCTGCCATAGGGGTGACTGATAGGTTTATATGTGTGTGCAGGAGAGATATAGGAAACCTATATCTCAGTGAGGGGTGCTAGCACCACCTCACCCAGGCTGCAGTAGCAGGCCTGTGGTGTCAGATTTAGACTGCTTCCCAGGGGTGGCATAACACATGCTGCAGCCCCTGGGAGGCCTGTGAAGTACCTATGCCCTTGGCACCTAAGGTACCATATACTAGGGACTCATAAGGCACCACAGTATCCAATCACTAGTGCACCTAGAGTGCACTCCATGTCGCTTAGAGAGAACAGAGAGGCTGGGGCCCTGATTGGCAGGGACCCAGCCAGACTATAGCCAGAAACCAATGCTAACATCAGAAAAAAAGTGGGGGCAACATAAGAGGCAGATCCTACTCTCCTACAGCGGCCAAGTGTCCAACAAGGGGAAGTCTCACACAAGCTTTTATTGTTCTAAACCGCAAAGAAAGGGCGTTATGATTTATGCAATACATGCCCAGTAAAAGTACACGATTAAGACATTTTCTCAGAAATAAGGCACAGGGCGTCTCCTGCCTATCACTAGCCTTGGCAGGTTACACAATTATAGAACACCAGGAAAATCAGAAAAGGCCAACACTGCGTGATACCTACATGGTGTGAGGTGGTGGGGCTGCTGCTACCCATGTGTCCTTTGCTTGTGACAGTTGGGATTTCCCAAGCTAATGCAATGTACTAGTAACGGTAAATGTGATAAGAAAGATTTGCAAAATTTGTCCAATCAGGGACACATAAGCTTTGCCACTTCTAAATATGGTGTGGCCAAGTGCCTGTTGCTAAGCTAGTATCATGTGCTGCTTGAATGTGGTTCTTGAGCAAGCCTTGCATTGCGATGGCAGCTTACTTACAGTAACTGCAGATTAGTTTATCCAAGTCTTTTCTGTGCATGTTCTACAGGCCTTTGGTAGTCATTTAGTGTCATAAGGCTGGGCAACCCACCAATGTTAGAGAATAATTATAAATGGCTTCCACATTCCTGCCATCTGATACTAAATCACAACACCCTACCCAGATTCTGCCTTCATCATCATTTCTGTACCTTCAAACTCATCATCATTCGGAAGAATGTGTTTGTGAGGTAACTTATACTTGGGCATGCAGTGCATACAGCTGGATGTTACTGCTGACAAGCATGCAGGGCAAACCTGGATCATTATGCAGAATGTGACCAACACTGCTATCCCCATTATAATCACTTCCAATATCCATGACCCCCAGCCCCTGAACCATGTCAATACTTGTTCTCACATGCTCCCTATGTGTATGCCATGTGCTTCATCCTTTACTTTATCTTATTGATCGTGTTATTTATGTTGTTGCTGTTATCTGGGATAAAAGAGCAGCAAGGCTGGTGGATGACCTGACACATCCCTTCTTCCTTAGCGAGAATGATGTCTAAAGCAATGCAATTTTGAATAACTACAGCCCTCATGGTGGTAAGCTCTTCAGTAATGTTACCTAAAGCTGCTGCTGTTGAACCTGCTAAATCCTCAATCATCCTTGCCATCTGGTGTATTCTATATGTTGTGTATTCCACTCCTGCACTGGATATCATTACCCCAATGCCTGTCATCACACTGTTTTCTCACTCTGCCGTCCTTTTGCTCCTTGCTGGGCGGTGACCCTGTTGTTGTATTTGTAATAGGTCAATAAAATGGGTAATCCGTGGCAGGATGGAGGCAAGGTAGCAACTCTCGTAACATCCCGGGGGCAAATAAAAGTACACCCACTGACCGCAGACGAAAAACAATCCCTTATACCCCACTAAACCTGGTGATGATCGCTGTTGGCCCTTTCTTACTCTGGACATTCTTATAACGTGTGAGCACTTGCTTTCGCCCACGAAAACAGCTGGCCTGTCTGTCTCTGTTCCTATTCCTAATGCCTCATGGTTTCTTTTCTCTCACTCCTTCTGTCCTGCCTCACCCTCTGCCATCTCCTTGATGGGACACCCAAACATACATTTCTTCCATTCTTCCTTGGCTCCCACTAGTTGCTGTATTGTGCATAGGGCCTTTATAAGATTAGGAGTACCTGGTGTTTACTGTGGGCCTTCTTTGGCATTCTGTATGCAGGACGGGCAGTGATCTGCTGTTCTACTCTGAACTTCGGTATCCTTGGCTCCTCCGTTTCAGTTTCCTTGAAGGGTTCCATCCTGCCCTGTCCATCAACCTCCCCTCCTCTTCTCTTGGGGTTTTGTCAAATGCATCTAGTATCATCTGATCTTTCCTTGTTGGCTGCATGTTCATGCAAGGTAGTTTCTTTGACCTAGGGGCTGTTGTCGTTTGCCCTGCAGAAACCGCACTATCTTTCCTGGTGTGTCCTACCACTATTGACTAGTTGTGCTGCCCGATAAGCATGTCTCTCACTACAGCACATCCTACATATTTTGAAAATGGTATGGCATTGTAACTCAGCCTATCCCCTGCACCTGGTGGAATATATGTGCAGACATAACATCCTGATATGTTCACTATAAGCACATACATTTCCAACATTTCTACATATTTGTTGCCTTCATACTCATCCCAAATTCATTTTTCTTCTCCTCCTCCATCCCCAACTTCCCCCATGTTGTCTTGCTCTGTCCTGTTTAATTGGGGCTCTTCGTACATTATCTCAGTATTGTTCATGCCGGCCTCTTGTCCATCAAGGAATGGTATGGCAATATGTTTTGCACATACCAGCACAAGCACAGTTATTATTATTCCTGGAACAGGGGGTCAGTATTGCTGTCAGAACTGCTGGCCACTTTCTTTCTGCTTTCCTTGCTCTTGGCATTGTCCTAGCCGCCAGTTAGAAACAATGAAATTGAAGACGTTGTTGTCCTTGGGTTGAGGCAGTCAATCTGTGTAACTACCTAGCAGGTCCCACGCTCCTATTGAGGCGGGCATCAGCAACGTTTGTTTCAAGATGCGATGAGGATATTATTTCCTTAGCCGTTGGTACCCCTTTTGTGTAGCATCAGAGGTTAGCCAGCACTTCATGCACACAGGGTACTTGAAGAAACATGAAGATCCTTGAAAGGTAGATATCCGGAGACCGGGCCCGCTTGCACTCTTCCGATCCTGTGACTGTGTGCAGCACGAGCAGCCCTCTTTAGCTTCTACTTGCTGCTTTGTTGGAGCGGAGGTTGTATGTGCAGGGTGCCGCTGGTGGTGGTGCAAGTGGTGCTTGATGTTCTTGTTAAGGTCCTGATGCTTCCTTAGTGTGAGAGCTGTGGATCCAGGAAGTCAGCCCCTCACACTTGATGGCGGTTGTCAGGGGAACTTGGTTGGGGCCCTTCCAACTAGGCTGGAAGCAGTGTCATCTGGTGTGGGCTTTTATCCAAACCCAATCTTCCGGCTGAAGTCTGTGAGCCAGTGGTGTACCTGCCTCTGGAAGAGCCTGCAGAACCTGACGAAGATAACGCAATGTCTATTCTTACAGAGTATAACAGTGAATCATCTGATATTGACAGTGGAACAATAGACATGTGGCCTGAAATGTTCATGGGGCGGTCAAACAGAATCTCGTGTGGAGTCAGCTTAGTCACGCTGTCAGGGGTGCTTCTCATTGCCAACAGGGCCAGTGCATCTACCCAGAATAGTTCAGTGGAAGCACAATCTTTCCTATTTTGTTCTTAAGCACACCATTTTTTCGCTCCACCGCTCCTGCTGCTGGTGGGTGATAAGCACAGTGCAACTTCTTCGTAACCCTAAGCCCTCTGCATATTTCCCCTATCACATGAGAAATGAACGCAGGTCCATTGTCTGAGCTGGTACCCCAAAATGTGGAATCAGTTCTTTCAAGAGACATGTGGCAAAAAATTGTGCATCACAGTTTTTTGTTGGGTATGCCTCTGTCCACTTACTGAACATACACATGATGACCAACACGTACTTGTACTTCTGTGTGAGAGGCATCTCGATGAAGTCTAGCTGGAGGCTCTCAAAAGGCCCATGAGGAGGTGGAAAGTGGCCAGGTGCGGTAGATGTACCTTTCCCAGTGTTGTATTGTGCACAAACCGTACCTTGTCTACAGAGGTGTTCTGCTGTCTGCCGGAACTTGGAGTTGTACCAACATTGGGAAAACAAGCGGATCATACCATCTCGACCCACATGGGAAGGACTATGAAAAAGGCAGGCCATGGAGGAGAGAATTGATGATGGCAATATATTTTACCATTAGGACCTGTCCACAACCCCTCTTCTGTCTGCATACATCCTCCCTTCCTCCACTCCTCTTTTTCCATCTCCGCGACCTGTCCCTGAATATGTGTAGGATCAAAACACAGTGAATCATCTTTCAATTGTATCCCCTGTGTTTGTTCAGTTATCTGGATCACTGTAATTTCACAGCCTGTCAGCGCTATTCTCTTTGCTTCTCCATCCAAAGCTGCATGTTATATTTGCTGGCCTGCTAAGGTGAAGAATCCTCTCATTGCCCACAACTGCCTAAAGTCATGGACCACCCCAAAGGCATACTGGATATCTGTGTATATGTTTACTCTTTCCTTCAGCCAGGATGCATGCCCTTGTGAGAGCCAGTAGTTCTGTTACTTGTACGCTTTTGGCAGTTGTCAACCTTCCCCCCCCCTCCAACAGTTTCTTAGCTCTGCCCACTCCATAGGAAGCCTGCAGTGTCCCTCTGTCGATCTGAGACATGACCCACCCACAAACAGATCTCCCTCAGCATCTGGAAGTGGCGTGTCTCTTAAGTCTGGACGTACCTTTGTATTTCTATCTGTAGCCAGTGCACAATCATGAAAGGCATCATCTGCGGTCAAATCATCTTGGGCGTCTTCAGTGTGCAAAAGGCAAGCTGGGTTCAAGGTGGTACATCTTTTGATAATAATGTGCGGTGCCAGCAATGTTAACTCATACCTAGTAAGGCGTGCATTTGTCAGATGTTGTGTCTTGGTGGAAGTTAGAAGTGTGTCCACTGCATGTGGGACATGCAAAACCAAAGGGTGTGCCAGCACTACATTTTCGGATTGTTCTACCGCCAGGGCCGCCGCCACTGGTGAGGCAGAACTGCAATTTCTTGGGGAGACCTTGTAGCTCTTCAGCGATAGGTGGCGCTGGAGGGCAACAGTGTCTGCCACACAGAAGGCGAAGCCAGTAGCAAGTCATCTATGTACTGCATGAGGGTGGAACCTTCCTTCAACACTAGGGAGTCCAAGTCAGTTTTCAATGAATTTGTAAAGATGGAGGGTGACTGTATACCCCTGAGGGAGCCTACAGAAACTATACCTCTTTAGTTGGAAGCAGAATGCAAAAAGGTACTGGCTGTTGTGCAAGGGGATGGTAAAGAAGGCGGAGCTAAGATACAGCACGGTAAAGTGTGTGGCTGTCACTGGGATGTTTGACAGAATTGTAGCCGAGTTGGGGACCATAGGGAAAGATGGGAGCACTATCTTGTTCAAATCTCTATGGTCTTATGTGAATTGGTATATTGGGGACCCATCTGGGCCCCAGGAGGCTTTTTGACAGGCAGTATTGGTATGTTACAGGGGCTAGAGTGTATTTCCTTTATTATCCCCTGTTGGAGAAGTGTTGAATCCTACTCATGTTTTCCGCAGGAACGCCATGCAAAAGATGAAAGGTCCCCAACCTCTCCTGGTCACCTATGGGACCCAACAAAGTCAAAGTACCAACAGTAACCAGAGGAAGAAGGGAAAAAAAACAAGGAAGGAAATAATGTCCCACGAGGCACCCCACTCTAGGACAGGACCAGTCAGCCAGGAACAATTTCTGTTAACCAAAGGATAGAAAAGGTAAGTATAAAAAGAAATGATAATCCTTAAAGTCTAAACAATCATATGGGTAATGCTAGACTACCTGAACAATTCCCTTCTTCCGTTTAAGTCTGGTAACTGGTGTGAGTGAAGAGGTGTTCACGTCTACAAAGGTAAAAGAGAGAGTTCAGAGGTTAGAAATCAAAAGAAACATATGACGAAGAGCACATTGAAACCCACCTATGAACGTATGAGGAATGGATGCATATGTAATTCCCAACATAGAGCCATCAAAACATATATGTAGTGCAATATAAGACAGAAATCCACCTTACCTTCAGGTGGAACTAATTGGACTTCCTATTCTTTCAGGAATACTCTGGGATAATGCAAATACTGGGGAAAAAACAGATCTCCAAAGACACGGGATCCGCATTAGATAAGTATTTACAATAATTAAATGAACATAAGAAATGCAGCGCAGAAAGAGCAGTTACCGTAAGAAAATGAATGTAGCTTTCTTGGTTATGTTTTCTTTTCTGCAGGAGTATGTTTATTTCGTCACCAGGAGCTGTGGATTAACACCGGAGCAATACAGGCCAGACGACAGGGAACAGCTGAAAGGGAACAGGAAGCCAGGAGACGACGAAACAGCGATGGAGGGAGCCGGACACTAGAAGACCGACGCAGGATTCGCCAGACCGATGACCCGGAAGTGCAGGTAAGACCCAGGACGTGGAAACGCTAAACCGATGCTGGAACGCGAAGCGTCTCCACTCGGGATTAGCGTGGCTTTAGGCTCGTCCGCCAGTACCCACGCATGCGTGGGAACGGGACCGGCCATCTTTGTAGTTCGCCGAGCCTGGCAAGCATGACAAGAAGGTCTTATATGACTGGTGCAATACCCTCCTCCCCTTCTTTGGATATCTAGTATTGTGGCACCTGTGGCAATTGTGCTCCTGGTATCAATTTAATCTGTACTGGTGGGTAATCTAGCACCTGTCCTACGTCATTGTTACTTCGTTCCCACACATGCTGTGGCACGTAATACCGCAGTTCTGGCGGTATCACTGGGTCGGTGCATGACACGAATGCCTGCAACATCAGACCGCTTGCTCTGCTTTCCACAAAAAACCCTAACGGTGAGCAGTGTATTCATTTTTGTTCCCGAGAGTGGTGCCTATGGCATGTCTGAAGCCTTCAGCACTGATCTTGTAGCTCCTATATCTACTAGAAAGGGAACAGTTTTGTTCAATATTGTTCCCTCCACTTATGGACCAGCATAATCCACTGTTATTGCTGGAGCTAATAGGCAGTCTTCCACTCTCAGGCATCCCTAAAATGTCTCTGGTGGTTGTCTGGGAAATGGTGGGTAGCCACCATCGTCCTCTGGCATTCATTGTTGCCTATGTCCTCTAGGGGCAGGTGGAGGTGCGTTGTTCAAGCCATACCTATGCTGTGCCGTGATAGGGTCCTGCTGTAAGTCAAATGTGTTGTCTGTATATGGTGGTGGAGCATTTCGCAAATATGATTGCTGCGTTTGGGATTTGTGGTGCGCTGATCTATGGCCCTGTTACCTATTGTTTAGCAATGGGCAATATGCCTTTCAGTGGCCCGGGGCATTACAGTGGAAGCATGCTGTTCCGGGTGGAAGCTGTGAGGCTTTCCTATCATTCCTTCCCCTGCCTCATCCCCTTGACCTTCCCCTGCCCCCACTCCTAGTGTGTTGGACACTGAAGACCTTTTCTTGTGCGACCATAAGGCGCACATTTTCCTTCTTAACCTTTTCTGTTTCCATGGCCTGTAGGTGCAGCTGGTAGTCTGCACAATATTTAGCTGTTGCTGATACCTTTTCTATTGGTTTTTGCTGCCAACACACAAAAGATGTCTCTAGGTGTGCCCACATGGCTGTCTTTGTCCGTGGATAAAGGTGGTGACAAATGCAGACATGGCATCTCCCATGGGGTTCTTCTGCCCGCTGTTCTGTTGGTAGACCATCAGAAGGTGGTTGAAGTTTGAATTTACTCTTTCATGCTTGTCCTGTTTAGTGTATGTTATTTTTTCCAATCTCCCTTGTCTTCTGGAACCTTCTCCTTCAAATATTTTATCACCTCACAGACCTTCTCCTCTACCTCATCTCCAGGCACTCCCCTTTCCCCTCTTTCTGGCTCCTGTTTTGGCCATTCTATTTTCTTTTTACAGTCCTCCCACAGGTTCTGTGGTACAATCACATTGAACTAAATATATAAATCCTACCACAACAATCCTTCCATTGCTGCCATTCTATGTAATTCTGTATACCATTTCTGTGGTTCTTCTTGCAATTTAGGAAAATCCATAGTGAATGATATAAGATCTGCTCTGGACCATGGGACATGTATGTAAGTCACTGTGTTTGCCTTGGCCCCTGGGGTGTAGGTACTTCTCACAGGGGCATAATTAAGGTATGCTTTGTGAGGACTGGAAGGGTGTGTATAGTTGGGGACAGTGTCTGTACTATTTCTGACTGCCAGCTAATTGGTTAATTTCTTCCACTGACGCAGTTTGTCTACAGCGTAGTTTAATGTGTCCACAACCCTGGCATCATCCCAAGTCGGTAGTTCAGAATCTGTGAAGCTAAACTTGGCTACATCCCAGTCGTACTCAGGAGGAAGGGGAGGGTGTTCCTGTGTCCCATGGGTACCTAGGGTCTTGGCTTACTGAGCATAAGCACAGCGTACCCAGAGGACCTTTGTCCATCAAATCTGCTCGTGCTAGTGACAGTACAGTTTCCTGGTACGATCTTGGGTGTGTCGCTGTGAAGGTGTTTACTTGTAGTTGTCCCTCCACCAACTGTTCTAAAAGTGCCGGGCTTTTGGAGGTATCACTCCTCATATGTTTCTTGTGGAAGACAGGGGAGGATGCAGGTGTGGTGGTGTGGGAGCTTGGGCAGCTCAGGCTATTCTTGCAAGCTTGTGGTAATGATGCTGCATGGGTGCTGTCCACTGCCGTTTCAAATATTACAATACCATGAGCTGTCTGGTGTGCGTAGGTGCAGATGTCCCATATTAAAGTGAGCAAGCTTTTAGCACCTAATGTATGGTTGATTGACCTGTCATCAAACAGTTGTTTCCACACATTATTAATGAGACGTGGTGCTGTGATGCCTTTTTCTTTGCATCTTTTTAGCAGCCTGTCACGCTTTTTACTGAACTTGGAAGCAGCATAGGCTACTTCCTTTCTTATTGTTTAAAGGGAAAGGATACTTGAAATGACGTTGAGGTCGATTTTTGTCACTTCCTCAATGACTGGCGTGAGCGCCAGAGTGCAAAAGGCAGCCTCCTCGGGTGTAGACAACTCGGTGTGTTGTGCTCCTGCGGAGGAGAATGTAGATGTGCATTCTGAGTTAGGCAGTGGAGCCTGCCGCTGGCTCGTCATTCTGCCCATTATCTCCTCGAGGACTTGGCCCTCTGCACCATCTCCTGTATAGAAGGTGCAGCTGAATTCAATTGATTCCCCACTGAACACAGCGGGGTACCAGTTTAAGTGCAGTAATGGTGAACTTTGCATACAGTGCATTCATACAAATCAAATACAAAACAAAAAAGAGGGAATCCAAGTCTTTTCTGTGCACGTTCTGCAGGCCTTTGGCAGTCATCCCACCTATGTTAGAGAATAATTATAAATGGCTTCCACATTGGTTTATGCCTCAATACTGAGGGTGCATGGCTTGGCATCCACGCAAGATGGTGGTTCCTTCCTGAGCTCTCGCAGGCCCTCCACACTGAGCTGCATTTTCGATAGCCTCCGGTGGCTCATTTTCGCCCTAATCAGTGAGTGGATATGGACGATGCTTTCTTGACTACAGTGGCGGGTCAGATTTGGAGTCCGGCATCGCTCCTTGCTCTAGCGGCCCAGCTGACTCATAGGACGCGCTGACAGCAAGATGGCGGGTCAGCGCTGAGTGGGAGCCTGCCATCTCCTGGTTCCGTTCTAAGCGAGGATGTTTCACGGCTGTGGAATGGAGGCAAACCTTCACCGCCTGGTACTTCCTACCCACACTCTGCCCCACAAGTTGCAATCTCTCACGGCTATCCACCTCCCCCATGGGAACCAACAAGCTGAGATTTCACCCCTAGAGTGCCTCGCATACAGCAACTCTAGGCGGCTTGCACCTTGCCGTTTCTTCTGACAGAAGGATGTCCAGCTTTTGACCATCTCTTACATGCCGCCTCTACTGTTCTGCCTTACTATCTGACTGCTCTGTCGCAATCTGCAAGGGCCATGCATTTCCCTAGAATCCCCCTATTATTTATTTACATCCTGCAAGGGACCGCTGGTAATAATATACCCAAAATGGGGCCTTCTGACATGGACAATTACTTCCCCCTGTTCATTGAGCATCTCATCCTGTTTCCTGAGCGCTCCTTGCCAGCTATAGTGGGCATTCTTACACTAACAACATCTGTAATCCCCCATAGTGGCCCCAACTGGCATTGCAGGTACAGACATCCACATATCTGCCCCTTTCCAGCTCAGGTTTTTGTGTGGGCATCTGGAAAAACTACAGTCCACTCAACGGTTTCACTGTCTGGCAAATCAACGCGTCATTTGTGATAGTTGCTGCCTTACTACTGACGGCGACTCAATCTGCGGTTCAGTCCTGCACCCTTAATTCTCCCCACTATGGCCTACATACCATGAGGTTAATACACCAAGTTGTATACAATAAGCCATCTCCCTTATTGGGATTACTTTCATACTACCTGCTCTCATGATCAATTTACTTAATTAACCCTGATCCTCTCGTTCCCATTGCAAGGACTGTTGTTGCTTCTAAGCCACATTTTCTAGTGGCAACCTACTACTGCTAATCATGGCAGAATCAAAGGATCATAAGGAGAAAGATAGGAAAGAGGAAAAGGCAGCCTTAAAAGATCGAAACAAGAACCTATGATTCCAGACTCCCCAATAAAAGAAAAGCAAGACAACTTCACCATGCTCAAAGCTATCCTCAAGAACCGAAATGTTGTGCACAACATAGCTCAAAGCATAAAAACAAATACAGAGCGGTTACAAATTACGGTTTCTGAGATTAGGAAGGACCTTAAAGGGTTTAACCTCAGAATGTAAGGATTGGCTTGAGCGAAGACTCCATCACTGCTCATTCCAAACATTTAACTAAAATTAACTCTGCAATAACATCCCTCAAACTTGAAAATACTGAGCTGGATGACCGCAATAGATGCAGTAATCTTAGAATCTTTGGTCTACCTGAGGGCTCGAAGGACAAAGCCCTATCAGTCAATTTTGGATTCCATCAATGCTTGGCATCACATTCATAAAAGACTTTGAGTTGGAAAGTGCACATCAGATACCTACCGTCAAACCCCAAAATGCCAAGCTTGCTCGTGCACTAATCTTCAAACCTCTTGTCCATCAACATGCCAAAGTCATCTTAGCACATTTGAGAAAAGTCAAGTCATTCTCATGGCAAGGCTCCATCCCCCAAGACTTTGCCAGGGATACAGTCATCAGAAGAAAAGGTTTTTTAGCACTCATCCCTATCAGATAGAGGGATTCAGCACTCCTTCAGAGGTCCATCCAAATTTAAAATCGCCTAAAAAGGCCAAACCCACGTATTCTCAGGGCCTGTTGAACTCGAGACTTTCTTGGACAGCACCTTTGAAATCCACATGGATGATTGCAACGAGAAGTTTGGTTAATCCTTCACTATCACAGTGTGCAGTTACGGATTAGACTGTTCAGTTCGCATCCTCAAACTCTCCTGATATACCCTTGATATGGTATAATGTACTCCCTCCTCTCCAACTGTTTTAAGGATACCGCAAACAATATCGCAACGTGCCTTCGATGTCGATAATCAGCATTATTGGAATGGTCATTTTGAGCAGAGGTGCTAATGTGTTCTTTTTTCTTTACAGGTCTAAGTGGTTGGGCGGGGTTCAGCTCCAATTTGTGCATGTGCTTATATATAGCCATGGATTATTCTTTATATCAGTGGGTATTTCGTTTATAAAGCTGACAGAGTTCCCCAACTCATTTCTAAACATTCCAGTTGGTCAAATAGTTGGTCCGTACGGAGGCGGAGTAGATTCATTTCCACATCAATGTAACTTTGCAGCCTCTACCACACACCAGCAAGTTCCTACAGCTGTAATTCATGTAGTGATGACATCTTGTTTATTTTATGAGCATGAATGGATTTGGTCTCTGAATCTATTCAGATTCTATATTTGATCTCTGTATTAGCACTAGCCTAGAATCCACCTACCTGGCTCCATGACATAGGGTCGGTCGATGCAGGACAGTGTATTTTATCTTTATTAGAACGAGCTTAGGGAGTGGTAGGCACTAAAACTATTCTGCAGCTCCAAAGGGTTAGGGTGATGCTCGTCATTAGAATTGCTGTTTTGAGTTTCACAACCTGTTAATTGTTATATTGTTGGCTTCTCCGATGGCTGGGTGACATGGCTGCCCAACTTATGCCCAAGTGATCTAGTTGACTTGATGGATGTTCCATAACATGGGTGGGTTAATTGTGATTCTACTTGCACAGCTTTCTTACCTCTCTCATACCAGCGAGTTCCCAACGCTGTTACTGCTAAAATTTTGGCCCTCAGAATCACCATGTTCCCCTGCCTGCTTTTGTCTCTGTTATGGTAATATCCCACTGTCCAGTCATCTCGATTTATCTATATATGTTCGACTGTTTTCTAATTCTACTTACTTCACTTCTTGGTAAGGAGGGCTTTCGCTCCCCTTGCTCGAGATCCGCACTGCTCAGTTCACATCACCGTGCCTCACTGAGGCTCTTCTCCCGGCCTGAAGGGAGAATCTTTGGTTTTGACAATTCAAGGTTGATTCCCGCCCCTCTTGTCATACTACATCCTCTGTCCTAATTTTCCTGTATCCAGTGTGGCACTCACTGTCGCTCCCAGACTCCAGCCTGTTAGGTAGATCTCTACTGCCACTTACACCAGTCTCTCATGGTTATGCCCAACCCTCTTATGTCAGCATTGAAAGTAATCTCCCTCAATACCAAAGGCCTTAAACACCATGTGAAATGCAAAAAAGTGTCTGACTACTGCCACTCATTTGAAGGCGACCTGGTGTTTCTCCAAGAAACCAAGATTGACTATGAAGAGGCAATATTCATGCGTATCCTGCTCTCCGGCAATAGCTACAAAACAAGGTGTAATCACCTTAATCTCAAAGAATACTGGTCTATCAATAATTGCCTCACAGCAGGATGACAATGATAGATGGTTGATCACTCGGCTTCAATGAGGCAACATAGAATTATATGCGGTCAACAAATATGCTCCTAATGTTGACCGCCACAGATTTGCTCCAACCTTTCGGCTAAATTGGCACTAATTCCATCCAATGCCCGAATCATTCTGCTGGTGTGATTTCAACTTTCAGATGGATGTCATCTTAGACAAGACCTTTGCCTTCAAATACAGGGTCCCCAAAGCTCACAAAGCAATGTGATCTCTGAGGTGTGGCCGAGCAGTCGACTGCGATGGCCACACGGCTGTGAAGCTCCTGAGCCAACGGCTCAAATCCTATGGGTCGAAGCTTCCATCCTCGCTCATCTGGTTGTGCTGGAGAGTCCGGAGCCTCTCTGGATCCAGCTGCCCCTCTGGTGGAGCCCGATGACCTACTCGGACGTGTAGATCTGCTGCGGAGAAGACGAGGCCCCGCTGCGACAGAGGCAGCGGGCGAGCCTGAGGCTGGGGCTGCGGAGCCCCGCTGGGTCTCATCCGTCCTCCGCGCCTCACTTGGACCAGCCGGATATCCTCCTCTGAATGATCGTGGCTGAAACACTCTGGGCCGCCCCGAGCGACACCGTGAATGCAGACGGTCACGGGGCTGCGCTGCTGAGTTACACCATCCTCTCTCAGCGGGCCGTGGCTCTAACTCCATTGGCGCTTTCCGTAGCGGCTGCCCCGCCGAGTGGTGACCTGCTTGTGGGGCGTGTAGCTCCGGATGTCAGCTGGCGCTGGTGGGGCACGGCTGTAGCCCTCTTTCCTGGATCCTGCTCAGCCCTGTGCGGCGTTCGCCCCCACAGGTGCAGCTGCCTGGGACTGCGCCTTTAAGGCCGATGGGTTCGTGACCGGCTGCGGCCTGAGCTGAGACGGGCCGGCAATCCTGCGTGCTGCCGGCCGACCTCTGTGGACCGGGGGACTACCCACCTGCATGCCACACCTTCCCACTGCGGTGAGTGTCTAATTTCTGATGCTCCTTGGCCTGCATTTGATCTCCTGGCCCTCCATATACGCTAGGTGAGAGGCGGTGCCCACACTGGAGTATGCAGTTACCACGTGGCACCTTGGCACCCAGTAGCGACCACTTCATTGCCCGGCTCCCCTCTTGACGGCCATCACTGTTGGGGACCCTCCAGGCTGGAGCTTGGGGGCTCTGGAGCTGCCATCCATTAGCAATTTTGCGGCAGAGGGTTCGTCATTGCCTCCCTTAACTTGCTCCTCTATTGGTTAGCCGGCTCCGCTTGCCTGCAGCTCCGTGGCCATGCCTCTCCTGCTTTTCCACCATGGATTGTGGGGACCCCAAACAGAGTAAGCGGACGTTTGACCGGCCCAAATCGTTGGGTCGCCAGGACCCCCTATCGGACATTGACGACGACCAAGACTCCGCAGCCTGCACTGATCCTCCGGAAGGAGTAGCCTCGATCTTGGCTGATCCGATGTGCAGGATTCCGCGCCATAGATGCGCGTTTCGACTCCTTTAAATCCTGGCTTGACCGTATGGGGGAATGCCTGGATAGACAGGGCACCCACCTCGACTCTGCTGAAGAGCGGGTTTCCACCCTAGAGGATAACGCCACCACTCTGACTCGAAAATTAGAAAAGACCGAGCGCTTCCTGAAGGCTGTCGCCATCAAAAATGAAGATTTAGAGGCGTGCTCTCAGCGCAACAATATCCGCATCATTGGCCTGGCAGAATCTACCAACACAGGACGCCCTGAACAATTTGTGTAAACCTTGCTCGTCGGACTGTTCGGCGCCCAACACTTTTCCTCAACATTCATCATGGAGAGGGCACACAGGTCCCTGGGCCCTCGACCCCTCCTGGAGCCACTCCAAGGCCTAGCATTGCGCACCTTCTGAATTATAGGGATCAAGACACCATACTCCGTCTGGTCAAGGAGAAATCCCCTCTACTCTATCAGGGCACCACTATTTCCATTTACCCGGAGTTCACCTTGGCGGTGCAGTAGGCGAGGCACAAGTTCACCGAGGCGAGGGCACAGCTCAGAAAGCATGCTCTACCCCGCCTGACTCTGGGTGGTGTCGGATGGCAGGCCACCCTACTTTGACAACCCGGCTGAGGCAATTGCATTCTGTAAACGATTGGGCCCAGGCAGCCCCTCATCGACCCCCACCACCCCGGAACACTCCTCTCAGGACTTTATTGTGTCTGCTAGTGTTGATCTTTTCAATACTGGCCGACTGGCCCTGTCCTGATTATTTTGCAGGTATTGCTGAGCCGCTGGGCAATTTATCCTCCCATACTGTTATTTGTTTAACATTGCATGGCCCGCTCCGCTATGCAAAGTGACTGCCTCAACTCTTACAAAACATGCATAAGTAGTCTTGCTTAGAATGGGCACCAGGCTCTGACGTGTTGCCCGCCGCACGGATGATTCCGTGTTTTGATTTATTCACTTTTTGGTTCCTGTTGTGGGCTTTATTGGGATTCGCTAGGACCTCTTCTCCTAGTGTGGGTGGGAGGATGTTTCTATGTTTGTTCTGATTGTTATTGCTATAGCTTGTTTATCTCTCTCTCTTTCTTTCCTTTCCTATTCCTTTCTTGACCAGACAGGACTATGCAGTGACTACTCTCCTGCAATTGACTGAGCTGACCCTTTTTATTTTCTTCCTCTTCCAATGGGTACCCCTAGACGGACTGTGGATAGGACTCTCCTTACCTGGAATGCCCGAGGTCTGAAACACCCCCGTAAAAGCAAACTGGTATTATCATATCTCACCCGGCAGGGCTCCAAAGTTGCATTCCTACAGAAGACACACTTGCCCCCCAGACATCTCCCATTTTTGCTGCGTCATGGGGCCCACAAAGTTATTTTGCTGGCTACAGCTCTTACTCCAGGGGAATCTGCATGCTTATACATAAATCCCTTCCCTTCATACATCACACCACAGTCGCTGATACCCAAGGTCGCTACCTCATGGTGACGGGAACTATGCTGGGGAGGCAAATTGTGCTTCTGAACCTTTATGCTCCAAACACTGACGACCCCCTCTTTTATCAGACCGTGGCCGCCCTCCTGGATGGGTCAGATGCGGACACTATCTTTATGGGCGGCGACTTGAACATCCTTCTTGACCCTGACATGGATTCTTCCAGTGCCATACCAAGCACCAAGCCACGTTCACTATGCGCACTTCAGGATATGGTACATACACACGCCCTTAGGGACGTCTGGCACTCCCGACACCCTACGACTCCTGGTTATACTTTTTATTCTGCTCCTCATTCAGTGTGGACCCAATTAGATTACTGGTTCCTGTCGCCAGCCGGTTGCCCTTTGCTCGAAGACATACTGGTATTGCCCCAAACACTATCCGATCATGTGCGGCTGTCGATTACCCTTCCTTATGGCGGTGGCTGGGAGCGCCGCTGGTCCTTCCTCTCCACATTGTTGTTAGAAGCGATTTTCCGCTCCAAACTCCACAAAGCTATCATAGAATATTTCCAGCTTAATGTAGGATCCTTTAATCAATATGCCACCCTCTGGAATGCATTTAAGACCTATATTTGTGGAATTTGCATTTCTAAACAGGCGGGGGTGCTGCGCAATATCCGTACTAGTCTAACACGCTTAGAGACCGTGCTCAAGCACATATGAGGAAAACACTCCTTTACCCTCCCCATCATCTCTACATAAAAGCTCTGTTTTGTTAGAAGAATTTCACGACTTGGCTGATAGGGAGGTTACCCATATAGGTAAATATGCTGCGGCGTGAAAATATGGTGAAGGTGAGCGCCCTGGTCGAATGCTCGCCCACCTCCTGCGCCCTCCTCAGGGAACCGGCCATATCGCTGCACTGGAGCTTGACGGTGGCACCCCAGTTACAACTAATGAGGGCATAATCACCAAAATAGTTTCCTACTATAAATCGCTGTACACATCTCGCCTCCCCCCATGACTCGACGGCGCGTCAATCCCATCTAGAGGAGGTAGCCATGGTCTGGCTCAGCAGCGACCAATCTAAGTTCCTGAGTGAGCCGTTCACTGCAGAGGAAATCGCCCAGGCGATTGACTCCTAGATGGTGCGAAAGCCTCTGGGTTAGGTGGCCTGACAGGTGCTTTTTACAAAGCTTACAAAAACACTCTGATCCCCCATCTGCTGGAGGAATATGCTGCAGCCCTCAACAACGGGTCCCTCCCAACCTTCCATGTGAGAAGCAGCGATCTCCCTCTTACTTAAACATGGGAAAGACCCCAAACATTGCACCTCTTACAGACCGCTTTCCCTCCTTAACTGCGATAATAAAATACTCACTAAGTCAATGGCTAATAGGCTTTTGTTATTGTTACCAGTGCAGACAGGATTTATACCTCATTGGTCCACTTCCCTTAATCTACGTGCTGTCTTTTTGTTCCTGAACAGGATATCTCCAGACATCCCCGCAATGGCCGCCCTTCTCGATGCAGAGAAGGCATTTGACTCTTTGGAGTGGCCCTTTCTTCATGACACTCTGCAGAAGCTGGGCATTCCAGGAAGATTCACAGCTCTCGAATGAGACAGTCCGCATTTGAATAAACGGTTCCATCTCCGACCCCTTTAACATCACCTGTGGCACAAGGCAGAGATGACCACTCTTGCCTTTATTATTTATTACATCAATGGAGCCATTGGTGCTTCACCTTCAGGGGCGTCATATGCACTGCCCCTTACAGTTCACTCCAGGGCCGCTCCTTATGTCAATGTAGGCTGATGATATACTTTTTTTCATTAAACACCCCTCAATTAATCTAACCCCCATAGTGCAAGAGGTTGTCCGGTTTAGTGACCTCTCTGGCCTATCTATTAACTGGGCAAAATCGGAGCTGTTCCCCTCACCGATATTACTATAACCCCTACCTGCAAATATCCTTTTAAATGGTCCGCTGACACCACTAAATATCTAGGAGTGGTTTTACACAGAAATAAGGAGCAGGTCATTCGTCTGAATTACGGCCCTGCGATAGACAAACTCTCTACTTAAGTGCATCGGTGGATACAACTTCTCCTTTCTATGGCTGGCCATATAGCCATAATAAAAATGACGATCCTCCGCCGATTTTTGCATTTTTTTTATAAATATACCCATACCCTTAACTAACTCCTTTTTTCCACCCTCCGTAGCCTGCTTCGGAAGTTGGTATGGGCGGGCTATAGACCTCGGGTTGCTTAGGACACCCTAACTCTCCCATATGACCATGGTGGCTTCGCCGACGCTCTGCTGCCCTATGCTACATTGCAGCTAGACCTGGCAGGCTCCACACCCACACAGATCTTCAAACTCTATCCAATACTTGCTGGGCATGGCAGAAGCTTAGTGGCACATGGGCTTCATCTTTTTAGATTCTCCCGAACTCCCCTCTCATCCCAAATCCATGGCTCCCACTCACTGAGGAAAAAGTAGTGCAGCGCACCCTACATAAACATGACCTTCACTTCTTTGGAGATGTGTTCCCCGACGGGCATGCACTATCCCACAATATAGACGCCGCACACTCTGACACCCCCTTCATGGACAGATTTATTCTAAACAGACTTCATAGTGCGCTACGATCCCACATCTCGTCATACCCGCTTGCCCCTGATGAATTTACTCCACTCACCCTATTGATACTGGATCCGGACGGGTCACATCTAATTGCCAAGCTTTATCGCGCTTGTACAGCTCTTAAACACGCCAACTTAGACGGGGTTCAGAAACAATGGGAGAAAGACCTAGGGCACCCCATCACTAACAAAGACTGGGCCCTCAGCTACTTGGCTCCCCCAACCATCGACACTAGCTACTTCATTGCCATTTCTTACATAGAGCCTATGTGACCCCCAGCTGGCTTGCCCATATTGACCCCTGTAAATCCGCCTTATGCCCTAAATGTCGAGATCCTGATGCAGATCCCCACACTTGACCTGGACTTGCTCATCGATAGCTACATACTGGATGGAAGTATTCCGCATCCTCTCTCAGATGATCTCATTGCCAGTAGATCATCACCTTTTATGGCCCTTCTGGGCAATGTCTCCCCTACCCCAATAACATACCGCAGATTCACTGCTATTGCGCTGCTGTTGGCCAAAAGGGAGATTGCGCTTCGTTGGCACAACAGTGTGCATCCCACTACTAAGGCCTGGCTCCACAGTCCGACCTACTGTGACTTAACGAGCAAGGTGTATTCTTCTCTACAACCTCCCACAGCCCGTCCTAAAGATATTTGGCAACCTCTTAGACTATACCGCCTCACCCTGGACCCGGACCCCCCCATTTTCCACCCCTCTGGTGCCTGCAACCGTGCCATCCTCGGACCATTCCAGTCAGGACACAGATGCATGATCCTTTGCGCATCTCTTCGTGACCCCCTCTCGCTATAGTTCTTCCTCTGTCTTCTTTGGACAAGTCTGCTTTTTTTCACCAGCTTCTAACCCCTCATAATGGAATGTATACCACTTAAATAGCCCGTCATACAATATTTCCATGTACATTGTGATGTCCATGCCTCGTCAATGGTAACCTTCTTTCTTCTGTACTGTAACTCTGAAAACCTTTAAATAAAGTTCTAAAAAAAAAAAAGCAATGTGATCTCTTTGCACATCTCATGGCCTCTGCTTTGTTTGGAGGCTAAAGAATCCCACTGATAATGACTTCACTTTTTTCTCCCCTTCATAACAGTTTTTCAAGAATCAAGTATATTCTAGTTGACACTTCTCTCCTACAAAACACCCTATCAGCATCCATTAAGCCCATCTCAATTTCTGGCCACGCTGCCATTACCATTTCCCTTCAGACTAAAGTCTATATGGCGTAAGAACACGGAGGTTCTTGAGTACTAAGCAGATGTGCAGGATCTACATAAATAGCTAAAATTATTTTCACAGCACAACAGCTCCTCTGTCTCTTCACCTGTCACGGGGTGGGACACCCTGAAGTGTTTCTTCAGAGGCCAAGTGATAAGTCACATGGCAAAGTAAAATAAAGACATCAAATTCCCCTTAGACAAGGTAACAACCAACATTAAATGTCAAGAAATTATATTGAAATGAAAATAAGTTTTATAAAGCGCTTGAACACCCTAGGGCATCTTGGCGCTGGTAGCACAACAGAAGGGTGATTAGGACTCCTAGTTATGGAGCTACGAGTTAAAAAGCCAGGTCTTAAAATTCTTTCTAAAGACTGACAGGAAATAACTGGTCTTTATGTGGAGGGGTAAGGCATTCCACCATTTCGTTGTCCCATACAAGAAGCTTCAACCCCAGACAACACGTTCTTCTAAACTTGGGCACTTTAAGGTTGGCTGCTGAGGAGGATTGAAGTGGCCTAGCGGTAATGTATTGACCACTTTATTTTTAAAGTAGTCTGGGCCTTCCCCATGGAAGGCCTTAAAAGGTGATGCAAAGTGCCTTTAAGTCTATCCGCTTCTCAACTGGCAGCCAGTGAAGGTCCACTAAAGCCTTAACACAGAGCTTTGTCTAGGTATTCCCAGCAATAGGCGAGCTGCTGAGTTCTGCAAGATTTGTAATTTGTTAAGGAGCCGTTTCTGTAAGTTTATATAAAGACCATTACAGTAGTCTATTTTGGACAGGGTGAGGGCAGTTACTACTAGTGTCTTCAGCTTCAAAGGAATAAAAGGTAAGATCTTTCTCAGAATTTTTAAAGTAAAAAAAGTGCTGGGGGTAATGGCATTTACCTGTTTATCAAACGACAAATGGTTATCAAAGGTCACCCCCAGATTTTTCACCTTAGTGATTGGGGTTGGAATGGAACCAAGCTCCTACAACCACCAGTCCGGCAACAGGAACAAGGTATTGTTTCCCAGCAGTAAAACCTCTGTTTTATCAGAGTTCAGCTTCAGACAGTTGCACGTCATCCAGTTGTTAATTTGTTGCATGCAACTGCAGAAGGCGGCTGCTGACCCTTTGTGGTTGCCAGCAACAGAGACAACAATGTGAGTGTCGTCAGCATAGCTGACGACCGAAAAACCCAGATCTCTGATCAATATGGCTAGCGGAGTGACGTAAAGATTAAACAGGGTCTGGCTCAGAGATGATCCCTGCGGAATCCCACAAGGGAGAGAAAAAGAATCTGACCAGTAACCATCCAAAGACACTGATTGCACTCTATCTATGAGAAAGGAGGCTGATAATGATAGGGCTAAGCCACTAATGCCCAAAGATTCAACACGGTCAATCAAAATCTTATGATTGACCGTGTCGCATGCCTCCGAAATATCAAGAAGGATGAGCACTGCAGAGTTCCCCCTATCGAGCGATCCCCTTAGTTCCTCTGCGGCAGTAATTAAAGCCAGTTCCGTGCTGGGTTAGCAGCAAAACCCGAACTGTGAATGATCCAATAGATCATTCGATTCAAGGAAATGGGTAAGTTCCTTATTGATTGCCTTTTCTGCAATTTTGGCGGTAAAGGGAAGCCTAGAGATAGGGCGATAGTTAATAGCAACAGAAGGGTCCAACTGTAGTTTCTTGAGCAGTGGGAGAACCGAAGCGAATCATGTCTGATGGAAAGGTGCCCTGCCTGAACATTTCATTAATAATTGGGATTAAAACACCTGCTATAGTTCCGGAAACCGAATGCAGGGTATCCAGAGGGCAGGGATCAGATGGGGACCCCGAGCGGGTGTTAAGAATTAATTCCTGCACTTGTTGTTCTGGAGAGGTGTGGTGCAGCGGCCAGGGCAGCTGACTTCCGAGCACAGGGCTCACGGTTCGATCCCCGGCTCCGGCGGCAGCTCAGCTCAGCACCATGTGACTCTGGGCAATAGCTCACTTAATTTCCACGACGGCCCCCAGCGCTTTGAGACCCGTAAGGGTGAGTAGTTCACGCTTTACAAATACGGATTTCTGTCGATAATGACGAAAAAGCCATGAAGGATGGAGGGGAGACATTATCAGCGTTTTGCAATGGGATATGCGGGGGCTCCAGCCCTGAAACTCCCATTTTAATAGGTGAGCAGCTGTGCAAACTCTGTTCAGGGAGCTAACGAAGGAGTTAAAGATATTGAGAACTTTTTTCTGGAAAGCTAACGCAATCTCGTCGCAGAGCGACTGACTACTTTCCACTTTCTTTTGGTTGCAGTAGTTGGCCAGTTTTTTTATTGTAGAGTACAGTTCTTTGCTAGAGTTTTTTACTGCCACAATTTTCTGAGAAAAATAGGCAGATTTTTCCTTCATAATCTGAGCCTTATATTCTGCAGTTTTCTGTTTATATTTTTCTAGTAAATCATACTTAAGCCTCCAAAGACGCTCTTGGCGTCTACAGGACTGCTTCAATTCCCTTAAGTTCGGAGAGAACCAACGTTGTGAGGGTGATAATCAATTACTATTACGGGACCTTTTGGACGGGGCTAACTGATCTGCAGCTGAAATAATCCAGGCATTAAACTCCCCTATATCTTGGTCTAGGTTGCCGTTAAATTTGGAGAGGGGGTTTTAACGTGCTTTCCAACTGGGCAAAGTCGATTTTAAGCCAAGGACGCTAATATTGAACCCTCCTAGAATTCAGGTAATTAACACCCTTAGTAGCAATAGTCAGATGAAAAATCACCGCAGCATGATCCGACGTAGTAAACGGCACTGATTCTAAGGGCAGGGTTATCAGTAAAATTTCCGTCTAGTGTATGACCAGCCGAGTGAGAAGAAACAGTTACCTTTTGAACTAGACCAAGGCTACTCATCATATCTATCAATTTACAGGTATCTCTGTCTTCAGAGTTTTCCAGATGAAAATTAAAGTCTCCAAGTACTGTGAAGTCCTCGAAGTTAACCTTTGCTTCCAACACATGTCCTATAGCTTCCAGAAAATTATTTGCTCTCGGACCTTGGGAGAGGGGGGGGGGAGGGGGAGGAGGGCGCGATATATTAGGAGCCCGTTAAACGAACCGTGATCACAGTAGTGACACTTGGGACAAACCCACCTTTAGGGTAGTGCACTTAAGATATTGTCTGAAAACAACTGCCAGTCCACCACCCCTTTTCCCCGTCCTATCAAGCCTCAAGGGAGCATAGTCGGCTGGGATGGCATGCACTAAATCTGGGCCAGCACTATCATCAGCCCAAGTCTCAGTGATGAAAATTAATTCAAGATTATGTGTTTGTATGAATTCAAAGAATTCCATTTAATTTTTGATTAATGATCTTCCATTAATAAGGGAACAGCGTAGACTATGATTAGAGGTTCTCTTCGGGTCCACTGGACTTACAGATGTCTTAGCGGCTTTCCTCAGTTGGGGTTTAGCGAAAAAAATCACAGTGGTTGCAAAACCAGTCGTGCTCCAGATTCAGAGGTGCTATAGCAGCATTGCAGGCTTCTAAAGAGCAATCAGCCTTAACAACGCTCAAACAGCTTCAACATGAATACAAGATAATTAGTCAACTTGCTCACCTTTGGGTCCATGTACAGAAAGGTAAAAAGCGATTTAATCTAAATAAAGCCTTTAAATCACTCAAAGCCTATCTAAAAGTTAAAATTAATTCCTCCTTAATTTTGAGCATTAAAGAGCACCAAGGGACAATAAAAACTAAAACCTACTCTATCCACACAGTCTTCCAGAAGTTCTACGCGGACCTATACACCCCCTCGATTACCACTCCTAAAGAAGTACGCTTAAAATTCCCCTAAACTTTACAGATGAATGCTATTTCTGCTTCGGATAGCCTGAGCTTAAATAAGCCAATAGAGAGATGCGAGCTTTGAAATGTGATCAAGTTTATTCCACCTGGCAAAGCCCCAGGCTCGGATGGTCTACCCATCAATTTCTATAAAAATCTTTGCCTCCTCGATAATGGACCATTTGGAATCTGTCCTAAACCACTCTGCCTCATCTGGGGTAGTTTTGGGCACCGCTGCGGAGGCCACAATTGATGTCATACCAAAAGAGGGGAAAGATCACTCCGAACCCAAAAATTTCAGACCCTTCTCCCTAATCAGTATGGAAACTAAAATCTATACTAAAATACTAGCCACTCGCCTTGGCCCCTTGATCACCAAATTAGTACATGCTACTCAGATCGGATTTATCAAATGAAGACTAGCGAGTGATAATATATGCATGCTCCTGTCATATCATTGAAAAAACATCTATGCAGCTGCAGCTATAGCTCTGGATGCACAAAAAAGTCTTTGATGAGCCATCTTGGCAGTATGTGGAGGCAGCATTATGCAGCTATAACCTTGGCAATCTATTTTTTAAAATGCTCATGTCCTTGTATGCCAATACTTCTGCGAGAATCAAAATTAATGGAGATATGTCAGCGTCTGTGGATTTATAACTAGGCACCTGCCAGGGCTGCCCACTCTCACCTTTATTATTCCTTCTGGCCATAGACCCTTTGTTCAGTGGCGTAACGTAACTTGAGGGGGCCCTCCTGCAAGGTACACGGAGGGGCCCCGCTCCAGATTTAATCAGGAGCTCTCAGGCGGTCGGGCCATAATACTGTGCTGAGGGGTCCCCCTGCAGCTCGGGGGGCACCCCGCACAGCGGGGGCTGCGGGGGCCTGTGTTACACCACTGCCTTTGTTATTGATGCTAAATGATTCTACAACATTGCTGGTTTAAAATTCAGGCAGATGGTCTTCAAAATGGCTGCATATGCAGACCACATCCTAATATTCACGGAAGCCCCAGATGTCACCATACCCGCAATTGTACCCATAATTAATACATTCTCAGGCCTTTCTGGCTACAGCCTGAACAGGGAAAAAACAGAGGTCCTGCTCCTCAATGTTCACTGCTACCCCTGTTGAGTTGAACACTCAAATTTCCAATGGCAATTTAAATACATCAGGCATTTAGGAATTTTGCTTTGTAATAATGTGGTGGTTTCCATAGCTCAAAAAAACTGAACACAATTGATAAAATGAAAGATATGTTGACGGCATGGTCTCCTAAATATATCTCAGGATTAGGCAAATTAGAAATGTTAAAGATGATGGTAACCCCATTAGTTAACTTCCTGGCTAGCATGCTCCCTATCTGAATTTCTAAATCTTTTTTTCTCAACATTAGCTAAGATTACCTCTGTGTTCCTCTGGTGTAAGAAAAAAAACAGAACAGGCTTTTGAAAGCTTAGTTTCCCTTTAAAGATGGTGGCTGCGATCTCACAGACGGGTTCAACTACAAAACGGTGTTCTTAGCGGCTCAGGGCACACAGTGGCTAGCATTGAACCCAATCAATATGCCTTTCTGGCTCAGTATCAAACAAGACATTAGCAACCCATTCTCTTTAGTTGCAAATTTTTATTTTTTTATTTTATTAATTTGTTTATTAACAGCTTGTCATATCATACAACAATATCACGCGCGTGCCTGGAGCATCGCGCACAGGGATTCAGGACAAGCAATTTTTTAGTGCATATACATATCAAGCAAATATAGGAAACAGATACCCAATGAAAATGCCATAAAGGCAAGAAACAAACCCCACCTCCCCCCTCCCTCACCCTCTGGCACTGCAGCGATATGACCTACATAGCGGCAACATTTTGACTTCTGATGCGTACACATGTTGGAATAGCACAGTAACCTGGGATCAATTGCATTAAGTATCATTAGCATAGAAATGAGAATGTGTGACATCTTACAAATCAGGGTGGCTCGATAAATATATGGTAAGTGGGGCCCAGAAATCCTTGGGCCTTGATGACTCAGGGAGTTCTTCAGCATAGGTCTCTAGTTGTTCCCTACAGTAGGTCAAGTCCCGGATCCACTTACGAACCGTGGGCAACCCCTTGCGCCCCAGTGCTGCGCCACGGCCCGCTTGGCCATTAACGTCGCCACAGCTACCAACCTCCTGTTACAGGGCTTTAAGGGTGTCACATTGCCCAACAAGCATAGCTCAGGTGTGCATCCCACTCGTTCCAGCACGACCTCCGTTAACACATCCACCACCCTAGACCAAAATGTAACTAACCCCGCACAGAGCCAGGAGAGGTGTAGAAAATCGGCGTCCGCATGCCCACACCGCACACAATTAGCCGTATCCTCAGTCCAAATTTCCTCAACTGCACAGGGGTGTAATAGAGCTGGTGTAAAAGTTAAAATGTATGATACGTAGATTACAGTTAGCTGTAAGGCGCCCAGTCAGTTTACAACAAGCATGCCAATGGTCTACAGACATCGCGCCACCCAGAGCTTCGTTCCATTTAGCGTATGAGGGATGCACCTCCTCCTCACGCTCGCGAAGTGATGCAGCGTATAGTTTAGTGATCAGTCCCTTACGATCCCCGCTCGCGAGCACCGCCTGCAGCGCCCGCAGTGGCTGAGGCTCAGTGGGGTAGTTAGGATATATATCCCTGATTGCTTGCCGAACCCTCACGTACGTGAAGCATAGCATAGCTCCATGTGGCCGACCCGCCTGCACGTCCGGCAATGAGCGGAACTGGCTTTGTTTGTATAAGTCCCCTAGTTGCGTAATCCCGACCGCCTGCAATGCGCTCAGCGCAGAACGCTCTTGCGCCGCGGATATGCCAGGGTGTGCCGCAATCGGCAATTTGGGGGCATAAAGGTAGGGTAGTTTCGCTCGTCTAGCCAATGTCTGCCAGGCCCAGGCGGTGCACTGCACCGGATTGATTTCCGTTCGGGGGCCTCCACTCCCACCCGAGAGAGCAGCTGCCACCAGTGGCAAGGGGAGTATTGCGTCCGCCTCAATCGCCGTATGGGGGAGATAGCGGTGTGGGAAGAACCAGTAATGCGCAAAATGCGCCTGAGCGCATAGGTAATAGAGGCGCATATCTGGGGCCTCGAAGCCGCCGCGTTCAAAGGGTTGGACTAGGGTATCCCAGCTACAACGCGGTTTTTGACCCCCACACAAATGATAGTAGGGCCGTCTGTAATGCCTTGAAGGTCGAGATATTCAGGCGGAGAGGGATATTCATGAATAAATATAATAGTTTGGGCAAAATGGCCATTTTAAGCACAGCGATGCGGTCCGCTAACGAGAGGGGCAGGCGAGCCCACCGCTCCGTTTTTCCGTGAGTTGTGTGATGGTGCGTCCGTAATTCATGGATATGACCTGGGCAGGGTCCCTGTGCAGCCAGATCCCTAAGTATTTCACCGGATCCCGGGCCCAAGACAGAGGAAAGTCCATCTCAAACTCGTCAGTACCCGCTGTTAAGGGAAATACCGTCGATTTGGCCCAGTTTATACCTAAGCCAGAGAATCCTTCAAATTTAACATATTCCCTCAGCAGTTCAGGGAGGTGGGTTGCAGGCTCACGGACATATAAAAGCATGTCATCCGCATAAAGCGAAACAACAAGTGGCCGCTGTCTAAAGTGAAGCGCAGCGGAGGCGTGCAATTGGCGCAACTTACATGCCAGTGGCTCCAGTGCCAGCGCAAATAGCATTGGTGACAGAGGGCATCCCTGCCGTGTGCCTCTGCCAATGGGAAACGCCGAGGATACCCAGCCATTCACGCGAACTCTAGCCGCAGGTTTGGTATACAGGACCCTGATCCATTGCAAAAAGAACGGGGGAACACCCATTCGCGTGAGAACGGTAAACATATATTCCCAGGAGAGGGAATCAAAAGCCTTGGCGGCGTATAGTAGCACCGCCACGGCCTGGAAGTCTGCGTCAAAATAGTGAAGAGTGGCGAAGAGAGTTCGCAGGTTATGCACGGTAGACCGAGCAGGCACGAATCCAGACTGGTCAGGGAGTACCAGCAAAGGAACCAGAGGCTGAAGGCGGAGTGCAATCATTTTCGCCAATATCTTGGTGTCGATATTAATCATTGAGAGTGGTCTGTAGGAATCGCAGTGGCTGGGCTCCTTATCAGGTTTCAGTAGCATCACCAGTAGAGCCTCCCGCAACGAGGGTGGGAGGTGTCCAGTGTCATACGCCTCCGCATATACTTCAAGAAGGCGGGGGGCCAGGTCCTCCACAAATGTCTTATAGAACTCGCTCGGGAACCCGTCTAATCCCGCAGCTTTGCAAGTAGGGAGGGACATAATAGCGAGTTTTACATCTTCCTCATCAAAAGGTTGAGTAAGATATTCCCTGTGGCCGGGAGATAGCCAGCCCAGTGCGACATCATCCAAATATGTGTGGATCTCGGCCGGCTGCACTACATCTCTATTACTATAGAGTGCCGTGTAATAGTCAAGTATGGCAGTTGTGCCGTAACAAGCTGTCCCTGCCTCGTCTAGGATTTCCGTGATATACTCTTGACTGCGCGGCGCAGCCAGTTTGTGCGCAAGAGAGCGGCTAGGCCGTCCCCCCTCACCATAGTATCGGGCCTTGCTACGCCTGGACCTATGTACCAGTTCCTGGTCTGCCGTGTCGTTATGTTCTGTCACCAGTGCACGGATTTTGGACAGAGTTTCGGGCAGCGGGTCCGTCTCGTAGGCTCGCTCTAGAGTGGAAATATCGGCGGCCAATTTGTGAATTCTGCGCCGTAAATCACGCAGTACTCCAGCCTGCGCCCCATACAGACCCCTCTGATAGTGACTTTGAACGCTTCCCACATGGTGCCTGCGCTATCAACTGTACCAGCATTTTCCCGGAAAAATGTCGAATAGCCTCTCCAACCGAGGCCCGGAAGACCAGGTCCGTCAGGGAGGACGGTTGTAAGCGCCACTGGAAAGGTGGTCGATCACATGCTGGGACCTGTAGATCCAGGAGCACCGGGGAGTGGTCCGAGAGCGTCCTGGCTAAGTGGAGCACTCCAGTCGCCCACGCACACGCAGCCTCCGTAGCCAGCCAAAAGTCCAAGCGAGACCAAGTCCCATGCACAGATGAAACAAACGTGCTCTCTCGCTCCCCCAAATGTTGCATACGCCATACATCCCTCAAGCGTCCCGCATCCATCAGGCCACGCAACACCTCCGCCGCCTGTTTAGGTCGTGTAGTTGCAAATTTAACCATGTGTCATCGTATCTTTGATCAATCGAACATCATTAGGTTGAGCTTTCGAGACCTGTTGTATATACTTTAGTATATACTACTTCGTGGGCTTACAGCCCGCCCACTGCTTTTCATTTGTTTGTTTCAGTGTCCTTTAAAAATCCTTGTTTGCTATTGGTCAATCCTTCCTCTTTGTCCCTCCTTTTGTTTTTTCGTTTCCTCCCACGGAGCAGGGACCATGTATCACGAAATATGAGAAATGGCTCATAAGAAAATATTCCGACAAGAAGATGATCTCTGAACTATACACTATGCTTCGTCCGCCAGCCCCTTCCTTGCCCTCAGCGGGGCAGAAACGGGCGCGGGAACTGGGGAGGGATCTGACAGAGAAAGAGTGGCGTGATATCTACTTCAGGGCCAATCGCACGGCCCGTAACATGGCCAGTAGGGAATCGGCGGTCAAAGTGGCCACATACTGGTACTTGACACCGGCCAGGCTAAACAAAGGGAACCCGGACCGTAGTCCGACTTGCTGGCGAGGTTGTGACGAGGAGGGCACTTTAACCCACTTACTTTGGGACTGCAAGGAATTGACGGGGTACTGGGCCGCCGTCCTGGACGACATCGACAGACAATTCGAGACCGAAATCCCTCGCTTCCCTGCCCACACAACCCTGGGACTCCTTAACCCACTCACATATCCCCTGAAGTCCATCAGGGGGAAACAGATGGGCCTGGCGCTAGGAGCGGCTGTCCAACACATCCTTTCCCTATGGGGCACACAGACCCGACCGACACACACAGGTTGGCTACATAAATTATGGTATACCCTAGGTATGGAACGAATTCAAGCCACTCTCACGAACTCAGCGGAATCATTCGGAACTACCTGGCGTCCCCTTTTGTCCCTGCTGTCCGAAATACCTTCGCCTCCTCTGGCTCACTGAGGCACAGTCAACGTCTGCGGCCACCTGATCTGCTACCCAAAGATGACTCTTTAAGTGGGGCCCTAAAGGGGCGTATTCCTAGCACACCGGTTATGGGGTGGGGGTGGGAGGGAGGGGGGTGTTTTGGGGTAATTAGATTTTCTGCAATGCTTGACCGGGTCAGCCCCGTATCCTACATCGACAGCGACTGCCCCCCTGATCGCACCAGAACGACTTCGTGGGGCTCCTATATGTTTATGTTGGACTGGCCAGATTGGGGGGTGGAGGGATATCCTGAAGACGAGAAACGGGAATGCCCGATGTATGCAATGTATTTTCTCATATGCATGAAGATCAATAAAACAAAGTTAACCATAAAAGTCAATAAAGGTGATTATCAAAAAAAATATTACAAGAAAAAAGTACACATTTTAAAAGGAGCTCATACACGTTAAACACTACAATCATCCGCTTCCTGACGTTTTATTATCCCTGTATAAAGCCACGACATATTGTTAACATTTTGGTTATTGTATTACATCCCAGTGTAGCCTACTGTAAAGTATCCCGCTGAAAATCTTACCTTTCAGACATGGCCGAAACATACATCCTAAATTTAACGAGGATTGGGAATGGACTGCAGTCTGCCGGGCTTGTGCTGCGTGGCACCTTCCTCTCTTCTCCCACAGCAATCACTGCGAATGCGCAATTCTCATTACATTCCCGAGGCCATGGCGGAAGTTCACAGACGTCAGCATGAGCTGGTTAAAGGGAAGACTCCACCAAATCCTCTGCATACAGGGATGAGGGTTTGGGGATTACGGCATTAGCTCTTTCCTGCTCGTTGTGGTGAACAAGAGCGTGCTGACCAGCTACAGGTGAGGCTCTGGAATGTTGCACAACATTAGGAGTGCAGCCAGCACTGTACTTTGAGCTCCTATTGGGAAAGTTGAGTGCCTGCAGCATTAGAGCATTATGTGTTGCTTGCCTGGAAGCATGCCAGTCTGCAACCCAAGCATCACTGTCGACAGCACAGTGCCATTCTTTGCGCTAGGGATACAATGATTGACCAGCTCTAGGAGCTTTTAGACCCCAGCTGAAGAAGTGGAGTGACCCCATGGCATTACTCCGGGGGAATAGAATTCTTTCAGTTCACTGATTCTGACCCAGCCCTTCTGCGCGCATTAGAGTTATATGCGTTGATCTTGCAGTAACGCAAACAATGTCCTTTTATTTTTGACAAAAGTAGGTTTCTGCATTTCAATTACAACTGTACTCCGGCCAGTGAGAGATTTGCAACATAACATTTAGTAGGGTTCTAGGCACTTTTACAAAAGTGTTCTGTATGCCTCTTTTCTGTGCAGACATTTCCATAAATATCCTTTTTCAGCAAAATGTATAAAGCAGTCGTACATTTTCTCAGAGTTCAGCTATTTTACTTATTTTTGAGTTTTATATAGTGCTAGCTGGACCCGAGGGTATCAGAGCGCTTTACCGGTTATGACTTAGCTAACTAAATGAAGCATTTTTAAACCCACTGTTGCCTGAAATTTTCTGAGAATCATTCATGGTTTCAGTGAGCATTCTGAGTCTTTTGGGACTAAACTTATAACCTGCCTTTGCTGTCTACTCGTGTATCCCCTAACCCACAAATGGAAGTACATTTTTATTATTGAAATCATCTTTAACTTCTATTTAATTTATGAAGGCACCCAAATTATCTTGTAGCAATGGATGCTTCCACTTCTTGCACGGAATGTTGGATTTCTCGTTTCTGTTGTACCTTATCTGTGTTTTGGAATGTAACCACCTCGTTTGTCATAGAAACTCAGTGAGCTCAAAAATAAATGTCTGCACTGGCTTGTTAGACACTGCCAATATGCTTATGCAAATGCTAATGAAATTCTCATGACTCGCAGGGTGGATGGGTGGGAAACAGGCCCAAAGATCTTCGTGGGGATTGTGTTATAATCAATTTTAGAAATCCACGCTCTGTACAACATCTCCTTTAATCGAACCACCATCCCCATGCACCAGGCACTGCAATTAGACTTCTTCCGTTTACATATTTTTACATCTCAAAATCTATGACCCAAATCAGGGCTGATACCAGATCCCTACAGAATGACTGGCACCAAAATCAGTCAACGCTGGGACAGGGACTACCTTTCCAACTGAGACCACTCACTTTTAACTTACCCCTGGTTAATAGATTTGGGGCCCTAGAAGAAGTCGATTGACTTGGGGCTGGGAGGGATCCTTGGTTGGCAGGAGCGAGAGAACCACTAGTGGAAAGGGCTGCGGACACTAAAATCATAGTATCTAGGCCCACTAATCAGGATCTTAATACTAACCCTGTGAATGTCTACCCTGTCGCTGTTGCACATCCCAAATTGTTAAGCAGCATATTAGTAACTTCTAGTCCTAAGTACATCCCACTGGCCTCGGATAAAGATTTTTTCATCTCCACACCCCCTAATGCCCCAACCCACCCCTCTGGTACCCTAGAAATCCATAGCAACCCAGATATCAGGACCAATCTAGTGGCTTCTATAGATACATTGAGTAAGAGTCACTTAGTGCCATCCAAGTTAATTGTTTCATTAGTGCATGAGGCCCAGGGAGGTAACCTAGTCAACCTAAATGCTCCGAATAAACTTAAGATACTATCCTGGAACGTGGCAGGTCTGAAGAGAAAGCTTGGTTGCCCGGACTGGGGGGGGGTTTTGTGGATACCTTTGATATATGTATGTTTCAGGAATCCAGGGCAACGGAGGAAGCTACACGTCTGGGGTTTGCCTCATTTGTAATACCAGCCGTTTCCAGGGGACGGGGCAGACCCTCCGGTGGGCTATGTACCTGGTTAGGCTCTCACCTAGGTTGTAAGGCCATCCCTGTGTTGTACTGCTCACCTGATATACTGTTCATCATGCTGACCTTTGCACCGGATTTTAAAATAGCTTTAATCAATGTCCGGCCAAGAATCCCCGACTCTTGATCAACTTGACGGTTTGATCTCTAGTTTTTCAAACAACGCTATGGTGGTTCTGGGAGGTGACCTCAACTGCCAATGAAAAATCTCAACGGCACACCTGTCACTGAGGAGGATGAGCTGTGGGCTATCCCCGAGCCCAATACTCCCCCGATTAGGGCCTGGACACCGTTGGCTCTCCAAATCAAAGCACTTACCCTAAAGCACTTGCTGCGAGCATGCAATGGTCGAACCAGCTCAGACTCTCCCAGGAAGCACACCTATAACAGAGTTGGCCACTCTTCTATTATAGACTACATCCTAGTAGAAACCAGGTTGTGGGGTAGGGTTGTGGATTTTGCTGTCAGGCCACGCCACAACAGCGACCACAACGCCCTAACACTCGAACTGTCTTTGCCAAGCATCGGGGTAACCCCCGACCTAGCTTCAATAAATTACAACAGATTGACACTCGCAAACGACAGGTGAAAAGTCAGGTGGGCATGGATAGAAAAATCCCCCCCAAAAACTGGCCCTTCTATTTGAAGCCATCATACCCAATCTTGAGGCTTTGGCAGAGCTTGTAAGATCAGCAGGTATTGCTGCATCCCTTGCTGATGTCGCCAAGATTAATTAATCAACAACCGCAAAGCTGGTGTATATGTTCTGGCCAGTGTGTACCAGGGGGTGTGGGATGAAACTGAAACAGACATGGTTTAATGGTAGCTGTCGGGTGGCAAAGAAAGCCCTGATCGAGGCCATAAAATCCTAGTGTAACTTCAAAGTAAAAACAGCAAGGACCTCCTATAAAGCCACCATTGCACTTGCTAAAGCGGCATGGGAAATGGATCAATGGGAAAGTCTTAAATTGGCCCTTGTGGCAAAAGACCTGAAAATATTTTGGAACATTGTATGTACAGGTAGTAGCAACGGCAAGGCGGCTTTAGAGCGAAATATAGCGGCTGACCACTGGAGAGAGCATTTTCTGGCTCTCTACGCCTCACATGAGGTTGAGACTTGTCGCCAGACCCTAGCTACCCTGCCACCCTTGAACTCCAATCCAGTTGCCCCGGAGATTACCCTGGCAGAAGTTACCAAAGCCCTTAATAGAATAGCTCCCGGCAAAGCAGCTGGTCTGGACAAGATACCAGGGGATCTTTTTCGGGCCGAACCCAATATCTGGGGCCCCTATCTACGGGTGATCCATAATGCCATCTTGCTAGGGATGCCACTCCCTGCTACTTGGACAGGAGCAGAGATCCTCCCGGTACACAAAAAGGGATCTCCTCTATTACCCACTGTTAGACTTGGCATCTTTTGGCGTGTTTCCCCTGACTTTTTGCTTTCTGACCTCCGGGTTTTGACTCTGTTTTTGCTGGTGTAATGATTCTGCGCACTTTCCTCACTGCTGTCCAGTGGGAAAGTGCAAGTGCTCCTGTATAAAATGCGTTATGGATTGGTGTTTCCATGATTGGCCTATTTGGTTTATGTGTCAGTCCCTTGTAAAGTGCACTGCGAGTGCCAGGGCCTATAGACCAAATGCTGTTGGTGGGCTGCAGCACTGGATTGTGCCACCCACGCAAACAGCCCGTAAAGTGTAACTCGGGCCTGCCATCGCAGAGCCTGTGCGCAGCCTGGGGCTGCCATGTCGACTTGGCAAGTGCAGACACTTGCAAGTCCCTAAACCTTCCCTTTGCTACATGTTAGTCACCCCTAAGGTAGGCCCAAGGTACCCCTGTGGGCAGGGTGCGTTGTACACGAAAGGTAGGACATGCCCTGGTGTGTGCGGCATGTCCTGATAGTGAATTACAGCCTAGTTCGTTTTTCACTATTGCAAGGCTACCTGTTCCCCTAGGCCAGAACGGGCAGTTTTGATTATTACAGCTTATAATCCTAACTGACCCCGGGAACATGGTAGAAATTCGAGTTTAGTATGCCTGGACTCAGAATGATAAAAGGCATCTTTTAGTGAAGTTGGTTTTAACATTCTGTGTTTGAAAATACCACTTTTAGAAAGTGGGTATTTTCTTGTCTAACCATCCAAGCCTGCCTCTGCGAGGTTGTGTATTCCTTGTCTGGAATGTGAGTGACAGGGGCTGGGGATGCCAGGAGACAGGGTGAGTCAGCGCAGGGCTGAATAGCAAGATCTACATGTAGATGGGTGGGAGGGGTCGCACCTGGGCCCTGAATAGGACAGTGCCTTCCCTCCACAATGCTGGCTCCACCTCCTGTGGTGCGTCTGATGTCCCTGGCCTACTCACTGAAAGAAGGGACGGAGACTTGTCAACAAAGTGCTCCAGAACTGGTTTGGACTAGGCAAAGGCCTCTCTGCCTTCAGAGAACAAAGGAATTTGGGATATAAATATTGGGGCCCTGACCCCATGAATTTAGATCTCGCTGGAATCAAGGAACCTGCCAAGACAAAGAGCTGGAAGAGCTGCCAGGAGGAGTACTGCCCCTTTGCTGTGTTGTTGCTTTGTTGGGTTGGCCTGCAGCTGCTGCTTCTGCCTTGGGCAGTGAAAGGACTGGACTGAACTTTCTACAAACTTGTGCTGAGTATCTCCAAGGGCCTGAAACCGAGCTGGCCTCCTGTTAAGAAGTCTCAGGGACTACAAAGACTTCACAAGCCTCTGGGTACCGCTCGGGAACGCTGTTTCAGTTGCCACAGAGGAAGGGAACCGCAACCGACTCCGTCAACCGAATCCATCCCTGGCCGGTGACCTGTTTGCACCGCAGACCGCATCGCCCGCTTCGCATCGCAACCCTGGTCTCACCGTGGGCGACGTCCGACGCCGCCAACATCGAGCCGCTGCTTGCACCGTGACCTGTGGGCACCGCAGTTCGCATCGCATCGCATCGCTTCACTGAACCAACCGGACCCGACCGACGCGGTCGCTGCAACTGGCTCAAGAGTCGTGACCGCACCGCATTTGGGGCACCGCCGCACGTCTGCGACGCACCGCTCCGACTCGCACCGCTGTCCGACGCCAGCTCCCGCACTCCGGCTTGGTCGCCTGCATCGCAACCTGTCAGCACCGCATCGAGCATCGTCTCACCCTGCATCGCACGCCTTGGAATCACCGACTCCGTCTGCACGACGCTCATCGAGCCGCTGCCTGCACCGCATCGAGGGACACCGCACCTTGCATCGCTCCGTCTTGCACCGCAACCGCGACGAACGCCGACCGGCTCGTACACTCCGTACCAGCCACAACGAGAAAGGTACTGTAACCGAGTCTGTTCACGACTCTGCTGGCCCGTATCGACGCGGTCGGCTGGAACTGTTAGACTCTGTGGTTCTCAGCATCACGGTAGGCTCGGACGGAGCTACCGACTCGTACGAACTTTGCTTTTGTGCTATTCCTGCAAAGAAGAAGTTACCGTATCAAGCATTCATTTTTAAAGTACAGTATTGTGGATTTTTGTCGTAATTGGTCTTGTCTTGAGTATATAAAATATTGGTTATTTTTCTAAACTGGTGTGGTGTCCGTTTGTAGTGCTTACACTGTATTACTGTTGGTTATGTGCAAATGCTTTACACACTGCCTCTGAATTAAGCCTGACTGCTCGTGCCAAGCTACTACGAGGGTGAGCAGGGGTTACTTCACGAGTGTAACAACCCTTACCCTGACTAGGAAGAAGGGTCCCTACTTGGACAAAGGTGCTTGGCCCTTGCCAACTAGAGACCCCATTTCTAACACCCACTAACTATAGACAGATCAGTTTGATTGATGTATCACAAAAAGTCTTTGCTAGGATCCTATTAGATCGCTTGCAATCCTGGCTGGAGGAACATAAGATCATGAGTCCCTTGCAAACGGGTTTTAGAGAAAAACATCAACTGTAGACCAGATTTTTAGGCTCCAACTCCTCTATTGGAAATCAGTGTATCTGGAAGGCGGTAGCTTGTATCTGGTCTTTGTGGACCTTAAAAGTGCTCTTTGACATGGTTCCCAGAGATGCTCTCTGGGTGGTGCTGAATGAACTAGGAATACCCCATTATCTTTTGAACACACTGAGAAGGCTACATGCTGATAATTATGCCCAAATCAGGTATGGGAAGAAGGGGGAACTCACGTTGCCAATTCCCATTAATAGGGGAGTAAGACAGGGCTGTGTGCTCGCCCCTACCTTGTTCTGTATCTACATCAACGGACTGGTAGGTGCGTTGAGCGTACTGAAGGACATAGACGCCCCCAAGTTAGCACACAAGCCAATTCCGGCAATGATGTTTGCCGACAACACCTTACTCCTCTCTAAGTCCCCTATAGGCATCCAGAGAATACTGGATGGGTTCTGTGAGTTTTGTAGGCACAGGGGGGCTCGAGATCAACATAGAAAAGACAGAATATATGGTCTTCAACCCTGGTAGATCAACCCGCCCCAACCCGCATATGAATGGTACTCCACTGGAGCGGGTATCCGTCTTTGACTACTTGGGCCTCACTCTAACCAAAAATATGACCTGGGGGCCACAAACGGACAAGTCCAGCCTTAAATTGGCCCAGACCGCTGGCGGCCTGGCCAAGTTTTATAGAAACTCTATTCACAAGCCTGTAAGTCCAGTTATAGAGATCTATAAAACTCAACCCAGGAGCGCTGCCTTGTATGGGGCCGAACTCTGGGGGCACTGTCACCCCAGGTCTATTATCAAAACAGAGAACAGTTTTCTCAGGCAGCTATTCGGTGTACCGATGAGCTCCCCACTTGTACCACTGCGTTTGGATCTAGGGGTGAGACCCATCGCAGAGGAACTTGGGTGCAGACCCCCATTATTCTGGCGACGCCTATGGGTGACACCCGAACTGGCCGAGTACAGGTCTGAGCTCCCAGAACTTTTTAGACACCCTGGCATAGGTAAGTTGGCTTGGTTTGCACACATCAGGGAAGCACTTAGTACCATTGGCAGAGACAACCTATGGTATAATCCAGAGTCAGCCTGTGCGGCAATTACACGCACACAGCTAGTTAGAAGCTAGTGGGGGGGCAAACTTGCCAAACTCCACTACTGGATCCCTAACTGTAAATTTCCTGGCAGTAAAAGACATGTACCTTATAGAGCCATGCCTATATGAAATACGACCGGCACTAGCCAGGAATCTGTACGTGCAATTTCGGCATGGCTCTCTCCCCCTGCGCACATTCACTAACAAATGGTCCAGTAGCACCACTCTGGGGTGTCCAGCTTGTAGTTCGGGAGAGGAGACTGAACTTCATGTATTTTCCTTTTGCCCGGGATACCACAAAACCAGATGGTTGATCCAATTGATCCAATTGTGTAGGAATCTTGGCACACGACACTGCAAAGAAGCATTCAGGCTCCTAAAATACAATACCGAACTCCAAATTGTTTATGCTGTATCCCGTTTTTTAAGTTCTATGTGGTGGGCACGGATGAAATTTCTTAAAGTAGAAACGTTGACCCTTCAGTGACTGACTTTCTCACTGTTTTAACCCAAATGGTCTTTTTAACTCACAGCTGTTTTTATCATGACTTTTAGTCTTTTCATCTGTTTTGTACAGTTTGTATACATCTGTGTATGTTCTTTTATGGTACACCAATCGAAATAAAGAATTGAATTGAAAAGAAACTGCAGTGAGGTATCGTCTCTGGCGGAAGCCCAGACAAGCCTCACTAAGAGATTCACCCAAAGAGGCTATAGTACTCGAGTCTTAGATCAGGCATTAAACAAGGTGAATGGAATCAGGAGGGAGGTGTTGCTCCGACCAAATGAATCGAAAAAAGTTAACAGAAAAATTAACGAGGAGATACGAATGATCACTGGATACAGTGCTTACCATACTAGGGTGAGAGACTGTTTGAGTAAGCACTGGTATCTAGTGAAAAGGGACCCCATTTTGAGTGCTGTGACCCCTCGTAGACCTCTAATCACTTTCAAGAAAGCAAGGTCCATGAGGCAGGATCTGGTGAACAGCAGCTCAGAAGTAGGAAGTAAGGAGGGATGGTTAAAAGCAAGTCCTGGCTTCCACAAATGTCTACACTGTAAAGCATGTAAGATTGCACTGAATGAGAAGCAAATAATATCGCCTCTAATGAAGAGCCCATGGAAGATCAGATGTTTCTTGAACTGTAGGAGTGATTATGTGGTTTACATTTTGCAGTGCACTTGTCCCAAAATGTATGTGGGCAGTACCATCCATATGGTGCATGTACGGATACTGTAGCACTTAAGTAAGGACAGTCAAAAATAATGACAAAAGTTACCCTTTTGCCCGACACATTAACGAAGTGCACAAGGGTAATGTGAATGATCTTACGTATTTTGCGATAGATCAGGTAGCGAGAATGAGAAGGGGAGGCAATCGAGAGCATAAACTGCGACAGCTAGAATCCAGATATATATTGCTGTTCAATACCAAAATCCCGTCAGGTTTGAATTCGGAGGAGGATTTAGATGTTCATTTAGGGTGCTAGAGGTATCCATGGTCAGGGTTTTAATTGTTGGTAGGGAACCACAGGTCATAGGAGAATACAAAGTAATTCTGAGTGGTAGAGTGTTTTGGGAATCAATATAGACCATAAGTAGTAATTAAGTTTAATTTCTAAAGGATATATATGGTATATTTATTTGAAAAGTGTTTTGCACAACATCAGGGACAACTCAAGATAAAGAAATGTTGGAGTAAATGCAATTAATTTACCAATGTTACTAGTTATTTGAGTCTCTCATTGGGCATATGAGAGAATTCAGCAATTTGCACATTAAGCAAAATGAGGAATGTTAATGATTGTGTAACGATTCATTGGTTTGAAGGTGATGTAGCTAAGATGTGAATACCAAATGTGGTGCATGGGATCTATTGCATTTTGCACTTTTTTGTATTAGATATATTGCACACCCTAGAAGGTGATTTTGGAAGGAGATTACTGGCTCCGACTGATAACCCGCATTGCTGATGGAATTGATGATGAACTTGAAAGGCACTTGCCCTTTATAAAGGTTGTGTTTCCTTAAAATTATAGATTTTATTGACTCTAGTTACGTAGGTTGACAACCAAGCATTATAATGTTGCACTTTATACAATATATGAGGTGGGTCTATCAAGAGAGGTGATGACCCGGAGTGAAATATTGTGAAAGCACTTGCACTTTATAAAGGCCAGACCTCACATATTATGTGACGTGAGATATTCTATTATTTGAGTGGCTATATATTCTAACAACCGTTTTGCACTAGCACTTTATTAAATTGGCATTGCGGGTTATCGGAACGCACATCCTTAATATGGGGTGCTAGGCTGTGGCAGAGCCGAAGATAAATCTGAAGACCCTGTATTTGCAACAAAAAATTCTATTTTAGTTTACGGAAATACACCACAAAATAACCAGGATTTTTATTTAACCCTGAATATTGTAGAGATTATCAGACTCTTAATGATGATCAATTTAGCACTTGCACTTTATATGCCGAGTGAGGCAGTGACACAAGAATCAATTGTCTTTTTGATTTCCCAGAACTTGATGGACTATGTGATAAAAAATATTGAGCGCTATAATGATGTTAATTATGAATGGAATTCAAGCACCCGAAGATTTTATTACAGTGATCAAGTATTATTTACAGTTGTGATGATTTAGAATTGGATGCGGAGTCTGTTTTCCATGACATTTCGAAGAGATAATCATGTGACCTGGAGCCCTGCTATTTTAATGGTAACTGTGGATGACATTTGTTGTGTGAACAAGGCAGGAAATGCTGAAACGCGTTACAGCTTAATGAATAAACAAGGAACAGAGGAATGATCTAAGCCCCTGTGTCGGTTTCTGATTGGGGAAACTGGAGTTGGAATATATATATATATATATATATATATATATATATATATATATATATTTCCTCAAAGTTTTCATATTGTTCTATACATACATGCAACAGATGATTTCTCTGGCAGTAAACTATCCTTTTGCATTTCTCTCTGAGTTGAATCAGATCTTCACAGTACACACTATAATATTCTAACCTCAGTCTATAAATCCTAACACAAACATTTACATTCCTCTTGCACCTTTCAGAACACAGTTCGGAGATTATTCATTGTGTTCTGGTGGAAGGCAGTACTGCAAGTTTACCAGGCTCCTTCAATAAAATAGAACAAGCATTTACAATGCAATAGGTCTCGCATTTGCGAGAGTTTGAGCTATTGGCGCGGGAAGATTAAGTGATTTCTCCAGAGGGCTAGAGCCTGGTTCCCCAGCTCCAAGGTGGGCAGCCTGGCCGTTGCGCCACATCCCCCCGCCTCTTCCCCCAGGTCTTTTCGCAATTATATAAAACTCTCTGCATAAAATGATGATTTAAGCAGGACCACAGATATTTATAAAACATGTTTATGAACCTCCAGATCTACTAATAAAGTAGGCCAAAAAGCTCTATTGATGCACTTCTCGTTGTTGAATTCTCTCAGAATTAGGGGGGTTTCTAAGCGAGTGCTTATTCTCTCACCTCACTCCTTCCAGTCGTCACATCCGGCGCCGGGCCGCTTTCCACTGAAAGATAAACTCGCAACAGCAACGCCGCAGTCAGCAGGAAACCCAGAGATAGACCAAGCCCACGGAAACCAGAACGGGGCCCTGGGCCAGGGGCGCAATATGACGACTGAGGTCCCATTGAAGGACGGCGACGGCGAGACAAAGACATCCTTGCGGCGGGAGTACGCTAAGCAGAGCGAGAGCGGGTCCGATAGCTCAGCACCGACAAGTTCACAGCAGAGCAACAAAAACTATGATTGGACGGGGGACGAGAAAGAGCAGGCACTGAGCGCAACGGATTTGATTGGAGAAAGAATCAAGAAAGACGAGACAAAAGGAGTACCGAGAGCTCGGCACCCACTGCCTGTGGGTGTAAATAAAGGAAAGCCGGAGTTGTGAGTAGAATTAGCGGAAGCAATGTCGAGATTTTAGCATAGACGTCCTGATAGCCCTGCATCTTGTGAAAAGAACGCGGCCAGCTCCCATCAACTCCGCTAGCAGTTAGTTTTATTCATTTTTGCACTTTTATGGAGTGTCAGTGGCGTGACAAAGGACTGCGGGGGCCCCCTTAGTCAGTACCCTGGCCTGAGAGCTCGCGAGTAAGTCCGGAAAGGGGGGCCCCTCCATGCACTTTGCAGGGGGACCCCCTCAAGTTCATTTACGCCACTGTGTATTAGGGAAAAGCGTCTTGTATGTTTGTTACGCAGGGCTTTAAGTGTGTGTGGGGGGAGGGGGGTCTCTGAAACGGGTGGGTCCTCTATAGTTAAGGGCGTGGCTTAAACATTCCATTAAACTTCCCATAGAGTGCCATTCTACCCACACATTTTTTTTTTTGCAGATTTATATAGCGCTGAACTCGACCGGAAGGTATTGGAGCGCTTTACATAAGCACCAGTTGTGTTACACAACGGTACAATCATTTTTTTGTTAGGCACGGGGAGATTACGTGTTTTGCCCAGAATCACTGGATGCACGGTGAGGCTCGAACCTGGGGGCATATTATCAAGCCCCTATCGCCACCACAACGTCACTTTTTGTGACGTTGTGGTGGCGATAGGGTCAGCTCCCTATTATCAAGGCAGCGTTAAGCCCGTGGCTTAACGCTGCCTTGATAATAGTGCCCCGTTTACGCTAAATTTAGCGTGAAAGGGGCGTGCAGTGGGTGTTGCGGTGGGCGTTCTACCGCAACACTCATTCACTTCGACGCTGGCACCTATTATCAAGAGAGGCGATAATAGGTGGCAGCGCCGAACTTAAGACCAGGAAAATCCTGGTCTTGAGGTGGGGATACGAGGAGAAATGCTTCATTTCTCCTCGTATTTTGCTTTTTCCATGTGTGCTGCCTTGTGCAGCACACATGGAAAAAGCAAAATGCCAAGGTTTGTTTATGTACAGGAAGGTGTCCCTTCCTGTACATAAACAAACCTTTTTTTAAATGCCATTTTGTAACTTACATGTGTGCTGCATGAAGCAGCACACATGTAAGTTACAAAATGGCATTTAAAAAAAAGGTTTGTTTATGTACAGGAAGGGACACCTTTCTGTACATAAACAAACCAGAGTGCAAGGGTGCCTGCGTTGGCGTTAAGTCGTGAGACTTAGCGCCATCGCAGGGGAAACGCCAGGCTGCACCATATCCTTGGTAATATGGTGCAGCCTGGCGCTTCCGAAGTGGCTATGAGAGGCGTTAAGCCAGGGAGGCTAACGCCTCTCATCGCCACTTCCTTGCTAATATGCCCCCTGGTTCCCCGGATCCAAAGTTGGCAGCTCTAGCGGTAAGGCTACATTCTCTCACATTTGCATAGAATCACAACTGCAACTATCATAGGAGACCATTGCCATGTGCGTGCTTTGCACAGCTGTCAAGTTTTCAGATTGCTGATGTGACATCTTTTTTTTTTTTTCTTTTTGTTAAATTATGTTTATTGAAAATATAAGCAACAAGAAATCTAGTTGACAATTGTAACATAATTAACAATATAGAGTACTGCTAGTACAGGAAAATAATATTTGTAATTAGGAAATTTATTTTGTATATAAAAAAAGAGGAAAAAAGAGAGTAGGAAGAAAGAGTAGAAGGCTATGAAGAGGGTAAAGAGAAAGGAAGGGAGAAGAAAGAAGTTAAATGCTTTAAGATATTGGTGAGTGCAGGGAGAAAAGTAGTTAAGGGTAACCAATATATTTCAAATTTAATCTTCTGATTTACCGTAAATGAAGATACAGTATGTATTCTATGTTCATCATATATGAAATTCCACCATGTTAATACAGATAATTTTGAAAAATCTTTCCAACAAGAAAGTATAAAACTAAGTGCAATGAAGAGATCAAGCAGCAGAGGCTTGAGAGAGAAATGCTCAAATCTAGGCGATAAAGAGCCTAGGAAAACATTCTGCAAAGTTAGCGGTACATTACAATTAAAAATCTTTAAGCACTGAGACCAAATTGATAGCCAGAAAGGTTTCACATGAGAACCAATATATAACATATTTATTAAAGAACATTTGTATGTAGAACATGACCAGAGGCAGATGAATCAAATTTAGAAATGCGTTCTGGCGTAATAGCAACTCTATTGTCAATAAACAAGTATTCGCATAGCCAATAGGCCTAGCTTTTGGGACCTTATAAGTATTTAGCCATGCAGCCCATTATCTTGGGTACTACATCTACTGCTACTTCACGTGCTACTGGTGAACAGCCACACACGCCCAAGGATGGGCTATTGTGCTATTTAATGAAAATATGATAAAGTCTCTTCAAAATTCACAAAAGTGTGTTTCTTTAACAAAGAAGCTTTGACACTGATAAACACATTATAGCACTACATTCAGAAGTACTTATTTAAAGGTTTTTTTTTTTGTTCAACTGGTAGTCTGAACGTATATATCTGGAAGTGCTTTTATATGCGATAATGAAGAAAAAAGTTTTAATGAAATAAGATATAACAGAGGCACGTTAAACCATGACCTATTAAATACCCCAAACCCTAAAGCATTAAAAACTAAACATTCATATTGATTAAGCTCTTTAAAAATCAGCAAATAAAACGTCTCTAATACTTATTTAAAATGCACAAAATGGAGAAACACTTGTAGGAAAGTAGGATCTGCTTCTTATGGGTACCCCCACTTTTTGCTTGATGTCTCACTGTTTTTGACTAGTCTGGCTGGGATCCTGCCAATCAGGACCCCAGCCTATCTGCTTTCTCCCTTAACTTGACATGCCTGTACTTTGGTACACTCCAGATTGGATACTGGGGTACCCTTATAAGTTCCTAGTATATGGTACACCATGTACCCAGGGCATAGGTACCCCAGAGGCCTCCCATGGGCTGAAGCATGTATTATGCCACCCATGAGAGGCTATACAAAATGGAACTCTAGGTCTGCTACTGCAGCCTATGTAAGCTGGTGCTTGCACCACTTACTTTAGATATAGGTTCACTATATCTAATGGTCACTACACTTAAAACTTATAAGTCACCCCTATAGCAGGCCTTAACAATCCGGAAGGCAGGGTGCTGGGTTTTATGTGAGAGGGTGCCCCTGCATGAGCAGAGCCCCTCTGCAGCCTTCGGAGACAATTCTCCTGGGTTGTCTGCGACTCAGCCGGACATATAGGTAGAGGTGCATTATAACCTCGCGGTAAATGCTATCTCGAAAACGGCTGCATAGAAACATATCGTGTTTGGTATAAAACCCCTTGGAATCATACCTCTTCACCATAACTGGTGTGGGAGGTATGATTCCACTCTTCAGAAGCGAGCTTCGTGGGGTCACCGGTCTACCCAGTACTAGCCTTCTCGACCCGGACAGCACATAATGGATGCTGCCAGCCAGAGACACGTTTCTGCCCTCCTGCTGCTGAGCCAAGCTCGAGCAGAGGAAGGCAGCACAATAGGCATCCTGTCACAGGGAGGTGTGACCACCTCCCACACAGGGTTTAGTGTATTGGGGCTGGGTGGGGGCACTCTGAGAGTGCCTGAAATTCTGCACTGGGGGCACATTTGGTGTCCCTGTGCATAGTCCAGCTCAAACCAGTTCTAGGAGCCATTGGCTCCTGGTCTGGCGCAAAACTGGACAAAGGACATGGGTGTAGCCACCCCTCTGTCCTGCCCCTCCCCTAGGAGGGTCCCCTGAATCTGTCCAACCCTCTCCTGTGGGTATAAAATGGGTTACCTTGCTACAGGACATTGGATTTTACATGGACAAGTTTCTTGAAAGAAGAAACCACTGACCTTCGACCGTCTGGACACCTGAACTTCGCTGGACCTCGACAGGGCTTGACTTCGTCCCCCTTTCCGTCCAAAGCTTAGTTTGTGCCATGACCCCATACCAGCTCCGTGCAGGACCTGTGGGGCACTTAAGACAACAGTAGAATCTCCCTTGGAGTGAAGGAGTCACTCCCCTGCTTCGCAGGCACCTAAAGTGCAACTGACCGGTAGCTGCTTCTGAGCTCCTGCGGACTCCTAAGATTTCAGCAACACAGGAGGTGGGTTCCTGAAGGTCCCTGAGGTCGATCTGCCCTCTCACCGAGTTTGAGGCCAGTATCCCTCGTGGGGGCTGCGTAACCCGAACCCCTGTGCACCGCGTCCATTTGCAAGTGCATATGCTTGTTGGCGATTCCTGAGCTTGTGCATTGGACCCCGTGTGGTCCTGACCCTGAGCAGTATTTGCACCAAAGAACTCCGGCCTCCTCGCACCGTGTGCTCTGTGGGCTTGTCCTTTGCAGACTTGCTCGAGTCCCCTCGCGACCCCTGGTCCTTCGGCCTGAGGGTCATCTTGATTGTTCTTGGGCTTTCCTGGTTGCTCCAGACGTGCCCTGACTCTCCATTGCTTGGAGAGTCCCCTGGACCTTGCTGGTCCACACCGTAACCTGTTTGTCCTTCCTGCGTGGGTTGCTGTTGCCAAGGCTTGTTGGTGCTCCCGCCGGACACCGACCCCTCAGCACTCGACATCCTTCGTGGGACAGCTCACCTCCAGCTCCTGGTCATCCTCGACGTCTCCTGGTCCTCGTGGCTGCAGAGTCAAGCATCCCTTCTTCGCACCTGAAGCACCCGACATCGGTGGGCATTCGTCTACTGAGCCCCTGGTCACTCTGACGTGACCCAGACTCTGTCCCCTCTGCTTTCAGGTTCCTTCCATCCCGAATCCAGGCTTGGATTCCACCGGACCCTTTTCACCTTCACGGCAGCAGCACTTCTTCCTTTCCTTCCATAGAGAACAACAAGAGTTTCCGACTCCACTTCAGACCTATGCACCCGGTTTCCCTGGGATAGGTAACTCTGATACTATGGTATCCACGGGTGGGGTGGCTCTTTAAACTCTTAAGTTCCGAAGGGTTGGCTCGAAGTCCTCCTAGAAGGGTCCTTAAACTTTAACTTTGCAACCGCGACTTTCCCATAGAGTTGTACGGAGCACGCGGGTCGTGTTTCCTCACTGCACCCGTCCTCCATGGGTCTCCTGTGTCATCACCTTGGGTGGTTCCTTGGGGTCCCAGCGATTCTAGGTGCACTAGGCACTGTGTCTAGTCAAGTCGTGATTGTTATACCACTATTTTAGTATATGGTTCGGTCTCCCCCTGGAGCCCGCTGTGTATTGTGCTACTTACAAGTGTTCTATTGATCCAGTATTTTGTGCTTTGTGTTCTATCCTCGTGTAGGGGGTAGTAGAGAGTGTTATATTAATAAATACATATTTTTATATAACTACTGTGAGGTTCTCCTTCACTTAGTCATTCAGGAGGTGATATTCTGGTAAAACAAGCTGCTTTACATTCCTTCAAGATTAAGCTACCACTAGGATAGCTTTCTAAAGGTTATCTTTGACCTCATACATCATAAGGGTCGTGTGGATTCGTACAGGGTGCCCACTTTAACTAGTGGACAGCATATACCAAGCCACATTCTCACAACACTGATACTATATTTTAAACCGTAAAGTTACTTTGAAGATGTGCACGATCAAATTAGGAGTTGTTCCTTTCACTGCAAAACAAAAACTGCTGAAAAACTCAAGAGAGGAGCTGTTCCAGATTGCTTCCACGCTTCGTTTACCACCACCTTCCTTGGCTGCTTGTTGATAAACACGGTAGCTAATCTCATCTCCCCTTCACCGGCAAGGCTGCATCCACCAAATATTATTTACAAGCAATGCTAGCGAAAGTTTAAAGTAAAACTATAAATAACCCAAGCAAGCTTTCAGTAGGTGTGGACAAAGGCAATTAGAAAAAGCCAAACACAACACTGCACTGGAAAGGCAGCGCAGCGACACATGGCATGTAAGAAATCAAACGATCACCCAGGGCGCAATTCTTATCAAGGGTAGGTTAGTTAAGGCCGTCCATATATTAAACTTTAGCATAGATCGCATGAGACGCTATAATTAGAACATGCTACATTTTACATGAAAATGTAATAACAAAAACAGCACTTACAAGCTTACAAGCTTATAAGCTTACAGCTTAATAGCAAAGTTTACGGTGAGAAGGTACACACCAATCACAAAAATAGCATATTTGTAGAATTGGCCTGAAATGTGACTAATAAAGATCACAAATCAGAACTAGCCATAGTATACAGCAGCACGGCTGCTGTACAGCATGTTTTTTTGTTTTTTTACAGAGTTTTATATAGCGCAAACTTGACCCGAATCGGGTATCAGAGCGCTTTACATAGCACCAGTAAAAAGTGGTTTATTTTTTAATTTATTTATTTTGTAATGCGCATGAATCATCCCCAAAGGGATATCTCGGCGCAGCGGGATCAGAAAAATGCAGGGCAAGGATCTAGAGAGAATAAAATAATTCAGTTTTTAATAATTTTCTAAAATTGTGATGCACGGTGCATTCTCGAAGGTGTAAGGGCAGTTTGTTCCAAAGATGGGGTGCCAAGAAAGAGAAAGCACGACCCCCTGAGCGTGTTTTCTTAATGCGTGGTTCCATAAGGAGAGACTTATTGGCAGATCTCAAAGCTTGTGTAGGCCGATGAGGAATACGTTTTTCCTTCAAGTAGCTAGGTCCCTTGCCATTAAGTGCTTTGTGCACTAGGCAACAGATCTTGAAAGTAATCCGCTTCCGCACTGGCAACCAGTGTAGTGCATGTAGTAGAGGGACAGAAGCTGATCTCGCTGGAAGGTTGTGAATTAGACGGGCCGCTGTATTCTGGACTACCTGGAGCTTGTCCAGGAGGGATTTGTTTACCGCAGCCAGGAGAGCATTTCCCTAGTCCAGGCGACTGATCACCAGTGCCTGGACTAGGGTCATACGTACTGCCCTTGGGAGCATTGGAAAGACTCTTCTTAATAGTCTCATAACATGGAAACAGGAGCCAGTAATGGAAGTCACTTGGTCTTTCATGGTAAGCTTCTGGTCAAGTTTTATGCCCAGATTCTTCACAGAAGATTTTGGAACAGGTGGTGGTCCTAATTCCTGCGGCCACCACTCGGGAGACCATAACCGTTGAGCAGCCCCGAAAAGCATAATTTCAGTTTTGCCACCATTTAGTTGGAGAGAGTTAGCAGCCATCCATGCTGTAATAGCTTTCATACCAGCAGTGAAATGCTCTCTCGTTTCGGACAGGTCTTTGTCAAAGGCTAACAGAAGTTGGGTATCATCCGCGTATGAAATAGGCGTTAAGCCATACGCTCTTATGATGTTTGCAAGAGGAGTGACATATATGTTGAACAGAGTAGGGCTCAAGCAAGAGCCCTGGGGCACTCCTTTATTTATCGCCATGGGACGTGACATAAAAGGTCCTAAATGAATGGTCTGAGTACGGTCAGACAGATAGTTTCTGAACCATTGTAGCACCAGGCCCTGGATACCTATCTCCTCCAGTCTCCGTATCAACATAGGATGAGATATGGTATCGAAGGCCGCAGACAGGTCTAGCAGCACCAACATAGATGGCAGATTTTTGTCTTGACAGTTTCTGATATGGTCTGTGACAGGCAAGAGAGCAGTCTCGGTGCTGTGCATATGTCTGAAACCTGACTGAGATGAATCAAGGATCTTGTTAAACTCAAGATGGTCCATCAGTTGTTTGTTGATGTTACTCTCTATTATTTTGCTAGCCCAGGGAAGAAGTGATATAGGGCGATAGTTGGAAACATCTGTAGTGGGAAGGCTACTTTTTTTCGGGATCGGGATCACCTGAGCAGCTTTCCACTCTGCTGGAAGTACGCCCGTGCTCAAAGAAAGATTCAACAGGGAGCTAATGGGCGAGGCCAGTTGCTGAAACAGAATGGCTACTCTCTTAGCAGGAATAATATCCAGAGGAGAACCTGATTTAACCATTTTTAGAGCGAGTTGAGTGGACTCTACACTAAAAGGAGAAAACATCTCGAGATTGCGGGGGCAGGTTTGCTTATTACCAACATACGTAGGCTCCGAGTTACCAACATACGTAGGCTCCGAGTTAAAACTGTGTGTCAGATTAGCAAGATTATTATAAATTAGATTAATTTTATCCTCTAGGTGATCGGCAATCTGATCGCAAAGTTTTTGTGATGGGGGAATATTGTAATTGCAAGCCTGAGGATTGATGAAAGAATTAAGGGTTTTAAAAAGTTGCTTGGAGGAATTGCCAGCGCTCACGAGTTGCTGCGCAATAAAACTTTTCCGTGCTTTCCTAATATTGCTGTGGTAGTGCGCTAGAGATTTTTTATAAGCTTCCCGATTGTTAGGTATGGGAATAGACCGCCATTGTCTTTCCAACTTTTTACATTGGGGTTTTTTCCTTGCGTAGATCCGGCGTATACCAGGATGAATGTGGTGGTAATCTTGGCAAAGAGTTCAGTTTTTCGGGTGCTAGAGTATTAATGGCAGTATTGAGAGATGTATGAAATAGTTTGGTTGAAAGTAAAAAGAAAAACAAGCATTTGCAATGCACTCGGTCTCGCCTTTGGGACCTTATATGTATTTGTCTATGCAGCACATTAGCCTGGGTGCTGAAACATCTACTGTTCTTTAACGTGGAGGGAAAGTAAGCACCAAACTGCGTGACACACCAGGTATGGGAACACATGTAGAGAAATATTGCCTTTCAGTGGGAAATGGTATAGTCCAAAGCTCTGTTTTTAATATAAAATCAGGGCCTTCGGTGGTCATATCACTGAAAATACAAGATTTGCTAAAAATATTATTGTCTACGGGTGCTCGTGGAAGACAATTTCTATGGACTGGAATCTAGAGAATGCTAAAGTGATTCTGGTATTTTACTGACCTCTGCTGGTCGTTTTCTATCAAGACAGTTAAATAGAGGCAGTTGAATAGAAAAAAAGTCCTTAAGCGGAAGCAGACAAGTCCTAGGGCTGATCTCCAGAGCCCACAAAGTACATACACATATAAGTATATACTAAAGTATATACAAGAGGTCTCGAATGCTCGACCTAAAAAGTGCTATGACGCAGCCAGCGTTGAAAGTGTAGTAGTGTTTAAAAAAATTTTTTATTTACATTCAACCATGCTGCACTGCTATACAACATGGCTATAAAATCATGCTCACGTATTCTCCGCTTAACTCTGTGATGCTTCAACCACGTACAGCAATTGTGAGCTCATGCTTAAAATGTTAAAGAAACACTCCATGTCCCACAATGAAATGTACTGGAGGCTAGGAAGTCTGATCTGCATGAAAGTCACTGGTGACTTGGGGCTGTTTTGGAAGCTTTGTTGGCTGTATCCAAACTATTGGAGGCTTTTGTGTGCAAAAGTCCAGCATCATTCCATTGAACATTGATGATCAAATGTTCTCAAATCCATCGCACCCAAGGCGCTGTCACTTCTGAAGGGTAAGGGCAAGCGAGGGGCGAGGCAGATGGATTTATCGCAATCAAAGCCTGACTTGTTAACCAACACTGCTAGCCATTTTGGGACTTGTAGTTTTGTTTTCCGATGTATTTTAGGTCTCCATTTGTTTTAATTTAGTGATTTTCTGCTCATTTGTATCCCGCCCAGTGAGTTTCATTTACAATTTCGATGAATTTGCATACTCGATGGAGCATACCAGAAGCAGACAGAGTCCACACAAAAAGGATAATGTTATTTGCCACCAGCTTAGCCCGGTTGGAGTCGGCAGTATGTTGCAGCAGCAGACAGTCCGAGGAGCCCTCATTAGAATTGGTTTGCTTGCCCACTCTGCTCGAGCTGCAGTTTACCACTTGACTCAAAATCTGCACCTCCATTCTAAGTTTACAACGTGTTCTTCTAAAACAGATCATTCTACGGAATCTGCTACTGGGTTTGAAGGTCAATGGTTGAACTATTTTATTTTACTTTTTATTTTGTACGCCACAGACACATTTGAAAATAAATACATCTAATATTATTGAGGAACACGTTAATAAAAACAAAGCTTTGTTTTCAAACTCACGGTCACTTGCGACAAGCTATGGACATGGTTTATCTTATCTAAAATAAATTCTTTGAAGCACCATGTGTTATTCAAGTGCTCTCTCCTGGAAAATAGTACGAAATGCATTCAAGAGTAGAGCTGCGAATAATCATAGCATATTGAAATAAATATTTTTATTAGACCAATTGTAACGATATTCCAGCAACCTTACAGACAAAAACATCCAAAACAAGCATTGGCAAGGCTACGGCTGAAAGTTAGGGAAAAAGCACTGTGATGTAGTTAGCGCTGGCCAGTGATAGCAGTTACTTCTGACGGGGGTAAGGGGTGATGGAAGAGGGGCAAGAAACAACAGGAGGGTGACAAGTCACGACAGAACAGTAGAGGCAAGCACAAAGAACGGGCAAGGAAGGAGGTGCTAGGAGGAGGGACAACGGAAAGCAAGGCCTTAGGAGGGGGCATAGGGAAAGCACAAACTACTGTAGAGCAAGCAACAACGGAGCAAGCTGCATCAAAGCCGCAGGAGAAGAAAAAAATTGATGCAGGTGCTCTCTTTTTCCCTTTTTATTTTCTGATGAGTTGAAAAATCGTTCATTACATTACACACATGACATGGACTTGTGACCGAATTGCCAAATATTGGAGGGCAATATTGGGGGTGTGTTGTCTCGCATGACTGAACTGGACATTACGCCCACCCCACTGCAGGCCCTCATGGGATATGTGCACTATCTTCCAAAGTCAGCATGGAGCTTTGTCGCAATCGCCCTACTGCTAGCAAAAAGAGAGTTGGCGGTGCACTGGGGTAGTAAACACCCACCAACGCTAAAAGCCTGGTTATATAGTATTACATACTGTAATACGAACAGTGATCTATATGCACAGGAACAGGGGTGGGAGCACACCGCTTCACCCCCCCCCCCCCAATCCCAGCTCAATGACTCACAGGAGTACTTTTAAACAAGAACAGGGGTGGGAGCACACCGCTTCACCCCCCAGCAAGGTTCTCCCCTGGCATTCTGGTAAATGCAGTCTCTTGTTGCTTGCTTTGCTCTAGTATTCAGAGTGTTTCGCCAGAGTTGGCGCAGATAGTTCTGATCTCTAGACACGTGTTTCTGGTTCTTTAACCGTCATCAGTAGAGATTACAGGCTTCAAATTTGGGGTTTGCTGAGTAGGCTGCCAAACATTGCATCAGGTCAAGTACCTCTCACTGGCGCGCGGGTGCTTCTTCCACGAGCTCGTCAGCTCCTTGACTCACGGTAGTACTTTTAAACAGGAACAAGGGTGGGAGCACACCGCTTCACCCCCCAGCAAGGTTCGCCCCTGGCATTCTTGTAAATGCAGTCTCTTGTTGCTTGCTTTGCTCTAGTATTCAGTGTTTCGCCAGAGTTGGGGCAGATAGTTCTGATCTCTAGACACGTGTTTCTGGTTCTTTAACCGTCATCAGTAGAGATTACAGGCTTCAAATTTGGGGTTTGCTGAGTAGGCTGCCAAACATTGCATCAGGTCAAGTACCTCTCACTGGCGCGCGGGTGCTTCTTCCACGAGCTCGTCAGCTCAATGACTCACGGGAGTACTTTTAAACAGGAACAGGGGTGGGAGCACACCGCTTCACCCCCCAGCAAGGTTCGCCCCTGGCATTCTGGTAAATGCAGTCTCTTGTTGCTTGCTTTGCTCTAGTATTCAGAGTGTTTCGCCAGAGTTGGCGCAGATAGTTCTGATCTCTAGGCACGTGTTTCTGGTTCTTTAACCGTCATCAGTAGAGATTACAGGCTTCAAATCTGGGGTTTGCTGAGTAGGCTGCCAAACATTGCATCAGGTCAAGTACCTCTCACTGGCGCGCGGGTGCTTCTTTCCACGAGCTCATCAGCTCAATGACTCACAGGAGTACTTTTAAACAAGAACAGGGGTGGGAGTACACCGCTTCTCTCTGTAATGATAGGTGTGCGTAGTAGGGTATGGGAGCGACTGGGCTCTCCATTCAGACCTCGCTCTCAGATGATGGGTGTGACTGGCCTCTCTACTGAGACCTCTGTCTGTAATGATTTGTGTGCAAAATAGGATGTGGGAAGGACTGCCCTCTCTGCTAAGACCTCTCTCTCAGATGATGGGTGTGCATAGTAGGGTGTGTGCGTGGACTGGGCTCTCTGCTGAGACCTCTCTCTGTGATGATAAGTGTGTGTAGTAGGATTACAGGAGGAACTCAGCTCTCTTTTCAGAACTCTCTCTCAGATGACGGGTGTACATCGTAGGGTGTATGGACGGACTAGTCTCTCCTTTGAGACCTCTCTCTCTCAGATGATGGGTGTGTGGAGGGACTGGCCTCTCCTTTCAGACCCTTCGCCCATATAAGGGGTGTACGTAGTAGGGCGTGGGAAGTGACTGGCCTCTCCAATCAGACCTCTCTCTCCGATGATGGATGTGTTTAGTAGGTTGTATGGAAGGACAGGCCTTTTTGCTGAGACCTCTCTCTGTAATAATGGGTGTACGTAGTAGGAAGTGGGGAGAGATTGGCCTCTCCTTTCAGACCTCTCTCTCAGATGACGGGTGTATGTAGCAGTGTGTGGATGGACTGGCCTCTCTTTTGAGACCTCTCTCTCAGTTAACAGGTGTGCATGGTAGGGTGTATGGACAGACTGCCCTTTCCTTTGAGACCTCTCTCTCTCTCTCAGGTGACGGGTGTGCCTAGTAGAGTGTGGGGAGGGACTCTCTGCTGACACTACCTCTCTCTGTAATGATAGCAGTGCGTATTAGGGTATGGGAGGGACTGGGCTCTCTAGCCAGACCTCTCTCTGAGATGATTGGTGTGACTGGCCTCTCTACTGAGACCTCTCTCTGTAATGGTAGGTGTGCAAAGTAGGATGTGGGGAGGGACAACCCGCTCTGCTAAGACCTCTCTCTCAGATGACGGGTGTGCGTAGTAGGATGTGTGCATAGTAGGGTGTGTGCAGGGACTGGACTCTGTTGAGACCTCTCTCTGTAATAAGTGTGTGTACTCTGTAATCAGTGTGTGTAGTAGGGTGTGCGGAGGGACTCGCCTCTCTTTTCAGAACTCTCTCTCAGATGACAGGTGTGTGTAGTAGGGTGTGTAGAAAGACTGAGAACTCTCTATGAAATGATGGATGTGCGTAGAAGAATGTGGAGAGGTACTGCACTCTCCTTTCTGACCTCTCTCTCAGATGACGGGTGTGCAGTAGGGTGTATGGAGAGACTAGTCTCTCTTTGAGACCTCTCTCTCAGATGACAGGTGTGTGGAGGAACTGGCCTCTCCTTTCAGAACTCTTTCTCAGATGACAGATGTGCTTAGTAGGATGTGTGAAGGGACAAGCCTTTTTGCTGAGACCTCTCTCTGCAAAAATGGGTGTGTGTGGGGAGGTACTGGCCCCTCATTTCAGACCTGTTTTTCAGATGGCAGGTGTGCATATTAGCGTTTGAGGAGGGGCTGCCCTCTCGTTCTTTCAGACCGCTCTCCCGGATAAAGGGTGTGTTGAGGAACTGGATTTCCTGCTGTGACCTCTCTCTGCAATGATAGATGGGCATAGTAGGGTGTGGGGAGGGCCTAGGCTCTCCTTCAGGGCTCTCTCTCAGATGACAGGTATGCGTAGTATTGTGTGGGGAGGGACTGGCCTCTCTGCTGAGACCTCTCTCAGGTATGATGGATGCGTGTAGTAGGGTGTGGAGAGGGATTGTCCTCTACTTTCAGACCTTCCTCTCAGATAATGGGTGTGCATAGTAGGGTGTGGGGTGGGCGTGCCCTCTCCTTTTAGACCTGTCTCTCAGATGATGGGTGTGCGTAGCAGGGTATGTAGAGGTACTGGCCTCTCTGCTGAGACCTCTCTCTGTAATGATAGTAGTGCGTAGTAAGGTGTGGGGAGGGACTGGGCTCTCTCTTCAGACCTCTCTCTCAGATGACTGTGTGCATAGTACAGTGTGGGGAGGGACTGGCCTCTCCTGTGAGATCTCTCTGTAATTATGTGTGTGCATATTAGGGTGTGGAGAGGGACTCGCCTCTCCTTTCAGACCTGTCTCTCAGATGATAGTTGTGTGTAGTAGAATGTGGGGAAGGACTGCCCTCTCCTTTCAGACCTCTCTCTCAGAAGATGGGTGTGCATAGTAGAGTTTGTGTAGGGACTGGCCTCTCTGCTGTGACCTCTCTCTGAAATGATAGGTGTGCGTAGTAGGGTGTGGAGTGGGATTGGGCTCTCCTTTCAGACTTCTCTCTCAGATGATGGGTGTGCGTATTAGGGTGTGTGGCGGGACTGGCGTCTCTGCGGGGATCTCTCTCTGCAATGAGAAGTGTGCATAGTACGGTGTGGTAAGGACTGGGCTCTCTTTTCATACCTCTCTGTCATATGATGGGTGTGCGTAGTAGGGTGTGTAGAGAGACTGGCCTCTTCTTTAAGCCCTCTCTCTCAGATGATGGGTGTGCGTATTAGGGTATAGGGAGGGAGTGCCCTCTCTTTTTAGACCTGTCTCTCAGATGATGGGTGTGCGTAGTAGGGTGTGTGGAGGGACTAGTCTCTTTGAGACCTCTCTCTCAGATGACAGGTGTGTGGAGGAACTGGCCTCTCCTTTTAGCCCTCTCTCTCAGATGACAGATGTTCATAGTAGGGTGCGGGGAGAGACTGACCTCTCTGCTGAGACCTCTCTCTGTAATTATAGGTGTGCGCAGTAGGGTGTGAAGAGGACTGCGCTGTCCTTTCAGACCTCTCTCTCAGATGATGGGTGTGTGTAGCAGGGTTTGTAGAGGGACTTGCCTCTCTTTTGAGACCTCTTTCTGTAGTGATGCATGTGTGTAGTAGGGTATGGAGAGGTACTGGCCTCTCCTTTCAGACCTCTCTCTCAGATGACGGGTGTGCATAGTAGTAGGTGGGGAGGGACTGGCCTCTTCTTTAAGCCCTCTCTCTCAGATGATGGGTGTGCATATTAGGGTATGGGGAAGGAGTGCCCTCTCTTTTTAGACCAGTCTCTCAGATGATGGATGTGTGTAGTAGGGTGAGTAGAGGGACTGGCCTCTCTGCTTAGACCTCTCTCTGTAATGATAGGTGTGTGTAGTAGGATGTGGGGAGGGACTGGGCTCTCTTTTCAAAGACTTGTCTCAGATGGCCAGTGTGCGTAGTAGGGTGTCGGGAGGAACTGCCCTCTCCTTTCAGACTTCTCTCTCAGATGATGGGTGTGCGTAGTAGGTTGTGTGGAGGGACTGGCCTCTCCTTTTTGCCCTCTCTCTCAGATGACAGATGTTCATAGTAGAGTGCGGGGAGGGACTGACCTCTCTGCTGAGGCCTCTCTGTAATTATAGGTGTTCGTAATAAGGTGTGAAGAGGGACTGCGCTCTCCTATCAGACCTCTTTCTCAGATGACGGGTGTGCATAGTAGGGTGTGTAGAGGGACTTGCCCCTCTGGTGAGACCTCTTCCTGTAGTGATGAGTGTGCGTAGTAGGGTATGGAGAGACACTGGCCTCTCCTTTCAGACCTCCATCTCATATGACTGGTGTGCATAGTAGAGTGTGGGAAGGGACTGCCCTCTCCTTTTAGACCTCTCTCAGATGACAAGTGTGTGTAGTAGACTGTGTGGAGGGACTGAACTCTCTGCTGTGACCTCTGTCTGTAATGATAGGTGTGCATAGTAGGATGTGGGGAGGAACTAGGCTTTCCTTTCAGACCTCTCTTAGATGAAGGTTGTGCGTAGTAGGGTGTTTGGAGGGATTGGCCTCTCTACTGAGACCTCTTGTAATGATAGGTGTACATAGCAGGATGTGGGGAGGGACTGGGCTATCCATTCAGACCTCTCTCTCAGATCACAGGTGTGCGTAGTAGGGTGTGTGAAGGAACTGGCCTCTGTAACTAGTCTGGATTTGGAACCATACTTACTGATGTAGTATGGTGACTCTATTCCTACCTACTGATGTTCTGTCGTCTCAGGCATAGTTCTGTTTCTAAGCAGAATCCCTGCAAGAGAAAAGTCATGATATACTAAGGAACACTGTATTACTCTGTCCTGCTTAACTTCTCCTGGCCTGCTCACTGATGCCTTCCCATCCCCCTCCCCTGGATTTGGAGTGGCGCACAGGGATTAATCAGTTGACAAAGTGCTTCCCCAAAACTAAGATCAAAACCAAGGGACACAAACCTCAAAAAAGGAACCTTGAAAGAGTACTCCTATTGGATCCGCTATGTCACCCAGATTATCTGTATTATTTCGGGTAGGGGAGCTCAGCAACTCCCTGAGATAGCTAAGGTGATTATATCAATTATTGTTCAGTAGATATTAAAACAATAAATTAGATCATCAACATGACATAAAAAGAGGCATTGCCGACTCATTAAAATAATTTGTCCCTTCTAAAATGCTTTACCCCGAATTAATATCATAGATTCAGTGCTTGACACTCACTATCAGTCTTGCCCATATAGCTTTCTAATGACCTACACAATAGTCTAACTCAATTACCCCACTGTCACCCTCCCATCATGGCCATAAAATAAAATATGATCTTCACAGCTGTAAATGCAAATGCATATTATAGGTATTAAGCATAATATAAATTAAAATCCTTCTCCTAAAGGGTCATATTTAGTTTAACTGATCTTGTTCTCCATGCCCATGACACAAATCTGGACACGCTGAACACAATTAGTTCTTTCGTATCACATCTTAGAATCCTCAATGTTTCCCAGTAACTTGCAATGCCCAGCAACTTGCAAGATGGAATAATCCATTTCCTGCGAGGTATGACATAAGCTGGGCAAAAAAAACGAAAATGGTCCAAGGATTCCTCAAGCTGTGCACAATAGGGGCAGTAAGATGTTAGTGGGTTGTTTTTGGCTCAGTTAGAGTAACAGAATGACAGGGTACCAATTCTAAATTTTATATACCATGTTTTTGATTGTGCCGGCCATATTCTGTCCAAAAAAACCTCAAAAAACAGTCCACTCTTGTGACAAAAAAACTTCAGTTAAGCTCCCCACTTTATGGTCTTTCCAGGTTTGTTCCAGTGTACAGTTCCAATAAGCTTGTTTCAAAGTAACAGTAACACCCTAAGCCATTTTTGTTTCTATTATGGAGGGTGCACCAGAATTCAAATCAGAAAGTATCAGAATAAGTCCACGTAAATTTTTCTTTTTATTCTTCACACAAGCCAGAATACAGACATCAGCCAACGCGTTTCGTTCACTAAGAACTTCATCAGGGCTGAAAACAATCAACATGAAACAACATATAAGGAAAAAACCACAACATAAAACTGTTTTTACATACATACATATATACTGCAACATACAAATACACATAAATATATACCTAAACGAAGACATTTATAACCAACACAGACTTTGTACCTATAAATTTATCATTGGTACATAGAAAAGACTTATTATACTATCATATAAAAATCACAAATACACTTAAATCTTTAAAGATAAACATCACATGCCAAAATCTAAAAGCTAAAACACATTTAATAATTTTGTGCCCATTGTATACTTTTATAACACATATATATTAAAATTTACACATCTTTAGAAAGGAAAAAAAGGAAAAGAAAAAGAAAGAGAAAAAGAAGAAAAATATACTACTAATAATGAAAAAAATAGACAAGGAAAATTTTTTAGTAAAGAATAAGAGAGAACAAGCATAGAAACAACAATATAGAGAAATTATAAACCAAACAACACCACAATTGTAGCCAAAATCCTCACCGTTAAGTGTCGATGAGAATAGAAAAATCCAAAATAGTATTAAATTATAAGCATGAAGTGTACATTGTAAAGTACATGAAAACCCCACGATCCTGGGAAGTTGCTGTACCATCCAGCATTAGTATTCTGCATCAATAAGCAAAAAGAATATATTTTGCATGTATGTGTAATAATAAATATAAACATACAAATCAATATTACCACACAATCAAAAATGGAGCACTTGCCTAAAAATTCAATATGCAAAAGGTTACAAATATCTACCTAACATTCATTAGAGGGTCTATACACAACACAATCCATAATATAGGTCTATTGTAGTGTAAATTTATCCAAAAACGCAATGAAAAATCAAAAAGACTGCCATCTGCCTAAGTGAAAATGTTTTGTCTCAAAACGAATATAATGATACTAACCAATTAAAAACAAGACCACTACAGTCAAACAGTCCAATTTACTCCTTTGACATTAATATAAAACATACCCAAATAAGGGTCACGACCAATCTGATATACCAAAATAATGTGGCCAGTCTGCAGATATTAGATAAAAATACATGTGGTAATATTGATTTGTATGTTTATATTTATTATTACACATACATGCAAAATATATTCTTTTTGCTTATTGATGCAGAATACTAATGCTGGATGGTACAGCAACTTCCCAGGATCGTGGGGTTTTCATGTACTTTACAATGTACACTTCATGCTTATAATTTAATACTATTTTGGATTTTTCTATTCTCATCGACACTTAACGGTGAGGATTTTGGCTACAATTGTGGTGTTGTTTGGTTTATAATTTCTCTATATTGTTGTTTCTATGCTTGTTCTCTCTTATTCTTTACTAAAAAAATTTCCTTGTCTATTTTTTTCATTATTAGTAGTATATTTTTCTTCTTTTTCTCTTTCTTTTTCTTTTCCTTTTCCTTTTTTCCTTTCTAAAGATGTGTAAATTTTAATATATATGTGTTATAAAAGTATACAATGGGCACAATATTATTAAATGTGTTTTAGCTTTTAGATTTTGGCATGTGATGTTTATCTTTAAAGATTTAAGTGTATTTGTGATTTTTATATGATAGTATAATAAGTCTTTTCTATGTACCAATGATAAATTTATAGGTACAAAGTCTGTGTTGGTTATAAATGTCTTCGTTTAGGTATATATTTATGTGTATTTGTATGTTGCAGTATATATGTATGTATGTAAAAACAGTTTTATGTGGTGGTTTTTTCCTTATATGTTGTTTCATGTTGATTGTTTTCAGCCCTGATGAAGTTCTTAGTGAACGAAACGCGTTGGCTGATGTCTGTATTCTGGCTTGTGTGAAGAATAAAAAGAAAAATTTACGTGGACTTATTCTGATACTTTCTGATTTGAATTCTGGTGCACCCTCCATAATAGAAACAACCTTTGCTCTGGATTACAGTGGAGTCTTTTTGTGGCAGGCTCCGGAGGTGCAATGCACAGGAAATTTTATTGTACAGTGAATAGAGATTGTAGTGCATAACATATGGTCAGCCACTCTTTGCCTTTTTGTTACCCTAAGCCATTTTATCAGGTGAGACCCAGACCTCTTCCATTTTAAGGAGCTCGCATAATGCCTTAATCTTCTTGAGCCAGGGAATATGTGTTCTCTTAACCAACCCAAGGATCTCCTCTAGAGTTATCCTCTATATCTCGAGCTCCGAAGTAGACCAGATTCAAATCCAAAACATTAAGATTTTTAGCGAAATTACATGATCAATTCTTTTTAAAGCTAAGTCAAACAGAAGTGGTGTTAAGGGAGTGCTTTTTGGAAGGTTAACGAGGGACCTGATGATTTGGTTTTCGGCAACAGTAAGCAGAAACGCATCTGTCCATCCCCATAGCTCAGCTCCATAAACTGCCCCTGCCAAAGCCATAGCCCTATATACTTACAAAACTGGAGATGCTGCTCTTCTAGAGGTACAAACACAAAAGAATACCTGGCCCGGTTTTGCTTTAAGCTCTTCAATGTAGCGAGCTAACAAACAGACATCCACTATATCTATTTGAATGGACTATTTATTTATCCACTTCGATTTGGTTTATTTTCTCAGACAAACTTTTATAAAAAATTCAATGTACAGAAAAGAAAAATGCTTCAATTTCAAATGACGAACATCAAATTATATCTCATTAACCATAAACCATATTTTTATAAACACAAAAAACATTAATACAAACATTAAAACACCAACCACATTCACTCAATCACATCATCCACCCTACAACTAAACCTAATCTTTCATACGTCAGATACTCGCTTTGACACACACGGGGAAATATTCTTCAATACGACTGGGGGATACAACTCATGACAATCCCTCTCAAAGTACGGAAATTGAATCGTGTTTTTAATTCCTCCGTGGACAATAAGCCAACGCGTTTCGAGACCCAGGCTACAGCTGCTGGGACTCTCAGGGCTGCCTCTTAATGGATATCAACTTTTTTCTGTGGGGAAATAATGCAGAAGCACAACATCAGAACCCAATCTCCTGTTAGTCACTCCGACTCAACTGTGTTTAAAGAATACGAAACTAAATACCTTAGAAACGGCCTTGGTGTCCGAATCGACTGTGCTCGAAAGCAATCAGGTTTCACTTCCATATGAACTTTATCAACGCTGTTCATCAACCACGCTGAGTACCAGAAATGCAGCCGCACCTTTATTGCTGGAAAATAATTCCAATAAATACGATATCTCCTAAAGTACCATGTGACACTGAACAAGCCTACTAAATCATCGATTACTCTAGTATCACCTCAAGTTTCTTTCATAAAGATAAGAGAGGGGAGAAACTCTATCACACCAACTCACCTAATTCTCTCAACCGCACCGCATATGGTTATCCAAATAAATCCCTTGTCAAGCGGCGCCAACTGCGCTCTTGTCAGAGAAATTTTTTTTCAAGATGTCTCTAAAATGAAAACATCGAGTGTTACAACCCATGCCGAAAGCTTAATCAATTCTTAGTCAACAAAAAGACGGCATGGGAAGAAGGGGAACTCTCACATTCGGTTTGCTTACATGTTCGGAAGCTCCGATTTCATTTACTGCAAAAACGCCATTGTGGAAACTGCATTTGGCGCGAGTACTTCCACCGTGGCCATTCATAGACACTGTGGTCTTGCATGACAGCCAATCAGAATACAAGGATTACCAACCACTCGTAATAATCCGCACTACTGGATTCTGGGACCTGAAGTCTCTAGAACCCTCCTTTAAGTTCTCGACAATTCAGTCATCCCATTTAAACCCGAAACGGCACAGTTAAACTTCAAGATGAGATACGCTTCCTTATGCAGCAGGGCAGCATCTATATCCAATGCACGTTTGGATGTATCTAGCACACTCAGCACAGTCCATTTGAAATCACGTTCATTATGTGATTTATCTATAAAGTGTTGCACCATCGGCGCAGTAACCACCTTTTTTTTAATTCGAGACCGGTGCTGCGTTATCCGCTGATTTATCTGTTGGTTAGTCTTCCCTACGTACAATTTCAAACACGAGCAGACCACTGCATAAACAACATTCTTAGATTTACAGTTGGTAAATTCTGTATGGCGCCATTTAATTCCATCATGGACAAATTCAGTCCCTTCAATCGTGGAATCACAGGCCACACATGTTCCACATTTATGGTCACCTTCCACTGGCTTCAATTGCCATTGCGATCTCAAATTGCCTTTAGGTTGTGATGGAAAAATATCAGCTCGCACAATTTGCTGGCCAATACTTTTTCCTTTTTTCATGGCAAATAATGGTCTCTGGAACAGACACTCTAGATTTTCCAATAGATGCCAGTTTTTTAACATTATTTGGCGAAATTTGTTGGTGTCAGGCCCAAAGGTGGTAACACACACTATTCTTTCTAGTGGTGGTTTTGCTCTTCTTCGCAACAGTTCTTCCCTTGGCGTGAACCAAGCCCTCTTTATGGCATGCTTTAGCAATTTTTTGGGGTAACCTTTTTCAATCATTTGTTTTTGGAAAATGGCTGCATGATATTCAAAATCCACTTTTAATGAGCAATTGCGTCTTATACGCAATAGCTGACCATATGGCATGTTGTCTTTCAAGCTACGGGGTGAGCGCTTTTGTGATGCAAAATCGTATTCTTGTCGGTGTTTTTCCTATGCAATGTGGTTGTCAATTTGGAGTCATTAACTGACACTTCAACATCGAGAAATGTCAACCTAGTTTGGCTTGCACTTTGGCTGAACTTAATATCCAGGTGGCGTGTATTAAGCCACCCATGGAACGTGTCTAGCTCCTCCCTACACCCACTCCAAATGAACCAAATGTCATCTATGTAGCGCATCCAATGCGCAATGCGTTCTTTGAAGGGATTATTATTGAAGACAAATCGGTCCTCATATTGGGCCATGAAGAGGACCGCCATTTCTGGTGCGAAAGGACAACCCATGGCGGTCCCCTTCACCTGCAAATAAAATGCATCCTCAAATTTAAAATAGTTCTTTCTTAATGCAACATTCACTAGCTGTAAAATAAAAGATGTTGGCACCCTATGCGGACGAGTTCTTGACTCCAAGTAGAGTTCAATCACCTGGAGTGCTTCATCCTGAGGTATTAGGGTATAGAGGGAAGTGACATCAAAAGATACCATCCATTGTGATGTTTCATCAAACGACTGTCCTTCGATTTTATTTATAAAGTCTGTGGTGTCTTGTAAATATGATGGTACATCAGCCAGAAAAGGTTTTAAAAAGAAATCAACATACTTTGAGATTGGCTCCAACAAGGAATCACTTCCCGAAACTATAGGCCTTCCTGGGGGGTCTTGCAGCCGCTTATGTATTTTAGGCAAAAAATAAATGACTAGGATCCTCGGGAATTTCTTGGAAAGATAATCAAACTCCTTAGGTCCCAAGAATCCACCATCTAATCCCATTTCAAGGATACCACAGATGGTTTCCTGAATAGATCAAGTGGGATCTTCTAGAGGTGGCATAATACTTTTTCCCTATGGTCATCGCCCTTTGTAGCAGGATGGTTTTCATCTTCCTTAGTTGTTATGCCCAGGACATGTCATCTTGACAGTCTTACTCCCAGATAGTCAAAAAACTTTACCCGCTCCAATGGTTCCCCTCAATTTTCAGGTTATCCCTAAATGAGCGATGAGGATTTAGGGCCATAAATTCTGATTTTGACGCATTTATCTCTAGCCCCCTTGTTGGTCAAAATGTTGAAAAATAATCCAGTAACAACTGAAGACCTCAAGATGTTCGGGAAATTAAGAGCGTATCGTCTGCAAACATTAGTATGGTGTAGGAGGCTGGCTTAGTATATGGTGCACACTTATTTAAGTGAAGCACCCTGCACTAATCCAGGCACCCCTTATAGCGATTTTAGTGGTCTTAGATAACCATAGAAAGCTCACTAAGTGGTGGCTGTGGAGAGCAGCCTTCAGGCTTAGTCCAGGAGTGTTAAGCAGCTTGTTTTACCAGAACTAATCATATAGTGTAGGTTGAATGAAAAAGAACCACTCAGTGTAGTTATAAAAATGGTTATATTTATTATACACACTCACTAACACATTGGTATATATCCTACCTGGAGATGTCAACACAATACCTACAATATTTCAAATGGAAACAGGTAAGTAAGCACAAATACACAGTGGGAGACCAAACCATATCCTAAAGAAGTAAAATGTGAACTGCGAACGAAGTCGAGACTTGAACCAGAAGACTCGGAATAGCTGGGGACCCAAGGAACCACCCAAGGTAAGAACCCAGGAACCCCACGGAGGGCTGTGTGCAGAGTGGAAACATAGCTGCATACTCAATGCAAGTCAATGGGAAAGTCGTGGTTGCAATTTTTAAGAAGACCTTTCCCAGTGGACCCTAAAGAAACCCCGTGGAAGATGGAAGGTTAGAGAGTCACCTCACCCGTGGATACCCCAGGATACCTACACCAGGGAAGCCGGGTGCAGGGGTGTGGAATTTATTAAAATATCTACTTGTCCATGAGGCAGGTTGCTTCATAAATCTACTTGTCCTGTAACAAAATCCACTTGTCCCTTTGGTGCCATGTAGTGCGGCGAGAAATTATGGCAGCAATCTCATTATATAAGAGCTCTGATATAGCCTCTCTGATATGCCAGGGCTCATACCATAGTAGTGTTTGAATACTTGCAATCCCCTTATGTTGCCACGTTTCCGCAGATCTACATACTGGGGCTGAAGGCAATAGTTCCAGGGTTAGAATGCCCTTTTGAGTCTGTGCAAACCTACTAACTTGCATGTGTTAAGGGTTTTCAACAACTCTTCTCTAATCTTTTCCGATACTGAGAAATGTTGGAAATTTACTCCTGACAATGGCAGACGTAAACCTTCATCCAGAGTTAGGAAAAAAGTGGTTGGAGGGAAAGTGAACTTGCACTCACTCAGATTTTCCCATGAGCAAATCTACATATGCACATTTGCTCATGCTAAAATGCAGTTCACGAATATTTTCTAGGAGTACTTTTTCTTGTCCTACTTCTGTAAATTCTTGGGAATTCATGAAAGCCGTATAGCTGCACTTAATGCAAGGACATATACCATGGATGCACTTTTGAGACTTTCTTTAATAATTGGGCCCCTAATTTGGTCTGGCGTTGACCTTGGCCTTTTGTGTTTATTAAAATTCTGTCTCTCTCTCTCTCTCTCTCTCTCTCTGTATCAGCTGGCTTCACTTTGAGTGGCAGCATTCTGCTCTTTCACAAGAAGCATATCGGCACACAAAGTAGTTTTGTTCAGTGCCAGTAACTAATGTGGCTGTGTCTGCTTTTTGAGACCAAAAACAATTTTTGCTTTTGCCAATGTTTATTTATTCATCTATTTATTTATGAGTTTTGTATATCGCCTGAATCACCCCCGCAGGGGTATCTCTGCGCTGTGGAAATGCAGAAGTAAGCTAACACAGAGCGTCTAAAACAGAACAGTTTTAAGAAGCCTTCTGAATATAATGGTGAGGGCCCGGCAGCTCCCACATCAATAAGGTTTCACAAAAACCATGCCAAAACAAGTCACACATTGACAAATCTAAAAAGCTGACCACTTTCAGGCGCACTGGCTTTGCCAATGCTTGTTTATTCTTGTTTCCAATAGTCTTATTGAAACTGGTTACACTGATTTTCCATTATGAATATTTTTGGGAAATACTAGCATGCATCAACACGTTACTAAATGATGCTGCAAAGAAATGGTACCTGAAATTCTACAGTAGTTTAGCGAAATATTTTTTTCCTGCTTTCATTTTTTTATCAACATTTTATTTTGAAAGCAAAGAATCATCAATCTTGCTTTTAAGCTTCTGCAACTATTTGCATCAAATCAGAGAGCATTCTGGGAGCATTATACATAGCCTCATATTGCTAAACTTTGAAAAATTGTGTACACATTTATATACTGGAACCACTGTCAGTATTGCAGTCAGAGCTTACAACATTTACTTAGCGCGCTCACCCTAATAATAAAGGCTTTCAATTAATGAACCATAAATAGCAGTTTAAACAGCATTAACATATGGACAAAAATATTAACTTAACTGCAGACAGTGCTCTTCCCTGATCCATAATGTGGTACTGCAAACTGGCAGCCAAAGGGTTTGTGTTGCAGGGGGTTGGGCCTACTTGTCCCAAGGACAAAATACACATGAAAACTTGTTGCCCTTGACCCCAAACAATATGTCCTGGGCGTCGGGCTATAGGAATTCCACATCCCTGCGGGTGAATAGGTGCGAAGTGACGTCGGAAACCGCCGTAGACCACAATGGAGGACTTCAGTGAAGATGCCGCCTGCGAAGAAGGTGAAGAATCCTCTCGAAACCAAGGATGGATCCTTGAAGAGAAGTACCTGCAAGCAGAGGGAACAGAGTCTATGTCACTCTGGAGTGACCAGGAGGCACGGAAGACCAGTGACCACCGATGACGGAAGATGCAGGAGAGTTGACGGTGACCTTGTCGCTGCAGCTGTGAGGACCAGGCGATGCTGTGGAAGACCAGGAGCCATTCACGAGCTGTCCCACGTCGGCAGTCAAGAACCGAGGGGTCGGTGTCCGGCGGGAGCACCAACAAGCCTTGGCAGCAGCAACAGACATGGAAAACAAAAAAGGTGTAGCGTTGGGACTAGCAAGGTCTGAGGGTCCCACCAAGTGCAGGAGAGTCAGAGCAATCCCCGAGCAAGCAGGGGAGCCCACTAAAGCCAAAGAAGACCCTCAAGAGGACTCACAGGTCGAAGGCACAGGAGTCACCAGAGGACCTCGAGCAGCTCACCAAAGATGTAGGCACACGATGCAGAGGATGCGATGAGGACGAAGATCTTTGCAGGAAGAGATGCTGGAGCTTCTTGTAACCTGAAGATCTCTGGAGGACAGAGTCAACAAGCCTTGGCAATGGCAAGTTGACGCTGTGCACAGGGGTTTTGTTCCAGGGGTTCCGACGAGTGATACTGGCCTCAAACTTGCTGAGAAGACAGTGCAGGCCTCGAGGGAGTTGCAGAACCAACACCTTTGTTGCTGATAGTCCATGGAACCTCAGGAGCAGCAGACCGGTCAGCTTTGTTGTGGTGCCGGGAGATGAAAGAAGTGATTCCTCCACTCAAGGGAGATAACTTTGCATGCCTTTGATGCCCACAGGCCTGGAGAATAGCCTGGATGAAGCACAGGCACAGACGACGCAGAAGACTTGGCAGGACGATGAGACCAGGAGCAGCAGGAGCCTTTCTTGCTGCAGTCTCGGTTCCATCACGAAGTCCAATGAAGTCCAAGGTGCCCAGACTGTTGAATTTGAAGTGGTTTTGGATTTGAATCTTGTCCCATGACGAATCTGAATAGCCACCCACAGGTAAGCCCTTAAGTACCCTAGGGAAAGGGTCGGGACAATTTAAGGATCCCTCCCAGAGGAGGGCTGGACAGAGGGGAGGATACTCCCATGTCCTTTGTCCAGTTTCACGCCAGAGCGACAGCCAAGGGCTCCCTGAATTGGCTGAAACTGAAGTATGCAAGGAGGGCACCAAATGTGCCCTTCAAAGGAGTCTGGAGCATTGGCAAGCGCCCCCACCCCAGCCCAATGCACTAAGTCTTGTCTGGGAGTTGATCACACCTCCCTGTGACAGGAAACCTATTGTCCTTCTTTCCTCTGCTCATGCTCAGCTCAGCAGCAGGAGGGCAGAATCGTGTCTGTGGTCGCAAGCAGCACTAGCTTGCTGTTAGTCCCTGGAATGCTGGTACCTGGAATAAAGGGGGGCTCCTTAGGGGAGTCCCCCAGTGCAAGGGATCCTACATTCAACACTGGAATCGGTGTTGGGGTAGGATTTCAACATGTTTGATACCAAACATGAATGGTTTCAGTGCAGCCAGTTTATAGTTAGACATCTCGTAATTGACTTGATGTCCACTATATGTATTAAATGGCTGACCGCACTTACAAAGCCCGGAGAATTGACTCTGGGGTTTGTAGGGGGTGTCCTGCACATGCATGGCACCCTCACACATATAACTTATGTTTCGTATAGCGGCCCTGATATAGACACGTTCATATATGTCGTATATGGTCATAATCGTATATGCCCTATTATGGTCATAATCGTCTATGCCCTATTATAGTCATGATCTCCTATACCCTAATATAGGCATGATCTTTCACCTACATTAGTTCCCTACAGTACACAATAAACTCTGAGGGTTGAACGTTATCTAGTCTGTGGTTAGAACACTGCAGGGTTTTTCCCGAACACAGGCCTACAATGTACTCATAAATTATGCATGAGCATTCACCAGCTACATCTCCTGCATAATATGTATGTACAAAGTTCACCCCTGACGTTTTCCTCATGTCTAACAAAGACCAATACAAACCATACTGAGGGACGAGACACTTTAGGGTATAAATACACCACATCTTGCCACGGTAAGATAGAGGGAACCGAGACTTCCATGCCGACACACTGACCAGAGACGCTGAGGCTCCTGCATGCAATCGCTCCAGCTGACAGCGGTCTAACACAGCCCTTGCGGGGTGTCCAACTCGAGACCAGGACGGGGTCCCACACTCTCTATTCAGGTAATGGGGGTCGACTAAATCCTAGAAGGATTCTTGGCTCTTAGGCTTTTAGACCTACACACATGCTAGGTACACTCAGGTACATCTAGTTAGGCATCGTAGGAGTACGCGCACTTTTGGGTGACATTCTATTACGCATTTTATATTCATGTATGTATTCATGATTATTGCAATATGGTAGAACTGTACTATCCTTTCACTTTTATCGTACTGCTATTGTCTGCTGGTTGCTGCAGCACATATATTTTACACTAGAATAACAACTGTTCAATAAATACTTATTGAAAAGCCCAGACTGTTTATTCTGTGTAACTCTCTGAGACAAACCGAACTACTAAGCATGAGTGACTGAGCGAAAAGTAGTACATTGTTTCCACGATTCTGAGGGATCAGGGTTGTCATGATCTAAGGTTGCCAGAAACTAATCTCTCCCCGATAAGAGGAGATTTTAGTGGCACTGTGAGCTAGCTAATGCAAATCCGGCTAACATACGTGGTGGGGGTGCACAGAGTCAGTCTAACACCAAGCCCACAGTTTATGTAATCCAAACGCGCAGGTCCTGCATGGGTACTATAGGAACTACATGACATGGCGCCCAAAGTTGGTTGGGTACTTATTTAACAGTAGAATCTGAGTAGTTCAGTCGTGCTATTCTCAGAGAACCTACTCACAAAACCCCAGAGACGTCTGGAGTGGGTGGGCACAAAATCTGCTGCAGCTGAGTAGTACTAAAATACTATTTATTGGTAGGACATAGTGTTCCTAAAATTGTGCCTAAAACCTTATCATAGTTTCTTTGAAACATTAGTCTGTGTTCTATACACGATGACTACCGCGGTCTTAGATCCACTACGAATGCCACTGCCCCGGTCAGATGAGGAAGAAGATCTTGAGGATGCAATACAGATTGCACCAAAATTCAGAAGGACAGTCACCATAAGACTATTAGAAAATGGTTTATAAGCTAAGGGTGGCATTGTAGTTTTCGTGATTGAGGCACACGAATCAAATAAAACAGAGGTGTTCTATTCATGGGTTACACTCCCAGCAGCAAATGCAATAACAAAGACATTTCACTACTATATAGAAGGAGATGCACGACGGGAATATTGTCCATTTGAGGACATGGAGATTCCACTCACTTACCAGGAACATTATTACTGGTTTAATGGCGCCCTACCCCACGTACGAGAAAGAGTAAGGTTAGGCCCGCTCGGAGGAGACGGGGCCACATGGCCAATATTAGCGGCCTACACACCACATCCTGACATTGGCACAATGCCAGCAGGAGACTTACTCTTACAACACACAGATTTAATTAAAATCTACAGAAACCTGACACAATTTGTCATGAGGACTTTAACAATCCAACCTGCACCAGGTGCAGCAAATAGTACTCCAGCTCAGGGTACAGGAAATAAAATTACTCCTCAAACATTACACGCGGTAATGGGCAAAATGCCCGCAAAACGCGAACAAATACTGTGAGAAGTTGGCCTGGTATATGCTGTTCACTAATTAAAGTGGACACCTTGCACCAGGGCAAATCGACTCTTATGGTAGATAGGTTTAAGACAAGCTTTTAAAGAATGCTATCCTAGTGGTAGCTGTGGAGAGCAGCCTTCAGGCTAAGTCTTGAAGGAATGTAAAGCAGCTTGTTTTACCATATAATCTCTTGAATCACCAAATGAAAAGACACCTCACAGGTATATATATCAAATATATATGTATTTATTTCTAAATAACTCTCTACTAATCTCTTTATGAGATTAGAAGACAAACATATGCACAAATCAACGTTTCACAATAAGTTAAGCACAATTGAATATCACAGTCTTAGGTTCTAGACCTAGGTCTAGGGCATCTAGAATCGAGGGACCCCTAAGAACCACCCCAGGTAGTTGTAGGAGACCCACAGGGGACGGACGCGGTGTCTGGGCACCAAGGTGAGTCCTGTTCGAGTCTATGCACTTAGACGCGATAGAGATTTCAATGGAAAAGGCCCCTTGTGTGTTCGAGGCGAACACACCGATCGGACTCGTACGAGTCGAAGGATACGGTTTCAGATAGGATTGCAAGGGAGTTGCACGCGGTGTGTCTGACACAGACGCGAACCAGGTACGAGTCAGTGCGCGAGTCACACTGGGAAAGTAAGAGTTTAAGGACACTTCTAAGGAAGCTACAGGTAAGTCACTTACAGGGTAAGTAGTTCTAGGGCCCACACCCACAGGAGCACCGTAGTGCTGGAGTTACCTCACCCAGGGGAGCCGGGTGCATAGGTGTCCTTTGGTGTCGGGTCGCGGCGTCGTTTTCAATGGCGAACAAAGAAGACTTGCTGCTTGCGGGAGCTGAAGAAGTGTCCGGTGGAATCCAAGCCTGGATTCTGAAGAAGGATGACCTGAAAGCAGAGGGGACAGTGTTCAAAGTCACTTGGCAGTGACTCGGGGCAAGGAAGATGGATGCCCACCGTCGTCGGTTGATTCAGGTCGGTTGCGGGTGCCTTGACTCTTCAGCCACGAGGTCCAGGAGGCGTCGACGATGACCAGGAGCTGGATTCTGTGTGTCCCACGAAGTCTGCAGCTTACTGCGGTGTCGGCAACTCGATTGGAGCCAACAAGCCTTGGCAACAGCAAGTCTCGGGAGATGAAGAAAAGTCGATGGCACAGACCAGCAAGGTCTGAGGGACTCACCCAGCGAGGTTAAGTCAGGGCAGGCCTGGAGCATCCAGGGGAGCCCTTTGGTTTCTTTAAGAAGTCTTCTGGGGACCCACGAGCCGACTGGCAAGGGATCGCGAAGACACCTCTGGCGGAATCACTCAACAGGGGCCCACGGTCACTCGGGACGGTGTAGGCCTCTGATCTTCGGAGGGATTCCTGCTGGAGGTCGGGACCACACGTGGTCCAAAGCACAAGTTTGTAGAACGTTGTGAAGGGGTTGCACTCGACAATAGTGCACGGTACCCAGGGGTCGCGGTTCCTCGTCACTCGTGGGGTCCACTTGCCTCAGCTTCGCTGGGGACTCACGATGGCCTTGGAGAAGTCAGGAAATCCACTTCTTGGGCTGCAGGGACTTCGGACTCCGGCGGGAGCGGCGTAGTTTGCGACCGTCGTTGTCGTTTTTGGTGCCTGCCAAGCAGGGGAGTCACTCCTTGACTCCAAGGGAGATTCTTCTGTCTTCCAAAGGTAGTGGAACGTCGAAGGGCCAGGATTCTTCTGTAGAGCGTCGTCCAGGGGTTATCTAATTGGCAAGTTCAAGGGTTCCCCCTCTTATACTAAAAGAGGGGATGGACTAGCTCTATGACCCCACCTATGGGAGGGTCAAGGGAGGGGTGGCTACACCCACTTCCCTTTGTCCAGTTTCGCGCCAGAGCAGGGGCAGGTAGCCCCTGAGCCGGTTTGAACTGGCATATGCACAGAGGAGCCTTCTGCTCCCCCAGTGCAGGACTTCAAAGCACTCTAAGAGTGCACCCACCCAGCCCCAATACACTAAACCCTGTCTGGGAGGTGGTTACACCTCCCTGTGACAGGATGCCTATTGTTGGGCTTCCTCCACTGTGAGTTTCGGTCATCAGCAGGAGGGCAGCCCAGTGTCTGTGACTGGTGGCATCCATTTTGTGATGCCAGGGCTCTTCAGGATTCTACCGCGTTTCCACAGCAGGTACATGTCTTATCCCTCTAGAAGGGTGGAATGCTACCCCCGCCGCCAGGATTGGCGGGGGGTAGTATTCCAAGATGTTTGACACCAAACATGACATGTTTTGATGCAGCCATTCCAAAGTTAGCATTTTACCGCGAGGATATAATGCACTTAAGAGTATATGGTTTAACCGCATCCACAAACAGCACCAGAGAATAGACTCTGAGAGCTGCAGAGGGGCCCTGCTCAGGCAGAGGCACCCCCTCACATAGAAGCCAAGCACCCTGCCCTCAGGATTGATAGGGCCTGCCTTAGGGGTGACTGATAGGTTTATATGTGTGTGCAGGAGAGATATAGGAAACCTATATCTCAGTGAGGGGTGCTAGCACCACCTCACCCAGGCTGCAGTAGCAGGCCTGTGGTGTCAGATTTAGTCTGCTTCCCAGGGGTGGCATAATACATGCTGCAGCCCCTGGTAGGCCCGTGAAGTACCTATGCCCTTGGCACATAAGGTACCATATACTAGGGACTCATAAGGCACCACAGTAACCAATCACTAGTGCACCTAGAGTGCACTCCATGTCATTTAGAGAGAGCAGATAGACTGGGGCCCTGAATAGCAGGGTCCCAGTCCAACTAAGTCATAAACCAGCAAAACACCAGGAAAAAAGTGGGGGCAACCATATAGTCAGATTCCACCTTCCTACAAATACCATTCTGGATAGTTCAGAAAATAACTCGGCTTGAGGCGGTATTCCCGAATACTACCACCTGTGATAAACACAGAATACTAACAATCTGCTTGCCTATGGGGATCACACCACAAATAGAGGACTGCACCTCTTGGGGTACAGTCTTTGCTGCCATATATACCAGAACACATGGTATCCCGTCATTAGCAGTAGTACCTGACGTATTGAGACAGATACAAAATGAGTACGGAGCAGAGCCTGCCCTTAACTTAGGGATGAAGTTACTAGGTAACTACGAACAGGTATCAGCCATAATACTAGCTAACATTAAGGGGGAAGCAGCTTCAGTGGCGATCCACCAACGCCTAAGGGAGTTCAGTCCAGTAGATCGACCATGCGAACTACCCAAAATAATTGAAACTGCAAATGCAGAACTAGACAGAGACAGTCTAGGTGAGAAAGCATTAAAACCACAACTGGTGGGAGTCCTGAAAAGAACACTACAAAGCAGACACTTGCTTCTTCTAAAAAGAAGTGGGAAAATAAAAAACAACAAAAGTCTAAAGACAGGAGATCTCAATTCAGAGGTAGGTCTCCTCAACAGGAGCCCTCTGAAAGGAGGTATAACCTCAGGAATAGGGATAATATTAGGAAACCTGACAGGTATCAGGATACTGATACACGAACCTCTCGTTCCTTTCAGGGTTCATCGAAAAACTCCGAGAGGGAAGGACGGTCAGAACACAGACAAGAGGAGCGTACAAAGTCCAGAGACACGCAACGCGCTGCGGACTACGCACCTAAAAAAGAAGATAAACAAAAACCTCAGTTCAAAAAGAAGAAGGTAGCAGGTCTTAAGATCAGACATGCCCAGAATTCTGAGGACACAGCTTCTGAACGGGGAATGGGCTCTGACGATGCTAGACAGCGCGGCAGAAGTAACAATAACTCGCCAGAACCTGAAGGAATTTCTGGTGACAGCGGAGTTGAGTGAGTATATCACGGTGAAAACACCTGATACTCTGGTAAGTGTCCCACATAAGTTACATGAGATAACACTCCGGATGGAGGGGGACAAGCCCAGGAAAATTAAAGGTCTATTTTGGAAAAATCTGTCATCTGGATATGACATCCTATTAGCAGATCAAGACTGGCCGTCAGCATTCGTCATGGAGTGCCCTAAGGGAGAAAAGGTAATTTTTCCAGCATTTTCCGACCTCGTTCCCATACATTTAAAACATGCATATGCGCAGGAGTGGGCGGTTGCCCTAGCTCCAGCATTGTACAAAAATCATGCTGGTTGGGATGAGGATTCAACCCACCACGTGATCCCGTTAAAAGTTTCCCCAAATGCTCAAAGGCAATACCCTATAAAGCAGGAAGCTAAAAAACAAGTCAGGGACATCCTAGATCAACTAGAATACCAGGGTGTGATAGAAAATTGCACCTCACCAATTAACAATCCTTTGTTCCCAGTATCAAAACCTGACAACACATATCGTTTTGTTTTAGATTACAGGCATTTAAACACCTGCACAAAGACATTTGCAGTTCAAAATGCACGCAGTGCCTCATTAATGAATAACATTGTGCAAAAAAAATACAAAACTACACTTGATATCTCAAATGGATTTTTCTGCCAAAATATAGCGCCTGAAAACAGGTATTTGACCGCATTCTCAGCGCTAGGGTCACAACGGCAATTTTGTCGACTCCCCCAAGGGTATAAGAATAGCCCGGGGTTGTTTTCAGCAAGGATAACAGAGTTACTCCAAAATTTAGATGAAGAAGCATTGTACTATGTGGTTGATATTTATCTGACGGACGATGACTTACAGAGGCACTTGACCAGGGTGAGCACCATTATTATAGGATTTGCCTCTGAGGGCTATAAATTTAATTTAATCTCAATGTCCTGTTTTTAGGTCTCGCCCTGAAAGCCAGCGCTTCAGCGCTGGCTCTGGGCGAGACATTTTGTAGTGGGCTTGCAGAAATGCGACCACAACTTTTGGCTGGCCTAGAGCATGCGAGTACGCGCACAGTAACGCGCATTCCTCGCATGCTCCAGGCGCCATATGTCTTTCCTCTCACTTGCTCCTCCCCCTCCACAGATCGCTTCTCGGGGCCGCGCGGCCGTGTCACTTTCACGGCCGCGCGTCACTTGCTCTCCCACTCCTCCCCCCTCCCCCACCACAGAGCGCGTCTCGCACAGCCGCGCGGCCAATGCTTGTTTCCCCTCCTGCTGGGCCCAAGACAAAAGGCTGATTTGAAGGCCATCAGTTCTCCTTTTGTGGGAGTACAATCTTGTCTCGGAGCTATTTGCAGTCTCACACCTAGGAGCTAGAGGAGAGGAGGGGAAACAAAGGCAAAGGGCTTGTTATCGCTTAGCAAGCATTCAAGAGAAACTCCGATTTGGAAGCAAGCTTTTCACTTTGTTCAGTCCTTAAATATAAGAGCTTGTACTGCAAGAATGTCAGCTGTATCGTTCTGGGTGAGTATTTACACGAATAGCCGTTTAAATGGCCCATTTTTAAAAATTATTTTACAGATGCTGTGATGTCACTTGCTTTGATATCACAGTCGATGTCACGTGCAGGGATGTCACATGTCTTGATGTGACATGCATGCTAACTTAGTTACTCCCTCCTCTTTTTTTCGGCTTGTGCCATGACAATAAGTGTTTGTGTTCAGTGAGCATGTTTGTGTATTGAGCTCTCTGTACGTGTGCGTGCCTAGATGCACTTTGTCTGCGTGCCTCGCACGTGAACGTGGAGTGTATCCCTGCAGTGTTTTGGTGTATTGCGCATGTCTGTAGTGTGAACAGTCATTTAACCTTATGCCCCTCACGCAAAGAGTTCCTCTTCTTGGCGCATCTTGAACTCTCTCTCCATTAAAGATACAAGTTAGTCAAAAAGCAAACACAAGTCTCCCTCTTGGTGTTGCAACATGTGTGTTGCGTTTTCTGAAATGAAGTGAAGCTTGCACCACCCTGGTCTTGCAAGACCATGTGATCGTTTTGCCTTGTGATCCTTTTTGTGCCGAATGCACGAGGAAGTGATACAATCCTACATTATTTTATAATAGTTACAGCTTGTGCTCAGAGCTGGAACTGGAAGGGCGGCCCTCACATAGATAGAGCGGGGCGGGGAGGGTTATGCGGAGGGAGGCACAGTTCTCATCTCAGTGCCAAGGCTGTAAAGAGCGCCCGCTCCTCTGCACTATGGGCCAGCCCCCCCTCTCCGACCTGAGGGGAAAGGGCTTCCCCAGGGCATTCCCATTCAAATGCAATATGAGGTGGCGGCGGCTCCTCCCCCGCCACAGGACACGGGAGTTGGGTCTGTCACGACCAGACCTGCTGCCCTGTGACTGCATTAAGTGCTGAGCCTGCTGGCATTGTGCGCGCGGGACTCCGGCGAGGCAATGCCCTGTCTATGGTGCATGTTGCTCGTGTTTGGGAGAGGAATTGTGTGTCAGATACGCAGGGACGTCTGTGTGTATTACAGTGTGCTGTTTTAATACCGCTTGCTTGTAACGCAACTTTATGAACTGTATGAGTGTGCGTGTTTATGACATGACCCAGGCATGCAGCACATGTGAGTTGTGTGTGCTAGTGGGTCACAGTGACGCCCAGTGTCTTAATTTTGTATGTTGTGAATGTGATAGTAGTGAGGTAAGGGTGTGATTTTTTCGTATCCATGCGTTTATTGAGGTGTTTTGTATAGCGCTTTCTGATCACTTTCGGTTACTTCAAAGCTCTTATTGTTCTGTTTTAGTGACGCAGGAAAAATATGGGAGTCTTGTGTTAGTATTTAATAAAGGGGGGACAGGGAGCCAAGTTATGAGGTCCTGCACACAGGCTCCCAAAGAAGCTCAGTCTAAAAGGAGTGTGTAGTTCCTAGCTGGACGTGGGGGAAAGACAGGTCTTTCTTCATGATGCCCTCACACACCCCGAAGGATGTCATGCTTCATCATAGGGCGATTGCCCCTCGTCAGGCCGGCGCTGCAATGCCTGACGGGCTCCCGAAACCGGGGCTCTTTATCGGGTATCTTTTTGAAGAGGCCGTAAGGTGCGTGCAGGTGTGAGGGCTTGGTAGTGACCAGAGAGTGAAATGATTTTAAAATAAGTCTGGAGCAGTTCTACTTAATTCAAATTTTTAATGTGTTAGATAGCTCTAGCCTAATTAAAATGTGTAAGTACCCCTACATGGGAATAAAGTTCCTAAGGGGCAGTTAAAGTGTGGTAGGTCAACATGTTTCGTGCCCAATTCGCCCCTAACGGGTCGTTTGGCACTTCTTCAGGACCAGGAAAACTAAACGTGAAAAGTGCACTACCGTCTGGTAATGGGATTCTGTATGTAAATTTACCAGAAACGGTAGGGAGTGCCCTAGTAAACTTGTACTGGGGAGTACCGTAGACCCCTAGATACACAGTCTAAGGCTGACGGGGAGGAAAGCCAGAGCACGTCGTTGCTCCGGTAGAAGTGGTAGACAGGCAACTAGCAATCGTCCTACCCTTGCTCCGGGCCTCATGAAGAAAGACCTGTCTTTCCCCCACGTCCAGCTAGGAACTACACACTCCTTTTAGACCAGTCTTGTGTTAGTGCCTCAAACATAGCGTGCTAGGGTTGCGCGCAAGTGCTGGTGAGACGTGACAGCGGGGCGCAGGGTGAGCCTTGTATGTTCTAGTGTGTCACTGTGAATTTTAGTAAGAACGCTTTGTATGTCTGGTATGTATGGTCAGCGTGTGAGATCAGTGTACACGTCTCCTGTGTGCTTGTATTTCTTGTTGGGAGATCAGTGTACACGTCTTCTGTGTGCTAGTATTTCTTGTTGGGAGATCAGTGTAGACGTCTCCTGTGTGCTTGTATTTCTTGTTGGGAGATCAGTGTACACGTCTCCTGTGTGCTAGTGTTTCTCGGTGGGGGATCAGTGTACACGTCTCCTGTGTGCTAGTGTTTCTTGGTGGGGGATCAGTGTAGACGTCTCCTGTGCTAGTGTTTCTCGGCGGGGAATCAGTGTAGACGTCTCCTGTCATGTGTGCTAGTGTTTCTTGGTGGGGGATCAGTGTAGACGTCTCCTGTGTGATAGTGTTTCTCAGTGGGGGATCAGTGTACACTTCTCCTGTGTGCTAGTGTTTCTTGGTGGGGGATCAGTGTACACGTCTCCTGTGTGCTAGTGTTTCTTGGTGGGGGATCAGTGTAGACGTCTCCTGTGTGCTAGTGTTTCTTGGTGGGGGATCAGTGTACACGTCTCCTGTGTGCTAGTGTTTCTTGGTGGGGGATCAGTGTAGACGTCTCCTGTGCTAGTGTTTCTCGGCGGGGAATCAGTGTAGACGTCTCCTGTCATGTGTGCTAGTGTTTCTTGGTGGGGGATCAGTGTAGACGTCTCCTGTGTGATAGTGTTTCTCAGTGGGGGATCAGTGTACACTTCTCCTGTGTGCTAGTGTTTCTTGGTGGGGGATCAGTGTACACGTCTCCTGTGTGATAGTGTTTCTCGGTGGGGGATCAGTGTACACTTCTCCTGTGTGCTAGTGTTTCTCGGTGGGGGATCAGTGTACACTTCTCTTGTGTGCTAGTGTTTCTCGGTGGGGGATCAGTGTAGACGTCTCCTGTGTGCTAGTGTTTCTTGGTGGGAGATCAGTGTGGATGTCTCCTGTGTGCTAGGGTTTCTCGGTGGGGGATCAGTGTAGACGTCTCCTGTGTGCTAGTGTTTCTCGGTGGGGGATCAGTGTACACTTCTCCTGTGTGCTAGTGTTTCTCGGTGGGGGATCAGTGTAGCCGTCTCCTGTGTGCTAGTGTTTCTTGGTGGGAGATCAGTGTGCACGGCTCCTGTGTGCTAGTGTTTCTTGGTGGCTGTGGGTGAGCTATCTCTTTATGGTATATGTTGTTGAATTACAGTGAAGGCACCCGAGATAGTTTCAAGACTCTAGTTAATGGTACTAAGCCCTCATGAAGGCGGATGAGATAGCCATGTGAGTCCAATCTGCGTTGGTGTGCCCACGGTGACAGCAGGGGACATATCTGTGTACTTCTGCCCTATGCCAAACAACCTCAAGGAAGATGCTCGAGTCTGCTGAGACCGGCAGGATGGCCAGCAATCCTGAAGTCTGCAAGGAAGACTTGTTCTCCTGTTCCGTCTCCTTCAGCAGTGGGCCTGACCATAAAGAGTCCATCCGCTGGGTGAAAGGTGAGTGTCCGCAAGGTATAGTGAGAATACACTGAGGTTCAACCTGAGAGATCTGCTCAGGAAGATGTCTTTCCAGCTCCATTCAATCAAGTAGACATCACCTGTGCTCCTAGAATAATGCCACCTGGCCTACGCAGGTCTACCCAAGAATCAGATCTATAGATCACTGAATATTCAGAAAAAGTCACCCCAACTTCTTCACTGGGAAAGGTGTGACCACCCCATCGTAAAGTCCTGAGCATAGTTTATAAGTCTTTTTGGGTAATGGGCGGCCCCATCAGCTTCAGAATCAGGCCCTCAACACTGGTCAATGAAGAAATTAAGATAACCCTTTACTCTGATTCAGCAACAGGAGGTGAGTTTGAAGAGTCACATAGGAGACTATACAGACACAAGCCATGCAACCTTCGATTATCCTGTACCTGCCTTGAGACCTACCAAACCACCAAGGTTCAAGAAAGAGCAGAGACCAAGGTTTTAAAACCAGTTTTCAGTCAGGGTTCTGGGGAGTGGGACCAGCTCTTCATGTCAGACATGTCAAAGCAACATCGGCTGGCATAAAAAACAGCAACTGCTCCAGCGATGCCACCTATCTTTACGGGCAGGCCTGGTCTCTCGCAGGCTTGTTAACCTAGATCGTAGCCAAAGAGAGCAGCCGACCTGGCCCAATTGTATTTATTTATTTATGTATTGTTTATGTTTATTTATGTATTTATTTATTTACTTGCAAATATTTATAAAGGCACGAGCAATGACCCAGAGAGCCTCAGTGCACCTCTCTTTTATGTAGTTTATAGTATAGAAGAGATGCATAAGAAGAAACAGTTTAAGAGTTGTTAAAACAGGAGTGATGTGGGTACAGAGGGAGAAATACATTTGCATTCCACTGAAAGAACAAAAGATGAACACAGGATACACACAATCAAATTGCATCTTTCTAAATTCGCTACCTTGGTTTCGATGTATTTGCAAGAGAAACAAAGGTAAAACAAGTTAGATAGCGATAGAAAATCAAGTATTGAGGTACTTATCAAGTAAGTGACTCTGGTTGCTCTGAAGTTGCCTAAGCCCGGAACATGAACTTTAAACAATATTCAAACAAAATAAGTCACAAATGAGTAATCATACAAGAGTCTACCCCAGGTGTTCCCATGACTGGAGCTCACACCATGTTACTTATCTTTCTTACTTTTGATTGTACTATTTTGTTTTATTTTTGTTAATTCACTTGAAATTACATTTACTAAGCCTAAACAGCGGAATCTCGCCTGAAACCTACTTATCCATCCAGGAGTACTGTGGGCACTATCATCATGCGTTGCACCACTAAACCACAGAAAAGGACAAGGGTAGGAAGCTTGCAACCAAATACAAACAGAGGCACCTATATTTAGCCTTTCCCTGCCAGTGCTGTTGTCGCTGCATGTTCAGGCGAACAGCTGTTTAAAGAGCGCTGTGTTCAAGAGTTTCCTGAACTAGAGGTGGTTGGTTCTGCTCCTATACAGGCACTCATGATGTCCCACGGTCCAGGGCTTGTTCACTCAAAGAGTTCTGTCATTTGAAGCACTATGGACAGAGGGCGGGATCTGAGGAGCACGACTTGCTCATACTTTTTTGATTCAAGTAAACAGTTCCCCTACTTTCTTATGAAAAGACAACCGTCCCGGAACGGTTAATTCCGACAATTGAAATGCTCCTGCTGAAGTGTAAGGCAGGGAGTCTCCTGTGCTGTGAAACCCACAGTAGGGGCAGACAGCTAAACAAGCCTTCTTGCCAGGGTGCCTGCTTGCCTGAAAGATATGTAGATGTACGCAACTGGTCAATCTGCAAATGTAAAGGATGTTTGGAAGCGGTATTGTCTTTAATTGATAGAATCAATCTTCCTGATAACACAGATTAGTTCTTTTTGAGCGGCTTTGCAAGGAAGTTACCAGCTGAGCTGTGAAGTGAGTGTTTTTAAAAGACAGTTACAGAAACTGCTTCCTCATGACACACATTTATTCTTTTTGAGAGGTAAGGGAGCTACTGTTTAAGCTGTGAAGTGTGTACTTTTAAAAGCCATTTATAAAAAAAAATTGCTCTGGGTATATTTTGGAAGCACTTTTTATCCTAATCCCTTTTGGGCATTTTGTACCAGCCTATCTTATATGGTGTGTCATGCAAGTTTAAAATGATTATTTACATGTTCACAGTTCTTTCCATCACAGACTGGGACCCTGTAATGCTAAACATACACAAGTCTCTAGCCTTCACTTTACCAACCAATTCAATGATGTGGCTCTCTGGTGCAGTGCATTAACTAATAGAGGTTTCATAATGTACACTAGTGCATTTCCCACTGATTAACATATCTCACATCTTATTTTCATTTAAGCTGTGCTTTATTTTATATGTAGTTATCTGAAGGTGAAAGACTGAAAAAAGTTGTTGTATATTTTGTTTTCTAGCCACGCCTTTGATCACGCCCCCACGCTCACTCACCCTGCCCTCATTGCATGCTGCATCAAAGTTCACATACTTTTTTAATGTACTTCAGCCACTGACTGTGGATGGCTCAGATGCAGGTTGCCCGATCCAGAGGTTTGCTGGCCAGGGTGTACTGTGGGGCCCGAGTTTGGAATAATTCCGGTCCCTTTTTCTCAGTAGTTATTATGGATGGTGCAAAGATTCAGAATAGGATCTTGAATCCACTGGAAGCCAGTGACGAGCTTTCATGGCTAATCTCCATGGTGGCTTTCTTATGGTTTAGACCAGGGATCTCCAACCTTTTCTGTGAAAAGAGCTTCCCATGTTCAATAAAAATCCTTTGAAGCTGCTAATATTATTAGAGATGTAGTAGTAACCACATCAGTCAAGATTGCATAAATGGTCAACATATACAAGATTACTTGCAGTGATCACCTCCGTGCTTCGGCACTGTTGCCAGCAGTAATGTAAACAAGCATTGGCATAGCCAATAGGTCGCGCCTTTGGGACCTTATAAGTGTTTAACCATGCAACAGTTAATGTTGTTGCACCAAGGATATTGTGCTGCATAACTAAATACTTATAAGGTCCCAAAAGCGAGACCTATTGGCTATGCCAATGCTTGTTTACATTACTGCTGGCAACAGTGCCGGAAGCACGGAGGTGATCACTGCAAGTAATCTTGTATATGTTGACCATTTATGCAATCTTGACTGATGTGGTTACTACTACATCTCTAATAATATTAGCAGCTTCAAAGGATTTTTATTGAACATGGGAAGCTCTTTTCACAGAAAAGGTTGGAGATCCCTGGTCTAAACCATAAGAAAGCCACCATGGAGATTAGCCATGAAAGCTCGTCACTGGCTTCCAGTGGATTCAAGATCCTATTCTGAATAGGGTATTCTGTTAGGGTATGAGCTGTCAAGTGAAGGAAAAAGCCTAGCAGCTAACGTTTTAGAAAAGTGTGCGCTGCTCCAACCTCCAAAATCATTAAAGAATTTACAATCAATTCTGGGATTCCTAAATTTTGGTTGAACATACATTTTGGATTACGCAGAAAGAGTAAAACCTTTCTACGACTTAATAAAACCTGATTTTTCAGTCAGACAATGGACACAGGAACATACAAATATCCTACGTTCACTACAGGAAGACATGATAGCTTCAAAACATTTACAGACACGCGTAAACGTACGCAACTTAGTCATCCGAGTAACAGCGGGTCAATGCGGGTACACTTATTTAACTTTCAATGAAGGCGAAACGGTACCAATCGCATACAAATCACACCTGTACACAAACGCAGAGATGCGTTTCACTTCCACAGAAAAAACCCTGACAGCAGTGCAGACCGCTGTAGCAAGAGAAAGAGCTCTGGCTCAGGGAAAGCGCACAATAGTCGTGACTCCAGTACCAGCCTTAGAGGCTGTTACAAAGGCTAGCATTCCAAATGCGAAAGCCTTACATCCCAGATGGATACAATGGGCTAATTCTCTTACTGCAACGGATGTTGAATACAGATTTGATCCAAGTTTAAAATTACAAGCATTTCTGCAATACGAACAAGAATATCCTCTACCAAATGAGATTTTGCCTCTAGATCAGTATGAATACATTATTTACACTGACGGATCTGCTCAACCGGCCATAGGGAGTAAGCAAGCTTACAGCGCAGCGTGTGCAATCGTTAAAGGTCGCATGCGCGATGGAAAGTTCCATCCAAGTTGCACTAAAACGCAATCTCTAGGAGACTGCACGGCTCAGTTGGCAGAATTAAAAGCACTGATACTGGCACTTGTAAATACAGAACACAAATTCCCCACACTAATTGTGTGTGATTCCTTTTACTGTGTACAGTCGTACAATTAATATTTACATCATTGGGAACAAAACGGGTTTAAAGACGCAAAAGGTGGCACAATTAAGCATAAAATGCTATGGGAACAGGTAGTGGAGTTGAGAAACGAACTACCAAGGGCTCACATGATACATACACTGAGTCATCAGCGTGATGGCGTTCACGTTGAAGGGAATTCATTGGCTGATGAAGCCACAAAGGGGGCTGTACGCACAGCGTCCGTAGCTGCAATCACTCGTTCAAAAACGAGAATAGACGGCGAGATTTTGGTAGCTGTCAATGCTTCACGCAAAGGCAGCACAGCAGTACCTAAAACATTTCCACTCAAGTACTCCTACAAGTTAGATGCACAAAACATCCCATATGCTCAGATTCCTGGAGTGGGGGATAGAGTAATACCAAAAATGGATCGTAGGCAAGGCTTAATTCTAGCAGCACAAAAGGGTTTGGGTTCTGCGCATACATGCGTTACAGCGACTATTTCTTTACTGAAACAGCGCTACTGGTGGCCAGGGTTAACAAAGCAGACCAAAGACTATGTCTTAAAGTGCGACATCTGCCAGCAGATGAAAGGCTCCACCGTAACACGCCCAGCACAGACACCATTACTAAAATCAGACAAACCACTCGCATGTGTGTATTTGGGCCACTGCGGACCCCTACAATCGGATGGGGCCAAGAAATATATCATGGTTGCAGTGGATTCCTGCTCTAGATTCTTATGGGTTTGGCCTCAGCGCTCGGCTGACGCTCGAACTGTTATAAAAGATTTGCGAGTCTTTATCGGCACATACGCAGTTGGCACGTTACATTCTGACTGTGGCCCGGCGTTTAGCTCGCGGGCTTACAAAGAAGCCATGGAAGGAATGGGCGTAGCATTGCGGTACTCCTCTCCGTACCATCCTGAGGGAAATTCGGTTGTGGAGAGGAAAAACCGTGACTTAAAGCAATCTTTAACAGCTAGGGTATTAGGCAAGGGCGGTAGTTGGGTCAATCACCTTTATGGGGTCCAAAGAGCAATTAACAACCAGCCAAGAAGCTCTCTAGTGAGTGTCACTCCTTACGAGGTCCTATTTGGGACAAGAATGTGGGTACCTGATCTTGATTGTGGAGGCACAGTGGCGGATGAAAAACCATTTGATATCCATGATTGTTTGGCTGTTTTACAGGATCTAAATGAATTCAGGACACAACAACCTAGCGCCTTGAGACCCTCAAGGGTGAGTAGCGCGCTATATAAACCCCTGATTGATTGATTGATTGATTGAACAAAGCAACGTCCACTTAAAACAGACCGCCACTGAGGAAGTCAAGGCAGTAACGGCAAGACCTGTCTGGATCCGAAAAGTCGGGGATCTGGTAAGAGAAAAAATTGCAGACAAGAAAGAATTTGGGCCATCCTACAGAACTGCTGTACCGGTCTAGCAATCCAAGGCACAAGAACTGTACTTCTGCCGCCTCTTGCCGGGAAAAAGGAGAAAAGATTTGTCTCAATCGACTTAACCAAACCACACTATGTGGCCGATACTAAACAGTAGGCCTCGTGGTCTCCACAGTAGCAGACGCCCTCCTCTCGCTACAATCCAAGAAGTTCAAAAAGAAAGACTCATCACGTTTGAAGAGCCACCTGTACGGAATGAAGGACTAAGCAACAATGCTTTGGAACCCGTTCCACTTCAACAAGAAGTTCAACTTCAAGAAGAAAATCAACTTAGCAACCAAGTTGCAATAAGACCGACTACAGATGTCTACGTCAACATGCCTCGTCAAGAGCAAAATCCGGTTAAAAAAAATCCTGATGCAATTCCAACAATTGATCGAACTGCTTCTGGCTATTTCATGAACTTTGATACGTTTTCACTGGATCTAAACGAGCCGGAAACGACGCCAGCCCAAAAATCACACAAACAGAAACTCATTGACTTTTTGAACTTTTTTAGAAAGACTTACCTGGTGTCACCTTGGATAGAACTATGGTATATCACTGGGATTCTATTTTTTGTTTTCTGGCTAGATTTAACAATAACTTTTAGTATGCTTATTAATGGACGATATCTCCAGCAGAGCTCTACAGCCCAAAGAGTCAATTTGATTTTAAAGCCACACCAGTCTTCACATCGTGAACCAAGAGGCTTGTCTTCAGTGAACATCACAGCAGTTCCTATACCGGACGGTATAGTATGGGACAAGATTGATTTCGATATATTCGGTCCGACTGAACTTTTAAAGCTTAAACATGTATTTAAAATTTCTTTAAGTGATATCATTACCTCCAATACATTGTCTGATGATTGGGACACTGAAACTGTAAATAATATGATGTCTGATTTGGAAAAAACTGCAGCATTTCCGAACAATGAAATGTTAGAAGGTACTTCAGACTATGATACATTGAACTGTTACCAACATTATGGTCATCATTTCTTGCACAAATCCATAACACCTAGAAATGTATTTGAATACCACCAGTGGGAACATTGCCCAACACCTCCAAAAGGTAGTTCGCAAACTTTTGCACAGAAATTCACATACTCTTCAGGGTTTAATACATCTGACCCAAAGTCATTTTATTACAAAGTGGCAACAACATCAGCACAGAAAATTATGTTGACAAACACCAAACAGATTTACTCTGCTTCCTTTATGGCCCAGTTGTCTACACAGGGTTTCGACCTATGGAAGGACACTATAGATTTAAAAACAATCTGGGGTTCTAGGGACTGGCAGGTCCAGGGAACAGAAGCGCTTTTTAGAGCATGCCTCATTCCACAGCAGATGATATTTCGAAATGACACTGTGCAACAGACATCCTGTCTTGGACTGGCCAAGAACAAGGAAATGAACACACCTGGGTTTCCAGCACCATCACAGATGGGTGGGGGGCAGAATTCAACTACACATGGGGTAGGATTAGATGACATTCTCCAGTACAACAGGTCAGATCCCAATTGGACAGAATGGCTGATTTGGCCCATTGACACAAGCACATGTCAACAGAGATTCCTAGGTATAACCGAGGGGTTGAGCATCAGTAAGCCAGATACACGCTATGTACAAAGACAACACCCAGGGGTAGTGACATCCTATAGTGTTGGGAAGTTGTGCCTTGATTGGCTAGAAACCTCAACACTCACAGAAGTAAAACATCACTTGACCTTACTCACACCTGATTTGGACCTTAGGGATTTCTTGTCAGGCCCAAGGAAAACACGTCAGAAACGTTTCATATATGCTGGCATTCATGCATATTATAATGAAAACTGGAAAATATCCCAACATGAGGCCGCAGAAAGAATACGGGAAATAGACCGTATTAACCTAGAGAAGGCATTAGCTGTAGTGGATAATGGGTTAATGACTTTAACCTCTAGGATTTACTCCTTAGGCAACATTGTGTCTTCGGCAATCGACATATTAGAACAAGATCTGTCCTTGTTACAATACGGGCAATCCCAATTACGTTCTATTATGATGTTAAGCTGGACGCTGCAATCTTTGCGTGCAGGCTATGTGCCCTGGCGTTTTATAAACACCACGTCTCTGTTTTCAGTATACAATCTAACTGATAAACGGACAGAAATGGCACAAAGGGGAGCCAAATATACAATGCTGCGTATTGAGAAACTGGAAAGGTTACCATTCATTGTAGCCGAATTACCATCAACTGAATGGCTAATTCATGGCCAAATCACTCTGCCGGTCACTACGTTTCAGTTTCAATATTGCCTTGAGCAGAGGCAGGCAGGCAAATATGAAAAAATGGATAAGGGTTACATTAAGGAAACTTGGGAGTTACCATATAGATATCGATGCCGGAATGGGGATCGAGAAGTGTATCTGAGTAGTACAAACTGCAAGAATGCTTTAAGCGGTTCTCTCATGTGTCAGGATATTTCTCTGCACGGAGCATGTAGTGGTTCGGTAGCGAACTTATCGTGTTGCATGTCAGGGACCCCAGCGGCCATGATCACGCCAGTTTTCCAGCTGCTCTCGAATGGGAGTTACTTGATGCTAAACGATCAAGGTTGCTGTGGGATGCTTCCGGGCGTCGCCTATCTGGTCACTGTTAACTCCAGGGTTACTTGCTGTATGCAAGTATTGTTTCCGCCACAGAACACAGTCAGGGAAGCGCCGTTATGGCCTTCGTTGAATGTTTCCTTTATACAATTTGATACTTTGAGCAGACTGAAAGCCATGCTTTTACAGCAACCCGTGCCCTTAACCTCTGCTCGATAAACCTTTGAATTTCAAGTTGCAAGGACCTCGACTGAGATACAGGCGCTTATAAGTACGAACTGCCCCTTTCATTTCGCAGAAATGGTGGGTCGTATCTTTAACATGTCTGATACGAGCGGTATTGTACACCTATTTAAGACCATAGGGTCAGGACTATTAAGCACCTTTCAGACAGTCCTCGGAGTAATCCCAAATTTAATACACTCCATATTGGGAGCGTCTTTGGAGGTCTCCCGCTTATCCTGTTCCTAATTGCAGGAGTCCTGATTGTAATCTTACTGCTACGCAATGGACGGCCCAATTTCCGAGGAAATGGCGAACATACTCATGGAGCGGAAATACCGTGAACGCATGGTGCAGCTTCTGGGTATACCTTGCCTAAGAGAACTGAACGCCTCTTGGTTCCTATCGTTTAGACCAGTCTGGGTGGACTGCATCTTACCTGTTCTTCGATGCCTGTTTTGCGGAGAAGAATGCGCATTGGATCTCTGTCTAACGTTTCCATCAGATACGCCTCCGGACATGGATGCTATGCTGGACCCCCTAAAGGCCCATGCTCTGCGTTGTCCCCAGCGTCTTCCAATTCTGATGAACGCATTCCTTGAGAATCCACAGGTGCCGTTTGCTCCTGCTGGGTTAGGTGGCTCCTCCACAGGCACTCAGGTAACAACTGCTGCACAAGCTGCCGCAGCACCGACTGTTGGCAGTGCTGAATTCCATCTATGTGCGATTGACGTTCTCTGTGAGGCGTTGGATTTGTCGTCTGCAGTAGCTAACACCGATAATGCTGTATCTCCAAGCCAGGGCACTTAATCTTTAATTGGCTCATCGCGTCCTGGGAAAGAATTCGGCTTCTCCACTTCGTTTCATAAATAAACAAACTAAAATTGGAACATTTCCTAAATTGACACTTTCACTTGAGAAAAGAATGGCCTTCTTCTGCTTGTAGTAATGCAACTTTTATAAGTGAGACAGAATTGACTTTTTCAAGTGGCAACAAAAGAATAGCTGATTTGTAACATTTTTAAACATTTTTTAAATGTGTTTTTAAAACCATGTTTTTAGCTGTTTTTTTAAGAAAAAAAAATTTAATTGTCCAGATTTTAAGTATGGTCATTGTCATCCAATTTGAAAGTGGAGTGGGTGTTATGTTTCGTATAGAGGCCCTAATATAGACACGTTCATATATGCCGTATATGGTCATAACCGTATATGCCCTATTATGGTCATAATCGTATATGCCCTATTATGGTCATAATCGTCTATGCCCTATTATATTCATGATCTCCTATGCCCTAATATAGACATGATCTTTCACCTACATTAGTTCCCTACAGTACACAACAAACTCTGAGGGTTGAACGTTATCTAGTCTGTGGTTAGAACACTGCAGGGTTTTTCCCGAACCCAGGCCTACAATGTACTCATAAATTATGCATGAGCATTCACCAGCTACATCTCCCGCATAATATGTATGTACAAAGTTCACCCCTGACGTCTTCCTCATGTCTGACAAAGACCAATACAAACCATACTGCGGGACAAGACACTTTAGGGTATAAATACACCACATCTTGCCTCGGTAAGATAGAGGGAACCGAGACTTCCATGCTGAAACACTGACCAGAGACGCTGAGGCTCCTGCATGCAGTCGCTCCAGCTGACAGCGGTCTAACACAGCCCTTGCGGGGTGTCCAACTCGAGACCAGGACGGGGTCCCACACTCTCTCTATTCAGGTAATGGGGTTCGACTAAATCCTAGAAGGATTCTTGGCTCTTAGGCTTTTAGACCTACACACATGCTAGGTACACTCAGGTACATCTAGTTAGGCATCGTAGGAGTACGCGCACTTTTGGGTGACATTCTATCACGCATTTTATATTCATGTATGTATTCATGATTATTGCAATATGGTAGAACTGTACTATCCTTTCACTTTTATCGTACTGCTGATAATATATCTCTGCTATTGTCTGCTGGTTGCTGCAGCACAAATATTTTACACTAGAATAACAACTGTTCAATAAATACTTATTGAAACGCCCAGACTGTTTATTCTGTGTAACTCTCTGAGACAAACCGAACAAGTAAGCACAAGTGACTGAGCGAATAGTAGTACATTGTTTCCACGATTATGAGGGATCAGGGTGGTCATGATCTAAGGTTGCCAGAAACTAATCTCTCCCCGATAAGAGGAGATTTTAGTGGCACTGTGTTAGAAATGGAGATCCCGGGTTGGCAATGGCTGGTGCCAATGTCCAAGAAGGGACCCTTCTTCCTAAGTCAGAGTAAGGGGGCTACACCCTTTGATAACCCCTGCTCAACCCTGTGGTAACGTAGCACGAGCAGACAGGCCTATCTCAGAGGCAGTGTGTGAAGCATTTATGACCATACACAATAACGCAGTGAAGACACCACAAAGGGACACCACACAAGTAGCTATAGAAAAATAAGTATCTTTATATAAGCTTAACACAAGGCTCGAATACGATCAAAAAGCCACAATGCACGTAAATGTAGTTTCACTAAAGGCAATAAAAGCATTCAAAAGCGGGTAAAACGAACTTAGTTCGAGACCGGGGTCTACTCGACCCGGTGATGCACAATGTACCTGAGGTTTAAAGGGGGCACGGCACGCAGCTTCGGGAGGAAGCCGTGATGATGACAGGTGGACTCGCAGCGGCCACTGCTCCCAGCTGCAGCGGTCCGCGGCGTGCACTCACGCTGATCCTGAGATGGTGATTAAGGCGGGCTCGCAGCGGCAACAGCTCCTCAGCTGCCGCGGCCCACAATAGCGATAGCGCTGATTCTCGTAACACGGACAAATGCGAACTCTCAGCGGCAACAGGTCCTCAGCTGCAGCGGCCCACAATAGCGATAGCGATGATTCTCGTAGCACAGACAAATGCGGGCTCTCAGCGGCCACAGCTTCTCAGCTGCAGGGGCCCACAATAGCGATAGCGATGATTCTCGTAACACAGACAAATGCGGGCTCTCAGAGGCAACAGCTCCTCAGCTGCAGCGGCCCACAATAGCGATAGCGAGGATTCTCATAACACAGACAAATGCGGGCTGTCAGCGGCAACAGCTCCTCAGCTGCAGCGGCCCACAATAGCGATAGCGATGATTCTCAGCCCGCGTTCCCCGCAGTAGACCCAGAGGCTCTGGAATTCTCGACAGAGGCCTCACCTGCGAGTAGAACCCCTCTCAATAGGAATTCAGAAGGCTGATGGGTGAAGTCTAATGTCCCTGAAACTTCAGCAGGAGGCAAGCTCAAATCAGGCCCTTGGGTAGTTGCTTCAGCAAGATGGATGAAAGTTTCAAAGTCCTTTCCCTCTTGTTACACGGACAGAGGTTCGTCTTGACATCCAGAAGTAACACACCCTGTAGGGGTTTCGGCGCAGATCTTTATACCCCACAGGTCTTTGTTCTCAAAAGTCACAAGTCACTGAACCCAGCCAGAACCAGTTCGGAGTGGTCCTGGAGCACTTTATTTACGAGGCTGCATCCTGCCTTTGAGGGAGAGGGGTCTGCCATCAGACGCACAGTGGGGGCTGGAGCCATCATTCACCTTACCAGGCCCAGCCCTGCTCAGATCAAAGGGTCACCCCTCCCCATACTCCAGCTGCAGATCTCGCTATTCGACCCAGGTCGGGCTCAGCCTGCCCTGACCCTCCAAGACCAGACATCCAATACACATAACAGCAGAGCACACTGGACAACTTGGGCAAGAAAATACCTACTTCCTAGAAGTGGTATTTTCAAACCCAGAATATAAAAATAATCCTCACTAAAAGATGTATTATAATATTCTGAGCTCAGGCATACTAAATTCGACTTTCCAAACATGTTCCTTGGGTCAGCTAGGATTATAGGATGTAATAATCAAAGCTGCCCATTCTGGCCTAAGGGAACAGATAGCCTTGCAATAGTGAAAACGAAATGGAGTGTACTTCACTATTAGGACATGCCACACAGACCAAGGCAGGTCCTACCTTTCACATACAACGCACCCTGCCATAGGGATGACTTACATGATGCCAAGGAAAGGTTGAGGGACTGGGAAGTGGGTTCACTTTACAGTCAAAGAATGGCAGTTCTGGACTGCGCACAGACTCTGCGATGGCAGGTCTGAGACACACTTTACACGCTGCTTACGTGGGTGGCGCAATCGGCGCTGCAGGCCCACCAGCAGCATTCGGTCTACCAGCCCTGGGCACGCACGGTGCACTATACTAGGGACTAACAGGTAAATCAAATGAGCCAATTATGGGAATACCAATTCATCCAGTCAATTTACAATAGGGAGCATTCGCGCTGTAGCACTGAATGGCAGTGGCACAGCGCCCAGAGCATCTAACACCAGCAAACACAGAGGAGACAAAAAGCGAAAGATGGAAGGGAGACCCACGCCAATGGTGCCAGGTCTAACACACTGTGAGCTAGCTAATGCAAATCCGGCTAACATATGCGGTGGGGGTGCACAGAGTCAGTCTAACACCAAGCCCACAGTTTATGTTATCCAAACGTGCAAGTCCTGCATGGGTACTATAGGAACTACACAACATAACCTAGCCACCCTATCTTTAGGACTGAAAGGCCTGCTTGGGGTGACTTATAGGTTTTAAGTGCAGTAACCTCAGATATAAGGAAACGTATATCTGTTGTAAGTGGTGCTAGCGCCAACTTACACAGGCTGCAATGGCAGGCCAGTAGTCACAGTTTGTGTGGTCTCTCATGGGTGGTATATTACATGCTGCAGCCCATGGGAGACCCTGGTGTACCTATGCCCTGGGTACCTTAGTACCATATACTAGGGACTTACCTGGGTACACCAATAGCCAATTGGGAAGTTACCAAAGTACTTACCATAGTCAAATTTAGGGAGGAAGCACAGTGACTGGGGTCATGATTAGCAGGATCCCAGTCAGACTTGTCAGAAAACAGAATAACACCAGCAAAAAGTGGGGGTAACCACGAAAGCAGATCCTACTTTCCTACATATGGGTACAATTAGGCCTGCCTTTTTGGTGCGTCGTGTTTACATTTGGCTAACCATTCTACTACACCATTGATATATCAACTAAAAAGTGTAGGTGCCTGTACGCACCCTTGCCTGACGTCCCGGTTGATATCTGTCTTCGTTGTAAGATCACCACCCTCATTCCACCTAACTTGGGCATATGAGTCCTTGTGTAGAGTTCTCAACACTCCTATTTGATCTTCCGGAGCACCATAAAGCTCCAGCACAGCCATAGGTTCTCCCTAGGAACCAGGTCAAATGCCGCCTTCAAATCCATGAAGGCGACATAGAAATGGTTCCGCTTCAGGGTGACATACTTCCAGCATAGCACCCTGAAGCGAAAGACCTGGTCCAAAGTGCTGACAATAGCCCTAAAGTATGCCTGGCAGTGTTTGAGGATGTGGTGTTCAGTCATCCAGGATTGTAGTCTCATTAAAATCTGTCTTGCAAATATTTTCTGGCTGATGTGTATTAAACTAATGGATCTGTAGTTTGAAGCAGCATCCTTCTGACCCTTCTTGTGAATGGGCACAATAATTGCTCCGTGCCAGTGGGCACATGTCTTCGCCTCTCAGGATAGTATTCCCAAGCACATTCATATAAGGAACCCAAATCTCTGGGTAGGACAAATATAAATCACCCGGTATACCGTCAGGGCCTGGGGCCTTTTCCCTATTCAATTGGTGCAATGTCTGCATGGTCTCAGCCAACCCGAGTTTTACTAGTGGTTCTCTGTCCACTACTCTGGGCTTTCGCTCTAAAAGTTCTACTTCACTAGCTCCCATATGTTGGGTTTCATTATTTGTCCATGTCTTATACAACTCAGTGAAGTGGGCTTCCCATATGGCGGGTTGTACCACAGGATCCAGATGATTCCCGAGTTAGAAGACCCAGAGGAAACAAGATGCCAAAAATCTTGGAGTCCCTATTATGAAGGGCTTCAGTGATTTTCTCCCACTGCTCTTCCTCCCACCCTGATTTTGCCTTTGCAAGTTGTTCCTCATAAGCTTTCCTAGCTTGGATAATCCCCATCCTGCCCCCCAATTTTACGGATTCAGTTATTGCCGTTTTGGCCAGTCTACATGCACCTGTATACCATCTGGGGGATTTGGGCTCCAATCGCCCCTCCTTCTTTACTTAGTAATAAGCAGTTTTACTTGCCCCATATGTTTGCAATGAAGGTCAACAAAATTTGTGGCAGTTAAGTCTGTATCCTCGAGAGGGGCCATATTGTCTACAAAACGTTTGTAGACACCTGATTGTATGTTATCATCACCTGCTAATATATCCCATTTAACATTCCTTCTGTTGTTGCAAGAGGCTATTCTGCTTAAAGTAATTGTATTACCCAGAACTGGAAGATTTGAAAAAGCCCTAAAACAAAACTGAGCCCTAAGTGCATCGTGGTCACTATCGTTTCTAGATATCATAGCCAGGTCAATTAAAGAGGACCATAGAGGGCCTTCAAGCAGGATGTAATCCAAATTACTAGTGTACAATCCCCGCTTAAACGTTGACTGAGCCGGCCTATCAGATTTAGTGCATCCATTTACTATCTTCAAATCAGAACAAGCCATCAGATCGATAATTTGATCCACTATCCTTGATTGCCTTCCCCTTTGTCCGTTTCACAATCTGATGCTCTCATTGGCCCCAAGTGTTTAGTCTGTCTAGACAAAGTTTGGCCCTCGGGCAGTTTTGTGTTATAATTGCCTGCAACTATTTTAAGATGAGTATAATGTAAGGGTTCCATCATATTAGATAAATGGGTTACTATCCCAGAGTTGTGATTTGTCTGTATGGAACGAATGTAGACATTTATGATGGCAATGTGCCCGGTTCCAAGAGTAGGCCCAGAGGAAATCGCCACACCTAATACGTCCCTACATGTCAGGCTTTTTACATTGGGAAACAATTCCATCTTTAACTAAATAACAACCCTCCAGACGGTCTACCCGCAGGTGAGGAAACTGCACTAATTGAAAAAGTAGTGAACCCAGTTCTATGCACCGGCTCGAAGTCCTAAGTTTCCTGAAAGCTGACTATATGAAATTGATCAATAAATGATCCACACTCTGGATCCGCCAACTTTGCTCTGATCCCTGCACTGTTCCAAGATAGTAATTTTATACTCTCATTCTCACCCACCGCCTCGCCCAGATTTTCTGATTCCATATTTAATGCCCTACTGTTATCCTTAATGTCATAATTAGAGTCTTTCATGTGTGTTCCTGTTGAATTATGAATAGGGACCACCTTAGAGGGACCCGCTGTTACAGCATACCATACATTTGCTGAGATGAGTTAGTAGTTTCTAACTTACTTCCTAAATGTCAATCTAAATCAGACCGGTCCACCCCATGAGCAGCAGAAGGAATCTGAGAATGATCCCTTACTACAGGGATTGGCTTTTGAATGTTACCAGGGTGAGAGATCAAATCAGGAGGGTTAATCTTGAGCCGTATACATAACTCTATAGGAGGTGTAAATCTATGCTCTAACCCTATTAGTCCTTTCACTAAGTTGTATCTCACTAGCTTTATCCCAGTATAATCTGTTGATTGCTGATCAATGCTAAACCTAGTGGCGTTTGTTGTATCTTCTCTTATAATCGATCTGTAAACTCTTACTTTTCTAAGCCAATGAATGGCTTTATTAGTTAGCGATTCCTGAGATTCTCTAGCTGTGGGTTAAAATTTGAGACATCTATCATATATATGGTCCATTGCTTTGCAGAACCTCCTGTCCATCTTGGTGTATGTTTACAGAGTGTGGGCTCTAGGGGTTCCTGTCTTGAATTGTAAGGATCATTGGGCCTCTTACCCTAGCTGTTTCTCTGGGAACAAGTTTGCTCCCTAATAGCACATTACGGCTGCAGCCAGCTTCCATTTGTGGCCTAACCAGCTCTCTGCTCCTTCCAGTACACTCCGCTATCTTTGAGGACTGTCTCCCCCTAGACGATATGTAATTAATTTAGCTTGTACAGAATCTCCCTGATTGACCTCTTTTTCTGGGACAGGCTCGTTAACGATCCTAGAGCTAAGGTTCTGGACTTAAGCTGTCAAGGTGTCTACTTTCTCATTTATGACCTTTACCATGCGACTCATAAAATTCTTTAAACCCATTTTCTGTTCTTGGAGGACGTCTATCTGTTTAGACTGGGAATCCCTCTTATTACTTGGTGCTATAATGTCGGATATGGGCGGATTAGGGGATATGGATGTATGGGCCAGCATTTCATATTGGTTACTACACTCAACATTTATTACCATTGTAGAAGGAGCTATGACAAATAATTGCTCTGGGTTCAGATCTTGTTGACCCACTAATGTACTAGATAGTGTACTTAAACTAACAGCACTGCTTTCCATATTGGTTGCCAGAATATCCCTACCCTCCATTTTTTTTTTTTTAAAGGATTTGATATCCCCCTTCCCCTGATGCTTCACTTTGGCCTTAGTCTCCTATGTTGCCTTAGTGTCAAAAAGTCCTTCAACTTCCTCTATCAGAACCTCTATCTCGTCTAACATACAGTTTACTACTGCATGTGTAGGCTGTTTTTTCACCTTCCCTGTTTCCGGGGATTTGCCATTTGCTTTACGCTTCCCCATGATTAAGGTAAATACAATAATCACTACCTTTAACCTCCTTTAGCAACAAAGGGACACCTACCCTCTATTAGGACCTGCAATTTTGTTGCCTCTTACAACCACAGAAATGTACTGGTTCAATACAAAATACAGAATACAAAACTATAAAAAGTAAAAAGGTCTGTAAGATACCATTTTATAGCGTTAGTGGGACCAGCCCCTGGTCATGTGAGGGTGCCTTCTGGCGCGAGGAATTCTGGAACCTGGAGTCCCCCACCACAACAACAGCAACAACGTCCTTGCAATCGGGGCCCCTAACCCTTTCTAGTGCTACAGTCCAAGGATAGGGCCCCACCTCTAACAGTGATCACCTGGCGCCCTGAGCAGCGCACCGGGGCTGGATGTCGGTGAGAGATGGTTCTCGCCAGACCGTAATCTGTCTCACAGTGGCAAGGCTGCCACCATCTTGGGGGATGAGTCAGCGGTGGTACGGCCCTTCACCTGTTACTTTCCTGGTACTCTGAAGTGAGCAGGGCGGCACCAGTGAGAAGCTTAGTCAGGCCCCTAGTTAGGAGGGAGGGACCCGGTTACCGGCAAGCTCGCTTCGGTCTTCAGGTTTGCAGACACCAGAGTCAGTTCGATTAGGTCGCACTCGGCTTACTGGAGTCAAGCCCTCTCTCTTTCGATGAAGTCAGAGACTGCAGTTGAATGTTTATAAGGCTTAATGTGGCCCACTTTCACAATAACATGTGCTGTTGTTTGTAGTGGAAGATTGTTATATATACCCATGCAAGCAGGACATGGGCACTGTGCGGACTCCGGCCGACCCCCTTGGAGGAGGGCATGCAGTCTGGTTACTGAAGACTCACTCAGATCCAGCAGGTAGCAGCATCCCAAGTAGGGGCCCCACAGCGAAGGCCGCACACCTCCCCGCAACAGCCAAAGCACACCAGTCCGCACCACGATCACCTGCCGGGTCGCGTAACTTCCCTGGGAGGGGCAGAAGGGCCACCAGCTCGCACGCCTAAAACACTCACTGGGGTCTGCCGCCAGGCGCAGGCCCGCTAGGTCTGCTCCCGCCAGCCTATCTTCTTCGCCCTTCTCTCTCTGTGAGCGCCTGAACAGCTGCGCGTTGGCCCCAACGGCAGCAGGCAGTTCACCTCCTCCTTCAGCGCCGCCCGGAGCCCCGTCAGCAGTCAGCAACAGGTAGGTCACCACTATTCAATGCGGCCTTCTCTTACTCACCATAGGGGGGGTCGGTCCCGATCAACCCGGCTCCCTCCTCATGGCTCCAGCTGGACTCAGGAGAGCAGCGCGGTCTGCCACTATGCGCCAGAGCTTCTTCCAGCCTTACTAATATCGCATCAGCAGGCACTTAAAGTGCCCCATCTAAGTAAGGGACTCACCTTTAGACACTCAGCCGCTCAATCGGTCTGCTTGGAGCTGATCTCATCAGGTGGATGTCATTAGTGCCTTTACCCAATAGGCGATCGAGAGGGAGCAGTAGCATTTAATTTACAGGCCCTGGGTACAGGGAGTACGGCTTTATTAGGGACTTATAAGTAAATTAAATATGTCATTGAGGGATGAACCAATATTACCATGTTTAGGGAGAGAACACAAGCATGTTAGCACTGGTTAGCAGTGGTAAAGTGCACAGAGTCCTAATACCAGCAAAAATGAGGTCAGAAAAGTGTAAGAGGCAGACAAAAAGTTGGGAGGAAGACTATTCCAAGACGGTCAGGTCTAACACATGTCTCCCTAGCTGAAAGTGAGTAGTGCTACCCAGCCTCATGGGAGCTCTCTTCTCTAAGGTGGAAGAACCTGGAGGGACCATCAGCATTGGCTTGGTCTGACCCAGGTAGGTGTTCCACAGTAAAGTCCATTCCCTGTAGGGACATAAACCACCTCAACAGTTTGAGATTTTCACCCCTCATCTGCATGAGCCATCTGAGGGGGCTGTGGTTGGTCTGAACCAGGAAGTGAGTCCCAAACAGGTATGGTCTCAACTTCTTCTTTAGTGCCCAGACCATGGCAAGAACTTTCCCTTAATTGCAATTCACCTCTGCTCCCGTGGAAGAAACCTCCTTCTAATGAAGGCTACCAGTTGGCCTAGGCCCTCCTCATTTAACTGTGCTAAGATCCCCCATTCTATGCTCGGAAGTGTTGGTCTGCACCATGAATTATTTGGAAAAATCTGGTGCCTTGAGCACAGATGCTGTCCACATGCCTTTCTTGAGGGTATCAAAGTCTTTCTGGCAAGCCTCTGTCCAGATGACCAATCTGGTCTGCTTCTTGGAAGTCAGCTCTGTTAAGGGAGCCACAATGGTGCAATATCCCTAAACGAATCTCCGATAGTATCCTGAAAGGCCCAGGACAGCTCTCACCTCTGTCTGAGTTTTAGGTGGTTGCCAGACTGTGATAGTCTCAGTCTTGGCCCGGAGGGGCTGTACGCCATCCCCACCTAGCAGGTGACCCAGGTGCACCAGGGAACCATGTCCTATCTGGCACTTACCGGCCTTGATAGTCAGACAGGCCTGTTGCTGGGCGCAAAGAACCTTCTGGAGGTGATGCAGGTGTTCCTCCCAGCTGGAACTATAGACAGCATTGCCGTCTAAGTAGGTGGCACAAAAGGCCTCCTTACCAGTCAGGACCCTCTTGACCAACCTCTGGAAGGTGTCATGGACATTTTTTAAGCCACAGTGCATCACCTGGAAGTTGAAGTGGCCCTCTGGGATTGAGAATGCTGACTTCTCCTTGGGCCCCTCAGTCAGAGCAATCTGCCAGTACCCTAATGTTAAATGAAAGTTACTGAGGAATCTGGCAGCACCCAGCCTGTCGACAAGGTAATCAGCTCTGGAAATGGGGTGTGTGTCAGTCCTGGTGATGGAATTGAGATCCCGGTAGTCCACACAGAACCTAAGTTCTGGAGTCGTGCCCGGTGGGGCAGCCTTTGGTACCAGTGCCACAGGGCCAGACCAAGGACTGTTGGAGGGCTCAATCACCCCTAACACCAGCATCTTGGAGATCTCCTCCTTGATACTGGCCCTCACCTTTCCTGACACCAACACATTTTTTTCTTCACAGGTAAGGTATCTCCAGTGTCAATATTGTTGATGCACATGTGTGTGAGTCCAGGGGTGAGGAAGAACAGAGGCAAACTGTACCAGCAACTGGTAACAGTCACTCTGCTGCTCTTAGGTCAGGATAGAAAAGAGGATGCTCCTAGGCAGATAGGTCAGGGAGAAGATCTCTCTCCTCCTCCACTCCCTCATCTGTCACCAGGAGCATGCACACTTTGGACCTCTCAAAGTAAGGCTTAAGTTTGTTGACATGGAGCACCCTTGGTGGGGTTGCTTGGGGGTCGACCAAGTAGGTGGACTCCCCCTTTCCCTTCTTTACTTCGTATGGGCCAGTCCAGCGATTCTGGAGATCTCTGGGCTCTAATAGCCGCATGACCCATACTTTCTGGCCAGGTTGAAACTCCACCAGAGTGGCCTTCTGGTCGTACCAGAGCTCCATGACTTCTTGACTGGCCTCAAGGTTACTTTTTGCCTTCTTCCAGAAGCGATGCATCTGGTTGCAGAGGGCCAGCATGTAGCTGACCACATCCTGCGCTAGTTTCCTGGGCACCCCTTCCTCATAAGGCTCAGATGTCCACTAACAGGGTGTCCATAGAGGAGTTCAGAGGAGCTGAACCCTAGTCCTTCTGTGGTACCTCCCTGTAGGCAAAGAGAAGGCATGGAAAGAGGAAGTCCCACATATGCCTCATGGGTTCAGGCAGGCCCATAATCATGTCCTTCAAGGTCTTGTTAAATCTCTCTGCAAAACCATTGGTTTGGGGGTGATAGGGTGTGGTGAACTTGCAGGTTACCCCACACTCATCTCACATAGACGTCATGTATGCTGATATGAAGTTATTGCCTCTGTCACACAGAACCTCCTTGGGGAGACCCACCTGGGTAAAGATCCCCATCAGAGCTCTAGCCACCACCGGGGCAGTCACTGTCCTCAGATGGATGGCCTCTGGGTAGCGGGTGGCGTGGTCCACTAGGACCAAGACAAACCTGTTGCTAAGGCTGTCTTGGGGTCCAGGAGTCCAATGACGTCGATGCCCAACCTTTCAAAGGGGGTGCAAATCACTGATAATGAGATCAGGGAGCTTTTTGCCTTTTTCCTGATTTCCCACTCGCCTGGCAGGTGGGACAGGACCAACCTAGCAAAACCAAAGGGGATGATGGACGGAGTGTTGAACATTGCAAGCACTCACCCCCAGTCAACTGATCTGGGTTTAATCCATCATCATTCTTTAGCTCACTCTGCCACCCCAGTTCAGACATGGCCAGTCTGACCCTGTGCCTCATGGGAACAGTCCAGCCCGAACTGCCAAGCCATGTCTTCCCTGGACCGGAAATAAGCATCCTGGGACCGGTTTCTGGCTTACAGCCGCCATCAGCCAGGCTATCTTGAATCCAGTGGCAAAGTGAGCAAGGGACCCACGTCTGGGCATACCCTGCCAACTTAGGGCGAACATAGCAAAACCAAAGGGGATGATGGACGGAGTGTTGAACATTGCAAGCACTCACCCCCAGTCAACTGATCTGGGTTTAATCCATCATCATTCTTTAGCTCACTCCGCCACCCCAGTTCAGACATGGCCATATGCAAATCAGTCTGACTCTGTGCCTCATGGGAACAGTCCAGCTCGAACTGCCAAGCCATGTCTTCCCTGGACCGGAAACAAGCATCCTGGGACCGGTTTCTGTCTTACAGCCGTCATCAGCCAGGCTATCTTGAATCCAGTGGCAAAGTGAGCAAGGGACCCACGTCCAGGCATACCCTGCCAACTAGGGCGAACATAGCAAAACCAAAGGGGATGATGGACGGAGTGTTGAACATTGCAAGCACTCACCCCCATGGCCCAGATCTCTGTACTGGGGTGAATGTATGACATTGTTCTGCATTCTGTCCATCAACTGTTGTTTTTGCATTTGTCACCCCGAGTGGGACGGGTATGCCCAGACGTGGGTCCCGTGCTCTCCATGCCACTGGAATCAAGCTATCCTGGCTGAAGAGGGGTGAAACCCCGAAACCGGTCCTAGGATGCTTGTTTCCAGGGAGGACCTGGCTTGGCAGTTTGGGCTGGACTGTTCCCATGAGGCACAGGGTCAAGACTGATTTGCATATGGCTGGGTTCAAGCTGGAATGGCATGGTGAGCAAAAAAACGATGGATTTAGGCCCAGATCTCTGTACTGGGGTGAATGTATGACATTGTTCTGCATTCTGTCCATCAACTGTTGTTTTTGCAGGTGGGACAGGACCTACAGAAGGCATCAGAGGCTGTCTTCATCCTGGGACAATAAAAGTGGACAGCAAGCCTGGCAAAAGTCTTGTTCTGTGCTAGATGTCCTGACAGGGGTATATCATGAGCCAAACCCAGTAGGAAGGTCCTGTAACATTGGGGGACCACCAGAACACGGGCTGCCCCAGAACCAGGAGCCTTAGGCTCACTATATAGGAGAACATTTTCCCAGTAGATTTGGTGATCCCCTGAGGCTTCACCTGCTGCCTGGGCTGTGACTTGCCGCCTCAAGCCCTCTAGAGTGGGGCACTCATTCTGTATCCTGCAGAATGTCTCCCTGGTAGGCCTACACTTAACTTGCCAATCAGTAAACTCAGGCAGGTCACCCAGGGTGGCAATACCCTCCCTGGTTGGCTTGGGGGCCTCCTCCTCAGGGACCACATCAACCTCGACCATGGATCTGCTGCTGAGGACCCAGTGCCAGTGTTATCTATCTAAAAATGTTATAAGCAAATTGGTACCCACAACTCGGAAGGATTTTAACCTCCTTATAAGTCTCTAGTAAATTATACCAAGGGTACCCAGGGCATGGGTGTTAAAGGGCTCACCAGGGCCTGAGGCACTGTTTGTGCCACCCTGAGTGACCCAAGTAAACAGATGACAGCAGTCCTGCATTGCAATCTGCAAGAACAGTGCAAACTGCTCCAACTTTACTTTGCCCTCACCATGAGTGGCAAGGTCAAAGCACTATTTTTAATGTATGTCAGTCATCCCTTAAGTAGGCCTCCTAAGTCCAGGAGGCAGGGTGCATCATATTTAAGGTGTGGGCATATAAGTGCAAGCTTATATGGCCCTATAGTAGGTTATTTCAAATAAGGGCTACTATAAGTGATCAGGATAACATTGGCTGGCACCCAGGTACCCGAGCTTGCCAGCTCCATTATGTTCTCACTGAATATAGTCATGTTTGGTATCAAACATCTTGTCTCATCACCTCTTACATGATTTCCCATATCGGGTTTGATGTCACATATATCAATGAGGCTACCTTACAGGATGCCCACCTGGTTGCCCCAGCCTTTCCTCTGCCCTGGCAGGGAGCCTACAGCTGCTACTGCCAAGGCAGGAATCTGACCCCCTGTCAGGAAGTGTGAAAACTCCCGGAGTCAGAAACAAAGGCCTGTCTGAGATGGAGGTAACACCTCCAGCCCATACAAGATGACTAGTGAAGTGGCACATCAAGGCAATGAGATTCAAAGCATGCACAGCCTCTGATTGTCTCGTAGCACAGACAAATTCGGGCTCTCAGCGGCCACAGCTTCTCAGCTGCAGCGGCCCACAATAGCGATAGCGATGATTCTCGTAACACAGACAAATGCGGGCTCTCAGAGGCAACAGCTCCTCAGCTGCAGCGGCCCACAATAGCGATAGCGAGGATTCTCATAACACAGACAAATGCGGGCTGTCAGCGGCAACAGCTCCTCAGCTGCAGCGGCCCACAATAGCGATAGCGATGATTCTCAGCCCGCGTTCCCCGCAGTAGACCCAGAGGCTCTGGAATTCTCGACAGAGGCCTCACCTGCGAGTAGAACCCCTCTCAATAGGAATTCAGAAGGCTGATGGGTGAAGTCTAATGTCCCTGAAACTTCAGCAGGAGGCAAGCTCAAATCAGGCCCTTGGGTAGTTGCTTCAGCAAGATGGATGAAAGTTTCAAAGTCCTTTCCCTCTTGTTACACGGACAGAGGTTCGTCTTGACATCCAGAAGTAACACACCCTGTAGGGGTTTCGGCGCAGATCTTTATACCCCACAGGTCTTTGTTCTCAAAAGTCACAAGTCACTGAACCCAGCCAGAACCAGTTCGGAGTGGTCCTGGAGCACTTTATTTACGAGGCTGCATCCTGCCTTTGAGGGAGAGGGGGTCTGCCATCAGACGCACAGTGGGGGCTGGAGCCATCATTCACCTTACCAGGCCCAGCCCTGCTCAGATCAAAGGGTCACCCCTCCCCATACTCCAGCTGCAGATCTCGCTATTCGACCCAGGTCGGGCTCAGCCTGCCCTGACCCTCCAAGACCAGACATCCAATACACATAACAGCAGAGCACACTGGACAACTTGGGCAAGAAAATACCTACTTCCAAGAAGTGGTATTTTCAAACCCAGAATATAAAAATAATCCTCACTAAAAGATGTATTATAATATTCTGAGCTCAGGCATACTAAATTCGACTTTCCAAACATGTTCCTTGGGTCAGCTAGGATTATAGGATGTAATAATCAAAGCTGCCCATTCTGGCCTAAGGGAACAGATAGCCTTGCAATAGTGAAAAACGAAATGGAGTGTACTTCACTATTAGGACATGCCACACAGACCAAGGCAGGTCCTACCTTTCACATACAACGCACCCTGCCATAGGGATGACTTACATGATGCCAAGGAAAGGTTGAGGGACTGGGAAGTGGGTTCACTTTACAGTCAAAGAATGGCAGTTCTGGACTGCGCACAGACTCTGCGATGGCAGGTCTGAGACACACTTTACACGCTGCTTACGTGGGTGGCGCAATCGGCGCTGCAGGCCCACCAGCAGCATTCGGTCTACCAGCCCTGGGCACGCACGGTGCACTATACTAGGGACTAACAGGTAAATCAAATGAGCCAATTATGGGAATACCAATTCATCCAGTCAATTTACAATAGGGAGCATTCGCGCTGTAGCACTGAATGGCAGTGGCACAGCGCCCAGAGCATCTAACACCAGCAAACACAGAGGAGACAAAAAGCGAAAGATGGAAGGGAGACCCACGCCAATGGTGCCAGGTCTAACACACTGTGAGCTAGCTAATGCAAATCCGGCTAACATATGCGATGGGGGTGCACAGAGTCAGTCTAACACCAAGCCCACAGTTTATGTTATCCAAACGTGCAAGTCCTGCATGGGTACTATAGGAACTACACAACATAACCTAGCCACCCTATCTTTAGGACTGAAAGGCCTGCTTGGGGTGACTTATAGGTTTTAAGTGCAGTAACCTCAGATATAAGGAAACGTATATCTGTTGTAAGTGGTGCTAGCGCCAACTTACACAGGCTGCAATGGCAGGCCCGTAGTCACAGTTTGTGTGGTCTCTCATGGGTGGTATATTACATGCTGCAGCCCATGGGAGACCCTGGTGTACCTATGCCCTGGGTACTTTAGTACCATATACTAGGGACTTACCTGGGTACACCAATAGCCAATTGGGAAGTTACCAAAGTACTTACCATAGTCAAATTTAGGGAGGAAGCACAGTGACTGGGGTCCTGATTAGCAGGATCCCAGTCAGACTTGTCAGAAAACAGAATAACACCAGCAAAAAGTGGGGGTAACCACGAAAGCAGATCCTACTTTCCTACATATGGGTACAATTAGGCCTGCCTTTTTTGGTGCGTCGTGTTTACATTTGGCTAACCATTCTACTACACCATTGATATATCAACTAAAAAGTGTAGGTGCCTGTACGCACCCTTGCCTGACGTCCCGGTTGATATCTGTCTTCGTTGTAAGATCACCACCCTCATTCCACCTAACTTGGGCATATGAGTCCTTGTGTAGAGTTCTCAACACTCCTATTTGATCTTCCGGAGCACCATAAAGCTCCAGCACAGCCATAGGTTCTCCCTAGGAACCAGGTCAAATGCCGCCTTCAAATCCATGAAGGCGACATAGAAATGGTTCCGCTTCAGGGTGACATACTTCCAGCATAGCACCCTGAAGCGAAAGACCTGGTCCAAAGTGCTGACATTAGCCCTAAAGTATGCCTGGCAGTGTTTGAGGATGTGGTGTTCAGACATCCAGGATTGTAGTCTCATTAAAATCTGTCTTGCAAATATTTTCTGGCTGATGTGTATTAAACTAATGGATCTGTAGTTTGAAGCAGCATCCTTCTGACCCTTCTTGTGAATGGGCACAATAATTGCTCCGTGCCAGTGGGGACATGTCTTCGCCTCTCAGGATAGTATTCCCAAGCACATTCATATAAGGAACCCAAATCTCTGGGTAGGACAAATATAAATCACCCGGTATACCGTCAGGGCCTGGGGCCTTTTCCCTATTCAATTGGTGCAATGTCTGCATGGTCTCAGCCAACCCGAGTTTTACTAGTGGTTCTCTGTCCACTACTCTGGGCTTTCGCTCTAAAAGTTCTACTTCACTAGCTCCCATATGTTGGGTTTCATTATTTGTCCATGTCTTATACAACTCAGTGAAGTGGGCTTCCCATATGGCGGGTTGTACCACAGGATCCAGATGATTCCCCGAGTTAGAAGACCCAGAGGAAACAAGATGCCAAAAAATCTTGGAGTCCCTATTATGAAGGGCTTCAGTGATTTTCTCCCACTGCTCTTCCTCCCACCCTGATTTTGCCTTTGCAAGTTGTTCCTCATAAGCTTTCCTAGCTTGGATAATCCCCATCCTGCCCCCCAATTTTACGGATTCAGTTATTGCCGTTTTGGCCAGTCTACATGCACCTGTATACCATCTGGGGGGATTTGGGCTCCAATCGCCCCTCCTTCTTTACTTAGTAATAAGCAGTTTTACTTGCCCCATATGTTTGCAATGAAGGTCAACAAAATTTGTGGCAGTTAAGTCTGTATCCTCGAGAGGGGCCATATTGTCTACAAAACGTTTGTAGACACCTGATTGTATGTTATCATCACCTGCTAATATATCCCATTTAACATTCCTTCTGTTGTTGCAAGAGGCTATTCTGCTTAAAGTAATTGTATTACCCAGAACTGGAAGATTTGAAAAAGCCCTAAAACAAAACTGAGCCCTAAGTGCATCGTGGTCACTATCGTTTCTAGATATCATAGCCAGGTCAATTAAAGAGGACCATAGAGGGCCTTCAAGCAGGATGTAATCCAAATTACTAGTGTACAATCCCCGCTTAAACGTTGACTGAGCCGGCCTATCAGATTTAGTGCATCCATTTACTATCTTCAAATCAGAACAAGCCATCAGATCGATAATTTGATCCACTATCCTTGATTGCCTTCCCCTTTGTCCGTTTCACAATCTGATGCTCTCATTGGCCCCAAGTGTTTAGTCTGTCTAGACAAAGTTTGGCCCTCGGGCAGTTTTGTGTTATAATTGCCTGCAACTATTTTAAGATGAGTATAATGTAAGGGTTCCATCATATTAGATAAATGGGTTACTATCCCAGAGTTGTGATTTGTCTGTATGGAACGAATGTAGACATTTATGATGGCAATGTGCCCGGTTCCAAGAGTAGGCCCAGAGGAAATCGCCACACCTAATACGTCCCTACATGTCAGGCTTTTTACATTGGGAAACAATTCCATCTTTAACTAAATAACAACCCTCCAGACGGTCTACCCGCAGGTGAGGAAACTGCACTAATTGAAAAAGTAGTGAACCCAGTTCTATGCACCGGCTCGAAGTCCTAAGTTTCCTGAAAGCTGACTATATGAAATTGATCAATAAATGATCCACACTCTGGATCCGCCAACTTTGCTCTGATCCCTGCACTGTTCCAAGATAGTAATTTTATACTCTCATTCTCACCCACCGCCTCGCCCAGATTTTCTGATTCCATATTTAATGCCCTACTGTTATCCTTAATGTCATAATTAGAGTCTTTCATGTGTGTTCCTGTTGAATTATGAATAGGGACCACCTTAGAGGGACCCGCTGTTACAGCATACCATACATTTGCTGAGATGAGTTAGTAGTTTCTAACTTACTTCCTAAATGTCAATCTAAATCAGACCGGTCCACCCCATGAGCAGCAGAAGGAATCTGAGAATGATCCCTTACTACAGGGATTGGCTTTTGAATGTTACCAGGGTGAGAGATCAAATCAGGAGGGTTAATCTTGAGCCGTATACATAACTCTATAGGAGGTGTAAATCTATGCTCTAACCCTATTAGTCCTTTCACTAAGTTGTATCTCACTAGCTTTATCCCAGTATAATCTGTTGATTGCTGATCAATGCTAAACCTAGTGGCGTTTGTTGTATCTTCTCTTATAATCGATCTGTAAACTCTTACTTTTCTAAGCCAATGAATGGCTTTATTAGTTAGCGATTCCTGAGATTCTCTAGCTGTGGGTTAAAATTTGAGACATCTATCATATATATGGTCCATTGCTTTGCAGAACCTCCTGTCCATCTTGGTGTATGTTTACAGAGTGTGGGCTCTAGGGGTTCCTGTCTTGAATTGTAAGGATCATTGGGCCTCTTACCCTAGCTGTTTCTCTGGGAACAAGTTTGCTCCCTAATAGCACATTACGGCTGCAGCCAGCTTCCATTTGTGGCCTAACCAGCTCTCTGCTCCTTCCAGTACACTCCGCTATCTTTGAGGACTGTCTCCCCCTAGACGATATGTAATTAATTTAGCTTGTACAGAATCTCCCTGATTGACCTCTTTTTCTGGGACAGGCTCGTTAACGATCCTAGAGCTAAGGTTCTGGACTTAAGCTGTCAAGGTGTCTACTTTCTCATTTATGACCTTTACCATGCGACTCATAAAATTCTTTAAACCCATTTTCTGTTCTTGGAGGACGTCTATCTGTTTAGACTGGGAATCCCTCTTATTACTTGGTGCTATAATGTCGGATATGGGCGGATTAGGGGATATGGATGTATGGGCCAGCATTTCATATTGGTTACTACACTCAACATTTATTACCATTGTAGAAGGAGCTATGACAAATAATTGCTCTGGGTTCAGATCTTGTTGACCCACTAATGTACTAGATAGTGTACTTAAACTAACAGCACTGCTTTCCATATTGGTTGCCAGAATATCCCTACCCTCCATTTTTTTTTTTTTTAAAGGATTTGATATCCCCCTTCCCCTGATGCTTCACTTTGGCCTTAGTCTCCTATGTTGCCTTAGTGTCAAAAAGTCCTTCAACTTCCTCTATCAGAACCTCTATCTCGTCTAACATACAGTTTACTACTGCATGTGTAGGCTGTTTTTTCACCTTCCCTGTTTCCGGGGATTTGCCATTTGCTTTACGCTTCCCCATGATTAAGGTAAATACAATAATCACTACCTTTAACCTCCTTTAGCAACAAAGGGACACCTACCCTCTATTAGGACCTGCAATTTTATTGCCTCTTACAACCACAGAAATGTACTGGTTCAATACAAAATACAGAATACAAAACTATAAAAAGTAAAAAGGTCTGTAAGATACCATTTTATAGCGTTAGTGGGACCAGCCCCTGGTCATGTGAGGGTGCCTTCTGGCGCGAGGAATTCTGGAACCTGGAGTCCCCACCACAACAACAGCAACAACGTCCTTGCAATCGGGGCCCCTAACCCTTTCTAGTGCTACAGTCCAAGGATAGGGCCCCACCTCTAACAGTGATCACCTGGCGCCCTGAGCAGCGCACCGGGGCTGGATGTCGGTGAGAGATGGTTCTCGCTAGACCGTAATCTGTCTCACAGTGGCAAGGCTGCCACCATCTTGGGGGATGAGTCAGCGGTGGTACGGCCCTTCACCTGTTACTTTCCTGGTACTCTGAAGTGAGCAGGGCGGCACCAGTGAGAAGCTTAGTCAGGCCCCTAGTTAGGAGGGAGGGACCCGGTTACCGGCAAGCTCGCTTCGGTCTTCAGGTTTGCAGACACCAGAGTCAGTTCGATTAGGTCGCACTCGGCTTACTGGAGTCAAGCCCTCTCTCTTTCGATGAAGTCAGAGACTGCAGTTGAATGTTTATAAGGCTTAATGTGGCCCACTTTCACAATAACATGTGCTGTTGTTTGTAGTGGAAGATTGTTATATATACCCATGCAAGCAGGACATGGGCACTGTGCGGACTCCGGCCGACCCCCTTGGAGGAGGGCATGCAGTCTGGTTACTGAAGACTCACTCAGATCCAGCAGGTAGCAGCATCCCAAGTAGGGGCCCCACAGCGAAGGCCGCACACCTCCCCGCAACAGCCAAAGCACACCAGTCCGCACCACGATCACCTGCCGGGTCGCGTAACTTCCCTGGGAGGGGCAGAAGGGCCACCAGCTCGCACGCCTAAAACACTCACTGGGGTCTGCCGCCAGGCGCAGGCCCGCTAGGTCTGCTCCCGCCAGCCTATCTTCTTCGCCCTTCTCTCTCTGTGAGCGCCTGAACAGCTGCGCGTTGGCCCCAACGGCAGCAGGCAGTTCACCTCCTCCTTCAGCGCCGCCCGGAGCCCCGTCAGCAGTCAGCAACAGGTAGGTCACCACTATTCAATGCGGCCTTCTCTTACTCACCATAGGGGGGGTCGGTCCCGATCAACCCGGCTCCCTCCTCATGGCTCCAGCTGGACTCAGGAGAGCAGCGCGGTCTGCCACTATGCGCCAGAGCTTCTTCCAGCCTTACTAATATCGCATCAGCAGGCACTTAAAGTGCCCCCATCTAAGTAAGGGACTCACCTTTAGACACTCAGCCGCACAATCGGTCTGCTTGGAGCTGATCTCATCAGGTGGATGTCATTAGTGCCTTTACCCAATAGGCGATCGAGAGGGAGCAGTAGCATTTAATTTACAGGCCCTGGGTACAGGGAGTACGGCTTTATTAGGGACTTATAAGTAAATTAAATATGTCATTGAGGGATGAACCAATATTACCATGTTTAGGGGAGAGAACACAAGCATGTTAGCACTGGTTAGCAGTGGTAAAGTGCACAGAGTCCTAATACCAGCAAAAATGAGGTCAGAAAAGTGTAAGAGGCAGACAAAAAGTTGGGAGGAAGACTATTCCAAGACGGTCAGGTCTAACACATGTCTCCCTAGCTGAAAGTGAGTAGTGCTACCCAGCCTCATGGGAGCTCTCTTCTCTAAGGTGGAAGAACCTGGAGGGACCATCAGCATTGGCTTGGTCTGACCCAGGTAGGTGTTCCACAGTAAAGTCCATTCCCTGTAGGGACATAAACCACCTCAACAGTTTGAGATTTTCACCCCTCATCTGCATGAGCCATCTGAGGGGGCTGTGGTTGGTCTGAACCAGGAAGTGAGTCCCAAACAGGTATGGTCTCAACTTCTTCTTTAGTGCCCAGACCATGGCAAGAACTTTCCCTTAATTGCAATTCACCTCTGCTCCCGTGGAAGAAACCTCCTTCTAATGAAGGCTACCAGTTGGCCTAGGCCCTCCTCATTTAACTGTGCTAAGATCCCCCATTCTATGCTCGGAAGTGTTGGTCTGCACCATGAATTATTTGGAAAAATCTGGTGCCTTGAGCACAGATGCTGTCCACATGCCTTTCTTGAGGGTATCAAAGTCTTTCTGGCAAGCCTCTGTCCAGATGACCAATCTGGTCTGCTTCTTGGAAGTCAGCTCTGTTAAGGGAGCCACAATGGTGCAATATCCCTAAACGAATCTCCGATAGTATCCTGAAAGGCCCAGGACAGCTCTCACCTCTGTCTGAGTTTTAGGTGGTTGCCAGACTGTGATAGTCTCAGTCTTGGCCCGGAGGGGCTGTACGCCATCCCCACCTAGCAGGTGACCCAGGTGCACCAGGGAACCATGTCCTATCTGGCACTTACCGGCCTTGATAGTCAGACAGGCCTGTTGCTGGGCGCAAAGAACCTTCTGGAGGTGATGCAGGTGTTCCTCCCAGCTGGAACTATAGACAGCATTGCCGTCTAAGTAGGTGGCACAAAAGGCCTCCTTACCAGTCAGGACCCTCTTGACCAACCTCTGGAAGGTGTCATGGACATTTTTTAAGCCACAGTGCATCACCTGGAAGTTGAAGTGGCCCTCTGGGATTGAGAATGCTGACTTCTCCTTGGGCCCTCAGTCAGAGCAATCTGCCAGTACCCTAATGTTAAATGAAAGTTACTGAGGAATCTGGCAGCACCCAGCCTGTCGACAAGGTAATCAGCTCTGGAAATGGGGTGTGTGTCAGTCCTGGTGATGGAATTGAGATCCCGGTAGTCCACACAGAACCTAAGTTCTGGAGTCGTGCCCGGTGGGGCAGCCTTTGGTACCAGTGCCACAGGGCCAGACCAAGGACTGTTGGAGGGCTCAATCACCCCTAACACCAGCATCTTGGAGATCTCCTCCTTGATACTGGCCCTCACCTTTCCTGACACCAACACATTTTTTTCTTCACAGGTAAGGTATCTCCAGTGTCAATATTGTTGATGCACATGTGTGTGAGTCCAGGGGTGAGGAAGAACAGAGGCAAACTGTACCAGCAACTGGTAACAGTCACTCTGCTGCTCTTAGGTCAGGATAGAAAGAGGATGCTCCTAGGCAGATAGGTCAGGGAGAAGATCTCTCTCCTCCTCCACTCCCTCATCTGTCACCAGGAGCATGCACACTTTGGACCTCTCAAAGTAAGGCTTAAGTTTGTTGACATGGAGCACCCTTGGTGGGGTTGCTTGGGGGTCCACCAAGTAGGTGGACTCCCCTTTCCCTTCTTTACTTCGTATGGGCCAGTCCAGCGATTCTGGAGATCTCTGGGCTCTAATAGCCGCATGACCCATACTTTCTGGCCAGGTTGAAACTCCACCAGAGTGGCCTTCTGGTCGTACCAGAGCTCCATGACTTCTTGACTGGCCTCAAGGTTACTTTTTGCCTTCTTCCAGAAGCGATGCATCTGGTTGCAGAGGGCCAGCATGTAGCTGACCACATCCTGCGCTAGTTTCCTGGGCACCCCTTCCTCATAAGGCTCAGATGTCCACTAACAGGGTGTCCATAGAGGAGTTCAGAGGAGCTGAACCCTAGTCCTTCTGTGGTACCTCCCTGTAGGCAAAGAGAAGGCATGGAAAGAGGAAGTCCCACATATGCCTCATGGGTTCAGGCAGGCCCATAATCATGTCCTTCAAGGTCTTGTTAAATCTCTCTGCAAAACCATTGGTTTGGGGGTGATAGGGTGTGGTGAACTTGCAGGTTACCCCACACTCATCTCACATAGACGTCATGTATGCTGATATGAAGTTATTGCCTCTGTCACACAGAACCTCCTTGGGGAGACCCACCTGGGTAAAGATCCCCATCAGAGCTCTAGCCACCACCGGGGCAGTCACTGTCCTCAGATGGATGGCCTCTGGGTAGCGGGTGGCGTGGTCCACTAGGACCAAGACAAACCTGTTGCTAAGGCTGTCTTGGGGTCCAGGAGTCCAATGACGTCGATGCCCAACCTTTCAAAGGGGGTGCAAATCACTGATAATGAGATCAGGGGAGCTTTTTGCCTTTTTCCTGATTTCCCACTCGTCTGGCAGGTGGGACAGGACCAACCTAGCAAAACCAAAGGGGATGATGGACGGAGTGTTGAACATTGCAAGCACTCACCCCCAGTCAACTGATCTGGGTTTAATCCATCATCATTCTTTAGCTCACTCTGCCACCCCAGTTCAGACATGGCCAGTCTGACCCTGTGCCTCATGGGAACAGTCCAGCCCGAACTGCCAAGCCATGTCTTCCCTGGACCGGAAATAAGCATCCTGGGACCGGTTTCTGGCTTACAGCCGCCATCAGCCAGGCTATCTTGAATCCAGTGGCAAAGTGAGCAAGGGACCCACGTCTGGGCATACCCTGCCAACTTAGGGCGAACATAGCAAAACCAAAGGGGATGATGGACGGAGTGTTGAACATTGCAAGCACTCACCCCCAGTCAACTGATCTGGGTTTAATCCATCATCATTCTTTAGCTCACTCCGCCACCCCAGTTCAGACATGGCCATATGCAAATCAGTCTGACCCTGTGCCTCATGGGAACAGTCCAGCCCGAACTGCCAAGCCATGTCTTCCCTGGACCGGAAACAAGCATCCTGGGACCGGTTTCTGTCTTACAGCCGTCATCAGCCAGGCTATCTTGAATCCAGTGGCAAAGTGAGCAAGGGACCCACGTCCAGGCATACCCTGCCAACTAGGGCGAACATAGCAAAACCAAAGGGGATGATGGACGGAGTGTTGAACATTGCAAGCACTCACCCCCATGGCCCAGATCTCTGTACTGGGGTGAATGTATGACATTGTTCTGCATTCTGTCCATCAACTGTTGTTTTTGCATTTGTCACCCCGAGTGGGACGGGTATGCCCAGACGTGGGTCCCGTGCTCTCCATGCCACTGGAATCAAGCTATCCTGGCTGAAGAGGGGTGAAACCCCGAAACCGGTCCTAGGATGCTTGTTTCCAGGGAGGACCTGGCTTGGCAGTTTGGGCTGGACTGTTCCCATGAGGCACAGGGTCAAGACTGATTTGCATATGGCCTGGCAGGTTCAGGCTGGAATGGTCCATGATGAGCAAAAGCAGTGGATTCAGGACCAGATCTCTGTACTGGGGTGAGTGTATGACAATGTTCTGCATTCTGGCCATGGTGAGCAAAAAAACGATGGATTTAGGCCCAGATCTCTGTACTGGGGTGAATGTATGACATTGTTCTGCATTCTGTCCATCAACTGTTGTTTTTGCAGGTGGGACAGGACCTACAGAAGGCATCAGAGGCTGTCTTCATCCTGGGACAATAAAAGTGGACAGCAAGCCTGGCAAAAGTCTTGTTCTGTGCTAGATGTCCTGACAGGGGTATATCATGAGCCAAACCCAGTAGGAAGGTCCTGTAACATTGGGGGACCACCAGAACACGGGCTGCCCCAGAACCAGGAGCCTTAGGCTCACTATATAGGAGAACATTTTCCCAGTAGATTTGGTGATCCCCTGAGGCTTCACCTGCTGCCTGGGCTGTGACTTGCCGCCTCAAGCCCTCTAGAGTGGGGCACTCATTCTGTATCCTGCAGAATGTCTCCCTGGTAGGCCTACACTTAACTTGCCAATCAGTAAACTCAGGCAGGTCACCCAGGGTGGCAATACCCTCCCTGGTTGGCTTGGGGGCCTCCTCCTCAGGGACCACATCAACCTCGACCATGGATCTGCTGCTGAGGACCCAGTGCCAGTGTTATCTATCTAAAAATGTTATAAGCAAATTGGTACCCACAACTCGGAAGGATTTTAACCTCCTTATAAGTCTCTAGTAAATTATACCAAGGGTACCCAGGGCATGGGTGTTAAAGGGCTCACCAGGGCCTGAGGCACTGTTTGTGCCACCCTGAGTGACCCAAGTAAACAGATGACAGCAGTCCTGCATTGCAATCTGCAAGAACAGTGCAAACTGCTCCAACTTTACTTTGCCCTCACCATGAGTGGCAAGGTCAAAGCACTATTTTTAATGTATGTCAGTCATCCCTTAAGTAGGCCTCCTAAGTCCAGGAGGCAGGGTGCATCATATTTAAGGTGTGGGCATATAAGTGCAAGCTTATATGGCCCTATAGTAGGTTATTTCAAATAAGGGCTACTATAAGTGATCAGGATAACATTGGCTGGCACCCGGGTACCCGAGCTTGCCAGCTCCATTATGTTCTCACTGAATATAGTCATGTTTGGTATCAAACATCTTGTCTCATCACCTCTTACATGATTTCCCATATCGGGTTTGATGTCACATATATCAATGAGGCTACCTTACAGGATGCCCACCTGGTTGCCCCAGCCTTTCCTCTGCCCTGGCAGGGAGCCTACAGCTGCTACTGTCAAGGCAGGAATCTGACCCCCTGTCAGGAAGTGTGAAAACTCCCGGAGTCAGAAACAAAAGCCTGTCTGAGATGGAGGTAACACCTCCAGCCCATACAAGATGACTAGTGAAGTGGCACATCAAGGCAATGAGATTCAAAGCATGCACAGCCTCTGATGTGCAAGCAGGCTGACTCCCAAAGGACGAAACAGCCCTTCCCTTCACCCAGGCACAATTGCACCAGGATGGGCAGGAAAATTAGATAGTCAGGAGGCCTACCCCCCTGGAAGGCTGGCCACTCCCCTAGGATGGGGTTCCTGGTCTGTACAGCCGAGGAAGGTTTCTGCCATTTGTAGAAGTGGCAGACTAGAGGTTTCTGGACACTCACCTCTGGATGTGGTCACCTCAGGGGCATATTAGCCGCTGGGGCTAATAGCCCATTGGCTACTTACACCAACACGCCTAATGCCCCTAATTCTAGCATATAAGGGAAACCCCTAGCACCAGAACTTCAGAGCTGGGCAGGACAAAGAAGAGTCCAGACTCTGTGACATAAGGGCCTGCAAAAAGCAAAGGCGCAATAACCTGCACCTCTGGCAACCACCCTGCAACTTCACGACTGAGACTTATCGTGGGCCAGAGACCGACTCCCCCAGATAGAGAGAGTCCTTTGAGTGCCAAAGGCAACTCCAGACTCCTGTGGACTAGTGCGACTAGTCCCCTGCAGCCTGCAGGCAAAAGCATGCTCCCAGAACCAAAGAATCAATGGCCATTGGACCCTCCGATGAATTGCCCAAAAGTAGATGGTCCAGTGCTTTGTGGGTAACTTAGTACTGACCACCAGCAACTTTCAGGTGGATACTGTTTTGTTCCAGACCTCTATACATCTTCAAGCTGAGGTTGTATGATAGAGGCGCGCAAGGCTCAACCGCGCATGCCTCTACCACTCAGCCCGAACCACAAATGCGACTTAACCACGCATTCTTTTACCACGCATGCCTTTACAATGCAATTTCGTGGTAAAGACATGAATGGTAAGGGTGTATGCATGGCTTAGTTTGCCACTACTCCGACCCCCTCCCTAAGCCCTAAATTATGAACTCCCCCACCCCCGCCCTGAGCCCTAAATTACAAACCCCCTACCTGCTCCCCACCCTAAGCCCTAAATTGCAAACTCCCTACCTGCCCCCTGCCCTAAGCCCTAAATTACAAACCCTCTACCTGCCCCCCTACCCTGAGCCCTAAATTACAAACCCCCTAACTTCCCCCTGCCCTAAAAAAGCCCCATTCCTTAAATACTCCCCCAAACCCAGCCCTTAAAACTACCCCAAATCCCTCCTCCTGTCCTGAGCCCTAAACACTTGCCCCCTCCTTAAAAGTAGTTCCGGATGTTTCCCTTAAGTTGACCTTACCACTGCCAAGGCTAGTTGGTGACCAGTCTGGTTACCACCATCTTTGTTTAACGCTGCAACACGAGGGTACTTCGCAGCACCTTCACAGCAGTGGCCCCTTTGTCGACCTTTTGCATCCGTTTCCTCACCAGGACTGTCTCAACTGTAAACTCAGCTCTCCCACGGCTTCCACTTCAGCACCAAGGACAGCCAGGACAACTCTGCACCTGGGCCTCTTTGGCTAGGGAAAAAGTAACTGACTGTTGTGGCTTGGTCCTGCGACCGGCATCACCTTAACCTCCCGATGGGTTCCATGTAACACGACCTGCAAGTGATCGATTGTCACTAGTGCTTTTCCTCATTGACCGCAATTTTAAAGTTTTGCTGTATTGATAAACAACTTGGACGGACCAGTCTAGCAGGTTATCCGACACTATAGTGCCTGGCACCACAAGGGTTTGTTAAAAGAACCCTCACACACCAACCTAGTTGGTGTCATGCTTCATCGGGTTCCCAGCTGAGTAGCCGAATGCTACTCAGCTGTGCTGCGACACCTGGTTACAGTGGAGCTGTTTTTTTTTGTGTAAATGTGATGAAGTGGTGGTTTAAAAATACCTCTGGGGCTCTAACTGATAATTACTTTATTCCCAGGGGTCCAGGGTATGTTTAAAAACGATGAGTGGATAACGTAAAAAGACTATTAATTGTGTCTTGGTTATCTGCCGTTCTACATGTTTCAGCCCTTGGTAAAATTTAATAGGGCTTTCTTCAGGACCTCTCTCACAAAGAATAAAATGGTGAAAGTGAAAAAAGTGACAAAAGTGAGTGGTAATTTTTTTTTTTTAAACCACGTGTATATGCATTTTGAAGCACACGCGCTAAGGTGTGCTAAATATGCTTTGTGGACTGACCGGAATTTGGGTCCACAACTGTATATGTACCTGTAAAAGAAAGTAAGACAAAACAATACAGTACAACATGTAACACATAAATAATGCAACCTGGAATACATTGTATGCCACATCCTTAACCAATTTTAAATGTCATTGTGGTGGTTGCTAAAGCACACAGTGTCAATTGAACGTGTAGCGCCAATCATACTCATATCATGCACTCAAAAACAGTAAGTGGAGTCACATGTGTCACGACTTGCTCCCTGCATTCCCGTGTCCACCACCAGGGTGCTGAACTGGGGGACTTGCCAGTCTTCTAATAAGCTTCCAGACCCTCCCCTGCATGCATATCCTGACTTCCAGCCATTTGGACACTTATTGGGAATTGACATCCATTCCCAATCCATGCCGGGTTTTGTGAAAGCCAGCCTGCTTATATTTGAAGCCAGCCTACTCATGCCTGAAACTCCACTACCTAGAATTCCCTGCTCACTGCTTTTTCTCCACCCCTGCAGGCCAAGGATGGGTGGAGGAATTCAGCTCACCTGTGGATGGCTGCTGCTAGCCTGCTCACACCTGCTGCATATGATTACTGTGAGCTCTTTTAAGCCCCAGCTCCCTTCAGCCCGGTGTTGGTCATTGTAAGCTGTTATCCGGTGAGACCAGATCTTGTTCCTGAGCTTTTGCTATTCCTTGTTTCCTGAACCAGCACTGCCTGCAGTACTACTTAGTATCCTGAGCTATAGTTAGTCCTGGTTCCTGTTCTAGGGCTTCAGCTATTTCCTGAGCCTGATTTGCACTGCTTGCAGTGCTCTCTTGACTCCTTGTTTCCTGAGCTGTAGCTATTTCCTGTTTCCTAATCCAGCACTACCTGCAGTGCTACTCAGTATCCTGAGCTATAGTTAGTCCTTGTTCCTGTTCCAGGGCTTCAGCTATTTCTTGAGCCTGATTTGCACTGCTTGCAGTGCTCTCTTGATTCCTTGTTTCCTGAGCTGTAGCTATTTCCTGTTTCCTAATCCAGCACTACCTGCAGTGCTACATTGATTCCTGAGCCTTAACATTTCCTTGTTCCTGACCTGCAGGGCTACCTTGAATCCTGAGCCTTTGCTCAATTCTTGCCCCAGCACTGCATCCTATGCTACCTTGTTTTCTTGATTCTTGACCCTGCACTATTCTAGTATACCCTTGTAGCCTCCCTTCTGCATACCCTTTTCCAGTCCCTGCCTTTCTTCCCATTTCCTTGGTTCCAGTTCCTAGTTTGCTGTCTTTCTATTCAGCTGTCTCGCTTCTGTTACCTTGTATGTTTGTTACCTGCTTTCTGCCAAGTGTGCCCTGTGATTTCCTTCCTTTCCTGTTAAGCACTCCTCCTTGCTAGCTCCTTGTCTATTGTGCTTGTGTTTAGTTCTACCCCTTTGCTGTTATTGCCTTGCGTGTTCCTGTTTGATCGCCAGGATCCGTGGGCACAGCTGACTACCTAGGTGGTGTTTCTTGTTCACTGTGAGTATTGTCTTTGAGTTACTGTTATAACATCACCATAGGTATAAGCTCCACAGACCCTGCCTTTGCGCACACATCCTATATGTGGGTATTTTCAGTCAGTATCTGTAACAGCAATTGTGGGTGAGGAACTTACTGAGCTTCAGTCTTACCGTGTGGAGCTCCCGAGTGCTTTACCCCACATTCCCTTTATTGTTAATGTTGTTTTATATTTAAGTGTATTGCACATCCGTCCTGGGTTTATTGATTCTGAATGCTGAGCCGCCTCATGAGTGCCTGTCCTTTCTGAGTCTCACCCTTCTTGTTCACTTGTACAGGCTTTCCCCTTGGATCCCTTTGTCTCCTCTTTCTGTGTACGTTTCCTACCCAGTTCCCAGTCCTTGCCCAAGTCCCTGACTGTGTTCCCCACATAGTCCCGGACAGACCCTGACAGAATGACCAACCCACATTTCCAGGGTCACTTGTGAGGTTTTTTTGCGTTCAGTTAGCTACCTTTTTATTAAAACCCACCCTGTCAGTTCTTGCCAAGATGTTCAGCAACAGATCCAGAAAGTCCTTAAACTCTAGAGTTCAATTCATGGAACAAAACAGACTTTTACGTGCTGAATATTATTCCCTGTGGTTGGCTGATCCTTCTATGTTAGATTTTCATTCCATCTGTGACCCTGATCTTCACCTGATGTCAGCCAGTGATCTACAGGATGAAAATGAATTTCTACAAACCTTGTTAGCAGCAGAAAGACACACCAGTGCATCAAGTAAGTTTGTGCAGGGCAGTTCACCAGTGCCCACCAATGAGAGACATTTAGTGTCTACTTTACAGTTTGAGAATGTTCACCCTAGTCCTGAAACAATAAATCCTCTTATGAGAAATGGACATTTACGTTCAGAATATTTTACTCATTGGCTTTCAAACACCTCTTTGCCAGATCCTGACTTGCTTTTCTGTTCTGATCCAGATTCAATGTCTGTGTCAGCATTGCAAAAGGAGAATGATACCATACTCAGCTTGCTGAATAAGAATTCTGGTTCTAGCACGTCTGCTCTCCATTCACACAAGGTTACCAAGTCCTGTAGTCTAGTAGATATCACAGTCCCGGATACTACAAGGACCTGTGAAGATGTCACTACTGACAACAGCAAATCTACTTTTCACAGTCTACTACCATGCTCAGAGCTCAAAGTTTATGAACCATGTGTCACTCTGCCCTTAGCTTGTCTTATTGCAAAGTTTTCAGACTCCTCAGTCTGCTCCCTGCCTCTAGCACCAGAGCTTCCAGGCTCCCTGCCTCCAGGCCCAGAGCTTCCAGGCTCCCTGCCTCCAGGCCCAGAGCTTCCGGGCTCCCTGCCTCCAGGCCCAGAGCTTCCGGGCTCCCTGCCTCCAGGCCCAGAGCTTCCGGGCTCCCTGCCTCCAGGCCCAGAGCTTCCGGGCTCCCTGCCTCCAGGACCCGAGCTTCCGGGCTCCCTGCCTCCAGCACCAGAGCTTCCGGGCTCCCTGCCTCCAGCACCAGAGCTTCCGGGCTCCCTGCCTCCAGGCCCAGAGCTTCCGGGCTCCCTGCCTCCAGGACCCGAGCTTCCGGGCTCCCTGCCTCCAGCACCAGAGCTTCCGGGCTCCCTGCCTCCAGCACCAGAGCTTCCGGGCTCCCTGCCTCCAGCACCAGAGCTTCCGGGCTCCCTGCCTCCAGGACCAGAGCTTCCGGGCTCCCTGCCTCCAGGACCAGAGCTTCCGGGCTCCTGCCTCCAGGACCAGAGCTTCCGGGCTCCCTGCCTCCAGGACCAGAGCTTCCGGGCTCCCTGCCTCCAGGACCAGAGCTTCCGGGCTCCCTGCCTCCAGGACCAGAGCTTCCGGGCTCCCTGCCTCCAGGACCAGAGCTTCCGGGCTCCCTGCCTCCAGCACCAGAGCCTCCGGGCCCCCTGCCTCCAGCACCAGAGCCTCCGGGCCCCCTGCCTCCAGCACCAGAGCCTCCGGGCCCCCTGCCTCCAGCACCAGAGCCTCCGGGCCCCTGCCTCCAGCACCAGAGCCTCCGGGCCCCCTGCCTCCAGCACCAGAGCCTCCGGGCCCCCTGCCTCCAGCACCAGAGCCTCCGGGCCCCCTGCCTCCAGCACCAGAGCCTCCGGGCCCCCTGCCTCCAGCACCAGAGCCTCCGGGCCCCCTGCCTCCAGCACCAGAGCCTCCGGGCCCCTGCCTCCAGCACCAGAGCCTCCCGGGCCCCCTGCCTCCAGCACCAGAGCCTCCGGGCCCCTGCCTCCAGCACCAGAGCCTCCGGGCCCCCTGCCTCCAGCACCAGAGCCTCCGGGCTCCCTGCCTTCAGCACCAGAGCCTCCGGGCTCCCTGCCTTCAGCACTTGAGCCTCTATTTTGCCAACTTTTTGACCCTGTGCTTCCAGTTTGCCAACCTTCAGAGGTCTCAATACATAGACATTCAGAAACTGAATCTCCAGCATCGGAGACAAAACCCTCCAGAACGTCACAATTTTCCTGCAGTCCTCTGGCATCTTGCACCACATCTATGATGGAGATGGACTTACTTCTTAGGAGCCACGGCCTTGAATCCAGTTCCAGATTCCGGGAGAGGGTCTTTGGAGGGGGTGTACTGTCACGACTTGCTCCCTGCATTCCCGTGTCCACCACCAGGGTGCTGAACTGGGGGACTTGCCAGTCTTCTAATAAGCTTCCAGACCCTCCCCTGCATGCATATCCTGACTTCCAGCCATTTGGACACTTATTGGGAATTGACATCCATTCCCAATCCATGCCGGGTTTTGTGAAAGCCAGCCTGCTTATATTTGAAGCCAGCCTACTCATGCCTGAAACTCCCAATACCTAGAATTCCCTGCTCAGTGCTTTGTCTCCACCCCTGCAGGCCAAGGATGGGTGGAGGAATTCAGCTCACCTGTGGCTGGCTGCTGCTAGCCTGCTCACACCTGCTGCATATGATTACTGTGAGCTCTTTTAAGCCCCAGCTCCCTTCAGCCCGGTGTTGGTCATTGTAAGCTGTTATCCGGTGAGACCAGATCTTGTTCCTGAGCTTTTGCTATTCCTTGTTTCCTGAACCAGCACTGCCTGCAGTACTACTTAGTATCCTGAGCTATAGTTAGTCCTGGTTCCTGTTCCAGGGCTTCAGCTATTTCCTGAGCCTGATTTGCACTTCTTGCAGTGCTCTCTTGACTCCTTGTTTCCTGAGCTGTAGCTATTTCCTGTTTCCTAATCCAGCACTACCTGCAGTGCTACTCAGTATCCTGAGCTATAGTTAGTCCTTGTTCCTGTTCCAGGGCTTCAGCTATTTCTTGAGCCTGATTTGCACTGCTTGCAGTGCTCTCTTGACTCCTTGTTTCCTGAGCTGTAGCTATTTCCTGTTTCCTAATCCAGCACTACCTGCAGTGCTACATTGATTCCTGAGCCTTAACATTTCCTTGTTCCTGACCTGCAGGGCTACCTTGAATCCTGAGCCTTTGCTCAATTCTTGCCCCAGCACTGCATCCTATGCTACCTTGTTTTCTTGATTCTTGACCCTGCACTATTCTAGTATACCCTTGTAGCCTCCCCTTCTGCATACCCTTTTCCAGTCCCTGCCTTTCTTCCCATTTCCTTGGTTCCAGTTCCTAGTTTGCTGTCTTTCTATTCAGCTGTCTCGCTTCTGTTACCTTGTATGTTTGTTACCTGCTTTCTGCCAAGTGTGCCCTGTGATTTCCTTCCTTTCCTGTTAAGCACTCCTCCTTGCTAGCTCCTTGTCTATTGTGCTTGTGTTTAGTTCTACCCCTTTGCTGTTATTGCCTTGCGTGTTCCTGTTTGATCGCCAGGATCCGTGGGCACAGCTGACTACCTAGGTGGTGTTTCTTGTTCACTGTGAGTATTGTCTTTGAGTTACTGTTATAACATCACCATAGGTATAAGCTCCACAGACCCTGCCTTTGCGCACACATATCCTATATGTGGGTATTTTCAGTCAGTATCTGTAACAGCAATTGTGGGTGAGGAACTTACTGAGCTTCAGTCTTACCGTGTGGAGCTCCCGAGTGCTTTACCCCACATTCCCTTTATTGTTAATGTTGTTTTATATTTAAGTGTATTGCACATCCGTCCTGGGTTTATTGATTCTGAATGCTGAGCCGCCTCATGAGTGCCTGTCCTTTCTGAGTCTCACCCTTCTTGTTCACTTGTACAGGCTTTCCCCTTGGATCCCTTTGTCTCCTCTTTCTGTGTACGTTTCCTACCCAGTTCCCAGTCCTTGCCCAAGTCCCTGACTGTGTTCCCCACATAGTCCCGGACAGACCCTGACAACATGCATGTGAAAGGGCTAAACAAGGCGCTGAGTTGAAATGTATCGATAAAGTGTTAATCTGCGTGAAGAGTGATGCGCAGAGAAACACGTGGAGGCTGCGTGTTTTTAGCCTTAAAAACGGCGGTCAAGAAACCGCGTGTAGCCGGTTGAGGCACGCCGTGCAAACTTAGCTTTATCACTATTGTTGGTGATAGGCGGGGTCCGTGCCATTTGTAAGGGCCGATCGGTATATTGCCCTTGGTTAAAGACAGAAATGATGATATTTATGTAATTTATGGAAATACAGTTTAGATCTGGTCCCGGGAGGGGTGAACCCCTATTGTCACACACTATGGAGGAGTAGAGAAAATAAAGTTAGTCCAGTAATAGCCTGTTGATGCATTGTTGCTGTTGCATTTATAATGAAAGGGGAAGCCGGCAATATATAAAAAAAAAGCGGATACTGCGTTGCTGTTAGATAAACATATTGTCAAGGTCTTAATTCATCAAGGTGCTCACCCGCATTATCACCTACTCTGGTCCCCTCGGGAACAGGATGTTTCCCGTGGCAGCGACCGGAGCTGGTATTTAAGATGTATTACCGCGGGAAGACTTCCTGGTGTGTACGCGTCACGTGGGTTACGTCCTCCTGTACGTGCTGCGTACAAAGACTAGAATGCTGCCCTAAATAGCGTGGTGTGTAAACCACATGTATACTCGGCGTATGTTTTTAAGCTACGGGGCACGGGAACTTTTACCGAGATTACTGTGTATTCAGTGTGGCCACGTATTGATCAGAGTAATATTAAATAATCACAGCGATATCAAATAAATAAAAAGAACGTGAAATCGTTTCTGATTTTGGTATTGGACAAATGTTTATGGTGGAGAGGTTGCATATGTTCAGTGAAATTACTGTGTATTCGATATGGCCACATAATCAGGGTAATATTAAATCATCACAGCAATATCAAATTAATAAAAAGAACGTGAAATCGTTTCCGGTTTTAAGTACTGGACAAATGCTTTTTGTAGAGAGGTTACATCTTTTCAGAGAGGATAGACATTTTAATCGCAATTGATGCAGGGGAGTCAAAAATCATTTTTCTTATATAGCATGTTGTGCCTTAGCTCAGAGCAGGTTAACTGTCTGTCAGGTTGACATGGTTATTTGTATAAGTGGACAAGGTCATCTGTTAAGGCTATTCCACGGAATGTTATCGTTTAACCCATGGAGGTGAGTGGACAGACGATATATCCATCTTTGCTCTTTATCCAAAAGTTGTTGTTGGGCGATGTTGGTATTAAGTTCCAGGTGTTCAATAATGGACCACTCCATGTCGTTTGTTGTATGGCCCATCTCGAGGAAGTGGTTTGTCATGCGCGTTGTGTTGTGTTTACACCGAATATTACTTCTGTGTTCGCAGATGCGTGTCTTTACTCTGCGACTGGTCATGCCTATATACCTCAGGCCACAGGGGCATGTGATGAGGTATATTGCATTGGTGGTATTACAATTTGTGTGTTTGCGTATTTCCCACACCTTTCCTGGTTCCAGACTCAGGATTTTTGTAGACTTGGTTAAGTGACACACACTGCAATCACCACATGGGTAGTGACCAGTTACTCTTGGGAGTCCCTATGCATTTTGTATGGTGTTGATTTGCTTAGTGTGTTGTTGTGGTCTAGTGGAGACCAAATTGTCTTTGAGGCTTCTCCCTTTTCGGTATGAGAACAAGGGTTTTTCCCACTGCTGGTTGCCTGAGTTCAATATTTTCCAGTGCTTCTGAATGATTTTGGATACTTTGTTAGACACCGCATTGAAAGTGGTCACACAGGTAAGTGGGATGATTGTTCTGTTGGCGGTTTGTGTTCCAGTAATGCCTCTCTGTTCTGGTTGCGTGCCCTTTTCTTTGCTCTTTCAGTGATTCTTTTTCGGATAGCCTCTTTGTTTCAGTTTGGAGGTTAGAATCTGGGCTTGGTCCTTAAAATATTGTAGATTACTGCAATTCCTGCGTAACCTCAGGTATTGCCCGTACGGAAGATTTTCTCTGAGTGTCTGTGGATGGAAGCTGGTATAATGCAGTAGGGAGTTCCTTGCAGTGACTTTAAAGTGGGTCTTGGTCTCAAGTTTTCCATTAGAATGAGAAATGTCTAAGTCTAGGAACGTGATGGTCTTCCTACTCTTGGTGTGGGTAAATTTAAGGTTGGAATCACAACCATTTATCCATATAAGAAAGGATTCGAGTGACTCTTCTGTGCCTTCCCAGACGAGGAGGAGATCATCGATGTATCTTTTGTAGAACCGTATGTTTGTTATTGGTGGGTTGTTGGGATGGAACAAGTACGTTTGTTCAAAGTTGTAGACATACAACCCGGCCACACTTGGGGCGAAGGTGCTGCCCATTGATGTGCCGTATGTCTGAAGGTATAGTTGTCCCTCGAATTCAAAATAGTTTTCTTTTAATGCCAGCTCTGCACATGTAAGGATGAATGATTTTGGAGTTTTGTATTCCCAGTTGATGGTATCAAGTGAAGTTTCCAGAACCCTCAGAGTGTCATCTTGAGGTAGACTAGTGTATAGACTCTCTATATCTAGACTTACCAGGAAGGACGTGTTGGGATCGAATGAGAAATTTTGGATCTGTCCAAGAAGATCTTTAGTATCTCTGAGATAGGTGGTGGTGGTCTGTACTATGGGTTGTAGGTAAAAGTCACAAAATTTTGACAGGGGTTCAAGGACTGAACCTATGCCTGATACTATCGGGCGTCCAGGTGGTGGTATCTTGTTTTTATGTATTTTGGGGATGGTATAGAAATATGGTACTTTTCCCGTAGTGGTAGTGAGAAATAGTGCCTCTTTGTTGCTGATATGTCCACTGTTTTCTGCTTCCTTCACCATTTCTTGAATGGTGGTCCTCAGTCTTGCCATCGGGTCCTCTTATAGGGGTAGATAGTTACGTCTGTCGCTAAGGAGGCGTAGGCATTCATTTCTGTAGGCGGTCTTATCCTGGAGCACTATTCCGCCCCCTTTGTCAGCCGGCTTAATCACAATTTTTTCATTGTTTTTCAGTGTTAGTAATGCCTCAAACTCCTTTTTGTTGGTATTCTTGAATACCTTCTCTTCTTGGAGGGTTTCGATGTCCTTGAAAACTGCCTGTTCGAATGCAGCAACCTCCACTGGTATGGTGTTTGGGGGTGGTACAAAGTTTGATTTTATTTTGAACCCCGTATCGCCGGTTTCTTGTGTGTTGGCCTCCATAGGTTGGTTCCTGAAAAATGCCTTTAGTTTTAATTTCCTAAAGAATTCAGCAATTTCACAGTGGAGGCGAAATTTATCAAGGCGGGCTGTAGGTACAAACCCTAGGCCCTTGTTGAGTAGGTCATTTTCCATTGGTGTTAGGACGTGTCCTGAATAGTTGGTCACTAGATCCTGCTGGAGCTCGTTCCTGGCTGTTGGTCTTTTGTCTTGCTCCTGGTATTCGCTCCTGGGTTCTGATCGTCCTCCCAGTGTACCTGGGGCTGTCTTCTCCGTTTGCCTCTTCCTCTGCGTCCGCTTCCTAAAAAAGGGAACCTCTGGGTCTGGTTCATGAATTGAGTCTGTAGTGGGGCATACGGTGGGTTCCAGCCAAACATCATGTGTGGAGGCATCTGGGGATAAGGGTTTGGAAACTGCATTGGGTTTCCAGGCTGTCCTTGTTGCCAAGGTTGTTGCCATTTATTTTGCCTTCCTCTGCCTCTTTGTCTGTTGCGGTAACTTTCTGAGCTGGAGCCACTGCTTACTGAGGAGTCCTCTTCAGAGCCGCCGGATGAGTCGTTCCTTTTCTGCGGTTGGTAATCTGCCTCTGAGTATGGGTAAGTTTTTGAATAAGAGAATTTTTTAAGATCCTTCTGGAATTTTTGGATCTTCGACTGTGTCAGGTTTTCCCTGTATTCCTGTATGTCTTTGTTGATTTCATCCAATTTCTTCTTGAATGCTGTCAAGGTGGTTCGGAATTGATTCTCAGTGACCTGGATTTCTATTAGGATGGCGTCTGAGAGTCTTTTAGCTGTTTGTATGATCAATACGATCCAGTCTCTGGTGCATTGCCAGGCGATCTTTGCCCAGTCCCTCCAGAACGTGGCATCGTCCAGAAAGATCCGGGGGGCATTGGTCACAATGAGCCCTCTAGGTGCCGTATTGTTCCTGAGATATTCCGTTAGGATAACTCCATGTAATATTGTTCTAATATGATTGCGTTTCATTTCGGTTAATGTTTCCCAATCTGAGCTTTGAGCTATTGTTTTTGAAATGTTTAGGTCAGCTAGCAAAGGTGCTGCTGACAAGATGCCATTCACTACTTCCTCCGAAAAAGTGAGACCCGGGTGTTCTGCCATGGTGAATTACACCAGGTGTGTTATGAGAGGCTTTTACGTGCTCTCGCAGCTGTGCGCTGCCAAATATTAGGATAAACAAATGGGAGAGCTAGGACCGTGAACGGGCCGTCCTTGTCCCTTGGTAAGTATTGATAAACAACTTGGACGGACCAGTCTAGCAGGTTGTCCGACACTGTAGTGCCTGGCACCACAAGGGTTTGTTAAAAGAACCCTCACACACCAACCTAGTTGGTGTCATGCTTCATCATTGGGTTCCCAGCTGAGTAGCCGAATGCTACTCCTTTTATTAAAAATGCAACAGCAACAATGCATCAACAGGATATTACTGGACTAACTTTATTTTCTCTACTCCTCCATAGTGTGTGACAATAGGGGTTCACCCCTCCCGGGACCAGATCTAAACTGAATTTCCATAAATTACGTAAATATCATCATTTCTGTCTTTAACTAAGGGCAATATACCGATCGGTCCTTACAAATGGCACGGACCCCACCTATCACCAACAATAGTGATAAAGCTAAGTTTGCACGGCGCGCCTCAACCGGCTACACGCGGTTTCTTGACCGCCGTTTTTAAGGCTAAAAACACGCAGCCTCCACGTGTTTCTCTGCGCGTCACTCTTCACGCAGATTAACGCTTTATCGATACATTTCAACTCAGCGCCTTGTTTAGTTAGCCCTTTCACATGCATGTGACTCCACTTACTGTTTTTGAGTGCTTGATATGAGTATGATTGGCGCTACACGTTCAATTGGCACTGTGTGTTTAGCAACCACCACAATGACATTTAAAATGAGTTAAGGATGTGGCATACAATGTATTCCAGGTTGCATTATTTATGTGTTACATGTTGTACTATATTGTTTTGTCTTACTTTCTTTTACAGGTACATATACAGTTGTGGACCCAAATTACGGTCAGTCCACAAAGCATATTTAGCACACTTTAGCGCGTGTGCTTCAAAATGCATATACATGTGGTTTAAAAAAAAAAAATTACCACTCACTTTTGTCACTTTTTTCACTTTCACCATTTTATTCTTTGTGAGAGAGGTCCTGAAGAAAGCCCTATTAAATTTTACCAAGGGCTGAAACATGTAGACCGGCAGGTAACCAAGACACAATTAATAGTCTTTTTACGTTATCCACTCATCGTTTTTAACAATACCCTGGACCACTGGGAATAAAGTAATTATCAGTTAGAGCCCCAGAGGTATTTTTAAACCACCGCTTCATCACATTTACACAAAAAAAAACAGCTCCACTGTAACCAGGTGTCGCAGCACAGCTGAGTAGCATTCGGCTACTCAGCTGGGAACCCGATGATGAAGCATGACACCAACTAGGTTGGTGTGTGAGGGTTCTTTTAACAAACCCTTGTGGTGCCAGGCACTACAGTGTCGGACATCCTGCTAGACTGGTCCGTCCAAGTTGTTTATCAATACTTACCAAGGGAAAAGGACGGCCCGTTCACGGTCCTAGCTCTCCCATTTGTTTATCCTAAAGTTTTTCTGTAGTCAAATACACCGATTTATTTTTGCTTCTAAAATCCAAAACACCGGGTATCCTCATCTGACTGTATTCATTTTGATGTCTAAATTAATATAAAAATCTGCTTTATTTTTATAAATTGGAATCGGATTTCCTTCGATTTGTTTCAATTACTTCTCGTCCATTTTGGTACTGTGAAATGCTTAACATGTTTCTCTAGTAAAGCCTGACTGCTCTTTGTCACACTACCAGGAATGAACTAAGGATTTATTATTGTTAATCTAAGGTCCAACTTTGGGGTATTGTGAGAGTATTACATAGTGAAGCCTAACCAGCAAACCTACATAATACACTTTCTTACCTTGCTGGCAGCGTTGAGATTCTGAACTTTTCTTTTGCAGTAACACTTGGTCATACGTGATTTTTGCAAAAGAACGCCACTATTGACTTTAGACTCAAAAATTTTTTTTTTCAATTTTTAAAAAAAAATGTTTTTTTTAATTAAAATTTTATTAAGTCATATGCAGTATACAAAAATAGCATCGAAAAGTACATGCAATTAAGAAATAAACAGAACATCTCGTGGCTGTTTTGCATATATCAAGTTGTAGGTACAAATCACTGTACAGTATAGCTTAGTGAGGCATCATACACATAAGCGAAGGATAATCACACTTAACATTCCGCATGTTCCAGGGACTTAGCCTGTTCCGCAGATCTCAAGTACTGTAACAGGGGCTCCCATATGTCATTAGGTCTAGAATAGGTTGGACGTTCCTCTGCATATAACACTAAGTTGTCACGGCAGTACACTAGATCCTTAAGCCATTGTGCGGTTGTAGGCCCAGCCTTACCTTCCCACGTCATTGCCACACGTCTCTTGGCCAAAAGTAGGGCCACTCTCTCAAATTTACCCGTTGCACCTTTCAGGAAGGGCACCAGGCCCAGTAGACACACCTGCGGAAAACACTGCAATGCGAAGTTAATCATAGTAGATAATTTATTGATCACATCAGCCCAAAACATCGCCACTCTATGACATATCCAGGCTAGATGCCAAAAGTCAGCAGCCGTAGCACCACATCGTTTGCAGGCATCAGTATCCCTAAGCCCATATTTAAACAGTTTGTATGGGGTGTAATAAGCTTGATGTATGTATTTGAAGTGTATTATGCGGAGGTTGCCATTAGACGTCAAGGCACCGGTCAGCTGGCAGCAGTGCTCCCAGTCCTGTTGTGTCAGTGGTGGAACCAAATATTCATTAAATTTTTCCATACTTCAATTGTGTGGCAGGGGCTTCTCAGCCCGAGCAGCTTGGTAGAGTTTGGTGAGGAGCTTGCGTCGTGTTGCGCTTGCGAGCATAGTGTGCAAGGTATTCAGCATGGGGGGTTCCGCAGGAAAAGTATGGTAGTGTACTTGCATAGCTTTTTTTAACCTGTGGAAAAGGAATGCGAATAACGGTGTCCTATTTTGCACATAACTGAGGTCTTCATCCGTTAAGAAAACACCGTTGGGATATAGGTCCATCATTTTAGTTATCCTCATTAGCTTTAGAGTGTGCATAGCTCCCGTCTCATGTGTCACCGACAAGTCCGAGTGAAATGCCAACGGTAACAAAGGGGAATACAGTGGCAACTTACCAGCCATACAGCCTATCGCCTACCAGGTCGTTATAGTGCATCAACCGTGTTAATCTCTGAGTGGGGAGTGCTCCGACATGTGTGTGTCAATATTGAGCTCAGGGGAATAGGGTGCACATCACCATCCTCCACTGCTATGTGTGGAATAAATTCATGAGAGCCAACCCAATAGTGTGCGTATTGCTCGTGAGCACACAAATAGTACAAATAAAGATCAGGCACACTGAAGCCCCCGTGTTTATAGTCCAAAGTGAGGGTCTCCCAACTCACACGAGCGTGCCTACCTCCCCAAACCAACCGGAGGAGTAGGGAGCGCACCATGTTAAAAAAGTGTTGGGTTAATGTTAATGGTATGTTGTTAAAAAGATATAAAAATTGAGGCAGCACGACCATCTTGATAAGCGCTATGCGGTCAGCTAATGATAGCGGGAGCGTCACCCATTTATCCACCTGTTTCTCCAGTCTCGTGTAGGCAGGGCAATAGTTTTCACGAACAACTGTGCCAGGGTCTCTATGAACCCACACCCCCAAGTATTTTACCGGGTCCGTCGACCACACAAGCGGGAACTCAAGGTCGTGGGGAAGGGTGCCCACCGTCAGAGGCACCACCACCGATTTAGCCCAGTTAATATTGAGCCCCGAAAACAGCCCAAAGCGAATGTATTCTCGCAAAACTGGTGCCATATAACTGCGTAGTTCCCGAATAAAAAGCAGCATGTCATCCGTGTATAGTGAAATGCTCACGGGGCGGGGACCAAACTGGAGGGCCGAGGCTCTATGCCGTTGCCTGATAATACAGGCAAGTGGCTCCAGTGTCAGTGCAAAAAGAAGTGGCGAGAGGGGGCACCCCTGCCTGGTCCCCCTGGTGATTCGTATAGGATCAGAGGTACTACCGTCCACCCAGATCCGCGCCACGGGGTCAGTGAACAACAGGCGTACTCAGTTGGTGAAAATAGGAGGGAACCCCATTCGCCGCAGAATATAGAAAAGATAACCCCATTCTATAGAATCGAAGGCCTTGGCCGCGTCGAGCATCACCGCCGCCGCCAGAAGCTCCGGATCAAGAATGTGGAACATAGCGAAGAGGGTACGTAGATTATGAGAGGTAGATCTGGTGGGAATGAATCCGGACTGGTCCGGGAGGACCAGGCCCTGCATGAGAGGCTGGAGTCTGGTGGCCAGGATTTTGGCCAGTATATTGGCGTCAGTATTGATAAGTGACAGCGGCCTGTATGAGTTGCAACGAGAGGGTGATTTATCTTTTTTGAGTAAAGTGATAATCAAAGCCTCCCGGAGAGTCGGCGGCAGCATGCCTGTGTCATATGCCTCTGAATACATTTCTAACAAATGGGGGGTTAGCTCCTCTACATATTCCTTGTACAATTCACTGGGGAAACCGTCTGGCCCAGGGGCTTTTTTATTTGGAAGGGTTTTGATCGCTTCATGGATGTCTTCCTTAGTAATCGGCTGGCTGAGAAATTCCCTCTGCCCATCCGAAAGCCAAGCAATGGCAATATCCTGTAAATAAGTATCCAGTTCAGCAGTATCTACCATTCCGTGTGAGGCGTACAATGTCGGGTAGGTGTTCCTGAACTGTGCTAGAATATCCTGATTAGTGTAGTGATCCTGGCCAGCCATGTCAGTGATCTTGGTGATAAGGTTGCGGTCTATGCGAGCCTTGATTTTGTTAGCTAAGTGGTGTCTCGGCCGTCCCCCCTTCCAGTATGCGCGAGCTACATGACGTTTGGAAATGTACCTTACCTCCCCCTCTGCCAGCTCATTGTATTCTAGTATGGATTGTTTAATGGCTGCCAACGTCTGATCGCTAGGTGAGTGTTCATAGTCACGCTCAAGGCGCTGTAACTTGGTTTCCACTTTGATGATTTGGCCACGTAAATCTCGTAGGATGCCTGCTGACGTTCCGATGCAGGTGCCATGAATCATGGCCTTAAACGCTTCCCAGAGGGTCACGGCACTATTCACCGAGCCTTTATTGTTGTCAAAGTATTGCACAATGGCCTCGCGGATCGTGATGACATACAGAGGGTCTAGCAGTGCTCCAGGACGAAATCGCAATGTAAATTCACGATGCACAGTGCATGGGACAAGGAGATTGAGTTGAACAGGATTATGATCGGACAGGGTGCGAGGCAGACTCTCCACCCTGGAAACACAGCCCCCCGCGCTCTCACTCAGTAGTCAATAATCAAGCCGAGACCAGCTACCATGCACCGTGGAGATGTGTGTGCCCTCCATTATCTCTGCATGCCGGTGACGCCACACATCCAACAGACCCAATTCAGCCATTCCCTCAGTAATGACCCGGTCAGCACCGGGGGACTGACCCCCCTTGCCACTCGATTTGTCCCTACTAGGGTCTAAATGCGTGTTAAGGTCCCCTCCCCACAGAATTACAGCGTCAGGCCAATCTCGCAGAGTGGAGATGATGCGTTCAAACAGAGAGGGATCATCTACGTTGGGGCCATAGGTGTTTACAATAGTAATTAGGTTGCCGGCCAGCTTTCCATGCACAATGGCGTACCCTCCTGCATCATCAATGCAAGTTTTGATCATTGTGAAGGGAAGACTTTTCTTAATAAGTGTGCGCAAGCCACGGGAGTAGGACGAGTAAGAGGAGGCCAAGTGATAACCCGCCCACTGCGCTCCTACGGGTGCCGCAGAGCGCGGGGTCAGGTGCATCTCCTGCAGAAGGGCAACCGTCACTTCATGACGATCTAGATAAGCCAAGACCTGGCGGATCTTTTTGGGCGAGTTAAGCCCCCGTACATTCCATGTGAGACAGGTAATTAGTGTTTGATCCGGATGCAGAGTTTTAACATGTTATACATCGAGCATGGCCCAACTGTAGTACATAATGCTACATATGCAAACCTCACATCATTTAAAATGCAATCAGCCACATAAACTAACCTCCCGGATCCCCCCTCTCCCCCCACCCACTTTAGCAACCCCAACTTGCCAAAGCCATCCCGAACATCCCAAAACAATCCCCGAGTATAGCGCCAAGGGAAGAAACAACTATGGGGTGCCCCCATGGAGCACAATACCCCTCCCGATGCACTAGGAGGTGGCCAAGTACAGGTAATAACATTTCCTACCCGCTGTATTACAGCATTATACAACAGTACTATAGTCACCCAATATGAGGAAATGACTTAATTCCAATCAGTAGAATAGATATGTCAGTTCAGCACCAGTACTTGTATATAGTCCATATCTCATATGCCAAGACCCACCCCGACACGTAACCAAATACAAAAACACTACAGTATCATAGCGAGGCAAAAGTGCATACGTGCCCATGACTCACAGGACCCATCCAAGTTATTATCCAGTTGCCACATCCGTGGCGCCCACGCCATCTTCATCCGCCGCGCTGGGGTGGGGGGGTACGGCTGCGACGTTTGAGAGTCTTGGCAAAGTCCATCGCCGATTTGGGAGTGGTAAAGATCTTGGACTTCCCATCCACCTCGATGCGCAGTCGTGCCGGATAAAGCATTGCATAAGGTATCCGTTCCGCAAGGAGGAGTTTTTTGACAGGTTGATATTCCCTCCGCGCCTCCTGTACGGCCATAGTGAAATCGGGATAGAAGGCGAGAGTATTCCCTTCGTGAGTGATAGTGTCTTTTTCGCGCGCCAGGCAAAGAACAGCGTCCCGATCTCTATAATTGAGCAGGCGTGCTATGATGGGACGTGGAGGAGCGCCCGGGGGAGGGCGAGCAGCCAGAGAGCGATGAGCCCTTTCCACTATTAATACCTGAGACAACTGCTCTGCGCCAAATAACGATTGAAGGAGCTTCTCAACGTAGGTCTCAAGGCGGCCAGTGTTCGTAGATTCAGGCAGACCGGTAATTCGCACGTTGTTGCGCCTGGATCTGCCTTCCAAATCTTCATTCCGGGCTTGTATCACAGCCAGCACTTTCTCCATAGATGATGCCCTGGAGGTCACCTGTTGCAGGTCGTCCTCAACTCTGGAGATGTGTGTTTCTGCCTCCCCCAGCCGCATCGCATGTTTGTCCAGCTTCGTGGACATATGATCCATGCGCAAATTGAGATTATCGATTTCCCCATCGATAGATTGTAAGCTGGCCTGCACCACTAAGAGGGTTTTGTCAATGTTGGTTAGGTGGTCACTAGGCGCATCTGCTTCTGAGTCGGAGGTGGCATGTTGAGATGCCTTGCCCGATTTGCGGGGCTCGAAAGTAAGGCGCAGCTGGCTGCGCTCTGATTTTCCCATGGTGGCAGTGGTGGATCAAATAGAAGAGGTGTTCCACAATCCAGGGACTGTCTGCAGCTCTGTGTAAAGTATCGTGGCTGTCGCTCAAGCTATAGGGAGGTTCACTTCCAGTAATGACACGAGCGGCAGGGGGCTTTTCCAATCGGTAGGGGGTTGCACGTGGCTCCTGCCGCAGCCCAGCAGCACTTTTCCGGCAAGTGATAAGGTCCAAGGTAGTTATTGACCCTCCCAGGGGCCGCTCATCCCCGCACAGCCACACAGGTCAGATTAGTCAGGATTCACAATGGAAGTGTTCCTCACCGGGAGAGATCGGGGCAAATAATAGTGAGGGCCGCTGCAAGCCCACTGGCCGCTGATGCTGGGCAGAGGTGTCAACCAATCCAGGTGCAGGCCGCAGGTAACGAGTCTCCCACTCTGGCGACCCCCCACCGAGTCACTGCGGCAGAGACGATCAGGGGTCGTCCGCCGCTACAAGGGTAGGCCCAGGTGAAGGTATCCGCAAGCAAGGTTGTACACGTGGGTCCAACGCTGCAGCCAGCAAGCACTGCCTCTCCAATTCGCGCTCAGGGCGTATTAAGCTCTCCGGGTGGCAGCCGATAGTCAGGGCACGTAACGGGGAGCGCAGGAGGCCCTCCGGGCTCAATGGTACAGGGTGGGCCGCACAGCTAAGTGAGCCACTCCGCAGCACTCACCCAGGCAGTCGGTCCGAAGTCAGCAGGGGGCCACAGCACTCCCGGAGCAGGTCAAATGGCATTTCCGGCCGGCAGTCCAGGCCGTGCCACAAGTAGCACACAGCAACCAGCGTCCTGCTCAGGCCGCGAACGAGAGCAGGCCCGCTCTCCGAGCGCCAAGAAAGTGTGCACCGGGTCGCCTGCCGCCTCCGCACCAAACCCAGCAGAGCTCAGGTCTCCTCCGCTGCAGCGCAGTCTTCCTCCACCACCCAGCTATCGCCGCCACCTTCGCCCTCAGGGCGCTGTAGTTCCGTAATCAGAGCGCCCACCAGGCCGCCATGTTGCGGGCGCAGGCCCAATATTGCAACAGCCTGGTTCGCAGTTAAATGGCCACGCAGCAGGCAGATCTGGACACCCAGAGCAGCCCGCAATGCTCCGGTTGCCGTTTCATGTATTCCGGGCGACTTTCACGGGCAGGAAAGCAAGGATCGTGGACGGATCAATGACTTGGCCAGCGGAGCTGCTCAACAGAGCGGCCATCTTGCTTTGCGCCCTCTAGCGCCCCCCAAAAAATGTTTTATTGGAATTTGAAGGCCCTTTGTAGACTCCCATTCTAAAAGTAAAGTAAAAAGACTCAGAAAGTTAGGAAAAAGTTTAAAAGTTTTTCAAAGTTTTAAAAAGGCCCCAACTTTCTGGTAACAATTTAGGCACAATGGAAGCTGACAAGAATCTTGACCTGTCTTTCATCCCAGCTCTGAAGATCAGTGATCTAAGAATTTTGTGCAAAGCTAGGGGCATTGTCTATAGAGAAACAGCCAAAGAGCAGCACCTTGAGAAGGCCCTCAGCTCCTACAAGAAATGGACACTAGAGAGGGAAGACCATTCCTCAGAAGAAGACCCTGAAGAAGGTGAGGAGGATGCCCTAGCCCAAAGTGATGAAGGGGAAGAAGGTGAAGACCAAAACTCTACACCCATCCTCATGTCCCCTTCACCAGTGGGTAGTGAAAAAAGTCACTCTAGCAGACCCCCTACTGGCCTTGAGGAAGAACTTGATCTCATCTCACTATAAGAGAAAAAGAATACATTTGAGGAAAGGAGACTGGCCCTTGAAGAGAGAAGGGTCAAGATAGGCTTAAGGCCCAAAGAGAATGGTGGCAGCGATTGTAATAGGGGAAAAAAGGAAATCTTTGGCCCTAAGATCCCAAAAGGGATTGTCCCAAAGTGTAGTGATGGTGATCATATTGACAAATGGTTTTCAGCCTTTGATAGGACCAGCAAAATTCGGAGGATGGCACACCAGCACTGGGGCTCTCTATTGTGGGAGTTATTCTCAGTGAAGGGCAGAGATAGACTTCTGACCCTTATTAAGGATTTAGCTGAGTCCTATCAGCATAATAAGGTAACCTTGATTGAAGGATTTTGACTCACCACAGAAGAGTACAGAGTGGAGTTTAGGGACACTCATAAAGATCAAAACCAGACATGGGTGGATTTCATAGACTCCTCAGTCAAAGCACTAGAAGGCTGGATAAAAGGCATTGAAGTAGATGCTTATCATGGGCCATATACTTTAATTGTGAAATCAATCAATCAGGATTTGTTTAGCACAGTTGCTTCACCCGTGATGGTTTTGAGGCGCTGTGGGGTCCTGCTGCAGGATCACGCTGCCTGTTCCTATTGGTTGAACATCCAGGTCTTAAGTTCCTTCCTGAACTGTTGTAGTGACGGTGATGCTCTGAGGTGTAGGGGGAGGGTGTTCCAGGTCCTAGCCGCCAGGTGGGAGAAGGAGCAGCCTCCGCTGTTAGCCCGGTGGATGCACTGGGTAGCTGCCAGGGAGAGAGATCTGGAACGGAGTTCCCTGGTAGGTTGGTAGAAATTTACTTTGTTGAGGTACGTTGGTCCTTTGTTATGTAGTGCCTTGTGAGCGTGGGTGAGCATCTTGAACTGGCATCTCTTCGCGACTGGTAGCCAATGGAGTTTCGTGAGGTGAGGGGTGGTGTGCGTCTGTCTGTGGAGGTCGAGGATGAGTATAGCCACTGTGTTCTGGATGGTCTGGAGGTTCCTCAGTAGTTGGGCGGTGATTCCTAAGTAGAAGGAGTTGCCATAGTCGAGTCTGATAGTGACGAGAGCTTGTGTGACAGTTCGCCTGGTGTTGGGTGGGAGCCATCTGAAGACCTTCCTGAGCATTCAGAGGGTGAGGAAGCAAGTGGAGTACCTGCTTCTTCATGGATAGCTGGCTGTCAAGGATGATGCCAAAGTTTCAGGCATGTTTAGTGGGTTTGGGGGTAGGGCCCAGCTCAGGTGGCCATCATTCTTTGTTCCAAAGGGTGTCCTTGCCTTTCCCGAAGATGAGAACTTCCATCTTGTCTGTGCTGAGTTTGAGACAGTTGTTGTTCATCCAGACGGCCACATCCTTCATGCATCTTTGGCACCTGTCTTTGATGGTGGATGGGTCGTTTGTCAGGGAGTGGATGGGTTGGGTGTCGACTGCATAGGAGATGATGTTGAGTCCGTGGCTCCTGATGATGTTGGCCAGGGTTTTCATGTATAAGTTGAAGAGGGTTTGGCTGAGGGATAAGCCTTGAGGTACCCAGCAGGTGATGTTCTTAAGGAGCAAGGAGTAGGGTGGGATTAAGATCTTTTGGGTCCTTTCTGTGAGGTAGGAAGCGATCCACTTGAGGGCTGCTCCTTGGATTGCAATCTGGTGGAGTCTGTTGATCAGTGTGTGGTGTGATACGATGTCAAAGGCTGCCGAGAGGTCGAGGAGGATGAGGGCTGCTGTTTCTCTTTGAACTAACAGCATTCTGATGTTGTCTGAGGCTGCGATTAGAGCTGGTTCAGTGCTGTGGTTTTCTCTGAAGCCGGCTTGAGAGTGGTCCAGAAGGTTGTGGTTCTCCAGATGTCTGGTTAGCTGGATGTTGATAGTTTCTTGATGACCTTAGCCGGGAAGGGGAGAAGGGATATGGGTCGGTTGTTCTTGAGTTCTCCTGGGTCTGTGGACGGTTTCTTCAGCAATGGCTTCACATCAGCATGTTTCCATTTCTGGGGGAAGTGGGCTATGGTGACTGAGGAGTTGAGGACCTTAGTGACTTCTTTGCTGATGGATTGATTGCTGAAGTTGAAAGTGTGGTGGGGGCAGGGGTCAGCTGGAGCTCAGGAGTGGATGTATCTCATGATGGACGCCGTTTCTTTCTCGGTGAGGGGAGTTCCATGAAGTGAGCTGGTGTGGGCGGGTGTCGGTCTGCGTGAGGAGGTTGAGCGGGGTTGAGGTGCGAAGTCTTGGTAGATGGTATAGTTTTTGTTGTGGAAAAAGCCAGAGTGTTGCAGAGGGCTTGTAGGAGTGTGATGGTGTTTTCGGTTGCCGATGGGGTGGTGAACTCCCTGACTAGGTTGAACAGTTCTTTGCTGGTGTTGGAGCTGTCATGGATGCAGGTGGCTAGGGCGGTCTTCTTGGTATTTTTCAGGAGGTGGTGGTAACGTCTGAGGGAGTCTTTGAATCGTTTTCGGTCCTCAAGGAGCTTGCTGGTGTTCCATCTTCTTTCCTTCTGTCTGCAGTCGTGTTTCTGGGTTTTCAGTTCTGCCGGGAACCAGTAGGGGTGTTGTGTTAATTCTTTGGGGTTTGTGGGTTTCCTAGGTGTGACTTCAGAGCTTGCCGTGATCCAGTTTGCAAAGTTTTCTGCTGCTTGTTCTGTGTCTTCGGTAATGGTGGGAAGCGGGAGTTAAGGGTGTTGGTCCATTATTGCTCTGATACTTTTGACCAGTTGCGCCGTGTTTCGCTGACAGTGGAGGTGGGGGTGTTACTGAGTTCAGAAATGCCAAAATTGACGCTGTGGTGATCTGTCCAGGTGATCTCCTCGGTGTGGGTGTATTTTACTCTGTTGCTGGCTGAGAAGATGGGTTTAAGTGTGTGTCCTGCGGTGTGGGTGGGGTTGGTGACAAGCTGCTTGAGTCCAAGTTAAGCCATGCTTCCTAGGAGGTCAGCTGTGTTGGTATCGTTGGTGTTCTCAAGGTGAAAGTTGAGGAATCCTAGGAATATGTACAGATTTGAGTTGATGGCAAAAGGGGCGATGAAGGTGGGTATTGCGCTGCAAAATGCAGGGAGGGGTCCCGGAGGACTGTAGGCTAAGTTGCCTCTGATGGTGGTTTTGCTGTTTGCTCGGAGTAGGAGGTGGAGGTGCTCTATGAAGTGGGTGGAGTCATCTGTGGTGGTTGAGCATTCAAGGTATCCATTGTAGATTATGGCGATGCTTCCGCCGTTTCTGTTGGATTGGTCTCCGTTTGTGATCTTGTATCCTTCGGAGGTGGCTGTGGCGATGTCTGGAGTGAATGCAGGGTTCAGCCAAGTTTCTGTGATGAAAACTAGGTCCGTGGACTGGGTCGTGATGGTGTCCCAGATTTCCTTTGCATGTTTTCCGAGAGAGGGTACATTTATCAGCAGGCAGTTGCTCTTTCCGGAGGTGTTGGCGTCTGACTTGTTGGTGGGTGTGTGTGTGACACAGTGTGGCTGATTGGAGGGGCGTGGGTGGTGTCCTCTGTGACGCAGGTATAGCGGCAGTTCCAGCAGGAGAATAGGCCTTCAGTGGTCCTGGGGGAGGCATGTGCGCAGTTGTTGTCCTGGCATCCGGTGTTCAGGGCTGATAGTTCGTCCAAGGTGAAGCGGTGGCGATCTGTGGGGTTCGGGGTCCTGGCACTGGTGTGGTCCAGGTGCACGTGTAGCGTGCCCTTAGCGCGCCTCCACTGCATGGTGGCGCTGCAGTCTCTATGCTGTGGGAGACAGGGAGCTGGAGTGAGGGCGAGGGAGGGTGTAGATGTGACCTCCGCGGGGGAGGAACCCGAACAGAGGAGGGAGAAGTAGGAGATAAAGCACAGGCCTCTTACCGGTGGGGTGATGGCAGGGGGGAGCACCTGTGGTGCAGTGGGCAGGAGGTGAAATCCGGGACAGAGGCAGGCTGGGCGTGCCCGGGGAAAGAGTACATTTTGTCTAATTGTACCACCAAGAAATTGAGTCACCATTTGGTGGATTCAAAGTGGTCTTCTCCCAGAGAGCTGGGGAAGATAGCTGACAAGTGGGTCAGAACCAGGGTGACCAAAAAGGCCCATGATGGGAGTGACCACAAAAAGGATGCTGAGACTACCCAGCAGGGGAAATAGATGAGCAATAACAAGGATAAAAATAGAGAGCTCTCTAAAGACCCCCAAAGTTCTTCTCAGGAGGGTGGGCCCGAGTCTCTTCCCAGTCCAAAGGTAAGGGTTGCCTGGGTAAGAACTGGGATCCTACTAAGGCAGCTGGGGTATGCTATGATTGTTATAAGTCTGGGCATGAGAAAGGAGATGCAGTATGCTCCAAAAAGTCCCTTAATGTGGACAGTCCAGGAGATTGGCTAGCTTAGGAGTCTGGGTGGAAGTATACTTTAGAGCGGCCAGAGGATACACTGAGGCTAATTTAGTTATCCCTGGGTGGGGTGGATATTGAAGCCCTGGCATTCTTACCTTCAAGCATGGAGAAGTACAGCCAAAGGACAAAAATCAATGGAACTGAAGTAAAGGCTCTGAGGGATACAGGTGCCAGTCTTACTATGGTGGCAGCTAACCGGGTTTCCCCAGACCAAACGATGCCTAGCATCAGTCACCAGGTAACTAATGCTGACAATGAGACTAAGCTCCTTCCAATGGCCTTGATAAGCTAAGAATGGGAGGGGGTTACTGGCCCAAAGAAGGTGGTTGGGTCCCCTGCCATCCAAGTGGAGTGTCTGTTGGAAAATGATCTGGAAACATCTGCTTGGGCAGAGATGGAAAGGAGGGCTCGTGCAAAAATGCTGGGTCTCCCCGTGTGGGTGTGTGACCGCGAGAGCACAAGCAGCACAACTGGTGAAGTCATGGGAGCTTGGAGCCTGACATAATGGCTCGAGAGTCCCAGCACAAGAGCAAGGGCAAGAAGTCTGTTAAATCTACTTCAAAGGGGTCACAGGACCAGGTGAAGAGTTCTCCTGAGGGACATGCCCTAATGCCTGAGGAGGTAACTGCAACTGAAGGAGCCTGGCCTGACCTGGCAGAACTCCTACATGCAGGGCAACACTCCAGAGAGGACCTATGCCAATATTTATTTATTTGAAGGTCTTAGGGCGCAATCTGCAAGGAATGAAGAGGGAGATGCCAGTGGTCCTAACAGGGTCCACTGGGAAGATGGGCTTCTGTACAATGAGGCCGGGCACCCCAAGCCAGGGGCAACTAGGAGAGTGGTGGTCCCCCAAGTGTACAGCGAGTACATTTTGACCTTCGCCCATGACATCCCCCTAGCTGGACATCTGGGGCAAACCAAAACACGGGACAGGTTGGTTGCTAATTTTTATTGGCCCTAGATGTCTGAAAAAGTGAAGGAGTTTTTTTGCTCCTGTGTCACGTGTCAAGCCAGTGGCAAGACAGGGGGACAGCCAAAGGCTCCCTTAATTCCACTTAACTCCATCTGGGAACAATTTAATTCTAGTGGTAATGGACCATGCCACTAGGTAGCCAGAGGCAATTCCCCCTCAGGACTGTCACTGACCCTGCAATGGCAAAAGCCCTTCTTAGTATCTTTATCAGAGTTGGGTGGCCTGAAGAGGTGGTCTCTGACAGAGGGACAAATTTCATGTCTGCATACCTAAAAGCTATGTGGGATGAATGTGGTGTGAGCTACAAGTTCACCACCCCTATTGCCCTCAGACAAATGGTTTAATTGAGAGATTCAACAAAACCATGAAGGGCATGAAAAAGGTTTTTTTTTAAACTTTATTTTTCAGTTTTGCACATATAAAAGCAATCAATACAATAAGAAACATGCACTTCAGCAATTTAGATGATTCTCTCTCCACAGTGTTGCTGCGGCCCCCCCAATAGTGTCCATATGTCATAAATCTATTGGCATCAAACACCAGCATTGCCCTCCCATCAAACATTATTACCATGTCTTTATGCATCATCCCCTTTCCATTTGTCCCTTCAAAGGAAAAACAATCACAATAACATTCCTAATGCACGTGGCTAATCTAAATAGTGAACCCTTGGTATGAGGTCTAAACACATCTCTACCCCACCCCGACTCGATCTGGCTCAGTTTGCGAGTCGCCATCTTCGTCTAATTCCAGCAGATATTGCCGGTACGGGCCCCAGATATCTTTAGGTGCACAGCGCACGGGTAACAGAGCATTGTAATTATCAGACTGCGTTGAACAGTACGCCAGATCCCCCTCCCAGTCCCCAATTGTGGGCAAAGGCCCTCTCATCCACCGCATTGCCACTCGTCTTTTAGCCAGCAATAAACCCAGTGCCATGAGTTTGCGCATATTTTTTGGTATCTGCTTGTCAAAACCAAGGAGAGCAACCAATGGTGTCTCTGATAACACACAGCCAAGCATTCTGGTTAGACATTAAAAAACTGCGGCCCAAAAAGCCCGTACCCCCGGACAGCCCCATGCAAGATGAGTGAAGTTTGCATTCCTAGCAGCACATCTCACACAGTGATCATCAGCACGCAGGCCATACCTATACAATCTGGCTGGCATGTAATAGGCTCTATGAATATATTTAAAGTGTATTAATCTGTGCCTGCCGTTTAGAGAAATAGCCTTAGTTTTGGCAAAACACCAGGCCCATTGCGCCTCCGTAATTTCCAGGCCAAGTTCCTCTTCCCAGTCCAGTTGGAATTTCAGTTTGTTCTGTGTACGCGGGTCTTGGAACAAGGCCTATAGCTTGGTGATCGCCTTCTGCGGGGAGGGCGTTTGCAGTAAATACGTAAGTGCTGGCATCTCTGCCGGTGCACTCAAGTCCGCCCCCAATTGGGTTCTCTGTGCCCTGCGAAACCTGTAGTAATTAAAGACATCCAGCGCCGTCACGCCCGGTCTCTGCGCAGAAATCTGTTCCCATGTCTTAGAGATTCCCTCGTGGAACAAATCCCCCATACGCTGCACACTCAACCTCTCTAGGGTATTCATGACCGATTTATCTTCTCTATGTGGTAACCAGTCACACCATGCGATCGGTAGGTTAGCTGAATAAACCCTCCGTATCTGATGCCTGCGGGCTATTACTGATAGCTGGTGCCCCGTGCAATTTACCGGGTCGATAGTGCGCAGGGCCATCCGAGCTGCCCCCGTCAACATCCCAGGCAATGGTGCCGGAGCGACAGTGTGTAATTCTAGGAGATGATGTGGTGTGTCCCTGGGGCCATGAATCCACCCATGTGCATGCAAGGTATGCGCCGCTCTATAGTACCTTTCCATATCCGGGGCATTTAATCCCCCCTCAGAATAGGGCTTTGTCAGGATTTCCCACTTTACCCGGGGCTGTTTCCCAGCCCAGACCAAGCGGCTTAACAGTCTACGCAGCGTAACGAAAAAAGTTTGAGGTAGGCCTATAGGTATTTTAACAAACAAAAACAGAAAACGCGGTAGTACCACCATCTTTGCCAACGCCACCCGACCAATCAGTGAGAGTGGTAGTTTTATCCATTTTTCTATCGAGTCCGTTAATTTCTGGATTGCACAGCCATCATTTTCGGACAGTATTCGCTCAACGTCTGTATGTACCTTAATGCCCAGATACCTCACCGGCTCAGTAGTCCACTCGAGCGGGTAGTCGGTCTGGACAGGGGCAGTAACGGGGGTCAACGGAAAAATCATGGATTTATGCCAATTAATGCGGAGCCCCGAATGCTGTCCAAAGCGCTCCATCTCATGCAACATGGGGGTTAAATTCAGTTCCGGGTTCCGAATGTATAGTAAGGTATCGTCTGCGTACGCTGCAATGTTAAGATTGTAATTAGGGGACCTAATGCCACGACCTGCGTGGTATTCGCGCATCGCCCACATTAAAGGCTCTGCCACCAAGGCATACAAAAGAGGGGAGAGGGGACAACCCTGCCTCGTGCCTCTTGTGATCTGTATGGCACGTGACATCTGGCCATTAATATTAACTCTGGCTGTAGGGGCATTATAAAGCACCTTTATCAAATTAATGAATATTTCTCCTACCCCTACTTTATTCAACACCGCGTACAGAAACCGCCATTCAACAGAGTCGAATGCCTTTTCGATAACAATAAATAAGGCGGCCGCCTTGGTTTTCGGATTAATCCGTACTATAGTACCAAATAGTGTCCTAAGATTGCTAGACAGCGTCCTTCCGGGGACGAACCCCGTTTGTTCTGGACCTACCAGCTTGGGCAGCAAATATGCCAGCCTATTTGCCAACACCTTCGCAAACAGTTTTGTGTCCGTATTCAATAATGAGAGGGGTCTATAAGATGCACAGTCTTCCGGAGCCTTTTCAGGTTTAAGTAGAGTGATTATGACGGCTTCCCTCATGGAGGGGGGCATCGTCCCCGTCCTTGCCATCTCCTCAAAAAGATTGACCAGATGAGGGAGAAGCTTGTCGATATACGCCTTATAAAAAGCCACCGTCAGGCCATCAGCTCCCGGGGCCTTTCCCCCAGGCATGTCTTTCAATGCTGCAGTAATTTCAGAGGGTCTTAGTGGACCAATAAGCCGCTCCCTGTCGCTATTGGTCAGCCAGGTCATAGCTATGTGAGCTAAATATTTGTCCTCTGTTTCCTGAGCTGTGGTTTCCCTAGAGGAGTACAACCCATCATAATAGTTCGCAAATGCGTCCAGCATGGCGGGTGTGTCAGCCACCAAGTTCCTTTCCGCGCTATAGACTTGCGCTATATGATTGTCCCCCCTGGGAGGTCTAACTGTCGCCGCCAGCGTTGCACTAGGCCGGTCCCCCTCTGAGTATGCCCTCGCAACAGCATATTTTCCCAAATGTGTGACCTCTGTGTCCGCCAATTCTTGATATTCACTAATTTTGAGGCGAATCTGGGCCAATATCTGTGGATCCCCTGACTCTTGCAGCACCCTCTCCAAGAGGCGCAGTGTGGTCTCAACATTGGCGAGCTGCGTGCGTATAGATTTGAGAACTCCTGCATGTTTGGAAATGGTCATCCCACGTATATACGGCTTAAAGGCTTCCCATATTGCACCCATCGTAGGGACACTGCCCAGGTTTGTAAGAAAGTATTCGTCTATAGCTGTGCCCAGTTCTGCACGGAATACTGCATCAAGTAGAGAATATTGTGGGAACCGCCACGTTTGTCTAGTGGTACTAACCCTTGGGAGCTCCAGGGCAAGACTGACAGGGGAATGGTCCGATAGCGTCCGAGCCATGTGTTGACACTCTCCAATGGAGGAAAGCAAAGAGAGCGAGGCAAACCAATAGTCTATTCTGGTGTGGGTATCGTGGGCTGCTGAATAGTGGGTATATCCTCTGCTCTGGGGAGCCAACCGACGCCACACATCACACATACCTTCAGCCTGTACTATGTGCGCTATAGAGCGCGCCGCTCGCGAGGGGGGTCTTGGTTCACCCTTTGACCTATCTAGGGTCGGATCCTGGATGCTATTAAAATCTCCACCCCACAGTATAGGCAAGTGTGAATGTCGCATGATTTTGGTATGTAGGGAGTGATAAAATTGCGGATCATCATAATTAGGTCCGTATACCCCGACCAGTAACATAGTAAAATGGTCCTTACGACAGCGTGCCAATACAAATCTGCCGCCAGGGTCAATATCTAGAGCTTGTAAATGAAATCCGGAGTTCCTACGCACCCACAGAAGTACCCCCTGGCGTGTGATGTAAACCCAGCTGCCACACATTGCCCTTTCATGCGGCGCGGAGACAACAGACCAGTCTGTGGGGTGAGATGTGTCTCTTGTAGTACAGCCACGTCTATTTTGTGTCTATACAAATATGCCACTACGCGTCGTATTTTTCGTTGGTCATTCAGACCGCGAACGTTCCAGGAGAGGAAGCGGACATGTGAGGAGCAACCCTTAGCATTTGACATCTTCCCCTGGTCCTAACCATCGTGTAAAGGTGTGCGTGCCGTACTGAACTCCTACCCTGACCCCACAGCATCTCCGTGGATCCATACATTTGAACAGAAGTGCAACATTAAACACCCCTCCAACCCCCCACCCACTCCATATCCAAAACAGTAGATGCGGCATCCCCTGTCCCCTCCCGCCCCCTACCCCCCACAAATTGTCGTCCCACCAACAGAGCAGGACCCCCCAAATTAACACCCAAGTGGTACACACACAGGGGCAGTGACCGCCAGTCCCAAGGTGATGTGGAAGGGGCCGGCAGAGCCCTAATATGACTATTTTACCATCAAGGCGTCTAGGGAAATACCTAGCAAAATATCACTGTGGTAGCGTGGTGTAGACCAAAAAACACATTACATCCTGCAGGATTACCCCCATACTTCTACATTTAACTAGCAGGCAACGTCCCAGGCATATCACAATTGACAAGTGTGTTGTTATCTTCAGGCTGGGAAGGAGTTAGTGAGTCCGCCCGCATCCCTTTGCTGGACTCCATGTCCTCACCCCGGGATTGTGGGGAACCATTTTCCCTTTCAGCCCTGTAATTTTTGAGATCCTTCTGCAAGGCATTTGGGTCAGCATATATTTTGGATTTGCCATCAAAGGTGACCTTTAGCCGAGCTGGGTACAGCATCGCATAGTCCACCTGTAGATCTCGCAGCTTGCGTTTCACAGGGCCAAATTTCTTGCGGGCCTCCTGCACCAGTGGCGTAAAATCCGGGAACAGTGACCGCTCCGAACCGTTGTATGGGAGAGTTTTCAAGTCTCGAGCACGTTTCAGCGCTGCATCCCTGTCCCGATAGTTGAGGAGGCGGATTATCACTGGGCGTGGCGGCGCCCCTGGAGGGAGCCTAGGCCCCAACGAGCGATGAGCCCGCTCGACGATAAAGACGTCAGAGAAGGTATCACGGCCCAGGAGCTGTACCAATAGCTTCTCCACGAACACCTCCATTGGGCCCGTAGCTGTTGTCTCCGCAAGGCCCAGGAGGCGCACGTTGTTGCACCTGGAGCGCGCCTCTAGGTCCTCAGCCTCATCTCTCATCGTCGCCATGAGCTTCTCCATCTGTTTTTGTGCGGCCCCCTGTTCTACCTGAGTGTCCTCCGCGTCCGAGATTCTACGTTCAGCAAGGTCAATACGCTCAGCATGCTTATCCACCCTCTCGGACATCCTGTCCATGCGGTACGAGAGGGAATCCATTTTAGCGTCGATTGAGGCAAGGCTGCGTTGCATAGCCCCCAGGATTTGTCTGATGTCACCATCGGGGTCGGAGGGGCCAGGCGGTTCGCCAGTTGCTCCTGTATCAGAGTCGTCCTCCCTGTGCCTGGCAGATTTACGTTGGTCAAACTGGAGCTTGGTCTGGGTTCTATCTGTTTTCCCCATATCCACAGCGAGCTAGGGCCTGTAGTAGCAAGTCCCAAAGGCCCCAAGCGCACGAGCCCACAACGCACAATGGCGCCAGACCCCCACGTGCCACACCGGGTCAGGATAACGTCCAAATGGGGCTACAGAGGGCTTATTTTAAGGCAATGGGAGGCCGCCGCCCCCCACCAGGCAAGAAAAGCAAGGCCCGCACTCTCAGCTGTCCTGCCCGCACCACGGAAGTGGGCAACTCCTCCACAGGCCGCCGCCTCTAAACCCCCATCCAGGAGCCCACGTATGGAGCTCTCACCCTCGCGCTGGAGATGGTGTGCGCGCCACTTCGATGGGATGGGGGTAACGCTGGAATCCCGTGCAGGGCCTGATTTCAAATATCGGCTGCGCTGGCTGGTGCCACGCGCGCTCCGCGGTGCCGCTGCTCACCTCCTGCGCTCCGCAGCGCCTTCCCTCCGACTGCCCGTAGGATCTGTCTAAGAGGCCGCAGGCGTCTCACGAGGCCAGCACACCACTATATCAGGGCCGCCCAGCAGGTCGCACTCTCTCCGCAGGCTCCGCAGCACCTCTCCCAGCCTCGGAACCTCCAGGCGCCGCCCCCTCTGCCGCGGTACTCACTGCGGTCCTTCCCGGCTGTTTCAGCAATACGGCAGGCTGGGGTCCGGTCGGGCAGCCAGGAGCAGCGTCCGGGAGGCCAATCGTCCACCAGCCACGGGGGGAACAGGTCACCGCCAGCTGCGTCTCCGCCCCACAAGGTGCCGCGAGCAGCCGCGCACTTCGGGGAACGGGCCCGGAGTCAGCGGCTCCGTGTAGAATCGCGCCCAGCGATCCCAGACTGCGTTCGGGGCTACACTAGTAGTTCACCAACTACTACCCCAAAGGATTATGCCATCTAGAGCCTTGATGGCGCAGGATCATGCAGGATTTTACGGGCGGCTGCCGGAGCTCACTCAGGCTGCGGCCATTTTCGAGCCAGGCAAGCCACGCCCCCGGACATGAAAAAGGGTTTACCTGAAAAACTCATGAGTTGGGGTGACCTATTACCTTGCCTCTTATTTGCATACAGAGAGATGCCTCAGAAGGGGGTTGGTTTTAGCCCCTTTGAACTTCTGTTTGGCCACCCTGTAAGGGGTCCACTGAGTCTGGTGACGGAAGGCTGGGAGAAAGCTTTCAAAGAGCCCAAACTAGACTTAATGGACAATGTACTGGTCCTGCATTCACACATGGCTGGGTACTTGAAAAGATCAAGCAACCATATGGAGGCCAGCCAAGAGCTCATCAAGCTCTGGTATGACCAAAGGTCCCCACTGGTTGAGTACCAACCAGTTTTGTTGCTGTGGGTGTTGGAGCATGTGGCTACCAGGGCCCTACAGGACAAGTGGACCAGGCCCTATCCCATTTTTTAAAAGATGGGGGAAGTTACCTATCTGGTGGACTTAGGCACCCCTAGGAGCTCTCACAGGGTACTCCATGTAAATTGCCTAAAGCTACACCAAGACCGAGACGGAGCTGATATGACCTTGCTCATGCTCACTGATGGAGATCAAGAGGAAGAAAGTGAGCGCCTCCCTGACCTACTGTCAAATAACCCAAAAGATGGTTCAGTAGAGGGTGTTGTGTTATCATACTCTCTTACTGTACAGCAGCAATCTGATTGCAGGTAAGTCCTAAACCAGACTGCTGAGCTCTTTTCTTTAACCCCTGGACTGACAACTTGGTGTGTCCATGATGTAGACACAGGTGACAGCCTCCCTGTCAAAAACCAAATCTACAGACTGTCTGACCAAGTCAAAGTCTATATCCGGGCTGAAGTCAGCAAGATGCTAGAGCTAGGGGTGATAGAACCCCCAGGCTAGGCTAGTGGTTCTGGTCCCCAAACCTCACTCATCAGAGATGAAGTTTTGTGTGGATTACAGGGTGTTAAATGCCGTGACTAAAACTGAGTTACACCCATCCCAAGAGCAAATAGGCTTATTGACAAATTGCGTGCGGCCAAATTCCTGAGGACCTTTAATTTAACATTCGCGTATTTAGAATTTGTACTCACACAGGGAGCTATGTTGGTTAAATGGGCCACTTTGTAGGTAGAGGACACGTGCATCCTCTCCAATCCACAATTCAGATCATTCTGGAGTGGGAGACTCCCAAGACACAGGCCCAAATCAGGGTTTTCCTTGACTTGACTGGAGGATTGTGAAGGGGCATGGTACCACTGTGGCACCAATCGCTGAACTTACCTCCAAAAAGCAACTTAAGAAGGTAATTTGGAACACAGGATGCCAAAAGGCCTTTGGCACCCTGAAAGCACCTGTCCTGAAGGCACCGGAGGCACCGGACTACAGAAAGGACTTCATTGTCCAAACAGACGCTTCTGAACATGGGATTGGGGCAGCATTGTCACAAACAAATGATGAGGGCCAGGATCAACAAGTTGCCTTTATCAGCAGGAGACTCCTCCCTAGACAGTAGCGTTGGAGTAACATTGAGAGGGAAGTCTTTGCTGTGGTTTGGTCCCTGAAGAAGTTGAGACCCTACCTGTTTGGGACTCACTTCAAGGGTCAAATGGACCACAAGCATCTTAGATGGTTGAAGCCGATGAGAGGAGAGAACCCCAAATTGTTGAGGTGGTCCATTTCCATTCAGGGTATGTACTTTACAGTAGAACACACACCACAGACTGACCATGCCAATGCAGATGGCCTTTCCAGGTTTTTCGGCTTAGACGATGAGAACTACCAGAGAATAGGTTAGTTGCTCATCACCTTTTGTCTGGGGCGGTCACATAGGAAGGTGTACTTTTTTGTATGCTCACCCCACACTTTTTGGTACAATGCTGATGGTTATGACTCTGAAAGTGCACTGGAGCCTGCTGCCCAGGCCCCATTGCCAGTTTTCTCTCCCTAAAAATGATGTAAGCAAATTGGTGCCCTCACTTGGCAAGGACATTCACCCCTTTATAAGTCCCTAGTAAATGGTAACAAGGGTACCCAGGGCATGGGTGTTAAAGGGGTTACCAGGCCTGAAGCGCTATTTGTGCCACCCTGACTGACCCATGTAAACAGATGTCCGAAGTCTGCAACTGCAGACTGCAAGAACAGTGCAAGCTGCTCCAACTTGACTTTGCCCTCACAATGAGTGGCGAGGACAAAGCACTATCTTTAATATATGTCAGTCACCCCTAAGGTAGGCTTCTTGAGCTCAGGAGGCAGAGTGCGTTACATTAAAGGTGTGGACATAAAAGTGAAAGCTTATATGTCCCTATAGTAGCCTTTTTCCATGAAGGACTACTATAAGTGATCAGAGATTCACAGGATAACATAGGCTGGCACCCCTGAGCTTGCCAGCTCCATTATGGTCCCACTGAATATGTTCACATTTGGTATCAAACAACTTGCCTCATAACCCTTGACATGACTCCAATGTTGAGTTTGATGTGGCATGCACCCAGGTGGCTATCTTAGAGGTTGCCCACCTGGTTGCCCCAGCCTTTTTCTCTGCCCTGGCTGGCAGCCTGCAGCTGCTACTGCCAAGACAGAATCTGACCTTCTTCAAGGAGTCAGAAACAAAGGCCTGCCTGGGAAGGAGGTAATACCTCCCTCCCTGACAGGATGGCTAGTGAAGTGGCATATCAAAGCGGTGAGCTTCAAAGCATGCACCGCTTCTGATATGTACGCAGGCTGACTCCCAAAGTAGGAAGCCTCCCTTCCAGTGCCCCCAGGCAATTTTGCTCCGGGGCAGGTAGGAAATTAGATAGTCAGGAGATGTACACTCCCAGAAGGCTTGCCACACCCTTAGGGTGGGCTACCGGGTCTGTAAAGCAGAGGAAGGTTTCTGTAATTTTTAGAAGTGGCAGAATAGAGAATTCTGAATAGAAAAGGGTACACACACCCTCGGATGTGGTAACCTCATGGGCGAATTAGCCGCTGGGGCTAGTAAACCATTGGCTACTTGCACCCACACCCCTAATGCCTGTAAATCTAGGATTTAAGGGGCACTCCTGGCACCAGTACCTCAGATCTGTGAAGACTTAAAACCAAGGACAAAAAAGAGACCAGAGTCTGCGACCTCAGGACCTACCCAAAGCAAAAGCACAGTAACCTGTACTTGTAATAACCACCCTGCAAGTGCACGATTGCGACTCATACTGGGCCAAAAACCGTTTCCCCCTTACAGAGGGACCCCTTTGAGCACCAAAGGAAGCTCCATACTCCACTGAACTAGAGGCACTAGTATCCTAGTAAAAACAGGCACCCAGAACAAAAGAATAGCTAGCCATTGGGCCCTCCGAGGGATCACCAAAAAGAAGTTGGTCCAGTGCATTGTAGGAAGCGTAGTCCTTACCTCCAGCAAGTTTCAGGCGCTACCTGTTTCCCCCGGTCCTCAAAGACCTTACTGCTACCAAGGTTTCTTGGTGTCCTGTCGGGTGACCACCATCTTTGCTCGTCGCTGCAACAAAAGGAAACTTAGCAGCACCTTCAACTGACCACAGCAGTGGCCCCGTTGTCAACCTTTTGCATCCGATTCCTTCCCAGCACCGTGTAAGCGGTAAACCTAGCTCTACCACGGCTCCCACTTCAGCACCAGGGACAGTCAGGACAGCTCTGCACCCGGGCTTCTAGAGCCAGGTCAAATTAAACTGACTGTGTGGCTTGGTCCTGGGACCAGCATCACCTTATCACACGTGGGTTCCACGTAACTCGACCTGCATGTGACCGATTGCCACTAGTGCTTTTTCCCTTTGACAGCAATGGTAAAGTTTTACTGTAGTGAATTACACTGATTTATCTTTGCTTCTCCAATACATAACTCCAGTTATACTTGTTGGAATGGGTGAATACGATGTCAATGAATAACATGATATGTGCAGGCCCGACAACGGACATTCCAATGAAGGCAATATCAATGTATGCCATACAACTGTGCTGCAGGACCATGCCAATACCCATCAATGTATGCCATTAAGGTAATCTCATATCCGAGCAATTTTGGCTAGCCAGCCAGGATAGATTGGTTCATCGAGCCCGACTGCTGTCGAAGGAAAGACCTCAGCCCGGATTCATTTGCGCAAAAAGATCGGTGAGCAGATGTCATTATTGATTAGAAGTTCTGCTGAATCCATGGGGCGGAGGTCTGTCCGGAGACAGCCATCATAGGGTAAGAGACTACATCTGATACTTAGTTTCAGCCTGTGGTGCAGGGCAAATTAGGTCAAGTGCGTAGGCCACTTTTCTTTTTCCCCTATTCAACACGCTAGAAGACCTTGGGCTTAGAGAACAGGGTCCGAGTCGTCCCCGAGTGTTAGCAAGTGACAAAGGAGAGAACAGACTCTGTGACATTACGACCTGCACAAAACAAAGGCATGATAACCTGCACCTGTGGCAACCACCCTGCAACTGCACAACTGAGACTCGTCCCGGACCAAAGACCGACTCCCCTAGATAGAGGGAGCCCTTTGATTGCCGAAGCCAACTCTAGTCTCACGTGGTTTAGTGCTACTAGTCCCCTTCAGCCTGCAGATAAAAGCATGCTCCCAGAACCAAAGAATCGCTGGTCATCGGGCCCTCTGAGGGATAGCCCAAAAGTAGATGGTCCAGTGCAGGGGTCTCCAACGAGTAGCTCGTGAGCTACTATAGCTCTCCAGCTACCTCTGTGTAGCTCACCTGTGTGCATCCCAGCTTATTAAATTAGAAAGCTTTTGCTTGGTCAGAAATATTATACATATAAAAATGTTTTTAATTATACAACACTAATAATATTAGTAACTCTCAATGTGTTTCATTGAACATAAGTAGCTCTCAGTACAGAAAAGATCGGAGACCCCTCGTCCAGTGCATTGTGGGAACGGTAGTCCTGACCACTAGCAAGTTTCATTTGGCTACTGTTTTCCCATGGACCTCTGGACTTTGAAACATTTTAAAGCTGAATTTACCGCTGACAAGGCTTGTTGGTGACCAGTCTGGTTACCGCCATCTTTGTTCAAACTGCAACATGAGGGAACTTCGCAGCACCTTCAACCGACCACAGCAGTGGCCCCTTTGTCGACCTTTTGCATCCGTTTCCTCACCAGGGCCATCTAAGCTGTAAACCCAGCTCTCCCACGGCTTCCACTTCTGCACCAAGGACAGCCAGGACAACCGGGCCTCTTTGGCCAGGTAAAATTGAATTGACTGTTGTGGCTTTGTCCTGGGACCTGCATCACCTTATCCCCCCACGGGTCCCACGTAACTCGACCTGCAAGTGATCAATTGTCACAAGTACTTTTCCCCATTGACTGCAATGTTAATGTTTTGCTGCAGTGAAATATGCGGATTTATTTTTGCTTCTAAAATACGTAACTCCGATTATACTCATCCGACTGTATTCATTTTGGTGTCTAAATTAATATAAAAGCATCTTTTATTTTTATAAATTGGTATCGGATTTCCTTCGAGTTGTGTCAATTATTTATTGTCCATGTTGGTACTATGAAATGCTGAACACGTTCCTCTAGTCAACCCTTACTGCTCTTCGCCATACTACCAGGAATGAACCAAGGATTAATTATTGTTAATCTAAGGACCATCTTTGGGGTATTGTGAGAGTATTACATAGTGAAGCCTAACCAGCAATCCTACATAATACTCCGCTTTCTTACAATGGTCATGATCAAGTCAGATAAAGTTAGGAAAACGTTTAAACATTTTTCAAAGTTTTAAAAAGGTCCTCAAGACCTGGATGTTCAACCAATAGGAACAGGCAGTGTGATCCCACGGATCAAGGATTAATTATTGTTAATCTAAGGACCATCTTTGGGGTATTGTGAGAGTATTACATAGTGAAGCCTAACCAGCAATCCTACATAATACTCCACTTTCTTACATTGGTGGCAGCAGTGGTATTCTGAACTTTTGTTTTGGAGTACCACTTGGTCATAAGAGATTTTTGCACGAAATCGCCACTATTGACTTTAGACTCAAAAATAATGTTTTTGAAATGTTTTCAAAAGATTTTTGTTAGGAATTTTAGGGCCCTGTGTAAAGTAAAAAGACTTAGAAAGTCATGATCAAGTCAGATAAAGATAGAAAGTTAGGAAAACGTTTAAACATTTTTCAAAGTTTTAAAAAGGTCCTCAAGACCTGGATGTTCAACCAATAGGAACAGGCAGTGTGATCCCGCAGCAGGACCCCACAGCGCCTTAAGACCCTTAAGGGTGAAGCAGCTGTACTATACAAATCCTGATTGATTGATTTCATAATCAAAATACATAGCCCATCATAAGTGTCTACCCTATTGCCTTTTATCCAGCCTTCTAGTGCTTTGACTGAGGAGTCTACAAAATACACCGATGTCTGGTTTTGACCTTTATGAATGTCCCTAAACTCCACTCTGTACTCTTCTGTGGTGAGTCCAAATCCTTCAATCAAGGTCTCCTTCATATGCTGATAGGACTCAACTGCATCCTCATTAAGGGTCATAAGTCTATCTCTGCCATTTACTGAGAATAACTCCCACAATAGAGAGCCCCAGTGCTGGTGTGCTATCCTCCTCATTTTGCAGGTCCTATCTGTAGGAAGGTAGGATCCTTCTAGCATGGTTACCCCAAGTTATTTTGTACCTCCATAATTGGCTACTGGTGTACCCTTATAAGTCCCTAGTATATGGTACTAAGGTACCCAGGGCATAGGTACACCAGAGGTCTCCCATGGGCTGCAGCATGTATTGTGCTACCCATGGGAGTCCACTTAAACTGTGACAGGTCTGCTAATGCAGCCTGTGTGAGTTGGTGCTTGTACCTCTCACAATAGATATAAGTTTCCTTATATCGGAGGTCATGCCCTTTAAACCTATAATTCACCCCTATGGTAGGCCCTTAAGTCCTGATGGCAGGGTGCTTGGTTAGAAGTGTGAGGGTGCCCCTGCATGAGCAGGACACCCCTACAAACCCCGGAGTCAATTCTCCAAGCTTTGTAAGTGCGGTCAGCCATTTTAAGACATATAGTGGACATCAGTCATTACGAAATGTCTAACTATTTAATGGCTGCACCAAACCCGTTCCTGTGAGATTTAAATAAACTGGATAATAACTGTTCAGTCCTATGGGTATGTAATATTTGTGAAGCCAGAGAGATAGAGTGCTTTCATGTGAGACGCGCAAGCATGAAGAACTGCTCTGCAGGTTACAGCCCTGATAATGTGAGATCTGTGTCATCTGCAATCTGTGTCCAATGCATAACACTATAAAATATATGTAATCTAATTGATGGTTTGGCTGTCTGAAACTGACTCTGTGAGATCGATCTAATATGTAACATTATTAATCTGTCATTAATCCGAGTCCCTACAGACACAATAACCTGAATAGCTGCTCCAGGGCCTGAACCCACAACATCCCACCAATCTGTAGTTTGCTACTCGAGCTTATAACATATGTATAACCCAATCAACAGAGGCAATGTGGAAACTGCTGGAGAAGGTTTAAAAAGCTCAGCACTGTGCCTGCAAAACAAGTAATCCAAGGCTGCAAAGTAATGTGCACCTACGCCAGCACCGTGAGTAAAAGCCCTGGGATCCTGAGTGCGGAACAGTGTCATGCTATTTCTCCTCACAATAGATTACTGAGTTACAGTCCTTTCCATTGGGCATAGTGTCAGCTCTTCTCCTGCATCACAAATATTTCTGCTTGCTATGCACCCAAGGTTTTTTTTCACCTGAAAGCTGCATAGATGACTCTTGACTAATGTTGTCTAAGTTGTGGGACTGTAGGATCTGAGTAGTGGTGAGTAAAGGGCATGGCTGGCTTTGGTGTTCAAATGTTTCTTAGAAGCTGGAAAGAGTGCTGTAGCCTTTTTGTGGTAGTTGATAATGGCGTTTAACATTCTGCTCAGCTTTGTTTAATATAAGACAGATTGTTGTTGATTGTTTCCTTCATTCAAAGCACCTATCATTCAGTATGCGTGCAGCCTTGTTGCACATAGCCTCATTATGTCACCGGTGGCACGTGAAGTAACAGTTGATGTTGTAGCACAAAGGATAATGTGTTGCATGGCTAAACACTTATAAAGTCCCAAAGGCTAGACCTATTGGCTATGCCAATGCTTGTTACTGTTTTCCTCTCCCTTCTTCTTTTTCTTTTTTCTGCCTTTATCTCGTACCCCGGGTAAAGTCTGAATAATGAAAAATGTCTCCCATTCCGTTAAAAAAGAGCGCAAGACCCCACCACCTGCACACATGAGGCACTGGAGATGTAGGACTTTAGCCGGATCGACTGACAGCCGGATGCCCCTTGTCAACAGGACACCATGTTTACAACCCAAGGCTTTCTTTTAAGGTATGTTTGTTTTGAAGTCTATTTACACAAAGTGGTCCACTGAGGCATATCAAGACCACAACTCCCAGAATGCACCGATTGGTTAAATCACCATAGCTGCAAATGTTTCAGATTGCTATGTGTGACATTTTCATAATTTCTTTGTAATTATGAGTCAGCTGCCGCAGGCGTTTGCACCAGTTTTAAAAGATCTTCTTAGAGTTGCTCGTTGCTCATATGGGTCTAATTTTTTTAATTTATGTTTCCCACGTCTGCATTGCTTGATTTTTACTCGCAAGAAAGTGTCACTCATGCTCGTTGAAACGTCACTCATAATTACACTGTAATTATGAAAATGTCACACATAGCAACCTGAATCCTTGGCAGCTATGACGTCAGTGCTGAATGACGCTGTGTCGGGTAAAGGACTAAGGTAGCCAGAGCGAGCCCAGCTATCCCCGCCCCCCCTCCCCAGCCCGCTTGCTCAGTCACAGGTGTGTTAAATCAGAGCGCTCCGGCTTCACAGCTGAGAAATCTCTGGAAATAAGTCACGTCGCATATCAGTGCGGTGAACTAACGCCTAATGCTTGGCAGGGCTGACCGGTCCTTTCCATACTGCACGGGCCGGGCGGACCAGTTCAATGCGCCCTGAGCCCAGGGCAGGTCTGCGACCCTGTCATGAGCGCCCAGCCCCACACCGCTATCGCCAGTGCCTCAAAAGGGAGGCAAGCCGACATCGCCCGACCTGACGTGAGACGCCAACATCTTTCCGTCGAGCCACTCCTCCGGCGGTGCGGGCCAGGAAAAAGGCTGAGCCGCAGCTGCTCAAATAGGCAGGGCACGAGTCGGGGGTACACGCGGGTGGACGGCGTCTACCCACTTTTTTCACAGGGTGGACACCGTCCACCCTGCCAAGAAGTTGGGCCCCAGTGAAAAAGATGCTGAATTTGTCCCGGTGTAACTTCCAAACACCGGGACACATTGAGCAGCGCCTGCACATTGTTGTCTGCTTTTGATCAGCAACAACGTGCAGGCGGGACGGGCTCACTCATTTAAGAGTCCTGCTGGGCACATAACAAAGGCCGAACCTGAGGGGTCATCAGGCCTCCTTTTGTTGGAGTCTCCTGGCTGGGTGCCTCACTTGTGTGGGTATACCTAGTGCTGACGACCGGAAATGGCCCAAAACGTACTGTGGATACTTCAAAATTATCGATCACAAAAAAACATGGTTTTGTGAGGGAGTCGCCTGCGCTTTTGGTCCCAGACTTGGCGGACATCTAGGGAAACCTACCAAACCCAGACATTTCTGAAAACTAGACACCCCGGGGAGTCCAGGAAGGTGTGGCTTGCATGGATCCCCCAACGTTTTCTTACCCAGAATCTCAAATTTTGCTAAACAAAATTGCATTTTGCTCACATTTCTGTGTGGGCAAGTTGTGGGATCACAGAGCTGACACAAATCTCCTACCGCCCAGCGTTCCCCCAGGTCTCCCGATATAAATGGTACCTCACTTGTATGGGTGGGCCAAGTACCTGCAACATGGAGGGGCCCAAAACGTACTGGAGAGACATCAAAATTATCTATCACAAAACAACCTGCGCTTTTGGTCCCGGGCTTGGCGGCTATCTAGGGAAACCTACCAAACCTTAACATTTCTGAAAACTAGACCTCCGCGGGAGTCCAGGGAGGTGTGGCTTGCATGGATCTCCCAACGTTTTCTTACCCAGAATCTCCTGCAAACCTCAATTGTTTTATTAAAAAAAAGCATTTTCTTCACATTTGTTTGGTATCACCATGCCGGCACAAATTTCCTACCACCCAGTGTTCCCCTTGGTCGCCTGATAAAAATGATACATCACTTGTGTCGGTGTCAAATGGGGAATCAGCCTAAATGTATATAAACAAAAATATAGCACTTGGAGCTCGCTGTGCTATTCCCTTCAGTCTCTACGTTTTTGGCCTTTCCCAGTTGCAGGCCCTTGGTCCACCCAAACTCGGGGAAGAGGCACAAAAAGAAGTCCAAGCGGACTTCATCCTCACCTCGTCTGTCAACGAGAAAGGTAAGGAGCACCGACGCTCTAGGCATGGTTCTGCAGAGCCGGAGGCAGGTTAGATTTCACGGCTCCCCTATTTCCGGGAGCCAGAGTGACCCCTGCATGAATAAGAGATTTTTACGAGGCCATGCACCGTGTATTTGAATGGGCCGGCCCCTCTGGTGAGCCTTAGGGCCCATGGGGTCAGAGGAGGGCCATTGGGTGCTACACCATCTGCTCCAGCCACCTTGCCAGTGGATTCTCATGGGTCTGGATCCGTGTTGTGCCAACACGACCTTCCCCGACGTCGGACCCGAAGTCTGTGCCTCCGGCAGCCTCTGCCCCATCCTTCTACCCAGTGAATGAGTCTGATCTACTCCGGTGGAAACCAGAGGTTCTACATTGTTGCTTGTGCATTTTGAGGATGTTTCAGGCATGGGTGAGAATTGGGAGGGGTCTACGGACCCTTTAGAACAACAACTAGAGGTTCCTGTGGAACAGTTGGACTGGGACTGGTATGAGGATCTTGGAGAAGCCAGTGGACTGGACACATCTCCAGATACTGGTGTCGGGTGCGGGTAAATATCATACAAAGCTTAAAGATTGAGTTTTATTTATTGTCAGCCAATTTATTATCTGCAGAACTGCATTAGTTTTAACTAAAGACAAAAGTAAAGTTAGAAAAGTCCAATTTCCTTAACCCCTTCGCTGCTAGGCCTTTTCCCCCCTGTGCTAAGCCTTTTTTGGGCTATTTGGGGTAGTTCGCGCTTAGGCCCCTGTAACGTTTTGACCACATAAGGTATCCACGCCAAATTTGCGTCCTTTTTTTCCAACATCATGGGGATTCTAAAGGTACCCAGCGTTTGTGGATTCCCCTGGAGGGGACCCAAAAATTAGCCAAAATGCAGCTAAATTTTTTTTTTTTTTTTTTTGAAAAGTGGGAAAAAAAGGCTACAGATGAAAGCGTCTGGTTTTTTCCCTGCAAATGGTATCAAAAAAGGGGTTGTGGTGCTGAAACCCCCATCTTCCCAGATTTCAGGGACAAGCAGACTTTTGTCAGAAAACCAACATTTTTTACACAGTTTTGGCATTTTTCTGGGACATAGCCTATTTTTGCTATTTTTGTGTGCTTTCAACCTCCTTCCAGTTAATGGTAGAAATGGGTATGAAAGCAATAATGGATCCTGGAAAGCTATACATTTTAGAAAAGTAGACAAAATTCTGAATTCAGCAAGGGGTCATTTGTGTAGATCCTTCAAGGTTTCTTTATAGAAACTAAGTTAAATATAGGAAAAATTGAACTTTAGTTGAAAAAAACAGCCATTTGTGTCAACGTTTTCACCTGTAACTTCATCTAATTATGACAGCTTTTTGAAAGCAATATACCGTTACATCCGCTGGACCTTTCTAGTTGTGGGGATATATAGGACTTGTAGGTTCACCAAGAACCCGACGAATCCAGAGCCAATAACTGAGCAGCATCTTGCAATGGTTTTTTATTATGTACCGGGTATATAGCAATTATTTTGGGAAAATGTATACATGGAAAAATCGGTATGAAAGACACCTATGTATTTCTGAAATGGGAACAAAATATAGAGTTTAGAAACAGTAGATATTTGCACATTTCCCGAAATTGGGAGTACCCATACTAGCATGAGAATTATAGGTCATTTTTCAAAATGACTTCTTTTTTACACATTGTCTTTCGTTTGGAAGGCACAAATGCATCGAAAGTCAATAGGTAATAACAGTTGCTCTACAATTCTGTGTTACCCTAAGTCTCCCGATAAAAATGGTACCTCACTTGTGTGGGTAGGCCTAGTGCCCACGACAGGAAACGGCTCAAAACACAACGTGGACACACCACATTTTCACAATGAAAAATGACCCTTTTTTTGCAAAGTGCCTAGCTGTAGTTTTTTAACCCTAGCTCTGCCGGCACCTAGGGAAACCTAGAAAACCTATACATTTTTGAAAACTAGACACCCAGGGAAATCCAGGATGGGGTAACTTGACTCGCTCTCACCAGGTTCTGTTACCCATAATCCCTTGCAAACCTAAAGATTTGTCAAAAAAACACTTTTTCCTCACATTTCTCTGGTGGAAAGTTCTGGAATCTGCGTGGATCCACAAAATTCCACCCACCCCGCGTTCCCCAAAGTCTTTCAAGAAAAATGGTACCTCACTTGTGTGGGTAGGCCTAGTGCCCGTGACAGGAAACGGCCCAAAACGCAACGTGGACACACCACATTTTTACAGTGAAAAATGACCCTTTTTTTGCAAAGTGCCTAGCTGTAGTTTTTGAACCCTAGCTCTGCTGGCACCTACGGAAACCTAGCAAACCTATACATTTTTTAAAACTAGACACCCAGGGGAATCCAGGATGGGGTGACTTGACTGGCTCTCACCAGGTTCTGTTACACAGAATCCCTGCAAACCTAAACATTTGTAAAAAAAAACACTTATTTCTCTGGTGGAAAGTTCTGGAATCTGCGTGGATCCACAAAATTCCACCCACCCCGCATTCCCCAAAGTCTTCCGAGAAAAATGGTACCTCACTTGTGTGGGTAGGCCTAGTGCCCGCGACAGGAAACGGCCCAAAACACAACGTGGACACATCACATTTTCACAGTGAAAAATTACCCTTATTTTGCAAAGTGCCTAGCTGTAATTTTTTAACCCTAGCTCTGCCGGCACCTAGGGAAACCTAGGAAACCTATACATTTTTGAAAACTGGACACCCAGGGAAATCCAGGATGGGGTGACTTGACTCGCTCTCACCAGGTTCTGTTACCCATAATCCCTTGCAAACCTAAAAATTTGTCAAAAAAACACTTTTTCCTCACATTTCTCTGGTGGAAAGTTCTGGAATCTGCGTGGATCCACAAAATTCCACCCACCCCGCGTTCCCCAAAGTCTTTCAAGAAAAATGGTACCTCACTTGTGTGGGTAGGCCTAGTGCCCGTGACAGGAAACGGCCCAAAACGCAACGTGGACACACCACATTTTCACAATGAAAAATGACCCTTTTTTTGCAAAGTGCCTAGCTGTAGTTTTTGAACCCTAGCTCTGCCGGCACCTAGGAAAACCTAGCAAACCTATACATTTTTGAAAACTAGACACCCAGGGGAATCCAGGATGGGGTGACTTGACTGGATCTCACCAGGTTCTGTTACCCAGAATCCCTTGCAAACCTAAATATTTGTCCAAAAAACACATTTTCCTCACATTTCTGTGGTGGAAAGTTCTGGAATCTGCGTGGATCCACAAAATTCCACCCATCCCGCATTCCCCAAAGTCTTCAGGGAAAAATGGTACCTCACTTGTGTGGGTAGGCCTAGTGCCCGCGACAGGAAACGGCCCAAAACGCAACGTGGACACACCACATTTTCACAGTGAAACATGACCCTTTTTTTGCAAAGTGCCTAGCTGTAGTTTTTTAACCCTAGCTCTGCCGGCACCTAGGGAAACCTTGCAAACCTATACATTTTTAAAAACTAGAAACCCAGGGGAATCCAGGATGGGGTGACTTGACTGGCTCTCACCAGGTTCTGTTACCCAGAATCCCTTGCAAACCTAACAATTTGTCCAAAAAAACACTTTTTCCTCACATTTCTCTGTTGGAAAGTTCTGGAATCTGCGTGGATCCACAAAATTCCACACACCCCGCATTCCCCAAAGTCTTTCCAGAAAAATGGTACCTCACTTGTGTGGGTAGGCCTAGTGCCCGTGACAGGAAACGGCCCAAAACGCAACGTGGACATTTTCACAGTAAAAAATGACCCTATTTTTGCAAAGTGCCTAGCTGTAGTTTTTTTAACCCTAGCTCTGCCGGCACCTAGGGAAACCTAGCAAACCTATACATTTTTGAAAACTAGACATCCAGGGGAATCCAGGATGGGGTGACTTGACTGGCTCTCACCAGGTTCTGTTACCCAGAATCCCTTGCAAACCTAAAAATTTGTCCAAAAAAACACATTTTCCTTACATTTCTGTAGTGGAAAGTTCTGGAATCTGCGTGGATCCACAAAATTCCACCCACCCCACGTTCCCCAAAGTATTTCGAGAAAAATTATACCTTACTTGCGTGGATGGGTCAAGTATCCGCGACAAGCAAGGGCCCAAAACCTATTGAGGCGACATCAAAATTACCTATCGCAAACCAACCTGGTTTTGCAAGGGGGGGTCCCGTTTGTTTTTGGCCCAGGGCTCGGCGGCCATCTAGGGAAACCTACCAAACCCACACATTTCTGAAAACTAGACACCCGGTGGAGTCCAGCGAGGTATGGCTAGCAGGGGTCCCCCAACGTTCTCCTACCCAGAATCCCCTGCAAACCTCAAATTTAGCTGAAAAAAAATCACTTTTTCTCAAATTTCTGTGTGGGAAAGTTCTAGAATCCACGTGGATCCACAAATTTCCTACCACCCAGAGTCCCCCAGGACTCCCGATAAAAAGCCATACCTCCCTGCACTCCCCTGGGTCTCTAGTTTTCATAAATGTGTGGGTTTGGTAGGTTTCCCTAGATGGCGGCGAGGCCGGGGCCAAAACCCCCAGGTGCCCCCCCCCCCCAAAACCAGGTAGTTTTGTTATAGGTAATTTTGAAGTCTCCACAGTACGATTTGGGCCATTTCCTGTTGCAGTCACTATGCCTACCCACACAAGAGGTGCCATTTTTATCGGGAGACCTGGGGGAACGCTGGGTGGTAGGAAATTTGTGTCATCCCAGTGATCCTACAACTTTCCCACACAGAAATGTGAGAAAAAGTAGATTTTTTCAACAAAAGTTGAGGTTTGCAGGGGATTCTGGGTAGGGAAATGTTGGGGGACCCACGCAAGCCATACCTTGCTGGACTCCCCTGGGTGTCTAGTTTTCAGAAATGTGTGGGTAGGTAGGTTTCCCTAGGTGGCCGCCGAGCCCGGGGCCAAAAACTCATGGGACCCCCCTTGCAAAACCAGGTTTTGGGCCCTTGCCTGTCGCGGGTACTTGACCCACCCACACAAGTGAGGTACAATTTTTCTCGGAAGACTTTGGAGAATGCAGGCTGGGTGGAATTTTGTGGATCCACACAGATTCCAGAACTTTCCACCACAGAAATGTGAGGAAAATGTGTTTTTTTTTACAAATTTTGAGGTTTGCAAGGGATTCTGGGTAACAGAACCTGGTGAGAGCCAGATAAGTCACCCCATCCTGGATTCCCCTGGGTGTCTAGTTTTAAAAAATATATAGGTTTGCTAGGTTTCTCTAGGTGCCGGCAGAGCTAGGGTTCAAAATCTACAGCTAGGCACTTTGCAAAAAAAGGGTCAGTTTTCACTGTGAAAATGTGTTGTGTCCACATTGCGTTTTGGGCCGTTTCCTGTCGCGGGGACTAAGCCTACCCACACAAGTGAGGTACCATTTTTCTCGGAAGACTTTGGGGAATGCGGGGGGTGGAATTTTGTGGATCCACGCAGATTCCAGAACTTTCTACCACATAAATGTGAGGAAAATATGTTTTGTTTGACAAATTTTGAGGTTTGCAAGGGATTCTGGGTAACAGAGCCTGGTGAGAGCCAGACAAGTCACCCCATCCTGGATTCCCCTGGGTGTCTAGTTTTCAAAATGTATAGGTTTGCTAGGTTTCCCTTGGTGCTGGCAGAGCTAGGGTTCAAAATCTACAGCTAGGCACTTTGCAAAAAAAGGGTCCGTTTTCACTGTGAAAATGTGGTGTGTCCACGTTGCGTTTTGGGCCGTTTCCTGTCACGGGCACTAGGCCTACCCACACAAGTGAGGTGCCATTTTTCTCGGAAGCCTTTGGAGAACGCGGGGTGGGTGGAATTTTGTGGATCTGATGTAGCTCAGATTTCATCTGGATTCAGGCATTGCTTTATTTTTGTGTTTCAGACAGACTGCATTTTAAAATGGCACTTTTGGTACATGCGAAGTGAAAAACATGAAAGAGGCCTGCAAATGAAATCATGTAAAACCATGCTTAATTAATTAATCATGGATCTTTAATGTGTTTAGTTTAGATTTAACTTCACTATAGAATGTACATTTAACTTAGAGAAGGTTTTTTTTGACCTTTTAAAGTAGCACATAATTGTGCTGAATTAACATGTGTTTTTGCAGTGTAGAAAACTCATGATTTCAGTTTCCTTTAGAAGGCTCACTGTGGCCTCTTTAGGTTTGCCCAGCTCCTTTTCCTTGTAATCTACACTCCCTGTTCCTGTCTCAAGAGACTTTGGCTTTGTTGCATATTTAGACAATGCATATTCAGTTCATAACACATCTTCTTATAATGTGTATTAATTAATCAACCATGCACCAACACTACACATGGGGCAAACGCATTTTGCATGAAAAGCTATCTAAAACATTAGAGCATGTTGCTATGAGAATGTATTAATTGTTTGCGCTTTGAAAATTTGCACTAGAGCATGTTTATGCTATGTTGTACATTGCACATTTTTGAATGTTGTGCACAAATGATAGAAAAGCTGCTTTAAACTAATAGCTTTTGCTAGGTAATAACTAATATAGGGTACTAGTATGGGGAGAGGTAAACATAATGGGTTTTATTTCATAAATTAATATTCTTTTGTGTTTGTTTTGTTTTTGGGCCCACCATAAAATGGCTGCCTGAGAATCCAGCATGGCTGAGAATTGTTAGCAGTGTGCTGAATGAGAGACGCATGCGCAGAAGATTCTTCGAACTGCATGAACTGCCAAGTGCCTCAAGCGAAGACACATGGGTCAAAGCCACAATGAACTGTACACTCCTGTCATCGTGCCAATGTACCAGTATTTGTGGGAAAGTGTCATCCCTGTGTGCTATGTGAAAGAGAGACAGGAAATTGAGTGATACATTTTGTTGCAGGAACTGTTTTTATTGATAAGTTATGTATATTGTTCTTAGCATTAAGCCCTTATTGTCAGAACTGGTATGGGTTGGATTTGCAATGAGAACAGGATGGTGAGACCCTCATGTCATCTATGCTAACCAATCACAATGCGAGTTTCTACTGAAACTGCAACATTATTAGTATAGTCAGCCAAGAATTAGAGTATAAAAAATGACCCCATAGGGGGCGTGTCAGCCTTAGACGCCTTAGAAGTCTTAGAGGGAGGAGAGGAGAAGAAGCAGATCTGACACAGACATCATATGGGTTAGGTACGTGAACGTCGCGGGTGCAGCCTGGGAGGAGATTGCGTCCGAGGAGAGACAGAGGGAGGAGGGGTTCTTGCTTATATTTTTTTCAGAGAGTCCTTGCACGTCATATTTTTGGCAAGGCAGATCACATTCCTCTGTGGTCTTGTGAATGGAGGGCAGCCTCTCTGTGTGAGACACAGAGACAGATTGAACAGCTGATGGAACAGGTTTAGATTTAGATGCTAAAACTCTAAGTTTATGCCTTGACTAACTAACTAGTTCTGAAAATATTTATTTGTCTTATGCATTTATTTCTCTTTATGGGAGATTTTTGCCAATTATTAATTATTGATTAGCCTTGCAAAACTCACTCTTGAATTATATTTTTCCTGAAACTCTTTAAAGAGTTCTGACTGACATAGAATTAGGGGTTTTCCCTCCTTTATGGAGTGCTTTGTATGCAACCTATAATATGTTTTGTATTCTATTTTTCCTGTTTTTCAATTCTGTAACCTGATTGATATTTGACTAATGAATAAAGGGTCAGAGAAACTTAACTTTTGACTAGAAAATAAAACCCTTTAAAATGTTCACAACTCTCGTTATTGGCTTAAATACTAATTGTATTTTTGATTTTTCATGTTTATGTAAAGTCTCCTGAAGGTGATACACAGTGGCAAAAGTCCATCACCTTTAAAGCGGTAAACTAGAGGTAAATTATGTTTTGCATTGAGAAATTACCATGAAATCACCGCTGGATCAGATCCACGCATATTCCAGAGCTTTCCACCACATAAATTTGGGGAAAATGTGGTTTTTTTGGACAAAGTTTGAGGTTTGCAAGGGATTCTGGGTAACAGAACCTGGTGAGAGCCAGACAAGTCACCCCATTCTGGATTCTCCTTGGTGTCTAGTTTTCAAAAATGTACAGGTTTTCTAGGTTTCCCTATGTGCCAGCTGCGCTAGGGCCCAAAATCCACAGGTTGGCACATTGCTAAAAAAAAGTCGTGCCTAGTGGGCTTTCTGCCGCCCTGGGGGGAATCAGGGAGGGGGGCTTTGCCCCGATATGTCCCCAAGGTGCGCAGAAAGACTGTGGCTATTTTTTGGGTGGTGGGGGCATTGGTATGCCCATTCTGGGCAGCCCCCACCCACATGCATAAAAAAAGCCAGCGTAATCGCTGGCGCCTAGTGGGCTTTCTGCCCTCCTCCCCTGTGGGCAGATCAGGGACCACTGCCCCCATCTGCCCCCCGGGGGGGGCAGAAAGACTGGAACTTCTCTGGGGGGGGTATTGTCATGCCCATTTTGGGCAGCCCCCACCCCTACATGAATACAAAAAAAATCCCTGGTTTCTAATGGGCTTTCTGCCCCCGGGGGGGGGCAGAAAGACTGGAATTTTTGCGGGCGGGGGTGGGGGCATTGGCATGTCCGATTTGGGCAGCCCCCACCCCTGATTCAAATTGGCAAAAAAAATCCCTGGCGTCTATTGGGCTTTTTGCCCCCCGGGGGGGCAGAAAGACTGTAATTGTTGTGGGGGGGGGCATTGGCTTGCCTGTTTTGGGCAGCCCCCACCCTAATTCAAATTGCCCCCAAAAAAATCCCTGACTTCTAGTGGGCTTTTTGCCCCCCCGGGGGGGGCAGATTGGGGGCTACTGCCCCCATCTGCCTCCCAGGGGGGGGCAGAAAGGCTGTAATTGTGGCAGGGGGGTGGGGGCATTGGCATGCCCGTTTTGGGCAGCCCCCACCCTAATTAGAATTGCCCCAAAAAAATCCCTGGCATCTAAGGGGCTTTCTGCCCCCCAGGGGGGCAGATTGGGGGCTGCTGCCCCCCAGGGAGGGCAGAAAGGCTGTAATTGTGGCAGGCGGGAGGGGGCATTGGCTTGCCCGTTTTGGGCAGCCCCCACCCAATTAAAATTACCCCCCAAAAAATCCCTGGTGTCTAGTGGGCTTTCTACCCCCCGGGGGGGGGCAGAAAGGCTGTAGTTGTGGCGGGGGCATTGGCATGCCCGTTTTGGGCAGCCCCCACCCTCATTGAAATTGGCAAAAAAAAAAATCCCTGGCTTACAGTGGGCTTTCTGCCCCCCAGGGGGGGGCAGAAAGACTGAATTTGGGCAATTTATTTTTGGGAGGGAGCAAAGGCCCTTGCCCAAGGGGCCGCTCCCCCCTCCCTGGTGTCTAGTGGTGGCTCCCGGCCGTCGTGCGCATGGAAAGGGTTAATGTCTTTATTTCCTTTCTTTCTTTTAGGTTCGATCCTGGCGGAGTCTGCGACCCACTTCCAAGATACCCTCAGGAAAAAGAACAAATACCAGTGTAAGTCACTTCTCTTTACACTATTGAACAGAGGATAGACTAATCACCCAAAGAATAGTCACCCGTGGTCCTATTCCAAAAGAGGTTATTTTTAAAGGAAATAATATTTTGTTATGTTACGAGAGAAGGGAGAGACAAAGGGGTCCTTCTTTAATGCCACTAAGGAATACGACTTCCTTTAATGATCCGAAGTCGCTAGATTAGAGGAATAAGTTGAGGAAAGAAAAAAAACATAGCATGAGAGAGAACTCATGGAGTCTTAGATTCTTCTCCCCTCCTGTTTTTCCCAAACTCGCCCGTACCTGGCTAAGCCACGTTTCTCCAGAAACTTGGCCAGACGGTACGTCGGACTGTGGCCTCGGCTAGAGTCTTCTATTCCGGACGGAACTCGGGACGCTGGTTCTGAGAAGTTGCCGTTTTTCTCTCTGCAGCTGTTATCAGGACTGGTGTTCGCGGTCCGTAGCTACAGAGCTTGGGTCATTGAAACCTCGGTCTCTTCCTCTCCGCCAGCTCTGAGAAAGGACTCCGGTTGGTCTCGGTTCCTGACGCTCTGCGAGGTCCTCGGTCGTGGTAACTCTCACTTCCGGGTTTGTATCTTCTTCCTCCCTAACTGATTCTGGATGATTGTCCTTAAGACAACCGCATTGTTCCCTGATTGGCTCTGAGTGGGTCCCGTGCCTGGAGCCATCCGGTTCAACCTATGATCTCATTTCCGGTTCGGGTGAGGTTGAGGAATGGGCGCTGGGCTGTGGGGGTAGAGAAGAGGGTTCAGGTAAGTCCATTGCACATATAACCTCCCAGGGAATGTTATTCTCTTCTTCGGTTTCCTTGTCCTGCTCACAACTGGTATGGTCTCTCCACTGACTGTAGCTACGCAGGAACGGTCTTCTTACGCCATGCTGGTAAGGAGGGCAGCAGATGTCCTTGGACTGGAGCTGCCCTCCATGCAGGTCAGGACTAATCTCTTGACTGATGTGTTATAGCCTGGGGCTTCCTCGTCCAAACCCCTATTTCCCTTTAATAAGGCACTAACAGATGTCCTTCTAGGCATGTGGTCCAAGCCTAACACCAGGGCTCCTGCAAATAGGACAATTGCACACCGACATCGCCCTGCGCTGGGTGACCCTAAGTTCCTCAGCCAATACCCCACCCCAGAGAGCTTGGTGCTTCAACTTCCCATGGCGCGTTCCGTGCCGCTCCTCTGGATATGGAATCCAAGAGGCTGGACACACTTGGAAAGAAAATGTTTTCTTCTACCAGCCTGGCATTGGTGAATACTGCATTCTTATTTGGCCATTTCTCCCACAGAGAGGATGGTTGCGCAAGTGCTGCCACAGGTCCCAGGCAGTGAAGGATGGGAGAGATGCAGCAAAAACCACCATTAGTTGTGGTTTAGAGACGACTGACTCGCTGGACAGAGCAGTTTTTTGTCGACGGTAGCCTTACGGTGCCACGCCTGGCTCAGAACATCTGGCTTCTGGGGTGATGCCCAGGCTAACCTCATGGACATGCCCTTTGACTGGACTTGTTTTTTTGGTGAGAAAGCAGATTCGTAGTGCTTCAAGGAATCTTGTGCTATGGCCAGATCCTTGGGCCTCTCAGTAACACCCCGTGGCTGGTCTAGCTTTCGCCCCTTTCATAGCAATGGAAGGGGTTTTCAACTGGGTCGGCTGTATCCCAGCCACTGACCTGCGCAGACTCCCCAAGTTGTGCAAGGACTTGGAGGCGGTTCATTCCGACCTCGGAATGGTAGCCAGAAGTCGTCTGCCACCCAGCCCTCGACAGCTGCAGCCTCCAAGCATTCTTAGTTTGAGTCTGCAAGACCATTCCACTTCAGTTGGAGGGAGAATTCGGCACCATCTCCTCGGCTGGAGGTCCAAAATATGGGACCAATGAGTCTTGCAGATCATTCAGGAAGGTTATTCTCTTCCTTTTCTTTCTTTTCCTCCTCCTCTACCGCCAATTCAGGGACGGCTGGTGGAGGATCATCTAGCATTACTCTAAGAGGAAGTTACAGCTCTCCTGGCTAAGGGAGCTACAGAAATGGTTCAGATTTCAGAATTAGGCAGTGGTTGCTATTCCTGCTACTTTCTGATACTGAAGAACAAAGGGTTGCGGCCCACTTTAGATCTTTGGATCATCATCGTCGTCATCATCATCCATAATAAAAAACACATAGTTAAAAACGAGTAAAATCCCTAAAAGCCTGCACATATTAGCTTATCATAACAGTCTGTTTTCTCCTGTTTAGAGCACACTGAATAAAGGAAGCCAGACAAAAACACGTAATAGGATCCGGTAAACATTTAAAAAAATATAGAGCTGGGCGACCTTGTCTAAAATTCATTCTACGCAAGAGTGGCAATATATATCTCTTCCTTTCCTCCCGATAAAATCTACAAAAGAATAAAAAATGTAAATCACATTGGGATGAACTGGAGTCGCAAGGGCAAACTGTGAGTGCCTCCATGGAAAATGTGTTGGTACGATAACCCAACATTAAGGGAATAAAATTCAAATGAAACCTGACTAATAGAAATCTATGTTTAAGATTTGTCACAAAGTTCAGGTATGTATGGTCCTGAATGCTCAGTCTAGGAGCTAGGAGATATAAATTGGCTCTAGGCTTTTAGAATTAAAGTAATTTCTTAATCTCTTCTCTTTTGCCAACAAAAGGCCCTTCAGCTTGGTTCTTGATATAGCTCTACATGCGAGGAGATCATCGAATAGATTGGCTTGCCCAACGGAATAAAGACTGTTCTTTATATATTGTAACCATTTAACCTTAGCTACACCATCAAGGTTTAGTGAATCTTTTAATATGTTGTGTGTTAGCGTTAAATCTTCCCTTCTCCATACCGAGTGCCACAAAAGTGGTGGAGCAGTATGGATCAAGTCCGATATAAAGGGAAGATCCAGTTCCAGGTGACAGAAATAAGAGGAACAAGCCTTAGGGAGGCCTAGCAAACGCTTCCAAAAACAATCCTCAGTTTGTTGCAAAACCTGGGTACTGGCGGTTCCCCAGATAGCAGCCCCATAGATTGTAACAGATGTAACTTTTGCTTCATAGATCTTTTTAATTACATCCACTGGCTTTGTTCCCAACCTTTTCGTAAATCTGGACAGAGCACCTATGCTTCTTTCCATCATAAGCCTCCTGTTATCCACCATAGCTTGCCAGGTCAATCAAAGAGAACGCCTAGATAGGAAAATGAATCCACCACTTTCAATTTTCTTCCTTCGATGTTCCATCTTGGGATTTTCCTTGGTCTCTCGCCTGCAACTAGCACAAATGATTTTGCTTCGTTAACTCTGAGTTCTAAGTTGTCTCTATCAGATGCTGAAGTGCTTTGCCGGTCCGAGCCAACAAGACTGCGTCATCTGCAAGTACTGGCACTGCGGTGGAATTAATTAGTGGGACATGAATTGCAGATGTCACCAAAGCAGCTTCCACACTATTGGTGTAGAGCAAAAAAAGAAAAGGGGCAAGCGCACATTCCTGACGGACCCCACGAGCTATCCTAAAGGAGCTAGTAGTTTCACCTGCTCTACCGTACCGAACACAGGCCGAGGCACCGGCATACATTCCCTGAATCTAGTCAATAATAGGTTTCTCAATACCCAGATCTTCCATAATTGACCATAGCTTGGTATGATTTACCAGGTCAAAGGACGCGGACAGGTCCATAAAGGCCATGTATAATTGAGCTCCCTTAACCGCAGTATATTTGGCAATAAGTACATTTAAATTAAGCCACTGATCAATCGTCCTTTTTCACTTTCAGAATCCATATTGGGGACGAGATAAAATGTTTTTTTTTCCTGGGCCCAGGATTCGAGCCTGTTTAAAAGTAGGCGGCCCATTAATTTTGCAGTGCTATCCAATAATGATATTGGTCTATAATTTATTGCCAGTGATCTATTCCCTTTTTTAAAAATTGGAATAATGATTGTTTTTTTCCAAGAGGAGGGAGGGTCTACCTTTGCTAAAGCATTGAATACATTCGTAATAAGTGGGACCCAAAGCTCTAGGGGGCATATGTATCAAGCCCTTTTCCCGTTCGCAAAAGGGCCGATTCTCAGAATCGGCCCGTTTGCGAATGGGAAAAGGCCTTTTGGGATGTATCATCCCAAAAGGGCATTGCAAATTAGAGAATCACTAAATTTGCGATTTCCCTTAGGGCATGTATGTGCGCCACATGTGCACACATGCACATTTTAGGGGTGCAACAGGGTGTCCTTTGGAACCCTTGCACCCTTGAAATTGCGTGCGCAATTTGCGAGTACCTATTGGGTACTCGCAATTTGCGAACGCAATTTCCATTCTTTCCTATGGGCCTCTTGGCCCATAGGAATGAATTGGAAGGGATTCCTTAATTGCGACTCGCAATTTGCGTGTCGCAATTAAGGAATATAAGGGAATCGCAAAAAATTTGCGTTTTAATTTTTTTTTTTTTTTATTACATCTCGTTTTGCGATTCTCAAATAGCGATTCTCTAAAAATCGCTATTTGGAAATTGCAAAACCTTACTTTGATACATATGCCCCTAAGTTGGTTAAAAAGAAGTCAATAGGCACCCCATCAGGGCCTGGTGCTCTAGAGTGATTAAATTGATTCAAAGCAAGTGTCATCTCCTCCAGTCCAAAGTGTAGGTGTACGTCTGAGCTAATAGTCTGTAAGGCCAGTGGCTCCGTGATGGCATTACCTGGCTGACCAAACACTTCACCTAAGTGTGTCACCCAAGCCTCCTCTGTGACTTGTGTATCAGTTGTAATCTCTGGATCACCACTGAGGAAAGGGGCGTTAACAATATTCCAGAAATCACTGCTATTCTTTAAGACTGCTGCCTCAGAGTTTATCCCAAGCCTCTTCTTTCAAGGCCCTGATCCTCTTTGTTCTTGCATCTTTATAGGCAAGTCGCAGTACTTTTACCAATACTTTATCCCTGGGTTTTGCTTTTAGAGCACAGTGGAGCTTCTTAAGTGCCTTAGAACAAACATCATCAAACTAACGGAGTGCTAGTGGAGGCTTAGGAGCACAAGGGCGAAATAGGCCGCTATTGATTTCAGCTAAGATTTGGTCAAATGCTAGAATAATTTCTGCAGTCGACAATGAGTAATCTAGACAAGTAAAAATTTCCTTGTACATCTTAGCGACAAAACTAGAAATAAATTTGCCCGTATCAATCTTCCCCCATTTCAAAACAACACCATTTTTCCTTGTAATCTTAGGTTTAGAGGCATTATTACCATGAGTTAAATTACCCATGTTCCAAGGAAGGTGGCAAGAGATTGCAGCGTGATCGCTGAATGCGTAGAAGGTGGCCTCCGGATGGAGTATACAGTTTCTAATGTGTTCCGAGACCAATAAGTAATCTATGGTTGAACTAGATGAGCGAGACGAAAATGTATGTTCAAGTTGCCCTGACTTGGCGTCTAATGGGTTTGCCAACACAAGGTTATGGACTATCAGTTGTCTATTTAATACATTACCATAAGTAGAGTGACTAAAATGATATATTGGATCCCATGCAGTATCAACCAAGCCACAAACCCCTAAGGCACCTTTATCACAACTATGGGCATTAAAATCGCCCAGCCAGATAATGTCGCTAGGTCTACGGTGAGCTTCCATAAGACGGAGTATGTCTTTCTCTACTGGTTCAATTACGGAGGCCATACTTCCCATAAAATTATTATGTCAATCTCTTCCTCAAACAGGAGAAATTCAAGATGCTCACGTTGGCTTAGGTTTTGGCTGCCCTAGACCAAGGAGACCGGCTGCTAGCTTTGGACTCACAGAATGCGTATTTTCACATCCCCATCCTGCCGGGCCACAGGCATTACCTGGGGTTCAGGGTAGGCCACAAGCACTTTCAGTTTACTATGCTACAGTTTGGACTTACCAGTGCCACTCGGGGGTTCACCAAGGTGATGGCGGTGGTTGCAGCCTATCTGTGCAGGTCAGGGGTGTCAGTCTTCCCCTACCTCAACGACTGGCTGTTGAAGGCATCCTCGCCCCAGGCTGTTGTATCCCACCTTTAGACTACAGCAGACCTCCTGCATTCACTGGGGTTTTCTCTAAACGTGCCCAAGTCACACTTGACTCCTTCTCAGACGCTCCCTTTTATCAGAGCTATTCTGGACACATTGCAGTTTCAGGCTTATCCTCCTGAACAGCGAGTCCAGGATATTCAGGTTATGATACCGATGTTTCAGCCTCTATCCTGGATTTCAGTGAGCAGGACTCTGAGTGTGCTGGGACTAATGGCTTCCTGCATTCTGTAGGTAAATCACGCCAGATGGCATATGCGGTCTCTGCAGTGGGACCTGAAGTTCCAGCGGGCGCAGCATCAGGGGAATCTTTCCGATGTAGTCCAGATTTCGGAGGGAACTGCAAAAGATCTGCAGTGGTGGTTGACTAACTGCGATTGGGTCAGAGGCAGACCCCTCTCCCTTCCCCAACCAGATCTCACATGTGTGAGAGATGCGTCATTCCTGGGATGGGGCGGCCATCTGGGAGAGGTGAAGATCAGGGTACACTAGTCTCCAGTGGAATAGGGGGTTCCACATCAATTTGTTCCAGCTCCAGGCAACCATGTTGGCATTGAAAAATTTCTTCCCTTTGTCAAGGGAAGTTGGTGCAAATGTTCAAGGACAGAACCACCGCCATGTGGTACTGCAACAAGCAGGGCGGGGTGGGGTCGTGGACATGGCTGGAACAGCAGGATGTAACCCTGGTGGTTCTGCACCTGGCAGGTTCTCTGAATGCCAGGGCAGATTAACTTGTCCGTCGATGCCAATGGGATCGTGAATGGCTTCTCCGGTCGTAGGTGGCGAAAGTCTTTCAGCAGTGGGGAGAGCCTTGGTTAGATTTGTTCGCCTCCGAAGAGAACGTGCAATGTCAGTAGTTTTGCATGCTGTAGTTTTCAAGGCGGCTATCGCTCGGTGACGCTTTTCTTCGCTAGTGGAGCTCAGGCCTCCTGTTTCCCTTTCTGCCAATTCCACTTCTGCCCAGGGTTCTCAAGAAGATCAGGAACAACTGGGCCCAAGTCATTAATTTGGCTCCGGTCTGGGCACGGAGAGTCTGGTATCCAAATCTTCTTTGAATGAGCATCGATCCTTCGATCAGGCTGCCCCTATGGGAGGATCTTCTGCCGCAGCAACAGGGAAGGGTCCTCCACCCAAACCTGTCAATTCTCCGTCTCCATACATGGATATTGAATGGCGACATTTGATACATTTTATCCTTCCTCCTAAAGTGTGTGAGGTTATTTGGCGACCAGGCGGCCCTCCACTAAGACAGTATACTCCTGCTGTTAACACAAGTTTGTAAAATATTGTACAGGGAGGTCGATTGACCCTCTTTATCTACTATCCTTCTTTTCATTCTTACTCTTACTCAGCAGGGCTCTGCTTTTTGTACTCCCAATGGTTATCTTTCTGCTCTGTCCGCTTTCTTGCGGCTGCCGGACCAACCCTCTTTGTTTAAATCTCCTGCTATAAATGGATTCTTAAAAGGGCTTGTACATATGTTTCCACCAATGCCCTTTGTAATGCCACAGTGGGACCTTAATTTGGTTCTCACATTTCTTATGTGTGGTCCTTTCGATCCTTTGCATAATTGTCCCCTCCAGCTACTTACTATCAAGAAAGCCTTTCTGGTAGTGATAGCATCTGCCCGGAGGGTAAGTGAGTTGCAGGCATTGTCATCCAAGCCTCCCTACATGATGATCTCTGGAGATAAGATGGTGCATCACACCCGGGCTTCATTTTTGCTAAAGGTGGGGACCGCATTTCATCTGGGTCAATCAATCACAGTCCCCACCTTTTTTTCTCCCCTGCATCCCTTTTAAGGAAGAGGAGCGTCTCCACTGTCTGGACCCAAAAAGAGCGGCGTTCTACCTTGACCATATAAGACTTCTCGGTGAACAATCAACTTTTTGTCGGGTACGTTGGAGCTAAAAAAGGTTGGGCAGTGCAGAAACGGACCACTTCCCGCTCGGTCGATCTCTGCATTAAAGTCTGCTATGCCCTGGCTAAGAAGCAGCCCCCTGAGGGCTTACAAGCTCATTCCACCACGGGGAAGACTGACCACTGCATTGGCTTGGGGCGTCCCAGTCCTGGACATCTGCCAGGCAGCAACGTGGACATCTTTGCACATATTTGCCAAGCACTACTGCCTGGACAGTCAGGTCTGCAGAGACTGGTGTTTTACCCGTTCGGTCCTGCAGGACTTCTTGGTGCGAGAAATTTGTCCGTAGCCCACTGACCGGATGGTATGGCTTTGGTATCTATTCAAAGGTAAGAAATCTGCAGCTAGAAGTCTCTATCAGATGAACCATTTACTTACCTTCCGTAACACATTATCTGGTAGAGACAATAGCTAGCTGCAGATTCCTTATAGACCCACCCATTCCTCCCCGCTCTGCTGACTCATTTATTAGGGCTATGGTTGTTCCCTTTTTCAGGGCCCTAGTTGTGTGCATGAATCCTGTGATCATTTTAAGCTCTCCTGTTCCAGCTACTTTCTTTTCCCTTCTGGAAAACAATAGTGTTTCCCTTTTCTTTAGGTTGGCTTTCTCCTTGGCATTTTCCACTACCTCCTGGATGTAGCCTCTTGCTTCAAATCTCTCTTGCAACTCAGTCTGTGCCTCCCTCAATGTATTTTCATCCCTGCAGTTGCGCCTCTTACAGAGGTTTTCTTCAGACAGAATCCTATTCTTGAGTTTATTGGGGTGGAAGCTATTTGCATGGATAATACAATTCTCTGCTGTTGGCTTCCTGTCTATCTGTCGCTGATGTCTGCTGCGAATTTAAGGAACAAATTGCTGTTGTTCAGCTAGTTTGCAAATACCTTAGCTGCTGGAGGAGTGCCTGTATGGGTATGTGTATATATATATATATGTGTGTGTGTGTGTGTGTGTGTGTGTGTGTGTGTGTGTGTGTGTGTGTGTGTGTGTGTGTGTGTGTGTGTGTGTGTGTGTGTGTGTGTGTGTGTGTGTGTGTGTGTGTGTGTGTGTGTGTGTGTGTGTGTGTGTGTGTGTGTGTGTGTGTGTGTGTGTGTGTGTGTGTGTGTGTGTGTGTGTGTGTGTGTGTGTGTGTGTAGTCATGGCTGGTGAATGGTGATTGCAGAGTAGTTGGTAAGTAGCATGGGTCTGGTGAGAGCAAGGAGCGGGATCAGTGACAGATGAAAGAAGGGGAACAGGTGTTGAGTGTAGGGTGGGTGGACTCAGGGAATAGGTGTAGGGGAGTGCAAGGGTAGGTAGGTAGGTGGGTAGGATACCAGGGACGAAGAAGGGGGGGATATAGAGGGAGGTGGAGCCTGGGACAGAGAAGAGATGTCGGAGCAGAGTGGGGCCAGTTGTGATCACTCATGCAGTGGTTCACTAGCCCACATTAGTGGTGATTAATTATGCTGGGGAACCCTAATTTTTTTTACTGCAAACCCACTACACTACTACACTATCTGATTTGGGGGGTGGCAGTCGAATTTGGGGGAGCAGTATTATAAGGGGTTTGGGGGTGCATTATGAAGGGTGATGGGGACACAGATGACATGCCTTCCGGGTAATTTTGGGGTACCTTCCAAACATACCCCCTTCTCCACAAATACAGGCCAGCCATTCCTCATTCACTCATTCATCTCAATCCTCCACTCCATATGCCCTGCAAGACCAACATGAACAAGAGGTATGTCAGCAAGCAGAAGAAAAGCCTCAGTATGCTCTTATGTTCATACTGCTACCCTCTAGTAACACTACATGGCAATTGCAGCATAATAATTGGACTGAGAAGAGGACTGTCCTATGCAAATAATGTCCTCCCATGCTTACTTTCTTCTGAGATGGTGGACGGTTTGCGCTGTGATACATCCTACAACATGTGCTCTTCAGCCGGTTTCAAAAGCAGCCTATCTTAGGCTAAGGATTTTGCCACTCGAAAGTTGCACATGGGGACATCACCCTCATTTAGCAGGGCCCCAAATTGCCTGCAGTCATCCTTTATACAGAACAAGGGCGTTCAAGGCGTTCGAGGGTGTCCTTCAAAGGATGGAAGGGGTTTTTAAAGCCCCAGCCAAGCCCATACAAGCCTGGCTTCATGTTCTACTGTGATGCTCCATCCCTTCACCTGCTGCAGCAGGCATGATTCAGACCTGCTGAAGCAAAGGCCTTGTAGTGTAGCTCCTATTTCCCTAATAGGCTCTGTGCATTGGAATAATATAACCTATAGGTTTGACATAGGACTAAGGTCGGTATGTCCCTATCGAGTACATTTAACTTAATTACTTGTGCCAGCTAGCTCAGAGGCCACTAGAAACTCCTTGATAAACAAGAAGGGAGTAGTTTCTGGCAGCCGCAAACCATGACAACTTTGTTTCCCTTTTAGAATCAGAACGTATCCCAGAGTCGTAGAAACAATAGATAACTATTTCACTCAGCTCAATCATGCATGCTTAGTATTCCCAAAGTTACACAGAAAGAACAGACGGGCGTTTCAATAAAAGATTTATTGAACAGTCTTGTTTCTCGTGTAAGTAAAATGTGCTGTTACGATCACAAGACAGTATGCAAGATAAATAATGTACAGCGTAAGCAGTTTTAATAAATAATACTGCGCTAGCATGATCTTTAGTAGAAATTAATTTACATAAGTAACATAAACTAAAAATGCGAGTACTCATACGATGCGTGTCTAAGCTAGTTCTACCCCAATGTACCTAACCTAACCTAGGTGTAGGGAGAGGTATGAAGTAGGTGGAGTATTCCTTACTACGGTATACTAAGAGTATGTTAAGCCTAGTATGCCTAGTATGCCAAGAGTCCCTCTAGGTTTCTAGTCAGCTCCATACCTTAAGAATGAGAGAGGTGGGAATCTCTTGCCAGACTCGAACTCCAACACCCCGCGAGGGAAGTCAGATCACTGGAAGCTGGACTCTCTGCGTGCAGGGATGACAGCGTCTTCTCAATGCATCAGGCCGGGAAACGGGCTCCTCTGAAGTCGAGGTCTCCTCTGATTTACAAGGGCTAGGGAAGGTATATTTATACCTGAGAGGTACCTCAGAATGTTAGCATTGACGTGAATCGGACAGCGGAAGACGTCATGAATGAACCCCTAAGGTATAACGGTTCATGCATAATAGATGAGTCCTTGAAGAAATCAATAGTCCTGTGCTAGGGAAACTCCCGAAGCCTAAGGGTCTGTTCTTCAAGAACTCGTTGTGACGTTAGGGTGGACGGATGTCAGAGACCATGCCTGTATTTGGAGTGCACGGTTTAATGCCTAAATAAGGACTGGGATTTTATGCCTATATAAGGGCAGGGCGAATTGTGCCTATATAAGGACATGATACAGGAAAGCCCATGTACGGACACCCTAAGAGGAATACAATACCCACTCCACTTTCGTGTGTACGATAATAATAAAATGCTAAACATTTAATATGCTAAACAAAAAATGGAGTACCGCATATTGCTAAAAATATTTCTTAAAAGCATTAAAAAGCATCTAAAAACCTACTAAAATGCAAAAGGTACAGTACATTTCAAGCAATGCTTTTCTCAGGTCAAGCATATATTTGGAAATAGGATGCAATTTGAATGAAATAAGCAGTAATATTTACATGCGACAGAAAATGATCGATAAGCTGTTCAAAAATCAAAGTCATTTCATGTCATGAAAATTAATGAACTTTTTAGACAATTAAGATGACAAAGTGTCTGAGGAAGTACCGCGAAGTCCGTACTATAGGACTAGTTCTACTTCAAGCAGATTGAATTGCCATTCAGTTTGAAAAAATGGAATAAAGTTCAATTTGGGAAGAGTTCCAAGTTTTTGAAATATGAAGGCCAAATTTTACTATGTCTCTGGTACACTGTGGGTTGAATCAGAGTCAGTGTACGGGTATGGTGTAAACATGAGATCATCTATTTCTGTAGACAAAATATCGTCCACTGAAGTTGGTGACAGTCGGAACACCTCGTGTAGTAGATTAATTGCACAGAGATGTGAAGCATCGCTTTCAGCATAGGTTGCTGCAGCAATGTTCGCGTCTGTTGTTACCTGTGTGCCTGTAGATCCATCTCGTACCTCAGCAGCTGCCGGAAGCGTCTGTGAGATCTCAATGAATGCCGTCATCAGAATTGGTAGCCTCTGGGGACAACACACAGCATGGGCCGTTATCGGGTCCAGCAGAGTATCGATATCCATTGGCGTTGCTGATGGAAATGTTAGACAGGAGTCTAACACGCATTCTTCACCGCATAGCAGGCATCATAGAACAGGTAAGATGCAATCTTGCCAGATTGGTCTGAATGACAGGAACCACGTGGTATTAAGTTCCCGTAGACGATTCGTGCCCAAAAGCTGTACTATTCGCTCACGGCACTTTCGTTGAAGGAGAGCTTTCTCCACTTCGCTCGGAGTGATGTCTGCGAATAGGCTGGCCATAGCGTAATAGCAGGAAGAGAAATAGAATTCCGGCAACAAGTGCTAGATTTAATGGTATTCCACCAAACACCGAATGTGCAAAGTTCGGGATGATTCCGAGTATTGCCTGGAAAGGTGCTAATAGACCGGAACAGATGCTCTTAAATACATGTACAATTCCGCTTGTATCAGACATGTTAAAGATACGTCCTATCATTTCCACGAAATGTAAAGGGCAGTTTGTACGTATTAAAGTCTGTATCTCAGCCGAAGCCCTAGCTACTTGTAGATCATAGGTTTCTTTGGCCGTGGTCAAAGGCACTGTTTGCTGTAAAAGCCTGGCTTTCATTCTGCTCAAAGTATCAAATCTCATAAAAGAGACGTTCAGCGAAGGCCACAAAGGCGACTCCCTGACTGTGTCTATTGGGGCAAACAATACTTGCATACAGCAAGTGACCCTGGAGTTGACCGTTACTAGATATGGGATGCCTAGCAACATGCCGCAGCAACTCTGATCATTCAACATGAGGTAACTCCCATTAGAAAGTTGTCCAAACGTTGGATTAATCACAGCAGCTGGTGTACCCTGCTGATGGCAAGACAAATTTGCCACAGAACCATTGCAAGCCCCGTGTAAAGAAATGTCCTGACATATAAGTGAACCGCTCAAAAACACTTCACGATCCCCACTCCAACATCTATGTGTATACGGTAAATCCCAAGATGTCTTAATGTATTCCTTACCCAACCTTTCATATTTGCCAGCTTGCATTTGTCTGAGGCAATACTGAAACTGAAAAGTAGTCACAGGTAGTGTGATTTTGCCATGAATGAGCCATTCTGTAGCTGGTTTTTCTGCCACTGTGAATGGTAACTTTTCCAGTTTTTCAATGCTCAGCACCGTATGCCTTGCTCCTCTTTGTGCCAGTTCGATCTGTTTATCAGTTAGATTGTATTCTGCAAACAGAGCCGACGTGTTGATGAAACGCCAAGGCACATAGCCCGCACGCAAAGATTGCAGCGTCCAGCTCAATAACACAATAGAACGTAATTGAGATTGGCCTTGCTGTAACATCGCCAAATCTTGTTCTAGTATGTCGATAGCAAAGGATACAACCCTGTCCAATGAATATATCCTGGAGGACAAAGTTGTTAACCCATTGTCGACCACAGTTAGTGTTTTCTCTAAATTAATACGATCAAGTTCACGTATTCGTTCTGCGGCCTCCATCTGTGACACTTTCCATGCTTCATTATAGGCAGCATAAATGCCGGCATATATGAAACGTTTTTGATGCGGTTTTCTTGGTCCAAGCAAGAATTCCCTAAGGTCTGCGTCTTCTGTAAGTAAGGATAAGTGTTGTTTCACATCCTGTAGTGTAGATGTCTGCAGCCAATCGAGGCATCATTTTCCTACACTGTATGTTGTTACTACCCCCGGATGCTGTCTTTGGACGTATCTTGGGTCTGGCCTATGAATAGTAAATCCCTGAGTTTTATTCAGGAATCTTTCCTGACAGTTGTTCGTGTCTGTGGGCCAGATCAACCATTTTTTCCATTCAGGATTAGATCTGTTGAGTTGTAGTATTTTGTCAACTGTAACCGCTGCCTGTGTACTGTTATCACTTGCAGGTGTTGGTACAGAAGGTGTTTTCATCTCTTTGATCTTGGCTAGTCCAAGACAAGATGTTTGTTGGACGGCTTCATTCAAAAACATTATTTGTTCAGGGATGATACAGGCTCTAAATAAAGCTTCTAACCCCTGCACTTGCCAATTTTTTGTACCCCAGACAGTTTTTGTGTCTACTGTGTCTTTCCATAAGTCGAAACCCTGTCTAGACAGTTGGGCTATAAATGCTACAGAGTAAATCTGTTTTGTATTAGTTAGCATAATTTTCTGTCCTGTTTTGTTTACATTTTTATAGTAAAACGTTGCTGGATCAGATGTATTGTAACCTGAAAAATATGGAAACTTGTTATCAAATGTTTTTGAACTACCTTTTGGTGGTGTAGGACAATGCTCCCATTGGTTAAACATAAACACATTTCTAGGGTTTGCAGATTTATGCAAATAATGATGACCATAGTGGTTATAGCAATACAGCTGTTCATAGTCTGATGAACCCTCTAAATATTCATTTTTAGAAAATGCAGCAGATTTTTCTAGGTCAAACATTATGTCGTTAGCAGTCTCAAAGTCCCAATCATCATAATAGGTACTGGACGAAATGAGATCTCTTAGTGAAATTTTAAACAAATGTGGAATGTTCAATTGTTCTGTCGGGCCAAAGATATCAAAATCAGTTTTGTCCCACACTATACCATCCTGTATAGGAACGGCTGTGATGTTCACTGTTGACAAGTCTCTTGCTTCACGATGGGAAGATTTATGAGGTTTCAAAAGTACGTTCACATCTTTTCCTTCAGTGTTCACATGGATGTATCTGCCATTTATAAGCACGCTCACAGTTATAACCAAAGCTAGCCAAAGCAGGAAAACAAATATTCCAGAAATAATCCAGAGTTCAATCCATGGGGAAACCAGATAAGTCTTTTTCAGAAAGTGAAGAAAGTCTTGTACTTGCTGCTTGAATGTTAATGATGCTGGCGTCGTTTCAGGTTCACTCGGATCTTCTGAGAACGTATCAAAGTCAATGAAATACCCAGAAGCAGTTCTGTCAATTGTTGGAATTGCATCAGGATTTGTAGAAATCGCTGGAACCAGTTGATCACTTGCCACATTGGTGTAGACAGGTGTATTTGCATGAACTGTTACTTGATTTTCAAGAGGGATGAGTTCCATGGCATTGTTGCTTAGTCCTTCATCTGTTACTGCTGAATTCCCAATTGTTATCAGTCTTTCAGTCTGAACCTCTTGGATAGTAGCGAGAGGAGTGTGTCTGCTACTAGGTCGGAGTCCACGAGGCCTACTACTTAGTATTAGCCACATACTGTGGTTTGATGAGGTCGATGGACACAAATCCTTTCTCCTTTCTTCCAGCAAGGGGCGGCAGAAGTACTGTTCTTGTTCCTTGAACTGCTAGGACAGGTACTGGTTGTCTGTAAGAAGGTCCAAATTCCTTCTTGTCCGCAATCTTTTCTCTGACTAGATCCCCAACTTTTGGAATCCAGACAGGCCTTGCTGGGACCGCCGGTTTTTCCCCAGTGGTGGTTGGCTGCAGGAATACGTTGCTTTGTTTCGATCTTAGTTCATTGAGTTCCTGTAAAACAGCCAAACGATCTTTGATATCAAATGGTTTATTTTCCACCACTGTGCCTATGTGATCGAGGTCTGGTACCCACATTCTTGTCCCAAATAGGACCTCATATGGAGTGACCCCCCTAGAGAACTTCTTGGCAGGTTATTTAATGAGCGTTGGACCCCATAAAGATGTTTGACCCACCCATCACCCGAACCTAATACCCTAGCTGTTATAGACTGCTTTATGTCCCGGTTTTTCCTTTCCACAACCGAATTTCCCTCAGGATGGAATGGAGAGGAGTACCGCAATGCAACGCCCAGGCTGGCCATGGCTTCTTTGTAAGCCCGAGAGCTAAACGCAGGGCCCTGGTCCGAATGTAGCATGCCTATTGCGTATGTGCCGATAAAGACTCGCAAATCTTTTATAACAGTTCGAGCGTCAGCCGAGCGCAGAGGCCATATCCATAGGAACCTAGAGAATGAATCCACTGCAACCATGATATATTTATAGTTACCGTCCCTTTGCAAGGGACCGCAGTGGTCCAGGTAAACACAAGCTAATGGTTTGTCTGAAATTAACAGGGGTGTCTGCGCAGGACGTTTTACTGTTGAGACTTTCATCTGTTGGCAAATATCACATTTTAAAACATAGTTCTTTGTTTGTTTCCGAATGCCAGGCCACCAATATCTTTGCTTGAGTAAAGATACTGTTGCAGAAACACCTGCATGGGCAGAAACTATCCCTTCGTGTGCTGCTAGGATTAGTCCTAATCTACGTTCCTTGTTTGGAATTACCCTATCCCCCACTCCAGGGATTCGAGCAAAAGGAACGTTGTTCGCATCAATTACATAAGAGTACTTGAGTGGAAACTTTTTTGGTAATGCTGCACTGCTGCCCTTGCGCGAAGCATTGACAGCCAACATTATCTCACCGTCTATTTTCGTTTTTGAACGAGTGATCGCAGCTACGGAAGCCGTCTGAACAGCCCCCTTTGTGGCTTCGTCAGCCAATGAATTCCCTGCAACGTGAACGCCATCACGTTGATGACTCAGTGTGTGGATCACGTGAGCCTTTGGTAGTTCGTTTTTTAACTGAACTACTTGTTCCCAAAGCGTTTTGTGCTTTATTGTGCCACCTTTCGCATCTTTGAACCCATTTTCAAGCCAGTTTTGTATATATTCATTATACGACTGAACACAGTAAAAGGAATCGCACACTATTAGTGTGGGGAATTCTCGATCTGTACTTTCAAGTGCCAGTTTGAATGCTTGTAGTTCAGCTCGCTGAGCTGTGCAATCTCCTAGAGACTGAGTTTTTGTGACCATAGGTCTGAAGATGCCATCTCGAATGCGACCTTTAACGATTGTACACGCTGCACTGTAAGCTTGCTTACTCCCTGTTGCGGGCTGTGCTGATCCGTCAGTGTAAATTATGAATTCGTACTGATCGAGAGGCAGAATTTCAGTGGGCAGAGGACATTCTTGTTCATATTGCAGGAACGCTTGTGTTTTTAAATCAGGATCAAAAACATATTCAACATCTGTTGCAGCAAGAGAATTAACCCATTGTATCCATCTTAGATGTAATGCTTTAGCATTTGGAATGCTTGCTTTTGTGACCGCTTCTAAAGCTGGTACTGGGGTTACGACAATAATGCGTTTCCCTTGTGCTAGGGCTCTTTCTTTTGCTACAGCGGTTTGAACTGCTGTCAGAATTTTTTCAGTTGAAGTGAAGCGCATTTCCGCTTGTGTATACAAATGATATTTGTATGCAATTGGTATTTTTTCACCCTTGTTAAATGTTAAGTAGGTGAATCCGCATTGACCCGAAATTATTCGAATCACCAGGTTGCGTTGACTTACGCGTGTTTGTAAGTGATTTGTTGCTAACATGTTAGCCTGGAGTGAACACAAGATTTCTTTGTGTTCGTTTGTCCAATTTTTGATTGAAAAATCAATTGATTAATGCGTAGAGAGGTTTAACCCTTTCTGCGTAATTTACAATGTATGTTCTTCCAAAATTTAGGAAACCCAGGATGGATTGTAAGTTTTTTAGCGTTTTTGGAGGTTGGAGCAGCGCACATTTCTCTATAAAGTTAGCTGCCAAGCTCTTGCCTTCACTTGAAAGCTCATATCCTAGAAATAGGACATTGAGATGGGCAATTCTGGACTTTTTGAAGTTGAATTTGTAGCCCTCGGAGGCGAAGCCCAGTATAATGGTGCTCACCCTGTTCAAGTGTTTTTCCAGGTCATCGTCTGTCTGATAGATGTCATCGACATAGGACAATGCCTCATTGTCATAAATTTGTAGTAACTCCGTTACCCTCGCTGAGAATAACCCCGGGCTGTTCTTGAACCCTTGTGGGAGTCGACAAAATTGACGCTGGGTCCCCATTATTGAGAAAGCTGTTACGTACCTGCTTTCAGGTGCTATGTTTTGACAAAAGAAACCATTTGAGATATCTAATGTGGTTTTATATTTTTTACGCACAATGTTATTCATTAATGCTGTACTATGTGCATTTTGTACTGCAAATGTTTTAGAACAAGTGTTTAAGTGTCTGTAATCCAAAACTAGACGATAGGTGTTGTCTGGTTTGGAGACAGCAAACAAAGGATTGTTCATTGAGGAGGTGCATGTTTCAATCACCCCTTGGTATTCAAGTTGATCTAAGATCTCCCTGACCTGTTTTTTAGCTTCTTGCTTTATTGGGTACTGCCTCTGTGCAGTTGGTTCATGTTTCAGATGTATTTTATGGTGAGATGAGTCCTCATCCCATCCTACAGGATTTTTATATAATGCTGGGGCCTGGGCAACTGCCCATTTCCTGGCATATGTATATTTTAGATGAATTGGAATATGGTTGGAGAAGGCAGGCATAATAATGTCCTCGCCGTGTGGGCAATCCCTGACAATTTGTGGTGGCCAGTCTTTTTCTGCTAGAAGTATGTCATAGCCCCTTGACAGTCTTTCCCAAAAAAGTGCTTTCACCTGTCTAGGTATGTCTCCCTCCATCCGGAGTGTTATTTCATATAACTTTTGTGGAGTACTAACCCTGGTGTCTACAGTCTCAACTGTAATGTACTCATTCAAGTCCACTATCTCCAGAAGTTCCTTCAGGTTCTGGTGAGCTATTGGGACTTCTGCTGCACTGTCCAGCATTGTCTGAGCCCATTCTCCGTTCTTGAGTTGTGTTCTCAGTATTCTCGGCATGTCTGATCTTTAGACCTGCTACTTTCTTTTTGGAGAATTGAGGTTTTGATTTGTTTTTCGGAACGTGTTTGTCGTCTTTCGATTTCACGCGTTCTTCTCTATGTTCTGACCGTCCTCTTCTTTCCGAAGTCTGTGACGAGATCTGAAAGGTACGAGAGGAACGTGTATCAGTATCTTGATACCTGTCAGGTTTTTTCAAATTATCCCTATTCCTGAGGTTATACCTCCTTTCAGAGGGCTCCTTTTGAGGAGACCTACCTCGGGATTGAGAACGTTTCTCGTTTGAATTTTGTTTGTTAGTCTCCCACTTCTTTTTAGAAGATGTAGGAGTTTGTTTAATAGAGTCCTTCTCAGGACTTTCAGATAGTTTTGGCTTCACTGGTCTTCCACCCAAACTATCTCTGCCTAATTCTGCATAAGATTGTTCTATTATTCTGGGTAGCTCAGTTTGATGTTCTGTAACGTCAAATTCCCTTAATTTCTGGCGGATCGCCACTGCTGCTGCCTCCCCTTTAATATTAGATAATATTATTGTTGAGACCTGGTCGAAATTTTTCAGTAATTTCATACCTAAATTTAGAGCAGGCTCTGCCCCGTATTCGTTTTGAATTTGTTTCAGGACATCAGGTATTACTGCAATTGATGGAATACCATGTGTTTTAGTATAGATGGCAGCAAAGACTGAGCCCCAAGTGGTGCAGTCTTCCAGTTGTGGTGTGATCCCCATTGGTAAACTAATTGTTAGGATTCTGTGTTTCTCATACGGGCTAGTATTTGGAAATACTGCTTCGATTTGAGTAATTGTTTGAGCTATCCAACACGGAATTTGCTCACGTTTTGTGGGCATTTTTCCCATGACTGCGTATAGAGTCTGTGGTGTAATTTTTGTGTAGTCCCCGGTTGAGGGGTCCGATGGGAATGGTTAATGGTGGTTGGACTGTGAAAGTCCGCATGACATATTGGACCAATTGTCTGTATATTTTTATTAACTCTGTAAGTTGAGTAAGTAGTTCCTCATCCGTCATTATATCCAGTTCAGGATGATGTGTGTAGCCGGCTAGAATCGGCCATGTTGCTCCTGGTCTACCTAGTGGACCGAGCCTGGTAATGTTTCTGTGATGTTTTAGGGCGCCTTTAAACCAGAGCTGATGCTCCTGGTATGTTAGTGGAATTTCAATATCCTCCAAAGGAATATATTCCTCTGGTGGATCATCTTCTTTGTAGAAGCGAAACAGATTTGTAACTGGATTGGATTCAGGAGACATTACCCATGAATAGAATACCTCTGTCTGAAAGGATTCGTGTGCCTCTATCACGAAAACTGCTCTACCGCCTTTTGGTGGTTTGCCGTGTTTTATGAGTTTTAGAGTGATGGCTCTTCTTAAGTTTGGATGGATGTCTATAACACCCTCCTCAGTTCCATCTAAACCTGTGATGTTATAAGCTGTTACAGCTGGTTGACCCGCAACGTCACCATTGTCGGAGTCAGGCATTTTGTTTTTGGAAAAATGTAGAACAAGTTTCAAGGAAACAAAGATAAGGTGCACAATATTTTGGAACACTGTATCCTTCAATGTTGAGCTAACCAAACATCTAATATATAGGGTACTTCCCTATGTAGCCGTGGCAGATACTTAACCCTGCCCACTCCAGACGTCTTTTGGAGTATATGGGTAGGGGTCTCTGAGAGAAAAGCACGGCTGAGTTACTCAGTATCTAACGTTAAATTACTGCCTTCCCAAACCGTTGGGCGCCATTTAGTGTAGCTCCTATTTCCCTAATGGGCTCTGCACATTGGAATAATATAACCTATAGGTTTGACATAGGACTAAGGTCGGTATGTCCCTATCGAGTATATTAAACTTAATTACTTGTGCCAGCTAGCTCAAAGGCCACTAGAAACTCCTTGATAAACAAGAAGGGAGTAGTTTCTGGCAGCCACAAAACATGACAACTTTGTTTCCCTTTTAGAATCAGAACGTGTCCCAGAGTCGTAGAAACAATAGATAACTATTTCACTCAGCTCAATCGTGCATGCTTAGTTTTCCCAAAGTTACACAGAAAGAACAGACGGGCGTTTCGATAAAAGATTTATTGAACAGTCTTGTTTCTCGTGTAAGTAAAATGTGCTGTTACGATCACAAGACAGTATGCGAGATAAATAATGTACAGAGTGAGCAGTAGAAATAAATAATACTGCGCTAGCATGATCTTTAGTAGATATTCATTTACATAAGTAAGATAAACTAAAAATGCGAGTACTCATAAGATGCGTGTCTAAGCTAGTTCTACCCCAATGTACCTAACCTAGGTATAGGGAGAGGTATGAAGTAGGTGGAGTATTCCTTACTACGGTATACTAAGAGTATGTTAAGCCTAGTATGCCTAGTATGCCAAGAGTCCCTCTAGGTTTCTAATCAGCTCCATACCTTAAGAATGAGAGAGGTGGGAATCTCTTGCCAGACTCGAAGTCCAACACCCCGCGAGGGAAGTCAGATCACTGGAAGCTGAACTCTCTGCGTGCAGGGATGACACCGTCTTCTCAGTGCGTCAGGCCGGGAAACGGGCTCCTCTGAAGTCGAGGTCTCCTCTGATTTACAAGGGCTAGGGAAGGTATATTTATACCTGAGAGGTACCTCAGAATGTTAGCATTGACGTGAATCGGACAGCGGAAGACGTCATGAATGAAGCTCTAAGGTATAACGGTTCATGCATAATAGATGAGTCCTTGAAGAAATCAATAGTCCTGTGCTAGGGAGACTCCTGGAGCCTAAGGGTCTGTTCTTCAAGAACTCGTTGTGACGTTAGGGTGGACGGATGTCAGAGATCATGCCTGTATTTGGAGTGCACGGTTTAATGCCTAAATAAGGACTGGGATTTTATGCCTATATAAGGGCAGGGCGGATTGTGCCTATATAAGGACATGATACAGGAAAGCCCATGTACGGACACCCTAAGAGGAATACAACAGCCTGACTCTGCCCTTTTCTGCCTCTTGAAGAAAACAACCTTTCTAGCTTCTTATTGCACCTAATAAAGGGAGTTTCACTTGCCTCAAACTTTACCCATCATTTCATTAGCCATAGTTCATACTTCATCTTTATTCATAGCCAACCTCACAGGCACCAAACCCCTGATTTTAGAGATCGCCTCACACCAAAATGAAAAATCACCACCATCCAACCTTATTTCCTATCAGTGTAGCACCTTCCTTGCATTCTTGTGCTCAGTTATAAGCCCCGAGGCCTCATTTGCGCGACAGAATACACCGAATTTCAAGGGCAAAGAATTAATACATTGATAAAGGAAGATAAGGCTTTGTCTCTATTGCACCTACTTGAGAAAAAGGGGGGTTGGTAGGAGATCATGACGGAAAATATTTGTCATTTTGGGGCACAAGTGCCAAAAAGAGGGGCCACTTTTCTTCTCTGTTTTTCCAAGTGGAAATAAACTTAGCAAATGAAAATAAAATCCCAGTTTGCACATTTACCACCTTGGGATACTTTGAAAGCATTGGCAGGATTCGAACCCTTGTCCTGTGTGAGCCTGTGCCATCAGAGGCACAAGACTTACCATTGAGCTATAGCTCCTTGGTGTTCTAGATCCTTGCAGTAGTAACTATAAGCCACATACAGTCCCTGGTGTCATTGCCTGTGGATTTCATTACACATGAAAAGGATGACCATGATATAGAGACGATTTGATAAAATACTAAAAGGGAAGCCAGTGTGGTCCAGTGGGTAAGTTCCTGACTTCCACCCAGACAACCAGGGTTCGAATTCCGGGATCGGCACCAGGTGATGGATGATGGCGCAGCAGAGGTAAGTTGGAGGTAGGCCTACCTGGTAAGAAAAATGTGTGTGTGTGTGTGTGCGCGCGCGCGCGTGCTGTGTAAGAGTGGAGTCATGGCTGGTGAATGGTGATTGCAGAGTAGTTGGTAAGTAGCATGGGTCTGGTGAGAGAAAGGGGCGGGATCAGTGACGGGAACAGGTGTTAAGTGAGTTGGATGTAGGGTAGGTGGACTCAGGGGATAGGTATAGGGGGAGTGTAAGGGTAGGTGGGTGGGATACCAGGGACGAAGAAGGGGGGGATATAGAGGGAGGTGGAGCCTGGGACAGAGAAGAGATGTCAGAGCAGAGTGGGGCCAGTTGTGGTCACTCATGTAGTGGTTCACTAGCCCACATTAGGGGTGATTAATTACACTGGGGAACACTATTTTTTTTTTTACTGCATCCCCACTACACTATCTGATTTGGGGGGTGGCAGTCAAATTTGGGGGAGCAATATTAAAAGGGGTTTGGGGGTGCATTATGAAGGGTGATGGGGACACAGAATGACATGCCTTCTGGGTAATTTTGGGGTACCTTCCAAACATACCCCCTTCTCCACAAATACAGGCCAGCCATTCCTCATTCCTCATTCACTCAGTCATCTCAGTCCTCCACTCCATATGCCCTGCAAGACCAACAGGAACAAGAGGTATGTAATCAAGCAGAAGAAAAGCCTCAGTGTGCTCTTATGTTAATACTGCTGCCCTCTAGTAATACTACAGGGCAATTGCAGCATAATAATTGGACGGAGAAGAGGGCTGTCCTATGCAAATAATGTCCTCCCATGCTTACTTTCTTCTGAGATGGTGGATGGCTTGCGCTGTGATACATCCTACAACATGTGCTCTTCAGCCGATTTCAAAAGCAGCCTATCTTAGGCTAAGGATTTTGCCACTCGAAAGTTGCACATGGGGACATCACCCTCATTTAGCAGGGCCCCAAATTGCCTACAGTCATCCTTTATACAGAACAAGGGCGTTCGAGGCATTCGAGGGTGTCCTTCAAAGGATGGAAGGGGTGTTTAAAGCCCCAGCGAAGCCCATACAAGCCCTGCCCCATGTAGTGTAGTTCCTATTTCCCTAATAGGCTCTGCGCATTGGAATAATATAACCTATAGGTTTGACATAGGACTAAGGTCGGTATGTCCCTATCGATTATATTAAACTTAATTACCTGTGCCAGCTAGCTCAGAGGCCACTAGAAACTTCTTGAAGACAAGAAGGGAATAGTTTCTGGAAACCACATAACATAAAACCCTGATCCCTCAGGATCGTGGAAACAATATACTACTTTTCATTCAGTCACTCATCTCAGAGAAGTACATAGAAGAAACAGTTGGGTGTGTTTACAATAAAATGTATTGCACAGTTGTTGTTCTAGTACTGGTTATATGTGCTGCGACAACTTTTGGACAGTAGCAGAGAAATATGGCCAGCAGTGCAGTTAAATAAAAATGCATGGTACAGTTTTACCATTGTGCAATAGTAATGAACACATACATGAAATGCAGAATGCATTAAGATAAAGCCTATACCCCTATGATGCCTAACTAGATGTACCTAAGTGTACCTAGCATGTGTGTAGGTCTTAGAGAGCCAAGAATCCCCCTAGGATTTAGTCTAACCCCATTACCTCAGTGGGACTTCATCCTGGTGTTGAGCTGGACACCCCAGGATAGGTGGATGGACCTCTGCCAGCTGGAGCTGTGGCATGATGCAAGTTGCAGCGTCTCAGGTCAGAGTGGCGGCATGGAAAGTCTCGGTCCTCTCTAGTTTGCTTGGGCAAAGGGAGGTATATTTATACCTGATAGATGCCTTGAAGTGTTAGTATTGACGTACAGTCGGTCAGAGGAAGACCGCAGGAATGAACCCTTAGGAAATAGTGGTTCATGCATATTTGAATGAGTCCTTGGAGAAATCAATAATCCTGTGCTAGGGAAAATCCCAAGAGCGAAGGGTCTTTGTCTAAGAACTTGTTGTGACATAGGTTAGTCACTTTTGGACATGGCTATGACATATTTAGACTGGACCGTCTTCTGCACCCAGAGCACACGTCAGATAAGGGACAGACTCTGTTGCTCGTTATTTGTGAAGGGAGGGCCAATGTAGGTGAAAGGTCCTGCCTGTCTCTGTGGCACGAAGGATTTGAGCCTCTGAAACAGCGCACCTATGTTAGGGCCGCAATCCAGCACATAACACCCACTCCTATCTATGGACAATCATGAATAACCCATTAAAAGCAAACTACGTGACTAAAATAGGCATTAGCATATGATTGGCAGGTAGTTGCATGAGAGTGTTGTTTATGAGCTAAAAAAATAGGAGCTGTTAAAATATGTACAATTACTATAGACTCTGTGGAGACAGGAAAAATCTATAGTGTCATTAAAAATACTCTCTTAGAGTCAGTAGTTACTTATAAAAGTTCCTGTTTATAAAATTGAAAACTCTTACAAGCTGTTCAGAAGACCATGCTTGCTTTAGAGGAAAAAAAAAAGAAAGAGAAAGGTCATTTTAGAGGGAATGCTCCAAGCACTCGGTCAGAGTTGAAACAATAAGAGAAAAAATGTGTTTCAGGACATGTTTTAGCAAAATCGAGATAACAAGTGGCTGAGAGACATAACACTTCTTGTTTTTAGTTACTGCAGGGGACGGACCTTTGCAATACCTCGTAGATTCAGAGCACAGAATGAGCAGTGCTGCCAGTTGCTGGTTCTGAGGCAGCCGGTGCTGTAATCAATACCTTGGTGCTAGCTAAAGGAAGCAAAAAGGCACCCTCCGGATTTTGCAAGGAATGCTTTGGTTTGATGGGAATACGCTTGGGACACAGCCAAGCATGGGACTTCAGCAGTTCCAGCCTGGTGGTAAATGCCGCTGGCGTTTCCTTTGGAAGTGTCAGACAGATGATGACCACGCATTCTTCACTGCAAAAAACAGGCATCAGAGAACAGGTATGTTGCAGTTGCAGTCTTTTCAGACTGGTCTTTCAAATATTAGAAACCATGAAAAGCATGGTTCCTGTTTGCAAGGTATTCCCAAGGTGCATCACACTGCTTGTGTGTGAAAGATAAAGTTTATCAAAAAGGAAAGAGGGGCAGTCTGTATTTAAGAGTGCTATTTTGCAAAAAAGAAAAAATATTTCTTTAGCTGATGTGAAAATGAAAAATAAAAGTGCTGCACAAGCATGGTTTTCAGATTGCTCAAAGCATTTGAACTTTATAAAGGAAACTTTTGTTTCACTACTGTCAGTGTTGGGGCTTCTAGCCAAAAAGGGCAAAACTTTTCTACACTGTAGGATTTCACTACCTCTGGATGTTATCTGTACATAACGTAGGTCTGGCTTATATATACTGAGTCCCTTGGTGATGTTCAGGAATCATTTTTGTGACAGGTATTTGTGTCAAAGGGCCAAACCACCCATACCTTCCTAACTGGGTCTGTCCTGTTTTGTAAATGGCATCTAATGTTGCCCCTGCTGATGTAAGTCAACTATTCCACCCCCGTGCGATGGTGTTTGGTGGTGTTTGGCAACGTTCCTACTGGTGTTTAAACAACCACATTTCTAGATGCATTACAATTGTGTAGGAGTTGATAACCTTAATGAAGGTAACGGGTATAAAGCGTCACAATAAGAATAAATCTCTAACATTTCATGATCTGAAAATGTAGCAATTATTCCTAAAACAGACAGCACATTATTCACTGTATCAGTAACCCAATTTTCAGAAAAATGTACTGCAGGTAATGACATCACTGAATGAATGATAAAATGAATGAAAATGAATGAAAGTTGAAAATACATTAATCCGAATTAAAAACCGGATGATTAAATACATCATTTAGAATACAAAGGCTTGTTCAGGCCGAATACAATTATAAGTCTCTTTTGCATTTGAATTTAAAATGGATGTGGCTTCAGTTTTATGTTGATCCTGTGTTGTAGAAAGTGTCCACTAAAAGTCATACTAAAAGCTAGCTCTAAGCAAAGCTAGAACAGAAAAAGATGAACCCAGAAATACTCCATAGTTCTACCCATGGTGAAGCCAGGTCTGTATCTTTTTGGAAAAGGAAAAGGTTCAAAAGATTGTACTTGTATGTTCGTTGTTTGTTTTTTGGCTGGCTGCGCCTCCTGTTCACGTGGAGCCATGGAAAACGTATCACAGTTAATGAAATAGCCAGTCTGTATGATCAATTGTTGAACTTGCATCGTGTTTAGTTTAAGTTATTTCTGCTGTTTTTGTTGAAAAACGTTTGAAATGTTGAAATTAATAGTTGATGTCTTTGCTGAAAAACTTTCAGATGTTGAAGTTAATATTTTATGTTTTTGTTGAAAAACCATTGAAGCATGTATTAGTTGTTGCTTTTGTTGAAAAATGATGCATTTATTATTTGATGTTTTTGTTGAAAAACGTTGAAGCATTTATTATTTGATGTTTTTGTTGAAAAACGTTGGTGTACACATTTGTTTTTGGCCAAATTGCAACTTGAGTGTTGTCTTGACTTATTTTGAATTTGAAAGGTTGGTTCAAGGAGAACTAGTTCCATTGCATAGTCCCCCACTCCATGGATTTCATTTCTCAAACGTGATGAGCTTTTCAGTTTGAAGTTCTTGAATAGTAGTGAGAGGGACGTCTACTACTGTGGAGTTCACGAGGCCTACTGCTCAGTATTGGCCACATAGTTTTTGGTTGATTCTTTCATTTGAAATTAATCTGTTTTCCTTTTTCACGGCAAGATGCAGCAAAAGTACAATTCTTGTTCCTTTCACTTCAAGGAATGGCACAGGTTTTCCTGTATGAGGGGCCATATTCCTTTGTGTCCGCGATCTTTATCTCTCTCTGCCCAGATCCCCGACTTTTGGGATTCAGACAGGTCTTGCCGTGATTACCTCGGCTTCCCAGTGGCGGCCTGTTTCACTTTGACAGAATCTTTGTTAGTTTCTTTGTTTCCTTTAGTTCCTGTAAAACAGCCAAACGATCATAGATACAGAATGGTTTTCATCCACCACTGAGCCTTCACATTTTATGATCAGGTTCCCACATTCGTAAATGGAGTCAGACCTCCTAGAGAGCTTCTTGGCTGGGTGTGTATTGCCACCTGAATCAATATAAGTGTTTGACCTCACTAGCGCCCCGCCTAATACCCTAGCTGTTAAGGATTGCTCTTTGCCCCAGTCCTTCCTCTCCTCTACCTAAATTCCCTCAGGATGGCGTTGAAGAGGAGTACCGCAATATTACGTCCATCCCTTCCATGGCCTCTTTGTCAGCCCGAGAGCTAAGCATGGAGCCACAGTCAGGGTGTAACGTTGATTGCGTATCTCCTGTTATGGACTCGCAAATCTTTTTATAACAGTTCTGAGCGTCAGCCGAGCGCTAAGGCCATACCTATAGGAAACTTGAGCACGGATCCACTGCCACCAAGATATATTTTTAAGCCACCTCAAAATTTGAGGGGCCACAGTGGTCCTGTTACATGACACGATCAAGTGGACAGTCTGATGCTGTCTAGCAATGGGACCTGTGCGGGTCTTGTGATGGTGTAGCCTGGCATTTGTTTGCAGATTTTGCAGTTCAAGACAAAGCCAATAGTCTGACTTCTGAACCCTGGCCACCAATAGCACTGTTTGCAATGAAGAAATAGTAGCTATTACCCCTGAATGTGCGGAGCCCAAGCCCTTGTGTGCTTTAAATGATTAATTCCTGCCTACTATCCATATTTGGAAATACTCTATCCCCCACTCCAGGAATCTGAGCATATGGAATGTTGTTTGCACCTAACTTGTAGGAGTATATAAGTGGAAATTTCTTAGGCACTGCTGTGCTGCCTTTGGTGAAGCAATTACAGCCACTATATTCTAACCGTCTATTCTCGTTGTTGAACGAGTGTGCGCAGCTACGGAAGCTATGTGAACAGCCCCCTGTGTGGCTTCTACAGCCAATGAATTCCCTGCAACGTGCACACCATCACGTTGATGACTCAGTGTGTTAATCACGTGAGTTTTTGTTTGGTAGGTCGTATTTTTCAACTCCACTATCTGTTCCCATAATTTTTGTGTTTAATTATGCCACCTTTTTCATCTTTAAACCCATTTTGTTCCCAATGGTGTAAATATTTATTACATGATTGCACATAGTAAAAGGAATCGCACACTATAAGTGTGGGGAATTCGCGATCCGTGTTTACAAGTGCAAGTATCAGGGCTTTTAAAGCTGCCAACCGAGCCGTGCTATTACCTAGAGGTAGTTTTTTGGTGCAATGAGGACAGAACTTGCCACCAGCATCTGTTATTTAACAAAGGCGGCCGGTGGTGCAGACCCATCAGTATAAATCTTAAAAATTCATACTGGTCTAGAGGCAAGATTTCATTTGGTAGATGATGTTCTTTCTCATATTGCAGGAATGCCTGTGTTTTTAAACTTGGATCAAATCTGGATTCAAAGTCTGATGCAGCAAAATAATTAGCCCTTTGTATCCATTCTGGATGTAAGGCTTTGGCATTAGGAATGCTAGCCCCGGTACTGGGGTGACGACAATAATGCATCATCCCATGAGCCAGTGCTCTTTCTTTTGCTACAGCAGTCTGAATGGTTGTCAGAATTTTTTCCTGTTGAATTAAAACTCATTTCTTTGTTTGTGTACAGATGAGATTTGTATGTGATTGGTACAGTTTCACCTTCATTAAAGGTTTAATAAGTGTACCCGCATTGACCATAAATGATACTGAGTACCAAGTGGTGCAAGTTTACACGTGTGTGTATGTGTTTGGAAGCAATAATATCTTCCTGGAGTGAACCAAGAATATTGGTGTGTTCTTGTGTCCAGTGTTTGACTGAAAAGTCAGCTTTGAAAAAGGTCGTATAAAGGTTTTACTCTCTCTGCGAAATCAAAAATGTATGTTCTGCCAAAATCTAGGAATTTCAGTACTGATTGGAAGTTGTTTTAATGTCTTTGGAGGCTGGAGCGGCGCACACTTTTCTAAAAAGTTAGCTGCCAGGCTTTTCCCTTCACTTGAAAACTAGTATCCCAAAAATAGGACACAGAGGTGGGCAATTTTTGATTTCTCAAAATTAAATTTGTAGCCCCCAGAGGCGAATCCCATAATAATGGTGCTCAGCCTGGTCAAGTGTTTCCCCAATAGGTCGTCCGTTAGATAAATATCATCCAAATAGGACAATGCTTCTTCATCAAAGTGCTTTAGCCATTCAGTAACTCTTTCAGAAAATACCCCTGAGCTGTACTCATACCCACGGGGGAGATGACAAAAAATTGTCGCTGGGACTCTAATATACTAAATGCTGTTAGGTACCTGTTTTCAGGTGCTATAGTTTGACAGAAAAATACATTTGAGACAACAAGTGTCGTTTTGTATTTTTTCCCGCATAATGTTATTCATTAATGCGGCACTATCTGCATGTTGGACAGCATATGTCTTTGTGCAAGTGTTCAAGTGTCTGTAAATATAAACTAGACAAAATGTATTATCATGTTTTGATAAGTGAAACAAGAGATTGTTCTTTTGTGAAGTGCATTTTTCAATGATCTCCTGGTATTCAAGTTGATCTAAGATCTCCTTGACATGTCTTTTTAGCTTCTTGCTTAATACGATATTGTCTTTGATCATGTGGTGAAACTATCAATGGGATCACATGGTGGGTTGAGGCATCATCCCATCCAGCGTGATTTTTATACAATGCTGGAGCTTGGGCTACTGCCCACTCCCATGCATATGTATGTTTAAGGTGAACTGGAACATGGTTGGAAAATGCAGGAAAAATATACTTTCTCCCTTTGGGCGCTCCCTGACGAATGCTGGCGGCTAATCTTGTTCTGCTAACAGTATGTCGAAACCAGACGATAGGTTCTTCGCAAAGAGACCTTTTACTTTCCTGTGTTTGTCCTCCTCCATGCAGAGTGTTATTTCATATAACTTGTGTGGGACGCTCACCCTTTTGTCTGGTGTTTCCACCGTGATGTAATCATTCAATTTTGCTGTCCAGAAATTCCTTCAGGTTCTGGCTAGCTATTGTTACTTCTGCCGCTCTGTCTAGCATTGTCTGAGCCCATTCCCCGTTCAGAAGTTGAGTCCTTAGGATTCTGTGCATGTCTAACTTTGAGACCTGCAACTTTCTTCTTTTTAAATTGAGCTTTGGATTTTGGCTTGTCTTTTGTTTTAGAAGAGTCCTGAGCGTGCTTGTCCCTGGACTGCTTGCGCTCTTCTTTGTGTGCTGACTTTCCTTCTCTCCCTGTGTTGTTTGTCGAGAGGAATGTGTATCAGTATCCTGATACCTGTCAGGTTTCCTAATATTATCCCTATTCCTAAGGTTATACCTCTTTGCAGAGGGCTCCTGTTGAGGAGACCTACCTCAGGACTGAGAATCTTTTCTGAAAAATTGTTTTTTATTATTATCCCACTTCTTTTAGAAGAAGTAGGTGTCTGCTTAGAATTGTCCTTCTCAGGACTGCCCATTAGCTGTGGTTTTAAAAGCTTTCCCACCCAAACTGTCCCTTCCCAGTTCTGCATATGCAGTTTCAATTATTTTGGGAAGTTCTTGTGGTTGGTCTATAAGACTGACCTCTCTTAGGTGTTGGCGGATCGCCACTGAAGCTGCTTCCCCTTTAATGTTAGCTAGTATTATTTTTGATACTTGGTCGTAGTTACCTAGTAATTTCATACCTAAGGTTAGAGCTGGTTCAGCTCCATACTTGTTCTGTATCTGTCGTAAGACATCTGGAATTACTGCTAAGGAAGGAATACCATGAGTCCTGGTATATGTGGCAGCAAAGACTGTACCCCAAGTGGTGCAGTCCTCTAACTGTGGTGTGATCTCCATGGGCAAGCAGAGTGTTAGCATTATATGCTTTCAAATGGTGTGGTATTTGGAAATACTGCTTCTAACTGGGTAATTTTCTGAGCTACCCAGAAAGGAATCTGTTCACATTTTGTGGGCAGTTTGCCTATTACTGTGTGTAATGTTTGTGGAGGGATTTTAGTAGCAGTGCTCTGTGTTGGAGCTGTGTTATTTGTAGCTACTGTGGGCTGGACACCAAGTGTCCTCATGACGAGTTGCGTCATGGCTCTTTAAGAGTTTTACCAACTCTTTGTGTTGTAGGAGCAGTGCATCTTGTGGCATTATATCAATGTCAGGATGTGGTGTGTAGCCAGCTAATATTGGCCTTGTAGCTCCTGGTCTACCTAGTGGACAGAGCCTGGTTTTATTTATTTGTTGTAGGGCGCCATTAAACCAGAAATTGTGGTCCTGGTCAGTGTGCGGAATCTTAATCTCCTCGAACGGAGTGTAGACCGCTGGGACTTTTTCATGTATGTAAGAATGAAAAGTCTGAGTTGTTGCATTTACTGCTGGGAATGTAACCCAAGAATAGAACACATCTGTTTGATAATCTTCGTGTGCCTCTATTATTATCACTGTACCCTCTTGGTCTGTTAAACCATGTCTGAGGGGTTTTTGTGTGAGTGTATGCCTGATTTTGGGTGCAAAATGTATTGCATTTGCTTCCTCTTCGTCGTTTGAGTCCTGTGTCCCAGTGACAGGAGCAGCTGCCTCGACAGACATTGTGTTGTGAAAACAAAATGTCCTAAAGGGTTTTAAGATAAGGTTTTAAAAGGCACAATTGTTTGGGAACTTTTTTCTTCAAGCTTGATTAACCTACAGCCAATACATAGGAAGATTGCCTACTCAGCTGTGGCGGAATTTTGTGCCTACCCACTCCAGACGTTTCTGGCATTTTGTGAGTAGGGGTCTCTGAGAATAAGCATGACTGAACTACTCAGATTCTACTGTTAAATAAGTGCCAAATTTACGTTGGGCGCCATGTAGTGTAGTTCCTATTTCCCTAATAGGCTCTGAGCATTGGAATAATATAACCTATAGGTTTGACATAGGACTAAGGTCGGTATGTCCCTATCGATTATATTAAACTTAATTACCTGTGCCAGCTAGCTCAGAGGCCACTAGAAACTTCTTGAAGACAAGAAGGGAATAGTTTCTGGCAACCACATAACATAAAACCCTGATCCCTCAGGATCGTGGAAACAATATACTACTTTTCATTCAGTCACTCATCTCAGAGAAGTACATAGAAGAAACAGTTGGGTGTGTTTACAATAAAATTTATTGCACAGTTGTTGTTCTAGTACTGGTTATATGTGCTGCGACAACTGTTGGACAGTAGCAGAGAAATATGGCCAGCAGTGCAGTTAAATAAAAATGCATGGTACAGTTTTACCATTGTACAATAGTAATGAACACATACATGAAATGCAGAATGCATTAAGATAAAGCCTATACCCCTATGATGCCTAACTAGATGTACCTAAGTGTACCTAGCATGTGTGTAGGTCTTAGAGAGCCAAGAATCCCCCTAGGATTTAGTCTAACCCCTTACCTCAGTGGGACTTCATCCTGGTGTTGAGCTGGACACCCCAGGATGGGTGGATGGACCTCTGCCAGCTGGAGCATGATGCAAGTTGCAGCGTCTCAGGTCAGAGTGGCGGCATGGAAAGTCTCGGTCCTCTCTAGTTTGCTTGGGCAAAGGGAGGTATATTTAAACCTGATAGATGCCTTGAAGTGTTAGTATTGACGTACAGTCGGTCAGAGGAAGACGTCAGGAATGAACCCTTAGGTAATAGTGGTTCATGCATATTTAATTAGTCCTTGGAGAAATCAATAATCCTGTGCTAGGGAAAATCCCAAGAGCGAAGGGTCTTTGTCTAAGAACTCGTTGTGACATAGGTTAGTCACTTTTGGACATGGATATGACGTATTTAGAATGGACCGTCTTCTGCACCCAGAGCACATGTCAGATAAGGGACAGACTCTGTTGCTCGTTATTTGTGAAGGGAGGGCCAATGTAGGTGAAAGGTCCAGCCTGTCTCTGTGGCACGAAGGATTTGAGCCTCTGAAACAGTGCACCTATGTTAGGGCCTCAATCCAGCACATAACACTACTGTGATGCTCCATCGCTTAACCTGCTGCAGCAGGCATGATTCAGACCTGCTGAAGCAAAGACCTGACTCTGCCCTTTTCTGCCTCTTGAAGAAAACAACCTTTCTAGCTTCTTATTGCACCTAATAAAGGGAGTTTCACTTGCCTCAAACTTTACCCATCATTTCATTAGCCATAGCTCATACTTCATCTTAATTCATAGCCAACCTCACAGGCACCAAACCCCTGATTTTAGAGATCGCCTCACACCAAAATGAAAAATGACCACCATCCAACCTTATTTCCTATCAGTGTAGCACCTTCCTTGCATTCTTGTGCTCAGTTATAAGCCCCGAGGCCTCATTTGCGCGCTACAATACACCGAATTTCAAGGGCAAAGAATTAATACATTGAAAAGGAAGATAAGGCTTTGTCTCTATTGCACCTACTTGAGAAAAAGGGGGGTTGGTAGGAGGTCATGACGGAAAATATTTGTCATTTTGGGGCACAAGTGCCAAAAAGAGGGGCCACTTTTCTCCTCTGTTTTTCCACATGAAAATAAACTTAGCAAATGAAAATAAAAAACCTGTTTGCACATTTACCACCTTGGGATACTTTGAAAGCATTGGCAGGATTCGAACCCTTGTCCTGTGTGATCCTGTGCCATCAGAGGCAAAAGACTTACCATTGAGCTATAGCTCCTTGGTTTGCTAGACCCTTGCAGTAGTAACTATAAGCCACATACAGGCCCTGGTGTCAATGCCTGTGGATTTCATTACCCATGAAAAGGATGACCATGATATAGGGACGATTTGATAAGATACTGAAAGGGAAGCCAGTGTGGTCCAGTGGGTAAGTTCCTGACTTCCACCCAGACAACCAGGGTTCGAATCCTGGTATTGGCACCAGGTGATGGATGATGGCACAGCAGAGGTAAGTTGGAGGTAGGCCTGCCTGGTAAGAAAAATGTGTGTGTCTGTGTGTGCGCACGCTGTGTAAGAGTGGAGTCATGGCTGGTGAATGGTGATTGCAGAGTAGTTGGTAAGTAGCATGGGTCTGGTAAGAGCAAGGGGCGGGATCAATGACAGGTGAAGAAGGGGAACAGGTGGTAAGTGAGTTCAGTGTAGGGTGGGTGGACTCAGGGATAGGTGTAGGGGCAGTGCAAGGGTGGGTAGGTAGGTGGGTGGGATACCAGGGATGAAGAAGGGGGGGATATAGAGGGATCCTGGGACAGAGAAGAGATGTCAGAGCAGAGTGGGGCCAGTTGTGGTCACTCATGCAGTGGTTCACTAGCCCACATTAGGGGTGATTAATTACACTGGGGAACACTAATTGTTTTTTACTGCATCCCCACTACACTATCTGATTTGGGGGTGGCAGTCGAATTTGGGGAGCAGTATTAAAAGGGGTTTGGGGGTGCATTATGAAGGGTGATGGGGACACAGAATGACATGCCTTCTGGGTAATTTTGGGGTACCTTCCAACATACTCCCTTCTCCACAAATACAGGCCAGCCATTCCTCATTCACTCAGTCATCACAGTCCTCCACTCCATATGCCCTGCAAGACCAACATGAACAAGAGGTATGTCAGCAAGCAGAAAAAAAGCCTCAGTGTGCTCTTATTTTCATACTGCTGCCCTCTAGTAACACTACATGGCAATTGCAGCATAATAATTGGACTGTCCTATGCAAATAATGTCCTCCCATGCTTACTTTCTTCTGAGATGGTGGACGGCTTGCGCTGTGATACATCCTACAACATGTGCTCTTCAGCCGATTTCAAAAGCAGCCTATCTTAGGCTAAGGGTTTTGCCACTCGAAAGTTGCACATGGGGACATCACCCTCATTTAGCAGGGCCCCAAATTGCCTGCAGTCATCCTTTATACAGAACAAGGGCGTTCAAGGGCGTTCGAGGGCGTCCTTCAAAGGATGGAAGGGATGTTTAAAGCCCCAGCCAAGCCAATCCAAGCCCCGCCCCATGTTCTACTGTGATGCTCCATCCCTTCACCTGCTGCAGCAGGCATGATTCAGACCTGCTGAAGCAAAGGCCTGACTCTGCCCTTTTCTGCCTCTTGAAGAAAACAACCTTTCTAGCTTCTTATTGCACCTAATAAAGGGAGTTTCACTTGCCTCCAACTTTACCCATCATTTCATTAGCCATAGTTCATACTTCATCTTTATTCATAGCCAATCTCACAGGCACCAAACCCCTGATTTTAGAGATCACCTCACACCAAAATGAAAAATCACCACCATCCAACCTTATTTCCTATCAGTGTAGCACCTTCCTTGCATTCTTGTGCTCAGTTATAAGCCCCGAGGCCTCATTTGCGGGCTACAATACACCAAATTTCCAGGGCAAAGAATTAATACATTGATAAAGGAAGATAAGGCTTTGTCTCTATTGCACCTACTTGAGAAAAAGGAGGGTTGGTAGGAGGTCATGACGGAAAATATTTGTCATTTTGGGGCACAAGTGCCAAAAAGAGGGGCCACTTTTCTCCTCTGTTTTTCCAAGTGGAAATAAATTTAGCAAATGAAAATAAAAAACCTGATTGACTTTTACCACCTTGGGATACTTTGAAAGCATTGGCAGGATTTGAACCCTTGTCCTGTGTGAGCCTGTGCCATTAGAGGCACAAGACTTACCATTGAGCTATAGCTCCTTGGTGTTCTAGAGCCTTGCAGTAGTAACTATAAGCCACATACAGGCCCTGGTGTCATTGCCTGTGGATTTCATTACACATGAAAAGGATGACCATGATATACGGACGATTTGATAAGATACTAAAAGGGAAGCTAGTGTGGTCCAGTGGGTAAGTTCCTGACTTCCACCCAGACAACCAGGGTTCAAATTCCGGGATCGGCACCAGGTGATGGATGATGGCGCAGCAGAGGTAAGTTGGAGGAAGGTCTTCCTGGTAAGAAAAATGAGTATGTGTGCGCGCGCTGTGTAAGAGTGGAGTCATGGCTGGTGAATGGTGATTGCAGAGTAGTCGGTAAGTAGCATTGGTCTGGTGAGAGCAAGGGGCGGGATCAGTGACAGGTGAAAGAAGGGGAACAGGTGGTAAGTGAGTTGGAGTGGTGGGTGGACTCAGGGGATAGGTGGAGCGGGAGTGCAAGGGTAGGTAGGTGGGTGGGATACCAGGGACGAAGAAGGGGGGGATATAGAGGGAGATGGAGCCTGGGACAGAGAAGAGATGTCAGAGCAGAATGGGGCCAGTTGTGGTCACTCATGCAGTGGTTCACTAGCCCATATTAGGGGTGATTAATTACACTGGGGAACACTAATTTTTTTTACTGCATCCCCACTACACTATCTAATTTGGGGGGTGGCAGTCGAATTTAGGGGAGCAGTATTAAAAGGGGTTTGGGGGTGCATTATGAAGGGTGATGGGGACACAGAATGACATGCCTTCTGGGTAATTTTGGGGTACCTTCCAAACATACCCCCTTCTCCACAAATACAGGCCAGCCATTCCTCATTCACTCAGTCATCTCAGTCCTCCACTCCATATGCCCTGCAAGACCAACATGAACAAGAGGTATGTCAGCAAGCAGAAGAAAAGCCTCAGTGTGCTCTTATGTTGATACTGCTGCCCTCTAGTAACACTACATGGCAATTGCAGCATAATAATTGGACTGAGAAGAGGGCTGTCCTATGCAAATAATGTCCTCCTACGCTTACTTTCTTCTCTGATGGTGGACGGCTTGCGCTGTGATACATCGTACAACATGTGCTCTTCAGCCGATTTCAAAAGCAGCCTATCTTAGGCTAAGGGTTTTGCCACTCGAAAGTTGCACATGGGGACATCACCCTCATTTAGCAGGGCCCCAAATTGCCTGCAGTCATCCTTTGTACAGAACAAGGGAGTTCGAGGGCGTTTGAGGGTGTCCTTCAAAGGATGGAAGGGGTGTTTAAAGTCCCAGCCAAGCCCATACAAGCCCCGCCCCATGTTCTCCTGTGATGCTCCATCCCTTCACCTGCTGCAGCAGGCATGATTCAGACCTGCTGAAGCAAAGGCCTGACTCTGCCCTTTTCTGCCTCTTGAAGAAAACAACCTTTCTAGCTTCTTATTGCACCTAATAAAGGGAGTTTCACTTGCCTCAAACTTTACCCATCATTTCATTAGCCATAGTTCATACTTCATCTTTATTCATAGCCAACCTCACAGGCACCAAACCCCTGATTTTAGACATCGCCTCACACCAAAATGAAAAATCACCACCATCCAACCTTATTTCCTATCAGTGTAGCACCTTCCTTGCATTCTTGTGCTCAGTTATAATCCCCGAGGCCTCATTTGCACGCTACAATACACCGAATTTCAAGGGCAAATAATTAATACATTGATAAAGGAAGATAAGGCTTTGTCTCTATTGCACCTACTTGAGAAAAAGGGGGGTTGGTAGGAGGTCATGACGGAAAATATTTGTCATTTTGGGGCACAAGTGCCAAAAAGAGGGGCCACTTTTCTCCTCTGTTTTTCCAAGTGGAAATAAACTTAGCAAATGAAAATAAAAAACCCATTTGCACATTTACCACCTTGGGATACTTTGAAAGCATTGGCAGGATTCGAACCCTTGTCCTGTGTGAGCCCGTGCCATCAGAGGCACAAGACTTACCATTGAGCTATAGCTCCTTGGTGTTTTAGATCCTTGCAGTAGTAACTATAAGCCACATACAGGCCCTGGTGTCATTGCCTGTGGATTTCATTACACATGAAAAAGATGACCATGATATAGGGACGATTTGATAAGATTAACCCTGGTCGAAGTACTACGCTACGCTCGCGTAGTTTGCGAAGTTTGCGCTACTTCGCACTACGCGAATTGCACGTAGCACAGTGCAAACACGCGTAGCGGTCATTTTTTGCTTGCTCGCGTCCTCAACGTCAAGTTGGCGACCGCGAGCAAGCAAAATGACATCCCGGCGAGACTTTTTCCTCGTTCGCGATCAGCAACATCAAGTTGCCGATCGTGATCGTGGAAAATAAACCTCCCGGCGAGATTCTCAACGCGTGGAGGTCAGGTTTCTCATTGCGAGTGGTCGCGTATGCTCGCGACCGCTCGCGATGAGAAACTACCAGTCCGCGTTGAGAAAGCTGCCGCTCGAATAGAAATCTACTCGAGCGGCAGAAAACGACCGCTTGCTCTGTGCAAGATGCGGTTTGCACTGATTGCACAGTGCGGACAAGCATCCGGCACTGTGCAATGAGTGCGAACAGCATTTTGCACAGTGCACTACGCAGTTCGCGTAGCTCGCGTAGTGCGAAGTGCACTTCGCGTAGCTACGCGTAGCGCTACTACGCGAACTACGCCCAGGGTTAGTCAGAACAGACCATACTCTGGCAGTTGTTAACTTCTCCTGGGGAGGGGTAACTGGCCTTAAGAAGGTTGTGGTAAGTGCAGACCTACCAGTTGAATGCTTGCTTGGCAATGATCTAGAAACTTCAGCTTGGGCAGAAGTGGAGTTCAGGACCCATGCAGAAATGCTGGGGATCCCTGCAGATGTGTTTGCTGTGACCAGGTCACAGGCCAAAATGTCCAACACTGAACATGGCTTGGATCCTGGAACAATGGACCAAGTGCCATCCAAGAGGAGGAGCAGTAGTGTTAAGGCAGTGCCTTCCCCCTTGGCTCAGAAGGAAGATCAATCTCTTGAGGGAGATGATCTCAGTCCTGAGGAAGGAACTGTCCCAGAGAAGCTTGAGCCTGATCAGGTTGAGTTCTTGGGGACAGGGGGCCCTTCCAGGGCTGATCTGAGCCAGGAGCAGCAAAGCTGCCCCTCTCTTGAACCCCTCAGACAGCAAGCTGCTGATGAGGCTGCTGGGAATGCTAGTGGTCCCCATAAAGTGTATTGGGATGATGGACTCTTGTACTCAGAGTGTAGAGACCCCAAGCCTGGTGCCACCAGGATGTTCATTATACCTCTGAAGTTCAGGGGCTTCCTATTGACCCTTGCCCATGATATTCCCCTAGCAGGTCACCTGGGCCAGAACAAGACCTGGGACAGAATTGTCCATCACTTTCACTGGCCCCACATGTCTGAAGACACCAAGGAGTTTTGTCGCTCCTATGTAACCTGCCAAGCCAGTGGGAAGGCAGGTGGCACCAGGAAGGCCCCCCTGATACCACTACCTGTGGTGGGGGTTCCCTTTGAAAGAGTGGGGATTGATATTGTTGGTCCCATGGATCCCCAAACAGCATCTGGGCACAGGTTTATCCTGGTGGTGGTGGACCATGCCACTAGGTACCCAGAGGCTATTCCCCTTAGGACCACTACAGCACCTGTGGTGGCAAGGGCCCTCCTGGGAATTTTCTCAAGAGTGGGCTTCCCTAAGGAGGTTGTATCAGACAGAGGTGCAAACTTTATGTCTGGATACTTGAAGGCAATGTGGAAGGAGTGTGAAGTGACTTACAAATTCACCACACCCTATCACCCACAATGCAATGGTTTAGTTGAGAGATTCAACAAAACCTTAAAGGGCATGATCAAAGGGCTCCCAGAAAAGCTTAGGCGAAGATGGGACATACTCTTGCCCTGCCTTTTGTTTGCATACAGGGAGGTGCCTCAAAAGGGGTTGGCTACAGCCCTTTTGAACTTTTGTTTGGTCACCCTGTCAGGGGTCCCTTGTGCTTGGTGAAGGAAGGATGGGAGTTACCTCTCAAGCCCCCAAAGCAAGACATAGTGGACTACGTACTGCGTCTCCGCTCCAGGATGGCTGAATACATGAAAAAGGCAACTAAAAACCTTGAGGCTAGCCAGGAACTGCAAAAAGCCTGGCATGACCAAAAGGCTGTACTGACTGTTTACCAGCCAGGACAGAAGGTGTGGGTGTTGGAGCCAGTGGCCCCAGCAGCTCTCCAAGACAAATGGAGTGGACCCCATACCATTGTTGAACAGAAGGGTGAGGTTACCTTTTTGGTAGACCTAGGAACACCCAGGAGTCCCCACAGGGTTGTCCATTTCAACAGACTGAAACCATATGTGGACAGGGCAGACATGGGCTTGCTCATGGCTACTGATGAGGGACAGGAGGAAGAGAGTGACCCACTCCCTGACCTGCTCTCACAGAACCCTGATGATGGGTCAGTGGATGGTGTAGCCTTGGCAGGCAGCCTCACTGCCCAGCAGCAAACTAATTGCAGACAGGTGCTCAATCAGTTCAGGCATATGTTCTCTCTGACTCCAAGTCAGACCACCTGGTGCACTCATGAAGTGGACACTGGGGACAGTCTGCCTATTAAATATAAGATTTATAGGCAACCTGACCATGTTAGGGACTGTATCAGGACAGAAGTCCAGAAAATGTTGGATTTGGGCGTTATTGAACCCTCCGATAGCCCTTGGGCTAGTCCAGTGGTCCTTGTGCCAAAACCTCACACCAGTGGTGGGAAAAGAGAGATGAGGTTTTGTGTGGACTACAGGGGTCTCAATGCAGTCACTAGGACTGATGCCTATCCAATACCAAGGGCAGATGAGCTAATAGACACTTTGGTCTCAGCCAAGTATCTAAGCACATTTGACCTGACAGCTGGCTACTGGCAGATCAGACTAGCTGATGATGCAAAGCCAAAAACAGCATTCTCAAACCCTAGTGGACATTATCAATTTGTGGTAATGCCCTTTGGTTTGAAGAATGCACCTGCCACTTTTCAGAGGTTGGTGAACACAGTCCTTACAGGTCTGGAAGCCTATAGTGCAGCATATCTAGATGATATTGCTGTCTTTAGCTCCACCTGGGAGGATCACCTGGTCCACCTCAGAAATGTTTTAGAGGCCCTGCAAAAAGCAGGCCTCACTATCAAGGCCACCAAGTGCCAGATAGGGCAGAGTCAGGTTGTGTACCTGGGCCACCTTGTAGGTGGAGGCCAGGTTCAACCACTGCAGAGCAAGATCCAGACCATCATGGACTGGGTTGCTCCAACTACCCAGACTCAGGTGAGAGCCTTCTTAGGCCTGACTGGGTACTATAGGAGATTTGTCAAGGGGTATGGATCAATAGTGACACCCCTGAATGACTTAACTTCCAAGAAAATGCCCCAAAAGGTTCAGTGGACAGCTAACTGTCAAAAGGCATTTGATGACCTGAAGCAGGCCATGTGCACTGCTCCCATTCTCCAGAGTCCTGATTACTCCAAGAAGTTCATTGTCCAAACAGATGCATCTGAATTGGGGGTAGGGGCTGTACTGTCACAATTGAATGATGAAGGTCAGGATCAGCCAGTAGCTTTTATTAGCAGAAGGCTGACCCCTAGAGAGAAACGTTGGTCAGCCATTGAGAGGGAGGCCTTTGCTGTGGTCTGGGCTCCGAAGAAGTTGAGGCCATACTTGTTTGGTACTCACTTCCTTGTTCAAACAGACCATAAACCCCTCTTATGGCTAAAACAAATGAAGGGTGAAAACCCCAAACTGCTTAGGTGGTCCATTTACCTACAGGGGATGGACTTTACAGTGGAACATAGACCTGGGAGTAACCATGCCAATGCAGATGGACTCTCTAGGTACTTCCACTTAGAACATGAAGACTCAACTGGTCAAGGTTAGTTTAATGTCCCTGCGTTTGGGGGGGGGGGTTGTGTAGGAGAGTAGGATCTGCTTCACATGGGTACCCCCACTTTTTGCTGAAGCTTCACTGTTTTTCGACTTTAGTCTGGCTGGGGCCCTGCTAATCAGAACCCCAGCCTAGCTGCTTCCTCTCTAAAATGGTTTCCATGTACCTTAGGTACCTCTTTGATTGGAATCTGGAGTGCCCTTATAAGCCCCTAGTATATGGTATACTATATACCCAGGGCATAGGTACCCCAGAGGCCTGCCAGGGGCTGAAGCATGTATTATGCCGCCCCTGGAAGGCCAGCCAAAATGACACCACAGGTCTGCTACTGAAGCCTGGGTAAGGTGGTACATGCACCCCTTACTGTGATATAGGCTACCTATATCACTACCATTGCACACACATATAAACCTATAAGTCACTCCTATGGCAGGCCTTACCAATCCTGAAGGCAGAGTGCTTGGTTTTTATGTGAGAGGGTGCCCCTGCATGAGCAGAGCCACTGCAGTGTTCCGAGTCCCTCCTCTGATGCTGTTTGTGGTACAGCCTGACCATATACTCTTAAGTGCATTATATCCTCGCGGTACAATGCTAACTTTGGACTGGCTGCACCAAAACATGTCGTGTTTGGTGTCAAACACCATGAAATACTACCCCCCCGCCAGTCCTGGCGGCGGGGGTAGCATTCCACCCTTCTAGAGGGAGAGACATGTACACACCGGCATACCCGGTATCATCTTTCCAGAGCCCTGGCATCACAAAATGGATGCCGCTGCCACAGACACGGGTCTGGCCTCCTGCTGCTGACCGAAACTCCGGCAGGTGAGGCCTGGACAATAGGTTTCCTGTCGCAGGGAGGTGTAACCACCTCCCCAGACAGGATAATGTGTATTGGGGCTGGGCGGGAGCACTCCCTGGTGCTTTGAAGACCAGCACTGGGGCCCATTTGGTGTCCCTGTGCATAGTCCAGTTCAAACCGGTTGCAGGGGCTACCTGCCCCTGCTCTGGCGCGAAACTGGACAAAGGGAATGGGTGTAACCACCCCTCTTCCCTGACCCTCCCATAGGGGGGTCCCCAGAGTATGTCCAACCCCCTACCTTAGTATAAGTATGGGACCCCAGTCCTTAGGACTTTAGATTACCCTGGACAAAACTCTGAAACTGAATCCTGGACCTTCGACGATCTACTTCAAGATTAGAGGACTGAAGAATCTCCCTTGGGGTCAAGGAGTGACTCCCCTGCTTGGCAGGCACTAAAGAAGCAATTGTCCGGTCTGCATCACCGAAGCTCCCTCCGGACGCCGAAGTCTTTGCATCACCAGAGGTAGATTTCCAGACTTCGCTGAGGCTGGCCTGAGACCTCAGCAAATCTGAGGCATTTAGCTGTCGTGGGTAACGTGGAACCGTGACCCCTGTGCACCAACAACTTTTGCTAATGCATCCTCTTCCTGGCATTCCACAAAGTTGTGCATTGGGCTCCTAGTAGCCCCCGCCTCCAGCACCGACTGCTCTGAAGATTACTGGCCTCCACTCCACGAGAGTCCTGTGAGCCAGCTCCATGTGAGTCCACTCTAGGCTCCTTCACGGTCGCTAGTCTGTTGGCTAGTGGGCCCTCCCGAAGGCAACTCTTCTTCTGCTTGAGTTTTCCTGGTTGCTCCAGATGTGCCCTCACTTACCCTCACTGGGTGAGCCCCTCAGACCTTGCTGGTCTGCACCACCGTCCTTTCTTTATTTCCATGAGACTTGCCGTTGCCAAAGCTTGTTGGGTTCAATCCGGTCGCCGACACTGCAGCAAGTGACAGACGTCGTGGGACAGCTCGAATCCAGCTCCTGGTCATCGTCAACGCCTTCTGGACCTCGTGGCTGAAGAGACAAGATGACCATCAACCTACCTGAAGCACCCAACATCAGTGGGCATCTGCTCATCGCCTTCCTGGTCACTGGCTAGTGACCCAGACTCTGTCCCCTCTTCTTTCAGGTTCTTCAGATCTTTGATCCACCCTTGGATCCACCCGGACACTTTCGACTTGGCCGCCAGCAGCACTTTGCAGCAGATAGCCATTGAAATCGACGACGAAACCCGACACCGAAAGACACCTATGCCTTCGGCTTCCCTGGGTGAGGTAACTCGAGTACTCCGGTGCTCCCGTGGGTATTGACTCTAGAACTGCCTAGTTCTAAAGGGGTTTGCTCCAAGTCCTCCTCTAAGTGTCCTTTTCTTTTAAAAATGCAACCGCGACTTTCCCCATAGAAGTCAACGGCGGCTCGCGGCTGTGTTCTCACACTGCACGCGTCCCCCGTGGTTCCCCTGTGTCACTACCTTGGGTGGTTCCTTGAGGGCCAAGCACTTCTACAGGCTCTAGGCCTTGTGTCTAGCTCAGTCGTGGTTCTTATACCACTTTTTGGTATATGGTTTGGTACGCCCCTAGGGCTCAAACGTGTATTTGTGCTATTACTGTTGATATTTGACTTGTAACTTATGTACTTCGAACTCTAGCCTCATAAAGAGACTAGAGGGGTGTGTTTAAGACTAAATACATATATTTTAAATATATACCTGGTGTGGTCCTCTTTCATTTGGTCTCTCAAGAGATTATAGACTGGTAAAACAAGCTGCTTTACATTCCTTCAAGACTTAACCTGAAGGCTGCTCTCCATAGCTACCACTAGGATAGCTTTCATTAAAGGTTGTCTTTAACCTATCTCCAATAAGGGGTTGTTTGGACTGGTACAAGGTGCCCACTATAATTAGTGGACAGCATATACCAGGCCCACTTCTCACAAAATCGTCCCTATATCATGGTCATCCTTTTCATGTGTAATGAAATCCACAGGCAATGACACCTGGGCCTGTATGTGCCTTATAGTTACTACTGCAAGAGTGTAGAACACCAAGGAGCTATAGCTCAATGGTAAGTCTTGTTCCTCTGATGGCACAGGCTCACACAGGACAAGGGTTCGAATCCTGCCAATGCTTTCAAAGTATCCCAAGGTGGTAAATGTGCAAACAGGTTTTTTTATTTTCATTTGTTAAGTTTGTTTCCACTTGGAAAAACAGAGGAGAAAAGTGGCCTCTCTTTTTGGCACTTGTGCCCCAAAATGACAAATATTTTCCCTCATGACCTCCTACCAACCCCCCTTTTTCTCAAGTAGGTGCAATAGAGACAAAGCCTTATCTTCCTTTATCAATGTATTAATTCTTTGCCCTTGAAATTCGGTGTATTGTAGCGCGCAAACAAGGCCTCGGGGCTTATAACTGAGCAAAAGAATGCAAGGAAGGTGCTACACTGATAGGAAATAAGGTTGGATGGTGGTGATTTTTCATTTTGGTGTGAGGCGATCTCTAAAATCAGGGGTTTGGTGCCTGTGAGGTTGGCTATGAATAAAGATGAAGTATGAACTATGGCTAATGAAATGATGGGTAAAGTTTGAGGCAGCTGAAACTCCCTTTATTAGGTGCAATAAGAAGCTAGAAAGGTTGTTTTCTTCAAGAGGCAGAAAAGGGCCGAGTCAGGCCTTTGCTTCAGCAGGTCTGAATCCTGCCTGCGGCAGCAGGTGAAGGGATGGAGCATCACAGTAGAACATGGGGCGGGGCTTGTATGGGGCTTTAAACACCCCTTCCATCCTTTGAAGGACACCCTCGAACGCCCTTGTTCTGTATAAAGGATGACTGCAGGCAATTTGGGGCCCTGCTAAATGAGGGTGATGTTCCCCTGTGCAACTTTCGAGTGGCAAAATCCTTAGCCTAAGATAGGCTGCTTTTGAAATCGGCTGAAGAGCACATGTTGTAGGATGTATCACAGCGCAAGCTATCCACCTTCTCAGAAGAAAGTAAGCATGGGAGGACATTATTTGCATAGGACATCCCTCTTCTCAGTCCAATTATTATGCTGCAATTGCCATGTAGTGTTACTAGAGGGCAGCAGTATGAACATAAGAGCACACTGAGGCTTTTCTTCTGCTTGCTGACATACCTCTTGTTCATGTTGGTCTTGCAGGGCATATGGAGTGGAGGACTGAGATGACTGAGTGAATGAGGAATGGCTGGCCTATATTTGTGAGAAGGGGGTATGTTTGGAAGGTACCCCAAAATTACCCAGAAGGCATGTCATTCTGTGTCCTCATCACCCTTCATAATGCACCCCCAAACCCACTTTAATACTGCTCCCCCAAATTCGACTGCCACCCCCCAAATCAAATAGTGTAGTGGGGATGCAGTAAAAAAAAAATAGTGTTCCCCAGTGTAATTAATCACCCCTAATGTGGGCTAGTGAACCACTGCATGAGTGGCCACAACTGGCCCCACTCTGCTCTGACATCTCTTCTCTGTCCCAGGCTCCACCTCCCTCTATATCCACCCCTTCTTTGTCCCTGGTATCCCACCCACCTACCTACCCTTGCACTCCCCCTACACCTATCCCCTGAGTCCACCCACACTACACTCCAACTCACTTAACACCTGTTCCCCTTCTTTCACCTGTCACTGATCCCGCCCCTTGCTCTCACCAGACCCATGCTACTTACCAACTACTCTGCAATAACCATTCACCAGCCATGACTCCACTCTTACACAGCGTGCGCACACACACACACACATTTTTCTTACCAGGCAGGCCTACCTCCAACTTACCTCTGCTGCGCCATCATCCATCACCTGGTGCCGATCCCGGGATTCGGACCATGGTTGTCTGGGTTGAAGTCAGGAACTTACCCACTGGACCACACTGGCTTCCCTTTTAGTATCTTATCAAATCGTCCCTATATCATGGTCATCCTTTTCATGTGTAATGAAATCCACAGGCAATGACACCAGTGCCTATATGTGGCTTATAGTTACTACTGCAAGGGTCTAGAACACCAAGAAGCTATAGCTCAATGGTAAGTCTTGTGCTTCTGATGGCACAGGCTCACACAGGGCAAGGGTTCGAATCCTGCTGATGCTTTCAAAGTATGTCAAGGTGGTAAATGTGCAAACGGGTTTTTTATTTTCATTTGCTAAGTTTATTTCCACTTGGAAAAACAGAGGAGAAAAGTGGCCCCTCTTTTTGGCACTTGTGCCCCAAAATGACAAATATTTTCCGTCATGACCTCCTACCAACCCCCTTTTTCTCAAGTAAGTGCAATAGAGACAAAGCCTTATCTTCCTTTATCAATGTATTAATTCTTTGCCCTTGAAATTCGGTGTATTGTAGCCCGCAAATGAGGCCTCGGGGATTATAACTGAGCACAAGAATGCAAGGAAGGTGCTACACTGATAGGAAATTAGGTTGGATGGTGGTGATTTTTCATTTTGGTGTGAGGCGGTCTCTAAAATCAGGGGTTTGGTGCCTGTGAGGTTGGCTATGAATAAAGATGAAGTATGAACTATGTCTAATGAAATGATGGGTAAAGTTTGAGGCAAGTGAAACTCCCTTTATTAGGTGCAATAAGAAGCTAGAAAGGTTGTTTTCTTCAAGAGGCAGAAAAGGGCAGAGTCAGGCCTTTGCTTCAGCAGGTCTGAATCATGCCTGCTGCAGCAGGTGAAGGGATGGAGCATCACAGTAGAACATGGGGAGGGGCTTGTATGGGCTTGGCTGGGGCTTTAAACGCCACTTCCATCCTTTGAAGGACACCCTCGAACGCCCTCGAATGCCCTTGTTCTGTATAAAGGATGACTCCAGGCAATTTGGGGCCCTGCTAATAGTCTGGCTGGGGCCCAGCTAATCAGAACCCCAGCCTAACTGCTTCCTCTCTAAAATGGTTTCCATGTACCTTAGGTACATCTTTGATTGGAATCTGGAGAGCCCTTATAAGTCCCTAGTATATGGTATACTATGTACCCAGGGCATAGTACCCCAGAGGCCTACCAGGGGCTGAAGCATGTATTATGCCACCCCTGGAAGGCCAGCCAAAATGACACCACAGGTCTGCTACTGCAGCCTGGGTAAGGTGGTGCAGGCACCCCTTACTGTGATATAGGCTACCTATATCACTACCATTGCACACATATATAAACCTATAAGTCACTCCTATGGCAGGCCTTACCAATCCTGAAGGCAGAGTGCTTGGTTTTTATGTGAGAGGTTGCCCCTGCATGAGCAGAGCCCCTCTGCAGCGTTCGGAGTCCATCCTATGATGCTGTTTGTGGTACAGCCTAACCATACCCTATTAAGTGCATTGTATCCTCGCAGTACAATGCTAACTTTGGACTGGCTGCACCAAAACATGTCGTGTTTGGTGTCAAACACCTTGGAATACTACCCCCCGCCAGTCCTGGCGACGGGGGTAGCATTCCACCCTTCTAGAGGGAGAGACATGTACACACCGGCATACCCGGTAACATCTTTTCAGAGCCCTGGCATCACAAAATGGATGCCGCTGCCACAGACACGGGTCCGGCCTCATGCTGCTGACCGAAACTCCGGCAGGGGAGGCCTGGACAATAGGTTTCCTGTCGCAGGGAGGTGTAACCACCTCCCCAGACAGGATAATGTGTATTGGGGCTGGGCGGGAGCACTCCCTGGTGCTTTGAAGACCAGCACTGGGGCACATTTGGTGTCCCTGTGCATAGTCCAGTTCAAACCGGTTGCAGGGGCTGCCTGCCCCTGCTCTGGCGCGAAACTGGATAAAGGGAATGGGTGAAACCACCCCTCTTCCCAGACCCCTCCCATAGGTGGGTCCCCAGAGTATGTCCAACCCCCTACCTTAGTATAAGTATGGGACCCCAGTCCTTAGGACTTTAGATTACCCTGGACAAAACTCTGAAACCGAATCCTGGACCTTCGACGCTCTACTTCAAGATTAGAGGACTGAAGAATCTCCCTTGGGGTCAAGGAGTGACTGCCCTGCTTGGCAGGCACCTAAGAAGCAATTGTCCAGTCTGCATCGCTGAAGCTCCCGATGGACGCTGAAGTCTTTGCATCACCAGAGGTGGATTTCCAGACTTTGTCGAGGCTGCCCTGAGTCCCCAGTGTAGCTGAGGCCCGTAGCTGTCGTGGGTAATGTGGAACCGTTACCCCTGGGCACCGAGAACTTTTGCAAGTTCATCCTCTTTTTGGGCTCCCACGAAGTTGTGCATTGGTCTCCAAGTAGCCCCCGCCCCCAGCACCAACTACACCGAAGGTCACTGGCCTCCACTCCACGAGTGTCCTGTGAGCCAGCTCCAAGTGCGTCCACTCGAGGCTCCTTCACGGTCGCTAGTCCGTTGGCTAGTGGGCCCTCCCGAAGGCAACTCTTCTTTTGCTTGGGCTTTCCTGGTTGCTCCAGACATGCCCTGACTTACCCTTGCTGGGTGAGTCCCTCAGACCTTGCTGGTCTGCACCAACGTCCTTTCTTTGTTTCCACGAGACTTGCCGTTGCCAAGGCCTGTTGGGTCCAATCCGGTTGCCGACACCTCAGCAAACGACAGACATCGTGGGACAGCTCGAATCCTGCTCCTGGTCATCGTCGACGCCTCCTGGACCTCGGGGCTGAAGAGACAAGATGACCAACAACCTACCTGAAGCACCCGACATTGGTGGGCATCTGCTGATCGCCTTCCTGGTCACTGGCTAGTGACCCAGACTCTGTCCCCTCTGTATAAGTATGGGACCCCAGTCCTTAGGACTTTAGATTACCCTGGACGAAACTCTGAAACCGAATCCTGGACCTTTGACGCTCTACTTCAAGATTAGAGGACTGAAGAATCTCCCTTGGGGTCAAGGAGTGACTGCCCTGCTTGGCAGGCACCAAAGAAGCAATTGTCCAGTCTGCATCGCTGAAGCTCCCGATGGACGCCAAAGTCTTTGCATCACCAGAGGTAGATTTCTAGACTTCCTCGAGGCTGCCCTGAGTCCCCAGCGAAGCTGAGGCCAATAGCTATTGTGGGTTATGTGGAACGATGACCCCTGGGCACCGAGAACTTTTGCAAGTGCATCCTCTTCCTGGGCTCCCACGAAATTGTGCATTGGGCTCCGAGTATCCCCCGCCTCCAGCACAGACTGCACCGAAGATCACTGGCCTCCACTCCACGAGTGTGCTGTGAGCCAGCTCCAAGTGCATCCACTCGAGGCTCCTTCGCGGTCGCTAGTCTGTTGGCTAGTGGGCCCTCCCGAAGGCAACTCTTCTTCTGCTTGGGCTTTCCTGGTTGATCCAGACGTGCCCTGACTTACCCTTGCTGGGTGAGTCCCTCAGAGCTTGCTGGTCTGCACCAACGTCCTTTCTTTGTTTCTACAAGACTTGCCGTTGCCAAGGCCTGTTGGGTCGAATCCGGTTGCCGACACCTCAGCAAGCGACAGACGTTGTGGGACAGCTCGAATCCAGCTCCTGGTCATCGTTGACACCTCCTGGACCTCGTGGCTGAAGAGACAACACAACCGTTCACCTACCTGAAGCACCCGACATCGGTGGGCATCTGCTCATCGCCTTCCTGGTCAGTGGCTAGTGACCCAGACTCTGTCCCCTCTGCTTTCAGGTTCTTCAGATCTTCGATCCACCCTTGGATCGACCCGGACTCTTTCAACTTGGCCGCCAGCAGTATTTTGCAGCAGATCGCCATTGAAAACGACGACGACACCGAAAGACACCTATGCACCCGGCTTCCCTGGGTGAGGTAACTCCAGTACTCCGGTGCTCCCGTGGGTATTGACTCTAGAACTGCCCAGTTCTAAAGGGGTTTGCTCCAAGTCCTCCTCTAAGTGCCCTTTTCTTTTAAAAATCCAACTGCGACTTTCCCCATAGAAGTCAACGGCGGCTCGCGGCTGTGTTCCCACACTGCACGCGTCCCCCGTGGGTCCCCTGTGTCACTACCTTGGGTGGTTCCTTGAGGGCCAAGCACTTATACAGGCACTAGGCCTTGTGTCTAGCTCAGTCGTGGTTAGTATACCACTTTTTTGGTATATGGTTTGGTACGCCCCTAGGGCTCAAACGTGTATTTGTGCTATTACTGTTGATATTTCACTTGTAACTTATGTACTTCGAACTCTAGCCTCATTAAGAGACTAGAGGGGTGTGTTTAAGACTAAATACATATATTTTAAATATATACCTGGTGTGGTCCTCTTTCATTTGGTCACTCAAGAGATTATAGACTGGTAAAACAAGCTGCTTTACATTACTTCAAGACTTAGCCTGAAGGCTGCTCTCCATAGCTACCACTAGGATAGCTTTCACTAAAGGTTGTCTTTAACCTATCTCCAATAAGGGGTTGTTTGGACTGGTACAAGGTGCCCACTATAATTAGTGGACAGCATATACCAGGCCAACTTCTCACATTGGTGTGCAGCGTGTGGGATTCCAGCTTGCTATTGTTTTACCAGATAATCTCAATTGAATTGATCAACTGAAAACCACTAAGGGTACCTTAGGTACATATAATAACAAGCTTAGTATACAGTAAGTTCTACTGAAATTAGAGTTGTGTGTTAAGGGCTAGCACACCCTTTCTACAACTCAGGAGAGTTTAGTAGGCCACACTAGAGTAGGTAGTGCATACACCACACCACACTAGTAATGTATTCACTGCCACGAACCAGTGGGCTCCTGCCATCCAAATATGACAACCTCCCATTCTTGGAATTGAGAGAGTTGTGCAAGATTAGGAAGTTGAAGACTGGTAAAAGTGCCAATACTCAACGTCTCATGGAGATGCTTCTGCTGGATGATCTCAGAAGACCCCTAGGGTCTGCTAAGGTAGGCAGAGTGGGTGGGGCAGAAGATGAGGAAGGGACCAGGGGTGAAAATACCCAGGACCTGACCTCTGAAACTGGCCAGGAGGATGACAATGATCCTGACCTTGACAATGCAGCTACTCCTGAGGATGAGGCTCAAGATGACCTCCCTTTGTCCCCCCAGGAAGAGTTGTGAGTGTGCCCAGAAGGTCTAGATCTCCTTCTCAGGAGTCTAACCACTCTGACACCTCAGTAGGGACCTCTGTTTCCTCTCATAGGAGGGAATCCTCTCATGAGAGGAAAGAGAGACTGCTCAAGTATGAGGAGGCTCAGTTAAGAATCAGAAGAGAGCAGTTGGCTATAGACAGGGAGTCCCTAGAGCTTCAAAGGCAAAGAAGAAAGTTGGGACTAGAGTCCCATGGTGGCAGCAATTTCCCTAGTGGTAGGGAAAGGTCTTATGACCATAGAAACCTGAGCAAGATTGTCCCTCCCTACCAGAGTGGGGATGACATCCACAAATGGATAACTGCACTGGAGAGGGCCTGTAAAGTACAGAGGGTTCCTCAAGAGCAGTGGGCAGCAATCTTGTGGCTCTCCTTTGCAGACAAAGGTAGAGATAAGCTCCTCACTGTTAGAGAAGAGGATGCTGATAATTACCAAGTCTTAAAAAGTGCATTGATTGATGGGTTTGGCCTAACAACTGAACAATACAGGTTAAAGTTCAGAGATACCCAAAAAGCACAGAATCAAGACTGGGTGGACTTTGTTGATTGTTCTGCTAAGGCTCTGGAAGGTTGGTTGGTGGGCAGTAAAGTATGTGACTTCAAAGGATTGTACAATCTTATCATGAGGGAGCAGATTCTTAATAACTGTCAAAATCAGCTGTTGCATCAGTACCTGGTGGACTCTGATCTGACCTCTCCCCAAGAATTGGGAAAGAAGGCAGACAAATGGGTCAGAACCAGGGTGAGGCAGAAGGTACAGAACCAAGGTGGTGACCCAAAGAAGCAAGATTCTAAGAACTCTGATAAGGGTGGGGAGAAGGATAAAGACCAGAAGTCTTCACAAGGCCCCCAAAAATCTTCTTCAGGTGGGGATACACAGTCTAACAAGGGAAAAGACCAAAAGAAACCATGGTGCAAAGTCTGTAAGCAAAAGACACACTGGACCAGTGATTGCACCAAGTGCAAAGACTCTATTCCAGCCACCACCACTGCCCCTAAGGCACGTGTTCCCCCTAGTACAGTTACAAATGGTGGTGGAAGTACTCAAGCTAAGGGTTTGGTAGGGTTGACCCTGGGTAATGAGATGGGCTCTGGCTTAGTCAGAGAACTCACTCAGGCTGTCCTAGTCTGTGATGGAGGCATGGATGTGACCTCCTCTGTGAGTCCCAGTAATCTGGGCAAGTACAGGCAACAGCCATTGATTAATGGAAAAGAGGCTTTGGCATTCAGGGACACAGGAGCAAGTGTCACCACGGTGACACAAGATCTTGTGGATCCTGGGCAGATTATACTTGGTGAGATGTACCAAGTGACCAATGCTAGCAGTGTCAAAACAGACCATACTCTGGCAGTTGTTAACTTCTCCTGGGGAGTGGTAACTGGCCTTAAGAAGGTTGTTGTAAGTGCAGACCTACCAGTTAAATGCTTGCTTGGCAATGATCTAGAAACTTCAGCTTGGGCAGAAGTGGAGCTCAGGACCCATGCAGAAATGCTGGGGATCCCTGCAGATGTGTTTGCTGTGACCAGGTCACAGGCCAAAATGTCTAACACTGAACAGGCCTTGGATCCTGGAACAATGGACCAAGTGCCATCCAAGAGGAGGAGTAGTAGGGTTAAGGCAGTGCCTTCCCCCTTGGCTCAGAAGGAAGATCAGTTTCTTGAGGGAGAGGATCTCAGTCCTGAGGAAGGAACTGTCCCAGAGGAGCTTGAGCCTGATCATGTTGAGTTCTTAGGGACAGGGGTCCCTTCCAGGGCAGATCTGAGCCAGGAGCAGCAGAGCTGCCCCTCTCTTGAACCCCTCAGACAGCAAGCTGCTGCTGGGAATGCTAGTGGTCCCCATAAAGTGTATTGGGATAATGGACTCTTGTACTCAGAGTGTAGAGACCCTAAGCCTGGTGCCACCAGCAGGTTGGTTATACCTCTGAAGTTCAGGGGCTTCCTATTGACCCTAGCCCATGATATTCCCCTAGCAGGTCACCTGGGCCAGAACAAGACCTGGGACAGAATTGTCCCTCCCTTTCACTGGCCCCACATGTCTGAAGACACCAAGGAGTTTTGTCGCTCCTGTGTAACCTGCCAAGCCAGTGGGAAGGCAGGTGGCACCACAAAGGCCCCCCTGATACCACTACCTGTGGTGGGGGTTCCCTTTCAAAGAGTGGGGATTGATATTGTTGGTTCCATGGATCCCCAAACAGCATCTGGGCACAGGTTTATCCTGGTGGTGGTGGTGGACCATGCCACTAGGTACCCAGAGGCTATTCCCCTTAGGACCACTACAGCACCTGTGGTGACAAGAGCCCTCCTGGGAATTTTCTCAAGAGTGGGCTTCCCTAAGGAGGTTGTATCAGACAGGGTGCAAACTTTATGTCTGGATACTTGAAGGCAATGTGGAAGGAGTGTGGAGTGACTTACAAATTCACCACACCCTATCACCCACAATGCAATGGTTTAGTTGAGAGATTCAACAAAACCATAAAGGGCATGATCAAAGGGCTCCCAGAGAAGCTTAGGCGAAGATGGGACATACTCTTGCCCTGCCTTTTGTTTGCATACAGGGAGGTGCCTCAAAGGGGGTTGGCTACAGCCCTTTTGAACTTTTGTTTGGTCACCCTGTCAGGGGTCCATTGTGCCTGGTGAAGGAAGGATGGGAGTTACCTCTCAAGCCCCCAAAGCAGGACATAGTTGACTATGTACTTGGTCTCTGCTCCAGGATGGCTGAATACATGAAAAAGGCAACTAAAAACCTTGAGGCTAGCCAGGAACTGCAAAAAGCCTGGCATGACCAAAAGGCTGTACTGACTGTTTACCAGCCAGGATAGAAGGTGTGGGTGTTGAAGCCAGTGGCCCCAGCAGCTCTCCAAGACAAATGGAGTGGACCCCATACCATTGTTGAACAGAAGGGTGAGGTTACCTATTTGGTAGACCTAGGAACACCCAGGAGTCCCCACAGGGTTCTCCATGTCAACAGACTGAAACCATATGTGGACAGGGCAGACATGGGCTTGCTCATGGCTACTGATGAGGGACAGGAGGAAGAGAGTGACCCACTCCCTGACCTGCGCTCACAGAACCCTGATGATGGGTCAGTGGATGGTGTAGCCTTGGCAGGCAGCCTCACTGCCCAGCAGCAAACTGATTGCAGACAGGTGCTCAATCAGTTCAGGCATATGTTCTCTCTGACTCCAAGTCAGACCACCTGGTGCACTCATGAAGTGGACACTGGGGACAGTCTGCCTATTAACATTTTGTTTTATAGCCAACCGGACCATGTCAAGGACTGTATCAGGACGGAAGTCCAGAAAATGTTGGATTTGGGAGTTATTGAACCCTCAGATAGCCCTTGGGCTAGTCCAGTGGACCTTGTGCCAAAACCTCACACCAGTGGTGGGAAAAGAGAGATGAGGTTTTGTGTGGACTACAGGGGTCTCAATGCAGTCACTAGGACTGATGCCCATCCAATACCAAGGGCAGATGAGCTAATAGACACTTTGGCCTCAGCCAAGTATCTAAGCACATTTGACCTGACAGCTGGCTACTGGCAGATCAGGCTAGCTGATGATGCAAAGCCAAAAACAGCATTCTCAACCCCTAGTGGGCATTATCAATTTGTGGTAATGCCCTTTGGTCTGAAGAATGCACCTGCCACTTTTCAGAGGTTGGTGAATACAGTCCTTACAGGTCTGGAAGCCTATAGTGCAGCATATCTAGATGATATTGCTGTCTTTAGCTCCACCTGGGAGGATCACCTGGTCCACCTCAGAAATGTTTTAGAGGCCCTGCAAAAAGCAGGCCTCACTATCAAGGCCACCAAGTGCCAGATAGGGCAGAGTCAGGTTGTGTACCTGGGCCACCTTATAGGTGGAGGCCAGGTTCAACCACTGCAGAGCAAGATCCAGACCATCATGGACTGGGTTGCTCCAACTACCCAGACTCAGGTGAGAGCCTTCTTAGGCCTGAATGGGTACTATAGGAGATTTGTCAAGGGGTATGGATCAATAGTGACACCCCTGAATGACTTAACTTCCAAGAAAATGCCCAAAAAGGTTCAGTGGACAGCTAGCTGTCAAAAGGCATTTGATGACCTGAAGCAGGCCATGTGCACTGCTCTCATTCTCCAGAGTCCTGATTACTCCAAGAAGTTCATTGTCCAAACAGATGCATCTGAATTGGGGGTAGGGGCTGTACTGTCACAATTGAATGAAGAAGGTCAGGAGCTTTCATTAGCAGAAGGCTGACCCTTAGAGAGAAACATTGGTCAGCCATTGAGAGGTAGGCCTTTGCTGTGGTCTGGGCTCTGAAGAAGTTGAGGCCATACTTGTTTGGTACTCACTTCCTTGTTCAAACAGACCATAAGCCCCTCTTATGGCTAAAACAAATGAAGGGTGAACACCCCAAACTACTTAGGTGGTCCATTTCCCTACAGGGGATGGACTTTACAGTGGAACATAGACCTGGGAGTAGCCATGCCAATGCAGATGGACTCTCTAGGTACTTCCACTTAGAACATGAAGACTCAACTGGTCAAGGTTAGTTTAATGTCCCTGCGTTTGGGGGGGTTGTGTAGGAGAGTAGGATCTGCTTCACATGGGTACCCCCACTTTTTGCTGAAGCTTCACTGTTTTTCGACTTTAGTCTGGCTGGGGCCCTGCTAATCAGAACCCCAGCCTAGCTGCTTCCTCTCTAAAATGGTTTCCATGTACCTTAGGTACATCTTTGATTGGAATCTGGAGTGCCCTTATAAGTCCCTAGTATATGGTATACTATGTACCCAGGGCATAGGTACCCCAGAGGCCTACCAGGGGCTGAAGCATGTATTATGCCACCCCTGGAAGGCCAGCCAAAATGACACCACAGGTCTGCTACTGCAGCCTGGGTAAGGTGGTGCAGGCACCCCTTACTGTGATATAGGCTACCTATATCACTACCATTGCACACACATATAAACCTATAAGTCACTCCTATGGCAGGCCTTACCAATCCTGAAGCAGAGTGCTTGGTTTTTATGTGAGAGGGTGCCCCTGCATGAGTAGAGCCCCTCTGCAGCGTTCGGAGTCCATCCTCTGATGCTGTTTGTGGTACAGCCTAACCATATACTCTTAAGTGCATTGTATCCTCGCGGTACAATGCTAACTTTGGACTGGCTGCACCAAAACATGTCGTGTTTGGTGTCAAACACCTTGGAATACTACCCCCCGCCAGTCCTGGCGGCGGGGGTAGCATTCCACCCTTCTAGAGGGAGAGACATGTACACACCGGCATACCCGGTAACATCTTTTCAGAGCCCTGGCATCACAAAATGGATGCCGCTGCCACAGACACGGGTCTGGCCTCCTGCTGCTGACCGAAACTCCGGCAGGGGAGGCCTGGACAATAGGTTTCCTGTCACAGGGAGGTGTAACCACCTCCCCAGACAGGATAATGTGTATTGGGGCTGGGCGGGAGCACTCCCAGGTGCTTTGAAGACCAGCACTGGGGCACATTTGGTGTCCCTGTGCATAGTCCAGTTCAAACCGGTTGCAGGGGCTGCCTGCCCCTGCTCTGGCGCGAAACTGGATAAAGGGAATGGGTGAAACCACCCCTCTTCCCAGACCCCTCCCATAGGTGGGTCCCCAGAGTATGTCCAACCCCCTACCTTAGTATAAGTATGGGACCCCAGTCCTTAGGACTTTAGATTACCCTGGACGAAACTCTGAAACTGAATCCTGGACCTTCGACGCTCTACTTCAAGATTAGAGGACTGAAGAATCTCCCTTGGGGTCAAGGAGTGACTGCCCTGCTTGGCAGGCACCAAAGAAGCAATTGTCCAGTCTGCATCGCTGAAGCTCCCGATGGACGCTGAAGTCTTTGCATCACCAGAGGTGGATTTCCAGACTTTGTCGAGGCTGCCCTGAGTCCCCAGTGTATCTGAGGCCCGTAGCTGTTGTGGGTAATGTGGAACCGTTACCCCTGGGCACCGAGAACTTTTGCAAGTTCATCCTCTTTTTGGGCTCCCACGAAGTTGTGCATTGGTCTCCAAGTAGCCCCCTCCCCCAGCACCAACTACACCGAAGGTCACTGGCCTCCACTCCACGAGTGTCCTGTGAGCCAGCTCCAAGTGCGTCCACTCGAGGCTCCTTCACGGTCGCTAGTCCGTTGGCTAGTGGGCCCTCCCGAAGGCAACTCTTCTTTTGCTTGGGCTTTCCTGGTTGCTCCAGACATGCCCTGACTTACCCTTGCTGGGTGAGTCCCTCAGACCTTGCTGGTCTGCACCAACGTCCTTTCTTTGTTTCCACGAGACTTGCCGTTGCCAAGGCCTGTTGGGTCCAATCTGGTCGCCGACACCTCAGCAAACGACAGACATCGTGGGACAGCTCGAATCCTGCTCCTGGTCATCGTCGACGCCTCCTGGACCTCGGGGCTGAAGAGACAAGATGACCAACAACCTACCTGAAGCACCCGACATTGGTGGGCATCTGCTGATCGCCTTCCTGGTCACTGGCTAGTGACCCAGACTCTGTCCCCTCTGCTTTCAGGTTCTTCAGATCTTCGATCCACCCTTGGATCCACCCGGACACTTTCGACTTGGCCACCAGCAGCATTTTGCAGCAGATCGCCATTGAAAACGACGTCGAAACCCGACACCGAAAGACACCTAAGCACCCGGCTTCCCTGGGTGAGGTAACTCGAGTACTCCGGTGCTCTCGTGGGTATTGACTCTAGAACTGCCTGGTTCTAAAGGGGTTTGCTCCAAGTCCTCCTCCAAGTGTCCTTTTTCTTTAAAAATCCAACCGCGACTTTCCCCATAGAAGTCAACGGCGGCTCGCGGCTGTGTTCCCACACTGCACGCGTCCCCCGTGGGTCCCCTGTGTCACTACCTTGGGTGGTTCCTTGAGGGCCAAGCACTAGGCCTTGTGTCTAGCTCAGTCGTGGTTCTTATACCACTTTTTTGGTATATGGTTTGGTACGCCCCTAGGGCTCAAACGTGCATTTGTGCTATTACTGTTGATATTTCACTTGTAACTTATGTACTTCGAACTCTAGCCTCATAAAGAGACTAGAGGGGTGTGTTTAAGACTAAATACATATATTTTAAATATATACCTGGTGTGGTCCTCTTTCATTTGGTCACTCAAGAGATTATAGACTGGTAAAAGAAGCTGCTTTACATTCCTTCAAGACTTAGCCTGAAGGCTGCTCTCCATAGCTACCACTAGGATAGCTTTCACTAAAGGTTGTCTTTAACCTATCTCCAATAAGGGGTTGTTTGGACTGGTACAAGGTGCCCACTATAATTAGTGGACATCATATACCAGGCCAACTTCTCACATTAGGCCTGCCTGGTAAGAAAAATGTGTGTGTGTGTGTGTGTGCGCGCGCTGTGTAAGAGTGGAGTCATGGCTGGTGAATGGTGATTGCAGAGTAGTTGGTAAGTAGCATGGGTCTGGTGAGAGCAAGGGGTGGGATCAGTGACAGGTGAAAGAAGGGGAACAGGTGTTAAGTGAGTTGGAGTGTAGGGTGGGTGGACTCAGGGGATAGGTGTAGGGGGAGTGCAAGGGTAGGTGGGTGGGATATCAGGGACGAAGAAGGGAAGATTTAGAGGGAGGTGGAGCCTGGAACAGAGAAGAGATTTCAGAGCAGAGTGGGGCCAGTTGTGGTCATTCATGCAGTGGTTCACTACCCATCATTAGGGGTGATTAATTACACTGGGGAACACTATTTTTTTTTTACTGCATCCCCACTACACTATCTGATTTGGGGGGTGGCAGTCGAATATGGGGGAGCAGTATTAAAGTGGGTTTGGGGGTGCATTATGAAGGGTGATGGGGACACAGAATGACATGCCTTCTGGGTAATTTTGGGGTACCTTCCAAGCATACCCCCTTCTCCACAAATACAGGCCAGCCATTCATCATTCCTCATTCACTCAGTCATCTCAGTCCTCCACTCCAAATGCCCTGCAAGACCAACCTGAACAAGAGGTATGTCAGCAAGCAGAAGAAAAGCCTCAGTGTGCTCTTATGTTCATACTGCTGCCCTCTAGTAACACTACATGGCAATTGCAGCATAATAATTGGACTGAGAAGAGGGCTGTCCTATGCAAATAATGTCCTCCCATGCTTACTTTCTTCTGAGATGGTGGACGGCTTGCGCTGTGATTAACCCTGGGCGGTGAACTACGCTACGCTCGCGGAGCTTGCGTAGTTTCGGTAACTTCGCGATTCGCGTAGAACGCGAAGTTACCGTGCACTACGCAATTTGCGGCGTAGCGTAGCTGTTTTTCTTCTTCGCGCGCTCAATATACGTTCTCGCGCGCGCGGTAATGACCTACCGTGATTCTGCGTTCGCCGACGCGACTTCCTATCCGTTCGCGGGCGCCACGAGATTTGGAATCCGGCCGCACGATCCCGCGAGAGTGTGCGAATGCGAACACGTCATTCGGACGCCCGATCTGACTTCTCTTTTTTTACTTTTTTTTCCCAAGAGGAAGAATGTGCCCCTGATTCTCAAACTTCCTGTTCCTGTCCAGCAGGCTCCTCCCAGTGCTTTGTCCATGTGCTGTTCACTTTCATTTGGATTTGGAGCTGGAAGGATCACTTTTGCTGCATCATATCATTGGATTGGATTTGAGGACTTTTGGATTTGAGATTTTACAAGTAAGTTGGAGAATTGGTGTACTTGTTTGTTTGATTGGGGCTTGTTTGTACCTACATTTTTTGGGGATTTCCATCGTTTTTAAAATTTATTGTTGTGGCCTGTAGTTTCGGCAGGGGCCTAGTTGTTTTTCTTTGATTGGAATTTCAGCCAGTAGGCCCAGACTAGAGCCAGAGGTACCCATGGGTGCATGTTTCTGTGGTGTCTGTTGAATTTAAACATCATGTAGGGCATGCATGGATGGCATTGGATTGAATTGGTAAATGTGGTTTTTGGGGTGTATTTCACTTTTTGGGTGTAATATATACCTTTGTTGGATGTGTGTGTGTGCTTGTTGTGTAACTTTCCAACCTTTCGTAGCCCTGTGGATTTTCGTTTTTGCATTTTTGTATTAAAGCTGTGTTGTTTAGCACTGCAGGCCTCCTTTGTCTGGTCATATTATTATAGGCCTGCTTGAGTTCATTGTTTTCCATGGCCTGTTGTGACTGTGAGTGACCACGTGGCTTGGGGCCATTTTGTGGTGGTAGTTTAGTAGTGTGCTGCTTTTTCCATATAGGCCTGCATGTCTTTTCTTTGTTCCCCTTGGCTTATGCTTGTTGTGAACTTGTGGGTGGCCTGGCCATGTGGTGGCGGCCATTTTGTGGGACCAGCCACTGTGCTTTTGCCATAGGCCTCCAAGATTGCGGCCTAGTCTGCCAGTAGGCCCAGAGGTAGTCATCCTCATGGGTGCATAAAAACTGTTTCTGTGTTGTCTGTTGAATTGTAACATCATTTAGGCCATGGATGGCATTGGATTGATTTGCAAAATGTGGGTTTTGGGGTGGTATTTCAGTTTTTGGGTGTTTGTTAAATAAATAGGCCTTTTCAGCCAGTAGGTAACCCTGGGCATTCAGCTCATGGACTTTGGGCAACTCCGCACTGCGCGACAACGCGGACTTACACTTTTTATCTTCTTCGCGCGCTCAATATACGTTTTCGCGCGCGCGATAACGACTTTTTGTGACGATCGCGATGCCGAACACGCAGAATTTACAATCTGGCGAAGAATATCTCTCGAGCAGCATAAAACCTTCTCTCAAATGATGATTTAGTTCATTTTGCACAAAAAACTCCTCAGGTTGTCATTTAGATGTAGTTTGGTGAGCAAGGAGTCACTTTGTTTTGTTTTACAATTTTTTTCACGAGGAAGGAAGTTGTTGGGTGGCCTGGCCATGTGGTGGCGGCCATTTTATGGGACCAGCCACTGTGCTTTTGCCATAGGCCTCCAAGCTTGCGGCCTAGTCTGCCAGTAGGCCCAGAGGTAGTCATCATGGGTGCATAAAAACTGTTTCTGTGTTGTCTGTGGAATTTTAACATCATTTAGGCCATGGATGGCATTGACTTGAATTGCAAAATGTGTTTTTTTTTTGGAGGGTCTATTTCACTTTTTGGGTGTGTTAAATAAATGCCTTTTTTGCGTGTGTAATTATAATTATGTGTTGTTGTAGTGGTTGTCTAACTTTCCAAACTGTTTTTAGCCATGTGGATTTTAGTTTTTGCATTAAAGCTGTGTGTGTTTTATCAGGCATCCTTTGTCTGCCCATATATAGGCCTGCTTGAGTTCATTGTTTGCCGTGCCTTGTGCCTGTGAGTCACCATGTTGCTGGGGGCCATTTTGTGGTGGTAGTTAGTAGTGTGCTGTTTTTGCCAGATAGGCCTGCGTGTCTTTCCATTGTTCCTCTTGTCTTACTGCTTCCAAATCCATCCCCATTGCCAGCTGCAGCTCCCTGATGCTGCATACATCCCACGTGATGCACAAATTTAGGCCAAACATGCTCCACTACATTTTAGTTTTTGTTCTTTACTATTCTTATTCTTCCAGAGTGTACACACTACACAGTAGCCAGGAAAGCCCTGGCCTTGTTGTCAAAGTCTCATAAATGGCTACACTGTGTGTTGTTGTTCACTGAGTTTCTAAAATTTTATAATTGAGGCCACCACACACTAAGTTCTATATTATATTTGTTTGATTTGTGCTATCGTTTGACTGATGTTGTTCTGGCTTTTTTGCTTTTAGGTGCACAAAGACTGAGGAGGAGGTGTGTCATCATTGCCCGTTGCACTGCCAGACAGACATCCTGCTGCTGTACACAACACAACGTGACGTGTGACCTGACCAGACATCTCTGCAACTGAGTGCTGCTGACATCTGAAGAATATGGGCCCAAAGAAAGCAGGTACCAGGTCCTCCAGTACCAAGAAAGTTGCTATTGAGAAGAAGGAACAGAAGAAGGAAGTGACACTTAAGTCTGGTGTGCCGGCCAATACCTTTTTGGGAAAAAAAATTACGCCTACAGCAGCGGTGTCCGGGGGCAAGCTGGGGGCAGCACCTCCGCATCAGTGGGCCCAACCCACCAACCCAGGCCCAAGCACATGAGTGTGGAAGAGGTAGCCAGCCTAATGGTGGAAAGCAGTGATGCTGAGCCTGAGATAAACTTATCGCTATCTCAAAGTAGTACCCAATCAACGCAGGAGGAAACACAGCAGATAAGTGGTCAACAACAACAGCCGCAACCACCGCCCGCAATAGTAGTTGCTGTTCCTCCCGAAGTAGGGGCAGTTCAGGAAATTGAGCCTCATGCAGAGGTAGAAGAAGAAGCCACTCATTCAGAAGATCCATTGTCTTCCAAATCTCCAGCAAGGAAAAGGAGGGGTAGTCCATCAAGTTCTCGCCAAGCCCCCCTTCTGATGATCTAGATGCCACTTGGAAGCCACAAACTGAGTCTGAGAGGGAGCCACGTTCCAAGACCAAGCTAGGGAAAAGGAAGGTTCCAGAAAGCCTTACACTTATGGAGGTCGATGTAGAACAGCAGGATGATGATGATGAGCCAGTCAGCACGAACATCACTCCCGGCCCGAGGAGATGGAGACCAACATTATTACCCTATCCAAAATCGCTGCGAGGGATGTAGCACGCATACCTCCACAGGTAACACCAACACGACCTACAGCTTCCATATTTGCATTAGCAAAGGCCCGGCAGTGACCTACATCCAGCACAACCACCACCTCAGTAGAAGTAGGTAGTGGTACAGCAGCACAGAGTCAAATTCAACACACACCCTCCAGTTCATCCGGCATTGGAAGTGGCACCTCCAGCAGGAGGCCAAAGTTAAGCTCCCCAGTTTGGGACATCTTTACGGTTAGCGAAAAGGAGGAGAACATTGCTATATGCTCCATTTGTAATACCTCTGTTAGTCGTGGTAAGTTTGGAACAAACTATGGTACCGGAGGCCAAATGACCCATCTGAAAAAACACCACTTGATCAGCTGGGAGGACCACCTTCGCTGCATAAAAACTGCAACCATTGGTGATGGTGGGGATAAAGGAGTAGAAGATCCGATCACGGTGGAAGAGGAAGGACAGGGAGACAGTCTCTCTGGTAGTGGTACACAAGGTGTCCCTGACCCCAGCAGTGCAGTGTTAACGTCGCCCACATCTTCAGCAACATCTCAGTGGCACAAGAGTAAGAGTCAGCCTGAGACACCAAGGAGTACCGCAATCCAAAAAAAGTGCATTGTTCAGCCTAAGAGAAAGGAAAACCATGCAGCCTACCATTATCAGCGTGTTTGGGGGGGAGGGGCAGTACGAACGCAACCACCCAATAGCACGTTTGTACAATGCGAAGCTGGCTAAAATGTTAGCACTGGACCTTCTCCCTTTTTCTTTTGTTGAAGGGGTGGGTTTTCTGGAATTTGTGTCAACCATCTGCCCAAAATGGCATGTTCCCAGCCGCTACTATTTTGCCAGAGTTGCTGTTCCAGCACTACATCACGACGTGCTGGAATTGCTTGGAAAAGCCTTGAAGCAGAGTGCTGTTCACAGTATCCACCTGACAACAGACATGTGGACCAGTTGCCAAGCCACAGATTACATGTGCATCACTGCACACTGGATCTCTTTTGCGGGGGTTAGAGAACAGATATCTGCTGGTGTTGACACTGCTGAGATTTTTCATGCCACTCGCAAACATGCAACTGTAGCCATGTTTGCCATGGAGAAATCTCATACTGCTGCAAACATTTTGGAAGAGTTTAACACCAAAGTCTTTGAGTGGCTGCGCCCAAGAGGGCTTAAGATTGGTTTTGTTGCCACGGACAATGGCAGTAATGTAGTTAAGGCCATGGGCAATGGTGGCTATTTCAGGGTCCCGTGTTTGGCACACTGCATTAACATTGTTGTTCAAGACTTTTTGAAAAATGAATCCAAAGTCAGCAACTTACTGGCCACCTGCAGAAGAATATGCACACATTTCAGCCATTCTTTTAAAGCCCGGAAGCAGCTGAGGGTCATTCAACGTGAGCATAAAATGCCAGTCAAAGCGCTCATTCAGGAGGTGCCAACACGTTGGAACTCAACTTATTACATGCTTGATCGTCTGTTTGAACTGTACATACCACTCAATGCTTATGTCATGCAAAGATTAGGGGAACCTACTGTGAGAGGCATGACCGTTGAGATGGGTCAATGGGACCTCATTAAATGCCTGACTGAGATGCTACTTCCTTTTGAGATCTTCACACGTGAAGTCAGCAGGGAGGACTGTACTATGGGCCAAGCTATCCCATTGTTGCACATGCTAGAGCAACAGCTGAAGGAGGTGTCTGAAACGTACGCAGGTGTGGATGACAAACAAGACGCATATCATTTGGCGGAGACCTTAGCCGCTCGCTTATCTGAAAATACAAGGATTCAAAATAACATTTTGTCACAACAACATTACATTAGTGCCACAATTTTGGATCCGCGGTACAAAGTATTTCTGAACAGCAAGGCAGTAATTCCTTTTTCGGAAGTGGATGTTTCCAACTACAAAACTTTGATAGCTAAGGAAGCCACTATTTTCGACAACGAACGGCTGTTAATTACAGGCCCCCCACCCCAGGCCATAACAAGTACTACAGGGCATCCAGAGTCAAGTTCTACTTCGGAGCCTGAGGGGAGTGCGTTTGCCTCCCAGCAGTCACCTACGCCAACAATAACATCAACAAGAACAGGATCATCCACAGTACAATCGGCAACTGATTGGTTTCTACAGCAGGGGTATGGTAAGTCCAGTGCTGATGCAAAGACAAGAGGCCGAGCACATTGGAGCACCCCTGAACACTGAGCGGACGGACCAGGCCTATCTGGATGACAAATGCAAAAGAAACAATTGATGGACGGAATGCTGGACAATGCAAACATTCACCCCCAGTCACAAGGATCTGGGTTAAATCCATCATTCTTTTGCTCACCACACCACCCCAGTTTGGACCCAGCCATATGCAAATCAGTCTTGACCCTGTTCCTTGTGGGAACAGTCCAGCCCGAACTGCCAAGCCAGGTCCTCCCTGGACAGGAAACAAGCATCCTAGGACCGGTTTCAGGGCATCACCCTTCTTCAGCCAGGCTAGCTTGAATCCAGTGGTGTAGTGAGCACGGGACCCACGTCTGGGCATACCCTTCCCACTTAGGGCGACAAATGCAAAAGAAACAATTGATGGACGGAATGCTGGACAATGCAAACATTCACCCCCAGTCACAAGGATATGGGTTAAATCCATCATTCTTTTGCTCACCACACCACCCCAGTTTGGACCCAGCCATATGCAAATCAATCTTGACCCTGTTCCTTGTGGGAACAGTCCAGCCCGAACTGCCAAGCCAGGTCCTCCCTGGACAGGAAACAAGCATCCTAGGACCGGTTTCAGGGCATCACCCTTCTTCAGCCAGGCTAGCTTGAATCCAGTGGTGTAGTGAGCACGGGACCCACGTCTGGGCATACCCTTCCCACTTAGGGCGACAAATGCAAAAGAAACAATTGATGGACGGAATGCTGGACAATGCAAACATTCACCCCCAGTCACAAGGATCTGGGTTAAATCCATCATTCTTTTGCTCACCACACCACCCCAGTTTGGACCCAGCCATATGCAAATCAGTCTTGACCCTGTTCCTTGTGGGAACAGTCCAGCCCGAACTGCCAAGCCAGGTCCTCCCTGGACAGGAAACAAGCATCCTAGGACCGGTTTCAGGGCATCACCCTTCTTCAGCCAGGCTAGCTTGAATCCAGTGGTGTAGTGAGCACGGGACCCACGTCTGGGCATACCCTTCCCACTTAGGGCGACAAATGCAAAAGAAACAATTGATGGACGGAATGCTGGACAATGCAAACATTCACCCCCAGTCACAAGGATCTGGGTTAAATCCATCATTCTTTTGCTCACCACACCACCCCAGTTTGGACCCAGCCATATGCAAATCAGTCTTGACCCTGTTCCTTGTGGGAACAGTCCAGCCCGAACTGGCAAGCCAGGTCCTCCCTGGACAGGAAACAAGCATCCTAGGACCGGTTTCAGGGCATCACCCTTCTTCAGCCAGGCTAGCTTGAATCCAGTGGTGTAGTGAGCACGGGACCCACGTCTGGGCATACCCTTCCCACTTAGGGCGACAAATGCAAAAGAAAACAATTGATGGACGGAATGCTGGACAATGCAAACATTCACCCCCAGTCACAAGGATCTGGGTTAAATCCATCATTCTTTTGCTCACCAAACCACCCCAGTTTGGACCCAGCCATATGCAAATCAGTCTTGACCCTGTTCCTTGTGGGAACAGTCCAGCCCGAACTGCCAAGCCAGGTCCTCCCTGGACAGGAAAGAAGCATCCTAGGACCGGTTTCAGGGCATCACCCTTCTTCAGCCAGGCTAGCTTGAATCCAGTGGTGTAGTGAGCACGGGACCCACATCTGGGCATACCCTTCCCACTTAGGGCGACAAATGCAAAAGAAACAATTGATGGACGGAATGCTGGACAATGCAAAAATTCACCCCCAGTCACAAGGATCTGGGTTAAATCCATCATTCTTTTGCTCACCACACCACCCCAGTTTGGACCCAGCCATATGCAAATCAGTCTTGACCCTGTTCCTTGTGGGAACAGTCCAGCCCGAACTGCCACAGGTCCTCCCTGGACAGGAAACAAGCATCCTAGGACCGGTTTCAGGGCATCACCCTTCTTCAGCCAGGCTAGCTTGAATCCAGTGGTGTAGTGAGCACGGGACCCACGTCTGGGCATACCCTTCCCACTTAGGGCGACAAATGCAAAAGAAACAATTGATGGACGGAATGCTGGACAATGCAAACATTCACCCCCAGTCACAAGGATCTGGGTTAAATCCATCATTCTTTTGCTCACCACACCACCCCAGTTTGGACCCAGCCATATGCAAATCAGTCTTGACCCTGTTCCTTGTGGGAACAGTCCAGCCCGAACTGCCAAGCCAGGTCCTCCCTGGACAGGAAACAAGCATCCTAGGACCGGTTTCAGGGCATCACCCTTCTTCAGCCAGGCTAGCTTGAATCCAGTGGTGTAGTGAGCACGGGACCCACGTCTGGGCATACCCTTCCCACTTAGGGCGACAAATGCAAAAGAAACAATTGATGGACGGAGTGCTGGACAATGCAAACATTCACCCCAGTCACAAGGATCTGGGTTAAATCCATCATTCTTTTGCTCACCACACCACCCCAGTTTGGACCCAGCCATATGCAAATCAGTCTTGACCCTGTTCCTTGTGGGAACAGTCCAGCCCGAACTGCCAAGCCAGGTCCTCCCTGGACAGGAAACAAGCATCCTAGGACCGGTTTCAGGGCATCACCCTTCTTCAGCCAGGCTAGCTTGAATCCAGTGGTGTAGTGAGCACGGGACCCACGTCTGGGCATACCCTTCCCACTTAGGGCGACAAATGCAAAAGAAACAATTGATGGACGGAATGCTGGACAATGCAAACATTCACCCCCAGTCACAAGGATCTGGGTTAAATCCATCATTCTTTTGCTCACCACACCACCCCAGTTTGGACCCAGCCATATGCAAATCAGTCTTGACCCTGTTCCTTGTGGGAACAGTCCAGCCCGAACTGCCAAGCCAGGTCCTCCCTGGACAGGAAACAAGCATCCTAGGACCGGTTTCAGGGCATCACCCTTCTTCAGCCAGGCTAGCTTGAATCCAGTGGTGTAGTGAGCACGGGACCCACGTCTGGGCATACCCTTCCCACTTAGGGCGACAAATGCAAAAGAAACAATTGATGGACGGAATGCTGGACAATGCAAACATTCACCCCCAGTCACAAGGATCTGGGTTAAATCCATCATTCTTTTGCTCACCACACCACCCCAGTTTGGACCCAGCCATATGCAAATCAGTCTTGACCCTGTTCCTTGTGGGAACAGTCCAGCCCGAACTGCCAAGCCAGGTCCTCCCTGGACAGGAAACAAGCATCCTAGGACCGGTTTCAGGGCATCACCCTTCTTCAGCCAGGCTAGCTTGAATCCAGTGGTGTAGTGAGCACGGGACCCACGTCTGGGCATACCCTTCCCACTTAGGGCGACAAATGCAAAAGAAACAATTGATGGACGGAATGCTGGACAATGCAAACATTCACCCCCAGTCACAAGGATCTGGGTTAAATCCATCATTCTTTTGCTCACCACACCACCCCAGTTTGGACCCAGCCATATGCAAATCAGTCTTGACCCTGTTCCTTGTGGGAACAGTCCAGCCCGAACTGCCAAGCCAGGTCCTCCCTGGACAGGAAACAAGCATCCTAGGACCGGTTTCAGGGCATCACCCTTCTTCAGCCAGGCTAGCTTGAATCCAGTGGTGTAGTGAGCACGGGACCCACGTCTGGGCATACCCTTCCCACTTAGGGCGACAAATGCAAAAGAAACAATTGATGGACGGAATGCTGGACAATGCAAACATTCACCCCCAGTCACAAGGATCTGGGTTAAATCCATCATTCTTTTGCTCACTGGAATGGCATGGTGAGCAAAAAAACGATGGATTTAGGCCCAGATCTCTGTACTGGGGTGAATGTAGGACATTGTTCTGCATTCTGTCCATCAACTGTTGTTTTTGCATTTGTCACCCCGAGTGGGACGGGTATGCCCAGACGTGGGTCCCGTGCTCTCCATGCCACTGGAATCAAGCTATTCCTGGCTGAAGAGGGGTGAAACCCGAAACCGGTCCTAGGATGCTTGTTTCCAGTCCAGGGAGGACCTGGCTTGGCAGTTCGGGCTGGACTGTTCCCATGAGGCACAGGGTCAAGACTGATTTGCATATGGCTGGGTTCAAACTGGAATGGCATGGTGAGCAAAAAACGATGGATTTAGGCCCAGATCTCTGTACTGGGGTGAATGTATGACATTGTTCTGCATTCTGTCCATCAACTGTTGTTTTTGCATTTGTCACCCCGAGTGGGACGGGTATGCCCAGACGTGGGTCCCGTGCTCTCCATGCCACTGGAATCAAGCTATCCTGGCTGAAGAGGGTGAAACCCCGAAACCGGTCCTAGGATGCTTGTTTCCAGTCCAGGGAGGACCTGGCTTGGCAGTTCGGGCTGGACTGTTCCCATGAGGCACAGGGTCAAGACTGATTTGCATATGGCTGGGTTCAAACTGGAATGGCATGGTGAGCAAAAAAACGATGGATTTAAGCCCAGATCTCTGTACTGGGGTGAATGTATGACATTGTTCTGCATTCTGTCCATCAACTGTTGTTTTTGCATTTCTATCTGGATGACCCAACAGAGGTTCTCATGGATCGAAACCCATTGGTGTATTGGTATGCGAAAAGAAGCCAATGGACAGTGCTCAGCAGGCTGGCGATAAAGTATCTGGCTTCCCCTGACACAAGTGTCTCTTCTGAGCATGTTTTCAGTGCTGCTGGTGCCATTGTAACTTCGAAAAGGACCAGTCTCTCGCCCAAAAGCGTGGAGAGGTTAACCATGATCAAAATGAATCAGCACTTTATACCACCGGATTACAAAATACGTGAATCACAGCAGGAAGAGGAGAGCGACTTGGATGACGTAAGTAGTGCGTTACAGGACCTACTTCTGTCCGAACCACCAGAGTTTGAGGACCAGCTCCTCTTCCCTTACAACTAAGCTTTCAAATTGTTACTTTCTTCCTTCCTTTATTTGTCTGTGTATCTGTCTTTCTGGTTCAAATCAAATCACAACAAATCCATCACCACCTCTTTGTCTTTTCATTTCCCTATTGGAGTGGCACGTCTGTGCATTTAACTGTCCACTCTTCAGAGTCCTGCTTCATCTTCCTGTCTCGCCCTAGTACATTTCCATCAAGCCAGACATTGGAGTACAAGAAATGTTGCCTTTAACAGTCCCTCCATAAGAAGTGAAACGTGACTATAGCTATCCTCCGTTTTGTTTCCGAGCCGAAACTCATCAGTGTCCGAAGGCTATCGCCTCTGCAGGCATCCACAACTCTTCACTGTCAGAACTTGGGCAGGCATCCAAAAGTGAACTCATCACTGTCCGAAGGCTACAGCCTCGGCAGGCATCCAAAGCTCCTCACTGTCAGGACAGAAGGTACTTGGCAGAGAAAGACAAGACTCTTCGAAGAAACTTGCTGACATTTGTGCAAACTCAATTGACCAGCAATGAGCGCTACCCAGGCCGCAGCCCATCATCACAGTGCTGACCATGTGAAGCAACTTAAACTGTGACAAAGTGCCACAGATGAATAAGACGAAAACCGAAACAGCGACTAACACTCAAAATGAATGTGGACTGGAATAATGATGAGGCCACTGCCCGTAAAAAAAAAAAACACACACCTGTCAGAACTAGGCATCTGATGATCTGACAGCCAAAGAGAAGAGCAAGACAGGTAATGATGGAATGCATTGGATGCTTGCAGACTCTGAGCGATTGCTGTTGTTTGTTGTGTTGATGTTGTGCATGAAGTTGAACTCTACTCTACTAGTAAATCTACAAAGTGACTCAAGTGACAGTCAATGTTTCCCTTCTTGTTGTTTAATAACCAAATTGTACTCCTACTACTGCAGGCCAATATCTGTTGCAATTTTTTAATATGGAATATGGACTTAATCGGAGTCACTACAGACTGAGTTGGAGTTGGACAACACGTACCACACCATGATGATGACCATACTATCTTTGCACGCAGTCAGTCAGTTGGATCGGAGATGATTGAAGGAATAACTGCGTTTCATGAAGTGGCATAAGGTAAATATAAACCCAACAATTCAACAAGAAGGTAAACACAGCAGACCTACATGTCCATGTAGTGGTGGAGTCGAGTGTAGTCATGACTGACAGCGGCGCATTGATTTTGTCACTTAATTTTGAAAATGCTAAGTTGCTGTATATATGCCTTTTGTCTGGCTCTGTCAAAAATTAAGGTAAATGGAGGTTGGGTCACGGGCTGGTGCTGTGGTGGGCCTGTTCTGTCCGGTTGTTGTTGTAGCTTAATGCTGTAAACAGAATATACACAATATATCCAAACCGCCTCAGTCTGAAAGTGTTCTCTCTTCTCTTCTTGGACTCCACCGTAATTGATGCTTTTTTTTATTCATTGATTTTTCAATACCCCTTTTGTTTTTCCATCTAGACGTTACAGGCCGGCCTTTACCCTGTGCTATACTGGGAGACACAACTCACATTTACCTTACCAATCCGCATCAGGAAGGCCACCAAGATTGATGTGCGGAGTGTCCATGGAAGATAGGACCAAGAGGAAGGACGAGATTCAACTCCACAATTTGACCAGGATAATACAGTAACTTTAGTATCATTCATCATTTCTCTTTTAATTAATTGGAATCCTTTTTTCTCTTCAATCATTACGACTGTGTGTTGGGTGTTGTTGTTTGTTTGCTAATTGATCCCTACAACTATTTTTTTAATTTTCTTTGCTATCTTTAAAAGTAAGCCCAGTACAACATGGAATTTGGGTCTCTGAGGGCATATTACAGGCAAGGCAAATTGCGTAGAATATACTACTGCCCTGTACTGTCTAATTGTCTAGTAGGAGTTAGTAAGTACTACTCATTAACCATCAAGTTATCTTCATCATCATGCATGCATTTCCTTTTTCTCCCTTTATAGATTTTTTGGATAAGATCATGGTCGTCTGCCAAGATTGCGCTTCGCTTTTGTTGTCCATGCGTACTGTTTTTCTTTCTCAAACCTTTCCCCAAACCCCCTTCCCATCCATTCATCAAACCCTAACCCTCTTCCCCGGGCTGTGATTTCTATTGAGGTGTGATGTGACTACATAAAATGTACACCAATTGATCACACGCTTGCTGGGGCAGATGTGGTGAAAGCAACACTAATTAAATTTCAAGGCAGGGCGAGGAGCTTCTTCTGCTTGCCCAACCATGCTCAGTCTATGTGCAAGCCGTCACCGGCTAATAGTACATCATAATTAATTGCCGGCATTGATTGGATTCATCATCAAACTCCTACCACACAGCAGTAAAGGTTACGAATTACGATTGTGTTAAGTTAAGTGACTCACTCGACACAACTACAGTTTGTAACTTCTTGTACTAGGCTGTCCCCGCCACCATTATGTTTTATTTGAGTTTAGCAGTTGCAAATGCAATATTGTTTGTTTGGCAGTCTTCTTCTGTACTATATTTTACTTCGTTCTACTACTCCTCCCACAGTCGCTCTCAGGCAAGTGACTGTCTCTTTTTATTTTTTTAGCAAATGCTACTGCCAGTGTCTACTCTACTACTACCACCACAACCATGGCATCTTCTCCATTCTCTTGGGAAACCATGCAGCCATCGCTGTGCCGAACGTAATCATCATCAATCACAGGTAAGATAAGTTTGGTGGGAGGTATAATGGACTAGGAGGAGAGACTGACAGTACTAGTAGGACAAATAACTCAGTGAGGGGTACCGCATCTATCTGTTTGTGTTACATCATCGGCAGATTATTTAAATCAAACACTGGCTGCGGCCCTGCAGCAGCAAGGAAACCATGTGACGTTAATTCGTAAAACCGTAACCCCCACAAAACATTAACATTGTATGTTTAAGTATAAATATAATTTATTACCCTAACAAAAATAAACTATCCCACACCTGACCCACCCCTCTCCCTAACCCCAACCAATGTCCAAAACGAAAAAAGTCCAAAGAATGTCCAGAAACCCCAACGCCCAATTCCAACCCACCAACAAAAGGAATAAAAAAGGGGCAATGCAACAGGGTCCTATAGTTGTTATATTCGGCGGGCTTTTAGGTGTTTGTCCACCAGTATTTTGACACGCTCCTCTAGTTGCTCCTTTAGCCGTGCCACCCGGAGGAGAATCTTGCAGCGAAATGCCCTGCAGTGGCATCCAGGGTGGGGGACAGCAGTGCTGGCTGCAAGAGAATTGCGGCGGCCGGCGGCTGCCAGACCGTGGCGCCGTACCACTGGAGGTGGGGCCTGGCTGGGGCCTGGGGCATCGGACGAGGCTGCAGCTGCCGCCGCCTCCTCCTCCTCCGCCTGAGCCACCAGCCGCCAGTACTCTTCACAGATGGCCTCCAGTTTCCGGCGCCGGGCCCTGGCTGCCAACTCCTTCCGGGATGGTTTTTCTTGGGAAGGAGTACAATCTATATCAAGAAAGAAAAAGAATATTGTTGTAACCAGTACTCTTAGCAAAACAGTAACACAAAATTAATTCAACACATAATGGCACAGTAGCACTAGCAAGAAGCACAGTACATAACATTTGTGGTAATAATCTATCTATCCTCCCACTTCCTCGGCCTCTAACATTTGTGGGAGTTTCAGGCATTATACTAGCACTATGGACTCCAGAACACAGTACACCAGTCTTCTTCTTATCTCTAGTTTAGCGAAATGACATAACCTGGTTGTAGCCGGCATGCCAGCTCGGTCATCTATGCTTGCACCCAAGACAAACATACGAGTCATGACGCAGACTCACGTTAGTTTGATTTACTACTGTCTGCAGGTGGGGAAGCTCGCATTTTTCTATTACGGGTGGCACTGGCCATACTCTCTCTGTTACATGAAGGGCAATTGGTCAATTTCACTTTCACAGTGCCCTGGCTACTACAAAAGGCAGATTATATATCTGATCCAATGATCATTGCTTTTATATGGGACGACGACATAAGGTCCGTAGCGGTCGGTGGTGGGACTCGGGGAGTGCTGCCGGGCGGTGACGTGGGGAGGGGCAGGGTGGGGGTAGTAAACTATGGATTACGGCCAATTACAGGTAAGTAAACATATAAATATATAAAACTAATTTTGTTGCGCCCACTGCATCGCATTTGGCGGTGCAGTGCGCACAATGAAATTCGCTTTATTTATTTTTATGTTTACAGTAAAGTTACCTGTATTTGGCCGCATAATACATTGATTACTACTACCCCCCCCCACCCTGTCCCTCCCCACATCGGCTTTGCTACTCTGGCGCGGTTTCTTTTACATTCCCTTAAAACTAAAACTGTGCATCCCGTGACAGTCTCCACCTATGCTGTCTATGATGAATACATACAGGCATCCATCCATTCTAAGTAAATGTCAATCATTCTTCTTAATCTCTCCACAAACCTTACTTTGTTTCACCAACAACAACCCATGCGTCCACTCACTCCGTTGCTTGCCTTGGCTTTGAGTTTCACCCAAACACCGCTAATGATTCTTGCTATCCACAGTATCCACCCATACTGTGTAGCCCACCCAGGCAGGCATCCATTCTTCTTTCACCTTCCACCCATCCTTCAACAACACATACATCTGATTCCTATCAGCCACCTATCATGCTTCCAACGTATCCTTCTCTGCCAGTCATCATATTAAATCTCGCCCGTCCTTCCTCCTTCCACCCTTCTTTCCCTTTTTTGTTCAACACATCCATCAAGGTCATCTGATCTGACTTTTAGTCTCCTCCATAAAACTTTCACAGCTGAGTTGGAGTCAGATAGAAGAGGCCATTGGTTAATCAAGTCACGCTGGTAATGCTATTGCTACTGCATTGCTAATGCTAAGTAAAGGGTGTCTTCTTCAACCGTTGTATAATGTTCACTACAACTTCATACCTAATAAGTCTCAACAACAGTACAGTGAGTGAAGTCAACACCCTTCCACCTAGTGCAATGTCAATAAGTAATGAATATAACTTACCACCGCCCACCACTGCTGCTGGCTCACCCCCTGTAGCTCCTGCAGGTGCCGCATCTCCTGCCCCCTCTGGAATGGTCGAATCGCCGCTGGCCCCGCTGGCACTGGTGGTCGCTACTACGCCTAGATAAAAACATGACACATTTTTAGATGCCTGTACACCTCCCCCTATTTATTTGTTTTCACTAGCAAGATTGAAAAAAAAAGTGAATACATACATATTATACATCACATTCACTAGTCCAAATCGGGTACCAGAGTAGAGTCAGTAGACACTAGTAGTGTTATGGTCCCTAGGGTCATTATTATACTATACTCTACTCTTTGCAAAGTTAACCTGAGCCATGCAACCATTTTTCGCTTCATGTCTTTTGCGCATGTTACCTCGCAGCTTGTTGTGCAGTAACAGTAAGACGCCTTTTTGAGCCCACATGAGCACATACAGCTACTGTCTGAGCGTTGCGTACAAGAGGTCGAAAAACAAGCCACTTTGTTATGGAGTTCGGTTAGTCCGTATTGCTTAGCCATAAGTAACATGTTACACTTTTTTGGCAGGACTGAGAAATGCTTGCATTATACTATCTAACGCGCACCATTTTACTCAGGCAGAAGATTCCCTTCTACGAACCAGAGATTTGCAGAGCTTTTGAATGATGCATGTAACCAGTAATTCAACGTTCTACGGTGAGGAGTCTCCCAGAATTCGCACAGATCTTTTGTCTCCTATCATCATGCACTTGTTGTAACAATGTTTATTGTTTTAATCTTATGCATTTTGCTGTTGGAGCTGGCTGGAGTACACTGAATTGTATAGAACAACATACAGAGCTTGTTAGTTGAAAATAAACCTTTTGAACTTACACATAGACTCTGTGGTATTTGGTGTGGTGGTGGTGGTGGACTTACACGAGTGAGTGAGCGAAAGGGTGTTATCTGTTCTGGGTTGTGTAATCATTGGGTATCTTCGGGTGGGGGTTCGGGGACCTAATGAGACACTATAGCTAGTCGTTCAGGGGATTGTGGGTTCACTTCTGACTGAGGTGTGAGGAACGTCCAAGTTCCAAACTCCCATCACCAACATCCTATTTCCTTGTGCATAGTTCTGCATGGGGCTGTGTAGAATCCCCACATCAGTAGTAGTACGTACTATATCCTATCAAAAATAGTCAAATATCTGGTTGGGCATTTTGTTTGTGGTAATTGTCAAAGCCTCAAGATTAAGAAGCCTAGAAGAGGACAACCGAAAGAACTGGACTCAGTGGCTAGAGCTATTGGTCAATCTGAGTTTTATTCAAAACCGTAAAATAAAGAGTGGCAATGCAAACTGGGCAAGCTTAGCGACAGACTAATAGTAGTAGTACAGACATTCATAGCAGAGGCAGTTAGAACTTAGAGGCAGGGATAACCAGAATTTAGAAACAGATAGTCAAGTCAAGATCAAAGAATCTTTTGTAAAAAATAGAATTAGGGAGTGGAACCAGAATTAATAGTTCTGAAAAAATAAGGTGCAGTAAAAGTTAGGGCAATATAATTGTTAATATTAACCACTGGAGGACTTACTGGGACCAGCAGCAGGGCCCTCGGTAGAGAAGCGGTCCTCTGGTGGTTGTCCCGCCGACTCGGACCCCGTCTTCTTGCCCCTGGGTGCTGCAGATCAGTGATCATGTAAGATATAATAAAGAAAGACACAAACATTAATGATTGCTGTGGAACAAATAAATTATCTAAAAAAAAAACTCAAAAAACGTTTTAGGAAACAAAAATTGCAATAAAATTGACCTATCTAATCCGATCGACTACTGGCTTGCGGTATTCACGGACAGTCTACTTATTTAGGAACACTAATTCAGTGTTCCATTCTGATTGATTCAAATAAAATCCAGAACACTAACTAAGCCTAAGTACCACCTGACCTAGCCCACCTATTCCAGGTGGGCCAATTGTTCATTAAGTCTGCATTTCCATTTTTTTAGCCCTAAAAAATGCATAGATGAGAAGGAGGACACATGCATAAATTGGTGCATAATGCATACACCAAATTGTTGGTTGGTTGCGTCTGATGTTCTGCAGCTGACTGACACTGCTAAGCTTACCACTCACTAAACAAACTACAAAAGGTTCTACTAAGGACTCGGGTAAGCAGCACTCAGTGACAGAGGATGCGTCATGCAGACCGCTCAACTAATAGTAACTAAACCTAGTATCAATCCATCCACCACTATTTGACAGGAGGACAAAGGAAGGACTAGAGTCTCTCTAGCAATAGCATTACCTAACTGAAGTTCTCTAAAGTAAACTCTTGCATAATAATAAGGACAAGCGAGCGCAAAGTTGCAAACAGGTAAGAGTAGCGCCCAGCACCTGTGTCCTACAATCACAGAAGATTTTGAAACGTGATTTACCTGCAATGTAAGCAGCAGTATTCTTGTTATTTGTAAAAAATGTATACACAAATCACAATACTTATACTACTATATATATTAGCTACTCATCAAGCCCCACGACCTCGACACCTAGCATGTCCAACAGGTCATGCTCCCGGTCCAGGATGTCTGACCACCGGTGTGCCAGCTGGTTATGGGTGCGCCGGACCCCTGAGCAGCGAAACACTGCCCGGTGCAACTTCGCCACCGGCGGTGACGCTCCTGGGTAGGGTACCCGGAGCCTGGCCTGCCGCCAAGGTCAAGGGGAGGTGGCGCTGAACAAAAAAAACAAGGGTGGCCACCTCCGCCTCACTAAAAAGCTGGTGGGCTTGCACCCCTGCAGGGCGCAGTCTGCCGCAAGGCAGGCGGCTCTTCGGCGCACGCGCCTTGCCCTTCGAGCTGTTGCTGCTGCTGCTACCCTTCGCCATGGTTCTGGGGTGGGAGGAGGCGTAAAAGAAAAGTTAGAAGGGAAAAACAAAGTTAGGGGAAGAAGTAGTAGCTTAAAGAAGAAAGTTATATAAAACAGTCAAAAAGTAAAAAAAACACAGTAAAAAGTAGAAAAAAATGCAAAATATAGACTTAGGCAGAGAGAGAGATAGATAAGAAATAAAAAAAAAATTGAAAAACAGTGTAAAAAACTAAGGATTGCAAAGATTGAGGGAGGATAGAAAAGCAGGCCCAGAACCATAGCATAGAGTGAAAAACAAGATGGCCGCGCCCATCGCGACCGCGTGTGTAAGTTCGCACGATATTTCTCCCCGAGAACGCAAAAAACGTCGCGAACACGTACGACGCGTTCCCGAACATGAAATGCGCATCGCGAGCATGCTATACGCGACCCGGAACAGGAAATAAGGGATCGCGAACGTGCGGGACAAGTGAAAAACAAAATGGCCACGCCCATAGGCGACCGAATGGGTAAGTTCACGAGATACTATCCCCCGAGCACGCAAACAGCGTCCCAAACACGCACAACGCGTTCCCGAAGAAGAAAAATGCATCGCGAACGGGCGCGACAAGCAGCTACGCAGGCTCGCGTAGCTACGCGTAGCGCTCCGACGTCTTCGCATAGCGCGACTACGCGAACTACGCCCACATCCTACAACATGTGCTCTTCAGCCGATTTCAAAAGCAGCCTATCTTAGGCTAAGGATTTTGCCACTCGAAAGTTGCACATGGGGACATCACCCTCATTTAGCAGGGCCCCAAATTGCCTGCAGTCAGCCTTTATACAGAACAAGGGCGTTCGAGGGTGTCCTTCAAAGGATGGAAGGGATGTTTAAAGCCCCAGCCAAGCCCATACAAGCTCCGCCCCATGTTCTACTGTGATGCTCCATCCCTTCACCTGCTGCAGCAGGCATGATTTAGACCTGCTGAAGCAAAGGCCTAACTCTGCCCTTTTCTGCCTCTTGAAGAAAACAACCTTTCTAGCTTCTTATTGCACCTAATAAAGGGAGTTTCACTTGCCTCAAACTTTACCCATCATTTCATTAGCCATAGCTCATACTTCATCTTTATTCATAGCCATCCTCACAGGCACCAAACCCCTGATTTTAGAGATCGCCTCACACCAAAATGAAAAATCACAATGAAAAATATTTGTCATTTTGGGGCACAAGTGCCAAAAAGAGGGGCCACTTTTCTCCTCTGTTTTTCCAAGTGGAAATAAACTTAGCAAATGAAAATAAAAAATCCGTTTGCACATTTACCACCTTGGGATACTTTGAAAGCATTGGCAGGATTCAAACCTTTGTCCTGTATGAGCCTGTGCCATCAGAGGCACAAGACTTACCATTGAGGTATAGCTCCTTGGTGTTCTAGACCCTTGCAGTAGTAACTATAAGCCACATACAGGCCCTGGTGTCATTGCCTGTGAGCTTCATTCCACATGAAAAGGATGACCATGATATAGGGACGATTTGAAAAGAAACTAAAAGGGAAGCCAGTGTGGTCCAGTGGGTAAGTTCCTGACTTCCACTCAGACAACCAGGTTTCGAATCCCGGGATCAGCACCAGGTGATGGATGATGGCGCAGCAGAGGTAAGTTGGAGGTAGGCCTGCCTGGTAAGAAAAATGAGGGTGTGTGCGTGCGCGCGCTGTGTAAGAGTGGAGTCATGGCTGGTGAATGGTGATTGCAGAGTAGTTGGTAAGTAGCATGGGTCTGGTGAGAGCAAGGGGCGGGATCAGTGACAGGTGAAAGATGGGGAACAGGTGTTAAGTGAGTTGGAGTGTAGGGTGGGTGGACTCAGGGGATAGGTGTAGGGGGAGTGCAAGGGTAGGTGGGTGGGATACCAGGGATGAAGAAGGGGGGGATATAGAGGGAGGTGGAGCCTGGGACAGAGAAGAGATGTCAGAGCAGAGTGGACCCAGTTGTGGTCACTCATGCAGTGGTTGACTAGCCCACATTAGGGATGATTAATTACACTGGGGAGCACTAATCTTTTTTACTGCATCCCCACTACACTATCTGATTTGGGGGGTGGCAGTCTAATTTGGGGGAGCAGTATTAAAAGGGGTTTGGGGTGCATTATGAAGTGTGATGGGGATACAGAATGACATGCCTTCTGGGTAATTTTGGGGTACCTGCCAACATACCCCTTCTCCACAAATACAGGCCAGCCATTCCTCATTCCTCATTCACTCAGTCATCTCAGTCCTCCACTCCATATGCCCTGCAAGACCAACATGAACAAGAGGTATGTCAGCAAGCAGAAGAAAAGCCTCAGTGTGCTCTTATGTTCATACTGCTGCCCTCTAGTAACACTACATGGCAATTGCAGCATAATAATTGGACTGAGAAGAGGGCTATCCTATGCAAATAATGTCCTCCCATGCTTACTTTCTTCTGAGATGGTGGACGGCTTGCGCTGTGATACATCCTACAACATGTGCTCTTCAGCCGATTTCAAAAGCAGCCTATCTTAGGCTAAGGAAGTTGCCACTCGAAAGTTGCACATTGGGACATCACCCTCATTTAGCGGGGCCCCAAATTGCCTGCAGTCATCCTTTATACAGAACAAGGGCGTTCGATGGTGTCCTTCAAAGGATGGAAGGGGTGTTTAAAGCCCCAGCCAAGCCCATACAAGCCCGCCCCATGTTCTACTGTGATGCTCCATCCCTTCACCTGCTGCAGCAAAGGCCTGACTCTGCCCTTTTCTGCCTCTTGAAGAAAACAACCTTTCTAGCTTCTTATTGCACCTAATAAAGGGAGTTTCACTTGCCTCAAACTTTACCCATCATTTCATTAGCCATAGTTCATACTTCATCTTTATTCATAGCCAACCTCACAGGCACCAAACCCCTGATTTTAGAGATCGCCTCACACCAAAATGAAAAATCACCACCATCCAACCTTATTTCCTATCAGTGTAGAACTTTCTTTGCATTCTTGTGCTCAATTATTAGCCCCGAGGCCTCATTTGCGCGCTACAATACAGCGAATTTCAAGTGCAAAGAATTAATACATTGATAAATGAAGAAAAGGCTTTGTCTCTATTGCACCTACTTGAGAAAAAGGGGGGTTGGTAGGAGGTCATGACGGAAAATATTTGTCATTTTGGGGCACAAGTGCCAAAAGAGGGGCCACTTTTCTCCTCCGTTTTTCAAAGTGGAAATAAGCTTAGCAAATGAAAATAAAAACCCGTTTGCACATTTACCACCTTGGAATACTTTGAAAGCATTGGCAGGATTCGAACCCTTGTCCTGTGTGAGCCTGTGCCATTAGAGGTACAAGACTTACCATTGATCTATAGCTCCTTGATGTTCTAGACCCTTGCAGTAGTAACTATAAGCCACATTCAGGCCCTGGTGTCATTGCCTGTGGATTTCATTACACATGAAAAGGATGACCATGATATAGGGACGATTTGATAAGATACTAAAAGGGAAGCCAGTGTGGTCCAGTGGGTAAGTTCCTGACTTCCATCCAGACAACCAGGGTCCGAATCCCGGGATCGGCACCAGGTGATGGATGATGGCGCAGCAGAGGTAAGTTGGAGGTAGGCCTGCCTGGTAAGAAAAATGTGTGTGTGTGTGTGTGTGTGCGCGCACTGTGTAAGAGTGGAGTCATGGCTGGTGAATGGTGATTGCAGAGTAGTTGGTAAGTAGCATGGGTCTGGTGAGAGCAAGGGGCGGGATCAGTGACAGTTGAAAGAAGGGGAACAGGTGTTAAGTGAGTTGGAGTGTAGGGTGGGTGGACTCAAGGGATAGGTGTAGGGTGAGTGCAAGGGTAGGTAGGTGGGTGGGATACCAGGGATGAAGAAGTGGGGGATATAGAGGGAGGTGGAGCCTGGGACAGAGAAGAGATGTCAGAGCAGAGTGGGGCCAGTTGTGGTAACTCATGCAGTGGTTCACTAGCCCACATTAGGGGTGATTAATTACACTGGGGAACACTAATTTTTTTTGACTGCATCCCACTACACTATGTGATTTGGGGGGTGGCAGTCGAATTTGGGGGTGCAGTATTAAAAGGGGTTTGGGGGTGCATTATGAAGGGTGATGGGGACACAGAATGACATGCCTTCTGGGTAATTTTGGGGTACCTTCCAAACATACCCCCTTCTCCACAAATACAGGCCAGCCATTCCTCATTCCTCATTCACTCACTCAGTCATCTCAATCCTCCACTCCATATGCCCTGCAAGACCAACATGAACAAGAGGTATGTCAGCAAGCAGAAGAAAAGCCTCAGTGTGCTCTTATGTTCATACTGCTGCCCTCTAGTAACACTACATGGCAATTGCAGCATAATAATTGGACTGAGAAGAGGGCTGTCCTATGCAAATAATGTCCTCCCATGCTTACTTTTTTCTGAGATGGTGGACAGCTTGCGCTGTGATACATCCTACAACCTGTGCTCTTCAGCCGATTTCAAAAGCAGCCTATCTTAGGCTAAGGATTTTGCCACTCGAAAGTTGCACATGGGGACATTACCCTCATTTAGCAGGGCCCCAAATTGCCTGCAGTCATCCTTTATACAGAACAAGGGCGTTCGAGGGCGTTCGAGGGTATCCTTCAAAGGATGGAAGGGGTGTTTAAAGCCCCAGCCAAGCCCATACAAGCCCCGCCCCATGTTCTACTGTGATGCTCCATCCCTTCACCTGCTGCAGCAGGCATGATTCAGACCTGCTGAAGCAAAGCCTGACTCTGCCCTTTTCTGCCTCTTCAAGAAAACAACCTTTCTAGCTTCTTATTGCACCTAATAAAGGGAGATTCACTTGCCTCAAACTTTACCCATCATTTCATTAGCCATAATTCATACTTCATCTTTATTCATAGCCAACCTCACAGGCACCAAACCCCTGATTTTAGAGATCGCCTCACACCAAAATGAAAAATCACCACCATCCTGTAGGAGAGTAGGATCTGCTTCACATGGGTACCCCCACTTTTTGCTGATGCTTCACTGTTTTTCGACTTTAGTCTGGCTGGGGCCCTGCTAATCAGAACCCCAGCCTAGCTGCTTCCTCTCTAAAATGGTTTCCATGTACCTTAGGTACATCTTTCATTGGAATCTGGAGTGCCCTTATAAGTCCCTAGTTTATGATATACTATGTACCCAGGGCATAGGTACCTCAGAGGCCTGCCAGGGGCTGAAGCATGTATTATGCCACCCCTGGAAGGCCAGCCAAAATGACACCACAGGTCTGCTACTGCAGCCTGGGTAAGGTGGTGCATGCACCCCTTACTGTGATATAGGCTACCTATATCACTGCCATTGCACACACATATAAACCTATAAGTCACTCCTATGGCAGGCCTTTACAATCCTGAAGGCAGAGTGCTTGGTTTTTATGTGAGAGGGTGCCCCTGCATGAGCAGAGCCCCTCTGCAGCGTTCGGAGTCCCTCCTCCTTTGATGCTGTTTGTGGTACAGCCTGACCATATACTCTTAAGTGCATTATATCCTCGCGGTACAATGCTAACTTTGGACTGGCTGCACCAAAACATGTAGTGTTTGGTGTCAAACATCTTGGAATACTACCCCCCGCCAATTCTGGCGGTGGGGGTAGCATTCCACCCTTCTAGAGGGAGAGACATGTACACACCGGGCTACCCGGTAACTTCTTTCCAGAGCCCTGGCATCACAAAATGGATGCCGCTGCCACAGACACGGGTCTGGCCTCCTGCTGCTGACAAACTCCGGCAGGGGAGGCCTGGACAATAGGCTTCCTGTCACAGGGAGGTGTAACCACCTCCCCAGACAGGATAGTGTGTATTGGGGCTGGGTGGGAGCACTCTCTGGTGCTTTGAAGTCCTGCACTGGGCACACATTTGGTGTCCCTGTGCATATGCCAGTTCAAACCGGTTGCAGGGGCTACCTGCCCCTGCTCTGGCATGAGACTGGACAAAGGGAATGGGTGTAACCACCCCTCTTCCCTGACCCACCATAGGTGGGTCCCCAGAGTATGTCCAACCCCCTAACTTTGTATAAGTATAGGACCCCAGTCCTTAGGACTTTAGATTACCCTGGACGAAACTCTGACGCCGAATCCTGGACCTTTTATGCTCTACTTTAAGATTAGAGGACTGAAGAATCTCCCTTTGGGTCAAGGAGTGACTCCCCTGCTTGGCAGGCACCTAAGAAGCAATTGTCCGGTCTGCATCGCTGAAGATCCTGCCGGACGCCGAAGTCTTTGCATCACCAGAGATAGATTTCCATGCTTCCCCGAGGCTGCCCTGAGTCCCCAGCAAAGCTGAGGCCCGTAGCTGTCATGGGTAACGTGGTGCCGTGATCCCTGGACACCAAGAACTTTTGCAAGTGCATCCTCTTCCTGGTCTCCCACGAAGTTGTGCTTTAGGCTTTGAGTAGCCCTTACCTCCAGCACCGACTGCACCGAAGATCAGTGGCCTCCACTCCACGAGTGTCCTGTAAGCCAGCTCCAAGTGCGTCCACTCAAGGCTCCTTTGCAGTCGCTAGTCCATTGGCTAGTGGGCCCTCCTGAAGGCAACTCTTCTTCTGCTTGGACTTTCCTGGTTGCTCCAGAGGTCCCCTGACTTAACCTCGCTGGGTGAGTCCCCCAGACCTTGCTGGTCTGCATCAACTTCCTTTCTTTGTTTCCACGTGACTTGCCATTGCCAAGGCTTGTTGGGCCCAATCTGGTCGCCGACACCGCAGCAATCGACAAACGTTGTGGGACAGCTTGAATCCAGCTCCTGGTTGTCGTTGACACCTCCTGGACCTTGTGGCTGATGAGTCAAGACAACCATCAACCTACCTGAAGCACCCGACATCGGTGGGCATCTGCTCATCGCCTTCCTGGTCACTGGCTAGTGACCCAGACTCTGTCCCCTCTGCTTTCAGGTTCTTCAAATCTTCGATCCACCTTTGGATCCACCCGAACACTTTCGACTTGGTCGCCAGCAGCACTTTGCAGCAGATCGCCATTGAAAACGATGACGAAACCCGACCCCGAAAGACACCTATGCACCCGGCTCCCCTGGGTGAGGTAACTCGAGTACTCCGGTGCTCCCGTGGGTATTGACTCTAGAACAGCCTGGTTCTGAAGGGGTTTGCTCCAAGTCCTCCTCCAAGTGTCCTTTTTCTTTAAAACTCCAACCGCGACATTCCCCATAGAAGTCAACAGCGGCTCGCGGCTGTGTTCTCACACTGCACGCGTCCCCCGTGGGTCCCCTGTGTCACTACCTTGGGTGGTTCCTTGTGGTCCAATCATTTCTACAGGCTCTAGGCCTTGTGTCTAGCTCAGTTGTGGTTCTTATACCACTTTATTGGTATATGGTTTGGTACGCCCCTAGGGATCAAACGTGTATTTGTGCTATTTCTGTTGATATTCGACTTGTAACTTATGTACTTCGAACTCTAGCCTCATAAAGAGACTAGAGGAGTGTGTTTAAGACTAAATACATATATTTTAAATATATACCTGGTGTGGTCCTCTTTCATTTGGTCACTCAAGAGATTATAGACTGGTAAAACAAGCTGCTTTACATTCCTTCAAGACTTAGCCTGAAGGCTGCTCTCCATAGCTACCACTAGGATAGCTTTCAATAAAGGTTGTCTTTAACCTATCTCCAATAAGGGGTTGTTTGGACTGGTGCAAGGTGCCCACTATAATTAGTGGACAGCATATACCAGGCCAACTTCTCACATTGGTGTGCAGCGTGTGGGATTCCAGCTTGCTATTGTTTTACCAGATAATCTCAATTGAATTGATCAACTGAAAACCACTAAGGGTACCTTAGGTACATATAAATCAAGTTTAGGATACAGTAAGTTCTACTGAACTTAGAGTTGTGTGATAAGGGATAGCACACCCTTTCTACAACTCAAGTGAGTTTAGTAGGCCACACTAGAGTAGGTAGTGCATACACCACACCACACTAGTAATGTCTTCACTGCCAGGAACCAGTGAGCTCCTGCCATCCAGATATGATAACCTCTCATTCTTGGAATTAAGAGAGTTGTGCAAAGTTAGGAAGTTGAAGACAGGCAAAAGTGCCAACACCCAACGTCTCCTGGAGATGCTTCTGCTAGATGATCTTAGAAGACCCCTAGGGTCTGCAAGGGTAGGCAGAGAGGGTGGGGCAGAAGATGAGGGAGGGGCCAGGGATGAAAATGCCCAGGACCGGACCTCTGAAACTGGCCAGGGGGATGACTAACCCTGGGCGTAGTTCGCGTAGTCGCGCTACGCGAAGCTACGCGAAGACGTTAGAGCGCTACGCGTAGCTACGGGAGCGTACGTAGCTGCTTGTCGCGCCCATTCCCGATGCGTTTTTCTTCTTCGGGAACGCGTTGTGCGTGTTCGTGACGCTGTTTGCGTGCTCAGGGGATAGTATCTCGCGAACTTACCCATGCGGTCGCCTATGGGCGCGGCCATTTTGTTTTTCACTTGTCCCGCCCGTTCGCGATCCCTTATTTCTTGTTCCGGGTCGCGTATAGCGTGCTCGCGATGCGCATTTCATGTTCGGGAACGCGTCGTACGTGTTCGCGATGTTTTTTGCGTGATCGGGGAGAAATATCGCGCGAACTTACCCACGCGGTCGCGATGGGCGCGGCCATCTTGTTTTTCACTCTATGCTTTGGTTCTGGGCCTGCTTTTCTATCCTCCCTCAATCTTTGCAATCCTTAGTTTTTTACACTGTTTTTCAATTTTTCTTTATTTCTTATCTATCTCTCTCTCTCTGCCTAAGTCTATATTTTGCATTTTTTTCTACTATTTACTGTGTTTTTTTACTTTTCGACTGTTTTATATAACTTTCTTCTTTAAGCTCCTACTTCTTCCCCTAACTTTATTTTTCCCTTCTAACTTTTCTTTTCCGCCTCCTCCCACCCCAGAACCAAGGCGAAGGGTAGCAGCAGCAGCAACGGCTCGAAGGGCAAGGCGCGTGCGCCCAAGATCCGCCTGCCTTGCGGCAGACTGCGCCCTGCAGGGGTGCAAGCCCGCCAGATTTTTAGTGAGGCGAAGGTGGCCGCCCTTGTTTTTTTTGTTCAGCGCCACCTCCCCTTGACCTTGGCAGCAGGCGGCAGGCCAGGCTCCAGGTACCCTACCCAGGAGCGTCACCGCCAGTGGGCGAAGGTGCCCCGGGCAGTGTTTCGCTGCTCAGGGGTCCGGCACACCCATAACCAGCTGGCACACCAGTGGTCAGACATCCTGGACCGGGAGCAGGACCTGTTGGACCTGCTAGGTGTCGAGGTCATGGGGCTTGGTGAGTAGCTAATATATATAGTAGTATAAGTATTGTGATTTGTGTATACATTTTTTACAAATAACAAGAATACTGCTGCTTACATTGCAGGTAAATTATGTTTCAAAATCTTCTGTGATTGTAGGACACAGGTGCTGGGCGCTACTCTTACTTGTTTGCAACTTTGCGCTCTCTTGTCCTTATTATTATGTAAGAGTTTACTTTAGAGAACTTCAGTTAGGTAATGCTATTGCTAGAGAGACTCTAGTCCTTCCTTTGTCCTCCTGTCAAATAGTGGTGGATGGATTGATACTAGGTTTAGTTACTATTAGTTGATAATTTTTGAGCGGTCTGCGTGACGCATCCTCTGTCACTGAGTGCTGCTTACCCCAGTCCTTAGTAGAACCTTTTGTAGTTTGTTTAGTGAGTGGTAAGCTTAGCAGTGTCAGTCAGCTGCAGAACATCAGACGCAACCAACCAACAATTTGGTGTATGCATTATGCACCAATTTATGCATGTGTCCTCCTTCTCATCTATGCATTTTTGAGGGCTAAAAAAAATGGAAATGCAGACTTAATGAACAATTGGCCCGCCTGGAATAGGTGGGCTAGGTCAGGTGGTACTTAGGCTTAGTTAGTGTTCTGGATTTTATTTGAATCAATCAGAATGGAACACTGAATTAGTGTTCCTAAATAAGTAGACTGTCCGTGAATCCCGCAAGCCAGTAGTCGATCGGATTAGATAGGTCAATTTTATTGCAATTTTTGTTTCCTAAAACGTTTTTTGAGCGTTTTTTAGATAATTTATTTGTTCCACAGCAATCATTAATGTTTGTGTCTTTCTTTATTATATCTTACATGATCACTGATCTGCAGCACCCAGGGGCAAGAAGACTGGGTCCGAGTCGGCGGGACAACCACCAGAGGACCGCTCCTCTACAGAGGGCCCTGCTGCTGGTCCCAGTAAGTCCTCCAGTGGTTAATATTAACAATTATATTGCCCTAACTTTTACTGCACCTTATTTTTTCAGAACTATTAATTCTGGTTCCACTCCCTAATTCTATTTTTTACAAAAGATTCTTTGATCTTGACTTGACTATCTGTTTCTAAATTCTGGTTATCCCTGCCTCTAAGTTCTAACTGCCTCTGCTATGAATGTCTGTACTACTACTATTAGTCTGTCGCTAAGCTTGCCCAGTTTGCATTGCCACTCTTTATTTTACGGTTTTGAATAAAACTCAGATTGACCAATAGCTCTAGCCACTGAGTCCAGTCCTTTCGGTTGTCCTCTTCTAGGCTTCTTAATCTTGAGGCTTTGACAATTACCACAAAGAAAATGCCCAACCAGATATTTGACTATTTTTGATAGGATATAGTACGTACTACTACTGATGTGGGGATTCTGCACAGCCCCATGCAGAACTATGCACAAGGAAATAGGATGTTGGTGATGGGAGTTTGGAACTTGGACGTTCCTCATACCTCAGTCAGAAGTGAACCCACAATCCCCTGAACGACTAGCTATAGTGTCTCATTAGGTCCCCGAACCCCCACCCGAAGATACCCAATGATTACACAACCCAGAACAGATAACACCCTTTCGCTCACTCACTCGTGTAAGTCCACCACCACCACACCAAATACCACAGAGTCTGTGTGTAAGTTCAAAAGGTTTATTTTCAACTAACAAGCTCTGTATGTTGTTCTATAAAATTCAGTGTACTCCAGCCAGCTCCAACAGCAAAATGCATAAGATTAAAACAATAAACATTGTTACAACAAGTGCATGATGATAGAAGACAAAAGATCTGTGCGAATTCTGGGAGGCTCCTCACCGTAGAACGTAGAATTACTGGTTACATGCATCATTCATAAGCTCTGTAAATCTCTGGTTCGTAGAAGGGAATCTTCTGCCTGAGAAAAATGGTGCGCGTTAGATAGTATAATGCAAGCATTTCTCAGTCCTGCCAAAAAAGTGTAACATGTTACTTATGGCTAAGCAATACGGACTAACCGAACTCCATAACAAAGTGGCTTGTTTTTCGACCTCTTGTATGCAACGCTCAGACAGTAGCTGTATGTGCTCATGTGGGCTCAAAAAGGCGTCTTACTGTTACTGCACAACAAGCTGCGAGGTAACATGCGCAAAAGACATGAAGCGAAAAATGGTTGCATGGCTCAGGCTAACTTTGCAAAGAGTATAGTATAATAATGACCCTAGGGACCATAACACTACTAGTGTCTACTGACTCTACTCTAGTACCCGATTTGGACTAGTGAATGTGATGTATAATATGTATGTATTAACTTTTTTTTCAATCTTGCTAGTGAAAACGAATAAATAGGGGGAGGTGTACAGGCATCTAAAAATGTGTCATGTTTTTATCTAGGCGTAGTAGCGACCACCAGTGCCGGCGGGGCCAGCGGCGATTCGACCATTCCGGAGGGGGCAGGAGATGCGGCACCTGCAGGAGCTACAGGGGGTGAGCCAGCAGCAGTGGCGGGCGGTGGTAAGTTATATTCATTACTTATTGACATTGCACTAGCTGGGAGGGTGTTGACTTCACTAACTGTACTGTTGTTGAGACTTATTAGGTATGAAGTTGTAGTGAACATTATACAACGGTTGAAGAAGACACCCTTTACTTAGCATTAGCAATGCAGTAGCAATAGCATTACCAGCGTGACTTGATTAACCAATGGCCTCTTCTATCTGACGCCAACTCAGCTGTGAAAGTTTTATGGAGGAGACTAAAAGTCAGATCAGATGACCTTGATGGATGCGTTGAACAAAAAAGGGAAAGAAGGGTGGAAGGAGGAAGGACGGGCGAGATTTAATATGATGACTGGCAGAGAAGGATACGTTGGAAGCATGGATAGGTGGCTGATAGGAATCAGATGCATGTGTTGTTGAAGGATGGGTGGAAGGTGAAAGAAGAATGGATGCCTGCCTGGGTGGGCGACACAGTATGGGTGGATACTGTGAATAGCACGAATCATCAGCGGTGTTTGGGTGAAACTTAAAGCCAAGGCAAGCAACGGAGTGAGTGGACACATGAGTTGTTGTTGGTGAAACAAAGTAAGGTTTGTGGAGAGATTAAGAAGAATGATTGACATTTACTTAGAATGGATGGATGCCTGTATGTATTCATCATAGACAGCATAGGTGGAGACTGTCACGGGATGCACAGTTTTAGTTTTAAGGGAATGTAAAAGAAACCACGCCAGAGTAGCAAAGCCGATGTGGGGAGGGGCAGGGTGGGGGGTAGTAGTAAACAATGTATTACGCGGCCAAATACTGGTAACTTTACTGTAAACATAAAAATAAATAAAGCGAATTTCATTGTGCGCACTGCACCGCCAAATGCGATGCAGTGGGCGCAACAAAATTAGTTTTATTTATTTATATGTTTACTTAACTGTAATTGGCCGTAATCCATAGTTTACTACCCCCCACCTTGCCCCTCCCCACGTCACCGCCCGGCAGCACTCCCAGAGTACCACCACCGACCGCTACTGACCTTATGTCGTCGTCCCATATAAAAGCAATGATCATTGGATCAGATATATAATCTGCCTTTTTGTAGTAGCCAGGGCACTGTGAAAGTGAAATTGACCAATTGCCCTTCATGTAACAGAGAGAGTATGGCCAGTGCCACCCGTAATAGAAAAATACGAGCTTCCCCACCTGCAGACAGTAGTAAATCAAACTAACGTGAGTCTGCGTCATGACTCGTATGTTTGTCTTGGGTGCAAGCATAGATGACCGAGCTGGCATGCCGGCTACAACCAGGTTATGTCATTTCGCTAAACTAGAGATAAGAAGAAGACTGGTGTACTGTGTACTGGAGTCCATAGTGCTAGTATAATGCCTGAAACTCCCACAAATGTTAGAGGCCGAGGAAGTGGGAGGATAGATAGATTATTACCACAAATGTTATGTACTGTGCTTCTTGCTAGTGCTACTGTGCCATTATGTGTTGAATTAATTTTGTGTTACTGTTTTGCTAAGAGTACTGGTTACAACAATATTCTTTTTCTTTCTTGATATAGATAGTACTCCATCCCAAGAAAAACCATCCCGGAAGGAGTTGGCAGCCAGGGCCCGGCGCCGGAAACTGGAGGCGATCTGTGAGGAGTACCGGCGGCTGGTGGCTCAGGCGGAGGAGGAGGAGGCGGCAGCAGCTGCAGCCTCGTCCGATGCCCCGGGCCCCAGCCAGGCCCCACCTCCAGTGGTACAGCGCCGCGGTCTGGCAGCCACCGCAATTCTCTTGCAGCCAGCACTGCTGTCCCCCACCCTGGATGCCACTGCAGGGCATTTCGCCGCAAGATTCTCCTCCGGGTGGCAAGGCTAGAGGAGCAACTAGAGGAGCGTGTCAAAATACTGGTGGACAAACACCTAAAAGCCCGCCGAATATAACAACTATAGGACCCTGTTGCATTGCCCCTTTTTTATTCCTTTTGTTGGTGGGTGGGAATTGGGCGTTGGGGTTTCTGGACATTCTTTGGACTTTTTTTCGTTTTGGACATTGGTTGGGGTTAGGGAGAGGGGTGGGTCAGGTGTGGGATAGTTTATTTTTGTTAGGGTAATAAATTATATTTATACTTAAACATACAATGTTAATGTTTTGTGGGGGGTTACTGTTTTACGAATTAACGTCACATGGTTTCCTTGCTGCTGCAGGGCCGCAGCCAGTGTTTGATTTAAATAATCTGCCGATGATGTAACACAAACAGATAGATGCGGTACCCCTCACTGAGTTATTTGTCCTACTAGTACTGTCAGTCTCTCCTCCTAGTCCATTATACCTCCCACCAAACTTATCTTACCTGTGATTGATGATGATTACGTTCGGCACAGCGATGGCTGCATGGTTTCCCAAGAGAATGGAGAAGATGCCATGGTTGTGGTGGTAGTAGTAGAGTAGACACTGGCAGTAGCATTTGCTAAAAAAATAAAAAAGAGACAGTCACTTGCCTGAGAGCGACTGTGGGAGGAGTAGTAGAACGAAGTAAAATACAGTACAGAAGAAGACTGCCAAACAAACAATATTGCATTTGCAACTGCTAAAGTCAAATAAAACATAATGGTGGCGGGGACAGCCTAGTACAAGAAGTTACAAACTGTAGTTGTGTCGAGTGAGTCACTTAACTTAACACAATCGTAATTCGTAACCTTTACTGCTGTGTGGTAGGAGTTTGATGATGAATCCAATCAATGCCGGCAATTAATTATGATGTACTATTAGCCGGTGACGGCTTGCACATAGACTGAGCATGGGTGGGCAAGCAGAAGAAGCTCCTCGCCCTGCCTTGAAATTTAATTAGTGTTGCTTTCACCACATCTGCCCCAGCAAGCGTGTGATCAATTGGTGTACATTTTATGTAGTCACATCACACCTCAATATAAATCACAGCCCGGGGGAAGAGGGTTAGGGTTTGATGAATGGATGGGAAGGGGGTTTGGGGAAAGGTTTGAGAAAGAAAAACAGTACGCATGGACAACAAAAGCAAAGCGCAATCTTGGCAGACGACCATGATCTTATCCAAAAAATCTATAAAGGGAGAAAAAGGAAATGCATGCATGATGATGAAGATAACTTGATGGTTAATGAGTAGTACTTACTAACTCCTACTAGACAATTAGACAGTACAGGGCAGCAGTATATTCTACGCAATTTGCCTTGCCTGTAATATGCCCTCAGAGACCCAAATTCCATGTTGTACTGGGCTTACTTTTAAAGATAGCAAAGAAAATTAAAAAATAGTTGTAGGGATCAATTAGCAAACAAACAACAACACACAACACACAGTCGTAATGATTGAAGAGAAAAAAGGATTCCAATTAATTAAAAGATGAATGATGAATGATGAATGATACTAAAGTTACTGTATTATCCTGGTCAAATTGTGGAGTTGAATCTCGTCCTTCCTCTTGGTCCTATCTTCCATGGACGCTCCGCACATCAATCTTGGTGGCCTTCCTGATGCGGATTGGTAAGGTAAATGTGAGTTGTGTCTCCCAGTATAGCACAGGGTAAAGGCCGGCCTGTAACGTCTAGATGGAAAAACAAAAGGGGTATTGAAAAATCAATGAATAAAAAAAAGCATCAATTACGGTGGAGTCCAAGAAGAGAAGAGAGAACACTTTCAGACTGAGGCGGCTTGGATATATCGTGTATATTCTGTTTACAGCATTAAGCTACAACAACAACAGGACAGAACAGGCCCACCACAGCACCAGCCCGTGACCCAACCTCCATTTACCTTAATTTTTGACAGAGCCAGACAAAAGGCATATATACAGCAACTTAGCATTTTCAAAATTAAGTGACAAAATCAATGCGCCGCTGTCAGTCATGACTACACTCGACTCCACCACTACATGGACATGTAGGTCTGCTGTGTTTACTTTCTTGTTGAATTGTTGTGTTTATGTTTACCTTATGCCACTTCATGAAACGCAGTTATTCCTTCAATCATCTCCGATCCAACTGACTGACTGCGTGCAAAGATAGTATGGTCATCATCATGGTGTGGTACGTGTTGTCCAACTCCAACTCAGTCTGTAGTGACTCCGATTAAGTCCATATTCCATATTAAAAAATTGCAACAGATATTGGCCTGCACCTGCAGTAGTAGGAGTACAATTTGGTTATTAAACAACAAGAAGGGAAACATTGACTGTCACTTGAGTCACTTTGTAGATTAACTAGTAGAGTAGAGTTCGACTTCATGCACAACATCAACACAACAAACAACAGCAATCGCTCAGAGTCTGCAAGCATCCAATGCATTCCATCATTACCTGTCTTGCTCTTCTCTTTGGCTGTCAGATCATCAGATGCCTAGTTCTGACAGGTGTGTGTTTTTTTTTTAACGGGGCAGTGGCCTCATCATTACTCCAGTCCACATTCATTTTGAGTGTTAGTCGCTGTTTCGGTTTTCGTCTTATTCATCTGTGGCACTTTGTCACAGTTTAAGTTGCTTCACATGGTCAGCACTGTGATGATGGGCCGCGGCCTGGGTAGCGCTCATTGCTGGTCAATTGAGTTTGCACAAATGTCAGCAAGTTTCTTCGAAGAGTCTTGTCTTTCTCTGCCAAGTACCTTCTGTCCTGACAGTGAGGAGCTTTGGATGCCTGCCGAGGCTGTAGCCTTCGGACAGTGATGAGTTCACTTTTGGATGCCTGCCCAAGTTCTGACAGTGAAGAGTTGTGGATGCCTGCAGAGGCGGTAGCCTTCGGACACTGATGAGTTTCGGCTCGGAAACAAAACGGAGGATAGCTATAGTCACGTTTCACTTCTTATGGAGGGACTGTTAAAGGCAACATTTCTTGTACTCCAATGTCTGGCTTGATGGAAATGTACTAGGGCGAGACAGGAAGATGAAGCAGGACTCTGAAGAGTGGACAGTTAAATGCACAGACGTGCAACTCCAATAGGGAAATAAAAAGAGAAGACGGTGGTGATGGATTTGTTGTGATTTGATTTGAACCAGAAAGACAGATACACAGACAAATAAAGGAAGGAAGAAAGTAACAATTTGAAAGCCTAGTTGTCAGGGAAGAGGAGCTCGTCCTCAAACTCTGGTGGTTCGGACAGAAGTAGGTCCTGTAACGCACTACTTACGTCATCCAAGTCGCTCTCCTCTTCCTGCTGTGATTCACGTATTTTGTAATCCGGTGGTATAAAGTGCTGATTCATTTTGATCATGGTTAACCTCTCCACGCTTTTGGGCGAGAGACTGGTCCTTTTCGAAGTTACAATGGCACCAGCAGCACTGAAAACACGCTCAGAAGAGACACTTGCGACAGGGGAAGCCAGATACTTTATCGCCAGCCTGCTGAGCACTGTCCATTGGCTTCTTTTCCCATACCAATACACCAATGGGTTTCGATCCATGAAGACCTCTGTTGGGTCATCCAGATAGGCCTGGACCGTCCGCTCAATGTTCAGGGGTGCTCCGATGTGCTCGGCCTCTTTTGCCTTTGCATCAGCACTGGACTTACCATACCCCTGCCGTAGAAACCAATCAGTTGCCGATTGTACTGTGGATGATCCTGTTCTTGCTGTTGTTGATGTTATTGTTGGTGTAGGTGACTGCTGGGAGGCAAACGCACTGCCCTCAGGCTCCGAAGTAGAACTTGACTCTGGATGCCCTGTAGTACTTGTTATGGCCTGGGGTGGGGGGCCTGTAATTAACAGCCGTTCGTTTTCGAAAATAGTGGCTTCCTTAGCTATCAAAGTTTTGTAGTTGGCAACATCCACTTCCGAAAAAGGAATTACTGCCTTGCTGTTCAGAAATACTTTGTACCGTGGATCCAAAATTGTGGCACTAATGTAATGTTGTTGTGACAAAATGTTATTTTGAATCCTTGTATTTTCAGATAAGCGAGCGGCTAAGGTCTCCGCCAAATGATATGCGTCTTGTTTGTCATCCACACCTGCGTACGTTTCAGACACCTCCTTCAGCTGTTGCTCTAGCATGTGCAACAATGGGATAGCTTGGCCCATAGTACAGTCCTCCCTGCTGACTTCACGTGTGAAGATCTCAAAAGGAAGTAGCATCTCAGTCAGGCATTTAATGAGGTCCCATTGACCCATCTCAACGGTCATGCCTCTCACAGTAGGTTCCCCTAATCTTTGCATGACATAAGCATTGAGTGGTATGTACAGTTCAAACAGACGATCAAGCATGTAATAAGTTGAGTTCCAACGTGTTGGCACCTCCTGGATGAGCGCTTTGACTGGCATTTTATGCTCACGTTGAATGACCCTCAGCTGCTTCCGGGCTTTAAAAGAATGGCTGAAATGTGTGCATATTCTTCTGCAGGTGGCCAGTAAGTTGCTGACTTTGGATTCATTTTTCAAAAAGTCTTGAACAACAATGTTAATGCAGTGTGCCAAACACGGGACCCTGAAATAGCCACCATCGCCCATGGCCTTAACTACATTACTGCCATTGTCCGTGGCAACAAAACCAATCTTAAGCCCTCTTGGGCGCAGCCACTCAAAGACCTTGGTGTTAAACTCTTCCAAAATGTTTGCAGCAGTATGAGATTTCTCCATGGCAAACATGGCTACAGTTGCATGTTTGCGAGTGGCATGAAAAATCTCAGCAGCGTCAACACCAGCAGATATCTGTTCTCTAACCCCCGCAAAAGAGATCCAGTGTGCAGTGATGCACATGTAATCTGTGGCTTGGCAACTGGTCCACATGTCTGTTGTCAGGTGGATACTGTGAACAGCACTCTGCTTCAAGGCTTTTCCAAGCAATTCCAGCACGTCGTGATGTAGTGCTGGAACAGCAACTCTGGCAAAATAGTAGCGGCTGGGAACATGCCATTTTGGGCAGATGGTTGACACAAATTCCAGAAAACCCACCCCTTCAACAAAAGAAAAAGGGAGAAGGTCCAGTGCTAACATTTTAGCCAGCTTCGCATTGTACAAACGTGCTATTGGGTGGTTGCGTTCGTACTGCCCCTCCCCCCAAACATGCTGATAATGGTAGGCTGCATGGTTTTCCTTTCTCTTAGGCTCAACAACGCACTTTTTTGGATTGCGGTACTCCTTGGTGTCTCAGGCTGACTCTTACTCTTGTGCCACTGAGATGTTGCTGAAGATGTGGGCGACGTTAACACTGCACTGCTGGGGTCAGGGACACCTTGTGTACCACTACCAGAGAGAATGTCTCCCTGTCCTTCCTCTTCCACCGTGATCGGATCTTCTACTCCTTTATCCCCACCAACACCAATGGTTGCAGTTTTTATGCCGCGAAGGTGGTCCTCCCAGCTGATCAAGTGGTGTTTTTTCAGATGGGTCATTTGGCCTCCGGTACCATAGTTTGTACCAAGCTTACCACGACTAACAGAGGTATTACAAATGGAGCATATAGCAATGTTCTCCTCCTTTTCGCTAACCGTAAAGAAGTCCCAAACTGGGGAGCTTAACTTTGGCCTCCTGCTGGAGGTGCCACTTCCAATGCCGGATGAACTGGAGGGTGTGTGTTGAATTTGACTCTGTGCTGCTGTACCACTACCTACTTCTACTGAGGTGGTGGTTGTGCTGGATGTAGGTCGCTGCCGGGCCTTTGCTAATGCAAATATGGAAGCTGTAGGTCGTGTTGGTGTTACCTGTGGAGGTATGCGTGCTACATCCCTCGCAGCGATTTTGGATAGGGTAATAATGTTGGTCTCCATCTCCTCGGGGCCGGGAGTGATGTTCGTGATGACTGGCTCATCATCATCATCCTGCTGTTCTACATCGACCTCCATAAGTGTAAGGCTTTCTGGAACCTTCCTTTTCCCTAGCTTGGTCTTGGGACGTGGCTCCCTCTCAGACTCAGTTTGTGGCTTCCAAGTGGCATCTAGATCATCAGAAGGGGGCTTGGCGAAGAACTTGATGGACTACCCCTCCTTTTCCTTGCTGGAGATTTGGAAGACAATGGATCTTCTGAATGAGTGGCTTCTTCTTCTACCTCTGCATGAGGCTCAATTTCCTGAACTGCCCCTACTTCGGGAGGAACAACAACTACTATTGCGGGCGGTGGTTGCGGCTGTTGTTGTTGACCACTTATCTGCTGTGTTTCCTCCTGCGTTGATTGGGTACTACTTTGAGATAGCGATAAGTTTATCTCAGGCTCAGCATCACTGCTTTCCACCATTAGGCTGGCTACCTCTTCCACACTCATGTGCTTGGGCCTGGGTTGGTGGGTTGGGCCCACTGATGCGGAGGTGCTGCCCCCAGCTTGCCCCCAGACACCGCTGCTGCAGGCGTAATTTTTTTTCCCCAAAAAGGTATTGGGCGGCACACCAGACTTAAGTGTCACTTCCTTCTTCTGTTCCTTCTTCTCAATAGCAACTTTCTTGGTACTGGAGGACCTGGTACCTGCTTTCTTTGGGCCCATCTTCTTCAGATGTCAGCAGCACTCAGTTGCAGAGATGTCTGGTCAGGTCACACGTCGCGTTGTGTTGTGTACAGCAGCAGGATGTCTGTCTGGCAGTGCAACGGGCAATGATGACACACCTCCTCCTCAGTCTTTGTGCACCTAAAAGCAAAAAAGCCAGAACAACATCAGTCAAACGATAGCACAAATCAAACAAATATAATATAGAACTTAGTGTGTGGTGGCCTCAATTATTAAATTTTAGAAACTCAGTGAACAACAACACACAGTGTAGCCATTTATGAGACTTTGACAACAAGGCCAGGGCTTTCCTGGCTACTGTGTAGTGTGTACACTCTGGAAGAATAAGAATAGTAAAGAACAAAAACTAAAATGTAGTGGAGCATGTTTGGCCTAAATTTGTGCATCATGTGGGATGTATGCAGCATCAGGGAGCTGCAGCTGGCAATGGGGATGGATTTGGAAGCAGTAAGACAAGAGGAACAATGGAAAGACACGCAGGCCTATGTGGCAAAAACAGCACACTACTAACTACCACCACAAAATGGCCCCCAGCAACATGGTGACTCACAGGCACAAGGCACAGCAAACAATGAACTCAAGCAGGCCTATATATGGGCAGACAAAGGATGCCTGATAAAACAAACACAGCTTTAATGCAAAAACTAAAATCCACATGGCTAAAAACAGTTTGGAAAGTTAGACAACCACTACAACAACACATAATTATAATTACACACGCAAAAAAGGCATTTATTTAACACACCCAAAAAGTGAAATAGACCCTCCAAAAAAACCCACATTTTGCAATTCAATGCCATCCATTGCCTAAATGATGTCAAAATTCCACAGACAACACAGAAACAGTTTTTATGCACCCATGATGACTACCTCTGGGCCTACTGGCAGACTAGGCCGCAAGCTTGGAGGCCTATGGCAAAAGCACAGTGGCTGGTCCCACAAAATGGCCGCCACCACATGGCCAAGCCACCCAACAACTTCCTTCCTTGTGAAAAAAATTGTAAAACAAAAAAAAAGTGACTCCTTGCTCACCAAACTACATCTAAATGACAACCGGAGGAGTTTTTTGTGCAAAATGAACGAAATCATCATTTTCGAGAAGGTTTTATGCTGCTCGAGAGATATTCTTTGTCAGATTGTAAATTCTGCGTGTTCGGCATCGCGATCGTCACAAAAAGTCGTTATCGCGCGCGCGAAAACGTATATTGAGCGTGCGAAGAAGATAAAAAGTGTAAGTCCGCGTTGTCGCGCAGTGCGGAGTTGCCCAAAGTCCGCAAGCTGAATGCCCAGGGTTACCTACTGGCTGAAAAGGCCTATTTATTTAACAAACACCCAAAAACTGAAATACCACCCCAAAACCCACATTTTGCAAATCAATCCAATGCCATCCATGGCCTAAATGATGTTACAATTCAACAGACAACACAGAAACAGTTTTTATGCACCCATGAGGATGACTACCTCCGGGACTACTGGCAGACTAGGCCGCAAGCTTGGAGGCCTATGGCAAAAGCACAGTGGCTGGTCCCACAAAATGGCCGCCACCACATGGGCAGGCCACCCACAACAACAAGAAAAGGAACACAAGACAGACAATGCAGGCCTATGGCAAAAGCACAATGCCTGGCTTTACAAAATGGCCGCCACCCACATGGCCAGGCCACCCAAAATAACAAGAAAGTGAAGACAAAGGACAGGACCAGGCAGTTGGAGAATCTGGGCAACTTCCTTTTTTCTTGAAAAAAATTGTAAAACAAAAAAAAAGTGACTCCTTGCTCACCAAACTACATCTAAATGACAACCTGAGGAGTTTTTTGTGCAAAATTAACTAAATCATCATTTTCGAGAAGGTTTTATGCTGCTCGAGAGATATTCTTCGCCAGATTGTAAATTCTGCGTGTTCGGCATCGCGATCGTCACAAAAAGTCGTTATCGCGCGCGAAAAAGTATATTGAGCGCGCGAAGAAGATAAAAAGTGTAAGTCCGCGTTGTCGAGCAGTGCGGAGTTGCCCAAAGTCCGCGAGCTGAACGCCCCGGGTTACCTACTGGCTGAAAAGGCCTATTTATTTAACACACACCCAAAAACTGAAATACCACCCCAAAACCCACATTTTGCAATCCAATGCCATCCATGGCCAAAATGATGTTACAATTCAACAGACAACACAGAAACAGTTTTTATGCACCCATGAGGATGACTACCTCTGGGCCTACTGGCAGACCAGGCCGCAAGCTTGGAGGCCTATGGCAAAAGCACAGTGGCTGGTCCCACAAAATGGCCGCCACCACATGGCCAGGCCACCCACAAGTTCACAACAAGCATAAGCCAAGGGGAACAAAGAAAAGACATGCAGGCCTATATGGAAAAAGCAGCACACTACTAAACTACCACCACAAAATGGCCCCAAGCCACGTGGTCACACAGTCACAACAGGCCATGGAAAACAATGAACTCAAGCAGGCCTATAATAATATGACCAGACAAAGGAGGCCTGCAGTGCTAAACTACACAGCTTTAATACAAAAATGCAAAAACGAAAATCCACAGGGCTACGAAAGGTTGGAAAGATACACAACAAGCACACTCACATCCAACAAAGGTATATATTACACCCAAAAAGTGAAATACACCCCAAAAACCACATTTACCAATTCAATCCAATGCCATCCATGCATGCCCTACATGATGTTTAAATTCAACCGACACCACAGAAACATGCACCCATGGGTACCTCTGGCTCTAGTCTGGGCCTACTGGCTGAAATTCCAATCAAAGAAAAACAACTAGGCCCCTGCCGAAACTACAGGCCACAACAATAAATTTTAAAAACGATGGAAATCCCCCCAAAAAGTGTAGGTACAAACAAGCCCCAATCAAACAAACAAGTACACCAATTCTCCAACTTACTTGTAAAATCTCAAATCCAAAAGTCCTCAAATCCAATCCAATGATATGATGCAGCAGACAGACACAAAAAGTGATCCTTCCAGCTCCAAATCCAAATGAAAGTGAACAGCACATGGACAAAGCACTGGGAGGAGCCTGCTGGACAGGAACAGGAAGTTTGAGAATCAGGGGCACTTCCTTCCTCTTGGAAAAAAAAGAAAAAAAGAAAAAGGACTCCTTGCACAAAAAACTACAGCCAAATCACAATCTGAGGAGTTTTTTGGAGCAAAACCATCATTTTCGAGAAGGTTTTATGATGCTCGAGAGATATTCTTCGCCAGATTGTAGTTTCTTCGTGTTCGGGATCGCGATCTTACCAACACTGCCGCCGGAAGTCAGATCGCGCGTCCGAATGACGTGTTCGCGTTCGCACACTCTCGCGGGATCGTGCGGTCGGATTCCAAATCTCGTGGCGCCCGCAAACGGATAGGAAGTCGCGTCGGCGAATGCAGAATCACGTTAGGTCGTTACCGCGTGCGCGAGAACGTATATTGAGCGTGTGAAGAAGAAAAACCGCTACGCTACGCCGCAAATTGCGTAGTGCACGGTAACTTCGCGTTCTACGCGAATCGCAAAGTTACCGAAACTACGCAAGCTCCGCGAGCGTAGCGTAGTTCACCACCCAGGGTTAGGGATGACAATGATCCTGACCTGGACAATGCAGCTACTCCTGAGGATGAGGAGGAGGCCCAGGATGACCTCCCCTTTGTCCCCCCAGGAAGAGTTGTGAGTGTGCCCAGAAGGTCTAGATCTCCTTCTCAGGAGTCTAACCACTCTGACACCTCAGTAGGGACCTCTGTTTCTTCTCATAGGAGGGAATCCTCTCATGAGAGGAGAAAGAGACTGCTTCAGTATGAACAAGCCCAGCTTGAGCTCAGAAAACAGCAGTTGGCTATAGACAGGGAGTCCCTAGATCTCTTTAGACAGAGAAAAAAGATGGGACTAGAGTCCCATGGTGGCAGCAATTTCCCCAGAGACAGGGAAAGGTCTTATGACCATAGAAACCTGAGCAAGGTTGTCCCTCCCTACCAGAGTGGGGATGACATCCACAAATGGATAACTGCACTGGAGAGGGCATGTAAAGTACAGAGGGTCCCTCAGGAGCAGTGGGCAGCAATCTTGTGGCTCTCCTTTGCAGACAAAGGTAGAGATAAGCTCCTCACTGTTAGAGAAGAGGATGCTGACAATTACAAAGTCTTGAAGAGTGCTCTGATTGATGGATTTGGCCTAACCACTGAACAATACAGGTTAAAGTTCAGAGATACCCAAAAAGCACAGACTCAAGACTGGGTGGACTTTGTTGATTGTTCTGCTAAGGCTCTGGAAGGTTGGTTGATGGGCAGTAAGGTATGTGACTTCACAGGATTGTACAATCTTATCATGAGGGAGCAGATTCTTAATAACTGTCAAAATCAGCTGTTGCATCAGTACCTGGTGGACTCTGATCTGACCTCTCACCAAGAATTGGGAAAGAAGGCAGACAAATGGGTCAGAACCAGGGTGAGGCAGAAGGTACAGAACCAAGGTGGTGACCCTAAGAAGCAAGATTCTAAAAACTCTGATAAGGGTGGGGAGAAGGGTAAAGACCAGAAGTCTTCACAAGACCCCCAAAAATCTTCTTCAGGTGGGGATTCACAGTCTAACAAGGGAAAAGGCCAAAAGAAACCTTGGTGCAAAGTCTGTAAGCAAAAGACACACTGGACCAGTGATTGCACCAAGTCCAAAGACTCTATTCCAGCCCCCACCAATGCCCCTAAGGCACCTGTTCCCCCTAGTGCCGTTACAATTGGTGGTGGGATTACACAGGCCAAGGGTTTAGTAGGGTTGACCCTGGGTAATGAGATGAGCTCTGGCCTAGTCAGAGAACTCACTCAGGCTGTCCTAGTCTGTGATGGAGGTATGGATGTGACCTCCTCTGTGAGTCCCAGTAATCTGGGCAAGTACAGGCAACAGCCATTAATAAATGGAAAAGAGGCTTTGGCATTTAGGGACACAGGAGCAAGTGTCACCATGGTGACACAAGATCTTGTGGCTCCTGGGCAGATTATACTTGGTGAAATGTACCAAGTGACCAATGCTAGCAGTGTCAGAACAGACCATACTCTGGCAGTTGTTAACTTCTCCTGGGGAGGGGTAACTGGCCTTAAGAAGGTTGTGGTAAGTGCAGACCTACCAGTTGAATGCTTGCTTGGCAATGATCTTGAAACTTCAGCTTGGGCAGAAGTGGAGCTCAGGACCCATGCAGAAATGCTGGGGATCCCTGCCGATGTGTTTGCTGTGACCAGGTCACAGAGCAAAATGTCTAACACTGAACAGGCCTTGGATCCTGGTACAATGGACCAAGTGCCATCCAAGAGGAGGAGTAGTAGGGTTAAGGCAGTGCCTTCCCCCTTGGCTCAGAAGGAAGATCAGTCTCTTGAGGGGGATGATCTCAGTCCTGAGGAAGGAACTGTCCCAGAGGGGCTTGAGCCTGACCAGGTTGAGTTCTTGGGGACAGGGGGCCCTTCCAGGTCCGATCTGAGCCAGGAGCAGCAGAACTGCCCCTCTCTTGAACCCCTCAGACAGCAAGCTGCTGCTGAGGCTTCTGGGAATGCTAGTGGTCTCCATACAGTGTATTGGGATGATGGACTCCTGTACTCAGAGTGTAGAGACCCCAAGCCTGGTGCCACCAGGAGGTTGGTTATACCTCTGAAGTTCAGGGGCTTCCTATTGACCCTAGCCCATGACATTCTTCTAGCAGGTCACTTGGGCCAGAACAAGACTTGGGACAGAATTGTCCCTCACTTTCACTGGCCCCACATGTCTGAAGACATCAAGGAGTTTTGTCGCTCCTGTGTAACCTGCCAAGCCAGTGGGAAGGCAGGTGGCACCACAAAGGCCCCCCTGATACCACTACCTGTGGTGGGGGTTCCCTTTGAAAGAGTGGGGATTGATATTGTTGGTCCCATGGATCCCCAAACAGCATCTGGGCACAGGTTTATCCTTGTGGTGGTGGACCATGCCACTAGGTACCCAGAGGCTATTCCCCTTAGGACCACTACAGCACCTGTGGTGGCAAGAGCCCTCCTGGGAATTTTCTGAAGAGTGGGCTTCCCTAAGGAGGTTGTATCAGACAGGGATGCAAACTTTATGTCTGGATACTTGAAGGCAATGTGGAAGGAGTGTGGAGTGACTTACAAGTTCACCACACCCTATCACCCACAATGGAATGGTTTAGTTGAGAGATTCAACAAAACCTTAAAGGGCATGATTAAAGGGCTCCCAGAAAAGGTTAGGCGAAGATGGGACATACTCTTGCCCTGCCTTTTGTTTGCATACAGGGAGGTGCCTCAAAAGGGGGTTGGCTACAGCCCTTTTGAACTTTTGTTTGGTCACCCTGTCAGGGGTCCCTTGTGCTTGGTGAAGGAAGGATGGGAGTTACCTCTCAAGCCCCCAAAGCAAGACATAGTGGACTATGTACTTGGTCTCCGCTCCCGGATGGCTGAATACATGAAAAAGGCAACTAAAAACCTTGAGGCTAGCCAGGAACTCCAAAAAGCCTGGCATGACCAAAGGCTGTACTGACTGTTTACCAGCCAGGACAGAAGGTGTGGGTGCTGGAGCCAGTGGCCCCAGCAGCTCTCCAAGACAAGTGGAGTGGACCCCATACCATTGTTGAACAGAAGGGTGAGGTTACCTATGTAGTAGACCTAGGAACACCCAGGAGTCCCCACAGGGTTCTCCATGTCAACAGATTGAAACATATGTGGACAGGGCAGACATGGGCTTGCTCATGGCTACTGATGAGGGACAGGAGGAAGAGAGTGACCCACTCCCTGACCTGCTCTCACAGAACCCTGATGATGGGTCAGTGGATGGTGTAGCCTTGGCAGGCAGCCTCACTGCTCAGCAGCAAACTGATTGCAGACAAGTGCTCAATCAGTACAGACATATGTTCTCTGTGACTCCAAGTCAGACCACCTGGTGCACTCATGAAGTGGACACTCGGGACAGTCTGCCTATTAAAAATAAGATTTATAGGCAACCTGACCATGTCAGGGACTGTATCAGGACAGAAGTCCAGAAAATGTTGGATTTGGGAGTTATTGAACCCTCAGATAGCCCTTGGGCTAGTCCAGTGGTCCTTGTGCCAAAACCTCACACCAGTGGTGGTAAAAGAGAGATGAGGTGTTGTGTGGACTACAGGGGTCTCAATGCAGTCACTAGGACTGATGCCCATCCAATACCCAGGGCAGATGAGCTAATAGACACTTTGGCCTCAGCCAAGTATCTACGCACATTTGACCTAACAGCTGTCTACTGGCAGATCAGGCTAGCTGATGATGCAAAGCCAAAAACAGCATTCTCAACCCCTAGTGGGCATTATCAATTTGTGGTAATGCCCTTTGGTCTGAAGAATGCACCTGCCACTTTCCAAAGGTTGGTGAATACAGTTCTCACAGATCTTGATGATATTGCTGTCTTTAGCTCCACCTGGGAGGATCACCTGGTCCACCTAAGGAATGTTTTAGAGGCCCTGCAAAAGGCAGGCCTCACTATCAAGGCCACCAAGTGCCAGATAGGGCAGAGTCAGGTTGTGCACCTGGGCCACCTTGTGGGTGGAGGCCAGGTTCAACCACTGCAGAGCAAAATCCAGACCATCATGGACTGGGTTGCTCCAACTACCCAGACTCAGGTGAGAGCCTTCTTAGGCCTGACTGGGTACTATAGGAGGTTTGTCAAGGGGTATGGATCAATAGTGACACGCCTGAATGACTTAACGTCCAAGAAAATGCCCAAAAAGGTTCAGTGGACAGCTAGCTGTCAAAAGGCATTTGATGACCTAAAGCAGGCCATGTGCACTGCTCCCATTCTCCAGAGTCCTGATTACTCCAAGAAGTTCATTGTCCAAACAGATGCATCTGAATTGGGGGTAGGGGCTGTACTGTCGCAATTGAATGAGGAAGGTCAGGATCAGCCAGTAGCTTTTATTAGCAGAAGGCTGACCCCTAGAGAGAAACGTTGGTCAGCCATAGAGAGGGAGGCCTTTGCTGTGGTTTGGGCTCTGAAGAAGTTGAGGCCATACTTGTTTGGTACTCACTTCCTTGTTCAAACAGACCACTGTGAGAAGTTGGCCTGGTATATGCTGTCCACTAATTATAGTGGGCACCTTGTACCAGTCCAAACAACCCTTATTGGAGTTAGGTTTAAAGACAACCTTTAAAGAAAGCTATCCTAGTGGTAGCTGTGGAGAGCAGCCTTCAGGCTAAGTCTTGAAGGAATGTAAAGCAGCTTGTTTTACCAGTCTATAATCTCTTGAGTGACCAAATGAAAGAGCACCACACCAGGTATATATTCAAAATATATGTATTTATTGCTAAACACACCCCTCTAGTCTCTTTATGAGGCTAGAGTTCGAAGTACATAAGTTATAAGTTAAATAATCACAGTAATAGCACAAATACACGTTTGGGCCCTAGGGGCGTACCAAACCATATACCAATAACGTGGTATAAGAACCACGACTGAACTAGACACAGGGCCTAGAGCCTCTAGAAGTGCTTGGACCACAAGGAACCACCCAAGGTAGTGACACAGGGGACCCACGGGGGACGCGTGCAGTGTAAACACACAACCGCGATACGCCGTTTACTTCTATGGAGAAAGTCGCGGTCAGGAAATTAAAGGAAAGGGACACTTAAAGGAGGACTTGGAGCAAACCCTTTGAGATCTAGGACTTTGAAGAGTCTCTACCCACGGGAGCACCGGAGTACTCGTGTTACCTCACCCAGGGAAGCCGGGTGCATAGGTGCCTTTCGGGGTCGGGTTTCGTCGTCGATTTGAATGGTGATCTGCTGCAAAGTGCTGCTGGCGACCAAGTGGAAAGTGTCCGGGTGGATCCAAGAGTGGATCGGAGTTCTGAAGAACCTGAAAGCAGAGGGGACAGAGTCTGGGTCACTAGCCAGTGACCAGGAAGGCGATGGACAGATGCCCACCGATGTCGAGTGCTTCAGGTGCGTTGATGGTCATCTTGACTCTTCGGCCACGAGGTCCAGGAGGCGTTGTCGGCAACCAGGAGCAGGATTCGGGCTGGTACACGATGTCTGTCGAGTGCTGCGGTGTCGGCGACCGGATTGGACCCAACAAGCCTTGGCAACGGCAAGTCTCGATGCAGAGGAAGATCGTCGGTGGTGCAGACCAGCAAGGTCTGGGGAACTCACCCAGCAAGTGTAAGTGAGGACAGACCTGGAGCAACCAGGATGCCAAGTTAGAAAAGGATTGGCTTTCGTTAAGGGCTACTAGCCAACGGGCTAGCGACTGCGAAGGAGCCTCGTAACGCCGCACGTGGATCTGGCTCACAGGACACTCGTGGAGTGGGGGCCAGTGATCTTTGGTGCAGTTGGTGCTGGAGGCTAGGGCTACTCGGAGCCCAAAGCACGACTTCTTGGGAGACCCAGAAGGGGATGCACTTGCAAATGTGCTTGGTGTCCAGGGGTCACGGTCTCAAGTCACCCACGATAGCCACGGGCCTCAGCTTTGCTGGGGACTCAGGGTAGCCTCGGTGAAGTCTGAAAATCCACCTCTGGTGATGCGATGACTTCGGCGTCCGACGGTAGCTTCAGTAATGCGAACCGGACAGATGCTTCTTTGGTGCCTGCCAAGCAGGGAAGTCACTCCTTGACCCCAAGGGAGATTCTTCTGTCCTCTAATCGTGAGTAGAGCGTCGAAGGTCCAGGATTCTGTTTCAGAGTTTCGTCCAGGGATAATCTAAAGTCCTAAGGACTGGGTTCCTATACTTATAATAAGGATAGGGGTTGGACTACTCTGTGGCCCCACCTATGGGTGGGTCAGGGCAGAGGGGTGGCTACACCCCTTTCCCTTTGTCCAGTTCGCGCCAAAGCAGGGGCTGCAAGCCCCTGATCCGGTTTGAACTGGGGTATGCACAGGGACACCAAATGTGCCCCCAGTGCAGGACTTCAAAGCACCCAGAGAGTGCTCCCACCCAGCCCCAATACACATTATCCTGTCTGGGGAGGTGGTCACACCTCCCTGCAACAGGAAACCTATTGTCCAGGCCTCCCCTGCCGGAGTTTCGTCCAGCAGCCGGAGGCCAGACTTGTGTCTGTGGCAGCAGCATCCATTTTGTGATGCTGGGGCTCTGGAAAGAAGTTACCGGTTAGACCAGGGTGAACATGTCTCTCCCTCTAGAAGGGTGGAATGCTACCCCCGCCGCCAGGATTGGCGGGGGGGTAGTATTCCAAGATGTTTGACACCAAACACGACATGTTTTGATGCAGTCATTCCAAAGTTAGCATTCTACCGCGAGGATATAATGCACTTACGAGTATATGGTTTAACCGCATTTACAAACAGTACCAGAGAATGGACTCTGGGCACTGCAGAAGGGCCCTGCTCATGCAGTGGCACCTTCTCACATAAGAACCAAGCACTCTGCCTTCAGGATTGATAAGGCCTGCCATAGGAGTGACTTATAGGTTTATATATGTGTAAGTATGTAGTGATATAGGTAACCTATACCACAGTAAGGGGTGCATGCACCACCTTACCCAGGCTGCAGTAGCAGACCTGTGGTGTCATTTTGGATGGCCTTCCAGGGGTGGCATAATACATGCTGCAGCCCCTGGTAGGCCTCTGAGGTACCTATGCCCTTGGTACATAGTATACCATATACTAGGGACTTATAAGGGCACTCCAGACTCCAATTTTAGATGTGCCTAAGGCACATGGAAACCATTTTACAGAGAAAGCAGATAGACTGGGGTCCTGAATAGCAGGATCCCAGTCCAACTAAGTCATAAACCAGCAAAACACCATAAAAAAGTAGGGGCAACCATATAGTCAGATTCCACCTTCCTACATAACCCCCCCCCCAAACAAAAGGAGATAAGGCTAACCTTGGCCAGTTGAGCCTATATTGACTAAGTGGCCATATAAGGAAGCACCTGCACTAGCATGGTTGCCCCCTGTGTAATGGTCCACTAAGCAATCCCTCACCCTAAGGGTATGAGAGGGTCTCCACCATGGGGAATCACTACCTCTGGTGTGCTTAGGTAAAGTACAAGGCTGGTGAGGCGTCTGAGTAGGGAAGTGAGGCCCTAGGAATGTTGGCCTCAGCTTCCTCAGATCACTGGTCACCATGTATGCCTGTCTTTCCATGACTGAGTTGCACTTTGCTCTAAGGGTCAACCTTTGGCTGCCTACAGCTGGGGGTTGGGTCCCTTTGGTTGGAACACTGGAGGGGCATGGCAGGTTTGGAACCTTTGGTCCCAGGTTTGCCCTTGCCTACCAGAGTTCTTCTGGGGAGGTCCCTACATAAAGGTATGGGGGATCCCTCAGTGGGTTGAGGAATTTTCACCTGGCTAGGGCTACTAGCCTGGGAGCCCCTAATCTGCTGATGGGGGGGTTCCTCTGGACAGGGGGCCCTGGGGGGTCCACTGACCTCCCTGACCTCTACAGCCCTGGGCTGACTGAGGCAGGGTCGAGAGGGGCAGGTTACCTGCTCCAGACTGGGTACCACCTTGGAAGGGTCCTCTGCCATCAGGGGTGTGGCCAGGCCAGGCCTGACTACCTCTGTGGCAGTTCCTCCACTAGGGGTAGGGTCAGTTCCCTGAGGAGGCTGACCCTTACCTACTGTCTGGGGGGAAGAAGATTTTTCTTCAACCCTTGTGCTCTCTTTAGGGGGAGAGTGGGCCATTCTTTCAGGCTCCATCTCTCCAAATTCTTGGGCTGGGGCTGTGGCCATCACAGCCCCACTAACCTTTACAGGGACACCCAACATCCTGAGATGGGTTTGGTGTTCAATTTCAGCCCAGGCTGAAATTTCCAGATCATTGCCCATCAGGCAATCTACAGGTAAGGTTGGGGACACTGCCACTCTTTTTGGGCCTGTGACCCCCTCCCAGCTGAGATTGACTATGGCCATGGGGTGATCTGTTCTGACACCATCAATGTTGGTCACCTGGTATTTGAACTCAGGTAAAAGCTGGTGAGGGGGACTAGTTTCCCTGCCACCATGGTGACACTAGCCCCTGTGTCCCTAAATGCCACAGCCTTCTGACCATTAATTATTGGCTCCAGTCTGTACCTGCCCATTGCTGTGGGACCCATGGTAAAGGTGGCAAATCCTACACCACCATCAGAGTCAGAGGAGTCTGTTGAGGGGTCCCTGTCTAAACCAGGGCCCACCTCTGTTCCTGTTGCAAAAGCACCTAACTTTTTGGGTGCACTACTCCCAACTGGAGGATTACTACTGGTAGTACCAGGAGGGGTGGTAGTAGTTGTTGGAGGAACATTTTCTTTATTGCCAATCCTGGGGCAACTGGGATCAGATTTCCAGTGCCCAGGCTTTTTACAGACATGGCAATAGGGTTTCTTTTCAGGAGAGGAAGGAGTTTGGGACCTACCCCCAGAAGAGGAATTTTGGGGCCCTGTAGTGGACTTATCCTTAGATTTATCCCCACCTTTCTCTTGGGACTTAGTAGAATCTTTCTTCTGGTCACCACCCTGATTTTTAGTTTTTACTCTGGTTCTGACCCATTTGTCTGCCTTCTTTCCCAATTCTTGGTGAGAGGTCAGATCAGAGTCCACCAGATACTGGTGCAAAAGCTGGTTTTGACAATTATTAAGGATCTGCTCCCTCATAATCAAATTGTACAATCCTAAAAAGTCATGCACTTTGTTGCCATGTATCCAACCTTCCAGAGCCTTAGTAGCACAATCTACAAAATCAACCCAGTCTTGAGTCTGAGCTTTTGGGTGTCTCTGAACTTCAACCTATACTGTTCAGTGGTTAGGCCAAACCCATCTATCAGAGCACTCTTCAAGACTTTGTAATTGTCAGCATCCTCTTCTCTTACAGTGAGGAGCTTGTCTCTACCTTTGTCTGCAAAGGAGAGCCACAAGAGTGCTGCCCACTGCTTCTGGGGGACCTTCTGAACTTTACAGGCCCTCTCCAGTGCAGTTATCCATTTGTGGATGTCATCCCCACTCTGGTAGGGAGGGACAATCTTGCTTAGGTTTCTATGGTCATAAGACCTTTCCCTATCTGTAGGGGAATTGCTGCCACCATGGGACTCTAGTCCCAACTTTCTTCTCTCCCTAAGGAGATCTAGGGACTCCCTATCTAAAGCCAATTGCTTTCTTCTGATCTCCAGCTGAGTTTCCTCATACTGGACCAGTCTCTTTCTCCTCTCATGAGAGGATTCCCTCCTATGAGAGGAGACAGAAGTCCCTATTGAGGTGCCAGAGTGGTTAGACTCTTGAGAAGGAGATCTAGGCCTTCTAGGCACACTCTTAATCCTTCCTGGGGGGACAAAGGGGAGGTCATTCTGATCCTCATCCTCATCTTCCATAGGAGGGATTGGGTTATCCAGGTCAGGGTCATTGTCACCCTCCTGGTCAGTTTCAGAGGGGGGGCTGGGGGTATTGGTACCCCTGGCCCCTTCCTCATCTTCTGCCCCACCCTCTGCTCCTACCCCTTCAGTCTCTAAAGACTTACTAAGATCAAAAGCCACCAACAACTCTCTGAGGTGTTGGGTGGTGGGACTTTGGCCTGTCCTTAATTTTCTCAAGTTACATAATGCTCTCAATTCCAAGAATGGGAGTGTATCATACTTGGAGGGTGGAAGCTCACTGGCTTCCTGCAAGGATTCCTTGGATCCTACCCTTAAAGACATTACTAGTGTGGTGTGGTGTATGCACTACCTACTCTAGTGTGGCCTACTAAACTCTCTTGAGTTGTAGAAAGGGTTGTGCTATCCCTTAACACACAACTCTAAGTTCAGTAGAACTTACTGTATTCTAAGCTTAAATTATATGTACCTTAGGTACCTTTAGTGGTTTTCAGTTGATCAATTCAATTGAGATTATCTGGTAAAACATTAGCAAGCTGGAATCCCACACGCTGCACACCAATGTGAGAAGTTGGCCTGGTATATGCTGTCCACTAATTATAGTGGGCACCTTGCACCAGTCCAAACAACCCTTATTGGAGTTAGGTTTAAAGACAACCTTTAAAGAAAGCTATCCTAGTGGTAGCTGTGGAGAGCAGCCTTCAGGCTAAGTCTTGAAGGAATGTAAAGCAGCTTGTTTTACCAGTCTATAATCTCTTGAGTGACCAAATGAAAGAGCACCACACCAGGTATATATTCAAAATATATGTATTTATTGCTAAACACACCCCTCTAGTCTCTTTATGAGGCTAGAGTTCGAAATACATAAGTTATAAGTTAAATAATCACAGTAATAGCACAAATACACGTTTGGGCCCTAGGGGCGTACCAAACCATATACCAATAAAGTGGTATAAGAACCACGACTGAACTAGACACAGGGCCTAGAGCCTCTAGAAGTGCTTGGACCACAAGGAACCACCCAAGGTAGTGACACAGGGGACCCACGGGGACGCGTGCAGTGTAAACACACAACCGCGATACGCCGTTTACTTCTATGGAGAAAGTCGCGGTCAGGAAATTAAAGGAAAGGGACACTTAAAGGAGGACTTGGAGCAAACCCTTTGAGATCTAGGACTTTGAAGAGTCTCTACCCACGGGAGCACCGGAGTACTCGTGTTACCTCACCCAGGGAAGCCGGGTGCATAGGTGCCTTTCGGGGTCGGGTTTCGTCGTCGATTTGAATGGCGATCTGCTGCAAAGTGCTGCTGGCGACCAAGTGGAAAGTGTCCGGGTGGATCCAAGAGTGGATCGGAGTTCTGAAGAACCTGAAAGCAGAGGGGACAGAGTCTGGGTCACTAGCCAGTGACCAGGAAGGCGATGGACAGATGCCCACCGATGTCGAGTGCTTCAGGTGCGTTGACGGTTGTCTTGACTCTTCAGCCACGAGGTCCAGGAGGCGTTGTCGGCGACCAGGAGCAGGATTCGGGCTGGTACACAATGTCTGTCGAGTGCTGCGGTGTCGGCGACCGGATTGGACCCAACAAGCCTTGGCAACGGCAAGTCTCGATGCAGAGGAAGATCGTCGGTGGTGCAGACCAGCAAGGTCTGGGGAACTCACCCAGCAAGGGTAAGTGAGGGCAGGCCTGGAGCAACCAGGATGCCAAGTTAGAAAAGGATTGGCCTTCGTTAAGGGCTACTAGCCAACGGGCTAGCGACCGCGAAGGAGCCTCGTGACGCTGCACGTGGATCTGGCTCACAGGACACTCGTGGAGTGGGGGCCAGTGATCTTCGGTGCAGTTGGTGCTGGAGGCTAGGGCTACTCGGAGCCCAAAGCACGACTTCTTGGGAGACCCAGAAGGGGATGCACTTGCAAATGTGCTCGGTGTCCAGGGGTCACGGTCTCAAGTCACCCACGATAGCCACGGGCCTCAGCTTTGCTGGGGACTCAGGGTAGCCTCGGGGAAGTGTGAGAATCCACCTCTGGTGATGTGATGACTTCGGCGTCCGACGGGAGCTTCAGTAATGCGAACTGGACAGATGCTTCTTTGGTGCCTGCCAAGCAGGGGAGTCACTCCTTGACCCCAAGGGAGATTCTTCTTCGCTCGTCGCTGAGAGAGACCGCTCCCGCCATGGCCCGCACCAAGCAGACAGCCCGCAAGTCCACCGGCGGCAAAGCGCCTCGCAAGCAGCTGGCTACCAAGGCTGCCCGCAAGAGCGCGCCTGCCACCGGCGGAGTCAAGAAGCCTCACCGATACCGGCCAGGCACCGTGGCTCACCGCGAGATCCGCCGCTACCAGAAGTCCACCGAGCTCCTCATCCGCAAGCTGCCCTTCCAGCGCTTGGTGAGGGAGATCGCCCAGGACTTCAAGACCGACCTGCGCTTCCAGAGCTCCGCAGTCATGGCCCTGCAAGAGGCCAGCGAGGCCTAACTGGTCGGGCTTTTCGAGGACACCAACCTGTGCGCCATCCACGCCAAGAGGGTGACCATCATGCCCAAGGACATCCAGCTGGCCCGTCGTATCCGAGGCGAGAGGGCCTAAGGAGACAGACCCCCCCCCCCCAAGCGCCTTGAGACCCTCCGGGTGAGTAGCGCGCTATACAAATGCTTGATTGATTGATTGATTGATTCTTCTGTCCTCTAATCGTGAGTAGAGCGTCGAAGGTCCAGGATTCTGTTTCAGAGTTTCGTCCAGGGATAATCTAAAGTCCTAAGGACTGGGTTCCTATACTTATACTAAGGATAGGGGTTGGACTACTCTGTGGCCCCACCTATGGGTGGGTCAGGGCAGAGGGGTGGCTACACCCCTTTCCCTTTGTCCAGTTCACGCCAAAGCAGGGGCTGCAAGCCCCTGATCCGGTTTGAACTGGGGTATGCCTAGGGACACCAAATGTGCCCCCAGTGCAGGACTTCAAAGCACCCAGAGAGTGCTCCCACCCAGCCCCAATACACATTATCCTGTCTGGGAGGTGGTCACACCTCCCTGCAACAGGAAACCTATTGTCCAGGCCTCCCCTGCCGGAGTTTCGTCCAGCAGCCGGAGGCCAGACTTGTGTCTGTGGCAGCAGCATCCATTTTGTGATGCTGGGGCTCTGGAAAGAAGTTACCGGTTAGACCAGGGTGAACATGTCTCTCCCTCTAGAAGGGTGGAATGCTACCCCCGCCGCCAGGATTGGCGGGGGGTAGTATTCCAAGATGTTTGACACCAAACACGACATGTTTTGATGCAGTCATTCCAAAGTTAGCATTCTACCGCGAGGATATAATGCACTTACGAGTATATGGTTTAACCGCATTTACAAACAGTACCAGAGAATGGACTCTGGGCACTGCAGAAGGGCCCTGCTCATGCAGTGGCACCTTCTCACATAAGAACCAAGCACTCTGCCTTCAGGATTGATAAGGCCTGCCATAGGAGTGACTTATAGGTTTATATATGTGTAAGTATGTAGTGATATAGGTAACCTATACCACAGTAAGGGGTGCATGCACCACCTTACCCAGGCTGCAGTAGCAGACCTGTGGTGTCATTTTGGATGGCCTTCCAGGGGTGGCATAATACATGCTGCAGCCCCTGGTAGGCCTCTGAGGTACCTATGCCCTTGGTACATAGTATACCATATACTAGGGACTTATAAGGGCACTCCAGACTCCAATTAGAGATGTGCCTAAGGCACATGGAAACCATTTTACAGAGAAAGCAGATAGACTGGGGTCCTGAATAGCAGGATCCCAGTCCAACTAAGTCATAAACCAGCAAAACACCATAAAAAAGTGGGGGCAACCATATAGTCAGATTCCACCTTCCTACAACCACAAGCCCCTCCTATGGCTAAAACAAATGAAGGGTGAAAACCCCAAACTGCTTAGGTGGTCCATTTCCCTACAGGGGGTGTACTTTACAGTGGAACATAGACCTGGGAGTAACCATGCCAATGCAGATGGACTCTCTAGGTACTTCCACTTAGAACATGAAGACTCAACTGGTCAAGGTTAGTTTAATGTCCCTGCATTTGGGGGGGGTTGTGTAGGAGAGTAGGATCTGCTTCACATGGGTACCCCCACTTTTTGCTGATGCTTCACTGTTTTTCGACTTTAGTGTGGCTGGGGCCCTGCTAATCAGAACCCCAGCCTAGCTGCTTCCTCTCTAAAATGGTTTCCATGTACCTTAGTACATCTTTCATTGGAATCTGGAGTGCCCTTATAAGTCCCTAGTATATGGTATACTATGTACCCAGGGCATCGGTACCTCAGAGGCCTGCCAGGGGCTGAAGCATGTATTATGCCACCCCTGGAAGGCCAGCCAAAATGATACCACAGGTCTGCTTCTGCAGCCTGGGTAAGGTGGTGCATGCACCCCTTACTGTGATATAGGCTACCTATATCACTGCCATTGCACACACATATAAACCTATAAGTCACTCCTATGGCAGGCCTTTACAATCCTGAAGGCAGAGTGCTTGGTTTTTATGTGAGAGAGTGCCCCTGCATGAGCAGAGCCCCTCTGCAGCATTTGGAGTCCCTCCTCTGATGCTGTTTGTGGTACAGCCTGACCATACACTCTTAAGTGCATTATATCCTCGCGGTACAATGCTAACTTTGGACTGGCTGCACCAAAACATGTCGTGTTTGGTGTCAAACATCTTGGAATACTACCCCCCCACCAATTCTGGCAGTGGGGGTAGCATTCCACCCTTCTAGAGGGAGAGACATGTACACACCGGGCTACCCGGTAACTTCTTTCCAGAGCCCTGGCATCACAAAATGCATGCCGCTGCCACAGACACGGGTCTGGCCTCCTGCTGCTGACTGAAACTCCAGCAGGGGAGGCCTGGACAATAGGTTTCCTGTCACAGGGAGGTGTAACCACCTCCCAGACAGGATAGTGTGTATTGGGGTGGGCGGGAGCACTCTCTGGTGCTTTGAAGTCCTGCACTGGGGGCACCTTTGGTGTCCCTGTGCATATGCCAGTTCAAACCGGTTGCAGGGGCTACCTGCCCCTGCTCTGGCATGAAACTGGACAAAGGGAATGGGTGTAACCACCCCTCTTCCCTGACCCTCCCATAGGTGGGTCCCCAGAGTATGTCCAACCCCCTAACTTTGTATAAGTATAGGACCCCAGTCCTTAGGACTTTAGATTACCCTGGATGAAACTCTGATGCTGAATCTTGGACCTTCGATGCTCTACTTTAAGATTAGAGGACTGAAGAATCTCCCTTGGGGTCAAGGAGTGACTCCCCTGCTTGGCAGGCACCTAAGAAGCAATTGTCCGGTCTGCATCGCTGAAGCTCCCACCGGACGCCGAAGTATTTGCATCACCAGACATGGATTTACAGACCTCTCTGAGGCTGCCCTGAGTCCCCAGCGAAGCTGAGGCCCGTAGCTGTTGTGGGTAACGTGGGCCGTGACCACTGGACACCAAGAACTTTTGCAAGTGCATCCTCTTCCTGGTCTTCCACGAAGTTGTGCTTTGGGCTCCGAGTAGCCCTTGCCTCCAGCACCGACTGCACCGAAGATCACTGGCCTCCTCTCCACGAGTGTCCTGTAAGCCAGCTCCAAGTGCTTCCACTCGATGCTCCTTCGCGGCCTCTAGTCTGTTGGCTAGTGGGCCCTCCCGAAGGCAACTCTTCTTCTGCTTGTGCTTTCCTGGTTGCTCCAGAGGTGCCCTGACTTACCCTCACTGGGTGAGTCCCCCAGACCCTGCTGGTCTGCATCAACGTCCTTTCTTTGTTTCCACGTAACTTGCCATTGCCAAGGCTTGTTGGGTCCAATCCAGTCGCCGACACCGCAGCAATCGACATTGTGGAGCAGCTCAAATCCAGCTCCTGGTTGTCGTCGACGCCTCCTGGACCTCGTGGCTGAAGAGTCAAGACAACCATCAACCTACCTGAAGCACCCGACATCGGTGGGCATCTGCTCATCGCCTTCCTGGTCACTGGCCCCTCTGCTTTCATGTTCTTCAAATCTTCGATCCACCTTTGGATCCACCCGAACACTTTCGACTTGGTCGCCAGCAGCACTTTGCAGCAGATCGCCATTGAAAACGACGACGAAACCCGACCCCGAAAGACACCTATGCACCCGGCTCCCCTGGGTGAGGTAACTTGAGTATTCTGGTGCTCCCGTGGGTATTGACTCTATAACAGCCTGGTTCTAAAGGGGTTTGCTCCAAGTCCTCCTCCAAGTGTCCTTTTTCTTTAAAACTCCAACCGCGACATTCCCCATAGAAGTCAACGGTGGCTCGCGGCTGTGTTCTCACACTGCACGCGTCCCCCGTGGGTCCCCTGTGTCACTACCGTGGGTGGTTTCTTGTGGTCCAAGCATTTCTACAGGCTCTAGGCCTTGTGTCTAGCTCAGTCGTGGTTCTTATACCACTTTATTGGTATATGGTTTGGTACGCCCCTAGGGCTCAAACGTGTATTTGTGCTATTACTGTTGATATTCGACTTGTAACTTATGTACTTCAAACTCTAGCCTCATAAAGAGACTAGAGGGGTGTGTTTAAGACTAAATACATATATTTTAAATATATACCTGGTGTGGTCCTCTTTCATTTGGTCACTCAAGAGATTATAGACTGGTAAAACAAGCTGCTTTACATTCCTTCAAGACTTAGCCTGAAGGCTGCTCTCCATAGCTACCACTAGGATAGCTTTCAATAAAGGTTGTCTTTAACCTATCTCCAATAAGGGGTTGTTTGGACTGGTGCAAGGTGCCCACTATAATTAGTGGACAGCATATACCAGGCCAACTTCTCACACATCCAACCTTATTTCCTATCAGTGTAGCACCTTCCTTGCATTCTTGTGCTCAGTTATAAGACTCGAGGCCTCATTTGCGTGCTACAATACACCGAATTTGAAGGGCAAAGATTTAATACATTGTTAAAGGAAGATAAGGCTTTGTCTCTATTGCACCTACTTGAGAAAAAGGGGGTTGGTAGGAGGTCATGACGGAAAATATTTGTCATTTTGGGGCACAAGTGCCAAAAAGAGGGGCCACTTTTCTCCTCTGTTTTTCCAAGTGGAAATAAACTTAGCAAATGAAAATAAAAACCCGTTTGCACATTTACCACCTTGGGATACTTTGAAAGCATTGGCAGGATTCGAACCCTTGTCCTGTGTGAGCCTGTGCCATCAGAGGAACAAGACTTACCTTTGAGCTATAGCTCCTTTGTGTTCTAGAACCTTGCAGTAGTAACTATAAGCCACATACAGGCCCTGGTGTCATTGCCTGTGGATTTCATTACACATGAAAAGGATGACCATGATATAGGGACGATATGATAAGATACTAAAAGGGAAGCCAGTGTGGTCCATTGGGTAAGTTCCTGACTTCCACCCAGGCAACCAGGGTTCAAATCCCGGGATCGGCACCAGTTGATGGATGATGGCGCAGCAGAGGTAAGTTGGAGTAGGCCTGCCTGGTAAGGAAAATGTGTGTGTGTGTTTGTTTGTTTGTGTGTGTGTGCGCGTGCGTAAGAGTGGAGTCATGGTTGGTGAATGGTGATTGCAGAGTAGTTGCTAAGTAGCGTGGGTCTGGTGAGAGCAAGGGGCAAGATCAGTGACAGGTGAAAGAAGGGGAACAAGTGTTAAGTGAGTTGGAGTGTAGGGTGGGTGGACTCAAGGGATAGGTGTAGGGGCAGTGCAAGGGTAGGTAGGTGGGTGGGATACCAGGGACAAAGAAGGGGGGGATATAGAGGGAGGTGGAGCCTGGGATAGAGAAGAGATGTCAGAGCAGAGTGGGGCCAGTTGTGGTCACTCATGCAGTGGTTCAGTAGCCCACATTAGGTGTGATAAATTACACTGGGGAACACTTATTTTTTTTTTACTGCATCCCCACTACACTATCTGATTTGGGGGGTGGCAGTCGAATTTGGGAGAGCAGTATTAAAAGGGGTTTGGGGGTGCATTATGAAGGGTGATGGGGACACAGAATGACATGCCTTCTGGGTAATTTTGGAGTACCTTCCAAACATACCCCCTTCTCCACAAATACAGGCCAGCCATTCCTCAATCCTCATTCACTCAGTCATCTCAGTCCTCCACTCCATATGCCCTGCAAGACCAACATGAACAAGAGGTATGTCAGCAAGCAGAAGAAAATCCTCAGTGTGCTCTTATGTTCATACTGCTGCCCTCTAGTAACACTACATGGCAATTGCAGCATAATAATTGGACTGAGAAGAGGGCTGTCCTATGCAAATAATGTCCTCCCATGCTTACTTTCTTCTGAGATGGTGGACGGCTTGCGCTGTGATACATTCTACAACATGTGCTCTTCAGCCGATTTCAAAAGCAGCATATCTTAGGCTAAGGATTTTGCCACTCGAAAGTTGCACATGGGGACATCACCCTCATTTAGCAGGGCCCCAAATTGCCTGCAGTCATCCTTTATACAGAACAAGGGCGTTCGAGGTTGTCCTTCAAAGGATGGAAGGGGTGTTTAAAGCCCCAGCCAAGCCGATACAAGCCCCGCCCCATGTTCTACTGTGATGCTCCATCCCTTCACCTGCTGCAGCAGGCATGATTCAGACCTGCTGAAGCAAAGGCCTGACTCTGCCCTTTTCTGCCTCTTGAAGAAAACAACCTTTCTAGCTTCTTATTGCACCTAATAAAGGGAGTTTCACTTGCCTCAAACTTTACCCATCATTTCATTAGCCATAGTTCATACTTCATCTTTATTCATAGCCAACCTCACAGGCACCAAACCCCTGATTTTAGAGATCGCCTCACACCAAAATGAAAAATCACCACCATCCAACCTTATTTCCTATCAGTGTAGCACCTTCCTTGCATTCTTTTGCTCAGTTATAAGCCCCGAGGCCTCATTTGCGCGCTACAATACAACGAATTTCAAGGGCAAACAATGAATACAGTAATAAAGGAAGATAAGGCTTTGTCTCTATTGCACCTACTTGAGAAAAAGGGGGGTTGGTAGGAGGTCATGACGGAAAATATTTGTCATTTTGGGGCACAAGTGCCAAAAAGAGGGGCCACTTTTCTCCTCTGTTTTGCCAAGTGGAAATAAACTTAGCAAATGAAAATAAAAGCCCCGTTTGCACATTTACCACCTTGGGATACTTTGAAAGCATTGGCAGGATTCGAACCCTTGTCCTGTATGAGCCTGTGCCATCAGAGGTACAAGAATTACCATTGAGTGAATCTAGGCTCCTGTGTATCAGATAAAGCTGGAAGATGGATAGTAGCTAAAGTAAAAATCTCAGCTCAACCCTATACGGTGGCCGGCTACTACGGTCCAAACTTTGATGAAGTGCAACCTTTAGGTGATCTGATGGCCGAACTTTTAAACTCTTCAGATCCAATTATTCTGGCCGGGGATTTTAATGTAGTGTTAAATTCTGCTCTAGACAAATCTTCAAACCGTAGAGCACAGGTAAATCCTAAAATGCTTGGATTAATAAAACACATGATGGAACAACTAGGCCTGCATGATGTTTGGCGACAAAAAGCCGGGACACAAAAAGGATTTACATACTACAACAAGAAGTATAAACATCAGTCTAGAATAGACTACTTCCTCATAGACTGTAAGTTAAAAGATGATGTGAAGCAGATTGATCATGTAGGAGTTCATCTGTCCGACCATTCGGCAGTGATGCTTAAATTGAAGATCAGGAAGGTGGGCACTCAATCTAGATGGACCCTTGATCGCACGATATTGCAGGATGTGGGAGTTATTCAGCTACTCAGAAAAGAGACAGAAGAATTTTTTGAGTTCAATTGGGGGTCCACTCTCCCTGGAGTGACGTGGGATGCCTACAAGGCTTTTTTAAGGGGTAGACTTGGGACTTTGGCTGCGGAGAAGAGAAGAAGTTATTACAAGGAGCTGGCGATGCTGGAGGAAAAGGTTCGCTCTCTAGAGGATAAACTAACTAATCCAAGGTCAGGAGAGGCGGCTAGGACAGTGTGGTTGCAGGAAGTGTCTCTGGTGAAGTCAAGCTTAGCAATTCTATTACAAGACAGGGTAAGGAAGAGATGGGAGGCCAGCCAGATGGCTCATTTTGAGTATAGTGAAGGCTGCAGCAAACTATTGGCCTGTAAGGCCAAAAAAGACCAAGTAAGAAATATAATCGAGGAGGTGATTTGTGAACAAACGGGGACCCTGATTGGCGATAGTAGCGGGGTTGAGCAAACGTTTCATAACTATTTTAGTAAAGTCTATTGTGAGGAGCTCAATCCTTCTGAAAATAATTTAAAATTATGGCTAGGTCAGGACGCCGGAAACCCGCTGACACCAGAAAAGTTTGATCATTTAAATAGAGTTATAGATATTTCTGAGGTAGAAAAGAGAATTAGTCAGCTCAAGAATGGGAAAGCACCAGGGCCGGACGGCATTCCCCAAGAGGTTTATAAAGTTCTGGCATGCACTTTATCCCCCATATTAGTGAAACTTTTTAACGATTTTTATGTTAATGGGTCTGATCTGCCAGCCTCTTGGAAGGAAGCCACAATCTCTTTAAATTTGAAGCCCGGAAAATGCCCTAAGAAATGCGACTCCTATCGGCCAATTTCCTTACTAAACAGTGACTATAAGCTATACGCAAAGATCTTGGCTGACAGGTTGAATGGTCTAATGGTTGAGCTAATAAATGACGATCAGAAAGGGTTTATTCGGGGAAGATTCTTGAAGGATCTGACCTTTACACTAGTTGGCACAATAGACTTGGTGACCGCCTATAGCCTTCCTTTGGCCGTGGTGGCCTTAGATGCCACCAAGGCCTTTGATCGAGTGAACTGGGTCTATTTGAAAGCAGTAGCAGCCTCTATGAATCTATATACAAATTTCTGTAATGCACTAGCTGGTTTCTATCGAGCTCCAGAAGCTAGAGTGTTAATCAACGGCTCTCTAACTAAGCCTGTGATCATATTCAGAGGGACAAGGCAGGGATGTCCTCTGTCGCCCTTGCTCTTTAATCTCTACATAGAGCCTCTAGCAAGGAAAATTAGAGAGGACCCTGAAATTTTACCCTTTAATTTTATAGACTGGGAAAAAAAACTGGGGCTTTATGCAGATGATATTTTGATATACACCACAAATTTACAGATAACGTTGCCCCGTCTGATGGCTATAACAACAGATTTTGGGAAGGTGTTGGGCTACAAGATCAATGATGATAAAACCGAAATCATGACCTGGAATATCAAAGGGACAACCGGGAAAGAGGAAATCAGATACTTGGGAGTCATGATAGCTCAGGATATTAATAAAATAACAAAACTTAATTTTGATAAAGTCCGGAAAGAGATCATGAAACTTCTGAAAACCTGGTCCCATCTCCAGCTATCACTCTTCGGACGGAGTAACTTAGTTAAAATGATAATCCTCCCTAAGCTCACTTTTTTATTTGACTCCATTCCCTTGCCCTTCAAGAAGGAATGGATAAAGAAGCTACAAAGCGAGCTCTGTTCTTTTATTTGGGCAAGTAAAGGACCAAGAATAGCTTGGTTAAAGCTGAGAAGGAGGGTTGAGAAAGGGGGCTTAGCCTTGCCGGACTTACTGTTCTACTCTTGGGCTTTTCTTTTGAAAAACGGGAAGTGCCTCTTTAATATACCTAGTCGAACCATGACAGGGGGCCTGTGGTGGATAATCTCAAGTTTGGAACCAGGAGGCAATGAGGGTTTTCTTTTCAAATATGCCGATCCAATTTTTTTTTAAAAAGGTCAGTCTAAAGATACTGAGGGGGCTTGCAGAGACATGGAACAAGGTTAGAAAAACCCTAAAAATTCCATATTACAGTTTATTGGCCCCCATCTGGGATGGACCCGGATCTCCGGAGTGGACAAAAGATGCTCTCGCTAAACCCTTGTTAGAGGGGGCCTCATACGCTGGGAACAGTTGACAGTAGATGGCAAGCTTATTTCTTGGGAAGAATGTAACCAACAAGCAAATTTCAGCCTATCTAGATTTAAATACCTTCAAATGCGAAGTTGGTTTCAAGATCCAGAAACAAAGATAGGTGATCAGAACGACTTGGAAACTCGACTAAAACAAGAGTTAAACCATAAGAAGGAGTTAGCGACTATCTACTGGTTAATGGTTGAAATCGAGGATGGAGATTTTACGCTGCCTGCAGAATTATGGGGAAAATACTTGCCGGAATCATCGTTGGAAAATAACTGGCAAGTATCTATGTCTATGCTATTTAAAATAGTAAAGCCTGCAAACCTGAGGAGAAATCATCTCTTTTCTATCCACAGAGCGTATTGGTCTCCTCTGAAATTGTCAAAATTTGGTAGAGGAGGTGATGTCCCCTGTCCAAAGTGTGGTAATATGAGAGAGGATGATGTCCACATGTTTGTTAAATGCCCAGAATTGCAAACCTTCTGGAGTGAAGTGTGTAGGGCACTGTCTGAAATGTTGGAGCTTAACGTTAAGGTAAGCGTTATGCTTATTGTCTTTGGGCTGATGGAACCAGAAGTTATAACTACTAAAAATCAGGCAAGGTTTATCTTTTATGCTGTATTATTGGCACGGAGGGAGATATGCAAGTTGTGGGTGGCTGCCTCCCCCACTACCCTTGATAACTGGTTGTGTTCCATTAAACATATAGCCACTTTAGATACGAAAAGCTCTAGAAATGTTAACTTTTGGCTCCCGTTTTTTGAGTGGTGTGATGTTTCAAATATTAACAGGAGTGGTTTAATGGTCCTATGATTAAGCCTTCTCAGCCTCAGCAGGTTTTTTGGTGTAGGCTCTTGTTGTCTAGTCTCCTGGTCGGATAGTGAAAGGGTTGAGGCAGACAAAAAAAAAAAAAAAAAAATAGGGAACACAGAGACCACGCCCGAGGGTCATACAGAACTACGGTCTCCTTTTATTTTTCCCTAGCCTTTTTTTTTTACCTCACCTGTTAAACAGCACATGGGGTCAGGTTTTGATTGCCCATCAACATGTGCAAGTGGAAGAACGACATTGTTTTTTCTTTCCATTAAAGAGGCTAATGAGGAAAAAAAAAAAAAAAAAGACTTACCATTGAGCTATAGCTCCTTGGTGTTCTAGACCCTTGCAGTAGTAACTATAAGCCACATACAGACCCTGGTGTCATTGCATGTGGATTTCATTACACATGAAAAGGATGACCATGATATAGGGACGATTTGATAAGATACTAAAAGGGAACCCAGTGTGGTCCAGTGGGTAAGTTCCTGACTTCCTCCCAGACTACCAGCATTTGAATCCCGGGATCGGCACCAGGTGATGGATGATGGCGCAGCAGAGGTAAGTTGGAGGTAGGCCTGCCTGGTAAGAAAAATGTGTGTGTGTGTGTGTGCGCGCTGTGTAAGAGTGGAGTCATGGCTGGTGAATGGTGATTGCAGAGTAGTTGGTAAGTAGCATGGGTCTGGTGAGAGCAAGGGGCGGGATCGGTGAAAGCAGGGGAACCGGTGTTAAGTGAGGTGTAGGGTGGGTGGATTCAGGGAATAGGTTTAGGGGGAGTGCAAGGGTAGGTAGGTAGGTGGGTGGGATACCAGGGACGCAGAAGGGGGGATATAGAGGGAGGTGGAGCCTGGGACAGAGAAGAGATGTCAGAGTGGGGCCAGTTGTAGTCACTCATGCAGTGGTTCACTAGCCCACATTAGGGGTGATTAATTACACTGGGGAACACTAATTTTTTTTACTGCATCCCCACTACACTATTTGATTTGGGGGTGGCAGTTGAATTTGGGGGAGCAATATTAAAAGGGGTTTGGGGGTGCATTATGAAGGGTGATGGGGACACAGAATGACATGCCTTCTGGGTAATTTTGGTGTATCTTCCAAACATACCCCCTTCTCCACAAATACAGGCCTGCCATTCCTCATTCCTCATTCACTCAGTCATCTCAGTCCTCCACTCCATATGCCCTGCAAGACCAACATGAACAAGAGGTATGTCAGCAAGCAGAAGAAAAGCCTCAGTGTGCTCTTATGTTCATACTGCTGCCCTCTAGTAACACTACATGGCAATTGCAGCATAATAATTGGACTGAGAAGAGGGCTGTCCTATGCAAATAATGTCCTCCCATGCTTACTTTCTTCTGAGATGGTGGACGGCTTGCGCTGTGATACATCCTACAACATGTGCTCTTCAGCCGATTTCAAAAGCAGCCTATCTTAGGCTAAGGATTTTGCCACTCGAAAGTTGCACATGGGGACATCACCCTCATTTAGCAGGGCCCCAAATTGACTGCAGTCATCCTTTATACAGAACAAGGGCGTTCGAGGGTGTCCTTCAAAGGATGGAAGGGGTGTTTAAAGCCCCAGCCAAGCCCATCCAAGCCCCGCCCCATGTTCTACTGTGATGCTCCATCCCTTCACCTGCTGCAGCAGGCATGATTCAGACCTGCTGAAGCAAAGGCCTGACTCTGCCCTTTTCTGCCTCTTGAGGAAAACAACCTTTCTAGCTTCTTATTGCACCTAATAAAGGGAGTTTCAGTTGCCTCAAACTTTACCCATCATTTCATTAGCCATAGTTCATACTTCATCTTTATTCATAGCCAACCTCACAGGCACCAAACCCCTGATTTTAGAGATCGCCTCACACCAAAATGAAAAATCACCACCATCCAACCTTATTTCCTATCAGTGTAGCACCTTCCTTGCATTCTTGTGCTCAGTTATAAGCCCCGAGACCTCAGTTGCGCGCTACAATACACCGAATTTCAAGGGCAAAGAATTAATACATTGATAAAGGAAGATAAGGCTTTGTCTCTATTGCACCTACTTGAGAAAAAGGGGGGTTGGTAGGAGGTCATGACGGAAAATATTTGTCATTTTGGGGCACAAGTGCCAAAAAGAGGGGCCACTTTTCTCCGCCCTTTTTCCAAGTGGAAATAAACTTAGCAAATGAAAATAAAAAACCCTTTTGCACATTTACCACCTTGGGATACTTTGAAAGCATTGGCAGGATTCGAACCCTTGTCCTGTATGAGCCTGTGCCATCAGAGGCACAAGACCTACCATTGAGCTATAGCTCCTTGGTGTTGTAGACCCTTGCAGTAGTAAGTATAAGCCACATACAGGCCCTGGTGTCATTGCCTGTGGATTTCATTACAGATGAAAAGGATGACCATGATATAGGGGCAATTTGATAAGATACTAATAGGGAAGCAAGTGTGGTCCAGTGGGTAAGTTCCTGACTTCCACCCAGACAACCAGGATTCAAATCCCGGGATCGGCACCAGGTGATGGATGATGACGCAGCAGAGGTAAGTTGGAGGTAGGCCTGCCTGGTAAGAAATATGTGTGTCTGCGCGTGCTGTGTAAAAATGGCTGGTGAATGGTGATTTCAGAGTAGTCGGTAAGTAGCATTGGTCTGGTGAGAGCAAGGGGTGGGATCAGTGACAGGTGAAAGAAGGGAACAGGTGTTAAGTGAGTTGGAGTGTAGGGTTGGTGGATTCAGGGGATAGGTGTAGTGCAAGGGTAGGTGGTTGGTATACCAGGGACAAAGAAGGGGGTGATATAGAGGGAGGTGGAGCCTGGGACAGAGAAGAGATGTCAGAGTGGGGCCAGTTGTAGTCATTTTGCAGTGGCTCACTAGCCCACATTAGGGGTGATTAATTACACTGGGGAACACTATTTGTTTTTTACTGCATCCCCTCTACACTATCTGATTTGGGGGGTGGCAGTCGAATTTGGGGGAGCAGTATTAAAAGGGGTTTGGGGGTGCATTATGAAGGGTGATGGGGACACATAATGACATGCCTTCTGGGTAATTTTGGTGTATCTTCCAAACATACCCCCTTCTCCACAAATACAGGCCTGCCATTCCTCATTCCTCATTCACTCAGTCATCTCAGTCCTCCACTCCATATGCCCTGCAAGACCAACATGAACAAGAGGTATGTCAGCAAGCAGAAGAAAAGCCTCAGTGTGCTCTTATGTTCATACTGCTGCCCTCTAGCCCCTTCGCTGCTAGGCCTTTTCCCCCCCTGTGCTAAGCCTTTTTTTGGCTATTTGGGGTAGTGCGCGCTTAGGCCCCTGTAACTTTTTCACCACATAAGGTATCCACGCCAAATTTGCGTCCTTTTTTCTAACATCATGGGGATTGTAAAGGTATGCAGGGTTTGTGGATTCCCTTGGAGGAGACCCAGAGATTAGCCAAAATACAGCTACATTTTGTTTTTTTTGGGAAAAATGCGAAAAAAGGGCTACAGATGAAAGCATCTTGTTTTTTCCCTGCAAATGGCATCAAAAAAGGGGTTGTGGTGCTGAAATCACCATCTTCCCAGCTTTCAGGGACAAGCAGACTTTTGTCAGAAAACCAACTTTTTTTACACAGTTTGAGCATTTTTCTGGGACATAGCCTATTTTTGCTATTTTTTGTGCTTTCAACCTCCTTCTAGTTAATGGTAGAAATGGGTATGAAACCAATAATGGATCCTGGAAAGCCATACATTTCTCAAAAGTAGACAAAATTCTGAATTCAGTAAGGGGTCATTTGTGTAGATCCTTAAAGTTTTCCTTATAGAAACTAACAGTTAAATGAAGGAAAAATTGAAAATGTGTTGAAAAAAACAGCCATTTGTGTCAACGTTTTCACCTGTAACTTCTTCTAATTATGACAGCTATTTGAAAGCAATATACCGTTATATCCGCTGGACCTTTCTGGTTGTGGGGATATATAGGACTTGTAGGTTCACCAAAAACCCGACGAACCCAGAGCCAATAACTGAGCAGCGTCTTGCAATGGTTTTTTATTATGTACCTGGTATATAGCAATTATTTTGGGAAAATGTATACATGGAAAAATTGTTATGAAAGACACCTATGTATTTCTGAAATGGGAACAAAATGTAGATTTTAGAAACAGTAGATATTTGCACATTTCCAAAATTGGGAGTACCCATACTAGCATGAGAATTATAGGTCATTTTTCAAAATGACTTATTTTTTACACATTGTCTTTCATTTGGAAGGCAGAAATGCATCGAAAGTCAATTAGATTAGATTAGATTAGAATACTTGTAAAGCGCATGGCTGCCTCGGCAATGAGGCGTCCCAGCGCTGAAGCAAGACGGAGTAGGGAGCAACGAGGAGTTAGAGTTGAGAGAAAAGCCAAGTCTTCACAAGCCGTCTGAAGGCCTGGTGATCAGAGTTGCTGCGAATATGTAGAGGAAGAGAATTCCATAAGGCGGGAGCCAGTCGCCTGAAAGAGCGCCCACCAGATCTGGACCTTCGTATACGTGGGATTCGTGCGAGCATCTGGTTTGCCGAGCGCAGCACTCGCGATGGAGAATAGAGGGCGCACAGGTCGCTCAAAATATCTGGGCCGATGCCTGTCAGACTCTTATGCATGGTACAGAGCGCCTTAAAACGCACTCGATATTCAAGGGGCAGCCAGTGCAGGCGGTGGAGGAGGTTGGAAGCATGGCTGTGCTTGGGGAGGGCGAAGATGGCACGTGCTGCAGCGTTCTGGACCCGCTGTAGTCGGTTCAGTACGGATTTATTAGAGCCCAGGAGGAGCACGTTGCAATAATCCAATCGGGCCAATATCGAGGCCTGAATGATCAATTGACGCGTTTGGGCGTCAAATAGACCAAGTATCGGTTTAAGGCCACGCAGTAGCCCAAAACATTTTCCGGCCACTGATTTGGCATGCGTCTCAAAGCTGAGATCCTTATCAATCATAAAACCCAGGTTTTTCACTGCAGGTTTAGGGGCTGGAGGGGCTCCAAGGGCCGATGGCAACCAATCATTGTTCCAGAGATGGGAGTCTTTGCCAATCAGAAGAATCTCAGATTTAGCAGAGTTCAGCTGCAGGAAGTTAGCTGTCATCCACTCTGCGATGGCCACTATATTTTCTTTAAATTTCGCTCTGTCCTGGCTGGGATTATTAGACAGGGTGATCACCAGTTGGGTGTCATCTGCGTATGACACTAGGGTGATTCCTCGCGCTTTAGCCAGCCGTGCCAATGGGCACATGTATACATTAAAAGCGTGGGGCTCAGTGCCGAGCCCTGGGGAACCCCACGGCGCAGTGGGGTGAACACGGGAAGCAAAAGGTGGAGCTATCACTTGGAAAGACCGGTCAGCCAAAAGGAGGAGAACCATAATAAGGCTTCGTTGCCGATCCCTATCTCCTCCAGACGATGGAGCAGAATTTCGTGGGAGACCGTATCAAACGCCGCACTCAGATCCAGCAGAACCAGAGCAGAGGTTCTGCCGGCATCCAAGGCAGATCTTAGTTGCTCAACAACAGTCAACAGTGCAGACTCAGTACTGTATCGTGGTCGAAAACCATTCTGGGAGCTATCAAGTAAATGGTTGGCTTCCAAATAGTGAGTTAACGTTGAATTGACATGAGTTTCCAGGATTTTAGATAAGAATGGAAGCAGTGAAATTGGACGATAATTTTCTGACTTAGAGGAGTCCAGAGTTGGTTTTTAAGTAGAGGAACTACTTTTGCATGCTTCCAAGATTTTGGGACCACCGCCGAAGCAAGGGATAGATTGAGCAACTCCAGACACTCAGGTAGGAGGCCCTGTTGTACTTTCCTAAAGGCGTCTGGTCTTAAGGGATCATCTGGAGATCCTGATTTAATTGTGGCCACTAATCCTTCTAAGTCTTTAAGAAGGATAGTGGGAAGTGATGTGAGAGGGACGATCTCAGGACCCATGTGTGTGTTCCTCTTGGTAATGCTGGGAATTGCGCTATGGTCGAAATTATGGTAGATACCTTCAACCTTCTCCAGGAAGAAGTTCGCCAGCTCTTCACATTGTTGGTTAGAGGATATGAAACTGCCTGATGCCGAAGGAGAAGTGACCAAGTCCTTTAAAAGAGAGAATATAATTTTACTGCGGTTAGTACTTGTGGTGATCAGGCTGGAGAAGTGGGCTGCCCTAGTTTTGCGCACTAATTTGTGGTAGGATTTAATGGCTGATCTGTACTGTAATTTAGCCTGAGGGGCATATGATCGCCTCCATATTCTTTCCAGGACCTTGCAGTTCTTCCTGGCTACGGTCAAGTTCTCATTGAACCAGGCATTAGCCCGAGCACCTTTAGAGTGAGTGAGTTTAAAAGGAATGCAAGTGTCCAGAGCTTGAGTTACCCACCTATGATAGAGCACATCAGCCTCTTCCATATTGATGGCTCCATCTAGTGGCTTTGTGCTCAAGGCTGTAAGGAAAGACTCCTGGTCAAGTTTATGCCAAGGCCGTTTCATTGACGGATGCTGGTTCGGTTGGGACTTTATGCCGGGTAACGTAATCAGCATTGAGATGAGGAAATGATCTGTCCAGATCATGGGAAGAGGTGCTAGGACTTCCAGTGACTCAAGGTTAGAAAAGATAGGGTCAAGAAGATGTCCGGCGTTATGCGTAGCGCCAGAGACCAGTTGAGTCAGTTGGCAGGCTGCCAGGTCCCCTATGAAACTGAGAATGTCCGGTGATTCTAGCATCTCTAAGTGAAGATTCAGGTCACCAATAATATTAAAATTGGCAGTCTGGAGAGCTAGTACTGTAATTGTGTTCACAAGGGCTTCTCGAAAGATTTTAGAAGGACCAGGTGGGCGATAGATAAGAAGACCCGAGAAGGTGAAGTTTGCACTCAATGCAATTTTGAAGAGCGCACTTTCACAATCCGATAGGTCTTGGGGAATCAGGCTGCAGGAGTGAACTGATTTATAGATGATCGCAATGCCACCTCCTTTCCCCCCTGATCTATTTAGACTGCATATGGCATATCCTGAGGGGAGGGCAAGTGCCGGTATAGCCACAGAGGCCTCGGAAAGCCAAGTTTCCGTTAGGAAGAGGACCTCGGGTGATCGATCCAGAAGGAGGTCGATTATCTCAGCGTGATGTTTAGACAGGGATCGGCAATTGATACTCAGGATAGTGTGTTTCACGGTCCTAGGACCTGAGGGTATGGGGTGCCCAAGAGGATTCAGCCTAAAGGTACAATGTTTATAGGAGGTCAGGCAGGCATCTGGGACCCATCTATGAGTCCCACAAGCACCCACTCCTTGTAAGGCAAATAGTGCTTCACGGGAGTAGGCTAAACTTTGAGGATTAGGAGAGGCAGCGTCCCTGACTCCTGGCGACGTCCAAGCGTGGACGGGCGCAGACGGGCTTGCCTTAGGCGCGCCAGCGGCGCGCCCGCTGCGCACGTCCGCTGCGCGTCCTTGCAGCGGCGTTCATTAAATGCCACGGGGGCTCAACAGGCTCCACCCGGGCTGCGCACTGATTGGCTAAGAGCCGACCAATCAGCGCGAGCTAGGTAATAACAGTTGCTCTACAATTCTGTGTTACCCTAAGTCTCCCGATAAAAATGGTACCTCACTTGTGTGGGTAGGCCTTGTGCCCACAACAGGAAATGGCTCGAAATGCAACGTGGACGTACCACATTTTCACAATGAAAAATTACCCTTTTTTTGCAAAGTGCCTAGCTGTAGTATGTGAACCCTAGCTCTGCGGGCACTTAGGGAAACCTAGCAAACCTATAAATTTTTGAAAACTAGACACCCAGGGGAATTCAGGATGGGGTGACTTGACTGGCTCTCACCAGGTTCTGGTACCCAGAATCCCTTGCAAACCTAAAAAATTGGCAAAAAAACACATTTTCCTCACTTTTCTGTGGTGGAAAGTTCTGGAATCTGCATGGATACCCAAAATTCCACACACCCAGCGTTCCCCAAGATCTTACAAAAAAAATGGTACCTCACTTGTGTGGGTAGGCCTAGTGCCCGCGACAGGAAGCGGCGCAAAACACAACGTGGACGCACCACATTTTCACAGTGAAAAATGACCCTTTTTTTGCAAAGTGCCTTGCTGTAGTTTTTGAACCCTAGCTATGCCGGCACTTAGGGAAACCTAGCAAACCTATACATTTTTGAAAAGTAGACACCCAGGGGAATCCAGGATGGGGTGACTTGACTGGCTCACACCAGGTCCTGTTGCCCAGAATCCCTTGCAAACCTAAAACATTGGCAAAAAAACACATTTTCCTCACTTTTCTGTGGTGGAAAGTTCTGGAATCTGCGTGGATCCACAAAATTCCACCCACCCCGCGTTCCCCAAGGTCTTCCAAAAAAAATGGTACCTCACTTGTGTGGGTAGGCCTAGTGCCCGCGACAGGAAGCAGCGCAAAACGCAACGTGGATGCACCACATTTTCACAGTGAAAAATGACCCTTTTTTTGCAAAGTGCCTAGCTGTAGTTTTTGAACCCTAGCTCTGCCGGCACTTAGGGAAACCTAGCAAACCTATACATTTTTGAAAAGTAGACACCCAGGGGAATCCAGGATCGGGTGACTTGACAGGCTCTCACCAGGTTCTATTACCCAGAATCCCTTGCAAACCTAAAAAATTGGCAAAAAAAACACATTTTCCTCACTTTTCTGTGGTGGAAAGTTCTGGAATCTGCGTGGATCCACAAAATTCCACCCACCCCGCGTTCCCCAAGGTCTTCTGAAAAAAATAGTACCTCACTTGTGTGGGTAGGCCTAGTGCCCGCGACAGGAAGCAGTGCAAAACGCAACGTGGACGCACCACATTTTCACAGTGAAAAATGACCCTTTTTTTGCAAAGTGCCTAGCTGTAGTTTTTGAGCCCTAGCTCTGCCGGCACTTAGGGAAATCCAGAAAACCTATACATTTTTGAAAAGTAGACATCCAGGGAAATCCAGGATGGGGTGACTTGACTGGCTCTCACCAGGTTCTGTTGCCCAGAATCCCTTGTAAACCTTAAAAATTGGCAAAAAAAACACATTTTCCTCACTTTTCTGTGGTGGAAAGTTCTGGAATCTGCGTGGATCCACAAAATTCCACACACCCCGCGTTCCCCAAGGTCTTCCAAAAAAAATGGTACCTCACTTGTGTGGGTAGGCCTAGTGCCCGCGACAGGAAGCAGCGCAAAACGCAACGTGGACGCACCACATTTTCACAGTGAAAAATGACCCTTTTTTTACAAAGTGTCTAGCTGTAGTTTTTGAACCCTAGCTCTGCCGGCACTTAGGGAAACCTAGAAAAACTATACATTTTTGAAAAGTAGACACCCAGGGGAATCCAGGATGGGGTGACTTGACTGGCTCTCACCAGGTTCTGTTATCCAGAATCCCTTGCAAACCTAAAAAATTGGCAAAAAAAAGACATTTTCCTCACTTTTCTGTGGTGGAAAGTTCTGAAATCTGCGTGGATCCACAAAGTTCCACCCACCCCGCGTTCCCCAAGGTCTTCTGAAAAAAATGGTACCTCACTTGTGTGGGTAGGCCTAGTGCCCGCGACAGGAAGCAGCGCAAAACGCAACGTGGACGCACTACATTTTCACAGTGAAAAATGACCCTTTTTTTGCAAAGTGCCTAGCTGTAGTTTTTGAACCCTAGCTCTGCCGGCACTTAGGGAAACCTAGCAAACCTATACATGTTTAAAAAGTAGACACCCAGGGGAATCCAGGATGGGGTGACTTGACTGGCTCTCACCAGGTTCTGTTACCCAGAATCCCTTGCAAACCTTAAAAATTGGCAAAAAACCCCACATTTTCCTCAATTTTCTGTGGTGGAAAGTTCTGGAATCTGCGTGGATCCACAAAATTCCACCCACCCCGCGTTCCCCAAGGTCTTCCGAAAAAAATGGTTCCTCACTTGTGTGGGTAGGCCTAGTGGCCGCGACAGGAAGCAGCGCAAAACGCAACGTGGACGCACCACATTTTCACAGTGAAAAATGACCCTTTTTTTACAAAGTGTCTAGCTGTAGTTTTTGAACCCTAGCTCTGCCGGCACTTAGGGAAACCTAGCAAAACTATACATTTTTGAAAAGTAGACACCCAGGGGAATCCAGGATGGGGTGACTTGACTGGCTCTCACCAGGTTCTGTTACCCAGAATCCCTTGCAAACCTAAAACATTGGCAAAAAAAACAAATTTTCCTCACTTTTCTGTGGTGGAAAGTTCTGGAATCTGCGTGGATCCACAAAATTCCACCCACCCCGCGTTCCCCAAGGTCTTCTGAAAATAATGGTACCTCACTTGTGTGGGTAGGCCTAGTGCCCGCGACAGGAAGCAGCGCAAAACGCAACGTGGACGCACCACATTTTCACAGTGAAAAATGACCCTTTTTTAGCAAAGTGCCTAGCTGTTGTTTTTGAAGCCTAGCTCTGCTGGCACTTAGGGAAACCTAGTAAACCTATACATTTTTGAAAACTAGACACCCAGGGGAATCCAGGATGGGGTGACTTGACTGGCTCTCACCAGGTTCTGTTACCCAGAATCCCTTGCAAACCTTAAAAATTGGCAAAAAAAACAAATTTTCCTCACTTTTCTGTGGTGGAAAGTTCTGGAATCTGCGTGGATCCACAAAATTCCACCAACCCCGCGTTCCCCAAGGTCTTCCAAAAAAAATGGTACCTCACTTGTGTGGGTAGGCCTAGTGCCCGCGACAGGAAGCAGCGCAAAACGCAACGTGGATGCACCACATTTTCACAGTGAAAAATGACCCTTTTTTTGCAAAGTGCCTAGCTGTAGTTTTTGAACCCTAGCTCTGCCGGCACCTATGGAAACCTACCAAACCCACACTTTTCTGAAAAGTAGACACCCGGGGGATTCCAGGGAGGTATGGCTTGCATGGATCCCCCAACGTTTTCTTACACTGAATCCCCCTGCAAACCTGACATTTTGCTGAAAAAAATCACTTTTTTCACACATTTTTGTGTGGTAAAGTTGTGGCATCACTGGGCTGACACAAATTTCCTACCACACAGCATTCCCCCAGGTCTCCCGATAAAAATGGTGCCTCACTCGGGCGGGAGGCCCAAGTACCCGCGACAGGCAAGGGCCCACAACGTATTGAGGCGACCTCAAAATGGCCTATCACAAAACAACCTGGTTTTGCAAGGGGGTCCCATGACGTTTTGGTCCGGGGCTCGGCGGCCACCTAGGAAACCTACCAAACCCACACATTTCTGAAAAGTAGACACCTGGGGGATTCCAGGGAGGTATGGCTTGCGTGGATCCCCCAACGTTTTCTTACCCAGAATCCCCTGCAAACCTGACATTTTGCTGAAAAAATCACTTTTTTCACACATTTTTGTGTGGTAAAGTTGTGGAATCACGGGGCTCACACAAATTTCCTACCACCCAGCGTGCCCCCAGGTCTCCCGATAAAAATGGTGCCTCACTCGGGTGGGAGGCCCAAGTACCCGCGACAGGCAAGGGCCCACAACGTATTGAGGCGACCTCAAAATGGCCAATCACAAAACAACCTGGTTTTGCAAGGGGGGTCCCATGACGTTTTGGCCCGGGGCTCGGCGGCCACCTAGAGAAACCTACCAAACCCACACATTTCCGAAAAGTAGACACCCGGGGGATTCCAGGGAGGTATGGCTTGTGTGGATACCCCAACGTTTTCTTACCCAGAATCCCTGCAAACCTGACATTTTGCTGAAAAAAATCACTTTTTTCACACATTTTTGTGTGGTAAAGTTGTGGCATCACGGGGCTCACACAAATTTCCTACCACCCAGCGTTCCCCAGGTCTCCCGATAAAAATGGTGCCTCACTCGGGTGGGAGGCCCAAGTACCCGCGACAGGCAACGGCCCACAACGTATTGAGGTGACCTCAAATTGGCCTATCACAAACCGACCTGGTTTTGCAAGGGGGTCCCATGACGTTTTAGCCCGGGGCTCGGCGGCCACCTAGGGAAACCTACCAAACCCACACATTTCTGAAAAGTAGACACCCGGGGGATTCCAGGGAGGTATGGCTTGCGTGGATCCCCCAACATTTTCATACCCAGAATCCCCTGCAAAACTGACATTTTGCTGAACAAATCACTTTTTTCACACATTTTTGTGTGGTAAAGTTGTGGCATCACGGGGCTGACACAAATTTCCTACCACCCAGTGTTTCCCCAGGTCTCCCGATAAAAATGGTGCCTCACTCGGGTGGGAGGCCCAAGTACCCGCGACAGGCAAGGGCCCACAACGTTTTGAGGCAACCTCAAAATGGCCTATCACAAAACGACCTGGTTTTGCAAGGGGGGTCCCAAGACGTTTTGGCCCGGGGCTCGGCAGCCACCTAGGGAAATCTACCAATCCCACACATTTCTGAAAAGTAGACACCCGGGGGATTCCAGGGAGGTATGGCTTGCGTGGATCCCCCAATGTTTTCTATCCCAGAATCCCCTGCAAACCTGACATTTTGCTGAAAAAATCACTTTTTTCACATATTTTTGTGTGGTAAAGTTGTGGCATCACGGGGCTGACACAAATTTCCTACCACCCAGCGTTCCCCCAGGTCTCCCGATAAAAATGGTGCCTCACTCGGGTGGGAGGCCCAAGTACCCGAGACAGGCAAGGGCCCACAACGTATTGAGGCGACCTCAAAATGGCCTATCACGAAACTACCTGGTTTTGCAACGGGGGTCCCATGACGTTTTGGCCCGGGGCTCGACGGCCACCTAGGGAAACCTACCAAACCCACACATTTCTGAAAAGTAGACACCCGGGGAATTCCAGGGAGGTATGACTTGCGTGGATCCCCCAACGTTTTCTTACCCAGAATCCCCTGCAAACCTGACATTTTGCTGAAAAAATCAGTTTTTTCACACATTTTTGTGTGGTAAAGTTGTGGCATCACAGGGCTGACACAAATTTCCTACCACCCAGCGTTCCCCCATGTCTCCCGATAAAAATGGTGCCTCACTCGGGTGGGAGGCCCAAGTACCCGCGACAGACAAGGGCCCACAACGTTTTGTGATAGGCAATTTTAATGTCGCCTCAATAAAGTGATTTTTCAGCAAAATATCAGGTTGGCAGGGAATTCTGGGTAAGAAAACGTTGGGGGATCCACGCAAGCCATACCTCCCTGGAATCCCCCGGGTGTCTACTTTTCAGAAATGTGTGGGTTTGGTAGGTTTCCCTAGGTGGCCGCCGAGCCCCAGGCCAAAACGTCATGGGACCCCCTTGTAAAACCAGGTCGTTTTGTGAAAGGCCATTTTGAGGTCGCCTCAATACGTTGTGGGCCCTTGCCTGTCGTGGGTACTTGGGCCTCCCACCCGAGTGAAGCACCATTTTTATCGGGAGACCTGGGGGGACGCTGGGTGGTAGGAAATTTGTGTCTGCCCCGTGATGCCACAACTTTACCACACAAAAATGTGTGAAAAAGTGATTTTTTCCAGCAAAATGTCAGGTTTGCAGGGGATTCTGGGTAAGAAAACGTTGGGGGATCCATGCAAGCCATACCTCCCTGGAATCCCCGGGTGTCTACTTTTCAGAAATGTGTGGGTTTGGTAGGTTTCCTAGGTGGCCACCAAGCCCCAGGCCAAAACGTCATGGGACCCCCTTGCAAAACCAGGTCGTTTTGTGAAAGGCCATTTTGAGGTCGCCTCAATACGTTGTGGGCCCTTGCCTGTCGTAGGTACTTGGGCCTCCCACCCGAGTGAGGCACCATTTTTATCGGGAGACCTGGGGGGACGCTGGGTGGTAGGAAATTTGTGCCTGCCCTGTGATGCCACAACTTTACCACACAAAAATGTGTTAAAAAAGTGATTTTTCAGCAAAATATCAGGTTGGCAGGGAATTCTGGGTAAGAAAACGTTGGGGGATCCATGAAAGCCATACCTCCCTGGAATCCCCCGGGTGTCTACTTTTCAGAAATATGTGGGTTTGGTAGGTTTCCCTAGGTGGCCGCCGAGCCCCAGGCCAAAACGTCATGGAACCCCCTTGCAAAACCAGGTCGTTTTGTGAAAGGCCATTTTGAGGTCGCCTCAATACGTTGTGGGCCCTTGCCTGTTGCGGGTACTTGGGCTCCCACCCGAGTGAGGCACCATTTTTATCGGGAGACCTGGGGGGATGCTGGGTGGTAGGAAATTTGTGTCAGCCCCGTGATGCCACAACTTTACCACACAAAAATGTGTGAAAAAAGTGATTTTTTCAGCAAAATGTCAGGTTTGCAGGGGATTCTGGATAAGAAAACGTTGGGAGATCCACGCAAGCCATACCTCCCTGGAATCCCCCGGGTGTCTACTTTTCAGAAATGTGTGGGTTTGGTAGGTTTCCCTAGGTGGCCGCCGAGCCCCAGGCCAAAACGTCATGGGACCCCCCTTGCAAAAGCAGGTCGTTTTGTGAAAGGCCATTTTGAGGTCACCTCAATACGTTGTGGGCCCTTGCCTGTCACGGGTACTTGGGCCTCCCACCCGAGTGAGGCACCATTTTTATTGGGAGACCTGGGGGGACGCTGCGTGGTAGGAAATTTGTGTCAGCCCTGTGATGCCACAACTTTACCACACAAAAATGTGTGAAAAAAGTGATTTTTTCAGCAAAATGTCAGGTTTGCAGGGGATTCTGGGTAAGAAAACGTTGGGGGATCCACGCAAGTCATACCTCCCTGGAATCCCCTGGGTATCTACTTTTCAGAAATGTGTGGGTTTGGTAGGTTTCCCTAGGTGGCCGCCGAGCCCCGGGCCAAAAACCCAGGTGACCCCCCTTGCAAAACCAGGTCGTTTTGAGATAATTTGTTGTTTATTTCTGCAGCGTGAACATTTTGACACAATATTGCAAGGAAAATGTGACAGACATTTTGAGGTTTTCAGGACATTGTGGGTAACATAACTTGTTGGTATCCACAAGAGAGATATCACCATGTACTCCCATGGGTTTTTCGTTTACGACAATATCTACAGTTGGTAGGTTATTTTTAGATGCAATGTACACCTTGGCAGACAGACTAAAAAGACAAAGATTACTGCACAGCCATCTATTCCTCAAGCACACACACATACTGGTTGGATTTGGCATGAGGGCAAGTGATGGTTCAGTATATACAATTTTATTAACAAGAGATTTCACAAAAATGAAATGCACTGTCAATAATTGAAAGGACAAAAAACTGAACCAGTGACTCGCAGCTCGTGAGCTGTAAAGCCACGTCAAGGCCCCAACCGCTTTACAGGCCATTCACACACCTTTCATACGTGATACACACAAGACCATTCACACCACCAGGCACGAAACAAACACATTACAACATTCACAAAAGGGACAAGGTACACCCTGCTTGAGAAAGACAAAAAAAAATATTACTGCACAGCCATCTAATCCTCAAGCACACACACATACTGGTTGGATTTGGCACGAGGGTGAGTGATGGTTCAGTATATACAATTGTATTAACAAGTGATTTCACAAAAATGAAATGCACTGTTAATAACTGAAAGGACGAGAAACTGAACCATTGACTCACAGCTCGTGAGCTGTAAAGCCACGACAAGGCACCAACCTCTTTACAGGCCATTCATGCACCTTTCATACGTGTGACACATACAAAACCATTCAAACCACCAGCCGGGGGCCCATCACATTACAACACTCACACCAGCAGACAGCGCCATTCAAGGGCCCATCACTTTCACACGCCCACATTCCTAACACAGCAACCACACAAGCTAATGGATTGCGTGGAGTGTCGCTCGGCTAGCAGTGTGTGTAGTGACCAGCAGCAAGTCACTACTCACACACCGCCAGCCGAGCGCCACTCCACGCACACCGCCAGCCAAGCGCCACTCCATGCACACCGCCAGCCAAGCGCTACTCCACGCACACCGCCAGCCAAGAGCCACTCCACGCACACCACCAGCCAAGAGCCACTCCACGCACACCGCCAGCCAAGCGCCACTCCACGCACACCGTCAGCCAAGCACCACTCCACGCACACCGCCAGCCAAGCACCAGCCTACACCCACCACCATCACATTTAGGATTTTTTTTATACAAAAAAGAAAACACAAACAAATTGGAAATAGATACAAATCTACTAACACAAAATCAGAAACTAAATACATTGCACTAATGCCAACCTTGAAACAGAACAACAATTCGTAAACATTACAGACCAGGCAGTTCACTTTACCACTCATGGTTGCTTCCAATAATTCTTTTGCTTGTGGTACGCTCTATAACAAGCAGGCACACACAGCCCAGGGTTAGAAGGACACTCAGGGCAGTACATATGAGTCTCCTTCCGCGTACCTCTTCGCCAACAGACTCTACATCTCCTAGTGGGAAAGTCTTTTGAGGGTGTAGGAGGAATGTGATCAGGAAAGTGGCGATCTTTCAATCGAGCCACATCCTCCACCACTCCAACTCTAGGAACACTTGCCTGTTCCACAACAACAAGGCTGCCTATGACAGACTCCTGAAACTGAACAAAAGTCAACTTTGACGCAGGAGAACACTCCTTGAACACAACAAAAGCATTGAAAGTTGCTAAATTGAAGAGATGGATGGCCAACTTCTTATACCAAATGTAAGCCTTACGAATAGCAGTGTAAGGTTCCAACCTTTGATCTACTCTATCAACACCACCCATGTGCTTATTGTAGTCTAAAATGCACACAGGTTTGCACACTTCAGCAATCTGACCCCAAACAGCCACAGGTGAAGTACTCTCATCATAGATGGTAGTCAGCATGTACACATCCCTCCTGTCCACAAATTTCACAGCTAGTAGTTCATCACTACGCAAGGAACTGCACTGTCCCCTCTGAAGTTTTTAGCAAACAAGCTCTTTTGGATAACCTTTACGGTTAGAGCGGATTGTGCCACAAGCAAAAGTGTCCACTTTGAACAATTCCTTAAACAATTGCACAGCAGTGTAGAAGTTATCAAGGTACAAATGGTGGCCTCTGTTAAACAGTCCTCTAGCAAGATCCCACACAATTTTCTCTGTAACTCCAAAAGTGGATGGACAACCAGGGGGTCAATAGTGGAATCCCTACCAGTGTACACACGGAAATTAAAAACATATCCTGTCCTACTCTCAGACAACATATACAGCTTAATTCCATAGCGTGCCCTCTTGCTAGGAATGTACTGCCTAAAAACCAAACGGCCCTTGAACAGGACCAAAGACTCATCAATAGATATTTCTTTCCCTGGAGTATAGATCTCTGAAAATCGATCTACAAAGTGATCAAGAACAGGCCGAATCTTAAAAAGACGGTCACATTCAGGGTGATCTCGTGGCAACGCCAAAGCATTATCAACAAAATGCAGCATCCGCAGCAAAAGTAAATACCGATCACGAGTCATAACTGCAGGAAATATGGCCGTTGCCATCAAGGGACTGGTAGACCAATATGAACTCATGGACGGCTTCCTTAACAAACCCATCAAAAAAGTAAAACCCAAAAACTTCTTCATCTCTTCAAGATTTGTGGGACTCCACCGGGTAGCTCTAGAGTGAGGCCTAAGTCTGGCACTGTTGTCCCTCAAAAACTGTTCAGCATACAAATTAGTCTGCTCAACAATCTCACCCAAAAATACATCATCCATAAACAACTGAAAATACTGTATAGGCAAATAATGTTCACAATCCACTCTACACCCTGCATAACCACTAAACGCAGGCAACACCAGCTGCACCATGTTTGGATCAACCCAGAGTCCAGCACTTCCAGTAGGAAGCCTAGCAGCCCCAGGCTACAATCCAGATGCCTCTTGCACCATCGGCACAGTAGTATCCTCCTCTAAAACAGGCACTTCATCCGCACTGAGAGTAGATTCATCCACACCGAGAGTAGCTTCATCTGCACTGAGAGTACCTACATCATCCGATGATTCCATGTGGAGAGATAACTCACTGCCTGAATCTTCCCCTCCCTCCTCTCCCTCAGACGCAATGTCAGTCTCATAATCCTGCTCAGAGGAAGATTCAAGAAGCAAACCAACCACCTGCTGAGCAGTCATTCTACGGCTAGCCATAATGCTTACTAATAAAGGTTACTTGTCAAACAAGTCATCAACAACAAACCCTTTGTAAAAAAAGAAATAAACAAAATGTAGCTTTATCACAAAGACCTATATACTCCAACACTATACCACTCACGTGACAGAAGCAGCTAGACTCACCACCACCTACTCTGCACAGACACAGTGAAGATCAACAATATCCCACTAAAAAAGAAGAAAAAAATTACACATAAGACAATGCAAAACACATCGCAAAGAATTTCATGCTCTGAACACTAACAAATATGCTGCCATTATGACACCACTTACAAAAAAATTCATTCATGCATGACAATAATACTCATTTGGAGTAAACACAACAAAAATATTTTTCTTACCAAATAAATGCAATTACGCAACACTGCAGAACAACCACTGCCGAAACCACAAACAGGAATCAAAAGCTTTACACTAGAATAAAAAGGAGAAAAAAATTACAATCACATATGCAAATAATGCACCAGTCCACACACAATCCACCAGCCAAGCTAAGGTGTAGGTGGGCCGAAGAGTATAAATAAAATATTCACCCCCGTAAAGGGAGCAACCCTTGCCCTTTTGGCCACTCCCCAACACAAAAATTAAAAAGCCCTGGTGTCTAGTGGCTTCTGCCCTCCTTGGGGGCAGATGGGCCTAAAAACATACTGCTATTCTGCCATCCAAAGAGGGCAGAAATGGCCACAATCATCCTCCCATAAAGGAGAGCGACCCTTGCCCAAGGGGCCGCTCCCCAACATAAAAAAAACCCTGGTGGCCTAGTGGACCTACAAAAAAACAAATCAGCCGATCTGCCGATCTGCCCCTCAGGATGGCAGAAACGGCCAAATTAATGCTCCCCAAAGGGGAGAAACCCTTGCCCAAGGGGCCACTCCCCAAAAACAAATCCCTGGTGGTCTAGTGGGCCAAATATAAAAAAAAGGCGACATCTGCCCCCCCCATGGGGGCAGACAGCCACAAACAATGCCCCCAAGGGGGAGCGACCCTTGCCCAAGGGGCCACTCCCCACAAAAAAATCCCTGGTGGCCTAGTGGCCATACAAAAAAATCAGCCGATCTGCCCACCCAGGGGGCAGAAACGGCCAAATTAATGCTCCCCATAGGAAGCGACCCTTGCCCAAGGGGCCACTCCCCTCAAACAAATCCCTGGTGGTCTAGTGGGCCCAATTTTTAAAAAAACATGGCGATCTGCCCTCCTGGGGGGCAGACACAGCCACAAATATTGCCCCCAAAGGAGAGTGACCCTTGCCCAAGGGGTCACTCTCCACAAATACACACCTGGGGATCTAGTGGGCACTATTTGGCTGATCTGCCCCCCCCTATGGGGGCAGACAGCCACAAACAATGCCCCCAAAGGGGAGTGACCCTTGCCCAAGGGGCCACTCCCCACCGTTTTTCCCTGGTGGTCTAGTGGGCTGCAATATGAAAAACTGCCCCCCCCAGGGGGGCAGAGCACCAAAACATATGGCCCCCAAAGGGGGAGCGACCCTTGCCCAAGGGGCCGCTCCCCCAAACAGTATTTTCAATTGAAATTAAAAAAAAGAAATCCCTGGTGTCTAGTGGGCATTCCTGCTGCACGATCGCATGATCGTGCAGCAGGAATGCACAAAAGAGGCATCGGGGGAAAGGAAAACCCTTTCCTTTCCCTCAATACCTCTTTTTTTTAAAACCCCCCCTCTCCGGAGCCAAAACTCACCTTAATTCTCCGACGCGCTGGAAGCAAATGGCTTCCAGCGCGTCGGGGAAGAAAGGGAAACCCCCCAATGACGTCAGCGCGCCTTGCGCGCTGACGTCATTGATGGGGGTGGGGGCGGGGGGAGGCAGGGGAAGGGCTTCCCCTGCCTTACCCAAAAAAAAAACAACGATCGGATTCCCACGGGGGGAGCGCCAGCGCTTCCCCCGTGGGTGGGTCTTATGACGAGCTGGACTCGTCATGAGCACACGACCACTGTGTGCCATGACGAGTCCAGCTCGTCATAAGCATGGAAGGGGTTAAGCAATGGGTTTTGGGCATCATAATGCGGCGGTCATGTAAACCAATTCCGAGTACGAGTCGGTAGGAAGATCCGACTCCGAAAGGCTCTCGGATGCCCATCCGAACGACATCGTAATTAGCCCCTACGAGTAAATTTACATGTGTACATCTACTCATGTGCAAATTTACCATTGTAAATAGGGCTAAATGTGTTTACATATATTTATTTATTTATCTCTTTATCTATTTATTTATTTTAGACATGAAGCTAGGTTGCAACCCTAGTCTATTACGATATACCCTTGATGCACCCATATTATGTGTTAGTGCCATTTGTGTTGTTTCTTGAAGCACCCCCCGCTTCCAGCTGTGGTCCGTGCAGATAGACATGGTGGGGCGGGGGCGGTGTGGGTTGGGGGAGTCGACAGATGATGGAAAAAGGAAAATTAAATAGATAAAGAAATCTTATTCCGTCTTGGACATCCCCCCGCCCCACCGCGCTGACCGCTTTCTATTATATGCTGCAGTCAAACATAATATTCTCGGTCTCTTTCACATAGCATATTCTATCAGGGTTTTACTTGTCTTGGACCACTTATTTCCAAAGAATTTTTATTTACTTCTGGTCTCTCTCCAGACTAATTATGAATAAAAAACTGTGACTCACAAAACTTTCTTTTCGCTTAAACAAGCCTGACTTACTCCCGGAAATACATATCCATGTCGCATCTTAGTTTGCAGTAAGTTACAACAACTCAGGTGAAAAGCTTTTCAAGCATCAATGCCTGTATGTTCAAAATGTAATTCACATCTATGACATGAGTAAGACACAATCACTAACAAAAAACCTTTGTGAATTGGTCTCGTTGAGTACTGCCAAGAACCAATAAAGGCTCACTCGGTTTTTAATCTTTTCTAGTTCAGTGTCCTAAATGTTTCCATGTATCAGAACTATGGGAATTAACTCTTTTGATCCACAGAGGATGTTGCAACACTATGGAATTGTTACAGCAAAAAAAATGCAATTATGGTTATGCATTGGCCACAGATATCATGTAGTTTATTATCCAGGAATAGTGTAAATGTCCTCTATTAGAATGGTCTACCTGAGCGACACAGCGTATGTGCCTTTTTTGTTTTCGATGAAACAGAATTCAGTTGTAATTCTGAATGGAATGCAGAATTTTGGAGTCATCCACGTAACTTATAAAATACAGGGCACAACCGAGCATCAGTGAAACAGCAACCCTCCTGTGCTGCCACCGCAGGGCAGCTTTCACTTGGCCAGTTCATCTACCTCCTTATTTTCCGTTCACTTTCTCGTAGAGAAACCTTTCTCATACTGGTACTACCCACATCTCATCACTTAACATAATCGATTATTTATACACAAAACAGCCTCCCCGATGCCCTAAAATGAGTTTACAGGTTTTATGAATACATAGAAAACCAACATCATCATAAATGTGTAAGAATACGTTAAAGTTACAAGGAGGTCAAAGGTGCATCATTCGAAGATTCCAGCGTAATTAGCTGTATCATCCTGCAAATACTTTGTAAAGCACAGGATCCGCTTTCTCATTCTGAGTAAATTTAACCCCCCCCCTCCCCGGAGCCAAAACTCACCTTAATTCTCCGACGCGCTGGAAGCAAATGGCTTCCAGCGCGTCGGGGAAGAAAGGGAAACCCCCCAATGACGTCAGCGCGCCTCGCGCGCTGACGTCATTGATGGGGGGGACAGGGGGAGGCAGGGGAAGGGCTTCCCCTGCCTTCCCCCCAAAAAAACAACAATCGGATTCCCACGGGGGAGCGCCAGCGCTTCCCCCGTGGGTGGGTCTTATGACGAGCTGGACTCATCATAAGCACACGACCACTGTGTGCCATGACGAGTCCAGCTCGTCATAAGCATGGAAGGGGCTAGTAACACTACATGGCAATTGCAGCATAATAATTGGACTGAGAAGAGGGATGTCCTATGCAAATAATGTCCTCCCATGCTTACTTTCTTCTGAGATGGTGGACGGCTTGCGGCGTGATACATCCTACAACATGTGCTCTTCAGCCGATTTCAAAAGCAGCCTATGTTAGGCTAAGGATTTTGCCACTCGAAAGTTGCACATGGGGACATCACCCTCATTTAGCAGGGCCCCAAATTGCCTGCAGTCATCCTTTATACAGAACAAGGGCGTTCGAGGGTGTCCTTCAAAGGATGGAAGGGGTGTTTAAAGCCCCAGCCCAGCCAAGCCCATCCAAGCCCCGCCCCGCCCCATGTTCTACTGTGATGCTCCATCCCTTCACCTGCTGCAGCAGGCATGATTCAGACCTGCTGAAGCAAAGGCCTGACTCTGCCCTTTTCTGCCTCTTGAAGAAAACAACCTTTCTAGCTTCTTATTGAACCTAATAAAGGGAGTTTCACTTGCCTCAAACTTTACCCATCATTTCATTAGCCATAGTTCATACTTCATCTTTATTCATAGCCAACCTCACAGGCACCAAACCCCTGATTTTAGAGATCGCCTCACACCAAAATGAAAAATCACCACCATCCAACCTTATTTCCTATCAGTGTAGCACCTTCCTTGCATTCTTGTGCTCAGTTATAAGCCCCGAGGCCTCATTTGCGCGCTACAATACACCGAATTTCAAGGGCAAAGAATTAATACATTGATAAAGGAAGATAAGGCTTTGTCTCTATTGCACCTACTTGAGAAAAAGGGGGGTTGGTAGGAGGTCATGACGGAAAATATTTGTCATTTTGGGGCACAAGTGCCAAAAAGAGGGGCCACTTTTCTCCTCCCTTTTTCCAAGTGGAAATAATCTTAGCAAATGAAAATAAAAAACCCTTTTGCACATTTACCACCTTGGGATACTTTGAAAGCATTGGCAGGATTCGAACCCTTTTCCTGTGTGAGCCTGTGCCATCAGAGGCACAAGACTTACCATTGAGCTATAGCTCTATATTACCATTGAACTATAAGCCACATACAGGCCCTGGTGTCATTGCCTGTGGATTTCATTACACATGAAAAGGATGACCATGATATAGAGACGATTTGATAAGATACTAAAAGGGAAGCCAGTGTGGTCCAGTGGGTAAGTTCCTGACTTCCACCCAAATAACCAGGGTTTGAATCCTGTGATCGGCACCAGGTGATGGATGATGGCGCAGCAGAGGTAAGTTGGAGGTAGGCCTACCTGGTAAGAAAAATGTGTGTTTGTGTGTAAGAGTTGAGTCATGGCTGGTGAATGGTCATTGCAGAGTAGTTGGTAAGTAGCATGGGTCTGGTGAGAGCAAGGGGCGGGATCAGTGACAGGTGAAAGAAGGGGAACAGGTGTTAAGTGAGTTTGAGTGTAGAGTGGGTGGACTCGGGATAGGTGTAGGGGGAGTGCCAAGGGTGGGTGGGATACCAGGGACAAAGAAGAGGGGGAGGTGGAGCATGGGACAGAGAAGAGATGCCAGAGTGGGGCCAGTTGTGGTCACTCATGCAGTGGTTCACTAGCCCACATTAGGGGTGATTAATTACACTGGGGAACACCAATTTCTTTTTACTGCATCCCCACTACACTATCTGATTTGGGGGGTGGCAGTCGAATTTGGGGGAGCAGTATTAAAATGGGTTTGGGGGTGCATTATGAAGGGTGATGGGGACACAGAATGACATGCCTTCTGGGTAATTTTGGGGTACCTTCCAAACATACCCCCTTCTCCACAAATACAGACCAGCCATTCCTCATTCCTCATTCACTCAGTCATCTCAGTCCTCCACTCTATATGCCCTGCAAGACCAACATGAACAAGAGGTATGTCAGCAAGCAGAAGAAAAGCCTCAGTGTGCTCTTATGTTCATACTGCTGCCCTCTAGTAACACTACATGGCAATTGCAGCATAATAATTGGACTGAGAAGAGGGCTGTCCTATGCAAATAATGTCCTCCCATGCTTACTTTCTTCTGAGATGGTGGACGGCTTGCGCTGTGATACATCCTACAACATGTGCTCTTCAGCCGATTTCAAAAGCAGCCTATCTTAGGCTAAGGATTTTGCCACTCGAAAGTTGCACATGGGGACATCACCCTCATTTAGCAGGGCCCCAAATTGCCTGCAGTCATCCTTTATACAGAACAAGGGCGTTTGATGGCGTTCGAGGGTGTCCTTCAAAGGATGGAAGGGGTGTTTAAAGCACCAGCCAAGCCCATCCAAGCCCCGCCCCGCCCCATGTTCTACTGTGATGCTCCATCCCTTCACCTGCTGCAGCAGGCATGATTCAGACCTGCTGAAGCAGAGGCCTGACTCTGCCCTTTTCTGCCTCTTGAAGAAAACAACCTTTCTAGTTTCTTATTGCACCTAATAAAGGGAGTTTCAGTTGCCTCAAACTTTACCCATCATTTCATTAGCCATAGTTCATACTTCATCTTTATTCATAGCCAACCTCACAGGCACCAAACCCCTGATTTTAGAGATCGCCTCACACCAAAATGAAAAATCACCACCATCCAACCTTATTTCCTATCAGTGTAGCACCTTCCTTGCATTCTTGTGCTCAGTTATAAGCCCGAGGCCTCATTTGCGCGCTACAATACACCGAATTTCAAGGGCAAAGAATTAATACATGGATAAAGTAAGATAAGGCTTTGTCTCTATTGCACCTACTTGAGAAAAAGGGGGGTTGGTAGGAGGACATGACAGAAAATATTTGTCATTTTGGGGCACAAGTGCCAAAAAGAGGGGCCACTTTTCTCCTCTGTTTTTCCAAGTGGAAATAAACTTAGCAAATGAAAATAAAAAACCCGTTTGCACATTTACCACCTTGGGATACTTTGAAAGCATTGGCAGGATTCGAACCTTTGTCCTGTGTGAGCATGTGCCATCAGAGGAACAAGACTTAGCAGTGAGCTATAGCTCCTTGTTGTTCTAGGTGTTTGCAGTAGTAACTATAAGCCACATACAGGCCCTGGTGTCATTGTCTGTGGATTTCATTACACATGAAAAGGATGACCATGATATAGGGACGATTTGATAAGATACTAAAAGGGAAGCCAGTGTGGGCCATTGGGTAAGTTCTTGACTTCCAGACAACCAGTGTTCAAATCCCAGGATCAGTACCAGGTGATGAATGATGGAGCAGCAGAGGTAAGTTGGAAGTAGGCCTGCCTGGTAAGAAAAATGTGAGTGTGTGTGTGCGCGCGCGCTGTGAAAGAGTGGAGTCATGGCAGGCGAATGGTGATTGCAGAGTAGTTGGTAAGTAGCATGGGTCTGGTGAGAGCAAGGGGCGGGATCAGTGACAGGTGAAAGAAGGTGGATCAGGTGTTAAGTGAGTTGGAGTGTAGGGTGGGTGGACTCAGGGTGTAGGGGGAGTGCAAGGGTAGATAGGTAGGTGGGTGGGATACCAGGGACAAAGAAGGGGGGATATAGAGGGAGGTGGAGCCTGGGACAGAGAATAGATGTCAGAGCAGAGTGGGGCCAGTTGTGGTCACTCATGCAGTGGTTCACTAGCCCACATTAGGGGTGATTAATTACACTGGGGAACACTAATTTTTTTTTACTGCATCCCCACTACACTATCTGATTTGGGGGTGGCAGTCGAATTTGGGGGAGCAGTATTAAAAGGGGTTTGGGGGTGCATTATGAAGGGTGATGGGGACACAGAATGACATGCCTTCTGGGTAATTTTGGGGTACCTTCCAAACATACCCCCTTCTCCACAAATACAGGCCAGCCATTCCTCATTCCTCATTCACTCAGTCATCTCAGTCCTCCACTCTATATGCCCTGCAAGACCAACATGAACAAGAGGTATGTCAGCAAGCAGAAGAAAAGCCTCAGTGTGCTCTTATGTTCATACTGCTGCCCTCTAGTAACACTACATGGCAATTGCAGCATAATAATTGGACTGAGACGAGGGCTGTCCTATGCAAATAATGTCCTCCCATGCTTACTTTCTTCTGAGATGGTGGACGGCTTGCGCTGTGATACATCCTACAACATGTGCTCTTCAGACGATTTCAAAAGCAGCCTATCTTAGGCTAAGGATATTGCCACTCGAAAGTTGCACATGGGGATATCACCCTCATTTAGCAGGGCCCCAAATTGCCTGCAGTCATCCTTTATACAGAACAAGGGCGTTCGAGGGTGTCCTTCAAAGGATGGAAGGGGTGTTTAAAGCCCTAGCCAAGCCCATACAAGCCCCGCCCCATGTTCTACTGTGATGCTCCATCCCTTCACCTGCTGCAGCAGGCATGATTCAGACCTGCTGAAGCAAAGGCCTGACTCTGCCCTTTTCTGCCTCTTGAAGAAAACAACCTTTCTAGCTTCTCATTGCACCTAATAAAGGGAGTTTCACTTGCCTCAAACTTTACCCATCATTTCATTAGCCATAGCTCATACTTCATCTTTATTCATAGCCAACCTCACAGGCACCAAACCCCTGATTTTAGAGATTGCCTCACACCAAAATGAAAAATAACCACCATCCAACCTAATTTCCTATCAGTGTAGCACCTTCCTTGCATTCTTGTGCTCAGTTATAAGCCCAGAGGCCTCATTTGCGTGCTACAATACACCGAATTTCAAGGGCAAAGAATTAATACATTGATAAAGGAAGATAAGGCTTTGTCTCTATTGCACCTACTTGAGAAAAAGGGGGGTTGGTAGGAGGTCATGACGGAAAATATTTGTAATTTTGGGGCACAAGTGCCAAAAAGAGGGGCCACTTTTCTCCTCTGTTTTTCCAAGTGGAAATAAACTTAGCAAATTGTAGGAGAGTAGGATCTGCTTCACATGGGTACCCCCACTTTTTGCTGATGCTTCACTGTTTTTCAACTTTAGTCTGGCTGGGGCCCTGCTAATCAGAACCCCAGCCTAGCTGCTTCCTCTCTAAAATGGTTTCCATGTGCCTTAGGCACATCCTTGATTGGAATCTGGGGTGCCCTTATAAGTCCCTAGTATATGGTATACTATGTACCCAAGGCATAGGTACCCCAGAGGCCTGCCAGGGGCTGAAGCATGTATTATGCCACCCCTGGAAGGCCAGCCAAAATGACACCACAGGTCTGCTACTGCAGCCTGGGTAAGGTGGTGCATGCACCCCTTACTGTGATATAGGCTACCTATATCACTACAATTGCACACACATATAAACCTATAAGTCACTCCTATGGCAGTCCTTAACAATCCTGAAGGCAGAGTGCTTGGTTTTTATGTGAGAGGGTGTCCCTGCATGAGCAGAGCCCCTCTGCAGCATTCAGAGTCCCTCCTCTGATGCTGTTTGTGGTACAGCCTGACCATATACTCTTAAGTGCATTATATCCTCGCAGTACAATGCTAACTTTGGACTGACTGCACCAAAACATGTCGTGTTTGGTGTCAAACATCTTGGAATACTACCCCCCTGCCAAACCTGGTGGGGGGGTAGCATTTCACCCTTCTAGAGGGAGAGACATGTACACACCGGGCTACCCGGTAACTTCTTTCCAGAGCCCTGGCATCACAAAATGGATGCCGCTGCCACAGACACGGGTCTGGCCTCCTGCTGCTGACTGAAACTCCGGCAGGGGAGGCCTGGACAATAGGTTTCCTGTCGAAGGGAGGTGTAACCACCTCCCCAGACAGGATAGTGTGTATTGGGGCTGGGTGGGAGCACTCTCTGGTGCTTTGAAGTCCTGCACTGGGCACACATTTGGTGTCCCTGTGCATATGCCAGTTCAAACCGGTTGCAGGGGCTACCTGCCCCTGCTCTGGCATGAAACAGGACAAAGGGAATGGGTGTAACCACCCCTCTTCCCTGACCCTCCCATAGGTGGGTCCCCAGAGTATGTCCAACCCCCTAACTTTGTATAAGTATGGGACCCCAGTCCTTAGGACTTTAGATTACCCTGGATGAAACTCTGACGCCGAATCCTGGACCTTCAATGCTCTACTTTAAGATTAGATGACTGAAGAATCTCCCTTGGGGTCAAGGAGTGACTCCCCTGCTTGGCAGGCACCTAAGAAGCAATTGTCTGGTCTGCATCGCTGAAGCTCCCGCCGGACACCGAAGTCTTTGCATCACCAGATGTGGATTTCCAGACTTTCCCAAGGCTGCCCTGAGTCCTCAACAAAGCTGAGGCCCGTAGCTATCGTGGGTAATGTGGGACCATGAACCCTGGACACTGAGAACTTTTGCAAGTGCATCCTCTTCCTGGTCTTCCATGAAATTGTGCTTTGGACTACAAGTAGCCCCCGCCTCCAGCACCGACTGCACCGAAGATCACTGGCCTCCACTCCACGAGTGTCCTGCAAGCCAGCTCCAAGTGTGTCCACTCGAGGCTCCTTTGCGGTCACTAGTCTGTTGGCTAGTGGGCCCTCCCGAAGGCAACTCTTCTTCTGCTTGGGCTTTCCTGATTGCTCCAGAGGTGCCCTGACTTACCGTTGCTGGGTGAGTCCCCCAGACCTTGCTGGTCTGCATTATCGTCCTTTCTTTTTTTCTACAAGACTTGCTGTTGCTAAGGCTTGTTGGGTCCAATCCGGTCGCTGACACCGCAGCAATTGACAAACTTCGTGGGACAGCCTGAATCTAGCTCCTGCTTGTTGTCGACACCTCCTGGACCTCGTGGCTGAAGAGTCAAGATGACCATCAACCTACCTGAAGCACCCGACATCGGTGGGCATCTGCTCATCGCCTTCCTGGTCACTGGCTAGTGACCCAGACTCTGTCCCCTCTGCTTACAGGTTCTTCAGATCTTCGATCCACCCTTGGATCCACCCGGACACTTTCGACTTGGTCGCCAGCAGCACTTTGCAGCAGATCGCCATTGAAAACGACGACGAAACCCGACCCCGAAAGACACCTATGCACCCGGCTCCCCTGGGTGAGGTAACTCGAGTACTCCGGTGCTCCCGTGGGTATTGGCTCTAGAACAACCTAGTTCTAAAGGGGTTTGCTCCAAGTCCTCCTCCAAGTGCCCTTTTTCTTTAAAACTCCAACCGCGACATTCCCCATAGAAGTCAACGGCGGCTCGCGGCTGTGTTCTCACACTGCACGCGTCCCCCGTGGGTCCCCTGTGTCACTACCTTGGGTGGTTCCTTGTGGTCCAAGCATTTCTACAGGCTCTAGGCCTTGTGTCTAGCTCAGTCATGGTTCTTATACCACTTTATTGGTATATGGTTTGGTACGCCCCTAGGGCTCAAACGTGTATTTGTGCTATTACTGTTGATATTCGACTTGTAACTTATGTACTTCGAACTCTAGCCTCATAAAGAGACTAGAGGGGTGAGTTTAAGACTAAATACATATATTTTAAATATATACCTGGTGTGGTCCTCTTTCATTTGGTCACGCAAGAGATTATAGACTGGTAAAACAAGCTGCTTTACATTCCTTCAAGACTTAGCCTGAAGGCTGCTCTCCATAGCTACCACTAGGATAGCTTTCAATAAAGGTTGTCTGTAACCTATCTCCAATAAGGGGTTGTTTGGACTGGTGCAAGGTGCCCACTATAATTAGTGGACAGCATATTCCAAGCCAACTTCTCACATTGGTGTGCAGCGGGTGGGATTCCAGCTTGTTATTGTTTTACCAGATAATATCAATTGAATTGATCAACTGAAAACCACTAAGGGTACCTTAGGTACATATAAATCAAGCTTAGGATACAGTAAGTTCTACTGAACTTAGAGTTGTGTGTTAAGGGATAGCACACCCTTTCTACAACTCAAGAGAGTTTAGTAGGCCACACTAGAGTAGGTAGTGCATACACCACACCACACTAGTAATGTCTTCACTGCCAGGAACCAGTGAGCTCCTGCCATCCAGATATGACAACCTCTCATTCTTGGAATTAAGAGAGTTGTGCAAAGTTAGGAAGTTGAAGACCGGCAAAAGTGCCAACACCCAACGTCTCCTGGAGATGCTCATGCTAGATGATCTCAGAAGACCCCTAAGGTCTGAAAGGGTAGACAGAGAGGGTGGGGCAGAAGATGAGGGAGGGGCTAGGGATGAAAATGCCCAGGACCTGACCTATGAAACTGGCCAGGGGGATGACAATGATCCTGACCTGGACAATGCAGCTACTCCTGAGGATGAGGAGGAGGCCCAGAATGACCTCCCTTTTGTCCCCCCAGGAAGAGTTGTGAGTGTGCCCGGAAGGTCTAGATCTCCTTCTCAGGAGTCTAACCACTCTGACACCTCAGTAGGGACCTCTGTCTCTTCTCATAGGGGGAATCCTCTCATGAGAGGAGAAAGAGACTGCTTCAGTATGAACAAGCCCAGCTTGAGCTCAGAAAACAGCAGTTGGCTATAGACAGGGAGTCCCTAGATCTCTATAGACAGAGAAAAAAGATGGGACTAGAGTCCCATGGTGGCAGCAATTTCCCCAGAGATAGGGAAAGGTCTTATGACCATAGAAACCTGAGCAAGGTTGTCCCTCCCTACCAGAGTGGGGATGACATCCACAAATGGATAACTGCACTGGAGAGGCCTGTAAAGTACAGAGGGTCCCTCAGGAGCAGTGGGCAGCAATCTTGTGGCTCTCCTTTGCAGACAAAGGTAGAGATAAGCTCCTCACTGTTAGAGAAGAGGATGCTGACAATTACAAAGTCTTGAAGAGTGCTCTGATTGATGGGTTTGGCCTAACAACTGAACAATACAGGTTAAAGTTCAGAGATACCCAAAAAGCACAGACTCAAGACTGGGTGGACTTTGTTGATTGTTCTGCTAAGGCTCTGGAAGGTTGGTTGATGGGCAGTAAGGTATGTGACTTCACAGGATTGTATAATCTTATCATGAGGGAGCAGCTTCTTAATAACTATCAAAATCAGCTGTTGCATCAGTACCTGGTGGACTCTGATCTGACCTCTCCCCAAGAATTGGGAAAGAAGGCAGACAAATGGGTCAGAACCAGGGTGAGGCAGAAGGTACAGAACCAAGGTGGTGACCCTAAGAAGCAAGATTCTAAAAACTCTGATAAGGGTGGGGAGAAGGGTAAAGACCAGAAGTCTTCACAAGGCCCCCAAAAATCTTCTTCAGGTGGGGATTCACAGTCTAACAAGGGAAAAGGCCAAAAGAAACCATGGTGCAAAGTCTGTAAGCAAAAGACACACTGGACCAGTGATTGCACCAAGTCCAAAGACTCTATCCCAGCCCCCACCAATGGCCCTAAGGCACCTGTTCCCCCTAGTGCAGTTACAATTGGTGGTGGGAGTACTCAAGCTAAGGGTTTAGTAGGGTTGACCCTGGGTACTGAGATGAGCTCTGGCCTAGTCAGAGAACTCACTCAGGCTGTCCTAGTCTGTGATGGAGGCATGGATGTGACCTCCTCTGTGAGTCCCAGTAATCTGGGCAAGTACAGGCAACAGCCATTAATCAATGGAAAAGAGGCTTTGGCATTTAGGGACACAGGGGCGAGTGTCACCATGGTGACACAAGACCTTGTGGATCCTGGGCAGATTATACTTGGTGAAATGTACCAAGTGACCAATGCTAGCAATGTCAGAACAGACCATACTCTGGCAGTTGTTAACTTCTCCTGGGGAGGGGTAACTGGCCTTAAGAAGGTTGTGGTAAGTGCAGACCTACCAGTTGAATGCTTGCTTGGCAATGATCTTTAAACTTCAGCTTGGGCAGAGGTGGAGCTCAGGACCCATGCAGAAATGCTGGGGATCCCTGCAGATGTGTTTGCTGTGACCAGGTCACAGAGCAAAATGTCTAACACTGAACAGGCCTTGGATCCTGGAACAATGGACCAAGTGCCATCCAAGAGGAGGAGTAGTAGGGTTAAGGCAGTGCCTTCCCCCTTGGCTCAGAAGGAAGATCAGTCTCTTGAGGGGGATGATCTCAGTCCTGAGGAAGGCACTGTCCCAGAGGAGCTTGAACCTGACCAGGTTGAGTTCTTGGGGACAGGGGGCCCTTCCAGGTCAGATCTGAGCCAGGAGCAGCAGAGCTGCCCCTCTCTTGAACCCCGCAGACAGCAAGCTGCTGCTGAGGCTGCTGGGAATGCTAGTGGTCCCCATAAAGTGTATTGGGATGATGGACTCTTGTACTCAGAGTGTAGAGACCCCAAGCCTGGTGCCACCAGGAGGTTGGTTATACCTCTGAAGTTCAGGGGCTTCCTATTGACCCTAGCCCATGACATTCCTCTAGCAGGTCACCTGGGCCAGAACAAGACTTGGGACAGAATTGTCCCTCACTTTCACTGGCCCCACATGTCTGAAGACACCAAGGAGTTTTGTCGCTCCTGTGTAACCTGCCAAGCCAGTGGGAAGGCAGGTGGCACCACAAAGGCCCCCCTGATACCACTACCTGTGGTGGGGGTTCGCTTTGAAAGAGTGGGGATTGATATTGTTGGTCCCATGGATCCCCAAACAGCATCTGGGCACAGGTTTATCCTAGTGGTGGTGGACCATGCCACTAGGTACCCAGAGGCTATTCCCCTTAGGACCACTACAGCACCTGTGGTAGCAAGAGCCCTCCTGGGAATTTTCTCAAGAGTGGGCTTCCCTAAGGAGGTTGTATCAGACAGGGGTGCAAACGTTATGTCTGGATACTTGAATGCAATGTGGAAGGAGTGTGGAGTGACTTACAAGTTCACCACACCCTATCACCCACAATGCAATGGTTTAGTTGAGACATTCAACAAAACCTTAAAGGGCATGATTAAAGAGCTCCCAGAAAAGCTTAGGCGAAGATGGGACAAGCCTGCCTTTTGTTTGCATACAGGGAGGTGCCTCAAAAGGGGGTTGGCTACAGCCCTTTTGAACTTTTGTTTGGTCACCCTGTCAGGGGTCCATTGTGCTTGGTGAAGGAAGGATGGGAGTTACCTCTCAAGCCCCCAAAGCAAGACATAGTGGACTATGTACTTGGTCTCCGCTCCCGGATGGCTGAATACATGAAAAAGGCAACTAAAAACCTTGAGGCTAGCCAGGAACTCCAAAAAGACTGGCATGACCAAAAGGCTGTACTGACTGTGTACCAGCCAGGACAGAAGGTGTGGGTGCTGGAGCCAGTGGCCCCAGCAGCTCTCCAAGACAAGTGGAGTGGACCCCATACCATTGTTGAACAGAAGCGTGAGGTTACCTATTTAGTGGACCTAGGAACACCCATGAGTCCCCACAGGGTTCTCCATGTCAACAGATTAAAACCATATGTGGACAGGGCAGACATGGGCTTGCTCATGGCTACTGATGAGGGACAGGAGGAAGAGAGTGACCCACTCCCTGACCTGCTCTCACCGAACCCTGATGATGGGTCAGAGGATGGTGTAGCCTTGGCAGGCAGCCTCACTGCTCAGCAGCAAACTGATTGCAGACAAGTGCTCAATCAGTACAGACATATGTTCTCTCTGACTCCAAGTCAGACCACCTGGTGCACTCATGAAGTGGACACTGGGGACAGTCTGCCTATTAAAAATAAGATTTATAGGCAACCTGACCATGTCAAGGACTGTATCAGGACAGAAGTCCCGAAAATGTTGGATTTGGGAGTTATTGAACCCTCAGATAGCCCTTGGGCTAGTCCAGTGGTCCTTGTGCCAAAACCTCACACAAGTGGTGGGAAAAGAGAGATGAGGTTTTGTGTGGACTACAGGGGTCTCAATGCAGTCACTAGGACTGATGCCCATCCAATACCCAGGGCAGATGAACTAATAGACACTTTGGCCTCAGCCAAGTATCTAAGCACATTTGACCTGACAGCTGGCTACTGGCAGATCAGACTAGCTGATGATGCAAAGCCAAAGACAGCATTCTCAACCCCTAGTGGACATTATCAATTTGTGGTAATGCCCTTTGGTCTGAAGAATGCACCTGCCACTTTTCAGAGGTTGGTGAATACAGTCCTTACAGGTCTGGAGGCCTATAGTGCAGCATATCTAGATGATATTGCTGTCTTTATCTCCACCTGGGAGGATCACCTGGTCCACCTCAGGTAATGTTTTAGAGGCCCTGCAAAAGGCAGGCCTCACTATCAAGGCCACCAAGTGCCAGATAGGGCAGAGTCAGGTTGTGTACCTGGGCCACCTTGTGGGTGGAGGCCAGGTTCAACCACTGCAGAGAAAAATCCAGACCATCATGGACTGGGTTTCTCCAACCACCCAGACTCAGGTGAGAGCCTTCTTAGGCCTGACTGGGTACTATAGGAGATTTGTCAAGGGGTATGGATCAATAGTGACATCCCTGAATGACTTAACTTCCAAGAAAATGCCCAAAAAGGTTCAGTGGACAGCTAGCTGTCAAAAGGCATTTGATGACCTGAAGCAGGCCATGTGCACTGCTCCCATTCTCCAGAGTCCTGATTACTCCAAGAAGTTCATTGTCCAAACAGATGCATCTGAATTGGGGGTAGGGGCTGTACTGTCACAATTGAATGATGAAGGTCAGGATCAGCCAGTAGCTTTTATTAGCAGAAGGCTGACCCCTAGAGAGAAACGTTGGTCAGCCATAGAGAGGGAGGCCTTTGCTGTGGTTTGGGCTCTGAAGAAGTTGAGGCCATACTTGTTTGGTACTCACTTCCTTGTTCAAACAGACCACAAGCCCCTCCTATGGCTAAAACAAATGAAGGGTGAAAACCCCAAACTGCTTAGGTGGTCCATTTCCCTACAGGGGATGGACTTTACAGTGGAACATAGACCTGGGAGTAACCATGCCAATGCAGATGGACTCTCTAGGTATTTCCACTTAGAACATGAAGACTCAACTGGTCAAGGTTAGTTTAATGTCCCTGCATTTGGGGGGGGTTGTGTAGGAGAGTAGGATCTGCTTCACATGGGTACCCCCACTTTTTGCTGATGCGTCACTGTTTTTCGACTTTAGTCTGGCTGGGGCCCTGCTAATCAGAACCCCAGCCTAGCTGCTTCCTCTCTAAAATGGTTTACATGTGCCTTAGGCATATCCTTGATTGTATCTGGAGTGCCCTTATAAGTCCCTAGTATATGGTATACTATATACCCAGGGCATAGGTACCCCAGAGGCCTGCCAGGGTCGGAAGCATGTATTATGCCACCCCTGGAAGACCAGCCAAAATGACACCACAGGTGCTACTGCAGCCTGGGTAAGGTGGTGCATGCACCCCTTACTGTGATATAGGCTACCTATATCACTACAATTGCACACACATATAAACCTATAAGTCACTCCTATGGCAGGCCTTAACAATCCTGAAGGCAGAGTGCTTGGTTTTTATGTGAGAGGGTGCCCCTGCATGAGCAGAGCCCCTCTGCAGCATTTGGAGTCCCTCCTCTGATGCTGTTTGTGGTACAGCCTGACCATATACTCTTAAGTGCATTATATCCTCGTGGAACAATGCTAACTTTGGACTGGCTGCACCAAAACATGTCGTGTTTGGTGTCAAACATCTTGGAATACTACCCCCCCGCCAATCCTGGCGGCGGGGGTAGCATTCCACCCTTCTAGAGGGAGAGACATGTACACACCGGGCTACCCGGTAACTTCTTTCCAGAGCCCTGGCATCACAAAATGGATGCCGCTGCCACAGACACAGGTCTGGCCTCCTGCTTCTGACTGAAACTCTGGCAGGGGAGGCCTGGACAATAGGTTTCCTGTTGAAGGGAGGTGTAACCACCTCCCCAGACAGGATAGTGTGTATTGGGGCTGGGCGGGAGCACCCTCTGGTGCTTTGAAGTCCTGCACTGGGGGCACATTTGGTGTCCCTGTGCATATGCCAGATCAAACCGGTTGCAGGGGCTACCTGCCCCTGCTCTGGTGCGAAACTGGACAAAGGGAATGGGTGTAACCACCCCTCTTCCCTGACCCTCCCATAGGTGGGTCCCCAGAGTATGTCCAACCCCCTAACTTTGTATAAGTATGGGACCCCAGTCCTTAGGACTTTAGATTACCCTGGACGAAACTCTGATGCTGAATCCTGGACCTTCGACACTCTACTTTAAGATTAGAGGACTGAAGAATCTCCCTTGGGGTCAAGGAGTGACTCCCCTGCTTGGCAGGCACCTAAGAAGCAATTGTCCAGTCTACATCGCTGAAGCTCCCGCCAGACGCCGAAGTCTTTGCATCACCAGAGGTAGATTTCCAGACTTCCCCGAGGCTTCCCTGAGTCCCCAGCAAAGCTGAGGCCCGTAGCTGTCGTGGGTAACGTGGGACCATGACCCCTGGACACCAAGAACTTTTGCAAGTGCATCCTCTTCCTGGTCTTCCACGAAGTTGTGCTTTGGGCTCCGAGTAGCCCCCGCCTCCAGCGCTGACTGCACTGAAGATTACTGGCCTCCACTCCACAAGTGTCCTGCAAGCCAGCTCCAAGTGCGTCCACTTGAGGCTCCTTTGCGGTTGCTAGTCCATTGGCTAGTGGGCCCTCCCAAAGGCAACTCTTCTTCTGCTTGGGCTTTCCTGGTTGCTCCAGAGGTGCCCTGACTTACCTTCGCTGGGTGAGTCCCCCAGACCTTGCTGGTCTGCATCATCGTCCTTTCTTTGTTTCTTTGAGACTTGCCGTTGCCAAGGCTTGTTGGGTCCAATCTGGTCGCCAACACCGCAGCAATCGACAGACGTTGTGGGACAGCTTGAATCCAGCTCCTGGTTGTCGTCGACGCCTCCTGGACCTTGTGGCTGAAGAGTCAAGATGACCGTCAACCTACCTGAAGCACCCGACATCGGTGGGCATCTGCTCATCGCCTTCCTGGTCACTGGCTAGTGACCCAGACTCTGTCCCCTCTGCTTTCAGGTTCTTCAGATCTTCGATCCACCCTTGGATCCACCCGGACACTTTCGACTTGGTCGCCAGCAGCACTTTGCAGCAGATCGCCATTGAAAACGACGACGAAACCCGACCCCGAAAGACACCTATGCACCCGGCTCCCCTGGGTAAGGTAACTCGAGTACTCCGGTGCTCCCGTGAGTATTGACTCTAGAACAACCTAGTTCTAAAGGGGTTTGCTCCAAGTCCTCCTCCAAGTGCCCTTTTTCTTTAAAACTCCAACCGCGACATTCCCCAAAGAAGTCAACGGCGGCTGGCGGCTGTGTTCTCACACTGCACGCGTCCCCCGTGGGTCTCCTGTGTCACTACCTTGGGTGGTTCCTTGTGGTCCAAGCATTTCTACAGGCTCTAGGCCTTGTGTCTAGCTTAGTCGTGGTTCTTATACCACTTTATTGGTATATGGTTTGGTACGCCCCTAGGGCTCAAACGTGTATTTGTGCTACTACTGTTGATATTCGACTTGTAACTTATGTACTTCGAACTCTAGCCTCATAAAGAGACTAGAGGGGAGTGTTTAAGACTAAATACATATATTTTAAATATATACCTGGTGTGGTCCTCTTTCATTTGGTCACTCAAGAGATTATAGACTGGTAAAACAAGCTGCTTTACATTCCTTCAAGACTTAGCCTGAAGGCTGCTCTCCATAGCTACCACTAGGGTAGCTTTCAATAAAGGTTGTCTTTAACCTATCTCCAATAAGGGGTTGTTTGGACTGGTGCAAGGTGCCCACTATAATTAGGGGACAGCATATACCAGGCCAACTTCTCACACAAATGAAAATAAAAAACCTGTTTGCACATTTACCACCTTGGGATACTTTGAAAGCATTGGCAGGATTCAAACCCTTGTCCTGTGTGAGCCTGTGCCATCAGAGGAACAATACATACCATTGAGCTATAGCTCCTTGGTATTCTAGACCCTTGCAGTAGTAACTATAAGCCACATACAGGCCCTCGTGTCATTGCCTGTGGATGTCATTACACATGAAAAGGATGACCATGATATAGGGATGATTTGATAACATACTGAAAGGGAAGCCAGTGTGGCCCAGTGGGTAAGTTCCTGACTTCCGCCCAGACAACCAGAGTTCGAATCCTTGGATCAACACCAGGTGATGGATGATGGCGCAGCAGAGGTAAGTTGGAGGTAGGCCTGCCTGGTAAGAAAAATGTGTGTGTGTGTGCACATGCTGTGTAAGAGTGGAGTCATGGCTGGTGAATGGTGATTGCAGAGTAGTTGGTAAGTAGCATGGGTCTGGTGAGAGCAAGGGGTGGGATCAGTGACAGGTGAAAGAAGGGGAACAGGTGTTAAGTTAGTTGGAGTGTAGGGTGGGTGGACTCAGGGGATAGGTGTAGGGGGAGTGCAAGGGTAGGTGGGTAGGATACCAGGGACGAAGAAGGGGGGATATAGAGGGAGGTGGAGCCTGGGACAGAGAAGAGTGGGGCCACTTGTGGTCACTCATGCAGTGGTTCACTAGCCCACATTAGGGGTGATTAATTACACTGGGGAACACTAATTTTTTTATTACTGCATCCCCACTACACTATCTGATTTGGGGGTGGCAGTCGAATTTGGGGGAGCAGTATTAAAAGGGGTTTGGGGGTGCATTATGAAGGGTGATGGGGACACAGAATGACATGCCTTCTGGGTAATTTTGGGGTACCTTCCAAACATACCCCCTTCTCCACAAATACAGGCCAGCCAAATCTCATTCTTCATTCACTCAGTCATCTCAGTCCTCCACTCCATATGCCCTGCAAGACCAACATGAACAAGAGGTATGTCAGCAAGCAGAAGAAAAGCCTCAGTGTGCTCTTATGTTCATACTGCTGCCCTCTAGTAACACTACATGGCAATTGCAGCATAATAATTGGACTGAGAAGAGGGCTGTCCTATGCAAATAATGTCCTCCCATGCTTACTTTCTTCTGAGATGGTGGACGGCTTGCGCTGTGATACATCCTACAACATGTGCTCTTCAGCCGATTTCAAAAGCAGCCTATCTTAGGCTAAGGATTTTGCGACTCGAAAGTTGCACATGGAGACATCACCCTCATTTAGCAGGGCCCCAAATTGCCTGCAGTCATCCTTTATACAGAACAAGGGTGTTTGAGGGCGTTCAAGGGTGTCCTTCAAAGGATGGAAGGGGTGTTTAAAGCCCTAGCCAAGCCCATCCAAGCCCCGCCCCATGTTCTACTGTGATGCTCCATCCCTTCACCTGCTGCAGCAGGCATGATTCAGACCTGCTGAAGCAAAGGCCTGACTCTGCCCTTTTCTGCCTCTTGAAGAAAACAACCTTTCTAGCTTCTTATTGCACCTAATAAAGGGAGCTTCACTTTCCTCAAACTTTACCCATCATTTTATTAGCCATAGTTCATACTTCATCTTTATTCATAGCCAACCTCACAGGCACCAAACCCCTGATTTTAGAGATCGCCTCACACCAAAATGAAAAATCACCACCATCCAAACTTATTTCCTATCAGTGTAGCACCTTCCTTGCATTCTTGTGCTCAGTTATAAGCCCCGAGGCCTCATTTGCGTGCTACAATACACCGAATTTCAAGGGCAAAGAATTAATACATTGATAAAGGAAGATAAGGCTTTGTCTCTATTGCACCTACTTGAGAAAAAGTGGGGTTGGTAGGAGGTCATGACGGAAAATATTTGTCATTTTGGGGCACAAGTGCCAAAAAGAGGGGCCACTTTTCTCCTCTGTTTTTCCAAGTGGGAATAAACTTAGCAAATGAAAATAAAAAAACAGTTTGCACATTTACCACCTCGGGATACTTTGAAAGCATTGGCAGAATTTGAATCCTTGTCCTGTGTGAGCCTGTGCCATCAGAGGCACAAGACTTACCATTGAGCTATAGCTCCTTGGTGTTCTAGACCCTTGCAATAGTAACTATAAGCCACATACAGGCCCTGGTGTCATTGCCTGTGGATTTCATTACACATGAAAAGGATGACCATGATATAGGGACGATTTGATAAGATACTAAAAGGGAAGCCAGTGTGGTCCAGTGGGTAAGTTCCTGACTTCCACCGAGACAACCATGGTTCAAATCCCGGGATCAGCACCAGGTGATGGATGATGGCGCAGCAGAGGTAAGTTGGAGGTAGGCCTGCCTGGTAAGAAAAGTGTGTGTGTGTGTGTGTGCACGTGCTGTGTAAGAGTGGAGTCATGGCTGGTGAATGGTGATTGCAGAGTAGTTGGTAAGTAGCATGGGTCTGGTGAGAGCAAGGGGTGGGATCAGTGACAGGTGAAAGAAGGGGAACAGGTGTTAAGTGAGTTGGAGTGTAGGGTGGGTGGGCTCAGGGGATAGGTGTAGGGGGAGTGCAAGGGTAGGTGGGTGGGATACCAGGGACGAAGAAGGGTGGGATATAGAGGGAGGTGGAGCCTGGGACAGAGAAGAGATGTCAGAGCAGAGTGGGGCCAGTTGTGGTCACTCATGCAGTGGTTCACTAGCCCACATTAGGGGTGATTAATTACACTGGGGAACACTATTTTTTTTTTACTGCATCCCCACTACACTGTCTGATTTGGGGGGTGGCCACTTTTCTCCTATGTTTTTCCAAGTGGAAATAAACTTAGCAAATGAAAATAAAAAACCCGTTTGCACATTTACCACCTTGGGATACTTTGAAAGCATTGGTAGGATTCGAACCCTTGTCCTGTGTGAGCCTGTGCCATCAGAAGCACAAGACTAACCCTGGACGGAGAACTATGCTACGCTCGCGGAGTTTGCGTAGTTTCGGCAACTTCGCGATTCGCGTAGAGCGCGAAGTTACCAAGCACTACGTAATTTGCGGCGTAGCATAGCTGTTTTTCTTCTTCACGCGCTCAATATACGTTCTCGCGCGCGCGGTAACGACCTACCGTGATTCTGCGTTCGCCGACGCGATTTCCTATCCGTTCGCGGGCGCCATGAGATTTGGAATCCGGCCGCACGATCCCGCGAGAGTGTGCGAACGCGAACACATCATTCGGACGCGCGATCTGCCTTCCGGCGGCAGTGTTGGTAACATCGCGATCCCGAACACGAAGAAACTACAATCTTGAGAAGAATATCTCTCGAGCATCATAAAACCTTCTCGAAAATGATTCTTTTGCTCCAAAAACTCCTCAGATTGTGATTTGGCTGTAGTTTTTTGTGCAAGGAGTCCTTTTTCTTTTTTTTCTTTTTTTTTTCAAGGGGAAGGAAGTGCCCCTGAGTCTCAAACTTCCTGTTCCTGTCCAGCAGGCTCCTCCCAGTGCTTTGTCCATGTGCTGTTCACTTTCATTTGGATTTGGAGCTGGAAGGATCACTTTTTGTGTCTGTCTGCTGCATCATATCATTGGATTGGATTGGATTTATTTTGAGGACTTTTGGATTTGAGATTTTACAAGTAAGTTGGAGAATTGGTGTACTTGTTTGTTTGATTGGGGCTTGTTTGTACCTACATTTTTTGGGGATTTTCATCGTTTTTATAATTTATTGTTGTGGCCTGTAGTTTCAGTAGGGGCCTAGTTGTTTTTCTTTGATTGGAATTTCAGCCAGTAGGGCCAGAGGTACCCATGGGTGCATGTTTCTGTGGTGTCTGTTGAATTTAAACATCATGGAGGGCATGGATGGTATTGGATTGAATTGGTAAATGTGGTTTTTGGGGTGTATTTTACTTTTTGGGTGTGTGTTAATAAATAAATACCTTTGTTGGATGTGTGTGTGTGCTTGTTGTGTAACTTTCCAACCTTTCGTAGCCCTGTGGATTTTCGTTTTTGCATTTTTGTATTAAAGCTGTGTTGTTTAGCAGGCCTCCTTTGTCTGGTCATATTATAGGCCTGCTTGAGTTCATTGCTTTCCATGGCCTGTTGTGACTGTGAGTGACCACGTGGCTTGGGGCCATTTTGTGGTGGTAGTTTGTAGTGTGCTGCTTTTTCCATATAGGCCTGCATGTCTTTTCTTTGTTCCCCTTGGCTTATGCATGTTGTTGTTGTGGCCTGGCCATGTGGGTGGCTGACATTTTGTGAAGGCAGGCAGTGTGCTTTTGCCATAGGCTTGCATTGTCTGTCTTCCATTTCTTTTTGTTGTGGGTGGCTAGCGTCCATTTTGTGGAGCCATCCAGGCAGTCTGCTTTTGCCATAGGCCTGCATTGATTGTCTGTCTTCACTTTCTTGTTATTATTTGTGGGTGGCCTGGCCATTTTGTGGAGCAAGGCAGTGTGCTTGCTTTTGCCATAGGCTTAAGCTTGTGGCCTAGTCTGCCAGTAGGCCCAGAGGTAGTCATCTCATGGGTGCATAAAAACTGTTCCTGTGTTGTCTGTTGAATTTTAACATCATTTATGGCATGGATGTTATTGGATTGAATTGCAAAATGTGGGTTTTTGGGCTGGTATTTCAGTTTCTTGGTGTGTGTTAAATAAAAAGGCCTTTTCAGCCACTAGGTAACCCTGGGCGTTCAGCTCGCGGACTTTGGGCAACTCCGCACTGCGCGACAACGCAGACTTACACTTTTTATCTTCTTCGCGCGCTCAATATACGTTTTCGCGCGCGCGATAACGACTTTTTGTGACGATCGCGATGCCGAACATGCAGAATTTACAATCTGGCAAAGAATATCTCTCGAGCAGCATAAAACCTTCTCGAAAATGATGATTTTGTTCATTTTGCTCAAAAAACTCCTCAGGTTGTCATTTAGATGTAGGTTTGTGAGCAAGGAGTCACCTTTTTTTTTTTTTTTACAATTTTTTTAAAGAGGAAGGAAGTTCCCCAGAGTCTCCAACTTCCTGGTCCTGTCCTTTGTCTTCACTTTCTTGTTATTGTGGGTGGCCTGGCCATGTGGGTGACGGCCATTTTGTGAAGCCAGGCATTGCGTTTGCCATAGGCCTGCATTGTCTGTATTGTCTTCCTTTTCTTGTTGTTGTGGGTGGCCTGGCCATGTGGTGGTGGCCATTTTGTGGGACCAGCCACTGTGCTTTTGCCATAGGCCTCCAAGCTTGCGGCCTAGTCTGCCAGTAGGCCCAGAGGTAGTCATCTCATGGGTGCATAAAAACTGTTTCTGTGTTGTCTGTTGAATTTTAACATCATTTATGGCATGGATGTCATTGGATTGAATTGCAAAATGTGGGTTTTGGGGGTGGTATTTCAGTTTTTTGGTGTGTGTTAAATAAAAAGGCCTTTTCAGCCACTAGGTAACCCTGGGCGTTCAGCTCGCAGACTTTGGGCAACTCCGCACTGCGCAACAACGCAGACTTACACTTTTTATCTTCTTCGCGCGCTCAATATACATTTTCGCGCGCGCAATAACGACTTTTTGTGACAATCGCGATGCCGAACATGCAGAATTTACGAAGAATATCTCTTGAGCAGCATAAAACCTTCTAAAAAATGATGATTTTGTTCATTTTGCTAAAAAAAACTCCTCAGGTTGTCATTTAGATGTAGTTTTGTGAGCAAGGAGAAACTTACTTTTTTTTTTACAATTTTTTTAAAGAGGAAGGAAGTTCCCCAGAGTCTCCAACTTCCTGGTCCTGTCCTTTGTCTTCACTTTCTTGTTATTGTGGGTGGCCTGGCCATGTGGGTGGCGGCCATTTTGTGAAGCCAGGCATTGTGCTTTTGCCATAGTCCTGCATTGTCTGTCTTGTCTTCCTTTTCTTGTTGTTGTGGGTGGCCTGGCCATGTGGTGGCGGCCATTTTGTTGGACCAGCTACTGTGCTTTTGCCATAGGCCTCCAAGCTTGCGGCCTAGTCTGCCAGTAGGCCCAGAGGTAGTAATCTCATGGGTGCATAAAAACTGTTTCTGTGTTGTCTGTTGAATTTTAACATCATTTAGGGCATGGATGGCATTGGATTGAATTGCAAAATGTTGGTTTTTGCGGGGGGTCTATTTCACTTTTTGGGTGTGTTAAATAAAAAATGCCTTTTTTGCGTGTGTATGTGTTGTTGTTGTGGTTGTTGTGTAACTTTCCAAACTGTTTTGCCATGTGGATTTTTATTTTTGCATTAAAGCTGTGTGTGTTTTATCAGGCATCCTTTGTCTGGCCATATAGGCCTGCTTGAGTTCATTGTTTGCCGTGCCTTGTGCCTGTGAGTGACCATGTGGCTGGGGGACATTTTGTGGTGGCAGTTAGTAGTGTGCTGTTTTTGCCACATAGGCCTGCGTGTCTTTCCATTGTTCCTCTTGTCTTACTGCTTCCAAAACCATCCCCATTGCCAGCTGCAGCTCCCTGATACTGCATCCATCCCACGTGATGCACAAATTTAGGCCAAACAGGCTCCACTACATTTTAGTTTTTGTTCTTTGCTATTCTTATTCTTCCTGAGTGTACACACTACACAGTACACCAGGAAAGCCGTGGCCTTGTTGTCAAAGTCTCATAAATGGCTACACTGTTGTTGTTCACAGAGTTTCTAAAATTTAATAATTGAGACAACCACACACTAAGTTATATATTATATTTGTTTGATTTGTGCTATCGTTTGACTGATGTTCTTCTGCCTTTTTTGCTTTTAGGTGCACAAAAGACTGAGGAGGAGGTGTGTCATCATTGCCCATTGTACTGCCAGACAGACATCCTGCTGCTGTACACAACGTGACGTGTGACCTGACCAGACATCTCTGCAACTTGTGCAACTGAGTGCTGCTGACATCTGAAGAAGATGGGCCCAAAGAAAGCAGGTACCAGGTCCTCCACTACCAAGAAAGTTGCTATTGAGAAAAAGGAACAGAAAAAGGAAGTTCAAGTGACACTTAAGTCTGGTGTGCCGGCCAATACCTTTTTTGGGAAAAAAAAAATTACGCCTGCAGCAGCGTTGTCCGGGGGGCAAGCTGGGGGCAGCACCTCCGCATCAGTGGGCCCAACCCACCAACCCAGGCCCAAGCACATGAGTGTGGAAGAGGTAGCCAGCCTAATGGTGGAAAGCAGTGATGCTGAGCCTGAGATAAACTTATCGCTATCTCAAAGTAGTACCCAATCAACGCAGGAGGAAACACAGCAGATAAGTGGTCAACAACAACAGCCGCAGCCACCGCCCGCAATAGTAGTTGTTGTTCCTCCCAAAGTAGGGGCAGTTCAGGAAATTGAGCCTCATGCAGAGGTAGAAGAAGAAGCCACTCATTCAGAAGATCCATTGTCTTTCAAATCTCCAGCAAGGAAAAGGAGGGGTAGTCCATCATGTTCTCGCCAAGCCCCCCTTCTGATGATCTAGATGCCACTTGGAAGCCACAAACTGAGTCTGAGAGGGAGACACGTCCCATGAGCAAGCTAGGGAAAAGGAAGGTTCCAGAAAGCCTTACACTTATGGAGGTCGATGTAGAACAGCAGGATGATGATGATGAGCCAGTCAGCACGAACATCACTCCCGGCCCGAGGAGATGGAGACCAACATTATTACCCTATCCAAAATCGCTGCCAGGGATGTAGCATGCATACCTCCACAGGTAACACCAACACGACCTACAGCTTCCATATTTGCATTAGCAAAGGCCCGGCAGCGACCTACATCCAGCACAACCACCACCTCAGTAGAAGTAGGTAGTGGCACAGCATAGAGTCAAATTCAACACACACCCTCCAGTTCATCCGACATTGGAAGTGGCACCTCCAGCAGGAGACAAAAGTTAAGCTCCCCAGTTTGGGACTTCTTTACGGTTAGCGAAAAGGAGGAGAACATTGCTATATGCTCCATTTGTAATACCTCTGTTAGTCGTGGTAAGCTTGGTACAAACTATGGTACCGGAGGCCAAATAACCCATCTGAAAAAACACCACTTGATCAGCTGGGAGGACCACCTTCGCGGCATAAAAACTGCAACCATTGGTGTTGGTGTGGATAAAGGAGTAGAAGATCCGATCACGGTGGAAGAGGAAGGACAGGGACAGAGAGACATTCTCTCTGGTAGTGGAACACAAAGTCTCCCTGTCCCCAGCAGTACAGTGTTAACGTCGCCCACATCTTCATCAACATCTCAGTGGCACAAGAGTAAGAGTCAGCCTGAGACAGCAAGGAGTACCGCAATGAAAAAGTCAGTTTTTGAGCCTAAGAGAAAGGAAAACCATGCAGCCTACCATTATCAGCATGTTTCGGGGGGAGGGGCAGTACGAACGCAACCACCCAATAGCATGTTTGTACAATGCGTAGCTGGCTAAAATGTTAGCACTGGACCTTCTCCCTTTTTCTTTTGTTGAAGGGGTGGGTTTTCTGGAATTTGTGACAGCCATCTGCCCAAAATGGCATGTTCCCAGCCGCTACTATTTTGCCAGAGTTGCTGTTCCAGCACTACATCACGACGTGCTGGAATTGCTTGGAAAAGCCTTGAAGCAGAGTGCTGTTCACAGTATCCACCTGACAACAGACATGTGGACCAGTTGCCAAGCCACAGATTACATGTGCATCACTGCACACTGGATCTCTTTGCGGGGGTTAGAGAACAGATATCTGCTGGTGTTGACGCTGCTGAGATTTTTCATGCCACTCGCAAACATGCAACTGTAGCCATGTTTGCCATGGAGAAATCTCATACTGCTGCAAACATTTTGGAAGAGTTTAACAGCAAGGTCTTTGAGTGGCTACACCCAAGAGGGCTTAAGATTGGTTTTGTTGCCACGGACAATGGCAGTAATGTAGTTCTGGCCATGGGCGATGGTGGCTATTTCAGGGTCCCGTGTTTGGCACTCTACATTAACATTGTTGTTCAAGACTTTCTGAAAAATGAATCCAAAGTCAGCAACTTACTGGCCACCTGCAGAAGAATATGCACACATTTCAGCCATTCTTTTAAAGCCCGGAAGCAGCTGAGGGTCATTCAACGTGAGCATAAAATGCCAGTCAAAGCACTCATCCAGGAGGTGCCAACACGTTGGAACTCAACTTATTACATGCTTGATCGTCTGTTTGAGTAGTACATACCACTCAATGCTTATGTCATGCAAAGATTAGGGGATCCTACTGTGAGAGGCATGACCGTTGAGATGGGTCAATGGGACCTTGTTAAATGCCTGACAGAGATGCTACTTCCTTTTGAGATCTTCACACGTGAAGTCAGCAGGGAGGACTGTACTATGGGCCAAGTTATCCCATTGTTGCACATGCTAGAGCAACAGCTGAAGGAGGTGTCTGAAACGTACGCAGGTGTGGATGACAAACAAGACGCATATCATTTGGCAGAGTCATTAGCCGCTCGCGTATCTGAAAATACAAGGATTAAAAATAAGATTGTGTCGCAACAACATTACATTACTGCCACAATTTTGGATCCACGGTACAAAGTATTTCTGAACAGTAAGGCAGTAATTCCTTTTTCGGAAGTGGATGTTGCCAACTACAAAACTTTGATAGCTGATGAAGCCACTAAGTTCGAAAACGAACGGCTGGTAATTACAGGCCCCCCACCCCAGGCCATAACAAGTACTACAGGGCATCCAGAGTCAAGTTCTACTTCGGAGCCTGAGGGCAGTACGTTTGCCTCCCAGCAGTCACCGACACCAACACTACCAATAACATCAACAACAGCAAGAACAGGATCATCCACAGTACAATCGGCAACTGATTGGTTTCAACGGCAGGGGTATGGTAAGTCCAGTGCTGATGCAAAGGCAAAACAGGCCGAGCACATCGGAGCACCCCTCAACATTGAGCGGATGGTCCAGGCCTATCTGGATGACCCAACAGAGGTCTTCATGGATCGAAACCCATTGGTGTATTGGTATGGGAAAAGAAGCCAATGGACAGTGCTCAGCAGGCTGGCGATAAAGTATCTGGCTTCCCCTGACGCAAGTGTCTCTTCTGAGCGTGTTTTCAGTGCTGCTGATGCCATTGTAACTTTGAAAAGGACCAGTCTCTCGCCCCAAAGCGTGGAGAGGTTAACCATGATCAAAATGAATCAGCACTTTATACCACTGGATTACAAAATACGTAAATCACAGCAGGAAGAGGAGAGCAACTTTGATGACGTAACTAGTGGGTTACAGGACCTACTTCTGTCCGAACCACCAGAGTTTGAGGACGAGCTCCTCTTCCCTGACAACTAGGCTTTCAAATTGTTACTTTCTTCCTTCCTTTATTTGTCTGTGTATCTGTCTTTCTGGTTAAAATCAAATCACAACAAATCCATCACCACCGTCTTCTCTTTTATTTCCCTATTGGAGTTGCATGTCTGTGCATTTAACTGTCCACTCTTCAGAGTCCTGCTTCATCTTCCTGACTCGCCCTAATTACATTTCCATCAAGCCAGACATTGGAGTACAAGAAATGTTGCCTTTAACAGTCCCTCCATAAGAAGTGAAACTAAGAAGTGAAACGTGACTATAGCTATCCTCCGTTTTGTTTCCGAGCCGAAACTCATCACTGTCCGCAGGCTACCGCCTCTGCAGGCATCCACAACTCTTCACTGTCAGAACTTGGGCAGGCATCCAAAAGTAAACTCATCACTGTCAGAAGGCTACAGCCTCTGCAGGCATCCATTCCAAAGCTCATCACTGTCAGGACAGAAGGTAATTGCTTGGCAGAGAAAGACAAGACTCTTCGAAGAAACTTGCTGACATTTCTGCAAACTCAATTGACCAGCAATGACCGCTACCCAGGCCGCGGCCCATCACAGCGCTGACCATGTGAAGCAACTTAAACTGTGACAAAGTGCCACAGAATGAATAAGACGAAAACCGAAACAGCGACTAATACTCAAAATGAATGTGGAGTAATAATGAGGCCACTGCCTCGTTAAAAAAAACACACACGCCTGTCACAACTAGGCATCTGATGATCTGACAGCCAAAGAGAAGAGCAAGACAGGTAATGATGGCATGCATTGGATGCTTGCTGACTCTGAGCGATTGCTGTTGTTTGTTGTGTTGATGTTGTGCATGAAGTCGAACTCTACTACTTAATCTACAAAGTGAAAGTGACTCAAGTGACAGTCAATGTTTCCCTTCTTGTTGTTTAATAACCAAATTGTACTCCTACTACTGCAGTTGCAGGCCAATATATGTTGCAAATGCAAATATTTTAATATGGTATATGGATTTAATCGGAGTCACTACTACAGACTGAGTTGGAGTTGGACAACACGTACCACACCATGATGATGACCAAACTATCTTTGCACGCAGTCAGTCAGTTGGATCGGAGATGATTGAAGGAATAACTGCGTTTCATGAAGTGGCATAAAGGTAAACACAACAATTCAACAAGAAAGTCAGCTCAGCAGACCTACATGTCCATGTAGTGGTGGAGTCGAGTCACGACTCCGAGTGTAGTCATATGACTGACAGCGGCGCATTGATTTAGTCACTTAATTTTGAAAATGCTAGGTTGCTGTATATGCCCTTTCTCTGGCTCTGTCAAAATTTAAGGTAAATGGAGGTTGGGTCACGGGCTGGTGCTGTGGTGGGCCTGTTCTGTCCTGTTGTTGTTGTAGCTTAATGCTAAAGCCTGTAAACAGAATAGACACAATATATCCAAGCCGCGTCAGTCTGAAAGTGTTCTCTCTTCTCTTCTTGGACTCCACCGTAATTGATGCTTTTTTTTAATTCATTGATTTTTCAATACCCCTTTTGTTTTTCCATCTACACTTACAGGCTGGGCTTTACCCTGTGCTATACTGGGAGAAACAACTCACACTTACCTTACCAATCCGCATCAGGCAGGCAGTGGCACCCAAGATTAATGTGCGGAGCCTCCATGGAAGATAGGACCAAGAGGAATGACGAGACTCAACTCCACAATTTGACCAGGATAATACAGTAACTTTAGTATCATTCATCATTCGTCTTTTAATTAATTTGATTCCTTTTTTATCTTCAATCATTACGACTGTGTTGTGTTGTTGTTTGTTTGCTAATTGATCCCTACAACAATTTTTTAATTTTCTTTGCTATCTTTAACAGTAAGCCCGGTACAACATGGAATTTGGGTCTCTGAGGGCATACAGGCAAGACAAATTGCATAGAATATACTGCTGCCCTGTACTGTCTAACTGTCTAGTAGTAGTTAGTAAGTACTACTCATTAACCATCACCTTATCTTCATCATCATGCATACATTTCCTTTTTCTCCCTTTATAGATTTATTGGATAAGATCATGGTCGTCTACCAAGATTGCGCTTTGCTTTTGTTGTGTCCATGCGTACTGTTTTTCTTTGTCAAACCTTTCCACAAACCCCCCTTCCCATCCATTCAAACCCTAACCCTTTTCCCCCGGGCTGTGATTTATATTGAGGTGTGATGTGACTACTTTAAATGTACACCAATTGATCACACGCTTGCTGGGGCAGATGTGGTGAAAGCAACACTAATTCAATTTCAAGGCAGGGCCAGGATCTTCTTCTGCTTGCCTACCCATGCTCAGTCTATGTGTAAGCCAAATTTTTTTCCAAAGGGACCGTCACCTAATACATCATAATTAATTGCCGGCATTGATTGGATTCATCATCAACATCCTACCACACAGCAGTAAAGGTTACGAATTACGATTATGTTAAGTTAAGTGACTCACTCGACACAACTACAGTTTATAACTTCTTGTACTACTAGGCTGTCCCCGCCACCATTATGTTTTATTTTACTTTAGCAGTTGCAATATTGTTTGTTTGGCAGTCTTCTTCTGTACTGTACTTTACTTCGTTCTACTACTCCTCCCACAGTCGCTCTCAGGCAAGTGACTGTCTCTTTTTTATTTTTTTTGCAAATGCTACTGACAGTGTCTACTACTACCACCACAACCATGGCATCTTCTCCATTCTCTTGGGAAACCATGCAGCCATCGCTGTGCCGAACTTAATCATCATCAATCACAGGTAAGATAAGTTTGGTGGGAGGTATAATGGACTAGGAGGAGAGACTGACAAGACTAGTAGGACAAATAACTCAGTGAGGGGTACCGCATCTATCTGTTTGTGTTACATCATCGGCAGATTATTTAAATCAAACACTGGCTGCGGCCCTGCAGCATCAAGGAAACCATGTGATGTAAATTCGTAAAACAGTAACCCCCCACAAAACATTAACATTGTATGTTTAAGTATAAATATAATTTATTACCCTAACAAAAATGAACTATCCCACACCTGACCCACCCCTCTCCCTAACCCCAACCAATGTCCAAAACGAAAAAGTCCAAACAATGTCCAGAAACCCCAACGCCCAATTCCCACCCACCAACAAAGGGAATAAAAAAGGGGCAATCCAACAGGGTCCTACAGTTCTTATATTCGGCGGGCTTTTAGGTGTTTGTCCACCATGATCTTGACACGCTCCTCTAGTTGCTCCTCTAGGCGTGCAATCCGGAGGAGAATCTGGCGGCGAAACGCCCTGTAGTGGCATCCAGGGTGGGGGGCAGCAGTACTCGCTGATAATGAGTAGCGGCGGCGGGCAGCTGCCTGACCGCGGTGCCATACCACTGGAGGTGGGGCCTGGCTAGGGCCCGGGGCATCGGAGGAGGCTGCAGCTGCTGCCGCCTCCTCCTCCTCCTCCGCCTGAGCCACCAGCCGCCGGTACTCTTCACAGATGGCCTCCAGTTTCCGGCGCTGGGCCCTGGCTGCCAACTCCTTCCGGGATGGTTTTTCTTGGGAAGGAGTATCTATATCAAGAAAGAAAAAGAATATTGTTGTTGTAACCAATACTCTTAGCAAAACAGTATCACTAAATTAATTCAACACATAGTGGCACAGTAGCACTAGCAAGAAGCACAGTACATAACATTTGTGGTAATAATCTATCCTCCCACTTCCTCGGCCTCTAACATTTGTGGGAGTTTCAGCATTATACTAGCACTATGGACTACAGTACACAGAAGTACACCAGTCTTCTTCTTATCTCTAGTTTAGCGAAATTACATAACCTGGTTGTAGCCGGCATGCCAGCTCAGTCAGCTATGCTTACACCCAAGACAAACATACGAGTCATGACGCAGACTCACGTTAGTTTTATTTACTACTGTCTGCAGGTGGGGAAGCTCGTATTTTTCTATTACGGGTGGCACTGGCCATACTCTCTCTGTTACATGTAGGGCAATTGCTCAATTTCACTTTCACAGTGCCCTGGCTACTACAAAAAGGCAGATTATATATCTGATCCAATGAGCATTGCTTATATATGGGACGGCGAAATAAGGTCAGTAGCGGTCGGTGGTGGGAGTGCTGCCGGGCGGTGACGTGGGGCGGGGCAGGGTGGGGGGTAGTAAACTATGGATTACGGCCAATTACAGGTAAGTAAACATATTAATAAATAAAACTAATTTCGTTGCACGCACTGCATCGCATGTGGCGGTGCAGTGCGCACAATGAAATTCGCTTTATTTATTTTTATGTTTAGTTACCTGTATTTGGCCGTAATCCATTGTTTACTACCCCCCACCCTGCCCCTCTCCACATCACCGCCCGGCAGCACTCCTCCCACCACCAACCACTACTGCATAAGGTATTTTTTTTCGATTGACTGTGTAACCAACAGATAGGCCACCCTTTGCAGGCTGGCTGACACATTCGAAAATAAATTAACATAGGTAGGGAGTGGTCCTCGGAGTCGAAGGAAGGCGCTTGATAACTAACTATAGACAATATATATGATGTGCTTGCAAACTACTGTGAGTCAACTGTATTCTGAAAATACAACTTGTATTCCCCTCGGCTTTGCTACTCTGGCGCGGTTTCTTTTACATTCCCTTCAAACTAAGACTCTGCATCCCGTGACAGTCTCCACCTATGCTGTCTATGATGAATACATACAGGCATCCATCCATTCTAAGTAAATGTCTATCATTTTTCTTAATCTCTCCACAAACCTTACTTTGTTTCACCAACAACCACCCATGCGTCCACTCTTTCCTTGCTTGCCTTGGCTTTGAGTTTCACCCAAACACCGCTGATGATTCTTGCTATCCCCAGTATCCACCCATACTGTGTCGCCCACCCAGGCAGGCATCCATTCTTCTTTCACCTTCCACCCATCCTTCAACAACACATGCATCTGATTCCTATCAGCCACCTATCCATGCTTCCAACGTATCCTTCTCTGCCAGTCATATTAAATCGCGCCTGTCCTTCCTCCTTCCACCCTTCTTTCCCTTTTTGTTCAACACATCCATCAAGGTCATCTGATCTGACTTTTAGTCTTCTCCATAAAACTTTCACAGCTGAGTTGGAGTCAGACAGAAGAGGCCATTGGTTACTCAACTCACGCTTCTAATGCTATTGCTAATGCATTGCTAATGCTAAGTAAAGGGTGTCTTCTTCAACCGCTGTATAATGTTCACTACAACTTCATACCTAATAAGTCTCAACAACAGTACAGTGAGTGAAGTGAACACCCTTCCAGCTAGTGCAATGTCAATAAGTAATGAATATAACTTACCACCGCCCGCCACTGCTGCTGGCTCACCCCCTGTAGCTCCTGCAGGTGCCGCATCTCCTGCCCCCTCCGGAATGGTCGCATCGCCGCTGGCCCCGCCGGCACTGGTGGTCGGTAGTACGCCTAGAAAAAAACATGACACATTTTTAGATGCCTGTACACCCCCTATTTATTCGTTTTCACTAGCAAGATTGAAAAAAAGTTAATACATACATATACAACATACATCAGTAGTCCAAATCGGGTACTAGACTAGAGTCAGTAGACACTAGTAGTGTTATGGTCCCTAGGGTCCTTATTATAGTCTACTCTACTCTTTGCAACGTTAGCCTGAGCCATGCAACCATTTTTCGCTTCATGTCTTTTGCGCATGTTACCTCGCAGCTTGTTGTGCAGTAACAGTAAGACGCCTTTTTGAGCCCACATGAGCTCATACAGCTACTGTATGAGCGTTGCGTACAAGAGGTCGAAAAACAAGCCACTTTGTTATGGAGTTTGGTTAGTCCGTATTGCTTAGCCATAAGTAACATTTTACACTTTTTGGCATGACTGAGAAATGCTTGCATTATACTAGGTAACGCGAACCATTTTTCTCATAACAGGCAGAAGATTCCCTTACGAACCAGAGATTTGCAGAGCTTATGAATGATGCATGTAACCAGTACTTCTACGTTCTACGGTGAGGGGTCTCCCAGAATTCGCACAGATCTTTTGTCTTCTATCATGCACTTGTAAAAATGTTTATTGTTTTAATCTTATGCATTTTGCTGTTGGAGCTGGCTGTAGTGCACTGAATTTTATAGAACAACATACAGAGCTTGTTAGTTGAAAATAAACCTTTTGAACTTACACATAGTCTCTGTGGTATTTGGTGTGGTGGTGGTGGTGGACTTACACGAGTGAGTGAGCAAAAGGGTGTTATGTTCTGGGTTGTGTAATTGGGTATCTTCGGGTGGGGGTTCAGGGACCTAATGGTAATGAGACACTATAGCTAGTCGGTCAGGGGATTGTGGTTTGTGGCTTCACTTCTGACTGAGGTGTGAGGAAGGTCCAACCTCCCATCACCAACATCCTATTTTCTTGTGCATAGTTCTGTATGTGGCTGTGCAGAATCCCCACAACAGTAGTAGTATGTACTATATCCTATCAAAAATAGTCAAATATCTGGTTGGGCATTTTGTTGGTGGTAATTGTCAAAGGTTCAAGATTAAGAAGACTAGAAGAGGACAACCCAAAGGACTGGACTCAGTGGCTAGAGCTATTGGTCAATCTGACTTTTATTCAAAACCGTAAAATAAAGAGTGGCAAACTGGGCAAGCTTAGCTACAGACAGACTAATAGTAGTAAGAGAGTCATAGCAGAGGCAGTTAGAACTTAGAGGCAGGGATAACCAGAATTTAGAAACAGATAGTCAAGTCAAGATCAAAGAAGCTTTTGTAAAAAATAGAATTAGGAAGTGGAACCAGAATTAATAGTTCGGAAAACATAAGGTGCAGTAAAGGTTAGGGAAATATAATTGTTAATATTAACCACTGGAGGACTTACTGGGGCCAGCAGCAGGGCCCTCAGTAGAGGAGCGGTCCTCTGGTGGTTGTCCCGCCGACTTGGACCCCGTCTTCTTGCCCCTGGGTGCTGCAGATCAGTGATCATGTAAGATATAATAAAGAAAGAGACAAACATTAATGATTGCTGTGAAACAAATAAATTATCTAAAAAACGCTAAAAAACGTTTTAGGAAACAATAATTGCAATAAAATTGACCTATCTAATCAGATCGACTACTGGCTTGCGGGATTCATGGACCGTCTACTTATTTATGAACACTAATCCAGTGTTCCATTCTGATTGATTCGAATCCAGAACACTAACTAAGCCTAAGTACCACCTGACCTAGCCCACCTATTCCAGACGGGCCAATTGTTCACTAAGTCTGCATTTCCATTTTGTTAGCCCTCAAAAATGCATAGATGAGATGGAGGACACATGCATAAATGTGTGCATACTGCGTGCATATACCAAATTGTTGGTTGGTTGCGTCTGATGTTCTGCTACTGACTGACACTGCTAAGCCTACCACTCACTAAACAAACTACAAAAGGTTCTACTAAGGACTGGGGTAAGCAGCACTCAGTGACAGAGGAGGATGCGTAACGCAGACCGCTAAAAAATTATGAACTAATACTAAGTAAACCTAGTATCACTATCAATCCATCCACCACTATTTGACAGGAGGACAAAGGAAGGACTAGAGTCTCTCTAGCAATAGCATTACTATGTTCTCTAAAGTAAACACTTACAGTTCTCTAAAGTAAACACTTACATAATAATCCGGCCAAGCGAGTGCAAAGTTGCAAACAAGTAAGAGTAGCGCCGAGCACCTGTGTCCTACAATCACAGAAGATTTTGAAACGTAATTTACCTGCAATGTAAGCAGCAGTATTCTTGCTATTCGTAAGAAAATTATACACAATACTTATAATACTATATATATTAGCTACTCACCAAGCCCCACGACCTCGACACCTAGCAGGTCCAACAGGTCCTGCTCCCGGTCCAGGATGTCTGACCACCGGTGGGCCAGCTGGTTATGGGTGCGCCGGACCACTGAGCAGCGAAACACTGCCCGGCGCACCTTCGCCCACCGGTGGTGACGCTCCTGGGTAGGGTACCTGGAGCCTGGCCTGCAGCCTGCTGCCAAGGTCAAGGGGAGGTGGCGCTGCACAAAGAAAACAAGGGCGGCCACCTCCGCCTCGCTAAATAGCTGCCGGGCTTGCACCCCTGCAGGGCGCAGTCTGCCGCAAGGCAGGCGGCTCTTGGGCGCACGCGCCTTGCCCTTGGAGCCGTTACTGCTGCTGCTACCCTTCGCAATGGTTCTGGGGTGTGGGAGTAGGCGGAAAAGAAAAGTTAGAAGGAAAAAATAAAGTTAGGGGAAGAAGTAGGAGCTTAAAGAAGAAAGTAATATAAAACAGTAGGAAAGTTAAAAAAACACAGTAAAAAGTAGAAATAAATGCAAAATACAGACTTCGGCACAGAGAGAGATAGATAATAAATAAAAAAAAATTGAAAAACATTGTAAAAAACTAAGGATTGCAGAGATTGAGGGAGGATAGAAAAGTAGGCCCAGAACCATAGCATAGAGTGAAAAACAAGATGGCCGCGCCCTTTCGCGACCGAGTGGGTAAGTTCGTGCAATATTTCTCCCCGAGCACGCAAAAAGCGTTGCGAACACGTACGACGCGTTCCCGAACATGAAATGCGCATCGCGAGCACGCTATACGCTACCCGGAACAGGAAATAAGGCATCGCGAACGGGCGGGACAAGTGAAAAACAAGATGGTCGCGCCCATAGGCGACCGCATGGGCAAGTTCATGAGATACTATCCCCTGAGCACGCAAACAGCGTCCCCGAACACGCACAACGCGTTCCCGAAGAAGAAAAACGCATCGCAAACGGGCGCGACAAGCAACTACGCACGCTCGCGTAGCTACGCGTACCTCGCGTAGCGCTTTGACGTCTTCGCGTAGCTTCGCGTAGCGCGACTACGTGAACTACGCCCAGGGTTACAAAGACTTACCATTGAGCTATAGCTCCTTGTTGTTTTAGACCCTTGCAGTAGTAACTATAAGCCACATACAGGCCCTGGTGTCATTGCCTGTGGATTTCATTACACATGAAAAGGATGACCATGATATAGGGACGATTTGATAAGATACTAAAGGGGAAGCCAGTGTGGTCCAGTGGGTAAGTTCCTGACTTCCACCCAGACAAACCAGGGTTTGAATCCAGGGATTGGCACCGGATGATGGTGCAGCAGAGGTAAGTTGGAGGTAGGCCTGCCTGGTAAGAAAAATGTGTGTGTATGTGTGTGTGCACACGCTGTGTAAGAGTGGAGTCATGGCTGGTGAATGGTGATTGCAGAGTAGTTGGTAAGGAGCAAGGGGCAGGATCAGTGACAGGTCAAAGAAGGGGAGCAGGTGTTAAGTGAGGTGTAGGGTGGGTGGGCTCATGGGATAGGTATAGGGGGAATGTAAGGGTAGGTGGGATACCAGGGATGAAGAAGTGAGGGATATAGAGGGAGGTGGAGCCTGGGACAGAGAAGAGATGTCAGAGCAGAGTGGGGTCAGTTGTGGTCACTCATGCAGTGGTTCACTAGCCCACATTAGGGGTGATTAATTACACTGGGGAACACTAATTTTTTTTTACTGCATCCCCACTACACTATCTGATTTGGGGGGTGGCAGTCGAATTTGGGGGAGCAGTATTAAAAGGGGTTTGGGGGTGCATTATGAAGGGTGATGGGGACACAGAATGACATGCCTTCTGGGTAATTTTGGGGTACCTTCCAAACATACCCCCTTCTCCACAAATACAGGCCAGCCATTCCTCATTCTTTATTCACTCAGTCATCTCAGTCCTCCACTCCATATGCCCTGCAAGACCAACATGAACAAGAGGTATGTCAGCAAGCAGAAGAAAAGCCTCAGTGTGCTCTTATGTTCATACTGCTGCCCTCTAGTAACACTACATGGCAATTGCAGCATAATAATTGGACTGAGAAGAGGGCTGTCCTATGCAAATAATGTCCTCCCATGCCTACTTTCTTCTGAGATGGTGGACGGCTTGGCTGTGATACATCCTACAACATGCGCTCTTCAGCCGATTTCAAAAGCAGCCTATCTTAGGCTAAGGATTTTGCCACTCGAAAGTTGCACATGGGGACATCACCCTCATTTAGCAGGGCCCCAAATTGCCTGCAGTCATCCTTTATACAGAACAAGGGCGTTCAAGGGCGTTTGAGGGTGTCCTTCAAAGGATGGAAGGGGTGTTTAAAGTCCCAGCCAAGCCCATACAAGCCCCGCCCCATGTTCTACTGTGATGCTCCATCCCTTCACCTGCTGCAGCAGGCATGATTCAGACCTGCTGAAGCAAAGGCCTGACTCTGCCCTTTTCTGCCTCTTGAAGAAAACAACCTTTCTAGCTTCTTATTGCACCTAATAAAGGGAGTTGCACTTGCCTCAAACTTTACCCATCATTTCATTAGCCATAGTTCATACTTCATCTTTATTCATAGCCAACCTCACAGGCACCAAACCCCTGATTTTAGAGATCGCCTCACACCAAAATGAAAAATCACCACCATCCAACCTTATTCCTATCAGTGTAGCATCTTCCTTGCATTCTTGTGCTCAGTTATAAGCCCGAGGCCTCATTTGCGCTCTACAATACACCGAATTTCAAGGGCAAAGAATTAATACATTGATAAAGGAAGATAAGGCTTTGTCTCTATTGCACCTACTTAAGAAAAATGGGGGTTGGTAGGAGGTCCATGACGGAAAATATTTGTCATTTTGGGGCACAAGTGCCAAAAAGAGGGGCCACTTTTCTCCTCTGTTTTTCCAAGTGGAAATAAAGTTAGCAAATGAAAATAAAAAACCCGTTTGCACATTTACCTCCTCGGGATACTTTGAAAGCATTGGCAGGATTTAAACCCTTGTCCTGTGTGAGCCTGTGCCATCAGAGGCACAAGACTTACCATTGAGCTATAGCTTCTTGGTGCTCTAGACCCTTGCAGTAGTAACTATAAGCCACATACAGGCCCTGGTGTCATTGCCTGTGGATTTCATTACACATGAAAAGGATGACCATGATATAGGGACGATTTGATAAGATACTAAAGGGGAAGCCAGTGGGTAAGTTCCTGACTTCCACCCAGACAACCAGGGTTCGAATCCCAGGATCGGCACCAGGTGATGGATGATGGCTCAGCAGAGGTAAGTTGGAGGTAGGCCTGCCTGGTAAGAAAAATGTGTGTGTGTGTGTGTGTATTACACACACACTAGGCCTCGGCAGAGTTGCCGAAAAACTCTGGAAATTCCGCGAGCAGGCAGAGTAGGAATACTAGAGTGGAAACAGAAGGAACATAGTGACATTTTACCCTTAACGTCCAAGTACATGTTTTTATTTATTCAGGGAGTATCTCGGCACGAAATTCTTCAAAGAGTGTACTGTGAGGAGGAGAGGTCTCTCGGGTGCAGGAAGTACAAGTTTATGCTGGCGCATCATCATTGTAGTGCAGTGTGCGCCACGTAGGACGGATTATCTATGTCTCCCCACCTACCCCTCACAGTGAATTTTACACAATGAGTGAAATTCTTCATCTACATCTTCGGTGAACGTCAGCAAATATCTTTTGTAGGTGCCACATAATTCTGAAGATGGCGGGTTATCCCTAAAGTAAAAGCACCTTGGAATTTGATCCCAACAAGTGGACAGTACGAACAAATTACTTACCTTCGGTAACGCATTATCTGGTAGAGATAATATCTAGCTGCAGATTCCCTACCTTTGTATTTCCCAGGCGTCAGGCTGGATCCGGAAACTATTGTGATCAAGGCAGTTGGATCTGCCGAAATGCATCAAAGCCATTCACAATAAATCATCTTTGTGAAGATTTGCTTCACTGCTGAAGATTTTCAGATGTTTTGATACCTGTTTTGTACTCAGGAAAGCAGGAGTGGGAGACGATATATATATATATTTAGAATATATAAACACATTTAACATTCAAAGACACAATATAACATTTACATCTATATATACATATTACAAAAACAATATAATTTTACAGCGATATTGAAGTTTTAGTCATTTAAAACTTCAATATTACTGTATAAAATAGAAAAGCGATCTGGTTACCAACAATAATATTAGGATATTCTGATTTTGATATTTAGTACCATTAATATTCTGACTTTGATATTAAGGGTGCAGACGGGTGCAGGATACTTATGGGGGTACAATAATAGCTGATAGAAGGAATACCAACTTTATATGGAATAAAGTAGGGATGCCTCTTGGCTTCTGCTCTAATTTCTTTTATTTGCATGATTTTTCTTCATTTCTTGTAAATAAGACAACATTGCCTATAAGGGGCAAGAAGTCTATTTGAAAAGTTCTTCTTACCGATGATGCTATAGTTTTTTTTACCTCTTCCTAGCTGGCCTACATTGAAGTGTAAATGTCTTATCTGAATATGCAAAGAGATTGTTTTAATAACTTAACACCATAAAAAGTAAAGTCATGGATGTGATGAAATCGGTTTATTATATGGCATGCTTATGAGACTGCACTGTGTAATAAACTCGCTACCTGCATTGGGTCCCGTTTGTTTTATTTGAAATATCTTAGCTCCACCCTAGGTAGCTGTGCTCTGAACCGTCAGGCTTTATCAAAGGAACAAGTGTAAAGCATTAAGAAGTACCAAAATTGTTGACTAAGAATGAAACCTGTCTCAAGAAAAATCCAGCACCAATTTATAAAAAATAAATTGTACTTGTAGCTTTAAATAGACACCTCAATGACAACATTTCACCGGATGGCTCAGGAGATTTGAATTTTTAAGGGAACAATGAATCATTGCTTTTGCATTCAATGCAATAAATCGTTGTAATGGACCGTGCTTGTGGTTAACTTTGCAAAGTATGGAAAACTCTTACAAAGTTGTAAACTACTACTCTGGCCTGCTTCGAATGACCAAATCTGGCAGGGAACAAGGCCACAGGGGCTTAAGATGTTTGGTTGGACAGTTACTGTGCAGTCAAAGCACTCTCCTTTTCAGTACCGGGCTCTGTGGTCCTGATGCAAGGGATACAGGATGCTGAAAATGCTGAATGGTTCTGAGAATGCTGATCCAGTAAGGGGGCCTTTATGGGGTTACTCCTCAGTCCACAAGCATGGTGGGGTAACTTTAGGCACGGGGTCGATGTCTCACGAAGTCCAGTTGAACTCCAGCCAAAAACCAGTTGTCACTGGTCAACTGGTCTCCAGTTACAGCACAACCAGTGGTTCCCTTTGACTGGTGATAACTGCCTCCGACAACTCTCCCTGTGTTCAGCTGACTCGGTGCAACTTTTGAGGGTCAGGACTTGGTCTCCCAGATAGCACGTTGATGGGCAGCGGTGGGCAGGCATTTTTGGCTACCAACTCGCAAAGCTGGCTTCTTCAGCTATTGTGGTCCTCTCTAACAGGGAGTCAGTCATCTGACTCGTGGAGTCACTTCTTTTGTCTGAGGCTTGGGATGACGTTCCTCAAGTAAGGCACCACAGGAACACAAAGGGCAGCAGGTGCAGTCCAGTCTTGGTGCAGTCTTTTCTTGTTCAAGAGAACTAGTCCTTCTTCAGTCCACTCTTCAGTACAGACTTGATCTGGGTGACAGGGGTGCCACTTTTATACCCAGTTTGTGCCCTGGGGGATGTGGCGACTACTGGTTAATGGGCTACCAGATCCTTTCCTGCGTATTGAGGACTTCCTGTGAAGCATGGCATCTAGCTAGCCCAGAATGCACCATGCCCACTCCCAAGATGGCAGACCCATTCTCTTGGTGAATGGAGCAACCTACCACACCCCAGAGGTATGGCTACCTGGGGACCACATGCCCACAGAAAAATCGGTTTGACAATGGCTTCCCCTCTCTGCCCTCAACACCATCCTGTCTGCAAGAACAAAAGAATATACCCTCTTGTGTCTGTGCACCATTTGCCCTTCAAAGGCGGCTTCCGCTTTGAAGCTAGTCTTTTGGGCTCAGACCTGCTTTGGCCCTTCCTGCCAGCAAAAGGCCACACCTCTTATAATGGGAGGCCCTGTGTGTTCCTTCTTGAGTCCTTCACACCTCTCCCCAGAAGAGCAGAAGTCTATCTCGTGGCCAGCAACTGTAAATGTTCACTGGAAAACTTTCGGCAACAAAGTTGCTATTTACTAAAGTTGGCAGCTGTGCAAGAAATGACATTAAATTTGACATGAACATCAAGTCCAGTTTAATGCAATGATTCTTTTGATCCCTTGAAGTATCATTGTGGGATGGCTGGGCCGATAGGATAGATAGGATTTTGATGGGTGACGTTCATTAATGATATTGCATGAAGAAATAAGCATGTGAGAAGGATGGTAGTCGTGAATCCGTGTGTAATGATCTTCTTTGCTTTTTCAGGGTTCTTCCTTCCAGATGGGGCCACCCGGAGTCTCAAAGAAATGAGAAATAGTGGTAAGTATAAGTTAGGAAATGCTTCTTTTCTCTTTATCCATTACTGCACCCATTTTTGTGCCTTTAAAGCTGGGTTAGGGGCTTTTGGGATAGGGTTGTGCCTGTGCAGAATTAAAGCATGCATCTAGTTTGTTTGGAATTTATGGCCTGTAATGGGGCCTTCGTGTTGCAACCCCCTAGTTTTCTGTAGGTCTCGGGGCTTAGGACCCATGCCTGGTTAACATCACCTTGAATGGAGGGCTACTTTCTCTTAATGGTCAGAGCCAGTACTTTTACAATACAAGGTACAGTGTGCCAGGCTATATCAGGGACTCTGTGTGCTACTCAGTTGGTGCAATAAAATTATAGAGCAACCCTCCACTCCATCCCACACCGTGACCTCTCTCTCGTCAAATATTCACTCACCCTCTCCTTCAACGCTCACCCACTCTCCACGTCCTCCGGTGGCGTCCACCACCGCTCACTCCAAGTGTCGGGGGCCTTAGAATGGTTTTCTCTAAAAGATCGACCCATCCCCCTATTAGGTGGATGTTGGGTAATGAATCCTTGACTATTTTTCTAGCCATATATATCGTTAGGCAGGGTTTTTTTCAGGAATCTATTGGGTAACCTGAATTTAAATCATGTAACAGCAAAAGTGCGTAGGGGGTGTGGCAATCAATTATTTTGTAGGGCATAAGACAAGACAGGGCAGGCAGGCAAGCTACTTTATTTGTTAGATTAATAAACAAAAATAGAAAATACATTCTGGGCTAAGACATGTCAGTCATATAGTCAACCCTCTCCCTAATATACATTTACCAGTTTAGAATACACAGTAAAACACAACAATGCTTGTTAAAAAAACTACAAAAAAACGAACAAAAAAACAAAACGGTATAGTACCTGTTAGAAATGGGGGTCTCTAGTTGCCAGAGGTGGGTACCTTTGTCCAAATAGGGACCCTTGCTTTTAGTCATGGTAAGGGGATACACTCCTAAAATAACCCCTGCTCACCCCCTTGGTAGCTTGGCACAAGCACGCAGGCTTATCTCAGAGGCAGTGTGTAAAGCATTTGTGAACACATACAGTAATACAGTGAAAACACTACAAATGGACGCCATACCAGTTTAGAAAAATAAGTAATCTTTATCTAAACCAAAACAAGACCAAATGATAAAAATCCACAATACAGTAAAAAAATATGACTTTTAGATGGTAGAAATAGTTCAGTTCAAAGCAAATTGCAGATGCGCCACTTTTCTCACAAAATACCCCAGATGTGTCACGCAAACAAACAAAACAGGCCGCAGGGAAGGTGATGCGCCGGTTCCTTACACTCAGGGAAGGTGATGCGTCGGTTCCTTGCTCCGGGGGAGGTGATGGGTCGGTTCCTTACTGCTGCGCAGGGGAGGTGATGCGTGAGTTCCTTACCGGAGAGGAGGTGATGCGTCGGTTTCTTACTGCGTGGGGAGGTGATGCGTAGGTTTCGTCGGCGATGCATCGGAAATAGGTGCGGATGCGTCTTGTTCTCAAAGTTGCGTTACTTTTCCAGCTCCCAGCGGTAAACAGTCTCTAGAGGTCAAAAACACCAGCAGGCACCTCTTTGCAGGTCAGAACTCCAAGCAAGGAAGTTCAGGGGAGCTGGGGGTGAAGTCTTTGTGTCCCTGAGACTTCAGAACAGGAGGCAAGCTCAATTCAAGCCCTTGGGGATCTTCTTTCAAGTAGGGGACACAGCAAACAGCAAAGTTCTTTTCTCCTTTCCTTGGCAGCAAGTAGCCACTGCAGGCCAACCCCAGACAGCAAACAGCACAGGGGCAGTATTCCTCCTTAGCTTCTCAGGCTCTTCTCCTTGGCAAAGATTTCTCTTGATTCTCAGAAATGATCTAAAGTTATGGGGTCTGGACCCCAATATTTAATTCACAAAATCCTTTGTTCTCTGGTGGCAGAGAAGCCCTGTGCGCAGTCAAAACCAGTTCTGTCCTCTCTGGTGCAGCTTCCTGGCAGGAGGTGGAGACAGCATTGTCCTTGGCAGACTAGGCCATTCAGGTGAAAGGAAATCTCCTCCCCCTACTCTAAATGCAGCCCAAGTCTATTCAGCCCAGCCCTGACTCATCAGGCTCTCTGGAGCCACTGCTCCTCCCCAGCCCGTCATCCAATCCAAAAGCCAGACATGCAATACACAAACCTAGCAGAGGCACACTGGATGGCTAAGCAAGAAAATACCTTCTTTCTAAAAGTGGTATTTTCAAACACAGAATGTAAAAATCACCCTCACTAAAAGATTCATTTTAACATTCTGAGTTCAGGCATACTAAACTTTATTTTCCTACCTTGTTTCCAGGGGTAGTTATCTTTATAAGATATTATAAGCAAATTCCCCATTCTCTCCTATGGGAACAGGTAGCATTGCAATCGTGAAAAACAAAATTGGCAGTAATTCACTATCAGGGCATGCCACACACATCAGAGCATGCCCTACCTCTCACATACACTGCACCCTGCCCACAGGGGTACCATGTGCCTACCTTAGGGGTGACTGACATGTAAGAAAAGGGAAGGTTAGGGCCTGGCAAGCGGGTGCACTTGCCAGGTCGACATGGCAGTATCAGACTGCACACAGGCTCTGCAATGGCAGGCCAGAGTTACATTTACAGGCTGCTTATGTGGGTGGCACAATCAGTGCTGCAAGCCCACTAGCAGCATTTGATTTACAGGCCCTGGGCACACACGGAACCCAGTACTAGGGACTGACTAGTAAATCAAATAGCCAATTATGGAAACACCAATCCATAACAACAATTTACAAAGGGAGCACTTGCACTTTGGCAATGAACAGCAGTGGCAAAGTGCCCAAAGCATCTAAACCAGCAAAACAGAGTCCAACACACAGCAAAAACACAGGAGGAAAAGGCAAAAAATGCAGGGGAGACCCGCGCCGATGGTGCCCGGTCTAACAGTACCCTATATAGGTGGTGTACCTTTGAAAGACATTCTTAAAATTCTTAAAATGAGCGCCATTATGTCCTAGGATGTTTAACAGTAAAAACTCATCAAATGATTTAAAAAATATGAAGAGATTATACTCTGTAGAGCAAATATGCAGCAGTATTTGAAATGTCATAGATAGTATGCTTACTATATAATGTACTAAGCAGTAGTGTAGTTAACGGGCAGTATTTCTGTTCTCTAATGTACAGTTTTTTTTAAACCTCAATATATACTTGCATATGGCATTTTGAATGACGGTCTTAAAATTCTCAGAAGAGCTTTATTGTGAAGTGCTGAAAAAATATACACTCTTCTTTGATTGTCCCCTCATCAGCAGCTGCTAAAACATTTAAAATACCATCTTGCATATTACAGTGAAGAAAAATTTTGAAAGGTCATCTTTTTATTATGTCAACATCAAAGGAAGCTAAACAGTGAATCAGGTAATCAGCAATTCTGCAATTTTTGGGATCCTGTAGTTAAAGTGCTGTGCAATTAAAGAGCTATACTTAAGCTTACAGTTATGTAAAGTAACTTATTTACTATTCCAGGCAGTCTACAGCATGAGTACAAACACATTTATCTACTTCATTTATTGCATGGTCCATAACTTTTACTAGTCTGCAAATCAATTGTATATTGTTAACCAATAAGTATGTATCTATAACCATATCGACAGAATGGAGCTCAGTAATATTTTGGTGAGCTCCAATAAATACGTACATATACAAATAAAGTCTCAGGAGTTCTAGACGATAGCCACATCCTCTCCTCTACAGCATTACATGACCTAGAACTTCATGATTTCCATCCAGCTCTGATATCCGCTAATGGTGCAAGCAAAAACCTTCATCTCATTCATTTTTTTTCTAATAACTTGTTTTAAATTAGTTCTCATATAATTCTGGGCTAAAGTTGAGGGGAATGTGGGCAATGTCAGTTTCCCTCGGGACAGATTCAGAGATGTTTTAAGGCATTGACAAAGTGGGCTCTGCCCCAGGGCCATAGCCTTTCGATGGCCCCCCTTGTTAGTCTTAACTGACTGCCAGAGTCATCTGTCTTATTCTGACAGTGCTGCCATGATAACCTTGAAGGCTTCTGAAAATAGATTGATGTCAGTACAATTTATTTTTGTTAATGTTTTTAGTAAGGGGATACTGGGAGCTGTGGGAGTCCATTGTAGTGTCTTGTGTATTAGAGCGCTGGACCCCTATGGTCCCTTATGGACACTGTAGTTTAATTACTTAAGTGATTGGGTGTGGTTAATAAAGATTCAGGACGCACCGTTCAACAGTTATGACAGTTAACGGTTACACTGAAAGAACTAAAGATGTGTAAACCGATCTCTCTGTGTTGCGTAGTTCTTTCATATGCTACGGGGCTAGGGAGAACACTACAACTGGAGCTGAGCTAGGGAATCCATAAACCCCGCCACCTGAAGAGTCGAGTGCTCTCCCAGAGAGTTTTCCGAGGTCCATCAACCTGCTCGTGCGTTCCATGTGCACATCAGTCGAAGTGAAGCATCAACAGTTGGCGTATGTAGAGTCAAGGCACAACTCCAGCCAGTACAAGACTTTCAAAGAAAGTGAAGGTCACACGGAAAGTTTAATTGATCGCCAGAGAATTGCCAATACGACTGAGATAGGAAGTGTGATGCACAACCTTACACAGAGCCGTTATTCAGACAGTATGATAGCGTCAAAGGCAGTATCAACCAGGTGCAGAAAGTGCAATGAACAGCGACAGCCGAGTGCAAGAAAATGCTGTGAGTGGAAGTAGATGAGTGCAACGGAGTGCTAAGAGGCAGAAATCAACCAGATGTGAGAAAGCGTGAAGAAATGTCCAGTGTAGAGCGCTTTAAATAAATGAAAAAAACATTTATCTACTAAAAGCTCTAGAGCAAAGAGAGTCATCCGACCTCAGTGCAAGGCGCAGTCACCCAAATGAGCACTGGGGGTTGTGCTTAAAGAGCTGTCCATACCTCAAGCGGCACCCACTGAAGCTGACAGGTGGGGTCTCAGTCTAACTCCACAGGTCTTGAAGATTAAGAGCTCCCATGATAAAAGAGGAAGAGGCCAGCACATCGCAAGGCCTTAGATGGTATGAAGGAAGCTGATCCTGATAGACTATTAAAGTCAACGGGGTGCGTCCCTCGGAACCTGGGTATTGTCGTTATAGTCTACAAGGAATTCCGTGGGGTAAAACTAATTCCTTTAGAGTAACAGTAATTTACACATAGCAAACAGTTCATTTCTGTATTCAAAGATAGTATCAAACACACTACACAGATATTTTAGAGTTATATATATATTTCCTTTATATATTTCTTTTTTGTTGAAAAACAGGCTGTCATACAACAAATATAAACAAAGTGAGCAGTTAATTAGTGACTGATGTGTTTTGTTTGGCGGTTTATCACTTTAATCACCTCATGTCACAAGTACATACATAACAAAACATGATAAAAAATCTGTCCACATATATAGTTCAAGCAGTAATCCGAAATTTCAACTCTTTATGGTTACAATGACTAAGGACATGAGTGAGTAGTACGTCGACGTTTTGACCCAAGTGTCTGTATTAAAGGGACATCACGTAGGGTCTTCTTCAGGACAAAGCAAACACAATGTGACAGCCGGGTAGTAGCTGTAGGAAAGTAGGATCTGCTTCTTATTGTTACCCCCACTTTTTGCTTGATGTTGCACTGTTTTGACTAGTCTGACTGGGATACTGCTAATCAGGACCCCAGTCTATCTGCTTTCTCCTTTAAATTGTTATGCATGTACTTTGGTACACTCCAGATTGTATACTGGGATCCCCTTATAAGTCCCTAGTACATGGTACCCATGTATCCAGGGCATAGGTACCCCAGAGGCCTCCCATTGGCTGAAGCATGTATTATGCCACCCATGAGAGGCCATGCAAAATGGAACTACAGGTCTGCTACTGCAACCTGTGTAAGCTGATAGATATAGGTTCACTATATCTATAGGTCACTGCACTTAAAACTTATAAGTCACCCCTATAGCAGGCCTTATCAATCCTGAAGGCAGGGTGCTGGGTTTTATGTGAGAGGGTGCCCCTGCATGAGCAGAGCCCCTTTACAGCCTTCGGAGACCATTCTCCCGGGTTGTCAGTGACTCAGCCGGACATATAGGTAGAGGTGCATTATAACCTTGCGGTAAATGCTATCTCGAAAACGGCTGCATAGAAACATCGTGTTTGGTATCAAACACCTTGGAATCATACCTCCACACCAGTAACCGGTGTGGGAGGTATGATTCCACCCTTCTGAAGCGAGCTTCGTGGGGTCACTGGTCTATCCGATGCCAGCCTTCTCGACCCGGACAGCACCAAATGGATGCTGCCGACCAGAGACACATTTTCTGCCCTCCTGCTGCTGAGCCAAGCTCGAGCAGAGGAAGGCAGCACAATAGGCATCCTGTCACAGGGAGGTGTGACCACCTCCCAGACAGGGTTTAGTGTATTGGGGCTGGGTGGGTGCACTCTGAGAGTGCCTGAAAGTCTGCACTGGGGGCACATTTGGTGTCCCTGTGCATAGTCCAGCTCAAACCAGTTCAGGGAGCCGTTGGCTCCTGCTCTGGCACGAAACTGGACAAAGGACATGGGTGTAACCACCCCTCTGTCCTGACCCTCCCCTAGGATGGTCCCCCGAATCTGTCCAACCCTCTCCAGTGGGTACAAAAGGGCTTACCTGGCTGTAAGACTTTAGATTTTACGTGGACAAGATTCTACAAGAAGAAACCACTGACCTTCGACCGTCTGGACACTCTGGACTTCGCTGGACTTCGACTGGGCCCGACTTCATCCCCCTCTCCGTCCAAAGCTTTGTCTGTGCCCTTGCTCCATACAAGCTCCGTGCAGGACCTGTGGTGCACTAAGGACAACTGAAGAATCTCCCTTGGAGTGAAGGAGTCACTCCCCTGCACTAGCAGGCACCTCAAGGCAACTAACCGGTCTGCTGCTCCCAAGCTCCAGCGGACTCCGAAGATTTCAGCAACACAGGAGGTAGGTTTTTGAAGGTCCCTTAGGTTGATCTGCCCTCTCAGCAAGTTTGAGTCCAGTATCCCTCGTGGGGACTGCATAACCCAAACCCCTGTGCACCACGTCCATTTGCAGTTGCATATGCTTGTTGGCAATTCCCGAGGTTGTGCATTGGAATCCATGTAGTCCTGACCCTGAGCAGTATTTGCACCAAAGAACTTTGGCCTCCACACACCGAGTGCTCCGTGGGCTGATACTTTGCAATCTTGCTCGAGGTCCCCTCTCGAATCCTGGTCATTCAGCCTGTGGGTCCTCCTGAGGGTCATCTTGATTTCTGTTGGGCTTTCCTGGTTGCTCCAGATGTGCCCTGACTCTCCATTGCTTGGTGAGGCCCCTGGACTTTGCTGGTCCAGACCGTAACCTGCTTTACCTTCCTGCATGGGTTGCTTTTGCCAAGGCTTGTTGGTGCTCCAGCCGGACACCGACCCCTCAGCACTCGACATCCTTTGTGGGACAGCTCACCTCCGGCTCCTGGTTGTCGTCGACATCCCATGGTCCTCGTGGCTGCAGAGTCAAGCATCCCTTTGCACCTGAAGCATCCGACTTCGTCGGGCATTTGCCTACCGAGCCCATGGGCACTCTGAAGTGACCCATACTCTGTCCCCTCTGCTTTCAGGTTCCTTCCTTCCAGAATCCAGGCTTGGATTCCAACGGACCCTTTTCACCTTCACGGCTCCTTTAAATTGTTATGCATGTACTTTGGTACACTCCAGATTGTATACTGGGATCCCCTTATAAGTCCCTAGTACATGGTACCCATGTATCCAGGGCATAGGTACCCCAGAGGCCTCCCATTGGCTGAAGCATGTATTATGCCACCCATGAGAGGCCATGCAAAATGGAACTACAGGTCTGCTACTGCAACCTGTGTAAGCTGATAGATATAGGTTCACTATATCTATAGGTCACTGCACTTAAAACTTATAAGTCACCCCTATAGCAGGCCTTATCAATCCTGAAGGCAGGGTGCTGGGTTTTATGTGAGAGGGTGCCCCTGCATGAGCAGAGCCCCTTTACAGCCTTCGGAGACCATTCTCCCGGGTTGTCAGTGACTCAGCCGGACATATAGGTAGAGGTGCATTATAACCTTGCGGTAAATGCTATCTCGAAAACGGCTGCATAGAAACATCGTGTTTGGTATCAAACACCTTGGAATCATACCTCCACACCAGTAACCGGTGTGGGAGGTATGATTCCACCCTTCTGAAGCGAGCTTCGTGGGGTCACTGGTCTATCCGATGCCAGCCTTCTCGACCCGGACAGCACCAAATGGATGCTGCCGACCAGAGACACATTTTCTGCCCTCCTGCTGCTGAGCCAAGCTCGAGCAGAGGAAGGCAGCACAATAGGCATCCTGTCACAGGGAGGTGTGACCACCTCCCAGACAGGGTTTAGTGTATTGGGGCTGGGTGGGTGCACTCTGAGAGTGCCTGAAAGTCTGCACTGGGGGCACATTTGGTGTCCCTGTGCATAGTCCAGCTCAAACCAGTTCAGGGAGCCGTTGGCTCCTGCTCTGGCACGAAACTGGACAAAGGACATGGGTGTAACCACCTCTCTGTCCTGACCCTCCCCTAGGATGGTCCCCCGAATCTGTCCAACCCTCTCCAGTGGGTACAAAAGGGCTTACCTGGCTGTAAGACTTTAGATTTTACGTGGACAAGATTCTACAAGAAGAAACCACTGACCTTCGACCGTCTTGACACTCTGGACTTCGCTGGACTTCGACTGGGCCCGACTTCATCCCCCTCTCCGTCCAAAGCTTTGTCTGTGCCCTTGCTCCATACAGGCTCCGTGCAGGACCTGTGGTGCACTAAGGACAACTGAAGAATCTCCCTTGGAGTGAAGGAGTCACTCCCCTGCACTAGCAGGCACCTCAAGGCAACTAACCGGTCTGCTGCTCCCAAGCTCCAGCGGACTCCGAAGATTTCAGCAACACAGGAGGTAGGTTTTTGAAGGTCCCTTAGGTTGATCTGCCTTCTCAGCAAGTTTGAGTCCAGTATCCCTCGTGGGGACTGCATAACCCAAACCCCTGTGCACCACGTCCATTTGCAGTTGCATATGCTTGTTGGCAATTCCCGAGGTTGTGCATTGGACTCCATGTAGTCCTGACCCTGAGCAGTATTTGCACCAAAGAACTCTGGCCTCCACACACCGAGTACTCCGTGGGCTGATACTTTGCAATCTTGCTCGAGGTCCCCTCTCGAATCCTGGTCATTCAGCCTGTGGGTCCTCCTGAGGGTCATCTTGATTTCTGTTGGGCTTTCCTGGTTGCTCCAGATGTGCCCTGACTCTCCATTGCTTGGTGAGGCCCCTGGACTTTGCTGGTCCAGACCGTAACCTGCTTTACCTTCCTGCATGGGTTGCTTTTGCCAAGGCTTGTTGGTGCTCCAGCCGGACATCGACCCCTCAGCACTCGACATCCTTTGTGGGACAGCTCACCTCCAGCTCCTGGTTGTCGTCGACATCCCATGGTCCTCGTGGCTGCAGAGTCAAGCATCCCTTTGCACCTGAAGCATCCGACTTCGTCGGGCATTTGCCTACCGAGCCCATGGGCACTCTGAAGTGACCCATACTCTGTCCCCTCTGCTTTCAGGTTCCTTCCTTCCAGAATCCAGGCTTGGATTCCAACGGACCCTTTTCACCTTCACGGCAACAGTACTTCTTCGCAGCCCTCCATTGAGAACGACGGGGGTTTCCGACATCACTCCAGACCTATGCACCCGGCTCCCCTGGGATAGGTAACTCTGGTACTACGGTACCCACGGGTGGGGTGGCTCTCCAACCTCTTAAGTTCCAAAGGCTTTCCTCGAAGTCCTCCTAGAAGGGTCCTTAAACTGTGAAATTGCAACTGCGACTTCCCCATAGAATTGTACGGAGCCCGCGGTCGTGTTAGCACACTGCACCCGTCCTCCGTGGTGTCCATATCTACTCACCTTGGGTGGTTCCTTGGGGTCCCAGCGATTCTACGTGCTCTAGACCTTGTCTTGACCCGAGTCGTGGTTGTTATACCTCTATTTTAGTATATGGTTTGGACTCCCCCTGGAGCCCACTGTGTATTGTGCTACTTACAACTGTTCTATTGATCTCGTATTGAGTGCTTTGTGTTCTATCCTCATGTAGAGTATACTAGAGATTGTTATATTAATAAATACATATTTTTATATAACTACTGTGTGGTTCTCCTTTCATTTAGTCAATATAGGAGGTGATATTCTGGTAAAACAAGCTGCTTTACATTCCTTCAAGATTAAGCCTGAAGGCTGCTCTCCACAGCTACCACTAAGATAGCTTTCTAAAGGTTATCTTTGACCTCATACATCATAAGGGTCGTTTGGGCTGGTGCAAGGTGCCCACTTTAAATAGTGGACAGCATATACCAGGCCAACTTCTCACAGTAGCAAACACACTCCTCCAGTCCTGGATAGAGTAAAGGTGGGAATCTTGTCAGGGCATCATGTCTGCCTTTTTGGTTACACCAGATTGGTATTCCTGCGAGTAGCAGATGTTGTTGTTTCAATATTGTCTTTAACAGTTTAGGTGGTAAAGTATGTCTGAGGTATGTTTTTCCTTTTTCTTCTGAAAATGGTCTTCATGCTCGAGGTCTTTTGCAGGTGAAGTCTTACGGTTAGGGGCTTTACCTTTTAACATGCTTCTTCGAAGCAGTACGGTATGCTGGTATGCATTGCTGGTGACTTAAAGCATTTCCTATATAGCAATTACCCATGGCAATTATGAGACCTTGTATGCAGAGTGTATACTTGTTTTTTGTGTATACTCTGAATTTTCACTTTAGGGGATTTTGGTCTCTGGTTTGTCTAACACAGTCCTTTTTATTAGTTTGGTGGAGTAAATATTTCATCAAATTCAATTCATGTGATGCACAGATAGCTTTGAGTTGGATAATTTTTGGGTCACGCTTCCCGGTGAGGGGGTCAGGCCAAATTTATTATGTGATTTGTTACAAACCTGCGCATAGGAGTTTGTTCTGTGGAAGTGTGCCCCCTTTTTACTGGCAAAAGGAACAAATGATAGACGGAATGCTGAACAATGCAAACATTCACCCTCAGTCACAAGGATCTAGGTTTAATCCATCGTTCTTTTGCTCAGCACGCCACTCCACTTTGGACCTAGCCATATACAAATCAGTCTTAACCTTGTTCCTCATGGGAACAGTCCAGAGAGAACTGCCAAGCCAGGTCCTCTCTGGACCAGAAACAAGCATCCTGGATCCAGTTTCGGGGCATTACCCCTCATCAGCTAGGCTAGCTTGAATCCAGTGGCGCAGTGAGCACAGGACCCACGTCTGGGCATACCCTTCCCACTTAGGGTGACAAAAGCAAAAGTGCCCTGAAACCGGTTCCAGGATGCTTGTTTCTGGTCCAAGGAGCATCTGGCTTTACAGTTTGGGTTGGACTGTTCCCATGAGGCTCAGGGTCAAGACTGATTTGCATATAGCTGGGTCCAAACTGGGGTGGCGTGGTGAGCAAAAGAACGATTGATTAAACCCAGATCCTTGTGACAGGGGGTGAATGTTTGCATTGTTCAGCACTCAGTCCATCAATTGTACCTTTTACTGGTGACATTATGTTTGGCAATTCAAGGTGTCTGATTTGTATTCTTCTGAATACTTCGTCTTGGTTTCCTCCATTTTCAGAGGTGTTATTTATTCTTATGTTCAACTTTAGAACATGGTTGTCCCGTGATCTCTGCTTCTGAGGTTATCTGAGATGCAGGGGCTGAACATTTACCTTAGGGCTGTTTATGGCCATGTCTTACATGGTTGAGAAGATTTCTTTTTTTTCAGAAGAGAAGGTTCGTTTTTTGGTCCTTCTTCCCTTTAAGAACATCCTGGATAGTTCCATATTCGTTGGCTTTGGCACTATTGATAGCCATACATTTCTTGTTGGGAGATTGGATGTTCTGTCTTCTTGGGGATATTTCTTTCTCCATTAAGAATTTGGTATTTTCTGTACCTTACAGTCCTTTAAGGGATCATAGAGTGACTTATGATGTGGTGCTTCCTGTGTTTGTATAGAACTAAATATGTATATTCGAATCCTTGTCTGCCTGACGATCAGATTAGAGTTTTGGCTCATGCCTTGTGAATAGTTATTACAACTGGGTTTTTTGGAGTATTTTCCATTGGTTTGGTGTATCTTATTAGTCTTGGCCTTCTAGGCCAAGTGTGGTAGTAAGTGCTTGCTGCTGGCAAAGGCTCATTTTCATGTAGGTTTTCTTTAGGTAGTACCAGCCTTTTAGGATACCTTGGACAGGCAGCATTATCTTAATGCTAACTCACCCAATATTTTTCATTAAGGGTGTGATATCTCTCTTGATATTATATTGAATGGTATTTTGGGACTGGTTTTTCAGTCCCGTTTATCCAGGTGTGTATACAGAGTTTACATAAGTGTTACTTATATGTTTACACATGTGGAGATATAGTTCTGCTATATGCAATAAGAAGGATATTACACTCTATTTTGTAGTTCAGATGTATATGTAGGTGTGGAATGCAGATATATAGATCAGGGTATAATTGATCAATATTTATAGCGGATTCACATCTGTTTAATTGCCATTTTCCCGTCTCTACGGACATTATGCATTGTGCATTCATGTGGTCATTTTGCCTAAAAAAAAAAGTGTTCTTTGTTTTAGGAATGGACTATGATGTTCATCCCTCTACACACTTGGTCTGATCTTTCCGAACTTGCAATCAATGGGTTTATTCATCTTGGTTTTAATGGGAATGAGGTTTGGAAGTCCTTCTTTTCTGGAGTTATCAGGACAGATTTTCTTCAGATTTCTTTACTGATGTAGAGGATGCGGGTTGCATGGCATTTGCATTGCCTTTGGCCCTTCTAGTCCAGGGGCTCACTTACCCTTTGTGGATTAAATACTATTGTATGTCTGTTGTCAGATGTCTTCTGACAGGGTATTATCCTGTTACCCTTGAGGCTTTTGTTTTTCTGTGCCTGCGGGGTTGTATCTTATTTACGTTGACTGTGGTCAGTACCACTGTTTTTATAGAGACCCATGCTCTATTTCATTTAATTCTTACATAAGTCTGGTGTGTGGTGAATTTCGGCCAGCTGATACTTTTTGAGAGTTTTTGTAGGATTATTTCACAGACCTTCCTCCAGGTGGGTATAGCTTTGGTATTTAATTCAAAAGTTAAAGAATCTGTGTGTAGATGTCTCTATCAGATAAACAAATTTACCTTCAGTAACGTATTATCTGGTAGAGACACAGTCTAGCCACAGATTTCTTAATGCCCTGCCCATCCTTCCTGCTCTGCGAACGTTCTATGGTGTAAGGGTTATAACCTTTTCCGTTCTGGTTTTATATACTAGTGATGACTGTTTCACGTAATTGTGTGATGCAACGGACCATTTGGTCTTACTACTTACATCTTGACTTGGTATTGCCATACCCTTCCTTTCCAGTTGCTTTGTTACACCATTAGGTCTTTCCTTATGGCCCTTGTCTGAGTACTATCACACCATTTGTTTCCACTTTCTAAATCAATCAATCATGGGTTTGTTGAGCGCAACTACTCACGCGTAAGGGTCTCAAGGTGCTTGGGGGGGGGGAGAGGCACCGGGTCCTGTCAATCAAGGAGGAGGTCTATCGAAGAGCCATGTTTTGAGGTCCCTCGTGAAGTTGAGGAGTGATGTCGTCTGTCTGAGGTGGAGCGGGAGGGCGTTCCAGGCTCAGGCCGCGAGGAAGGAGAATGAGCGGCCTCCTGATCTGGACTTCCTTGTGCGAGGGACCACGGCGTGGGAGAGCTGGGCTGATCGTAGGGTCCTTTGGGGTGCGTGGAATGTGAGTCGGCTATTCAGGTATGCTGGTCCGGTGTTGTGGAGGGCTTTGTGTGCGTGGGTGAGAATCTTGAAGGTGATTCTTGCCTCGATGGGGACCCAGTGGAGTGTGCGCAGGTGCTGGGTGATGTGGCAGTGTCGTGGCAGGCTGAGGATTAGTTTGGCGGCGGCGTTCTGGATGTTTTGAAGTTTGCGGGTGAGTTTTTTGTGGATTCCGGCGTAGAGTGCATTGTCGTAGTCAAGTCTGCTGGTGACGAGGGTGTGTGTGGCAGTCTTTCTGTGTTCGAGGGGGATCCATTTGAAGGTCTTGCGTAGGAGGTGGAGGGTGTGGAAGCAAGAGGATGCAACGGAGTTGATCTGGCGGTCCATTTTGAGTTCGGAGTCCAGGATGATTCTGAGGTTGCGTGCATGGTCCATGGGGGTGGGTGGGCTTCCGAGGGCAGGGGGGGCCACCAGGTGTCGTTCCAAGCGTCGGGGTTTAGGCCCATGATGAGTACTTCTGTTTTGTCCGTGTTGAGTTGTAGACAGCTGCTCTTCATCCATTTGGCAACTGCTTCCTTGCCTTCTTGAAAGTTATGTTTGGCTGCGTTGGGTTCGTTGGATAGGGAGAGGATGAGTTGGGTGTCGTCTGCGTATGAAACAATGTTGAGTCCGTGGGTTCTGACGATGGGGGCGAGCGGAGCCATGTAGATGTTGAACAACATGAGGCTGAGGGAGGATCCTTGGGGGACTCCGCAGGTGGTCGGTGTTGGGTCCGAGAGGAAGGGAGGGAGTCTGACCCGCTGCGTTCTGCCGGAGAGGAATGAGCGGATCCAGTCGAGGGTCTTGTCCCGGATCCCTGCGTCGTGAAGTCTGCGTGTTAGGGTGCGGTGAGAGACTGTGTCGTAGGCCGCTGAAAGGTCAAGGAGGATGAGGGCTACTGTCTCTCCTCTGTCCAGGAGGGAGCGGATGTCGTCTGTTGCGGTGAGGAGGGCGGTTTCCGTGCTGTGGTTCTTTCTTAAGCCGGATTGGGAGGAGTCAAGGATGTTGTGCTCTTCAATGAAGGTGGCGAGTTAGCTGTTGATGGCTTTTTCGATGACTTTCACTGGGAACGGGAGCAGGGAGATCGGTCTGTTGTTCTTGAGGTCGTTGGGGTCTGCCGAGGGTTTCTTCAGGAGGGGGTTGATCTCAGCGTGCTTCCAGTCATGGGGGAAGGAGGCATTCGCGAGGGAGCGGTTGATGGTGTGGCGAAGCAAGGGGGCGATGGTGTCGGCGGCTCTGTTGAAGATGTGGTGGGGCAGGGGTCCGTGGGAGCCCCGGAGTGGATTGACTTCATTGTCTTCAGTGTGTCTTCGGTGGTGAGGGCTGTCCAGCTGTCAGTCGTTGGCTTCAAGGTGTCGGGGTGGTTGGTGAGGGTTCTGTGTGTTGGCTGTCTTTGTCGAAATTGTCGCAAATGTTCTTGATTTTGTGGTGGAAGAAGGTGCTGAGTTTGTCGCAGAGGTCTTGTGAGGGAGGGATGCCTGTAGACTCGCTGATGGGTTGGGCGAACTCCTTGATGATGCTGAAGAGTTCTTTGCTGTTGTGCGTGTGCATGTAGATTCTGTCTTTGATCGCTTTCTTTCTTGTATTTTTGATGAGTTGGTGGTGGGCGTTGGTGGCGGCTCTGAAGTTGTTGTGGGCTTCTGTAGATTTGGAGTTCCTCCAGGCCTTTTCGAGGCGGCGGCATGTGCGTCTGGACTCTCGGAGTTCGGTGGTGAACCAGCTGGCTTTCCTGCCGTGTGTGTTGTTCTTCTTGAGGGGGGCTATGGTGTTGGCGCAGTCGGAGATCCATCTGTGCAAGGTTCGGGCTGTGATGTGTTGGGGTCGTCGTTGTCCGCGATGGTTGGGGGTGGAGTTGCTGAGTGAGGTGGTAAGCTGGTCGTCTGTGATTTTAGTCCAATTTCTGCTTGGGAGCAGGTGCTGGGTTCTGTGGATGGTGGGTGTTCTGAAGGTGAAATGGATGCAGCGATGGTCTGTCCACAGGAGTTCGGTGGTGTGGCTGAAAGTGATGGAGTTTCCTGTGGTGAAGATGGGGTCGAGGGTGTGTCCTGCTGAGTGTGTGGGCTCAGTCACGATCTGGCGGAGTACTATGTTGTGGAGGTTGTCCAGGAGGGATGTGGTGTTGGGGTCTTGTTGGTTGTCGAGGTGGAAGTTTAGGTCTCCCAGCAAGGTGTAGTTGGTGGACGCGATGGCCTGCGGGGTGATGCTGTCCGTGATGGAGTTGGTGAATGGTCCACGTTGTCCGGGGGGTCGGTAGATGAGTGTTCCCCGGAGGGTGGTGGTAGGGCTGGCCTGTATCTTGAAGTGCAGGTGTTCCATCAGGTCTGTGGGCTCATCGGAAAGTGTGCTCAGTTGAAGGGTGGATTTGTGGATGATGGCTATTTCCCCCCCCCTCCCCAGGGCGGGTGGGGCGGTCCTTCCGGAAGATCTTGTATCCTTGGGGAATGGCGATGTCGGGTCCCGAGGAGGTGTTGGTCCAGGTTTCAGTGAAGAATGCGACGTCCGGGGTGGTCCTGTCGGAGGTCCAAGATTTCGGTGGCGTGTTTGTGGAGGGATCGGACGTTGAGGAGGATGCATTGCAGGGTCTTTGGTGCGGTTGCGTTGTTGCGGGCGGGTTGTGCTGGATCCGTGGTCTTGGCGGTGCTGCAGGAGTGGCAGCAGTGGTGACAGCTAAAGGGTCGTGGGTGTTGGCTGGTGATGCTAGCTTGCAGTTGTTGTTGTTGCGACCTGGGTTGAGTGCGTAGAGTGCCGCTGGGTTGTAGCGTTGGTGGTTCGGAGGTCCAGGGTTCCTGGTGCTGGTCGCGGACGGGCGCAGACGGGCTTGCCTTTGGCGCGCCAGTGGCCGCCATTAAGTAGGGGTCGGGGAGGGCTGGACAGCTGGGTTGCGGGAGAGGGGAGGGGAAACTGGCTTGGGCTGGTCGCGCTGGGGGGAGGTTCCGCGGGGGCAGCAGTGGCGGGAAAAAAACGGGAGAGAGGTGCACAGAATGTAGAGTGAGAACAGGGTAAAAGTGAAAAGGAGGACGGAAAGTGATAGAAAGAGAGTGATAGTAAAAGGGTGAAAAACGAAGGTGAAAGGAAAGAGTTGAAAGGAAAAAGCAAGCAGAAAAACGGAGCGAGAGAAAGAGTGAGAGGTCCACTGGACCACCAGGGATGAGGCGCAGGTATAGCCTGCGGGTGGAGGAGGGCCTCGAACACCAACACTCGAGAGTGCAGGGGCTCAGGAGGGCCTCACTTGATGGTGGAGCTGCGAGGGTGGGAGAGCAATTTCACTGACAATAATTATGTTTTTAAGAATAATATTGATCTTTTTTGGCACACTGTTTCCACAGCCAGTTTCTATAGTGGCTCTGTGTCTTAGTGCGGAAGGTTTCACGAAAGAAACTGACGTCCACGCGCCGGAGGGAACTTGTATGACTCCACTGACATCACAACCGGATTAGACGTCATCACGGAGTTGTAAGGCGCCGTCCACCGGCGCGCAGAAGGACTTCTGAAAAGTTTCCAGATCCAGTCTGATGCCTGGGGAGAATTTAAAAGTTGTTGTGCACAAATTATAACACTATCAATATCACATTGGAATATCTCTTTCCCGGAGATATGAACACAATACACAAAAATACATCAATAGTAGACAGGTAAGTAGTACAAAATACAGTGGTCTGCGAGGGGAGACCAAACCATATATTAAGAAAGTGGAATGCGAACCGCTAATTAGGTTGGGACTTGAACCCGAAGACTCAGAGGAGCTGGAGATACAACTTACCGCCCTAGGTAAGTACCCAGAAACCCCACAGAGGCTGTGTGCTGAGTGGCAACACAGCCGTGTGTCCAACAGAAGTCAACAGGGAAGTTGCGGTTGCAGTTTGGACGAAATAGGACCCTTCCCGGAGGACCCCCAAAGAAACCCTTAGGAAGACTCAAGGTTGAAGAGTCACCCCATCCATGGATGTCCCAGGAACCAGATTACCCACACCAGGGAAGCCAGGTGCATAGCGGTGAAGAGACGTAGGAAACCTCCGTAGACGACAATGAAAAACGTCAAAGAAGAGGCCTCTGGAGAAGACTGTGAAGGAGTCCAGTGGAATTCAAGAGTGGATTCTGGAAGTAAAGAACCTCAAATCAGAGGGGACAGTCTATGCCACTCAGAGGTGACCAGGGGCACGGTGACACAATGTCCACCGATGTCGGGAGGTTCTGAAGAGTCTCCAGTGACCTTGTCGCTGCAGCTGTGGGGACCAAGGGAGATTACTTCGGGTGTCCTTGATGCCCACAGGTCTGTTGAAGATCTTGGAAGAAGCACAGACACAGACAGACTATGAAGAAGACTTGCAGAACACTGAGACCAGGAACAGCAGGAGTCTTCCTTGGTGCAGTCTCTGGTCCAGGCGAAGTTCAACGAAGTCCAAGTGTCCAGACAATCTAAGAACGACATAGCTTCAGGTTTGAGTCTTGTCCCATGACTCCTCTGAGGACCCACCCACAGGGGAACTCTTGAATACCCTATGGTAAGCGTTTGATGGGGGTCCATCCTAGAGGAGGTGCTGGACAGAGGGGAGGATACTCCCCTGTCCTTTGGCCAGTTCCACGCTAGAGCGGGAGCCAAGGGTTCCTGAACTGGCTCAAACCAGAGTTTGCAAGTAGGGCACCAAATGTGCTCTTTAAAGCAGTCTGGTGGTGCTGACAAGCGCCCCCAGCCCAATACATTAAGTCCTTTTTGAGAGGTGGTCACACCTCCTTGTGACAGGAAACCTATTGTTCTACCTTCCCCCCTGCTTGAGCTCTGCCCAGCAGCAGGAGGGCAAAATCGTGTCTGTGTTTGCTAACAGCACTAACTTGTTAGCAGAACCTGAAAGGTTGTTACTGGGAGTACAGGGGGATATCCTAGGGAGCCCCCAGTACATGGGATCTTACTGGAAACTGTGTTGGGGTATGATTCCAACATGTTTGATGCCAAACATGGCCTCCACCAAGCTGCACAGCCACATCATAGCCTGAATCCAATGAATTAAGTTCATATAATTACTTCAACTTTTTTCTTTTTTCACCAATAATTTTAATCCTTCTCTTTTGCGTTCAATTCATTTTATTCAATCCATGTTATTAGTCAATGTTCAAGCAAACTCAGGAGCATTAGATGGATTTCATGTCATGATTTATTTTCACAATCCCAATGCATTTCGGGAATTAACTTCCCTTCGTCAGGAGAATCTAAAAGTGCAAACAAATACATTCTTAGAGCCATATTATCTCAATAAAGCATTTCATCCACATTTTTTTTTTAAAAACGACACACAACAATAACAAGAACAATAAACCTGTAGATAAGGCGAGACATATGCACTGAAAAATGTCGCTTGTTAGCTACATGCAATCTTTTATGGACCCACAGTGTTCACATATATTTAGTATCCCAAAGTCACTCCAATATTGAAAAATAAATACACCCCCTTTTTTTAATGTAGAAAAAGGTACCACTAGTTTAAAGAAAAATAAACACGTAAAAAATTCCCTGCACTTACCATGACATGCTGTTATATCCTAAAACATGAGGAAACCATTCCAAATAAACTAATCCAATTTAAAAAGACCATAACTTCATCTCTCTATTGTATCGAACGTGCCGAAGCACGCATGTCTCGTTTCGATGCAAACTGTGTCTTTTATAAAAGAGACCATTTAGATTAGTTTCCGCCCTATATAATGCCACACAGGTGATTAATTACGTCTGTGTGTCACGAGACTCTAAACAGCAAACCAAATGAACTGCACGTTTAAACCCGTACTCCTCCAAGTCCCAGAGTGCAATATCCCACGTTATTTTCTCCCTGGAGTCTCTCACGTACCCAAATAACTATTCAATAAATTAGTGAAAATGAATGTAAACCCACTCCTTTCCAACCTGCCTTATTGCCATTATTAATGTTAGTCTCGTAAATCTTTGAAGAAATGATCCATTACGATAATTTTTCTCAATTGCTTGCAAACTCCGTTTAATCTATGATTTTCCAACATGACACAGCACCCAACCTCTGCGCCATACGTCGTCTCTGACATCGACTTTGGATCAATGTTCTTTACTGATCTTGTTCCTTACGGTCTTGTTCAACATTTTAATCATTGGTGCAATCTCATTTGTAGACGAAAAAATTCATGCAATGAGTTCAATAGGAATGAGATGCACACCTATTTCGCCATCCATTTTAGAACCATATTAAACCATAATTATTCTGATCAAACATTTACGGCGTGCAAAACTTGCTCCGCGCTTTGTCCCATTGCGCTGCAACATAACTAAACCACGAGGGAGCCAACATTGCCTCCACCAAGCTGCACAGCCACATCATAGCCTGAATCCAATGAATTAAGTTCATATAATTACTTCAACTTTTTTCTTTTTTCTTTTTTCACCAATAATTTTAATCCTTCTCTTTTGCGTTCAATTCATTTTATTCAATCCATGTTATTAGTCAATGTTCAAGCAAACTCAGGAGCATTAGATGGATTTCATGTCATGATTTATTTTCACAATCCCAATGCATTTCGGGAATTAACTTCCCTTCGTCAGGGGAATCTAAAAGTGCAAACAAATACATTCTTAGAGCCATATTATATCAATAAAGCATTTCATCCACATTTAAAAAAAAAAACGACACACAACAATAACAAGAACAATAAACCTGTAGATAAGGGGATGACATATGCACTGAAAAATGTCGCTTGTTAGCTACATGCAATCTTTTATGCACCCGCAGTGTTCACATATATTTAGTATCCCGAAGTCATGCTCCTGAGTTTGCTTGAACATTGACTAATAACATGGATTGAATATAATGAATTGAACGCAAAAGAGAAGGATTAAAATTATTGGTGAAAAAAGAAAAAAGTTGAAGTAATTATATGAACTTAATTCATTGGATTCAGGCTATGATGTGGCTGTGCAACTTGGTGGAGGCAATGTTGGCTCCCTCGTGGTTTAGTTATGTTGCAGCGCAATGGGACGAAGCGCGGAGCAAGTTTTGCAAGCCGTAAATGTTTGATCAGAATAATTATGGTTTAATATGGTTCTAAAATGGATGGCAAAATAGGTGTGCATTTCATTCCTATTGAACTCTGATGCCAAACATGACCAGGTTCGGTGCAGCCACTATATATTTAAACATCTCGTAATGACTGATGTCCACTATGTCTTAAAATGGCTGACCACATTTACAAAGCCTCGAGTATCGACTCGGGGTTTGTAGGGTTGCCCTGCTCATGCAGGGGTACCCTCACATTTATAACCAAGCACCCTGTCCGCAGGACTAAAGGACCTACCAGAGGGGTGGCTTATAGGTTATATGTTTCCTTATATCTGAGGTGACTGCACTTATATTTGTTGTGAGAGGTGCAAACACCACTTCACACAGGCTGCAATGGCAGGCCTGTAGTCAAAGTTTAAATGGACTCCCATGGGTGGCATAATACATGCTGCAGCCCATAGGTGACCCCTGATGTACCTATGCCCTAGGTACCTCAGTGCCATATACGAGGGACTTGGAAGGTTACACAGGAGGCAATTGGGAACGTACCAACACACTTACCAGAACCATTTCAGGAGAGAGAGCACAATTGCTGGGGTCCTGATTAGCAGGATCCCAGCAAGCTAAGTCAAAAACACACTTGAATCAGGCAAAAAGTAGGGGTAACCATGCTAGAAGGATCCTACCTTCCTACACCTCACCTTTGAGACTACCCCTCCCTCCAGGCCTCCTACATACAATCGGATGATGTAGGATCACCTTGCTTTGCTTTGAGAGGAAGTCCTGACACTCTTGGCCAAGGGAGCCATAGAGAGGGTCCCGATGCCAGAAATAGGCTGTGGTTGGTATTTCCCCCTCCCCCCCTACTTTCTGGTCCTCAAAAAGGACGGAAGCCTTCATCCTATCCTCAACCTCGAAGCCCTCAACTACTTCCTCAGAAAAGAGAGATTCAAGAGGCTCACTGTTGCTCAGGTACTTTCTGCCCTGGACCCGGAAGACTGGATGGTAGCGCTGGACCTGCAGGATGCCCATTTCCATATTCCCGTCCTGCCTGCTCATCGCTGCTACCTACGGTTTACGATGGGCCTCGAGCACTTTCAGTTTACCGTGCTTTCCTTTGGCCTAACCAGTGCTCCTCATGGGTTCACCAAGTGATGGCAATGGTCGCAGCTCATCTGCATAGATCAGGGGTTTCAGTCTTCCCCTATCTCGACAACTGGCTGTTGAAGGAGGGCTCTCCCTAGGCGGTCGTCTCACATCTCCAGACTACAGCGAACCTCCTGCATTCGCTGGGGTTCACTATCAACGTGCCAAAGTCCCACCTGACTCCTTCCCAGACGCTCCCTTTCATCGGAGCTGTTCTGGACACTGTGCAGTTTTGGTGCTATCCTCCTAAATGGCGAGTCCAGCATGTTCAGGCTATGAAACCAATGTTTCAGCCTCTATCCTGGATTTGGGTGAGACTGACTCTGAGGCTGCTGGGCCTCTTGGCCTCCTGCATCCCGCTAGTGAATAATGCCAGATGACACACATTGGCTCTGCAGTGGGACCTGAAGTTGCAATATGCTCAGCATCAGGGGATTCTCACTGACCTGTTCCAGATCTCAAAGGGAACTGCGCAAGATCTGTAGTGGTGGTTGACCAACTGCAAATGGGTCACAGGCAGGCTCCTCTCCCTTCCCCACCCAAATCTTACAGTGGTGACAGATGCGTCACTCCTGGGATGGGGCGACCATCTGGGGGAGGTGGAGATCAGAGGACTCTGGTCTCCAATGGAAGTTGGGCTCCACCTCAACCTGTTGGAGCTTTGTGCGATCAGATTGGCACTGAAATCCTTCTTACCATCTCTCAAGGGACAGCTGGTTCAGGTGTTCACAGACAACACCACCACCATGTGGTACTACAACAAACAAGGCTGGGTGCGGTTGTGGACCCTCTATCAGGAAGCCCTGCGTCTCTGGCCGTGGATGGAACAATGCATTTCCCTGGTGGTTCAACATCCAATTGGTTCCCTGAACACCAGGGTGATGAACTCAGCTGTCAGTGCCCAGCGGAAAGGCGTCTCCATCCGGAGGTGGTGCAAGGTCTCTTTGAGCGGTGGGGAGAGCCTTGGTTAGATCTGTTCGCCTCCGTCAAACGGGCACTGTCAGCAGTTTTGCGCGTTGGAGTTTCCAAGGCGGCTTTCGCTCGCCGGAGCTTTTCGTCTTCAGTTGATCTCAGGCGCCCTATACGCCTTTCCGCCCATATCACTCCTGTCCAGAGGTCTCAAGAAGTCAAGAGCGACAGAGCTTAAGTCCTTCTTGTGGCTCCGGACTGGGCATGGAGAGTTTGGTATCCCGAGCTTCTACAGAAGAGCATCAATCCTCCGATCAGGCTTCCCCTTCGGGAGGATCTTCTGTTGCAGCAGCAGGGAAAGGTCCTCCACCTGAACCTGTCAACCCTCCGCCTCTTTGCATGGAGATTGAGCGGCAATAGTTAACAGCATTCTACCTTCCTCCCGAAGTATGCAAAGTTATTCTGGCAGCCAGGCGACCCTCCATTAAGTCAATATACACCTGCTGATGGCAAAAGGTTTGTAAATATCGCACAGAACAGTCTATTGACTCTGTCAGCCTCACTTTTGGACATGCTCCTTTTCATCCTATTTCTTCCCCAGTAGGGCTCTGCTCTAGGCACTGTCAAAGGTTATCTTTTGGCCTTGTCCTCTTTCCTATGGTTGCCAGACCAACCATGACTATTCTAGTCCCCTATAGTCCATAGATTTCTGAAGGGACTTACACGTTTGTTACCCCCCCTCACCTTTCATAATTCCCCAGTGGGACCTTAACTTGATCCACACTTATCTAATGTGTGCACCATTTGAGTCACTGCACAATTGCCCCCTCCGGCTGCTTACCATCAAGATAGCCTTTTTAGTGGCAATAACTTCTGCTAGGAGGATGAGCGAGTTGCAGGCAGTTTATCATCAGCCTCCTTACCTGCCCGTCTTCCCAGACAAGGTAGTGCTCCGCACTAGGGCTTCTTTTTTGTCTAAAGTGGTGACACCATTCCACTTAGGCAATCTGTCACCTTGCTCACCTTCTATGTTCCTCCGCATCCTTCTAAGGAAGAAGAACATCTCCACCGTTTGGACCCAAAAGCGTTATCGTTCTGCCTTAACCACACTAAAGACTATTGGGTGGATGACCAACTCTTTGTAGGGTATGTTGGAGCACAGAAGGGTCATGCTGTGCAGAAGAGGACCATCTCCTGCTGGGTTATCCTCTGCATTAAGATCTGCTATGCTCTGGCAAAGAAACGGCCTCCTGAAGGCCTTGGAGCTCATTCTACCAGAGCTAAGACAGCCACTCAGCTCTCCAGTGCAGTGTCTCGGTCCCCGACATCTGCCAGGCAGCTACGTGGGCATCCCTGCACATGTTTGCCAAACATTATTGCCTGGACAATCTGGTCCGTAGGGAAGGCCGATTTGGCCGTTCGGTCCTACAGTACTTTCTAGTTTAAACTTTTCCGCAGTCCCTCCTCCGGGTATGGTATTGCTTGGGTATCTGTTTAAAAGTAAGGAATCTGTGGCTAGATGTCTCCATCAGATAGACAAGTTACTTACTGTAGGAAAGTAGGATCTGCTTTCATGGTTATCCCCACTTTTTGCTGGTGTCACTCTGTTTTTCTGACTAGTCTGACTGGGATCCTGCTAATCAGGACCCCAGTCACTATGCTTCCTCCCTAAATTTGACATGTTATGTATTTCTGTACCTTTACCATTAGCTACTGGTGTACCCTTATAAGTCCCTAGTATATGGTACTAAGGTACCCAGGGCACAGGTACATCGGGGGTCTCCCATGGGCTGCAGCATGTATTGTGCCACCCATGAGAGACCACTCGCACTGTGACTACAGGCCTTCCATTGCAGCCTGTGGAAGCTGCTGCTAGCACCACTTATGACAGATATAAGTTTTCTTATACCTGAAGTCACTACACTTAAAACCTATAAGTCACCCCCAAGGCAGGCCTTTCAATTCTGAAGGCAGGGTGCTGAGTTAGACGTGTGTGGGTGCTCCTGCTTGAGCAGGATACCCCTACAAACCCCGGAGTTGATTCTCCAGGCTTTGTAGGTGTGGTCAGCCATTTTAATATATAGTGGCCATCCGTCATTATGCGATGGCTAACTATATAGTGGCTGTGACGAACCTGGGCATGTTTGATATCAAGCATGTTGGAATCATACCCCAACATAAACAGGTAACTGGTGTTGGGGGTATGATTCTATGCACTAGGGGGCTCCTCTGGGAAGCCCCCAGTACTCCCTGTGTGAGAAGTTGGCCTGGTATATGCTGTCCACTAATTAAAGTGAGCACCTTGTACCAGCCCAAACAACCCTTATGGTGATTTAAGAAGTCAAAGATAACCGTAGAAAGTTATCCAAGTGGTAGCTGTGGAGAGCAGCCTTCAGGCTTAGTCTTGAAGGAATGTTAAGCAGCTTGTTTTACCAGAATGCAACCTTATTGTATTGGTTAAATGAAAGGAGAACCACCCAGTAGTTATAAAAATATGTATTTATTAATATAACCCACTCTAAATACCTCAGAGTATCTGCTACACGCAGATGTACACAAAGCACACAATACCTTAGCACAGAAACAATCGCAAGTAGCACTAATACACAGTGGGCTCCAGGGAGAGACCAAACCATATACTAAAATAGTGGTATAAGAACCACGACTCGAGTCAAGACAGTGTCTAGAGGATGTAGAATCGCTGGGACCCCAAGGAACCACCAAGGTGAGTAAGTAGGGACCCCACGGAGGACAGGTGCAGTGTGAGACACAACCTCGTGCTACGTACAATTCAATGAGAGTCGCGGTTGCAGTTTTAAAGTTTAAGGACCCTTCCCAGTGGATTACGAAGAAACCCTTTGGATCCTAGGAGGTTCAAGAGCCACCCCACCCATGGATACCATAGTACCAGAGTTACCTATCCCAGGGGAGCCGGGTGCATAGGGCTGAAGTGGTGTCGGGTACCGCCGTCGATCTCAATGGAGGACTTCAAGGAAATGCCACTTTCGGGAAGGAAGAAAAGTGTCCGATGGAATCCAAGGGTGGATTCTTGATGAAGAGTACCTGAAAGCAGAGTCTGAGTCACTCAGGAGTGACCATGGGCTCAGTAGTCGAATGCCCGCCAATGTTGGGTGCTTCAGGTGTAATGATGGAGACCTTGACTCTACAGCTGCAGGGACCAGGAGATGTTGAGGACAACCAGGAGCTGGACACGAGCTGTCCCACAAAGGATGTCGGGTGCTGAGGGGTCGGTTTCCGGCGGGTGCACCAACATGCCTTGGAAGTGGCAACCCACGAAGGAGGTCAAAGAAGGTTGCGGTCTGGCCCAGCAAGCACCAGAGGACTCACCACAGCAAGGGGAGTCAGGGCAGGTCTGGAGCAACCTTGGGAGCCCAAGTAAAGCAGTGTTGTCCCTCAAATGGACCCACAGGCCGAAGGCACAGGAGTCGCGAGGGGACCTCTAGCAGTTTCACAAAGTACCAGGTTGCAGGGCACAGAGTGTGAGGAGGCCAAAGTCCTTTGTGCGAAATCTGTGCAGAGGTAGGGGCTATCAATAGCCTAATGCACTTGGTTGGAGAATGCCAACAAGCATATGCACTTGCAAAAGTACACAGTGCACAGGGGTTCAGGTTATGCGGTCCCCACAATGGATACTGGCCTCAAACTTGGTGAGAGGGCAGCTCAACCTCAAGGAACATAGAAATCCACCTCCTGTGTTGCTGGAGCCTTCGGAGTCTGCAGAAGCTCAGGATCAGCAGACCAGTCAGTTGCATTACGGTGCCTGCGAATGCAGGGGAATGACTCTTTCACCCCAAGGGAGATAACTTCAGTTTTCCTTCATGCTCCACAGGTCCTGCACGGAGCCTGTATGGTGCATGGGGACAGACGATGCTTTGGACGGAGAGGGAGACGAAGTCGGGCCCAGTCGACGTCCAGCGAAGTCCAGATTTTCCGGACGGTCGAAGGACAGTGGTTTCTTGTTCAGAATCTTGTCCACGTCGAATCTAGGGTCCTACAGCCAGGTAAGCCCTTAAGTACCCATGGGAGAGGGTTGGACAGATTCAGGGGACCCTCTCAGGGGAGGGACAGGACAATGGGGAGGATACTCCCCTGTCCTTTGTCCAGTTTCGTGCCAGAGCAGGAGCCAACGGCTCCCAGTACTGGTTTGAACTGGACTATGCACAGGGACACCAAGTGTGCCCCTCATGCAGACTTTCAGTCACTTTGAAAGTGCACCCACCCAGCCCCAATACACTAAATCCTGCCTGGGAGGTGGTCACACCTCCCTGTGACAGAATACCTATTGCCCTGCCTTCCCCTGCTCGAGCTTGGCTCAGCAGCAGGAGTGCAGAAATGTGTCTCTGGTCGGCAGCAATTATTTCGTGCTGCCCGGGTCGAGAAGGCTGGTACCGGGAAGACCAGGGACCCCACGAAGCTCACTTCAGAAGGGTGGAATCATACCTCCCACACCGGTTACCGGTGTAGAGGTATAATTCCAAGGTGGTTGATACGAAACACAACATGTTTTGTTGCAGCCGTTTTCGAGATGGCATTTTACGCGAGAATAACCTATGTCTGGCTGCGTCACCGACAACCCGGGAGAATGGTCTCCGAAGGCTGAAGGGGTGCTCTGTTCATGCAGGGGCACCCTCTCACATAAAACCCAGCACCCTGCCTTCAGGATTGTCAAGGCCTGCTAGAGGGGTGACTGATAGTTTTTAAGTGTAGTGACCTATAGATATAGTAAACCTATATCTAAAGTAAGTGGTGCATGCACCATCTTACACAGGCTGCAGTGGCAGGCCTGTAGTTCCATTTTGCATGGCCTCTCATGGGTGGCATAATACATGTTTCAGCACATGGGAGACCTCAGGGGTACCTATGCCCTGGGTACATGTGACCCATATACTAGGGACTGACAAGGGTACCCCAGTATCCAATCCTGAGTGTACCCAAGTACATGACATAGCATATTAGGGAGAAAGCAGATAGACTGGGGTCCTGATTAGCAGGATACAAGTCAAACTAGTCAAAAACAGTGTAACATCAAGCAAAAAGTGGGGGTAACCAAAAGAAGCAGATCCTACTTTCCTACACCCTGTAACAGCCTTCCAGGGTCTGCCAGCAAGCTTGTGCTGCCTCCGACCCCAGACACGATTCTGTTTTCCTGCTGCTGAGCTCGAGCAGGGGAAAGTAGAATAGGTTTTCTGTCACAGGTAGCTGTGACCACCTCCAAGACAGGGCTTAGTGTATTGAGCTGGAGTGGGGGCGCTTGCCAGCGCCACCAGACTGCTTTGAAGGGCACATTTAGTGCCCTACTTGCATACTCTGGTTTGAGCCAGTTCAGGGAGCCCTTGGCGCCTGCTCTGGCACGAAACTGGACAAAGGACATGGGAGTAGCCCCTCCTCTGGGAGGGACCCCTGAGCCATCCTAACCCCTTTCCTAAGGGTTTTTAAGGGCTTACCTTTGCATGGGTCCTCAGATTCGTCATGGGACAAGACTCAAGCCTGAAACCACATCACTCTTCGACCGTCTGGACATTTGGACTAAGCTGGACTTCGCCTGGAACTGAAACTGCACCACGAAAGACTCCTGCTGCTCCTGGTGTCGCTGTTCTGCAAGTCTTTTTCGTTGTCTGTGCTTCATCCAGGATCTTCTACAGACCTGTGGGCATCAAGGACACCCGAAGTAATCTCCCTTGGAGTGAAGGAGTCACTCCCCTGCATTGGCAGGCACCGCAACAAAGCTGGTCAGTTTGCTCCTTCTGACGTCTCACGTACTTCGAAAGGCTCAGCAACACAGATGGTAGTTCTGCAACTCCCTCGAGGCCTGTCCTCTCTGCAATTTTGAGGCCAGATTCCCTTGTCGGAACTGCTGGGACTGAACCTCTGTGCACTGTGTTGACTTGTCGTTGCCAAGGCTTGTTGGCTCTGCACTCCAGAGATCTTCGGACTACAAAAGCTCCAGCCTCCAGCATCTTTTTCTGCCAAGATCACCATCCTTACCACATCCTCTGCACTGTGGGCTTTCATCTTTGGTGAGCTGCTCGTGGTACTCTTGCGACTCGTGTGCTTTCGGCCTGTGGGTCCTCTCAAGGGTCTACTCCTGCTTTAGTGGGCTCCCCTACTTGCTTGGGGCCTGCTCTGACTCTCCTGTTTGTGGGGAGTTACTTGGACCTTACTGGTCCCAACATTGCTCCTTCTTCGTTTTCCCCGCCTGTTGCAGCTGCCAAGGCTTGTTGGTGCTCCCGCTGGAAACCAACCCCCCTGGTTCTTAACTTCCGACGTGGACAGCTCGTGCACGGCTCCTGGTCTTCCTCAGCATCGCCTGGTCCTCACAGCTGCAGCGACAAGGTCACTGTCATCACTCTTGAACCTTCCGACATTGGTGAGCATTGCTCTTCAGTGCCTTTTGGTCACTTCTGAGTGGCATAGACTCTGTCCCCTCTGCTTGCAGGTTCCCCTCTTCAAGAATCCACCCTTGGATTCCACTGGACTTTTTCACAGTATTCGCCAGTGGCATCTTTTTTGAAGTCCTCCATTGTGGTCTACGGCGGTTTCCAATGTCACTTTGCACCTATGCACCCACCTTCCCTGGTGTAGGATCCTGGTTCCTGGGGTATCCATGGGTGGGGTGATTTTCCAACTTTCTGTCTTCCACAAGATTTCTTCAGGTTCCACTGGGAAGAGTCCTTCTTCAAAACTCCAACTGCGACTTTCCCTTTGACTTCTATTGAGTACGCAGCTGTGTTTCCAGTCTCTACACAGCCTCCATTGGATTCCTGGGTACTTACCTTGGGTGGTTCCTTGGGTCCCCAGCTCTTCTGAGTTTCCTGGTCCAATACCAACTTTGGTCACAGTTTGCATTCCACTTTTTTAGTATATGGTTTGGTCTCCCCCTGGAGACCACTGTATATTGTGCTTACCTATTTCCAATTCAAGTATTGTGTATTGGTGTTGATATGTCCGGGTAGGGGATGTACCAATGTGTTAGAGAGTGTTGTGTAATAAATATACATATTTTTATAACTACACTGTGTGGTTCTTTTTCGTTGAACCTACACTACATGATTAGATCTGGTAATACAAGCTGCTTAACACTCCTTCTGGATAAGCCTGAAGGCTGCTCTCCACAGCTACCACTTAGAGAGCTTTGTATGGTTGTTCAAGACCACTAACGGCACCAGAAGGGTTGCCTGGATTAGTGCAAGGTGCTTCACTTAGAGAAGTGTGCACCATATACTAAGCCAGCCTCCTACAAGAGGTCACACAGAAGAGGAAGCCCCTGGGTATTAAGGAAGGGAGGCAGCAGAAGCACTATACAGATTTTGAACAGGATGCCCGCAAAAGGACCAAATAAATTATGGCAAGCAGGTGCTGATGGCTCTCCTAAGCTGAAGAAAAACACCTCATGCTGGTTAAAGGGAGCAATGGCTCCATGAATACCTGCAGTGGATTGAAAGGGGATAAAACACCTCTACCTTCAGTCCCCTCTCCGAACACTCAGGAAAAGTGGAGGCTCCATCTGGCTCATCCACTTTGGCATTACAGGATCTACAAAAGATACTGGGTTACCCTGTACACAGCGCATAATGGATGTGTTTTTAAAAAGTCTGCCTCTGAATGCAGCTGTAGCGACCATGAACAAGTGGGCTCCCTCCATCTCTATCTTGCCACCTCAATCTGATCTGCTGGCTGTGGCATCCTCTCCATTCTGAAGCCGGGCCCCCCATGACATTGAGCTTACAGTCTGCGTATGAAGCTGCCTCTGTATATACTTTACCAAAGTAAGGTATAGTGTGCTCAGAGTCCAGGGAGTCCCCAGAGGTATAGCAGAGGCTAAATTAGGTACGCACTAACAGCTCTTTGTGGTATTGTGGATGACCAGTTAGGCTTATCCAGAGGGTGTGTTGAGCATTTATTTTATTCATTCACGCAACACTGATGGCATGCACTCCGACTGAATCCAGACTAATTCGTTAAGTATAAAAAGGTATACTTATGTTTTATTTCTTAGCACCAAGCAGGACTTGGCACAGCTAAGTGAAATATATTCTCAAATGCAAGACTTTTCAAGGAAATGCAGTTGTGGATGAAATTCCAATCATTACAGCATGGGTCCTCACAATTTTTATTCCCGGGGGGCCACAAAGTTTGGTCTCTGGCATGTCTGAGGGCCGCACAGATACCAGCAGGGAGTGGTCGGGTGGGAGGTGGGGGTGGGTGTGAGGGGAAGCAAAGCACATAGATCTACTGGCTGAATTGAATTGCCCAATGTGGAAACGGAAAACCTGGTAACAATCCCAGCTTTCCCGCTTGACCAAATTGTGTGATCCTGGGCAATTGTTTTATTTTTTTCCCCCTCCTTTTCCTTCATTTTCACATACAAGAGGACCTCGAAATACAAGTCCTAAGAATGTGCACTGTACAAAAACTTACCCTTTGTTTCATATGATAAACTATAATGTTCATGCATGGTAGCAACCTCCGCCACCCAAAGGGTGCACATATTACCTGACTTGCCTCTTAGTTCACTATTGGCATTTTTGCCAGGACGGCGGGGAAGCAAGAATGTTTCTAAATTCATGTTTGAAAACTATCACCTTTTTAAAAAATACTTCTCAATGCACTGATAGAATCTGATTTACCAAAGTGAAAGGTTCTGTATGTTAATGAAATATTCGTATTGAATTTTGAAGAGACTTTATCATATTTTTGCACGCTTGCTGTAAGATGTCTTTATAAATTAAGGTGTTCCTAAAGTTAGGCAGTTTAGGACACCCAATTTAATTTCTCTTTTTAACTGCAATAACATTTAAATGAACACTTGCCCGTTTATTTAATATATTTTAATTATAGTACTTTGTCGAGTAACCAGCAGCCCAGGGCTGCTGTTGACCAGAGGTCTGCACCTAAAGGTCAGGAGGGGTGCATGCGGCCTCCGGGCCGTACTTTGAGTATCATGTAGTTACAGGTTTGTGTTGGGTTTAAAAACAGTTCAAATTACACAGTAATTACTTTTGGAATACTTTTGGATTGCCTCGACTACTCGGGGTAGTATGCCTAGACACCACACCGGGGATCTCACAATGCAAGGTAATACTTTTTAAGGTTTGCAGTTTAGTTACCTTTTCTCTCATACAAAGTTCAGCTCAACACAGCATTTTCAGGAACATAACTCGTAACATGTTTTCCTATGGGAAAATAGTGTTAGCGGATTCTCAGGTAAGTGAACGACTTATGAGTGGGAGTTTTGGGGGGTTAGGACCAAGATTCCCCAAGGTCTAGGCAGGTACTCAAGTTGCACCACCAGTGGCACTGGGGCGGCTGGGTGCAGTGTGCCAAGAAGACGTCGGGGACCCTGTGGATTCCAATAAGGACCTTTGGTTCGGCAAAGATGCTGCAGACTCGAGCAGGGAGACTTCCTGAAGGCGCCCACTGGCTGGAGAGGTAAGTTGGGTTCTTGGGGGATGTCGGGCTACTGTTGGTTGGTCCGTGGGGCGTCTGGTGCAGGGGAGTCGTTTGGTGTTGGGTCTTCTTACCAGGTCCGGTCACGGTTGGGTTGACCCTTCAAGTTGAGGCTGCAGGCGTCTACTTGAGGGAGGTCAGGGTTTACCAGATCCCAGGTCAGGATCTCTGGAGAGACCTCCTCGTGGTGATGGGCCAATCTAGGGGGCTGCAGGACAAGCTGGGTTCTTCGCTGTAGGCAGGCCGGTAGGGCTGGGATCAAAGCAGTAGGTGTCCTCTTCTTCCTTGGTCAGTACGGCTCTTCAGTCCTTCATCTTTCTTCCTCGAGTCTGAGGAGGCAAGGTTCGGAGTTACCCCTAACTACTAAATTTAGGGGCGTTACAGGGGTGTGCAGGTTGGGACCATTGGGTCCCTTCCTTGAGGTGAATATACCTCCTATTATACTACCCTCCAGTGGGAGGGGGCATCAGCCTTTTCCTAATTGGCTGTGTCCCCTCATCTCCAAGATGGAGTTAAACTGAGATGTTTGCTTCACTTCGCCTACCCCACCTGAGGGGTGGGGTTGGCAAAGGTGGGCATACCTCTCCTCCTAACTCTGTTTTCCCTCCCAAGGTGGGGGTGAGGACCAGTGGGAGCCAGTTGCTGGGGGCCGCAAGAGTCAGGGACAGTTTACAGAGGTGGCAGATCTTTGAATGTTCCCCTTTCGTGGACCCAGCCGATTCTGGGGGAGGAGGTGTGACACCTCTGCCCAGGATGGGCTTTGTTTCTGGACCCAGAGAGTGAAGGCTCTCTACCCAGGGGTCCAGAAACCTGTCTGGTGGTGGCAAATGGCGGGCAGCCATTTAGGAACTACACCAGGGCCGCTCGTCTTTCAGGGGGCATCTCTGAGATGCCCTCCGTGTGCATTTTACATTAAATCCCACACTGGCGTCAGTGTGGGTTTAATGTGCTGAGAAGTTTGCTACCAAACTTTCCAGGTTTCAGTAAAGCCATTATGGGGCTGTGGATTTCGTAATGACCATCTCCCAGACCATATACTCTTTATGGCTGTACTGCACTTACAATGTCTAAGAATGGACTTAGACACAGTAGGTGTACAGTGCTCATGCCACTGTACTGGCACCTGGTGACTAGTGCACCTTGCTAGAGGGGTGACTTAACTAGTCCATAGGCAGTGGGTGGCAGGCGTGGCACACAGGGCTGTGTGCCATTTCGAGACTTCACTTTTCTCTGCACTAAAACACGCAGTCTGCAATGGCAGTGTGTGGGTGTTGAGGTGCAGGGCCTCTAAGGGTGGCACAATAGGTGCTGCAGCCCTCAGAGTCCTTCTCTGGTCACAGTGCCCTTGGTACCCATGGTACCTTTTACAAGGGGCTTACCTGTGGCAAGAGATGCCAATTGGGGATACAAAGGTACAGCTTTGGGAAAGAACACAGGCCCTGGGAACCTGATTGTCAGGAACCCAAAGCACACCAAGTCAAAGTGTATCATGTCAGGCAAAAAGTGGGAGTAACCATGCAACATGGGGCACTTTCCTACAGTCTACGTCACAGCTTCTTCAAGCTTCTCAGTTTCTGTCCCCTGGCAGCTTGGAGCAGGGGGCGGCATGGGGGGGACAGCCAAGAGGCTTTTTTCATTCCTTTTCTGACCTCTCTTCCCATTTTATACATAAAAGCCACCCCTAAGGTAGGCCCTGGATAACCCAGAGGGTAAGTTGCAATGTATTTAAATGACAGGACATGTTCTTTTAAGTTGTACATGTCCTGGTAGTGAAAAACTGAGTCTTTTTTCACTACAGCAATGCCTATCTTTCCCATTGGATAACATTTGGATTAACTTATTACATTTTATAAGAGTAATTTCCAATTGGGAAGACACGTTTGGTGTCTCTGGAATCCTAATATAAAATCCTAACTTGTGGTGAAATTGGATTCTAAAATACAATTCTGAAAATGCCACTTTTAGAAAGTTGCCATTTTCTTACTTTGACCATTTGATGCCTGCTGCCTGTATCTGCTCATATGGCTGGGGGGGGTGACAACTAGGCTTTGTGTGTTACCCCAAGACAGCCACACACAATGCGAGTTGACTTGATGGGCTATCCTGGCAGAATGGGAGGGAGGAGCTGCATACCCCCCTGTAGATAGTCTGGAACCAGGGCAGGACCTCTGTGCACTTCAAAGGCTTGTCTTTGAAGCCTTGCCCACTTCAAAGGCCCAACTGGGTATAAGTACTAGATCTCTGACACCACCACTTCAGTACACTTCTGGACCTGTGAAGACTCTGCCAGGAAGAAGGACTGCTGTGCTGCTGAAAGAACTGCCACTCTACTGGACTGCGGCGTTGTTGGTCTCTTGCTTTATTGCGCTTATCTGCTGCCTGCTGCCCTCTTGCCTGGGTTGGAAGAACTGGCCCTGCATCACTTGAACTCAAGTGACTCCAAGGGCTGGCTGGCCTCCTGATCTGAAGCCTCAGGGACATAACAGACCCCTGGACCTGTACTATGCCATCTGTGAGTCTACCCTCCCACGTGGTGCAACCCCAGTCCTGATCTCTTGGAGGTAGCATTAAGGTGCTTTACCAGTGGACCCAACACACCCTCTGCTGATCAACGCATCCCAGAGCAAAACAGACGCATCTCCTCGGCACAGTGGCTCATCTTTGAGCACAACTGACACATCACCGCAGTTGCGTGGATTGGACCAAAAGACTTGCATCGCCAAGACATCCTGCATCTTGGCACCGACACATTGCCTTCGGAACTGCCACTGACAACGCTTTTCCCGGCGCAAGTGCCTCGCATCGCCCGTCAGCGGCAGTCTCAGTGACGATGCATCGCCTAGACTGCACCACGGATCCTCGACACCAGCCTTCACATTGCAAGCCCAATTGAGAGGATCCTCAACGTTGACACATCAGGACCCCTCACCACAGCGTCACCGCATCTCGGAACCGACACTTTGCCTCTGCTGCGCAATGCATCTTTCACACGGATCCAGGCTATGATCTGGAACCAGGACTAGGTCCCTGTAACTGGCTTGTGCTCCATCGCTCTTGGCATGAACTTTTGACTTTGCCCTGGTCTAGCATGAACAGGTTTTCCCCTATAGCGCTTTGTGCTTTTTGGCTCTATATTCCACTTTAAAATTAAATATCTCAATTTCTACAAATTGGATTTTTGTTGTTTTGGTCTTGTTTTATTTATTAAATTAAGCTCTATTTTCTAACCTGACGTGGAATCTTTTTGTGTGCTGTTTTCACAGTTTTACTGTTTGAAATTTTGCATAAATACTTTACACATTGCTTCTAAAGTTAAGCCTTACTGCTCTGTGAGATGAGGAGCACAAAGTAATTAACAGAGGGTGAGCACAAAGTTAATTTATGGTTAACCTTGACTGGGATTGTGGTTACTACTTGACCAGGGCTTATGCCCCAGTCAACAAGGAACCCTATTTCTAACATTGGTGACCAGTAGTAAGGATAGGGCTTGCTTTTGTGCAGTGCCATACAGTGATTTGGGGTACACTTCTATTCTGTATCTAAGACCAATTTAAATTCTATATTCTCCCTGTAATGGAACGTAGAGTATTATGTAGTGATGCTGCTTTGGCCTCACTATGTCATACTCTGACAATACTCCACAGCTGGTCCTTGGATTCACAATAAAAAATACTTAGCTCAGTCCTGGTAGTGTGGCAGAGAGCAGTCAAGCTTTACTAGAGGAATTTGTGTTAAGCATTTCAGAGTTCCAAAATGGAAGATAAGTAATTGACACGACTTGAAGGAAATCCAACACCAATTTATATAAATAAAGCAGATTTTTATAATAATTTAGACACCAGAAAAATAAAATTAGTAGAGCATGTTGCTCTGGTATGAGTTTACCTTAAATAAGACAAGAGGCATTTGGAAAAACAGGGACAAGTTGGTTTAATTAAACACTGCGGCCATGAGCGCCTCAACAGAGTGCGTCTGCACAGTCTTTCGGTGTACTAAGTTTTGGCCGCTGTTATATACAGGTCATGATGTACACTAAAACAATTCTCTACATTCTAAAATGTATCTCAGTTGTTAATCAACAGACGCGGGCATCTTATAAAGACACTGATGGCTCTTTACCTTGGAGTGCTAGTGTGGGCCAGTGTGTGTGTCCAGATGTCCAGCATGAGGAGTCCTTGATTACTATGTGTGCTTTGCATGTTCTGTCCTGATTGGTTGAGTGGTTCTATCTACGTGTGGTATCTTTGTGATATTTTTGGGGAACACGAGCCCCTGGCCAAACCTGTTTTATTTGGGCCAAATTCCTTGGACCTATTTGTGGTGCAAATATCTATGTGTGGGATTGATTGGGGTTTTCGATGGGCGTGCATTTGTCTTTAAGTTAAGAGAGACCCCACTTGTGCCATGGTATTCGATAGGCGTGGGTGGGGGGTCATAGGGCTTGTCTAACCATTTATCTCTGACTCAGGGTTGATGGGGAGGTCACCTTGGGTGAATCTGACCGCAATGATACGACTTCATTGGAGCTCCTAAAAATGTCAGTCACTGGTATCCTTTTTATCAACATTCTCAGCATTGTGCGTACAGTTGTCATAGTATACTTGACATTGTTCTTACTAGTATTGACACAGTTAAGTTTGCTTAAGTCATAACGTACATCAACATTGTTTTTGCTAGCAACATTAGTCATTTGTGCATGGATTATGACATACATTGGTCTCGTTATTGCCAGTGCCATTGTGTGGGTACAGATTATGGCATACATTGATATTATAATGATGGGTTTTGGCATGGTCCTGTGGGCACAGTTTATAGCATACATTGATATTGCCTTAATTGATATTGCCATTGTTGGACCTGCACATATCATGGTACACGTTGACATCGTATTCACCCATTTCAATATACTCTATCCATATGAGGAAGATAGAATAGTTGAATCAAATAGAGAGTGTCTAGTTGATTCTTCAACCACTGTATCCTCCTCATATGTCATGACACTTAAAGTGTGTGTGTGGTGTCTGTAGCCTTTTCCCTTGCTATGTGCATACTACCTAATTTGAGGATGGCTTTTTACAGCAGGAAAGCCCCACTTGCAGGAAACCACATCACAGAAGGACAACAATGAGGATAGGTGTAAATGACGTTGATAATTTGGATACCCATAAGGGGATCCACAAAAAGATACTATGCAACTAGTCGTGCTCTGGGGCATCTCCTTCCTTCTTCATGTTGGTTTGCAGACATTGCAATTCTTGGATAGCACGGGCTAATGTTGCATTATCCAGGTTGTTTCCGGGTATAAAAGTACAACAGGAAGCACCAATCTTGGCACCCACTGTCCATAGTGGTCATCAAGTCCAACACGTACTGATGTTGCATCACCATAAGGCGGATGTCTCTCAATTCCTCCTTGATAGCGTTTAGGCTTACCTCAGTACTGTTTATTAATTTCATCATCTCACATCTGGGTATTTGTAACCAACGGGCGTTTGCTTTTGTGTGCATGGTGAAAAAGGGTATCGACACCCTGGCGTTTACTTGAGCTTCTGTGAACAGTCTGAATTTTCCTGGAATGTCCATGTTCTGAGCCCAGCCAAAATACTCGGCAGTTCTTGTCCTTCAAGCCTGATGTAACAGAGTTGTTTTCTTCTGTAATGGATGTTGAGACAACTCAGACCGATCTTCTCCAGGGATAACCAGGGTTGCGGTGTACATGGTCACAAGGATGTAGAGGCCACGCCATCCGAGGAACAGCTGGGAGTAGGTAAGGTCCCCACATTGCCAATAAAGATCCATCAATGTGGAGGTTCCCCATTGCAGGTCCAGCATGTGCATTATCATGCTGCAATTCTCATTGCTGCCCGACGGTATGGTTGCTTTGCCTCTAAAACATAAAGTACAACGTAAGTTTCTATACAATTAGGGGTTGCTTCTTCCCCTCCAACCATGTGTACCCATGGATTTCCCTATCCTAGATTTCCTGGCATGGGTGTCTATGCTGGCGTTTGACCCCCTCCCATGGGACTCCTCCCCACCGCATGATTGAGATGAGCGGCCCTGCACTGGAATTCTATGCTTGGGTCCATCTATCGTTAACAAAGGTGGTCCCAATGATGTTGAGGGCTGCCTGGGCCTGCAGACAGAGGCTGGAGCGTTCGTGTTTGTGCACTGGTGCGGTGGTTTTGCTACCTCTAGGAACCTCTTCTCTATAAAGTCCCGGGCCAAAGTGTGTTCTCCCCTCTGGTGCCCTTCCTGCGCATCCTGTCTACTTCGGATTGGATATCACTTGGCTTGGTGAAGAAATATGGTGCAGTGGGGATGCTTTCATACTGGGTGACGTTTTACTAGTGTCCTACGGGGTTCTACTCTATTGAGTTGGATTTTTTCCTTGATTCTGCATAAGTACAGACGGACAAGGCATTTTGATTTTTCAGGGGCTATCTCCTGTGATAAGTGAAGCCTATCTGTGCCTACGGTGTGAGGTACCAGTGAACAGACGTAACATGACCTGTTCATAGTTTGTGTCTGTCGGTCATGTGCTAATATCAGGTGTTGTGTAGGAGTGCGCTGTGTAGTGTGTGAGGAATACTAGCATTTGATTCAGTATAGATGAGGTAAGGGGTCTCTGTGCATGCAAGAATGTAGAAGTAGAGCTCATGAGATTAGGTAACTTTTAGCTCCGAAGGGGCTCAAGAGCACCCCAGCTAGAGAGAGCGTGTACAAAAATGCAAACACATGTAACTTAGGAATCTTTTCGTAGCTGTGGGGTCGTCTTCAAGGGAGATGTCTGTTAGTTGTCACCTGTCTGTTGTCCGGTGCCACAAAAGTCAGTTCGGAATTTGCGTTAGTTGATAGATTGGCCTCGTTAACAGTCTTTGAAAGCTTTTGTCAAATAAATGGCAGACTGCGGTCTTGTTGGTGCACTTGTAGTTTCAATCGCAGACCTGTAGGGTGAGAGCTGCAGGTTTTTTAGGTTGGCTGGGAAAAACGCATTGTAAGGCAGTTTTGAGGCAGTTTTGGAACATTCCTGCATCTATTTGTAAATGGTGTGCTCTATGGTTTCTAGTGGAAGGCGAATTTCTCTTAAACGGGACGGAGGTGATAAAATATTTAGTGGAATGATGACGTTTTAACCTAATTTTAGTGGGTGCTAGAATTTTGGGGAAAATTGGCACTTTTAAACTTTTTAAAGATTATTTGTATTATGGGTTTTTTACTCCTCTCTGTTCCACAGGGTGGACAGTACCCTGCAGGCTGCTTTGCTTAAAGGTGTGATGTTTTGACCAGCGCAGTGGTGTCCTTTGGTCTGCTTGAGCAGCGTGCAATTGTGCGGAGAGGCGGATGCTTGATTTTAGGACTAGAGCTTCCGTTGACACGTGTGTGCCCCTTTGGTCTCTGCACGTGTTGTGGAATGAAGTTCTTTCTATATGGGTTGCACCCTTCTTCTGGAGGGGTCGAGAATCTTTGGGCTGTTTTCAGGCTGTGTAACTGCACCATGCTATGTGCCACAGGGACATCTATTTGTCACCCAGGGTAACTGCACAATGCTATGTGCTACAGTGACATCTATTGATCAACTGGTGTAACCGCACAATGCTATGTGCCATAGGGACCTCTATGGGTCACCTGGTATAACTGTACCGTGCTATGAGCCACTGGGACTTCTATTGGTCACCTGGTTTAACTGCACCATGCTATGTGCCAAAGTAACATTTATTGCTCACCGGATGTAACTGCACCATGCTATGTGCCACAGGTACATCAATTGGTCACCTGGTGTAACTGCAGCATGCTATTTGCCATATGGACATCAATTGGTCACCGGATGTAACTGCACCATGCTATGTGCCACAGGGGCATCTATTGGTCACCTGGTGTAACTGCACCATGCTATTTGCCATATGGACATCAATTGGTCACCGGATGTAACTGCACCATGCTATGTGCCATAGGGGCATCTATTGGTCACCTGGTGTAACTGCACCATGACATTCGAATCAAACACTCCAGTGTATGCAGTGCCGTGGGTTAGAGTCCACCTATGTTGACATCATTGACAGTGTTGAATGGAAGGAAAGAGGGGGAGAGATGAAAAAGAAAGCGAGATAGAGGGATAGAGAAGATTTGTATTCTTTGGGGTAAGATATTCAAACAAGGAGAAAAGAAAAAAAATGTATTAAAGAAAGTAACATTGCATGAGAACTCCAAACCAGTGAAACACCAGGATTTGAACACATAACCTTTGGAATAAGAGTCTGCGACCTTAACCACAAGGCCACGGTGACTCATGAATAATCTGCAAAAAACCGTAAATATGACATTTGCATCAGACGCACAGAGTATGGAAAATATACTGGCTAGGAAGGAGGCACAATGGATCTTTTCACAGAAGGTGGACCAAGTTGGCCTGAATGACTGTATCGAATGGAATAAAGTAGGCTGATTGTCCATTAGAGATGCACAGTATTTGGTGTTAGAACTACTGGATGGGAGTACTGTGATTAGACAGCTATGAATACAACAAAATGAACCATGGTATTAGGTCCTGTTGATAAAACAGGACATCTTGCTCCAATCATGGTGGTTAGTCACCGCTGAGTATTTATTTATTTTGCAAAACGAAGAACCCTGGCTTGAACCTACATACTGCAGCACTACTACACAATTGTGAGTAATGTGCGTGAAGTCCTCTGGATTAAAATTAATTATGGTAAGCTACTAAGTAAACATTTGTAGGAAGACTCTAATGCAGTGTGGATATTATATACCAAGCGCATAGCACTTTTGAGTGACCACTTTTTTAGGCAAAATACCGGAAGGTTTAGCCTTTTCTTCCCCACTACATTTGTAACTGAAGGCAGTGATGGTAGGTGTTTCCTATAAAAAAAACAAGATCTCTCTACAATTGGTGAATGCCATTGCAAATATGAATTAGGGTGTATACTCAGTATAATATTAATGCATGTGAATACGGCACTAGTGGATGAATATATAATGGTCCCAGCACGTCTACACTCAGTACTTTGACATCTAACCATTTTGTAATAATGGAACTTGGGGGAGTGATGGTTGTTGTCCCCCGCATAATTATAACGTTTGTAATTGGGAAATGCCATTTTAAATACAAGTTCTTCTGTAGAATGCAGTACAAGCAAGATTTCACAATGGTTACGCGCATTTGACACCCCTCCAATATGGCACCGATAGACGACCACGTCTTGGACGTAGGTCACTGGGCGGGGTTATCTGGGCCCTTCCGGTATACGCCCTTGAAGGAGCACGCGAATGCCCTGTATGATCGGGAGGAGTGCAAGCTGGACGCGCCCTGAGGCGCGGTAACAGTGTGTGAGCGTGATGAAGGGCGGTGAGAGTGCCCGACGGATACTAAAGAGTCATTATAGACGCGGGGTCAGCATGCTCTAGTGATCCGCTGTGCCAAGTCGTGATACCAGTGACTTGGGATTTGTTTTGCCAAATTGGGATACCGCTGACTCGGTGGCATTATGGTTGAGTGTTCTGAGGTGTGGGCAGAGGGGGAGCCCCCACAAAATAATAATAAAAAATAATTTTATAGTATAGAGATGGTCTATTGCTAGTCAGTACAAATGCAGGAATAAGAATGTACCGAGTATGGGAAATTGACGTAGGTGTGGCATACAATCACTTACGAAATGGGGATTATGTGAAAACATTCAGTAGCGTGTACACACTTATTAATGTATGTGTGTATATACCCACAAGTTGACGGGCGGCGACTGTGACTGTTTACAGGGGATGTGTGGCTAAAAAGTGTGAACACTCCCCAGGAGGTGTGTTGCCTGTATGAATTCTGATAGCTACCACCTGGTAAATATACTACCACTACTGAACTGCATGTGTTAACATCTAGGCAATGCTGCCGGTTAACGTTTTAAGATGTTTCATTGGTTGGCACCATCTTTCTTTCTATCATCGTTTGCCAGTCACCATAGGCTAAGCTTGAAGTACCAGTGAGGTGATGACTGGTCCCTGAGCCCTGATGAAAATGCCGCAAGGTATTGGCAATGAAACATGTTGGCCTTTCCTAAATGAAATGTTCTAAAACATACCGTTCTTTTTAACCTGAGTGTGCTCACGGCATCCAATAAAGTATGTACATTTGCGAATGAGTCACAACTCATTTTAGCTTGGAGAAGCAAGTTTCGCTCTTTTTCACTACGGGGTCTGGTGGGCATAGAATGACACAAGCACTCTTTGTGCATTCTTTCACATATCATTTATGGCTCTTTATTTTTCTTCACCTCTCAAGCATTATTTTTACACTAATTTCCTTTCTTCACGGTCATGAAAGTCACCAATGATGAAAACGTGAGCAAACTGGTGAGTACCAACCAGCAGCTCCCTTGGTGATGCTTACGTGAGGTACTTTCTGACCTTACACACATTTTCTCTCCTTGATTACTTTAACAAGAGGATTTGCATTGTGGTAGATTGACAAACAGTGAGAATTGTACACCTGGATCCGGATATGATTGGCATTCTTTAGAAGCCAGCAACTGAGTAGAGATATTATTACACTGCCCATGGGATTCTTGAATAGGGTTGGTGTTCAAGCACAATCAGGTCTTTTATATATTGTGATTTAATTGAGTGGAGTGCGACCTGATTGATAATTCCCTCTTATGCTCCTTATTGTGTATGACCAGATGAAATGGAACCTGATCAGGTTGAGTTCTTGGTAACAGGGGGCCCTTCCAGGGCAGAACTGAGCCGGGAGCAGCAAACCTGCCCCTTCTCTTGAACCCCTCAGACAGCCAAATGCTGCTGAGGCTGCTGGGAGTGTCAGTGGATCCCACAGGATCTACTGGGATGAGGGGCTCCTTTACTCAGAGGGTAGAGACCCCAAGCCTGGTGCCACCAGGAGGATGGTCATACCTCTGAAGTTTAGGGGCTTCCTACTCACCATGGCACATGACATTCCCTTAGCAGGACACCTAGGCCAAAGTAAAACTTGAGACAGGCTTGTCCCACACTTTCACTGGCCTCACATGTCAGAGGACACCAATGAGTTTTGTTGCTCCTGTACCACCTGTCAAGCCAGTGGTAAGTCAGGTGGTACCACAATGGCCCTCCTAATACTTTTATTTATTTATTTTATTTATTGTGTTGTATAGAGCGCGAACTTGACCCGATAGGGTATCAGAGCGCTTTACAGGAAAACATAGCATTGCATAGACAGGCTTAGAATCACCAGGTAATGGATTGAGTAGGAGGGGGAGGGGGGCAGGATACATACGAGAGAGAGGGCACATATTTACAGATTACATTCACAATTACTCAAGACGAGACAACATATTTACAGGTTACATTTACAATTACTCAAGATAAGTTCCCAGAGTTCTTGGTGGGGTGATTAGGTAATCCGAAGGGAGGCAGTAGGCAGCCATAGATCAGGGTCATAGTGGTGGTTGAAGCTAAGGTTAAACGAGAAATTTAGCCCTCAGGAAGGTTTTGGCATCCTTTTTGAAGTGATCCAGAGAGGGGATTCTTCTGATGACAGGTGGGAGAGAGTTCCATATTCTTGGAGCAGCCCCGGAGAAGGCCCGATTGTAAGTTTTTTCCTCCGAAAGCGTGCAGGTAGGAGCAAGAGGTCTCTGGCCGACCGGGAGTTTCTGATTCCTCCGGAAGTCACAAGTTTCTGTGCAAGGTATGCAGGGGAGTTAGAATATAAAGCCTTGTGCGTGATGCATGCTAGTTTGAGCTGTATTCTTGCTTCAAGGGGAAGCCAGTTCAGAGCTTTCAGGTGTGGGGAAATATGGTTGAATTTCCTTGTGCCGGTAAGTAGTCTGGCGGCTGCATTGAGGCAGGCTTTTAAAGGTGCAAGGGAGATCTTGGGTAAACCCGAGAGGGTAGAACAGTCGTATTCCAGTCTAGAGATGACAAGTGCTTGGACTGCCATTTTTAGGTCGGGAGCATTGAGGAAGGGTTTCAATTTCCTAAGGTAGCTCAGGTGGAATCTGGCTGATTTGGCCATCGAACTGATGTGGTCCCGCATGTTCAGGTTGCTGTCAAGGGTAATACCCAGGGATTTGGCCAAATCTACGATTGTCGGTGGGCAATTTAAGGTTGTGATAGCTTTAATCCATGATTGAATCTCAGGGTTGGTATTGGGAGGTGAGCTAAGGAGAAATTCTGTTTTCTTTGCATTGAGTTTGAGCTGATTGGATGTGAGCCATTGGACAGTGAGTTTCAGAGCTTCATTCAGGGAGAGAATCTCTTCGAGAGATGAGGTTTTGATGTATATCTGAGTGTCATCAGCGTACATATGGTAGGAAATGTTAGCAGTGCGTAGTACTTCGGTGAGCAGTTCTAGGTAAAGGTTGAAGAGGGTGGGGAATAGGGTTGATCCTTGAGGGACTCCAACCGTGACCGGGGATGGTGCCAATAGGTTGCCGTTGATTAGGAATCTCTGTGATCGGTTTTGGAGGAAGGCACTAAACCATTCAAGAACAGTGCCCTCCAATCCCATCCTGAGTTTAAGGCGATCGAGTAGTTTTTCATGGTTGACCGTGTCGAAGGCCGAGGATAGGTCCAGGAGGATTAGGAGACAGGTTTTGCCTTGGTCAAGGGCTTGGAGGGCATTATCAATGATGTGGAGCATGGTGGTTTCAGTGCTGTGCCCAGGTCCTACACAGGGAATCCCCACCACTACTTGTGGCGGGGATTCCCTTTGAGAGGGTTGGGATTGACATAATTGGCCCATGAACCCTCCAACTGCATCTGGGCACAGTTATATTCTAGTGGTGGTGGACTATGCCACTAGGTATCCAGAGACCCCTTAGAACTACCACAGCTCCTGTGGTGGCCAGGGCCCTCCTGGGAATTGTTTCCAGAGTGGGTTTCCCTAAGGAGGTCTTAACTGACAGAGGTACAAACTTCATGTCTAGTTATATCACTGCAATGTGGAAGGAGTGTGCAGTGAATTATAAATTCACCACACCCTATCACCCACAATGCGATGGGTTGGTTGAAAGGTTCAACAAAACCCTAAAGGGTATGATCATGGGCCTCCCAGAAAAACTTAGGCGAAAATGGGATGTTCTGTTGCCCTGCCTTCTCTTTGCCTACAGAGAGGTCCCACAAAAGGGGGTTGGCTACAGCCCTTTTGAACTTTTGTTTGGGCATCCAGTTAGGGGTCCCTTGTGTTTGGTGAAGGAGAGATGGGGGTTACCTCTCAAGCCTCCCAAGAAAGACATGGTGGACTATGTACTTGGTCTCCGCTCTAGGATGGCTGAGTACACGAAGAAGGCCTGCAAAAACCTTGAGGCAAGTCAAGAATTGCAAAACGCTTGGCATGACCAAAAGGCTGTACTGACTGTTTATCAGCCAGGACAGAAAGGATGGGTGTTGGAGCCTGTGGCCCCAGCAGCTCTCTAAGACAAGTGGAGTGGACCCCATACTATTCTTGAGCAGAAGAGAGAGGTCACCTACTTGGTGGACCTTGGAACTCCTAGGAGCCCCCACAGGGTGCTCCATGTAAACAGGCTCAAACCCTATATGGATAGGGCAGACATGGGCTTGCTCATGGCTACTGATGAGGGACAGAAGGAAGAGAGTGACCCACTCCCTGAACTCCTCACACAGAACCCTGATGATGGCTCAGTTGATGGTGTAGCCTTGGCAGGCAGCCTCATTGAGCAACAGCAGATTGATTGCAGGAAGGTCATCAATCAATACAGGCACATGTTTTCTTTGACTCTTAGTCAGACCACTTGGTGTATCCATGAAGCGGACACGGGTGAGAGTCTACCTGTTAAAAATAAGATTTACAGGCAGCCTGACCATGTCAGAGATTGCATCAGGACTGAGGTCCAAAAGATGCTGGAATTGGGAGTAATTGAACCCTCAGATAGCCCTTGGGCTAGTCCAGTGGTCCTGGTACCCAAACCTCATACCCAGGGTGGTAAAAGAGAAATTAGGTTTTGTGTGGACTACAGGGGGCTCAATGCAGTCACTAGGACTGATGCTCACCCTATTCCTAGGGCAGATGAACTCATTGACACTCTGGCCTCAGCCAAGTTCTTGAGCACATTTGACCTCACTGCTGGATATTGGCAGATCAGATTAGCGGACGATGCCAAACCAAAAACAGCATTTTCAACCCCTAGTGGGCATTATAAATTTAGTGTAATGCCCTTTGGCTTGAAGAATGCACCTGCCACTTTACAAAGGGTGGTGAACAAAGTCCTTACAGGCCTGGAAGCCTATAGTGCAGCATATCTTGATGATATAGCTGTCTTTAGCGCCACCTGGGAGGATCACCCGGTCTACCTAAAGAATGTTTTGAAGGCTCTGTAGAAAGCAGGTCTCACTATCAAGGCCACCAAGTGCCAGATAGGGCAGAGTAAAGTTGTGTACCTGGGCCACCTTGTGGGTGGAGGCCAGGTTCAACCATTGCAGAGCAAAATCCAGATCATCATGGACTGGGTTGCTCCCACTACCCAGAGTCGGGACAGAGCTTTCTTGGGCCTGACTGGGTACTACAGAAGATTTGTAAAAGGATATGGGTCTATAGTGACTCCCCTGAATGATCTTACATCAAAAAGGATGCCCAAGAAAGTTCAGTGGACAGTTAGCTGTCAGAAGGCATTTGATGATCTCAAGCAGGCCATGTGCACTGCTCCCATTCTGCAAAGTCTTGACTATTCCAAACAATTCATTGTCCAAACAGATGCATCTGAGTTGGGGGTAGGGGCTGTGTTGTCACAACTTAATGCAGAGTGGCAGGAGCAATCAGTAGCTTTTATTAGTAGAAGGTTGACCCCCAGAGAGAAACGTTGGTCACCCATTGAGAGGGAAGCATTTACTGTGGTTTGGGCTCTGAAGAAGCTGAGGCCATACTTGTTTGGCACTCACTTCATTGTTTAGACAGACCATAAGCCCCTCTTATGGCTAAAACAGATGAAGGGTGAAAACCCCAAATTTTTTAGGTGGTCCATTTCTCTACAGGGGATGGACTATACAGTGGAACATAGACCTGGGAGTAACCATGCCAATGCAGATGGACTCTCCAGATATTTCCACTTAGAAAATGAAGACTCAACTGGGCAAGGTTAGTCTCATCTCCTTACGTTTTGGGGGGGTTGTGAAGGAAAGTAGGATCTGCTTCTTATGGTTACCCCCACTTTTTGCTTGATGTTACACTGTTTTTGACTAGTCTGACTGGGATCCTGCTAATCAGGACCCCAGTCTACCTGCTTTCTCTCTAAAATGTTATGTCATGTACTTGGGTACACTCCAGATTGGATACTGGGGTACGCTTGTCAGTCCCTAGTATATGGTACACATGTACCCAAGGCATAGGTACACCAGAGGCCTCCCATGGGCTGAAGCATGTATTATGCCACCCATGAGAGGCCATGGAACATGGAACTACAGGCATGCCATTGCAGCCTGTGTAAGTTGGTGCATGCACCACTTACTAAAGATAAGGTTTACTATAACTTAAGGTCACTACACTTAAAACCTATAAGTCACCCCTATTGCAGGCCTTAATGATCCTGAAGGCAGGGTGCTTGGTTCTAAGTGAGTCCATTCTCCCGGGTTGTTAGTGAAACAGCCATATACCATTTATAGGGGGGCATTATGCGACCGCTTGATGATCAACTCTAAAACGGCTGAAACAAACCCTATCGTGTTTGGTGTCAAACATGTTGGAATCATACCCCCACACCAGTAACCGGTGTGGGAGGAATGATTCCAACCCTCGGAAGCGAGCTTCATGGGGTTCCTGGTGTTCACGGTAACAGCCTTCTAGCTCGGGACAGCACCAAATGGTTGCTGCCAACCAGAGACACATTTCTGCCCTCCTGCTGCTGAGCCAAGCTCAAGCAGGGGAAGGCAGAACAATAGGCATCCTGTCAGACAGGATTTAGTGTATTAGAGCTTGGTGGGTGCGCTTTCCAGTGACTGAAAGTCTGCATGAGGGGCACATTTGGTGTCCCTGTGCATAGTCCAGTTCAAACCAGTCCTGAAAGCTGTTGGCTCCTGCTCTGGCGTGAAACTGGACAAAGGACTTGGGAGTAACCTCCCCTTGGAGGGTCCCCTGAATCTTCCCAACCCACTTCTGTGGGTACTTAAGGGCTTACCTGGCTGTAGGACCTTAGATTCATAGTGGACAAGATTCAGAACAGAAACCACTGCACTTCGACCGTCAGGGCACTCTGGAGTTTGCTGGACTTCGTTTGGGCCTGACTTTATCTCCCTCTCAGTCTGCTGCATCGTCTGTGCCTTTGCACTGTACAGGATCCATGTAGGACCTGTGGAGCATCCAAGACCACTGAAGATAATCTCCCGTGGAGTGAAGGATTCACTCCCCTGCATTCGCAGGCACCGCAACACTGCTGACCGGTCTGCTGACCCCAAGCTCCTCCAGACTCCAAAATGCTCAGCACCACAGGAGGTGGGTTTCTATGTCCCTTGAGGCCCGAGCTGCCCTCTCACCAAGTTTGAGGTCAGAATCCCTCATGGGGGCTGAAATACCCGAACCACTGTGTACTTTTGCAAGTGCATATGCTTGTTGGCAATTCTGCTGCAAGTGCATTGGGCTTCGAGTAGCTCCAACCTCTGGCACCTGTTGCCCAAAGATCTTCAACCACCTCGCGCCGGGTGCTCCGCGGCCTTTTGTTTTGTGAAGCTGCTCGAGGTCCTCTCGCGACTCCTGTGCCTCTGGCCTGTGGGTCCAATTGAGGGTCAACTTTGCTTTTCTTGGGCTCCCCTGGTTGCTCCAGGCTTGCCCTGACTCCCCCACTTGTGGTGAGTCTCCTGGACCTTGCTGGTCGGAACCGTACACTGCCATGACCTTCTGCATGGGTTGCTTTTGACAAGACTTGTTGGTGCTCCCGCCGGACGCCAACCCCTCAGCGCTCGTCTTCCTTCATGGGACAGCTCACATCTGGCTCCTGGTCATCCTAAATGTTGCCTGGTCCCCGCAGCTGCAGAGTCATGGTCACAGTCAACTATCCTGAAACATCCGACATCGGTGGGCATTCGTCTACCAAGCCCCTGGTCACTCCCATGTAACCCAGACTCTGTCCCCTCTGCTTTCAGGTACTTCTCGACAAGAATCCACATTTGGATTCCAACGGACACTTTCTCCCCTTCCATTTGTGGCACTTTCCTGAAGTCCTCCATTGGGTTCGACAGCGGTTTCCGATGCCACTTCACACCTATGCACCCGGCTTCCCTGGGATAGGTAACTTGGGTACTATGGTATCCATGGGTGGGGTGGCTCTCCAACCTACTATCTTCCACGGGATTTCTTCAGGGTCCACTGGGAAGGGTCCTTAATCTTTAAAACTCCAACCGCGACTTTCACATAGAGTTGTACGGAGCACGCGGTCGTGTTCCCACACTGCACCTCTCCATGTGGGGTCCCTATCTACTCACCTTGGGTGGTTCCTTGGGGTCCCAGCGAATCTATGTCCTCTCGACATCGTCCTGACTCGAGTCATAGTTCTTATACCACTTTCTTAGTATATGGTTTGGTCCCCCCCTGGGGCTCACCGTATATTAGTGCTATTTACTGTCATTTCTTTGCTGAAGTATTGTGTGCTTTGTGTCTATCTCCATGTAGGAGATACTGTAACATACTAGATAGTGTGATATAATAAATATTTTTATAACTACTGTGTGGTTCTTTTTTCATTTAATCTATACTATAAGATTGCATTCTGGTAAAACAAGCTGCTTTACACTAACCCTGGGCGTAGCTCGCGTAGCCGTGCTACGCAAAATTCCGCAAAGGTGCAAAAATATTCCGTGAGCTACGCGGATTTCCTCAAGCACGCAGAGTTGCTTGTTCCGCCCATTTGCGATGCGTTTTTGACGTTCGGGAACGCGTATTGCGTGTTCAGGAACGCGTATTGCGTGCACGGGGGCTAATATAGCGCAAACTTCACCACGCGGTCGCTGATTGGCGCGGCCATCTTGTTTTTCATGTTTGCTATGGTTCTGCGCCTGTTTTTCTATCCTCCCTATATCTTTTCAATCCTTTGTTTCTAAAAACTTTTTTCTGATCTTTTTTATTTATTTTCTATCCCTCAATATTCCTGAGTGTATATTTTGTGTTTTTTTTCCTACTTTTTGTGTGTTTTTAGTGCGTTTTTGACTTCCTTTCTTACTACCTACATTTTCTTTTCTGCCCCCGCCTCCCTAGAACCATGGTGAAGACACTGAGGAAGAGTAAGAAGGGCCAGGGGAAGAGGAGGAGCGAGAGCCGCGACCGCCTTCCTTGCGGAAGGCGTCGTCCAGAAGGGGTGCAGGCCCAGGCCATGTTTTCTGAGGTGGAGGTGGCTGCACTGTTTTTTCTTGTCCAGTGCCACCTCCCCGTTAACCCTGGCAGCAGGCGGCAGGCCTGGGTCTGGGTACGGGCTCCGGGAGCGTCACCAGCTGTGGGAGAGGGTGCGCCAGGCAGTGTTTCACTGCTCTGGTGTCCCCGCACCCATAACCAACTGACGCACCGGTGGTCCGACATCCTGGACCGGGAGCAGGACCTGATGGACCTGCTAGGTGTTCAGGTCCCGGGGCTTGGTGAGTAGCTAATTATATTACTATTGTGTTCTTTTTGTTCTGTGTTATTGCGAATATTATTTTTTTCCCAAATAGCAAGAATGCTGCTGCTTACATGCAGGTAACTTACGTTTAAAAATCTTATGTTATGTGATTTTTATTCTTCCAGACAGGTGCTCGGCGCTACTAATCGTACTTGTTTGCAACTTTGCACTTGCTTGGGCTGGTTATGTAAGAGAGGTTAGATCATTTAAGTTAGGTAATGCAGATAGGAAAGATTCCAGTCCTTTCCTTTGTCCTGTCAGGCTACCCTGTCACTAAGATAGTGGTAGTCGTTGGTTAGTTAGCATTATTTGGTAATTTAGCGGCCTGCGTGACGCGTCCTCTCACATGACTTCAGTCCTAGTGGATAGAACCTTTTGTAGTTCATATAGTGAGTGAATACTAGCAGCCAACCAATTTGGTGTGTGCAATATGCATGCGTCCATCTATGCATTTGAGAAGAATAAATGCAGACTTAGTAATTGGCCCGTCAAAGGAGGTTGGATTGAGACTGAGAGATGATTGCGAATGAGATCGGAACTTAGAAGCAAATATAATTTTTTTGCAATTCATTCCAAAGTCTGGAATAGGCGGGCTAGGTATGTTTAGGATTCAGGAATCTAAATGGAACCGTGGAATAATAAAGATAGGATGGTCCGGGACTGCGATACTCGTCGGCTACTAGTCGATCTGATTTAGGATAGGTCAATGTTATTGCAATTGCAGTTTCCTGTCTTAAAAACGTTTTAGAGCGATTATTTAATATTTATTTATTTAACTCAAATCATTTTTTGTCTCTTTAATTATGCCTTACATGATCAGCATCCAGGGGCAAGAAGAAGAAGACTGGGTCTGCTGAGGCCGGTGCGGGAGCCGGAGGGGCCTCCCAGGGACAGCAGGAAGCGGCCTCAGGCGCAGATGGCTCTGCTGGCCCCAGTAAGTCTTCCTGGTGTTATATTAATATTTCCCTAACTTTTACCTCTCTATTATTTCCATTTCCTAATTTTAAATTTTCCCAAATCCTCTTTGATCTATCTTTCTAAATTCTTGTTCTTGCTCCATTACCTACTAACATTGTTTCTAGTGTCTGTTTTTTTTCTCTTTTTTTTTTTTCATCAAATCAAACTGCCTCTGACTCTGTATTAGTCTGTCTGTAGCTTGCTTTTTTCTGGTTTTCCACTCAGCTTTCCCTCTCCCCTTATATATTTTGTGGATTGCCTAGTAGTGGTACTGTAAGACTCAGAGAACCTAGGCTATTACTAGTACTAGTAGTAGTAAGGACTCCTTACTACTACTAGTACTAGCACTAATCTGCTGTGCAGATTGCATGCCCAAGTAACGTATTCTACGCAGGTGAGATGAGAAGGCTTTCTTTTACTGTCTCATGCTCAATCAGTAAATGGTGGTCACTCAAGTTGGACACCCCAAAGTGGTATATTTTACTTTTTCTAATCCAGGCCTAGTACTTTTTTTATTAGCAGCAGTTGATGGTGAATACTGAACAACTGATTACCGTGCACCATGGCTGGAAGGAAGTATGAGGAGGAGGACGGCACCATTATTTTCCAACTAAGATAGACCCCATGTCCACCCAGTTGGCCACTCTTTCTTCTTTTCAAAAAATGAGATGCACCAATAGCTCTAGCCACTGAGTCCCATCCTTTGGATTGTCATCTTCTTGAGAGGGTTTTCAAAAATTGCCGGACATTTTGTTATTTTTGATAGGACATACTGTCTACTCTACTCTAGTATCCGATTTGTAGATAGTGATGTGTGTGGTGTATGTATTATTATGTATTTTCAATCTTGCTAATGAAAAAAATTAATAGGGGAGGCGTATATGGCATCTAAAAATGTGAAATGTTTTTTCCAGGCGTACCGACCACCAGTGCCGGGGCCAGTGGCGAAGGCCTTGCCACTCCGGAGGGAGCCGATGCCGCAGCTGCAGGGAGTGGGCCAGCAGCAGTGGCTGGCGGTGGTAAGTCATATTCCTTACTTATTGAGAATGATGAATACAGTTACACTTGCTGCAAGGGTGTACACTCAGTACACTGTACTTCTGCTGAGACTAAGTTGTTGTGAACACTGACAAGTTGAAGAAGACACCCTTTACTTAACATTAGCAGTAGCAGGAGTTGAGTAACTAATGGCCTATATTCTATTCTATCTTCAACTCAGCAGAGAAAGTTTATTGACAAAGACAAAAGTCAGACGACATGTAATATATGACTGGCAGAGAAGGATGTGTGTGTGTGAAGGAAGGGGCCCCGGGATGCATATAGGTGGCTGATAGGATGCATGGGTGGTTGAAGGATGGGTGAAAGGTGAAAGAAAGCAGAAATGATGCCTGCCTGGGTGGGTGAAACTGTATGGGTGAAAGGAATCCTCCAGGGGGTTTGAGGGGTCAAACTCAAAGGCAAGCAAGGATGCATGGGTGGTAGTTAAATGACAAATGTATGTTGTCGGTGAAAGGTTTATGTGATAGCCATGTTTGGATGGATGGATGCCTGGATGGTATCATAGTAGGTGAAGAGTCAGACTGGATGAAGAGAATGTGAAAGAAAATTAAACCGTGCCAGAGTACCAAAACCAAGGGTGAAGAATAAAATAATGCTAGAAGAGCAATGCAATGATAAATAAGCCCTGGGAAGAATAAACAAGGACTAGTTTTTTTCAAGGTTTTTGATTCAAAGGTTTGAGGTTGTTTTTCTGAATGGAATACTCTCTTGACTAACAGTAGTTATAACATATATATTGTGCATGACTATGTACTATGTACCCTACCCACACATCATCAATCACCTCCCTCCGACTCTGAGGCCCACTTCCGCTCCAGTCCCTACCCATGTCATTGACTGTGTCAGCCATGGGTGGCCTATCAGCTGCATGGTTAACTACTTACAAATATATATGTAAGTCCGTTTTTATATAGCACAGCTACTCACCCTTACGGGTCTCAAGGCGCTGGGGGCCGGAGTGGAAATTAAGTGAGCTATTGCCCAGAGTCACATGGTGCTGAGCTGAGCTGCCGCTGGAGCCGGGGATCGAACCGTGAACCCTGTGCTCTGGAGTCAGCTGCCCTGGCCGCTGCACCACACCTCTCCACAAATCAGTATGTCATCATCATCACGTGAGTGATGTGACGTCGTGCTGTATATCATCATCATTCATATTAAGCATATATCATGTGCCTTATTGTAGCAGTCAGGGTGAAAGTGAAATTGAGCTTTTGCCATTGATTTAACAGAGTATGGTCTTATTGGAAAAATAGATAATTGTGTAGTACAGTTGCCCCACCTGCAGAGTGCAGACAGTAGTAAAGTAACGTGAGTCTGCGACACAAGTATGTCTGTCTAGGGCACAAGCTGACTGAGCTGGCATGCCTACAAGATTGATTGTGCTAAACAAGAGAGAGAAGAAGGATACTTGTCTACTCCATAGTGCCTAATGCCTGAAAGTCTAATCATCAATTATCACATCCAAATCTTAGGGGCCGAGTAAGTGAGGATACCACAAATGTTATGTGCGGCTAGTGCTACTGTGCCACTATAATTTTATGTGTATAATTTTGCGTTACTGTTTTGCAAAGAGTATTGGTTACCATTGTCTTTTTTCTTTCTTGATATAGTTACTCCTTCCCAACCCAACAGGCAGGATTTAGCAGCAAGGGCACGGCAACGCAAGCTGGAGGCCATCCGGGACGAATATCGCCGGCTGGTTGTCCTGGAGGAGGAGGCAATTGCACGTTCCTCCAATGCCCCAGCCAGGCCCCCCCGTGCCTCTGGCGGTACGGCTCCGTGTTCTGGCAGCCACCCGCTGCACCTCGTCATCATCAACCACTGCTGCCCACCCCTGTTGTTCCTGCAGGAACTTTCAGCGCCGCATGCTCCTCCGGATGGCGCGCCTAGAGGCCAGGCTGGAGGAGGTCCTGGAGCGTAGTAGCCGGCACGCCCGCCGCTAGACCTGTCTTCTTTAACCTTGCCCCTTTTTAAATCTTTTTTTGGTGGGTGGGATGTTGGGAGTTGGGGAAACTTTGGGTGTTGTTCTTGGACATTTACTTTGGACTTCTTAGAGTGACATTTTGGAGTGGATAATCATGGACATTTAATTTACTGGACATTAGTTGGGGTTAGGGAGAGGGGTGGGTCAGGTGTTGTGGGTTTCTTCTAGTTTATTTGTTAGGGTAATACATTATTTATAGTTTTACAATACATATGATGTAAATCTTTTCTGGGGGGGTTATTCTTTTACGTTGCCTTGTTTGTTTCCTCCTTTGCTGCAGGGCTGCAGCCAGTTTTTGAAATCTGCCAATAGTGTAACACACCAACAGGTAGATGCGGTACCCTCACTTGTCCTACTACTGTCAGTCTCTCCTCCTAGTCTATGCATTCTGCAACTAAAACCCCTATGTAGTATGTACTCGGAAGGATGTGGATGTGTGAATTAATTAATTTCCATAGTGTGTACATTATTGCCTCCTCCACACTTCTTCTCTTACCTGTGATTGATGTTTAGGCGAAGCGATGGCTGCATGGTGATGGTTTGGGTTCCCAAGGTGCCATGGTTGGTGGTGGTAGCAGTAGTAGACAGTTGCATTTGCAAAAAAAGAAAATGAGATAGTCAGTCACCTGAGGGAGACTAGGGAATGAGTAGTAGAAGTACAGTACACAAGAAGACTGCCAAACAAGAAACCATGATGATGATAAGCAATGCTAAAGTAAATAATGGTGGCAGGGTTAGCCTAGTACAAGTTACAAACTGAAGTTGACTCGACCTATGAAGTGGACAAGCGTAACCTTGAGTGCTGGAAGGATGATAAATCGATGCCGGCAATTAATAATTATGATGGATTATGTTCCTCTGGGAAAAAAAATGAATAGTGATTACTGAGCATGGGTGGGCAATCTAATCTATATGTTGCCAGTGTGGGCTATTTATACTTCAAGCAGAAGAAGATTCTCGCCCTGCCTTGAGTTAGTGTTGCTTTCACCACATCCCCCCAAGCAAGTGTGTGATCAATTATTGGTGTAAATTTATAATTTAGTCACACCTCAATATAAATCACACAGACTGGGGGAAGAGGGTTAGGGTTTGATGACTGGTTGGGAAGGGGTATTTGAGGGAAAGGTTTGACAAAGACAAACACTACACATGGACAACACACAATCTTGGCAGAGGACCATCATAAATCTGTTAAGGGAGAAAAAGGAAATGCATGCATGATGATGACTTGATGATGAGTAGTACTAGACTAGTAGTAGTACAGGGCAGCAGTATATTATTATTATTATTATTATGCAATTGCCTTGCCTGTCTGCCCCCAGAGAGACCCAAGTTACATACATTTTATGTTCTGATGTACCGGGCTTCCTTTTAAAGCTAGCAAAGAAAATTAAAAAGTATCTGAAGGAGTCAAATATAAGCAAACATAATAAACAACAACACACACAGTCGTAATGATTGAAGAGAAAAAATGAATCAAATGAAAAGATGATACTACAACTAGGTTATGGTCAAATTGGTAGTTGCATCTTGGCAGTCGGCATTCCTCCTGGTCCTTCCTTCCACGGACACTCCGTCCGTCAATCTTGGGTGCCTGCCTGGCGGATGCAGATTGGTACGGTAAGTGTGAGTTGTTTTTCCCAGTTTAGCAGAGGGTAAAGGCCGGCCTGTAAGTGTAGATGGAAAAACAAAAGGGATATTGAAAAATCAAGGACAAAAGTAAAGTTAAATTGCATAAATTAAGGAGGAGTGCAACAAGAAAACTTTCAGAGGCGGCATGGCTAAATCATGTCTACTCTGTTTCCAGCATCTACAACAACAGGAGAAGGCCTGCGGCGCCCACCCAACCTCCACTTACCTTAGATTTTGAGCCAGACAGCACTGAGCACACATACACAGCAACATAGGATTTTCCAAATTAAGTAACTAAATCAATGCACCACTGTCAGTCATACCACTACACTCACCTCCACCACTACCAGACATGAAGGTCTGGTGTTGTTGTTGTTGACTTGTTTACCTTTTAGGCCACTTCATGAAATGCCTCGAGTTATTCCATCAATCATCTACGATCCTACTGACTGACTGCGAGTATGATATGGTCATCATGGTGTCCAACTCTGTAGTGTACCGAGTGAGTCTAGAATCAAAAATGCAATGGATAGGCCTGCAGTAGTACAATTTTGTTATTGAACAACAAGAAGGGAAACATCGACTTGACTCACTTTTTTGTGTGTAGTTTAAATACTAGTAGACTAGACATCATGCACAACAACAACACAAACACCAATCATTCAGAGTCAGCGTCCAATTTATGCCATCATTTACCTGTTCTTACGGGGCAGTCCCTCTAGGCTCGGAAAGGAGGATAGCTATAGTCGGGTTCTTTGGAGGGACTCGACGAGGCAGGCACACATTTCTCATTTCTTGTACTATTTTCCATCCAATGTATGGCTTGAGGGAAATGGATTTAGGGCGAGTCAGGACTGGAGCAGGACTGGGGGGGGTGGACTTACTTCTTCACTGACTCCACAGGGTTGCAACTCCAATGCAGCAATAAAAGAGTAAGACGGTGGTGATGGATTTGTTGTGATTCGAACCAGAAAGACAGTGACACACAAAAATAATAAAAGAAATTAATATTCCTTAGCTGTATCTTTTTTTTTTGGGGTGTCATAGCAAGAAAGAAAGTAACAAGTCGAAAGCCTAGTTGTTGTCAGGGAAGTAGAGCTCATCCTCGAACTCTGGTGGTTCACCCAGAAGTAGGTCATCTAACACACTACTTCCATCATGACCTAAGTCGCCATCATCATCTTCCTGCTGTGCTACTTCAGGTATGGTGTAATCCGGTGGTATAGAGTGCTGATTCATTTTGATCATGGTTAACCTCTCCACCTTTTGGGGTGAGCGACTGGTCCTTCTCATTGTCAGAAAGGCACCAGCAGCACTGAAAAAACGCTCAGAAGAGATACTTGTGACAGGGAAAGCCAGATAGTTTATTGCCAGCCTGCTGAGCACTGGCCATTGACGCCTTTTCCCATACCAGTACAGAAATGGGTTTTGATCAATGAAGACCTCTGTTGGGTAATCCAGATAGGCCTGGACCATCCACTCAATGCTCAGGGGTGCTCCGCTTTGCTCGGCCTCTTTTGCCTTTGCCTCAGCACTGGACCTAACAAGCCCTTGCTGTAGAAATCATTCCTGTGCTGATTTTGGTGGGGCTGATGCTCCTGTTCGTGTTGTTGTTGATGTTGTTCTTGGTGGTTTTGGCTGATGTGAGCCAACCGCACTGCCCTCAGGCTTTGAAGTTGAACTTGATGCCGGCTTCCCTGCAGTACTTGTGGCCTGGAGTAGCGGGCCTCTAATTCCCTTTCATTCTTTTTCTAAGCAACTGGCTTCTGCAGCTATCCATGTTTTGTAGTTGGCAACATCCCCTTCTGAAAAAGGAATCAATGTGTTCAGTACTGGCTTGTACTGTGGATCCAGAATTGTGGCACAAATGTAATGGTTGGATGACACAATGCCTCTTTGCACCCTTGTATTTTCAGATAAGCGAAGGGTTAAGCTCTCCACCAACTCATATGCTTCTTTTTTTTCCTCCACACCTGCGTACATTGCAGACACTCCCTTCAGCTGTTCCTGTAGCATGTGCAACAATGGGATAGCTTGGCACATAGTACAGTCCTCCTTGCTGACTTCGCGTGTGAAGAGCTCGAAAGGAAGTAGCATCTCTGTCAGGCATTTAACTAGTCCCCAATGATACATCTTAATGATCATGCCTTTCACAGTAGCATCCCCTCTTTGCATGACATATTCATTGATTGGTCTGTATATCTCAAAAAGATGTTCAAGCATGTAATAAGTTGAGTTCCAACGTGTTGGCACCTCCTGGATGAGTGCTTTAACTGGCATTCTATGCTCACGTTGAATGATCCTCAGCTGCTTCCAGGCTTTAAAAGAATGGCTGAAATGTGTGCAGCTTCTTCTGCAGGTGGTCAGTAAGCTGCTGACTCTGTGTTCTTTTTTCAGAAAGTCTTGAACAATGATGTTAATGCAGTGCGCCAAACACAGGACCCTGAAATAGCCACCATCGGCCATGGCCTTAACTATATTACTACCATTGTCCGTGGCAACAAAACCAATGTTAAGCCCTCTTGGGCGCAACCATTCAAAGACCTTGCTGTCAAAGTCTTCCAAAATGTTTGCAGCAGTATGAGATTTCTCCATGGCGAACGTGGCTACAGTTGCATGTTTCCGAGTGGCATTAAAAATCTTAGCAGTGTCAGCAACACCTGCTGCAGATATCTTTTCTCTAACCCCCACAAAAGAGATCCAGTGTGCAGTGATGTACATGTAATCAGTGGCTTGGCAACTGGTCCACATGTCTGTTATCAGGTGGATAGTGTGAACAGCACTTTGCTGCAAAGCTTGTCCAGTTACAAGAAAGGGTACGACCCAGTTATGCCACCAGGACCTGGGTAATTGACAGTACAAAAATAAGGCGGTCCCAGTGGGACAATTCAAAAGAACACAATTATTTATGCAGCAGCATCCATTAAATTACTTACACTAAGAAATTCTGCTCAATATTATTTATTCATATTGAACATCGGTCTGAATCTTCAAAAACCAGCAAAACATCTGGGTTTCAAGCACCGTAAACCACCAAAGGCTGGGTGGTTAAAACGTTAGTAATGGGCCTGTGGGCTCCTCAGTCAGAGAGCGGAAAGATGGCACATTTTCAGAGGTAGTAATAAAATTGTTTGTTATTCCTTTTCAAGCAAAACTTCCAACATGGGGGCCGAGTTTAAATCCAAGGGTTCCCAAATTACTTGCGAAAAGAGAAAGAAAGCTGTCCTCATTACAGGGTAAAACAAATTGTAGAAATTCCAAACGGCCTCTGAGGTACCGAGATTTCTCTAAGTAGAGTGCATCCGTTCACATCATCCTCTTTCCTCTCTCTGACTGAGGAGCCCACAGGCCCATTACTAACGTTTTAACCACCCAGCCTTTGGTGGTTTACGGTGCCCCTTCACAGTCCTGAGGAAGACACCAGTGTAAGGATCGAGGTCACCTACATTTGTCAGGGGTCAAAACGTCGACTTATTGTTGTATATACGCCAGTGTGGGCAACAGTGCTCTGTTTATTGTGCCTATTTAGTGACATAATGGATGCGAATTACTCTGTCTGTATACAATTGTCATGTATGACATACTATTTGTCTTGCAAATAATATTGATGTGTATATTGTCACTCCCTTTCCGCCCTTATTTAACCCTCACTTTGCACACAAGCCTTTCCTTTTTCCCTTCTACACAATTGGGGCACTTTGTGTATATATAAGCTCCAGATGTTTTGCTGGGTTTTGAACATTCAGACCGATGTTCAATATGAATAACTAATATTGAGCAGAATTTCTTGGTGTAAGTAATTTAATGGATGCTGCTGCATAAATAATTGTGTTCTTTTGAATTGTCCCACTGGCAAAGCTTGTACAAGCACTTCCAGCACGTCGTAATGTAGTTCTGGAACAGCAACTCTGGCGAAATAGGACCGGCTGGGAACCTTCCTTTTTGGGCAGATGGCTGTCACAAATTCAAGAAAACCCACCCCTTCCACAACAGAAAAAGGGAGGAGGGCCAGCGCTAACATTTTAGCCAGCTTCGCGCTGTACAAAGGTGCCGTTGGGTGGTTGCGTTCATACTGTCCCTCCAACCTAAACATGCTGAGAATGGTAGCCTGGATTTTTTTATTTTCTGGTGCTACTAACTTTCTAGCGCTGCTGGTGCCACTTGCAATTCCGGATGAACTGGTAGGTGGGCATGAAGTTTGACTCTCTGCAGTACCTACTTCTGAGGTGGTTGTGGTGGATGTAGGTGGCTGCCGGCGAAATATGGAAGCTGGAGGTGGTGTTGGTGGTATGATCTGTGTTGGTGGTATCCGTGCCACATCCTTCACAGCAATTTGGAATGTGGTAATGCAGGTCTCCACTGGGGCGGGACTAATGTCCATGATGACTGGCTCGTCATCATCCTTCTCTTCTACATCTACCTTCACAACTCTAAGGCTTTCTGGAACCTACCTTTTCCCTAGCCTTGTCTCGTGGCGTGTCTCACTCTCAGACAGAGCTGGTGGCTTCCAAGTGACGTCTAGATCATCAGAAGGGGCGCTTGCAGAAGAAGTTGATGGACTAACCCTCCTTTTCCTTGCTGGGGATCTGGAAGTCAACGGATCTTCTGAAAGAGTGGCTTGCTCTTCTTCCTCTGCAGGCAGCTTGATTTCCTGAACTGCCCCAACTTTGGGAGGAACAACTACTATTGGGGGTGGTGGTTGCGGCTGTTGTTGCGGCTGTTGCCCACTTATCTGAGTCTCCTGCATTGTTTGGGTACTACTTTGCGATAAGTTAATTTCAGCATCACTGCTCGTCGGCGTTGGACCCGTGATTAGACTGGCTGCCTCTGCGACAGACAGGCTTGGGCCTAGGTTGGTGGGGTGGGTCTGTTGATGTGGGGGTGCTACTCCCAGCTTACTCCCCGGACGCCGCTGCTGCAGGCGCAATCTTTGTTTTCCCAAAAAAGGTCTTGGGCAACAAACAGGTCTTCTTGGTAATAAGTGGCAGTGCCTTCTTCTCATGTCACTGGCAACTTTCTTGGTACTACTGGACCTGGTACCTTTCTTTGCAGCCATCTTCAAGATCTCAGCAGCACGCAGTGGGACAAGTTGAAGAGATGTCTGTGGTCACACGTCACGTGACATCGTGCGCAGCAGGACTTCTGTCTGGCAGTACAATGGGTGATGTTGTCTCCTCCTCTTCTGTGCACCTAAAAGCAAAGAAGCAAGAAGAACATCAGTGAAACATGGTTGTGGTTCAATTACTACTAGTACAAACAAATATAATATATAACTTAGTCTGGGATCACACTTGTTAGTGTTATTATTAATATTATTAAATTTATTACCTCGGTTATTAAAATAAACATAAAAACAGTGTAGCCATTTGCGAGACTTTGACAACAAGGGCTTTCATGGTGTACTGTACACTCAGGAAGGATAGGAAAGAAGAACAACAACAAAAATACAAATGTAACGGACCCTGTTTGGCATTGTGCATCACGTGGAATTCAGCATTCAGGGAGCTGCAGCTGACAAGGGATAGAAGCAATAAGCCAAGAGGAACAAAGGAAAGAGAAAGACATGCAGGCCTAATGTAGAAGCACACTGGCTGCCTTCACAAAATGGCCGCCAGCCACATTGTCAGTCACTCACAACAACAAGCAGGAGGCCTGGAAAACAATGAACTCAAGCAGGCAGACTTTACAAAATGGCCTCTGGCCACACGGGGAGGCTCAGCCAAGGCAAATGCTGGCCCACTATTACAAACACACTCACACACTGGCCAGACAAAGGAGGCATGCTAAGCAACACAGCTTTAATACAACAATGCCAAAAACGAAAATCTACAGGGCTAAAAAACGTTTGCAAGTTACACAACAACCACACACATCCAACAAAGGCACATATTTAACACACATGAAAAAAAGTGAAAACCCCCAAAAAAACACATTTTGCATTTCAATCCAATGCCATCCATGCCTTAAATGATGTTTTAATTAGTGGCGGATACATCCGGGCTGCACAAACCTGTACATTTTGGTGGAACTGTAGACACTTTAATGTACACCACGTTTATTGAGGATCCATTGGTTGGCAGCAGATCCTTCCCCCCCATTGGGGACGGGACGCCTGCCATACCGCGACAGATGCTTCATTACTATTGAGGTATTGGGGGGGAATGGGTGGGGGGGACATGTATAGATCCAATCGTATCACACTACCCACACATTGGTCGATTTACATACTAGGTTCCCGATATGACCGACACCCAACAGCGGTGATTAACTATTGTTAGCTGGAATGTTTGAGGCCTGCTAGATAAGATCAAAAGAGGGGCCACATTGCGGCAGGCCAAGCGCTATAACACCGACATCCTCATGATACAAGAAACCCACCTATTGAGCAATAAGACACCTTGTCTTGCACGCTTTGGATTTGTCCAGACTTACCACTCTGGATTCACTAGAGGATCCAGGGGTGTAGCGATCTTAATTCATCGCAGGGTGCCGTTTGTGCATGATCGGACTTGGTCCGATCTACAGGGCAGGTATATAGTGGTGACAGGCACGTTATATGGCGAACATCTCACTCTTGTCTGTGTATATGCCGCCCCACCCCTGTCACAGAACCTGATGGAACGATTGACTTCCCTTTGGGCGGAGCTACCGCAGGGCCTGACAATAGCCGGGGGTGATTGGAGCGATGTTATGTGCCCCTCAACCGATAGATGGCGTGGCGCGGGCGGACACGCGCGAGTCGTAACTTCACACATTGACCCAGGGCCTGGGATGGGTTGATATTTGGCGGAAATTACATCCAGATAAGCCCGAATATACATACTTTTCTAGCATACATGACTCTTTCTCTCGCCTTGATTATCTCTTTATCTCTGCTCCCCACGTTCACAAAATCAAGACAGCTGGGATCTTACCCCGAGGCTTGTCTGACCACTCTCTGGTTACACTACTATTGCACCTGGGTCTCGGGTGTGCCCCACCCCGGTAGCGCCTCTCGTCATGGCTATTACAAGACGATCAATATCATCGCCAGATGTATACCGCCGTTACTGAATACTTCTCCCATAATATTGGCACTGTCGACTCCGCCGGGACTCTCTGGGAGGCCATGAAGCCAACACTAAGAGGGATGGATATTGCCTTTTGTACTGCACAGCGGAGGCAGCGCCGGGAAAAATTCGTCCAGACGGAGGCCCAAATCATTGAATTAGAACGTAGAAGTAGGGCTGCGGATGGTGCCATGTTTCGCCGTCAGCTTTCCATCACACAACAAATTTATGCCAGCAATCTGCTGGACGAAGCTAAGATGTATTGGCTCGCTACACGCAGCTGGATTTATCAGTGGGGAGACAAATCTAGTGCCCTTCTGCATCACTTATGCCAACAGACGCTCCGACCCGTGATTCTCCCCGAAATCCGTGGCCCGACGGGTGAGGTGCTCATAAACCCCGCACAAATTGCTACTAGTTTTGCGGATTATTTCACGGACCTCTATGCCCCGAGGGAGATCCTCCCTGAGGCCACTATTGACCGATTCCTAGCTGACTTGCCCCAAGTCGCTGCTGGATTCTGTGCTGGATGATTTGGACGCTCAGATCTCGGCTGATGAGGTACAGACTGTCCTTGCGGACATGAGCTTGGGTAAAGTGCCGGGGCCGAACGGCTTCCCCTGTGAGTTTTTCAAGAAATACTTATCTCAAATATCCACACACTATTTGGTGGCACTCCATACGGCGATGGAAGACGGCCGACTGCCGACCGACTGGCGACATGCCGAAATAGTAATTTTCTTAAAACCAGGCCGACCCCCGGAGCTCCACACCTCATATAGACCGATTTCCCTACTTAATGTCGAGGCGAAATTGCTGGCTAAAATCATTGCAAATCGTATCGTCCCGCACATAACAGCGTTAGTTCACCCGGACCAAGCGGGCTTTATGCCTGTCTGCGCCACCAGACACAACATCCGTCGTGCGCACAACGCTATCGCCTCTGTTGACCAACTAAATGCACCGGCAGCGCTCCTTGCCGATATTGACAAGGCCTTCGACTCCCTTAGCTGGACCTATCTCTTTGCTTTCCTACAACGTCTTAATATGGGCCCCCGACTTCTTAAATATATTCACCTATTATACACCAACATCACTGCTTCAGTACGAGTCGCGGGCGCAGCCTCGCGGTCGTTTTGTATTGGTAGGGGCACAAGGCAGGGATGCCCCCTATCCCCTTATCTTTTTGCACTTGCCATGGAACCACTCGCAGCGTGGATAAGAATGGATGCCCAGGTACAAGGCTTCGAGTGGTCGCGGTAAGTCTCTGATCGTATAGCGTTGTACGCTGACGATGTGTTATTTTTTCTTACATGCCCCAATAGATCTGGCCCGCGCCTGCTCCGCAATATGCAAATCTTTTGCGAGAACTCTGGCCTCTACATGAACACCCACAAATCGTTTCTTTGGCCTTTGCGTGGGGGTGACCTGCTCGGGACTTAGACACGTGCTGTTACGGTAGTCCCGGACGGTTTCAAATATCTCGGGGTGTTTTTGTCCGACTCCCAACTTACCTCCTGGAATAAAAATCTGGCCCCTCTGTTGACCCAGATTAAAGAGCAGGTGCGCGGTTGGTCGCATCTGCCCTTATTATTTGGTAGGTTTGCTATTTTTAAAATGGTCTCGCTTCCCCGCCTTCTCTACCAACTTCAAAACCATCCCTACCCAATAATACATACATGGTTTTGGCAATTAAACACTGTTCTTAGCCACTTCCTTTGGGGGGGGCTCTGTGTGTGTTACACTACGAACGTGCTTCTAGTCCACATACTGCGGGGGTATCGTGACTCCGGACATCCAGGTGTATCACGCGGCGTCTCATCTTCTCATTCTTAATGATTGGTGGTACGGAGATCGACGCGACCCGGCCTATGCCGTCGAGCTTTGGCTAATGGACTCTAAATCTCTACACACAACTTTATATTCTGGAGCGACGCACAAACCGCTACCAGCCGCAACTCGGACGGTGTTTGTGATATGGCGATAGGCGCTGCGTAGGATGGGGTGGTGGGGCAAACTTATGAAAGAGACTCCTCTTTGGCGTAATCGCCTCCTGCCTCACTTGGCTGTAAAACAAGGCTTCGTGGATTGGAACTCTATTGGCATCTCAACAGTAGGTGCTGTCCTTCGTGGTCAGACCTTGAAATCGTTCCAACAGCTACAAGCTGAATGCCAAATGCCTCAGTCTCAATTTTATTAATATTTACAATTTCGCCACACGTTCTCCCCGTACCTTGCTCAGCAAGACGGTATTCCTGACTTTAACCCTGTTGAGGCGAAGGTATTTCTTGGTGAGATGGGCCCACACAAGATCGCAGCGATATATCGCACATTGGTTACTAATAGTCATACTACACTCACTAAGACCAGAGAGGCTTGGCAGAATGACCTGGGCCCACTTGATGAGGATGATTGGGTTGAGGCTTTGGAGTCCCCGCGCGGGGTGGCCATTGCTGCGCGCCTTCGCCTTATACAATTTAAATATTTTCATTGTGTGTATTTTACTCGCTGTAGGCTCTGGCGGGCAGGGATGATCACATCCCCCACCTGTCTGCGCTGCGGAATTGCCGAGGGCACCTTTCTCCACACGATCTGGGAGTGTACTGCTTTGGTGCGGTTCTGGCAGGGAGTGCTGACCTGTCTCTCTGAAGTGTTGGGGTGGGATATTCCACAGTCACCGCGCCTGGCTCTGCTCCACATTACGGTGGGCATTGGTGGCAATAGATACAAGAGGCATTTGCTCTTCCTGGGGCTCACTCTCGCCAAGCGCGACATTGCATGGCTTGGAAGGCGACTTCACCGCCATCGGTCGGGGCCTGGAAACGGGGGCTTGATTTTTCCACGGGGTTAGAACTACCGATTTTCTTAGCCCGGGAATGTCCCCAGAAACACCCGAAGATTTGGAAGCGGTGGTCTGATTATCGTGGGTCTATATCTTGAACCTATTGCTTCTACGTTACATAAGGAAGATCTGCCATAATGATCAAATGTTGGATATTTATTCTGTGAATTATTATATCTGTGCGCACACGCTACGATTGATGACTCTGTACGACAAGTTACATATGGACCTTGTGACATTGATGTTTTTAGTTAACAATGTTTATTTGCGTTTAATTCATTGTATAGCATATTCCGTACTGCGACAATTGTATATCGTAAACGTTGACATCTTTACCATTGCCAAGATGTATACAAATCCTGCCCCGGCACCACCTGGGCAGGCTGTGTCTGTCAACAATAAAATTTGTTGTGAAAAAAAATGATGTTTTAAATTTAACAGACGCCACAGAAACAGTTGTTTCATGCACCCATGAGTAGCTCTGAGCCTATTGGTTGGAAAAACCATTAGCAGACTAGGCCACATTGTGAATCAATTCAAATCATTAATATTGCAAATTTATTAGAAAATGTAGTGAACTGTGCTACATTTTTTCCTGGATAAAAGAAGAAAAAAATGCATGCAAAACAACAACCAGCAAGAAGGCATGGCCACCACAAAGAAGGCTTGCAGGCCTAATGCAGAAGCACACTGGCTGCCCCTTCACAAAATGGCCACCAGCCACATGGCCAGGCCACAGCAACAAGAAAGGGAAGACAGACAATGCAGGCCTATGGCAAAAGCACACTGGCTGCATTCACAAAATGACCGCCAGCCACATGGCCAGGCTACCACAACAAGAAGCAATAAGCCAAGAGGAACAAAGGAAAGAAGACATGCAGGCCTATCGCAAAAGCAAGCACAATAACTACCACCACCACAAAATGGCCCCCAGCCACATGGTTACTCACAAGCAACAACAACAAGCAGGAAGCCTGGAAAACAATGAACTCAAGCAGGCCTATATAGACACAGACTTTACAAAATGGCCCCTGCCAAACGGGGAGGCTCAGCCAAGGCAAATACTGGCCCACTATTACAAACACACTCACACACTGGCCAGACAAAGGAGGCATGCTAAACAACACAGCTTTAATGCAACAATGCCAAAAACGAAAATCCACAGGGCTAAAAAAAGGTTTGCAAGTTACACCACACACATCCAACAGGCATTTATTTAACACACATAAAAAAGTGAAATAACAAAAAAAAACACATTTTGCATTTTAATCCAATGCCATCCATGCCCTAAATTATGTTTAATTTCAACAGACACCACAGAAACAGTTGTTTCATGCACCCATGAGTAGCTCTGGGCCTACTGGCTGAAAGGCCTATTGGCAGACTACTGGGCTAGTGAATTAAACAAATATTGCTAATTGATTTAAAAAGTTGGAGAAATTGTAGTGAACTTTGCAACTTGTTTCCTTTATAAAAGAAGAAAAATTACTTACAAAGAAACAACTAGGCCCCTACTGAAACTACAGGCCACCCACCAGAATACATTTAAAAAAACAATGAAAAGTACAAAAAAATGTAGGTGTAATGCCCCAATCAAACAAACAACACAAATTTTCCAACTTACTTGTGAAATCTCAAATTCAAAAGTCCTCAAATCCAATGATCTATGATGCCGCAGACACAAAGAGGGGTCCTTCCAGCTCCAAATCCAAGTGAAAAGTGAACATAAGATGGACAAAGCACTGGGAGGAGCCTACTGGACAGGAACAGGAAGTTGGAGACACTGGGGGACTTACTTCCTCTTAAAAAAAAAAAGTAAAAAAAGAAAAAGGACTCCTTGCACCAAAAAGTACAGCCAAATGTAAATCTGAGGAGTTTTTAATCCAAATCATCATATCGAGAAGGTTTTGATGCTGCTCGAGAGAGATTCTTCTCCAGATTGCAAATTCTGCGTGTTCGGGATCGCGATCTTCACAAAAATTCCGCCGGAAGTCCGATGGCACGCCCGAATGACGTGTTCCCGATCTCACACTCTGGCGGGACAATGCGGCCGGCTACCAAATGTCGTGGAGCTCGCGAATGGATGGAAAATCTCGTCAGCGATCGCAGGCATCCCGATAAGTCGCTTCCGTGCGTGCAAAAACGCATTTTGAGCGCGCGAACACAAAAAACCTCCGCTCCGGTACGGAGTTCGGAGTTTTTGGTAACTCCGCGTTCTACGCAGAACGCGGAGTTGCCAAAAATCCACAAACTCAATGCTATGTGCCACAGGGACATTTATTGGTGTCTTGGTGTAAGTGCGACATCCTATGTGCTACAGGGACATCTATTGGTACCTTATTGGTGAATCATGCTATGTGCCACAGGGACATCTATTGGTCACTTGGTGTAACTGCACCATTCTATGTGTCATAGGGACATCTATTGGCCACCTGGTGTAAATGCACCATGCTATGTACCACGGGACATCTCTTGGTCACCTGGTGTAACTGCACCAAGCAATGTGCCATAGGGACATCTATAGGTCACCTGGTGTAAGAGCATCATGCTATTTGGAACAGGGCCACCTAATGGTCAATTTATGTAACTACACCATGCTATGTGTCATATGAACATCTACAGGTTCACCTGGTGTACCTGCAACATGCTATGTGCCATAGGGGTATCTCTTGGTCACCTGGTGTAACTGCACCATGTTGTGTGCAATAGGGGCATATATTGGTCACCTGGTGTAAGTGCACCATGTGATAGCCACAGGAACATCTATTGGTCACTTGGTGTAACTGAACCATGTTTTGTGCCATAGAGACATATATTGGTCACTCGGTGTAACTACACCATGCTGTGTGTGTTTGGGACATCTAATGGGCACCTGATGTAACTGCAACATGCTATGTGCCATAGAGACATATATTGGTCACCTGATGTAAGTGCACCGTGTTATGTGCCACAGGGACATCTATTCGTTCACCTGGTATAACTGCACCACGCTGTGTGCCACAGGGACATCTATTGGTCACTTGGTGTGACTGCGCTATGCTATGTGCCATAGGGACATCTATTGGTCAACTGGTGTAACTGCAACATGTAATGTACTGTAGGGATATCTATTGGTCACCTGGTGTAACTGCACCATGCAATGTGCCATAAGGACATCGATTGGTCACCTGATGGAAGTGCACCATGCTATGTGCCACAGGGACCTCTATTGGTCACTTGGCGTAACTACACCATGCTATGTGCCATAGTGACATTTATTGGACACCTGTAGTAACTGCACAATGCTATGCTCCACAGGTAACATCTATTGGTATATTGTTGGAAGTGCACCATGCTATGTGCTACAGAGATATCTTTTGGTATGCTGGTGTAAGAGCACCATGCTGTTTGCTACAGGGAAATCTATTGGTCAATTGGTGTAACTGCACCATGCTATGTGCCATAGGGACATCTATGGTTTACCTGGTGTAACTGCACAATGCTATGTGCCATAGGGGTATCTCTTGGTCACCTGGTGTAACTGCAGCATGCTATGTGCAATAGGGACATCAATTGGTCACCTGGTGTAAGTGCACCGTGCTGATTGCCAGAGGGACATCTATTAGTCACTTATTGTAACTGAACCATGCTATGTGCCATAGGGATGTCTATTGGTATCCTGGTGTAAGTGCACCATGCTGTAAGCCACAGGGACATATATTGTTCACCTGATCTAAGTCCACAGTGCTATGTGCCACAGGGACATCTACTCGGTTACCTAGTGTAACTGCACCATGCTAGATGCCATAAGGACATCTATTGGTATCCTGGTATAAGTGCACCATGCTGATAGCCACAGGAATATATATTGGTCACCTGGTGTAAGTGCGCAGTGCTTTGTGCCACAGGGACATCTATTGGTCACTTTGAGTAACTGCACCAGCATATGTGCTGTAGGAACATCTATTTGCTACCGAGTGTAACTGCAACATGCTATATGCCATAGGGACATCTATTCATCACATGGTCTAACGCAATCATGCTATGTGCCATGGAGACATGTATTGGTATCCTGGTGTAAGTGCACCATGCTGATACCAACAGGGACATATATTGGTCACCTGGTGTAAGTGCACCATGTTCTGTGCTACAGTGACATCTAGTGGTCACTTGGTGTAACTGCGCCTTGCTATGTGTCATAGGGACATCTTTTGGTCAACTGGTGTAACTGCGCCTTGCTATGTGTCATAGGGACATCTATTGCTCACCTAGTGTAAGAGCACCTTGCGATGTGCCACAGGGACATTTATTGGACCCTTAGTGTAAGTGCACCAAGATATGTGCCACAGAGACATCTATTGATCACTTGGTGTAACTGCACCATGCTACGTGCCATAGGGTCATTTATTGGTCACCTGGTGTAAATGCACCATGATATGGGCCATAGGGACATTTATTTATCACCTGGTGTAACTGCACCATGCTATGTGCCATAGAGACATCTATTGGTCACTTGGTGTAACTGCACCATGCTATGTGCCAAAGGGACATCTAGTGGCCAACTGGTGTAACTGCACCATGATATGTGCCATGGGGGCATTTATTTGTCACCTGGTGTAACTGCACCATGCTATGTGCCATAGAGACATCTATTGGTCACTTGGTGTAACTGCACCATGCTGTGTGCCAAAGGGACATCTAGTGGTCAACTGGTGTAACTGCACCATGCAAAGTGCCATAGGGATATCTATTGGTCACCTGGTGTAAGAGCACCATGCTATTTTCCACCAGGACATCTATTGCTAAGTTGGTGTAACTGCACTATGCTATGTGCCAGAGGGACATCTATTTCTAAGTTGGTGTAACTGCACTATGCTATGTACCATAGGGACATCTAAGATTCACCTGGTGTAACTGCACCATGCTATGTGCCATAGTGGTATCTATTGGTTACCTGCTGTAAGTGTACCATACTCTGTGACACTGGGACATCTATTGGTCACCTGGAGTAACCTCACAATGCTATGTGCCACTGGAACATCTATTGGAATCTTGGTGTACGTGTGCCATGCTATGTGCTACTTTGACATCTATCGGTACCCTTTTGGTGAATCATGCTATGTGCCACACGGACATCTATTGGTCACTAAGGGGTCGATTCCGATTCGGGCCGGAAAAAGCACCGACTGACTCGGAGCCGGTATTAATTCCGACCGACACGTACCTGTGGTGCCCAACCCGCCAAGTACGATGCAAAGCGTGCAAAATGCGACCGACACGTACGGAACCCAAGCCGAACGACCGAGCCGCCCGGAAAACAGCAATCCGGCCGGAAAAACACGCGAATCGAACCGACCGACACGCACCCGGAACAAATCCGACCGAAACGTACCCGCGAACTCCAAAACGCCAAGTACGATGCAAGGCGCGAAAACCACGACCGAGTCGTACGGAGGGCAAGCCGTACGACCGACACGCATACAAAACTGCGAGCCGAAGTAACACAAAACACCGCGACCGACGCGTACGCAGCATAGAAAATAGCACAAACACAGCGTGAACGACACGGAGAAGACCGTACGAGACGACTGCAGGGTCCGACTCGGTCACAAGAACGTTTCCAACATGCACAGAAAGTACTAAGGGAAAATACACAAAAAAGGCCAAACAAGCAATTACAAAGCCAATAAATACTGGGGGTGGGGACAGAGAACAAAGACACACCCACAACTCCACCCATATAAAGGACACAAATCCAACCCATGATCCTTTGCAAATCCAATTCACCTGCCAGCACTGAACAGACAGCAACCACACACCCACAGCTCATCCCTCACACAAGCCACACACCATCAGCACACAAACAAATAGCTACCTCACATACACCCAGCAAAACACACACTCACACACCTTCACCTGCACACCAACACACACATCACTCACCATCACCACCCATCACCATGCCCCCAAAGAAGAATCAGAAGTTCCTAGATAGTGAATTGGAAGTCATGGTAGACGAGATCCTCAGGGTAGAGCCACAGCTGTTTGGTGCACTGGTCCAACAGACACCCATCGCCCAGAAAACAAAGATGTGGGAGAGGATCATCAACAGGGTGAACGCACAATCACCATGTTTGCGCACAAAGACTGACATCCAGAACAGGTGGTATGACGTGCGCAGGAGGGTACGGGAGCTACTGAAGAAGGACTACCTCCTGAGCAAACACACCGGCAGTGGCCCTCCTGCCAAGCCAGTCTACCTCAGGCCCTGGGAGGAGAAGGTGCAGGCCATCCTACCGCCAGTGAGCGTCTATGGACTAGAAAACATCCCAGAGCCTGGTGAGTACACAACAAATGTACACAATATTCTGCCACAATACACACACACATCACTGTCAAGGGGAGAGTCAAACCATGCACTCTTAGCAATTACACAGCAACCAGAACAGAATCATCCCAAAATGTGTATGTCAGTCAGATAAACACAACACATGCCATCTCAAAGTTACATTTAACCGTGTCATCACATGTACAAACACAACTACAACTACAGCTAGGCAGTGGCACAAATAGAACTAACAAACACATCCAGACATGTAGCCACCACTACAACACCAACACACAGTGAAGACCACTGAAAGAAAGGAATTCTGTGTATGCTGGGCAAGTCAGTGTAGCCAATAGCATCATGGGAGTCGTAGTCACAGATATTGCTCACCCCCACAACTGTCCCATCAACACCACCATGAACCATGCGCACATCACAGGGAGTGGAAAAGTACTCACAAGATGGCTGACACTGGCTACTGCTGTGGGGAGCACAAGGCCCGCTGGCAACTGTGCAACAACCAACAGCAGGACACCACTGACTGACATCCTGAAAGACAACTTGCACTCCCTACAATGGAAGCACATTCCATGGTGGGATATCTGGCTGGGTGGGAAGGAGGACTCACAGCACTGACCATAGTCACAAGCACCTCCCCTCACACACACCCTCAACACAAACTCCACATAACCCACCTGGGAGAATGCAATGCCTCACATCCCAACTCAAGATCCCACAAAGAACCACCACCCTGGGTCATGCTGTGTGAAGCACAGGGACACTCTTGGGACTATTAGCCAAACAACTGCCAGGACAACACTCCCAGCCATCCATTCAGCACAGGCAGCCCACCCCACAGGGAAGCAGAGTCAAAAGGAAGGAAGGATGGGCATGCTGGGAAGGGGGGTGGAGGCAATAGCATGATGGGAGTTGTAGGCACAGATATTGCTCAGCCTCACAATTGGCCCATCAACACCACTCACAACCATGCTCACATCACAGGGAGTGGAAAGGACTCACAAGATGGCTGACACTGGCTACTGCTGTGGGGAGCACAAGGCCCGCTGGCAACTGTGCAACAACCAACAGCAGGACACCACTGACTGACATCTTGAAAGACAACTTTCACTCCCTGCAATGGAAGCACGTTCCATGGTGGGATATCTGGCTGGGTGGGAAGGAGGACTCACAGCACTGACCATAGTCACAAGCACCTCCCCCACACACACCCTCAACACAAACTCCACATAACCCACCTGGGAGAATGCAATGCCTCACATCCCAACTCAAGATCCCACAAAGAACCACCACCCTGGGTTATGCTGTGTGAAGCACAGGGACACTCTTGGGACTTTTAGCCAAACAACTGCCAGGACAACACTCCCAGCCATCCATTCAGCACAGGCAGCCCACCCCACAGGGAAGCAGAGTCAAAAGGAAGGAAGGATGGGCATGCTGGGAAGGGGGGTGGAGGCAATAGCATGATGGGAGTTGTAGGCACAGATATTGCTCAGCCTCACAATTGGCCCATCAACACCACTTACAACCATGCTCACATCACAGGGAGTGGAAAAGGACTCACAAGATGGCTGACACTGGCTACTGCTGTGGGGAGCACAAGGCCCCGCTGGCAACTGTGCAACAACCAACAGCAGGACACCACTGACTGACATCTTGAAAGACAACTTTCACTCCCTGCAATGCAAGCACAGTCCATGGTGGGATATCTGGCTGGGTGGGAAGGAGGACTCACAGCATCGGCCACAGTCACCAGCAGCTTTTCACCCCCCCCCCTTAACACAAACTCCACACAACTCACCTGGGAGAATGCATAGCCTCACACCCCAATAATATATCCCACAAAGAACCACAACACTGGGTCATGCAGAGTGAAGCACAAGGACACACATGGGACCTGTAGCAGAACTAACCCCAGGATTACACTGTCAGCCATCTTGTCAGCACAGGCACACAACCCCACAGGGAAGCAGAGTCAAAGGGAAGGAAGCATGGGCATGCTGGGAAGGGGGTGGAGGCAATAGCATGATGGGAGTCGTAGTCACAGCTCAACATCCCCCACCCACATGGCCCAGCAAGCTCACACTCACGCATGCACATCCCACAGAGAGTGGAAAGGCCCATCAAAGATGTCTGACACTGGTGCTGTGTTGTGGGGAGCACAAGGGCATGCTGGGAACTGCACACCAACCAACAGCAGGACACCACTGTCAGCCATCTTGCCATTGCGCTCACGCCCACACACACTGAACTCCCCACAAAAGCAAGTAAGTATGGGAATGCTGGGAAGTGGGGTGGAGGCAATAGCATGATGGGAGTCATAGTCACAGACATAGCTCACCCCCACAACTGTCCCATCAACACCACCCTGAACCATGCTCACATCACAGGGAGTGGAAAACAACTGACAAGATGGCTGACACTGGCAACTGCTGTGGGGAGCACAAGGCCCCGCTGGCAACTGTGCAACAACCAACAGCAGGACACCACTGACTGACATCTTGAAAGACAACTTTCACTCCCTGCAATGCAAGCACAGTCCATGGTGGGATAACTGACTGGCTGGGTGGGAAGGAGGGCCGGCTGTCAACCAAATACAACCAATGCAGACCATGTTCACACCCCAACAAATACATAGAAATGCCCAAATAATGCAGGACAATGTGCTACACCAATATCAACCCCTGACTGTGACAACTTAGGACAATGCAATGTACAGGCCCGCACACAGAGGCACAGTCACAACTGTCAGGTGTGTCAACCATTGATGCCTGCAGAAACATAACATACATTGTGTGTGTCTCTCAAAAACAGGTGATGATGGGGACACAGCAGCAGACGCTGAGGAGTCCCAGTCCCAGGCTCAAGAGGATACGGAGCTCACTGGTGTCGAACAGCCTCTGCCCTCCTCGGATGAAGAAGACCAACCTGGCACCTCCGGTGCAAGTCATCATGCAGCACCAGCAGGACCACCAGCTGCAGCACCAGCAGGACCACCAGCTGCACCCCCTGCACCCACCCCTCCAACGACTGTCACCACAAATACCATCCCTGCCGACATGGACAGAACAAGGAGCACCACCAGCACAGGGACCCTGGACCAACGTGGGGCCATGGACACCACCACCAACCCCCCAAGGGGGACCAGGGTCATCTGTGCGTGCCACTGCACGCACTGCACATGTCGGCAGGGGTGGTGGGAGGGGTGGGAGACAGAGGTCGCTGCTTGCAGAGGTGTCTGGTGTGCATGATGACCCACAACTGGCACGCATAGCCGATGCGTACCAGTCCAGCACCGGAGATCTCAGCCAGGTAGTGGGGCTCCTCAGGGACATCAAAGAGCAGCAGGCTGCCCATCATGCCCGCTTGGACTCACACATGTCCCGCGTGGAGTCCAAGTGGGACACACTGCAAGAGATGACGGCGGTGCATAGGGACATATTACAATGCCTCCGCCAGATGACCAGCAACCAGTCTACACCTCCCTGTGTGCCAACAACATCTGGTGCTGAAACAACTGCAACTGCCACAGGGAGGGAGGATGACTCTGGCGGAGAGTCCCCTGCACCGCAGCAGCCTGCACTTCAGGGGCCCCCCCCAAAGAAAAGGGGTCGTCCGAGGAGGGGCAAGTGAGAGGCCGATGGCCATGTGCAACCCCCAGGAAGCCTGAACCTGTTCTGGATGATCACCTTTGTGCGCAAACTGTTCACCCTGTTGACGGCAACACAACTCCCACACTTGTACTCCCCATGTCATATGGGGAGTACAAGTTGGACCAATGTCTCAGACAACTGTGGCCCCGATACTGGGGATTTTGTCTACCAGGACTTTCAATTCATCTAGGAACTTCTGATTGCAATATAAATGTACAGCACTAACCATCCTGTGCACTATTCACACAAATGTATCACAATAAACACACTAATACACCATACTTGCCTCTGTTGTGATTCCAACGTGGGTGCTGTCATGGGGATGATGAACTGCAAAATTACACTGTGTATGCGAACTGCAACAGCAAGTACAACACAGGCATGTGAGTAATGGCAACGTGACACATATGAGGGAGACACACCACCAGGGCTACACAACACATACACACCTAGGCCATCTGACTCATTGCCTACACTGATGTTGCCAGGAAAGACGGTGCAATGCACAGACACCACACCTATTCCCAGTTTTAGTCAAGTAGCCCACAGGTGCAGTAAGCAAATGGCAGTCAAATGTGTGACCACAGACAACGCACATCACAAAGTGAAGCACAGGTTTATTACACAGTTGCAACATGTCGTAACCACTACAGATGCAAGGTAATCCGACCTGGCAGCGGGCACCCAGTCAACAACTGTAGAAGGAAGGAAGTCCATGGGTGTGGCGCACATCACCTGTAGGGACACGACAGCTACCACCCTGGAAGTACAATCACGTCGTCGGTGGACACAGTTGACAAAACGAATCTGAAAGTACCCTGTGATGGACAGAAATGACACACAGTCAAAAGCAATGGAGAACAGGACAGAACAGCAAAACTCATGCACAATACATGTTACAAGATACCCACCCAGAACCAAGTTAGCATGTCAACACTGTTGGGGAGTACAGACTACCTGTAAGCACACATCGCTACACACATCCAGTCAAGTAGCCCATGGACACACTCTAACAGCACCAGAGCACCACCTACACATATCATGCTAACTCACATCATTGACATGACACCTCAGGATACTCACATTCAGCTAAAGAAGTTGGTGATGAGCTGTGTGCGGACATCACCATCATCATCATCATCACTGGCATCGTGGTCCAGGCCAGGATCCTCCACAGGTGGCGGATGTTGGTCATTGTCATCCTGGATGAGAGGCAACTCCTTCCGCACTGCCAGGTTGTGGAGCATGCAGCAGACGATGATAATCTTGCACACCTTCGCTGGGGCATATGGGAGGGACCCTCCTGTCTTGTCCAGGCAGCGGAAGCGGCTCTTCAGTAGACCAAATGTCCGCTCAATCACTCTCCTGGTCCGACCATGTGCCTCATTGTAGCGCATCTGGGCTGGTGTCACAGGGTTCCTGAGGGGTGTCAGCAACCACGGCATGTTGGGGTATCCCGAGTCACCTACGGACAGACAAGTGCACATTAGCTGACTTGGAAAAGTGGGCGGAATACTACAGATCAGATCACACACAATGGCACAAAGTCAGTACACACCGACAAGCCAGGCACGCTGGTTCTGCATCTGTGCCATCATCCTGGGGATGCGACTACTCCTCATCACAAAGGCATCGTGTGCTGAACCAGGGAAACGGGCACACACGTGTGAGATGGTCATATCTGCAAGACACACCACCAGTGCATTGACCGAGTGGTAGTGTTTGTGGTTACGGTAGGCCTGTTCATGTGCCTGTGGTGGTACCAAAGCCACATGTGTCCCATCAATGGAGCCAATGACATGCGGCATCCTCCCCAGGGCATAGAAGTCACTCTTCACGTCAGTGAGTCGTTGCAGTCTAGGGAAATAGATGTACCGGTTCAGGTATTGCAACATTGCCTCCAAAACATCGCGGAGCACACGGCTGAACATGGTCTGTGACATCCCACCAGCAGTCGCCACAGTGTGTTGAAAGGTACCGGTGGCAAAGAAGTGTAGGGCTGCCATCACCTTCACCTTGGGGGTCAGCGCTGTAGGATACGGCCGGCCAGGCTGCAAATGTGGGGCCAACTGCACTGCCAAATCCTCAATCAGCTGCCTGGTGAAACGGTACCGTCGGATGCTGTCCCGTTCCACCATCGTTGCCAGGTCTGGGAATGGTCTATGGACAGCAGGAGCCCTGCAGTGCAGAGGAGAAGAAAGCAAGATTGTCAGTCACCCCACATATGCGGCATTGAACACACTCAATATCACATCATACATCATTATGAGGCACAACTACATGAAGTGTGCAGTTCCGTAAGGACATGTAGGGTACATACATGGCCAACATCTGTCATCACGGTTCAACAAGTGGCATCAATTAGTCCCAGGTTGGCCCATTGGATATCATGAGGCCGTGTCACAGTTCCCATCTCCTGCTGCCATGTTACAATCACCCCCCACAGTGACATGTGAGGACAGATGTGCCCCAGGCATCACAGCTCAACGACAGGTACATTCCCAGGGACCCTGTATTGCCACATGGACACTGGCATTACATGGAGTATCATGTATACACCACAGCAAAACAACCATGACCCCCACAGGTGGTCGTTCCACTTGCCTCTGCAGGACAGACATGGACGTCTGTGAGACACACACGCACAACATCAAAGTCCATGCACAAACAACGTGGATGTGGAGACTGTCTCCCATTGTGCACATGAAATCAGAGACATTGTAAACACTACATGCACACAGACTGTGGAGGACCATCACTATTGTGCCACTGGGTCACCCTGGCTCAAACATACCGTCCCACATGGGACTCACGGGGTATGTGACATGACATACACATACACCACCGTGAAATGTGACCATGGCACATGCTCAGATATGAACAGTTGCACATCACAGTGGTCATGTACACGTAACACCCAGGATCCTGTCCCCATGAACACGTGCACAGCCTGGGGGTGGCTGCCCCCAGGTGACACCCACAGGACAACATGTACACCAACATACACACAATAGGAAATGCAGCCTTACATGCCTTATGATACAGTTTGGACAGGCTGTGGTGTTGTAGGCGTGCCCCTCACTCCCTGGGAGCTATTTGTGGCTGGCATATGTTCATCTGAGACAGGCATGGTGACATATGCCAGTCACTTGTACAGGGATGCGTTGAACAGCAATGGACCGATCGGTGCACCCGGCCGGCCCTTTGCATTCAATGTGTGCGGGCACGCGTTGTACCCCTGTACGCGTTGAACAGCAATGGACCGATCGGTGCACCCGGCCGGCCCATTGCATTCAATGTGCGCGGTACGCGTTGTACCCTTGTACGCGTTGAACAGCAATGGACCGATCGGTGCACCCGGCCGGCCCATTGCATTCAATGTGTGCGGGTACGCGTTGTACCCTTGTACGCGTTGAATAGCAATGGACCGATCGGTGCACCCGGCCGGCCCATTGCATTCAATGTGTGCGGGTACGCGTTGTACCCCTGTACGCGTTGAACAGCAATGGACCGATCGGTGCACCCGGCCGGCCCATTGCATTCAATGTGTGCGGGTACGCGTTGTACCCTTGTACGCGTTGAACAGCAATGGACCGATCGGTGCGCACCCATTGTCAAGGGCCTAGCCTGGCAACGGACGCGTTTTCAAAATTCGAACGAGTGGGTTGCTGTAAATTCAGATGGTCACCCACAACAATGTTACAAAATCATGTATGTCATGAAGTTGAAGATTTGAAGGATGCTGTGGGTGTGTATTGGTGCTGCTATTCCATGGATTGGCCAGATTCAGAAGATGCAAACGACTTGGACCTATCACTTTGGAGACATGGGACAGTATCTGCCTCTGCAGCACACATATATTGCTGGCTGTTCCCCTGAGAGCTCACTTGCCTGCACTACATGCTCCAGGACGACATCTGCCACTGCACTGCTGCTGTCTCTGCCCCCTCTGGACCCTGCAATGGCACGTACTGTGGAGAGAGCCCCAGCCTTCAGCCTTGAGGAGAACCAGGCCCTGCTGGACAGCCTACTTCCACAGTACAGCAAGCTGTATGGGACATCAGGGGAGCAGGTGAGTGTTCTGTGCACTGCCTTTCTGAATGTGCATGTTGTCTGACTAGCAAGGCTGAAAGTCTGCACGCCACTGGATAGCAGGCTCACTGAGTAGTTGTCACCCCCATAGTGTGTAGTGACATGCACTGGACAGGTATGGTGAAGTGACAGTGCATTTGAACAAGGTTTTACTTCCCAGGCAATGATACCATGTAGTGACTTCTGGCATACTGTCCATGGGCAGCGTTGCACTGCCTGTGTACATCATGTGCCCCTGTGATTGAGACATGTATATACAACTGTGTCATGCACGGATATGTTGCATGTGTAGTAATGGCCTTTTCACTTTGTCATCCTCACAGGTTAATGCCCATCGGAAGCAGGAGATCTGGAAGGACATCGTCCGGGCTGTCCGGTCCGTGGGGGTCTACAAGCGCCGGATCCGCAACTGCCAGAAGAGGTGGCAGGACCATCGGGGCTGGACCCGGAGGATTGCACGGGTCCAGCTGAAGCTGTCGCCTCCTCGCAGGAGGGGCGGAACACGGACCCTGACCCCCACATGCTCCAGATCCTGGCGGTGGTGTTTCCAGACCTGGATGGGCAGCTGAAGGCCAGACAGCAGCAAGGAGGGGGTGAGTCAAAGACTGCACTGTGAACTCTGTATTACATGCTATGTGCCCTCCTCTGGCCTGGTTAAACTGCCACAGTACAGCAGTCATGTTGTCCAGGAGCCATGTCCCTCTATTGTGCACTGCCCACTCCTCATCTGATACCCAGGTGTGGCCCTTACAGTCAGGGAATTGTGTCACTTGGGACTGTGTCCTTGCAGTTTGCTTCACTCAAGGTGGGGGACAGCATCTGTTTCCCTAACTCTGTTGTGGGCATCATGGGTGGGTCCATTGTTCACACAATGCCTGTGTTCGGACATGTAATCTGCGTGTTGCTTTGATATGCGGTCCACTTGCTGAGCTGAGCCACCACATGTGCCTGGGGTATCTGGCACACACCCAAGCAGCGGGTGGGAACAATGTTTGGGCCCCAGGAGTGTGCAGATTACGTGTGTCACACATACATAGCCAGCTATCCACTGTCCAGGGCTCATCCCTCATTCATGTGGGGCAGGACAGTCATGCCTACTCCAGCCCATCCAATACACCTGTACTCCCACTCCCGTGTATCAGCTGACACGTTGTGCGCAGTGATTTGACCCCTCAGGTGTCTGCCTCTGTGTCAGTGTGCTGTGGATTTGGTGCCAGGACTGCTGGGGTGTTTCTCGGTTGGGGCTCAGCATGCCACTGGAGATGTGACCATAGGAGACGATACTTGTGTGTCACATAGGTGTTTGATCAGCTGACCGTGCAGACTGGGGTATGCGAATGTGAAGTTCAGGCAGCTGTTCCCATTCACAGCAGATTGTGAGGGGCTCAGGTTCAGAGGGTAGTGTCACAGGTCTCCCATATGTCCAATCGGTATGACCTGGACAGATGAGGGTTCAGATGATGTGTTGTGTGGGGGATGTACATGTGCACTTGTGCAGCTCCAGGACTTGCATTCCCCATGACCTACTATTGTGACACAGTGCAGAGTGTTGTTGTCTGGCTGCTAAGTCATACATCACTGAGACAGTGATGTATGACTTAGCAGTCATGCCTCTGCCATGGCATGTGTCTACTTATTGGTGATCCTGCAGGGGAGTGACATGTGCTACATGCACACCATTGTGGCGATGGCTATCAGGACATGGGTGCATCATGGTGTCTGTCGCTGGTATGCATCACATGCATTTCCTATTTGACTCTGGGCATCCCTTTCATCCGGAAACCTGTACTGACTCAGTGGCAAGAGTTGTGATGTGTGCATGTCCACATGCTACACCGTGTCCTCTGCACTGTCCAACTACTGTGTAGGTGGTGCATGTGTCCACACTGGGGTGTTGCTATCCAACAGACACCAGACAGATGGGTGCAAGGCCATGTGGGATGTGAGTGCCATGGTTGGCATCATACTGACAATTGGCTTCTCCTGTTCAGTTAGGGCACTTTTAGCAATGTTCAACTAATGATGCCAGGGCTTGCTCTGTAATGTGCTGTGCTCACAGTGGTGTGTGCGTTCGGTGCAGGTGACTGATGTCTGTCTGTTTCCCCATTGATTGCAGATACATCCACGGCCACAGAAGGGGACAGCTCCACGGACCAGGAGGAGCCGGAGAGCCAGACTGGGTCAGCAGCCGAGGAGTGGTCGGAGGGACCCAGTGGCACGGAGGGCGAGGGAGCCACACCGAGGAGTCCTCAGCAGCATCCACCTCAGCTGAGGACCACAGCGGCTCGGAGGATGACTCCCTTATGGAGGCGGGTGTCAGCAGCCACCACACCCCAGCTAGTGTTGCTGTCCCCGCCACCACCAGCACCACCACCGCCCTCCCATCGGCTCCCATTCCCCAGGTCCGTGGAGGCTCCCATGTTCGGGAGCGTGTCTCCTTCGGGCCAGGCACCGCACCCCCTGCCCCTGTGTCCCCTGCTGCCCTGAGTGAGGAGTCTGTGTACCTCCTTCGCCAGCTCCATGTAGGGAAGTCAGCCATGCTGACTGTCCTCCATGCACACACCGCTCTGTTGACTCAGCTGGTGTCGTTCATGGAGGGCATCTCATCGGGCATGTCTGACCTACAGAGGGGCAATAGGTCCATGGACTCCTCCCTGACGGCAGCAGTGTCCCTCCTCAGACAGTCCCTCACCCCTCCTGCCTCTGCTCCATCCACACTCCCCTGCACCTTACCCGTCCCAAGCACACACACACCGGCACAGGCACACACCAGCACACACACGTCCAGCACACAGACACACACGCCACAAACAAAATGCACACGCACGCACAGTCAAGGGACTGAAACCAGACTCACAGGGGATGGGGCCCTGGAACACACACACGCATCCACAAGCACTGCGCAGTCCTCAGTTGCCTCTCCCTCCAAAGCACCCTCCCTTGCCTCACCTGCAACCCCAAAGTCACAGTGGCTCTTCCTCTGTGACCTCGGCCTCATCCCCTACGATCCAGCTGCTCCAGCATCCAGGGGGAAGAGGAAGCCCACCCACACGGAGCAGAGTGCCCCTCGCCCCCAGACACCCTCCCCAGGCGCAGACAGACTGAGGCCCCCACCCGCAAGTCCCCCAGAGTCGTAAGAGCAAGACCCCGCCGCCGCCCTGCAGCTCAGGCACCAGGTCTCCTTCCTCCATCCCTCAGGCCCCCACTCCACAGGTGCCCCCACCACACCCTGCCCCAGGTTCCCCCACCCACAGATATACCATCCCCAAGAGGATCAGGCCTTCTCCCCCAGCCACATGCTCTCCCGGCACCACACCCCCCGCTGCGCTTGTCTGTGCCACTGATGTGGTGAGGGTGTCCTCCCCCTCTGTCCAGCCCACCTTGCCTGTTCCCCATTCTCCTCCCCTGGAGGTAGGCACTGCAGTGGAGTCCACTACCACCCTGTCTGACTTGGGCACTGCAGTGGCGGACCTGTCCACTCCATCTGCAGGGTCCACTGCAGTCGTGCCAGCACACACACCATCTGAGCCATGCCCCCCAGTTGTGCCGGCACACACCATGTCAGACACCTCCACTGCAGTTGTCAGTGGCTCTCCAGCACCCACCACCCCTTCCCTGCCTCCTCCTGGTGAGCCCTGATCCTGTCCCTGCGGTGCCTGGCCTGCCCTCCCGGTTGCCCCTCCTAGTGGATTGTCCCTGGTTTTGTGCAGTGCAGGCATGCGTAGGGTGACATCTGCCACTGTCACCCTGTATTGACTCACTTGATGGACTGGCCATTGGCCTTTGTTGGAGCATTACTGTTCTCTGAGTATTTGGACACACATATGCTGAATAAAGCAACTTTCTGTTCTCTAATGCTATTACTTCTGATGTACATGATGTTGATGATGCTGACCATGCCCTTGCAGCAGGGATGATGATCTTTGGTCTCATGAAAATGAAGTGTCACTGGGCAGGGCCCCATGTGGTCCAGAGGGACAGTGTCCTATCCTGTGGTGTATCCATGTCATCCTTAACAGCATCTGTGGGTGTCATGTTTACAATATTTGGCAATGGAATTTCCTAGTTACATTAGCAATGTCACATCTGTGGCTTCCATCCCTGCACATCTGTAGTGCTTGCCATTGTTCAATTCGTCTACTTCCCTGACCGTGTGGCCATCTCCAGTGGACATGCAGGTTTGGGCATCAATGGGGAAGGACTCATCTGTGTTGTCAGTGCAACTTGCTGTACTTGTGTGTTGGATCTGTGCTGATGATTTCGTTGACACTCCCATGACCAGGCTGATGTGATGGGAGCCTTGATTTGGTGCTAATTGTTTACTGTGTGACAAAGTGTTGTGCTGACATGATGGAGCCCTACTGATGCGACATATGGCACAGCTTTCCTCACACAGGAGTGGAGTCCCCTCATGGCAGTGTGTGCTCCTGTGACATTGCCTGCGCCCAAGGTGTGTGTTGTATGAGCATGTCTGTGTGTTCACTTCCATTTTGCTATGCGTGCTGGGATCCCTAGTGATGTTCCTGTTTGTGATGCTTGCTGAGTTGAGCTATGTTCCCCAAAGTCTTCTCCCTGGGTTCTCTGTGATGTGGGTGCATGGCACATTACTGGTCATCAGGGTATCACCCATAGGTGTGTTTGCTGTCAGGGCTGAGTTTGTGGGCAGGCGCTGATGGGTCACAGTTAGGATTCCCCTTAGCACTTGTTGTTTACTCCTGTAATGTGATTTCCGGTTTGTGTTAGCTTTCATTGTTTGTGACACGTTGTGTGTGTGACTGCTGGCACTCCTCAGGGTCAGGGCTGCAATGTTGGTAGTTGTCCATGTGTGTTCTTTGTGGGTGACCTTGGCTTCTTCATTGGTGTGTGACTGTTACTGGGATCCCATTGGTTGGTGTGGTGTTGCCGTCATGTCCATGTACAGCGTAGTGTGCAGTGTGTCAGACATTTAGGAGTCTTGTTGAGTGGCCATGTGTGCTGTGTTTCTGCACCTTGCTTCCCACCCACCCCCCTGGGATTGTCATGGGTGCATGCGCAATGTCACCTGTGCATGTGAGCTTCACTGCAGCACATTGTTGGTGGTCGAGGTGTGTGTTGTTGAGTGTGTGCAGATGAGAGTTGTTGCCCGGCAAGACCCCTGCCTCCATGTTGGCCTTGGCTTACTGGCCATGCTGATTGATTTGTGCTGGTGTGGGTGTGCTGGTAATTCTTTGCTCAGGATACATGACTGTGGTTCACAGTGTGAACGACATCTGGCTTTGTCATCACAGTGGGATTGTAATGCAGCCCAGGGTCACCACATTGTGTGGGCCCTGGGGGTGGTGCTGTGGTGCCTCGGTGTCTTACTGGGTGGGTTGCTGTTCCTACATGCTTGTGTGACATGTGTGATTTGTGCTCCCTCTCATCTGACAATGCCTGATTGCCCACATAGGGGAATTGGATCCCTGAGTTACCTTTGTGTGGCACTGTATGCACATCTGTGTGTTTGGTCTTCAGGCCTCCTCATGTGTTGTGTGGTTGCCTGGAGACACTGGTCCCCCCCCTCACCTGTTGTGTTTGATGTGCAGTGTGTGTCTGCCTGTTTGTGTTTGTGCATCAGCGCCACTGCATTGGCATATTTATGGTGTGCCATTATCTGTATGTTGTTTGGTGTGTTTGCCCTGCTGTCCCTGGGACTCCTAGGTCATCAGTCAGCACAATGATCATTGTTTGTGTGTCCCATTGCTGCCATGGTATGGTATCTGTTCACCTGCCATCTACAGTCTACACAGGGTATCTGCATTGGTGTGTCCATTGGTGCAATTATGTGGGTCTGCATTGTGATGGTCACTTCTGTCATTGTGTCATTGATGTATGTTGACGGTGTCAGACACCATGGGTGATGTTTGTATGCAGCTGGCCAGAGGTATGTCTTATTTGCACTGCACTGTTTGCCTCCCCAAATCTATGTTGCAATGGGACACCTGCACTACTTTGCCACAGTTGTGTTTGTTGTTCTGTGACCAGGAATTGTCCATGCAGTTTGCCAGTTGCAGCTTCTACTTTGTTCACACTTACATTTTGGTCACTGTGATGATGGGTGTTTGGACCCCATTGCCACAATGGTCAAGATGTGCTTCAGCTCAGGACCCCACACTTACATTTTGGGCACTGTGATGATGGGGGTTTGGACCCCATTGCCACAATGGTCATGGCCTGCTTGCATTGTGGGGGCCACACACATTTATGTGTGGCACATGTGATAGGGTGTCACATTGTATGTTGATGATCATGTTCTGTGTCGTAGGCATTTGAAACAGTCTACACACGCTTGTCATGGTATTGGGGGGATGTCTTAATGTTGCATTCTTTATGTTGGTGTGTGCTTGTTGCGACATGTACTAGCCATCCTGTGAGTGGAGATGTTGTTAGTGGTAGGCATCCAGCCCCCCCTGGGTAAGGGTGGTAGTAGTGGTGGGCATCTGGCACCCCCATGGCTAAGGGTGGTAGTAGTGGTAGGCATCCAGCCCCCCCTGGGTAGGGGTGGTAGTAGTGGTAGGCATCCAGCCCCCCCTGGGTAAGGGTGGTAGTAGTGGTAGGCATCCAGCCCCCCGGGTAAGGGTGGTAGTAGTGGTAGGCATCCAGCCCCCTGGGTAAGGGTGGTAGTAGTGGTAGGCATCCAGCCCCCCTGTGTAAGGGTGGTAGTAGTGGTAGGCATCCAGCCCCCCTGGGTAAGGGTGGTAGTAGTGGTGGGCATCTGGCACCCCCATGGCTAAGGGTGGTAGTAGTGGTAGGCATCCAGCCCCCTGGCTAAGGGTGGTAGTAGTGGTAGGCATCCAGCCCCCTGGCTAAGGGTGGTAGTAGTGGTAGGCATCCAGCCCCCCTGGGTAAGGGTGGTAGTAGTGGTAGGCATCCAGCCCCCCTGGGTAAGGGTGGTAGTAGTGGTAGGCTTCCAGCCCCCTGGGTAAGGGTGGTAGTAGTGGTGGGCATCCAGCCCCCGGGTAAGGGTGGTAGTAGTGGTAGGCATCCAGCCCCCCCGGGTAAGGGTGGTAGTAGTGGTAGGCATCCAGCCCCCCCTGGGTAAGGGTGGTAGTAGTGGTAGGCATCCAGCCCCCTGGGTAAGGGTGGTAGTAGTGGTAGGCATCCAGCCCCCTGGGTAAGGGTGGTAGTAGTGGTGGGCATCTGGCACCCCCTGGCTAAGGGTGGTAGTAGTGGTAGGCATCCAGCCCCCCCTGGGTAGGGGTGGTAGTAGTGGTAGGCATCCAGCCCCCCTGGGTAAGGGTGGTAGTTGTGGTGGGCATCTGGCACCCCCCTGGCTAAGGGTGGTAGTAGTGGTAGGCATCCAGCCCCCCCTGGGTAAGGGTGGTAGTAGTGGTAGGCATCCAGCCCCCCTGGGTAAGGGTGGTAGTAGTGGTAGGCATCCAGCCCCCCCTGGGTAAGGGTGGTAGTAGTGGTAGGCATCCAGCCCCCCCTGGGTAAGGGTGGTAGTAGTGGTAGGCATCCAGCCCCCCATGGCTAAGGGTGGTAGTAGTGGTAGGCATCCAGTCCCCTGGCTAAGGGTGGTAGTAGTGGTAGGCATCCAGCCCCCCCTGGGTAAGGGTGGTAGTAGTGGTAGGCATCCAGCCCCCCCTGGGTAGGGGTGGTAGTAGTGGTAGGCATCCAGCCCCCCTGGGTAAGGGTGGTAGTTGTGGTGGGTATCTGGCATCCCCCTGGGTAAGGGTGGTAGTAGTGGTAGGCATCCAGCCCCCCTGGCTAAGGGTGGTAGTAGTGGTAGGCATCCAGCCCCCTGGGTAAGGGTGGTAGTAGTGGTAGGCATCCAGCCCCCTGGGTAAGGGTGGTAGGCATCCAGCCCCCCCTGGGTAAGGGTGGTAGTAGTGGTAGGCATCCAGCCCCCCCTTGGTAAGGGTGGTAGTAGTGGTAGGCATCCAGCCCCCTGGGTAAGGGTGGTAGTAGTGGTAGGCATCCAGCCCCCCTGGGTAAGGGTGGTAGTAGTGGTGGGCATCTGGCACCCCCTGGCTAAGGGTGGTAGTAGTGGTAGGCATCCAGCCCCCCTGGGTAGGGGTGGTAGTAGTGGTAGGCATCCAGCCCCCTGGGTAAGGGTGGTAGTTGTGGTGGGCATCTGGCACCCCCTGGGTAAGGGTGGTAGTAGTGGTAGGGCATCCAGCCCCCTGGCTAAGGGTGGTAGTAGTGGTAGGCATCCAGCCCCCTGGGTAAGGGTGGTAGTAGTGGTAGGCATCCAGCCCCCTGGCTAAGGGTGGTAGTAGTGGTGGGCATCTGGCACCCCCATGGCTAAGGGTGGTAGTAGTGGTAGGCATCCAGCCCCCCTGGGTAGGGGTGGTAGTAGTGGTAGGCATCCAGCCCCCTGGGTAGGGGTGGTAGTGGTGGTGCGCATCCAGGCCCCTGTGTGCATATGTGGCATTGGTGATGGGCATCCCGCCCCTATGGTGCTGCTGTTGCTGGTGTAAGTAAATTCTGCATCCCTCTGTGTGTGTGTGATGTGTCGTGTACGTGTTGTATGTTTTTGTGGTTGGTGTCTGACTTACCTTCTGCGCCGTACGCGTCCGTGCCTGTTCCGGTAGTAAATGTAGAATATTGGTAGGATCGGAACGAAGGGATTCATGGTTGGTTCGTCTCGTTCATCTTTCTCGTTGCTTCGCCTCGTCCTCGTCGCTGGCGTGTTCGCCTCGTAGCCGTGGATCGTGTTGTGGCGCGAATCGGAGCTTATGTGCGCCTCTCCCGGAAGCTTTGACGTGCCGGACGTAGCGACGGGTTCGGCGCGTACAGAAAGCGCATCGTACTTGTACGGCCGGACGGGGCTGCATTTTCCCTTCCGTGCGACTCGATTCGGCGTTTCCGGATTCACCTCGGTCGGAGATTAGGACCTGGATTGGGTGAGTACGACTCGGCCGGATTCTATGCTGTTGTGCGCATCGTACTTGCTCGTTCGGAATAATGTGCGGATCGGTCGGGAAACAGGCATTCGCATGGCTTTTTTCCCAACCAAATGGTATTGGGTGCGCCTCCGACCGAGATCGGAATCGGCCCCTAAGTGTAACTGCACCATGCTATGTGCCATAGGGGTATCTATTGGTCACCTGGTGTAACTGCACCATGTTGTGTGCAATAGGGACATATATTGGTAATCTGGTGTAAGTGCACCATGCTGATAGCCACAGGGACATCTATTGGTCACTTGGTGTAATTGAACCATGCTATGTGCCATAAGGACATATATTGGTCACTGGATGTAACTACACCATGCTATGTGCCTTAGGGATATCTATTGGGCACCTGATGTAACTGCACCATGCTATGTGCGTGAGGGACATATATTGGTCACCTGGTATAACTGCACCACGCTGTGTGCCACAGGGACATCTATTGGTCACTTGGTGTGACTGCGCTATGCTATGTGCGATAGGTACATCTATTGGTCAAATGGTGTAACTGCACCATGCAATGTGCCATAAGGCCATCTATTCGTCACCTGATAGAAGTGCACCATGCTATGTGCCACAGGGACATCTATTGGTCACTTGGTGTAACTGCACCATGCTATGTGCCATAGTGACAGCTATTGGTCACCTGTAGTAACTGCGCAATGCTATGTTCCACAGTGACATCTTTTGGTATCTTGGTGGGAGTGCACCATGCTATGTGCTACAGGGATATCTATTTGTATCCTGGTGTAAGTGCACCATGCTAGGTGCGACAGGGACATCTATTGGTCAACTGGTGCAACTGCACCAAGCAATGTGCCATAGGGACATCTATTGGTCACCTGGTGTAAGAGCACCATGCTATTTGCTACAAGGACATCTATTGGTCAATTGGTGTAACGGCACCATGCTATGTGCCAAAGGGACATTTATGGTTCACCTGGTGTAACTGCACAATGCTATGTACCATAGGGGTATCTATTGGTCACCTGATGTAACTGCAGCATGCTGTGTGCAATAGGACATCTATTGGTCACCTGGTGTAAGTGCACCATGCTGATCGTCACAGGGACATCTATTAGTCACTTGGTGTAACTGCACCAGGATATGTGCTGTAGGAACATCTATTTGTTACCTAGTGTTACTGCACCATGATATATGCCATAGGGACATCTGTTCATCACCTCGTCTAACAGCACCATGCTATGTGCCATAGGGATATCTATTAGTCACTTGATGTAAGAGCACCATGCTATTTGCTACAAGGACATCTATTGGTCAATTGGTGTAACTGCACCATACTATGTGCCAAAGGGACATTTATGGTTCACCTGGTGTAACTGCACAATGCTATGTACCATAGGGGTATCTTTAGGTCAACTGGTGTAATTGCAGCATGCTGTGTGCAATAGGACATCTCTTGGTCACCTGGTGTAAGTGCACCATGCTGATCGCCACAGGGATATCTATTAGTCACTTGGTGTAACTGCACCAGGATATGTGCTGTAGGAACATCTATTTGTTACCTAGTGTAACTGCACCATGCTATATGCCATAGGGACATATATTGGTCACTTAGTGTAAGAGCACCATGCTATTTGCTACAGGGACATCTATTAGTGTAACTGCACAATGCTATGTGCCATAGGGGTATCAGGCACCTGGTGTAACTGTACCATGCTATGTGCAATTGGGACATCAATCGGTCACCTGGTGTAAGTGCACCATGATGATTGCCATAGGGACATCTATTAGTCACTTGGTGTAACTGAACCATGCTATGTGCCATAGGGATGTCTTGGTATCCTGGTGTAAGTGCACCATGCTGATAGCCACAGGGACATATATTGTTCATCTGGTCTAAGTCCACAGTGCTATGTGCCACAGGGTCATCTACTTGGTTACCTTGTGTAATTCCACCACGCTAGGTGCCATAAGGATATCTATTAGTATCCTGGTATAAATGCAGCACAGTGCTATGTGCCACAGGGACATCTATTGGTCACTTTGTGTAACTGCACCAGAATATGTGCTGGAGGAACATCGATTTGCTACCTAGTGTAACTGCACCATGCTATATGCCATAGGGACATCTTTTCGTCACATGGTCTAACTGCACCATGCAATGTGCCATAGTTACATCTATTGGTATCCTGGTGTAAGTGCACCATGCTGATCGACACAGGGACATCTATTAGTCACTTGGTGTAACTGAACCATGCTATGTGCCATAGGGATGTCTATTGGTATCATGGTGTAAGTGCACCATGCTTATAGCCACTGGGACATATATTGGTCACCTGATCTAAGTCCACAGTGCTATGTGCCACAGGGACATCTACTGGTCACTTGGTGTAACTGCAACACACTATGTGCCATAAGGAGGTCTATTAGTATCCTGGTATAAGTGCACCATGCTGATAGCCACAGGAATATATATTGGTCACCTGGTGTAAGTGCACAGTGCTATGTGCCACAGGGACATCCATTGGTCACTTTGTGTAACTGCATCAGAATATGTGCTGGAGGAACATCTATTTGCTACTGTTATATTCCATAGAGGTACCCTATATAGGCGCAGGTAACATTGCAACCTTTCACCTATATTCTTCCCTACATTACATACATAACGGTTCTTAGGGACTGACCTTTTACCAAGATACGACACTGCACTCAGAACGCGGGTTTCCCCCTAGTTCGAATCTCATACATTATGCATGAGGCTTCTTGGAAGCACTGCAGGACTAACAGCAGGACGAACATCTCCTGTATAATATCTCTGTATAAAGTTCAGGCCCAACGTCATCCTTTAGACCGACACAGTAACATAGCAAGGTAGGACTCCTGGGGAGACCTATGGGTATATATACATCACATCTTGCTTAGAAAGACAGAGGAGACCGAGACTTCCCGGCTGACACACTGACCAGAGACGCTGAGGTTCCTGCATGCAGACACTCCAGCTCGCAGTGGTCTAACATCCCTCGCGGGGTGTCCAACTCGAGACCAGGACGTGGTCCCATATTCTCTCATTCTCAGGTAATGGGGTTGACTAGATCCTAGAGGGATTCTTGGCATAACACCTACACAGATGCTAGGTACATTTAGGTACATCTAGATAGGGAGGCATCGTAGGAGTACACACTTTTTATCATGTGTTTTATGTACTTGTATATATTCATGATTTCTGCAAGATGGTAGAACTCTACCATCCCTTTACTTTCATAGTACTGCTAATCATATATCTCTGCTACTGTCTAATGCTTGTTGCAGCTCATCTATTCTACACTAGAATAACAACTGTTCAATAAATACTTATTGAAAACGCCCAGACTGTTTATTCTGTGTATCTCTCTGAGACAAACTAAGTGGGCACGAGTGACTGAGCGAAAGGTAGTATATTGTTTCCAAAATTCTGAGGGATCAGGGTTGTCATGTTCTGAGGTTGCCAGAATCTATTCTCTCCTTGGTAAGAGGAGATTATAGTGGCACTGTGAGCTAGCTAATACAGATAGGCTAACGTATCCGGTGGGGGTGCACGGAATCAGTCTGCCACCAATCCCACAGTTTATATTATCCAAACGCGCAGATCCTGTATAGGTTATTTAGGAACTACACGACATGGCGCCGCCAATGTTGGTTGGGTACTAATTTAACAGTAGAATCTGAGTAGTTCAGTCGTGCTATTCTCAGAGACCCCTACTCACAAAACACCAGAGATGTCTGGAGTGGGTGGGCACAAACTCCGCCACAGCTGAGCAGGCTAAAAAATCCTTATTGGCTGTTGGTTAATCAAGCTTGAAGGACACTGTGTTCCTAAAATTGTGCATAACACCTTATCTTGGTTCCCTTGAAAAACTATTTTTCAGTGTTCTAAGAACAATGACTAACCAGACCCACTGCAACAAGCACTACCCCTCACAGACAAGGAGGAAGATACAGACGCAATACACATTGCACCAAATTTTAGAAATACAGTCACCCTGAAACTGCTAGAGCATGGGTTAACACCTAGGTGTGGCATAGTTGTATTCATGATTGAGGCACACGAATCAAACAGAACAGAGGTATTTTATCCGTGGGTTACATTCCCAGCAGCAAATGCAAGAACAAAAACATTTCACTCCTACACAGAAGGAGATGCACCAGCGGAATATTGTCTGTTTGAGTACATTGAGGTTCCGCTCACGTACCAGGACACTTGTACTGGTTTAAAGGCGCCCTACCCCCCATAAGAAGAAGAGTGAGACTCGGCCCGCTCGGAAGAGAAGGGGCAACATGGCCAAAATTAGCGTCCTACACACCACATCCTGACATTGAAACAATGCCAGTAGGAGACTTACTCACACAACACAAAGACTTAATAAAAATATACAGAAACTTGACGCAATTCGTCATGAAGATACTTACAGTCCAACCAGTAATAGTTGCAACTAATGGAACTCAAGTTCAGGGTATAGCAACTAAAATTACACCACAAACTTCACATGCGGTATTGCGTAAAATGCCCACAAAACGTGAACAAATACCTTTCTGGGTAGCTCACAAAATAACACAGCTACAGGCAGCATTCCCGAATACTACCACGTATGAAAAACACAATGCTAACAATCTGCTTGCCCATGGGGATAACACCACAAATAGAGGATTGTACCACTTGGGGTACAGTCTTTGCTGCCATTTATACCAGAACCCATGGTATTCCGTCACCAGCAGTGATACCAGATGTATTGAGACAAATACAAAACGAGTATGGAGCAGAGCCTGCTCTGAACTTAGGGATGAAGTTACTAGGTAACTATGCCCAGGTATCGGCCATAATACTAGCTAATATTAAGGGGGAAGCAGCATCAGTGGCTAACCGCCAACGCCTAAGGGAGTTCAGTCCTTTAGAACAAGAACACGAACTACAGAAAATAATTGAAACTGCGTATGCAGAATTAGGCAGGGACAGTTTGGGTGGGAAAACTTTAAAACCACAACTGATGGGCAGTCCTGAAAAGGACACTTCTAAGCAAACACCTGCTTCAACAAAAAAGAAGTGGGACAATAAAAAACAACAAAGGTTTAAAGGTAGATCTCCTCCACAGGAGCCCTCCGAAAAGAGGTATAACCTTAGGAATAGGGATAATATTAGGAAACCTGACAGGTATCAGGATACTGATACACGTTCCTTTCAGGGTTCATCGAAAAACTCCGAGAGGGAAGGACGGTCAGATAGACAAGAAGAGCATACAAAGTCCAGAGATAAGCAGCACGCTCAAGATTACACTTCTTAAAAAGAAGAGAACCCAAAGCAAAAGTCACAGTTCAAAAAGAAGAAGGTTGCAGGTCTAAAGATCAGACATGCCCAGAATTCTGAGGACTCGACTACTGAACGCGGAATGGGCTCTGACGATGCTAGACAGTGCAGCAGAAGTAACAATAGCTCGCCAGAACCTGATGGAACTTCTGGTGACAGCGGACTTGAATGATTATATCACGGTAGAAACACCCGATACTAGGGTAAGAGTCCCACATAAAGTATATGAAATAACGCTCCAAATGGAGGGGGACAAATGTAGAACAGTGAGAGGTCTCTTTTGGGAGAACCTGACGTTTGGCTATGATATTTTATTAGCTGAACAAGATTGGCCGCCAGCATTCGTCATGGATTGCCCTAAAGGAGAAACGGTAATTCTTCCGGCAATCTCAGACCATATTCCCAGGCATCTACAACACACATATGCACAGGAGTGGGCGGTAGCCCAAGCCCCTGCATTATACAAAAACCATGTTGGATGGGATGAGGATTCAACCAACCACATAATTCCTTTAAAAATACTCCGACTGCACAGAGGCAGTATCCAATAAAGCAAGAAGCTAAAAAGAGGTCAGGAGATCTTAGATCAACTTGAATACCAAGGGGTGATCGAAAATTGCACCTCATCAATGAACAATCCTTTGTTTCCGGTCATGAAACCTGACAATTCATACCGTTTAGCTTTAGATTATAGACATTTAAACACTTGCACTAAGACATTTGCAGTCCAAAATGCACACAGTGCCGCATTAATGAATAACCTTGTGCGGAAAAAATATAAAACAACACTTGATATCTCAAATGGATTTTTCTGCCAAAATATAGCGCCTGAAAGTAGGCATCTAACAGTGTTCTCAGCGCTAGGGTCCCAGCGTCAATTTTGTCGACTCCCCCAAGGGTATAAGAACAGCCCGGGGTTGTTTTCGGCCAGAGTAACTGAGTTACTTCAAAGTTTGGATGAAGAGGCATTGTCCTATGTGGATGATATTTATCTAACGGACGATGACCTAGAGGAACACTTGAACAGAGCAAATACCATAATTTTGGGATTTGCATCTGAGAGCTGCAAATTCAACTTTAAGAAATCAAAAATTGCCCACCTCAGTGTCCTGTTTTTAGGATATGAGCTTTCAAGTGAAGGGAAAAGCCTGGCAGCCAATTCTTTAGAAAAATGTGCGCTGCTCCAACCTCCAAAATCATTGAACAATTTACAATCAATCCTGGGATTCCTAAATTTTGGTAGAACTTACATTTTGGATTACGCAGAAAGAGTAAAACCTTTCTACGATCTAATAAAACCTGATTTTTCAGTAAAACAATGGACACAGGAACATACAGATACACTTCGTTCCTTACAAGCTGACATGATAGCTTCCAAACATTTACAGACACGCGTAAACGTACGTAACCTGGTGATCTGTATAGTTGCGGGTCAATCTGGGTACACCTATCTAACATATAATGAAGGTGAGACAGTACCAATTGCATACAAGTCACATTTGTACACAAATGCTGAGATGCACCTCGCATCTACAGAAAAGATTCTAACAGCAGTACAGACTGATGTAGTGAGAGAAAGAGCACTGGCTCAGGGGAAACGAATAATAGTAGTGACTCCGGTTCCAGCCTTAGAGGCTGCAACAAAGGCGAGCGTTCCTAACGCTAAAGCCTTACATCCGAGATGGATACAATGGGCTAATTCTCTCACTGCAACAGATGTAGAATACAGGTACGACCCAAATTTAAAGACACAAGCATTTCTGCAATACGAACAAGAATATCCTCTGCCAAACTAAATAATGCCTCTAGATCAGTATGAATATATAATTTACAATGACGGATCAGCTCAACCGGCCATAGGAAGTAAGCAACAATATAGCGCAGCATGCGCAATTGTTAAAGGTCGCATGCGGGATGAAAGGTTCCACCCGAGTTGCACAAAAACGCAGTCTCTAGGAGACTGCACGGCACAGCTGACAGAGTTAAAAGCCTTGATACTGGCACTGGTGAATACGGATCGAGAATTCCCCACACTAATTGTGTGCGATTCCTTTTACTGTGTACAGTCATATAATGAATATTTGCAGCACTGGGTTCAAAACGGGTTCAAAGACGCAAAAGGTGGCACAATTAAGCATACAATGCTATGGGAACAGGTAGTGGAGTTGAAAACCGAACTACCGAGAGCTCACGTGATACATACACTGAGTCATCAGCGTGATGGCGTTCACGTTGAAGGGAATTCATTGGCTGATGAAGCCGCAAAGGGGGCTGTACGCATGGCTGCCGTAGCTGCAATCACTCGTTTTAAAATGAGAATAGACGGTGAGATTATGGTAGCTATCAATGCTTGTCGTAAAAACAGCAGAGCAGTACCAAAAAGGTTTCCACTCAAGTACTCCTACAAGTTTGATGCCAATAATATCCTATTTGCTCAGATTCCTGGAGTGGGGGATAGAGTAATTCCAAACAGGGATCGTAGGTTAGGTTTAATTCTAGCAGCACAAGAAGGGATAGGTTCTGCACTTGCAGGGGTTACGGCAACTCTTTCTTTGTTGAAACAATGCTATTGGTGGCCTGGATTAACAAAGCAGACTAAAGACTATTCCTTGAAATGTGACATCTGTCAGCAGATGAAAGGTTCCACCATAAAACGTCCAGCACAGACACCATTATTAATATCTGACAAACCACTAGCGTGTGTTTACTTGGACCACTGCGGCCCCTTACAAAGAGATGGGGCTTACAGGTATTTCATGGTTGCAGGGGATTCCTGCTCAATATTCCTATGGGTGTGGCCCCAACGCTCGGCTGATGCTCGAACTGTTATAAAAGATTTGCGAGTCTTTATAGGGACATACGCAATTGGCACATTACATTCTGACCAGGGCCCTGCGTTTAGCTCTCGGGCTTACAAGGAGGTCATGCGAGGATTGAGTGTAGCATTGCGATACTCCTCTCCGTACCATCCTGAGGGAAATTCGTTCGTGGAGAGGAAAAACCGAGACTTAAAGCAGTCTAAGCTGTTAAACAGCTAGAGTATTAGGCACGGGTGAGAGCTGGGTAAAACGGATCACTGACAGAATATCGATGAGAAGAATATTGACCTATAAAAATATCGAGGTAAAAATATAGAATGCCAAAATATCGAATCCCTATCTGCAAACAGGTAAGTACAAAAATATCGAATCCAAAATATAGTTGTAAAAATATAGTCAAAATATCGAATTTTTTAAATATCTTAAAAGTAATGTAAAATTAATAAAATAATATATATAATTAACTAAAACATACTTAAAAATACTTAAATAACTTTAAAATTAATAAATAATTAATGTAAGTAAAAAAAATAAACATACATTTTTATTTTTTAATTCATATATATATTAACGTAATATTTATAAAAAATATTCAATATTTTTAGCGTAGGATAGCGGGAGGGTAAAATTTACTATTACCACTCCAGTGAGTGCAACAGTAGGGAAAGCATTGGATAGCGGGAGGGTAAAAATTACTATTCCCACTCCAGTGAGTGCAACAGTAGGGAAAGCGTTGGATAGCGGGAGGGTAAAAATTACTATTCCCACTCCAGAGAGTGCAACAGTAGGGAAACGTTGGATAGCGTAGGGGTAAAAATTACTATTCCCACTCCAGAGAGTGCAACAGTAGGGAAAGCGTTGGATAGCGGGAGGGTAAAAATTACTATTCCCACTCCAGAGAGTGCAACAGTAGGGAAAGCGTTGGATAGCGGGAGGGTAAAAGTTACTATTCCCACTCCAGTGAGTGCAACAGTAGGGAAAGCGTTGGATAGCGGGAGGGTAAAATTACTATTCCCACTCCAGAGAGTGCAACAGTAGGGAAAGCGTTGGATAGCGTAGGGGTAAAATTACTATTCCCACTCCAGTGAGTGCAACAGTAGGGAAAGAGTTGGATAGCGTAGGGGTAAAAATGACTATTCCCACTCCAGTGAGTGCAACAGTAGGGAAAGCGTTGGATAGCATAGGGGTAAAAATTACTATTCCCACTCCAGAGAGTGCAACAGTAGGGAAAATAATGATTTAATATTTTAATAAAAATAAAATAATTATCAATACCAATAAAAAATTAATTAAAATTACTTACCAATTACAAAATATTTAATAATTAATTCTAAATACCAATAAATATTATTTCTTAAAAATTAATTACCTATTAATTATTAATTAACAAAGAATTAATTTTCAATACCAAAAAATAATAAATAATAAAAAATACCAAGTAATAATTAATTGACAGTAAATTAATTATCAATACACCAAAATATTTTCAATAATTAATTAATTACAATTAAATTACTTCCCACCCAATTCCCTATAAACCCACAACCCGCTACAAAGAATAAATTAATACAATTAACATAATTATCAATTAATAAATTAATAAAAATTAATTACCAATTAATAAAAATTAATTACCAATTAATAAATATTAATTACCAAATAAGAATTAATTAACAATAAATTAATAATCAATACCAATAAATAAAAATAAATAATTACTGAATTACAATTAAATTACTTCCCACCCTATTCCCCTATAAACCCACAACCCGCTCTGAATAATAAATTAATACAATTAATATCATTATCAATTAAAAAATTAATAAAAATTAATTACCAATTAATTAATTAACAATGAATTATTTATCAATACCAATAAATAAAATTAAATAATTACTTAATTACATTTAAATTACTTCCCACCCTATTCCCTATAAACCCACAACCCGCTACAGAACTAAAACGCAAAATTAAATTAAATATAATTAATAATTCCTAAAAATTAATATTTAATTTACTATAATTAAATTACTTCCCACCCTATTCCCCTATAAACCCACAACCCGCTACAGAATTAAATTACGCAAAAATTAAATAACATAAAATTCATTACTTTAAAAAAATTAAAACATACATTACAAAAATAATACATACTTTTAACACATATACTAACACTTAAAACACTATAAAAAAATTCGATATTTTTAACAACTATATTATGACTGTCGATATTTTGACAATCGATATTTCTTACCTGAATTTCGATATTCTTAACCACTATATTTTGGCAATTCGATATTCTGTCCATTCTATATCCTAAAAACTCGATATTTTGGCAATTCGATATTAAAAATTCGATATTATGTCTGTTTACCGGGTAAAACATCTATATGGAGTACAGAGAGCATTGAACAACATGCCAAGAAGTTCTCTAGGGGGGGTAACTCCATATGAGGTCCTATTTGGGACAAGAATGTGGGTACCTGATCTTGATTGTAAAGGCGCAATGGCGGATGAAAAACCTTTTGACATCCATGATCGTTTGGCTGTTTTACAGGATCTAAATGAATCCAGGACACAAAAAAGTAATGCCCACCTGAAGCAGACCGCCACTGGGGAAGTCAAATCAGTCACAGCAAGACCTTTCTGGATCCCAAAAGTCGGGGATCTGGTCAGAGAGAAAATAGCGGACAAAAAAGACTTTGGGCCATCCTACACAAAGCCTGTACAGGTCCTAGCAGACGAAGGAAAAAGAACTGTACTTCTACCGCCTCTTGCCGGAAAAAAGATTCGTCTCAATCGACCTAATCAAACCACACTATGTGGCCGATACTGAGTAGTAGGCCACGTGGACTCCAAAGTAGCAGACGCCCTCCTCTCGCTACAATTCAAGAAGTTCAAACGGAAAGACTCATCATGTTCGAAGAGTCCCCGACACGGAATGATGGACTAAGCAACAATGCTATGGAACTCGTTCCCCTTGAACCTGAAGTTCAAATTCAGAATCAAAATAAAAGACAAATTTCTATTAGACCAAATACAGATGTCTACATCAACATGCCTCAACAAGAGCAAACTACGATTTCCACAAATCCTGATGCAATACCAACAATTGATCGAACTGCTTCTGGCTACTTCATAAACTTTGATACGTTTTCTTTGGATCCAAGCAAACCGGAAACGACGCCATCCAAAAAAACACGCAAGCAGCAAGTAAAAGACTTTCTGAACTTTCTTAAAAAGATTTACCTGGTGTCACCTTGGGTAGAACTATGGGTAATCACCGGGATACTTTTCTTTCTTTTCTGAGTCGGCTTAGAAATAGTTTTTAGCATGCTAGTTAATGGAAGATACCTTCGACAAAGCTCTGCAGCCCAAAAGGTGAACTTACTTTTAAAACCACACCAATCATCTCATCGAGAACAAAGAGACTTGTCATCAGTGAACATTACAGCAGTTCCTATACCCGATGGTATAGTTTGGGACAAGGTTGATTTCGATATAATTGGTCCGACCGAACGTTTAAGAATTCCTCATTTATTTAAAATATCGTTGAGTGATATCATTACCTCTAGTACATTTTCCGATGATTGGGATTTCGAAACTGTTAATAACATGTTGTCTGATTTGGAGAAATCTGCTGCATTTTCTAATAGTGAATCATTGGAAAGCACATCAGATTTCGAAACTATGTATTGTTATCAACACTATGGTCATCACTATATGCATAAATCTGCAAATCCTAGAACTGTGTTCACTTACCACCAGTGGGAACATTGTCCAACACCACCGAAAGGCAGTTCAAAAACATTTACACAAAAGTTTCCATATTTTTCAGGGTTTAGTATGTCTGACCCAGCCTCATATTTACAAGGTTGCACCAACATCAGCACAGAAAAATATGTTAACAAACACCGAACAGATTTCCTCTGCTTCCTTTATTGCCCAGTTGTCTGAACAAGGTTTTGACTTATGGAAAGACACCATAGACTTAAAATCAGTCTGGGGCACCAGGGAATGGCAGGTACAGGGAACAGAATCTTTGTTTAGAGCATGCCTCATTCCTCAGCAAATCATGTTTTTGAACGAGACAGTGCAACAGACGTCTTTCCTTGGACTAGCCAAGAACAAAGACTTGAACACACCTCGGCTGCCAACTCCATCACAAACCGAGGGTAACATAACATCGCAGGAAGAGATTTCATTGAATAACATTTTACAAAACAATAGATCAGAGCCCCATTGGAAAAAATGGTTGATTTGGCCCACAGACACGAACATTTGTCAGGCGAGATTCATGGGTAAAACCGAAGGTTTCGCTATCCATAGGCCGGATCCACTTTATGTACAGAGAGAACATCCAGGGGTAGTGACATCCTACAGTGTTGGGAAGTTGTGCCTTGATTGGCTAAAAACCTCAACACTCACAAAGGTGAAACAACACTTATCCTTACTATCACAGTATGTGGATCTCAGGGAATTGTTATTGGGTCCCAGGAAGCCATGTCAGAAACGTTTCTATTATGCTGTCTATAATGAAATATGGAAAATATCCCAACAAGAGGCCGCAGAGAGATTACAGGAAATAGACCGTATGAATCTGGAAAAATCTCCAGCAGTGATAGACAATGGGCTAACTACATTGACCTCCAGGATATATTCCTTAGGCAACATTGTATCTTCTGCAATAGACCTACTGGAACAAGATTTGGCCATATTACAACACTGGCAATCTCAGTTACGTTCTATTATGTTATTAAGCTGGACGCTGCAATCTTTGCATGCAGGCTACGTGCCTTGGCGTTATATCAACAGTACGTCTCTGTTTTCTGAATACAATCTAACAGATAAACAGATATAAATGGCACAAAGCGGAGCAAAATATACAATGCTGCGTATCAAAAAACTGGATAGATTAGCATTCACAGTGGCAGAATCACCGTCCACAGAATGGCTAATCCATGGCCACATAACTCTACTGGCCACTACTTTTCAGTTTCAGTACTGCCTTGAACAAAAGCAGGCAGGCAGATATGAAGAAATGGGTAAGGAATACATTAAGGAATCATGGGTATTACCATACAGATTTCGATGCCGGAGTGGGGATCGAGAAGTGTTTCTGAGCAGTACAAATTGTGAGAACGCTTTAAGTGGATTACTCATATGCCAGGATATAGTGCTGCACGGGGCTTGTAATGGTTATGTGGCGAACCTGTCCTGCCATTTGAGGGGTGCCCCAGCTGCAGTGATTACTCCAGCATTTAGGCTACTTTCAAATGGGAGTTACTTGATGCTGAACAGTCAAGGCTGCTGCGGAATGCTCCCGGGCGTTGCATATCTGGTAACCGTGAGCTCCAGGGTTACTTGTTGTATGCAAGTATTGTTTCCCCTGACACATACAGTCAGGGAGGCGCCGTTATGGCCTTCACTGAATGTTTCTTTAATACGGTTTGATACCCTAAGCAGAATGAAAGCCATGCTTCTACAGAAGTCTGTGCCCTTAACCTCCGCTCGAGAGACTTTTGATCTCCAGATCGCAAGGTCTTCGGCAGAGATACAGGCGCTTATTCATACAAACTTCCCTTTCCATTTCGCAGAAATGGTAAATCGTATCTTTAACATGTCTGATACGACAGGCATTGTCCACCTATTTAAGACCATAGGTTTGGGACTTCTGAGCACCGTTCAGACGGTACTTGGAGTTAAACCAAACTTCATACACTCCGTATTCTGAAGCATCTTTGGAGGACTTCCGCTCATCCTGTTCCTAGCAGCAGGTATCCTGATTGTTTTATATTTGCTACGCAATGGACGTCCCAGTCACCAAGGAGATGGAAAAAGCACTCCTGGAGCGTAAATACCGTGACCGCATGGTACAACATCTAGGCACGCCTTGCCTAAGAGAACTGAGTGCATCTTGGTTCTTGTCATTTCGACCAGTCTGGATGGACTGCATCTTACCTGTCCTCCGATGCCTGTTTTGCGGAGAAGAATGCGTGTTAGACCTGTGTTTGACACTCCCATCATGTGCACAACCGGACGTGAATGCTTTACTGGACCCGATAGCGGCCCATGTTCTGCTGTGTCCTCAGCGTATTCCGATGTTGATGGCGGCATTCCTTGAGCCCCCACAGGTAGTAAAAGCACCTATTGATATGGACACCGGCTCCTCCTCTGATACCCAGGCTTTGGACGGCGCAAAGTCTGCCCCAGCACCGGCTGCGGACAGCATAGAACATCATCTGTGCTCAATTGATGTACTCTGCGAGGTGCTACAGGGGCAGTCTACTGCGAAAGCAAGCAACGAAAATGTTGCATCTACCAGCCAGGACACATAAACAATTGACTCATTTGGCTCGTCGTGTGCTGGCAGAAATTCACCCTTTTTTAAAAACAAGCTCAAATTTGGAACTCAAAACAAAAATTGACATTCCTTTCATTTATTGGGCATACATGGCTTTCTAATGCTTATAGTGCTCCGGACTATAAACTAAGGACACTTTAGAGCTATATCTTGCAGAAACCTTTTTAAGACAGTTTTAAAGTTTTTTTAAAGACATTTTTTAGAAGTTTTTAAACATTTTAGCTAAACAGATGTTTTTAAGCTTTGTGCGTACCAATATCTAGTTAGGCTAGTAGTACGGTAGTAAGTTACATATGTCGTCCAGTCGGAAGAGGAGTGGGTGTTATATTCCATATAGGTACCCTATATAAGCGCAGGTAACATTGCAACCTTTCACCTATATTCTTCCCTACATTACATACATAACGGTTCTTAGGGACTGACCTTTTACCTAGATACGACACTGCACTCAGAACGCGGGTTTCCCCCTAGTTTGAATCTCATACATTATGCATGAGGCTTTTTAGAAGCACAGCAGGACTAACAGCAGGACGAACATCTCCTGTATAATATCTCTGTATAAAGTTCAGGCCCAACGTCATCCTTTAGGCCGACACAGTAACATAGCAAGGTAGGACCCCTGGGAGACCTATGGGTATATATACATCACATCTTGCTTAGAAAGACAGAGGAGACCGAGACTTCCTGGCTGACACACTGACCAGAGACGCTGAGGTTCCTGCATGCAGACACTCCAGCTCGCAGTGGTCTAACATCCCTCGCGGGGTGTCCAACTCGAGACCAGGACGGGGTCCCATATTCTCTCATTCTCAGGTAATGGGGTTGACTAGATCCTAGAGGGATTCTTGGCATAATACCTACACAGATGCTAAGTACATTTAGGTACATCTAGTTAGGGAGGCATCGTAGGAGTATGCACTTTTTATCATGTGTTTTATGTACTTGTATATATTCATGATTTCTGCAAGATGGTAGAACTCTACCATCCCTTTACTTTCGTAGTACTGCTAATCATATATCTCTGCTACTGTCTAATGGTTGTTGCAGCTCATCTATTCTACACTAGAATAATAACTGTTCAATAAATACTTATTGAAAACGCCCAGACTGTTTATTCTGTGTATCTTTCTGAGACAAACTAAGTGGGCACGAGTGACTGAGCGAAAGGTAGTATATTGTTTCCACGATTCTTAGGGATCAGGGTTGTCATGTTCTGAGGTTGCCAGAATCTATTCTCTCCTTGGTAAGAGGAGATTATAGTGGCACTGTGAGCTAGCTAATACAGATAGGCTAACGTATCCGGTGGGGGTGCACGGAATCAGTCTGCCACCAATCCCACAGTTTATCCAAACGTGCAGATCCTGTATAGGTTATATAGGAACTACACAACACTACCTAGTGTAACTGCTCCATGCTATATGCCATAGGGACATCTATTCTTCACATGGTCTAACTGCACCATGCTATGTGCCATAGTTGCACCTATTGGTATACTGGTGTAAGTGCACCATGCTGATACCCACGGGGACATCTATTGGTCACTTTGTGTAACTGCACCAGGATATGTGCTGTAGCAACATCTATTTGTTACCTAGTGTAACTGCACCATGCTATATGCCAACGGGACATTTTTTCGTCACATGGTCTAACTGCACCATGGTACGTGCCATAGAGACATCTATTGGTATCCTGCTGTAAGTGCACCATGCTGATACCCACAGGGACATCTATTGGTCACCTGGTGTAAGTGCACCATGTTCTATGCCACAGTTACATCTATTGGTCACTTGGTTTAACTGCGCCAAGGTAGGTGCCATAGGGACATCTATTGGTCAACTGGTGTAACTGTGCCATGCTATATGCCTTATGGATAGCTATTGGTCACCTAGTGTAACTGCACCATGCTATGTGCCACTGGGACATTTATTGGTCCCTTAGTGTAAGTGCACCATGCTATGTGCCACAGGGACATCTATTGATCACTTGCTGTAACTGCCCCATGCTATGTGCCATAGGGACATTTATTGGTCACCTGGTGTAACTGCACCATGCTAAGTCCCATAGAGACATCTATTCGGTCACTTGGTGTAACTGCACCATGCTATGTGCCATAGGGACATCTATTGGTCACCTGGTGTAACTGCATCATGCTATGTGCCAAAGAGACATCTATAGGTCAACTGGTGTAACTGCACCAATCAATGTGCCATAGGGACATCTATTGGTCACCTGGTGTAAGAGCATCATGCTATTTGCTACAAGGACATCTATTGGTCAGTTGGTGTAACTGCACCATGCTATGTGCTAAAGGGACATTTATGTTTCACCTGGTGTAACTACACAATGCTATGTGCCATAGGGGTATCTATTGGTCAACTGGTGTAACTGCAGCATGCTGTGTGCAATAGGGACATCTATTGGTCACCTGGTGTAAGTGCACCATGCTTATCACCACAGGGACATCTATTAGTCACTTGGTATAACTGAACCAGGCTATGTGCCATAGGGATGTCTATTGGTATCATGGTGTAAGTGCACCATGCTTATAGCCACTGGAACATATATTGGTCACCTAGTCTAAGTCCACAGTGCTATGTGCCAGATGGACATCTATTCGGTCACCTGGTGTAACTGCACCACGCTATGTGCCATAGGGAGATCTATTGGTATTTTAGTGTAAGTGCACCACGCTGATAGCCACAGGGACATCTATTAGTCACCTGCTTTAAGCGCACCATGCTATGTGCCACAGGGACATCTATTGGTCACATGGTGTAACTGCACCAGGATATGTGCTGTAGGAACATCTATTTGTTACCTAGTGTAACTGCACCATGCTATATGCCATAGGCACATCTGTTCGTCACCTCGTCTAACAGCACCATGCTATTTGCTACAAGGACATCTATTGGTCAATTGGTGTAACTGCACCATGCTATGTGCCAAAGGGAGATTTATGGTTCACCTGGTGTAACTGCAGCATGCTGTGTGCAATAGGGACATCTATTTATCACCTGGTGTAAGTGCACCATGCTGATCGCCACAGGGATATCTATTAGTCACTTGGTGTAACTGAACCATGCAATGTGCCATAGGGATGTCTATTGGTATCATGGTGTAAGTGCACCATGCTTATAGCCACTGGGACATATATTTGTCACCTGGTCTAAGTCCACAGTGCTATGTGCAAGATGGACATCTATTCGGTCACATGGTGTGACTGCACCACGCTATGTGCCATAGGGACATCTATTGGTATTCTAGTGTAAGTGCACTACGCTGATAGCCACAGGGACATCTATTGGTCACCTGCTGTAAGCGCACCATGCTATGTGCCACAGGGACAACTATTGGTCACTTGGTGGAACTGCACCAGGATATGTGCTGTAGGAACATCTATTTGTTACCTAGTGTAACTTCACCATGCTATATGCCATATGGAGATCTGTTCATCACCTCGTCTAACAGCACCATGCTATATGCCATAGGGACATCTATTGGTCACTTGGTGTAAGAGAACCATGCTATTTGCTACAGGGACATCTATTGGTGTATGTGCCATAGGAATAACTATGGCATACCTGGTGTAACTGCACAATGCTATGTGCCATAGGGGTATCTATTAGGCACCTGGTGTAACTGCACCATGCTATGTGCAATTGGGACATCAATCGGTCACCTGGTGTAAGTGCACCATGATGATTGCCAGAGGGACATCTATTAGTCACTTGGTGTAACAGAACCATGCTATTTGCCATAGGGATGTCCATTGGTATCCTGGTGTAAGTGCACCATGCTGATTGCCACATGGACATATATTGTTTACCTGGTCTAAGTCCACAGTGCTATGTGCCACAGGGACATCTACTCGGTTACCTGGTGTAACTGCACCATGCTATGTGCCATAAGGTATTCTGGTATTCTGGTGTAAGAGCACCATGCTGTTTGCTACAAGGATATCTATTGGTAAATTGGTGTAACTGCACCATGCTATGTGCCAAAGGGACATTTATGGTTCACCTGGTGTAACTGCATAATGCTATGTACCATAGGGGTATCTATTGGTCAACTGGTGTAACTGCAGCATGTTGTGTGCAATAGGGACATCTATTGGTCACCTGGTGTAAGTGCACCATGCTGATCACCACAGGGACATCTATTAGTCACTTGGTGTAACTGAACCATGCTATGTGCCATAGGGATGTCTATTGGTATCATGGTGTAAGTGCACCATGCTTATAGCCACTGGAACATATATTGGTCACCAGGTTTAAGTCCACAGTGCAATGTGCCAGATGGACATCTATTCGGTCACCTAGTGTAAGTGCACCACGCTAGGTGCCATAGAGACATCTATTGGTATTTTAGTGGAAGTGCACCACGCTGATAGCCACAGAGACATCTATTGGTCACTTGGTGTAACTGCACCAGGATATGTGCTGTACGAACATCTATTTGTTACCTAGTGTAACTGCACCATGCTATATGCCATAGGGACATCTGTTCGTCACCTCATCTAACAGCACTATGCTATGTGTCATAGGGACATCTATTGGTCACTTGGTGTAACTGCGCCATGCTATGTGCCTTATTTATTTATTTATAAAGTTTTATATAGTACGAACAAGATACTGAGGGATATCAGAGCGCTTTACAATATGATGGAAGGAAGGACATAAATGCAATATCCACATCAAATAGGAGAGAAAAAGAAAAAAAAAAAACAGGAATGGTCGCAGATTACAGGGCCATTGCACCCAGGAGGGTAATACAATAAACAGGTGTAAGCGGGCAATGAGGGGGGGGGGGTCACAGTATGCAGTAAAGAAGAGCCGTATCAAATGGAGGTACAATGGTAGTAGGAACAAAGTCAACGGGCAAGTGAGCCTATCCCTCTTAGGGTAAGAATTTGTTCATTAGGAACCTTTTGGCTTCCAATTTGAACGCCGTCGTTGAGGAGATTCTGCGTACTTCCGGTGGAAGAGAGTTCCATATCTTTGGGGCAGCGCCGGAGAAGGCTCGGTGACAAGTTCTCTTTTTGTTAAGGATGAGTGGTTTCAAGAGGACGGTAGAGGCGCTTCTTGAGGCTCTTACACCACAGGATAGTTCAAGTTTTTGAGCCAGGTACGTGGGAGTATTGAAGTGAAGGGCTTTGTGCGTCAGAACGGCAATCTTTAACTGAATTCGTGCTTCGTAGGGCAGCCATTTGAGAGATTTTAGAATTGGAGATATATGTTCGTTTCGTTTGGTGTCTGTAACCAGTCTAGCCGCAGCGTTCAGTGATGCCCTTAGTGGAGCCAGGGCGTATTTGGGAAGGCCACATAGGGTAGCACTGCCGTAGTCTAGCCTCGGCAAGACAAGCGCTTGGACCACCTGCTTGAAATCATTTAGTGGGAGGAAAGGTTTGATATTTCTGAGTGACCTCATCAAGTGGTTTGTTCCCTTACATACATTGTTGATATGATTTTTCATATTCAGGTGCTTGTCCATGGTGATTCCAAGAGACTTGGCTGAGTCTATGATGAGAGGAGTGCAGTTGAAAGCAGTGAGGTGAGCTTGGGGATGTGGTTCGGAGGGGAGATGAGTAGGAATTCCGTTTTGGAAGTGTTGAGCAGGAGATGGTTCTCCGTTAACCAGTTTTGAGTAGACGTTAGGGTAGTGTTGAGTGAGATGATGTTTTCCGGGATGAGATTTTCAGATAGAGTTGCGTGTCGTCCGCATACATGTGGAAGAGAATGTTCATGGAGTTTAGTGAGTTAGCAAGAGGTTCCAAGAAAAGGTTGAAGAGGATAGGAGATAGAGCGGACCCTTGGGGACCCCCATGAGTACAGGAGAGGGCTGGGAGAGAGAGTGGTTTGCCTTGACTCTTTGTGATCTGTGATGTAGGAAGGACGAGAACCATTGTAGCACCTGATCAGAAAAACCCATTTTGTTTTGCAGGATGGATAGGAGGTTGTCATGATTAACCGTGTCGAATGTGGAGGAAAGGTCAAGGAGGATCAGGAGGCAGGATTCGTTTTGATCAAGCATTTTAAAAATGTCATCCATAACGTGAGTGAGAGCCGATTCGGTGCTGTGCCCCTTCCTAAAGCCGGATTGATGCTGGTCTAGGAGTTGGTAATTATCTATGTGAGCACAAAGTTGGGATTGTACACATTTTTCTAGGAGTTTCGCTAGGGTGGGGATGTTGGAAATGAGGCAGAAGTTATTGAGATCAGATTTGTCAGCGTTAGTTTTTTTTAGTATAGGTGATACCTGAGCTGCTTTTAGGCAGTCGGGGATCGAGCCTTGTGATAGAGAAGCGTTTACAATCCTTGTCCAGGTGGGGATGAGTGCATTCTTGATTTCTTTGAAGATGGACGGGGGCAACGGGTCACTGAAGTGGTTGGAAGGGTTGACATTCTGAAGAATCTTGTTGATGTCATTTTCACTAAATGGAGTAAAGGTGCCCCATGACGCATTGTTCTTGGTGTTCGTGGTGGTCGATTTGCGCTTTTCAAAGGGGTCAATGGGTGAGGCGGCACTGGAAGAAGGTAATAGAGCCTTCTTAGAGGCGAGATCAGTGGAGATGAGTCTTGATTTCTCAGTGAAGAAAGCGGCAAGTTCGTCGCATGAGGGTGGGTTGCCACCAGGATCAGAGTGGTTAGGACCAACGACTGATTGCTGTTTGACCAATTCAAAAAGTTTCTTGGGGCGGTGTGCCTCTTGATCGAGTTGGTGTCTGAAATAGTCAGCCTTAGCACTCTTGATTTGTTTGTTGTAGAGGCTCCTGCCATCTCTTAGGAGTTTTAGTTGGTCCGAGAGGGATTGGATCGCCAGGAACATTCAACTGCCCTATGGTTGCGGCATTCCGTGTTTAAGTTGCCATTATACCACGGTTTGGATATTTTTGTTGAAGCATTTTTTTGTTGGAGTGGAGCAATGTTATCCAGGATGTTGGAGATGGTCGAATTGCAGGCGTCGGTGAGTGATTGCACCTCGATCAAGTCAGCTTGGGAGGAGAGGGCAGATTTACAGTGGGAAGTTTATTGATCTGATGTCCCTTTTCCTTATCTTTGATTTCATTGGTTGAGCCTTCCTTATGAACACTTCCCTGTTAATATAAAAGAGGATGCTGTGGTGGTCGGACCAGTCACACGGGGTAATGGAATCTAGGGTGATAGTCTGCCCTTTAGAGATGATGAGGTCTAGAGTTTCTCCTTTAATATGAGTTGGTTGGTCACAGTGCAGAGTCAGTTCTTGATCATTTAAGAATGATTTAAGGCAAGATACAGCGGGGTCGTTGGGGTTAGACCAGTGAAGGTTGAAATCACCAAGGAACATTTGGGACACCGCTGAGTCGACATTGCTAGTGATGATTTCCATTAGTTGCTCAATGAAAGGGAGATTGTCTCCCGGGGGGTGGTAAAAGGTGTGAAGTTTGCAAACCGGTAGGTTCTTACTTGCGATGCTCAGACAGAGGTATTCACAGGAGGAAGGCGTAGAGGACTCTAAGTGAGAAATCGAGAGTGTGTTCCTGTGAATACAGGCTAGGCCACCACCCAACTTCAGAGCTCTCTCTAGCCTAATTATGTCATGAGTGGGAGGTACTAGGAGATCTAAGATAGGAGTGGAAGTTGGATTTAGCCAAGTTTCAGTGAGGATGATAATGTCTAAATCATTGTGTTGGATGAGGTCGAAGATATCGGAGGCGTGTTTACTGGCTGATCTGCAATTAAGTAGTATACATTTAAGTCGTAGTGGATTAGGGGGGGAAGGAGTCTGGGTGACGTTCACACGGGTGAGGTTGTCAGTATTGCTGCATCTAAGATTGCGAGGAGGTTCTCTGTTCGGGTTGGAAAGGATGGAATGTATTTGTCTCGGTGGGATCATGTTAGATTTGGACCAAGTAGAGCAAGAGTTGTGACGGTCATGGAGATCAATGGACGCCGGGTGGGACTCACATCCTCTGTGGCTGGCGGGGGCGTTGGGCAGGGGAATGGATTTCGAGATGGAGGGGGCTAAAGGTTGACCCATGTGATCACTATCCCTAGTGGACACTCTGGGCCAATTCGCAGAGGTGAGGAGAGAGCTGATCATGGGGAAAAGATCATTTGAGAGGGCTTTCAGGTCATGTAGCTCAGAAGTGAGAAGGTGCAACTGTAGAGATATATCATCAAGGCGCGCAGCCAAGTCTGAGTGTTGGGCGAGGGGTGGAGAGTGTGAGGGAAAAGCGAGCGGCAACGGGGGGCCTCGGTGTAAGCCTGTTGAGGCCTGTGGGGAGGATCGGTCCCCAAACTCTAGTTTAGCATGTGGCAAAGTTATAGGGATGGGGGAAGGGACATCGTCTGTTAATCGAGGAGACTGTAGGGCTTGAGGGAACCTCTCAGCTTGAAAGTCATCCCGTATCGGACTGACAGTCGGTGAGGAGATTGAGCCCATAAAACCGCCAACCAGCTGAGAGGGTGTTCTAGTGGGTTGACATAATCCGACTGGGGACAAGGCGGCTGTGGGATCAGCAAAAGGAGGTGTGGGGTTTAGGGAGAGTGGGGTACTCCCAACTGTTAAGGGGAGTACTGGTTAAACCCAGCTGAGACGTGGTGGTTGAGTAGGGGTCAGTGGAGTTGCCGTACACCGCTTCTGAGAGTGGGGTAAATATTGGCCATCTTAACTAGGTTGATATTAGAGGCTTGGATTAGGATGATACTATTATTGTAGAGGGTGATCGTGGTGGTGGCTTTGAGGGTGGACGAAGGAGACGTTGTTAGTTTGAGGCCATGTGAGGTTTTCTTAGATCCTGTTATTCGAAGCATGGAGTAGAGCACAGTTCGCCAGCAAGCCCGTTTTCTGGTATAGAAGATGAGGTCATTAACCAGAGTACCTTTGTTGCTGCAGAAGTAGGGGTCTGAGAATAGGGTTTCTGATCTAGCTTTGAGTATGCGATGTTTGTATTTTTTTGCCGCATTTTTGGAGAGGTCAGTTGGGTAATTGATGATGAAGGCGTTGGAACCATTGGGGTCTGGACTTTTCTCCATTGTGAAAAAGAATCCTAGTGGGGATGGGAGCCCAGAGAGGAGAATAAGGAGGTGAGAGAACATGATATCACTCCTGGGTCTCTCAGTGGTCTCTAATGGTAGCACATTGGGAGGCACAGAGATCTTGCTGTGCAGTGCCAGTGACTAGGGCCCCCATATTCACTGCAGTCGTGGCATCCCGTAACTCGTCTCGGCTCTATAGACTGGCACTGGACAGCACACAGGGTGATGGGAGGCCCATCTAGGATGATAAAGGCAGGGAGTAAAAAGAGGTCTGCTCTGCGACCAGGGCACAAGACTGCGAACTTAGTATGAAAGGTACCCAACAGACGCCATTTTAAGGACAGGCAGTAGGGTCCCAGAGCTTCTGCAATCGTTGTGGGCTTGACAAAAGGATCACCCTAGTAATGAAATCAGTAGCGTGGTGGAGTGCTCCTCATGATAAACCGGCCTAGCATCAAGACCATATTACACCGATCATGATATAACTAGAGAGGGTACAGTAATCACAATGTCTTTGTAATGCTGCCATTTTAAAGTCAGGCAATGTAAGGCGATCGCGATGTCTTCGTATTGCTGCCATTTTAAAGTCAGGCAGTGTTCAGCATGTGAGACATATGGAAGCTTAACTGTCCCAGTTATAGAGCTCAAACAACAAGGCTGAAATGTACTGCCTCCCAACCACGCTTGCATATCGCCTCGTGTGAAATATGCTACAACCAAGACCAGTACAGTGAGCCCAGCATTGCTTATGGCGCCGTCATTATAGGTGCAAGCAACCTTCAGCCCACGATCATCATAATGGATAACTACTGGCCAAAGGCAGTGAAATACCTGGCACCAGGCATGCGTCAATCATTCGGAGGCGGAAGGGAAGGACTCAACATTCTGCGCACCTGCTGCCGAGTCATGGGATACCGGCGCCGCACGGAACGTTGGACCGCAGGGCGGGAATCGACGCCAAAGACGCTGGTCGCAGGGAAGGTCGCCGTGAGTGGTACTGGCATCCGGGGGTCCAAATGCAGGCCGGCTCGGGCGAGCCCACATCGGGCAGCCGGACTCCGGGCAGGACTTAGGCAAAGCAGTGGTAGAGGCAGCAAAGAGATTGACGCCGGAGGACAAATGGCGTCGGTGACCACTGCCGGGCAACCGGGCTCCGGGCAGGACTGGGGCGAAGCAGTGGAAGAGGCAACAAAAGGATTAGCGCCTGAGGTCAAATGACGCCAGAGACCACTGCTGGGCAACCGGGCTCCAGGCAGGTCATAGGGGTAGCAGCGTTAGAGGCATCAAAATGGCGTCGGAGCCAAAAGGATCCGGTACCCCCAGCCCCCCTGTTAGCATCAGGCGAGCTGTCGGTCGTTCGGGGGCGGAGGAAAAGGATTCACCAACCAAGGTGCGGCTGGCGGGCTCCAGTCAGGTCCTCATGGACAGAGATCGCCAGCCGCAGGCAGGACCATGTCGCCAGATCATTTGTGCAGCGGTAGAGTCCCTGCGAATGGCGCCTGCCTAGAGGGTCACCCACAGGCACCAGGAGATCTTGAACCTCTGGAGGCAGGTGACGCGGGATCGGAAGAGCCAGCAGCGGCAGAACCAAGGGCTCGATGCAATGTAAATCTGTCCCACAGCAACCGGCTGGTCCCGGAGCCGGAGATACGTCGAGCAGTGCTGGAGTCCAGGCAGTGTAGGTACGGACCTCGGCAGCCGTGGTGGTTGATTCAGCGGGTACGTTAGAAGTCAGATTCAGCTTCAACGATGTGCTTCAGTAGGGGTGCGCAGTCCGGTCCCAGGGCAGGTGGGGGGGGGGGAGGCCGGTGATAAGGTTTATACGGGGATAACTACCAAATTGGTAATTCCCAAACCGGGAGCTCCTCGGAGGCTCCTACTCTGCGGCCATCTTTAGGGATAACTATGGTACACCTGGGGTAACTGCACAATTCTATGTGCCATAGGGTTATCTATTAGGCACCTGGTGTAACTGCACCATCCTATGTGCAATTGGGACATCAATCGGTCACCTGGTGTAAGTGCACCATGATGATTGCCAGAGGGACATCTATTAGTCACTTGGTGTAACTGAACCATGCTATGTGCCATAGGGATGTCTATTGGTAACCTGGTGTAAGTGTACCATGCTGATAGCCACAGGGACATATATTGTTCACCTGGTCTAAGTCCACAGTGCTATGTGCCACATGGTCATCTACTCGGTTACCTGGTGTAATTACACCACACTATGTGCCTTAAGGACATCTATTAGTATCCTGGTATAAGTGCACCATGCTGATAGACACAGGAATATATATTGGTCACCTGGTGTAAGTGCACAGTGCTATGTGCCACAGGGACATCTATTGGTCACTTTGTGTAACTGCACCAGAATATGTGCTGGAGGAACATCTATTTGCTACCTAGTGTAACTGCACCATGCTATATGCCATAGGGACATCTATTTGTCACATGGTCTAACTGCACCGTGCTGTGTGCCATAGTTACATCTATTGGTATCCTGGTGTAAGTGCACCATGCTGATACCCACAGGGACATCTATTGGTCACTTTGTGTAACTGCACCAGGATATGTGCTGTAGCAACATCTATTTGTTACCTAGTGTAACTGCACCATGCTATATGCCAACGGGACATTTTTTCATCACATGGTCTAACTGCTCCATGGTATGTGCCATAGAGACATCTATTGGTACCCTGGTGTAAGTGCACCATGCTGATACCCACAGGGACATCTATTGGTCACCTGGTGTAAGTGCACCATGTTCTGTGCCACAGTGACATCTATTGGTCACTTGGTTTACCTGCGCCATGCTATGTGCCATAGGGACATCTATTGGTCAACTGGTGTAACTGTGCCATGCTATGTGCCATATGGATAGCTATTGGTCACCTGGTGTAACTACACCATGCTATGTGCCATAGGGAAATCTATTGGTCATCTAGTATAAGAGCATCATGCTATGTGCCACAGGAACATTTATTGGTCCCTTAGTGTAAGTGCACCATGCTATGTGCCACAGGGACATCTATTGATCACTTGGTGTAACTGCACCATGCTATGTGCCATACGGACATTTATTGGTCACCTGGTGTAACTGCACCATGCTATGTCCCATAGAGACATCTATTCGGTCACTAGGTGTAACTGCACCATGCTATGTGCCATAGTGACATCTATTGGTCACCTGGTGTAACTGCACCATGCTATTTGCCAAAGAGACATCTATAGGTCAACTGGTGTAACTGCACCAAGCAATGTGCCATAGGGACATCTATGGGTCACCTGTTGTAAGAGCACCATGCTATTTGCTACAAGGACATCTATTGGTCAATTGGTGTAACTGCACCATGCTATGTGCCAAAGGGACATTTATGGTTCACCTGGTGTAATTGCACAATGCAATGTACCATAGGGGTATCTATTGGTCACCTGGTGTAACTGCAGCATGCTGTGCACAATAGGGACATCTATTGGTCACCTGGTGTAAGTGAACCATGCTGATCACCACAGGGACATCTATTAGTCACTTGGTGTAACTGAACCATGCTATGTGCCATAGGGATGACTATTGTTATCATGGTGTAAGTGCACCATGCTTATAGCCACTGGGACATATATTGGTCACCTGGTCTAAGTCCACAGTGCTATGTGCCATATAACATCTATTCGGTCACCTGGTGTAACTGCACCACGCTGATAGCCACAGGGACATCTATTGGTCACCTGGTGTAAGCTCACCATGCTATGTGCCACAGGGACATCTATTGGTCACTTGGTGTAACTGAACCATGCTATGTGCCATAGGGATGTCTATTGGTATCCTGGTGTAAGTGCACCATGCTGATAGCCACTGGGACATATATTGTTCACCTGGTCTAAGTCCACAGTGCTATGTGCCACAGAGTCATCTACTCGGTTACCTTGGTGTAACTGCAGCACGCTATGTGCCATAAGGACGTCTATTAGTAACCTGGTATAAGTGCGCCATGCTGATAGCTACAGGAATATATATTGGTCACCTGGTGTAAGTGCACAGTGCTATGTGCCACAGGGACATCCATTGGTCACTTTGTGTAACTGCACCAGAATATGTGCTGGAGGAACATCTATTTGCTACCTAGTGAAACTGCACCATGCTATATGCCATAGGGACATCTATTCGTCACATGGTCTAACTGCACCATGCTATGTGTCACAGTTACATCTATTGGTATCCTGGTGTAAGTGCACCATGCTGATACCCACGGGGACATCTATTGGTCACTTTGTGTAACTGCACCAGTATATGTGCTGTAGCAACATCTATTTGTTACCTAGTGTAACTGCACCATGCTATATGCCATAGGGACATCTTTTCGTCACATGGTCTAACTGCACCATGGTATGTGCCATAGAGACATCTATTGGTCACCTAGTGTAAGAGCATCATGCTATGTGCCACAGGGACATTTATTGGTCCCTCTACTGTAAGTGCACCATGCTATGTGCCACAGGGACATCTATTGATCACTTGGTGCATCTGCACCATGCTATGTCCATAGGGACATTTATTGGTCACCTGGTGTAACTGCACCATGCTATGTCCCATAGTGACATCTACTTGGTCACTTGGTGTAACTGCACCATGCTACGTGCCACAGGGACATCTATTGGTCACCTGGTGTGACTGCACCATGCAATGTGCCATAGGAATATCTATTGGTCAACTGGTATAACTGCACCAAGCAATGAGCCACAGGGACATCTATTGGTCACCTGGTGTAAGAGTATCATGCTATTTGCCACAGAGACATCTATTGCTCAGTTGGTGTAACTGCACTATGCTATGTGCCATTGGGACATGTAAGGTTCACCTGGTGTAACTGCATTCTATGTGCCATAGGGGTATCTACTGGTTAGCTGCTGTAAGTGCACCATGCTGTGTGACACAGGGACATCTGTTGGTCACTTGGTGTTAATGCACCATGCTATGTGCCATAGTGACATCTATTGGTTACCTGGTGTAAGAGCACCATGCTATTTGCTACAGGGACATCTATTGGTCAATTGGTGTAATTGCACCATGCTATGTGCCATAGGGACATCCATGGTTTACCTGGTGTAACTGCACAATGCTATGTGCCATAGGGGTGTCTATTGGTCAACTGGTGTAACTGCAGCATGCTATGTGCAATAGGGACATCAATTGGGCACCTGGTGTAAGTGCACCCTGCTGATTTCCAGAGGGACATCTATTAGTCACTTGGTGTAACTGAACTATGCTATGTGCCATAGGGATGTCTATTGGTATCCTGGTGTAAGTGCACCATCCTGATAGCCACAGGGAAATACATTGTTCACCTGGTCTAAGTCCACAGTGCTATCTGCCACAGGGACATCTACTCGGTTACCTGGTGTAACTGCACCATGCTATGTGCCATAAGGACATCTATTGGTATCCTGGTGTAAGAGCACCATGCTATTTGCTACAAGGATATCTATTGGTCAATTGGTGTAACTGCACAATGCTATGTGCCAAAGGGACATTTATGGTTCACCTGGTGTAACTGCATAATGCTATGTACCATAGGGGTATCTAGTGGTCAACTGGTGTAACTGCAGCATGCTGTGTGCAATAGGGACATCTATTGGTCACCTGGTGTAAGTGCACCATGCTGATCGCCACAGGGACATCTATTAGTCACTTGGTGTTCCTGAACCATGCTATGTGCCATAGGGATGTCTATTGGTATCATGGTGTAAGTGTACCATGCTTATAGCCACTGAGACATATATTGGTCACCAGGTTTAAGTCCACAGTGCAATGTGCCAGATGGACATCTATTCGGTCACCTGGTGTAAGTGCACCACACTAGGTGCCATAGGGACATCTATTGGTATTTTAGTGTAAGTGCACCACGCTGATAGCCCCAGAGACATCTATTGGTCACCTGCTGTAAGCGCACCATGCTATGTGCCACAGGGTCATCTATTGGTCACTTGGTGTAACTGCACCAGGATATGTGCTGTACGAACATCTATTTGTTACCTAGTGTAACTGCACCATGCTATATGCCATAGGGGCATCTGTTCGACACCTCGTCTAACAGCACTATGCTATGTGTCATAGGGACATCTATTGGTCACTTGGTGTAACTGCACCATGCTATGTGCCTTAGGGATAACTATGGTACACCTGGTGTAACTGCACAATGCTATGTGCCATAGGGGTATCTATTAGGCACTTGGTGTAACTGAACCATGCTATGTGCCATAGGGATGTCTATTTGTATCCTGGTGTAAGTGCACCATGCTGATAGCCACAGGGACATATATTGTTCACCTGGTCTAAGTCCACAGTGCTATGTGCCACATGGTCATCTACTCGGTTACCTGGTGTAATTGCACCACGCTATGTGCCATAAGGACATCTGTTAGTATCCTGATATAAGTGCACCATGCTTATAGCCACAGGAATATATATTGGTCACCTGGTGTAAGTGCACAGTGCTATGTGCCACAGGGACATCTATTGGTCACTTTGTGTAACTGCACCAGAATATGTGCTGGAGGAACATCTATTTGCTATCTAGTGTAACTGCACCATCTTATATGCCATAGGGGCATCTATTTGTCACATGGTCTAACTGCACCATGCTATGTGCCATAGTTACTTCTATTGGTATACTGGTGTAAGTGCACTATGCTGATACCCACAGGGACATCTATTGGTCACTTTGTGTAACTGCACCAGGATATGTGCTGTAGCAACATCTAATTGTTACCTAGTGTAACTGCACCATGCTATATGCCAACGGGACATTTTTTCATCACATGGTCTAACTGCACCATGGTACGTGCCATAGAGACATCTATTGGTATCCTGGTGTAAGTGCACCATGCTGATACCCACAGGGACATCTATTGGTCACCTGGTGTAAGTGCACCATGTTCTATGCCACAGTTACATCTATTGGTCACTTGGTTTAACTGTGCCATGCTATGTGCCATATGGATAGCTATTGGTCACCTGGTGTACTTGCACCATGCTATGTGCCATAGGGAAATCTATTGGTCACCTAGTGTAAGAGCATCATGCTATGTGCCACCGGGACATTTATTGGTCCCTTAGTGTAAGTGCACCATGCTATGTGCCACAGGGACATCTATTCATCACTTGGTGTAACTGCACCATGCTATGTGCCATAGGGACATTTATTGGTCACCTGGTGTAACTGCACCATGCTATGTCCCATAGAGACATCTATTCGGTCACTTGGTGTAACTGCACCATGCTATGTGCCATAGGGACATCTATAGGTCAACTGGTGTAACTGCACCAAGCAATGTGCCATAGGGACATCTATTGATCACCTGGTGTAAGAAATGAAATGAAAATGGCTTTTGTATAGCGCATGGATACCCGGAAGCATCCCAGCGCTGACGCATAACCAGATAGACTAAATAGCCTAGGGGAAAAGCCAGGTTTTCAACTGTTTGCGGAAGGTAATATGGTTGGGTTCCCTACGAAGATACAGCGATAGGGTGTTCCAAAGTCTGGAGGCATTATATGAAAATAGCCGTCCGCCACTTCTGACCTTCTTGATCCTGGGGACCACCGCTAGATGGAGCTCGTCTGAGCGGAGTTTTCTGTTTGCCCTATAAGGCGGAGCATGGCTTTATTAATAGAAGGTCCGCTCCTTTCAAGGGCCTTATGAGCGATGCAGAGGGCCTTAAAGTTTATTCTCTCCTGCACCGGAAGCCAGTGGAGGGAGTTCAGCGCGGACCTTGCTGAACACCGATTAGGGGTCCCCGTGAGCAGTCGTGCCGCACAGTTTTGTACGATCTGCAGTTTTGCGACCACTGAGTTCGGGGCACCTAAGTAAAGGGCATTGCCATAATCTATCCTAGATAGAATTAGTGCTTGGATCAGCAATTTTCTTGCTTGAAACGGTAGAAGAGGGAGAATTTTGCGGGTCATTCTAAGCAGGCCATAACATGAGGCAGCAGTCTTTCTAGCTTGCGCTTTAAAAGTGAGGTCTTGGTCTAGCCAAATTCCCAAACTTTTTATCTCTGTTTTGGGGGCTGGCACCGGACCCATACAAGCTGGCCACATTGTGCTTGCTTTAAAGCATAAAGGATTGCCAAGAATCATAAGCTCCGTTTTGTCACCATTAAGTTTTAGGTGGGACAAGCTCATCCACTTGGGCAACTTCCTCGAGACAGGAGTGGAAGTCATTGGACATCTGATCAGGATGATTCAGTGCTACAACCAGCTGTGTGTCATCAGCATAGGTTACTATATGAATCCCGAAGGGGGATACTATATCAGCCAGCGCGGCCATATAGACATTAAAAAGAGTGGGGCTCAAGGAAGAACCCTGTGGAACTCCGCACTGTAAAGGGATGGGATTTGAGATGGTATCAACTTCAAAAACCTGGAAGAATCTGTCTTCTAAGAAATAATGTAGCCATAATAGGGCTGTGCCAGTGACTCCTGCGCTCCTGAGACGGTGGATCAAGATTCGGTGGTTCACCGTGTCGAACGCCGCGCTCAGATCGAGTAAAATGATGGCTGCAGACCCTCCTGAGTCAAGGATCCTTCTTGATTCTTCCACCACTGCTAACAGGGCAGTTTCGGTACCTTGGCGCGGGCGGAAGCCCGTTTGGGAGGGATATAGCAGATCATTGGACTCGAGGAACGCGGAGAGCGTGTGATTAACATATTTCTCAGCAATCTTGCTGATTCCAGGAAGGAGCGAAATCGGCCGATAGTTGCCCAGATCGGCTGGGTCCAGGTTAGGTTTTTTTAGCAGCGCTTTTACCATTGCCCTTTTCCACTCAGGGGGGACCATACCTGTGGATAGTGAGACATTAATCAGGCAGGTGGCCGTGGAGACAATTGTTGGTGCTACCAGTTTAAGGATGTTGGGTGGTGCGGGGTCAAGTGGCGATCCACTTTTTACCGATGACAGTGTGGCTAGAAATGATTCCTGGGTCATCGGGATAAAAGTCTCCAAGAGATGTTCCATTTTGTGCACACCTACATTTGTGTACTCAATTGAGGTGTCACTGTCTCTTTGGGGAAGATTTTTGAGAATATTATGTACTTTGGTGGCGAAGTATTCTGCATGTTTGTTGCAGCGAAGACCTGAAGTATCCGGTACCGCCGGAGGGGCGGGAGCTTTGAGGAGCTTTTTGGTGATGCAGAAGGTTTCTCTACGGGACTTAGCAGCTAATGCGATCTTTTCCTCATAGTAGGAGGCCTGGGCTTTTTGTATTTCTGCCTTATATATTCCAATGGCCACCCTGTATTCCAATTTCTTATGAATAGAGAAATCTTTCCTCCAGACCCTTTCTAGTTTTTTACATTGCTGTTTTAAAATACGCAGTTTGGGGGAAAACCAGGCGGTTTTTTTTGGTCCGGTTTTCTTCTGAATTGAAATTTTTGGCACCATGCTATTTGCTACAAGGACATCTATTGGTCAATTGGTGTAACTGCACCATGCTATGTGCTAAAGGGACATTTATGGTTCACCTGGTGTAACTGCACAATGCTATGTACCATAGGGGTATCTATTGGTCAATTGGTGTAACTGCAGCATGCTGTGTGCAATAGGGACATCTATTGGTCACCTGGTGTAAGTGCACCATGCTGATCGCCACAGGGACATCTATTAGTCACTTGGTGTAACTGAACCAGGCTATGTGCCATAGGGATGTCTATTGGTATCATGGTGTAAGTGCACCATGCTTATAGCCACTGGAACATATATTGGCCACTTGGTCTAAGTCCACAGTGCTATGTGCCAGATGGACATCTATTCTGTCACCTGGTGTAATTGCACCACGCTATGTGCCATAGGGACATCTATTGGTATTTTAGCGTAAGTGCACCACGCTGATAGCCACAGGGACATCTATATGTCACCTGCTGTAAGCGCACCATGCTATGTGCCACAGGGACATCTATTGGTCACATGGTGTAACTGTACCAGGATATGTGCTGCAGGAACATCTATTTGCTACCTAGTGTAACTGCACCATGCTATATGCCATAGGGACATCTGTTCGTCACCTCGTCTAACAACACCATGCTATGTGCCATAGGGACATCTATTGGTCACCTGGTGTAAGAGCACCATGCTATTTGCTACAAGGACATCTATTGGTCAGTTGGTGTAACTGCACCATGCTATGTGCCAAAGGGACATTTATGGTTCACCTGGTGTAACTGCACAATGCTATGTACCATAGGGGTATCTATTGGTCACCTGGTGTAACTGCAGCATGCTGTGTGCAATAGGGACATCTATTGGTCACCTGGTGTAAGTGCATCATGCTGACCGCCACAGGGACATCTATTAGTCACTTGGTGTAACTGAACCATGCTATGTGCCATAGGGATGTCTATTGGTATCATGGTGTAAGTGCACCATGCTTATAGCCACTGGGACATATATTGGTCACCTGGTCTGAGTCCACAGTGCTATGTGCCAGATGGACATCTATTCGGTCACCTGGTGTGACTGCACCGCGCTATGTGCCATAGGGACATCTATTGGTATTCTAGTCTAAGTGCACACGCTGATAGCCACAGGGACATCTATTTGTCACCTGCTGTAAGCGCACCATGCTATGTGCCACAGGGACATCTATTGGTCACTTGGTGTAACTGCACCAGGATATGTGCTGTAGGAACAACTGCACCATGCTATATGCCATAGGGAGATCTGTTCATCACCTTGTCTAACAGCACCATGCTATGTGCCATAGGGACATCTATTGGTCACTTGGTGTAAGAGCACCATGCTATTTGCTACAGGGACATCTATTGGTGTATGTGCAATAGGAATAACTATGGTATACCTGGTGTAACTGCACAATGCTATGTGCCATAGGGGTATCTATTAGACACCTGGTGTAACTGCACCATGCTATGTGCAATTGGGACATCTATTGGTATCCTGGTGTAAGAGCTCCATGCTATTTGCTACAAGGACATCTATTGGTCAATTGGTGTAACTGCACCATGCTATGTGCCAAAGGGACATTTATGGTTCACCTGGTGTAACTGCATAATGCTATGTACCATAGGGGTATCTATTGGTCAACTGGTGTAATTGCAGCATGCTGTGTGCAATAGGGACATCTATTGGTCACCTGGTGTAAGTGCACCATGCTGATCGCCACAGGGACATCTATTAGTCACTTGGTGTAACTGAACCATGCTATGTGCCATAGAGATGTCTATTGGTATCATGGTGTAAGTGCACCTTGCTAAATAGCCACTGGAACATATATTGGTCACCAGGTTTAAGTCCACAGTGGAATGTGCCCAATGGACATCTATTCGGTCACCTGGTGTAAGTGCACCACGCTAGGTGCCATAGGGACATCTATTGGTATTTTAGTGTAAGTGCACCACAGAGACATCTATTGGTCACCTGCTGTAAGCGCACCATGCTATGTGCCACAGTGACATCTATTGGTCACTTGGTTTGCCTGCTCCATGCTATGTGCCATAGGGACATCTATTGGTCAACTGGTGTAACTGTGCCATGCTAAGTGCCATATGAATAGCTATTGGCCACCTGGTGTAACTGCACCATGCTATGTGCCATCGGGAAATCTGTTCGTCACCTCGTCTAACAGCACTATGCTATGTGTCATAGGGACATCTATTAGGCACCTGGTGTAATTGCACCATGCTATGTGCAATTGGGACATCAATCGGTCACCTGGTGTAAGTGCACCATGATGATTGCCAGAGGGACATCTATTACTCACTTGGTGTAACTGAACCATGCTATGTGCCATAGGGATGTCTATTGGTATCCTGGTGTAAATGCACCATGCTGATAGCCACAGGGACATATATTGTTCACCTGGTCTAAGTCCACAGTGCTATGTGCCACATGGTCATCTACTCGGTTACCTGGTGTAATTGCACCACGCTATGTGCCATAAAGACATCTATTGGTCACTTTGTGTAACTGCACCAGAATATGTGCTGGAGGAACATCTATTTGCTACCTAGTGTAACTGCACCATGCTATATGCCATAGGGACATCTATTTGTCACATGGTCTAACTGCACCATGCTATGTGCCATAGTTACATCTATTGGTATATAAAGCCTCAGGGGTGTTTTTCTAAGTGAGGTATTGGCGCCTCCCTAATATGCGCTGTTTTATTATCTTGGATATTAGTGCGGTGCATAGGCGAGGGAAGCTAACACCCTAAACCCTCAGTCGGGGACCCAAGGGCGGTCCACTATAGACATAAACTCCAATCCTATGCACACGCTATTAGATTAGTAAAACATGACCATGTTCGGCCAATTTCATGTTAAATCATAATCATATATCACACATATATTCTTATTGACAGAGGTTTTTATGGAATGTTTCTTGTTTCTTTTATTCAATTTGAACGCCCAGCCAACACGTGTTTCGTCGTGGGTGATTGCCCAATCGACTTCTTCAGGGCTGTAGGAAAGGTGAAAATTAACTTTTGGTTCTCCCCAACGGTTCTACTTCCGTCCCAGCTGTGTTTAGAGTGTGTCCCCTGTTTCAATATTTTTTAAGCACGTAGATAGATGCTTCAATCCCGCATAATATGATTATCCCATAGTAAGTGCGCTACAGTTCTGGCCGTCTCCGTGAGTGCATATTAAAAACGTCCAATTAGTAATTCCTGCCTGTGTATATAGGCATCTGATTATCTCATAGCGAGTACGCTAGAGTTCTGGTCGTCTCCGTGCGTGCATGTTGATGAACCGGAAAACTGAAGCATCTATCTACGCGCTTAAAAAATATTGAAACAGGGGACACACTCTAAACACAGCCGGGACGGAAGTAGAACCGGTGGGGCGAACCAAAAGTTAATTTTCACCTTTCCTACAGCCCTGAAGAAGTCGATTGGGCAATCAACCACGACGAAACACGTGTTGGCTGGGCGTTCGAATTGAATAAAAGAAACAAGAAACATTCCATTAAAACCTCTGTCAATAAGAATATATGTGTGATATATGATTATGATTTAACATGAAATTGGCCGAACATGGTCATGTTTTACTAATCTAATAGCGTGTGCATAGGATTGGAGTTTACATCTATTGGTATCCTGGTGTAAGTGCACCACGCTGATACCCACAGGGACATCTATTGGTCACTTTGTGTAACTGCACCAGGATATGTGCTGTAGCAACATCTATTTGTTACCTAGTGTAACTGCACCATGCTATATGCCAACGGGACATTTTTTCGTCACATGTTCTAACTGCACCATGGTACGTGCCATAGAGACATCTATTGGTATCCTGGTGTAAGTGCACCATGCTGATACCCACAGGGACATCTATTGGTCACCTGGTGTAAGTGCACCATGTTCTGTGCCACAGTGACATCTATTGGTCACTTGGTTTGCCTGCTCAATGCTATGTGCCATAGGGACATCCATTGGTCAACTGGTGTAACTGTGCCATGCTATGTGCCATATGAATAGCTATTGGTCACCTGGTGTAACTGCACCATGCTATGTGCCATAGGGAAATCTATTGGTCATCTAGTGTAAGAGCATCATGCTATGTGCCACAGGGACATTTATTGGTCCCTTAGTGTAAGTGCACCATGCTATGTGCCACATGGACATCTATTGATCACTTGGTGTAACTGCACCATGCTATGTGCCATAGGGACATTTATTGGTCACCTGCTGTAACTGCACCATGCTATGTCCCATAGAGACATCTATTCGGTCACTTGGTGTAACTGCACCATGCTATGTGCCATAGGGACATCTATTGGTCACCTGGTGTAACTGCACCAAGCTATTTGCCAAAGAGACATCTATGGGTCAACTGGTGTAACTGCACCAAGCAATGTGCCATAGGGACATTTATTGGTCACCTGGTGTAAGAGCACCATGCTATTTGCTACAAGGACATCTATTGGTCAATTGGTGTAACTGCACCATGCTATGTGCCAAAGGGACGTTTATGGTTCACCTGGTGTAATTGCACAATGCAATGTCCCATAGGGGTATCTATTGGTCACCTTGTGTAACTGCAGCATGCTGTGTGCAATAGGGACATCTATTGGTCACCTGGTGTAAGTGCACCATGCTGATCGCCACAGGGACATCCATTAGTCACTTGGTGTAACTGAACCATGCTATGTGCCATAGGGATGTCTATTGGTATCATGGTGTAAGTGCACCATGCTTATAGCCACTGGGACATATATTGGTCACCTGGTCTAAGTCCATAGTGCTATGTGCCATATGGACATCTATTCGGTCACCTGGTGTAACTGCACCACGCTATGTGCCATAGGGACATGTACTGATATTTTAGTGTAAGTGCACCACGCTGATAGCCACAGGGACATCTATTGGTCACCTGCTGTAAGCGCACCATGCTATGTGCCACAGGGACATCTTTGGTCACTTGGTGTAACTGCACCAGGATATGTGCTGTAGGAACATCTATTTGTTACCTAGTGTAACTGCACCATGCTATAAGCCATAGGGAAATCTGTTCATCACCTCGTCTAACAGCACCATGCAATAGGGACATCTATTGGTCACTTGGTGTAAGAGCACCATGCTATTTGCAACAGGGACATCTATTGGTGTAACTGCACCGTGCTATGTGCCATAGGGATAACTATGGTACACCTGGTGTAACTGCACAATGCTATGTGCCATAGGGGTATCTATTAGGCACCTGGTGTAACTCCACTATGCTATGTGCAATTGGGACATCAATCGGTCACCTGGTGTAAGTGAACCATGATGATTGCCAGAGGGAGATCTATTAGTCACTTGGTGTAAGTGAACCATGCTATGTGCCATAGGGATGTCTATTGGTATCCTGGTGTAAGTGCACCATGCTGATAGCCACTGGGACATATATTGTTCACCTGGTCTAAGTCCACAGTGCTATGTGCCACAGGGTCATCTACTTGGTTACCTGGTGTAATTGCAGCACACTATGTGCCATAAGGACGTCTATTAGTATCCTGGTATAAGTGCACCATGCTGATAGCCACAGGAATATATATTGGTCACCTAGTGTAAGTGCACAGTGCTATGTGCCACAGGGACATCCATTGGTCACTTTGTGTAACTGCACCAGAATATGTGCTGGAGGAACATCTATTTGCTCTCCTAGTGTAACTGCACCATGCTATATGCCATAGGGACATCTATTCGTCACATGGTCTAACTGCACCATGCTATGTGTCATAGTTACATCTATTGGTATCCTGGTGTAAGTGCACCATGCTGATACCCATAGGGACATCTATTGGTCACCTGGTGTAAGTGCACCATGTTCTGTGACACAGTGACATCTATTGGTCACTTGGTTTAACTGTGCCATGCTATGTGCCATAGGGACATCTATTGGTCAACTGGTGTAACTGTGCCATGCTATGTGCCATATGGATAGCTATTGGTCACCTGGTGTAACTGCACAATGCTATGTGCCATAGGGAAATCTAATGGTCACCTAGTTTAAGAGCATCATGCTATGTGCCACAGGGACATTTATTGGTCCCTTAGTGTAAGTGCACCATGCTATGTGCCACAGGGACATCTATTGATCACTTGGTGTATCTGCACCATGCTATGTCCATAGGGACATTTATTGGTCACCTGGTGTAACTGCACCATGCTATGTCCCATAGTGACATCTACTCGGTCACTTGGTGTAACTGCACCATGCTACGTGCCATAGGGACATCTATTGGTCACCTGGTGTAACTGCACCATGCTATGTGCCAAAAAGACATGTATAGGTCAACTGGTATAACTGCACCATGCAATGTGCCATAGGAATATCTATTGGTCAACTGGTATAACTGCACCAAGCAATGTGCCACAGGAACATCTATTGGTCACCTGGTGTAAGAGCACCATGCTATTTGCCACAGAGACATCTATTGCTCAGTTGGTGTAACTGCACTATGCTATGTGCCATTGGGACATCTAAAGTTCACCTGGTGTAACTGCATTCTATGTGCCATAGGGGCATCTACTGGTTACCTGCTGCAAGTGCACCATGTTGTGTGACACAGGGACATCTGTTTGTCACTTGGTGTTAATGCACCATGCTATGTGCCATAGGGACATCAATTGGTTACCTGGTGTAAGAGCACCATGCTATTTGCTACAAGGACATATATTGGTCAATTGGTGTAACTGCACCATGCTATGTGCCAAAGGCACATTTATGGTTCACCTGGTGTAACTGCACAATGCTATGTACCATAGGGGTATCCATTGGTCACCTGGTGTAAGTGCACCATGCTGATCGCCACAGGGATATCTATTAGTCACTTGGTGTAACTGAACCATGCTATGTGCCATAGGGATATCTATTGGTATCCTGGTTTAAGTGCACCATGCTGATAGCCACAGGGACATATATTGTTCACTTGGTCTAAGTCCACAGTGCTATGTGCCAGATGGACATCTATTCTGTCACCTGGTGTAACTGCACCACGCTATGTGCCATAGGGACATCTATTGGTATTTTAGCGTAACTGCACCACGCTGATAGCCACAGGGACATCTATATGTCACCTGCTGTAAGCGCACCCTGCTATGTGCCACAGGGACATCTATTGGTCACATGGTGTAACTGTACCAGGATATGTGCTGTAGGAACATCTATTTGCTACCTAGTGTAACTGCACCATGCTATATGCCATAGGGACATCTGTTCGTCACCTCGTCTAACAGCACCATGCTATGTGCCATAGGGACATCTATTGGTCACCTGGTGTAAGAGCACCATGCTATTTGCTACAAGGACATCTATTGCTCAGTTGGTGTAACTGCACTATGCTATGTGCCATTGGGACATCTAAAGTTCACCTGGTGTAACTGCATTCTATGTGCCATAGGGGCATCTACTGGTTACCTGCTGCAAGTGCACCATGCTGTGTGACACAGGGACATCTGTTTGTCACTTGGTGTTAATGCACCATGCTATGTGCCATAGGGACATCTCTTCGTCGCCTCGGTAACAGCACCATGCTATGTGCCATAGGGACATCAATTGGTTACCTGGTGTAAGAGCACCATGCTATTTGCTACAAGGACATATATTGGTCAATTGGTGTAACTGCACCATGCTATGTGCCAAAGGCACATTTATGGTTCACCTGGTGTAACTGCACAATGCTATGTACCATAGGGGTATCCATTGGTCACCTGGTGTAACTGCAGCATGCTGTGTGCAATAGGGACATCGATTGGTCACCTGGTGTAAGTGCACCATTCTGATCGTCACAGGGACATCTATTAGTCACTTGGTGTAACTGAACCATGCTATGTGCCATAGGGATGTCTATTGGTATCATGGTGTAAGTGCACCATGCTTATAGCCACTGGGACATATATTGGTCACCTGGTCTAAGTCCACAGTGCTTTGTGCCAGATGGACATCTATTTGGTCACCTGGTGTAAGTGCACCACGCTAGGTGCATAGGGACATCTATTGGTATTCTAGTGTAAGTGCACCACGCTGATAGCCACAGGGACATCTATTGGTCACCTGCTGTAAGCGCACCATGCTATGTGCCACAGGGACATCTATTGGTCACTTGGTGTAACTGCACCAGGATATGTGCTGTACGAACATCTGTTTGTTACCTAGTGTAACTGCACCATGCTATATGCCATAGGGAAATCTGTTCGTCACCTCGTCTAACAGCACTATGCTATGTGTCATAGGGACATCTATTTGTCATTTGGTGTAACTGCACCATGCTATGTGCCTTAGGGATAACTATGGTACACCTGGTGTAACTGCACAATGCTATGTGCCATAGGGTTATCTATTAAGCACTTGATGTAACTGCACCATGCTATGTGCAATTGGGACATCAATCGGTCACCTGGTGTAAGTGCACTATGATGATTGCCAGAGGGACATCTATTAGTCACTTGGTGTAACTGAACCATGCTATGGGTCATAGGGATGTCTATTGGTATCCTGGTGTAAGTGCACCATGCTGATAGCCACAGGGACATATATTGTTCACCTGGTCTAAGTCCACAGTGCTATGTGCCACAGGGATATCTATTGGTCACTTTGTGTAACTGCACCAGAATATGTGCTGAAGGAACATCTATTTGCTACCTAGTGTAACTGCACCATGCTATATGCCATAGGGACATCTATTTGTCACATAGTCTAACTGCACCATGGTATGTGCCATAGTTACATCTATTGGTATCCTGGTGTAAGTGCACCATGCTGATATCCACGGGGACATCTATTGGTCACTTTGTGGAACTGCACCAGGATATGTGCTGTAGCAACATCTATTTGTTACCTAGTGTAACTGCACCATGCTATATGCCATAGGGACATCTTTTCCTCACATGGTCTAACTGCACCATGGTACGTGCCATAGAGACATTGTTAGAACTGGGGGTCTCTAGTTGGCAATGGTATGCACCTTTGTCCAAATAGGGACCCTTGCTTCTGAGTCAGGGAAAGGGGATTACACACCTGGATAACCCCTGCTCACCCCCTTGGTAGCTAGGCACGAGCAGGCAGGCTTATCTAAGAGGCAGTGTGTTAAGCATTTGTGAACACATACAGTAATACAGTGAAAACACTACAGATGGACACCACACAGGTTTTATAAAAATAAGTATTCTTTATATAGATTTATCACAAGACCACAAACGACAAAAATCCACAATACTGTAATCAATAATGCTTCAAGATGGTAGAAATGGTTTAAAAATAGGTTCTTCACTTAAAAGCAGTCTTTAGCAACCAATAACCCCAACTGGAGTTATCACGACGTTGAGGTCAAAGAAATCCCAAAGTACGGCCCCGACCGCGAGGTGCGCGGCGTCGGGCCCGGAGTCAAAACAGACCCACAAAGAACAGTACCTTGGAAAAGCGAAAACAAAGACAGCTCACGGCATCGGGGAGGTGCAGCGTCGTTGGCGCGTTTGCGGCGTCGGTTCCTTGCTTCGGAGGAGAGGATGCGTCGGGACCTGGATGCTTGCGCAGGCAGGGGAGGCGTCGGTTCCGGACCGGAGAGGAGGTGACGTCACGATGGCGCCGAGGCCACGGTTCCGTACGATGTCACGATGTCGATAGATTCTTGACCACCCACGTCGACGATCGGCTCCGCGATGATGTCAGCTTCGGAGTCGATGCGGCACAGCAGCAGGCGTCAGGCCGGTGTCGTAAGTCGGAGCAGCGCTCACGGCTATAGCAGGCTTACGATGTCGCTCGCTGGCGTCGAGGTGGCACGGCGGTCGGCGTCGAGTCTTCGTTGCAAGTCGGAGCAGCGCTCACGGCTTCGATGCAGGAGACGGCGTCGCTCGCCGGCGTCGGTGTTGCAAATTCCTTCTGTAGCACCAGAACAGCAAGTTCCAGATGCAGGCAAACAGAAGGGGGTGAAGTCTGGTATCCCTGAGACTTCGGTCAGGAGGCAAGCTCAAATCAAGCCCTTGGAGTAATATTCTGCAAGATGATGAAAGTTCTTTAAAAGTTCCTTCTCCTTTCCTTGGCAATGAAGAAACCACTGCAGACCAACCCAGCAAACAGCACACTTGGCAGAGGGGCAGTCCAACTCCTGCAGCTTCCTTGGTTCTTCTCCTTGGCAAAAGGGTCGTCTTGTTGTTCCAGAAGTGATCTAAAGTTCTTGGGTCTGGGACCCAATATTTATACTACTTTTCTCTTTGTTCTCTGAAGGCAGAGAGGCCTTTGCCTAGTCAAAACCAGTTCTGGTCAGTCTTGGAGCACTTTGTTGACAAGACTCCTTCTTTCCTTTCACAGTGTAGGCCAGGGACATCAGACACACCACAGGAGGTGGAGCCAGCATTGTGGAGAGAAGGCACAGCCCTATTCAGGTCCCGGGTGCAACTCCTCCCTCCTATCTGCATGCAGATCTCTCTATTCAGCCCTGTGCTGACTCACCCTGTCCCCTGGAAGCCCCCAGCCCCAGCCCCTGTCACTCAAACTCCAGACAAGGAATACACAACCTAGCAGAGGCAGGCTTGGATAGTTAGGCAAGAAAATACCCACTTTCTAAAAGTGGTATTTTCAAACACAGAATGTTAAAACCAACTTCACTAAAAGATGTCTTTTATCATTCTGAGTTCAGGCATACTAAACTCGAATTTCTACCTGGTTCCCTGAGTCAGTTAGGATTATAAGATGTAATAATCTAACTGCCCATTCTGGCCTATGGGGAACAGGGAGCCTTGCAATAGTGAAAAACGAAAATGGCTGTAATTCACTATTAGGACATGCCACACACATCAGGGCAGGTCCTACCTTTTACCTACAATGCACCCTGCCCTAAGGCCTACCTTAGGTGTGACTAATATGCAGAAAAGGGAAGGTTTAGGGACTGGTAAGTGGGTGCACTTGCCAAGTCGACATGGCAGTCAGACTGCACACAGGCTCTGCAATGGCAGGCCTGAGACACACTTTACAAGCTGCTTCTGTGGGTGCCACAACCAGTGCTGCAAGCCCACCAGCAGCATTTGATTTACAAGCCCTGGGCACACCTGGTGCACTATACTAGGGTCTGACAAGTAAATCAAATGATCCAATCATGGAGTCACTAATCAATGCATCAATTTACCATAGGGAGCACTTGCACTGTGGCACTGAATAGCAGTGGCACAGTGCCCAAAGCATCTAAAACCAGCAAACAGATCAAAAACAGAGGAGGCAATCAGAAAAAAATGGAAGGGAGACTCACGCCAATGATACCAGGTCTAACAGACATCTATTGGTATCCTGGTGTAAGTGCATCATGCTGATACGCACAGGGACATCTATTGGTCACCTGGTGTAAGTGCACCATGTTCTATGCCACAGTGACATCTAGTGGTCACTTGGTCTAACTGCGCCATGCTATGTGCCATAGGGACATCTATTGGTCAACTGGTGTAACTGTGCCATGCTATGTGCCATATGGATAGCTATTGATCACCTGCTGTAAGTGCACCATGCTATGTGCCATAGGGAAATCTATTGGTCACCTTGTGTAAGAGCATCATGCTATGTGCCACAGGGACATTTATTGGACCCTTAGTTTAACTTCACCGTGCTATGTCCATAGGGACATTTATTGGTCACCTGGTGTAACTGCACCATGCTATGTCCCATAGTGACATCTATTCAGTCACTTGGTGTAACTGCACCATGCTATGTGCCAAAGGGACATCTATAGGTCAACTGGTGTAACTGCACCGTGCAATGTGCCATAGGGATATCTATTGGTCAACTGGTATAACTGCACCAAGCAATGTGCCACAGGGACATCTATTGGTCACCTGTGTAAGAGCCCCATGCTATTTGCCACAGAGACATGTATTGCTCATTTGGTGTAACTGTACTATGCTATGTGCCATAGGGAAATCTATTGGTCACCTTGTGTAAGAGCATCATGCTATGTGCCACAGGGACATTTATTGGTCCCTTAGTGTAACTTCACCATGCTATGTCCTTGGGACATTTATTGGTCACCTGGTGTAACTGCACCATGCTGTGTCCCATAGGGACATCTATTCAGTCACTTGGTGAAACTGCACCATGCTATGTGCCACAGGAACATTTATTGGTCCCTTAGTGTAAGTGCACCATGATATGTGCCACAGGAACATCTATTGATCACTTGGTGTAACTGCACCATGCTATGTGCCATAGGGACATTTATTGGTCACCTAGTGTAACTGCACCATACTATGTGCCATAGAGACATCTATTGGTCACTTGGTGTATCTGCACCATGCCATGTGCCATAGGGACATCTATTGGTCAACTGGTGTAACTGCACCACGCAATGTGCCATAGGGATATCTATTGGTCAACTGGTATAACTGCACCAAGCAATGTGCCACAGGGACATCTATTGGTCACCTGGTGTAAGAGCAGCATGCTATTTGCCACAGAGACATCTATTGCTCAGTTGGTGTAACTGTACTATGCTATGTGCTATAGGGAAATCTATTGGTCACCTTGTGTAAGAGCATCATGCTATGTGCCACAGGGACATTTATTGGTCCCTTAGTGTAACTTCACCATGCTATATCCTTGGGACATTTATTGGTCACCTGGTGTAACTGCACCATGCTGTGTCCCATAGGGACATCTATTGTTCACTTTGTGTAACTGCACCAGGATATGTGCTGTAGGAACATCTGTTTGCTACCGAGTGTAACTGCACCATGCTATATGCCATAGGGACATCTATTTGTCACATGATCTAACTGCACATTGCTATGTGCCATAGAGACATCTATTGTTATCCTGGTGTAAGTTCACCATGCTGATACCCACAGGGACATCTATTGGTCACCTGGTGTAACGGCACCATGCTATGTGCCATAGGGACATCTATTGGTCAACTGATGTAACTGTGCCATGCTATGTGCCATAGGGATAGCTATTGGTCACCTGGTGTAACTGCACCATGATTTGTGCCATTGGGACATCTATTGGTCACTTGGTGTATCTGCACCATGCCATGTGCCATAGGAACATCTATTGGTCACCTGGTGTAACTGCACCATGCTATGTGCCAAAGGGACATCTATTGGTCAACTGGTGTAACTGCACCACGCAATGTGCCATAGGGATATCTATTGGTCAACTGGTATAACTGAACCAAACAATGTGCCATAGGGACATCTATTGGCCACAAGGTGTAAGAGCACCATGCTATTTGCCACAGGGACATCTATTGCTCAGTTGGTGTAACTGCACTATGCTATGTGCCAAAGGGACATCTAAGGCTCACCTTGTGTAACTGCACCATGCTATGTGCCATAGTGGTATCTATTTGTTACCTGCTGTAAGTGCACCATGCTGTGTGACACAGGGACATCTATTGGTCACTTGGTGTTACTGCAGCATGCTATGTGACGTAGGGACATCTATTGGTCACCTTGAGTAACTGCACAATGCTATGTGCCACAGGGACATCTATTGGTATCTTGGTGTAAGTGGGCCTTGCTATGTGATACAGGGACATCTATTGGTACCTGCTTGGTGAATCATGCTATGTGCCACAGGGACATCTATTGGTCACTTGGTGTAACTGCACCATGCTATGTGTCATAGGGACATCTATTGGTCACCTGGTGTAAATGCACCATGCTATGTGCCATAGGTACATCTATTTGGAAGCTGGTGTAAGTGCACCATGCTATTTGCAACAGGGACACCTATTGTTCAATTGGTGTTGTAGGAGAGTAGGATCTGCTTCTTATAGTTACCCCCACTTTTTGCTGATGTTTCACTGTTTTCGACTTAGTCTGACTGGGATCCTGCTATTTAAGACCCCAGTCTATCTGCTTTCTCCTCTAAATTGATTGCATGTACTTTAGGTACACTCCAGAGTGGATTCTGGGGTACCCTTATAAGTCCCTAGTATATGGTATACTATGTACCCAGGGCATAGGTACCCCAGAGGCCTCCCAGGGGCTGCACCATGTATTATGCCACCCCTGAGAGACCATTTAAAATGACACAACAGGTCTGCTACAGCAGCCTGTGTAAGGTGGTGCATGCACCCCTTACTTAGATATAGGTTCACTATATCTATCCTAATCACTGCACATAGAAACCTATCAGTCACCCCTTTAGCAGGCCTTACCAATCCTGAAGGCAGGGTGCTGGGTTTTATGTGAGAGGGTGCCCATGCATGAGCAGAGCCCCTCTGCAGCCTTCGGAACCTATTCTCCTTGGTTTTTTGTGATGCAGCCAACCATATATACTTAAGTGCAGTATAACCTTGCGGTAATTGCTAACTTTAAAATGGCTGCATGGAAACATGTCGTGTTTGGTGTCAAACACCTTGGAATCATACCTCCACACCAGTAACTCCTAGAGGGAGAAATATGACAACACCCGTACACCCGGTACCAGTCTCACAGATCCCTGGCATCACAAAATGGATGCTGCCAGCCACAGACACGAGTTTGCCCTTCTGCTGCTGGACGAAACTCTGGCAGGGGAAGGCTTGACAATAGGTTTCCTGTCACAGGGAGGTGTGACCACCTCCCAGACAGGCTTTAGTGTATTGGTGCTGGGCGGGTGCACTCTCAGAGTGCTTTAATGTCTGCACTGGGGGCACATTTGGTGTCCCTGTGCATAGTCCAGCTCAAACCGGTTGCAGGAGCCATTTTCTCCTGCTCTGGCGCAAAACTGGACAAAGGATATGGGTGTAGCCACCCCTCTGTCCTGACCCTCCCATAGGTGGGTCCCCAGAGTTTGTCCCACCCCTTCCTTGGGTATAAAGTAGGAACCCCTGACTACAGGACTTTAGATATTACCTGGACTAAACTCTGCTACAGAAACCAAGTATCCTTTGATGATCTACGCTTTGCTGGACAACTGAAGAATCTCCCTTGGAGTAAAGGAGTTACTCCCCTGCTGAGCAGGCACCTAAATGCATCTGACCGGTTTGCATCTACGAAGCTCCTGAAGGACTCCGAAGATTTCTGCAACACAGGAGGTGGGTTCCCGAGGTCTCTGAGGTCGATCTGCACTCTCAGCAATTCTGAGGCCCGTTTCCCTCTTGGGGACCATGAAACCCGTACCCCTGGGCACCGTGTACATTTGCAGCAGCATATGCTTTTCGGCGATCCCTGAAGCTGTGCTTTGGGCTACTTGTAGTCCCGACCCCGAGCAGTAATTCCACTGAAGATTTCCAGCCTACACTCCACGAGTGTTCCGTGGGCTGGTATTTAGTGATTCAGCTCGAGGTCCCTTCACGATCCCTGGTCCGTTGGCTTGTGGGTCCCTGAGAAGGCAACTTTAACTTTCAGTGGGCTTCCCTGGTTGCTCCAGATGTGCCCTGACTCTCCATCGCTTGGGGAGTCCCCATGACCTTGCTGGTCCTCACAGAAGCATCTTTCCTCTGACCGCGTGGGTTGCAGTTGCCAAGGCTTGTTGGTGTTCAATCCGGACACTGACCCCCCCAGCACTCGACATCCTTTGTGGGATAGCTCGGATCTGGACTGTGGTCATTGTCGACATCTCCTGGTCCCCGTTGCTGCAGAGTCAAGCTTCACCTCTACGCACCTGAAGCACCCGACATCGCTGGGCATTCGATTGCTCCGCTCCTGGTCACGTGAAGTGACCCAGACTTTGTCCCCTCTGCTTTCAGGTTCTGCTCATCTCTGATCCAGGCTTGGATCACACCGGACACTTTTCTTCTCCACGGCAGCAGTACTTTCTCGCATCACGCCATTGAAAACAACGAGGGTTTCCGACACCACTTGACCCCTATGCACCCGGCTCCTCTGGGATAGGTAACACGGGTACCTCGGTACTCTCAAGGGTGCTGGTCTTAGAACCTTCTATGTTTAGCTGGGTTTGCTTGAAGTCCTCTCCTAAGTGTCCTTAATCTTTAAAATTCCAACCGCGACTTTCCCATAGAGTTGTACGGAGCTCGCGTCTGTGTTCCCACACTGCACACGTCCTCCGTGGGTCCCCTGTGTCACTACCTTGGGTGGTTCCTTGGGGTCCCAGCGATTCTGCGTGCTCTAAGCACTGTATCTAGTCAAGTCGTGGTTCTTATACCACTTTCTTAGTATATGGTTCTGTCTCCCCCTGGAGCCCGCTGTGTATTGTGCTATTTACTGTCGTTCTAGTGATTTAATATTGTGTGTTTTGTTCTCTAATCTCATAAAGAGGTTAGTAGAGAGTGTTTAGTAATAAATACATATATTTTATATACACCTGGTGTTGTTCTCCTTTCATTCAGGAGGTTATATACTGGTAAAACAAGCTGCTTTACATTCCTTCGAGACTTAGCCTGAAGGCTGCTCTCCACAGCTACCACTAGGATAGCTTTCTATAAAGGTTGTCTTTAACCTAATCATCAATAAGGGTCGTTTGGACTGGTGCAAGGTGCCCACTTTAATTAGTGGACAGCATATACCAGGCCAACTTTTCACAGGTGTAACTACACAATGCCATGTGGACATCTATGGTTCACCTGGTGTAACTGCAACATGCTATGTGCCATAGGGGTATCTATTGGTCACCTGGTGTAACTGCACTATGTTGTGTGCAATAGGGACATATATTGGTCATTTGGTGTAAGTGCAGCATGCTGATAGCCACAGGGACATCTATTGGTCACTTAGTGTAATTGAACCATGCTATGTGCCATAAAGACATATATTGGTCACTGGGTGTAACTACACCATGCTATGTGCCTTAGGGACATCTATTGGGCACCTGATGTAACTGCACCATGCTATGTGCATGAGAGACATATATTGGTCACCTGGAGTAAGTGCACAGTGCTATGTGCCACAGGGACATCTATTCGGTCACCTGGTATAACTGCACCACGCTATGTGCCACAGGGACATCTATTGGTCACTTGGTGTAAGAGCACCATGCTATCTGCTACAAGGACATTTATTGGTATCTTGGTGGGAGTGCACCATGCTGTGTGCTACAGGGATATCTATTGGTATCCTGGTGTAAGTGCACAATGCTAGGTGCGACAGGGACATCTATTGGTCAACACCTTCAGGAAGACCCTCAAGACCTGGCTCTTCAGCTAAACAGATCTGCGGCCCCCGCCCCCCCCCCCCTCAGCGCCTTGAGACCCTCACGGGTGAGTAGCGCGCTTACAATTCCCAGATTGATTGATTGACTGGTGCAACTGCACCAAGCAATGTGCCATAAGGACATCGATTGGTCACCTGATGGAAGTGCACCATGCTATGTGCCATACTGACATCTATTGGTCACCTGTAGTAACTGCACAATGCTATGTTCCACAGGTACATCTATTGGTATCTTGGGGGGAGTGTACCATGCTATGTGCTACAGGGATATCTATTGGTATCCTGGTGTAAGTGCACAATGCTAGGTGAGACAGGGACATCTATTGGTCAACTGGTGCAACTGCACCAAGCAATGTGCCATAGGGTCATCTATTGGTCACCTGGTGTAAGAACACCATGCTATCTGCTATAAGGACATCTATTGGTATCTTGGTGGGAGTGCACCATGCTATGTGCTACAGGGATATCTATTGGTATCCTGGCGTAAGTGCACAATGCTAGGTGCGACAGGGACATCTATTGGTCAACTGGTGCAACTGCACCAAGCAATGTGCCATAGGGACATCTATTGGTCAGTTGGTGTGACTGCGCCATGCTATGTGCCATAGGGACATCTATTGGTCAACTGGTGTAACTGCAACATGCAATGTGGTGTAGGGATATCTATTGGTCACCTGGTGTAACTGCACCATGCAATGTGCCATAAGGACATCGATTGGTCACTTGGTGTAACTGCACCATGCTATGTGCCATACTGACATCTATTGGTCACCTGTAGTAACTGCACAATGCTATTTTCCACAGGTACATCTATTGGTATCTTGGGGGGAGTGCACCATGCTATGTGCTACAGGGGTATCTATTGGTATCCTGGTGTAAGTGCACAATGCTCGGTGCGACATGGACATCTATTGGTCTACTGGTGCAACTGCAACAAACAATGTGCCATAGGGACATCTATTGGTCACCTGGTGTAAGAACACCATGCTATCTGCCACAAGGACATTTATTGGTCAATTGGTGTAACTGCACCATGCTATGTGCCAAAGGGACATTTATGGTTCACCAGGTATAACTGCACAATGCTATGCACCATAGGGGTATCTATTGGTCACCTGGTGCAACTGCAGCATGCTATGTGCAATAGGGACATCTATTGGTCACCTGGTGTAAGTGCACCATGCTGATCGCCACAGGGATATCTATTAGTCACTTGGTGTAACTGAACCATGCTATGTGCCATAGGGATATCTATTGGTATCCTGGTTTAAGTGCACCATGCTGATAGCCACAGGGACATATATTGTTCACCTGGTTTAAGTCCACAGTGCTATGTGCCACAGGGACATTTACTCCGTTACCTGGTGTAACTGCACCATTCTATGTGCCATAAGGACATCTATTGGTATCCTGGTATAAGTGCACCATGCTGATAGTCACAGGAATATATATTTGTCTCTTTGTGTAACTGCACCAGGATATGTGCTGGAGGAACATCTATTTGCTACCTAGTGTAACTGCACCATGCTAGCTGCCATAGGGACATCTATTCGTCACATGGTCTAACTGCACCATGCTATGTGCCATAGAGACATCTATTGGTATCCTGGTGTAAGTGCACCATGCTGATACCCACAGGGACATCTATTGGGCACTTTGTGTAACTGCACCAGGATATGTGCTTTAGCAACATCTATTTGTTACCTAGTGTAACTGCACCATGCTATATGCCGTAGGGACATCTTTCCATCACATGGTCTAACTGCACCATGGTATGTGCCATAGAGACATCTATTGGTATCCTGGTGTAAGTGCACCATGCTGATACCCACAAGGACATCTATTGATCACCTGGTGTAAGTGCACTATGTTCTGTGCCACAGTGACATCTATTGGTCACTTGGTTTAACTGCCCCATGCTATGTGCCATAGGGACATCTATTGGTCAACTGGTGTAACTGTGCCATGCTATTTGCCATATGTATAGCTATTGGTTACCTGGTGTAACTGCACCCTGCTATGTGCCATAGGAACATCTATTGGTCACCAAGTGTAGGAGCACCATGCTTTGTGCCACAGGGACATTTATTGGTCCCTTAGTGTAAGTGCACCATGCTATGTGCCACAGGGACATCTATTGATCACTTGGTGTAACTGCACCATGCTATGTGCTATCGGGACATTTATTGGTCGCCTGATGTAACTGCACCATGATATGTGTCATAGGGACATTTATTGGTCACCTGGTGTAACTGTACCATGCTATGTTCCATAGAGACATCTATTGGTCACCTGGTGTAACTGCACCATGCTATGTGCCATAGCGACATCTATTGGTCACCTGGTGTAACTGCACCATGCAATGTGCCATAGGGATATCTATTGGTCAACTGGTATAACTGCACCAAGCAATATGCCATAGCGACATCTATTGGTCACCTGGTGTAAGAGCACCATGCTATTTGCCACAGGGACATCTATTGCTCAGTTGGTGTAACTGCACTGTGCTATGTGCCATAGGGACATCTAAGATTCACCTGGTGTAACTGCACCATGTAATGTGCCATAGGGGAATCTATTGGTTACCTGCTGTAAGTGCACCATGCTGTCTGACACAGGGACATCTGTTGGCCACGTGGTGTTAATGCACCATGCTATGTGCCATAGGGACTTCTATTGGTCACCTGGAGTAACTGCACCATGCTATGTGCCACAGGGTCATCTATTGGTACCCTATCGGTGAATCATGCTATGTGTCACAGGGACATCTATTGTTCACTTGGTGTAACTGCACCATGCTATGTGTCATAGGGACATCTATTGGTCACCTGGTGTAAATGTACCATGCTATGTCCCATAGGGACATCTCTTGGTCACCTGGTGTAACAGCCCTAGGGACAGCTATTTGCAAGCTGGTGTAAGTGGGCCATGCTAGGTGTGACAGGGACAGCTATTGGTCAACTGGTGTAACTGCACCAAGCAATGTGCCATAGGGACATATATTGGACACCTCGTGTAAGAGCATCATGCTATTTGCAACAGGGATGCCTATTGGTCGATTGGTGTAACTACACAATGCTAAGTGCCATATGAACATCTATGGTTCACCTGGTGTAACTGCAACATGCTATGTTCCATAGGGGTATGTATTGGTCACCTGATGTAACTGCACCATTTTTCGTGCAATAGGGACATGTATTGGTCGCCTGGTGTAAGTGCACCATTCTGATAGCCACAGGGACATCTATTGGTCACTTGGTGTAACTGAACCATACTATGCGCCATAGGGACATTTTTTGGTCACTGGGTGTAACTACACCATGCTATGTGCCTTAGTGACATCTATTGGGAACCTGATGTAACTGCACCATGCTATGTGCAATAGGGACATATATTGGTCACCTGGTGTAAGAGCACAGTGCTATGTGCCACAGGGACATCTATTCGGTCACCTGGTATAATTACACCACGCTATGTGCCACAGGGACATCTATTGGTCACTTGGTGTAAATGCTCCATGCTATGTGCCATAAGGACATCTATTGGTCACTTGGTGTAACTGCACCATGCTATGTGCCATAGTTACATCTATTGGTCCCCTGTAGTAACTGCACAATGCTGTGTTCCACAGGTACATCTATTGGTATCTTTTTGGAAGTGCACCATGCTATGTGCTACAGGGATATCTATTGGTATCCTGGTGTAAGTGCACCATGTTAGGTGTGACAGGGACATCAATTGGTCAACTGGTGTAACTGCACAAAGCAATGTGCCAAGTGACATATATTGGTCACCTGGTGTTAGAGCACCATGCTATTTGCTTCAGGGACATCTATTGGTCAAGTGATGTAACTGCACCATGCTATGTGCCAAAGGGACATTTATGGTTCACCTGGTGCAACTGCATAATGCTTTGTACCATAGGGGTATCTATTGGCCACCTGGTGTAACTGCAGCATGCAATGTGCAATAGGGACATCTATTGGTCACCTGGTGTAACTGAACCATGCTATGTGCCATAGGGATGTCTATTGGTATCATGGGGTAAGTCCCCAATGCTTATAGCCACAGGGACATATATTGGTCACCTGGTCTAAGTCCACAGTGCTATGTGCCAGAGGGACATCTAATCGGTCACCTGGTGTAACTGCACCACGCTATGTGCCATAGGGACATCTATTGGTATTATAGTGTAAGTGCACCATGCTGATAGCCACAGGGACATCTATTGGTCACCTGGTGTAAGCGCACCTTGCTATGTGCCGCAGGTACATCTATGGTTCACCTGGTGTAGCCAAAAATCACATATTCCTCACATTTCATCGTGGGATCACCATGCTGACACAAATTTCCTACCACCAAGCGTTCCTCTCAGTCTCCCGAGAGAAATGATACCTCTTGTGTGGGTAGACCAAGTGCCTGAGACAGGGAAGGGCCAGAAACGTGTAGAGATTGAGGGGGGTATCACAGCGTGTACATGAGCGCAATTTTTTTTATACATCTTTAGGCTGACTCTGCTTTGTGCACCCACACAAGTGAGGTATGATTTTTATTGGGAAACCAAGGCAAATGCTGGGTGGTAGGACATTTGTGCCGGCGCGTTGATCCCAGACAGAAATGTGAGGAAAATGTGATTTTTTTAGGTAAATTTGAGGTTTGCAGGGAATTCTGGGTAAGAAAACGTTGGGTGACCCACACAAGCCACACCTCCCCGGACTCCCCCGGGTGTCTAGTTTTCAGAAATGTCTGGGTTTGGTAGTTTTACCTAGATGTCTGCTGAGCCTGGGACCAAAAACGCAGGTTGCTCCCTTTCAAAACCAGGTCGTTTTGTGGTAGATACTTTTGATGTCTCCACAATACTTTTTAGGTCGTTTCCTGTCATGTGCACTAGGCCTACCCACACAAGTGAGGTACCATTTTTATTGAAAGACTTGGGGGAATGCCACGTGGATGAAAGTTTGTGGCTCTTCGCAGATTCCAGAACTTTCCATCACAGAAATGTGAGGAAAATGTGTATTCTTAGTCAAAGTTTGAGGTTTAAATGGGATTCTGGGTAAACAAACGTTGTGAAAGCCATGCAAGTCATCCCACCGTGGATACCCCTAGGTATCTACTTTTCTAAAATGTACAGGTTTGCTAGGTTTCCTTAGATGGCGGCTGAGCTAGGGCCCAAAATCCACAGCTAGGCACATTGCAAGAAAAGGTTACATTTTAAGTGGAAAAATGTGATGTGTCCATGTTGTATTTTGGGCCGTTTCCTATTGCGGGCACTAAGCCTACCCATGTAAGTGGGGTACCATTTTTATCGGAAGACTTGGGGGAATGCTGGGTTGGTGGAAGTTTATGCCTCCCCACAGATTCCAGAACACTCCATGTCAGAAATGTGAGGAAAATGAGTTTTTTGATGCATTATGAGATTTGCAAGGGATTTGGGTTATCTGGGTAACAGAACTTGGTGGGAGTCACACAAACCAGCCCACCCTGGATTCCCCTGGGTGTCTAACTTTACAAAATGTACAGGTTTGCTAGGTATCCCTATATGGCGGCTAAGTTAGGAGCCAAAATCCACAGTTAGGCACACTGTTAAAAAAAAGGTCAGTTTTCAGTGGAAAAATGTGGTGTCCACATTGCGTTTTGGGCCGTTTCCTGTCATGAGTACTAGGCCTACCCACACAAGTGAAGTACTGTTTTTATCGGGAGACTTGGGGGAATGCTGGGTGTGTGGAAGTTTGTGGCAGGCCACAGATTACAGAACTTTCCATCACAGAAATGTGAGGAAAATTAGTTTTTTTAGACAAATTTTGAGGTTTGCGAGGGATTTTGGGTAACAGAACCTGGTGAGAGCCACACAAGTCACCCCATACTGGATTTCCCTGGATGTCTTTTTTTTTTTAAAATGTGCAGGTTTACTAGGTTTCTCTAGATGCCGGCTGAGCTTGGGCCCAAAATCCACAGCTAGGCACATTGCAAAAAAAGGAAAAATGTGATGTATCCATGTTGCGTCTTTTTTGCTGTTTCCTGTTGCAGGCACTAGACCTACCCACACAAGTGATGTGCCATTTTTATCGGGAGACTTTGGGAATGCTGGGTGGGAGGAAGTTTGTGGCTCCCCTCGGATTCCAGAACGTTCCATCACAGAAATGTGAGGAAAATGTGTTTTTTTAGACAAATAGTGAGGTTTGCAAGGGATTCTGGGTAACAGAACCTGGAGAGAGCCACACAAGTCACCTCATCCTAGATTTCTCTTGGTATCTAGTTTTCAAAAATGTACAGGTCTGCTAGATTTCTCTAGGTGCTGGCTGAGCTGGGGCTCAAAATCTACAGCTAGGCACATTGCAAAAAAAGGGTCAGATTTCAGTGGAAATATGTGATGTGTCCATGTTGAGTTTTGGGCCGTTTCCTGGTGTGGACACTAGGCCTACCCACACAGTGAGGCACCATTGCTATTAGGAGACTTAGGGGAACACAGAATAGTAGATCAAGCATTATTACCAATTGTCTTTCTCTGCATTTGTGCCTTCCAAAAGTAAAGAAGTAATTTTGAAAAATGCCCTCTAATTGACATGCTTATATGGGTACCCACAAATTCAGAGATGTGCAAATAACCACTGCTTCCAAACTCCATATCTTGTTTCCATTTAAAAAATACATAAGTTTCCTTGATACCTATTTTTCACTCTTTATATTTTACCAAATGAATTGCTGTGTAACCAGTACACAATGAAAAACTATTGCAAGGTGCAGCTCAGTTATTGACTTGGGTAACTTAGGTTCTTGGTGAACCTACAACCCCTATATATCCCACAACCAGAAGGGTCCAGCAGATGTAACGGTATACTGCTTTTGAAAATCTGCCATAGTTTGAAGAAGTCACAGGTGAAAATGAAGATGCAAATGGTTGTTTTTTTTAACTCAGTTTCAATATTGTTTTTATTTCAGCTGCTACTTTTTATAGAAATACCTTGAAGGATCTACACAAATGACCCCTTGTTGAATTCAGAATGTTGTCTACTTATCAGAAATATATAGCTTTCCGGGATCCACCATTGGTTTTACACCCATTTCTACCATTAACTGGAAGGAGGTGAAAAGCACAAAAAATAGAAAAAATGGGCTTTGTCCCAGTAAAATGCCAAAACTGTGTAAAACAAATTGGTTTTCTGACAAAAGTCTGCACATTCCTGAAAGCTGGGAATATGGTGATGTTAGTACCGCAAACCCTTCATCAATACCTTTTGCAGGGAAAAAAAACAGATGTTTTCTTCTGCAGCACTTTTTCCCCATTTTCCCCCCAAAACCTAAAGTTGAGCAGTATTTCGGCTAATTGCTTGTTCCCCTCCAGGGGAATCCACAAACCCTGGGTACCTTTAGAATCCCCAAGATGTTGAAAGAAAAGGACGCAAATCTGGCATGGATACCTTATGTGAAAATAAAGTTATGGGGGACTAAGAACAAACTACCCCAAATAGCCCCCAAAAAAGCGTGGCATGGGGGAAAAGGCCTGGCAGCGAAGGGGTTAACTCCATATGTAAGTGCCTTGAAGATGCATATTGTCAAGGTACATATATGTGCTGTTATTCATAGTAAAGCTTTGCTTACCTATAAAAACTTACCTTCACAGTATTTTTGTCCTTGCTATTCTTGACACAATATTTTACCTACACAATATATTTTTCAACATTTTGTCCAAACACCAACTGCTGCCTACAATATGCTGCACCTGGAACCGCCTGACCACACTGTTGCTGCCAAACTGGACATGTACACGGTGATGCAGCCCTTGGTTTTAAGGTGGGGTCCTCCAGAGCTGCCATTGCTAAATTCTTGTGACATTTCCCTATTGTCTCTCACAATTTAGGATCTGATTTATATTTTGCCGGTGGTATGCCATTCCACCAAGGCAGTGCAGGCATGTACTCTGCTTCTCAGGCAGACTGCAGCCACCATATTTAGACTTTGGAGCCTGCCTGGCAGAGATCTATTTGCCTTCAGATGAGCTGCTGTCATGGGGAATTCTCTGGAGGTATTATAAGTTTGCTGACTTCTCACCATGTTTGTGCAGCCGCTAATCAAAATATTTGTTTTTCAAAAACAAACTCCCAAAGCAGGAGTTTGTTTTTGAAAAATAAAATATTAATAACCCAACACTGTCAGTTTTCTCCTATGTTTTGTGGATGATTTTTTATTTTTCCGCTTGGGACCACCAAGCTTTTCCTAGCGGTACCGAACAGGAAAAAATACTTTGGACCGCTCTAAATAGGGCAGAAGGTCTGAGGTACTTAGGGGGTCATTACGATGGTGGCGAGATCACTACCGACAGGCTGTGGTGGTGGTCTCACTGCCATCGGGACCACCTTCACCGCCCGCCATATTAAGATGGCGGGCGGTGTGAAGGCAGTCAGAAACACTGACCGTCACGCATCCGATGGGCTCCTTGAGCCCGCCGGTGCGGCGGAGGGCCTCGCAATCCCTGCATTGGTGGTGGTGCCTACCAGGCACCGCCGTAGGGATTACGATGTCCCTCCCCACCAGCCTTTCCATGGCGGTTCACCCGCAATGGAAAAGCTGGCGGAAAGGGACATTGGGGGCCTGTAGCGGGCTCCCTTCCCCCCTGGCCCTAGGCTGTGGGCACTGGGGGGCGCCTATGGTGCCCCCCTACATGTCCATCATCTCCTTGTGTTTGCTTTGTTCGCCCTGAGTTGGCAGGGTATGCCCAGATGTGGGTCCCTTGCTCACTTTGACACTGGATTCAAGCTAGACTGGCTGATGAGGGCTGTTTGCCCGAAACTGGTCCCAGTATGCTTGTTTCTGGTCCACGGAAGACATGGCTTGGCAGCTCGGGCTGGACTGTTCCCATGAGGCACAGGGTCAAGACTGATTTGCATATAGCTGTGTCTGAACTGGGGTGTCGAAGTGAGCTAAAGAACGATGATGGATTCAACCCACATCTGTGACTGGGGGTGAGTGTCTGAAAAGTTTCAGCGCTCCGTCCATCATCTCCTTGTGTTTGCTTTGTTCGCCCTGAGTTGGCAGGGTATGCCCAGACGTGGGTCCCTTGCTCACTTTGCCACTGGATTCAAGCTAGTCTGGCTGATGAGGGCTGTTAGCTCGAAATCGGTCCTGGGATGCTTGTTTCCGATCCAGGGAAGACATGGCTTGGCAGTTCGGGCTAGACTGTTCCCATGAGGCACAGGGTCAAGACTGATTTGCATATAGCTGTGTCTGAACTGGGGTGGCGAAGTTAGCTAAAGAACGATGATGGATTCAACCCAGATCTGTGACTGGGGGTGAGTGTCTGAAAAGTTTCAGTGCTCCGTCCATCACCTCCTTGTGTTTGCCCCCTACATGTCCCTGCACCATGTGGCAGGCACCGCATGGTGACTGCCACGTAGTGCAGGGGCATGTGTGGTGACCCCTTTTTGTCTTGCGGCGTGTGCTGCAGCCAGCATCACACGCCGCAATACGAAAAATAGGCAATTTGTAATTCCTACTGTGGGACTGCCACCTTGTAGGCGGGTGGTCCCAAATAGGAAATGATGGAAGACGGACTGAAGTTCGTCCGCCATCGTAATCAGACCCTAAGACCGATGACCTATACTCTGTTAGGCTGTACTGATGGCCAGGCGCCAAATGGGCCCCTGCTCAGGACCTCACTGATGTTGAGCTGGTGCACCTCTTGGCATGGAGAGTTTCCAGGTTTGTTGGCAGGTTCCAGGAACTGTGCAACAGGCCCCTGTTTTTCATCAAGCAAACGTGGGTGACCAGCAAGCATAAGAGTTACAGATTAGCCTTATATGATGTTCATATCTGAAGAAGAATCTCAGTGCCATCGCCCATGTTTTGGATTACTTGAGTTAGCTGTCTGAGGTGAGGTTTATGGTACAGTGAACTCAGAATTGGCCACTACTTAGGCAAGCCGTGCTATTGTTGTAGATAAGACAATTTGTGAGCAATCCTTGGTCTGTAAATTGTAAAGTGGCATTGAGATGGTCAAGCCCCACAAGTTGTAAAATGGCATTGAGATGGTCAAGCCCCACAAGTTTAGACACAGCTATGGATCTTTTCTGTAGGTGGGTTGTATGTCAAAATATACATAAAAAAATCATCTGACATAACATGTTTGGTCTGCCAAAAAGCTCAGCTCAATAACAAGGCCAAAGCCTATCAAAATAAAGGGGACTGCCACACTTTCACTTCTCACATAGATTATGTACCAGCTCTTTTGCAATGTTACTCGTCATTCTAGATGAGAATAGACCATTAAAGAATGATAACGCCAATAGGAAACGGTCTTCGGTCGCCTTTATCACTGGGTCACTTGTCACGTATTGGTCCTACAGGCATAATTTGAAACTATTTGGGAACAACAACTTTTACGAATAGTGCTTATACAAAAAAGCAATAAAAAGCATAAATAGTTCATGGGTAGGTGGATTTAAAAGTTGGGAAAACTAGAATAAGTCAGTAATTTACTTATTTGCACATAAAGTTATCAAGGAAAACTGAAAATAACTCTAGATGGTCTTCTGAAAGTGTAGTGGTCAGTGTGACCTCACACACTCAAACAAATGGATCACTTAAAGATTGAATTCAGAGAGGAGGATGAAGCTGTGAGAGTGGGAGATAGCTTATGCATCATGTAAAATAACACATTGCTCACCAAATGAAAATGTACTAGTGTCACGTTGTTAGCACCCTAAAATTATAAAGCCAAAAATCTTCACTTGTTCTGGTGATTGGTATGTGGGGTGTGCTGCAAGTTTACTGAACACAGGCAAAGCACCACCACGATATCAGTAATGATCCTGGTGATCCGGGCTCCTCACTAGATGTGAATTCATTGGTTTCACACACAGCCTTATACTTCCCCTACTTTATAGAGGAAGCACCTTTACCTATTGCTGGTAAAAGGCGGTGGATCGTGCCATTTATGGTATTAAACCAGTGCCACAGTAGACAGGCATTTATGCCCTGGTTATGAGTTAGCAGAGCAGAGTTCCCTTGTAGAATATCTCTCTGCTCAATCATAAATTGTGTGATGTTTCAGCATCAGAATTTTTCAGATGGATGAATACCACACTCGATTTTACCAGCCAAGAAATGTGGCTGGCAAAATCACTTTGGCAATCTGCTGCAACACAGCCCAGACATGTTCTTTACCCAAACCCTCAGCCAAGGCATCTGGGAGCATTGTAGGAAAGTGCTCTTTCTGTATGATCACCCCCCCCCCACATGTTTTGCCCCAGTGCTGATGGTTATGTATCTGAAAGTGCACTGAAGTCTGCAGCCAGGCCCCAGTGCCAGTGCTCTTGCCCTAAAAACGATGTAAGCAAATTGGTACCTCCAATTGTCAAGGACGTCCCTAGTCAATGATACCAAGGTTACCCAGGGCACAGGTGTTAAAGTGGTCACCAGGGCCTGAAGCACTGTTTGTGCCACCCCGAGTGACCAAAGTTAACAGATGACAGCAGGTCTGCCACTGCAGACTGCAGCAACAGTGCAAACTGCTGAAACTCGACTTTGGCCTCACCATGAGTGGCAAGGTCAAACCACTACTTTTAATATATGTCAGTCACCCCTAAAGTAGGCCTCCTGAGCCCAGGAGGCAGGGTGCACTATATTAAAGGTGTGGACATATAAATGCAAGCCTATATGTCCCTATGGTAACCTCTTTTCATTAAGGGCTATTATAAGTGATCAGGAGGACATAGGATAACATGGGCTGGCACCCGGGCTTCCGAGGTTACCAGTTCCATTATGGTCCTGCTGAATATAGTCATGTTTGGTATCAAATCACCTGTCTCATCATCCCTGACAAGATCCCTATGATAGGTTTGATGTGACATGCACACAGGTGGTTGCCTTACAGGTTGCCCACCTGGTTGGCCCAGTCTTTCCTGTGCCCTGGCTGGCAGCCTGCAGCTACTACCGTCAAGACAGGAATCTGACTCCCTGTCAGGAGGTGTGAACACTCCCACGAGTCAGAAACAAAGGCCTGCCTGGGAAGGAGGTGACACCTCCCTCCCTGACAGGATGGCTAGTGAAGTGGCACATCAAGGCGGCGAGCTTCAAAGCATGTACCGCAAGCAGGCTGACTCCCCAAAGGATGAAACAGCCCTCTCCCTACCCCAGGCACATTTGCACCCGAGCAGGCAGGTAAATTAGATAGTCAGAAGGCGTATACCACCAGAAGGCTAGCCACACCACTAAGGTGGGCTACCTGGTCTGTAGAGCTGAGGAAGGTTTCTGCCATTTGTAGAAGTGGTAGAATAGAGGGTTCTGGGTAGAAAAGGTGATGCCCACCTGGATGTTTTAACCTCAGGGGTGAATTTGCAGCTGGGGCTAGTAACCCATTGGTTACTTGCACCCCTAAATCTAGGATTCAAGGGGCACCCCTGGCAACAGAACCTCATATCTGAGAGGACTGCAACAAAAGACATCTATGACATCAGGACCTGCAAAAAGGAAAGGCGTGATAATCTGCACCTGTGGTAACCACCCTGTAACTGCACGACTGTGACTCACTCTGGACAAAAGACTGGCTCCCCAGACAGAGGGACCCCTTTAAGCACCAAAGGCAACTCCAGACTCCCTCGGACTAGTGGCAGTAGTCTTCTGCACCCCACTGGTAAAAGCACACTCCTAGAACCAGAGCCGCTGGCCATCGGTCCCTCTGAGGGATCGCCCAAAAGTAGATGGTCCAGTGCACTGTGGGCAACATAGTCCTGACCTCCAGCAAGTATCAGGTGGCTACCGTTTTCCCCAGGTCTTCCGGACATCGAAATAGCTTCATGCTGACCATACGCTGCCAAGGCTTGTTGGTAACTAGTCCTGTTGCCACCATCTTTTATTGATGCTGCAGCCTGAGGGAACTTTGCAGCACCTTTAACCAACTACAGCAGTGGCCCCTTTGTTGACCTTTTGCATCTGTTTCCTCACCAGCACCGTCTAAGCTGTAAACCCAGCTCTCCCGCGGCTCCTGCTTCAGCACCAAGGACAGCCAGGACAACTCTGCAGCTGGGTGTCTCGGGCCAGGTAAAAATGAACTGACTGTTTTGGTTTGGTCCTGGGGCCTGCTCACCTTAACCCCCTGTGGGTTCCACGTAACTCGACCTGCAAGTGACTGATTGTCTCTAGTGCTTTTCCCCATCGACCTCTATGTGAAAGTTTTGCTGTAGTGAAATGCACTGATTTATTTTTACTTCTAAAATCCATAACTCCTGTTATACTCATCTGATTGTGTTCCTTTTGGTGTCTAAATTAAAAACAAATTTGCTGTATTTTTATCAATTGGTGTCGGATGTTTTGCAAGTTGTGTCAATTACTGGTACTCTGAAATTATTAACATGTTTCTCTAGTAAAGCCAGACTGCTCTTTGCCACACTACCAGTACTGAGCTAATCATTTATCATTGTCAATTTTATGACCATCTTTGAGGCATTGTGAGAATATTATATATTGAACCCTGACCAGCATCACTATATAATACTCTGCTTTCCTGCATTAGTGTTACAGCGGTGGGATCCTGAACTTGTGTTTCTCAGTACCACTTGGTCATAAGTGATTTTTGTATGAGAAATCCACTATTGACTTTAGACAAAAAAATTATTTTCTTCAAATGTTTTCAAAATTTCTTACATTGGAATTTCAGGGCCCTGTGTAGACCCCATTCAAGATGGCCTTAAGGCTCAAACATAATGGACACAGCAACTGCAATAGCAAAAAAGAGGAAACCTTTGACCCTAAGATCCCCAAATGGATTGCCCCAAAGATTAGTGATGGTGATGATATTGACAAATAGTTTGCAGCCTTTAATGAGGGCCTGCAAAATGAGGAAGATAGCACACCAGCACTGGGGCTCTCTACAGTGGGAGATATTCTCAGTGAAAGGCGGAGATAGATTTCTGACCCTTAATGAGGATGTGACTGAGTTCTATCAGCATATGAAGGATATCTTGATATAAGGATTTGGACTCACCACAGAAGAGTACAGAGTGAAGTTTAGTGACACCCATAAAGGTCAAAAACAGACATGGGTGGATTTTGTAGACTCCTGAGTCAAAGCACTAGAAGGCTGGATAAAAGACAATGAGGTGGACATTTATGATGGGCTATATTATTTCTTTATGCAAGAGCACATTTTGTCCAATTGTACCACAGAGATACTGCATCAGCATTGGATGGATTCAAAGTTGTCTTCTCCCAGAGACCTGGGAAAGATAGCTGACAAGTGGGTCAGAACCAGGGTGACCAAGAAGACCCGTGGTGGAAGTGACCACAAAAAGGGTGCTCAGACTTCCCAGCAGGGGAAAGAGATGAGCAACAACAAATATAAAAAGAAGCAGTTCTCAGGAGGGTGGGCCAGAGACTCTATCCAGTCCATGAGTAGGAGTTACCAAGGTAAGACTTGGGATCCTACAAAGGCATCTGGGATATGCTATGACTGTCAGAAGTCGGGGCATAAGAAAGCAGATCCAGCATGCTCCAAAAACTCCCCCAATGGTGGACAATCCAAGGGATTGGCTAACATAGGAATGGGTGTGGAGGTTTATTCTGGAGAGGCCAGAGGACACACTGAGGCTACTTTAGTTTCCCTGGGTGGGGTGGATATTGAAGCCCTGGCAGTCTAACCTCCAAGCATGGAGAAGTATAGACAAAGGCCAAGGATCAATGAAACTTAAGTAGAGGCTCTGAGGGATACATGTGCTGGTGTCACTATGGTGGTAGCTAGACTGGATTCTCCGGACCAAATGATAACTGGTGTTAGTCACCAGGTGACTAATGCCGACAACAATACTAAGCTCCATCCAATGGCCTTGGTGAGCTTAGAGTGGGGAGGGGTTACTGGCCCAAAGAAGGTGGTTGTGCCCCCTGCCATCCCAGTGGAGTGTCTGTTTGGAAATGATCTGGAGAATTCTGCATGGGCAGAAGTGGAAAGGAAGGCTCGTGCAGAAATGCTGGATCTCCCTGAGTGGGTATGTGTGACCACGAGAGCACAAGCAGCACAATAGGGGAGTCATGGGAGTTTGGAGCCCAAGGGTCCCAAAGCAAGAGAAAGGGCAAGAAGTCTGCTAAGACTGCTTCAAAAAGGTCACAGGACCAGTGGGAAAGTTCTCCTGAGGGAGATGCCTTGGTGTCTGAGGATAGAACTACAGCTGAAGAAGCCTGGCCTGACCTTACAGAACTCCTAAGTATAGGGGGACTCTTCAGAGAGGACATATGCCAAGGGCAAAAGTAATGCCCTACTCTTGAAGGCCTTAGGCAGCAAGCTACAAGGCAAGAAGAGAGTGATGTCAGTGGCACCCTCTGGGTCTACTGGGAAGATGGGCTTCTGTACACTGAGGGCAGGAACCCCAAACCAGGGGCAGCCAAGAGAATGGTGGTCCCCCAAGTGTACAAAGAGTTTATTCTGACCGTAGCATATGACACCCCTGTAGCTGGACATTTGGGACAAACCAAAACCTGGGATTGGCTGGTTGTACATTTTTATTGCCCGCAGATGTCTGAAAAAGTGAAGGTGTTTTGTCGCTCCTTTGTCAGCTGTCAAGCCAGTCACAAGACAGGGGGATAACCAAAGGCTCCCTTAATTCCACTTCCAGTGGTTGGGACTCCCTTTGAGAGGGTAGGGATTGACATTGTTGGTCTCATTGACCCTCAAACTGCATCTGGGAATAAATGTATCCTACGGGTAGTAGGCCATGCCACTAGGTACCCAGAAGTAATTCCCCACAGGACTGTAATTGCCCCTGCAGTGGCAAAGGTCCTTCTTGGTACCTTTACCAGACTGGGGTTTCCAACGAGGTGGTCTCTGATAGAGAGGCAGATTTCATGTCTGCATATTTAAAAGCTATGTGAGATGAATATGGTGTGAGCAAAACGTTCACCACCCCTATCACCCTCAGACAAGTGGTTTAGTTGAGAGGCTCAACAAAACCAGGAAGAGCATGATAAAGGGTCTTCCTGAAAACTCAGAAGGAGATGGGATGTCCTGTTACCTTGCCTCTCTTTCGCATACAGGGAGGTGCCACAGAAGGGGATTGGCTTTAGTCCCTTTGAATGCCTGTTTGGCCATCCTATAAGGGGTCCATTGAGTTTAGTGAGGGAAGGCTGGTAGAAACTTCTCAAAGAGCTTAAACAGGACATAGTGGACTATGTACTAGGCCTGCTTTCACACATGGCTGAGTACACGAAGAGCCATTATAACATAATGGGGTAACCCAAATTACGTCCACGGACCTGGGTATCAAGTGGTACTGAAAACAGTTGGTCCTAGACTTATTTATCACGCAATAAAGTTGAAAAATATTCTTGATTTGAAATCCAATTTAAGCATTCGACATGGCGCTCCGACGGCGACGTGCACGCGCTGCTCCCTGTGTATTCATTACAGACACGGATCGCTCAAGTCAGTCTTGTCCTGACGAGCGAGGTGTCGACTTCTCCTGGGCTGTTTAATCTTTAAGATGGCAATTGACTCACCTGTGATGGAGATTTTCTCCTGCTACTAATTTACTTTGACTAACGATGACAGGGTCTTTAATTGCCCTCAGATTGGAATAATTTTCATTACACCGCAACGGAAGTGCGGACATCCCATCCCCGGGAGTTGTGATCAGAACTACTTATCTACGGGCACCTTCAAATAGGTTGTCTCCTATCTCCCCTGTCCTGAGGAAGACCCGCCAGCTGAGGATGTAGTTACCTTCTATGCTTTTAAGTCGGGTCGAAACGTCGACACTCATTCCCAAGTGGGCCTGTACCACGTGCCACCACTATCCGCCCAACCTACAGATGATATCTCTCTGTTTTTGGAAATTATCAAAAATGACTACAAAAAAAGACTAATGGTGGACAGGCCTTGTCTAACTGGTTTTGATGTCACTTATAACCAGTTTTCATTTGAAATGATTGAATAATTTTGTGTTTTGAATTATCTTCACTCTGACATCTTCCTCCTTTTTTCACCTTATCTATTGCACGCATGAGCACCACTTTTTGCACGCCACTTCCTTTGGAGCAACCTCCTAACTATTACTAAGCATGGTAATGTACCTACCATTTTGATATGTGTCTGTGAATAAAAACAGATATCTTCCTATAAAGTCAAAAGGTGCCAATGTTGTTCTTTATGCCTGGTGCACATTTAAGGAATTTGTTTCTATTTGATACCTTTTGCTGATTGTATGCATGCTTAAATTGGATTTCGAATCACGAATATTTTTCAACTTTATTGCGTGATAAATAAGTCTAGGACCAACTGTTTTTTGATTACACAAAGAGAGCAAGCAAGATCTGGAGACCAGCCAAGAGCATCTCCAGCTCTGGTATGCCCAAAGGTCAGCACTGGTTGAGTACCAAACCAGGTCAATTGGTGTGGATGTTGGTGCGTGTTGCTCCCCGGGCCTTCCAGGACAAGTGGACTGGGCCCTACAACATTTTGGAGAACAAAGGGGAAGTCACCTACCTGGTGGACTTATGCATCCCTAAGAGTCCTCACAGGGTACTTCTTGTAAATCGCCTAAAGCCACACCAAGACAGAGCTGACATGACCATGCTCAAGGTCACTGATGGAGGTCAAGAGGAGCAAAGCGAGCCCCTCCCTGACCTGCTATCAAACAACACACAAGATAATGTAGTAGAGGGTGTTGTATTGTCAGACTCTCTTACTGCACAACAGCAGACTGATTGCATGCAAGTCCAGTTTGCTGAGCTCTTCTCTTTGACCCCTGGACAGACAACATAATATGTCCATGATGTGGACACTAGTGACAGCTAAGCCTGGGCGGAGTTCACGGAGTTCTGCTACGCGGAACTCCGCAAAGTGCAAAACAAACTCTGCCGCACTACGCTGAGCTCTGCAAGCGGCGGAGTGCGTTGGATAAATGCTGTTCGCAGTGATTTTCAGTGCCAGGTGCTTGTCTCCACTGTGCAATCATCGCGAACGGCACCTTGCACAGCTCAAGCGGGCGATGCTTCCTTTCTGTCGCTAGAGTAGATTTTTACTCGAGTGGCAGCTTTCTCAACGCGAGCGGACAGTTTCTCAACGCGATCAGTCGTGAGCATACGCGACCACTCGCAATGAGAAATCTGACTGCCTGCATTGAAAATCTTGCCGGGACTTTGATTTTCCATGCTCGCGCTCGCCAACTTGATGTTGACGATGGCGAACGAGGAAAAATCTTGCCGGGGGGTTGATTTTCCTCGCTTGCGCTCGCCAACTTGACGTTGACAAACGCGAGCGAGGGAAAAAACTGCGCTCCGCCATGCGGAGCGGAGTTTTTCAGAACTCTGCAAGCTCCGCATAACGCGGAGTGCAGAAATCTCCGCAAACTCCGTGAGCGGAGCGGAGTTCACCGCTTAGACTTAGTGACAGCCTCCCTGTCAAGAACAAAATATACAGACTGTCCGTCCAAGTTAAGAATTGCATCGAAGCTAAAGTAAGGAAGATGATAGAGCTAGGGGTGCTAAAACCTTCTGACAGTCCCTGGGCCAGCCCAGTGGTACTCGTCCTCCGAGATGAGGATCTATGTGGATCACAGAGGGTTGAATGCAGTCACTAAAACTGATGCATACCCCATTCCAAGAGCAGTGAGAGATTGGGTGTAGCCTAACAAGGTACAGTGATGCAATCTTACCTGTCAACTTGCACCACGGCATTGCAGAGACGATAAGGACCCACCTCCTAGTGCCCTACCTGTCTTTCTGCAAATTAAGGTACTCTGGAAATCACTGGTAAAGCTCAGGGAGGAGGGCCTTCTAGAATATTATTTTCCTGGTCTCATCGTCCTGTTGTCGCTCTTCAAAAGATAGGGAGTGTTTAATATACTGACCCCTTTATAAGGGTTAACCTTGCATCCTCCCTTCTAACCTATGAATGCATACCCAATTGAATGGTACCTGCGATCAACTGAAAGACCATCTAACTGGAGGTGGTGGTGTTCGTGAGTCCTCTGACTATGAAGGACAACTATAGATTTATTAGAAGCGACACAAACCAGAATCACACATATGTTATGATACACATATACATGCACTGCTTTAAGCAGTCATTAATAAAAACATATCATGTACTTGACATCTCTGGATTGTGGCATAACATATATAACCCAATCTACAGAAGTTGTGTCACTCCTGTGAATGTTCGTTAGAGTCTGTGGATCCAATTGTGCAATGCACACTGTTACATTTTAGTGTGAATCGCCAGTTTTTTTCTACTGTTGTACATCACAGTTCTTATTCACAAATAACATTAAAAACTGTTAATTGTCTAAACTTGTTCCTGTTTCCAGGTCTATCCTTTGGCATGCAAGGGTTAATTGTTAGTACTTGTGCGTTTGTTAATTATTGAGTTGTCTTGTTATTTTGTGCTTAGTGGTACACTTTGAGATGCGCTCCATTCTGACCAAAACAGTATCTGTGATAGTAGAGACTTGTAAGCCTTAACACACTTTTGCCTTGTTTTACCTTTGTTGTTGTGCCCCTCTTAAGCGTTTATGGTTCTTTTTTTTCCTTTTATTGCAGGTTTTCAGGATCAGTTTCCAGGAGCACTGGATTCCGAGTTGCTGAGTGTTCGGATAAACATGAGCGGGTGGGTGCGTGTCTCTAGATTTTTGAAGCAGGGGCAGGTAGGTGCGCGTCTCTTGAATCCTTAACGCGAAGCCTATGCCGGTGGTTGGGCGTGGTTTAAATAGACCGTGCCCAAGACCGCACCAAAGATGGCCGACGGGATCTTCCAATCCCACAAGATCTTGGCATCCTGCAGAAAACACAAGAGCATGATGGTCAAAGACCAGGAGGTAGCATCCTGAATGCCCCCCCAACATCAAGCAGAGCCTGAGACTGATGATGAAAACCCCCCAGTGCGGGGAGCTGAGACTCAGAGACAAATTGTATACATAGTAAGCAATAAATGGAAACCTGATACATCGTACAGTGGTATTTCCGCAAACCAGCCTTTGGCATGCAGCAAGCACTACAATAATGGTAAACACTGAGAGATATGACTTCTGACATGCAACAATCAGTGCAATGATGGGAAACACTGATAAGTAATAGAAACAGACATGGGATCAGACATGGGACCCTTGACAGAGCCAACCTCCTGAGTACCTTTGATTTGACATCAGGATATTGGCAGATTGGGCTTACCAAGGGAGCAAAGGAGAGGTCAGCATTTTCAACCCCTGAAGGTTACTTTCAATTTAAAGTGGTGCCTTTTGGACTGAAGAATACACTTGCCACTCTCCAAAGGTTGGTGAATCGAGTTCTTTCAGGTCTCGACAATGTTAGTGCAGCTCATCTGGATGATATTGCTGTACGTATTTCCATCTGGGAGATCACCTGGTCCGCCTAAGGGAAGTATTACAGGCCCTGCAGCAGGCAGGCCCAACTATCAAGGCCAGTAAGTGTCAGATAGGGCAGAGTTCTCTTGTAGGTGGAGGTCATGTACAACCCCTTCAACCCAAAATCCAGACTATTCTGGGGTGGGAGGCTCCCAAGACCCAGACCCAAGTCAGAGCTTTCCTTGGTTTGACTGGGTACTATAGGAGTTTTGTGAAGGGGTATGGGTCCATTGTAGCCCATCTCACTGAGCTCACCTCCAAAAAGCAGCCTAAGAAGGTCATCTATGCAGGAAAGTGTCCTCTTTCTATGGTCACCCCCACACTTTTTGCCCTAATACTGATAAATATGACTCTGAAAGTGCACTGGAACCTGCTGCCCAGGCCCTAGTATCAGTGCTCCCTCTCTAAATGTGATGTAAGCAAATTGGTACCCCCAAATGGCAAGGACTTTAACCTCTTATAAGTCCCTAGTAAATGGTTCCAAGGATACCCAGGGCATGGGTGTTAAAGGGGTCACCGGGGCCTGAAGCACTGTTTGTGCTGCCCGGAGTGACCGAAATAAACAGATGACAGCAAGCCTGCCATTGCAGACTGCAGGAACAGTGCAAACTGCTTCAACTCGACATTGCCCTCAACATGAATGGCAAGGTCAAAGCACCATGGTTAATATGTGTCAGTCACCCCTAAAGTAGGACACCTGAGTCCAGGAGGCAGGGTGCATTATATTAAAGGTGTGAGCATATAAGTGCAAGCTTATATGTCCCTATAGTAGCCTCTTTCCTTTAAGGCTACTATAAGGTATCGGGGGTCAAAGGATAACATTGGCTGGCACCCGGGCACCCCAAGATTGACAGCTCCATTATGGTCCTGCTGAATATAGTCATGTTTGGTATCAAACCACTTGTCTCATCACTCCTGACATGTTCCCTGGCTGGCAGCCTGCAGCTGCTACTGCCAAGACAGGACTCTGACCCCCTGCAAAGAAGTGTGAACACTCCCAGGAGTCAGAAACAAAGGCCTGCCTGGGAAGGAGGTGATACCTCCTTCCCTGACAGGATGGCTAGTGAAGAGACACATCAAGGCGGTGAACTCCAAAGCATGCATTGCCTCTGATACACAAACAGACTGACTCCAAAAGGAGGAAACAGCCCTCCCCCTGTCCCCAGGCACAATTGCACCCAGGAAGGTGGAAAAATTAGATAGTCAGGATGCGCACACTCCCAGAAGACTAGCCACACCCCTAGGATGGGCTGCCTGGTTGGTACAGCCAAGGAAGGTTTCTGCCATTTTTAGAAGTGGCAGAATAAGTTCTGGGTAGAAAAGGTGACACACCCCCCTGGATGTGGTCACCACAGGGGCGGATAAGGCCCTGGGGATAGTAGCCCATTGGCCTCTTCCACTCACACCCCTAATGCCCCTAAATGTAAGATTTAAGGGGCACCCCTGGCACCAGAACCTCATATCTGAGAAGACTTGCAACTAAGGACAAAGAAGAGACCTGAGTCTGCGACTACAGGACCTGCACCCGCAATAACCTGCACCTGTGGCAACTACCATGTAATGTATCCTGGCCCAAAGACCGCTCCCCCAGATAGAAGGACCCTTTTGAGCGCCAAAGGCAACTCCAGACTCCCTTGCACTAGTGTCACTAGTCCCTTGCAGCCCACAGGTAAAAGCACCCTCCTGAGACCAAAGAATCGCTGGCCTTTGGGCCCTTCGAGGGATCACCAAAAAGTAGATGGTCCAGTGCACTGTGGGAAATGTAGCCCTGCCTCCAGCAAGTTTCAGGTGACTACCATTATCCCCCAGATCTCCAGATGTTTAACTGTCATCTCGCTGACCTTACCACTGTCAAGGCTTGTTGGTGATCAGTCAAGTTGCCACCATCTTTGCTCGAAAATGCAACATGAGGGAACACTGCAGCACCTTCAACTGACCACAGCAATGGCCCCTTTGACTACCTATTTCGTCCGTTTCCTCACCAGCGCCGTCTAAATGGTAAACCCAGCTCTCCCGCGGCTCCTGCTTCAGCACCAAGGACAGTCAGGAGAACTCTGCATCCAGGCCTCTCGAGCTAGGTAAAATTGAACTGACAGTTGTAGCTTGGTCCTGAGACCCCCATCACCTTAACCCTCTGTGGGTTCTACGTAACTCGACCTGCAAGTGACCGGTTGTCACTAGTGCTTTTCCCCATTAACCACAATGATAACGTTTTGCTGTAGTGACATGCACTGATTTATTTTTGCTTCCGAAATCCATAAATCCAGTTATACTCATCCAATTGTATTTGTTTTGGTGTCTAAATTAATACAAAAATCTGCTTTATTTGTATCAATTGGTTTCGGATTTTCTTTGAGTCATGTCAATTACTTATCGTCCATGCTGGTGCTCTGAAATGCTTATCACATGTTCCGCTAGTAAAGCCTGACTGCTCTTTTTCATACTACAAGGACTGTGCTAAGGATTTATTATTGCGAATCCGAGGAACATCTTTGGGGAATTGTGAGAGTATTACATAATGAGGCCTAGCCAGCATCACTACATGATACTCCTCTTTCCAACATTGGTGTTATAGTGGTGGGATCCTGAACTTGTGTTCTGCAGTACCACTCGGTCATAAGTGATTTTTGCATGAGAAATCACCTATTGACTATGGACTCAAAACATTTTTTTTCAATTTTTTTCTCGAAAATGTTTTAATTGGAATTTCAGGGTCCTGTGTAGACCTGCATCTCAAAGTAGAGAAAAAAGACTCTGAAAGTTAGGAAATCATTTGAAAGTTTTTCAAGGTTTTTAAAAGGTCTCAGCTTTCAGGTAAAAAGTTAGGGAAATTGGAGGCTGACAAGAATCTTGACCTGTCAGTCATCCCAGCTCTTAAGATCATGATTTAAGAGTGTTGTGCAAAGCTAGGGGTACTGGCTGTAGAGCAATGGCCAAAAAGGAGGACCTTGAGAAAGCCCTCAGCTCCTACGAGAAAGCCAAACTAGAGAGGGAGGGCCATTCCTCATAAGAACACCCTGAAGAGGGTGAAGATGATGTCCTAGCCCAAAGTGATGAAGGGGAAGAAGGGGAAGACAAAACTCTACACCCTTCCCCCAGGCTCCCTTCACCAGTGGAAATTGACAGAAGTCACTTTAGCAGACACCCCTACTGGTAAGGTGGTAGGAAGCCTTGAGGAAGAACTTGATCTCCTCTCACTAGAGGAGAAAAGGGTTTGACCTCGAGGAAAAGAGACTAGCCTTTGCAGAGAGAAGGGTCAAGATGGGCTTAAGGCCCAAAATAATGGTGGCAGCAATTGCAACAGGAAAATGAGGAAACCTTTTACCCTATGATCCCAAAAGGATTGTCCCAAAGTTTAGTGATAGTGATGATATTGACAAATGGTTTGCAGCCTTTAAGAGGGCCTGCAAAATGAGGAGGATAGCAACCAACACTAGGACTTTCTACTGTGGGAGTTGTTCTCAATGAAGGGCAGATGTAGACTTCTGACCTTATTTTTTGTAAATATGTTTATTACATTTTTGCATGGATAACAAATCCACATTTCGCATTCAGTAACAGTAGTAGTAGTAGTAGTAAACCTTTTATTTCGGGCGCAGCCCATAAAACACATCAGATTAATACAGCAAAAGTACTCTTAAATACATTGAGAAGTTACGCAATATAAAACATAAAAACATCATGGTACAATTGCCAAACTGTATAAGCAGGTTAAAAGTCAATGTATTGATAATAAAAGAGAGAGAGGAACATCATCTAAGTGAGTAGGTTGTGGGTCTGACGAAGCAACCGATTGTACAGTTAGACGGGTACAATTACCACCAATCGGGGAAAATTCATATATTTACAGCAAGGGAAATGTGCAAATCGGCATTCAGTAACAGTATTCCTGAACGGAGAAGGGAAGTCAGTTACATTTTGTCCATGTTTCTTCATGTCAATACCCAATATAACATGCATATGCCCCCTGCTCCTACGACAAAAACTCTACCGACCATGGAGGAGCAAGCTTACTCAACTGGGGTAACAATGATTACTCACATTAGCATATGGAGAAAGAAAAATATTTTCAGGAGAAAAGGCAGCTGCAACAAAAGAAAAAAGGAATAAACAACTCGAACCATGTGTTTGTATAATCATCCCTTCTTCATCTCCCCCTTGCATCCCCTAGTGTCCTGCCTATTTCTCTATCCTGTGTCAGGATTTCCTCCTGTCCAGCGACAGAGGTGGAGGGAGCCCTTTGGGCAACATTTGGTTCCCACGCCAATCGGCCCCATGCTCCCTCCGTGGAGCAAACGTCTGGATGAGCTAAGTGCCTCCTCTGTTCCACCCAGCTCTTTGTACATGGTGACGGTGCTTTCAGGGGAGGTAGTCATTCAAGTTTGCCTCTAGTTTCTTACAGCGGTTTAGTGGATCGTCCCTGTCCCCTTGTGCACACCATTCTATGCACCGCTACTTCAACTGCAGCCCATTTATCCATTAAGCCTGCCATCGGTACAGAGGGAGTGCTACTGCGGATTTCCATGCCATAGTTATACAGCGCTTTGCTAGAATCACAGATCAGTTTTGAAATTGCATCAGGCCCTTTGCTTTTTCGTGATGTACCGTACGTCTAGAATACACAGGACCGTGTCCACTGGAAACAGGCATCCCGTTACCTCCGACACCATCTGTGTGACTTGCAACCAGAAGGGGGATATCAACACATATGACCACACCATGTGTAAGAAGTTTTCTTCCTCCGTTCCTCTCCTAGGACACTTGCTATTCGCCCCTGGATACATTTTTCCATCCCTCTCCGTTGTCAGATAAACATGGTGCAGGAATTGGAATTGAATAAGTCGGAACCAAGCATTATGTGTCACTTGCTGACCAATTTAAGGCACTGGGTCCATACCTTCTCTGAGATGTTGGTTGCCAGCGCATGCTTCCACCAGTCTCACAGTGTCTTGGTCCCCCCAGCGAACTGCTGCCGCAATGCACTGTATAAGAAGGTGATGGCCTTGGTGCAATCCCCCAAGTTAGTACCGGCTCTAGCGGAGCCCCCACGGATGGCAGCTCTTGGTCAGAGCCCTACATCCTCCGCATCACTCCTCTGAGGATGGAGTAGAGCAGAAACTGTTCTAGTCCCTGTCCATAATATAATGCCATCTCCTCTAAGGTGTGTAGCCCTTCATCGGACAGCATGTCTGCCCAAGATCGGACCCCTGCCTCCTACCAGTCCCTAGTTTGGTATGTTGCCCTCAAGCCCACACACTCTGGTATTGCCCATATAGGGAGGCTGGGGGCATAGGCGTGAACCTGGCACCTCCACAGACATTCCACTTTCCATGTGTATAGGGCCACCCGTTATAAAACACAGTCCGGGGTCCTGGGGGAGTGGGGGAGTGGTTTCTAGAAGTCCATGCAAGAGATGTCATCCACCCAATTTTTTCAGCACCCCAAGTATTCCAGTGGTGGGCACAGGCTGACCATTGCATCGGCCACTGTAGCTGGGCCACTGCATAATACAGTTCGTAATTAGGGGCACCCAGTCCTCCCTTGTCTAAAGTGGCATATAACTTGCTAAGGGCCACACATCGTCTACCGGTACCCCATATCAGGTTCGTTAGTAAACTCTGCAGTTCTCTAAAGAACAACTTCTGTATGACCAATGGAATGGCCATGAAGAAGTACAACAGTCTGGGTGATACCAGCATTTTAGATTTGGCGACCCTGCCCATCAGTACAACGGTAAACCGGTCCAGAAGGGAGCGAACGATGTATGGAAGCCATTACCTTCCCTAGATTCCCCTCCATCAAGGTGTCTTCCTCATAATATACTTGAACCCCGAGATACTTAATGGAGTCAAACTGCCAGGACAAACCATTGTTCGGAAATGCCATTCTCCGGTTGTCCTTCAGTGGGGTCAGGGGGAATAGGCAGTACTTTTTACAATTGATGCCGAGTCTTGATATTCTTCCAAAGTTGTCCAATACTGTTATAACTCCCGGTAGCAGGTCTGCTTTCAGGTACCCAAGTGCGTCGTCCGCGTACAAGGATATGATCTGGGGGTTCCCCCAGTATCGTGAAGCCCCACTGCGGTGCCCGGTCTTGTAGTAAGCATGCCAGTGGCTCCATTGCCAGGGTGAACAGCAACAGAGACAAAGGGCAGCCTTGTCCCCCTAGCTATTGGGAACAGGTCCGATATTACTCCTCCGCTACACACTTGGGCAACTGGCCTAGTGCACAACAGCGACACCCATCTGAGGAAGGGCGGTCCAAACCCCATTTGTCACATGACTGACAAAAGATAAGGTACCCAGGGGTATTGAATGCCTTCTCTATGTTGAGGGATGCGTCCCAACCCACCGTCTCCATTTGTCTCACCCAGCCCGTGGTGTAAAACAGTTGTTTCGGGACGAGGAATGTGTTACAAACTGACATAAAACCATTTTGGTCCGAGTGTACCAATGTGCCAACCACTCTGCTAACTGATTAGTCAAGATCTTGCTGAGCACCTTACAATCCAAACTTAGAAGGGATAAGGGACGATAGGACTTTACATTTAAGGGGTCACGGCCAGGCTTAGGAAGCACAACTGTTACTGCCTCCCTCATGGAATTCGAGAAGTACCCAGGACACCAATTCCTCGTAGACCTTCAATAACCTAGGTGTCAACTGAGCCTAGTAGTGAGCGTAGAACTCGATTGGGAATCCATCTGTGCCTGGTACCTTCCCAAGTGCTATCTGTGCTGTCGCCCCCTTTACTTCCTCTAGAGTTAACGGGCTGTCTAGTTCTTGCCGGTACAGGGGGTTGACCGTCCGGATTATTACCCTTGCTAGGTATGTGGAAACCATGGGGCCGATTCACAGAACTAATCTGAGATGAACTCCTAAACTTACTACTTTTTGGATTTATAGAAGGCATTTAATAGTAGTAAAGTTAGGACTCCAAACTTTACTACTACTAAACTGAGACAAAATCCTAACTTTACGACTTTCGGTATTCACAAAAGGCATTTAGTAGTAGTAAAGTTAGGATTCCTAACTTTACTACTACTAAATGCCTTTTGTGAATACCGAAAGTCGTAAAGTTAGGATTTTGTCTCAGTTTAGTAGTAGTAAAGTTAGGAGTCCTAAGTCCTAACTTTACTACTACTAAATGCCTTCTGTGAATACTAAAAGTAGTAAGTTTAGGATTTTATCTCAGATTAGTTCTGTGAATCGGCCCCATGTCTTCTCTGTTACCTCTGTGGTCTCCCTATGTAGTGCAAAACACACAAGATGATGGACGGAATGCTGCACATTGGCAAACATTCACCCCCAGTCACCCCTTCCCACATAGGGCGGAATGCAAAACACACAAGATGATGGACGGAATGCTGCACATTGGCAAACATTCACCCCCAGTCACAGATCTGGGTTTAATCCATCGTTATTTTGCTTCACCACGCCACCCCAGTTCAGACATAGTCATATGCAAATCAGTCTTGACCCTGTGCCTCATGGGAACAGGCCAGACCGAACTGCCAAGCCATGTCTTCCCTGGACCGGAATCAAGCATCCTAGGACCGGTTTCAGGCTATCAGCCTTCATCAGCCAGGATAGCTTGACTCCAGTGGCGTAGTGAGCACGGGACCCACGTCTGGGCATACCCTAGTGGGAAGGGTATGCCAATAAGTGACCGGCCTTGTCTCCCTGCTCGTGTTGTCGCTGAAGGTAGGTCTTATAGTCAAAGTTAGACAGTCTGCTCACAAGTATCCTATAGTCCTTTTGTAGTTCCGCCAGCACTGTGTGACTATCATGGTCAGTCACACATTCTTTCTCAAGCATCTCAATGCTGCAGTACTCTATTGCAAGCACTTCTGTTGTCAAGCTTTTCCGCACACTATACACCGTCCCCAGACACAACCCCCTCAGAACCACCTTGAATGTGTCCCATTCAACCAGTGCATCTGAAGCAGTACCCTTGTTTTCCTAGAAGTATCGTTCTATGGCTTCGCCTAGCTGTGTGCTGAATCCTGTGTCATCTAATGCAGATTTAGGTAGGCGTCAAGTAGTGATCTTCTGTCTAGGCCTTCCCCATCTGAGCGATATCAGCAAGGGGTTGTGATCCGATATGGTGAGCACGGAATATTCTGCTCATGCGTAGTGCGGAACCAGAGCAGTTGAGCCAAAAATCATATCCAGCCTGGAGTGTAGTGCATGTACTGCAGAGTAGTGAAGGTATTCCCTATCTACAGGCTGTAGGAGTCCCCATAGCTCCCCTACCTGCATGTTGTGTGCCCATGCACACAGCTGCTGTGAGACTGTACAGGATTGTGTCCCTGGCAGTTGGGGCATGGACCTGGCTGCCATTAAATCCATGACCCCATTGTAGTCTTCACACAAGAGCCGGATGGGATGTGTCAAGGTTGCAAAGAAGGCTGCCTGTCCTATATTTGGGGCATAGACCACTTCCAGTGTCAGTGGCAACCCATCCAATATTCCCCCCACCGATACGAAGCGGCCTTTGGAGTCTTATTTTGTGTGGGAGACCATGAAAGGGACTTCTGGGGACACTCACACTAGCACTCCCCTGGTATAGCCTGAATAAGTCGTGCAAAAAACTCCTCCCCACCAAAGCCTACTCAATCTGTCAAGTTCAATTGCCGTGAGGTGTGTCTTCTGGAGACATGCAAAGAGTACCTGACGTCTCCTTAGATAAGCATAAACCCTGTGTTGCTTGGTATATGAACCCATGCCTCACGTGAGCAGCCTATATTCTTGTAGTACCATGTGAAAGCAACATATCTGAGGTCCCAGTGGAACCCGAGGTGGAGGAGCGAGGAGGGGTGGACTTTCTCACATATAACCGTTTCCCTGAACCCCCTTTCCAACACCGTCACACAGAGGTGCTGTATCCGGCCACCAACCGTACAAAATATAGTTAGCAAAAGTAAAAGTCCTGTGGATGATATGGGGCATTGCATTGCAACTGCTAAGTACATTGAAGAAACCCATATTCCTCATAGTGCTTCTTCCAGTATAGAATCCTCCCTATCTCGCTGTTTCGCCATAGCAAGTCTTCAGTATCACAATCTGGAGCAGCAGTGCTGCCAGTGTCACTGTCCTTAGAAATAAGCATAAAGAATACAGTGACACCAGAGTCATTACAGGAGATCTGCTATCATCGGGGTGACCTGGGACCCCCAATAATGCCTCAAGGAGCTCATGTGGGAGGGAACCACACAGTGAGGGTACCCCAGTGACATTCAGGTTACCAGAGCCAGAACTGGGGAACCCCGCTCTTTCCAGTTCGGCCACCACCTATGCTCCTTCGGAGCTGCTTGTTCCCTGGATGGTTGAGTCCGAAGTCTGTGAGCATATCGACATATGTTCCTCACCCAAATCCGATGTTCTCCCCATGTCTCTGGCAACTCCAAGGCCTCCTGCGCCGATTGAAAAATGAGTGCCCTGTCCTCTTTCAGGGCTTTGAGTTGAGGCAAAGCATATTTAAGTCCCATTTGCCTGAGTATGCGCTTCACCGAGTAGTATGAGGCTCTCTGTTTCTGTACGTCTGCTGAGTAGTCCGGGAAGATCTTGAATGCTTAATTTTTCACTTCCCAGGGGTTCTTTAGTAGGGCAATCTGTAGGATATTGTCTCTATCACGGTAATTGAATAACCGTTTCACTATTGGGCGGGAGGATGCTCCAGGTAGAGGTGGCCGGGCCGGCACTAGATGAGCCAGTTCTACAGAGCAGAAAGTGGAAGTTTTGCCTCCCAGGACCCAGCCATTGCTCCATGTACAGGTCTATACCCGGGCCCTCGATCTTCTCAGGTAGTCCCACTACTGTGATATTATTTTGACGTGATCGACCCTCCGCATCATCTGCCTACCTCTCATTGTAGTGCCACCATCTGTGCTTACGTCGTAGACACAGAGGGCTGTATTTCCGATATGGCTGTCTCATGCGTGGCCACCTTCGCCTTCAGTCTACTGTGTTCCTCCAGCATGTGGTCCATGTCAATGATCAGCGTGTCTAACTTCGGCTCCAGGGACGTCTTCAAGTTTTGTACAGCGGCAAGGAGCTCCATGAATTTAGCATTAGTGTCTTGCAGCATGTGTTCCACGCTGAGAAGTGTTCCAGACTGGGCAGAGCTCGCTTCCCCTATTTAAGAGGCGCTCTATTACAGGTTATAGGGCAGCTTTTAGCATGCTGCTCCAACTTTATGAATAAGAGACAAATTTCATATTGGGGCTTTTCAGAGAACCGCTATCCAAGCCAGCATTTCGATGAACACTGTATGAATTTGAATTGTCCGGCCTGGAATTTAATTGTGTGTTTTTTATAACTGTTTTAAATATTTATAAGTTTTATTGCATTTTATCATGTGCTACCATTGTGTGTGTTTGTACTTTTGTGGATACTTCGTTTCCAAATAAAGATGAATTGAATTGAATTAACACATATTCCTCTAGTAAAGCCTAACTGCTCTTGCCACATTACCAGGACTGAGCTAAGGATTTATTATTGTGAATCCAAGGACCTTCTTTAGGGTATTGTGAGAGTATTACATAGTGAAGCCTAATCAGCATCACTACATAACACTCCACTTTCCTACAAGCATGACGTGATTTCTTATCTGTAATCTTCATTACTCTTAGCCCAGGACTTCCTCATCACAGTCCTTACTCCATGAGTTCTCATATATATTGTTTGCCCAGCCAGCCCAAAATATTACCCCGAATGTTGCGGCCCAAATCTTATCATGCCATAATACAGGAACCAACTATGACTACATCCTGCTATAACCAAGTAGAAAAAACTGAATCAAAATCTTAGATTATCTAGGGATGGAGGGAGGGAGGGGATCCAGGATTGTGATGAGGAGACTTAGAATCGAAGTAATAACGATTAGCCTGTCATTACCTCCTTGCCCATCTTTCTCGTCTAGTTCTTACTCCATGAGTAAATACCCAAGCAGAAATTCTGATTTTGATTCAGCAAAACCAATAAATGAAAATGCAAGAATATGCTGCACCCATGTTTTAAATAACAAAAACTAAAAGATAATTTTAATGATCATATATTGCTGATAGAATGCGGGCACCAAATTCTGTTGCTGAACCACTACCTGTAAACAATAATGTGGCATAAATGTATGTGGAGTAATCATTGTGGCTGCACAGCAATTATCCTTGAGTGTAGCCCCCTTGAATGTTGTCCAAGAGGCTAAAACCCCCCTAGTAGATATTCATTTGATTCCAGAAGGGAGTTTCTTCCATGCCAATTCATAAGACTTTGTGATGGCCAGCTTGACCCACCTAGATATAGTCAAAGAGGAAGGATGGAGACCTCTATCTGGAAGACCAAAGGTCACAAAAAGTGAGTCCACCTTCCAGAAAGAGGCTGTTCTGGAGAAATAAATGATCAAGGCTCTATGGACATTAAAGGAATGAAGGGTAACTTGTTCATCTGAACTGGGATTTGGAAAGTCAACAGGAAGGATAATGTCTTCTGTACCAGGACAGTTCAATGGAATCTTTGGAAGAAGTGATGGGCTTGGTCTGAAAATGACCCTGTCTGAGAAAAATCATAGAAAAGGAGGAGAACATAATAAAGCTCCAATCTCTCTTATTCTTCACCCAGAACAGATAGCTATCAGGAAGATGACCTTGACTGACACAAATTTCAGGTCTATCATGAGGAGAGGTTCAAATGGAGGATTTTGTAGACACCGGTGGACACCAGAAGGTCCCAAGGTGACAGTGGAGAATGGACCACTGGCCGTCTCAGGAAGAAGCTACATAGGAGACGGGAGGCCAAAGGTGCTACAGGAAGGACATCTGAGCCTCAAATTGCTTTGATTGCTGCCCATTGGGATCTTTTTGTTGTGATTGCTAAACTAAGCAAGAAGCTATCTCTCAGGAAATCTATGACCTTGTTAGGATCACAAGAAGAAATTCCTCCGTATGTACAACATGCCACAAAATTCTTCCAATGCTACCATAGGTTTTAAGGTTGAGGAGTGCCTTGACTGTTGAATTGTTTCAAAAACTTACAAAGAACAGCCTTTTGCTATAAGCAGAACTGCGCAGCACCTTCAACTGACCACAGCAGTGACCCCTGTTGTTGACCTTTTGCATCCCTTTCCTCACTAGCGCCGTCTAGGCGGTAAACCCAGCTCTCCCGCGGTTCTTGTTTCAGCACCAAGGACAGCCAGGACAACTCTGCACCTGGGCCTCTTTGGCCAGTTAAAATTGAACTGAGTGTTGTGGCTGTGTCCTGGGACTCGCATCACCTTAACACCCCAGAGGATTCCATGTAACTTGATCACTTAGGGCCAGATGTATGACCATTTTTGCATGCGCAAACGGGTTTGCGAACCCGTTTGCACATGCAAAAACAGCATGGGGAATGTACAAACCCTATTTTGCGACTCGCAATTTTTTGCGACTTGCAAAATAGGGCTTTGCGACTCGCTATTAGGAAGGGGCGTTCCCTCCCTAATATCGAGTGCAACCCTATGTAAGAATGTTTTGCGTCCGCAATTGGGGGCGCAAAACATTTGCAAATTACCATCCTCTTCAAGAATGGGGTCGCAAAAGGGAACGGGTCTCCAGGGGACCCCTTCTCCTTTGCAAATGCAGGGGGAAATATTTTTTAAGGGCAGGCAGTGGTCCCAGGGACCACTACCTGCCCTTAAAAAATGAAATGAAAACGTTTCATTTTTTTCTTTTTTAAATGCATCCCGTTTTCCTTTAAGGAAAACGGGCTGCGTTTAAAAAAAAAAACTGCTTTATTTAAAAGCAGTCCAGACATGGTGGTCTGCTGAGCCCAGCAGGCCACCATACCTGGGAGGGCCTGCCATTCCCAATGGGGTCGCAAATTGCGAGAGGCTCATTAATATTCATGAGCCTCTCTATTTGCAACCCCATTGGAAATCGCTAACAGTGTGAAAAACACTGTTGTACATTGGAAATAGCGCCTCGCAAATTGCGAGTCGCAAAAAACTCACAATTTGCGAGGCGCTAATTCCACAGTTGTACATCTGGCCCTAGTGCCACTAGTGCTTTTCCACTTTGACCGCAATTTTAAAGTTTTGGTGTAGTGAAATGCCCTGATTTATTTTTGCTTCTAAAATCCATAACTCCGGTTATACTATCCGATTGTGTTCATTTTGGTGTCTCAATGAATATCAAAATCTGCTTTATTTTTATAAATAGGTGTTGGATTTCTTGCGAGTCATGTCAATTACTTATCGTCCATAGTGGTACTCTGAAATACTTATCACATATTGGTGCACTTTTTGGCTTATTTGCACAGGGACAAAAAGGCCAGGATCAGAAGAAATATACAGGGGAGGCTACTAAAGATATAGATATTTTCCGGGGTGTGAGACAAGGGTGTGTTTTAGCTCCACTTCTTTTTATTCTATATATTAATAATCTTCACCTTTTTTTAACAACTATCTCCTCAGATGTTCCAAAAATTAAAGGGTCTATTTTACCATCTTTGTTGTATGCGGATGATGCCGTGCTGATGGCCCGCACACCTAGAGCTTTGCTTCTTTTAGTACAAGGATTTCTGGACTTTATGGCCTTGTTCGATCGCGTACTAATTTCACAAAACCCTATTGTGAGAAGTTGGCCTGGTATATGCTGTCCACTTATTAAAGTGGGCATCCTGCACCAGTCCAAACAACCCTTATGGTGATTTAAGAGGTCAAAGATAACCTTACAAAGCTATCCAAGTGGTAGCTGTGGAGAGCAGCCTTCAGGCTTAGTCTTGAAGGAATGTTAAACAGCTTGTTTTACCAGAATGCAACCTTATTGTATTGGTTAAATGAAAGGAGAACCACACAGTAGTTATAAAAATATGTATTTATTATTGTAACACACTTTAAATACCTCACAGTATCTGCTACATGCAGATAAACATAAAGCACACAATACTGTAGCACAGCAATAATCGTAAGTAGCACTAATACACAGTGGCCTCCAGGGGGAGACCAAACCATATACTAAAATAGTGGTATAAGAACCACGACTCGAGTCAAGACAGTGTCTAGAAGATGTAGAATCGCTGGTACTCCAAGGATCCACAAAGGTGAGTAAGTAGGGACCCCACAAAGGACGGGTGCAGTGTGAGAACACAACTGCGTGCTACGTACAATTCAATGGGAGAGTCGCAGTTGTAGTTTTAAAGTTTAAGGACCCTTCCCAGTGGATTACGAAGAAGCCCTTTGGATCATAGGAGGTCGAAGAGCCACCCCACCCATGGATACCATAGTACCAGAGTTACCTATCCCAGAGAAGCCAGGTGCATAGGGCTGAAGTGGTGTTGGAAACCGCTGTCGATCTCAATGGAGGACTTTAAGGAAATGCCACTGCGGGAAAGAACAAAAGTGTTCGATGGAATCCAAGGGTGGACTCTAGATGAAGAGTACCTGAAAGCAGAGGGGACAGAGTCTGGGTCACTCAGGAGTGACCAGGGACTCGGTAGACGAATGCCCACCGATGTCGGGTGCTTCAGGTGCATTGAGGAGGTTTTTGACTCTGCAGCCACCGGGACCAGGAGATGTTGAGGACAACCAGGAGCTGGATACGAGCTGTCCCACAAAGGATGTTGAGTGCTGAGGGGTCGGTGTCCGGCTGGAGCACCAACAAGCCTTGACAGCGGCAACCCATGAAGATGGTCAAGAAAGGTTACGGTTTGGACCAGCAAGGTCCAGGAGACTCACTAAACACAGGGGTGTCAGAGCAAGCCTGGAGCAACCAGGGGAGCCCAAGAAAAGCAGTGTTGACCCTCAAGAGGACCCACAAGCCGCAGGCACAGGAGTCGCGAGGGGAACTCGAGCAGAATTACAAAGCAACAGCCCACAGAGCACTCGGTGCGAGGAGGCCAAAGTTCTTTGCTGGAAATGGTGCCAGAGGTTGGGGCAACTAGGAGCCCAGTGCACTTGTTTTGGGAACGGCAACAAGCATATGTACCTGCAAAAGTACGCGGTGCACATGGGTACAGGTATTGCATGTTGGGAACTGATAGAATAACCTTTCACCTTTTTTTTCTTTCTCTCTGCCATGCGTGCATGATTGGGTATGCACTTGGAGAGATGGGCGTGTCGGAAGAGCGTATAAAACGCCCTCTGTTGCATATGACCGGTGCTTGGTTTCTTTCCCGGTTTTGTTACCCGGAAGGTCTTTGCTGGTGAACCTTGGGACTTCCTGTTTTGCCTGGATGCCTGACTTCCTGTTTCTCAAACGCTGGGAGCTCGCGTGCTGAGAGCCCATGCTGGGTTCGGCGAGCTTGTGGATTTAACGGGACATATTCGTGTTGCTATCTGAGGATTGGAAGAATTCAGGTAGCCCTTTTTTTTTACTTTTCTCTCGCTACGATTTGGACTTTATATATGTAGCGGAAGTCTTGTCCTTGAACGGAGGATACGGAGTGCATAACGCGGCTGCGTTTCCATTTTTCCCCGTTTTCTTATGCTTTTCTCGCTGGGTCTTTTTAAAGCCCCGTGAATTATGTTGTTTGTATTTCGTTTTTGGTGCACCAAATAAGAGGACTGGTACGGATGTATCTGTCTCTCTTGTATTTATTTTAGTGTTTTTTTTTGCCGCATCGAGCTTTTTCCCCCTTTTCCATATTTCCTGAAAAGAGAGAAGGTGTTTTTTTGGGGGTTTATTTCCATCCGAAGGAACTTGGGATTAAGTATATTCCCTGGATTATTCACCTTGTGGATTAAGCTGTCGTTGTGAGGACGCGATATTGGGATACAGTTTATATCTTCATGGACAATTGTCAAACCCAAAAGAAAGGGTAAGAGTGTCTCTTTGAAGTGCTATACCTAATCATGTGCGGGTGTGTATGACTTTTCGTTATTGGTTTCCTGTATTAATCTGTTGTTTGTTGACTCTTACAGGTTGACCTGGGTTCCCTGTGTAGTACAGAGAAAAGGGACATCTCCTCACCAGTGCTGGTCCTATTTCTGGTCTTCTTGTTTTGTTTTCCCCCCCCCACCTTCTCCTGTGGTCCTTGTCTGCCATCGCCTATAAATGAGTTATGTTACAATGGGGCAACCCAATAGCCACTGGGCCTGGGTAAATAGTAGTTCAATAGGAGAATGTCCCAGTGGAGAACTAATAACACAGAAGAATCAGTACAAGAATTAATCAATTGTAATAATGAAAGATCAAGCACCAACATACAATCTGCCAATGTATGTGATTTTATTCCATCACAATATTGAAATTAATCAATTATAATGCTCAAAACAAATCAAATTCTCAATGGATAATTTTAGAAGAATAAGTGCGCACAGTAGTGAGGTGATAAGTGCATGGGGAGGATAGTGAGAAAGGACAGTAGTGTGCATATAAATACATCAGTAAAGTAATTTGCAAACAATCCCGACAGTTTCCTGCCAAAATGCATTGAATGTCAAATCATAACATCATTACAGATATATATTCTCTGTCATATGTGTCTGACATAAACAAAGAAGTGTCGACGTTTCGACCCCTAGACGGAACAGCCAATTTTGCGCATTTCGGGCGGGGTCTTCATCAGGACCAAGGAGAGGTGGGGAAGTGGGCACCTATGGACAATAGTATGAAGTTATTAGGGTGGTGCGTAGTAATATAGAATCAATCAGGAAAACATGTAATTGGAAATTACCAATAAAAACAGCTATATTGCTTCTGGCTGTGATTGTGAAGGTTGGGCCGGGCAGGCTCCTGTGAGGAAAGAGAAGAGACAGAATACTAGGACCTCGGTTCCTAGGTATACTGAGGAATGACGCTAAAAAAACACTGAATGTGAGATAATATGCAAAAACCGAACTTACTCAAAATTGTTCGAAGATGTTCGTTGCGCTCAAAAAGACAAGGCCCAGGTTGATCAGTAACCTGTGGCTGAGAAAATTAATAAACTATGTCAATGAATGTACCTCGTGTAGAGGTCAAAATAACACACAGCCCTGAGAATTAGAGCGTGCTGAGTGCGAGACGCAAGACATCATTAAAGCGTCTAAATTATGTATGCCCGGTGCATTAAATGCCTGTTCCAAACAGACATCGATGAATAAAACACCCGGGTATAAACATGTGTCTATGTATATTATAAAATATACGGGGTCAGTAGTGAGCAGTAGCATTCAAACATAAGTCATCGCCAGGCTAAATAAAGGCGCATGTAAGAATGAAAAAAGGGGCAGCAAAAGAATATTCGTGCCGACTTTAATTGTCAAAAGTGCTCAATTACGCTTAAGGACGAGAGGTGCAGGATTACGTGCTCAGTCATACAGTTATTCAAAGAGGCTTCTCAGGGGCAGACAGAACTAATTAAACCTTCATGCTCCTGGCAGAACCGGTTAGGCAGCACTGTCAGTTACATGCTTTAAAAACAAACACACACAAGCGTGCTGAAACCTAAACCCTCCATTACTGAATAACGTGACAAAATATATGAAAAGGCTATTCCAACAAGTTTGTTTCTCAGAGAGGCTTCGCAGGAGCAAGCAGTCAAACATACCTTAGGGCTGCTGGCAAGTCCGGTGAACAGCTAACACCGTGGTCTTGTGAGCTGCATGATTTAAATATTTAAGAAGGACGTGCACGTTTTGACGTTGGGCCATGACAGAGTGTTTTACGACCTAGTACACTACGGGCTTGTTCCGTAGGTAACCTGATGTTTCTCTCTGCAAAGATGCAGCGCACAGTTTAAGGCCCTATCCACACATATTTTATTTTACATAAAAAACTCAAGCATTAATAATGGTTACATAATAAAGAAACTTCTCAGTATTGGAACCATTTCTGTAAGTTTACGAAGAAACGCTCAAGCATTAATGTATAAATGGAAATATGGTAAACGACCTTTCTAATATTCAGAAAACAATTAAATCCGCATGGTGCAGTGCACATTAAAGTACAGTACAAAGCTACCCACACAGCATGGACCAACAGTAATGAGGAAGTAGTGCCAAAGTAAATACAAGAAAGCCTACATCAACCTATGTAGATACTTCTAGGCATGAGATCTTAATACTTGTGATATTTAAACCATGTACACTTTAAAATACAAGGCCCAACGAAGTGTATGTCTCTGACATGTGTTAGTATGAGCCCTAGTCATTATTCAGAGTGGATAATTGGGCATAAGTTGCATTCATTTCGTTCAAGCCATCAGTAACTGCTTTGAATCGATCCATCCACTTGCATTCGCGGATGTTCAAAATGGAGATCAAGTCTCCACCCCTCACTCCTAGTTTAATTTCCTCGATGACCAACCATTTCAGGGATTCTGGACAGTGTGCAAGGTTTTGAAAATGTTCCACAAGGGGTGCCCCTGATGTTTCACATCATATCCTGCTACAATGTTGCAAGATGCGGACTTTAACCTTCTGCGTAGTCTGCCCTATATAGATCTTGTCACACGGGCAGAGTATTGCGTAGATCACATAAGGCGTATTGCAGTTGGTGTGCGTTTTCAGGGTAATTGAACAGTTTTTGTGACTGAACTGTTTCGGTTCAGTTGTAAGACAACAGGCTTTGCAGCTCCCACACTTGTAGTGTCCAACTATCGGTGGTTGTTGCCACAAAGATTGAATGGTAGGTTGTCGAGGTGGTTCCACAAATGACCGAACCACCTGGTCCTTGATGTTTTTACCCTTTTTGAAAGAAAGCATCGGAGGTGTGCTCATTTGGAGATCATCCGCCACCAGTGGCCAATGCTTGTTGACAATCTGTCTGATTTCATTGCGTCTTGTATTGAAAGTAGTTACACAGATCAATCTATCCATGCCTTCATCAGAGCGTTCTTTAGGTGTCAGGAGAGATTCCCTGGGTTTGTGCCACGCTCTTTTCCAGGCACGTTTCACCATTCGCTTAGGGTAGCCCCGCTCCACCAATCGCTCAATGAGATTGTCTGATTCAGTGAAGAAGTCCTCCTTTTGTGTACAGTTCCTCCTAATCCTGAGGAATTGTCCAAAGGGTAAATTGTCGCGCAGTCCCCTTGGATGGTGGCTGCCGTAGCGCAGCAAGGTGTTTCTCTCTGCAGGTTTCCTGTGTAGCGTAGTGTATAGACAATTGTTTGCAGCTTTTATTGAAATGTCCAGAAAATTGATGCTCCCTCTGTCCATGTGGATAGTAAACTTAATGTCAGCGGACCGTTCGTTTAGCCAACTAAAGAACGATTGGAGGTCCAATTCAGTGCCGGTCCAGATCAGGAAAACATTGTCTATGTAGCGCTTCCAGTAGGTAACCTGATGTTTGTAGGGGTTACAGTCATTATAGATAAATTGTTCTTCATAGTCATCCATATACAGGATTGCCAAGTCCGGTGCGAAGCTTGCCCCCATTGTGTACATAATGGTCCCCCTGGAAATAGAAGAAATTCTGAGTCATTGCTATTTCCAACAATTGCAGAATGAATTCAGTGGGCGCAAAAGCCGGTAGGGTTCTTTTATCCAAGGCTTTTTGCATAACCTCAAGGGTATGTTGTTGGGGGATGCTCGTATACAAGGATACGATATCCATTGTGAACAGGATTTGTGATCCAGGTTCAAAAGGCATGCCATCTACCAGGTTAATCACCTGCATGGTGTCACGGAGGTAGGACACAGTTCTTTCAGCCAGGGGTTTTAAGAAAAAATCAACATATTTACAAAGGGGTTCGAGGACCGAGCCACAGCCAGAAACAATTGGTCGGCCTGGGGGTTGCTCCATGTTTTTATGGACTTTCGGTAGGGTATACACAGTCGGTAGACGAGGCTGTTTTTGGTTCAAGTACTGGAACTCCAAATCGGATAGGAATCCCATCTCCTTACCCTTTTCAGTGGTTTTAAGGATAATCGCACCAATCTTCTTAGTTGGGTTACTCCTTAACTTAGCATAGCTCCCCCCATCGTCCAGTTGGGAATATATTTCTCTCTTGTAGTCGTCAACATTCTGAACCACAATTGCTCCCCCCTTGTCGGCGGGTTTGATCACTATGGAATGATTGTTCTTCAAGCCCTCCAGGGCTACCCGTTCCGCAGTAGTCACATTATGTTTCACATATTTCTTGGATGAGCTAATCTTCAAAGCCTCACGTAGGACCATGCTTTCATAGGTCAGGATTCGATGAGTTACCATCTGTGAGATAGGAGTAAAAGTCGATGCAACACGTAAACCTGTGTGTGATAATTTAGACATAGGTGGTGAGTTCCTGAAATGGTACCTCAAACGAATTTTCCTAAAGAATTGATGCAATTCTGTTTGGACGTTAAACTTGTTAGGATACGTTGTGGGTGCGAATGATAAGCCTTTGTTGAGGATTAGTATCTCATCTTCGGTCAGAGCATGCGAGGATAAATTGATAATCGAATCCTTTTTACTGGCTACCATCTGTAGATTCGTCGCCTCGTTTGTCTCTCCCCGTGTTGTTCCTCTGGGAAGCTGACCTGCTTCTGCGCCTGGTTCTGTCCCCGTTGTCTCGTTCCGTTCCAACCTTGGCCTTGCTGGGGCGGGCCTCGTGTTTGACCCTTGTTCCAATTCGTGCTCCTGCCCCTGGGTGGTCGCCGCTGGGTGTCCTCTAAAAAATGTGGTCCTGGTTGAGGATAGTACCAGCTATCCGGATGTTGGTAACTGTAGTTCGTGCCCGATGGGTCTCCTTCGCTTCCTGTGGAGCCTGATGATTCCGAGAAAGTGGTGAATCTCCGGCTTCCTTTGTATCCCCCCCCTGCCTCTGTTGGAAAAATGGCCTTGTTGATCTTGTCTGTAATAATCCTCCTGTAAATACGGGTAGGTTTGTTTCTTATCATAAAATCTGATATCTTTAGAAAGTTTATCAAATTTCTTAGCTTGTGTGTTTGTCTCAAATTCCTTAATAGTTTTCTCCAATCTTTCCAGGGCTTCCTTCGCATTGGTTAGAGCGTTGTCTTGAGATATTTCCAATTTGAGATCAGAAATCTCTTTCATTAACTTTTCAACTTGTTCTAAGGCGGTCTCGACACCCAGCACCATCCAGTGGCGCGAGCAGTTGTTGGCCACGAAACTGAATCCCTCCTTGAACTTCGGTTGGTCTATAAATATTGCCGGCTCATTCTTCACCTGGAGGCCAACAGGTATAATATTAGCCTGAAGGTACTTAGTCAACAGGTGTCCATGTAACCTGGTTCTAATGAGCTTTTTCTCTAACCTTTCAAGTTTATTAATTTTTTCATTAAGTGAGACATCGATATTAGGAATGTTAGATGAAAGGAAGAGGTTATTAGATGGAATAACCTCTTACACATGTCAGAGACATGTCAGAGACATACTCTTCGTTGGGCCTTGTATTTTAAAGTGTACATGGTTTAAATATCACAAGTATTAAGATCTCATGCCTAGAAGTATCTACATAGGTTGATGTAGGCTTTCTTGTATTTACTTTGGCACTACTTCCTCATTACTGTTGGTCCATGTTGTGTGGGTAGCTTTGTACTGTACTTTAATGTGCACTGCACCATGCAGATTTAATTGTTTTCTGAATATTAGAAAGTTCGTTTACCATATTTCCATTTATACATTAATGCTTGAGCGTTTCTTCGTAAACTTACAGAAATGGTTCCAATACTGAGAAGTTTCTTTGGGGCCCATTACGATGGCGGGCGGAAGCACAACCGCCGTGCTGGCGGATGCAAAAACCACCAGTTACCGCCGGCACGCAGCAGTCCACACGCCCGCCCAATTACGATGCGAAAAGCAGGCCAAACACCGCCGGCAAGCCAGCAACACCGTCCGCCATCAAAGTGCGCCCGCACACGTAGCGGCGCAGCCCAACTGACACACACCGTCCGACGAAACACGTCCCGCCCGGCGCATAAATTACGATGCCGCAAACAAACGGCTCCCACGGCAAAGAGACACCGCACGTGAAAGAGAGGCGGAAACACGGACGCAGAGCACGGACAACGAAGAAGCAGCACCCCGGGCATGAATCCAGCACTGCAGGCCCTTCCCATGCTTCTGCTGATGCCCCACCAAGGACGCAACGTACCGCGGAGACGCAGGTAGGCACACACACAACAAGTGCACGCAAACAGCGCACACAGTGCAAGGGCGGAAAAAGCGGACAACCCCCCACCAGCGCGTGCACACTACACATCCACCATTGCATCCACATATGACACACAGGCCAAATCCTAACATCGCAGAACACATGTGTACACACCACCTGGGACTAGGAACCAACCACCCCGTCACGGCCCCAAAGCGCCGATGACGCCGCCACACATGCGCACAACGCAGAGGCCAACCGCAGCGCCATGCATGCGTCGCACACAGACACAGGGACACAACCAAGCAGCACACACACCAGCCCCACCCCGAACGCACATGACACGTGACAGGCCGGCCACAGACATGTCCCCAACGCCCAATTCACGGACAACACCCAACGCCACACAACCGACGCACACATGTCAGTGAAGTCACGCAACAGCAGGACACACCCCAGTGTAACAAACATGGCGAAGCACACAGCGGCGGCAACACCAACTAGGAGAAGCAGGGCCCCTTCGGGAAGAGGAACGCCAGTACCACACTGAAAAACCCATACCACCCTGCACATATGAACAAGACACATGAAACGGAACACCAAAGAGCCCGGTGACCGACAACAGGTGGCCCAAGAATTACATCCACACACAAGGCCCAACGCAGAGCGGAAAGGCAGCCTGCCGCCCACACAAGGGAGAGCAGACAGCACTGAATGACCTTCCATTCCAACACCGAAACCACAGCCCTACGACAGAAGCCGGTGAATACAGCCATTGTCCAAGAATAGACCAACACAGGCATGCCGAGGAGACCGACCACACGGCAGATAGCGCATATCACAGAAGCACACAACGGACGGGGAAGAAAGAAGAAAACACTCCCCCATGTCGGCCACATGCAAGTTAATAGGAAGGAGTCACACAGCACCGACCTTGAACTGTCTGAGAAGCATGTGGGAAGAGGGCCCGTGTCCTCCAAACAAGCCAACAGAACACAAGTCCTGTCTCCCCACGACTACACAGAGCTCACAGCAACCCCGGAGCGTGCACATTGCAGACTGCACACACAGCCGGAGCACGCCACCTCTACGAACCGCTGCGAAATGGCAACCGCAACACACCTACCCAACTACGCCGAACAGCTCAAGCTGTACCAAACCAACACGATACATACATTGGGATGCGATCTCCTGTCCCTGCTGAACGTAAGTTACCGACTGACTTACCGCATCACATTGTTCAGCTGCGTCATGCCCGTCTTCTACTGTCGGAGGTGTCCCTACCAGCATCCCGTCGAGATATGCCTCTCCAACCCGGCATGTCTGAAGGCGGACCTGCTACCACTACTCCTCCCTCTGGACGCACACGACAGGGCCTGCTCTGCCTATGGGGGCATGGCGTATGTGGCCAACATCGCACGCGCACTGAAATGGAACCACTGTGCCTCCACACGACGGATCATCGAGAACAGCTACATCGAATGTCACCCAGCATGCCCCATCATGGTCCTCCAAGGGACAACCTACGAACAACACCTTGACAGCCACCATCCGCTTCATTGGCTGGCAAACATGTACACCACCAATGACATGGAAGCCCTGCTGGACGGCATCGCATACCTGACAACCTGTAAATACGTCGGACCACAACGCAGGTTCCCCGAGTGACCTATGAAGTCCAACCCCGCACCCATGCTCAGCTTCCGCACGGACTGGCCAGTCACCACCACAACAGCCATACCAAACGACCGGCAACTGTAACCACACCATCAACGACATCGCCATGACATCGGATATGACCGGGACATGCACACTGTTCCCCATCACATCCAGGAACACCGCATGCATCGTGGGAGGCAGTGGCATGGGCTCTGTGCATCGCACCCACATGGACGGAACTGCACGAACAACCAGGACACGACATGGATCCAGCGCACATGGACACACACACCGCTCAGTGGACATGAATAGGTCGCCTGGAGTCTGTGGGTGCTGCACCCCTCCCACCCCCACCTTTGCATGGACGACAAGTGCATACAACAACAACACGACCCCAGTGACTGTGACATGTCCAGTAACCACCACAGTGCAACAACAAGTGGCACGCCGCTGCATGCACGCAAGCACATGCCCTGATGTCATCTCACATGCACGCGTGCATGAGGAACAACCGCAGCAAACCTGTCACATGGAACTGAGATGGACTGTGCCCATGATGCCGAGCGGTCTGGTAGGCTACATGTATACCGTCTGTGTCAAAGTCCGCAGCTCCGCAGCTATACGTAAATGTACATTAGCACAGCCTTGGCCAAGCAGATGTAACCCCACACCCTATCCCATTTGTAATCATGCTCAGTATATCCTCAACATGTATTCCGCTGCCAGTAGTGTCCACTATACTGCATCACAGAGGACAGAAGACTCAATATAATGTCTGAAACCAAAACTGTCTCCGCTGACTCATTTCACAAGTACGAATGAGAGAGGATGAGAGTATGTGAAGTACACGGCAGTCGTGACATGACCATGTAGTCCACTGGTATTGGATGTCAACGCAAATGAGTAGCACTACTGTGGAAGACACACATGTGTCGTGTGAAGTCGTATGGACGCAGTGCTCAGGTGGGTGGGTGCGACGGGTAGATGCGCACATGCCAAGTTGGAGCACGCCGTGTTGGGAGGGGTCATGAACAGTACACCACCGCTTCCCTGGGCATTGTGAGAGGACACCTGTCGGGGGGAGTGAACACGTGTGTGCACAGCAGCCGGGCACACGTACAAGGCGGTACCAGGCGCACCTCAGCCCACCCTCTGTGGACAAGCTGGATCCTGTTGTGCGCCCGCCATGCCCCTTGACAAGGCACACACAGCCCCAGTCGACCAGGTGTAACCCCAACATAGTCAATCCGCACAGGCGATACAGGGCACGGGATGGCAGTGGAGCATGGTGTGTGACAGGTCTCCTCGCGCTCCTCCTGGTCATATCACGCAGGCAATAGAACCTCAACGTCTAGCATGGCACAAGTCAAATGGAAGTGTAGGGGGACGCACCACAGCACGAGCAGCACTGACGTCACGGGAGGTGGCTCGCACCATCCCATCCATTGCCCATCATACCAACCACGCCACATGCCATTGCGACTAAGTGCAAGCGCGTGCGCCACCACCCCGAGCCCTCCCCAGAGAGGCCAAAGAGTGAATGTGTGGGCCATCAGCCACAGACGGACGCGGCCTGGCCGCAAGGGCAGCCACAGCCACTGGGTGTCGCAGGTGGCGGATCCGGAAGGCGAAGACTGTGATGCATAGTCCATGCAGGCCGGGTCTCCATTTGGGGCACCACGCAGGTGGACGGCGTCCCGCCACACATCATACCCTGAGACAGCCCACTCGTGCAACTGGACCCACACATACACTCCTTGCCCTCTCTGGTGCGAGCTTGGGGCTGCCTGTGCAAGCGCTAGCCTCGCAGGTGAGCATGCATATTGGGGGGGCGAGGGGAGGACATGAGGGCTGGGGCGAAGATGACTGTATCACTGTCAGTTAGTACAAGGGATAACCCAGATGTGGAAAGGAAGAGACGTGTCCCGTGTGTACTGCAACTAGTCGCCAATCCAACTACCCCCATGTCCGGAATGTAAGCCCGCACCTAGGCCCGCCCATCCGCCACATCGAACATACCACCAGCACGACAACCTTCCCATTCGAAACACTGACTGGGGGTGGCGACCAGTGAACAATCATGTGTAGCCTACCCACGCGTACATGTGGGCCCTCCATGATCCATGTCACCTGCGGCAAAGACATGACATGCGCAATGAGGGAAGTGAGGAGAGCTGTCCGCCCCACGCGCAGAAGGTGCATCAGCTCCACAGACCCAGCAGCGAGTCCAGCAGGGGTCACATGTGCAGGGGCAGCTGTGCCTGGTGTGAAGGCACATGCATATAGACAGCACATCGACCAATGTGTAGTCTGCCCACATCCACAGTCCATCATCATGCGGACATAGGAATTGAACACAGGGCAACACATCTTAGTTGGTGCACCCACCGTGACCAACAATGCGCAATCATCGACGTACCCGCCCTGTGCATGGCCCCCCACCCAACGGAGGCACATCCAGTGCCACCATCCCACACACACAAGCCTTCCACGGAACATGCTGTGTCCAATGGTCAGTACAGAGTCAGCGCCCATCTGGTGGATCCTGAACAGGAGACACATGCACACACATGCCAGCTCCCACTATGTACGTCTGCCACCTGGCACGTGCAATGTAACCACTCACCTGTGACGTGTGACTGCAAGCACACAGCCGTCTTGGCATGGGGCTGTCAATGTGGACACCTGTCAATGTTTCGGGAGGTGTGATCCGTACAGTGCTGTACATAGGGTGCAGTGCTGACACCTACTACTGTCTCATATCCCCTCGTGCCACAGGTCCCACTTGTTTTGGCCGCTCAGCCTGTGCCCACATCGTCGTCGTCGTGTGCCATACTCATCCAGCCTCGGAAGCAGTTCCATGCTCAGCAGACACTCATGTTGCCGTGGCGTTGCCGCTTGACGAATATGCAGTCAGTCCCCATCAGCACGCCCCGCAAGTCATTGGGGCCTAGATCCCCATGTGCATGCACATGGCAGTGGTATGTCTCACTTGCCATTGCCATTGTTGGGAGACCTGTGTAAGTGTATTGTGGCCGTGCCGTCCCAGCTTGACAGCTGGGCTGTGGCTCATGTGCTTGCTCAGTCATGTCAGTGATGTGTATGCGAAATTGCTATGTGCCGTGTTGCTTTGACATGTGTCCTCTGCCATTTACCCCAGGCGGAGACCGAACATTGACCGCCCATACCAATTGCTGGCGGACATGGACGATACAGAGGTTATCAGGAAGTTTCGGCTGGACAGGCCAACCCTGCATCGACTGTGTGCCATGTTAGAGCCCCATCTCCGTCCCCGCAGGGTGTATCCGACTGCTGTCACCCCCACGGCTAAGGTGATGGCCGCCATGCATTTCTTCACCACTGGGTCATTCCAGCACACAGTGGGCAGTGGAGGAGGGATGTCCCAGCCCATGTTCAGCAAGGTGCTGAGGGATGTACTGGCAGCCATGATGCTGTACCGAAACAGGTACATCAGATTCCCCAGGGCTTGTGAATTGGCGGCAGTGAAGGGTGCATTCTATGCCCTTGGCAGAATCCCACACGTCGTGGGAGCCATTGACTGCACACATGTTGGCCTTGTTCCACCACAGGCCACTGAGCACCTGTACCGCAACAGGAAGCACACGCACTCCCTGAATGTGCAAGTGGTGTGCCTTGCGGACATGGTGATCACCCACGTGTGTGCCAAGTTTCCAGGCTCGGCACATGACGCACACATAATGCGCAACAGCATCTTGCCACGACTGATGGCCAATCTGCAACAGGATCGTGGCTGTATTGTCGGTGAGTATGTGGAGTGGTGTAGCGTGCTGGTTGTGCGATGCTGTCCCCTGTCCAGTTGGAATAGCAACGGTTCTCTGTGTCCCTCACACCCAGGTGACTCTGCGTATCCGAATGGGGCATGGCTGCTCAGTCCATTGAGGAATCCTCGCACCCCAGCAGACGATCGATACAATGAGGCACATGGGAGGACCAGACGTGTGGTCGAGCGTACCTTTGGCCTCCTCAAGTCCAGGTTCAGGTGCCTGGACCGCACCGGGGGTGCACTGGCGTACTCCCCACAGAAGGTGTGCCAGATAGTGGTGGCGTGCTGCATGCTGCACAATCTGGCCATTCGGAAGCAGATCCCCCTCATTGTGGATGACGGAGATCAACCAGGGCCCCAGCCCGCAGACCAGGACAGCTCGAGTGAGGTGGACAGCGGAGAGGAGGAAGCTGGGAATGTGCGCCAGCAGCTCATCGCCCGCTACTTCACTTGACGGTGAGTGTCCATGTACGACGGATGATGTGTCTGTATCTATGCAGGTGTGTGTGTGCTGTGTCAGGGTGGCCGTATGTTCACTGCGTGCAGTGTGTCAACGCTCCATGGCCAGGGTAGTATGCCACTGTTGGTGACTGTGGCATTGTGCCCTATTGCTCTGTGCGATGTGTGTACATTGCTTGTAGTTGTTGACATGTACTGTGTGATGGGTGTGTGACACACTCATTGAATGTGCTCCTGTTCTGTCTCCCACCCCTAGGTCCCTACAGGCCCTCCGGATTCCATTGCCATGCCACGCATCAGGTGCCCTTCCGCCCAAGGTGGCCGATGTATTCCGTACAAATAAAACACAGGGCACAAACAGCAGTTAGTGAAAAAGGTGCATTTATTACAAACTGTGACATGTGATTGTGTGTAAGGTGATGACAAAAGTGGTGCGTGCAGTGACAATGAGCTGTCGGTCATGGCTGCGTGATGATCAGGGTGTACCCACTGGTTCTATGTCCATAGTCCAACACACACATGCCATCCAGATGGCTGTGTGGAGTGGGATCGTAGAGCAAGTCAATGCAGTGGCTGGTCAAGGAAGGCTGGCGGAAGGCTGGCTGGCTGCCTCACTTGCGACTGGAGCGTGCGAAGTCCTCCCGGGAGATCTGTTTCCTCTTCGGACGGCCCCTTCCACGTTTGGGAGGGGGTGTGTGGTGGCGACCTGCTGGTGGTGGGTGAGGTGTGCTCACTGGCTGTGGACGCAGGGGAAGTGGACACTGCTGGCCGACCCTGCGCCCTAGCAGGTGGTGGCGGAGGTGGTGTTGCTGGCCTTGCCTGTGACCCCACCGCCACCACCAGCTGGCCCATGAGGTCCACGAGTTGGTCCATACGGGACACGAATTGGCCCATATGGGCGTCCATGGACCTCAGCACCCCCAGCACCTCCCGCGTGTCAGTAGCAGACCTGGCCCATTGTCCTTGGGCCTCTTCATAGGCCCCAAGGACTCTGGCCATTTGAGGCAGGGCATGGCTCCCAGGGGAGGCTGGCGTTTCCCTGACCCTGCTCCTCCTACCAGTCCTGCTGCCACCGGCCTGCCCACTAGCCACATTGCTCACCACGGTCCTCGCTGTGGCTCCCAGGGTGGATCCAGTCGGCCGGGCCACCACCTGCGCTGGGGCTGGTGCCAGCGAAGACGTGGTGGAGTGGCGGTGGTGGTCGGTGCGGCGATGGTGGCGGTTGCGGCAGTGGTAGTGGCCGCAATGACCGTGGGTGTGGCCGCAACGACAGTGGCAGCAGGGGACTGGGACTGTTCAGCATCCCTGGATGATGGGTTGGTGGGTAGGAGGGGTCCTGGGGAGCGGCTGGGCCCTGCCACGCCAGATGGGCCAGCTTGGTGGTCCGTGTCCGAAGAGGTGGACAGATCCTCCAGATCCGTGTGTCCTCGTTGGGGGCTTGTAGGCTGGCTGTGCTGGCTGCTGTCTCCATCCCCAGCGTCCAGCAGTTCGTCACCTGTGGAGAGAATGAGATTTGTTATTGTGTTGCACCTGGCGAAGTATGTATTAGTCGTCTGACATTGGCAGTTCGTGCAATCTCGTACATGGGTTTCCCGGAGGCGAGTGTGTGGCTGTGGCATCTGTAGTTGTGTGTGCTAGGCAATGGGACTGTGTGCTGTGCACATGTGGCATGGGACGGATTGGCCATGCCGATGGGTGTGTTGCTTTGCCCCTACTCATTGTGACTCTGGTGTATGCGGGCTCCTGGCCCATCCTGGGTCTGGTTTGTACTTTGCTTTTGGAGTTCAAATGGAACGCTTAGGAACGCATATGGCAACATGGGGGCCATGCCCCAGATTCGCATTTGGGAGGGGATATGCTTTTGGAGTTCAAATGGAACGCTTAGGAACGCATATGGCAACATGGGGGCCATGCCCCTGATTCGCATTTGGGCTGGAATATGCTTTTGGGGTTCAAATGGAACGCTTAGGAACGCATATGGCAACATGGGGGCCATGCCCCAGATTCGCATTTGGGATGGAATATGCTTTTGGGGTTCAAATGGAACGCTTAGGAACGCATATGGCAACGTGGGGGCCATGCCCCAGATTCGCATTTGGGATGGGATATGCTTTTGGGGTTCAAATGGAACACTTAGGAACGCATATGGCAACATGGGGGCCATGCCCCAGATTCGCATTTGGGAGGGGATATGCTTTTGGGGTACATGCTGTGAGCCATGGGTGCCGAACGTGACATGTGTTGTGGCAGCATGACAGTGCATGGTCTGAGGTGTGTGCATGCCTGACATGCCCTGCATATTTGCTGTCTGTTGTGGTTACTGGACATGGCATTGGACGCATCGTTATGAGTGAGTGATAGTTGTGTGCCAGCCAACGTATTGCAGTTGTCCCATCTCCTTGGTGTGCGTGCTGCCCTGTGCCATGTGCATCACTGCAGTGCTCGGGGGGGTGTGGCCCATGTTGTGTGTTGTTGCTCACAGTGTGTCGTGCGCTTAATTGACTTCTGGCACATGGTTGGTCATGGGCATGTGTCTTAGCGTGACTGCTGTATGTGTGGCAGCTGTGCAGATGACATGCCTTTCATGAGACTGGGGCTGACGGATGGGATGGATGGTATGTTGTATGTGCATGGTGTGTCTGTGAGTTTGATGGGTTCAGTGGTGTTCGTGTGCATTTATGTTGTTCCGCTCTGTTGCGTCTAGTGTTGTTTGTCTTACATAGGCGTAGTTGTGGGGTGTGTGGTTGACAGGCAGTAGGGGCTACATGGACAGGACTTCAATGGTGTTTCGGTTGTGTGTGATGAGTTGCACAGTGGCTGCCGTGTGGGACTATATTCAGTGTGGCTTGTGCATGCAGACGTGGCTCCTTGGGTGTTGCTATGTCTGTGATGGGTCATGTGGGGTGTGAGTCTGCTGTTCATGTCCGTGTGCACATTGTTCACTTGTTCGTGACGGTGGGCGGTGCTGCGTGTCCGTGTGCTACGTGACATGTCCCATGTGTTGGTGGTGTTATGGTCCTCATGCCTCCAGTAATCCAGCCCTGTCCAGTTTCCCACCTGCAAGTTGTTCGTGCGTGCACTGTACTGGATGCCACATGGCTCTAAGCGGGGGTGCTCCATGTTGCAGGTCTGTGGGGGTGGGGGTGTAGTGGGTCGTGGGGGTGGCTGTACACCCACTGACACCGATTGCTGTGGACCGTGATGTCTGCCTTTCGGCTGTCGTTGTGCACTGCGGTGGCTGACACGTGGCTGTGGGGTGTGGGGGATGCTCCTCCTTGCTGTGCTGTGGGACTGGGGCCTGGTGTGTGTTGTACTTGGGCTGTCCACCGTCCCACCCACTGCACTTTGTGTTCCTGCCACTTACCTGTTACTTGTCGGTTAGTGCAGCTGTGGCGGACACATGGGTGTGGTGGGTGCTCGTTGTGGCGCTTCTGGCATATTTGGGGACCTGTTGGTGGTTACGTGGCTGGCTTAGTGTACACATGTCCCCACGCATCTTACAGTTGTTCGGTTTGGGCTGTGTGTGGTAGTGTCTGTTGCATGTGTGTGTGATGTGTTGTGTATTGTGTGCTGGACATGGGGGTGTTTGTCCCTGGGAGCTGTGGCATGGTAGTTGCGCATGTGAGTACATAGCGGTGTGCTGGTATACATTAGTTTGTACTTACCAGCCTCCACTCCCCTGCTAATCCGGCGAGGATCTCCGGATGTATTACGACTCGCACCTTCTCCTCCCACGCTTTGAAGGTCTTAAAGAGCGCGGGATTCCCTCCGCCAGTGACGGCAGCCAGCTCTCTGTTTTTGCCCTCCTTCTTCTTGACCAGGCTCTTTACGTCATTCCAACGTTTGTTTATCTCGGTTCTGTTCCTGGGCAGGGTCCCGACTGCATTGACCTGGTCTACGATCCGGGTCCACATTCTGTTTCTGGTGGCTAGTGGTGTGTGCTGGACCATGTTCCCATAGATTTGTGGGTACACCTTGATGATCTCGTCGACCATGACCGTCAGCTCCATGGGCGTGAACTTGGGCATCCTTTGTGGTGCCATGGTGTTTGTGGTGCTGGTGCGGTGTGTGTTGTGTAATGTGCAGGGGGTTTGTGGTGCCGGTGTTTGGTGGTGGTGGTGGTGGTGGTGGTTGTGATGTGTGCGTTTCTGTGGTGTGCTGCTGTCCTTGCTGTGTCACTGTGTCCTCTCCTCTCTGGTTTGCAATGTAGCAAGGGGTTGTGGTCTGTGGGAGTGCTGCTTTTGTACTCACCTATGTGGGTGTGTCCTCATGGTCTGTTGTTTTCAGGTGTGTTGTGTCTGGGGTTCTGGCCTTTGTATTTTTTGTTTGTCCGGGGGGTGTTTTCGGGATGTGTACTGTGCTTGTGTATTTGTGTGTGCCTTGCTGTGTGGACTTGTTGGCCATGTTGTGTGCTATTGGTTTTGTGTGCGGATGGTTTCTGTGCAGGTACGTGGGCGCCATGGCTTCTGCCGTGTCGATTCTCATCGGCGTTGTTTGCGCTGGCGGGCGGTATATTTGTTGTTTTCCGCGCTCATGGCGGTGCGATCGTAATTTCACGTGCGGTGTGTCGGCCGTGTGGGCGGGCGGTTTTGTGTTGTCGTGCGTGTTTCCGTCCGTGGCGGGCGGTTTGACTCCGACTCGGACGATGGCGGGCGGTATTTTGTGTGATTTTTCCGCCGATGGCGGTTTTCGGTTTGTGTACTCATAATGGCGTGGTCGGTGTTCAGGCGGTGTGTGCGGGCGGATTTTTGCCGCTTCCATGCCTGGCGGATTTTTTTACGCCGGGTATCGTAATGGGCCCCTTTATTATGTAACCATTATTAATGCTTGAGTTTTTTACGTAAAATAAAATATGTGTGGATAGGGCCTTAAACTGTGCGCTGCATCTTTGCAGAGAGAAATGACCTTGGACTGAACTTTGATAGTTTCACAGATGAGGTAAATCACAAACAAGTTCCCCATAATGTGCGCTGCTCTTGACAGACAGGAATGTCTATTTAACAATGAGGATTTCTTCCTTTTCTCTCCTCCTAGGAACAAGGCCGTAGTGTACTAGGTCGTAAAACACTCTGTCATGGCCCAACGTCAAAACGTGCACGTCCTTCTTAGATATTTAAATCATGCAGCTCACAAGACCACGGTGTTAGCTGTTCACCGGACTTGCCAGCAGCCCTAAGGTATGTTTGACTGCTTGCTCCTGCGAAGCCTCTCTGAGAAACAAACTTGTTGGAATAGCCTTTTCATATATTTTGTCACGTTATTCAGTAATGGAGGGTTTAGGTTTCAGCACGCTTGTGTGTGTTTGTTTTTAAAGCATGTAACTGACAGTGCTGCCTAACCGGTTCTGCCAGGAGCATGAAGGTTTAATTAGTTCTGTCTGCCCCTGAGAAGCCTCTTTGAATAACTGTATGACTGAGCACGTAATCCTGCACCTCTCGTCCTTAAGCGTAATTGAGCACTTTTGACAATTAAAGTCGGCACGAATATTCTTTTGCTGCCCCTTTTTTCATTCTTACATGCGCCTTTATTTAGCCTGGCGATGACTTATGTTTGAATGCTACTGCTCACTACTGACCCCGTATATTTTATAATATACATAGACACATGTTTATACCCGGGTGTTTTATTCATCGATGTCTGTTTGGAACAGGCATTTAATGCACCGGGCATACATAATTTAGACGCTTTAATGATGTCTTGCGTCTCGCACTCAGCACGCTCTAATTCTCAGGGCTGTGTGTTATTTTGACCTCTACACGAGGTACATTCATTGACATAGTTTATTAATTTTCTCAGCCACAGGTTACTGATCAACCTGGGCCTTGTCTTTTTGAGCGCCACGAACATTTTCGAACAATTTTGAGTAAGTTCGGTTTTTGCATATTATCTCACATTCAGTGTTTTTTTTTTGCGTCATTCCTCAGTATACCTAGGAACCGAGGTCCTAGTATTCTGTCTCTTCTCTTTCCTCACAGGAGCCTGCCCGGCCTAACCTTCATAATCACAGCCAGAAGCAATATAGCTGTTTTTATTGGTAATTTCCAATGACATGTTTTCCTGATTGATTCTATATTACTACGCACCACCCTAATAACTTCATACTATTGTCCATAGGTGCCCACTTCCCCACCTCTCCTTGGTCCTGATGAAGACCCCGCCCGAAATGCGCAAAATTGGCTGTTCCGTCTAGGGGTCGAAACGTCGACACTTCTTTGTTTATGTCAGACACATATGACAGAAAATATATATCTGTAATGATGTTATGATTTGACATTCAATGCATTTTGGCAGGAAACTGTTGGGATAGTTTGCAAATTACTTTACTGATGTATTTATATGCACACTACTGTCCTTTCTCACTATCCTCCCCATGCACTTATCACCTCACTCCTCTGCGCACCTATTCTTCTAAAATTATCCATTGAGAATTTGATTTGTTTTGAGCATTATAATTGATTAATTTCAATATTGTGATGGAATAATATCACATACATTGGCAGATTTTATGTTTGTGCTTGATCTTTCATTATTACAATTGATTAATTCTTGTACTGATTCTTCTGTGTTATTAGTTCTCCACTGGGACATTCTCCTTTTGAACTATCGCCTATAAATGATCAGGGCGGTGACGGCCTGAGCCGAGGGAGAGGACTGGGATTATTCTTCGCTCCCGCAGTATTGGGCGTATTCGCAGTGGTGGCAGAACAGAAAACCAAGCCCACGAATTAAAATACTGCCTGAGCGAAGATGAACCAGGATGAGGGGACACCTAGGATAGGGGAGGAATGGATTCCCTCAATGCAGGAATTGATGGCTGCGCTTACATCTCTTCAGTCTGAAGTACAGGGCCTGAGACAGGAGAACGTGGGACTACATCAGGAGTTAAATGCCCTTAGAGTTGGGGAACGCACGTGGGGTGCAGCAGCAGGCCCATCTCCTAAGATTCAGGGGCCTGTATTGCAGCCCGCCACATTTCACTTTGATCGAACATCTAGTCAGGGTGCTAGTGGTGGTAACCCCCTTGCCATCACTGTTAATACCCCAGTTCCTGTCCCTTTAGCCGTCCCCGAGAGGTTTACAGGAGACTGTAATAAGTATGCAGTGTTCATGAACCAGTGCCATTTACACTTCATGTGTCGTCCATCCTCTTTTCCTGATGATGCGGCAAGGGTGGCTTTTGTTATATCTTACTTGGCAGGTTCTGCGGCTACCTGGGCTGTTCCATTAGTGGAAGGGGATGACCCTGTGTTATATAATTATCCAGCTTTCAAGGAGCAAATGCGTTGTTTATTTGCTAAACATGCTTTTATGCAAGCAAGCGACGCAGAGTTGTTGAAATTACGACAGGGGAAACAGGACTTGCTGACTTATATTACATCTTTTAATCGTCTTGTTTCTGAGGGTGAATAGACATTATATCGAATGATAAATATCGAATTGTAGTAATATCGAAGTTGTAATATCGAATGTTAGATAATATTGAATACATGAATATCGCAATCAAAAATATCGTTATTTTATTTCTTTAAAAAATATCGAAGTACAAAATATCGAATAAGTAATATCGTAAGTAGATAATATCGAATTGTAAGTATTGTAAAAAATATCGAAAGAAAAATATCGAAACTGTAAAATATTACTTTTTAGTCAATAATTAAATATTATGTATTGTTATTAATTTTGTATTATTAAAAATGTTTTAATATTAGTGTGAAAATGTATAAAAAAAAAATTGTAACATATGTTTTAGGAGCGGGATGTTTAGTTATTAGGGGTAAAGGGTGGGGAGTATTTTAAAAATATTAGTGTAAATTTAGATATTAATTTTAAATTTTTAGAAATTAGAAATTAATTTAAAAAATGAAATTTATATTAAAAGTGTAAAATATATGGGTTTTTTAGGAGCGGGATGTTGGGTTATTAGGGGATAAGGGTGGGGAGTAATTTAAAAATATTAGTGTAAATTTATATTTAAATAGAAAATTTATAGAAATTCGAAATTAATTTAAAAAACGAAATTTATATTAAAAATGTAAAATATATGTTTTCTTTTAGTAGTGAGATGTTGGGTTATTAGGGTATAAGGGTGGGAAGTATTTAAAAAATATTAGTGTAAATTTAGATATTAATTTAAAATTTTTAGAAATTCGAAATTAATTTAAAAAACCAAATTTATATTAAATATGTAAAATATATGTTTTCTTTTAGGAGCGGGATGTTGGGTTATTAGGGGATAAGGGTGGGGAGTATATAAAAAATATTAGTTTAAATTTAGATATTAATTTAAAAAATTTAGAAATTCGAAATTAATTTAAAAAACGAAATGTATATTAAAAATTTAAAATATATTTTTTCTTTTAGGAGTGGGATGTTGGGTTATTAGGAGATAAGGGTGGGGAGTATATAAAAAATATTAGTTTAAATTTAGATAATAATTTAAAAATTTTAGAAATTCGAAATTAATTTAAAAAACGAAATTTATATTAAAAATTTAAAATATATTTTTTATTTTAGTAGTGGGATGTTGGGTCATTAGGGGATAAGGGTGTGGAGTATTTTAAAGATATCAGTGTAAATTTAGATATGAATTTAAAAATTTTAGAAATTAGAAAATAATTTAAAAAACGAAATTTATATTAAAAAGTTAAAATATATGTTTTGTTTTAGGAGGGGATGTTTCGTTATTAGGGGATAAGGGTGGGAAGTGTTATTTAAATAATATTTAAAAAATATTTATTAAGTAGAAAATTAAAAAATTGCAAATAATTAGAAGAAATAAAGGGGCCCATTACGATACCCGGCGTAAAAAAATCCGCCAGGCATGGAAGCGGCAAAAATCCGCCCGCACACACCGCCTGAACACCGACCACGCCATTACGATTACACAAACCGAAAACCGCCATCGGCGGAAAAATCACACAAAATACCGCCCGCCAACGTCCGAGTCGGAGTCAAACCGCCCGCCACGGACGGAAACACGCACGACAACAGAAAACCGCCCACCCTCACGGCCGACACACCGCACGTGAAATTACGATCGCACCGACATGAGCGCGGAAAAACCACAAATATACCGCCCGCCAGCGCAAACAACGCCGATGAGAATCGACACGGCAGAAGCCATGGCGCCAACGTACCTGCACAGAAACCATCCGCACACAAAACCAATAGCACACAACATGGCCAACAAGTCCACACAGCAAGGCACGCACAAATACACAAGCACAGTACACATCCCGAAAACACCCCCCGGACAAACAAAAAATACAAAGGCCAGAACCCCAGACACAACACACCTGAAAACAACAGACCATGAGGACACACCCACATAGGTGAGTACAAAAGCAGCACTCCCACAGACCACAACCCCTTGCTACATTGCAAACCAGAGAGGAGAGGAGAGGACACAGTGACACAGCAAGGACAGCAGCACACCACAGAAACGCACACATCACAACCACCACCACCACCACCACCAAACACCACCACCACCACCACCACCACCAAACACCGGCACCACAAACCCCCTGCACATTACACAACACACACCGCACCAGCACCACAAACACCATGGCACCACAAAGAATGCCCAAGTTCACGCCCATGGAGCTGACGGTCATGGTCGACGAGATCATCAAGGTGTACCCACAAATCTATGGGAACATGGTCCAGCACACACCACTAGCCACCAGAAACAGAATGTGGAACCGGATCGTAGACCAGGTCAATGCAGTCGGGACCCTGCCCAGGAACAGAGGTGAAATAAACAAACGTTGGAATGACGTAAAGAGCCTGGTCAAGAAGAAGGAGGGCAAAAACAGAGAGCTGGCTGCCGTCACTGGCGGAGGGAATCCCGCGCTCTTTAAGACCTTCAAAGCGTGGGAGGAGAAGGTGCGAGTCGTAATACATCCGGAGATCCTCGCCGGATTAGCAGGGGGAGTGGAGGCTGGTAAGTACAAACTAATGTATACCAGCACACCGCTATGTACTCACATGCGCAACCACCATGCCACAGCTCCCAGGGACAAACACCCCCATGTCCAGCACACAATACACAACACATCACACACACATGCAACAGACACCACCACACACAGCCCAAACCGAACAACTGTAACATACGTGGGGACATGTGTACACTCAGCCAGCCACGTAACCACCAACAGGTCCCCAAATATGCCAGAAGCACCACAACGAGCACCCACCACACCCATGTGTCCGCCACAGCTGCACTAACCGACAAGTAACAGGTAAGTGGCAGGAACACAAAGTGCAGTGGGTGGGAGGGTGGACAGCCCAAGTACAACACACACCAGGCCCCAGTCCCACAGCACAGCAAGGAGGAGCATCCCCCACACCCCACAGCCACGTGTCAGCCACCGCAGTGCACAACGACAGCCGAAAGGCAGACATCACGGTCCACAGCAATCGGTGTCAGTGGGTGTCCAGCCACCCCCACGACCCACAACACCCCCCACCCCCACAGACCTGCAACATGGAGCACCCCCGCTTAGAGCCATGTGGCATCCAGTACAGTGCACGCACGAACAACTTGCAGGTGGGAAACTGGACAGGGCTGGATTACTGGAGGCATGAGGACCATAACACGACCAACACATGGGACATGTCACGTAGCAGACGAACACGCAGCACCGCCCACCGTCACGAACAAGTGAACAATGTGCACACGCACATGAACAACAGACTCACACCCCACATGACCCATCACATACATAGCAACACCCAAGGAGCCACGTCTGCATGCACAAGCCACACTGAATATAGTACCACACGGCAGCCACTGTTCAACTCATCACACACAACCGAAACACCATTGAAGTCCTGTCCATGTAGCCCCTACTGCCTGTCAACCACACACCCCACAACTACGCCTATGTAAGACAAACAACACTAGACGCAACAGAGCGGAACAACATATATGCACACGAACACCACTGAACCCATCAAACACACAGACACACCATGCACATACAACATACCATCCATCCATCCGTCAGCCCCAGTCTCATGAAAGGCATGTCATCCGCACAGCTGCCACACATACAGCAGTCACGCTAAGATACATGCCCATGACCAACCATGTGCCAGAAGTCAATGAAGCGCACGACACACTGTGAGCAACAACACACAACATGGGCCACACCCCCCGAGCACTGCAGTGATGCACATGGCACAGGGCAGCACGCACACCAAGGAGATGGGACAACTGCAATACGTTGGCTGGCACACAACCATCACTCACTCATAACGATGCGTCCAATGCCATGTCCAGTAATCACAACAGACAGCAAATATGCAGGCCATGTCAAGCATGCACACACCTCAATCCATGCACTGTCATGCTGCCACAACACATGTCACGTTCGGCACCCATGGCTCACAGCATGTACCCCAAAAGCATATTCCCTCCCAAATGCGAATCTGGGGCATGGCCCCCATGTTGCCATATGCGTTCCTAAGCGTTCCATTTGAACCCCAAAAGCATATCCCCTCCCAAATGCGAATCTGGGGCATGGCCCCCATGTTGCCATATGCGTTCCTAAGCGTTCCATTTGAACCCCAAAAGCATATCCCCTCCCAAAAGCGAATCTGGGGCATGGCCCCCATGTTGCCATATGCGTTCCCAAGCGTTCCATTTGAACCCCAAATGCATATTCCCTCCCAAATGCGAATCTGGGGCATGGCCCCCATGTTGCCATATGCGTTCCTAAGCGTTCCATTTGAACCCCAAAAGCATATCCCCTCCCAAATGCGAATCTGGGGCATGGCCCCCATGTTGCCATATGCGTTCCTAAGCGTTCCATTTGAACCCCAAAAGCATATCCCCTCCCAAATGCGAATCTGGGGCATGGCCCCCATGTTGCCATATGCGTTCCCAAGCGTCCCATCTGAACACCAAAAGCAAAGTACAAACCAGACCCAGGATGGGCCACGAGCCCGCATACACCAGAGTCACAATAAGTAGGGGCACAGCAACACACCCATCGGCATGGCCAATCCGTCCCATGCCACATGTGCACAGCACACAGTCCCATTGCCAAGCAGACACAACTACAAATGCTACAGCCACACACACGCCTCCGGGAAACCCATGTACGAGATTGCACGAACTGTTAATATCAGACGACAACTACATACTTCGCCAGGTGCAACACAATAACAAATCTCATTCTCTCCACAGGTGACGAACTGCTGGATGCTGGGGATGGAGCCAGCAGCCAGCACAGCCAGCCTACAAGCCCCCAACGAGGACACACGGATCTGGAGGATCTGTCCTCCTCTTCGGACACGGACCACCAAGCAGGCCCATCTGGTGTGGCAGGGCCCAGCCGCTCCCCAGGACCCCTCCTACCCACCCACCCATCATCCAGGGCTGCTGAACATTCCCAGCCCCCTGCTGCCACTGTCGTTGCGGCCACACCCACGGTCATTGTGGCCACTACCACTGCCGCAACCGCCACCATCGCCGCACCGACCACCACCGCCGCCACCACCACCACGTCTTCGCTGGCACCAGCCCCAGCGCAGGTGGTGGCCCGGCCGACTGGATCCACCCTGGGAGCCACAGCGAGGACCGTGGTGAGCAATGTGGCTAGTGGGCAGGCCGGTGGCAGCAGGACTGGTAGGAGGAGCAGGGTCAGGGAAACGCCAGCCTCCCCTGGGAGCCATGCCCTGCCTCAAATGGCCAGAGTCCTTGGGGCCTATGAAGAGGCCCAAGGACAATGGGTCCGGTCTGCTTCAGACACGCGTGAGGTGCTGGGGGTGCTGAGGTCCATGGACGCCCGTATGGGCCAACTCGTGGACCTCATGGGCCAGCTGGTGGTGGCGGTGAGGTCACTGCCAGGGACAGCAGCTCCCCCTCCGCCACAACCTGCCGGGGCGCAGGGTGGAGCAGCAGTGTCCAGTTCCCCTGCGTCCACAGCCAGTGAGCACACCTCAACCACCAGCATGTCGCAAGCAGGCACCCCCTCGCAAACGTGGAAGGGGCCGTCCGAAGTGGAAACAGATCTCCCGGGAGGACTTCGCACGCTCCAAACGCAAGTGAGGCAGCCAGCCAGCCTTCCGCCAGCCTTCCTTGACCAGCCACTGCATTGACTTGGACTACGATCCCACTCCACACAGCCATCTGGATGGCATGTGTGTGTTGGACTATGGACATAGAACCAGTGGGTACACCCTGATCATCACGCAGCCATGACCGACAGCTCATTGTCACTGCACGCACCACTTTTGTCATCACCTTACACACAATCACATGTCACAGTTTGTAATAAATGCACCTTTTTCACTAACTGCTGTTTGTGCCCTGTGTTTTATTTGTACGGAATACAACGGCCACCTTGGGCGGAAAGGCACCTGATGCGTGGCATGGCAATTGAATCCGGAGGGCCTGTAGGGACCTAGGGGTGGGAGACAGAACAGGAGCACATTCAATGAGTGTGTCACACACCCATCACACAGTACATGTCAACAACTACAAGCAATGTACACACATCGCACAGAGCAATAGGGCACAATGCCACAGCCACCAACAGTGGCATACTACCCTGGCCATGGAGCGTTGACACACAGCACGCAGTGAACAAACGGCCACCCTGACACAGCACACACACACCTGCACAGATACAGCCACATCAGCTGTCGTACATGGACACTCACCGTCAAGTGAAGTAGCGGGCGATGAGCTGCTGCCGCACATTACCAGCTTCCTCCTCTCCGCTGTCCTCCTCACTCGAGCTGTCCTGGTCTGCGGGCTGGGGCCCTGGTTGATCTCCGTCATCCACGATGAGGGGGATCTGCTTCCGAATGGCCAGATTGTGCAGCATGCAGCACGCCACCACTATCTGGCACACCTTCTGTGGGGAGTACGCCAGCGCACCCCCGGTGCGGTCCAGGCACCTGAACCTGGACTTGAGGAGGCCAAAGGTACGCTCGACCACACGTCTGGTCCTCCCATGTGCCTCATTGTAGCGATCGTCTGCTGGGGTGCGAGGATTCCTCAATGGACTGAGCAGCCATGCCCCATTCGGGTACGCAGAGTCACCTGGGTGTGAGGGACACAGAGAACCGTTGCAATTCCAACTGGACAGGGGACAGCATCGCACAACCAGCACGCTACACCACTCCACATACTCACCGACAATACAGGCACGATCCTGTTGCATATTGGACATCAGTCGTGGCAAGATGCTGTTGCGCATTATGTGTGCGTCATGGGCCGAGCCTGGGAACTTTGCACACACGTGGGTGATCACCATGTCCGCAAGGCACACCACTTGCACATTCAGGGAGTGCGTGTGCTTCCTGTTGCGGTACAGGTGCTCAGTGGCCTGTGGTGGAACAAGGCCAACATGTGTGCAGTCAATGGCTCCAACGACGTGTGGGATTCTGCCAAGGGCATAGAATGCACCCTTCACTGCCGCCAATTCACGAGCCCTGGGGAAGCGGATGTACCTGTTTCGGTACAGCATCATGGCTGCCAGTACATCCCTCAGCACCTTGCTGAACATGGGCTGGGACATCCCTCCTCCAATGCCCACTGTGTGCTGGAATGACCCAGTGGCGAAGAAATGCATGGCGGCCATCACCTTAGCCGTGAGGGTGACAGCAGTCGGATACACCCTGCGGGGACGGAGATGGGGTTCTAACATGGCACACAGTCGATGCAGGGTTGGCCTGTCCAGCCGAAACTTCCTAATAACCTCTGTATCGTCCATGTCCGCCAGCAATTGGTATGGGCGGTCAATGTTCGGTCTCCGCCTAGGGACAATGGCAGAGGACACATGTCAAAGCAACACGACACATAGCAATTTCGCATACACATCACTGACATGACTGAGCAAGCACATGAGCCACAGCCCAGCTGTCAAGCTGGGACGGCACGGCCACAATACACTTACACAGGTCTCCCAACAATGGCAATGGCTAGTGATACAAACCACTGCCATGTGCATGCACATGGGGATCTAGGCCCCAATGACTTGCGGGGCGTGCTGATGGGGACTGACTGCATATCCGTCAAGCGGCAACGCCACGGCAACATGAATGTCTGCTGAGCATGGAACTGCTTCCGCGGCTGGATGAGTATGGCACACGACGACGACGATGTGGGCACAGGCTGAGCGGCCAAAACAAGTGGGACCTGTGGCACGAGGGGATATGAGACAGTAGTAGGTGTCAGCACTGCACCCTATGTACAGCACTGTACGGATCACACCTCCCGAAACATTGACAGGTGTCCACATTGACAGCCCCATGCCAAGACGGCTGTGTGCTTGCAGTCACACGTCACAGGTGAGAGGTTACATTGCACGTGCCAGGTGGCAGACGTACATAGTGGGAGCTGGCATGTGTGTGCATGTGTCTCCTGTTCAGGATCCACCAGATGGGCGCTGACTCTGTACTGACCATTGGACACAGCATGTTCCGTGGAAGGCTTGTGTGTGTGGGATGGTGGCACTGGATGTGCCTCCGTTGGGTGGGGGGCCATGCACAGGGCGGGTACGTCGATGATTGCGCATTGTTGGTCACGGTGGGTGCACCAACTAAGATGTGTTGCCCTGTGTTCAATTCCTATGTCCGCATGATGATGGACTGTAGATGTGGGCAGACTACACATTGGTCGATGTGCTGTCTATATGCATGTGCCTTCACACCAGGCACAGCTGCCCCTGCACATGTGACCCCTGCTGGACTCGCTGCTGGGTCTGTGGAGCTGATGCACTTTCTGCGCGTGGGGCGGACAGCTCTCCTCACTTCCCTCATTGCGCATGTCATGACTTTGCCGCAGGTGACATGGATCATGGAGGGCCCACATGTACGCGTGGGTAGGCTACACATGATTGTACACTGGTCGCCACCCCCAGTCAGTGTTTCGAATGGGAAGGTTGTCGTGCTGGTGGTATGTTCGATGTGGCGGATGGGCGGGCCTAGGTGCGGGCTTACATTCCAGACATGGGGGGTAGTTGGATTGGCGACTAGTTGCAGTACACACGGGACACGTCTCTTCCTTTCCACATCTGGGTCATCCCTTGTACTAACTGACAGTGATACAGTCATCTTCGCCCCAGCCCTCATGTCCTCCCCTCGCTCCCCCAATATGCATGCTCACCTGCGAGGCTAGCGCTTGCACAGGCAGCCCCAAGCTCGCACCAGAGAGGGCAAGGAGTGTATGTGTGGGTCCAGTTGCACGAGTGGGCTGTCTCAGGGTATGATGTGTTGCGGGACGCCGTCCACCTGCGTGGTGCCCCAAATGGAGACCCGGCCTGCATGGACTATGCATCACAGTCTTCGCCTTCCGGATCCGCCACCTGCGACACCCAGTGGCTGTGGCTGCCCTTGCGGCCATGCCGCGTCCGTCTGTGACTGATGGCCCACACATTCACTCTTTGGCCTCTCTGGGGAGGGCTCGGGGGTGGTGGCGCACGCGCTTGCACTTAGTCGCAATGGCATGTGGCGTGGTTGGTATGATGGGCAATGGATGGGATGGTGCGAGCCACCTCCCGTGACGTCAGTGCTGCTCGTGCTGTGGTGCGTCCCCCCTACACTTCCATTTGACTTGTGCCATGCTAGACGTTGAGGTTCTATTGCCTGCGTGATATGACCAGGAGGAGCGCGAGGAGACCTCTCACACACCATGCTCCACTGCCATCCCGTGCCCTGTATCGCCTGTGCGGATTGACTATGTTGGGGTTACACCTGGTCGACTGGGGCTGTGTGTGCCTTGTCAAGGGGCATGGCGGGCGCACAACAGGATCCAGCTTGTCCACAGAGGGTGGGCTGAGGTGCGCCTGGTACCGCTTTGTACGTGTGCCCGGCTGCTGTGCACACACGTGTTCACTCCCCCCGACAGGTGTCCTCTCACAATGCCCAGGGAAGCGGTGGTGTACTGTTCATGACCCCTCCCAACACGGCGTGCTCCAACTTGGCATGTGCGCATCTACCCGTCGCACCCACCCACCTGAGCACTGCGTCCATACGACTTCACACGACACATGTGTGTCTTCCACAGTAGTGCTACTCATTTGCGTTGACATCCAATACCAGTGGACTACATGGTCATGTCACGACTGCCGTGTACTTCACATACTCTCATCCTCTCTCATTCGTACTTGTGAAATGAGTCAGCGGAGACAGTTTTGGTTTCAAACATTATATTGAGTCTTCTGTCCTCTGTGATGCAGTATAGTGGACACTACTGGCAGCGGAATACATGTTGAGGATATACTGAGCATGATTGCAAATGGGATAGGGTGTGGGGTTACATGTGATTGGCTGTTGCATGTGGGATGTGGGCTTCAGAGTGACATCTGCTTGGCCAAGGCTGTGCTAATGTACATTTACGTATAGCTGCGGAGCTGCGGACTTTGACACAGACGGTATACATGTAGCCTACCAGACCGCTTGGCATCATGGGCACAGTCCATCTCAGTTCCATGTGACAGGTTTGCTGCGGTTGTTCCTCATGCACGCGTGCATGTGAGATGACATCAGGGCATGTGCTTGCGTGCATGCAGCGGCGTGCCACTTGTTGTTGCACTGTGGTGGTTACTGGACATGTCACAGTCACTGGGGTCGTGTTGTTGTTGTATGCACTTGTCGTCCATGCAAAGGTCCTGGTATGGGATTCCCGGGGCGGGGGTGGGAGGGGTGCAGCACCCACAGACTCCAGGCGACCTATTCATGTCCACTGAGCGGTGTGTGTGTCCATGGGCGCTGGATCCATGTCGTGTCCTGGTTGTTCGTGCAGTTCCGTCCATGTGGGTGCGATACACAGAGCCCATGCCACTGCCTCCCACGATGCATGCGGTGTTCCTGGATGTGATGGGGAACAGTGTGCATGTCCCGGTCATATCCAATGTCATGGCGATGTCGTTGATGGTGTGGTTACAGTTGCCGGTCGTTTGGTATGGCTGTTGTGGTGGTGACTGGCCAGTCCGTGCGGAAGCTAAGCATGGGTGCGGGGTTGGACATCATAGGTCACTCGGGGAACCTGCGTTGTGGTCCGACGAATTGACAGGTTGTCAGGTATGCGATGCCGTCCAGCAGGGCTTCCATGTCATTGGTGGTGTACATGTTTGCCAGCCAATGTAGCGGATGGTGGCTGTCAAGGTGTTGTTCGTAAGTTGTCCCTTGGAGGACCATGATGGGGCATGCTGGGTGACATTCGATGTAGCTGTTCTCGATGATCCGTCGTGTGGAGGCACAGTGGTCCCATTTCAGTGCGGGTGCGATGTTGGCCACATACGCCATGCCCCCATAGGCAGAGCAGGCCCTGTCGTGTGCGTCCAGAGGGAGGAGTAGTGGTAGCAGGTCCGCCTTCAGACATGCCGGGTTGGAGAGGCATATCTCGACGGGATGCTGGTATGGACACCTCCGACAGTAGAAGACGGGCATGACGCAGCTGAACAATGTGATGCGGTAAGTCAGTCGGTAACTTACGTTCAGCAGGGACAGGAGATCGCATCCCAATGTATGGAACAGGTTGGTTTTGTACAGCTTGAGCTGTTCGGCGTAGTTGGGTAGGTGTGTTGCGGTTGCCATTTCCCAGCGGTGCGTTGTGGTGGCGTGCTCCGGCTGTGTGTGCAGTCTGCAATGTGCACGCTCCGAGGTTGCTGTGAGCTCTGTGTAGTCGTAGGGAGACAGGACTTGTGTTATGTTTGCTTGTTTGGAGGACACGGGCCCTCTTCCCACATGCTTCTCAGACAGTTCAAGGTCAGTGATGTGTGACTCCTTCCAATTAACTTGCATGTGGCCGACATGGGGGAGTGTTTTCTTCTTTCTTCCCCGTCCGTTGTGTGCTTCTGTGATATGCGCTATCTGCCCTGTGGTCGGTCTCCTCGGCATGCCTGTGTTGGTCTATTCTTGGACAATGGCTGTATTCACCGGCTTCTGTCGTAGGGCTGTGGTTTCGGAGTTGGAATGGAAGGTCATTCAGTGCTGTCTGCTCTCCCTTGTGTGGGCGGCAGGCTGCCTTTCCGCTCTGCGTTGGGCCTTGTGTGTGAATGTTATTCTTGGGCCACCTGTTGTCGGTCCCCGGGCTCTTTGGTGTTCCGTTTTATATGTCTTGTTCATATGTGCAGGGTGGTATGGGTGTTTCAGTGTGGTACTGGCGTTCCTCTTCCCGAAGGGGCCCTGCTTCTCCTAGTTGGTGTTGACGCCGCTGTGTGCTTCGCCATGTTTGTTACACTGGGGTGTGTCCTGCTGTTGCGTGTCTTCACTGACATGTGTGCGTCGGTTGTGTGGCGTTGGGTGTTGTCCGTGAATTGGGCGTTGGGGACATGTCTGTGGCAGGCCTGTCACGTGTCATGTGCGTTCGGGGTGGGGCTGATGTGTGTGCTGCTTGGTTGTGTCCCTGTGTCTGTGTGCGACGCATGCATGGCGCTGCGGTTGGCCTCTGCGTTGTGCGCATGTGTGGCGGCGTCATCGGCGCTTTGGGGCCGTGACGGGGTGGTTGGTTCCTAGTCCCAGGTGGTGTGTACACATGTGTTCCGCGATGTTACGATTTGGCCTGTGTGTCATATGTGGATGCAATGGTGGATGTGTTGTGTACACGCGCTGGTGGGGGTTGTCCGCTTTTTCCGCCCTTGCACTGTGTGCGCTGTTTGCGTGCACTTGTTGTGTGTGTGCCTACCTGCGTCTCCGCGGTACGTTGCGTCCTTGTTGGTGCATCAGCAGGAGCATGGGGAGGGCCTGCAGTGCTGGATTCATGCTCGGGGAGCCGCTTCTTCGTTGTCCGTGCTCGGCATCCGTGTTACCGCTTCGGTTTGTCGTACGGTGTCTCTTAGCCGTGGGAGCCGTTTGTTTGCGGCATCGTAATTTATGCGCCGGGCGGGACGTGTTTCGTCGGACGGTGTGTGTCAGTTGGGCTGCGCCGCTACGTGTACGGGCGCACTTTGATGGCGGACGGTGTTGCTGGCTTGCCGGCGGTGTTTGGCCTACTTTTCGCATCGTAATTGGACGGGCGTGTGGACTGCTGCGTGCCGGCGGTAACTGGTGCTTTTTGCATCCGCCAGCACGGCGGTGGTGCTTCCGCCCGCCATCGTAATGTGCCCCAAAGTAATTTATAAATATAAATAGTAAGTTGTTTTTAGTACTGGGATGTTGTGTTATTAGGGGAAAATGGTAAAGTTGTTAATATTGTAAAACATATATATTTAGTGTCCAGCGTGTTCTTGACTTCATAATTACTGTAGTGGGAATAGTAATTTTTATGTGTTTAATGTCCAGCACCTTCCCTGACTTATTTTGACTGAAGTGGGAATAGTAATTTTATAAGTTTAGTGTCCAGCATATTCCCTGACTTAATTTTGACTGGAGTGGGAATAGTAATTTTATATGTTTAGTGTCCAGCACCTTCCCTGAGTTAATATTTACTGGAGTAGGAATAGTAATTTATATATGTTTAATGTCCAGCACCTTACTTGAGTTAATACTTACTGGAGTGGGAATAGTAATTTATATATGTTTAATGTCCAGCACCTTCCCTGACTTAATTTTGACTGAAGTGGGAATAGTAATTTTATATGTTTAGTGTCCAGCACTTTCCCTGAGTTAATATTTACTGGAGTGGGAATAGTAATTTATATATGTTTAATGTCCAGCACCTTCCTTGAGTTAATACTTACTGGAGTGGGAATAGTAATTTATATATGTTTAATGTCCAGCACCTTCCCTGACTTAATTTTGACTGAAGTGGGAATAGTAATTTTATATGTTTAGTGTCCAGCATATTCCCTGACTTAATTTTCACTGGAGTGGGAATAGTAATTTTATATGTTTAGTGTCCAGCACCTTCCCTGAGTTAATATTTACTGGAGTGGGAATAGTAATTTATATATGTTTAATGTCCAGCACCTTCCTTGAGTTAATACTTACTGGAGTGGGAATAGTAATTTATATATGTTTAATGTCCAGCACTGTAATAATGTGTAAGTGACATTATGATGTCACTTAGTTCTAGAGAATGTTAGGGATGTTAAGTCTAAGAAATACACTCACTGGGGATTCAACTGTTATACTAGGCATGATATGGAAGCGGATTTATAAGCTCTATTAAAGGATGGTCACAAACTATATTTATTGTATCTGGAGGATTCTTTTACAATGGCGACGAAATTGGGATGAGAACACCTTCAAAGAGAGTGAAGATTTTCAGCTAAAAGAAATCTGCTGTGATTTTTTTCCCTATTTACAACTAACTGTGGATGAGCGCTGGTCTGGTCATTTGGAAAAGAAATAACATGGACTACACTGGACCTGCATAAGAAACAAATTGCTGAATGACTTCCTTTTGAACTTTGATGATGACCTTTAATCTTGAACTGTAAGTAATTTACAAATTGAATTTGCCAAGACTTATTTGGAATTACAAGCAGCAAGTAAGCTGAATTTTTCTTTAAATAAAAAATTATTTGCTGATATTTAGAAAAAATAAGAAAATTGAAGCTATTGAAATTGTGAATTAATGCATGTCGAGTGTTTCAATGCCAGCACTTGAAAATTATACGAAATGAGCAGAGTTTAACTCAAAGCCGAGGCAGGACAAAGCTTTAGTTTGAAAATAAACACTGCCTCTAACGGCAAATTGAACTCCTAATTAAAAATAAACACTTGACACCAGCACGTGCAATCAAGTGTGAAAGAAATCGAGTCAACAGCTGAAATAAACACTTAGCAGGGTATGCTTTAGCGCGTGTAATCAAGCGTTAAGGGAAGAGAACTGATAATTGAAAAGTAAACACTGACGTGCAGTCAAGCGTGAAGGGAATTCAACTGTCAATCGGAAATAAACACTTAGCAGCGCGTGCAGTCAAGTGTGAAAGCACTCAATAAAGCTTTCAACACTCTTCAGTCCTTCCTAAACAAACAAAGCAGCCCGTGTGTAAAGGCAAGAGTGAAAGCCTTTAAAATAAATGAAATTTTTAAATAAACATAGCACGAGTCAGAGCAACGCACGCACGTGGAAAATACAAATAAAGCTTATTTTTAAAGGAATTCCCTACCTTTTGCGCCTTTCCTCATGTGAGGTTTCTGAAGTGGGATTTTCCTATTTTGTGAGCCAAGGGGAGTCAAAAGAAAGAAAGGACTTTCTGAAGGGGGATTTTCCTATTTTGTGAGCCAAGGGGAGTCAAAAGAAAGAAAGGACTTTCAAGTGAAGCTTCCTGCAAATAAAAGAAAGAAAGGACTTTCAAGTCAAACTTCCTGCTTAAGGAAGCCAAAAGAAAGAAAGGACTTTCATGTCAAGCTTCTTATTTTATAAACCAAAGGAAGTCAAAAGAAAAAGGGACTTTTAAGCATAATAGTTAGGAAATAAATAGATTCTCAAATTATTCTACTAGAGAAGCACATTTTCTTTATTCAAAAATATATATATAATAATAAATAATCAACAATATTTATTAAAACATGACTGGAGAGGAAACAAGTGATGTTATTGTAAATATGAATTCAGACATATATAATGAGGAAGATACTAATGAAAGCATTTCAAGTACCATTTTCAGAAGACCATTACCTTTTAATTTATCTGAACAAGAAAATATTGCACAAAGGTGGGAAAAATGGACGAGAAGATTTAAACATTTTCTAAAAGCAACATGCAAAAAATACTCAGATGAACAAGCAAAAGACCTTTTGCTCAACCTTGTAGGTGATGATGTTGAAGACTTAATAACTACATTTCCAGAAGAGGAAAAAAACACCTATGAAGGAATAATGAAATGTCTCAATGCAAAATTTGATCCTCAGAGAAATTTAGATTTTGAAAGGTATAATTTTAATATAGCATGCCAGCAAGAAAATGAAACAATGGACAATTTTGTCACGAGACTTAAAAAATTAGTTACATTTTGTGAATTTGAAAAATTTAATAACGAAGAAGCTATTCGACTAAGAGTGATACAAGGATGTAACTCAATAAAATTTAGAAAAAAACTCTTGGAAAAAAATATGATTTACAAGAAATAATTCGCATGGCAAAAACAGAAACACAAGCTCAAAAACATGCTACAAATATGGAAGAAGGAAGAATCAAAGCAATTGAACAAATCAGAGAAATGACAAAGAAGACAATACTTGAAAAAGAAATGAAACACAATTTAAAGGGAAAAGATCGTGCTACAGGTGTGGATTTCAATTCCCACATCAAAATAAATGTCCAGCAATAGGACAACAATGTAAAGAATGCAAAGGATACAATCATTTTGCAAGCGTCTGCAGATTTAAAAAAGAAAATAAAGAGAGTTGGAAACAAGTTAATCCGATTAAAAAGAAAATTGGCAACGCAAAATACATAAGACATATGGAAGAAATTGAAGGAGAATCTGAAGAAGAAATTGAGCAATTAGAAAAATTATATATGATGCAAGAAGGTAACACAATGCAAGAAAACAACATTTGTCAAGAAATTAATATGATTAAAAGAGAAAATATTAAAAAAACTACATCTGTAAATTTATTAGTTGGGTCACAAGAAGTCCCTTTTGTATTGGACAGTGGAGCAACATGTAACATAATGTGCGTAACTGAATATATGAAAATGGAAAAACAACCTACTTTGACGCCATCAAATGTTAGCATTTTTCAATGGGGTGCAAAACATCCAGTTCTATGCCTGGGAAAATTTGAAGAAATATTAAAATATGGAAATACAACAAGTAAAGAAGATGTGCATGTCTTGCAAGGTGAAGTTCCAGGTCCTTGTTTATTAAGCAATGTAACTGCTCAACTAATGGGTTTATTGGCAATGAATTGTAATATTTCAACAGATCATCCAATTTTAAGGAAGTATCCTAAATTATTTGAAGGACTAGGAAAATTCAAAGGAAAGGAAATTACTCTACACATAAATGAGACAATAAAGCCAACAGCCCAGACACATAGAAGAGTACCAATACATATGCAAGGAAAAGTTGAAAAAGAAATAAAGGGGCTCATTACGATTGCGGGCGGAAGCACAATTGCCGTGCTGGCGGATGCAAAAACCACCAGTTACCGCCGGCACGCAGCAGTCCACACGCCCGCCCAATTACGATGCGAAAAGCAGGCCAAACACCGCCGGCAAGCCAGCAACACCGTCCGCCATCAAAGTGCGCCCGCACACGTAGCGGTGCAGCACAACTGACACACACCGTCCGACGAAACACGTCCCGCCCGGCGCATAAATTACGATGCCGTAAACAAACGGCTCCCACGGCAAAGAGACACCGCACGCGAAAGAGAGGCGGAAACACGGACGCAGAGCACGGACAACGAAGAAGCGGCACCCCGGGCATGAATCCAGCACTGCAGGCCCTTCCCATGCTTCTGCTGATGCACCACCAAGGACGCAACGTACCGCGGAGACGCAGGTAGGCACACACACAACAAGTGCACGCAAACAGCGCACACAGTGCAAGGGCGGAAAAGCGGACAACCCCCACCAGCGCGTGCACACTACACATCCACCATTGCATCCACATATGACACACAGGCCAAATCCTAACATCGCGGAACACATGTGTACACACCACCTTGGACTAGGAACCAACCACCCCGTCACGGCCACAAAGCGCCGATGACGCCGCCACACATGCGCACAACGCAGAGGCCAACCGCAGCGCCATGCATGCGTCGCACACAGACACAGGGACACAACCAAGCAGCACACACATCAGCCCCACCCCGAACGCACATGACACGTGACAGGCCGGCCACAGACATGTCCCCAACGCCCAATTCACGGACAACACCCAACGCCACACAACCGACGCACACATGTCAGTGAAGTCACGCAACAGCAGGACACACCCCAGTGTAACAAACATGGCGAAGCACACAGCGGCGGCAACACCAACTAGGAGAAGCAGGGCCCCTTCGGGAAGAGGAACGCCAGTACCACACTGAAAAACCCATACCACCCTGCACATATGAACAAGACACATGAAACGGAACACCAAAGAGCCCGGGGACCGACAACAGGTGGCCCAAGAATAACATCCACACACAAGGCCCAACGCAGAGCGGAAAGGCAGCCTGCCGCCCACACAAGGGAGAGCAGACAGCACTGAATGACCTTCCATTCCAACACCGAAACCACAGCCCTACGACAGAAGCCGGTGAATACAGCCATTGTCCAAGAATAGACCAACACAGGCATGCCGAGGGACCGACCACAGGGCAGATAGCGCATATCACAGAAGCACACAACGGACGGGGAAGAAAGAAGAAAACACTCCCCCATGTCGGCCACATGCAAGTTAATTGGAAGGAGTCACACAGCACTGACCTTGAACTGTCTGAGAAGCATGTGGGAAGAGGGCCCGTGTCCTCCAAACAAGCCAACAGAACACAAGTCCTGTCTCCCCACGACTACACAGAGCTCACAGCAACCCCGGAGCGTGCACATTGCAGACTGCACACACAGCCGGAGCACGCCACCTCTACGAACCGCTGCGAAATGGCAACCGCAACACACCTACCCAACTACGCCGAACAGCTCAAGCTGTACCAAACCAACACGATACATACATTGGGATGCGATCTCCTGTCCCTGCTGAACGTAAGTTACCGACTGACTTACCGCATCACATTGTTCAGCTGCGTCATGCCCGTCTTCTACTGTCGGAGGTGTCCCTAACAGCATCCCGTGGAGATATGCCTCTCCAACCCGGCATGTCTGAAGGCGGACCTGCTACCACTACTCCTCCCTCTGGACGCACACGACAGGGCCTGCTCTGCCTATGGGGGCATGGCGTATGTGGCCAACATCGCACGCGCACTGAAATGGAACCACTGTGCCTCCACACGACGGATCATCGAGAACAGCTACATCGAATGTCACCCAGCATGCCCCATCATGGTCCTCCAAGGGACAACCTACGAACAACACCTTGACAGCCACCATCCGCTTCATTGGCTGGCAAACATGTACACCACCAATGACATGGAAGCCCTGCTGGACGGCATCGCATACCTGACAACCTGTCAATTCGTCGGACCACAACGCAGGTTCCCCGAGTGACCTATGATGTCCAACCCCGCACCCATGCTTAGCTTCCGCACGGACTGGCCAGTCACCACCACAACAGCCATACCAAACGACCGGCAACTGTAACCACACCATCAACGACATCGCCATGACATCGGATATGACCGGGACATGCACACTGTTCCCCATCACATCCAGGAACACCGCATGCATCGTGGGAGGCAGTGGCATGGGCTCTGTGCATCGCACCCACATGGACGGAACTGCACGAACAACCAGGACACGACATGGATCCAGCGCACATGGACACACACACCGCTCAGTGGACATGAATAGGTCGCCTGGAGTCTGTGGGTGCTGCACCCCTCCCACCTCCGCCCCAGGAATCCCATACCAGGACCTTTGCATGGACGACAAGTGCATACAACAACAACACGACCCCAGTGACTGTGACATGTCCAGTAACCACCACAGTGCAACAACAAGTGGCACGCCGCTGCATGCACGCAAGCACATGCCCTGACGTCATCTCACATGCACGCGTGCATGAGGAACAACCGCAGCAAACCTGTCACATGGAACTGAGATGGACTGTGCCCATGATGCCGAGCGGTCTGGTAGGCTACATGTATACCGTCTGTGTCAAAGTCCGCAGCTCCGCAGCTATACGTAAATGTACATTAGCACAGCCTTGGCCAAGCAGATGTAACCCCACACCCTATCCCATTTGTAATCATGCTCAGTATATCCTCAACATGTATTCCGCTGCCAGTAGTGTCCACTATACTGCATCACAGAGGACAGAAGACTCAATATAATGTTTGAAACCAGAACTGTCTCCGCTGACTCATTTCACAAGTACGAATGAGAGAGGATGAGAGTATGTGAAGTACACGGCAGTCGTGACATGACCATGTAGTCCACTGGTATTGGATGTCAACGCAAATGAGTAGCACTACTGTGGAAGACACACATGTGTCGTGTGAAGTCGTATGGACGCAGTGCTCAGGTGGGTGGGTGCGACGGGTAGATGCGCACATGCCAAGTTGGAGCACGCCATGTTGGGAGGGGTCATGAACAGTACACCACCGCTTCCCTGGGCATTGTGAGAGGACACCTGTCGGGGGGAGTGAACACGTGTGTGCACAGCAGCCGGGCACACGTACAAAGCGGTACCAGGCGCACCTCAGCCCACCCTCTGTGGACAAGCTGGATCCTGTTGTGCGCCCGCCATGCCCCTTGACAAGGCACACACAGCCCCAGTCGACCAGGTGTAACCCCAACATAGTCAATCCGCACAGGCGATACAGGGCACGGGATGGCAGTGGAGCATGGTGTGTGAGAGGTCTCCTCGCGCTCCTCCTGGTCATATCACGCAGGCAATAGAACCTCAACGTCTAGCATGGCACAAGTCAAATGGAAGTGTAGGGGGACGCACCACAGCACGAGCAGCACTGACGTCACGGGAGGTGGCTCGCACCATCCCATCCATTGCCCATCATACCAACCACGACACATGCCATTGCGACTAAGTGCAAGCGCGTGCGCCACCACCCCCGAGCCCTCCCCAGAGAGGCCAAAGAGTGAATGTGTGGGCCAACAGCCACAGCCGGACGCGGCCTGGCCGCAAGGGCAGCCACAGCCACTGGGTGTCGCAGGTGGCGGATCCGGAAGGCGAAGACTGTGATGCACAGTCCATGCAGGCCGGGTCTCCATTTGGGGCACCACGCAGGTGGACGGCGTCCCGCCACACATCATACCCTGAGACAGCCCACTCGTGCAACTGGACCCACACATACACTCCTTGCCCTCTCTGGTGCGAGCTTGGGGCTGCCTGTGCAAGCGCTAGCCTCGCAGGTGAGCATGCATATTGGGGGGCGAGGGGAGGACATGAGGGCTGGGGCGAAGATGACTGTATCACTGTCAGTTAGTACAAGGGATGACCCAGATGTGGAAAGGAAGAGACGTGTCCCGTGTGTACTGCAACTAGTCGCCAATCCAACTACCCCCCATGTCCGGAATGTAAGCCCGCACCTAGGCCCGCCCATCCGCCACATCGAACATACCACCAGCACGACAACCTTCCCATTCGAAACACTGACTGGGGGTGGCGACCAGTGAACAATCATGTGTAGCCTACCCACGCGTACATGTGGGCCCTCCATGATCCATGTCACCTGTGGCAAAGACATGACATGCGCAATGAGGGAAGTGAGGAGAGCTGCCCGCCCCACGCGCAGAAGGTGCATCAGCTCCACAGACCCAGCAGCGAGTCCAGCAGGGGTCACATGTGCAGGGGCAGCTGTGCCTGGTGTGAAGGCACATGCATATAGACAGCACATCGACCAATGTGTAGTCTGCCCACATCCACAGTCCATCATCATGCGGACATAGGAATTGAACACAGGGCAACACATCTTAGTTGGTGCACCCACCGTGACCAACAATGCGCAATCATCGACGTACCCGCCCTGTGCATGGCCCCCCACCCAACGGAGGCACATCCAGTGCCACCATCCCACACACACAAGCCTTCCACGGAACATGCTGTGTCCAATGGTCAGTACAGAGTCAGCGCCCATCTGGTGGATCCTGAACAGGAGACACATGCACACACATGCCAGCTCCCACTATGTACGTCTGCCACCTGGCACGTGCAATGTAACCTCTCACCTGTGACGTGTGACTGCAAGCACACAGCCGTCTTGGCATGGGGCTGTCAATGTGGACACCAGTCAATGTTTCGGGAGCTGTGATCCATACAGTGCTGTACATAGGGTGCAGTGCTGACACCTACTACTGTCTCATATCCCCTCGTGCCACAGGTCCCACTTGTATTGGCCGCTCAGCCCGTGCCCACATCGTCGTCGTCGTGTGCCATACTCATCCAGCCTCGGAAGCAGTTCCATGCTCAGCAGACACTCATGTTGCCGTGGCGTTGCCGCTTGACGAATATGCAGTCAGTCCCCATCAGCACGCCCCGCAAGTCATTGGGGCCTAGATCCCCATGTGCATGCACATGGCAGTGGTATGTCTCACTTGCCATTGCCATTGTTGGGAGACCTGTGTAAGTGTATTGTGGCCGTGCCGTCCCAGCTTGACAGCTGGGCTGTGGCTCATGTGCTTGCTCAGTCATGTCAGTGATGTGTATGCGAAATTGCTATGTGCCGTGTTGCTTTGACATGTGTCCTCTGCCATTTAACCCAGGCGGAGACCGAACATTGACCGCCCATACCAATTGCTGGCGGACATGGACGATACAGAGGTAATCAGGAAGTTTCGGCTGGACAGGCCAACTCTGCATCGACTGTGTGCCATGTTAGAGCCCCATCTCCGTCCCCGCAGGGTGTATCCGACTGCTGTCACCCCCACGGCTAAGGTGATGGCCGCCATGCATTTCTTCGCCACTGGGTCATTCCAGCACACAGTGGGCAGTGGAGGAGGGATGTCCCAGCCCATGTTCAGCAAGGTGCTGAGGGATGTACTGGCAGCCATGATGCTGTACCGGAACAGGTACATCCGCTTCCCCAGGGCTCGTGAATTGGCGGCAGTGAAGGGTGCATTCTATGCCCTTGGCAGAATCCCACACGTCGTGGGAGCCATTGACTGCACTCATGTTGGCCTTGTTCCACCACAGGCCACTGAGCACCTGTACCGCAACAGGAAGCACACGCACTCCCTGAATGTGCAAGTGGTGTGCCTTGCGGACATGGTGATCACCCACGTGTGTGCCAAGTTTCCAGGCTCGGCCCATGACGCACACATAATGCGCAACAGCATCTTGCCACGACTGATGGCCAATCTGCAACAGGATCGTGCCTGTATTGTCGGTGAGTATGTGGAGTGGTGTAGCGTGCTGGTTGTGCGATGCTGTCCCCTGTCCAGTTGGAATAGCAACGGTTCTCTGTGTCCCTCACACCCAGGTGACTCTGCGTATCCGAATGGGGCATGGCTGCTCCGTCCATTGAGGAATCCCCTTACCCCAGCAGACGATCGATACAATGAGGCACATGGGAGGACCAGACGTGTGGTCGAGCGTACCTTTGGCCTCCTCAAGTCCAGGTTCAGGTGCCTGGACCGCACCGGGGGTGCACTGGCGTACTCCCCACAGAAGGTGTGCCAGATAGTGGTGGCGTGCTGCATGCTGCACAATCTGGCCATTCGGAAGCAGATCCCCCTCATTGTAGATGACGGAGATCAACCAGGGCCCCAGCCCGCAGACCAGGACAGCTCGAGTGAGGTGGACAGCGGAGAGGAGGAAGCTGGGAATGTGCGCCAGCAGCTCATCGCCCGCTACTTCACTTGACGGTGAGTGTCCATGTACGACGGATGATGTGTCTGTATCTGTGCAGGTGTGTGTGTGCTGTGTCAGGGTGGCCGTATGTTCACTGCGTGCAGTGTGTCAACGCTCCATGGCCAGGGTAGTATGCCACTGTTGGTGACTGTGGCATTGTGCCCTATTGCTCTGTGCGATGTGTGTACATTGCTTGTAGTTGTTGACATGTACTGTGTGATGGGTGTGTGACACACTCATTGAATGTGCTCCTGTTCTGTCTCCCACCCCTAGGTCCCTACAGGCCCTCCGGATTCCATTGCCATGCCACGCATCAGGTGCCTTTCCGCCCAAGGTGGCCGTTGTATTCCGTACAAATAAAACACAGGGCACAAACAGCAGTTAGTGAAAAAGGTGCATTTATTACAAACTGTGACATGTGATTGTGTGTAAGGTGATGACAAAAGTGGTGCGTGCAGTGACAATGAGCTGTCGGTCATGGCTGCGTGATGATCAGGGTGTACCCACTGGTTCTATGTCCATAGTCCAACACACACATGCCATCCAGCTGGCTGTGTGGAGTGGGATCGTAGAGCAAGTCAATGCAGTGGCTGGTCAAGGAAGGCTGGCGGAAGGCTGGCTGGCTGCCTCACTTGCGACTGGAGCGTGCGAAGTCCTCCCGGGAGATCTGTTTCCTCTTCGGACGGCCCCTTCCACGTTTGGGAGGGGGGTGTGTGGTGGCGACCTGCTGGTGGTGGGTGAGGTGTGCTCACTGGCTGTGGACGCAGGGGAAGTGGACACTGCTGCCCGAGCCTGCGCCCTAGCAGGTGGTGGCGGAGGTGGTGTTGCTGGCCTTGCCTGTGACCCCACCGCCACCACCAGCTGGCCCATGAGGTCCACGAGTTGGTCCATACGGGACACGAATTGGCCCATATGGGCATCCATGGACCTCAGCACCCCCAGCACCTCCCGCGTGTCAGTAGCAGACCTGGCCCATTGTCCTTGGGCCTCTTCATAGGCCCCAAGGACTCTGGCCATTTGAGGCAGGGCATGGCTCCCAGGGAGGCTGGCGTTTCCCTGACCCTGCTCCTCCTACCAGTCCTGCTGCCACCGGCCTGCCCACTAGCCACATTGCACACCACGGTCCTCGCTGTGGCTCCCAGGGTGGATCCAGTCGGCCGGGCCACCACCTGCGCTGGGGCTGGTGCCAGCGAAGACGTGGTGGTGGTGGAGGCGGTGGTGGTCGGTGCGGCGATGGTGGCGGTTGCGGCAGTGGTAGTGGCCGCAATGACCGTGGGTGTGGCCGCAACGACAGTGGCAGCAGGGGACTGGGACTGTTCAGCATCCCTGGATGATGGGTTGGTGGGTAGGAGGGGTCCTGGGGAGCGGCTGGGCCCTGCCACGCCAGATGGGCCAGCTTGGTGGTCCGTGTCCGAAGAGGAGGACAGATCCTCCAGATCCGTGTGTCCTCGTTGGGGGCTTGTGGGCTGGCTGTGCTGGCTGCTGTCTCCATCCCCAGCATCCAGCAGTTCGTCACCTGTGGAGAGAATGAGATTTGTTATTGTGTTGCACCTGGCGAAGTATGTATTAGTCGTCTGACATTGGCAGTTCGTGCAATCTCGTACATGGGTTTCCCGGAGGCGAGTGTGTGGCTGTGGCATCTGTAGTTGTGTGTGCTAGGCAATGGGACTGTGTGCTGTGCACATGTGGCATGGGACGGATTGGCCATGCCGATGGGTGTGTTGCTGTGCCCCTACTCATTGTGACTCTGGTGTATGCGGGCTCCTGGCCCATCCTGGGTCTGGTTTGTACTTTGCTTTTGGGGTTCATATGGAACGCTTAGGCACCCATATGGCAACATGGGGGCCATGCCCCAGATTCGCATTTGGGAGGGGATATGCTTTTGGGGTTCAAATGGAACGCTTAGGAACGCATATGGCAACATGGGGGCCATGCCCCAGATTCGCATTTGGGAGGGGATATGCTTTTGGGGTTCAAATGGAACGCTTAGGAACGCATATGGCAACATGGGGGCCATGCCCCAGATTCGCGTTTGGGAGGGGATATGCTTTTGGGGTACATGCTGTGAGCCATGGGTGCCGAACGTGACATGTGTTGTGGCAGCATGACAGTGCATGGTCTGAGGTGTGTGCATGCCTGACATGCCCTGCATATTTGCTGTCTGTTGTGGTTACTGGACATGGCATTGGACGCATCGTTATGAGTGAGTGATAGTTGTGTGCCAGCCAACGTATTGCAGTTGTCCCATCTCCTTGGTGTGCGTGCTGCCCTGTGCCATGTGCATCACTGCAGTGCTCGGGGGGTGTGGCCCATGTTGTGTGTTGTTGCTCACAGTGTGTCGTGCGCTTAATTGACTTCTGGCACATGGTTGGTCATGGGCATGTGTCTTAGCGTGACTGCTGTATGTGTGGCAGCTGTGCAGATGACATGCCTTTCATGAGACTGGGGCTGACGGATGGGATGGATGGTATGTTGTATGTGCATGGTGTGTCTGTGAGTTTGATGGGTTCAGTGGTGTTCGTGTGCATTTCTGTTGTTCCGCTCTGTTGCGTCTAGTGTTGTTTGTCTTACATAGGCGTAGTTGTGGGGTGTGGGGTTGACAGGCAGTGGGGGCTACATGGACAGGACTTCAATGGTGTTTCGGTTGTGTGTGATGAGTTGCACAGTGGCTGCCGTGTGGGACTATATTCAGTGTGGCTTGTGCATGCAGACGTGGCTCCTTGGGTGTTGCTATGTCTGTGATGGGTCATGTGGGGTGTGAGTCTGTTGTTCATGTCCGTGTGCACATTGTTCACTTGTTCGTGACGGTGGGCGGTGCTGCGTGTTCGTCTGCTACGTGACATGTCCCATGTGTTGGTGGTGTTATGGTCCTCATGCCTCCAGTAATCCAGCCCTGTCCAGTTTCCCACCTGCAAGTTGTTCGTGCGTGCACTGTACTGGATGCCACATGGCTCTAAGCGGGGGGTGCTCCATGTTGCAGGTCTGTGGGGGTGGGGGGTGTAGTGGGTCGTGGGGGTGGCTGTACACCCACTGACACCGATTGCTGTGGACCGTGATGTCTGCCTTTCGGCTGTCGTTGTGCACTGCGGTGGCTGACACGTGGCTGTGGGGTGTGGGGGATGCTCCTCCTTGCTGTGCTGTGGGACTGGGGCCTGGTGTGTGTTGTACTTGGGCTGTCCACCGTCCCACCCACTGCACTTTGTGTTCCTGCCACTTACCTGTTACTTGTCGGTTAGTGCAGCTGTGGCAGACACATGGGTGTGGTGGGTGCTCGTTGTGGCGCTTCTGGCATATTTGGGGACCTGTTGGTGGTTACGTGGCTGGCTGAGTGTACACATGTCCCCACGCATCTTACAGTTGTTCGGTTTGGGCTGTGTGTGGTAGTGTCTGTTGCATGTGTGTGTGATGTGTTGTGTATTGTGTGCTGGACATGGGGGTGTTTGTCCCTGGGAGCTGTGGCATGGTAGTTGCGCATGTGAGTACATAGCGGTGTGCTGGTATACATTAGTTTGTACTTACCAGCCTCCACTCCCCCTGCTAATCCGGCGAGGATCTCCGGATGGATTACGACTCGCACCTTCTCCTCCCACGCTTTGAAGGTCTTAAAGAGCGCGGGATTCCCTCCGCCAGTGACGGCAGCCAGCTCTCTGTTTTTGCCCTCCTTCTTCTTGACCAGGCTCTTTACGTCATTCCAACGTTTGTTTATCTCGACTCTGTTCCTGGGCAGGGTCCCGACTGCATTGACCTGGTCTACGATCCGGTTCCACATTCTGTTTCTGGTGGCTAGTGGTGTGTGCTGGACCATGTTCCCATAGATTTGTGGGTACACCTTGATGATCTCGTCGACCATGACCGTCAGCTCCATGGGCGTGAACTTGGGCATCCTTTGTGGTGCCATGGTGTTTGTGGTGCTGGTGCGGTGTGTGTTGTGTAATGTGCAGGGGGTTTGTGGTGCCGGTGTTTGGTGGTGGTGGTGTTGGTTGTGATGTGTGCGTTTCTGTGGTGTGCTGCTGTCCTTGCTGTGTCACTGTGTCCTCTCCTCTCCTCTCTGGTTTGCAATGTAGCAAGGGGTTGTGGTCTGTGGGAGTGCTGCTTTTGTACTCACCTATGTGGGTGTGTCCTCATGGTCTGTTGTTTTCAGGTGTGTTGTGTCTGGGGTTCTGGCCTTTGTATTTTTTGTTTGTCCGGGGGGTGTTTTCGGGATGTGTACTGTGCTTGTGTATTTGTGTGTGCCTTGCAGTGTGGACTTGTTGGCCATGTTGTGTGCTATTGGTTTTGTGTGCGGATGGTTTCTGTGCAGGTACGTTGGCGCCATGGCTTCTGCCGTGTCGATTCTCATCGGCGTTGTTTGCGCTGGCGGGCGGTATATTTGTTGTTTTTCCGCGCTCATGGCGGTGCGATCGTAATTTCACGTGCGGTGTGTCGGCCGTGTGGGCGGGCGGTTTTGTGTTGTCGTGCGTGTTTCCGTCCGTGGCGGGCGGTTTGACTCCGACTCGGACGATGGCGGGCGGTATTTTGTGTGATTTTTCCGCCGATGGCGGTTTTCGGTTTGTGTACTCATAATGGCGTGGTCGGTGTTCAGGCGGTGTGTGCGGGCGGATTTTTGCCGCTTCCATGCCTGGCGGATTTATTTACGCCGGGTATCGTAATGGGCCCCAAAATCACTACTTGAGCAAGACATAATTGAAGAGGTAAAAGGACCAACGCCCTGGGTAAGTCCTATTGTCATAGTTCCAAAAAAAGATACTGATGACATCAGAATATGTGTGGATATGAGGATTCCTAATACTGCTATTGAAAGAGAACGTTACCCAGGCCCTCATTTAAATAATATAATAAGTACCATAAATGGAGCAACAGTATTTTCAAAATTTGACCTATGTAAAGGATATCATCAGTTAGTAATTGATAACCAGTCAAGATACATAACAACATTTTCAACACACCTGGGATTATTTAGGTACAAGCGGTTGAACTTTGGAATTTGTTCTGCAGCAGAAATTTTTCAGGAAATCATAAAGAATGTCATAAGACCAATACAAAATTGTATGAATTACAGTGATGATATTCTAGTCTTTGGAAAAACACAAGAAGAACATGATCAAGCATTAGAGAAAGTATGTCAACGACTTGAAGAAGCTGGATTAACTTTGAATGAAAAGAAATGTGAAATAAATAAGAATGAATTAACATTTTTTGGGCATATATTTTCAGAAAAGGGGATGAGACCAGATCCTATCAAAATAACAGCCTTGAATGCAATGCAAAGACCAAAGGATGTAGCAGAAGTGAGATCTTTTCTTGGAATGGCAAGTTACTGTGCAAGATATATAAAAGATTTTGCGACCATAGGTTCACCTTTGAGAGAGTTAACAAAGAAAGGAAAAAAATGTCAATGGAATATTGACTGTGATCAAGCGTTTGAAAAAATAAAGTTGGAAATAACGAACGCAGCAAATTTAAAATATTTTGACCCACATTTATGTACAGAACTAATAGTGGATGCCAGTCCTGTAGGCTTAGGTGCGATTTTGGTACAGCATAAACCTGGAAGGGAAAGTCCGAGATATGTAATTTCACATGCCAGCAAAAGTTTATCTGAAATAGAACAAAGGTATTCACAGCCAGAGAAAGAAAGTTTAGCTGTTGTTTGGGCATGTGAACATTTTCATGATTTTATCTATGGAAAGTCATGTGTGATTGTCACTGATCATCAAGCACTGGTTTCTATTTTTGGAAATCCTAAAACAAAAATGCCCCGAGAATTGAAAGATGGGGAATGAGGCTCATGGATTATGATTTCAAAATTATCCATAAACCAGGTAAAGAACACAACCCAGCGGATTATTTATCAAGACATCCAACCAAAGCAATAGACGAAGATCAGTTAGAGGTGGAAGAATACATACATTTTATAGTAAGGTCTGCAGTTCCAGGAATTGTTAAAGAAAGTGAACTAATGGAAGAAACAGAAAAAGACAGTACTCTCCAAGAAGTAAAAAAAATCTTGTTTGAAAACAAGTGGAGGTTAATAACAAATGGAAGTCAATTTCATAGAGATGTAAAAAAAAATGATATACTAGCATTCAAAAACATAAGTTCAGAACTGTCCATAACCTCATCAGGAATATTACTCAGAGGAACTAAAATAATAATACCGGAGAGTCTTCAACGCCGTGTGATTGATCTAGCTCATGAAAGCCATCGAGGTATCTCAGCAACAAAAAACTTTCTAAGAGAAAAATTATGGTTTCCCAGACTAGATAAACAAGTAGAAGAAACTATTCAATCTTGTCATGTCTGTCAATGCACTGTAAAAGAAAAGGGAATTGAAGAATTACATATGTCAGATCTACCAGATGCTGTATGGTCAAACTTAGCAGCAGATTTTTATGGACCATTAGATTCTGGACATTATTTGCTAGCAATAATAGATGAGTATTCTCGTTTTCCGATTGTGAAACTAATATCTTCCACTTCAACTTCAACAGTGCTTCCAGTATTAGATGAAATATTCTCGACATGGGGAATACCTAATGTATTGAAGACAGATAATGGGCCACCGTTTAGCGGAGAAGAATTTGGAAAATTTATGAATTACTTGGGAATAATACACAGAAAGATAACACCAATGTGGCCTAGAGCAAATGGAATGGTAGAAAGATTGATGGCAACTATCAAAAAAGCAGTACAAAGAGCAAAACTTTCTCAAATTTCAGTAAATCAAGCATTGTGTCAAGTCCTAAGAGATTATAGAAATACTCCGCATGTATCTACTGGAAAATGCCCTTCAGATTTAATGTTTGGGCAATCAAGGCGAACTCGTCTGCCACAGCTGCCCTCAATTCCTCCAAAGGTACACAATGAAATACTGGAAAAAGACAAAGAAGCAAAACAAAAAATGAAATATTATGCAGAAAAAGGAAAGAAATATCAGAGTCAAGATTATCAAGTTGGTGACTTGGTATTAGTTAGACAACAACAAGTAAAAAAGTCACAAACCAGATTCCACCCTACACCTTTGGAAATTACAAGAATACAAGGTACAGCAATGACTGCAGAAAATGATAATAGAACAATAACAAGAAATAAGTCTTTCTTTAAAAAAGTCACAGCAAATGTTGAACAAGAAGTTACAGACTCAAATGATCAACAAGATAAATGGATGCAGAGAAGATCAGAAAGAATTTCAAAAAGACCAAAAAGACTAATCGAACAATGTTGATCTATTTACTTTGTATATATTGTTTATCTTATTTCTTTCTGTTTTAGGGGGGAGGGGGGAGAATGTAATAATGTGTAAGTGACATTATGATGTCACTTAGTTCTAGAGAATGTTAGGGATGTTAAGTCTAAGAAATACACTCACTGGGGATTCAACTGTTATACTAGGCATGATATGGAAGCGGATTTATAAGCTCTATTAAAGGATGGTCACAAACTATATTTATTGTATCTGGAGGATTCTTTTACAAGCACCTTCACTGACTTAATTTTTACTGAAGTGGGAATAGTAATTTTATATGTTTAGTGTCCAGCACCTTCCCTGAGTTAATATTTACTGGAGTGGGAATAGTAATTTATATATGTTTAATGTCCAGCACCTTCCTTGAGTTAATACTTACTGGAGTGGGAATAGTAATTTATATATGTTTAATGTCCAGCACCTTCCCTGACTTAATTTTGACTGAAGTGGGAATAGTAATTTTATATGTTTAGTGTCCAGCATATTCCCTGATTTAATTTTTACTGGAGTGGGAATAGTAATTTTATATGTTTAGTGTCCAGCACCTTCCCTGAGTTAATATTTACTGGAGTGGGAATAGTAATTTATATATGTTTAATGTCCAGCACCTTCTTTGAGTTAATACTTACTGGAGTGGGAATAGTAATTTATATATGTTTAATGTCCAGCACCTTCCCTGACTTAATTTTGACTGAAGTGGGAATAGTAATTTTATATGTTTAGTGTCCAGCATCTTCCCTGACTTAATACTCACTGAAGTGGGAATAGTAATTTATATATGTTTAATGTCCAGCACCTTCCCTGAGTTAATACTGACAGAAGTGGGAATAGTAATTTATATATGTTTAATGTCCAGCACCTTCCCTGACTTAAATTTTTATTGCAGTGGGAATAGTAATTTTATATGTTTAGTGTCCAGCACCTTCCCTGATTTAATTTTTATTGCAGTGGGAATAGTAATTGTTATATGTTTAGTGTCCAGCATCTTCCCTGAATTACTAATTAGTGCAGTGGGAATAGTAATTTTAATTTGTTCAATGTAAAGTAGTTTTTATTATTTAATGTATACTGTATTGGGAATAGTAAATTATATATGGTTAATGTTTTGTATGTTTTATTACTAAATTTTAAGTGTAGTGGGAAGAGTAAATTATATATTGTTTAAGTTTACCACATTTAGGGGCCCATTACGATGGCGGGCGGAAGCACAACCGCCGTGCTGGCGGATGCAAAAACCACCAGTTACCGCCGGCATGCAGCAGTCCACACGCCCGCACAATTATGATGCGAAAAGCAGGCCAAACACCGCCGGCAAGCCAGCAACACCGTCCGCCATCAAAGTGCGCCCGCACACGTAGCGGCGCAGCATAACTGACACACACCGTCCGACGAAACACGTCCCGCCCGGCGCATAAATTACGATGCCGCAAACAAACGGCTCCCACGGCAAAGAGACACCGCACGTGAAAGAGAGGCGGAAACACGGACGCAGAGCACGGACAACGAAGAAGCGGCACCCCGGGCATGAATCCAGCACTGCAGGCCCTTCCCATGCTTCTGCTGATGCACCACCAAGGACGCAACGTACCGCGGAGACGCAGGTAGGCACACACACAACAAGTGCACGCAAACAGCGCACACAGTGCAAGGGCGGAAAAAGCGGACAACCCCCCACCAGCGCGTGCACACTACACATCCACCATTGCATCCACATATGACACACAGGCCAAATCCTAACATCGCAGAACACATGTGTACACACCACCTGGGACTAGGAACCAACCACCCCGTCACGGCCCCAAAGCGCCGATGACGCCGCCACACATGCGCACAACGCAGAGGCCAACCGCAGCGCCATGCATGCGTCGCACACAGACACAGGGACACAACCAAGCAGCACACACATCAGCCCCACCCCGAACGCACATGACACGTGACAGGCCGGCCACAGACATGTCCCCAACGCCCAATTCACGGACAACACCCAACGCCACACAAACGACGCACACATGTCAGTGAAGACACGCAACTGCAGGACACACCCCAGTGTAACAAACATGGCGTAGCACACAGCGGCGGCAACACCAACTAGGAGAAGCAGGGCCCCTTCGGGAAGAGGAACGCCAGTACCACACTGAAAAACCCATACCACCCTGCACATATGAACAAGACACATGAAACGGAACACCAAAGAGCCCGGGGACCGACAACAGGTGGCCCAAGAATTACATCCACACACAAGGCCCAACGCAGAGCGGAAAGGCAGCCTGCCGCCCACACAAGGGAGAGCAGACAGCACTGAATGACCTTCCATTCCAACACCGAAACCACAGCCCTACGACAGAAGCCGGTGAATACAGCCATTGTCCAAGAATAGACCAACACAGGCATGCCGAGGAGACCGACCACAGGGCAGATAGCGCATATCACAGAAGCACACAACGGACGGGGAAGAAAGAAGAAAACACTCCCCCATGTCGGCCACATGCAAGTTAATTGGAAGGAGTCACACAGCACTGACCTTGAACTGTCTGAGAAGCATGTGGGAAGAGGGCCCGTGTCCTCCAAACAAGCCAACAGAACACAAGTCCTGTCTCCCCACGACTACACAGAGCTCACAGCAACCCCGGAGCGTGCACATTGCAGACTGCACACACAGCCGGAGCACGCCACCTCTACGAACCGCTGCGAAATGGCAACCGCAACACACCTACCCAACTACGCCGAACAGCTCAAGCTGTACCAAACCAACACGATACATACATTGGGATGCGATCTCCTGTCCCTGCTGAACGTAAGTTACCGACTGACTTACCGCATCACATTGTTCAGCTGCGTCATGCCCGTCTTCTACTGTCGGAGGTGTCCCTACCAGCATCCCGTCGAGATATGCCTCTCCAACCCGGCATGTCTGAAGGCGGACCTGCTACCACTACTCCTCCCTCTGGACGCACACGACAGGGCCTGCTCTGCCTATGGGGGCATGGCGTATGTGGCCAACATCGCACGCGCACTGAAATGGAACCACTGTGCCTCCACACGACGGATCATCGAGAACAGCTACATCGAATGTCACCCAGCATGCCCCATCATGGTCCTCCAAGGGACAACCTACGAACAACACCTTGACAGCCACCATCCGCTTCATTGGCTGGCAAACATGTACACCACCAATGACATGGAAGCCCTGCTGGACGGCATCGCATACCTGACAACCTGTAAATACGTCGGACCACAACGCAGGTTCCCCGAGTGACCTATGAAGTCCAACCCCGCACCCATGCTCAGCTTCCGCACGGACTGGCCAGTCACCACCACAACAGCCATACCAAACGACCGGCAACTGTAACCACACCATCAACGACATCGCCATGACATCGGATATGACCGGGACATGCACACTGTTCCCCATCACATCCAGGAACACCGCATGCATCGTGGGAGGCAGTGGCATGGGCTCTGTGCATCGCACCCACATGGACGGAACTGCACGAACAACCAGGACACGACATGGATCCAGCGCCCATGGACACACACACCGCTCAGTGGACATGAATAGGTCGCCTGGAGTCTGTGGGTGCTGCACCCCTCCCACCCCCGCCCCGGGAATCCCATACCAGGACCTTTGCATGGACGACAAGTGCATACAACAACAACACGACCCCAGTGACTGTGACATGTCCAGTAACCACCACAGTGCAACAACAAGTGGCACGCCGCTGCATGCACGCAAGCACATGCCCTGATGTCATCTCACATGCACGCGTGCATGAGGAACAACCGCAGCAAACCTGTCACATGGAACTGAGATGGACTGTGCCCATGATGCCGAGCGGTCTGGTAGGCTACATGTATACCGTCTGTGTCAAAGTCCGCAGCTCCGCAGCTATACGTAAATGTACATTAGCACAGCCTTGGCCAAGCAGATGTAACCCCACACCCTATCCCATTTGTTATCATGCTCAGTATATCCTCAACATGTATTCCGCTGCCAGTAGTGTCCACTATACTGCATCACAGAGGACAGAAGACTCAATATAATGTTTGAAACCAAAACTGTTTTCGCTGACTCATTTCACAAGTACGAATGAGAGAGGATGAGAGTATGTGAAGTACACGGCAGTCGTGACATGACCATGTAGTCCACTGGTATTGGATGTCAACGCAAATGAGTAGCACTACTGTGGAAGACACACATGTGTCGTGTGAAGTCGTATGGACGCAGTGCTCAGGTGGGTGGGTGCGACGGGTAGATGCGCACATGCCAAGTTGGAGCACGCCGTGTTGGGAGGGGTCATGAACAGTACACCACCGCTTCCCTGGGCATTGTGAGAGGACACCTGTCGGGGGGAGTGAACACGTGTGTGCACAGCAGCCGGGCACACGTACAAAGCGGTACCAGGCGCACCTCAGCCCACCCTCTGTGGACAAGCTGGATCCTGTTGTGCGCCCGCCATGCCCCTTGACAAGGCACACACAGCCCCAGTCGACCAGGTGCAACCCCAACATAGTCAATCCGCACAGGCGATACAGGGCACGGGATGGCAGTGGAGCATGGTGTGTGAGAGGTCTCCTCGCGCTCCTCCTGGTCATATCACGCAGGCAATAGAACCTCAACGACTAGCATGGCACAAGTCAAATGGAAGTGTAGGGGGGACGCACCACAGCACGAGCAGCACTGACGTCACGGGAGGTGGCTCGCACCATCCCATCCATTGCCCATCATACCAACCACGCCACATGCCATTGCGACTAAGTGCAAGCGCGTGCGCCACCACCCCCGAGCCCTCCCCAGAGAGGCCAAAGAGTGAATGTGTGGGCCATCAGCCACAGACGGACGCGGCCTGGCCGCAAGGGCAGCCACAGCCACTGGGTGTCGCAGGTGGCGGATCCGGAAGGCGAAGACTGTGATGCATAGTCCATGCAGGCCGGGTCTCCATTTGGGGCACCACGCAGGTGGACGGCGTCCCGCCACACATCATACCCTGAGACAGCCCACTCGTGCAACTGGACCCACACATACACTCCTTGCCCTCTCTGGTGCGAGCTTGGGGCTGCCTGTGCAGGCGCTAGCCTCGCAGGTGAGCATTCATATTGGGGAGCGAGGGGAGGACATGAGGGCTGGGGCGAAGATGACTGTATCACTGTCAGTAAGTACAAGGGATGACCCAGATGTGGAAAGGAAGAGACGTGTCCCGTGTGTACTGCAACTAGTCGCCAATCCAACTACCCCCCATGTCCGGAATGTAAGCCCGCACCTAGGCCCGCCCATCCGCCACATCGAACATACCACCAGCACGACAACCTTCCCATTCGAAACACTGACTGGGGGTGGCGACCAGTGTACAATCATGTGTAGCCTACCCACGCGTACATGTGGGCCCTCCATGATCCATGTCACCTGCGGCAAAGTCATGACATGCGCAATGAGGGAAGTGAGGAGAGCTGTCCGCCCCACGCGCAGAAGGTGCATCAGCTCCACAGACCCAGCAGCGAGTCCAGCAGGGGTCACATGTGCAGGGGCAGCTGTGCCTGGTGTGAAGGCACATGCATATAGACAGCACATCGACCAATGTGTAGTCTGCCCACATCTACAGTCCATCATCATGCGGACATAGGAATTGAACACAGGGCAACACATCTTAGTTGGTGCACCCACCGTGACCAACAATGCGCAATCATCGACGTACCCGCCCTGTGCATGGCCCCCCACCCAACGGAGGCACATCCAGTGCCACCATCCCACACACACAAGCCTTCCACGGAACATGCTGTGTCCAATGGTCAGTACAGAGTCAGCGCCCATCTGGTGGATCCTGAACAGGAGACACATGCACACACATGCCAGCTCCCACTATGTACGTCTGCCACCTGGCACGTGCAATGTAACCTCTCACCTGTGACGTGTGACTGCAAGCACACAGCCGTCTTGGCATGGGGCTGTCAATGTGGACACCAGTCAATGTTTCGGGAGCTGTGATCCGTACAGTGCTGTACATAGGGTGCAGTGCTGACACCTACTACTGTCTCATATCCCCTCGTGCCACAGGTCCCACTTGTATTGGCCGCTCAGCCCGTGCCCACATCGTCGTCGTCGTGTGCCATACTCATCCAGCCTCGGAAGCAGTTCCATGCTCAGCAGACACTCATGTTGCCGTGGCGTTGCCGCTTGACGAATATGCAGTCAGTCCCCATCAGCACGCCCCGCAAGTCATTGGGGCCTAGATCCCCATGTGCATGCACATGGCAGTGGTATGTCTCACTTGCCATTGCCATTGTTGGGAGACCTGTGTAAGTGTATTGTGGCCGTGCCGTCCCAGCTTGACAGCTGGGCTGTGGCTCATGTGCTTGCTCAGTCATGTCAGTGATGTGTATGCGAAATTGCTATGTGCCGTGTTGCTTTGACATGTGTCCTCTGCCATTTAACCCAGGCGGAGACCGAACATTGACCGCCCATACCAATTGCTGGCGGACATGGACGATACAGAGGTAATCAGGAAGTTTCGGCTGGACAGGCCAACTCTGCATCGACTGTGTGCCATGTTAGAGCCCCATCTCCGTCCCCGCAGGGTGTATCCGACTGCTGTCACCCCCACGGCTAAGGTGATGGCCGCCATGCATTTCTTCGCCACTGGGTCATTCCAGCACACAGTGGGCAGTGGCAGTGGAGGGATGTCCCAGCCCATGTTCAGCAAGGTGCTGAGGGATGTACTGGCAGCCATGATGCTGTACCGGAACAGGTACATCCGCTTCCCCAGGGCTCGTGAATTGGCGGCAGTGAAGGGTGCATTCTATGCCCTTGGCAGAATCCCACACGTCGTGGGAGCCATTGACTGCACTCATGTTGGCCTTGTTCCACCACAGGCCACTGAGCACCTGTACCGCAACAGGAAGCACACGCACTCCCTGAATGTGCAAGTGGTGTGCCTTGCGGACATGGTGATCACCCACGTGTGTGCCAAGTTTCCAGGCTCGGCACATGACGCACACATAATGCGCAACAGCATCTTGCCACGACTGATGGCCAATCTGCAACAGGATCGTGCCTGTATTGTCGGTGAGTATGTGGAGTGGTGTAGCGTGCTGGTTGTGCGATGCTGTCCCCTGTCCAGTTGGAATAGCTACGGTTCTCTGTGTCCCTCACACCCAGGTGACTCTGCGTATCCGAATGGGGCATGGCTGCTCAGTCCATTGAGGAATCCTCGCACCCCAGCAGACGATCGATACAATGAGGCACATGGGAGGACCAGACGTGTGGTCGAGCGTACCTTTGGCCTCCTCAAGTCCAGGTTCAGGTGCCTGGACCGCACCGAGGGTGCACTGGCGTACTCCCCACAGAAGGTGTGCCAGATAGTGGTGGCGTGCTGCATGCTGCACAATCTGGCCATTCGGAAGCAGATCCCCCTCATTGTGGATGACGGAGATCAACCAGGGCCCCAGCCCGCAGACCAGGACAGCTCGAGTGAGGTGGACAGCGGAGAGGAGGAAGCTGGGAATGTGCGCCAGCAGCTCATCGCCCGCTACTTCACTTGACGGTGAGTGTCCATGTACGACGGATGATGTGTCTGTATCTGTGCAGGTGTGTGTGTGCTGTGTCAGGGTGGCCGTATGTTCACTGCGTGCAGTGTGTCAACGCTCCATGGCCAGGGTAGTATGCCACTGTTGGTGACTGTGGCATTGTGCCCTATTGCTCCGTGCGATGTGTGTACATTGCTTGTAGTTGTTGACATGTACTGTGTGATGGGTGTGTGACACACTCATTGAATGTGCTCCTGTTCTGTCTCCCACCCCTAGGTCCCTACAGGCCCTCCGGATTCCATTGCCATGCCACGCATCAGGTGCCCTTCCGCCCAAGGTGGCCGTTGTATTCCGTACAAATAAAACACAGGGCACAAACAGCAGTTAGTGAAAAAGGTGCATTTATTACAAACTGTGACATGTGATTGTGTGTAAGGTGATGACAAAAGTGGTGCGTGCAGTGACAATGAGCTGTCGGTCATGGCTGCGTGATGATCAGGGTGTACCCACTGGTTCTATGTCCATAGTCCAACACACACATGCCATCCAGCTGGCTGTGTGGAGTGGGATCGTAGAGCAAGTCAATGCAGTGGCTGGTCAAGGAAGGCTGGCGGAAGGCTGGCTGGCTGCCTCACTTGCGACTGGAGCGTGCGAAGTCCTCCCGGGAGATCTGTTTCCTCTTCGGACGGCCCCTTCCACGTTTGGGAGGGGGGTGTGTGGTGGCGACCTGCTGGTGGTGGGTGAGGTGTGCTCACTGGCTGTGGACGCAGGGGAAGTGGACACTGCTGGCCGACCCTGCGCCCTAGCAGGTGGTGGCGGAGGTGGTGTTGCTGGCCTTGCCTGTGACCCCACCGCCACCACCAGCTGGCCCATGAGGTCCACGAGTTGGTCCATACGGGACACGAATTGGCCCATATGGGCGTCCATGGACCTCAGCACCCCCAGCACCTCCCGCGTGTCAGTAGCAGACCTGGCCCATTGTCCTTGGGCCTCTTCATAGGCCCCAAGGACTCTGGCCATTTGAGGCAGGGCATGGCTCCCAGGGGAGGCTGGCGTTTCCCTGACCCTGCTCCTCCTACCAGTCCTGCTGCCACCGGCCTGCCCACTAGCCACATTGCACACCACGGTCCTCGCTGTGGCTCCCAGGGTGGATCCAGTCGGCTGGGCCACCACCTGCGCTGGGGCTGGTGCCAGCGAAGACGTGGTGGTGGTGGAGGCGGTGGTGGTCGGTGTGGCGATGGTGGCGGTTGCGGCAGTGGTAGTGGCCGCAATGACCGTGGGTGTGGCCGCAACGACAGTGGCAGCAGGGGACTGGGACTGTTCAGCGTCCCTGGATGATGGGTTGGTGGGTAGGAGGGGTCCTGGGGAGCGGCTGGGCCCTGCCACGCCAGATGGGCCAGCTTGGTGGTCCGTGTCCGAAGAGGTGGACAGATCCTCCAGATCCGTGTGTCCTCGTTGGGGGCTTGTAGGCTGGCTGTGCTGGCTGCTGTCTCCATCCCCAGCGTCCAGCAGTTCGTCACCTGTGGAGAGAATGAGATTTGTTATTGTGTTGCACCTGGCGAAGTATGTATTAGTCGTCTGACATTGGCAGTTCGTGCAATCTCGTACATGGGTTTCCCGGAGGCGAGTGTGTGGCTGTGGCATCTGTAGTTGTGTGTGCTAGGCAATGGGACTGTGTGCTGTGCACATGTGGCATGGGACGGATTGGCCATGCCGATGGGTGTGTTGCTGTGCCCCTACTCATTGTGACTCTGGTGTATGCGGGCTCCTGGCCCATCCTGGGTCTGGTTTGTACTTTGCTTTTGGGGTTCATATGGAACGCTTAGGAACGCATATGGCAACATGGGGGCCATGCCCCAGATTCGCATTTGGGAGGGGATATGCTTTTGGGGTTCAAATGGAACGCTTAGGAACGCATATGGCAACATGGGGGCCATGCCCCAGATTCGCATTTGGGAGGGGATATGCTTTTGGGGTTCAAATGGAACGCTTAGGAACGCATATGGCAACATGGGGGCCATGCCCCAGATTCGCATTTGGGAGGGGATATGCTTTTGGGGTTCAAATGGAACGCTTAGGAACGCATATGGCAACATGGGGGCCATGCCCCAGATTCGCATTTGGGAGGGGATATGCTTTTGGGGTACATGCTGTGAGCCATGGGTGCCGAACGTGACATGTGTTGTGGCAGCATGACAGTGCATGGTCTGAGGTGTGTGCATGCCTGACATGCCCTGCATATTTGCTGTCTGTTGTGGTTACTGGACATGGCATTGGACGCATCGTTATGAGTGAGTGATAGTTGTGTGCCAGCCAACGTATTGCAGTTGTCCCATCTCCTTGGTGTGCGTGCTGCCCTGTGCCATGTGCATCACTGCAGTGCTCGGGGGGGTGTGGCCCATGTTGTGTGTTGTTGCTCACAGTGTGTCGTGCGCTTAATTGACTTCTGGCACATGGTTGGTCATGGGCATGTGTCTTAGCGTGACTGCTGTATGTGTGGCAGCTGTGCGGATGACATGCCTTTCATGTGACTGGGGCTGACGGATGGGATGGATGGTATGTTGTATGTGCATGGTGTGTCTGTGAGTTTGATGGGTTCAGTGGTGTTCGTGTGCATTTCTGTTGTTCCGCTCTGTTGCGTCTAGTGTTGTTTGTCTTACATAGGCGTAGTTGTGGGGTGTGGGGTTGACAGGCAGTGGGGGCTACATGGACAGGACTTCAATGGTGTTTCGGTTGTGTGTGATGAGTTGCACAGTGGCTGCCGTGTGGGACTATATTCAGTGTGGCTTGTGCATGCAGACGTGGCTCCTTGGGTGTTGCTATGTCTGTGATGGGTCATGTGGGGTGTGAGTCTGTTGTTCATGTCCGTGTGCACATTGTTCACTTGTTCGTGACGGTGGGCGGTGCTGCGTGTTCGTCTGCTACGTGACATGTCCCATGTGTTGGTGCGTGTTATGGTCCTCATGCCTCCAGTAATCCAGCCCTGTCCAGTTTCCCACCTGCAAGTTGTTCGTGCGTGCACTGTACTGGATGCCACATGGCTCTAAGCGGGGGGTGCTCCATGTTGCAGGTCTGTGGGGGTGGAGGGGTGTAGTGGGTCGTGGGGGTGGCTGTACACCCACTGACACCGATTGCTGTGGACCGTGATGTCTGCCTTTCGGCTGTCGTTGTGCACTGCGGTGGCTGACACGTGGCTGTGGGGTGTGGGGGATGCTCCTCCTTGCTGTGCTGTGGGACTGGGGCCTGGTGTGTGTTGTACTTGGGCTGTCCACCGTCCCACCCACTGCACTTTGTGTTCCTGCCACTTACCTGTTACTTGTCGGTTAGTGCAGCTGTGGCGGACACATGGGTGTGGTGGGTGCTCGTTGTGGCGCTTCTGGCATATTTGGGGACCTGTTGGTGGTTACGTGGCTGGCTTAGTGTACACATGTCCCCACGCATCTTACAGTTGTTCGGTTTGGGCTGTGTGTGGTAGTGTCTGTTGCATGTGCGTGTGTTGTGTTGTGTATTGTGTGCTGGACATGGGGGTGTTTGTCCCTGGGAGCTGTGGCATGGTAGTTGCGCATGTGAGTACATAGCGGTGTGCTAGTATACATTAGTTTGTACTTACCAGCCTCCACTCCCCCTGCTAATCCGGCGAGGATCTCCGGATGGATTACGACTCGCACCTTCTCCTCCCACGCTTTGAAGGTCTTAAAGAGCGCGGGATTCCCTCCGCCAGTGACGGCAGCCAGCTCTCTGTTTTTGCCCTCCTTCTTCTTGACCAGGCTCTTTACGTCATTCCAACGTTTGTTTATCTCGACTCTGTTCCTGGGCAGGGTCCCGACTGCATTGACCTGGTCTACGATCCGGTTCCACATTCTGTTTCTGGTGGCTAGTGGTGTGTGCTGGACCATGTTCCCATAGATTTGTGGGTACACCTTGATGATCTCGTCGACCATGACCGTCAGCTCCATGGGCGTGAACTTGGGCATCCTTTGTGGTGCCATGGTGTTTGTGGTGCTGGTGCGGTGTGTGTTGTGTAATGTGCAGGGGGTTTGTGGTGCCGGTGTTTGGTGGTGGTGGTGGTGGTTGTGATGTGTGCGTTTCTGTGGTGTGCTGCTGTCCTTGCTGTGTCACTGTGTCCTCTCCCTCCTCTCTGGTTTGCAATGTAGCAAGGGGTTGTGGTCTGTGGGAGTGCTGCTTTTGTACTCACCTATGTGGGTGTGTCCTCATGGTCTGTTGTTTTCAGGTGTGTTGTGTCTGGGGTTCTGGCCTTTGTATTTTTTGTTTGTCCGGGGGGGTGTTTTCGGGATGTGTACTGTGCTTGTGTATTTGTGTGTGCCTTGCTGTGTGGACTTGTTGGCCATGTTGTGTGCTATTGGTTTTGTGTGCGGATGGTTTCTGTGCAGGTACGTTGGCGCCATGGCTTCTGCCGTGTCGATTCTCATCGGCGTTGTTTGCGCTGGCGGGCGGTATATTTGTTGTTTTTCCGCGCTCATGGCGGTGCGATCGTAATTTCACGTGCGGTGTGTCGGCCGTGTGGGCGGGCGGTTTTGTGTTGTCGTGCGTGTTTCCGTCCGTGGCGGGCGGTTTGACTCCGACTCGGACGATGGCGGGCGGTATTTTGTGTGATTTTTCCGCCGATGGCGGTTTTCGGTTTGTGTACTCATAATGGCGTGGTCGGTGTTCAGGCGGTGTGTGCGGGCGGATTTTTGCCGCTTCCATGCCTGGCGGATTTTTTTACGCCGGGTATCGTAATGGGCCCCTTAATGAATATTGTTTAAATGTATTGGGAATAGTTGGTGATGTTTGTTTATGTAGAAATATATTTTTATAATTATTTATAAATAATATTAAATATTTATATAACAAATATGTTATTTGATGTGTATTTATTTATTTTATATAAAGAGTTGTAGGAAACTTACTGTTTGTGTTTTTATATGTGAAGGAATATAAATGTATTTTATTATGTGTAGTGAAAATGAATTTGTCTTGTGTAAGTGATGTATAGTTTATAATTTTCTAGTAAAAAAACAAATGTTAATTAAAAAGGTACATTTATCAAATTAATATATTTAAGTAAAATATTTAATTATAAGATATACATATAAAAATAAATTAGACTTTTTGCATTTATTTTCAATTCTTTTTATTTTTGTATAAGTAGATAGAAAGAGAAACAATTTATGTATTTATTTATTTATACAATGCAATAGACATTATTAAATATACATAAAATTTGTAAATTTTTATTGAAGGAACATAAATTATTTTACATACATTTATTCGTTAATAGAATTTTTTAAGGGAAAAAAATGTTATGTCATTATTTTACAACATTTGTAAAATTGTAATATATGTATACAAATTATATAACCATTTTTGGTATATATATACAGAAAGTAAAGCATTGTATGTTTATTTATTATTTAATATTGTAACATTATAATGTTGTAGTAAATATTGTTTATCATTTACAAATAATTAGCACTTTATTACATGTAAATATATTTTTAATTAATATTATTAGTATATAAAATATTAATAATATTAATTATCACATTGTTGTAATTAATGAAAATTTATTTTTAAACAGGTAAGTTTTATTTAACAATTTTACATAATTAATATGTATTTTTTATAATTTTTATCATTATAAAAAACATATACAATTATAATAATAATAAATATATTTTTATATTAATTATTATTATAACTTTACAAAGTATAATACATTATATAGTAATTTTTAAATATACAGAAAATTGTGTACAACATAAGAAAAATATATGTGAAATTTATACTTTGCTATAATCATTTTTTTTACATTATTCCTTTTTTAAACTTTATTTAGGCAGCCATTTTAAGTTTACAGGGACTATTTTGTAACCGCGTACTGTTATTTTGGGTCATTGAGGGTCGGAGAAGCTCGCGGTTGGAAGCTGCGTCGCGTCGAGCAAGGTAAGGGAAATTTTACTTATTTTGCTAAGTTAATACTTATGTTTTAGTGTAGTTAGGACTTATATATTGTATTTATAGTTAGGTTATTACGTTTTTGGTGTGCTGTAGTTGTTAGTTATATTTTAGTGAGATGACGTGAGTTACTGTTTGAGGTGTAGTGTAGACGGACATTAATATGAGTAAATATGTGTTGTTTTGTTGCTATGAATTCATTTTATTGTATTTAATAAATGTATTTGGGTGTATTTGTGTGGGTGGGTATGCTTTTAATATTTTTTGCAGATTCATTTTAATCGAGTTTACGTTGGAGACAGAGACGCGTTTTTTTTAATAAAAGAACTGTGTATTAGTTTGTTAAACTATTATTATTATCACAGTTTCTTTTAGTTTTCGGTATTTCCTGGAGCGTTTTTTATATTTTTGTATCTTTTTCGGGTTTTTGAGGGTTTACGTAATTTGGATTTCGGAATGATGGATTTGTATGGGACGTGTTGTATTTTTGCATTTTTTTGGGGCTTTTTTAAACTGCAATGCATTAACACCTAGATGGAAGGATTATTTATTTTTGGAATACATTTTCGACAGCTACGTAAACCGTAAGTGTATTTTATTTAAATTAATTGGGTGGGAAATGTTTTTAAAATTAATTGTGTTTTATAGTATATTTTGATAATTATTATTTATTTGTAAATATATATTTTTAATTTAAGAAAATATATATGACAAATAAGTAATATTTGTGAAAATATAATATTAATATATGTGTGTAAAGTTTATGTTTTATGAACGAAAAAATGTATAATACCTGTGGAACTTTTGTTTATAAAATGCTTTTGGCTATTAGGGATAGGTAATCTAGGCCTCTTGTAGATGGGTATAGGGTAACCTGACTTTGCAGTAGCTCAAACATTTTTTTAGTTTGTTTAGTTAATTTGGGACATATTTGAGTTACAGATTGTTCCATCCGTAATTCTTGATAGCTTTGTTCTTTTTGTATAGATTCTAGAAGTTTTTGTAGGGTAGGTTTACCTCTGCTTGTTGTTGATTGGAAGGCATTATGCCATCCTTCAACACTATTATTTGTTTTTGATTCTTTGTTTAAGGTACTTAGGTACACGTTCCACCAAGGAATGTGGAATTTAGGTTGCCTTCTATGCCCTGATCTATGCAATCTTCCCACCCAGGTGTCCTCAAAGTAGTCTAGTAGTGGGCTTATTTTGTCTTCGTTCCTTTTGTAATAGGGGCTTTCTATTAGAATATTGTAGTGTTCTGCTACATCTGTTACAGGTACATATGCTAGTGCTATTAGCTTTTTTATTTGGTAGGCAAAAGTACTGTCTGTAGCATATTGTACACTTAGGGTTGATTTTTGTAGATGTCTCCAGAGACTCTGATTAAAATGATAATAGCAACCCTGAATTGCTGTGTGTGGATAATTTTTTAGTATAGCATTTATCATGGCTATTTCAAAGTCAATAATTATTTTTGAAGGAAAATAATTATTGCTTTCTTCTTTTATTTTAGTGAGTATATCAATGTAGGTAGTTTGCTGTTTATTTGGTAGTAGTGCGTAGATGAATGGAATATTTGAGTGTTGGTATAATCCATGTATTGTGTACAGCTGGTAAAATGGTTTTGGACAGACTTTGAAAGTTCCATCCATCATCCAGGTGTCACATTTCTGTAATTTAAGTAAATTGTTTGCAGTAGCAAACATAATTATCCTTTTTTCTGGGCATTTGTTATCAAAAAAAATAAATGGTTCTTTACTGTGAGTAATGCTTAATTCTGGTGGAATAACTACTTCTGCAAATGTTTTAGGGGCAGGTATAGTAGTTGTGGTAGCTTTTTTTTGTCTGGCAATTGTTCTTTTTAAAGAAGCTATGGACGGTAATTGTCCTGATGCATGTTGAGGTAATTTTAATAGTTGCTCTTTTAGTATTTGGGTAGTTGCTTTGTCAGTACTAGTGCTTGCTTCTTTTATACTTTCAAGAGCATCTCTAACCTCAATCTCTGTTATGTTTGGGGGTGATTATGTTCTTTTACAGAAATAACAGTAGTTTCCTGAGTAGTAGCTCTTCCATAGCATTTGTTAGAGTAGTATTTGCTACACTTCCAAAATACTTTAAGGCCTATTTGTTTCTCCTGTGTATACACATACCCCATATAACATAATAGCATTTTATTTTTTTGTGACATTACAAATTCTGCACCTTCAGTCATGTTGTTTTGTTTTATGCTAGGGAAAAATCAAAAAGAAAATATTTTAATATAATAAATACAACATGTTTATTAAATACTGTTACATCTCAGTGAATATACTTACAATGTTTAGTTTGATGTAAATGAAATTGGTTAGGAAATAATTTCAAGCTTTCTTTTCTATTTACTTGATGTAATTTCTGTTGAGAAGAGGAAAAAACATATTAATAATTTGATTCTATTGTTTGGAGATGATAGGCATTTTAGGGGTAAAGGGTTATTTGGGTGGGTATTTAACGTTGTTTAATAATGGAAAATGATATACTTACTTTTTAGTTGTCTTTATTTTGTTAGTAGTTGTAGAATTATTTTGGAAGCTTTTGCTGTTGGCTGTAGAGGAGATAGATAAAAAAGAAAATATATATTAGTGAATAACATTTTGAAAATATTTTTAGGTCGGTTTGGAAAAAATAGAATATACTTACATTTATTGTTTTTTTATTGGTGAGTATTTTTGAAATAATTTTCTGGCTTTGTAGGATATCTGTAGAGGTGATATAAAAGTAAGGAATGAAAGAATAGTTAATTAGGTTTTAGAAATAATTTTTGTTGCAGGTTAGTAGTATTGTAATATTTTAAAAACAGTTTTACTTACTTAGTGCAGTTTTAAATTTCTTTTTTAGTAATGAAAGTTTTCTTTCAGGAAACAGTTGGGCACAGTTTCACCTTCTTCTTTGTTGTAGTTTTTAAGTGTAAAAGAGATGTATGTTTTTGATGTTTATATAGTGTTTATTTAATTGGTTGCTTTATGTTATTGGTGTATTTTGAAATGTAAGCGTTTTATTGGTTGAAGTTAATTGTTTTTATTGTTTTGGCACTTTCTTTCCATATAAGGGAAACGCTAATTAAGAAACTGTTAGTAGAAAGTAAATATTTTATATTTTTACTTTTTGTAAATAATTTAAATGTTATTTTTAATGTGAAATAATGCAAGTATTATATATTTAAAGTTTATATTTAATTATTGTAATATGTTTCTTTAGCCAAAATATATTGTTTTATATATTGATGTGTTTGCAAATTATTTTATTATGTTGTTTAAGTATTTTATATTGTTTTATAATGTGAATTTATATTTGGTGCTAAAGATATATTTAATTGAGCAGTTTTTATATAGTCGATATTTGTACAAAGTCGATATTATTGGTGTCTATATTTTGGTATTCGATATTTTTGTAATGTTGTATGTTATAAAAATTTAAACGATATTTAATGTAACGATATTTAGCATTTCGATATTGTGGTAAACAATATTTTTTATTTACGATATTTTGTACTCGATATTTTTGTAATTTTATAAATAAGTATAGGTAGTAGATATTATTGTAGTCGATATTTAGACGCCGATATTTTGTATATTCGATATTTTTGTAGTCGATATTATGTCAGTGATCCGTTTCTGAGACCCACTGGCCCATGGCAAAGAGAACCTCTATATTCTATCAGGGGTTGTGTGAGGAGCTAAAGGATGTGGTATCCCAAGTTGTGGATCCTCCTGAAGCTTGTACTGATTTTATCGATTTGGTGGTTAAGCTAAATCATCGACTCCTTGAAAGACGTGGTGAGAAGAACCGTTTCCTGGGGTCTCGAGTAGTGATGGTGAGGGGAGAGGCAAAGGAACATGTAGAGGCCAAACAAACATCTGAACCCATGCAGATTGGTGGGGTGAGAGGGCCACTAACTAGTGAAGAAAAGAACAGAAGGCGTATTCACAATTTGTGCCTGTACTGTGGGAAGGGTGGCCATTTTGCTCGTGAATGTCCTCTAAAACTGTCTTCTTTCCCTCAGCGTAAGGCAGTGGCATATGTGGAACGAGACTATGGTGGGCAATTCCAGGAAGAAGTAGCTGTTAGTAACCCCTATGAGATTCCAGGGGCCGTTCAGAGAGTTCCACGGCACTTTACTATAACTGTTTGTGTAGTGCTGTCTATTAGCAGTAGATCATCTATGACGGTATTGCTTGACTCCGGAGCTACCGGAAATTTCATGGATAATCAGTTGGCTGAGACTTTGAAGGTTCCATATGTGTACAAGGAACAGCCGGAACCTGTTAGAGCAATAGATGGAACTGAATTGTCATCTGGGTTAATAACGCGTCAAACTGAACCCCTGTTGTTGATCTGTGATAATGGGCACTCAGAGACTGTTAGTTTTGATCTGATAGATGCTCCGTCTTTTGGGGTAATATTGGGAGTGCCTTGGTTGCAATTGCATAACCCGAAGATAGACTGGGTACGGAGGACGGTGACTTTGGATTCCATACATTGTTTGCAGCATTGCTATCAGGAAGCAACAGACTGGGTTGTGCCTTTGACTAGTGCGGCTAGTATGCAGGGTGAGCCTGGTGGCATTCCATCTCCATATATCAACTTTTGTGATGTGTTCGATGAGGTACAAGCGGGGGTGTTACCGCCTCATAGAGCTTTCTATTGTCGCATTGATTTACTGCCGGGTGCTACCTTGCCTTGCAGTCGGGTGTATGCATTGTCTGAGCCGGAAGAGAGGCATTTACGTGACTACTTAGACGTCATGTTGGGTTCTGGGTGTATATGTCCTTCTGCTTCCCCTGTTTCATCATCCATTTTTTTCATTCCAAAGAAGGAGGGCGATCTCCGCGCTTGTGTGGATTATAGAGCACTTAATAAAGTGACGATAAAAACCAAGTATCCCCTTCCACTAATTTAGGTTTTTCTGGACCAACTGAAGCATGCCACTATTTTTACCAAACTTGATTTACACGGTGCTTACCATCTCATTCGTGTCCGTGAAGGGGACGAATGGAAGACAGCCTTTCGTACGAAGTTTGGGTTGTTTGAGTACTGTGTTATGCCCTTTGGGTTGTGTAACGCCCCTGCCACGTTTCAGTTTTTCATTAATGAGATCTTGCGTGAGTATCTGGATGTGAGTGTTATCGTTTATCTGGATGACATTTTGATATTTTTAAATCTGTCAAGGAACATATACTTCATGTTTCACAAGTGTTACAGAAGTTACGCGAGAACCTGTTATACGTCAAGTTGGAGAAATGTAAGTTCCATGCTTCTTGTGTTGAGTTCTTGGGATTCCTTGTGTCCGCCAATGGTATCAAAATGGACCCTCGTAAGATAGAGGCGATAATAACATGGCCTTCTCCTACTTGTGTAAAGGACATTCAGGTCCTTTTAGGGTTCGCCAATTTCTACAGGTGGTTTATATCTCATTTTTCGGATATTGTATCACCTATGACTGCCTCGTTAAGGAAAGGAGTTCCCTTTGTTTGGTCTACTACTGCCCAGGCAGCCTTGACATTGCTGATAGCAAAGTTCACTTCTGCTCCTGTTCTAGTGCACCCGGACCCCGCATTACCATTTTATGTGGAAGCTGATGCTTCAATGTATGCAGTAGGTGGTGTGTTATCTCAAAGGGATGTGGAAACAGGCTTTATGCACCCCATAGAGTTCTTCTCTAAAACTTTGTTACCGGCTGAACGCAATTACACAATAGCGGAAAGGGAGCTTCTAGCGATCAAGTTGTCTTTCGAGGAATGGCGACATCATTTGTGGGGAGCTAGACACCCTATTACGATCTATACGGATCATATAAACCTGGAGTTTTTTCGCTCAGCACGGGCTTTAACCCCAAGGCAGATGCGGTGGGTTCTGTTTTTTAACGAGTATGATTTTATCATTACTTACAGACCTGCGGCTCAGCAGGTGAAGTCTGATGCCTTGTCTCGGATTCATGTGGGTTCCATGGAAGAGCCAGTAGGGGCTGAGGTGAGGCACATAATTCCTGCAGAAAAGATAGTGGGTGGTACTTCAGAGGGAGAGTTTTTTGAGTCTGTGAAGAAAGAGAGCGGGAAGACGGATTTGACCCCATAGTTGACAGACCCGTTGTATGAAGTGCGGGCTGGGTTGTTGTATCATGATGGACGTTTGTTTATACCGCCTGAATTGAGACAACAGGTCCTTACTTTGTGTCATTCCTCCTCTTTGGTAGGCCATCCAGGAATACATAAGACAAAGGAAATGTGTTTACGTTGGTTCTGGTGGGAGACGATAGGCCATGATGTACAGGTGTTTATAGGATCGTGTCCCATCTGTGCAATTAGTAAGCCAACGCACACCCGCCCTGCTGGTTTGTTGAGCCCCTTGCCGGTGCCCCCTTCCCCATGGCATACTATCAGTATGGATTTTGTCACCGATCTCCCTGTGGTGGAGGGGCATACCGCTATTTTGGTGGTGGTAGATCTATTCACCAAGATGGCGCATTTTATTCCATTGTTGAAAGTACCTAGTGCCCGTGTATTGGCGGAGGTGTTTATTGCACATATAGTGAGGTTACATGGTTTACCATCTGCTATTGTATCCAATAGGGGGGCGCAGTTCGTGTCACATTTCTGGACTGAGTTATGCTCCTCATTGAGGATGGAATTGCGTTTGTCCTCCGCCTATCACCCTCAATCAGATGGGCAAACGGAAAGTACTAATCAAACGATGGAGCAGTATATTCGGTGTTTATTGTCATCGTTATCATGTGATTGGCTGTTGGCACTTCCCTTAGCTGAATTCGTGTATAATAACAGCTGGCATTCAGCTTTGGGTATGACCCCATTTTTTTGTTCCTCAGGTTTTCATCCAAGGGCTATACCTATCCAACCTTCTGGGCGGGTACCCGCACTAGATACCTTGAGTCGCTCTTTGCTGGCGATTTGGGAACAGGCTCACAAACAGTTGTTAGCCACGAAGGTGAACATGAAGAAGCAAGCAGATAAAAATAGAACTCCTGCCCCTATGCAGTAGGAGACATGGTGTGGTTAGCTACAAAGAATTTGAGGTTGGATAGGCCAAGGAAATTACAGCCTAGGTATGTGGGTCCCTTCAGCATTCATAAAGTGATTAATCCTGCGGCCATGAAGTTGGCTTTACCCGATGAGTTCCGCATACATCCTGTGTTTCACACCTCTTTATTGAAGCCCTATACTCCGACTATTCTGTCCCTGCCCCCCCCCCTCCTGTGGTGGTGGATGACCATGAGGAATATGAGGTGCATGCTGTTCTGGATTCTAGGAGGAGGCGAGGTAGGCTTTATTATTTTATCGATTGGAAGGGTTATGGTTCTGAGGATCGCACATGGGAACCGGCTGGTAATGTGCATGCCCCCAGGTTGGTTCGTTTGTTTAATCTACGCCATCCTAGTAAGCCTCGCCCTGTGGGGAGGTGTTTGGGGGGATGTCCTGTTGGGAACTGATAGAATAACCTTTCACCTTTTTTTTCTTTCTGTCTGCCATGCATGCATGATTGGGTATGCACTTGGAGAGATGGGCGTGTCGGAAGAGCGTATAAAACGCCCTCTCTTGCATATGACCGGTGCTTGGTTTCTTTCCCGGTTTTGTTACCCGGAAGGTCTTTGCTGGTGAACCTTGGGACTTCCTGTTTTGCCTGGATGCCTGACGCTGGGAGCTCGCAGGCTGAGAGCCCATGCTGGGTTCGGCGAGCTTGTGGATTTAACGGGACATATTCGTGTTGCTATCTGAGGATTGAAAGTATTCAGGTAGCCCTTTTTTTTAACTTTTCTCTCGCTACGATTTGGACTTTATATATGTAGCGGGAGTCTTGTCCTTGAACGGAGGATACGGAGTGCATAACGCGGCTGCGCTTCAGTTTTTCCCCATTTTCTTATGCTTTTCTCGCTGGGTCTTTTTAAAGCCCCATGAATTATGTTGCTTGTATTTCGTTTTTGGTGCACCAAATAAGAGGACTGGTACGGATGTATCTGTTTCTCTTGTATTTATTTTAGTGGTTTTTTTGCCGCATCAAGCTTTTTCCCCCTTTTCCATATTTCCTAAAAAGAGAGAAGGTGTTTTTTTTTGGGTTTATTTCCATCCGAAGGACTTTGGGATTAAGTATATTCCCTGGATTATTCACCTTGTGGATTAAGCTGTCGTTGTGAGGACGCGATATTGGGATACAGTTTATATCTACATGGACAACTGTCAAACCCAAAAGAAAGGGTAAGAGTGTCTCTTTGAAGTGCTATACCTAATCATGTGCCGGTGTGACTTTTCGTTATTGGTTTCCTGTATTAATCTGTTGTTTGTTGACTCTTACAGGTTGACCTGGGTTCCCTGTGTAGTACAGAGAAAAGGGACATCTCCTCACCAGTGCTGGTCCCATTTCTGGTCTTCTTGTTTTGTTTTCCCCCCCACCTTCTCCTGTGGTCCTTGTCTGCCATCGCCTATAAATGATCAGGGCGGTGACGGCCTGAGCCGAGGGAGAGGACTGGGATTATTCTTCGCTCCCGCAGTATTGGGCATATTCGCAGTGGTGGCAGAACATTGCAGCCCCCACAAGGGATTCTGACCTCAAACTTGGTGAGAGGGCAGCTCGGACCTCGGGAGCTGTGGAAACCCACCTCCTGTGTTGCTGGAGCCTTCGGAGTCCACAGGAGCTCAGGATCAGCAGACCGGTCAGTTGCATTACGGTACCTGCGGTTGCAGGGGAGTGACTCCTTCACTACAAGGGAGATGTCTTTAGTTGTCTTTGATGCTCCACAGGTCCTGTACCCAGCCTGTATGGTGCACAGGCACAGACAATGCTTTGGACGGAGTGGGAGACGAAGTCAGCCCCAAACGAAGTCCAGAGTGTCCAGACGGTCGAAGTTCAGTGGTTTCTGGTTCAGGATCTTGTCCACGTCGAATCTAGGGTCCTCCAGCCAGGTAAGACCTTTTGTACCCAAGGGAGAGGGTTGGACAGATCCAGGAGACCCTCCCAGGGGAGGGTTTGGACAGTTGGGAGGTTACTCCCATGTCCTTTGACCAGTTTCGCACCAGAGCAGGAGCCAATGGCTCCCAGGACTGGTTTGAACTGGACTATGCACAGGGACACCAAATGTGCCCCTCATGCAGACTTTTGGTCGCTGGCAAGCGCACCCACCCAGGCCTAATACACTAAATCCTGTCTGGGAGGTGGGCACACCTCCCTGTGACAGGATGCCTATTGTTCTGCCTTACCCTGCTCGAGCTTGGCTCAGCAGCAGGAGGGCAGAAATGTGTCTCTGGTCGACAGCAACCATTTTGAGCAGCCCAGGAATAGATGGCTGGTACCGGGAACACCAGGGACCTCACAAAGTCGTTTCTGAGGGGTGGAATTATACCTCCCACACCGGCTACCAGTGTGGGGGTATGATTCTACAATGTTTGATACCAAACACGATAGGGTTACTTTTAGCCGTTTAAGAGTTGGTCATCACGCGGTCGCGTAATGCCACTCTATATGTCGTAAATGGCTGCAGCACTAACAACCCGGGAGAATGGACTCCGTAGGCTGCAGGGGTGTTCTGCTCATGCAGTGGCACCCTCTCACTTAGAACCAAGCACCCTGCCTTCAAGATTGTCAAGGCCTGCTATAGGGGTGACTTATAGGTTTTAAGTGTAGTGACCCTTAGATATAGGAAACCTATATCTTAAGTAAGTGGTTCATGCACCAACTCACACAGGCTGCAATGGCAGGCCTGTAGATCCATTTTGCATGGCCTCCCATGGGTGGCATAAGACATTCTTCAAACCAGGGGAGGCCTCTGGGGTACCTATGCCCTGGGTACATGGGTACCACATACTAGGGACTGACAAGGGTACCCCAGTATCCAATCTGGAGTGTACCTAAGTACACGACATAACATTTTAGGGAGAAAGCAGGTAGACTGGGGTCCTGATTAGCAGAATCCCAGTCAGAATAGTCAAAAACAGTGTAACATGAAGCAAAAAGTGGGGATAACCATAAGAAGCAGATCCTACTTTCCTACACAACACCCCCCCAAATGTAAGGAGATGAGACTAACCTTGCCCAGTTGAGTCTTCATTTTCTAAGTGGAAATATATGGAGAGTCCATCTGCATTGGCATGGTTACTCCCAGGTCTGTGTTCCACTGTATAGTCCGTACCCTGTAGGGAAATGGATCACCTCAAAAGTTTGGGGTTTTCACCCTTCATCTGTTTTAGCCATAGGAGGGGCTTATGGTCTGTCTGAACAATGAAGTGAGTGCCAAACAGGTATGGCCTCAGCTTCTTCAGAGCCCAGACCACAGCAAAGGCTTCCCTCTCCATAGCTGACCAACGTTTCTCTCTGGGGGTCAACCTTCTGCTGATAAAAGCTACTGGTAGATCCTGACCCTCTGCATTAAGTTGTGACAACACAGCACCTACCCCCAACTCAGATGCATCTGTTTGGACAATAAATTGTTTGGAGTAGTCAGGACTCTGCAGAATGGGAGCAGTGCACATGGCCTGCTTGAGGTAATCAAATTCCTTCTGACAGCTAGCTGTCCACTGAACCTTCTTGGGCATTCTTTTTGATGTGAGAGCATTCAAGGGAGTCACTGTAGACCCATATCCTTTAACAAATCTCCTGTGATACCCAGTCAGGCCCAAGAAAGCTCTGACCTGAGTCTGGGTAGTTGGAGCAACCCAGTCCATGATGGTCTGGATTTTGCACTGTAAGGGTTGAACCTGGCCTCCTCCCACAAGGTGGCCCAGGTACACAACCTTGCTCTGCCCTATCTGGCACTTAGTAGCCAGGCTCCGGCTACTCCACAGAATCTGCCTCAGTCATGGCTACTGAGGAAATTCGCCAGCAAATTGATAAGGGGGGCACAGCCATCCTAATCCTACTTGACCTATCAGCCCCGTTCGATACGGTAAACCATACCTTACTTACGTGACGGCTGGAGGCTGTGGCAATTGGGGAGTCCGCGCTCACCCTTCTTACCTCCTTTCTCTCAGCTAGAGAACAGAGGGTGTGCTGGGACACCCTAGAATCGGGAAATTTCTATCTTCCTGGGGGAGTCCCACAAGGGTCTGCCCTTTCTCCTACTCTGTTCAACATATATGTTACTCCGCTGGCCAAGCTCATTGGGAACCATGGCTTCTCACTTGTATCATACGCGGACGATACCCAAATTATTATCTCCATTTCAACGATGACCAACTAGGTAGCAGATAGATTTCATAGCTGTCTAAGCCACATCATGAAATGGATGCATAAGAATTACCTCAAATTGAATACCAACAAGACCGAGGTCATGGAATTTGGGAAGGGCCCCCCTATCTGGTCCCAATCCTGGAGGCCAGCATTGGCGGGATCCTGTCCGACCCCAGCCTCCAAAGTGAGAAACCTTGGTTTCCTGTATGACACCAAGCTTAATTTCTCAGCTCAGATTAATCAGTTTACATCTGCTTGCTATTTTCTTTTAAAGGTGCTGCGTAAAGTCCAGCTGTTACCTATGGACCTGAGGAAAACAGTTGTTGTGGCCCTTGTTCTCTCCCGGATAGACTATTGTAATGCCCTGTACCTAGGCATTGACAAACACCAGCTCTCGAAACTTCAATCTTTACAGAAGGCAGCGGCGTGAACTTTGCTAAACATTCCTAAATATGGTCATATATCTGGTGCCATTAGAACACTACATTGGCTCCCCGTCAAACAGAGAACAGAGTTCAAAGCACTCTGTCTGGTCCACAATGCCCTATACGGGGGTGGGCCTACTGATTACAAAAAACTATTTCAATGGCACACCCCCCTGTCGAAACTTAAGATCGGCCAATAAAGCTCTGGCCCATGTGCCTAGAGTGAACAAAACCAGATGGGGAGGCAGATGCATTTCTTTTATGGCATCCAGACTCTGGAACGAACTTCCCCTCAACATCCGGTTAATTCCATCTAGGTCCCAGTTCAGGAAAGAGGCCAAAACCTGGCTCTTTCCCTCCTTATAGCTTTCAAGCATTTCCCTGACTCTCGCCTTCTGCTCTTTTTTGCTTCCTCCAACGCTAAGACGCCCTTTGCATTCATGCGCTTTAAAAGTCTTTACTTACTTACTTACTTGATAGTGAAGCCTGCTTTCTGCAGAGCATCCACAACATTCTTCAGGTGGACCAGGTGATCCTCCCAGGTGGAGCTAAAGACAGCTATATAATCAAGATATGCTGCACTATAGGCTCCCAGGCCTGTCAGGACTTTGTTCACCAACCTTTGGAATGTGGCAGGTGCATTCTTCAAACCAAAGGGCATTACAATAAATTGATAATGCCCACTAGGGGTTGAAAATGCTGTTTTTGGTTTGGCATCCTCAGCTAGTCTGATTTGCCAATATCCAGCAGTTAGGTCAAATGTACTTAGATACTTGGCTGGGCCCAAAGTATCAATAAGCTCATCTGCCCTAGGAATAGGATGAGCCTCAGTCCTAGTGACTGCATTGAGTCCCCTGTAATCCATACAAAACCTCATCTCTCTCTTACCACCCTGGGTGTGAGGTTTAGGTACCAGGACTATTGGGTTAGCCCAAGGGCCATCTGAGGGCTCAATCACTCCCAATTCCGGCATCTTTTGGACCTCTGTCCTGATGCAATCTCTGACATGGCCAGGCTGCCTGTAGATTTTATTCTTCACAGGTAGACTTTCACCTGTGTCCACTTCATGGGTACACCAGGTGATTTGACTGGGGGTCAAAGAAAACAAATGCCTATATTGATTGAGGACCTTCCTACAATCAATCTGCTGTTGACCAGTGAGGCTGTCTGACAAGACTACAACATCCACTGATCCATCATCAGGGTTCTGTGAGAGAAGGTCAGAGAGTGGGTCACTTTCTTCCTCCTGTCCCTCATCAGTTGCCACGAGCAAGCCCATGTCAGCCCTGTCAATATATGGCTTGAGCCTGTTCACATGGAGCACCCTGTGGGGGCTCCTGGGAGTACCAAGGTCCACCAGGTAGGTGACCTCTCCCTTTTGCTCAGGTATGGTATGGGGTCCACTCCATTTATCTTGGAGAGCTGCTGGGGCCACAGGCTCCAACACCCACACCCTTCTGCCCTGGCTGATAAACAGTCAGTACAGCCTTTTGGTCATGCCAAGCTTTTTGCAATTCTTGACTTGCCTCAAGGTTTATGCTGGTCTTCTTCATGTACTCAGCCATCCTGGAGCGGAGACCAAGTACATAGTCCACTAAGTCTTGTTTGGTAGGTTTGAGAGGTAACTCCCATCCCTCCTTCACCAAACACAAGGGACCCCTAACTGGATGCCCAAACAAAAGTTCAAAAGGGCTGTAGCCAACCCCCTTTTGTGGGACCTCTCTGTAGGCAAAGAGAAGGCAGGGCAACAGGACATCCCATTTTTGACTAAGCTTTTCTGGGAGGCCCATGATCATGTCCTTTAATGTTTTGTTGAACCTTTCAACCAACCCATTGCATTGTGGGTGTTAGGGTGTGGTGAACTTGTAGTTCACTCCACACTCCTTCCACATTGCATTAATGTAACTTGACATGAAGTTGGTACCTCTGTCAATCAATCAATCACAGAATTTGTAGCGCGCACTACTTACCCGAGAGGGTCTCAAGGCGCTGGGGAAAAAAAAAGGGGGGTGCCGCTACTGGTCGAACAGCCAGGTCTTGAGTAGCCTCCTGAAGGTCAGCAGGTCTTGGGTCTGTCGTAGGCTGAGTGGAGGGGTGTTCCAGGTCTTGGCGGCGAGGTGGGAGAAGGATCTGCTGCCGGTGGTTGTTCTTCGAATGCGGGGGACGGTGGTGAGGGAGAGGTCGGCGGAGCGGAGCTGGCGGTTGGGGACGTAGAAGAAGAGTCGTCTGTTGAGGTAGGCTGGGCCGGTCTTGTGGAGTGCTTTGTGCGTGGATGAGGAGTTTGAAGGAGATTCTCCTGTCGACGGGGAGCCAGTGCAGGTTTCTCAGGTGGGGGGTGATGGGGCTGTGGCATGGTACGTCGAGGATCAGGCGTGCAGAGGCGTTTTGAATGCGTTGCAGTCGCTTGATGAGCTTGGCCGTGGCTCCCGCGTAGAGGGCGTTTCCATAGTCAAGTCTGCTACTGACGAGGGCCTGGGTGACTGTTCTTCTCGTATCTGTCGGGATCCACCTGTAGATCTTGCGGAGCATGCGGAGGGTGTTGAAGCAGGAGGAGGAGACTGCGTTGACTTGCTTGGCCATGGAGAGCGTTGAGTCGAGGATGACTCCCAGGTTACGTGCGTGGTCGTTGGGTGTCGGGGCTGCCCCCAGTGTCGTTGGCCACCAGGAGTCGTCCCAGGCTGAAGGGTTGGAGCCGAGGATGAGGACCTCCGTCTTGTCCGAGTTCAGCTTTAGTCGGCTGCTCTTCATCCAATCGGCGAAGGCCTTCATTCCTTCGTGGAGGTTGGATTTGGCGGTGAGGGGGTCCTTGGTGAGGGAGAGGATCAGTTGAGTGTCATCAGCGTAGGAGATTATGTTGAGGTCGTGCTGTTGGGCGATGCGTGCGAGCGGGGCCATGTAGATGTTGAACAGTGTCGGGCTGAGGATGATCCCTGGGGTACGCCGCAGATGATCTCGGAGGCTTTGGATCGGAATGGGGGAGGCGGACTCTCTGGGTTCTGCCGGAGAGGAAGGAGGTGGTCCATTCCAGGGCCTTGTCTCGGATCCCTGCGTCGTGGAGGCGTGCGCTTAGAGTGCGGTGGCAGACAGTGTCGAAGGCGGCGGAGAGGTCCAGCAGGATGAGGGCTGCGGTCTCACCGTTGTCCAGCAGGGTCCTGATGTCGTCGGTGGCGGCGATGAGGGCAGTCTCGGTGCTGTGGTTGCTGCGGAACCCTGACTGGGATGGGTCCAGGATGCTGTTTTCTTCGAGGTATCGGGTTAACTGTCTGTTGACGATCTTCTCGATGACCTTGGCTGGGAACGGAAGCAGGGAGATGGGCCGGAAGTTCTTGAGGTCTCTCGGGTCCGCCTTGGGTTTTTTGAGTAGGGCGTTGATCTCGGCGTGTTTCCAGCTCTCTGGGAAGGTCGCAGTCTCGAAGGAGAGATTGATGACGTTGCGCAGGTGGGGTGCGATGGAGCTGCTGGCTTTGTTGAAGATGTGGTGCGGGAAAGGGTCTGACGGGGAGCCAGAGTGGATTGTGCTCATGGTCTTGATGGTGTCATCGATGTTCACGTTGGCCCAGGCTGGCAAGGGGTCATGGTCGATGGTGTGTGTCAGTTAAAACCTCCTTAGGGAAACCCACTCTGGAAAAAATTCCTAGGAGGGCACTGGCCACCACAGGAGCTGTGGTGGCTCTAAGGGGTATAGCCTCTGGATACCTAGTGGCATGGTCCACCACCACTAGAATGTGACTGTGCCGAGATGCAGTTGGAGAGTTCATGGGACCAATTATGTCAATCCCAACCCTCTCAAAGGGAACCCCCACCACAGGTAGTGGTATGAGGGGGGCCTTTGTGGTACCACCTGACTTACCACTGGCTTGGCAGGTGGTACAGGTGCGACAAAACTCCTTTGTATCTTCTGACATGTGAGGCCAGTGAAAGTGAGGGACAAGCCTGTCCCAAGTCTTACTTTGGCCTAGGTGTCCTGCTAAGGGGATGTCATGTGCTAGGGTGAGTAGGAAGCCCCTAAACTTCAGTGGCATGACCAACCTCCTGGTGGCACCAGGCTTGGGGTCTCTACCCTCTGAGTATAGGAGTCCCTCATCCCAATAGATCTTGTGAGATCCACTGACACTCCCAGCAGCCTCAGGAGCAGCTTGCTGTCTGAGGTGTTCAAGAGAGGGGCAGGTGTGCTGCTCCAAACTCAAGTCTGCCCTAGAAGGCCCCCCTGTCCCCAAGAACTCAACCTGATCAGGTTCCAGTTCATCTGGGACAGTTCCTTGACAGGGACTGAGATCATCTCCCTCAAGAGATTTATCCTCACACTGAGTCTGGGGGGAAGACACAGCCTTACCCCTCCTGCTCCTTCTCTTGGAAGGTCCTTGGTCCATTGTTCCAGGATCCAAGGCCTGTTCAGCGTTAGCCAGCTTGGCCTGTGACCTGGTCACAGCAAACACATCTGCAGTGATGCCCAGCATTACTGCATGAGTCCTAAACTCTACATCAGCCCAGGCCGATGCCTCCAAATTATTGCCCAACAAACAATCTACTGGTAGGTCTGAGCTAACCACAACCTTCGTAGGGCCAGTTACCCTTTCCCAGCTGAAATTAACAACTGCCAAGGAATGGTCAGTCCTGACATTGTTTGCATTGGTCACTTGGTACATTTCACCAAGTATGATTTGTCCAGGAGACACAAGTTTCTCTGTCACCATTGTGACACTGGCCCCTGTTTCCCTGTATGCCATTGCTTCTACTCCATTTATTAAAGGCTGTTGTCTGTACTTGCCCAAGTTACTGGGACTAACAGGTAGGGTGGCAATATCTATGCCACCATCACAAACTAACACAGCCTGAGCTGGAGTCCTGACTAGGCCAGGGCCCATCTCAGTACCCAAGGTTAACCCTACTAATCCCTTGTTTCCTGTACCACCACTTGTCGCTGTACTAGGGGGAGCAGTTGCCTTAGGGGCTGTGGTGGTTGGAGTAGTATCCTTGGCCTTTGGACAATTGGCATCTTTTGTCCAATGGGTCTTTTCCTTACATAAGTAACACAAAGGTTTTTTTTGCCTTTACCTTTACCTTTTGTTGGATTGTGACTCCCCCCCCAGATGCAGGATTTTGGGGCCCTGATGAAGACTTGTCATCTTTACCCTTTTCCCCACCCTTATCTGAAGTTTTTGCATCTTGCTTCTTCTGGTCACCACCATGGTTCTGGGTTCTCTGCTTCACCCTGGTTCTGACCTATCTATCTGCCTTCTTTCCCAATTATTGGGGAGAAGTCAGATCAGAGTCAACCAGGTATTGATGCAACAACTGATTTTGGAAATTATTAAGGATCTGCTCCCTCATAATCAAATTGTACAATCCCTTGAAATCATTCACTTTGCTGCCAAGCAACCAGCCTTCCAGAGCCTTAATGGCAGTATCCACAAAGTCTACCCAGTCCTGATTCTGTGTTTTCTGGGTATCTCTGAACTTAATCCTGTACTGTTCAGTGGTTAAGCCAAACCCATCAATGAGAGCACTTTTCAGGTCTGAATAGTTGTCAGCATCCTCTTCTCTTACAGTGAGGAGCTTATCTCTACCTTTGTCAGCAAAGGAGAGACACAAGATAGCTGCCCACTGCTCTTGAGCGACCCTCTGAACTTTACAGGCCCTCTCTAAAGCAGTTATCCATTTATGGATGTCATCCCCAAGATGGTAGGGAGCGACAATCTTGCTCAGGTTCCTATTGTCAAAAGAATGTTCCTTAACTCTAGGGACACTGTTGCTGCCACCATGGGACTCTAATCCCAATCTTTTTCTAGCACTCTGTGGACTTCTAGGGACTGTTTGTCCAGGGCCAATTTCTGTTGCCTGAGCCTAAGCTTAGCTTTCTCAAGTTCCAGAAATTGGTACTTCCTGTCATAAGAGTGGTCCCTCTTTTTTTTTCTCGGAGTTTTATATAGCGCAAACTTGACCCAAAGGTATCGGGTATCAGAGCGCTTTACATAGCACCAGCTGCGTTACATGAGGACACATTCATTTTTTGCTGGGCACGGGGAGATTAAGTGATTTGCCCAGAATCACAGGATGTTCTGCGTCATTGCCGAGACTCGACCCCGGTTCCCCAGATTCGAGGTTGACAGCCCTAGCCGTTAGGCCAACTCCTCTCCCCTCTTGCTAGATACAGAGGTCCCTACAGATTGTCCTGAGTGATTAGACTCTGCAGAGGGAGATCTAGATCTCCTTGGTAAACTCTGCACTCTTCCAGGAGGGGTGAAGAGGGGGCCTTCTTGGCCTTCTCCATCATCTCCGTGAAGATCTGAGGTATCCAGGTGGGAACCATCTTGTTCCTCCTGGCCAGGGTTTGAGTCTAGGTCATAAAAGGTGTCACCTCCTGACCTGTCCTCATTCCCTGTCCCACCCACTCTTTCCTGTTCATCTGGCCTAGGGGTCTTCCTAAGATCTTCAAGCAGTAATGTCTCTATTAGACGTTGAGTGTTGGCACTTCTCCCTGTCTTCAGCTTTCTAGAGGCACACAAGGCTTTCAATTCTTGGAATGAAAGCTCACTGTATCTAGAGGGCAGAGAGCCACTGGCATCTCCTTTAGAAGACATACTAAGGGGTCGATTCCGATTCCGGCCGGAAAACGTACCGACCGACTCGGAGCCGGAATACATTCCGACCGACACGTACCGGTGCAGCCCGACCCGCCAAGTACGATGAGAAGCGAGCAAAACCCGACCGACTCGTACGGAACACAAGCCGAACGACCGAGCCGTGCGGAAAACTGCAATCCGGCCGGAAAAACACGCGCTTCGAACCGACCGACTCGCACCCGGAACAATACCGAACGAGACGTACCCGCGGACTCCCACCCGCCAAGTACGATGCAAGGCGTGGTAAACACGACCGAGTCACACGGAGGACAAGCCGTACGACCGACACGCATACAAAACTGCGAGGCGAAGCAACCCAAAACACCGCGACCGACGCGTACGCAGCATAGAAAACAGCACAAACACAGCGTGATCGAAACGGATAAGCCCGTACGAGACAACTGCAGGGTCCGACTCGGTCACAAGAACGTCTCCTACATGCACGAAAAGTACAAAGGGAAAATACACAAAAAAAGGCCAAACAAGCAATTACAAAGCCAATAAATACTGGGGGAGGGGCAGGGAACAAAGACACACCCACAACTCCACCCATATAAAGGACACAAATCCCTACCATGATCCTTTGCAAATTCAAATTACCTGCCAGCACTCAACAGACAGCAACCACACACCCACAGCTCATCCATCACACAAGCCAAACACCATCAGCACCACAACAAATAGAAACCTCACATACACCTAGCAAAACACACACTCACACACCTTCACCTGCACACCAACACACACATCACTCACCACCATCACCATGCCCCCAAAGAAGAATCACAAGTTCCTAGATAGTGAATTGGAAGTCCTGGTAGATGAGATCCTCAGGGTAGAGCCACAGCTCTTTGGTACACTGGTCCAACAGACACCCATGTCACAGAAAACAAAGATGTGGGAGAGGATCGTCGACAGGGTGAACGCACAATCACCATGTTTGCGCACAAAGACAGACATCCAGAACAGGTGGTATGACGTGCGCAGGAGGGTCAAGGAGCTGTTGAAAAAGGACTACATCTTGAGCCAACACACCGGCAGTGGCCCTCCTGCCAAGCCAGAATACCTCAGGCCCTGGTAGGAGAAAGTGCGGGCCATCCTACGACCAGTGAGCGTCTATGGACTAGGAAACATCCCAGAGCCTGGTGAGTACACAACAAATGTACACAATATTCTGCGACTACACACACACATCACTGTCAAGGGGAGAGTCAAACCATGCACTCTTAGCAAATACACAGCAACCAGAACAGAATCATCCCAAAATGTGTATGTTACTCAGAGAAACACAACACATGCCATCTCAAAGTGACATTTAACTGTGTCATCACATGTACAAACACAACTACAACAACATCTAGGCAGTGGCACAAATATAACTGACAAACACATCCAGACAAGTAGCCACCACTACAACACCACCACACAGTGAAGCCCACTGAAAGAAAGGAAATATGTGTATGCTGGGCAAGTCAGTGTAGCCAATAGCATCATGGGAGTTGTAGGCACAGATATTGGTCACCCCCACAACTGTCCCATCAACACCACCATGAACCATGCGCACATCACAGGGAGTGGAAAAGGACTCACAAGATGGCTGACACTGGCTACTGCTGTGGGGAGCACAAGGCCCTGCTGGCAACTGTGCAACAACCAACAGCAGGACACCACTGACTGACATCCTGAAAGACAACTTGCACTCCCTGCAATGGAAGCACGTTCCATGGTGGGATATCTGGCTGGGTGGGAAGGAGGACTCACAGCACTGACCATAGTCACAAGCACCTCCCCTCACACACCCCCTCAACACAAACTCCACAGAACCCACCTGGGAGAATGCAATGCCTCACATCCTAACTCAAGATCCCACAAAGAACCACCACCCTGGGTCATGCTGTGTGAAGCACAGGGACACTCCTGGGACTTTTAGCCAAACAACTGCCAGGACAACACTCCCAGCCATCCATTCAGCACAGGCAGACCACCCCACAGGGAAGCAGAGTCAAAAGGAAGGAAGTATGGGCATGCTGGGAAGTGGGGTGGAGGCAATAGCATGATGGGAGTGGTAGCCACAGCTCAACATCCCCCACCCACATGGGCCAGCAAGCTCACACTCAAGCATGCACACCCCACAGAGAGTGGAAAGCCCCATCAAAGATGTCTGACACTGGTGCTCTGTTGTGGGGAGCACAAGGCCATGCTGGGAACTGCCCACCAACCAACAGCAGGACACCACTGTCAGCCATCTTGCCATTGCTCTCACACTCACACACACTGAAGTCCACCCAAAAGCAAGTAAGTATGGGCATGCTGGGAAGTGGGGTGGAGGAAATAGCATGATGGGAGTGGTAGCCACAGATATTGGTCAGCCCCACAACTGTCCCATCAACACCACCCTGAACCATGCGCACATCACAGGGAGTGGAAAACGACTGACAAGATGGCTGACACTGGGCACTGCTGTGGGGAGCACAAGGCCCTGCTGGCAACTGCCCACCAACCAACAGCAGGACACCACTGTCAGCCATCTTGCCATTACTCTCACACTCACACACACTGAAGTCCACCCAAAAGCAAGTAAGTATGGGCATGCTGGGAAGTGGGGTGGAGGCAATAGCATGATGGGAGTGGTAGCCACAGATATTGGTCACCCTCACAACTGTCCCATCAACACCACCCTGAACCATGCGCACATCACAGGGAGTGGAAAACGACTGACAAGATGGCTGACACTGGGCTACTGCTGTGGGGAGCACAAGGCCCTGCTGGCAACTGTGCACCAACCAACAGCAGGACACCACTGACTGACATCCTGAAAGACAACTTGCACTCCCTGCAATGGAAGCACGTTCCATGGTGGAATATCTGGCTGGGTGGGAAGGAGGACCGGATGACAACCAAATACAACCAATGCAGACCATGTACACACCCCAACATTCACATAGAAATGCCCAAATAATGCAGGACAATGTGCTACACCAATATCAACCCCTGACTGTGACAACTTAGGACAATGCAATGTACAGGCCCGCATCCAGAGGCACAGTCACAACTGTCAGGTGTGTCAACCATTGATGCCTGCAGAAACATAACATACATTGTGTGTGTCTCCCAAAAACAGGTGATGATGGGGACACAGCAGCAGATGCTGAGGAGTCCTCGTCCCAGGCTCAAGAGGATACGGAGCTCACTGGTGTGGAACAGCCTCTGCCCTCCTCGGATGAAGAAGACCTACCTGGCACCTCCGGAGCAAGTCATCATGCAGCACCAGCAGGACCACCAGCTGCACCCCCTACACCCACCCCTCCAACGACTGTCAACACACATATCACCCCTGCCGACATGGACAGACCAAGGAGCACCACCACCACCAGCACAGGGACCCTGGACCAACGTGGGGCCATGGACACCACCACCAACAACCCACAAGGTGGCCCAGGGTCACCTGTGCCTGCCACCTCAGGTACTGCACGTGTCGCCAGGGGTGGTGGGAGGGGTGGGAGACATAGGTCGCTGCTCACTGAGGGGTCTGGACTGCATGATGACCCACAACTGGCACGCATAGCCAATGCGTACCAGTCCAGCACCGGAGAGTTCAGCCAGGTAGTGGGGCTCCTCAGGGACATTAAACAGCAGCAGGCTGCCCATCATGCCCGCTTGGACTCACACATGTCCCGCGTGGAGTCCAAGTGGGACACACTGCAAGAGATGACGGCGGTGCATAGGGACATATTACAATGCCTCCGCCAGATGAGCAGCAACCAGTCAACACCTCCCTGTGTGCCCACAACATCTGGTGCTGAAACAACTGCAACTGCCACAGGGAGGGTGGATGACTCTGGCGAAGAGTCCCCTGCACTGCAGCAGCCTGCACTTGAGGGTCCCCCCCCAAAGAAGAGGGGCCGTCCGAGGAGGGGCAAGTGAGAGGCCGATGGCCATGTGCAACCCCCAGGAAGCCAAAACCTGTTCTGGATAATCACCTTTGTGCGCAAACTGTTCACCCTGTTGACTGCAACACAACTCTCCCACATGACATGGGGAGCTCAAGTTGGACCACTCTGATTACTGTGGACTTTACTCTGGACATTTCTGCTACCAGGACTTCCAAATCATCTAGGAACTTTGGATTACAATCACAATGTACAGCACCCACCATCCTGTGCACTATACTCACACATGAATGTCAATAAACTCACTTATACACCATACTTGCCTCTGTTGTGATTCCTATGTTGTCTCAGAAGTGGCGATGATGATCGGGGAAATGACACTGTGCATGCTAACTGCTACAGCAAGTACAACACCGGCATGTGAGTCATGGCGACATCACACATATGAGGGAGGCACACCACCAGGGCTACACAACACATACACACCATGGCCATCTGACTCATCGCCTACACTGATGTTGCCAGGAAATACGTTGCATTGCACAGACCCAACACCTATTCACAGTCTGTGTTAACTAGCCCACTGGTGCAGTAAGCAAATGTCAGTCAGATGTGTGATGACAGACAACGCACATCACAAAGTGAAGCACAGGTTTATTACACATTTGCAACATGTTGTAACCACCACAGATGCAAGGTAATCCCACCTGGCAGCGGGCACACAGTCAACAAGTGTAGAAGGAAGGAAGTCCATGGGTGTGGTGCACATCACCTGTAGGGACACAACAGCTACCACCCGGGAAGTCGAATCAAGGTGTTGGGGATCACAGTTGACCAAACGACTCTGAAAGTACCCTGTGAAGGACAGAAATGACACACAGTCAAAAGCACTGAAGAACAGGACAGAACTGCAATACTCATGCACAATACATGTTACAAGATACCCACCCAGAACCAAGTTAGCATGTCAACACTGTTGGGGAGTACAGACTACCTGCAAGGACACATCGCTACACGCATACAGTCAAGTAGCCCATGGACACACTCAAACAGCACCAGAGCACCACCAACACATATCATGCAAACTCACATCATTGACATGACATCTCTGGATACTCACATTCAGCTGAAGAAGTTGGTGATGAGCTGTGTGCGGACATCACCATCATCATCATCATCACTGGCATCGTGGTCCAGGCCAGGATCCTGCACAGGTGGCGGAAGTTGGTCATCGTCATCCAGGATGAGAGGCAACTCCTTCCGCACTGCCAGGTTGTGGAGCATGCAGCAGACGATGAAAATCTTGCACACCTTTGCTGGGGCATATGGGATGGACCCTCCTGTCTTGTCGAGGCAGCGGAAGCGGCTCTTCAGGAGACCAAATGTCCGCTCAATCACTCTCCTGGTCCGACCATGTGCCTCATTGTAGCGCATCTGGGCTGGTGTCACAGGGTTCCTGAGGGGCGTCAGCAACCACGGCATGTTGGGGTATCCGGAGTCACCTACATACAGACAATTGCACATTAGCAGAGTTGGAAAAGAGGGTGGAACACTACATAGCAGAACACACACACTGGTACAAAGTCAGTACACACCAACAAGCCAGGCACGCTGGTTCGGCATCTGTGCCATCATCCTCGGGATGCGACTACTCCTCATCACGTAGGCATCGTGTGCAGAACCAGGGAAATGGACACACACGTGTGAGATGCTCATATCTGCAAGACAGAGTGCATTGACCGAGTGGTAGTCATTGCGGTTACGGTAGGCCTGCTCTTGGGCCTGTGGTGGTACCAAAGCCACATGTGTCCCATCAATGGAGCCAATGACATGCGGCATCCTCCCCAGGGCAAAGAAGTCACTCTTCACGCCAGTGAGTCGTTGGAGTCTAGGGAAATAGATGTACTGGTTCAGGTATATCAACATAGCCTCCAAAACATCCCGGAGCACACGGCTGAACATGGTCTGTGACATCCCACCAGCAGTCGCCAGAGTGTGTTGAAAGGTACCGGTGGCAAAGAAGTGTAGGGCTGCCATCACCTTCACCTTGGGGGTCAGCGCTGTAGGGTACGGCCGGCCAGGTTGCAAATGTGGTGCCAAGCGCACTGCCAAATCCTCAATCAGCTGCCTGGTGAAGCGGTACCGTCGGATGCTGTCACGTTCCACCATCGTTGCCAGGTCAGGGAATGGTCTATGGACAGCTGGTGCCCTGCAGTGCATAGGTGAAGAAAGCAAGATTGTCAGTCACCCCACATATGTGGCATTGAACACACTCAACATCACATGATACATCATTATGAGGCACAAGTACATGATGTGTGCAGTTCCGTACGGATATGTATGGCACATACATGGCCAACATCTAACATCACAGTTCAACAAGTGGCATCAATAAGTCCCAGGTTGTGCCATTGGATACCATGAGGCCGTGTCCCAGTTCCCATCTCCTGCTGCCAAATTACAAACACACCCCACAGTGACATGTGAGGACTGGTGTGCCCCAGGCATCACAGCTTAACGACAGGTAGATTCCCAGGGACCCTGTATTGCCACATGGACACTGGCATGACATGGTGTATCATGTATACACCACAGCAAAACAACCATGATCCCCACAGGTAGTGGTCCCTGTTGCCTCGGCAGGACAGACATGGACGTCTGTGACACACACACGCACAACATCAAAGTCCATGCACAAACAACGTGGATGTGGAGACTGCCTCCCATTGTGCACATGAAATCAGAGACATTGTAAACACAACATGCACACAGACTGTGGAGGACCATCACCATTGTGCCAATGGGTCACCCTGGGTTAAACATACCGTCCCACATGGGACTCAGGGGGTATGTGACATGACATACACATACACCACCGTGAAATGTGACCATGCCACATGCTCAGATATGAACAGTTGCACATCACAGTGGTCATGTACACGAAACACCAAGGATTCTGTCCCCATGAACACATGCACAGCCTGGGGGTGGCTGCCCCCAAGTGACACCCACAGAACAACATGTTCACCCCCATACACGGAATAGGTAATGCAGCCTTACATGCCGTAGGATACAGTTTGGACAGGCTGTGGTATTGTAGGTGTGCCCCTCACTCCCTGGGAAGTATATGTGGCTGGCATATGTACACCTGTGACAGGCATGGTGACATATGCCAGTGACTTGTACAGGGATGCGTTGGACAGCAATGGACCGATCAGTGCGCACACATTGGCCATTGCATTCAATGTGCGTTGGTACGCGTTGTACTCGCAATACGCGTTGGACAGCAATGGACCGATCAGTGCGCACACATTGGCCATTGCATTCAATGTGCGCTGGTACGCGTTGTACTCGCAATACGCGTTGGACAGCAATGGACCGATCAGTGCGCACACATTGGCCATTGCATTCAATGTGCGCTGGTACGCGTTGTATTCGCAATACGCGTTGGACAGCAATGGACCGATCAGTGCGCACACATTGGCCATTGCATTCAATGTGCGCTGGTACGCGTTGTACTCGCAATACGCGTTGGACAGCAATGGACCGATCAGTGCGCACACATTGGCCTTTGCATTCAATGTGCGCTGGTACGCGTTGTACTCGCAATACGCGTTGGACAGCAATGGACCGATCAGTGCGCACACATTGGCCATTGCATTCAATGTGCGCTGGTACGCGTTGTATTTGCAATACGCGTTGGACAGCAATGGACCGATCAGTGCGCACACATTGGCCATTGCATTCAATGTGCGCTGGTACGCGTTGTACTCGCAATACGCGTTGGACAGCAATGGACCGATCAGTGCGCACACATTTGCCATTGCATTCAATGTGCGCTGGTACGCGTTGTATTCGCAATACGCGTTGGACAGCAATGGTCCGATCGGTGTGCCCGGCCGGCCCATTGCATTCAATGTGTGCGGGTACACGTTGTATCCTATGTACGCGTTGAACAGCAATGGTCCGATCGGTGTGCCCGGCCGGCCCATTGCATTCAATGTGTGCGGCGATGTATCGCGTTGAACAGCAATGGTCCGATCGGTGTGCCCGGCCGGCCCATTGCATTCAATGTGTGCGGGTACGCGTTGTATCCTATGTACGCGTTGGACAGCAATGGTCCGATCGGTGTGCCCGGCCGGCCCATTGCATTCAATGTGTGCGGGTACACGTTGTATCCTCTGTTCGCGTTGAACACCAATGGTCCGATCGGTGTGCCCGGCCGGCCCATTGCATTCAATGTGTGCGGGTACGCGTTGTATCCTATGTACGCGTTGAACAGCAATGGTCCGATCGGTGTGCCCGGCCGGCCCATTGCATTCAATGTGTGCGGGTACGCGTTGTATCCTATGTACGCGTTGAACAGCAATGGTCCGATCGGTGTGCCCGGCCGGCCCATTACATTCAATGTGTGCGGGTACGCATTGTATCCTATGTACGCGTTGGACAGCAATGGTCCGATCAGTGCGCACCCGTTGGCTATGGCCTGGCCTGGCAACGGACACGTTTTCAAAATTTGAACGAGTCTGATGCTGTAAATTCAGTTGGTCACCCACAACAATGTTGCAATTTCATGGGTGTCATGAAGTTGAACATTTGAAGGATGCTGGGGGCGTGTGTAAGTGGTGCAATTCCATGGATTGGCCAGTTTCAGATGATGCAAACGACTTGGACCTATCACTTTGGACACATGGGACAGTATCTGCCTCTGCAGCACACATATAATGCTGGCTGTTCCCCTGAGAGCTCACTTGCCTGCACTACATGCTCCAGGACGACATCTGCCACTACACTGCTGCTGTCTCTGCCCCCTCTGGACCCTGCAATGGCACGTACTGTGGAGAGAGCCCCAGCTTTCAGCACTGAGGAGAACCAGGCCCTGCTGGATGGCCTCCTTCCACAGTACAGCAAGCTGTATGGGAAAGCAGGGGAGCAGGTGAGTGTTCTGTCCACTGCCTTTCTAAATGTGCATGTTGTCTGACTAGCAAGGCTAACAGTCTGCACGCCACTGGCTAGCAGGCTCACTGAGTAGTTGTCACCCCCCATAGTGTGTAGTTACATGCACTGGACAGGAATAGTGCAGTGACAGTGCATTTAAACAAGGTTTTACTGCCCAGGCAATGATACCATGTAGCAACTGCTGGCATACTGTCCATGGCCATCGTTGCACTGCCTGTGTACATCATGTGCCCCTGTGATTGAGACATGTATATCCAACTGTGTAATGCACGGTTATGTTGCACGTGTAGTAATGGCATTCTCACTTTGTCATCCTCACAGGTTGATGCCCACCAGAAGCAGAAGATATGGCTGACCATCGTCCGGGCAGTGAGATCCGTGGGGGTCTACAAGCGCCGGATCCGCAACTGCCAGAAGAGGTGGCAGGACCTTCGGGGCTGGACCCGGAGGATCGCACGGGTCCAGCTGAAGCTGTCGCCTCCTCGCAGGAGGGGCGGACACCGGACCCTGACCCCCCACATGCTGAGGATCCTGGCGGTGGTCTTCCCTGATCTGGATGGGCAGCTGAAGGCCAGAGAGCAGCAAGGAGGGGGTGAGTCCATGTCTGCATTGTGAACTATGTCTGCCATGCTATGTGCCCTCCTCTGGCCTGGTTAAACTTCCACAGTACATCAGTCTTGTGGTCCAGGACCCATGTCCCTCTATTGTGCACTGCCCACTCCTCATCTGATACCCAGGTGTGGCCCTTACAGTCAGGGTATTGTGTCACTTGGGTACTGTGTCCTTGCAGTTTGCTTGACTCAAGGTGGGGGACAGCATCTGTTTCCCTGACTCTGTGGTGGGCATCATGGGTGGGTCCATTGCTTACACATTGCCTGTGTTCTGACATGTGTTCTGCGTGTTACTTTGATATGTGGCCCAATTGCTGAGCTGATCCACCACATGTGCCTGGGGTATCTGGCACACACCCATGCTGCGGGTGGGAACAATGTTTGGACCCCAGGAGTGTGTATATACCGTGTGTCACACATACTTAGCCAGCTGCCTACTGTCCAGGGCTCATCCCTCATTCATGTGGGGCAGGACAGTCATGCCTACTCCAGGCCATACAATACACTCTGTACTCCCACTGCCGTGTATCAGCTGACACGTTTTGCTCAGTGATTTGTCCCCTCAGGTGTCTGCCTCTGTGTCAGTGTGCTGTGGCTTCGTTGTCAGGTCTGCTGGGGTGTTCCTCGGTTGGGGCTCCGCATGCCACCGGAGATGTGACCATAGGAGATGATACTTGTGTGACACATAGGTGTTTGATCACCTGACCGTGCAGACTGGGGTATGCGAATATGAGGTTCAGGCAGCTGTTTCCCATTCACAGCAGATTGTGATGTGCTCAGGTGCAGAGGGTAGTGTTACAGGTCTCCCATATGTCCAATGGGTATGACCTGGACAGATGAGGGTTCAGATGATGTGGTGTGTGGGGGATGTACATGTGCACTTGTTCAGCTCCAGGACTTGCATTCCCCATGATCTACTATTGTGACACAGTGCAGAGTGTTGTTGTCTGGCTGCCCTGCCCATGTGACTGGAGACAGTGATGTATGACTTAGCAGGCATGGCTGTGCCATGGCATGTGACTTCCTATTAGTGATACTGCAGGGGAGTGACATGTGCTACATGCACACCATTGTGGCAATGGCTATCAGGACATGGGTGCATCATGGTGTCTGTCGCTGGTATGCATCACATGCATTTCCTATTTGACTCTGGGCATCCCTTTCATCCGGACACCTGCACTGACTCAGTGGCAAGAGTTGTGATGTGTGCATGTCCACATGCTTCACCGGGTTCTCTGCACTGTCCAAATACTGTGTAGGTGGTGCATGTGTCCACACTGGGGTATTGCCATCCAACAGACACCAGACAGATGGGTGCAAGGCCAGGTGGGATGTGAGTGCCATGGTTGACCATCAGACTGACAATTGACTTCTCCTGTTCTGTTTGTGCAGTTTTAGCAATGTTCAGCTAAGGATGCCAGGGCTTGCTCTGTAATGTGCTGTACTTACTGTGGTGTGTGCGTTCGGTGCAGGTGACTGATGTCTGTCTGTTTCCCTATTGATTGCAGATACATCCACGGCCACAGGAGGGGACAGCACCACGGACCAGGAGGAGCCGCAGAACCAGACTGGGTCAGCAGCCGAGGAGTGGTCGGAGGGACCCAGTGGCACGGAGGGCGAGGGGAGGCACACCGAGGAGTCCTCAGCACCATCCACCTCAGCTGAGGACCAGAGCAACTCGGACGATGACTCCCTTATGGAGGCGGGTGTCAGCAGCCACCACACCCCAGCTAGTGTTGCTGTCCCCGCCACCACCACCACCACCCTCCCGTCGGCTCCCATTCCCGAGGTCCGTGGAGGCTCCCATGTTCGGGAGCGTGTCTCCTTCAGGCCAGGCACCACACCCCCTGCCCCTGTGTCCCCTGCTGCCCTAAGTGAGGAGTCTGTGTACCTCCTCCGCCAGCTCCATGTAGGACAGACAGCGATGCTGAGTGTCCTCCATGCACACACCAGTCTGTTGACTCAGCTGGTGTCATTCATGGAGGGCATCTCATCGGGCATGTCTGACCTACAGAGGGGCAATAGGTCCATGAACTCCTCCCTGACGGCAGCAGTGTCCCTCCTCCAACAGTCCCTCACCCCTCCTGCCTCTGCCCCATCCACACTCCCCAGCACCTTACCCGTCCCAAGCACACACACACTGGCACAGGCACACACCAGCACAGACACATGCAGCACACAGACACACACGCCACAAACAAGACGCACACGCACGCACCGTCAGGGGACTGCAACCACACTCACAGGGGATGGGGCACAGGCACAAACACACGCATCCACAAGCACTGCGCAGTCCTCAGTTGCCTCTCCCTCCAAAGACCCCTCCCTTGCCTCACCTGCAACCCCAAACACACAGCGGCTCTTCCTCTGTGACCTTGGCCTCTTCCCCTCCGATCCAGCTGATCCAGCATTCAGGGGGAAGAGGAAGCCCACCCACACGGAGCGGAGTGCCCCATGCCCCCGGACACCATCCCCCAGGTGCAGACCGACTGAGGCCCCCACCTGCAAGTCCCCCCGGTCCCGGAAGAGCAAGACCCCGCCGCCGCCCTGCAGCTCAGGCACCAAGTCTCCTTCCTCCAGCCCTCAGGCCCCCACTCCACAGGTGCCCCCACCACACCCTGCCCCAGGTTCCCCCACCCACAGATAAACCATCCCCAGAAGGGTCAGGCCTTCTCCCCCTGCCACTTGCTCTTCCGGCCCCACACCCCGCTGCGCTTGTCTGTACCACTGATGTGGTGAGGGTGTCCTCCCCTCTGTCCTGCCCACCTTACCTGATCCCCATTCTCCTCCCCTGGAGGTAGGCACTGCAGTGGAGTCCACTATCACCCTGTCTGACTTGGGCACTGCAGTGGCGGACCTGTCCACTCCATCTGCAGGGTCCACTGCAGTCGTGCCGGCACCCACAACATCTGAGTCATGCCCCCCAGTTGTGCTGGCACACACCATGTCAGACACCTCCACTGCAGTTGTCAGTGGCTCTCCAGCACCCACCACCCCTTCCCTGCCTCCTCCTGGTGAGCCCTGATCCTGTCCCTGCGGTGCCTGGCCTGCCCCCCGTATGCCCCTCCTAGGGGATTGTCCCTGGTTTTGATCAGTGCAGGCATGCGTAGGGTGACATCTGCCACTGTCACCCTGTATTGACTTCCTTGATGGACTGGCCATTGGCCTTTGTTGATACCTTACAGTTCTTCCAAGTTTTGAACCCACATGCTGAATAAAGCAACTTTCTGTTCTCTAGTGCTTTTACTTCTGATGTACATGATGTTGATGACGCTAACCATGCCCTTGCTGCAGTGATGGTGATATTTGGTCTCATGAAAAGTGAAGTGTTACTGTGCAGGAACCCATGTGTTCCAGGGGGACAGTGTCCTATCCTGTGGTGTATCCATGTCATCCTTAGCAGCATCTGAGGGTGTCATGTTTTCAATATTTGGCAATGGGATTTCCTACTTACATTAGCAATGTCACATCTGTGGGTTCCACCCATGCACATCTGTTGTGTTTGCCATTGGTCAATTAGTCTACTTCCCTGACCGTGTGGCCATCTCCACTGGACATGCAGGTTTGGGCATCAATGGGGAAGGACTCATCTGTGTTGTCAGTGCAACTTGCTATACATGTGTGTTGGATCTGTGCTGTTGATTTCGTTGACATTCCCATGACCAGGCTGATGTGACGGGGGCCTTCATTTGGTGCTAATTGTTGACTGTGTGACCAAGTGTTCTGCTGACATGATGGAGCCCTACTGATGCGACATATGGCACAGCTTTCCTCACACAGGAGTGGAGTCCCCTCATGGCAGTGTGTACTCCTGTGACATCTCGTGCGCCCAAGGTGTGTGTTGTATGAGCATGTCTGTGTGTTCACTTCCATTTTGCTGTGCATGCTGGGATCCCTAGTGATGTTCCTGTTTGTGATGCTTGCTGAGTTGACCTATGTTCCCCAAAGTCTTCTCCCTGGGTTCTCTGTGATGTGGGTGCATGGCACATTACTGATCATCAGGGTGTCACCCATAGGTGTGTTTGCTGTCAGGGCTGAGTTTGTGGGCAGACGCTGAGGTGTCAGTCAGGATTCCCCTTTGCACTTGTTGTTTACACCTGTCATGTGATTTCTGGTTTGTGTTAGCTTTCATTGGTTGTGACACGTTGTGTGTGTGACTGCTGGCACTCCTCAGGGCTGCAATGTTGGTAGTTGTCTATGTGTGTTCTTTGTGGGTGACCTTGGCTTCTTCATAGGTGTGTGACTGTCGCTGTGATCCCATTGGTTGGTGTGGTATTGCCGTCATGTCCATGTACAGCATAGTGTGCAGTGTGTCAGACATTCAGGAGTCTGGTTGAGTGGCCATGTGTGATGTGTTTCTGCACCTTGGTTCCCACCACCCCCCCTGGGATTGTCATGGGTGCATGTGCAATGTCACCAGTGCATGTGAGCTTCACTGCTGCACATTGTTGGAGGTCGAGGTGTGTGGTGTTGAGTGTGTGCAGATGAGAGTTGTTGCCCGGCTAGACCCCTGCCTCCATGTTGGCCTTGACTGACAGGCCGAGCTGATTGATTTGTGCTTGTGTAGGTGTGATGGTAGTTTGTTGCTTAGGACACATGACTGTGGTTCACAGTGTGAACGACATCTAGCTTTGTCATCACAGTGGGATTTTAATGCAGCCCAGGGTCACCACATTGTGGGGGCCCTGGGTGTAGTGCTGTGGTGTCTGTGTGTCTTGCTGTGTCAGTTGCTGTTCCTACATGCTTGTGTGACATGTGTGATTTCTGCTCCCTCTCATCTGACAATGCCTGATTGCCCACATAGGGGATTTGGATCCATGAGTTACCTTTGTGTGGCACTGTATGCACATCTGTGTAATTGGTATTCAGGCCTCCTCATGTGTTGTGTGGTTGCCTGGGGACACTGGTACCCCCTCACCTGTTGTGTTTGATGTGCAGTGTGGGTCTGCCTGTTTGTGTATGTGCATCGGCACCACTGCATTGGCATATCTTAGGTGTGCCATTGGCTGTATGTTGTTTGGTGTGTTTGCCCTGCTGTCCCTGGGACTTCTAGGTCATCAGTCAGCACAATGATCATTGTGTGTGTGTCCCATTGCTGCCATGGTATGGTATCTGTTCACCTCACATCTACAGTCTCCACTGGGTATCTGAATTTGTGTGCCCATTGGTGCAAATATGTGGGTCTGCATTCTGATGGTCACTTCTGTCATTGTGTCATTGATGAATGTTGACAGTGTCAGCCCCCATGGGTGATGTTTGTCTGCACATGGCCAAAGGTATGTCTTATTTGCACTGCACTGTTTGCCTCCCCCATTCTATGTTGCTATGGGACACAAGCACTACTTTGCCACTGATGTGTTTGTTGTTCTGTGACCAGGAATCATCCATGCAGTTTGGCAGTTGCAGCTTTTTCTTTGTCAACACATACATTTTGGTCACTGTGATGATGGGGATTTGGACCCCATTGCCACAATGTTCAATATGTGCTTCAACTATGGACCCCACACTTACATTTTGGTCACTGTGATGATGGGGGTTTGGACCCCATTGCCACAATGTTCAATATGTGCTTCAGCTATGGACCCCACACTTACATTTCGGGCACTGTGATGATGGGGGTTTTGACCCCATTGCCACAATGGTCATCGCCTGCTTGCATTGTGGGTGCCACACACATTTATGTGTGGCACTTGTGATAGGGGGTCACATTGCATGTTCACAGTCCTGTTCAGTGTTGTAGGCATTTGACACAGTCTACACACGCTTGTCATGGTGTTGGGGGGATGTCTTTGTGTTGCATTCTTTCTGCTGGTGTGTGCTTCTTGTGGCATGTAATTGCCATCCGGTGAGTGGGGGTGTTGTTGGTGGTAGGCATCCAGCCCCCCATGGGTAGAGGTGGTAGTAGTGGTAGGCACCTGGCACCCCCTGGGTAAGGGTGGTAGTAGTGGTAGGCACCTGGCACCCCCTGGGTAAGGGTGGTAGTAGTGGTAGCCATCCAGCCCCCTGGGTAAGGGTGGTAGTAGTGACAGGCATCCAGCCCCCCATGGGTAGAGGTGGTAGTAGTGGTAGGCACCTGGCACCCCATGGGTAGAGGTGGTAGTAGTGGTAGGCACCTGGCACCCCCTGGGTAGAGGTGGTAGTAGTGGTGGGCATCCAGCCCCCCATGGGTAGAGGTGGTAGTAGTGGTAGGCACCTGGCACCCCCATGGGTAGAGGTGGTAGTAGTGGTAGGCACCTGGCACCCCCATGGGTAGAGGTGGTAGTAGTGGTAGGCACCTGGTACCCCCTGGGTAAGGGTGGTAGTAGTGGTAGGCACCTGGCACCCCCTGGGTAAGGGTGGTAGTAGTGGTAGGCACCTGGTACCCCCTGGGTAGAGGTGGTAGTAGTGGTAGGCATCCAGCCCCCCATGGGTAGAGGTGGTAGTAGTGACAGGCATCCAGCCCCCCATGGGTAGAGGCTGTAGTAGTGGTGGGCATCCAGCCCCCCATGGGTAGAGCTGGTAGTAGTGGTAGGCACCTGGCACCCCCATGGGTAGAGGTGGTAGTAGTGGTAGGCACCTGGCACCCCCTGGGTAAGGGTGGTAGTAGTGACAGGCATCCAGCCCCCCATGGGTAGAGGTGGTAGTAGTGACAGGCATCCAGCCCCCCATGGGTAGAGGTGGTAGTAGTGGTAGGCATCTGGCACCCCATGGGTAGAGGTGGTAGTAGTGGTAGGCATCTGGCACCCCATGGGTAGAGGTGGTAGTAGTGGTAGGCATCTGGCACCCCCTGGGTAGAGGTGTTAGTAGTGTCAGGCATCCAGCCCCCCATGGGTAGAGGTGGTAGTAGTGGTAGGCACCTGGCACCCCCTGGGTAGAGGTGGTAGTAGTGGTGGGCATCCAGCCCCCCATGGGTAGAGGTGGTAGTAGTGGTAGGCACCTGGCTCCCCCATGGGTAGAGGTGGTAGTAGTGGTAGGCACCTGGCACCCCCATGGGTAGAGGTGGTAGTAGTGGTAGGCACCTGGCACCCCCTGGGTAAGGGTGGTAGTAGTGACAGGCATACAGCCCCCCATGGGTAAGGGTGGTAGTAGTGGTAGGCATCCAGCCCCCTGGGTAAGGGTGGTAGTAGTGGTAGGCATCCAGCCCCCTGGGTAAGGGTGGTAGTAGTGACAGGCATCCAGCCCCCCATGGGTAGAGGTGGTAGTAGTGGTAGGCACCTGGCACCCCCATGGGTAGAGGTGGTAGTAGTGGTTGGCACCCCCTGGGTAGAGGTGGTAGTAGTGGTAGGCATCCAGCCCCCCATGGGTAGAGGTGGTAGTAGTGGTAGGCACCTGGCACCCCCTGGGTAGAGGTGGTAGTAGTGGTGGGCATCCAGCCCCCCATGGGTAGAGGTGGTAGTAGTGGTAGGCACCTGGCACCCCCATGGGTAGAGGTGGTAGTAGTGACAGGCATCCAGCCCCCCATGGGTAGAGGTGGTAGTAGTGGTTGGCACCCCTGGGTAGAGGTGGTAGTAGTGGTAGGCATCCAGCCCCCCATGGGTAGAGGTGGTAGTAGTGGTAGGCACCTGGCACCCCTGGGTAGAGGTGGTAGTAGTGGTGGGCATCCAGCCCCCCATGGGTAGAGGTGGTAGTAGTGGTAGGCACCTGGCACCCCCATGGGTAGAGGTGGTAGTAGTGGTGGGCATCCAGCCCCCCATGGGTAGAGGTGGTAGTAGTGGTAGGCACCTGGCACCCCCATGTGTAGAGGTGGTAGTAGTGGTAGGCATCCAGCCCCCCATGGGTAGAGGTGGTAGTAGTGACAGGCATACAGCCCCCCATGGGTAGAGGTGGTAGTAGTGGTAGGCACCTGGCACCCCCTGGGTAGAGGTGGTAGTAGTGGTGGGCATCCAGCCCCCCATGGGTAGAGGTGGTAGTAGTGGTAGGCACCTGGCACCCCCTGGGTAGAGGTGGTAGTAGTGGTAGGCACCTGGCACCCCCATGGGTAGAGGTGGTAGTAGTGGTAGGCACCTGGCACCCCCTGGGTAAGGGTGGTAGTAGTGACAGGCATACAGCCCCCCATGGGTAGAGGTGGTAGTAGTGGTAGGCACCTGGCACCCCCTGGGTAAGGGTGGTAGTAGTGGTAGGCACCTGGCACCCCCTGGGTAGAGGTGGTTGTAGTGGTGGGCATCCAGCCCCCCATGGGTAGAGGTGGTAGTAGTGGTAGGCACCTGGCACCCCCATGGGTAGAGGTGGTAGTAGTGGTAGCCATCCAGCCCCCATGGGTAGAGGTGGTAGTAGTGGTAGGCACCTGGCACCCCCTGGGTAAGGGTGGTAGTAGTGACAGGCATCCAGTCCCCCATGGGTAGAGGTGGTAGTAGTGGTAGGCACCTGGCACCCCCATGGGTAGAGGTGGTAGTAGTGGTAGGCACCTGGCACCCCCTGGGTAAGGGTGGTAGTAGTGGTAGGCACCTGGCACCCCCTGGGTAAGGGTGGTAGTAGTGGTAGCCATCCAGCCCCCTGGGTAAGGGTGGTAGTAGTGACAGGCATCCAGCCCCCCATGGGTAGAGGTGGTAGTAGTGGTAGGCACCTGGCACCCCCATGGGTAGAGGTGGTAGTAGTGGTAGGCACCTGGCACCCCCTGGGTAAGGGTGGTAGTAGTGGTAGGCACCTGGCACCCCCTGGGTAAGGGTGGTAGTAGTGGTAGCCATCCAGCCCCCTGGGTAAGGGTGGTAGTAGTGACAGGCATCCAGCCCCCCATGGGTAGAAGTGGTAGTAGTGGTAGGCACCTGGCACCCCCATGGGTAGAGGTGGTAGTAGTGGTAGGCACCTGGCACCCCCTGGGTAGAGGTGGTAGTAGTGACAGGCATCCGGGCCCCTATGTGTATATGTGGCATTGGTGATGGGCATCCCGCCCCTATGGTGCTGCTGTTTCTGGAGTAAGTAATTTGTGCATCCCTCTGTGTGTGTGTGTGTGATATGTCGGGTACGTGTAGTTTGTGTTTGTGGTTGGTGTCTGACTTACCTTCTGTGCCGTACGCGTCCGTGCCTGTTCCGGTAGTAGATGTAGAATATTGGTAGGATCGGAACGATGGGATTCATGGTTGGTTCGCCTCGTTCGTCTTTGTCGTTGCTTCGCCTCGTCCTCGTCGCTGCGTGTTCGTCTCGTAGCCGTGGATCGTGTTGTGGCGCGAATCGGAGCTTATGTGCGCCTCTCCCGGATGCTTTGACGTGCCGTGCGTAGCGACGGGTTCGGGCGCGTACGGGAAGCGCATCGTACTTGTCCGGCCGGACGGGGCTGCTTTTTGGCTTCCGGGCGACTCGTATCTGCGTTTACGGATCCGGCTCGGTCGGGGATCAGGACCTGGATTGGGTGAGTACGATTGGGTCGGAATCTGTGCTGTTGTGCCCATCGTACTTGTTCGTTCGGATTAATGTGCGGATCGGTCGGGAAACAGGCATTCGCATGGCTTTTTTCCCGACCGAATGGCGTTGGGTGCGCCTCCGACCGAGATCGGAATCGGCCCCTAAGTATGGTGAGGTGTTGCACCTACCTAACCTAGTGTGAACTAAACTCTCTGAGGGTGGAGAAAGGGTGTGCTAAACCCTTGACTTACCCAACCCTAAGTTCAGTAGAACTTACTTATTCTAAGCTAGTATTATATGTACCTAGTACTTAGTGGTTTTCAGTTAATCAATACAAAGATTTATCTGGTAAAACAATGCAGGCTTGAATCCCAACCGCTGCACACCAATGTGAGAAGTTCGCCAGGTAGATGCTGTCCACTAATAAAGTCGGCACCCTGTACCAGTCCAAACAACCCTTATGGTGATTTAAGAGGTCAAAGATAACCGTAGAAAGCTATCCAAGTGGTAGCTGTGGAGAGCAGCCTTCAGGCTTAGTCTTGAAGGAATGTTAAGCAGCTTGTTTAACCAGAATGCAACCTTATTGTATTGGTTAAATGAAAGGAGAACCACACAGTAGTTATAAAAATATGTATTTATTATTATAACACACTTTAAATACCTCACAGTATCTGCTACACGCAGATAAACATAAAGCACACAATACTGTAGCACAGAAACAATCGTAAATAGCACTAATACACAGTGGGCTCCAGGGGGAGACCAAATCATATACTAAAATAGTGGTATAAGAACCACAACTCAAATCAAGACAGTGGCTAGAAGATGTAGAATCGCTGGGACCCCAAGGAACCACCCAAGGTGAGTAAGTAGGGACCCCAAGGAGGACGGGTGAAGTGTGAGAACACGACTGCGTGCTATGTACAATTCTATGGGAGAGTCGCAGTTGTAGTTTTAAAGTTTAAGGACCCTTCCCAGTGGATTACGAAGAAGGCCTTTGGATCATAGGAGGTTAATGTGCCACTTCAACCGTGGATACCGTAGTACCAGAGTTACCTGTCCCAGGGAAGCCGGGTGCATAGGGCTGAATTGGTGTCAGAAACCGCTGTTGATCTCAATGGAGGACTTCAAGGAAATGCCACTGCGGGAAAGAACAAAAGTGTCCGATGGAATCCAAGGGTGTCTTCTGGGTGAAGAGTACCTGAAAGCAGAGGGGACATAGTCTGGGTCACTCAGGAGTGACCAGGGGCTTTGTAGACGAATGCCCACCGATGTTGGGTGCTTCATGTGCGTTGAGGAGGTTCTTGACTCTGCAGCCACTGGGACCAGGAGACATCGAGGATGACCAGGAGCCGGATACAAGCTGTCCCACAAAGGATGTCGAGTGCTGAGGGATCGGTGTCTGGCTGGAACACCAACAAGCCTTGGCAGCGGCAACCCACGAAGATGGTCAAGAAAGGTTACAGTTCGGACCAGCAAGGTCCAGGAGACTCACCAAACACAGGGGAGTCAGGGCAATACTGGCGCAACCAGGGGAGCCCAAGAAAAGCAGTGTTGACCCTCAAGAGGACCCACAGGCCGGAGGCACAGGAGTCGCGAGGGGACCTTGAGAAGAATTACAAAGCAACAGCCCCCAGAGCACTCGGTGCAAGGAGGCCAAAGTTCTTTGGTGGAAATTGTGCCAGAGGTTGATGCTACTCGGAGCCCATTGCACTTGTTTTAGGAACGCCAACAAGCATATGCACTTGCAAAAGTACGCGGTGCACAGGGGTACGGGTATTGCAGCCCCCACAAGGGATTCTGACCTCAAACTTGGTGAGAGGGCAGCTCGGACCTCAGGAGCTGTGGAAACCCACTGCCTGTGTTGCTGGAGCCTTTGGAGTCCGCAGGAGCTCAGGATCAGCAGACCGGTCAGTTGCATTACGGTGACTGCTGTTGCAGGGGAGTGACTCCTTCACTCCAAGGGAGATGTCTTCAGTTGTCCTTGATGCCCCACAGGTCCTGCACGCAGGCTGTATGGTGCACGGGCACAGACAATGCTTTGGACGGAGTGGGAGACAAAGTCGGGCCCAAACGAAGTCCAGCGAAGTCCAGAGTGTCCAGACGGTCAAAGTTCAGTGGTTTCTGGTTCAGAATCTTGTCCACGTCGAATCTAGGGTCCTACAGCCAGGTAAGCCCTTTTGTACGCATGGGAGAGGGTTGGACAGATTCAGGAGACCCTCCCAGGGGAGGGTTTGGACAGTTGGGAGGTTACTTCCATGTCCTTTGTCCAGTTTCGCGCCAGAGCAGAAGCCAACGACTCCAAGGACTGGTTTGAACTGGACTATGCACAGGGACACCAAATGTTGCCCCTCATGCAGACTTTAGGTCGCTGGCAAGCGTACCCACCCAGGCCTAATAAACTAAATCCTGTCTGGGAGGTGGGCACACCTCCCTGTGACAGGATGCCTATTGTTCTGCCTTCCCCTGCTCGAGCTTGGCTCAGCAGCAGGAGGGCAGAAATGTGTCTCTGGTCAGCAGCAACCATTTTGGGCTGCCCGGGACTAGAAGGCTGGTACCGGGAACACCAGGGACCTCACAAAGCTTGTTTCTGAGGGGTGGAATCATACCTCCCACACCGGTTACCGGTGTGGGGGTATGATTCCACAATGTTTGTTACCAAACACGATAGGGTTACTTTCAGCCGTTTTAGAGTTGGTCATCACGCGGTCACGTAATGCCACTCTATATGTCATAAATGGCTGCAGCACTAACCCGGGAGAATGGACTCCGTAGGCTGCAGGGGTGTTCTGCTCATGCAGTAGCACCCTCTCACTTAGAACCAAGCACCCTGCCTTCAGGATTGTCAAGGCCTGCTATAGGGGTGACTTATATGTTTTAAGTGTATTGACCCTTAGATATAGAAAACCTATATCTTAAGTAAGTGGTGCATGCACCAACTCACACAGGTTGCAATGGCAGGCCTATAGATCCATTTTTCATGGCCTCCCATGGGTGGCATAATACATGCTTCAGCCCAGAGGAGGCCTCTGGGGTACCTATGCCCTGGGTACATGAGTACCATACACTAGGGACTGACAAGGGAACCCCAGTATCCAATCTGGAGTGTACCTCAGTACATGACATACCATTTTAGAGAGAAAGCAGATAGACTGGGGGCCTGATTAGCAGGATCCCAGTCAGACTAGTCAAAAACAGTGTAACATGAAGCAAAATGTGGGGGTAACCATAAGAAGCAGATCCTACATTCCTACACCTATATTATGGCCTGTGGTTGCAGGAAGTATAATTTGTCTTCTCTTTCTACTGGCAATTACAGCCTAAAATGCCCTTACACTTTTTTATATTTGGGGATAGTTTTTGCTGCTAATGGATCCTGGTCTGCACACACTGCCCACTGTAGGAACAAACTATCCAAGGCTATCAGTGCAGTGTTTAGTTTACCGCAACCCAGGAAGGGTGGGCCCTTTTGCCCATTCTGCAACTTTTTATGACACAATGGCCCTAATTAGGATGTCGGTCGGAAAGCCTGACTGACATCCTTGGTTTGAACTCTGACTGCCATATTACAATTACGGTGGTCGGAATTCAAACCGGCCGGTCATTCCAGCTGGCTTCCGACGGGCTCAAGGAGCCCGTCGGACAGTTGGAACTGCCACCATAATCCCATATGGATGGCGTTTCGGCCGTCGGGATTATGATGTTGGTTAAGACAGGATTTCCATGTCGGGCTTTCCAACATGAAAAGCCTGTCGGAAAGCGACTTTGAGGGCCCTAGCAGGGCCCCCTCCTTCAGCGACCTCTGGTTGGGGGCTGAGAAATACCTGCACCATGTGGCAGATACCGTGAGGTGCCTGCAACACGGTGCAGGGATTTACAGTGACTCCCATTTCTCTATCGGAGCTTTTGCTGCGGCCAGTTTCTGACCGCCTCACAAGCTCTCATAGGGAAATGGGAGTTTGTGACTGCACCATGTGCGGTCTTATCGTAATTGTGGTTTCGGACTGCAAACCCGAGGTTGGTTGGTTTCGAAACCGCATGGATGTCGGTCGGAGGCAACTCCGACTGACATCCAAATTAGGGCCAATGTATCCCAGCGGCAACATATGGGACTTAAGTCTGGGGCTTCTCTTATTGAAACAGAATTCAGACTAAAGAAAATAGGTTTTGCCGCAAGGTTTTGGCGGCCCCTATTTCTTCTCCCCATTTTATCTGTCATTGTGAAATGAGCCTATCTTACGTAGAAGATTATATCAGAGCCCTCCCACCTTTGTTATGGATAGCTGTGTGGAAAAACAAAGCGGCGAGTCTCGCAAGAGATGTTATAATGGATTGCCTTAGCTGCGATAAAGGTATGGACATTCCATGGCTAGCAGGGTTGGAATCTTGTCTGCGCAAGATTGGTTATTTGCATGTTTTTGAGAGTCTAGAGAGTATTCATGCTATCAATAAAAGCAGCTTCAGCTAGCCCTGTATAAATGTTTTTGTGATGAAATATTGGCCACAGTGTCTAGGAAGTCGAGTCTGGCAGTCTATTTGAATATCAAAAACAATAGCCAAATTGTGGGGTATTTAACTAAACCATTGGGCCACTGGGAACGCAGCTTACTGTTCTGCTTTAGGTCTGGCACTGTTAAGTATTTGATAGGCTTCCCCTTGATTCTTCCTCCTGCCCGTGTGATGGGAAATCTTGACAATCTCTACTGCATTTTATGTTTTTCTGTAGTTTTTATCTTATGTACACAAAGCTTATTTTACTCCCCCTATTTAAGAAGCACTCTATTACAGGTTATAGGGCAGCTTTAGCATTCTGCACCAACTTAATGATGAAAGACAATTTTTCATACTGGGGCTTTTCTGAGAACCGCTGTCCGAGCCTGCATTTTGAGGAACACTTTATGAATTTGAATTGTCCTAAGCACGGTTGCCATGGCCTGGAATTTAATTGTGTTTTTATTACTGTTTTAAAAATGTATATGTTTTATTTTATTTTATCATGTGCTACCATTATGTGTGTTTGTACTTTTGTGGATACTTCGCTTCCGAATAAAGATGAATTGAATTGAATTAACACATATTCCTCTATTAAAGCCTGACTGCTCTTGTCACATTGCCAGGACTGAGGTAAGGATTTATTATTGTGAATCCAAGTACCATCTTTGGGGTATTGTGAGAGTATTACATAGTGAAGCCTAATCACTATCACTACATACCACTCCACTTTCCTACAAGCATGACATGATTTCTTACCAGTAATCTTTATTACTCTGAGCCCAGGACTTCCTCATCACAGTCCTTACTCCATGAATTCTCACATATATTGTTTGCCTAGCCAGCCCAAAATATTACCCCTAATGTTACGGTACATGTCTTATCATGCCATAATACAGGAACCATCTATGACTACATCCTGCTATAACCAAGTGGAAAAAACTGAATCAAAATCCTAGATTATCTAGGGATGTAGGGAGGGAGGAGATCCAGGACTGTGACGAGGAGATTTGGACTCGAAGTAATAAAGATTATCCTGTCATTACCTCCTTGCCCATCTTCCTCGTACAGTCCTTACTCCATTAGTAAATACCCAAGCAGAAATTCTGATTTTGATTCACCAAAACCAATAAATGAAAATGCAAGAATATGCTGCACCCATGTTTTAAATAACATAAACTAAAGGATAATTTTAATGATCATATATTGCTGATAGAACGCGGGTACCAAATTCTGTTGCTGAACCCCCACCTGTAAACAATAATGTGGCATAAATATATGTGGAGTAACCATTGTGGCTGCACAGCCATTGTCCTTGAGTGTAGCCCCCTTGAATGTAGTCCAAGAGGCTGAAACCCCCCTAGTAGATATTCCTTTGATTCCAGAAGGGAGTTTCTGCCCTGCCGATTCATAAGACTATGTGATGGCCGGTTTGACCCACCTAGATATAGTCGAAGAGGAAGGATGGAGACCTCTATCTGGAAGACCAAAGGTCACAAAAAGTGAGTCCACCTTCCAGAAAGAGGCTGTTCTGGAGAAATAAATGATCAAGGCTCTATGGACATTAAAGGAATGAAGGCTAACTTTGTTCATATGAACTGGGATTTGGAAAGGAATCAGGAAGGATAATGTCTTCTGTACAATGACAGTTGAATGGAACCTTTGGAAAAAATGATGGAATGAATAAGTTTATTGTGTGATTACTTAAAATCATTACAATATAAAGTTAAAAGCATGTGTCATGAATTAAAACGTAATCAGACTTTAATATCATATCAGCGAAAGGGTATATACTCAGCCGGTGCTGACTGTGTGGTTAATAAATAAAGATAAAATATCACCATAGTTCATTCGTTGAGTCCCTGAGAAAAATAGTCCTTGCGGAGTGGGGTTTTGTTGTGGTGGAACACGTCAAACTGTACGTCACTCCCTCCGTGTGCCATTTTTTCTTTCAAGATTGAACGTGCTTGATAGATGAATTTGCCGAAATTGGCCATGTTCTTCACTGTATCCAAGGTGTAAAGTTGGCAGATGACGTCCTTTGCGGTGCTTGTGCCCAATGACAGAAGTATGGTCCTGAGATAGAGTCGGCGGGCTTGCCGCAGAGCCTGCTATATGTGCCAGGATTATATGTGCCAGGGACTCCCTCCTATAGTTGCATAGTCGGCACACTGTGATATCTGTAAGTGCTTTCCAGGTTGGATATAGTTCTTTTATGGGAAGCGGTGTAGTCTTGTAGCTAAGATCTGATATAATGCCTGACTCCCCACGGCCTTCGTGAGATGGTGCTTGGTTGTTTGTAGGATTTGTGGGAGGCACAGAGTTTCGTGGAAGTCCCTGGAAGCAAGGGATTCTATGTCCAGTTTGCGGGAGTAGAAACGCAGTTGCTTTTTTATAGTTAGTTTGATGGTGGCATAATCAATTATACTCGGGTCCCAATTCTCAATGGCTAGCTGCACTAGCTCCTTTGATGCTGAAAGTTTAACAGACCAGGGATTGTTTGGTTTTGAAAAAATGGTTTTTATTACAGTCTTCATAGAATTAGCTGGGGCCATGGTTGCCAGATGGTAGTATTTGGTTAAGATAGCCAGAACTTCTAATTTTTGTTGGATGAGTTCAAACTCAAGACGGATCAAGGTGTTTCTTGTGGATGCGGGCAGGCAATATATTTTTTTGTACGCAACGCATTGAATTTTCTCCAGGTCCTCCGCAAGTATTCCCGGAAATGCCTGTTGCGCATAGTTAAGTGATGGTAGTAGTTTGGCCCGCATTACCCTTCCTTAGTTGTTGGGCTGTCTAGAGTGGCATGCAACTTGCAGAGGGAATGCTTGACCATCTTTCCTTTCAGCTGCAATTTCTGTAGATGGATCGAAGGGTGGCCAGTCTCACTTAGACAGGTGCCTAGGTAGTTGTAGCTTTGCACGCAGTCCAGGCTCAAAAAGCCCAAGCACCACTTAATGAGCTTTTTCTTTCTATAGCTTCTGAAGATCACGTTTTTGGATTTGCTAACATTAGCTGTTAGCATGTTTTTGGTGTTATATTCAGATAGGGCGATGAGAGCTTTTTGGAGGCCTGTTCTTGTGTGGTCCAGAAGGACTAGGTCGTCGGCATACTGCATTAAATGGATTTTTTTGTCCCCGATGTTTGGGGTGGCGAGAGAGGCCCCCTGTAGTGCCGCGCCCAGGTCGGTGGTACACAGGTTGAATAGTAACGGTGCCAAGACACAGCCCTGCTCTAACCCCCGATTAGTGGCAATTTGTTTTGTAGCTGACTCAATGGAGAGTTTTATCCTTACCCAGGTTCTCGAGAACAAAGATTTATAGCACGCAGTAGGCTCGGGCAGATATTACAGCTCGCCAATTTCCGCCAGAGGATGTTTCTATCAAAAGCTGCTGAGTAATCAATGAAGCATGCGAATACCGGGGGAGAACGGCAGGCAACTGCTTGTTGGGCTACATATGACAGGACTGTGATATTGTCAACAGTGGAGGCCCCTGGTCTGAACCTGGTCTGGTAAATTGGCAGTAGGCCTTCTGAGTCCACCCAGTTCGCTAGTTCCTGCAGGATGGTGCTTGCGTATGCCTTTCCCTCGATATCCAGCAAAGCAATCATCATATAGTTCCTGGGGTCGGTGTTTGCCCCTTTTTCGAAAATAGGTTTGCAGCAGTTAGCCTCTCCAAGAGTCTGGGACCTCTTCTAAGAGCCTGCATTCTGCGTACAACATAGCAAGATTTGTAGACCAGAAGTTGATATCCTCCCTGAAAAGGGAGATGGGAAAACCATTGGGGCCTGGTGCACCTTTTTTCTGGATCCTATTTAAAAAAGTGCGGACAGCCGCCACGCTTGGAGTTGTGAGTTCCACTGAGAGACTGAGGCGATTAATCCTGGCAGTTTCTGGATTGCTGTGCATGTGTTGACCCTTTACATGTGTGAGTTTCTGATCACTGATGTATACAGACTTCGCATGTGCTTCCTAGATCCCTGCGGGTATCGGATTCCCTCTGTTAGAGGATCCATGTATTAGGCTGTTTAAATATCCCCAGAATTATTGGGCCTTGTTCGGTGCAAGCAGGTCTAAAATTGCTATCCATTTCCCCTCAGTGGCTTCACGTTTTAGATTCCAGACGAGATGCTTGTGGGCCTTTGTTGCTAGTTACAGCAGCTTCTTAGAGGCTTTGGTTCTTTTTTTTGTGTGTTCTTTGGCTTCTTTTTAATTGCTGCGCACTTTGTTTGATCTGTAGAGCTGAGCCTTGAATGTGAACTCCCATGCTGTTTTGGTAAGGGGGAGCTTTCATGAAGCAGAGTGGCCAGTTCTAGAGTGAGTTGTTTCCATTCCCCTATGATGTCCGGCACGGTGGGCCTCGTCGCCCAGCCAATCCATGTGGATTTCCATGAGTCAAATTTGTTGATGGTGGTGTTCACCCATTTGATTCTCCTCATGAGTCTGAACAGTTCCTCACCATTTGAGTGCCTGAGGTGGCTAAGGATATGTTGGTTATCCACTGAGGTCTTTAGACTCAGCACAAGGGCTGCGTGGTCACTTTCACTCTGAGGGAGCACTTCGTAACTTAACATAAGCTTTCCTAATCACTGGCTCAATAGGATATAGACAATGGTTGTCTGGTTGCTATAGGTTGGTGGGTGGACTATGCCCGGCATGGATAGTGTAGATAGGAAGTTTGCTGATTCTAGGTTATACGTCTGTAGGAGGGTGTTAAATCTCCCAGTGCTCCCAGTTGTACTACTGTCAGCGAATGTCCCCCAAGGTGGTGCATGTTAAGGTCCCAGAGGATGATGATTTCCAGGGATGCGGGTTGTATTATCAGGTTTTTGATCTGCTTGATCAGCCCGATGAGCATGTTGTTGGTTCCTTGTCCATGGGGGGTTGTAATAAACATTGATCAGTAGGATAAATAGTGGTCCTTCAGCGCACTTGAGTCCTTTCAGAATGCCAGCTAAAACCATGTCGTAGGTGTTTTTTATTTCCGTAAAGCTCCGCTTCAAGGAATGCTTTAGGTATAAGGAAATGCCCCCAGAAGGTCTCCCAAAAAGACTGGTTTTAATTGCAGGTTTATAAAATTCCGCTTAGCCTGTAAGGGGGTTAGATGTAGTTGCCTAAGTTTCTTGCACGCAAATAAGGTCCACCCCTTCAAAGAGCATAATCGCCGTCGGGCTTTGTAGGGTCTTATGCATGCCTGCCACGCTCCAAGTGAGGATGTTTAATGTTCGAGTGCTTTAAGCTGTGCTCTTGTAACGGAGGAAGTCCATGCTAGGGTAGAGGCCATATCTTGTCGGCCATGTTGGAGGCAACCCAGCCCCAGTAGGTTAAAATTGGGGAAGGTGGTGAACGAGAGAGTGGACTGTCTGTTGGTTGCTATGAAGGACCTACCGCCATGCTGGCCGTCCACCCTACACTTGATTTTCATGTTTGCATTTCCCAGGTAAGTTGCCCCTCTGCTGGTCCCTTTCAGGACCGAGACTATCGAGATATTGTTGGGGGGTGCATGTAAGATGAATGGGTACTTTTCCTTGTCGACAATCTGAATGTCGATCCCCCATTCTGCAAACTGATCTTTTTCTTTAAGCACGCTTGCTGATAGACTTGTATTGCGCCAGGCTATGATGATTTGTTCCCTCCTAGGAGGTGTTGTCAAGGTTGTAAATTGTACCCTGGAAATATCCCTGGAGGTAATATGAGACAGCGAGTGAATGTGGTGTAAAATTTTAAGCATGTGTGCTCTGTTGAGGACATCCATATTGTCTTTTGAAGATTACAATGGAGTCATGCTGGTCTTAGACAGTTGTCCATCCCCTAGAACAGAGTTATTTTGCGCGAGACTAATGTCCATGCAAGAGCGCCTTTGTAAGGCTGAGATTGTAGGGGCGTGAGCATAAATGCTACATGGGTCTTGTCGATATCCTGAGGTGCTCGATTCTGCCCCTTGTGCCGAGCTTAAGGGTGCTTTGTCCCTGGGGGCTATGTCGAACCTGATGGGCTGTTCTGTTGGACTTACTCTGTTGCTGAGATTTCCTTCATTGAGTGTTTCTATCCCCAGGCCATTTCGTGATGTTATTGGAAGAGTTAAATGAGTGCCTGGACCTTGGGGGTACTGAGAGGCCGTGGAGTGGTGTCCCTCGAGGTGCTGAGTTAGGGTGGACGTGCCTGAATCACTGGCCAACGGGCTCTGTTGGTGTTCGTTGGTGTTTTTGCCCCATAGAACGGGATTTTGAGTGTTGACTATCTGCGGCTTTTTAGTCCAAGCCTGAAGTGGTTTTTCCCCTTGCGAAGAGGTCAATATCTGTGCCTTGCAGGCCCCCGTGGTAGCCTGCACGTGTGTCTGCCACAAGGTATTTATTTTTGTCGTTGGGGGACCCGGTACTGAGACGGCCAGCTGATGTGCGTGTTTAAGAAATATGGGGAAGAATGGTGGGCTGTTTCCGAGATCAATATTCCGCTTTGGTGACTCTTTTCTTCCTGCAGTGTTACTTGATTTGCACCAAGAAGTTATTGTTAGTTGTCGCTTTAAATGTTTTTGTTGCTTTTTGAGGCGTTTCTTTTCTCTACGTGCCATGGGCAGTGATGTTTGAGGTGCCCCCTGCGGTGCAGTGGCCCCTAGGTTGTGAGGTTTTGAGTCCGCTGTTTGGTTGCTGTTCCCTGCAAATGAGTCTGAATGGGATTGCCGGGTTGCGTTGATTGTAGCCTGCTGCTGCAATTGGCTGGGAGCGGGGGCCGGGTCTCTATTTACGTCTGTAAGCTCATTTACTTTGTCCCCAAGGTCTTTGAGCCTGAGCAGGTTTTGATTTTAAATTTAAGCTCCTCTACCAACGAGGTAAGTACCCTGGGGAGGGATGCATGTTTGTCTACTATCTCGGGGCATCGGCATTCAAATGAAGGGGTCGGACTGCTACTGACTGCTGCAATGCTATCGACTTTCTTGGTCATGTCAGCCATTGTAAGTGCCATTAATTGTATGGTTTCCATCTGTAATTTCAATTTCTCCGATTGCCATGTTAGAGCATTTATGGCTGCTGTCAAGGTGGTGTTCACTGATTTTAGCAAATTATCTTGAGCGCGTGAAAGCTCGAATGGTTGTAGTGAAGGTGATCTATCCAGAGAGTAACTTGCTTCTGCCTCTTAGAGGGAGTCTAAGATGATACATGAACCCTCATTTCGCATGTGCGAGGTTTGATCTTGATGAAACTCTGCCTTTGTAGCTTTATTTTCTGTGCGTGAAGTGTGGGAGATCAATTTTGAGATGTTGAGCGGGCTGATAATGCCATCCAGTCCTTCTAAGGGCGTGGCAGTGGTGGTTTAAAGGCTTCCTTGTTGCATTGTTTTCTCTGTGTTGGGGGGCTCCAATGCTGTGCTTTGGTGCGCTCCCAGGTTATGAGAAGAGTGGGGCCATTCCTTTTCTCGGTGGGGGCTGGCCTCCCTGGAGTGGCTAAGCGCTGTATTGATAGCTGGTGTATGGGAGAATACTGTTTCCGTTGATGCAGATGCGACTCCGGTCCCAGTGTTGCTACCTGTGCTCGTCGAGGGTGTGCCTTGCATTTTGACGGGTGAGGAGGCGTCACTAGCATTGTCTTTTGGGCACTCTGCATCCTTACTGATGGTACACAGCATGCGCTCTGTAAAAGTCAAGTCCGGGGACCGTACCCAGCTGTGCAAATCGCATGTCTTTGAGTTGATGAGCCGGGTCGTTGTTCCCCCAAATGCATCTGAGTGCAATGGCGTGCCCTCAGAGGTGGATTTGGATCCCTGCATTGACCTGGTCGCTGACAAGCGTGTACTTTTTTTTACAATTTTGCTGGTGGTGCCCTTGTCCCGGTCTTGAATACGTGGGGGAGAAGGGGCACGAGGGCAATTGAGTCAGGTCCCAAGGTGGAGACTGGAGTTTAGGTTTACACCTAGTTTTCTTAGGCGTCCTGCCAGTTTTGGCCACCTGCTATGCTACCCCCAGACTTTTTCCCAGAGGCAAGAAAGCAGATCACCCCTGTGTGGGAGGGTGGAGGGTGGGTATAGCTGTCACAGGGATTTTTATCTATTTTGCGGTGGGTTATGGATGGTGTCCTAGTTGCCCTGCCTCGATGTTTTGCGGCGAGCTGTTGAGGGCTGGCGGGCTAGCTATATTAGTGTGGCATAATTGAGCCTACCTGTGCTTTAGTTTGTTGCCTTTGAAAAATTTCAATGCGGCTTTCTCAGACTCTGGACAGACTTGCTGCTTGGACATCAGCTGTTTGAGGAATGGCTGGTAGAAACGGCCTGAGCCATCCAGGCAGATAGTTCCTAGATTCCATGAATACCCTTGAGTCCAGTGCGATCCATTAAAATGCCTCTCCATCCTATCCGGCCCAGCCTGGCTCGGTCTCTCTCCCCCATCCACCTCAGCCCTTCCCCTAGGTTTTTTCGGGGGGGGGGGAGATGAGGGGCAGCAAGGTGTGAGCAAGGTGTGCGCCGTCCTGGGGGCTCCTTGAGTCTCTGACCGGGCCCTCAAGCGGGGCCAAGGGGAGCAAACCACAGAGCGAGAAGGAGGAGGGGCAGCGGACGGGGAGCAGTCGCAAGCCAACCCGCAAGCCACACCGGCCTAATGCCGGCCGCCTCCGCGAGTCTCGAGCAGAGCCATGGCTCTAGCCTTCAGTGGCACCGCTGCCCCCGCTGCAGCCACCGGTCTAGATGCTCCAACGCTTCTCTGGGGGCAGAAGAGATCCCTGGTGTGAACTGCAGGCTGCGGTCAGTCGGCCAGCACCAACGGCAACCACTGCTCTTGCCGTTCACGCACAAACGCTGCTCCTCGCTACTCCTCTTGCGTGCTCCTCCTGCCAGACGGATTCGTCACAACTCATCTGGAAACATATGCCATTGGGATGCCCACCGGCTGCACTTAATTTGGAATTAAGTACTTTGACCGTGACGGTGCTGATCCAGCGGGCTACTAGCAACAAGCATTCATACACAAAATACTCACCTGGGCCCATTCATTCACGCTAACTAATAATCACCGCTGGTGGGAATCAGTTGTACTCTTTATCAAAATCCCTGCTACCAATTTCCTTTTCTGATTGAAGAGTAATGACTTACCAATGGACCTTTGATAATGTGGGATAAAATGAGATCATACAAATACAATTTCATAAACACCTGAAATAACCACTGACTCAGGAAAGTTTTAAAATGTTTATCTAAATTAATTTAGCAGAGTAATTTACAAGCCTTATGGCACTTAATCGCATATCAAGGAGGAAGTACACTATAATATCACCTATTAATCACAAATGACGGTCCCTAAGAAAGGAGAAGATAGAGACAGCAGTACAAACTAAAATTATGCTTTATAGTTACCTAAGAGTTGTGAGAACCAAACCCCTTGGCCAAGGAGTTGGAAAAGGGTCCCAAGAAAGATGAAGACCAAAGACCTCCGGACCAGGTTCAGGACAGGATAGGTGACCTCTCTACCAACGACGCCTGCATCGTTCCCCTCTCTGACACTTCGTTCCTCCTCGATTCTTCCATGTCTTCTTTCTAATGGAATCCGCCGCCCCCACCTCAGGACCTCTTTGGACAGCGGTTCAGTCTGCAATCGATCAGCTCGTTCTGTGGTCCTCAAAGCTGACAGCCTCAACGCCGTGCTCTGTGCTAACTAATTAGCTAATTCTATATCTATTATACCCTTCTACACCCAGGTACCTCCCATTAATGTTTCAAAATTATGGATCCATTACTTCTGATTGGACAGGGACAGGGGGTTGAGCCTCACACCATGACAATTTAGTTCAATTTCTTTAAGCCCATTGTTTAAAATGGTGAATAGACATAATATCGAATTGTAAATATCGAATTGTAGTAATATCGAAGTTGTAATATCGAATGTTAGATAATATCGAATACATGAATATCGCAATCAAAAATATCGTTTTTTTTTCTAAAAAATATCGAAGTATAAAATATCGAATAAGTAATATAGTCAGTAGATAATATCGAATTGTTAGTGTTGTAAAAAATATCGACCAAAAAATATAGAAACTGTAAAATATTATTTTTTAGTTAATAATTAAATATTTTGTATTGTTATTAATTTTGTATTATTTTAATTGTTTTAATATTAGTGTGAAAATGTATAAAACATTTTTTGTAACATATGTTTTAGGAGCGGGATGTTTGGTTATTAGGGGATAAGGGTGGGGAGTATTTTAAAAATATTAGTGTAAATTTAGATATTAATTTACATTTTTTGAAATTAGAAATTAATTTAAAAAACGAAATTTATATTAAAAATATAAAATATATGATTTGTTTTAGCAGTGGGATGTTGGGTTATTAGGGGATAAGGGTGGGGAGTATTTTAAAAATATTAGTGTAAATTTAGATATTAATGTAAATTTTTTAGAAATTAGAAATTAATTTAAAAAACCAAATTTATATTAAAAATGTAAAATATATGTTTTCTTTTAGGAGCGGGATGTTGGGTTATTAGGGGATAAGGGTGGGGAGTATTTTAAAAAATATTAGTGTAAATTTAGATATTAATTACAAAAAATTGAAATTAGAAATTAATTAAAAAAACGAAATTTATATTAAAATTATTAAATATATGTTTTGTTTTAGCAGTGGGATGTTGGGTTATTAGGGGATAAGGTTGGGGAGTATTTTAAAAATATAACTGTAAATTTAGATATTAATTTAAATTTTTTGAAATTAGAAATTAATTTAAAAACTAAATTTATATTAAAAATATAAAATATATGTTTTGTTTTAATAGTGGGATGTTGGGTTATTAGGGGATAAGGGTGGGGAGTATTTTAAAAATATTAGTGTAAATTTAGATATTAATTAAAAAAAATTGAAATTAGAAATTAATTAAAAAACAAAATTTATATTAAAAATATAAAATATATGTATTGTTTTAGGAGTGGGATGTTGGGTTATTAGGGGATAAGGGTGGGGAGTATTTTAAAAATAATAGTGTAAATTTAGATATTAATTTAAAAATTTTGAAATTAGAATTAAAAAAAAAAGAAATTTATATTAAAAATATAAAATATATGTTTTGTTTTAGGAGTGGGATGTTTGGTTATTAGGGGATAAGGGTGGGGAGTGTTATTTAAATATTATTTTAAAATTATTTATTAAATTGAAATTTAAAAAATTGTAAATAATTAGAAGAAATAAAGTTATTTATAAATAGAAATTGTAGGTTGTTTTTAGTACTGGGATGTTGGGTTATTAGGGGAAAATGGTAAAGTTGTTAACATTGTAAAATATATATATTTAGGTGTCCATTACGATACCGGGCGGAATAAAATCCGCCAACTCACATAGCGGTAAAAATCCGCCCGCCTACACCGTGTGAAAACCGACCGAGCAATCACGATGCCGCGAAGCGAAAACCGCCCGCGGCGGAAAAAAACCAAAAAATACCGCCCGTTCATGTCCGATACTAAGTCCATCCGTCCGCCACGGACGCAAATACGCACGACAACCCAAAACCGTCCGCCCTGACGACCGAGACACCGGCCGTGAAATTAGGATCGCCCCGACATGAGCGCGGTAAATCCACAAATACACCGCCCGCCATCGTAAACAACAGTGATGAAAATGGACACGGCGGAAGCCCTGGCGGCCACGTCCCTGCACAGAAACCATCCGCGGACCCAAAGAAACACACACAACATGGCCAACAAGTCCGCACAGCAACCCACGCACAAATACCCAAACACAGTACACATCCCGAAAACACATCCCCCTGGACAAACAAATAAACTACAAATCCCAGGACACCAGCCACAACACACCTGAAAACAACAGACCATCATGACACACCCACATAGGTAAGTACAAAAGCAGCCCCTTCACAGACCACAATCCCTTGCAACACTACAAACTGAGGACGAGAGCACAGAACACAGCGAGACAGAAAGGACAGCAGCACACCACAGACACGCACCCATCACCACCACCACCACCACCACCACCACCACCACCACCAAACACTGGCCCCACAAACCCCCTGCACATCACACACCACACACCGCACCAGCACCACAAACACCAAACCACACACCATGGCAGCACACAGAATGCCCAAGTTCACTTCCACTGAGCTGACGGTCATGGTCGACGAGATCATCAAGGTGCACCCACAAATCTATGGGAACCAGGTCCAACAGACACCACTAGCCACCAGAAACCGGTTGTGGAGCAGGATCGTAGACCAGGTCAATGCAGTCGGGAACGTGCCACGCAACAGAGCCGAAATCACCAAGAGGTGGCACGACATGAAAAGAGTGGTCAAAAAGAAGGAGGCCAAGAATCGGCAGCTGGCTGACCGGACTGGCAGAGGTAATCCCGCGCTATTCAAGACCTTCAAGGCGTGGGAGGAGAAGGTGCGAGGCATCCTACATCCGGAGAGTCTCACTGGAATACCAGGGGGAGTGGAGGCTGGTAAGTACAAACAAATGTATACCAGCACACGCTATGTACTCACATGCACGACCACAATGCCACAGCTCCGAGGGACAAACACCCCCATGTCCAGTACACAATACACAAGACATCACTCACACATGCAACAGACACTCACACACACTCAGCCCAAACCTACCAACTAACAAAACCATGGAGGCATGTGTACAGTCAGCCAGCACCGCAACTCCCACCAGGTCCCCTTGTACTCCAGAAGCGCCAGAAGGAGCACTCCCCACACCCACACCCATGTGTCAGCCATAGCTGCACTAACCGACAAGTAACAGGTAAGTAGCCGGAACACAAAGTCAGTGGGTGGGAGGGGGGACAGCTGAAGTACAACACCCACCAGGCCCCTAGTCCTACAGCGCAGCAAGGAGGAGCACACCCCACACCCATATGTCAGCCATAGCTGCACTAACCGACAAGTAACAGGTAAGTAGCCGGAACACAAAGTCAGTGGGTGGGAGGGGGGACAGCTGAAGTACAACACCCACCAGGCCCCTAGTCCTACAGCGCAGCAAGGAGGAGCACACCCCACACCCATGTGTCAGCCACTGCAGTGCACACCTTCAGCCGACAGGTAGATATCTGACCGTACATGGAGGGGTTTCTGTGGGTGGTAAGCCAGCACCACAACTCACAACACCGCCCACACTCCCACAGACCAGCAACATGGAGCACCCCTCCCTCCCATAACCATGTGGCATCCATTGCATTGCGCACTCAAAAACAACCTGTAGGTGGAAAACTGTACAGGGCGGGGTGTCTGTAGGCATGAGGACTGTAGTACGACTAACACATGGGACATGTCACGTAGCAGAGGAACACGCAGCACTGCTCCCTGTCACAATCATGTGACCAATGTGCACACGGACATGTATTACAGAGTCATACCCCACATGACCCATCACAAATACAGCAACACCTAAGGAGCCACGTCTGCATGCACAAGTCCCACTGGAGTACAGACCCACACGGCGGGCACAGTGCCACTCATCACACACATCAGCAACACCATCGAAGTCTTGTCCATGTAGTTCTTACTGCCTGTTACCCACACATCGTACAACAACGCCCATGTAAGTCCAACCTGTCTAGAAGTAACAGCGTGGGACCACAATAATGCACATAAACACCACTGGACCCATGAAACACACAGGCACACAATGCACATTCAACATATCATCCATCTCATCTGTCAGCCCCAGTGTCATGAAAGGTATGTCATCCGAACAGCTGGCCCTCATACAGTAGTTATGCAAAGATACCTGCCCATGACAAATAATGTGTCTGGAGTGACTGAAGCGCACGTGTCACTGTGATTAACAACATACATAATATAGTCAACACCCCAAGAGCACTGCATTGATGCACATGGCCGAGGGTAGCACACACACCAAGGAATTGGCCCATCTGCAATACGTCGTGTGGCACACAACCATCACTCACTCACAACAATGCTTCCAATGTAATGTCCATAAATGATAACAGTCAGCAGATATGCCGGGTATGTTAGACATACACACACATTTGTCTCTGCACTGTCATGTTGCCAAAACACATGTCCCGTTCTGCACCCATATGTCACTGTATGTACCCCAAAACCATATGTCACCTCCAAAGCGTTGAGGGGGCTGTACCCCCTTTTGCCATCTGCGTTTCTAAGCGTTCGATTTGAACCCCAAAACCATATGTCACCTCCAAAGCGTTGAGGGGGCTGTACCCCCTTTTGCCATCTGCGTTTCTAAGCGTTCCATTTGAACCCCAAAACCATATGTCACCTCCAAAGCGTTGAGGGGGCTGTACCCCCTTTTGCCATCTGCGTTTCTAAGCGTTCCATTTGAACCCCAAAACCATATTTCACCTCAAAAGCGTTGAGGGCGCTGTACCCCCTTTTGCCATCTGCGTTTCTAAGCGTTCCATTTGAACCCCAAAACCATATTTCACCCCAAAAGCGTTGAGGGGGCTGTACCCCCTTTTGCCATCTGCGTTTCTAAGCGTTCCATTTGAACCCCAAAACCATATTTCACCTCAAAAGCGTTGAGGGGGCTGTACCCACATTTGCCATCTGCGTTTCTAAGCATTCCATTTGAACCCCAAAACCATATTACATCTCAAAATCGTCGATGGGTCTGGAGCCCGCATACACCCAAGCCACAAAATGTAGGAGTACAGCAACACACACCGATTGTCATTGCCAATCCGTCCCATGCCACATGATCACATCACACAGTTCCATTGCCTTGCGCAGGCATACACACATCGTACATCCACACACACGCCTCTGGGAAACCTGTGCACGACAGTGCACGAACTGTGAATGTCAGACAACCAATACAAACTTTGCAAGGTGCAACACAATAACCTATCTCATCCTCCCCACAGGTGCCGAACTGCAGGATGCTGGAGAGGGAGACAGCAGCCAGCACAGCCAGTCCACAAGCCCCCGAGCCAGACTCACAGATGTAGAGGAGCTGGACACCTCTTCGGACGAGGACCACCCAGCAGGCCCATCTGGTGTGGCAGGGCCCAACCGCTCCCCAGGGCCCCTCCTACCCACCAACCCATCACCCAGGGCTGCTGAGCAGTCCCAGACCCCTGCTGCCACGGTCGTTGCGGCCACCACCACCGCCGCAACCACCACCACCACCGCAACCACCACCACCACGCCATCCCTGGCCACAGCCCCTGCGCAAGGGATGGCACGGCCGTCGGGCTCCACCCTGGGAGCCAGACCGAGGACCGTGGTGAGCAATGTGTCCAGTTGGCCGGTCGGTGGCAGCAGTACTGGTGGGAGGAGCAGGGTCAGGCCAACGCCATCTGAGCCTGGGAGCCAAGACCTGCCGCAAATCGCCAGAGTCCTTGGGGCCTATGAAGAGGCCCAAGGACAATGAGCCAGGTCGGCTTCCGATACGCGGGAGGTCCTTGGGGTGTTGAGGTCCATGGACGCCCATATGGGCCAATTCGTGACCCGTATGGACCAACTTGTGGACCTCATGGGCCAGCTGGTGGTGGTGGTGAGGGCCCAAGCAAGGCCAGCCACACCACCTGCGCCACCACCTGCTGTGGCGCAGGGTCGTGCAGCATCACGTTCCCCTGCGTCCACAGACAGTGAGCACTCCTCAGCCACCACCAGCAGCCCACCAACACAACCCCCCCCTTCGAAACGTGGAAGGGGCCGTCCGAAGAGGAAACAGGTGTCCAGAGAGGACTTCGCACGCACCAAACGCCAGTGAGTCAGCCAGCCACCTTGACCACCTACTGCATTGACTTGTAATACAATCCTACCCCACACTGCCATGTGAATGGCATGTGTCTGTTGGACTGTGGACATAGAACTTCATGGGTACACCTTGACCATCATGCAGCCATGACCGTCAACTCATTGTCACAGCATGCACCACTTTTGCCATCACCTTGCACACAATAACATGTCACTGCTGAAAATAAATACACCTTTATCACATTCTGCTGTCTGTGCCCTGTGTTTATTCAACGATGTGCAACCGCCACCATGATCAGAAAAGCATCTGCTGTGTGGTATGTCGATAGGCCAGGAGAGGCTGTAGGGACCTAGGGGTGAAAAACAGAACAAGAGTCCATTCAATGAGTGTGTCACACACTCATCACAAAGTACTTGTCACCAACTACAAGCAATGTACACACATCTCACAGAGCAACAGGGCACAATGGTACAGCCACTGTCAGTGGCATACTAGCCTGGACATGGACCATTGCCACACAGCACTCAGTGAACAAAAGGCCTCCGTGACAGAGCACACATACACCTGCACAACTACAGCTACATCAGTCGTCGTACATGGTCACTCACCGTCAAGTGAAATAGCGGGCGATGAGCTGCTGACGCACATTCACAGCTTCCTCCTCTCCACTGTCCTCGTCACTGGACCCGTCCTGGTCTGCAGGCGGGGGCCCTGGCTGATCACCGTCATCCACTATTAGGGGGATCTGCTTGCGAATAGCCAGATTGTGCAGCATGCAGAAAGCCACAACTATCTGGCACACCTTCTGTGGGGAGTACGCCAGTGCACCCCCGGTACGGTCCAGGCATCTGAATCTGGACTTCAGGAGGCCAAAAGTCCGCTCCACCACACGTCTGGCCCTCCCATGTGCCTCATTGTAGCGGTCATCAGCTGGTGTCCGAGGATGACGTAATGGGCTGAGCAGCCAAGGCCCATTCGGATAAGCAGAGTCACCTGGGTGTGAGGGGGACAGAGAATCGTTGCAATTCCAACTGGACACAAGACAGCATCGCACACCCAGCACGCTACACGAGTCCACATACTCACCAACAATCCAAGCACGGTCCGGTTGCAGATTGGTCATCAGACGTGGTAGGATGCTGTTGCGCATGATGTGCGAGTCATGGGCCGATCCTGGAAACTTCGCACACACGTGTGTAATGACCATGTCCGCAAGGCACACCACTTGCACATTCAGGGAGTGGGTGTGCTTCCTATTCCGATATATGTGTTCCATGGCCTGTGGTGCAACAAGGCCAACATGGGTGCAATCAATTGCACCAACAACGTGGGGGATCCGTCCAAGGGCATAGAAAGCACCCTTCACTGCCGCCAAATCACGAGCCCTGGGGAATCGGATGTACCTGTTCCTGTACAGCATCATAGCTGACAGTACATCCCGTAGCACCATGCAGAACATGGGCTGGGACATCCCACCTCCACTGCCCACTGTGTGTTGGAAAGACCCAGTGGCGAAGAAATGCAGTGCAGCCATCACCTTAGCCGTGGGGGTAAATGCAGTTGGATACACCCTGCGAGGACGGAGGTGGGGTTCCAACAAGGCACATAGGCGATGCAGGGTGGGTCGGTCCAGACGGAATTTCCGGATTACCTCTACATCCTCCATGTCTGCCAGCAATTGGTAGGGGCGATGTATGTTTGGTCTCCTCCTAGGTAGGATGGAAGTGGACACATGTCAAAGCAACACGCCACAGGGCATTTTCACATACACAAAACAAAAATGACTGACCAAGCAATTGAATCACAGAACAGCTGACAAGTAGGGACAGCACAGCCACAATACACTTACACAGGTCCCCTTACCAATAGCAATGAGCAGTGACACACACCATTGCTATGAGCATGCACATGGGGATTTAGGCCTTAAAAACTTGTAAGGCATGCTGATGATATCAGACTGCATATTTGGGAAGCGGCAACACCACGGCAACATAACTAGCTGCTGTGCCTGACACAGCTTCCGAGGCTGGGTGAGTATGGCACACACCAACAACGCTATGGACACAGGCTGAGCGGCAAAAACAAGTGGGACCTGTTGCACGAGGGGATATGAGACAGTCATTGATGTCCCTACTTCACCCTATGTACAGCACTGTACGGATCAGACCTCCAAAACACATTGACAGGTGTACACATTGACAGCTCCATGACAACACAGCTGTGTGATTGCAAATACACATCACAAGTGACACGTAACGTTGCACGTGCCAAGTGGGAGATGTACATAGTGATAGATGGCATGTGTGTGCATATGCATATCCCATGCTCCCATGCCAATGTGTACATGATGATGTGCCAACAGACATGTGGAGGCTGAGCACTGGCCGTCCCCGCCTATGCACACAGCATGTTGTGGCCCTGTCCAGTGTGGACCTGCTCCCACACACAATTCATGTCCACACCTGCAGATGCATTGCGCACATTATACTGTGGAGTCCACATGGCACCAGCGGACTGTACCCGCCATGGGCCAGGCCCTTACGGCCAACTCGAATGGCCCTCGCGGTTGCACCCTGCGTGTTCGACTATGGAGGTAAGCGTCCCGGGCCAGCTCGGAGCAGGCCTTCGTCTGCAATTGAAGCAGGCAGACATGGTACACCAATTGCAGCAGCTTGGACCCACTGAAACAGCCCCAGGGGGCTATATGAGTGTGGGAGTGAGACCGGCATTACCACAGCTACCTGGGACTGCAGCCTGGCATCCCTCAACAACACCTGCTGCTGCCACCTGTCCACCTTAACGTCGATGACGCAGAGGATATGTCCAGGTCCACTCACCAGCGAGGAGCTGGAGATCCTGGATTCCGAGCTCCACGCACACTGCACATGGCTATTCCTTGCGAAAGTTGTGTGTGAAAGACAACTACAGTGTGTGTGGGAGTGCATGTGGGGGACACACATGTCGTTGATCCGCAGCACTATGAGTCAGAGCCTGTGGGGTTCCAACATGCACTGCTCACCATGCTTACTGCAGGTGGCAGGGGTATGTGAGCTCTCGGGCGCTTTGCCATGTCTGTCCCTCCCGAGTGGTGGTACATGGCAACTTCATGTCAGACATCCAGTGACACAGCCAATTGGCAATGCAGGTCTCAGAGCACTTGTTGCTCGTGTGAATGGCAGGCTGGGGCCATGCTGCCCTTCTCAGTCCCAGCAGGCCTGGCCTGCACATTGACTGCACAATGCCAGTAGGTGACAACACAGACTGCCAAGTGGGTTACATGTGTCTCCTGTTCAGGACCCTCCGGATAAGCGCTAACTCAGCACTGTCGATTGGACACACCATGCCTCGTGATAGGGATGTGTGTGAGAGATAGTGGCACTGAATGTGACCTCCGTTGCGGGGTGGGCCATGCACAGGGCGAGTACGTTGATGGTTGCGCAGTGTTGGTCACAGTGGGTACACCCACACAGATGTGTTGCCTTGTGATCTTTTTGTAGGTCCACCTGACAATGGACAGTAGATGTGGGCAGACTACACATTGCTCGATGTGCTGTCAAAATGCATGTGCCTTCACACCAGGCACAGCTGCCCCTGCACATGTGACCCCTTCTGCCCTCAGTGCTGGGTCTGTTGAGCTGATGCGCCATCTGTGCGTGGGGCAGACAGCTCTCCTCACTTCCGTCATTGCCCATGACATCACTTTGCCGCAGGTGACATGGATCATGGAGGGCCCACATGTACGCGTGGGTGGACTACACCAGACTGTCCAATGGTTGTCACCCCCAGTCAGTGCTTCAAATGGGAAGAATATAGTGCAGGTACTCATTTAAATGTGTCGAGTGGGCGGGGCTAGGTGCGGGGCTAAATGCAAGACATGTGAAGTTTATCGGCTTATATACTAGTTGCAATACACACGAGACACGTCTTTTTCTAAACAAATCAGGGTCATTCCTCATACTAAATGAAAGTCAAACAGTAATATTTCAACCTTTCCTCATGGCCTCCCCTCGCTCACCCCAATATGCGTTTGCATCTGAGAAGCCAGCGCGTGCACAGGCAGCTCCGAGCTCGCACCAGAGAGGCCAAGAAGTGTATGTGTGGGTCCATTTGAACAAGTAGTCTGTCTCGCGGTATAATCAGTGGCGGGACGCCGTCCACCTGCGTGGTGCCCCGACTCGAGACCCGGACAACATTGACAATGCATGACAGGCTCCGCAGTCCAGATACACCACCTGCAACACACAGAGGCTGTAGCTGCCCTAGCGGCCCAGGCCGCGTCCAACTGGAGCTCATGGACCCACACATTCACTCTTTGGCCTCTCTGGGGCGAGCTTGGAGCTGCTTGTGCACGCGCTGGCTTCTCTGTTGCAATGGCATGTAACGTGTGTGGGAAAATAGGCAATGAGTGAGATGGTGCGAGCCACCTTCCGTGACGTCACTCCTGCTCGTGATGTGTGCGTCCCCCCACTACTTATATTTGACTTGTGCCATGCTGCACATTGAGGATGTGTTGCCTGCGTGATGTGACCAGGAGGAGCGCGCCATGACCTCTCACCCACCATGCTCCACTGCCATCCCGTGCCCTGGATAGCCTGTGCAGGTGGACAATGTTGGGGATACACCTGGTCGACAGGGGATGTGAGTGCCTTGGCAAGGGCCTGGCGGACGCACAGCAGTATCCAGCATGTCCACAGAGGGTGGGCTGACGTCTACACCTGATGCAGCATTTTCCGTGTGTCCGCCTGTTGTGCACACACGTGTTCACATTCATCCCCAGACAGGTGGTCTTTACAAATGCCCAAGACAGCGGTAATCTAGTGCTCCGGAATCCTCCCAACACAGTGTGTTTCAACATTGCATGTGCGCACCTACCCGTCACACCCACCCACCTGAGCCAAGCGTAACTCCCGCTTCACATGACACATGTGTGTCATCCACAGTTGTGCTACTCTCTCAGGGCCGGACCTGCAACTGTCCCGTAGCACACACACAGCACCGAGTCGTACTGGCATCCTGTTAGATTGGTAGGCACACTAACACATCTCCTTCTGAGACAGTGGTGGCTGTGATGGATATTGTGACTGCCATGGCAGTGTTGGCTGGCCATGGCAGGGCACACTCACACACATTGCATCCGCAGCACTTCGTGTCACTACTCGGCACATCGAACTGGGCACTGTCCCTGGGGTTGATGAGTAATGGCGCCTGTCGATGTGATCTGTGACTGGATGCTGTTGTTCCTGTAGTCGGTTGTATCTGTGTAGTTGCTGATTGCAGTTGTTGCAGTGTGTGCTTGGTTAAGTGGGGCAGATGCCGTGTATGTGACCTCAGCAATTGCAATGTCTGGTCTCACATTCTAATGTGTTGTACACGTGGCAGGGACTTCACTTCTTTCAGACTCTGCTACTTGTGTGTGTGATGAATCTGCTTTTCTGTGCAACGGATTGACTGCATGTATTTGGTGTTATTTCTGTGTTAATGTATCCGTGTCATGTTTGCGTGCATGCAATGCACAGGGTGTGAGTCTAGCCACAGGTGGACTGGCAGCATGCGCTGAGTATGCGGGCATGTGTGAGCTTACTTGCTGTGTGGCCAGCAGTGTAGGTGTATGTTAGTCATGTGATGTGCATTGTGGCTGGGCACATGGCTTACTTTCAATGTGTGCATTTGGGAGGTGGTGGTGTGTGGTGTGCGTGGTGTGAGTTTGTGGTAGCGTTGGTGTATGTGTGTGTGTTGTGGCCATGTCGACTACACACATATGTTACCCAGGCCCATGGTGGATGTTTGTAACCGTGTTGAGGTCTGTGAATATGATGAGATGTGTGTGTTGTATGTTGCACAGTATGCAGTGTGTGGGTGTGTCCTTGCAGTTCAGGCTGACTCCTACTTGTTATGGTTCAGATGTTGTGTGTGTGCAGGGTGTGTGACTGTCAAGATTGTGTCTAGTTCAATTGTGCATGTAAGCATTTCTGCAGTTCTTACTCACTGTGCAGTGCTGCCCACCCACACTGATGTCGTGTGTGTGTTTTGTCAGGCATTGCTGTGGCATGCTTTAGCGTGGCTCCTACTTCTGGTTGCTGAGTGTGTGGTCAGACTGTGTGGGACATTGTAGACATGTGTAGGACTGTGCTTTGTAGTGACCAGGCCGTCAGTGTTAATGTGATGATCTTTCGGGCCACTTCAGTGTCTGACGAGTCCAGCTCCACGAGCTGTGGTATTTCCCTGTGGCCACTGTTGCGGCTACTCATTTGCGTTGACATCCAATGACAGTGGACTACATGGTCATCTCACGACTGCCGTGTACTTCACACACTCTCATCCTCTCTCATTCGTACTTGTGTTTGTGAAATGATTCAGCAGAGACACATATTTACTTCAAGCCATGTATTAGGACTTATGTCCTCTGTGATGCAGTATAGTGGACACTACTGGCAGCGAAATGCATGTGGAGGATATACTCAGCATGATTACACATAGCATAGGGTGTAGGGGTACATGTGATTAGTTGTTGACTGTGGGATGTGGGCTTCAGAGTTACAACTGCTTAGCCGTTGCTGTGCTAATGTACATTTGCTAATTACTGAGGAGCTGTTGACTTTGACACAGACAGTATTCATTTTGCCTACCAGACCGCTTGACATCATGGGCACAGTACATCTCAGTTCCATGTTACAGGTTTGCTGCAATAGTTACTCCGACACACCTGCGTGAGAGGTGACATCAGGGCATGAGCCTACGTGCATGCAACAGCGTCTCACTTGTTGTTGCAATGTGGTGGCTACTGGACATGACACAGTCACTGGGGTCATGTTGTTGGGGGATGCATTTGTTGTCCATGCAAAAGTCCTGGCACGGAAGTACAGAGGAAGGTGAGGTGACAGCTCTCACATACTACAGCAGACCGATTACTGTCCACTGACCGGTGCATATGTTCATGGGCGCAGGATACATATTATGGCATAGTTGTACGTGCAGTTTTGTCCATGTGGTTGCCATACACAAATCCCATACCTCTGCCTCCCCTGTTCATGCAGAGTTACTGGATGTGGTGAGAAACAGAGTGCATGTCCCGAAAATGTCCGATATCATGGAAGTGTAGTTGATGGTGTGGTGTTAGTTGCAGGTTGTCTGGTATAGTTGTTGTACAGCTAACTGCCCAGTCCGTGCGAAAGCCAAGCATGGGTACGGTGTAGGACATCATTGTTCAATTGGGGGTATTGCGTCGGGGCCCGATGAATTGACAGGTTGTCAGGTATGCGATACCTTCCAGCAGGGCTTCCATGGCATTGGTGGTAAACATGGATGCCATCCAATGAAGCGGATGGTGGCTGTCAATGTGTTCATCGTATGTTGTCCCTTGTAGGAGCCTGATGGGACATGTTGGATGACATTCGATGAAACTGTGATCCAGAATACGTTGTGTGGAGGCACAGTGGTCCCATTGCAGTGTGGGTCCGATTGCAGCCACATACGCCATGCCCCCATAGACTGAACAGATCCTGTCGTGGACGTCCAGGGGGCGAACAGTTGTACCAGGTCCGCCTTTGGACATGCCGGGTTGGAGAGACATAAATCCACAGGACAGTGGAAGGGACACCTCCGACAGTAGAAGACGGGGATGACGCAGCTGAACATTGCGATGCGGTAAGTTACTCGGTAACTTACGTTCAGCAAGGCCAGATTTTCACAGCCCAATATCTGTAGCAGGCTCTGGTTGTACAGCTTCATCTGTCCGGCGTAGTTGGGTAGCTATGGTGCAACTGCCATTTTGCTACAGGGCGATGTGATGGCGTGCTCCGGCTGGCTGTGCAGTCAGCAGAGTGCAGCCTCCGACGATGCTGGGAATTCTGTAATGGTCGTACGGAGGCAGGACTTGGGTTATAGTAGCTTGTGCGGAGGACACAGGCCCTCATCCCACATGCTTCTCTGAATGGTCAAGGTCAGTGGTGTCTGACTCCTTCCAGATAACTTGCATGTGAACCACATGGAGGAGTGGTATTATTTCTTTTTTGTGTTCGGATTTTTCTTTCATGTTGTGCGCTATCTGCCCAGTGGACGGTTTCCTCGGCATGTCTCTGTTAGGCTTTTTTTTGGGATAATGTCTGTATTGTCCTGCTTGAATAGTTGAAATGTGGTTTCGGTGTGGGTATGGAAGGCCATTCAGTGCTATCTGCTCTCCCGTGTGTGGGCGGCACGCTGCGTTTCCGCTATACGTTGGGCCTTGTGTGTGGGTGTTATGGTTGGAACCACCTGTTGTCAGTCCCCGGAATTTTTGATGTTACGTATTGCATGTATTGGTATTGGGTGCAGGGTGGTATTGGTATTTTTGTATGGTACTGGCGTACCTTTTGCCGACGGGGTCCATATTCTGCTGGGTGATGTTGCCGCCGCTGTGTGCTTCGCCATGTTTTGCACACAGGGGTGTGTCCTAATTTGGCGTGACATCACTCACATGCTCGGGTCAGTTGTGTGACGTCAGGTTGGCAACTGTGAGTTGCCGGTTGGGGACATGACTGAGGCAGGAATGCCACGTGACATGTGCGTTCTGGGTGGGGCTGGTGTGTGTGGTGTTTGGTTGTGACCCTGTGTTGTTTGTGTGCGGCGCATACATGGCGCTGCCGTTAGCCTCTGCGTTGTGCGCATGTGTGGTTGCGTCATCGCCGCTGCGCTGCGGTGCCGTGACGGGGACGTTAGTTCCTGGTCCCAGGTAGTGTGTGCCCGGTTGTTGCGAGTTGTTTCAATTTGCCCGGTGTGACATTTGTGGGTGCAGTGGTGGATGTGTCGTGTCCACACAGGGGTGTCTGGGGGGGCCATGTACAGTTTTTCCGCACTTGCACTGTGTGCGGTGTTTGCGTGCCCTTGTTGTGTGTCTGCCTACCTGCGTCGCCGCGGTGCGTTGACTCCTAGGTGCTGCATCAGGTAGAGCATGGGGATGGCCTGCAGTGCTGGATTCATGCTCGGGGGGGCCGCCTCTTTGGTGTCCGTACTCAGCGGTCGAGTTTCCGCCTTGGTATCTCGTGCGGTGTCTCTTAGCCGGGGGAGCTGTTTGTTTGCGGCATCGTAATTTGTACGCCGGGCGGTACGTGATTTCGTCGGACGGTGTGTCTCCATTGTGCCGCGCCGCTACGTGAACGGGCGCACTTTGATGGCGGGCGGCGTCGCTGGCTTACGGGCGGCGTTTGGCTGACTTTTCACATCCTAATTGGGCGGGTGTGTGGGCCGCGGTGGGCGGACGGTAACTGGTGGTTTTTGCATCCGACAGCACGGCGGTAGTGCTTCCGCCAGACATCGTAATGGGCCCCTTAGTGTCCAGCATCTTCCTGACTTCATACTGACTGGAGTGGGAATAGTAATTTTTATGTGTTTAATGTCCAGCACCTTCCCAGACTTAATACTGACTGTAGTGGGAATAGTAATTTATATATGTTTAATGTTCAGCACCTTTCCTGAGTTAATATTTACTGGAGTGGGAATAGTAATTTATATATGTTTAATGTCCAGCACCTTCCCTGAGTTAATATTTACTGTAGTGGGAATAGTAATTTATATATGTTTAATGTCCAGCACCTTCACTGACTACATTTTTAGTGGAGTGGGAATAGTAATTTTATATGTTTAGTGTCCAGCATCTTCCCTGACTTAATACTGAATGGAGTGGGAATAGTAATTTTTATGTGTTTAATGTCCAGCACCTTCCCAGACTTAATACTGACTGTAGTGGGAATAGTAATTTATATATGTTTAATGTTCAGCACCTTTCCTGAGTTAATATTTACTGGAGTGGGAATAGTAATTTATATATGTTTAATGTCCAGCACCTTTCCTGAGTTAATATTTACTGGAGTGGGAATAGTAATTTATATATGTTTAATGTCCAGCACCTTCTCTGACTTCATTTTTAGTGGAGTGGGAATAGTAATTTTATATGTTTAGTGTCCAGCATCTTCTCTGACTTAATACTGACTGGAGTGGGAATAGTAAATTTATATTTTTAGTGTCCAGCATCTTCCCTGAGTTAATACTGACTGGAGTGGGAATAGTAATTCTATAAGTTTAGTGTCCAGCATCTTCCCTGACTTAATACTGAATGGAGTGTGAATAGTAATTTTATATGTTTAGTGTCCAGCATCTTCCCTGACTTAATACTGAATGGAGTGGGAATAGTAATTTTTATGTGTTTAATGTCCAGCACCTTCCCATACTTAATACTGACTGGAGTGGGAATAGTAAATTTATATTTTTAGTGTCCAGCATCTTCCCTGAGTTAATACTGACTGGAGTGGGAATAGTAATTTTATATGTTTAGTGTCCAGCATCTTCACTGACTTAATACTGAATGGAGTGTCAATAGTAATTTTATATGTTTAGTGTCCAGCATCTTACCTGACTTAATACTGAATGGAGTGGGAATAGTAATTTTTATGTGTTTAATGTCCAGCACCTTACTAGACTTAATACTGACTGGAGTGGGAATAGTAAATTTATATTTTTAGTGTCCAGCATCTTCCCTGAGTTAATACTGACTGGAGTGGGAATAGTAATTTTATATGTTTAATGTCCAGCATCTTCCCTGACTTAATACTGAATGGAGTGTGAATAGTAATTTTATATGTTTTGTGTCCAGCATCTTCCCTGACTTAATACTGAATGGAGTGGGAATAGTAATTTTTATGTGTTTAATGTCCAGCACCTTACCAGACTTAATACTGACTGGAGTGGGAATAGTAAATTTATATTTTTAGTGTCCAGCATCTTCCCTGAGTTAATACTGAATGGAGTGTGAATAGTAATTGTATATGTTTTGTGTCCAGCATCTTCCCTGACTTAATACTGAATGGAGTGGGAATAGTAATTTTTATGTTTTTAATGTCCAGCACCTTCCCAGACTTAATACTGACTGGAGTGGGAATAGTAATTTATATATGTTTAATGTCCAGCAACTTCCCTGAGTTAATATTTACTGAAGTGGGAATAGTAATTTATATATGTTTAATGTCCAGCACCTTCCCTGAGTTAATACTGACTGGAGTGGGAATAGTTATTTATACATGTTTAATGTCCAGCACCTTCCTTGACTTAATTTTGACTGTAGTGGGAATAGTAATTTTATGTTTAGTGTCCAGCATGTTCTCTGACTTAATATTGACTGGAGTGGGAATAGTAATTTTATATGTTTAGTGTCCACCATATTCCCTGAGTTAATACTGACTGGAGTGGTAATAGTAATTTATATATGTTTAATGTGCAGTAACTTCTCTGAGTTAATATTTACAGAAGTGGGAATAGTAATTTATATATTTTTAATGTACAGCATTTTTCTTGAGTTAATAGTGACTGGAGTGAGAATAGTAGTTTATATATGTTTAATGTGTACCACTTTTTATGATTAATATTTATTGTAGTGAGAATAGTAATTGTTATATGTTTAGTGTCCAGCACCTTCTCTGAATTAATAATTAGTGGAGTGGGAATAGTAATTTTAATTTGTTTAATCTAAAGTAGTTTTTATTATTTAATGCATACTGTATTTGGAATAGTAAATTATATATGGTTAATGTTTAGTAATTTTTATTACTAAATTTTAAGTGTAGTGGGAAGAGTAAATTATATATTGTTTAAGTTTACCACCTTCAATGAATATTGTTTAAATGTATTGGGAATAGTTAGTGATGTTTGTTTATGTAGAAATATATTTTTAGAATGATTTATAATTTATATAAAATATTTATATAACAAATATGTTATTTGATGTGTATTTATTTATTTTATATAAAGAGTTGTAGGAAACTTAGGGGGCCCATTAGGATGTCGGGCGGAAGCACTACCGCCGTGCTGTCGGAGGCAAAAACCACCAGTTACCGTCCGCCCGCCGCGGCCCACACGCCCGCCCAATTAGGATGTGTAAAATCAGCCAAACACCGCCCGTAAGCCCGCGACGCCGCCCGCCATCAAAGTGCGCCCGTACACGTAGCGGCGCGAGCCAATGGAGGCACACCGTCCGACAAAATCACGTACCGCCCGGCGTACAAATTACGATGCCGCAAACAAACAGCTACCCCGGCTAAGAGACACCGCACGAGATACCAAGGCGGAAACTCGACCGCTCGAGTACGGACACCAAAAAGGCGGCCAACCCCGACATGAATCCTGCACTCCAGGCCATCCCCATGCTCTACCTGATGCAGCACCTAGGAGTCAATGCGCCGCGGCGACGCAGGTAGGCAGACACACAAAAAGGGCACGCAAACACCGCACACAGTGCAAGGGCGGAAAAACTGTACATGGCCCCCCCAGACACCCCTGTGTGGACAGGACACATCCACCACTGCACCCACAAATGTCACACCGGGCAAAATGAAACAACTCGCAACAACCAGGCACACACTACCCGGGACCAGGAACTGACGTCCCCGTCACGGCAACGCAGCGCAGCGGCGATGACGCAGCTACACATGCGCACAACGCAGAGGCCAACTACAGCGCCATGCATGGGCCGCACACAAATAACACAGGCTCACAACTACACACAACACACCAGCCCCACCCTGAACGCACATGTCACGTGGCATTCCTGCATCAGTCATGTCCCCAACCGGCAACTCACAGGTGCCAACATGACGTCACACAAGTGTACCGAACAGGGCAGTGACGTCACGCCAAAATAGGGCACACCCTTGTGTGCATAACATGGCGAACCACACAGCGGCTGCTACATCACGCCGCAGAATATGGACCTCGTCCGCAAAAGGCACGCCAGTACCATACAAAAATACTAATACCATCTTGCACCCAATACCAATACATGCAATACGTAACATAAAAAAAACCAGGTGCCTGACAACAGGTGTTACCAATTACAACACACACACACAAGGCCCAACGTGTAGCGGAAACGCAGCGTGCCGCCCACACAGGGGAAAGCAGATGGCACTGAATGGCCTTCCATTCCCACTCTGAAACCACATTTCTACAAAACAAGCCGGAGAATACAGTCATTGTCCCAACAACAAGCCAAACAGAGGCATGCCGAGGAAACCGTCCAATGTGCAGATAGCGCACAACATGAAAGAAAGTTCTGACCACAAAAAAAAAATAAGACCACTCCTCCATGTGGTTCACATGCAAGTAATCTGGAAGGAGTCAGACACCACTGACCTAGACCATTCATAGAAGCATGTGGGATGAGGACCTGTGTCCTCCGCACAAGCTACTATAACCCAAGTCCTGCCTCCGTACGACTATTCCAGATTTCCCAGCATCGTCGGAGGGTGCACTCTGCCGACTGCACAGCCGGCTGGAGCACGCCATCACATCGCCCTGTAGCAAAATGGCAGTCGCACCACAGCTACCCAACTACGCCGGACAGATGCAGCTCTACATGGACAGCCTGCTACAGATAGTGGGCTGTGAAAACCTGGCCATGCTGAACGTAAGTTACCGAGTAACTTACCGCATCGCAATGTTCAGCTGCGTCATCCCCGTCTTCTACTGTCGCAGGTGTCCCTTCCACTGTCCTGTGGATTTATGTCTCTCCAACCCGGCATGTCCAAAGGCGGACCTGGTACAACTGTTCACCCCACTGGACGCACACGACAGGATCTGTTCAGTCTATGGGGGCATGGCGTATGTGGCTGCAATCAGACACACACTGCAATGGGACATGTGTGCCTCCACACAACGGATTCTGGATCACAGTTTCCTCGAATGTCATCCAACATGTCCCATCAGGCTCCTACAAGGGACAACTTACGATGAACACATTGACAGCCACCATCCGCTTCATTGGATGGCATCCATGTATAACAACAATGCCATGGAAGCCCTGCTGGAAGGTATCGCATACCTGACAACTTGTCAATTCGTCGGGCCCCGACGCAATACCCCCAATTGAACAATGATGTTCAACACCGTACCTATGCTTGGCTTTCGCACGGACTGGGCAGTTAGCTGTACAACAACTATACCATACAACCTGCAACAAACACCACACTATCAACTCCACTGCCATGAAATCGGACATTTTCGGGACATTCTCTCTGTTCCTCACCATATCCAATATCTCTGCATGAACAGGGGGAGGCAGAGGTATGGGACTTGTGTACAGTAACCACATGGACAATACTGCACGAACAACTATGCCACAACATGTATTCTGCGCACCTGAACACATGCACCTGTCAGTGCACACTTATCTGTCTGCTGTATCACGTGAGAACTGTCACCTCACCTTTGTCTGTACTCCCATGCCAGGACTTTTGCATGGACAACAAATGCATCCCCCAACAACATGACCCCAGTGAATGTGACATGTTCAGTAGCCACCACATTGCAACAACTAGTGACACGCTGCTGCATGCACATAGGCTCATGCTCTGATGTCACCCCTCACGCACGTGTGTCGTAGTAACTACTGTAGTAAACCTGTACCATGGAACTGAGATGTACTGTACCTATGATGTCAAGCTGTCTCGTAGGCAAAATGATTACTGTCTGTGTCAAAGTCGAGAGCTCCTCAGTAACTAGCAAATGAACATTAGCATAGCAAGGGCAAGGCAGTTGTAACTCTGAAGCACTCATTCCACAGTCAACAACTAATCACATCTACCCCTAACCCCTTTTGTATGTGTAATCATGCTAAGTAGATCCTCCACATGCATTTCGCTGCCAGTAGTGTCCACTATACTGCATCCAAATACATGGCTTGAAGCAAAAATGTGACTCCGCTGAATCATTTCACAAACACAAGTACGAATGAGAGAGAATGAGAGTGTGTGAAGTACACGACAGTCGTGAGATGACCATGTAGTCCACTGTCAATGGATGTCAACGCAAATGAGTAGCCGCAACAGTGGCCACAGTGCAATACCACAGCTCCTGGAGCAGGACTTGTCAGACTCTGAAGGTGCCCGAAAGATCATCACATCAACACTGATGGCCTGGTCACTACAAAGCACAGTCCTACACATGTCTACAATTTCCCACACAGTCTGACCACACACTCAGCAACCAAAAGTAGGAGCCACGCAAAAGCATGCCACAGCAATGCCTGTCAAAACACACACACGACATCAGTATGGGTGGGCAGCACCGCACAATGAGTAAGAACTGCAGAAAATCTGACATGCACAATTGAACTAGGCACAATCTTGACAGTGACACACCCTGCACACACACAACGTCTGAACCATAACAAGTAGGAGTCATCCTGAACTGCAAGGACACACCCACACACTGAATACCGTGCAACATACAACACACACATCTCATCATATACACAGACCTCAACACGGTTACAAACATCCACCATGGGCCTGGGAAACATATGTGTGTAGTCGACATGGCCACAACACACACACACACCAACGCCACCTCAAACTCACACCACCCACACCACACACCACCACCTCCCAAATGCACACATTGAGAGTAGGCCATGTGCCCAGGCACAATGCACATCACAAGACTAACATACACCTACACCGCTGGCCACACAGCAAGTAAGCTCACACATGCCCGCATACTCAGCGCATGCTGCCAGTCCACCTGTGGCTAGACTCACACCCTGTGCATTGCATGCACGCAAACATGACACGGATACATTTACCCAGAAATAACACCAAATACATGCAGTCAATCCGTTGCACAGAAAAGCAGATTCATCACACACACAAGTAGCAGAGTCTGAAAGAAGTGAAGTCCCTGCCACGTGTACAACACATTGGAATGTGAGACCAGACATTGCAATTGCTGAGGTCACATACACGGCATGTGCCCCACTTAACCAAGCACACACTGCAACAACTGCAATCATCAACTACACAGATACAACCGACTACAGGAACAACAGCATCCAGTCACAGATTACATCGACAGGCGGCATTACTCATCAACCCCAGGGACAGTGCCCAGTTCGATGTGCCGAGTAGTGACACGTAGTGCCGCGGATGCAATGTGTGTGAGTGTGCCCTGCCATGGCCAGCCAACACTGCCATGGCAGTCACAATATCCATCACAGCCACCACTGTGTCAGAAGGAGATGTGTGAGTGTGCCTACCAATCTAACAGGATGCCAGTACGACTCGGTGCTGTGTGTGTGCTACGGGACAGTTGCAGGTCCGGCCCTGAGAGAGTAGCACAACTGTGGAAGACACACATGTGTCATATGAAGCGGGAGTTGCGCTTGGCCCAGGTGGGTGGGTGTGACGGGTAGGTGCGCACATGCAATGTTGAAACACACTGTTTTGGGAGGATTCGGGAGCACTAGATTACCGCTGTCTTGGGCATTTGTAAAGACCACCTGTCTGGGGATGAATGTGAACACGTGTGTGCACAACAGGCGGCCACACGAAAAATGCTGCATCAGGTGTAGACGTCAGCCCACCCTCTGGGGACATGCTGGATACTGCTGTGCGTCCGCCAGGCCCTTGCCAAGGCACGCACATCCCCTGTCGACCAGGTGTACCCCCAACATTGTCCACCTGCACGGGCTATCCAGGGCACGGGATGGCAGTGGAGCATGGTGGGTGAGAGGTCATGGCGCGCTCCTCCTGGTCACATCACGCAGGCAACACATCCTCATTGTGCAGCATGGCACAAGTCAAATATAAGTAGTGGGGGACGCACACATCGCGCCCGGGAGTGACGTCACGGAAGGTGGCTCGCACCATCGCACTCATTGCCTATTTCCCCACACACGTTACATGCCATTGCAACAGAGAAGCCAGCGCGTGCACAAGCAGCTCCAAGCTCGCCCCAGAGAGGTCAAAGAGTGAATGTGTGGGTCCATTAGCTCCAGTTGGACGCGGCCTGGGCCGCTAGGGCAGCTACAGCCTCTGTGTGTTGCAGGTGGTGTATCCGGACTGCGGAGCCTGTCATGCATTGTCAATGTTGTCCAGGTCTCGAGTCGGGGTACCACGCAGGTGGACGGCGTCCCGCCACTGATTATACCGCGAGACAGACAACTCGTTCAAATGGACCCACACATACACTCTTTGGCCTCTCTGGTGCGAGCTCGGAGCTGCCTGTGCACGCGCTGGCTTCTCAGATGCAAACGCATATTGGGGTGAGCGAGGGGAGGCCATAAGTCTGACGGTGCAAGCCACCTTCCAACATGTCACATCCGGTCGGGACGTCAGCGTCCCCCACTCCTCCGATTTAGGACTCGTGTACTGCTGCCGTCAGATGTGCCACTCCCCAGGGGGTGGGGAAAGGGTCAGGAATGTCAGTCTGAGATTGGCGCAGTTGAAGGCACACCTTCACTGGGGGTGACAACCATTGGACGGTCTGGTGTAGTCCACCCACGCGTACATGTGGGCCCTCCATCATCCATGTCTCCTGCGGCTAAGTGATGTCATGGGCAATGACGTAAGTGAGGAGAGCTGTCTGCCCCATGCACAGATGGCGCATCAGCTCAACAGACCCAGCACTGAGGGCAGCAGGGGTCACATGTGCAGGGGCAGCTGTGCCTGGTGTGAAGGACACCCTATCCTTCATCCCTGTGCCGACACGTGTTGCACCAGTGGAAGTGGATGGGAGGGCGGGCATTGGCTTCCGCGTGGCTGAAGAAGACCCAGAGTCCACGTCCCCTGTGTCATACAACATGGATGCATCACCTCAGTCCTCAGATAACGCCGAAATTGCCCACTGGGCCTGTGATTCATCCAGCACACGTCTAGCCCCTCCGAGGCGCAGGTCACAACTGTCTCACTCAGCAGCTGTGCAGCTGCTACATCCGAAGCCACCCCACTGTTGAGCGTCCCCTGTCCCTCAGCACCCAGGGGAGATGCCACATGAGAGAGAGCGAGGTGGTCCCACTCATCTGGCATCAATGACAAAGACATGTGCAAGGGAAGCAGCACAGAACATACCCAAATCCACATGTTGCAAGATACCTGTGCAATAGTATACAGCCACCACAATCAACACCCAATGGCTGGCGTACAGGAAAGGAATCCGCTAATTAGTGCCACGAATGTAGTGCACATCGCACTACACACGGCCTGTGTCACCCTGCGACCATAGCCCCAACTCGCGTTGTGCACAACCACTATCCTGATGGTGGCAAGGATGACCACTATGTAATTAGGCCAAACACATACCTGCATGGAGCAGAATGGGAAACTACTCACACAGACTGCAACATGACAGCCCACAATGGCCATGAGCCCATGCCATCCACCTGTCGTTCACACGAGCACAACTGTTGTTGCACGGTGTGCCGGATGTGCAAGTACCAGAGACATGAGGTGAGGCATCGCACACATATGTCCGACCGAAATAAGAGTAGGCACAGTGCCCCTAACATACATGTGAATAGCCACTCCAGCCTACTACAGGTTGTACCTGAGGGCTACGACTCCGAGTGCATTGGGAATGCAGAGTGCCCTAATTGCATCTTAAGCCTCAGGACTAGCATATGCATGTCAGATGCACACAGCACAGACTACAGTTACTACACACTGCATCACAAAACAAACATCACATTACCCAGATCATGGGTAGGCTGTGGACACATGCTGCCTCTCACAGCAAAAGACACCATCCCACAAGACTGTAAACTTGCTTGCTGCTGATGCCCCAACAAACGTGCATCCGGCACAGGCCGTGTGACTGTCAAGATGCAGACCATTACTGGTGAAATGCAGCGCCGTGCTAACCTGACAATACGAGGGGGCATCCCCGATTCGTCAACACCACGTAGTGGCCCATCCGGCAGATGCCGTCACACCCTTTGTGGAATTGGCTGCACTGGCGGTCACACACACACAAAGGCATCAACTTGGTAGCAATGGCTCCTCACAAGTCCTTGGGCTGGAGGAATTCCAACTGCAGGGATGGTGCACAGGAGGCTTGGAATGTCACTAATGCACTTCTCAACATCACCCACATCCAGCAATCACAGTGGCATGCTGCTGACCCATCCCAAATACTCCGAGACGTGCAACAGAGCCAGGAAGTAATCGGACATGGCCTAACAGCATGTGTACACCACAACGTGAATGCATGCTGCTGGGAGTGTGTACACAGTACCTGTCCAACCCATTCACATGCAGGTTGACAGCACATCGAGCAATGTGTAGCCTGTCCACATCTACTGTCCATTGTCAGGTGGACCTACACAAAGATCACAAGGCAACACATCTGTGTGGGTGTACCCACTGTGTACAACACTGCGCAACCATCAACATACTCGCCCTGTGCATGGCCCACCCCGCAATGGAGGTCACATTCTGTGCCACTATCTCTCACACACATCCCTATCACGAAGCATGGTGTGTCCAATCGACAGTGCTGAGTTAGCGCTTTTCCGGAGGGTCCTGAACAGAAGACACATGTAACCCACTTGGCAGTCTGTGTTGTCACCTACTGGCATTGTGCCGTCAATGTGCAGCCCAGGCCTGCTGGGACTGAGAAGGGCAGCATGGCTCCAGCCTGCCATTCTCACGAGCAACAAGTGCTCTGAGACCTGCATTGCCAATTGGCTGTGTCACTGGATGTCTGACGTGAAGTTGCCATGTACCACCACTCGGGAGGGACAGACATGGCAAAGCGCCCGAGAGCTCACATACCCCTGCCACCTGCAGTAAGCATGGTGAGCAGTGCATGTTGGAACCCCACAGGCTCTGACTCATGGTGCTGCGGATCAACGACATGTGTGTCCCCCACATGCACTCCCACACACACTGTGGTTGTCTCACACACACAACTTTTGCAAGGGATAGCCATGTGCAGTGTGCGTGGAGCTCGGAATGCAGGATCTCCAGCTCCTCGCTGGTGAGTGGACCTGGACATATCTTCAGCGTCATCGACGTTAAGGTGGACAGGTGGCAGCAGCAGGTGTTGTTGAGGGATGCCAGGCTGCAGTCCCTGGTAGCTGTGGTAATGCCGGTCTCACTCCCACAGTCATATAGCCCCCTGGGGCAGTTTCAGTGGGTCCAAGCCGCTGCAATTGGTGTACCGTGTCTGCCTGCTTAAATTGCAGACGATGGCCTGCTCCCAGCTGGCCCGGGACGCTTACCTCCATAGTGGAACATGCAGGGTGCAACCGCGAGGGCCATTGGAGTTGGCTGTAAGGGCCTGGCCCATGGCGGGTACAGTCCGCTGATGCCATGTGCACTACACAGTATGATGTGCGCAATGCATCTGCAGGTGTGGCCATGACTTGTGTGTGGGAGCAGGTCCACACTGGACAGGGCCACAACATGCTGTGCGCATGGGCAGGGACGGCCAGTGCTCAGCCTCCACATGTCTGTTGGCACATCATCATGTACACATTGGCATGGGAGCATGGGACATGCATATGCACACACATGCCATCTTTCACTATGTACATCTCCCACTTGGCACGTGCAACGTTACGTGTCACTTGTGATGTGTATTTGCAATCACACAGCTGTGTTGTCATGGAGCTGTCAATGTGTACACCTGTCAATGTGTTTTGGAGGTGTGATCCGTACAGTGCTGTACATAGGGTGAAGTAGGGACATCAATGACTGTCTCATATCCCCTCGTGCAACAGGACCCACTTGTTTTTGCCGCTCAGCCTGTGTCCATAGCGTTGTTGGTGTGTGCCATACTCACCCAGCCTCGGAAGCTGTGTCAGGCACAGCAGCTAGTTATATTGCCGTGGTGTTGCCGCTTCCCAAATATGCAGTCTGATATCATCGTCATGCCTTACAAGTTTTTAAGGCCTAAATCCCCATGTGCATGCTCATAGCAATGGTTTGTGTCACTGCTCATTGCTATTGGTAAGGGGACCTTTGTAAGTGTATTGTGGCTGTGCTGTCCCTACTTGTCAGCTGTTCTGTGATTCACTTGCTTGGTCAGTCATTTTTTATTTGTGTATGTGAAAATGCCATGTGGCGTGTTGCTTTGACATGTGTCCACTTCCATCTTTCCTAGGAGGAGACCAAACATACATCGCCCCTACCAATTGCTGGCAGACATGGAGGATGTGGAGGTAATCCGGAAATTCCGTCTGGACCGACCCACCCTGCATCACCTATGTGCCTTGTTGGAACCCCACCTCTGTCCTCGCAGGGTGTATCCAACTGCATTTACCCCCACGGCTAAGGTGATGGCTGCACTGCATTTCTTCGCCACTGGGTCATTCCAACACACAGTGGGCAGTGGAGGTGGGATGTCCCAGCCCATGTTCAGCATGGTGCTACGGGATGTACTGTCAGCTATGATGCTGTACAGGAACAGGTACATCCGATTCCCCAGGGCTCGTGATTTGGCGGCAGTGAAGGGTGCTTTCTATGCCCTTGGATGGATCCCCCACGTTGTTGGTGCAATTGATTGCACCCATGTTGGCCTTGTAGCACCACAGGCCATGGAGCACATATATAGGAATCGGAAGCACTTCCACTCCCTGAATGTGCAAGTGGTGTGCCTTGCGGACATGGTCATTACACACGTGTGTGCGAAGTTTCCAGGATCGGCCCATGACTCTCACATCATGCGCAACAGCATCTTACCACGTCTGATGACCAATCTGCAACCGGACCGTGCTTGGATTGTTGGTGAGTATGTGTACTCGTGTAGCGTGCCTGGTGTGCGATGCTGTCTTGTGTACAGTTGGAATTGCAACGAATCTCGGTATTCCTCACACCCAGGTGACTCTGCTTATCCGAATGGGCCTTGGCTGCTCAGCCCATTACGTCATCCTCGGACACCAGCTGATGTCCGCTACAATGAGGCACATGGCAGGGCCAGACGTGTGGTGGAGCGGACTTTTGGCCTCCTGAAGTCCAGATTCAGATGCCTGGACCGCACCGGGGGTGCACTGGCGTACTCCCCACAGAAGGTGTGCCAGATAGTTGTGGCATGCTGCATGCTGCACAATCTGGCTATTCGCAAGCAGATCCCCCTAATAGTGGATGACGGTGATCAGCCCGGGCCCCCGCCTGCAGACCAGGACGGGTCCAGTGACGAGGACAGTGGAGAGGAGGAAGCTGTGAATGTGCGTCAGCAGCTCATCGCCCGCTACTTCACTTGACGGTGAGTGACCATGTACGACGGCTGATGTAGCTGTAGTTGTGCAGGTGTATGTGTGCATTGTGACGGAGGCCTTTTGTTCACTGAGTGCTGTGTGGCAATGGTCCATGTCCAGGGTAGTATGCCACTGACAGTGGCTGTGGCATTGTGCCCCGTTGCTCTGTGAGATGTGTGTACATTGCTTGTAGTTGGTGACAAGTACTGTGTGATGGTGTGTGACACACTAATTGAATGGACTCTTGTTCTGGTTTTCACCCCTAGGTCCCTACAACATCTCCTGGCCTATCTACATGCCACACAGCAGAGGCATTTCTGCTCATGGTGGCGGTTGCACATCGTTGAATAAACCCAGGGCACATAAAGCAGATTGTGATCAAGGTGTATTTATTTACAGCGGTGACATGTGATTGTGTGCAAGGTGATGACAGAAGTGGTGCATGCTGTGACAATGAGTTGACGGTCATGGCTGCGTGATGGTCAAGGTGTACCCATGAAGTTCTATGTCCACAGTCCAACAGACACATGCCATTCACATGGCAGTGTGGGGTAGGATCGTAGTCCAAGTCAATGCAGTAGGTGGTCAGGGTGGCTGGCTGACTCACTGGCGTTTGGAGCGTGCAAAGTCATCTCTGGACACCTGTTTCCTCTTCGGACGGCCCCTTCCACGTTTGGAAGGGGGGGGTTGTGTTGGTGGGCTGCTGGTGGTGGCTGAGTACTGCTCACTCGCTGTGGACGCAGGGGAACTAGATGTTGCATGACACTGCGCCACAGCACGTGGTGGCAGCGGTGGTGTGGCTGGCCTTGCTTGGGCCCTCACCACCACCACCAGCTGGCCCACGAGGTCCACAAGTTGGTCCATACGGGTCACGAATTGGCCCATATGGGCGTCCATGGACCTCAACACCCCAAGGACCTCCCGCGTGTCGGCAGCCGACCTGGCCCATTGTCCTTGGGCCTCTTCATAGGCCCCAAGGACTCTGGAGATTTGCGGCAGGGCTTGGCTCCCAGGCTCAGATGGGGTTGGCCTGACCCTGCTCCTCCCACCAGTACTGCTGCCACCGACCTGCCCACTCGCCACATTGGTCACCACGGTCCTCTGTCTGCCTCCCAGGGTCGAGCCCGACGGGCGTGCCACCCCTTGCGCAGGTGCTGTGACCAGGGATGGCGCGGTGGTGGGGTGGTGGTTGTTGCGGCGGTGGTGGTGGCCACAACGACCGTGGCAGCAGGGGTCTGTGACTGGTCAGCAGCCCTGGGTGATGTGTTGGTGGGTAGGAGGGGCCCGGGGGAGCGGTTGGGCCCTGCCACTCCAGATGGGCCTGCTCGGTGGTCCTCGTCCGAAGAGGTGTCCAGGTCTTCTACATCCGTGAGTCTGGGTCGGGGGCTTGCGGACTGGCTGTGCTGGCTGCTGTCTCCCTCTCCAGCATCCAGCTGTTCGGCACCTGTGGGGAGAATGAGATAGGTTATTGTGTTGCACCTTGCAAAGTTTGTATTGGTTGTCTGACATTCACAGTTCGTGCACTGTCGTGCACAGGTTACCCAGTGGCGTGTGTGTGGATGTACGTGTGTATGCGTGGGCAAGGCAATGGAACTGTGTGTTGTGTTCATGTGGCATGGGACGGATTAGCAATGACAATCAGTGTGTGTTGCTGTACTCCTACATTTTGTGGCTTGGGTGTATGCAGGCTCCAGACCCATCGACGCTTTTGAGATGTAATATGGTTTTGGGGTTCAAATGGAACGCTTGGATACGCTGATGGCAAAAGGGGGTACAGCCCCTCAACGCTTTTGAGGTGAAATATGGTTTTGGGGTTCAAATGGAACGCTTAGAAACGCAGATGGCAAAAGGGGGTACAGCCCCCTCAACGCTTTTGAGGTGAAATATGGTTTTGGGGTTCAAATGGAATGCTTAGAAATGCAGATGGCAAAAGGGGGTACAGCATCCTCAACGCTTTTGAGGTGAAATATGGTTTTGGGGTTCAAATGGAACGCTTAGAAACGCAGATGGCAAAAGGGGGTACAGCCCCCTCAACGCTTTTGAGGTGAAATATGGTTTTGGGGTTCAAATGGAACGCTTAGAAACGCAGATGGCAAAAGGGGGTACAGCCTCCTCAACGCTTTTGAGGTGAAATATGGTTTTGGGGTACATACTGTGACATATGGGTGCAGAACGGGACATGTGTTTTGGCAACATGACAGTGCAGAGACAAAGGTGTGTGTATGTCTGACATCCCCAGCATATCTGCTCACTCTTATCATTTATGGACATTACACTGCAAGCATTGTAGTGAGTGAGTGATGGTTGTGTGCCACACAACGTATTGCAGATGGGCCAATTCCTTGGTGTGCGTGCTACCCTCGGCCATGTGCAGCAATGCAGTGCTCTTGGGGTGTTGACTATATTATGTATGTTGTAAATCAGTGTGATGTGCGCTTCAGTCACTGCAGACACATTATTTGTAATGGGCAGGTATATTTGCAGAACTACTGTATGAGTGCCAGCTGTTCCGATGACATACCTTTCATGACACTGGGGCTGACAGATGAGATGGATGGTATGTTGGATGTGCATTGTGTGGCTGTGTGTTTCATGGGTCCAGTGGTGTTTATGTGCATTACTGGGGTTCCACACTGTTAGTTCTAGACAGGTTAGACTTACAAGGGCGATGTTGTACGTTGTGAGGGGAACAGGCAGTAACGACTACATGGACAAGACTTCGATGGTGTTGCTGATGTGTGTGATGAGTGGCACAGTGCCCGCCGTGTGGGTCAGTACTCCAGTGGGACTTGTGCATGCAGACGTGGCTCCATGGGTGTTGCTGTATTTGTGATGGCTCATGTGGGCTATGACTCTGTAATACATGTCCGTGTGCACATTGGTCACATGATTATGACAGGGAGCAGTGCTGCGTGTTCCTCTGCTACGTGACATGTCCCATGTGTTAGTCGTAATACAGTCCTCATGCCTACAGACACCCCGGCCTGTACAGTTATGTACCTACTGGTTGGTTTGGAGGGCGCAATGCAATGGATGCCACATGGTTATGGGAGGGAGGGGTGCTCCATGTTGCTGGTCTGTGGGAGTGGGGGCGGTGTTGTGTGTTGTGGTGATGACTTAACGCCCACAGACACCTCTGCATGTAGGGTGTGATTTCTACCTGTCGGCTGAAGGTGTGCACTGCAGTGGCTGACACATGGGTGTGGGGTGTGCTCCACCTTGCTGCGCTGTAGGACTAGGGGCCTGGTGGGTGTTGTACTTCAGCTGTCCCCCCTCCGACCCACTGACTGTGTTCCGGCTACTTACCTGTTACTTGTCGGTTAGTGCAGCTATGGCGGACACATGGGTGTGGGGTGTGCTCCACCTTGCTGCGCTGTAGGACTAGGGGCCTGGTGGGTGTTGTACTTCAGCTGTCCCCCCTCCGACCCACTGACTTTGTGTTCCGGCTACTTATCTGTTACTTGTCGGTTAGTGCAGCTATGGCTGACACATGGGTGTGGGGTGTGCTCCACCTTGCTGCGCTGTAGGACTAGGGGCCTGGTGGGTGTTGTACTTCAGCTGTCCCCCCTCCGACCCACTGACTTTGTGTTCCGGCTACTTACCTGTTACTTGTCGGTTAGTGCAGCTATGGCTGACACATGGGTGTGGGGTGTGCTCCACCTTGCTGCGCTGTAGGACTAGGGGCCTGGTGGGTGTTGTACTTCAGCTGTCCCCCTCCGACCCACTGACTTTGGGTTCCGGCTACTTACCTGTTACTTGTCGGTTAGTGCAGCTATGGCTGACACATGGGTGTGGGGTGTGCTCCACCTTGCTGTGCTGTAGGACTAGGGGCCTGGTGGGTGTTGTACTTCAGCTGTCCCCCCTCCGACCCACTGACTTTGTGTTCCAGCTACTTACCTGTTACTTGTTGGTTAGTGCAGCTATGGCTGACACATGGGTGTGGGGTGTGCTCCACCTTGCTGCGCTATAGGACTAGGGGCCTGGTGGGTGTTGTACTTCAGCTGTCCCCCCTCCGACCCACTGACTTTGTGTTCCGGCTACTTACCTGTTACTTGTCGGTTAGTGCAGCTATGGCTGACACATGGGTGTGGGGTGTGCTCCACCTTGCTGCGCTGTAGGACTAGGGGCCTGGTGGGTGTTGTACTTCAGCTGTCCCCCCTCCGACCCACTGACTTTGTGTTCCGGCTACTTACCTGTTACTTGTCGGTTAGTGCAGCTATGGCTGACACATGGGTGTGGGTGTGGGGAGTGCTCCTTCTGGCACTTCTGGAGTACAAGGGGACCTGGTGGGAGTTGCGGTGCTGGCTGACTGTACACATGCCTCCATGGTTTTGTTAGTTGGTAGGTTTGGGCTGAGTGTGTGGTAGTGTCTGTTGCATGTGTGAGTGATGTCTTGTGTATTGTGTACTGGACATGGGGGTGTTTGTCCCTCGGAGCTATGGCATAGTGGTAGTGCATGTGAGTACATAGCAGTGTGCTGGTATACATTTGTTTGTACTTACCAGCCTCCACTCCCCCTGGTATTCCGGTGAGACTCTCCGGATGTAGGATGCCTCGCACCTTCTCCTCCCACGCCTTGAAGGTCTTAAATAGCGCGGGATTTCCTCCGCCAGTCCTGTCAGCCAGCTGCCGATTCTTGGCCTCCTTCTTTTTGACCACTCTTTTCATGTCGTGCCACCTCTTGGTGATTTCGGCTCTGTTGCGTTGCACGTTCCCGACTGCATTGACCTGGTCTACGATCCTGCTCCACAACCGGTTTCTGGTGGCTAGTGGTGTCTGTTGGACCTGGTTCCCATAGATTTTTGGGTGCACCTTGATGATCTCGTCGACCATGACCGTCAGCTCAGTGGAAGTGAAGTTGGGCATTCTCTGTGCTGCCATGGCGTGTGGTTTGGTGTTTGTGGTGCTGGTGCGGTGTGTGTGTGTGGTGTGTGATGTGCAGGGGGTTTGTGGGGCCGGTGTTTGGTGGTAAAGTGATGTCTGGAGGAAATCTGGCGGAGGAAATCCCGCGCTATTCAAGACCTTCAAGGCGTGGGAGGAGAAGGTGCGAGGCATCCTACATCCGGAGAGTCATACCGGAATACCAGGGGGAGTGGAGGCTGGTAAGTACAAACAAATGTATACCAGCACACCGCTATGTACTCACATGCACTACCACTATGCCATAGCTCCGAGGGACAAACACCCCCATGTCCAGTACACAATACACAAGACATCACTCACACATGCAACAGACGCTACCACACACTCAGCCCAAAGCTACCAACTAACAAAACCATGGAGGCATGTGTACAGTCAGCCAGCACCGCAACTCCCACCAGGTCCCCTTGTACTCCAGAAGCACCAGAAGGAGCACTCCCCACACCCATGTGTCAGCCATAGCTGCACTAACCAACAAGTAACAGGTAAGTAGCCGTAACACAAAGTCATTGGGTCAGAGGGGGGACAGCTGAAGTACAACACCCACCAGGCCCCTAGTCCTACAGCACAGCAAGGTGGAGCACACCCCACACCCATGTGTCAGCCATAGCTGCACTAACCAACAAGTAACAGGTAAGTAGCCGTAACACAAAGTCAGTGGGTCGGAGGGGGGACAGCTGAAGTACAACACCCACCAGGCCCCTAGTCCTACAGCGCAGAAAGGTGGAGCACACCCCACACCCATGTGTCAGCCATAGCTGCACTAACCAACAAGTAACAGGTAAGTAGCCGTAACACAAAGTCAGTGGGTCGGAGGGGGACAGCTGAAGTACAACACCCACCAGGCCCCTAGTCCTACAGCGCAGCAAGGTGGAGCACACCCCACACCCATGTGTCAGCCATAGCTGCACTAACCAACAAGTAACAGGTAAGTAGCCGTAACACAAAGTCAGTGGGTCGGAGGGGGACAGCTGAAGTACAACACCCACCAGGCCCCTAGTCCTACAGCGCAGCAAGGTGGAGCACACCCCACACCCATGTGTCAGCCATAGCTGCACTAACCAACAAGTAACAGGTAAGTAGCCGTAACACAAAGTCAGTGGGTCGGAGGGGGGACAGCTGAAGTACAACACCCACCAGGCCCCTAGTCCTACAGCGCAGCAAGGTGGAGCACACCCCACACCCATGTGTCAGCCAGTGCACACCTTCACCCGACAGGTAGAAATCACACCCTACATGCAGAGGTGTCTGTGGGCGGTAAGTCATCACCACAACACACAACACCGCCCCCACTCTCACAGACCAGCAACATGGAGCACCCCTCCCTCCCATAACCATGTGGCAACCATTGCATTGCGCCCTCCAAACCAACCAGTAGGTAGACAACTGTACAGGCCGGGGTGTCTGTAGGCATGAGGACTGTATTACGACTAACACATGGGACATGTCACGTAGCAGAGGAACACGCAGCACTGCTCCCTGTCATAATCATGTGACCAATGTGCACACGTACATGTATTACAGAGTCATAGCCCACATGAGCCATCACAAATACAGCAACACCTATGGAGCCACGTCTGCATGCACAAGTCCCACTGGAGTACTGACCCACACGGCGGGCACTGTGCCACTCATCACACACATCAGCAACACCATCGAAGTCTTGTCCATGTAGTCGTTACTGCCTGTTCCCCTCACAACGTACAACATCGCCCATGTAAGTCTAACCTGTCTAGAAGTAACAGTGTGGAACCCCAGTAATGCACATAAACACCACTGGACCCATGAAACACACAGCCACACAATGCACATCCAACATATCATCCATCTCATCTGTCAGCCCCAGTGTCATGAAAGGTATGTCATTGGAACAGCTGGCCCTCATACAGTAGTTCTGCTAAGATACCTGCCCATGACAAATAATGTGTCTGCAGTGACTGAAGCGCACGTCACACTGTGATTTACAACATACATAATATAGTCAACACCCCAAGAGCACTGCATTGCTGCACATGGCCAAGGGTAGCACGCACACCAAGGAATTGGCCCATCTGCAATACGTCGTGTGGCACACAACCATTACTCACTCACTACAATGCTTGCAGTGTAATGTCCATAAATGATAACAGTGAGCAGATATGCTGGGTATGTCAGACATACACACACCTTTGTCTCTGCGTTGAGGGGGCTGTACCCCCTTTTGCCATCAGCGTATCTAAGCGTTCCATTTGAACCCCAAAACCATATTTCACCTCAAAAGCGTTGAGGGGCTGTACCCCTTTGCCATCTGCGTATCTAAGCGTTCCATTTGAACCCCAAAACCATATTTCACCTCAAAAGCATTGAGGGGCTGTACCCCTTTGCCATCTGCGTATCTAAGCGTTCCATTTGAACCCCAAAACCATATTTCACCTCAAAAGCGTTGAGGGGGCTGTACCCCCTTTTGCCATCTGCGTATCTAAGCATTCCATTTGAACCCCAAAACCATATTTCACCTCAAAAGCGTTGAGGGGGATGTACCCCCTTTTGCCATCTGCGTATCTAAGCGTTCCATTTGAACCCCAAAACCATATTACATCTCAAAAGTGTCGATGGGTCTGGAGCCCACATACACCCAAGCCACAAAATGTAGGAGTACAGCAACACACACTGATTGTCATTGCTAATCCATCCCATGTCACATGAACACATCACACAGTTCCATTGCCTTGCCCACGCATACACACATCGTACATCCACACACACGCCTCTGGCGAAACCTGTGCACGACAGTGCCCGAACTGTGAATGTCAGACAACCAATACAAACTTTGCAAGGTGCAACACAATAACCTATCTCATTCTCCCCACAGGTGCCGAACAGCTGGATGCTGGAGAGGGAGACAGCAGCCAGCACAGCCAGTCCGCAAGCCCCCGACCCGGACTCACGGATGTAGAAGACCTGGACACCTCTTCGGACAAGGACACCCGAGCAGGCCCATCTGGAGTGGCAGGGCCCAACCGCTCCCCAGGCCCCCTCCTACCCACCAACCCATCACCCAGGGCTGCTGACCAGTCCCAGACCCCTGCTGCCACGGTCGTTGCGGCCACCACCACCGCCGCACCCACCACCACGCCATCCCTGGCCACAGCACCTGCGCAAGGGGTGGCACGCCCGTCGGGCTCGACCCTGGGAGCTAGACAGAGGACCGTGGTGACCAATGTGATGAGTGGGCAGGTCGGTGGCAGCAGTACTGGTGGGGGGAGCAGGGTCAGGCCAACGCCATCTGAGACTGGCAGCCAAGCCCTGCTGCAAATCGCCAGAGTCCTTGGGGCCTATGAAGAGGCCCAAGGACAATGGGCCAGGTCGGCTGCCGACACGCGGGAGGTCCTTGGGGTGTTGAGGTCCATGGACGCCCATATGGGCCAATTTGTGACCCGTATGGACCAACTTGTGGACCTCATGGGCCAGCTGGTGGTGGTGGTGAGGGCCCAAGCAAGGCCAGCCACACCCACTCCGCCACCACGTGCTGTGGCGCAGGGTCGTGCAACATCGAGTTCCCCTGCGTCCACAGCGAGTGAGCAGTCCTCAGCCACCACCAGCAGCCCACCAACACAACCCCCCTTCCAAACGTGGAAGGGGCCGTCAGAAGGAAACAGGTGTCCAGAGAGGACTTCGCATGCACCAAACGCCAGTGAGTCAGCCAGCCACCTTGACCACCTACTGCATTGACTTGTACTACGATCCTACCCCACACTGCCATGTGAATGGCATGTGTCTGTTGGACTGTGGACATAGAACTTCATGGGTACACCTTGACCATCACGCAGCCATGACCGTCAACTCATTGTCACAGCATGCACCACTTTTGTCATCACCTTGCCCACAATCACATGTCACCGCTGTAAATAAATACACCTTGATCACATTCTGCTTTATGTGCCCTGTGTTTATTCAACGATGTGCAACCGCCACCATGAGCAGAAATGCCTCTGCTGTGTGGTATGTAGATAGGCCAGGAGAGGTTGTAGGGACCTAGGGGTGAAAACCAGAACAAGAGTCCATTTAATGAGTGTGTCACACACTCATCACACAGTACTTGTCACCAACTACAAGCAATGTACACACATCTCACAGAGCAACAGGGCACAATGCCACAGCCACTGTCAGTGGCATACTACCCTGGACATGGACCATTGCCACACAGCACTCAGTGAACAAAAGGCCTCCGTCACAATGCACACATACACCTGCACAACTACAGCTACATCAGCCGTCGTACATGGTCACTCACCGTCAAGTGAAGTAGCGGGCGATGAGTTGCTGATGCACATTCACAGCTTCCTCCTCTCCACTGTCCTCGTCACTGGACCCGTCCTGGTCTGCAGGCGGGGGCCCGGGCTGATCACCGTCATCCACTATTAGGGGGATCTGCTTGCGAATAGCCAGATTGTGCAGCATGCAGCATGCCACAACTATCTGGCACACCTTCTGTGGGGAGTACGCCAGTGCACCCCCGGTGCGGTCCAGGCATCTGAATCTGGACTTCAGGAGGCCAAAAGTCCGCTCCACCACACGTCTGGCCCTGCCATGTGCCTCATTGTAGCGGACATCAGCTGGTGTCAGAGGATGACGTAATGGGCTGAGCAGCCAAGGCCCATTCGGATAAGCAGAGTCACCTGGGTGTGAGGAATACCGAGACTCGTTGCAATTCCAACTGTACACAAGACAGCATCGCACACCAAGCACGCTACACGAGTACACATACTCACCAACAATCCAAGCACGGTCCGGTTGCAGATTGGTTATCAGACGTGGTAGGATGCTGTTGCGCATGATGTGCGAGTCATGGGCCGATCCTGGAAACTTCGCACACACGTGTGTAATGACCATGTCCGCAAGGCACACCACTTGCACATTCAGGGAGTGGAAGTGCTTCCGATTCCTATATATGTGCTCCATGGCCTGTGGTGCTACAAGGCCAACATGGGTGCAATCAATTGCACCAACAACGTGGGGGATCCGTCCAAGGGCATAGAAAGCACCCTTCACTGCCGCCAAATCACGAGCCCTGGGGAATCGGATGTACCGGTTCCTGTACAGCATCATAGCTGACAGTACATCCCGTAGCACCATGCTGAACATGGGCTGGGACATCCCACCTCCACTGCCCACTGTGTGTTGGAATGACCCAGTGGCGAAGAAATGCAGTGCAGCCATCACCTTAGCCGTGGGGGTAAATGCAGTTGGATACACCCTGCGAGGACGGAGGTGGGGTTCCAACAAGGCACATAGGCGATGCAGGGTGGGTCGGTCCAGACGGAATTTCCGGATTACCTCCACATCCTCCATGTCTGCCAGCAATTGGTAGGGGCGATGTATGTTTGGTCTCCTCCTAGGAAAGATGGAAGTGGATACATGTCAAAGCAACACGCCACATGGTATTTTCACATACACAAAACAAAAATGACTGACCAAGCAATTGAATCACAGAACAGCTGACAAGTAGGGACAGCACAGCCACAATACACTTACACAGGTCCCCTTACCAATAGCAATGAGCAGTGACACAAACCATTGCTATGAGCATGCACATGGGGATTTAGGCCTTAAAAACTTGTAAGGCATGATGATGATATCAGACTGCATATTTGGGAAGCGGCAACACCACGGCAATATAACTAGCTGCTGTGCCTGACACAGCTTCCAAGGCTGGGTGAGTTTGGCACACACCAACAACGCTATGGACACAGGCTGAGCGCTAAAAACAAGTGGGTCCTGTTGCACGAGGGGATATGAGACAGTCATTGATGTCTCTACTTCACCCTATGTACAGCACTGTACGGATCACACCTCCAAAACACATTGACAGGTGTACACATTGACAGCTCCATGACAACACAGCTGTGTGATTGCAAATACACATCACAAGTGACACGTAACGTTGCACGTGCCAAGTGGGAGATGTACATAGTGAAAGATGGCATGTGTGTGCATATGCATGTCCCATGCTCGCATGCTAATGTGTACATGATGATGTGCCAACAGACATGTGGAGGCTGAGCACTGGCCATCCCTGCCCATGCGCACAGCATGTTGTGGCCCTGTCCAGTGTGGACCTGCTCCCGCACACAAGTCATGGCCACACCTGCAGATGCATTGCGCACATCATACTGTGTAGTGCACATGGCATCAGCGGACTGTACCCGCCATGGGCCAGGCCCTTACGGCCAACTCCAATGGCCCTCGCGGTTGCACCCTGCGTGTTCCACTATGGAGGTAAGCGTCCCAGGACAGCTGGGAGCAGACCATCGTCTGCAATTTAAGCAGGCAGACATGGTACACCAATTGCAGCGGCTTGGACCCACTGAAACTGCCCCAGGGGGCTATATGACTGTGGGAGTGAGACCGGCATTACCACAGCTACCAGGGACTCCAGCCTGGCATCCCTCAACAACACCTGCTGCTGCCACCTGTCCACCTTAACGTCGATGACGCTGAAGATATGTCCAGGTCCACTCACCAGCGAGGAGCTGGAGATCCTGGATTCCGAGCTCCACGCACACTGCACATGGCTATCCCTTGCAAAAGTTATGTGTGTGAGACAACCACAGTGTGTGTGGGAGTGCATGTGGGGGACACACATGTCGTTGATCCGCAGCACCATGAGTCAGAGCCTGTGGGGTTCCAACATGCACTGCTCACCATGCTTACTGCAGCTGGCAGGGGTATGTGAGCTCTCGGGCGCTTTGCCATGTATGCCCCTCCCGAGTGGTGGTACATGGCAACTTCATGTCACACATCCAGTGACACAGCCAATTGGCAATGCAGGTCTCAGAGCACTTGTTGCTCGTGAGAATGGCAGGCTGGAGCCATGCTGCCCTTCTCAGTCCCAGCAGGCCTGGGCTGCACATTGACGGCACAATGCCAGTAGGTGACAACACAGACTGCCAAGTGGGTTACATGTGTCTTCTGTACAGGACCCTCCGGATAAGCGCTAACTCAGCACTGTCGATTGGACACACCATGCCTCGTGATAGTGATGTGTGTGAGAGATAGTGGCACTGAATGTGACCTCCATTGCGGGGTGGGCCATGCACAGTGCAAGTACGTTGATGGTTGCGCAGTGTTGGTCACAGTGGGTACACCCACACAGATGTGTTGCCTTGTGATCTTTTTGTAGGTCCACCTGACAATGGACAGTAGATGTGGGCAGACTACACATTGCTCGATGTGCTGTCAACCTGCATGTGAATGGGTTTGGCAGGTACTTTGTATACACTCCCAGCAGCATGCATTCACGTTGTGGTGTACACATGCTGTTAGGCCATGTCCGATTACTTCCTGGCTCTTATGCACGTCTCGGAGTATTTGGGATGGGTCAGCAGCATGCCACTGTAATTGGTGGATGTGGGTGATGTTGAGAAGTGCATTAGTGACATCTCAGGCCTCCTGTGCACCATCCCTGCAGTTGGAATTCCTCCAGCCCTGGGACTTGTGATGAGCCATTGCTACCAAATTGATGCCTTTGTGTGTGTGACCGCCAGTGCAGGCAATTCCACAAAGGGTGTGACGGCATCTGCCGGATGTGCCACTACGTGGTGTTGATGAATCGGGGGATGCCCCCTCGTATTGTCAGGTCAGCACGGCGGTGCATTTCACCAGTAATGGTCTGCATCTTGACAGTCCCACGGCCTGTGCCGGATGCACGTTTGTTGGGGCATCAGCAGCAAGCAAGTTTACAGTTCTGTGGGATGGTGTCTTTTGCTGTGAGAGGCAGCATGTGTCCACAGCCTACCCATGACCTGGTTAATGTGAAGTGTGTTTTGTGATGCAGTGTGTTGTAACTGTGGTCTGTGCTGTGTGCAACTGAAATGCATATGCTAGTCCGGGGGCTTAAGATGCAATTTGGGAACTCCGCATTCCCAATGCACACGGAGTCGTAGCCCTCAGGTACAACCTGTAGTAGGCTGGAGTAGGCTATTCACATGTATGTTAGGGGCACTGTGCCTACTCTGATTTCGTTCGGACATATGTGTGCGATGCCTCACCTCATGTCTCTGGTACTTACACATCCGGCACACCGTGCAACAACAGTTGTGCTCGTGTGAACGACAGGTGGATGGCATGGGCTCATGGCCATTGTGTGCTGTCATGTTGCAGTCTGTGTGTGTAGTTTCCCATTCTGCTCCATGCAGATGTGTTTGGCCTAATTTCATAGTGGTCATCCTTGCCACCATCAGGATAGTTGTTGTGCACAACGCGAGTTGGGGCTATGGTCGCAGGGTGACACAGGCCGGGTGTAGTGCGATGTGCACGACATTCGTGGCACTGATTAGCGGATTCCTTTACTGTACGCCAGCCATTGTGTATTGATTGTGGTGGCTGTATACAATTGCACAGGTATCGTGCAACATGTGGATTTGGGTATGTTCTGTGCTGCTTCCCTTGAACATGTCAGTGTCATTGATGCCAGATGAGTGGGAGCACCTCGCTCACTCTCATGTGGCATCTCCCCTGGGTGCTGAGGGACAGGGGATGCTCAACAGTGGGGTGGCTTCGGATGTAGCAGCTGCACAGCTGCTGAGTGAGACAGTTGTGGCCTGCGCCTCGGAGGGGCTAGGCGTGTGCTGGATAAATCACAGGCCCAGTGGGCTATTTCGGCGTCATCTGAGGACAGAGGTGATGCATCCATGTTGGATGACACGGGGGACGTGGACTCTGGGTCTTCTTCAGCCACGCAGAGGCCAATGCCCGCCCTCCCATCCACTTCCACTGGTGCAAAACGTGTCGGCAGAGGGATGAAGGATAGGGTGTCCTTCACACCAGGCACAGCTGCCTCTGCAAATGTGACCCCTGCTGGCCTCAGTGCTGGGTCTGTTGAGCTGATGCTCCATCTGTGCGTGGGGCAGACAGCTCTCCTCACTTCCGTCATTGCCCATGACATCACTTTGCCGCAGGTGACATGGATCATGGAGGGCCCACATGTACGCGTGGGTGGACTACACCATACTGTCCAATGGTTGTCACCCCCCAGTGAAGGTGTGCCTTCAACTGCGCCAATCTCAGAGTGACATTCCTGACCCTTTCTCCACCCCCCTGGGGAGTGGCACATCTGACGGCAGCAGTGCACGAGTCCTAAATAGGAGGAGTGGGGGGACGCTGACGTGCCGACCGGATGTGACGTGTTGGCAGGTGGCTTGCACCGTCAGACTTATGGCCTCCCCTCGCTCACCCCAATATGCGTTTGCATCTGAGAAGCCAGCGCGTGCACAGGCAGCTCCGAGCTCGCACCAGAGAGGCCAAGGAGTGTATGTGTGGGTCCATTTGAACAAGTAGTCTGTCTCGCGGTATAATCAGTGACGGGACGCCGTCCACCTGCGTGGTGCCCCGACTCGAGCCATGGACAACATTGACAATGCACGACAGGCTCCGCAGTCCGGATACACCACCTGCAACACACAGAGGCTGTAGCTGCCCTAGCGGCCCAGGCCGCATACAACTGGAGCTAATGGACCCACACATTCACTCTTTGACCTCTCTGGGGCGAGCTTGGAGCTGCTTGTGCACGTGCTGGCTTCTCTGTTGCAATGGCATGTAACGTGTGTGGGGAAATAGGCAATGAGTGCGATGGTGCGAGCCACCTTCCGTGACGTCACTCCCGGGCACGATGTGTGAGTCCCCCACTACTTATATTTGACTTGTGCCATGCTGCACAATGAGGATGTGTTGCCTGCGTGATGTGACCAGGAGGAGCGCGCCATGACCTCTCACCCACCATGCTCCACTGCCATCCCGTGCCCTGGATAGCCCGTGCAGGTGGACAATGTTGGGGGTACACCTGGTCGACAGGGGATGTGCGTGCCTTGGCAAGGGCCTGGCGGACGCACAGCAGTATCCAGCATGTCCCCAGAGGGTGGGCTGACGTCTACACCTGATGCAGCATTTTTCGTGTGGCCGCCATTTGTGCACACACATGTTCACATTCATCCCCAGACAGGTGGTCTTTACAAATGCCCAAGACAGCGGTAATCTAGTGCTCCCGAATCCTCCCAACACAGTGTGTTTCAACATTGCATGTGCGCACCTACCCGTCACACCCACCCACCTGGGCCAAGCGTAACTCCCGCTTCACATGACACATGTGTGTCTTCCACAGTTGTGCTACTCTCTCAGGGCCGGACCTGCAACTGTCCCGTAGCACACACACAGCACCGAGTCGTACTGGCATCCTGTTAGATTGGTAGGCACACTCACACATCTCCTTCTGACACAGTGGTGGCTGTGATGGATATTGTGACTGCCATGCCAGTGTTGGCTGGCCATGGCAGGGCACACTCACACACATTGCATCCGCAGCACTACGTGTCACTACTCGGCACATCGAACTGGGCACTGTCCCTGGGGTTGATGAGTAATGCCGCCTGTCGATATAATCTGTGACTGGATGCTGTTGTTCCTGTAGTCGGTTGTATCTGTGTAGTTGATGATTGCAGTTGTTGCAGTGTGTGCTTGGTTAAGTGGGGCACATGCCGTGTATGTGACCTCAGCAATTGCAATGTCTGGTCTCACATTCCAATGTGTTGTACACGTGGCAGGGACTTCACTTCTTTCAGACTCTGCTACTTGTGTGTGTGATGAATCTGCTTTTCTGTGCAACGGATTGACTGCATGTATTTGGTGTTATTTCTGGGTAAATGTATCCGTGTCATGTTTGCGTGCATGCAATGCACAGGGTGTGAGTCTAGCCACAGGTGGACTGGCAGCATGCGCTGAGTATGCGGGCATGTGTGAGCTTACTTGCTGTGTGGCCAGCGGTGTAGGTGTATGTTAGTCTTGTGATGTGCATTGTGCCTGGGCACATGGCTTACTTTCAATGTGTGCATTTGGGAGGTGGTGGTGTGTGGTGTGAGTTTGGGGTGGCGTTGGTGTGTGTGTGTGTGTGTTGTGGCCATGTCGACTACACACATATGTTTCCCAGGCCCATGGTGGATGTTTGTAACCGTGTTGAGGTCTGTGTATATGATGAGATGTGTGTGTTGTATGTTGCACAGTATGCAGTGTGTGGGTGTGTCCTTGCAGTTCAGGATGACTCCTACTTGTTATGGTTCAGACGTTGTGTGTGTGCAGGGTGTGTGACTGTCAAGATTGTGCATGTCAGAATTTCTGCAGTTCTTACTCATTGTGCAGTGCTGCCCACCCACACTGATGTCGTGTGTGTGTTTTGTCAGGCATTGCTGTGGCATGCTTTTGCGTGGCTCCTACTTTTGGTTGCTGAGTGTGTGGTCAGACTGTGTGGGAAATTGTAGACATGTGTAGGACTGTGCTTTGTAGTGACCAGGCCGTCAGTGTTGATGTGATGATCTTTCGGGCACCTTCAGAGTCTGACAAGTCCTGCTCCAGGAGCTGTGGTATTTCACTGTGGCCACTGTTGCGGCTACTCATTTGCGTTGACATCCAATGACAGTGGACTACATGGTCATCTCACGACTGTCGTGTACTTCACACACTCTCATCCTCTCTCATTCGTACTTGTGTTTGTGAAATGATTCAGCAGAGTCACATATTTGCTTCAAGCCATGTATTTGGACTTACGTCCTCTGTGATGCAGTATAGTGGACACTACTGGCAGCGAAATGCATGTGGAGGATATACTTAGCATGATTACACATACAAAAGGGGGTACGGGTAGATGTGATTAGTTGTTGACTGTGGAATGAAGGCTTCAGAGTTACAACTGCCTTGCCCTTGCTATGCTAATGTACATTTGCTAATTACTGAGGAGCTCTAGACTTTGACACAGACAGTAATCATTTTGCCTACGAGACAGCTTGACATCAAAGGCACAGTACATCTCAGTTCCATGGTACAGGTTTGCTACAATAGTTACTCCGACACACCTGCGTGAGGGGTGACATCAGAGCATGAGCCTACGTGCATGCAGCAGCGTGTCACTAGTTGTTGCAATGTGGTGGCTACTGAACATGACACATTCACTGGGGTCATGTTGTTGGGGGATGCATTTGTTGTCCATGCAAAAGTCCTGCCACGGAAGTACAGACAAAGGTGAGGTGACAGTTCTCACATGATACACCAGACAGATTAGTGTGCACTGACCGGTGCAAATGTTCATGTGCGCAGGATACATATTATAGCATAGTTGTTCGTGCAGTATTGTCCATGTGGTTACTGTACACAAGTCCCATACCTCTGCCTCCCCCTGTTCATGCAGAGATATTGGATGTGGTGAGGAACAGAGTGCATGTCCCGAAAATGTCCGATGTCATGGCAGTGGAGTTGATAGTGTGGTGTTTGTTGCAGGTTGTATGGTATAGTTGTTGTACAGCTAACTGCCCAGTCCGTGCGAAAGCCAAGCATAGGTACGGTGTTGAACATCATTGTTCAATTGGGGGTATTGCGTCGGGGCCCGACGAATTGTCAAGTTGTCAGGTATGCGATACCTTCCAGCAGGGCTTCCATGGCATTGGTGGTAAACATGGATGCCATCCAATGAAGCGGATGGTGGCTGGCAATGTGTTCATCATAAGTTGTCCTCTGTAGGAGCCTGATGGGACATGTTGGATGACATTCGATGAAACTGTGATCCAGAATCCGTTGTGTGGAGGCACACTGGTCCCATTGCAGTGTGTGTCCGATTGCAGCCACATACGCCATGCCCCCATGGACTGAACAGATCCTGTCGTGGGCGTCCAGGGGGGCGAACAGTTGTACCAGGTCCACCTTTGGACATGCCGGGTTGGAGAGACATAAATCCACAGGACAGTGGAAGGGACACCTCCGACAGTAGAAGACGGGGATGATGCAGCTGAACATTGCGATGCGGTAAGTTACTCGGTAACTTACGTTCAGCATGGCCAGGTTTTCACAGCCCACTATCTGTAGCAGGCTCTCGATGTAAAGCTGCATCTGTCCGGCGTAGTTGGGAAGCTGTGGTGCGACTGCCATTTTGCTACAGGGCGATGTGATGGCGTGCTCCGGCCGGCTGTGCAGTCAGCAGAGTGCACCCTCCGACGATGCTGGGAAATCTGGAATAGTCGTACGGAGGCAGGACTTGGGTTATAGTAGCTTGTGCGGAGGACACAGGTCCTCATCCCACATGCTTCTATGAATGGTCAAGGTCAGTGGTGTCTGACTCCTTCCAGATTACTTGCATGTGAGCCACATGGAGGAGTGGTATTTCTTTTTTTTGTGGTCAGAACTTTCTTTCATGTTGTGCGCGATCTGCACATTGGACGGTTTCCTCGGCATGCCTCTGTTTGGCTTTTTGTTGGGATAATGACTGTATTGTCCAGCTTGTATAGTTGAAATGTGGTTTCGGTGTGGGTATGGAAGGCCATTCAGTGCTATCTGCTCTCCCGTGTGTGGGCGGCACGCTGCGTTTCCGCTATACGTTGGGCCTTGTGTGTGGGTGTTGGAATTGGAAACACCTGTTGTCAGGCACCCGGGTTTTTTAATGTTACGTATTGCATGTATTGGTATTGGGTGCAGGATGGTATTCGTATTTTTGTATGGTACTGCCGTGCCTTTTGCCGACGGGGTACATGTTCTGCGGTGTGATGTAGCAGCCGCTGTATGCTTCGCCATGTTTTGCACACAGGGGTGCGTCCTAATTTGGCGTGACATCACTCCCCTGTTCGGGACAGTTGTGTGACATCAGGTTGTCAACTGAGTTGCCGGTTGGGGACATGACTGGTGCAGGAATGCCACGTGACATGTGCGTTCAGGGTGGGGCTGGTGTGTGGTGTGTGTAGTTGTGACCCTGTGTTGTTTGTGTGCGGCCCATGCATGGCGCTGTCGTTGGCCTCTGCGTTGTGCGCATGTGTACCTGCGTCATCGCCGCTGCGTTGCCGTGACGGGGACGTCACTTCCTCGTCCCGGGTAGTGTCTGCCCGGTTGTTGCGAGTTGTTTCATTTTGCCCGGTGTGACATTTGTGGGTGCAGTGGTGTATGTGTCCTGTCCACACAGGGGTGTCTGGGGGGGCCATGTACAGTTTTTCCGCCCTTGCACTGTGTGCGGTGTTTGCGTGCCCTTGTGTGTCTGCCTACCTGCGTTGCCACTGCGCGTTGACTCCTAGGTGCTGCATCAGGTAGAGCATGGGGATGGCCTGGAGTGCTGGATTCATGCTCGGGGTGGGCCGCCTTTTTGGTCTCCGTACTCGAGCGGTCGAGTTTCCGCCTTGGTATCTCGTGCGGTGTCTCTTAGCCGGGGGAGCTGTTTGTTAGCAGCATCGTAATTTGTACGCCGGGCGGTACGTGATTTCGTCGGACGGTGTGTCTCCATTGGCTCGCGCCGCTACGTGAACGGGCGCACTTTGATGGCGGGCGGCGTTGCGGGCTTACGGGCGGTGTTTGGCTGATTTTTCACATCCTAATTTGGCGGGTGTGTGGGCCGCGGCGGGCGGACGGTAACTGGTGGTTTTTGCCTCCGACAGCACGGCGGTAGTGCTTCCGCCCGACATCGTAATGGGCCCCTTAGGGTTGATTTTTGTAGATGTCTCCAGAGACTCTGATTAAAATGATAATAGCAACCCTGAATTGCTGTGTGTGGATAATTTTTTAGTATAGCATTTATCATTGCTATTTCAAAGTCAATAATTATTTTTGAAGGAAAATAATTATTGCTTTCTTCTTTTATTTTAGTGAGTATATCTATGTAGGTAGTTTGCTGTTTATTTGGTAATAGCGCGTAGATGAATGGAATATTTGAATGTTGGTATAATCCATGTACTGTGTACAGCTGGTAAAATGGTTTTGGACAGACTTTGAAAGTTCCATCCATCATCCAGGTGTCACATTGCTGTAATTTAAGTAAATTGTTTGCAGTAGCAAACATAATTATTCTTTTATCTGGGCATTTGTTATCAAAAAATATAAATGGTTCTTTACTGTGAGTAATGCTTAATTCTGGTGGAATAACTACTTCTGCAAATGTTTTAGGGGCAGGTATAGTAGTTGTAGTAGCTTTTTTTGTCTGGCAATTGTTCTTTTTAAAGAAGCTATGGACGGTAATTGTCCTGATGCATGTTGAGGTACTTTTAATAGTTGCTCTTTTAGTATTTGGGTAGTTGGTTTGTCAGTACTAGTGCTTGCTTCTTTTATACTTTCAAGAGCATCTCTAACCTCAATCTCTGTTATGTTTGGGGGTGATTATGTTCTTTTACAGAAACAACAGTAGTTTCATGAGTAGTAGCTCTTCCATAGCATTTGTTAGAGTAGTATTTGCTACACTTCCAAAATACTTTAAGGCCAATTTGTTTCTCCTGTGTATACACATACCCCATATAACATAATAGCATTTTATTTTTTTGTGACATTACAAATTCTGCACCTTCAGTCATGTTGTTTTGTTTTATGCTAGGGAAAATTCAAAAAGAAAATATTTTAATATAATAAATACAACATGTTTATTAAATACAGTTACATTTCAGTGAATATACTTACAATGTTTAGTTTGATGTAAATGAAATTGGTTAGGAAATGATTTCAAGCTTTCTTTTCTATTTTCTTGATGTAATTTCTGTTGAGAAGAGAAAAAAACATATTAATAATTTGATTATATTGTTTGTAGATGATAGGGATTTTAGGGGAAAAGGGTTATTTGGGTGGGTATTTAACTTTGTTTAATAATGGAAAATTATATACTTACTTTTTAGTTGTAGTTATTTTGTTAGTGGTTGTAGAATTATTTCGGAAGCTTTTGCTGTTGGCTGTAGAGGAGATAGATAAAAAAGAAAATATATATTAGTGAATAACGTTTGGAAAATATTTTTAGGTTGGTTTGGCAAAAATAGAATATACTTACATTTATTGTTGTTTTATTGGTGAGGATTTTGAAAATAATTTTCTGGCTTTGTAGGATATCTGTAGAGGTGATATAAAAGTAAGGAATGAAAGAATAGTCAATTAGGTTTCAGAAATAATTTTTGTTGCAGGTTAGTAGTATTGCTATATTTTAAAAACAGTTTTACTTACTTAGTGCAGTTTTAAATATCTTTTTTAGTAATGAAAGTTTTCTTTCAGGAAACAGTTGGGCACAGTTTCACCTTCTTCTTTATTGTAGGTTTGAAGTGTAAAAGAGATGTATGTCTTTGATGTTTATATAGTGTTTATTTAATTGGTTGCTTTATGTTATTGGTGTATTTTGAAATGTAAGTATTTTATTGGTTGAAGTTAATTGTTTTTATTGTTTTGGCACTTTGTTTCCATATAAGGGAAACGCTAATTAAGAAACTGTTAGTAGAAAGTAAATATTTTTTCGTTTTACTTTTTAAAAATAATTTAAATGTTGTTTTTAATGTGAAATAATGCAAGCATTATATATTTTACAGTTTATATTTTATTATTGTAATTGTTTGTTTAGCCAAAATATTTTGTTTTATATATTGATGTGTTTGCAAATTATTTTATTATGTTGTTTAAGTATTTTATATTGTTTTATAATGTGAATTCATATTTGGTGCTAAAGATATATTTAATTGAGCAGTTTTTCTATAGTCGATATTTGTAAAAAGTCGATATTATTGATGTCTATATTTTGGTATTCGATATTTTTGTTATGTTGTATGTTATAAAAATTTTAACGATATTTAATGTAACGATATTTAGCATTTCGATATTGTGGTGAACGATATTTTTTATATACGATATTGTGTACTCGATATTTTTGTATTTTTATAAATAAGTATTGGTAGTAGATATTATTGTAGTCGATATTCTGACGCCGATATTTTGTATATTCGATATTTTTGTTGTCGATATTATGTCAGTGATCCGTTTAAAATACCGCCCTCACAATTAATACATTTGCTTTATTTCCTACCCGTCTCACGACAATTTTTAATATAAAGTGTATGCAAAATGTTTCAATTGGTAGGACATCTCAGTTGTACAGTGAAGGTGATCAGCGGGTCATGTCCTTGGACATCTTCCAAGTTGACTTAATCGCTTTGTCTTGTTAGTTTCAGAGAGCATGCGCAGGTCACATGGCTCTCGAGCTGCTGTTCAGTTAACTCAGGCCCATTTTACGAACTAATAGAAATCAAAGAAGAAACATATTAAAATCAAAAATAAATGTTTTCACTGTATACCCCTACTTCTACTCTATTCCCATTTAATTATAAAATCTATCCCGCATTAATAGCGTTAGAATACCACATTATTAATTGCACCAACGCGAAGCTTTAGCATGTGAGAACATGAAGCAGCCATTTTAGCATACACTGCGCAGAAGCAAAAGATTCCCTCCAAGCAAAGAAAGACGTCATACCACGTGATATGGTTGACACATGCGCAGTTGAGTTCCCACGTTTTAGCGGCCATTTTGGATTAGACAAGGATTACTTATTAGTGGAAAACACATAAGCAAGCATCATATGGATAAAAATGTTGTGTATGCACATTATTAATAAAGACATTACAGAGTTTTAGTACAAATTAATTAATACTGTGAGAAGATTGCTTTCGAGCAAGTCTCATTGTGAGTCCTTGCTCCATCAATCCCCTCTCTGATGGCGTTTCTGAGCCATCAAAACTACCCACAACCAGATGCCAACTTCTAGCATATTTTTGTCACAGTCTCATTTTTACATTTTCTATACTTATCCTCTCCTTTCAGTTTCTTGTAAATTTCACTTTTCAGATCTTCTAATTCAATTTCATCAAATTTCCGTTTCTTGCCTTTTCCTGTCACCTTATATGTTTCGTTCTTTCTATAACATTTGCACCATATCATTATTGATAGTACTATTATAGCTATCCCTACTAAGGGTACTAATATTTGACCTATAAGTCCTTTTCCTACATTAGTAAACCAGGTACCAATTGATGCAATGCTATTTGTCAATCTTTCCCATACACTATCAACTTCCAGTGGTTTCAGTTCATTCTCAAGTTTTGTTATATTCTTTATATACGTTCCGATTTCTGCACTTTTGTCAGGAATATACGTGCAACAATGTTTCGTTTTCAACAATTTACAGACTCCGCTCTCTTTTGCTAATATTATATCCCCTTTTGTATCGCAATATTATATCAAGAGCAAGTCGATTTTGCATAACCATAGATCTAATCGCAACCATTTCCGCATTAATCATTAGAAATCCTCCAGCAGTATCCGTTGATAAACGATCAACCACTATAGATATTTTACATATTTTCCTTGAGTTCAGAATTATTCCCACTGAAGGTATCAATGCACCAAATATATCACCTACAATTTCAGAAAAACTAGCTCTTTTACTTCGTGTTAATTCACTATTATTTTCATTGCTCCCAGTGTTTCTTTTTACGTGGTATACTTTTGGAAAAACTATTCCAAAATAACAACTTCCATACCACCGTGCAGGAAGCCTAAAGTAAGCCTTATTCCCACACACATAATAAATTCCAGGAAAAACTGAATCTGTTCCTCCTTTTAGTCCCCAACCTCCAAGAATTAAGAAATTATGTTCACATTCACTGGTACCGATGAAAATATTGTTATAATCAGTCTTTAACCTATGTAGACAAATTTTCCCGGTCTTTACAAAATCCAGAGCCATAGCAGCTTGAGCTTTGCCAGGTGTGTAAATACCCTCTTTCTCAGCCTAAGGTGGAAGATGAGCTTTATGCTCAGACGCTTTCTTTTGGAAATTTTGTCTTCTATTCTCAACTAAGTTCAAAAATATCTTTTCTTCTTCATGTAATGAACATGTTAGATTGCTTCTATGTGCATGTGTTATGTCTATCGACTTCATTGTTAAGAAACATTCTCCCATAAATTGTGCATCTTGACTACTAAGTACTGGGTTCAGATTCTTTCAAATAGGAACCTCTGAAAATATCACATCTATATTTGAATAATAATACTGAAGTTTCCCTGTTCTATAAAATAAACTAGTTAATACACTACATGATATGCCATAAGTTAAAGGCAAATGATTATATGTTAAACCTTCTGCTACTGATTCAGGTAACTTCATACAGACATAACAGTCACTAATTTCCATTGTATCTACATACTGAAACAATAATTTAGTAAAAACATTTAAACTAGTATCATTATCTGTTACCACGTGATGAAAATCTGGTTCATCCTCTGCTTCTATTTCTACTCTTGGAAAAAACAACAGGAGTTTGACCCATAAAACAATTGAGATCTGGGTAATAATATGACAACAAGCAACAATATCTCAAATGGTATCAATGGTGAAGACAGTTAAATAAGTATGTAACATACATTACGAGAAAGGAAAGAGGGAGACTCGCAAGATTTTTCAAATGTGCACATGGCATCATATAATTGGAAAGAAGTTTTTAAAAGACGGTACAGTTGTATCAGCACTGTAAGCATGAATCGTATATACAGCCCAATTTGGACTTGGTGCACAAATGTGCTTGTGACACATATAGGTGGCGACGCAAGTGACAAAGTGCAAACAGCAAAAAGGCGCATAGTGACAAACGGTGAAAGTATGTACCAGTGACTGTGTGGTTCGATCCTATTGACTCAGGATCATCTTCAGGACGGGGCTGCTGTATTGAAAGTGCTGTGCGGTCGCCAAGTGGGGAGCCGTGATGGAGGTCGGTGTATTTGGCCCAGCGCCTTGGAGGGCAGCGTAGCAGGCAACGGAGGCTGGCGAATGGATATCCACGGAGAGACCGGGTATCGGAGAATCGGGCGAAGAAATCAATCCAGGAGGCTTCAGACAGCCGTAGACCGCCACAAAGGTGTCCGGACAGCACTTTCAATACAGCAGCCCCGTCCTGAAGATGATCCTGAGTCAATAGGATCGAAACGTCGTCGACCCCTCAGCGCAATTGAAGGCGCCCTTACTCCGTGTGGTTCTATTTAACTCATGCAATCTATTCCTACGCAACTACTGTGAATCATTTCGTGCTGAACCCCACAGTCACTTGTACATACTTTCACCGTTTGTCACTACGCGCCTTTTTGCTGTTTGCACTTTGTCACTTGCGTCGCCACCTATATGTGTCACGAGCACATTTGTGCACCAAGTCCAAATTGGGCTGTATATACGATTCATGCTTACAGTGCTGATACAACTGTACCGTCTTTTAAAAACTTCTTTCCAATTATATGATGCCATGTGCACATTTGAAAAATCTTGCGTGAGTCTCCCTCTTTCCTTTCTCGTAATGTATGTTACATACTTATTTAACTGTCTTCACCATTGATACCATTTGAGATATTGTTGCTTGTTGTCTATTTCTACTCTATCACTTTTCAAATTATCTATCCTTCCCTTAGTATCGTTGTTAATCTTTTTATCCATTATCATAAGGTAAGGAATTGCTACAATCACAACTAACCACACTATAAGCACCACTACCAGACTACATATGCACACAGCACAGCATCTTTTACAACATTTCCGTTTCGGTCTCCCAGAAACTCTGTCGTCAGCCATTTTTGACAAAGAAGATTTTTCTTCTTTTCTTTTTTCTTTCAAGACTTTTAATGTTTTCAAGGTGGTTTCACTTCTTTTTCATAAGTCAGTTCTGCACTTGTTCCTTCGTCACCACTTTCACTTGACTCAGAATTTTCGTAGTCTTCAAGGATTATATAAGTCCAATCAGGACCTTTAAACTTATTGTTCACAAGTTTCAATCTTTTGCTTTTTCGTTTTTCAGTCCCACTTGTTTGTCCAGATAAGCTTGTTACTTCATTTACTTGTTCTGGATCTTCACTTTGGGTTTCTTTATGGTATTTTACTCTTTTAATGACACTAGGCCAATGATCACCTTTTCTGACTTTCTTTGTTTGCACTGTATCTTCACTTTCCAAATCTTTTCCAAAAACTCTTTTATTTTCAAGGTGTGGCACAAATTGATTTTTCTCGATTTCAGTTTCCTCTTCTATCTGCTCTTGTTCAGGTCTTGTTGTTGTTTCTTCAGTTGCCTGTGTGTGAGTTTCTACTAACTGACCCTGTTCAGGATTTACGTCTTCGTGCTTGATGTCTTCTTGCTCGATGTTTTCTTGGTTTTCTTCTCCCTGAACATGTTTTTCTTGTTCTACCTGGTTCTGATCAGGGCTTATTGCACTTTGTACTTCTGCAGCCTGACCGCGTTCTTCTGAACCTGTCTGTCCCTGCTCAAATTTTGTTGTTTCGTTGTCAATTTGAGCCCAATTTCCTTTCCCTATCTGGGCCTGCTCAGGTTCTCTTATTGTTCCATTCTCCCTATCCTGAGCTGCTTCTTCTTCACCTATCTGGTCCTCACTAATTTCCTCTAATCTAGCTCTACTTCTTGTTTTGTTGTAAACTTCTGGTATATCAACCACTGGTATCCAGTCCTGACTTGTACTCGGTTGTTCTTCTTCAGCTTCTCCCGAATCGATCACTTGGGATTCTTCAGTTGTCCAACCTTCAGCTTCCTCAGCTATTGATGCTGACTGAGTATCTTTTCCTTCAGGAGCTGGCACCCTTTTGGTGTGGCTTACATGAATCCAATTAGGCAATCCTGCACATTTCACTGCTGTGTTTGTAACCAATATAACCTGACAAGATTTGCCCCACCTGGGTGATAAATAGGGCTGGGCGTAGTTGGCGTAGCGCCACTACGCAGAATTTTGGAAAAAATGTGTGGAAAACAAGTGCACGTCCTGAGGGTCCGTGTGCCCGGGACAGGGGTCCCTCGTGCCTGGGCATGCTCCCCGATCTGCCCGGCCTGGCTGGGTTGAGAAGCACGGACCGGCCCCGGGGACTGCGTTTCAGTCAGGGCCTGGGGTTTGGGAGCCCCCATCCTGCCACCTGCCAAGTGTCCATCTGCCCGGGACAAGGGTCCCTGGTGCAGAGCCCCGGAGACCTGCAAGGGCATGCGGGAGCCCTACCGCTATGGCTCGGCTCAGGGCGGGCAGATGGCAGTCCTTTCAGTCCCGGCCATCTGGTCGCACCTCTCCCCTCGGCCATCTGGTCGCACGCAATGCTTTCCAATGGGGCGACCAGATGGCCGGGCGGCCCTGGAAGTCCCGATGAGGGCTCATTTGCCTCCCGCATCCCAGCCAGGGCTCCAGGAGGTCGGGCACGTTCGCGCCCGGGGTCCCTTGAGCCTCGCGGTGCGCACGGATTCCCAGAAAGCGGGGTAGCCTTCCTCCGGATTTCTAGGGGCAGGGAATGCCGGGACACCCCTCCCAGGCTGGCGGTTCTCTGCCGGGGACCAGATGGGCTATGCCCGGACAACACCTCCCGAGGCATCCGGGGCTCCCTCCTCCAGCCCACGGTGTGGCAAGGTGCCCGGGACGGGCTCCATGGGTCCCGGCCAGTCCTCCCCCGGGCCCGAGAGCTCCGGTGGTCCTCCCCATGCCTGAGGCCCAGCCGGGGTCCCCAAGCCCCCTGGGACGCGGAGCCCCCGAGCCCTGCGTGGGCAGGCGGGAGCCGTACCACGAAGGCTCTGCTCGGGGCGGGCAGATGGGAGTCCTTTCGACCCCGGCCATCTGGTCGCACGCAATGCTTTCCAATGGGGCGACCAGATGGCCGGGCTGCCCTGGAAGTCCCGATGAGGGCTCATTTGCCTCCCGGATCCCAGCCAGGGCTCCAGGAGGTTGGGCACATTCGCGCCCAGGGTCCCCTGAGCCTTGCGGTGCGCACGGATTCCCAGAAAGCGGGGTAGCCTTCCTCCGGATTACTAGGGGCAGGGTATGCCGGGACACCCCTCCCGGGCTGGCGGTTCTCTGCCGGGGACCAGATGGGCTATGCCCGGACAGCACCTCCCTAGGCATCCGGGGCTCCCTCCTCCGGCCCACGGCATGGCAAAGTGCCCGGGACGGGCTCCATGGGTCCCGGGCAGTCCTCCCCCAGGTGCCCGGGCCTGAGAGCTCCGGTGGTCCTCCCCATGCATGAGGCCCAGCCAGGGTCCCCGAGCCCCCGGGAAGCGGAGCCCCCGAGCCCTGCATGGGCAGGCGGGAGCCATACCAGGAAGGCTCGGCTCGGGGCAGGCAGATGGGAGTCCTTTTGACCCCTGCCATCTGGTCGCACCTTTCCCCTCGGCCATCTGATCGCACGCAATGCTTTCCAATGGGGCGACCAGATGGCCAGGCCGCCCTGGAAGTCCCGATGAGGGCTCATTTGCCTCCCGGATACCAGCCAGGGCTCCAGGAGGTTGGGCATGTTCGCGCCCAGGTTCCCCTGAGCCATGCGGTGCGCACGGATTCCCAGAAAGCGGGGTAGCCTTCCTCCGGATTACTAGGGACAGGGCATGCCGGGACACCCCTCCTGGGCTGGCGGTTCTCAGCCGGGGACCAGATGGGCTGGGCACGGACAACACCTCCCCAGCATCCGGGGCTCCCTCCTCCGGCCTGCGGCGTGGCAAAGTGCCCGGGACGGGCTCCACGAGTCCTGGGCAGTCCTCCCCCGGGCGTCCGGGCCCGAGAGCTCCGGCTGTCCTCCCCGTGCCTAAGGCCCGGCCGGGGTCCCCGAGCACCCAGGAAACGGAGCCCCCGAGCCCTGCAAGGGCAGGCGGGAGCCCTACCGCGAAGGCTCGGAGGTGGGCAGATGGGCGTCTTTCGGTCCCGGCCATCTGGTCGCTCCTATCCCCTCGACCATCTGGTCACACGCAATGCTTTCCAATGGGGTGACCAGATGGCCGGGCCGGCCTGGAAGTCCCGATGAGGGCTCATTTGCCTCCCTGATCCCAGCCAGGGCTCCAGGAGGTCAGGCGCGTCCGTGCCTAGGGTCCCCTCAGTCTCACGATGCACACGGGTTACCAGAAAGGGGGGTAGCCTTCCTCCGGATTACTAGGAACAGGGCACGCCGGAACCCCTCTCGGCCTACCGGTCCTCAGCCGTCAGCTGGACGGGCCAGGATGCTGCCCCAGCATGGGGTCCATCCCCGGGCCAGCCGTATGGCAGGATGCCCGGGACGGGGTCCCGTGGGCCCCGGGAGCCTCCCCCTGCTCGGCTGGGTTCAGGGGCCCTGGGGAGGGTGGCCTCCCCACCCTGGGCTCCGTCCTCGGTCCTGCAGTGTGGCAGGGTGACCAGGACGGGGTCTTGCGGGCCTGGGGAGGCTTCCCCTTTGCTCCGGGAGCCCCGGCTAGGTCCAGGGGCCCCACCGGGCCCCGGGTCAGGTGCTCCAGCCCTGGGCCCCGTCCCCTGGCCTGCTGCCCTGCCAAAGGCCCGGGACGGGGTTCCGTCGTGCCCAGGGAGCCTCCCCCTGCTCGGCTGGGTTCAGGGGCCCCGGGGAGGGCAGCCTCCCCACCCCGGGCTCCGTCCTTGGTCCTTCCGCATGGCAGGGTGCCTGGGACGGGGTCCCGCGGGCCCGGGGAGGCTTCCCCTGCGCCTTTGGGCCCAGGAGCCCCGGCTGGGTCCAGGGGCCCCTCCGGGCCCCGGGTCGGGTGCTCCAGCCCTGGGCCCCATCCCCCAGCCTGCCGCTATGCCAAAGGTCCGAGACAGGCTTCCGTCATGCCCTTGGAGCCCCCCTTGCTTGGCTGGGTTCAGGAGCTCCGTCCGGGGCCCCTGA